>CM041209.1:2994981-5989248 GCA_023065735.1 Coffea humblotiana | reverse complement strand
TGAAATGATCCATCAATTCTAACTCCGAAATTTATTACAGGATTATTGGATAGTTTGATTCAGATTGAAAATTAAGTTCAGGGATGTAATAGTTTTAATTTTTAAATATTAGGGATGAATTTGCTTCGTTTTAAAAGTAAGGGACGAAAAGAATATTTGTACGAAATGTGAGGGATGAAACATGTCATTTTTCCTATATATATATATATATCAAAGCTGCCAACCTTTCGTTCGTATTGAATTCTCATTAATTCATGGCGGAGGATGATAGCTCAACCCTCGTTCCCAAATTGATCATTTGCCTCATAGCTTGCCTAATAGCAGCAGCTTCAGCAGCAGTAGTAGTCACCATCTATCACTGCATAACCGCAGGTCACATAAGAGCCCTACTACGCTTAGGCCCCGGCTATCGCACCGCATTCGTCCTCAGGCACCAACACCACCAACCGGAAATGCCCCAAAGAAGCATGGAGAATTCCTTAGCGGAGCTCATCCCATCCCACAAGTATCAGAAGGGCTCCGGTTTGGTCTCTGAACACGACGGAATGTGTGCGGTTTGCCTGTCAGAATTTGAAGAAGGCGAAGATTTACGTACTTTGCCCGAGTGCGTGCACTCTTTTCACGTTGAATGTATAGATATGTGGCTGTATTCTCATTCCAATTGCCCCATGTGTCGCACCAACGCTGCCCCTTCGCCACAAATGCTAATGCACCTGTTAAGAGTCTAACATCGAAAACCGGCCATCGCAGCCGCATGAGCAGCATGACTCTCCGATTTTGAGTGTGTAAGCTAGCTGTCCTTCCGTCGTAGGCCGCATGATTGTTGGGGGCATTTTTTTTCTTAAGGCTATACCCTTAACAATATTCAAGTATATAAGTTTCGATTAACAGTACTTTCCTTGTTGAATTGCAGAACTTGTATATTTTCTTCTTTTTTTTTTGTGGCTGAGCAAGAACACTTGAAAAAAAAAATGCTTAACTTTTTCTTTGTTATCAACCAAAAAAACAAAAGAGGAGGAGGAGAATCCGAGAATGTGCAATGTTCAAATATGATTCCAAAATCGCTCCTATACATGAAATATTTACCATGTAATGGTAAGACTATTTGCATCTTAATTAACGGAGCAAAAGGAAGGCTTTGTACTTTGAAGAAATTGAGAGTAAAATTTGTACGAGGACAGTTGGTCTTCACTTTGTTATATTGAGAGGGACATTTTTCTACTACAAACAACTGCAAAACAGAATCTTCGTCAAAAGAAGAATCAATCGAGACGGCGAAGACATAAAAGCTTTGGCAAACTTTCTTCGGAAATATATCCTTAAAGTTGACGTGTTGGCATGTACTATGATGTTTTTTTTGTCCTGCACGGCTGTTTTCGTCATTCTTTTTTTGCTTTTTTTTAAAAAAAAAAACTAAACGATTTTCAACTAAAAAAATGATGGATAAAATGCCAAATTCGTCACCATTCACCACTCAAAGCGAAAAAAAATTGTGGCCGAACAGAACAGCCACTAAGTATTTCTTTTATCTGTGTAGTTGCTATTGATTAATTTATTTAATTGGTGTGTTTCCCTCCTTTTTGTTAACATACGTTGGACTTATTTTTGCACGATTGCAGCATCTTCTACGGCCGGCAAATGTTATTAATACTTACACGTTAAACATGAGACGAAGAGATAATCCATAGCATTGAAAGTCTTTTCTAAGTTTCTAATTGAAGATTTGGAGCATTTTGTTAATTGTTGGCTGACGATGAGAGGTGCCACCAAGAGTCAATTGCTAGATGATGCGACCATTTTACTTGGGCTGGGTTTGGTTGTCCAGTACAATTGGTATTGGTCCTCAACTTGATCCAAACATGGTGTAGTAAATCCCAAATCCAATTCTGATTTTTGCACACAACCCAAAACAGCCTCATTGGTCGATGAAGTGACAATTCTATGTTAGTATGTTATTAGAACAAAGTTTCCACAAAAAATTTTTTTTTCAAAATTAATATATTTCTCCCTAATTTCAATTGGAAAAAATGTTAGAAGACAGTAAATAATCCCATCTCATGGTTAAGGTAAGCCATACACCTTATTGGTGGTTTATAAAAGATATAGTAGTAGTAAAAAGAAGATTAGAAAACTTTAAAGCCAAACGAATGAGTTTATTAGGGGAGGGAGGGAGAGATGGATTAGATGGTATGGCGGGAGGGAGGATAAATGATAGATTTAGATTTGAAGTCTTATACTTAAAAAAAAAATGAATTAGTTTATTAAAGTTAAAGGGGTTAATCACATTTTATCCCCTTAAAGAATACCTCATTTTTCAGTTTACCCCATAACCTTTAATTTTGCTCACTTAACCCCCTTTAGGACAAAGTTACCCTTGCATTATTTTGACTTTTCATTTACCTTGTTTTCCTTTCTTTTATTTCTTTTTCTCTTTCTTCTTTATTTAATTCTTCCTATTTCCCACAAAAATTTTCACCTTGATGATTGAAATTAAAAAAGAAGAATTGCAGAGATCCATCTTCTCCTTAAATGATTAAAAAAATATTCAAATCACTTTCCTAAAAAACAATTTTTTTAGCCTTTCAATTCTTTTAATTTTGGGTTTTTCTCTTTCCTTTCTAGTTTCTTATTTTATTCTCAAGAAAATATCATAAGATGAAATTGTTTTCTTTTCTTTTATTTCTTTTTCTCTTTCTTCTCTCTTTCATCCTTCTCAATAGAAAATTCCATTTCAACGAAAATTTTTGTTTTGAGTTTGTAATTGCATATTTCTAGGTGAAGGTTTAAAAGACATCAAAAACTAATTTTGATTTTTTGTATGATGCCACGCGTCACAAATTTCAATTGATAATTATTAATCAGGTCACAATTTCATCTTAAGATATTTTCTTGGAAATAAAATGAGAAACTAGAAAGGAAAGAGGAAAACCAAAAATTAAAAGAATTGAAAGGCTAAAAAATTGTATTTTAGGAAAGTGATTTGAATATTTTTTAATCATTTAAGGAGAAGATAGATCTCTGCAATTCCTCTTTTTTAATTTCAATCATTAAGGTGAAGATTTTTGTGGGAAAGAGGAAGAATTAAATAAAGAAGAAAGAGAAAAAGAAATAAAAGAAAGGAAAACAAGGTAAATGAAAAGTCAAAATAATCCAAGGGCAATTTTGTCCTAAAGGGGGTTAAGTGAGCAAAATTAAAGGTTAGGGGGTAAACTAAGAAATGAGGTATTCTTTAAGGGGACAAAATGTGATTAACCCAAGTTAAAGATCTTAACCAAATATTACGCATCGGCACTCACTGGGCCCTAACAATCGGCCCACACAGCTGATGAATCATGAGCGACAAACATCTTGTGAACCACAGCGGGCTTGGAATCTTTATACGGTCCATCTTTTGTTCAGAATTGGGTTAATGTCAAATGCAATTGTTACTACCAGACAAACAGTAAGGAAGTGCCCTTTTTTCTTTGGAAAAAAAAAGAAAAAGAAAAAGTGGCTAACTAATTGACAATTGGCTCATTTATTAGAGCATGTACTGTAATTAATTTTCGATGTTCTCCTCTGTGGTGTTGGAACTCTGCGTATCTGATGCTAAGCTGGAAAATTCTTAAAATGGGCCTAGTGGGCCAAATGTCCATGTCAGATGAAGGGCGCAGAGGCCCACTTGCTGTCACCAATACTCTGGGTTACTATTATTTTATCCCGCTTATGGCTTCTGCTCCAAACCTGATACTCCTTTCATTAGACTTGTATTTTTTTCGACCTTTCATCAAAAAAAAATTCATTAGACCTTTCATAAAAAAAAATTCATTAGAGCCACTAACTATATGTCAGAATTGGCGATCACTAGTTTTTTTCCCCAAATAATGTGTTAAATAATATATTTTAGGGTCTGTCTAACATAATATTTTAGAGTTTTTCTAACAGGTGCTACATTGAATATTCGTTAAGATGTATATTAGTTGTTAGATTTTTGAAAAAATAAAATTAATTAAATATATATATATATGTATTAAAGGATAATAATTATTAATATGTGTATATACTTGATAGGTCGGGTGAAATTTATGTATATTAACAAGTGTCCAATAGATATCAATTAGAAAAGCTTTATATTTTATGCTTGAGATATGGTTTAATTGTAGTAGCCTTTCAAAAAAAAAATTCCATTTCCATATTTAAACTACTATTCCATACTCCATTTGGGAATTTTGATGGGTCAAGAATTGCACCAAGCATTATACCCTTTTTTTTTTTTTTTCTGAGGAAAGCATTACGCTTATTGTTTCTTTTTTCCTACCTGAAGTTTGTACTCTGGAAGAAGTTGGATGCTTTTGTTTCAATCAGCGGGTATTAATATAAAATATAAATTATCACGTGATGTGGAGACCGGCTCGAAAATTCTTCCCCTCCAATCGTTTATTGCGAAAACGACCCCTGTTATAAGTTTGTCCTCGGCAGCATTGATTGCCATTTCAGCTGATGCTCTTATAGAGAATGGGCCCATACTATAGGCCCAAAAGAAGGCCCGACAGGCATTCGTCCAGCCCCACAACCCACTTCAAACGGTAAGAACAAGAAGTACACTACCATTTGGGAACCCCACCACGCCTCCCCCAAAAAAAAAAAAAAAATTGTCTTCCCATGAATAAATTGTCCAAGAATTGAGTTAACATCAAATTATCATACACAACCAACAGCCCAAAGGCTTGGCCACGACCAAGTTCTTAGGGAAACCTCAATCTGTGATTTTTAAAAAAAATTCATATAGGTGCATAATGTATTCGTCTGGTTCGATGATAGATCAATTTCCATCAGTCCCTCATAAGTCTAGTTGGGTTTACTCTTAAATTAGGATAAAGTAAAATAATATAGATAAAATGGCAATTAAAAAAAAAAAATCAAATTTTCATGTCACAAGACCACATGAAAGTCTTCCTAGGTATAAGCTTTTTTCCTGTGCAATTCAATGTAAATATGTAATGAATGAGAGCTCACGCAAACATGAAACAGAAAAACACACTAATAAAACAGCTAAGAGAAAAAAGAAGAACAGCTGGAGAATGTGATGTGGCCCATTCAATGAAAGTTAAAGATGCATCCAAAAGTTCATCGATATATCAACCATCAAGAGCCTATTATAGCATGGACAAAAGTTTCTCGCTTCAACTTTATTGATTGACCATTTCTATGCAAGCTTTTATTAGCAAGATTCATTCAGGATGGCATTGAAGCCTATTCATCATCTAACCAAAATATAGACTAAACTATGGCATATAGGCAAGCGATCTAAGTCAGCAAGAAATGATTTTTACTTGTCAGTTTGGTGGAGTAAGCAATTTTCCGGTTAACTTATGGGTCTATCTCAATTACGCCCCAAGATTCCATCCCCGCTACTTTTTTCTTTACCTTGAAGCCTCTGCCATTGTAGGGGCGAAGTTGAATTCTGATAAAACTTGTGAAACTTAAGATAAAAATAAAAAAAATGAGCAATGCTCAATTTTCATAAATATTAGTAGCATCTTGTAGCCGTTAGTGACTCTTTAATTGGGCAAAAGAAGTCCACTTATTTGTCTTAGCTTAAATAGAAATTCAGTACATTCTAGTCATTTAACATGCTAAACTGTAGGGAAGGCGGTGAAAGCCAATATAAGTTGACTCAATTGATAATAACGACCATTTATTCACAAGAGATTCTGTGTTTGAATTACGTTGTTAACGTGAGAACTGTGACGGAATCCTGTAAGCCATCTATGGTTTCGGAGGAAAGGCCGTGAGATTTCCAGACCTCCTACAATTGCCCGCAGAATGCAGTACAGCAATGCCATTTAAAGGTTCAGATCAAAATTGAACGATGGGCCAACAAAGGGAGGAAGAAGAAAACGAAATTACAGAAGGGAAAACTGAAAAGGTTATCACTGAAACCAGGTAGACTGTTGGACCAATTATGGTGTAGCAACTTTGTACTCAAAGGCCAAAATTGAGGGACACTGGCATGGCCAAGACTGGATTCTGGCGTCCGAACAGTTCTGGATTCATCTATTTTTTTCATGAATCGTTGTAGCTCCTCTTTACCTTTGTGTCTCTCATTTCAGGCTATATTTGGCTTGTTAAATTTTAACCTGTTTGGAAGGGGGAGCTGAAGAAGTGTTGGCAACTATCCTGGTCTTTTTCTTACTTCTGTGACATGAACGTTTTTGGATTGATGATTATATGGAACTTTTTGGTATTATTCATTGAGATATTTTTTAATGTAATAGAATGTATGTGAAATAAAAATCTGATTAGGAAATGCGTTCATCCGTAATATGAATAGTTAGTTCAAATGATTAGTATATCCACAACACTCCTATAACATTCTCCTGGAATGCGGAAAGATTTCCACCGCAAGTGTATTGGTGCCAAAGTAGGGCTCTTGATGAACAATAACAGGTTTTACACTTTTACTAGGACATAAATGGAATATGAATGTATAATGATGGGATACTGAAGTCAACCAGTCAAAAGGAGAAAGAACTTCCAATTTGTACACAGGTCGGTTCTGGGGGTAGATCAGTAGATGAAGTGGGTTGGCACTATACGACCATGCCACACTAGCTTGTCTTACTTAATCCTTAAAACAGTTCCCCTGGACTCATAGTCTATGTACAAAAACCAAGAAGAATGACAGCTCAAAGAATCTCATCTTATTTGGAGTAGTCAATCAAAAAAGAAAATTTTGATCAGCTGTTTCTTACTTAGCTGCGTCCTCTACTAGCATTTTTTTTTATCACATATGATGTATCATCCCTCTCACTTGGACACGGGAAACCAAAACAAAAAAAATATTAAAAAGAAAACCATCAAACAAGAGTGCTGAAAGAAGAGGAAAAGGTGAAAAAGGGATAATGCTGAATGAGTTAACTTTCTTCTGTCTATATGATTCCCATGTGAGCATCTCCCCTTGGATGCGACCTCCCAACCGTATAGTTCACCGACTTTTGCCACGCGCTGGCTACTCACTAGTGGTTTCTTCAGGTTCCTGCTTCCTCCTATAAATTATCTTGCATGTTCGAGTTAGATATTGCTTGCTTTAAAGCTTTAAGATAAATACAAACGATTTATCACTTGAAGAAAGCTATATGTAAAACTAGAAGCCACGACATCTGTGGCGTCTATTCCTTTTTATTTAATACAAATACACATTAGACAATGACTTTTATCCAAATTTGGGAGGATTTTGTTCTTTAAATTCGTGGGGATTTATGCTTTGTAAAGCTAAAAATCTTTGCAAGCCATAATCACACATCATCATTCCTCAAGGTGATTAATTATCTGTAAGAAAAGGGAACTCTTTCTTTATTTAAGGCTAGCTTTTCCCAAAGATAAGAAGCTGATTCTGTGTCTTTGCATTGCATGTCCAGAGAAGACTGGGACAAGTCATAAAAATTCCTAGTCAGATTTTTTTTTTTTTTGCTTTCTTGGGTTTTTCTTCTCTCTGCATATGCTTTCAGTAACTCAGAGTCGGTTGTCTAGTTTTTGGTTTGAGCTTGAAGCAAATATCTTCTTCTACATGGTTGAGAGATTGAAGCAGTAGTATCTCAGTTAAGGGGGCACCCCTTCTTTCTAGCTTCTTTGAGCCACTATGATACAGATATAAAGATGAAGTCTTTGAGTAGCGTAGGACTTGGATTGAGTCTTGTTTTTGGATGTCTTTTCTTGGCCCTTGTTGCTGAGCTTTACTATTTGTTATGGTGGAAAAAGAGGATTCCCAACAGACATAATATCGAAGATGGTTATAGCAGCACAGGAACAGCGGCCAAAGAGTCTTTCTACAAGTTTTGTTGGAAAAAGCCCTCATCTTTAAGATCCGCTGCTGTGAGACTGAATCCACAACATATTTGCTCTTCTCATGAGACCCTTGTCCATGAACCTCAAGCTCAACATCATGGCAATTCGAACAAGGATTTATGGCCCTATGGAGAAGATAGTGTGGAGGCAGAAACTCGCGAGGATGCATAACTTCTCGGGGCCTCCTAGATTTCTCTTCACCATCAAAGAGGAAACAAGAGAAGATTTGGAGTCTGAGGATGCGAAATCTAGAGGGGAAAGGAGTAGAAAAGGATCAAGAAGTAAGAGCTTAAGTGATCTTTTCCACATAGTGGAAACTCCTTACTTGACACCTATAGCTTCACCGCCATATTATACACCCCCTTTGACTCCAGTGAAGTCCTTGTACAATGGCCAACCTGGTTTTAATTCATTCTTTGGGTCGGCTAACGAAGCAGAGTTCAATTGGTCAAGGTCTTCACCTTCTCCGATGTTTCAATTTCTGATGGATGCTGAGGACAAACAGTTGAGAAGAAAACTCACGGTCACAGAAGAGATTGATCAAGATTTTGTTCACAGAAATGATGTTCCTTCAACTTCAACTATTCTCATGGATGAAGAAAACGAATCGTTTATCACGCTTGTTGTTAATAAGAAAAAAGAGTTGAAGAATGATCAACATGATCAGAATGTGAATGTGCTTCAATTTCCCTCCAACACTTCGCAGGTACTCCCCCTAGCTTCTTCACCTCCGACATTCAAATTAACGTCCGATAACAAGTACACCACGAATCAGATGCTCCAGCAAGGCCAATAGAAGAATTTTCTTATCATTAGTAAGGGAACTGTTAGGGGGTTTTTTTTTTTTTTTATCCTTTCTTTTCTCCTCTTTTATTAGATTGCATTTTTCACTTTCTTAAACCTTGGATGATGTGAAGTTATGCAAAAAACACCAGTGCAAAAATTGTCACGTATCGACAAAATTCAAGGAGACAACATTCTCTATTAGATAAAGAAATCTGAAACTGATGTTGAGAGGTGTCTGATGCCGGTGGAAGACCAGTGGGTTGGTTTGTTTTATTCAATCTCCTGTCTCCTGAGTTGGCTGGACGTTCCTGTAATTAGCTAATTATCCCTTTACTGGGTTGTGTAATCATGTACTGCTGACGACTAAGCCTTTACTGAAAATCAGGCCACGATGTTCCTGTAGTTACTACTACAGATGTTTTTCTCAGACGAATGTAAATCAGCAAGTATTTATTGTTTTCTGGCACAATGTTCCCTTTCACTCTGTTCCTGACATTTACATATTTTTGATTATTGAACGATCCCATGATTTTCTTTTTATTATGACCAGATGTGAAGTTATGGACTCGAGCAAATACTAATCTTTTCTGGTTCGCGTATCAGCTTCAAACAGGCGTCATTGGTGGTGAATTGACACCCCCAATTATGATGATACTCTGTTCTTTAGTTTGCTATGAGGGAGATGGTCATCCGTACACGTAGAAAAGGAACCGTGGAGGGCATGATAGTTGTCGAACCAAGCATCTCTCCTTTTCTTTGCCATAGAAATGATTTTGAATAGACCAGAGGAGAATAGCTTTTCAAACAGGTACAAAAATCAGGATGGAGGTGAATTTGTTCGATAACTAAACTAGCCGGTTTATAAAGGGTGCATGAGCAAAAACTGATATGCCCGTGGAAATAACCATTTCTTTACCATAAAGTATAAACCAGCGAGTTGCTAATGTGATGTTTTGGCATCAACCTAAAGAACAGGGCAAGTAGCTAAACAGAACACTTGCCCGTGACAAAGTCCCGTGCGTGCAGCCCCCAAAGGCACCCCACCTTGAAGAATCATGTCGTTGAGTACATTTTTCTAATCTCTAAAACAAATATAATAAGTATATTATACTAGCACTCATGATATTGGCAAAACCATGTCTGAACTGAAGATGATCACATGCTTCAAAAGATACAATCAAACAAATCCGAATTGAGCTTTCTGGTATCGGTCTTCCTCCCTCCCACTGTATTGTAGTGTTTATTAATGATGGATGTTCATGGCCTTAACAGTCAAAAGAGTTTTTTTTTTTTTTTAACCCCAATGCATATGATATGATCACAACTTGACCGAATATTGCAAAAGCCTGTACCACAAGGAATTGGGAGTAGGGACCAACTTATTAACTTGGGATCTGACAACGACTTCACTTCTAGACGCGCTCAAGCTGAAGCTCTAATTCAATCCATCGAAATGGAAACCATTAGGGGTGGGGGTACCAGCATCTGAAATCGATTTCTTTTTTACTTTCTTTTTGGAGAAGGAAACTAAATTCAACGGCTAATAATTGATCCAGAGTAGTTACAGGAAAGATGGTTATAAGTATCATTTTGATTCACATTCACGCTTCATCTTTCCAAATAAAAAGTATCCAATTTTATCTTAGCTTCAAACAGGTTTGATAATATGCCCAGCAGCGTTTAGCGTACTCAAACTTGAAATCATCATCTTAATGACTGAAAAATGACTTCTAACTTACTCCACCATCTAAATGCTTCTACAGTTTACAAATACATTTCTGCCCACCTAACACCAAGTAATCCGTGGCAACTCATTAGAAGTGGGATGCACTTTCTCCTTGCTGGTGCCATGCCACGCAACATCTAGCAGCAGTACATGCCTACATCATACGCAAAATCTGCTAGTTGCTTATACTAATTCTTCAAGTGGCACCAGTCATAACCTTGACCTTCTTGAATATTTAGCTCAAGCAAGCAAAAATAATATTCGGGAAAAACCACAAATGCGGCACATACGTACCCAATAATTGGTGTAGCAACTGATTGCCATCTCGTTTTACATCACAACCAAGAAAGTAAATTGTACATCAATACCATCCCATCACTATATATACTAATAAAAAAAAAAAATTAAGAGTAAGGTGGCAGCGCTGTCGTGACAGATACCATCCGCTGAAACCTTAACAATCACTCCGGCCAAATCCTTCCTCAATTATTGGGATACTAAGCCAGAACCCAATGGTACTTCCAAGTTCCAATAGCACAAGCTTATATATTACAGTAGGAGATAGAGTCCGACGGTAGCAATCTCTGTTACTCCTAGCTCAACGGAGACAGGGTTTAGGCCGGGTTCATCTAATAGACTAAATGCACAAAATCCGTAGAAAGAGTGGTAAAGATCTGGGACCTGTCCGGGGGATTTACTAAAAACCACCGTACTGGAAAAAAAAAAAAACAAAAAACAAAGAATGATGAGATTTTGCAGCTCAAATTTTACATTTCTTACGTACTCATTACAAGTAAAAAGCAGACGAAGCCGTCTCATCTAGAAGAAGGAACAAGCTTACTCATTTTTCAATTTAAGTAACCATGGTAAAGCAGTGAGATATCATTTAAAACACTACCATCTTCAGAAATCTTGAAGACTACCAAACGCCATCCATAAATCCAGCAATTTACTTGTTAGGGGTGGGAAAACAAGAAAATCTAGTTGGGAAAAAAAAAAAAAAAACTCTTTGTGTCTCTAAGAGAATGGGTACACACAAAAGGTTGTAATCTACTACTTCGGTAAAGCCTGAGAGACCTATTCATGGAACATGGTTTCTATATGCCAATAATGCCCTCATGCTATGAATGATTGCCCCAACTTCCTCCCATAAGCCACTGCCAGATAACTTACCGCTCCTTCTTGCAACCCATAATATTTCGAATAAGGAAATGAAGAATGCCCTGGCTACAACTATACTGTTACAAGGGTTTTTTCTCCTCCATCGGGTTTTTTTTTTATTTTTTTTGGTGGGGGGGGGGGGGGGTTGATTTTCAATATTAATCTCGTGATTATCAATTTAGTTCTTGCCCATGCAATTGCATGTTTGTTAATTGAGTTCTTGTGTACGTGCTGTACGGAGTGAGACCTTAATGATTCCTGATATAGTCATAATTTACAAGATTTTACGAACTAAATAACAAACACATCTTAATACTAACAAGCCAGCAAAATCCTAGGACTGACAAACACATCTTAATTACAACAAACACATTGTATGTAGAAGAAGCCAGTACCTGGGACTGACAAGTCAGTAAAAATCCTCGTAAGCCCCCTTCATCAATAAACTTCTCAGCTCCTAAGATTTTGAGAACTCCTCCTACCCTGTAGAAGTGCAGTACCAATCATGCCATCAGCAATGCAACCAGGCTCAGGAAGTTAAAATGGAAGTTTTGAACTTACCAAAATGCATAACATGTATCAGTAAGCTTGTTTGGTCTGCCTTGAAATCCACCATCGTCTCCCTGCCTCTGCAACAGGCAAAGAAGCAATGTGCTAATCATCTAACAAGAAAAGGGGACCCCGTGGGCATATTAACTATAAACTGCTGGTTGTTTTAGAAGTATTCTCATCTATATCCATAGTGAAAGGCTAGTTGAAGTCATAAAATATGGACATGTTTGTACACTGTTATGGAAAAATTCCTCCTCACCCTCTTGTACAATGAAATAAAGTTCTTTCCTGTGCTGAATCAAGGGAATGTGCAACGCATCATTCAAAAGCTTTTAGACTCTGGGACTAACCATATTTGTTTATAGATGAAGAAAACCAACCTGCAAGCACCAGTCAACCAGCATTGGCACATCTATAATGCAAGGGGACATAACTTTAGACAATGGATCATCTTCTATGTAGCCCATCAAGCGGAGAGATGCAACAGCACAGTAGGTGGCACCCCCTGTGATACTAAGTAAAGAAACCCATGAGTATTTCACAGTATCCTACCACTATGTTTCTCTCAATTTTTCAGCATTCTCAAAAGGAGAACAAAATTGAATTAGGAAACAGGAAGTATCTCCCAGATCCAGAAGTCACTAATCATTCGAGGAGTAAATTCATACAGGAACGGCCCTTGAAGAAAAGTTAAAAAAAAAAAATCTCTTGCTTGCAAAAATACTAAAAATGATCCCCCCAAGGAAAAACGTTGAGCAACCACTACCCAGTACCAAACAACCTGCTGGTAAACAGTGACGTTCTATACAAAAAGAACAACGCTGTTAAAAACAAAAATAAACAAACAAAACAAGAACCTGGCAGAATCAAAATGGACACCTAGCAGAAAAGACCAATGCTGTTCAACAAATAACCTGCTGCTAAAAAGATACAGCTGTTTGATTTTCAAATTGTATGTGAAAGGGAAGCAGAATAAAGCTGCATCCAACACCACTAATATTATGGGTTTAGAAAGAAAAAAAAACAATCGAGTACAATGACACCTAGCAAAAGAAACTGAAAAAGATAAAGTTGATCAAAAACCATTGAAGACTACCAAAGAAACAAAGAGAAGTTTGTTTATTTGCAGGAATAAAGACGAGAAAAAAAATTAAATGCACTGAAGATCAAGCAGATGCCAAGAGCATACACAATTGTGTCCACTCACCATGTGATTCCGAATCAGGAATCAACCCAAAACCACCATCATATGACTGCAAGGACAACACTTGTAAGCACATCTTAAAAGTATCTCAGATACACGATAGGAACATATGTTTGCAACTTGAATAATTAAACAAAGTAAACAAGTCATACAAGCTTTACATACCTGACACTTTATTATGTAATCCTTCGCTTTCTCCCCTGTCCAGACCACTCCAATTGCCCAACAAAAAGCAGATGGCCACTGATACATTAAACTGTTAGTATTATCTATCAGTATAAGAATTTCAATAAGAAGGACCTAAAAGCATCTTCCTCACCTGCACAAAATACAAAACGGAGATCTGTCTCTGCACCATAATGAATAGGCATAAAACTGGAAAAGACAACAGGTTTCATGTATCAGTTTGTAATATTAGTCAAGAATCAACTGATAGATCAAAAAGAAGTGAAAAATATAGCAACTAGAATTAAGAACAACGTCAAAGCTAGAAAGATCAGACTCCTTTAGGTCATTTTCTTAATCGATGCTACAATGACAAATCACAAAATCTTCAAGAAATGATTCAGGGAGAAATGTATAACAGTGGTGTGGCAACTACAAATGTTAGAGTATGCATGATGCAACCAAATTTTTCTTCCAGTTTGACACTATTCCTGCCAAGAGTAATTTCAGAGAATAGAAATTAGCTCAAGAATGAGAAACGTCTTCAATAAATAAATAAACAAATAAACAATTGAGCATATAGAAGATGGATGCTAACACATAGCAGCATTTAAGAGATAAGCAAAGCTTAGCATTTTGTAGCCTTTTTTTTAAAATTGTTCTTCAGTGAATGAAGTGGTGCAGGCAATTTCTCAACATGTGAAAGAAATTTTCCAGCTGTGATCTAGAATGGAACAAAAGGTAGGTTGGACAAAGGTTGCAAATACTTCTTCGGATATTTGAGTCAAATTTTGTTGTTTGCCTTGCTAATTCTTTACTTTTCTTTTTCTATACTCTCCGGAGTTTGATATATGATACGCTAACAAAGATGATAAAGTCATGGTCTACAAGCAAATCATACCTACATTTGTTGCTCAAAATCACAATACGAATCAGGTAATAAATCAATATATCTACAGATCTATCTTAAAAGTTGGCAATTTGACAAGTATCCGAGGATGGAGGGGAATCCATGTTCCCCAGAAACTACAAGGCCATGAAACACATTACCTTACATGGTCCCACAAATGATGTACCCCTAAATTAGAGTCTTAAGAATGAATTTGAACAGAGAAATTACCTCCCATCTGACTGCTGAAGGTTTTTCATGGATTTTAAAATTGATGTAAAATCAATAAGTGACAAGTCATAGCCAACAGTCTTTAATAAGGCCAGAGCGCAGTACGTGCTTGCCAAATGACTACCATTGGGGACTAATGCCTGCAAGCAGACACTATTGTGTTAGAAAATACATTCTAATACTGCAAAGTCTGCAATATCCAAGAGAAGAAGAGAAATATATGGTTCTTCCAGCCAAGTCTAAATCCTAACTTGACTTGTAACCAGTTCTCATACCCCTTCAACATTTGATTGAAACTGAGAACTTCTTGAGCCGTGGAATCCATAAAATTGTCCTGTAGAAACACAAAATCCCACGTCAAATCTGCCACCTACAAAATATAGGAACCTATTAGATTTAAAAAGACTTATTGCGAAAGAGCTCATACCGTTGTTCAAATCATCCTTGTTCTTTGGATGAGCTTGCAAAGACAAAACCCATTTTATCACCGCGTCTTTGTCAATCTATCAGACAAAATTATAAGACAACCGTCAAACCTGAACACAAACACAATATCATCCAAAAGAATTAACTACCAATACCCAGCTTAAATTCTCCAACACATTAGAAAGTCGAAACCTTTCCCTTACATCCCTTCTTAAGCATTTCCTGGGCTTCCACAGGCTTAAGGTCTTTCTTCCATTAATTAGACTGTCCTCTTCTAGGCTTTCGCTGGGCAATTGCTTTATAATAATATATTCTCTCAGCTCAAATTGTTTAATCCGAGCAAATTAAACCCAATTTCAGCAACCATCGAGTACAATGTAGATTCAGCGTGTCGCAAATTTCCGTTGCTAAAGCTACAAAGGTTGACGTCCAGCTAAGTTCCAAAATCAGTTCTTGATTCCGTAAGTTTAAGATATTTAATGCGAAAATCAAGTTTAGTGTGTAGATTTTTGCTAAAATTATTGTGAAAACATAACTCGATTAATCCGTAACGAAAAGATTAGAAATTTCAATTGACATACTACTGTGGCAGCCTAATGAATTTAGTAATTGAATTCTTAGATTCTGTAAAGGGACTCAAATATTCTGTATTATTGAGCGAGTAAAAGAAGTACTCGATCGAGGGAGCCAAGAATGTCGAAGCCTATGATGGTGAAGTAGGCAAGAGTAAGGCGGTTGATTTCCTGAGTCTGGTAACCCGACGGCAGGAGATCATACATCATCTCCAGGAATCTCAAGTGCCGATCCTTGTCGAAGAATTGTGGCTCTGAATCCGAATCCCACAAGAAATCGTCCTCCTCTGCACCCATTGTTGAAGACATTATAATCTGGTGATGGTGCTCTGCCCTATTGACACTTTACTGAATGGGGTTGGATCCAGTTTATTGTATAAGCTCAAAGAGAGTCAAGAAGGCTCTCTACATGAGTATTAGGCAGGCTCTGGCCTTTTGTATTTTGCTGTCATGTGGCCACTGCACACGACTTCTTCAAGAATCGTTCACTTTTATGGGAAACTGGGAAACGCCGTAGATGTTTTCTAATCCTACTATAGTCGTAGGTGGGCTCCGTTATCTACTTCAATTTAACGATTAGGAAGAATTTGTAATGAAAGTTAGTTCCACTTTGGATTTATCCTTTTCCTAAAGGAGGAACATGGAGTCGAACATGGGATCCTAATTCCTAACTCTGATAACATGGGATCATCTTTACGGCACTTGATATACCTTGCTTTGCCAACAAATTACCTTGTTTGGATTGCTGTTTTTCGTTGAAAAATTATGTCGTTTTCCGTGATCACATTTCTCTATTACCTTTTTCCCTCACATACATCAAATCGCTACAGTAATTTTTCCATGAAAAATGACGGAAAATGCAATCCAAACGGGACCATTATTTTCTGTTTGCTCCCTTTCGAATGTGTTTTGTTTCATATCTCCTCTGACTAACTTAAAATCCACAACGTAGCGTTATTTAGTTTCTCCTTGTTTACATTTCGAACACCTTGTTTGGAAAGCCATTTTTCAATAAAAAAATTTTATGTTTTTCGTAAACATATTTTTTAATCATCTTTTTACTTTATGTATATCAAATCGTTACAGTACATTTTCTACAAAAACTTCAAAAAATTGCAATCCAAATAGAATTGGCAACGACAAAGAAAGTTGTGACATTTACAATTTCTTGTTGTTTAGAAAGAGAAATTAATGCACGTAAGTACTAGGTTAATATCAATAAACTCTCTCAAAAAGTAATATTGGGTTCAATTTTGTCAAATAATAGTTTACTTTCATCGTAAACACATTTTTCAACTTATCTTTTTATCTCACATGCGTCACATGATAAAAAGTATTAGAGTAATTATTCCAAATAATACTTTATCCAAACACTCAAGTCTTTTCTTAGCTTGCCTACTTGAAATGTTGAGTCGTACCAATCCATCTCCTATAATAGTACAATATTCCCAATTAGGTGTAATTGAACCAAACAGCTCAATTTGTGGCCGATTATTATCAATTTGCACTTCACTTGATTCTGCGAATTGATCAAACTATCACCGCCAAAATCAATAATTGACATAACCATTATCACAATGCTTGAAATGATAAGAGGACAACTGATGCAACGTTTTAGGTTATCAAGTAAATAATCCGGTCACTTCATTTATTACTAGGTTATTCTCCCACTTAAAAAAAGCAAATTATTCACTTCATTTACATAGTTTTCTAATCATGTCAATTACTAATTTTTGTGGGGACATTGGTGTATTCACATTATTAGGTGAAGTCTGCATGATCCAACCAACTACAAATTGGGTTATTTCAGGCGATTGTATCTAATTGGGAATATTATAATGTTATAGGGGTGAATTGGTGCAATTCAACACTCAAGGGGGCAGGATGAAAAAAGAGTATTTTTTGAGGGGGTTTATTGGAATTAACCTTATTACCTTGTGCGGACCCAAGTTTTTTTTTTTTTTTTTAAGGACTCTGGAGTCTGGACCCAAGCTTTGGTAAGTCCAGGCGGCAGGGTATATAGAGTAGAGCCGTAGAATTTCAAAATCCAAAACCCAAACGACGAAGACGAAGCAGGCCCAGCGGTTAGTGGGCAACCAAGTGAAGGTACCGTACCAGGTTTTCTGGCTTGTCGTTTTCAAAATTGAGCCAGTAATTTCGACGAGCACCTGCTGTGCATTACCGCACAACTATGAAAGGAAGCAAAGCATCCGTCTTAACACTTGCCGAAAAATGCAAGGTCCTAAGATACAGAAATAAACTTACAAGCAACGTCCTTTGTTATTAAGTTCAAATAACGCAGCTGGATCGATTGAAGCTGACTGCTTTTCTATCTTTTTCTTCTTTCGCTTACAGAATATATTGGCAGCAAATTGGCAAGGTAACCTCAACACAGTAAAAGCTGACGCTAAAGGGAGGTATCGAAAATCATTACGATACAGCAATGAATAATAACGAGTTATCTGTTCTTGTATAATTAAAAATTTGGATTCTTCAGCTAAAAAAGCTGTTGCTCTTTGGTTTTATTATTGTGGGTTTTTTTTTTCTCATTTTTTATCTCAGCAAAGGGGAAATATACACCTCAAAAGTCAAGTATTTTGTCAAGAAAGGGAAGCCTTACATTTGGGTTCCAGAGAAGGACTTGCATAATGTGGTACGACCTTGCTGCTTCAGCTATCTCGTTTCCCTTGTTCACGTTAGCATTACTATCTAGTTTCAGGTTCCTGTTTTCGTCAGCCTACTTATGTATCCTGATCCATGCTCTTTAACTGCTTACCAGATTTTCTTCTATGGCTGTTAGCGTTAGCATTTAGTGTCATTGCCAAAGTACAAGCTCTAAGTGCTAATTCTAGTTATTTCACTCACGTGGTCTTTGTTTGTCTTGTTTTTCTTGTCATTTCTAATAAGATTTGTAAGAAAGAAGTTTTACGGTTTTCACATGACATGGATTGGAACTTAAATAAGCCTTGAGCCGATAAGAAATGATTGCATGACGGTGATTTGTGAATACCATTCCTTGCAAAGATCTGGATTGACTTTATGTCATAAAGCTTAGCTCTGAATGACATAACTCCACTGTTGAGATTCTTGTTGCTGAGAAATGTGGTGCTTCCAATGCGATATGTTGATATTGCCATTTAAACACGACATTGACACTGCTTGCTGCATGTTCAAACTTTGATGTACTTTTTGTCTTCTGACTTCCCATTATAACATTCTCTCCAGTATCTAGTGAAATTTGCACTAAAATATGTTCAATTCTGCATTATTGGTTGCTATTTGTGCATTTTAAAGTGCCGTGCTTCCTACAAATTTTACTGCATTCTTTGGTTCTGATCCGCTAGTTGAGGGCAACATATGAATTGTTTTATGCACTACAGAACCTTGTTTGCAATTACATCTGAAGTTGATGTCTACTTGTCTCAGTGTATCTAGATTCTTGTTTTGTAGAACGCGATCATTGATGAGCGCAGTTCTTTTGCTGTCGCCAGTCCTTTTCCAGGTCCACTTGCAAGCTTGCTGAAATCAATAAAGAAGGTTGGTGGTACTCATGATTGTTCATTCTTTAGTTAGTTGTTTTGTGTTCATGCAGATAACATGCCCCACTCCATCTTCTTGGCTTATATCAGGAACCATTCTTTCTTGCCTTGACTTGTCCTGAATCCCTCCCTAAGAATTGTAAGCAGATGCAATGGATTACTTAACCAATAAGGGCTTCATGCAAATTGAAGCTAAATTTTTTGTATGTGTGTAGTAGTTGCATAACATTGTAATCTTCAACTGTTTAGCAGAGTTTTCTTAGTCTAAGAATTATACAAATGCAGTTACCAGCTCGGGTTGCATTGACTGGTGATATTGTTCCTCTCAGAGATGAAAAGGTGCGAGTGCATACTTCATATGTGAGCATGCACATTGTAATTTAGTCAATTGAATTTTATCACCCTTCTAGTAATTACAGTCAAAACTCATGCTAGCTTGATATTGGCCACTTAATTATTAATTTTCAGAAAATTCTGATACTACAATGGATTGGCTAGTAACTTAATGGAATGGAAGACTAGGATATTGCGTGATGGCTTATTCTTGTCCTCTCAACAGATTAAGTTGGCTGCAGAGAGCCTCAGAGAAATCATATCAGTAGAGCAAAAAATTATCAAGGAGTCAAGCTATTCAGTTTCTGGCATATTA
The DNA here is from genome assembly GCA_023065735.1 of Coffea humblotiana. Taxonomy (NCBI): domain Eukaryota; kingdom Viridiplantae; phylum Streptophyta; class Magnoliopsida; order Gentianales; family Rubiaceae; genus Coffea; species Coffea humblotiana. The sequence continues at coordinate 5,969,521 of CM041209.1, read as the reverse complement.
AGTTCATCTCGCCTTGGTTCTACATCACGAAGTGAAAACCTTAAGGAGTTGCTGGAAGGAAATGAGCAACATGTTGTATATAAGTTCAATCTGAAGTAACAAACTTCTACCCTTGCCTTCTAATTATAAATTTATGATTTTGTTCTGAATTTTTTCAATGGCGAGTATCAGGTATGCATGTGGATGCAATAGTATAAAGTATGTATTGTAATCACTGGCTAGACACCATTATCTATTTCATTTAAGGCCTCTCATGATCTCAATGTTCTGGGAGATACTAGTTTTTCTCCTTGCATTTATTGAACAGTGGAGAATCTAATTGGATAACCTTTAACAATAGGTAGAAATATGGTTATATCATTCATAAGGTGCATGATTTAGAAATAATTTTTGAAATCCGGCCTTAGAGCATGCAAAACAAACTTACATTGAACTATTCATTTACAGTTCGTGTGCTTATATTGATGGCAATGGAGGCAATCATGAAGTTAATTTGGAAGATATTGAAGCATCTAAACCAGATCCATTATGTAAGCAACAATTCAACACTATTTTCCACAATTTTAGATGTGTTTGTACATTTTACTTTTGGGTGATGTGTTTTATATGTCTTCGTTTTTAGCACCATTTTCTACAAGCCTTATTGATGGAATTAACCAAAGTGAAATGAGGCGCAGAGCTTTGATACTCTTCTGTGTTACACACTTGAAAAAGAATGCAAAGGTAAAAGTTACTGAATTTTAAGTGCTGGTAAATTATGTAGTTACAACGTTATTTGTTCTAGTATTTGGCATGGCTGTTAACCTTTACATATTCAGAATTAGTACTTGGTTGCAAATCTTCAAGCATTCTAATGTTGCTCCACATCAAAGTATTAACATCAGAAAGTTACTACTGGTTCCAAAGTTTTTGTTTAGTTGATTTTCGGTTCAACATTTAGTTGAAGTGCAAAGCAGGTCTAGTCAGAGTCAGTGGTAAAGTGCTAAGCACAAAGCAGGATTACTTGCAGTGGTTTAAATGTTATCTAACTGATGTCTTCTCGCTCTGTCTTGCTTTTCTTATTTTCCTTCTCTTTAACAACGAACTTGCAATGTCCAATTTGCCTATTTTTGAGCTTGTTATTTCCTGGTGAATAAAAAGCTATGATGCATGGAGTACAGTGACTTATAGATATGACTGCCTTTAAGATGTTTGCTGGTTTCCTCTAAGAATGGCAGATGTTCTTACTGTTCCTATATGTTGTTAAAAATATAATGCAAGAAAGCTACATTATTACCAGATATCATTAATAAGTTTTGGTTGAATTTGTTCTGAAGGAAAATCTTTATGTTTTTACCAATGGGTTTCAACTGCTAATATCTGCTTCTGGGTGAAGGATGCTTATCTGCTCTCTGTAGACCGGAAAGGATTTGATGTGCTAGGAAAAGTTCTAGGTCCGGGGCGGGCTGATGGCTCTCGTGAATATGTGTGGAAGGAATTTAGAATCATCTTCAAAGAAGAGGCCCGCCATGTTGAAACATTTTGTCGACAGCTGGTGCAAATGGAAGAGGAAGCCCTTAATAACATTTCAAGTTTCAGTGGGCTCTGAGCAAAGGGATTTTTCAGGCCATGCAGGATGGTGAGATGAACACAACCTATGTTGTCATGATATGATGGGAAATCTCGTGAGGCATGGATTGTTGCTGTTAATACCTTACAAGAAGTTAGTCATACTAAGTGTGAGCATAGAAGACTGTGGACTATAGAAGCAAAGAAAGCAAGGATTTACCTTTACCTTTTACCAAACCTGCAATTTTTTTTTGTCATCGTCACTTTATCTATATTATCATACTCTATTCTAATAAGAGAATCAGTCCGGTAGGTATAGTTTTATACCAGATCAACATTCTTGCGATTTTTTTATTTTTCAGCAATAAACTAAGGAATTACCCCAAATAATGAGGCATCCAAGTGCACTCAATATATGTGACTATTAAAATATATCTTTGTAATGGTATAGATAAAATTTTATCATGAGGTAGGTTTTTTATTAGTGAAGCAGAAATTGTTTACTATGTATATTCAATTTAAAAGCACAAGTACTTTTTCAGATTGTAATGGTATTAATTTTATATACATATACATACGTACATACATAATTACATATACATTCAAAATGCAGACTTCAAAGGTGTGAACTTACATACACAGCGCTGCCTGCATACAGTTCATGCAGTTAAATTGAAGGCACTGGAGATGGTAACGAATTACAACGGTAGGATATTCAAGCATGTAGAAGCAGATCATCACCTTCAAACTCTTACCAGCCTCCACAGTTGTCTTTATTAAGCATTAGTAGTGCTTCTCTATTGCTGGGGAATTGTTTTTTTTGCTAGCAACGATACATTGTATAACTTACTCTATTCTAATATAGGGGGAGAGGGAGCCTAAGGAGATTTGTGTTAGGGGCTAGTGGGTATACAGACCCAACTAGACAAAGGGAGTGCTACGGCACTACCCTTAGATTTTTTTTGTTACAGGTGAGATCTGCAGGTGAGATTTGAAGCCTCACCTATAGCTCAAGAAGGGACTTAAGTCCCTCCCTGGTGGCCAGGGAGCTAAGCTCAGTCGTTTATTGCTGGGGAATTGTGGTTACACATGCTGCGTATGTTCTTCTTTATGGCACCGTTTTGCATGTTTAGAACAGCTTTATAGCGATGTTTTCGACCAGCCTTATATTTATGGAGTCAAATCAGAATTGAAATGAGAACCAGTGCTCTCCTCCTCTAATCTGTGTAGTACTACGTTATAGGCTTCATGCATGTCTGTTTCTTTATTTTCTCTTTTCCAGCTCTTTAGTATCCTCCCCAGACCTACCACCATGCCCAGACTACGCTACATTACAGCCTAAGAATGCTCAGAGGATCATCGCCAGCCCTTTCCATGTCATAGTCAATGCTTAATCCATAAATTTGCAATCCTCAAACTGATATCACTACTAATTACCTCAGCTAATCTCCTTTTCTCGTGTGGGTGCTTTTTGTGCAGCCTTTTGAATTGTAAATTTTGCAGATTTTTGTAATCCGGTTCACGCACGTACACTTGATAGCTATGGACGAACTCATCAGTTTGCCTTGACTTTGTCTTGGAATTCCTAGCAAGGACAATTCACCACTCACCAGCCTCCAACGCAATTGTCTTATAGCTAGTTTGGGAGTTTAGAATAGAAAAGAAAAGAAAAGAAGAGAAAGGGTAAGTTAGAGAAGAAAAGAAAGGATGGAAAAGGGTCCAAATTTCTATGTAAGTTATTTGGGAGTTTTAAAAAAGAAAAGAAAGTAAATAAATTTTTTTTTGTTTGGGAGTTGAATACAAATGAAAAGATAAGATATTTAAAGAAGTTACTTTACAAATATGCCCTTTTTATAATGTGAACGAAGGTGTTTTGGCGAGGGTTTTATAGTGGAGGGATTCATCGGGAATTAAAATTTTTGTATTTTTAAGGATAATTTTGTCATATTTGAAAATTTAGTTAAGACTTCCACACTTTTCTTCCTTTTCTGAAAGCTATCCTTTGCACGGAGTGAGATCAAATCTTTCTAAATCTTTTCTTTTCCTTCACATTTTTGCTTTTAAACAATGAAAAACTTTATTATCCTTTTAAAACCTTTCTTTTCCTTTCATTTCCTTCCTCCCAAACTAGCTATTAGTTTTACATGCAGTACGTAATTTTCGTTAGCAATGATTATAATTGTATTCTTGGAGGTCGAGCTCCATGGATCAAATTATAGGAGGCGAGTCACCAGCCTCCAACACAAATGCATGGGCAGAGGCGGAGAGCTGCTCTGATCCTCTCCGGTGTTAGGCACGATAATGAACCCCAATTACCTCGCTTTCCACTGCATCTGTAGGCGTATACGATTCTTCAAAATTCCAACATGCTAGAGATATTCCCAGGATTAGGTTGCCCTGTTTCTTTGACGTTAATTAATTCCATTTGTATTGTCCATTGCCTCAGGATTCAGGTGGTAAAGTAAAGCTCAAATAAATCATTTAATAAGAAAAAATCCAGATTTCCGTACTCAATTTATATCTAGATGAATTGAAACTTGATACTATAGCACTCAAGCTTAATGATAATTAGCTCAAAATAACACAACAAGATATATTAACAAAACAAAATGGAAACAGGGCCAAGGTTACCGGTTTGGATTATACATTATTTTCACCTTATTTACATATTCTGACTTACTCGTATCATCAACACATTTTTCAATCACTTTTTTATCTCATATATATATATCACATCAAAAAAATGCTACAGTATTTTTCACAAAATTATCTCAAATAATTTATTATTCAAGTTTACTATCTCAGGTGCGTACGAAATAAGTTATTTGCACTATCATCGGTCAATCAAAGAAGGCACCAAAGCAGAAGTTGGGATGAGGAATCATTTCCACCATATCATTCAGTAATTTTCACCAATAATATGTAAATTTTATACCAAGTAGTAATCACATAATCTGCCAAAAGCCAAGGGGGTTTCCTTTTACTTAAAAGTCAAAATGCAGCATCCAAGTCCCATTGCTCACTTTCAGCCGCTTCTGCTCAATCAACTATCTCAATTTTTGGTGCAGCACGACTAGAACCAGATCTGCCTAGAGGAAGAGCATCATCGTTTATGACGCCAGCACCCTTGTAACTCATTGGAATAATGGGTTTGCAGATGCGCTTGAGCTCTTCCATCTTGTCCTCAAATTCATCTACCTCCACAAGCTGGTGACTATCTAACCATTGAATGGCCAGCTCAATTGCATTCTCAATCTTCTTTTTGTCAGCTGGAGGCAGCTTAGCAGTTATCTTCTCATTCATGATTGTTTTTTTCATTCTGTAAGCAAAGATCTCCAAGGTATTCTTTGCCTCGACCTTCTTTTTGTACATCTCCTCCTCAAACTTGTACTTCTCAGCTACCAGGACCATTTTCTCAATTTCTTCTTTTGACAATCTTCCCCTGTCATTGGTGATAATAATATGATTCTTCTGGCCGGTAGTTTTATGCACAGCAGAGACATTTAATATGCCATTGGCATCAATGTCAAAGTAAACGTCGAACATTTCAACTCCCTTAGGGGCTGGAGGAATTCCTGAGAGATTAAATGAGCCCAGCAAGTTGTTGTCCTTTGTACTTGCACTCTCACCCTCGAAAACTGTAAAACGAACAACAGTTTGGTTGTCCTTTGATGTTACGAATACTTTCCCCAGTTTGGTAGGAATGGAGGTGTTCTTAGGGACAACAACACTCGCAACTTCTCCAACAAGTTCTATACTCAGGGATAACGGGGTAATGTCCACCAGTACAAAGTCCTGAAACTTCTCCTGTCCCCCGCCAGACAAGACTGCTGCTTGGACAGCTGCACCATAGGCAACGGCTTCATCTGGGTTAATGCTTTTGCAGAGATCTTTTCCAGGGAAGAAATCTTGTAACAATTGCTGAACCTTGGGAATCCTGGTTGAACCACCCACAAGGACAACATCATTGATGCTGCTTTTATCCATCTTGGCATCGTTCAAACACTTTTGAACTAGCTCCATGCATTTTGTTAAGAAATCCTTGTTCAGCTCCTCAAATTTGGCCCGACTAATAGTCGAGTAAAAGTCAATACCTTGAAACAAGGAATCAATCTCGATTTCTGTCTTAGTACTGAAGGAAAGGATCCTCTTTGCCCTCTCACAAGCTGTCTTCAATCTCCAGAGAGCTCGAGGATTTCCACTAATATCCATATTACTCTTTCTCCCAAACTCTTGGACGAAGTAGTTCACCATTGTATTATCGAAGTCCTCTCCTCCAAGATGAGTATCTCCAGCAGTAGCTTTCACTTCAAAAATGCCCTCTTCAATGGTGAGAATAGAGACATCAAAAGTGCCACCTCCGAGATCAAAAATAAAGACGTTCTTTTCGCCGGTGCTTTCAGACTTGGTATCAAGACCATAAGCAATGGAAGCAGCTGTTGGTTCATTAATGATACGCAACACATTGAGGCCAGCAATGACCCCAGCATCCTTGGTTGCCTGACGCTGCGAATCATTAAAATAGGCAGGGACCGTGACAACAGCATCCTTGACGGTTGACCCGAGGTAGGCCTCAGCAGTCTCTTTCATCTTCGCAAGGACCATAGCAGAAATCTCCTCAGTTGCGAATAGCTTTTCCTCACCCTTGTAGGTCACTACGATCATAGGTTTGTTTCCAAAACCTGGAATGACCTTAAAAGGCCAATGCTCGATATCACTTTGCACTGATGGATCAATGTATTTCCTGCCAATTAACCTCTTGGCACCTGCAAGAAGAGAATAGTATCGAATATTCGATCAATTATCTTAAGTGACACATCAGCCTCAAAGGATGAAGAATTTAGGCCAAGCAAAGCAGGTTGGATTGGTGGATGGATCGACCCAAAAAAGAGAGAGAGAGACCCGTATGGATAGGGCACCATTTCAGGTACTACAAGACTACCCCAGAATGTCCAAAAACCTTTGGCTTAACTGGAATAATCTAAAATTAATTCACAAATCTTGCTGGAGAAGGTCAAGCAAACATCTTTATTTATCCATAATAACAACTTTGAGAAATCGACAAATTGAACCAAATATTCCAAACTGACAACCACATTAATGAAGTTGAAAACTTCAGCTTAATAAGAACACCCATCGAAATTCCAACAATATAAGGAGAAAAAGGTTAGCTTTTTCTTTTGTTTTGGGCATTAGAGAATTGCCATATGTTCTAATAGCGAAAGGGTCAACTAAGGAAGTGATCAAAGAAAGAGAGCAATTAGAAAATCACTCACATATTACTGTAATTAACTAGTAACACAGTATAATGGTAAAGAGTGAGCACTAAAGAAACCATCAGATAAATTTAACTTCGTTGATAAAACCGTACCGAAAACGGTATTGGTGGGGTTCATGTCAACCTGATTCTTAGCGGCATCCCCTATAAAAAGGCCGGTATTGGTGAAAGCAACAAAGGACGGCGTCGTCCTGTTGCCCTGATCATTCGCTATGATTTCAACGCGACCGTGTTGCCAAACCCCCACGCATGAGTACGTCGTTCCTAGGTCGATCCCCACCGCCGGTGCCGGTGCTTCGCGTTTTCGTTTTTCAGCCATGTTATCAATCTCTAGTCCAGTTAATGAACTTTGAAGAGAGTGAAAGTTGGTTGACACAGAATATACTACTCTTACTCTATTGCTTATACTAGAAGCATGCAAGGTAGAATATTAATTTTTAAAGACGACTTTGGTGGCGTCCTTTTGTTTTGTTTGTTTAGCTCCAATTGCTTGAGAAATTGGAAGAAGGTGATTTTTCCTTTGGTTGACTTCTCCTTCCTTCAGTTTTTGAATTTGATTTTCAATTGGTCGAGAGCTTAAGAAACAAAAGAACGTACTTAATACACTAAAATTCACAGTTCTATACTTTTTTTTTTTTAAGAACAAATTTTATACTTATATCTGAAATTTTCTCATATTTTTGATTGTGCTAAAAGAACAAATTCACATTTTGCTTATAAATTGTTGTGCTCGGCGTTCTGCGTAAAAATTTCTGGTTCCAAATTGGAAGACGAAGACGTCCTAGGCATTTTGCTTATTATTATTTGCTTGTTAGGTGACTGCCTTTTGAAATTTGAAACCTTTGACTTACTAAACAAGTTTCTATAAATTGTTGTGCCAGGACACTTCGTCTATTCCGCCTTTCCTTATTCCCCTACACATTTCCTTTCTATACACTCTTCTTCTTCTTTAAACAAAACGTATAAGCACAAACGGGATGATACTGTAGTAGTAAAATTATTTTAAAAAATAGGGGATAATTTCAGAAACCTCCCCTGAGATTTCTGACAATTTCACTAAGCTCCCCTGAGATTTGAAAAATTACACATTCCTCCCCTTATTATTTAAAATGATAATACTACCCTTAAATATTTTAATGAAATTCACTTGTTTGGTATGCTTATACTTAGAATGACTTTAAAATTATTTTTTCATTTTTTTCCTTCTTATTCCTTCTTATTTTATTTTTTTGCCAATAAAATTGTAAAATTACTATTATTATCTCTACTTTCTATTGTAACCAAATGTGGAACTAATGATTTTTTGATGAATTAACTTTATACGTATTCCGATATTTTTTGCTAATCTTTGTTTTCTATTTTTTTGTATTAAAATTAAAAATAAATAAAAAAAGAAATTGCCCATAATCACTACTAAATTATGATAATCCCACTACTCAAAAAATTCATAAACTCTGAATCAATTATTTCAACATTTTATTTTCTATCTTATAAATCTAAATTCATAATAAAATACTATCAAAAGTATCCTATCATAGTGATAAAATTATTATTTTAGTTGTTTATCAAATAGTAGGTATGGACATGAAAAATTCGGTACCTTTTTCTTATAATGACATTAGATAATCTTATAATTTTATCAGGAAGTAAATTAAAATTCATTACACAAGTGCATTTTTTGGGTATTCATTTAAAATTTTGATCAAATCAATATTATTTTAAGGTTTTTGTTACTAAAACTATCAAATCAAGGGGGTATGTGTAATTTTTCAAACTTCAGAGGAAGCTCAATGAAATTATCAGAAACTCAGGGAAGGTTTCTCAAATTATTCCAAAAAAAATAATGGAACATGAAACGAGGCTCAAATTTTTTGTTAAGTGTATAAAGCGTGCCAAATAATTGACAATTCTTTTGTGTATTGGCATGAGACTTATCACTATATGTGATGAGCTAATGATATGATTTACAATTACAGTACCTTTCTAGGCTCCTTGGTTCAGAGTTACTGGAATCTAGACTCAAATTTCAACTCTACTATGTTCATCTTAGGGTGTGTTTGATAAATTTGAAATATGAAATCTAAAATCTGAATCTATTAATTTATTTATCACTTAATTTTGGGAACAAATTTTGTCTAAAAAATTCAATGTTACTTAATTAATTCAAATGTTCAAATTTTTTGTTATCAAACAGTCTGAATATGTTAAGATCTAAATCCATTAAATTTAGGTGCTGAATTAAGTTATGAAACAGGGCCTCAGTAACTTATTGGGCCATTTGGAAGTCATAGCCCATTGAGAATGGAAGAACTCTATGTTGGATTGTACCCACTAGGCCTGGACCCTTGGGACTTCCACGATCTTTAGCAAATTCTATTCAGTATCGCTTTGGAGTTGGACCGAGCCTCAGTCAGCCGGATGCTTCGCCATGAAACAATTCCTAGCATTCTATTGATCATCGTTAACCACAGCTCTGATTGAAGTTTTTTTTTTTTTTTTTTTTGAGGGTAGCTCTGATGAAGTTGATTTCATCGTTGGAATTTCGAATTGCTGAGAATTTAGATCCAGTTAACTTTATTACGTTCTAATGGCTCAAGATCGAATTGCTAGTTTTCTTTAAATTTTTTAAAAATACATTTTTCAATTACCTTTTTACCTTGTATATATACAAAACATCGCTAGTTACGTTCTTATTTTGAGTTTTTTTTGCCAAGTTTGTCTGCTACAAGTTTTTTAAAAACTTTAGCTACAGTAACTTCAAAAAATTTCTCAAAATTTTTAAATTATACATTTCAAAATATTCAAAAATTTACACACTTCAAAAAATTTTTAAAAAACTTCAACAGTAAGTTACAGTAAAGTTTTAGACAAACACTAAAAAAACTCACTTGCCAAACGGGGCTGCTGGGCCTCTGCTGGCAAGTGGTGGTGTCTATAAGCTCCTAGCTAGCCATTTTGGTCGCTAATCTTGATTTCTAATACTGCTTTGACGTTGCCTAGCAGGGTCAATTAGTAAGCTAACCAAAAATGTAATTATTTTGCCGAAAACACCTAATTACCTATTATCAATCAATAATCTGAAAGCATTATTATTGATGCCACTTCCAAGGCATATTCAGCCACATTAAACAAGTAATTTGGAATCTGTTTTTAGAAGCGTCTTAGCCCTTAATCACGTGAGCACGACCTTTTATGAGGAGATTTGTCTGTTCTTAACAAGTGATTTGCCACTCCTAAATTTCTTAATTACCACACGTGACTGCAGAGTTAAATGCAGAGATTTATTAAGTTGTGAAGTTGGAGCTGTGTGGGGAGGCGGAGGTGACAGCGAGTGAACAAATAATGGCGGAAAAAAGGCTGCAACAAGGTGTGGCTAACTTTCCAACTGTGTTGTGTCTACTACACAAGAAGAAGGGGGCGGGGTTTGCTTTTTGCATGAAATGAGCTAAAGAAAGAGATATTCTGCCCAAGATATTGATTAGATAGGGAAATTAGATTCTTGCTCCACCACCAACCATTCCCAATATTTTCCAGAACCTCAGTTTTCTAGTACCACCACATGCATGTGCCTGGCTTTGGAGCTTCATCGGATTTGATCCCATAACGTCTTGCAAGAAGTTAAAAATCACCACCATTTCTATCTGTAACAAGTCGCTTTTTTCTTTCTTTCTTTCTGATATATTTATATATATTGGCTGAGATCTCACCAGGGCCTTTAATTCCGTGAAGAATTTTTTCTCGCATCAACATTCAACAACGTGGTCTGGATTCCGACGTTTTTCATGGCGCCTCTTGGTCCCCTCCCACCATTAGAATTTAGATACGTAGTGAGTCGACGAGAGTGCCCAGTTGTTGTCTTGAGGATAATTATTAGTTAGTAGACAACATGCGATGTTACGAAGATGATGTGTATAAATAAATGTGACTGTCATCTCTATATTCTTTTCTTTTTATCCATGTCTGCATAGAATCACGAAAAGTATTATGTACAAGCTTGGTTGAATTGATTCTCATAATGGACTGCGTTTTTATCCTACTGAATTGGACGGATGAAGGATCATGACGTGATTGCGATACCAACTGATTCCTGAAAATTTGAGGCTATGTTTTTGTTTTAACAGTTTTGAAAAGCTAAAATTGTTCTCGACAGGCGGCTATAAGGGCTGCTTTATTCTAATAGACTAAAACCTTACCAGAAATCAAAACAAAAACGAGATTGCTGCAAATTACTTGTGATTTAGAATTTGCTAAACCAACAGGTTTAAGCAACTGAGGGCGGGTTCTTCTATTCCGCAATTCAGTTATCTGAATTGCATGTCATGTGGAGAATTCTGAGGAAAAAGAAATAGGAAACTATTTGTTTCAAATTGCATTATTCCAGAGAAACTAATACAACTTGGTTGGCGTTTAGAATGCAAAATGTTTGCATAGAAGAAAGTCGAGTTCTGTAAATTAACATAAAGCTCATACATTATAAAGTGTGGAATCTTTCTTTTCTGATTTTTGTCTCTCATGCACATTTTCCTCCCTCTTGGAATGATAACGAAAAGATCGAGACTAAAGCAAAGAGACTACAGATTGCACTGAGAAAGAAGGGAAAAACCGAAAATGGCATAAAAACAAAAGAACAGTATCGATAGTCGGATCGAATGTTCTTAGTTATAATTTTCTTTGAGGAAAGAAATGTTGAACGGTTGACAAAAAGTACTTCCACTAGAATGTTCAGTCATATCCATGCAATCAATATAATATAATATAATATAATTCAGAACATTGATTTGATCAGTCTTCTGTAAAGAGAATGTCCTATATAATGGGTCTTACTAACTGATTAGTTCTTGATACACAAAACTTCAAGTGTTGACATAAAAATTAAAGGATTTGAATAAAAAGTTTTGTCGACAGTGAGTGTGGAATGAGACATTTATCTACTAAAACGAGATATATCTACTAGATTTCTTAGGAATGATTTAGTTAACTATTTTCCAAAGAATTCTAATATTCGCCTCAAATAATGGTGGACCCATATCAATTTGTTCAAAATAAAGCGATACATGGGGCCGCAAGACTATTATATTAACACGATAAGCATACTAAGTTTTACCCCCAACTCACCCCTAAAAACACAAAGGAAAAGGTTTTGGTCTTCAATGATTAACCAAAAGATCTTTCCTTTACCAAAATTCTAGCTGCTACCTAATTGCTTCAGCAGGAAAATAATTCCTTAGCCCCATTTTTCAGCTCCGATGGGGACCCTTGGCATTGGGTGGGTGAGACCTCATTTTCACAGCTAAAGATGGAGAGGTGTTGACGAACATTTGATTTGGGTAGGGCAACGCCACGGAAAAAGAAGGTATTGCAGCAGGACCCTGTGGATATGACGTGGCACGTGAGAAAAGCAGCAAGTCTCCCGACCCATAAGCATCTGAGGACGACCAATCTCTTCCTTCCATCTCTCCCGGCTGCGCCAGTCTTCCCTCCTCGTTCCTCAGCCCTCCCACCCCACAAATATGCTGTGCATGTCACCACATGCAGGGATTGGATTCCTTCGTCTACGGTTGTGCTCCGCCATCATATAGATGGTAGTAGTTTTTTACTAGTCCAAATGACAAATGCAGAAAAGTATTTTAAGTTAGATGATATGTCACGTTTGGAGGGGTAGCCATTGATCAGATCGTATACTTGCCTACTTTCGCATCCCCAGATTACTTGTGGCAATTTAAGCAAAACCGAAGTATATGTAATGTACATTTCCCATTAATTATACTAAACTCAGAAGAAAAATAAATAGTACTAAGTTTTTTGGACAGGAAGACTTGTTATTGTGTGCGGATTTGAGGTGGGCAATCACTTGCCCATCGCAAGTAAGGATCAAGATTGCACTTAATTGCTTTAGTCTATGTACGCCTCGCAAGTTCCTTCACTGTTTTGTCTATGTAAGTTGTAGCTAGCAAGCTGCCTTGCGTCCTTGTTACGTTCCAAATATTGACCCCTGCAATTGATCGATAATTAATTCACTTTTTTTTTCTCCTTTTTTATTTTATTTATTTTAACCCCTACAAATTGATGGATATTCACTTGGCACAACATATTAGAAAAAGTTTTATGCTTGTTGGAATGCTAAATAAGACCACGCGGCAATTGTTCCAAAAACTTTGAATTGAACTACAAAGAGATCGAATAAACTTGACTTTGGCTGATTCAAAAGTGAAATTATCATGGAACACTTTCACTGTGAAGAGCTATGGATGGACTATAACCTGTTGAATGCGGTTAAAATTACAAATAAAATAATGATAAGATCGATCCTGAGGGCTGATCTCGTTATGTGGAATTCCTTTAATTCGATGGAAAGTTCTTTTAGCCAATGGGTATGAGAGCAAATTGATCTACACAACCTTTGACTGCATCTGGCTAATGAATCGCTACCTTGCCTTTTGCATATAACATTCAATTAGGAAGTTTATTGTTACCTCTCACAATATATAGTTTACTAAGTTAAATTCTTTTTATTTTTGTTGGGAATCAAATTCAACTAACTATTGTTTCTTTTATTACTGTTACAATTTATCGACTATTTTCTAGAGAACCGGCATGTTGTTAACAAGACATTAATTAACCGAATGTTTCTATAGAAATTATAAAAAATGCACACTTCATAATTGGAAATCAGTTTCAAATTTCATGAAAACCCTAAAAAAAATAATAATCTGACAAAAATTTTGAAAGAACCTAAAATAGAGCAGCACATAACCAGCAGAATTCCATCGTGTTATTTGTCCCAAAACTCTTTATATAATCACAAGAGGATGCATGTCGGTCGGGCTTGGCTGTGCATATAATCACCACGGTAAGTAATGAAACATCAGGAGAACAAGGAATTGTATCAACTGACTATTCATGTTACCACAGTAATCTACTTTAAAAGATGAGCCTTTCATATGATAATGTTCATGATATCTGCCTGTGCACTATGCACGAAAATTTATACAAATCGGCCGGGGACATGCCGGAACAAAGAAACTTACATTCCAGGGTCACATTTTCCATCACATAACCCCACCAGGCCCGGCCCTGCCTTTTCCTCAAGTTTATTCTTATCTAATGCAAATCAAAACCCACACCCAAATTTTTTTAGTCAATTAGGAACACAATGAAGTGTATGTACAGGCTTAAAAAAAAAAACGAAATCAAAAGTGTATGTACACCGTAATTAGATATATATTAGAATATTAGATTAGGGTTCCATTCACCATTAGCATCTGTCTTTATCAGTGCATGGCCATCAAATTTCCTTTTTTAATTAAGGGTTCTGTATTAGAAGCATAAAATTGAGACTTGTAAATAAAGAACTAGTCGTATGTCTTCAAACCCTGAAATTAGTTTAAAAAAATAAAAAAAGGAAAGAGAGAAAGAGGAAGGGGAGGGGAACGGGCAAAGAAGAACAAACCACTATAATAAATAAGCACCTCTCCTTTAACTTTATAAATCTTCTTCTCTTTTGGTCTATACCATCTTTCTCTGCAACTCTCTCTTGTTGATGTGATTCTCCACCATAAACCACATCAACCTTTACAAAAGAGAGAAAGGTCCAGCACCACCATGGTATTCTCTTCTGTTCCGGTTTATCTAGATCCTCCCAATTGGCCACAGGTAAACTACTGATTAGTAATATTATTACCAAGGTTTAATTTCTCCACCCTCTTTTCCCAGCCAATCTTAAATCCCCTTAAACAATAACTAATAGTGAGACCTTAGTAATGGAAAAGATACATATCCCACACAAATATTCCGAGCTAGCTACCTTTTTTTTTTCTAATCTTTCTTCTTCATTTTTTTCTTGAATATTCCAGAAAATATTTGATGCATCTGGCTTTACTTTTCTGCAGCAACAAATCCGCAGCAAGTAGCTGGCGATGGTGAAAATTCTCAACTTCCACCACCTCTTATGCGCCCCCACCTCCGCCTGGAGCTGGGGGCACGGCATCTATCCGACCTGGCTCGATGGCCGAACGAGCCAGGCTAGCAAAGTTACCACAGCCTGAGGCAGCCCCCAAGTGCCCCCGCTGCGAATCTGCAAACACAAAATTTTGCTACTTCAACAATTACAGCCTGACGCAGCCCCGTCATTTCTGCAAGACTTGTCGGCGATACTGGACTAGAGGAGGGGCACTAAGGAACGTCCCAGTTTGGAGGAGGATGCCGAAGAAACAAAAGAAGCAAAGGAAGCAGATCAAAGTCCCCAATGACTAGCGACAATCAAAGTAGCAATTCCACCTCAACTAGTGGGGTTTCTACTAATAATAGCTGCTCCACTGATGTAATGAGTCATTTTGCCACCTCCACCTCCGCTATCTTTCTTTCCTCCTCTGCATAATCTTGCTGATTTTTCGAATGTGGATATCGGTATGAGCTTTGGTGGAATCCATCCAACAGTTACGACCAGGGCCGGTGCTGGAAGCGAAATTGAGTTCCAGATTGGTAATACTTTGGGTGCTGGGCCACTTAATTTGTCATCTCGATTCGCAGACCAGTGGAGACTGCAACAAGTGCAGCAGTTACCATTTTCTGGGTGGATTGGAACATTCAGCTGCTGCTGGAGTGTATCATCTTGAAGGTGAAGTTATTGATCAGCCATTAGGATATGATGGCGTGACAACGGATCAGCTGACATCTAAAACATTGGAAGCTCATGGGGGTTCAGTCAAGCTGGAAGAAAATCACCAAGGGCTGAACTTGTCGAGAAATTTCTTGAGCATTCCTGGGAATGATCAATATTGGAGTACCACTGCCAATGCATGGACAGATCTCTCTGGTTCTACTTCTTCAGCTAGCCATCTCATGTGATCATATGGTATCCCTAATCTTGAAAACGTTATCAATATTCAGGCATGTGTGTCTTAAAGCGAATACGGGTTCTGGTAGCTAGAAAGAAATCTTATCAGAAAAGAATATGATCAGGATCGATTGTTTAAAAGATGAAATGGGGAGCAACGATTTGATCAGCATCTCTTTCGAGCGTCTGCTGAAGAAGTTTGGAAAGGGTAGGCATCGATTTTCATTTTTTAGTTCATTTCATTTTTATGGGATATGCTTACTAGAGAAGTACTGTAGTGGTAGACGTATGTGTGTTGATGCCATCTGACAGGAAGGTTTAGGTTCGTTTAACAGATCCACTCCACTGTATTAAGTAATTTCTTTGTTTTAATTGCGTGGAAGAATTATGTAAATTGCTAAACTCTACCGTATCCTTCCTAAAGTTGAATTAGGATTAATAATGACTCCGCTGGTGAATGTCTCCATTTTGAAGATCATATAAGGATTAAAGATGCTACATTTAGATACGCAATATTAAAGGCACACAACCAATTTTCAAGATTATATATAGAGAAAAGATGGTCCATTTAGATGATGAGCTATTAAGAACGCCAATGAATTCTGGAGAGCAAAAGCAAAGATCCATGCATTTTAGTTGAACTACCAGCAATTTGTAATTAAATTTGAAATGTTCATCCAACAACATTGTATGTTTTAAAAGAACTTCATCCAATTTGTAATTAAACTTGAAATGTTCATCCTTGTACTTCTACGTGCATTCTAGGCTTGTGACTTCAATTTACAATCTTATGCTGTGAACAAATTTTTGGAGTCGGTGCTTGGACACATATGAAGCCTCTTGATGAAATGTAAAGCCTTTTCTTCAGTCAACAAGCGGCCATTTGCTACTTTGAAAAGATAAATCATCTTATGGTTTCCATTTTGACGTATTTTGTGATTGTGTACTTGTCCACTGGAAGCCCTGGATGTTTGGCTGGATATAGTAGCTACGGGACTAATTGGTTAAATTCATGCATGTTGCTTGACTCCCCCATACCTTGCAACTTTCTTCTTTCACTAACATAGTGACCAGGAGGCAAGAGCAAGTTAACTAAGATTTAAGAAACTCAATCCAATGCTGGAAGTCTGAGAATCTCTTTGAGTGGAGAGCACTGCAGAAGTTGCATTCTAGAAGTAGTTTGCTGGCCATGAACGTTGTTTCATGAAACCGGCCATGCTTAAATTCATAAATATGGAAGCCAGAAAGCTGAAATGAGTCATGGTTCACGGTACCAAGTTTCTTTAATCACCAATATGGTAATCCCAAATTCCCAGATACCCCTATTTCTCGTGTACATATTTTGGAGTTGTCATAAAATTGAGGTAGTCACCTTTCACACTTCCAAGATTACTGTTGAGCAGACATTTGTTTAGAGTTCGTGCCCATGCTTTGAAATTTAGAGAGAGAGAGAGAGAGAGTTTGCAAAGCAATGATCTTGCAATTATGATGAGGCAGTGAGGCATCTAGAGAGCGGTTAGTGAGTCGTACTTATTTGTTGTTTCTGGAGACTGAGTGAGATACGTAGGTTGGTAGTTAGCAGGACGGGCAGACAAAAGAAAGAGAAAAACGCCAAATTCTCACGCAAAACCATGACGAGGAAATGAAAGCATTCTCGAATTGTAGGGCTTGGAGAAACCTGAGGTATGAATCAACATCAACGTCTAGTCATTTAGACCAAATGAATGGAAACAACTTTTTCATAATTAATTGAGAATTCAGAAGGGAAAAAAAAACATGTTTTGAATACATAGGATATGGTATAATTAACTACTAGGAATTTAGGACTATTTTACTAGTATGCATTTGATACCAAAATTTAAACTTAACTAGAGCAAAACTAAAATACGGCCTCTAAAGTTCCATAGTACTGGAGTAAAAGCTTTGTGCATATATAATACCAAAACGGTTTTTGTTTGTCTCGTTTGCTCATGTAATTGAATGAACAATTACCATTTATGCAGCTTTTATAACATGAACACTACTCCTGATATGTATATCAAATAAATAGAGTACTGGTGGTCAAGACAAGAGGAGAGGAGGGGTGGGGATCAGCAGCTGGTTTTGATAAGAGTAAGGAATCTGGGTCTGGATTTGCTTTTACAGTGCCCAAGCTCCCTTATAGGTAGACATGAGAATAAAGCAAATTCAGGTTCAACCTATAAAATCACCCGTCAATAAAGCGACGCTGTGTGTCTGTGTGTGGGATGTATGTAATCCAACAGTGATGAGGTCCCTTTTTCTTTTCTTTTATGGTCGGTCACCCTTATTGTACTGTTGTATTTTATCCACAAATTATCGATGCCATCAAAATATTACTAGTACTATTTGGATCTCAAAAATGCTCTTGTTTTTGTGTCCACCACCGCGTTACAACAGTTGATGTCCATATAAGTTGGCGTGAGAGGATCCCTCTGTTTTCTGTGGCAGCCTTTTGAGAAGTTGTTGTTAGTTTTCTTTTTCCCCATGTACACTTCCAGCTGAGTCTGATACAATCATGCCAACACCCCACCACCCACTCCTCCTTCTTCTCTGGATTCCAGCTTGTGTGTATATGCTCTTCTCCGGCCTCATATTCTGGGATCTACCTCACAGGCCTCAACTAATTAACGAGCCAGTTGAAGTGCATGACTAATGATGTAGAAGCTTATAAGTCTGTGAATGTCTTCTCTATGCCCCTTAAGATTTGTCTACACATACTACTAACAAAACTGTAGAATTTAGTTAGGATGGCGTGGCACTAGTCTAGATTTGAGTATTGAAAGTTTATAGTAAAATTCGCCACATTTAACCAACAAACAAAATTTTGCATCTCACCAAAAGGTGAATTATCAGGAAGCATCCGGGCGTTGTACATCCCGTTGGGACAAATTTCACTTTTTTACCTAGAAAATCCTAAGACTATGTCGTGGCACTTTACAGTTTCAACTTCCGAGTGTGGAAATCCTATGCCTGTATTTTCCTTGTTTTTTACACTTAGTCTCAATTCAAGATGTTAAAATTGTGTTAAATCACAGTGAATTTTTTGATAATATTAATTATTCATGGATGTTGAACGTAATTTGTCATCGTAAGACTAGGTCGACAAATTTGACTAGTTGAAGAATCAATACAAACTTGATTAAAAAGTTCCGGAACTTGATTAAATTCATACAATTAACCCGACTGAAAAACTAGAAAATAGATTTTGGTATTAATGTGGCACAATAATTAAATAATAGATTCTGAGCAGCCTTACTACATGTATATATTTCAGTAATTCAAAGCAGGTTGGCACAGATTTTGATGGTAATTCAAATCGGTCAGCAACATCAAATTGGAAACAAGAAACGAAATTCCTTGACCCTGAAAAATTCCAAGTTGAAATCTAAGTTCATAATTCATCAGAACCACGAAAGAGCAGTAAAATTTCGAGGAAATTAATCACTTCAAGGTCATTGTTCACAGTACGGTTAAGATAATCATTGCTTCTGTCGCGTAATCCACAAAAGAATGCTGCATCAGGCATCAACGGTGGGGCGATGTTCTTGGCTTTTCAATCATCGTCTGTCTCAACTCTCAAGGGGCAATGTCCCATACTGTTGCTTGATTAATTGGATTGGATTGGATTGCACGGTCTTTCGTCTTCTATCTAATTCAACAGCAACAAAGCAAAATGGAAGCTTGCGTGATCCAGCACTAATTTTGCATGGCGTTTTCGTTTAAAGTTCTTTTTATCTTCTTCTAATGCTGCCAAACCAGCACCCTCATGCTCTCTTAACTTATTATGCGGTCACAGATGTAGAAATTTTGACTGGTCTTGAAAACCTGTTGCTTTTCTTTTCCTAAAGTGAGGGAGAGGGACAGAGAGAGAGATTGGATTTTTCCACAAACCTATGTTCAAAAGAAGCCAAACCCTCAATCGAGAAAACTAAACTGAACGGAACAGTGATGTCTCAGCTCCGCTAAAGTCGAGAAAGATATAGTTGTTCGTTAATTAAGATGGATGATCAGACAATTGTGCTTTAGCAAGGGTGTTTATTAAAAGTTTTCAACGGACGACGAAGGGAAAAAAAAAAAAAATACTTAAACCTATGTTGGATTACGTGTCCAAATAATTGATGATATATAATAAAATTTTGTGGATGATATCATGTGCAAAAGCTAATGGCGGTCTTCGTCTTTCCATGCCTAGAGTAATCACTACACCTAGGACGTCACTTTCACGTACAACACGATTTTTCCCTTTTCCTCTTTCGTCAATCATCATGATTAATGTTTCAGGACCGCCAAATTTTTTTTGTTAAAAAAAAATAAAAATTGTCAGTTCTATTTATATTATAGATTTCAACCATTATGCAATGAATTTCAACTATGACTGGAATTCACCTTGCTAGGAATCTATCACAGAGTCTAATTACCTTTTCCCGTATCATCCAATTCATTCATAGCTCCGGAAACAAAGGCTTTTGTTACTTTTGACATTAGTCTTGTTTTCCATCATTTCTACAAATTATTTGGTAACCTGTATGCATAAAAATGGCTTCGTGAAAATGTTTTCCAAACACAATCGACAAAAGAAACTTGACACTTCGGGAAAATGTTTTCCAGATTGCATTTTGAAATTTCTTGAGATTTCTAAATCTCTTCGAGGCATGAGTCAGCTTGACGATTTCCAATCAAACTTAATCCATATTAGGTAATTAGTTGCCTTCATCAATTATACAGTTCTACGGTCCTGTTGTTTCCACTCGGTCTATGGGCCTTAAAAGAATTCCGTATCGTCACCAAAACCAATGTGAAGTGAAGAACGGTTCGCAAAATGAGACTAAATCTTTGCCTGGAATGGGCCTAATTGTGAACTTAAATGGGCCAAATGCAAAGTTATTCTAATCCACGTATCTATTTTCCTAAGATCAGGAAATTTTAACAGCACTTAGCTTCAAAAACAAAAAAAAAAAAAAAAAGAATTTAGTACTCCGTACTTTGATGGTTGGAACTTGGAAGGGTACACCTGCTGTACAGTGCCGGCCTTCTCCCCCAGATTAAAGGCAACGAAGTTAGATTTTGGAGTTTCCCCATCTTAGATTCAGGAATTTGACAATCAAAATACAATCAGTTCTGATACTACTAGGATTACTGGGATTATATGGTAAGTGGGTTACCCCAAGACCAAATTGAACACTTTAAAAGAGGTCGGAAAAACCCAACATGAGAAAAAATCAAAGAGAATTGGCAGAATTTTACGTAGATTTTCGAAGGGGACGGATTTTTGGGTTCTTGTTTCACTTTTGAGCTTACGTATGAACCACCCTCCAAAAATAAAAAATAAAAAAATAAAGCTCATGTATGAAACCAAAGCAAGCTAAAACTCATCTTTAGCATGCGCATCCAGCTGAATTGAATGCTCCGACTGACTACTTATCTAATTGACGTTGCAATCAAATTAGAGCAGATTTCAGTAAGGTCGGATTGAGTGAAATTTTTTCGAGATTTTATATGCTTCTTTTTTGTTCTTTTTAACTTCGTCGTGAGAGTGGCTAACGCCGTGTTATCACTGCTCTACAATGTGTGAACCTCCAGAACTTGTCCAGCCCCACATGATACCCAAAGTCCTTCGGAAGCGACATCCACTAGGACTTGAATGGCTGAACTAACCGAGAATAGTCTACTATCCTGTATAAACTGAAGGAAGAAAAGCTGTTAAATTATGAAACAGGAGAGCATCAAACATTCATAACTGAGAGCGAGCGAGCAGACTGACAGACCACAATTCTATTTGTGTAGTGCAATAAGGAAGAACATCAAGCATTCGTAAGTGAGGAAAATGACACCTTCACCAATCAATGCCACATCTTCTCCACTACCATCCAAAGGCCTGATTTTATCTGTACTGGGACTTGTAGCGAGACTTTTTACGGCTGATTTGCCTCCTCATCTCGCTAGTTCTCATCATCATCAACACTGTTACTACGGTTGATGATGAAGGCGATGAATACCAAATCAGGTTTAATGATTTCTTTGCGTACCGGTAAGTTCAAGTGCATGCATGCTTGGGCTGCTGCGTGATTGAAATTGGAGTCTGCTGCACTTGCATGCATCGATCAATCTCATGATGATTTATTTGGCTATCATGCATGCATGCGTGGGAATTGAAATTCACGTCCGCTAATTCTAATATTGCAGTTACTTGGTGGCTTCTAATTGCCTTCACTCTCATACAATCCGCTTTCGATATCTTTAAAGTGAGCACTGGTAATCGACCTGGTGGTGCGGGCTTCTATTTGCTCGACTTTTATGCCGACAAGGTATTTATGTAGTTCTTTGTAATGCAATTCTGCTCGATACAAGGTTCGACATGTAACCTTACTGTATATTTATTAGGTCATTTTACTTTGCTTACACGAAATGTCATGTTTGTTCTTTTGGGCTTGAGCAGGTTGTATCCTACTTGCTTGCCACGGGGGCTGCTGCAGGGTTTGGGATCTCCGTTGATTTGGACCGGGCACTAGGAAATGACTCGTCGTCCCTCACAGATTTTCTCAATAAAGGAAATGTGGCAGCATCTATTTTCTTAGTGGGATTTGTGTTCTCAGCTGTATCATCAGTTTTTCATCTTAATTTAGCTCTTCCAAAGTGAGGTTAATTTAGTTCCAAAGACTCCCACATTTGAAGATGGATTCTCCGGGTCAAAACAACCATACACACCCAGCACATGGAAAACTCTTTGTTCACTCTTTGGTCTTCTTTTCTTTCCTCTAAATCTGTTGTTTAGTTTAGAAAAATAAATCTCGGATGGTAATCACCTTATTTGTGTTATTCCATTAGGCGAGTCGCGTTTGTACCAGAGAAGATAACTTCTCATCTTTTTAAGCTATTTCTAGTACGTTAAATAAAATGCAAAGAAAATTTTCTTGCCTGAAATCCTGAGACAAGATTTCGTGTAAGATAATTCTGGTATATACCATCATGCTTACCATTCCATTTTACTTGTTAACCACATGTTTATGTTTTCGTTCCAAACGAGGACCCCACTTCTAATAGTTACAGGTTATTACTGTCAAGTTGTTTGTAATGTCTAAGATGAAATTTGGTAAAATGCTTTACCTATGACCTATGTATAGGTCTGGGTTCGAGTGAACAAATTAAAGATAGGTGATTATTCACTGTTATTCCTCTTCGTTGAAAAAAAATGGAGAGGAAACTTATAATCACTATTTCGTGAGAACCGTTACAGGTATAATAATAATTGGTCAATTTAGTTGAGGAGGCCTATTAGTTCCTGATTAACAATTATCATTTTTCTGCTTTCAAACTAGAAGGAAAGACATTATTTGGACCTATTAATACACTTCCCTAACTATATATACAGGTTCATTGTTCACAATCATCCCAAATTTAAGCCCTCGCATTCAAATGCTTGGCTTACCAAACCATGGAGAATTCTACGTCTTGACTAACATGCAGCCTGGGAAGAGTACAACATGCCTGTTTACGTAAATTGGAGACGAGAGTACCCATTTAAGAGACTTAATTGCAAATCTTCAAGAACTCAAGAAACGGGACTTATAATGTCAGAAGAGCAATTCTGATTGCTATTCCTTTTGTTTAGTTCTTACCTCCATCAATTAGTCATTGAAATGAAGATGGAAAGTAAATCAGAATGCTTTCTTTTTAGTTTTACCTTTTGTGACGGGACCAAGGATGTTATTAACTTATTATGATAAAACTCAGCTTTATATATAGTATGAAAGCTCTCCCTAAACAAATAAGGGGTTTGAAAGCCGATAGTTCTGTCACTACAGGCATCCTGATGAATACTTCTGTCATGTAATCCAAAAAAGATTACGGAGGTTGCCAACAACTGTTTGTCTCTGCCAGTAAAGTCTCATGATTGTAGTTATTGCACGATTGTTTCAATGGTTTGCAGTCCCCGTACAGGGGGAAGCTCTAACTCCCGGTACCGTAAGATATACATACAAAGTAATGGCGTTTTGTTGAGTTAGTGTTTGGGCTCTGTTTATTTACTTTTACGATTCTACTAGTATGATAGACAGTGTAATTGTAAGATTATAGACAACTCTCTTAGTCTTCAATTAGAATTTTGAATATTCACCAAAGTGAAATAAAAATTCTTGAAATATATGGATAACGAAACACAAAAACGATAAATTAAAAAAAAAATAGTAGTTAAGGCTGTTTCAAAGTTACCACTTCAATTCTGTCATTTCCTATATTCCTTACTTTTAATAGTCCCCATGTGTAACTGCGCGATGAGGACTGCGCAAGGTGAAACATATACAACTTAGATTTTGAATGTAGTATGAAGTAATTTTTCTGGTAGGACAAAAGAAAAAACTAAACATTCTGATTGTTCCAACACGCTAACACTCAAGATGGTGGAAGGCTGGGAAAGTACCATGTACTTGAGTTAAAAACTTGAATGGCTGAAATTACAACGTACATATCAGTGAACGCCCTACGCTGGTGTGCTTGTTGATTAATATTAATTGCAGGCTAATCGTCTTGTTTCCAGGGCTAAAAATTTGTCAAGAAAGATCGCTTCAGACAAAAAAGTTACAGATATATACACGGCATTATGCTTATCAGTAACAGACATTCAGACCTGAGCCGGCTGTATATCAACAAGTAGCAATAGTAGTATAAAACTGCAAGAACCAATCATAATTATTCATGTCAAGAAAGACTCGGGACAGCAAGATCGATGGAGCCTCCGTCATCCGCAGGCTCACCTCCGCCTCCACCATCCACCACCACTGCGTCTCCGCCCTCTGCCACGGCCAACCCTCCTCAATCGCCTGCCAGGCCTGCACCATTTACAGTTACATGCACGGCAGGTTTACCAGTAATTGCACTTGTGTTGCGGCTTCTTACATTTGTTTTCCTCCTCATCTCGCTGATTATCACCGCCATCGACACCGTCACATACGTCGATGACTCCGGCCTGGAAATAAAAGTCGACTTCAGTTTTTTCTATGCTTACCGGTAACTAAGCTGCATTATATTTATATTTAAGCCTGCTTTGACTACAAGTACGCATAATCAAGATTTCAATGACCTGATCAGATACTTGATACTTCATCTTTAATGGGAGTTTAGTGTTGTGGACTACTTAAGTATTTTATTATTCATCCACAGTTACATGTTGTCTACAACTGTTATTGGAATCACCTACACCCTCCTACAAACCGCTTTCGCAATATTCCAAGTGAGCACCGGCAAACGATTTGGTGGTGCTGCTTTGTGTTATCTGGACTTTTATGGTGACAAGGTATGTGTCGTATCTTGCATGGAATCTTCTATACGGAATCGTGGAGTATCCAAGAGAATTTCTTGGTTTGGGGAGGAAAATTGAACGATAATTAGCGGGTAAAAATGAATGCAGATGGTATGTTATTGAATTAATTAATGGACATTGATACAGTATCGACTGAGATTGAACCTGTATTTGATAATGGTTTGATTATTAATCAGGATTATATGAAAACTAAGTAATTTGCTGCTTGTATATACAATGTATGCTTTGACGAGTCACGTTTGATGAGTTAATTAGTTAATATCAGATTCAGTTCAAACTTGAGTAGATGTAACGGTGAATAAGAAAAAGAACTCAAATAAGCTGTTATTGACTCAAAAGTAAGCAAAATATCTAGTGACTTCAATTTTTTTTTCTTTTGTTTAAGGAAAAACCTTGGATTCTTCTAGTCGTGGATAAGAGTTTTATGTACTCTATTTTTTTTTTTTCCAATCAAAAGAGATTTTACTTTGTCACTACATATGGCTTGTAGCAAATAAATTTATTATTCCAAGAGCGAATATGCAGCTATTTGGAAAATGTGGTTTAATTTAAGGGAAATGATATTTGTTAGACATTTCCTTTGGTTTTGAGCAGGTTATCTCCTACATGTTGGCCACGGGCGCTGCAGCAGGGTTTGGGATCACAGTTGATTTCAATCGCTTACTACTGAAGGGCACGGACGCCTCAGATTTTCTCAACAAGGCAAATGCTGCTGCCGGCCTTCTAATTGTGGCATTTTTGTTCTCAGCAATATCATCGGTCTTTTCATCTCTGGCTCTTCCAAAGCGGGTTTAATATCATGTCCCTAGATCGGGATATGTCGTTTGATATTTGTTAGGGAGAAATAAAATATGTTGGTAAAGGATAACTTGGGGCAGAGAAATGGTAGCTTCTATTGTCATTTTGCCATTTTTTTAATAAAATAATCGACCCACATGAGTGTTACAAAATTAAGAGACACAAAATAATTAAGTACCTCACAAATTAAGGGACAAACGTGACTCATATTATTAGACTACGCTCAATAATTGATTGTGAAACTTGAGATGTTAATTTTGGTTGTTTTACCACCAAAGAGAAACCCGTTTTCAGGTACAGCCTCTAGCCTTTGTGGGATTGGAGCTGTACCTAAATGGAACTATGTAGTAAGAGATTCTCCTGTGTATTTACATTTTTTTTTTCTTTTTTTTTTTAATACCTGGTGGAGCCATATATACATCTGATTGGTTGGTATTCATGTTATGGGCCAAAAGAGAGTGACAAAGAGACGTGAAATTTTCCACAAGTCAACTTCTAAAAAACCATACATACATCTGATCGGTTGGTATTCATGTTATGGGCCAAAAGCGAGTGACAAAGGGACGTGAAATTTTCTACAAGTCAACTTCTAAAATACAATGCTACAATAATATACAAGTTTTTCATATATAATACTATAATAATATATAATAAAAAATAATTTCAAAAACATCACATCCATACATATATTAAAAATAACTCCAAATATACAAAAAAATAAAATATACACTATTTTCTTCTTCCATCGATCACCACACCCACTACCACCATCCTTACTCACCACTATCACCATCCACTCCATTTTCCTCTTTTCTCTCCCTCTTCCTCCTCCCCTTCCCCTCCCCTTCTCCCCTAAATCTGGGCTCGACTAAAGGCTATGATCTGGCCGCCACGGCCAGATTGCGAGTTGTCGTGACCAAAGGCTTTGATCTGGCCTCGACTACATCCGAGGGAAAGGGGGAAGGGGAGAGGTGAGGCATGGTGAGGAAAAGGAGGGGAAGGGAAAGGGAGATGGGGAGGAAAGAAATGGAGGAGAAAGATGGGAGGAGAAAAGAGATGGAGAAGGAGGGGAGGAGGGGGAGGAGAGAGAGGGAGGAGGTAGTGGCGGTGGTGGTAATTTTTTAAAAATATCACAAATATTTTTAAAATTTAAAAATGCTTCAAAATATTTTCTAAAAACACTTTCAAAAATATCATGAAAAACATCTATAATAAAAAATTTTTGTATATATTAATACAGTAAAATATTTATAAATATTTCAAAAAATAGCTAATTCAAACGGACCCTTTTATTGTTTTGTTTGTCTTGGCAACTCAACCAACGCCAACATCTTAATTTAGCATCGTAGCATGGAGCCTTTTGGAGCCGCTGGAACATTCCAAGTAATTTCTATGCTTGACTTTCTGGGTCGGTAATATAGGCCCCGTTTGGATTGCATTTTCCGTCATTTTTCATGGAAAAAATACTGTAGCGATTTGATGTATGTGAGGAAAAAAGGTAATAGGGAAATGTGATCACGGAAAACGACGCAATTTTCTGACAGAAAATGGCAATCCAAACAGGGCCATAATTGCCAGCAATCAGCTAGCTTCTTAATTAGCGTGTTGGCCTCAGCTGCAAAAGAAATGAAAAATAAAACAAGAAGAATATGGACTTTGTGGTCGTTGGGCAAAAGTCAATGGTGGTATCTACAGCAATGAAACTTCAGAAACTTTGCACTGCTAACTGCTAAGCAAAAACAATAGCGTCCGCCACACGGCAAAATTTCGAATGCGAAAATTGTAAGATTCCATATTTATTTATCCCACCGTACAAAATGTATGAATATATAAACCTTAAACAATTTTGACCAAATACTTGTTGTAAGCTTGGTTCACTGGTTAATTTCCAGACCATGTGATAGGTATAATAGCCACATATATTATTCCTTTTTTTTTTTTGGTTAAAAATGGAAGTTAGGAGGAAGAAAATATTAATTACTCCATTCCAAGGTAGATAGATATCTGGTGCATTTCTCTTACGTGCATCTTAGAACAGTATATTGGCTTATTTTAGTCGAACCCAAGCTTTTGCTAGGTTATTTCTCTTAGCTGATATCCATTGACTTCGTCATGGTATCAAACATTACTCATCAATATACTTATATAAATATGTACATAGTGCAAGCCAACTTAGTATTTTCCTTGAAGTTTACTTGCTTTGTTTATCCCTTTTCTGTTTCTATGTAGTCCAATAATCGTTGCATAAAATGAAATTAAGGGAAATAAAAGAGGAATATTCAAACCAGGAAGAGAGAAGTATATAGTACTATATCCAAGCGGACCTATGTAGGATTCTAAACCAAGTCCATCTTTTAATTGCTATTTTATTAAATTGTCTATTAATTAAGGAAGTCATTTTGTTTTAGTACTCAAGTAACAAGAGGATTAGTTTGTGATGTTTTATAATTGGTTGGTTTGGTACTTTCTACTTCTTGTAGGTTTTGCTTGTTGCTTTGATTTATTTAAAAGGGCTTTACAGCCGGTTCATTGGTGTATCAAAGAACAACCAAAAAAAAGTTCCCAATTCTGAGCTCTTTCGTTCCTTCATTATAAATCAACTTGGTTTCTAGCTTCGGGAAGTCCTTCGTCTTTTCCACATTTCAACAGAAAGCCTTGCGAAGAGT
This sequence comes from Coffea humblotiana, assembly GCA_023065735.1. Taxonomy (NCBI): domain Eukaryota; kingdom Viridiplantae; phylum Streptophyta; class Magnoliopsida; order Gentianales; family Rubiaceae; genus Coffea; species Coffea humblotiana. The sequence goes on along the minus strand of CM041209.1, from coordinate 5,941,058 downwards.
TTTGATTAACATATAATATTTGAGAGAGCCTATAAGCTTAGCAATCTGCAACTTCTGTAGTGGTAACTGAAGAGGTTCCTAAACTAAAAGGTATCGCCTGGAAACCTCGGGCGAACTGAAACAGATAGGAAACTTGATTCTCAGCAGCAACAAAGCGGGGACTGAATTTTGTTCTTGATCATTTGGGTGGAGGATTGTAATGGCTGGAGAAGGCGAAGTACCTGCAATAGGAATTGACTTGGGCACCACTTACTCGTGCGTGGCTGTTTGGCAACACGACCGAGTTGAAATCATACCAAATGATCAGGGGAACAGGACGACGCCGTCCTATGTAGCTTTCACCAACACTGAGCGCCTTATTGGCGATGCCGCTAAGAACCAGGTTGCCATGAATCCCGTCAACACCGTTTTTGGTAAGATCTTATGAAATTTATTAACTCCGATGTATTCCTCATGTAAAGTTTCTTTTACAAAAGTAATTTTAGGTCTGCCATAGTTTACTTAAAAAATAAAGAAACGAAACTCCTCGTGCGTACATGACACGAGATGCATCGAGTGCTTATCAATGGAAGATTTTCCATTTTTAGGTCAAAAGTTCTCGCAATCAATATCTAACCATTCTAAATTCAGTCAGTTAAGGAATTTAACCACTTTAAAACTTAACACTTTTTTGTTTTTAGCAGGTTAATTGAAATTCTGGGATTTAGAACCAAAGAAAAAAACCTCCAAAGTTTAAAGAGAGTTGAGGATCATATTGTTAAAAGTTAGTTACTAGATCAATCTTGAAAGTCTAACAAAATAGTAGTAAAGTTTCAATTATAATTACATTTAATTTTTGGTAATCATTAATTGATAAGCAACCAAATTCAATAAAACTATTTTTATGTACTCTGGTTCGTTTTCAACTTTTCGGTTTCCAAAAATAAAAAAACTGCGAACAAATCATCAATAAAGACTTTTGAAATGGTTTGAGTGTTTGAAACGTTTAACAACGAAAAGAGTTGAATGGAATCAAAACGGTTGGGCCAGTTTTTTACATTATCTAAGTAGAAATTATTGTACTAAATATACTTCACAATGTCAATGCATATAGATTAATCTGAAAATACTAAAAAAAGATTACTTCAGTTTCGATCCTTGGAAATATCAACTAAGAACTATTCGTTCTTTAATGTTTTGGAGGTGGGCAGTTAGCTCCCTCCCCAACGTCAGAAAAAAATGGCTTAGAAAACTTTTTTCATTTTTTAAGGGTTTCCAAAAATTGCCTTCTCAAGTTGCACAAAAAGATATGACAAGTATTTCAAATAAGAATTAAAAAAAATGCTGCTACTCTAATGTTTATAATAGCTTGTTTTCTGAATCTTCTGATATGTTTTCTAACATATTAGATGTCAAGGCTTTCTAACTTTGTCTCTTTTTTTTTTTCTTTTTAAAGGAAAAAAAAAAGAATTTTGTTCTCTATTATCCATTGGAAAACAATTTCTGCTCCCCACTTTGAGCTGAGGTCGTTGCTCGCCTCTGCTTCTGTTGGCATCCCATTTTACATAATTGATATCAGTCTGTTGACATTGCAGACGCCAAGCGATTGATTGGGAGAAGCTTCAGCGATTCATGTGTTCAAGATGACATAAAACTATGGCCATTCAAGGTTATTCGTGGTCCAGGCGACAAACCCATGATTGTAGTCACCCACAAAGGGAAGGAAAAGCAATTTGCAGCCGAGGAGATTTCGTCTATGGTTCTTGGAAAGATGAAGGAGATTGCGGAGGCCTACCTTGGGTCCACAGTGAAGAATGCTGTTATCACGGTACCTGCCTATTTCAACGACTCGCAGCGTCAGGCAACCAAGGATGCTGGAGTCATTGCTGGCCTCAATGTATTGCGTGTTATTAAAGAACCAACCGCTGCTGCCATTGCTTATGGTCTTGACAAGAAGTCTAATTGCAAGGGCAAGATCAATGTTCTTATTTTTGATCTTGGAGGTGGTACTTTCGATGTTTCTGTTCTCACTATTGAAGAGGGTTTTTTCGAAGTGAAAGCTACGGCTGGGGATACTCATCTCGGCGGAGAAGACTTTGATAACAGAATGGTGGACCACTTTGTCCAAGAGTTCAAGAGAAGGCACAACAAAGATATTAGGGGAAGTCCCAGACCTCTCAGGAGATTGAGGACCGCTTGTGAGAGAGCAAAGAGGACCCTTTCTTCTGCCGCTCAGACATCAATCGAGATTGATGCCTTGTTTGACGGTATTGATTTTCAATCGACCATTACTCGGCCAAGATTCGAGGAGCTGAACATGGATTTGTTCTTGAAGTGCATTGATCCAGTTAAAGACTGTTTGAGGGATGCCAAGATGGACAAGATTGAGGTCCACGATGTGGTCCTTGTAGGTGGTTCAACCAGGATTCCAAAGGTTCAGGAACTGTTGCAAGAGTTCTTCAACGGCAAGGAGCTTTGCAAAAGCATCAACCAAGATGAAGCTGTTGCCTATGGTGCAGCTGTTCAAGCCGTTCTCTTAGGAGCCACAGGCAATGAAAATATCGAGAAGGTTCAGGACCTTGTACTGGTGGATGTCACCCCATTATCTTTGGGCGTACAAACTATCGGAGAAGTCATGAGTGTTGTGATCCCTAGGAACACCCCAATCCCTGCAAGAAAGGAGAGAGTATTCCATACAAGCTCAGATAACCAAACCGTTGTTGCCTTTCGAGTGTTCGAGGGTGAGAGAGCAAGATCAACAGATAACTACTTTTTAGGCAAGTTTGAGCTGCGTGGCATTCCTCCAGCCCCTAAAGGAGTCCCTAAGTTCAATGTATGCTTTGATCTTGATGCCAACGGGATATTACATGTCTCTGCGGAGGATAAATTTACAGGCCAGAAGAATCAGATTACCATCACTAATGACAAGGGAAGACTGTCAAAAGAACAAATCGAGAGGATGGTTCAGGAAGCTATGAAGTTCAAGTACGAGGATGAGCAGTTCAAAAAGAAGGTTAAGGCAAAGATTGACTTAGAGGATTATGCATACAACATGAAAAATACCATGAAGGTCGATAGCATAAGTTCTCAGCTGTCTCCGGCTGAAAAGAGAAGATTGAGGATGCTATTGAGGACGCCGTTGAATGGTTGGCAAGAAATCAGCATGCAGAAACGTATGAATTTGAGGAGAAGAGGAGCGAGCTTGAGAGCATCTGGAACCCGATAATCCTCGAGATATACCGGAGTGCTGATGGTGGACGGGTTCCCACGCAAGATCATCCTCCTTTCACTGAATCTGGATCTAGTAGCGGTTTTGGTTTTAAACTTGAGGAAGTGGACTGAGCAGAAGCAGCTCACTCCAATTTGCAGTTTTTTTTTTTGGCCTTTCTGCTGTTGTTAATTCTTATGTCGTTGGATTGTCTGGGACGCTCGTAATTTGGTTCTGTCTGCTTTTTCGTAAGTTGCCAAACTGTATATCTGAATAATGTGATGATAGTATTGCTCAAGCCTTTCCTATGTAAACTTGTTTGGTTTCTGCTTATTTATCATATCAGTAAGCATTAACGGCGCAGCATTTTTGTAAAGATAACCCAAAAGAATCATTTTAACATCGGTTCCAGACCAATTGGTGTGCCATCCATTCAACAGTCAGTTGGGCATTACAGCTTTGCCAAAAGAGATAATTGATTATACACCGACCAAATTCCAGTGATTTGATTAGTCACTTGTGGAAACCCAGTTAGACATGAATTAGTGACTGCTAGGTTTTAAGCACAAGAACAGAAGAACTATGACTAGATTGGCGTAGGGCAAATGTACCACTGCGTAATGCTTGCTCCTACTTTTAGGCTGACGACAAGGGTGAAAACGGGAAATATAACCCCTCTCAGTCGAGATCTAATTGCTTGTATTTCTTTTTTTTTCTTCCGTTATTTTTGGTAGGAGATTGCTCGTCATTGGAAGCAACCGCAAGTGTTATGACGCTTGCAAATTATACGTAGGCAGTTTGACTTACATTTTGCTACCCGTTTCTGATTTTCTCGATTGGTATGATAAAAATTGAATCTAATCATGCCCATGAAATTTGGGGGAACTTCCTATTCAAAGAAACGAAAACTTGGGAAACTTCTCACAAACTACGGCCTACGTATCAAGGAAGATCAAGGTAAAATATGTATTCTTGCGTTCCTTGCTAATTATGATGAGATGAAAATGTCACCTTTTAACGTTTTAACCATTTTATCAAAAAAAAAAAAAACGTTATAACCATAATGCCTTAGTAGAGACAATTGAAAACTTGATAAATCAAAGACAAAATAATACTCACACATTTCCACAAGATCAACGATTAATGTCAAGCAGAAATTACCTAATCTCTTGTAATTAAGAATTAGAACTTGCTTTCCAAAAGAGAAAAACCAACTAAAACACACAAAAAAAGAACAAAAAAGGAATTTTGCTGTTGGGCAGTCATAATGTGCGCGAACCTTTTCCTGTTTCACATAAAACGTCTGTCAAGAATCACGGTACAATTTATGGCTAAATCAAATGCCATCGCTGGTGTAGAACTGGTGCTGCTTTAAAACTTGAGGAAGTTGATTGAGCGGAGCTTGGGGAAGCTTGATTTTGCAGTTTTTCTCTTTTCCTCTTCTGTTGTTAGTAATTCTGGTGATGTATGCTTCTTCCTACGTAAGTTGCCAGACTATATATGTGAATAATGGCATAGTTACTGAACAATTTCAATATATCCTATGTGTTGGAGTGATTCTGATGACAATACTACTCAAGCTTTTCCTATCAAAACTTGTTGGTTTCTTCTTATTTCCACATTCGGTTCAGCAGTTTTAAAATGAATGCAAACGTCAGTTCCATATCAATTGGAGTGCTAGCATTTCAACAATTGGGCGTTATATATAGAATGCTATTATATGGGCACTCATCTATTTTATCTCCAAATCAGCCAAAAATGGGCAAAAAAACTTTTCTCCACTCTGGTGTGGAACAGATCTGGCCAACTCATTCCTTTTCCTTTCTTTTCTGACTTCAAGAAACTTCTAAATGATGAAAACTCATATTTCTATCGATTTCTTTTTCTCTTCTTGCCAAATCTCTCTTTCCAAACGCGTTGTTAAAGTCAAAAAGAGAGTTTCTAAGATGGGATGCTATACCATAAAACTCAAACACTGAGGATAAAAAGCTCGAGTCCTGTAGCTTGTCTATTTATTGGACCGGAAAATTCGGCCAGTCAAGGACACAAGAAAGGAAAGGAGTTAACTGACTTTAGCCCCGCCCCCGGTTGACCGCAGCGTTGTAAGAATCTTTGTTAGATAATTGACTGCAAATTGTGAATAGGTAGTTTGACTTGCATAGTTAAATTGTGCTGCCTGTAAATTGATGGTGTGATAGGTTGAATGTACTCATGCCATGAAATTTGGGGAAATTAACTTCTTGTTCAAAATCATAAACTTGGCAAACTTCTCCATAATTGTGGCGTACCACTAATGATCAAGTACAAGACGCGTCGTGACAAGTCTGACTTAGCTAGCTAATTATGATGAGATGACAACGTCCTTTAATTACGTTTTGATATTAACTATAATACTATAACAGAGAAATTTAAAATATACTTGGTAAATCAAAGATAAAATAGTACTTTAGAAGTTTCAACATTGATGTGGATCACAAATTGGATGGTTCGTTTAGTCTCTGTTTTAAGTAGGAAAAATAGAGCCAGTACTGAGAATTAGGATTCATTTTCAAACAATAAAAAGAATAGGAATTATATTCTTTTCATAGCCTGCCCGAAATCTTTTTCCTCTTTCCGTTTATACATGTAGCTAGGCTAAAACGTCTATCAGGAATCACGATATCATTTATAGCTGGATCAAATTCTTGTAGGAAATTATATCCTCAGTTGAATGAGCCATTCTTAGTAATGAACAAAAGAAAAAGAATGAGAAGTCATATTTTTTCCTCGGTATTTCTCATGGATGTGTTGGAGTTAAGCACTATTTAAGCACTCAATCTGGTCTCCATCTAATTCTTCTTCTTTATTTATCCATACAATTACACAAAAGGGAAAGTAGAACCGTTCAATTAATTTTGAAGGTTGACATTCGCGCTGTCTTCGCGGTCAACCATGTGATTACCAGCAAAACAGCTTAGCAATTAGCCGCAGCTTTCCTTTCATCAAAGTAAACGATGCATGTGGGAGCTGAGTGCAAAATATGGAGCGCTTTGTCATTCCTGCGCGAAGAAAAAGAAGTCGTTGACTTGTTAGGTGATCATTAAGTCAAAGTCAACTCCAGCACGGCAATGGTAGATAGCATTATACATATAGTAGTCTAGTATAAATTAAGAGAATGGTTTACATAACACAAGAGTATATGCATATGCCATAGTGCATTGATACCAGCTGTCTAAGTTGTAAAAGTTTAATACTACTCCTATATGTATTAGTTTCCCTAGCAATACTACTACAATTCCACCAACTTGTACAGTCCATCAGCACGAGAAAACCACCTTGGCCAGGAAGACTGAACAAATATGGCTCCTCCACCTTCCACCGCTGTTTCTCCGATAGTGAGCCTGTTGGTGAGGATTTTAACGTTCGTCTGCCTGCTCATATCCGCTATCATCCTCATAACCAACACTTACACCCAAAGTTCGGATTTTGGTGATGTCAAAACCAAGTTCACCGATTTCCATGCCTACCGGTAATTGTCATGAAGTCCACCTCTAGTCACGGTAGTAATTTTAAGTTCGGAAATGTTTACAAGTTATACGATGATATTCATAGAAATGACTAATCATTATTTAAAAAACCATCATGTGACTATTAATTATTTATATACTTGGTTTGTAAAATATATTTCTTGGCTAGTTAGGGGGGATTTAAGCTTCTTCAAACTTATTCTCGAGTTCTGCAGGTACCTGCTGGGTGCCATTGTTATTGGACTTGCATATACTCTTTTCCAAACTGCACTAACCGTCTTCCTGGTAAGCACTGGAAATCGCATCGGCGGCGACGGGATGCTTCAGTTGGACTTCTATGGTGACAAGGTATATGACCTTCTCTTCCCTTTATATTCCACTTTTGTTCCCACTTCTCATCAATGCACAAACAAAATTATGGATTATTGGTTTACATAAATATAAATCAATGACTCCATTTGGAGTAAAGATTATTTACTGTAATAATTTTTGTGATTTGACGTGCATAAAATAAGAAAGATGTTTGAGAAAAAAAAGTGGAAAGAAAGTAGGCCTAATACGTGAACAAAGGGTTAGAAAGTAGCTATAAGCGGATTGATTCCAAGAAGTTAACTGATTTTATGGATCTTTCTATTACTTCTGATTTTAATTACATACAATTTTGGCAAATAACATTTTTTTAGAGCATATTAGGAGGACTTCATAAGCATACTATTACAGTTAGCCTGAATTGATATTACATGTTCCCGTTCTTTCTTAGCTTTCAGGTTTCGAAAATATTTTGCTCAAAAGGGTTCGAAAATATGGTCCAATGGAGGAGCCAGAACAAATTCTCAGTGGAGGCAAAAGTAACACTAAAATTTTTACCTACTCTTTTCTAGTTTTTTAAGCAAAAAAAAAAAAATCACCAACAAATTAAAATGAAAAGGCTTTTTTCAGTTTACTTTAAACGAAACTTTGTGGTTCACATATTATTTTTAAAATTTTAATTTATGAACTAATTTAGAAGGTCACGTAATTTTTTTACATCTTTAATAAGAAAATTTCAAGAGATACACTTGAAATCATATCAAAATTTTATGGGTACTATCGGAATTTAAGGGAGCAGTGGAGGGCCGTGCCCCAGTGCCCTCGCTTTAAATCCGCCACTGATATGGTCATATTTTCCTAAACAAAATCGTGTACCGAACATGTGAAATTGATTGACTAATTAACCAATGCAATTAAGAAACATCGCTGACTTGTGAACGGTTGACTGGTCCAATACGCGTATGCTTCCCTGCATAATATAAAATGAACATTTTTCTAATTATAAACTGCATAATAACTATATAAATTGGCCTTTCCAGGTTATATCATACGTACTTGCAACGGGCGCTGCAGCAAGTTTCGGTATGACCCAAGATTTCAAGAGACTTGACTCTGGGGTTGATAAATTCTTAAGCAAGGCTGATGCAGCCACCAGCCTTTGTCTACTAGGATTCTTGCTCGCTGCAATATCGTCGATTTTCTCAGCTTTCTCTCTCCCTAAGAGAGCTTAATCATTCCAGAGATCGAATCCAGCAGAATTTGGGATTAAATATTTTGCAGTATTTCCCCTTTCCACCAAGTTATTGGCATATCACGGTTGCAAATTAATGTGTGCATGAAAAATTAATAGCAATCGGTTTTGTTCTGTTTTTTTATTGCCTCTCATTTTAGTGAACTCGATTAGATGTTTCGGCTGACTGAGAACCGAAAAAGAAGCTTTTACTAGCCTTGTAGAAGAATAATCACACATTTATATTTTGACATCTTGCAGCAAGACCTTCAGAAATTACATGAAAATGGAGGAACGCAGATAATCAAAGTTATAATTTGTACAAACGGGTGGAATATTTTACAGACTCAAATTAATGACACAACATCAATTAAGGCCAAATTATCTTTCTTTAAGAAAAGAAATGATTAGCAAGCTGAATAGATGCGCCAATCGCTGGAGTTTGGCCATGTGCTCGTTATTCTTTAAGCTACGTCATAATATGTATGCGCAGTAGTATTTTAGCATCAGATGATGTTGCAGCCACTTGAAAGGTTATCATCGCTGAAAGGGCTAAAGTACGAATAGCCCATTGAAGTATGTGGCGGCGGTGGAGGCGGGGTATCATAAGTAGTCCCCAGAGGCGGGGCTGATGGACTATAACCAGGACACGGTGGTTGCGGAGCCGGTGGAGGTACAGATCCACATGCATGTGGCGGCCAGTAGGAATTTCCGTCACAACTGTGCACAGGGCAAACATATGAAGCAATGGGATAACCAGCCGCATGATTTCCACAGCATCCGCCAATTCCATTTCCGTGCACATTTCCTATTCACACCACCATGATTATGGCCACCGCAACACGACGCAGAAGCATCACAAAAAATCCCCACCACCCTGGTCCCGAGCAGTAACTTCCACATTTTTGTCACTTAAATCGTCTTTTTCACCCTTGAAGCTCAACTTAATGGTCTTGGAATAGGTTACCTGAATATTTTTCAACCCTTGGATTCCTGACAGTCGCTCCAATTGGGCTACCACATTCGGGTCATTAAATCGTTCATCAACCACTTTCGATTCCGCTATAATTTGTAAATTCTGGCCATCTAGCTTTGAAGAAGTAGAGGAAGCAGAAGGGCTTTGCTCCCACAGAAGCTCCGCCTTTCTGCCTGCTCCCTTTTCAAGCAACATCAAGATTGTGGAAGGCTCCACATTGCCTGAGATAGCAAACAGTTCCTTGCTTTGCGTCTATGCTAACAGAATGAACACCCGCAACTCTTAGCAGCATCCTCTTCAGCTTATTCTCGCATTTGGAGCAGTGAATTTTAAGCTTGAGAATGAAGTTGCTTGGTGCAACCAAGGGCAGAGAGTAAGCCATTGACCGAAATATGGAACAAACTTGTTTGGGTTATAGCTGCGTTCTGTATAAATTAAAGGGCAATCGGACATAAGGTACAGCAAGTATAAATTAAGATTAACGTGCAAACATTGATCATTGTTAATCTGCCCTAGCTCCCACAGAAAATACAGAATAAGAGGACTAATCAGGTAGCGACTAGGTACAAGAGTACCACTTCTAGATATTTGCAGGAGGTTTGTATTAGAATACGTCCGCGTTATTAGTCAATCCACCAACTGTTGTTGAATATATTTGAACAAACGGAAGTTTTCATCTACTTTACTTTTGAATTGTTAGGTAGACTATTATATTAGGATACAAAACGCGTTCTAGTGGTTTTCACAAAAATTTATAACAATACAGTTGAACTGCATATAAGCTCTAATAAATTACTTTAATGGTAAGAACCAACGACTTCATATTTAGCGCTTGAGGACCTCGGTCTCTTCTTTAACTACCCTAAAATTTATTATTACCTTTACTTTGCAAGACTAGCATTCCAGCAATTCAAGAGTAAACAAAGACCTAGAGAATATCGTATTTTAAACATCCTTTCTTCTTTCAGACAGGAAAGTCTGTGTCCTTTCAATCATACAACATAGAAAAAAAATCCCACATGCTTAGGGAAAGCAAAAGGGAACACCTTACCATGTTTGTAACAATTTTAATAGCAAAATCATATATAGATTGCCAATTTATTTTAAAGAAAAAAATATTTACAGATTCAAATTCTTTTATGCTAACTGATATTCTTTAAGATATTGTGCTCCATTACGTCAAAATATATTCAGGAAGTAGATTATAGTGTGGATACATGTTTATGTTCCTTTAATTTGAACCAAAACAGTAAAAAAAAAAAAAGAAGAGACAATCAAAGAATTGCCTGGGTTTAGCTTTTTGATAGAATCGTTAACAATATTAAAAGCATTCAAGGGCATTCAGCAGAAAAATGCAAATGTACTCCAAATATAAAGAGAAGAAAGCAGTAATCGGGCTCTGAACTTTCTTCTAGGTATCTTAAGCTTAATATGTTCAAAAAGAAGAAAAAAACATCCAGCCATTTCCTATTTCCTACGCACTCCGGGATAGCAAATACTGCAATTGAATAGATTCAGGGTCATTCATATATTATAGATCTCTTCGCAGAGGACAAACTCCTATTTTGGAGCAATCACTTCACATAACTTCACAGGATGATATTCCTAAGGACTATTGGTAAGTAAAGACGTAGCTCTTATTATCATATATGAAAAATAATTCAAGAACTTACCAATTTATACGGACGTGGTTTCCAGCAGTTGATTGTATTTTGCAGGCTGTAGAATATGTAGACCAGATACAGTAATGCCCTCCTGGTATATTTATGGAGGAAAATTGATGAAGCAATTGCGTTGACGTGTATTGTGAACCCTTGTTTTAAGTAATGAAAAACAATTGCAGCTAAATTGTGGCGAAATTCTCCAGTGATTTCCTTTTTCATCTACCAGGATTACGTGTTTTGGACACGGTGGTGGCCATGCATGTTTGGGGTTTTCTTGTGGGCTAAAGAAACTGTCACATCTCCAAACTACGGATAACACAAAAATAAAATCCAGCAAAACAAGTCCAGATGGTTGAATCCAGTAAAATTAGTAGCTTAACGTGCAAACTAACATCTAAATTCCTGAGAAGTTCTTTTTTGTTTATTTTTCTTTTTCTGTAATAAAGTTATCTAATATTATGAATAAGAACATTATTCGAAAAGATAAATGCTTATACATTTGAAAAACTTTTGCGAACTTGCTCCACGGGTTATTGTGATTTTTATTTTTTTTTTAAATTTTACTTCGGTTTGTTTACAGAAAACAAAATTATTCCTCGCCAAATGAAGCAGAAGTGCAAAACTTTGACATTTTCTTTTGTGCTGTTTTATTTTGGGCCGCGAGGATTTCGGGGAAGAAAGCACAGATTTATCCCGACAGATAGAGGACGTTGATCTGGCCGTTGGGAACATAGCCCAAAGAATACACCTTTGGGCTCCTGGCAAGGCATCTCTTATCCTAATGGGCCTGATAATTATCAAGTGTATAACGCTCTTTCTGGCGATTCCGACTGGAGGGCGTCTTGTACAAAGGAATTGCGAACTTGGGAAGTGGAAAATGAATCAGAAATTTGGAGGGGGGAAACCGCCAACTGGAACGCCGTCGTTAGCTTGGTCGTGCGCTGTCGTGATCGTTTCGCTCCTCGCCGGTGCCTCGGTCGTCCACAACATCTTTAAGCCTGATCTGGTAACACCCCCCCCATTCTCTCTCCCTCTAAACACTCACACGGTTCGTACAACTGTTCGATAAAATGCCCATACGAACCGTGCGAAACTTTCCTCTTGAGTTTTACTAGTATTTTTTACTGGGACCTTTTTGTGAAGTTAGCCTAAAATTGTAATGTAGTTTGCTGGTGAGCTTGCAGACTTTGCCTCCAATTGAGAAAAGCGTTGATGGGGCTCAACGAGAACCCGTGGAAAAACACTGATGAATTTCCAGTTTCAGTTGTCTGTTGAGCTGTAATTCAGGAGTTCACTCACTACCCGCAGTGGTGCTTCATAAATTTATACATTTTGAAACTTTTTTATGTGTATTTAATTTCATGAGTTCCACTGTGATTTGGATCTCCCTTTTTCATTTTTTTTGGTGGGGACTTGTCTTCCAGTATTTGAATTTCGGTTCAAGTTTGATCTCTTCGTGACGTATCCAGGGCATGTTAATAATCCACATCAAGTTAGAGATGGAGAACTGCAACTGTCTTTTGAGCTCATTCTCAATCCCCAAATCCTTGCAATAATTAGTAGTATTTGGCTTGTCTTTGAGACTACTGTTTACTAATATTAGCAGTTATGCAAAGGAAAAATTGAAGTAAATCCAGCCGTATTTTATTGTCAAATTAGATATAATTGATGCTTACAAGCTAATTGCACGTGTAATCAACTGTTTGTATTAAATATGGCCCCTAAAACATGGTTGATGTTACGTACTAATTGATACGCCATTCCCATGACAAACCGGAGTAATTGGCAATCCCACCCTGTTCTTTTCTACCGAGCGCAAAATTTTGTGTGAAGCAAAAAATAAAGCTCAGAATATCTAACTTAGGAGAAATGCAAGAACATAATAGCCACTGCCAATGATAAGTCATATTAGAAGAAAATACCGATTATAAAACCTCTTTTTTTTCCACATACTTCCTTTCAAATCTCTCCTTAAAAGTTTAGGGGTTGGAGAAATGATAAGAATCGGCAAATTGGACTGTTCCAGCGGTTCGCCAAGTCATTTCAAAATTTTGTGTGAAGCAAAAAATAAAGCTCAGAATATCTAACTTAGGAGAAATGCAAGAACATAATAGCCACTGCCAATGATAAGTCATATTAGAAGAAAATACCGATTATAAAACCTCTTTTTTTTCCACATACTTCCTTTCAAATCTCTCCTTAAAAGTTTAGGGTTGGAGAAATGATAAGAATCGGCAAATTGGACTGTTCCAGCGGTTCGCCAAGTCATTTCTTGAGAGTACATTTCTTCAAAATATAGGGCCTTAATCCCACTTGTATACATATAATTTGTTCACTTCCCCTGCTAAGTATTGCCAATTCCAATTCTATTGAATTATTAATGAGCCTACTAGTTCCCTCACACAGTCCTCACTGGAACAATAGTAGTCAAGTTGGCTGTTGCGTGTAATAATTCTTGTATCTGGTCCAATAATCCGAAGTAACAGAATTGATTGCTCTAAAAGTTGTAACAGGGTAGTCAAATCAGGGAAAGAGCCCATGAATTGACTTAGGATTTTTCTGTTTTCAGATATTCGTGAAGTGCAGTGGCGTAGTAGTACTACCAGAATAGGACCGGTAGCGGGAAGGTGGTTCATCGGTGCGAATGGGCTGTTTATCTACTTCCCAACCACACGCCATTAATGACTGCCATTGGATCGAAATTAGACTCAAGGCAACGCCCACTCATTTGCCAACTCACGTGCTCCGCCCCCACCCCCATCAGCATTTTTCATCGCCCATAAACATTTCAGTACTCTTATAATTAATTATATTTATAACCCCCCCCCCCCCCAGTCCCAAAACACCAGCGGCCCTCAGATCTTCGTTCCACCTCTCAGAACTTTTGTACCCTCTCTCGCTGTGTCTTTTCGGAGGCTTACTCTTTGAAGGATGAAGGTGACGGTTGTTACACGTAGCGGCAGAGAACTAGTAAAGGGTGGCCTTGACCTGGATGATTCCGTATGCTATTCTATTCGTCCTCTTCTTCTCTTGTTATTTTCTCAATTTAGCTAAAAGGGGTCGTCTTTTTATTTGCAACACTAGAATTGAGAGAAAATATGATGGGTTTTGGGCTCTGTCCTTGTAGGCTACTGTTGCTGATCTTCAGGAGGCAATCCATAAGCGAAGTAAGTCAGTAGAAAATGCTTCTCACATTGCTTTGCTTTCTTGGGTTTCGTTATTTTCGAGGTTTATAATCTGAGCTGAATTCGTGATTGTTATTACGAGTGCCTGTGCAAGTCTGCTTTGTTCTTGCAAGTTTCCCTCTTTTTTATACCTGGATAGTAGATATTATAGTTTTTTTTTTATGTGATGCCCGTGAGATAAAAAAAATGTTTGTAAAATAGGTTGATCATGCAAGCAAATAAATTTTTGAAAATAGTCCACAATCCAAACATACCCATTTCTCGACATTGGCACGGTTTATTTTTACTATTACAAGCTGTATGTTATTATTGTTCAATCCTACTAGGTTCTTCTGGGTCAATTAGCCGTGTTTTCGTTCGATTTTATTTTTTTTCAATTGAATGGATAGAAATATCCAGTTTGAACCTTTCTTAAAATTGACTGTGCGAAGGAGCGAAAGTTCTGAGATTTCTTACACTTTCTCTTGCCTCTTTTGTAAAGATCGAGGGCAGATGGCCCTTTCGCAAAGCTAAAATCTAAGGTTTATTGAAAGGCCACATTGATCTCAATCTTGAGTTTCTCCGCCATCGGGGTTCATCTCATGAGCATTATGGACTCATTGAGCAACGGCAAGTGAGGTGAAGTGGCCAAACTTTCCCCTGTGAAGACTGTCAGAACCCTGTCAAATGTACAGGCTTTCCTTAGTGAACTTAGTTTTCCAAGCGTTGTTCTTTACTAGTAACCATGAAATGTTCCATTTCTTTCTCATAGTATCAAATCCTCACTGTCAGGAGTCTAAACAATTGTGAAAGATCAAAGTAAATGCATACAGTTGTGCATGTACGATGATGTTGTGAATAGTTGCTACGCTATTCATGAGTTTAATTTTGATGTTTATATTGTTAAATATGATGGAAGATTTTATCTTCAGATCATTAGCTGCATTGGATGTTTGAGCAGCACACAGAATTATAACATTCTGTGACAATGCGGGCATTTTTTAATTTTGAGGCTAGTGCCATCAAGTTTCTCAATTGCTTTTCCATTCTGTAGAATCGTGTAGCGCATTTAGAGATATTTCACAGTCAACTTATACAAATTAAAGGGTTAAAAAAAAGTTTATACACTTCTGATTATTAAGGTTTACTTTTAGAGCTTCAAGATTCAAATTTTTATCATGATTCCTGGTCATTTGGTGACAATGCTCTTCAGTGCCAGAACATCCACATATTGGATCATCTGAAACTCATTGGTTGTTTGCAGCATTGGTCCTTTGAATTGCTCCTTGCTTTGGTTTTTTTCTTTTTTCTTTTTTTTTTTCCTGGACTACTTGTCTGTAGCTGTTTTGTCTCTCTGTTTCTGGTAATTGTTCCTTAATCCGTATGAGGTGTTGTATTAAGCTCGTTTTTGTTAACAGCCAAGAGATACTATCCTTCTCGACAAAGACTCACCCTCCCTCTCGCACCTGGATCCAAGGAGAAGCCTACCATTCTTCACTACAAGAAGAGTCTTAAAGAGTACATTGGTGAGAGCACAAATGAGTTGACTGTAGTGTTCAAGGACCTAGGTCTACAGGTTGCCTATAGCACACTTTTCTTCTGGGAATACTTGGGGCCTCTTATTCTTTATCCTCTTTTCTATTTCTTCAATGTGTATCAATTTTTCGGCTATAAAGGCAAGCGTGTCATCCACCCTGTTCAGACATATGCATTATACTACTGGTGTTTCCACTACTTCAAGCGTATCATGGAAACATTCTTCGTGCACCGTTTCAGCCATGCCACTTCCCCACTTTCAAATGTCTTCCGTAATTGTGCTTATTACTGGAGCTTTGGCTCCTATATTGCTTATTATGTCAATCACCCACTTTACACGCCTGTTAGTGATCTCCAAGTGAAGATTGGCTTTGGTATCGGGTTGGCTTGTCAATTGGCAAACTTCTATTGCCATATTTTGTTGAGAAAGCTTCGTCCTGCTGATGGTAGTGGAGGATATCAAATCCCACGTGGCTTCCTCTTCAATATCGTTACATGTGCCAATTACACCACAGAAATTTACCAGTGGCTGGGATTCAACATTGCAACGCAAACCGTAGCTGGCTATGTTTTCATGGTTGTTGCAGCTGCCATTATGACTAACTGGGCACTTGCAAAGCACAGACGATTGAGGAAGGTAGCCTTCTTTTGTTCTTACTTTGATCCAAACTTGTGTATATCCAGAGGGGATAGACTTCTAAACGTTCTTCATATTGAGACATATGTATTTAATTGATAGAAGATTAAAAAAATTAAAATCCTATGCATGTAAATGTACAATTCTATCACCAGCTTCTTAGATCACTAAACTATCTGTCTTGTTCATGAACCTTTTGCTGTTACTGTGGGTAAATTTTGTTTTGAAATACATGCACAAGATGCCATAGCAGAATCTCTCCTTTTCAGTGTCTGCTAGTATGAACTTCCCCAATGATCTGAGTCTGACCATTTTGCTAAGTTATTCATCTGGTGGCTTGTGTAGTCACTGTAGTTGCTTTAATAAATCTATGCATCATTGCAGTATGAAGCTATTCCTCAATTTCATTATCGCTCCAAACTCTCTATCTAGTTGTAGAGCCTTTTTTAAAAAAAAAAAAGAAAAAGAAAAAAAGAAATTGACAGAACATTCACTACCAGTGTAATTGTAATGAATTGAGATCACTCGTGTTAGTCTGTTCTTCACTTTGTTTAGATGTTCATTTTCACTTTACTTTGCAGCTATTTGATGGAAAGGACGGGAGACCCAAGTATCCTCGAAGATGGGTGATATTGCCCCCATTCCTGTAAGTGATTGGCAGGCCAGAACTGATGCTCAAGCAATGAGATTATGAGTTTGGTCGGATGTGCTAATGGTTGTGCGCAGTCAGTTCAGATTAAATTGATCCAAAAGATGGATCACATTTTCACCTTTGCTCATTTTTTGTGTCAAGCTTCAATTGAAATGTGGTACTGTTCCTTTCATTTCTTTCCTTAGAACCATCTTTGGTTGCAGTTAACCTCTGAATGGTCTGTGCTACTATTGCTGTCAATGTCATTAGCACCGCTTTTCAATCATTATATGTACTTTCATATTTATCTTTTCTAGAATTTTGATCGTATTTCATATTTCTCCTGCTTATCGTCTTAAACCCCCTGATATGCTGGTTCCATAGCAATATACCATATGCGCGTGTACTGGATACTTGTGCGACTCCAATTGTTGATTATTGCAATTGTCAACTATCCAAAGATCAAAAGGCAAGTTCATCATCCAACAACAGCAGATATGATTAAGCCGGGGGACATTGTACAGGCGCAAAAGTTGCGCTAGTTCCTTGCATGAAAATCTTGGCTCTAGTCAGATTCTTGATCCCTGATTTGGCAATCACATCTATGTGCAGGCCGCAGTAGAAATAATCACTGCAAAATGTTCAAGGAAGCCACTTTGGAGGCCAAACGGGACCTATGGGTTCATCGTTTGAATCTCGACTAGGAAATTTGATTTCTCATTTCTGTATAAAACCAACAGCACTTAAGAGAGTTGAGACAGATGAACGAATGCACGTCATAAACTGTCTTTGGTTCTGTCTTAGTGCCATCCCCATCTCAGAGAGTATTTGATCATGCTGTATGGATATTTGATTCGTTTTCCATCTTCAAGTCTATGCTAACTCATGGCAATCGTCGCAAGCAAAACTTCAATACCTGCTGCCGATGAAAATGGGCCTCTTGCCTGCAGAGTTTTTAGCAAAACACTACTGTTGCCATGTAAATTGAACAACCTTTTGGCCTCCAGACATGACGCTCGACTAATAAGAGAATGGAGTGGCATCAAGTTGGAAGACTGGGACGCATATCTTAATTAAATAGAAAAAAAAAAAAAAGGGGCCGAGGATGACAACTGTGTTGAGATGGAATCAAGAAGAAGCTTATCTCCGATCCACCTCTTGTTGTAATTACATAATGCACATTTGCTAAGGGGCATAGATTTTTCAAGACATCACACATGTCATCTTATCTTTTAGGTTGTTATATACTTGGAAAGCTCATTCCCTGATGCCAGCATGCTACTATTCACGAATTGTCAGAAAGCCCATTTGTTATCCCCACTTATGTAAACTGAGAACACCCAAAAAACAAAAAAAAAATGTTAAAAGATTGCCAATGGTAACATGGGGGGAAGTTCTTACAAGACCCCAACTTGAAGGGTTTTGTTGCGTGTAGGGTGCAAACGAATCGAATCGCTCGCAAGCGGCTCGATTCAAATTCGACTCGAGTTCAAAATATTAAGTTCGTTAGCTCGCGAGCCGGCTCGCGAGTTCGAGTATATATATATTTTTTATTTTTATTTTTATTTTTATTTTAATAATAAAATTACATAAATATCCTTAATATTTTATTATTTATTAAGAAAAAAAATTATTTTATTTATTTTTTAAAAAAATAAAATAATTATTTTTATTTTTTTCGAGCTCGAGTTTCAAAATTGTCAGCTCGTCAAGCTCGAGCTCGAGTTCGAGTTCGATGAAATTAAGTCAAGATTCGACTCGATAAGGCCAAAACTCGACTCGTTTGCAGTCCTAGTTGCGTGTGAAGAATGGTACAAGTAATGTAAGTGTAAATTGTAATGCAGCATTTGTCCAAAAAAAAGAGTTGCTTATTTCACAGAAAAAGCTACTCCACTCCACCAAAGATGAAAAAGAATTCGCAGATTAGTTTCTGAGGTGCTTGTTACTAGTACTAGTATTATTTATGCTTTGGTTTTGGGGTTGCAACAAATTTTGTGGGTCGAGAGAGCCTCCCATTAGATAGGAGGTAAAAGGGCATTTAATTAAATCCACTTCCAAATAGGACATGAGAGGTCCATAGATGTAGCAAGCGAATAGCCACAAAATAGTTGTGGGAGAAATTGACTAATATCCACAAACAAAACCGTAATAATTGCCTCTCAAAATTCACCTCCCTCATTTCCCTCTTTGAAATTGAGAAATTTTGTAGTACGTTAACATGTCCACGTTCAACTAATTTCCGTCTCTAGTCCATTTTAAATCCCAATCATTTCCCCACCGTCAACTAAAAACCAACGTCCAAATCAAAATAAAAAATGTTTTCGGGAGATAATCTCCAATCTCCGAATTAAAATTAGGATATAAATTAGAATAGAAAGAGATATTAGTAGCAAAAAACTAATACTATTACAATAATAATAATAATAATGTTGGAAAAAAAAATTGATCTACTGGTACTAATATGTAGAAAGGGGGAGGGGGAGAGAAAGGGGTCCGAGGGGAACCGGAAAAAGAGAGATAAAATGAAAGAAAAAGCGGAAAAGGAGGCGGCAGTAGACACCACGAAGAAGAGGAAGAAATTATAGCCCCCACGATCGCTACGTGTCATCCCTGTCCGCACATCCAGACTGTTGGAGTTTGGGGCGCCATCCAACGGTTCAGATTCGTCGCCCTTCCTCGTTATAATCCCTCAAATTTCTCAGTTCCCAAGTGAGAACACGGGAGCGCAACTCATTTAGCTGTACATTTTTTTCACCCAAATCCACAGTGCTAAGGAGGAGGAGGAGGCCATTTCCTCCACCCACCATTTTCTGTTCTATTATTATCTCCTTTTCGTTTGCCCTCAATCATCTGTTTTACGCACTCGAAAAGGTGTGCTATTTCCTTTCATTTGCACAATTGCTCCTCATTTTATATCTTGATTTTTTAGACTTTTGAATCGGTGCATTTGTTGTTTAATTCATTTTGCATTTGGCTTTTTTTGTACAGTGTAGCTCTTGATCTCTGATTGATCCAGCTGAAATCACATTTCTTATGCATAAGCGAGTTTCTGAATTAATTTTTATGTTTTCTTTTTTCCTTTTCTCGCCGTTATGTGGTGTTTAAGAGTTTTTTTATGCTAGTATTGATTGGCATATATTTGTGGAACGTCGAGTTTTTGGGTGAAATGCGAAATGCATGTCGCTAAAATGGTAGTCTATTTGTGGTTTTAATGGATTTTTTGCTTGCATCTTTGTTTTAGGATATGTGGGTTCTGTGCATTAATAGCATTTTTATTGAGTCTTTTCGAGAAAGACTGGTGATTAATGAACAATTTTTTGATAATTGTGAGCCTTTGGTTGTGTTATTTATGCTTTTTGATCCGATCTAACTTGTGGCATTCGATTCATTGCCATTTTCTTTAATGTCGAAAGTAAAATTGATTCGAATGTATATTGTGTTTACATGATGATTATGTGCAGAATTGTACATGGATGTGCTTCTCAGTTCTTTTGAAGCTCACTCCTTTTCTTTCTTTTCTTTTTCCTCTCTTTTTATGTATATTTGTATGTTGCATGTATTTGATGAGATGTGATAGCTATTTTCTTAAAAGTTTTTCTTTTTTTTTTTAAACTTGAGCTGTTTTATGTGTTTCACTCTCTAATATTTGTTTCCACATTTTATTTTTATGTCATAATTCCGGGATTTTTATTCATTTTTTCTGTGCGTGACACGTTGGATCATCTACTTCCTCCCAAGAAATTAGCAAAAAAGATAAAGTTCATTGTATCCAGTGCATAATATTCTATATTCTGTTATTTTCAAGTCCTCCTTATGAGGTTCCTGAGTTCCCAGCCCATACCGTACTGGAAGCAAAACGGAAAGGAGGGATGGTCGAATAAAACCATTTTGTTATTCTACTAAACTGCTTCTTTCAAATAGTTTTGTATTTATTTATAGAATGGGAAAAGATAAATACGGAAACAAGAGAATATCTGGTAGTAGTGTACTGTCTTAAGAAAGCTGTGATTTTGTACAGGAGGTAGCATAAGATGGCCGAAGGAGAGGATATCCAGCCACTTGTGTGCGACAATGGGACAGGAATGGTTAAGGTACTACAGGATTTATTTTGGTATTTCTTATTGCAGAACTAGAGTTCCAACTTTTTACGATCATGTTCCTTGGTGATTTGAGCTTCTTTTGTGCTCTATCCCTCACCTTCAGTGTCAATTTTTTTTTATGATTTTTTTTTACTGTCTCTTTTTGATTTTTCAAGGCTGGATTTGCTGGAGATGATGCTCCACGCGCTGTATTCCCAAGTATTGTTGGTCGCCCCCGTCACACTGGTGTGATGGTTGGGATGGGCCAGAAAGATGCCTACGTGGGTGATGAAGCTCAATCAAAGAGAGGGTATTTTGACTCTTAAGTACCCAATTGAGCATGGTATTGTTAGCAATTGGGATGACATGGAGAAGATATGGCATCACACTTTCTACAATGAGCTTCGTGTGGCACCTGAAGAGCACCCTGTCCTCTTAACTGAAGCACCACTAAATCCTAAGGCTAACCGTGAAAAAATGACTCAAATAATGTTCGAGACATTCAAACACTCCTGCTATGTATGTTGCCATCCAAGCTGTTCTGTCCCTATATGCTAGTGGTCGGACAACAGGTAAGCATTTTTTTTCAGCATTTGATTTACACCTTTTGGTTTCTAAATGTCTTCAACCAATCCCTCAACCCCTCCACCACCACCACCACACACCCCCTTCCCCCCCCCCCCCCCTCCCAAATAAAAAAAGGAGTGAAGAATGTGAAAGAAAAAAAAAAGGAATCTGAGAAATAAATCTGAAATTTCATGACTGCATGTGTTATAGGATGCACTAATTAGCTGCTATAGATCGCTAAAGGATATACAACATAAAAAAGTCCAGGCCAAATATGTTATCTGGATAGCAAAAGCAAGTGCTGCTTGTGGAATACCTCCTTAATGTCCTTCCAGATATGCTGTGAAAAGTCTCTCTCAGAAAATGCCATAATTTTGAATGTTTTTGGTAGAGATTTTTTGCGGTGTAATCATGTGAATTCTCATAAATCTATTTGGGACCAGCTTTTGGATGCTTTGGAGTCAATAGGAAATTCTCAAAAAAGGTCATGAATATCAAATGTGGTTTCTTTCTATGTTAAACCAATGCTTTGCTGTCATGATCTTGTTGCAGGTATCGTGTTGGACTCTGGTGATGGCGTCAGCCATACCGTTCCCATCTATGAGGGTTATGCCTTGCCACATGCCATCCTCCGTCTTGACTTGGCTGGTCGCGATCTCACTGATCACCTAATGAAGATCCTCACTGAGCGTGGTTACTCTTTCACCACCACAGCAGAGCGGGAAATTGTGAGAGATGTTAAAGAAAAACTGGCATACATTGCACTTGATTATGAGCAGGAGATAGAGACTTCAAAAACTAGTTCTTCTGTAGAGAAGAGCTATGAATTGCCTGATGGGCAGGTGATTACCATTGGTAATGAGCGCTTCCGATGCCCTGAGGTCCTCTTCCAGCCTTCAATGATTGGAATGGAAGCTGCAGGAATCCATGAAACCACTTACAACTCCATCATGAAGTGTGATGTTGATATAAGGAAGGACCTTTACGGAAACATTGTACTCAGTGGTGGTTCTACAATGTTTGCTGGCATTGCTGATAGGATGAGCAAAGAAATTACAGCATTAGCTCCCAGCAGCATGAAGATCAAGGTGGTGGCACCACCTGAGAGAAAGTACAGTGTCTGGATTGGAGGATCCATCTTGGCATCACTCAGCACCTTCCAACAGGTTTGTTTCCTTACATACAAAACAAGATGATTGTTTGCTTTAATTAGGAATTCTTTGGTTAATATTTTGCTTGCTTTGTTTGCAGATGTGGATTGCAAAGTCAGAATATGATGAATCTGGTCCCTCAATCGTGCATAGAAAATGCTTCTAATTTTGCGGGAAAGTGTTGAATGATATTTTAGTAGCGGGTCAGATATGCAGCTTGCAAGATTATATTTTAGCTTTGTCCTCTTAACTTGTGATTCTCGTTCTGAGTTGATAGCCTTGAGATGGCGAGGAGTTGATTGCTGGATGTTCCGACTGTTTTATTGTGTTCAATGTAGAAGTTTCAACTGTTTCTATCTGATCTCTCTCTCTCTCTCTCTCTCTCTCCGAGAATGTGCTAGCTTCTTTTTGGCATCTACACTGGTTATGGATCTGGTGATGTCCTGCCTCTTGGTTTTTGTTTGTTTGTTCGGATTGGGATTTCACTCGAAACTTTTCCCTACCGTGAACATTGAACTGATTTAACTCTAGATAAAACCTGATATTCACTTTTTCAAAGCATAAGACAATATCTTATCGTACAACTCTGATTCTGCTATAGAATACTAAAGGAGATGCCATGTCAACTACAAAATCGTAGTGTTTACAGGACTTCCTTTTAAGAAGTACCGTGCAAAGATTTCACCCTGAGGAAAGCAGGGAGGCTAGAGCTTGATCTTCTTTGCCGTAGAAGGGATGATCATTCTCTTCAAAGGTTCTGTTGGCGTCGGAATTTTGTGCTGGGTTTTCGGTTGTTAAATTTCTGTGCCTATTACGAATCTCTTGTGCTTTTGGAATCCTTTCGTCGTCTGCAGCCAACAGAGCATCTTCAGTGCTTTGACGTTCGCAAAAGTGAGAATGACATCTCAAATATTTATGGGAATATGCACCTTTCGAACTCTCATCTGTTAAGATTGATCGTTCACAGAAACTCCCAAACCCTTTAATCCCCACTGTTAATTTTTGCTCTCTTGCTCTTTCTTCCTTGAGAAATGACCCGTCCTTGATCAGCTTCAGCACTCTTTCAGCTTTTTTCTGTACGCTTAATCCCCAGTTGAACCTGCGTAGGAGATGATTTTATAGCTCCAATGATCATATCTTATTTGCTTTATACAACAAGCCACGGGATTAATTAAACGAACCCCTTCTCATCTATGTAAGACAAATTTGCCATCTCTCTGATGATATCTCGATCACCTTGAAACTCCTCTGCAACTCTTGCTGGTCCATGCGTGAGGAGGTGTTCCAGCAATATCATCGCCTGGTAGGCCGCTCGCCAATTGCGTCTATCATAGTTCTGCAGCCTGCATCAAATCAAGGACGCGTAGAACTCGTTTATATAAAGAACTTCTGCATGATTACTTGTGAAGCTTATGCAAAGCCAGACAAAATCATATAGCCAACCAACGGAGAAACCTTCTATGCAGAACATCAACGATTCTCCAATAATCATCAACTTCAAAGGCAGCGCGTGATATAAGTCCCATCGTACGTGCGTCCGGTGCTGAGGAATCTCCATTTGTGGCTTCTTCTGTCGATCTTTCAGCCCAAAAAAAAAGAAATTGACAAGCCAAATTAATCGAACAGACTAAAACGGCCAAAAAAAAAGACATATTATTTACAGATGGATACAAATAAAACCTTACAGTTGAGCTGGTGTAACATCAAGAAGAGCCAATCGGGCAACCTTGATTTTGTCCTTGAAGAAGAACGACGCTTGCCTTTTGAATTCATGCAAGAAATGACCATCCATGTTGGTCTTTTCAAGATTAATGAATCATTTATGTAATGGAAATGAGCCTTTAAAGATTGATCTCATTCAAGTCTTTTACGTAACATCGAATGAAATGCAACTACTCCATTACAAAAACGATTAACTAACATCAACTAATCTATAAAGTGGATTTGCACATGTAATCGGAGGTACATAAAGTTGCTTTAGAAGAAAATTTATGCCAATAGAAAAGAATTTAAAATGCTTAACTTTTGAAGATAACTGTAAGAAAAAATACGGCCATATCAACCTGGAAGTGAATATGTCAGTTTCGATGGCTTGGCTTGTCGTTACGTTAATGTCCGCTTCCTGGCTAACGCTTTATGGTAAATGCAACTCTTTTTTTTTTTTCCCTAATCAGGATCTAGAGGTTATTACCATGGATGCTCCAAGTCAATAAAGTTACCCTCCCGAATCGTCATCCTTGTTTTCGCGCGTAAATAGTCTAATTTGCCCGCAGAGCATAACCGCGAAAAATCGAACCATCCGTATTCGTTTACTTAAATTTTCCGCATTTTGAAGAAAGCAACATATGCCACGTACTCCAGTTTCGCTTGCCACTATCTTTTAACCTTCCAGGACAATAGGCTTACGAAGGAAACGTAGCGGCTGCCGGCTACCATCACTAGTACCTTTTTTACCTCAAATTCTTTCCCCTCCTTCAATCGTTCCATGGGCTGTCTTGCGAAGTAAGAACAATTGATAGAGTTGCCAATCGCTCTTTAAGCTTACTCTACCAGCCTTTTGCCCTTTTTCTGTTTTTGGTGAAAATTGCATCTACAATCGCTTGCGGCCTAGCCAAAAATGGCATGTCCAATGGAATCAAGGGCAATATTTCTTTTAAAAGAACGAGAGCACATTGTCAAGCAAAATAGCCAAAAACGACGTATAATGGACTTCAAGCAAATAGCACTTCTAGTATGGCATACCATGGATTTTCAGAAACAACAGGGGAGCACTCTTGCTTGGCCCCAATATTGCCCCAGTCCATACAAAACTCCGTTGTTATCCCTCGCAAGTTATCCCAGAGTAAAATCAATTTAAAAAAAAAAAAAAAAGAAGAGAAAAAGACAAATCTGAGTGCTAATCAGTTAGTTTTATATCAAATTTGATCAGATCACTTTGCAAAAACCTATGACGTAAGAAAAGCAAGACCTCCAGCTACCTACTTACGTATGTCCGAGTAAGCCTTTCTCTCCTGAGTTTAAGATATGAGATACTCATACTACAACTCCCTGATGCATCTATCCCAGGCAGCAAACTCAGCCATAGATCTTCCAAATACCAGTTCTATACCCCAAAGACATCAGTCCCATCTCCCATAACATGTTGGGAATACTTGCCAGGTTAATCTTTGATCCCGGAATTTCGGACCAATTTACAGATATCTCAACCATTGGGATATGAAATGTATTGCACAAGTAGACCAATTCCACATCAAAACACCACCTGTAATAGAAATTGTAATTTAGCTACTGCATGGGAAAAGTCAGACTTGCAAAAGAGAAGGCAAGGGGAAAAAAATCAAAGTTACAACAGTATAATGGTAAAACAAGAAGTACAGATATACAAACAAAATGCATATATATGAGTTTAATCTTAACCTCGATTGAAGCAATTTCATTTCAGATCTTAAAGGCAATTCTTTTGTCCTTAGCATCTTACATTTAGACAAATTCATAATCTCGTCAACCAAGACATAAACACCTTCCAATTTCCTATTTCTTCAGAATACCTATCCTTGAAAGATTACTATATTAGTCAAACAAGAACCATATCACCTTTCACATTATGAGACATCTAAGCGTAGGGCATGTTTCAGGACAATTGTGCACTCATCCAGAAAACAGAACCTGAATTCAATCAAAACAGATGCAGCATCACTCCATAAGCAACTGAAATGGGCTGGCCTAGCAATCATGTCCTTAAATCCCAGAGTCCATTGTTACTAATTTAAGATGGGAACATTGACTATCAATATATGATGATGATGATGGCAATGGAAACCAGAAGCATGAGGTTTTAGTCCTCTTTGCCTCAATAGCCTTGCAATCGTGTCTTGTTCCAGGCTAGATTACTAAGTTCAGCAATATTTGAAAAGCATGTCTCTAACTCACTCTCATTCTGACTCTCACCTATTTCCTGTATCTTCTCACAAATTTGGATCCATATGTTGAACAAATGATGCTTAAGAATTCTACACTCTTCACTAATTTGTTGTGTGCCAAGATACTGTATACATGAATAAAGTTCAAATAGCACAATCTGAACAGCTCCGGTATGTTCTGCAAAGGAGACACACTTGTGTCCCTTTCATTCAACCTTCAAATTAACCCACACCCAAGTTGTACACATCACATAAAAGATCAATCCAGTATCACAAAATGGTAGTGTTCCTGTCTTTATCAACTGAAGCCTAACAGATTGTAGAAAAATTAACCAGTCATATACAGTATGACATGAAGACCAAGCAAATATGAGAGGGAACAATAAATCATTATTCAAAATTTTAAGAGTAAATGCTAGTTATCCAAAGCACAAAAAATATAAATAAATAAACTTGTGGTAGTGCACTACCATAACTGAAGGAGAAAGCCGGGTTCCTAGTTAGCAGATTAAAGTCAAAGATGCAAAAAAACTAATAGTACCTTTTCAAACGGATGTTTGTGAAAAGCTTCCGGGCAGCAGCCCTAGTAAACATCTTAAAACCACACTGGCAAAAGAGCAAGTAGTTAAAACTAAATGAAGAGCATAATCCTGCAATTTTGAGAAGGGAATCAAGAGACAAAGATGGAGAAAACTTAAATCAATTTATGGATCATAATCTAACCTGTGTATCCCCGATACCAGAGCCAACAGCCAACATAACCACAACGTGGAAACCCTTCATCAAAAAATTGCGGTACCACTTCCTCTGAAGCACAATTAAAACAGCTTTTACTTGCCTAGAAATTGTACAATCATATTTGATGGAACAATATTAACATTGCATAAAAATAAATTAATAAGACTCAACTGTGGCCAGAGCCTGTTCCTCAAGATGAGCACGAGAACCAATTGCAGCAACTAGGACATCTGCTATTCTTAATGTTGAATCACTACCTATAGATTGTCCAAATTCATGTCCCTTCCTAGCAACTGCAATGATCTGATGGCTTATTATTAGATATATCATAAAAACTCAGCTATAGAGAAACAAAAGACAATAATATACATGCATGAGAAATTCAACTGAGCACAAGTTGTTTGAAGTCATACCCAACTACCAACCTGATTTTCAAGCTTTTCAAGGTCAGTTACTTTTGTTGCACCATCAGCATCAAGCATTAGAAGGATTTCACCACGAGAGTGCAGCATTCCCTGTTTTACAATGCTTTCACAGAAGCAAAAAGCTTTAATCAGTTGCTACTAGAGGTCAAATTACAAACAGAGAGAAAAGAAGTAACATCACCATAAATAGTTAAGGACAGATAGATAGGTCGATTGGACTCACTTTTCGTATAGCTTCTCCCTTCCCATGGTTCCTTCCCAGAAGAATTACTCTAACGTTCTCTACCAAGTATCTTTTGACATAATCAAAAGCTACCCTTGTTGTTCCATCAGCACTTCCATCATCAACAATTATCACCTAATCCAACATAAATTCATCCAGACAGGAGTAGAGTCACTTGGATGATATAGAAAGCATGAAATATCAAGCCAATGTAGCACTTTAAAGGACAAAAGTATCATATTCCTTTCTTTTTACTGCATTGTCCTCAAACTAACTCATAAATAAGAACTTTGGAACGAGGCATTGTACAATCCAAAAATATATAAATCTGACAGGAGCAAGTCAGGGTATTGCATGCCACAAGCTATAAAGGTTCCGCCAAGATTCACTTTCGCCTCAACTACAGGCCCTTAGTCAGCAAAAGGAACATGCAAATCTCTGTTAATTGAAATCCATTTAACAACAACATCCACCACAGGAAAGCCAATCCACAATTGAACACTGCTGCTCTTGAGTTCACTTTGTTTGGTAGGAACTGCAAAAAATCATATTCACAAGAAACTTGAAAGAGGAACGATTTGGTAAAGCAGACTGACAGCTTCAATTTCCCTTCAGATTTGGCAATCTAGAATAACTCCTCAGTCATACTCAATAACTAACACAGGTTTTCTTAAAAATTATCTTTGTAAAAAGCATAACTGTTGGCAAAATTTGTTGCAATTACGACTGTAATAGCTGTTTTTGAATCACTAATCCAAATTAGCAGAGCAGTAAGGTTCTATTCGTACATTTCTTTCATCAAGAAAAACATAAAATGATGAAAGCTTATTCACCACTACAACAAGCAACCTTTCAGAAAGTAGCAAAAAACATAACCACATCACAACTGGGTGCTCCAAAAAATTCTTTCACTCTACTCCTCCACTCTGCAACAGCAGCAGTTCCACTATCTGCCCTTGTCTTCACAAGATTTAAGTTAACTTTTATAGATGAAACCTATTGTTTATACAGTTTTACTTACAAGTCTTTTTGAGATGCAGAAGCTGATAAAATCAATCAACTTCATACATTTAAATGCAGAAAACAGACAAGTTCTATAATTTTACCTCATATGTGAAAGACTTGTCCTTTGCCGCACGCTGTTGAAGATAACTAGCAAAAGGATCAAAGTTATGATGCATATCAGATCAATTCATATTCCCAATAACTAATCAAAAATACCATCCATTGAAGATACAAAATACTAGAAAAAATTATCTCAAAATGAATACTGGAATTAGAAATGGAAGAGAGAGAGAGAGAACAAGTAAAATAAAATTTGCTAAGCCTCAGCTCACTTTAAGGTTTCATCAAGAGTTCCAGCAAGCCTATTTTCTTCATTGTAAGCGGGAACAATCAAAGATATGTACTTCTCAGCGGAATCAAAAATATGAGGACAAGGAACCTGGAAGGGAAGACTATAATAGTCAATTTACTGAACATAGATATGACTCATTAAGTTACAACTACACCACTATCAGCTCGTAATGTTGATCACTTATCCCCCAAACCCCCAAAAAAATAATAATAATTGTAATGTTGACCCCTAAACCAGTATTCCTTTGGCTCCAAATCAATCTCCCCAATTAGCGGCAGAATTGCATCCTGAGGAATTGAAACATGTTCCTAGAGTTCAACAGGAAATTAACGGAAAGGGAAAGAGTCGAAGAGACAGAGACAACAATTGAACTATAAGTTGCAGATGAGTTCTCTCTACTTTATAAAGTTGTCATGATAAATAGTTTCCATATATTGATAGTCAGTTGTAGCATGCTAGAAGCATCCAACTCCCTAGTTAAGAACTAATGCAAAAGCCTTATATTTCCGTATAAAATTGCATTAAAATGTAACTTTCCCCTAGAGAACAAGAGATCTTTGTGTGTTCGAAATTACCTGGTTCAACGAATTAGGATCCTCGAAAACAGGAGGAGCTTCAACGTGGCTGCAAACAGCAATATAACATGCTCACAAATTAATGCAACCACAGAACAAAAAAAAAGAATGACTGTAGAAAGATCGGAGAATTAGAATAAGAAACATTAAAGTCGAATTCACCGCAGGTTTTGGTAGGAAAAGGTAGACGAAGTATAGAAGAAAAAACCAAAGATAAAAGAGCAATACTCTACTTGTGATTGAATCTTCTCCGGAAAGTTTCCAAGACCATAGCAGAAACTACTCCAAATGCTAACATTATTGCTACGATGAAAAGCACCTCGAACGCCGTCCAGATCACAGCTCCTCCCATCTTATTTTCCTTCCTCTGTTTGGGCAGTTTCGACGCATCGGCCAATGTGATGGAAAAACGTGCAGAAGACTGCGGCTTAGTAGTTGGCCCCAAATCCATATCCTTTAGAATTTTATTTACATTGAACTAAATTAAAATTGAGGTAAAACCTCTCCAACAAGCCCGTCTAGCTCAGTTGGTAGAGCGCAAGGCTCTTAACCTTGTGGTCGTGGGTTCGAGCCCCACGGTGGGCGTGTAAATTCTTCGTTTTCTTCATCTATTTTGAAACGATGATGTAATCGTAGTTAATAACTCAGTATGTCCATAGTCCCACAGTCCGATGGATATTGGACCTTACAGGATGCGTCCAATCTGTTGCTTACTCCAAAAGTTAAAAGGATTCCATTGCTTGGTCCAAAAGTGAATAGCTTCACTTGTGTCGTCTTCTCATGTCGGCCCAACAATGCCATCTGGGCTTGCTACAGAAATTCTTTAATTTTCTTCATTTTTTTAAAAATGCTCTGTTTGGATCTATCAGTTTTTCAAATACTAATTTCTTTTGAATTGACCATTTTTTCAAAAACAAATTTTTCAAATACAATGCTATAGTAATATACAATAACTCAAAAAACATCTCATCCATACAATATATTAAATATTTTAAAAATTTTATAGTAAAAATTTTTTATATACACTACTACAGAAAAATTGTTCAAAAACACTCTCGAAAACAGTTAATCCAAAAGTACTTAAAAAGGTACTCTAAAAAGTAGTCTATTTTTTAAATATTTAAAAAATATTCCAAAATATATTCTAGAAACTCTACTACTCTTAAATATCTCAAAATATATTCTAAAAATTTTTCAAAATATACTCTAAAAAACTCTGTTACAGTAAAATTTTCAAAAAACATTCCCAAAAATAGCTAATCCAAATGGATTCTTTGAAATATTCCTGAAAACAACTCCACAAAGCCAATCAGAGATATTTCTCCCAATCCCAGTTGCTTCAGGGAAAAATAACGGAAAAATATTTTGTATAATATTAACTCGTTACTTCAATTCTGTTTTAGGTCATTAAGTTCAGAAATTAATTGCACAAATCATCAAACCGAAACATTAAAAGATTCGAAGCAACTGACCACTGTTAATCTTAACCAGGCCACCTACATATTTATTCGATCACGCAGAACGAATTGTGTAATAATTGGTTTTCACGTAGAGGGCATGCTGAATGCTTAATCGGTTCTTTGCACGGTAGACATGTGAAGGTCCTGTTTAATGAAAGGTGACATTTTTAGAAAGACATGAATATATGGTGGTGGGTTCAAATATTTATGTGCACTCGAGTGTTAGGCTGTAAACGAATCGAGCCGCTCGCGAGCGGCTCAAGTCAAGCTCGACTCGAACTCGATCAATATCGAGTTCGAGTCGAGCTCGAGCTGGCTCAAGTTGAAATCGAACTCGAACTCGAGCTCAAGATTTTAAGCTCGTTAGTTCGCGAGTCGACTCGTGAGCTCGAGTATATATATATATTTTTTTATTTTTTTATTTTAAGTATATATATTTTTTATTTTAAGTATACATATATATTTTTTATTTACTAGTAAAATTACATATATATCCTTAATATTTTAATATTTATTAAGAAAAATATTATTTTATTTATTTTTTAAAAAATAAATTTTTTATTTTTTTATTTTTTTCGAGCTCGAGCTCGAGCTTGAAATTGTTGGCTCGTCGAGCTCGAGCTCGAGTTCGAGTTCACTAAAATTAAGTCAAGACTCGGCTCGATTAGGTCAAAACTCGACTCGACTCGGCTCGTTTACAGCCCTACTCGAGTGTTTGCATATGCAGTCCAATAAGTTCTTTTTTTTTCTTTGACAATGTACAAGATTGTAAAGTGGATTCATGTAAAAATTTTGTTGTGATTAACTGATAATTGGATTTGCATGCGCCGTCTGTCAAGAAAGGATTAAAATCAGTTGTGTTCGTTTAACTTGGATTTGTTGGATAGGACTAGGGTTGTACACGAATTAAACCGCTCACGAGTTCGAGTTAATCAAGTCGAGTTCAAAAACATTAAGTTCGTTGACTCGCGAACTCGATTATATATATATTTTTATTTTAATAGTAAAATTACATATATATCTCTAATATTTTATTATTTATTAAGAAAAATTATTATTTTATTCATTTTAAAAATAAAATAATTATTTTTAAAAAAATAAAATAATTATTATTTTTTATTTTTTTAGCTCGAGCTCGACTCGAATTTGAGTCGAACTCGAGATCGAGTTTGACATTTTGAGCTCGTTGAATTCGAGCTCGAGTTCGAGTTTCATAAAATTAACTAGAGACTGGACTCAATTAAGCCAAATTTCAATTCGACTCGACTCGTTTGCACCTTAGATAGGACTTGGACAGGGTGATGGAGGAAAAAATTCGGAAGAAATAAGGAAGCAGGGGTGGCAAGTTGCAAGGGAGAGATCATAGGTCCCAGCACTTAAATGAACCCAAAGAAGCATCGTTGAACACAGCTCAACGCTCACCATTTTCACAATTTTGTTAACTGAAAGCCATGGCAATATGGCAAAGGGGTAATTTCAGAAACCCCTCCTGAGGTTTCTAATAATTTCACTGAGCTCTCCTGAGATTTGAAAAATTACACTTACCTCTCTTGATTTGATGGTTTTAGTAACAAAATCTTAAAATAATATTTGATCTGGTCAATTTTTTTAAATGAATATCCAAAAAATGCCCTTGTGTAATGAGTTTTAATTTATTTTCCTATACAATTATAGGATTATATAGTATAATTATAAGGAAAAGATGCTAAATTTCATGTCCATACCTACTATTTGATAAACAACTATAATAATAATTCTATCACTATGATAGGATACTTTTGATGGTACTTTATTATGGATTTAGATTTACAAGATAGAAAAGAAAATGTTGAAACAATTCATTTAGAGTTTATGAATTTTTTGGATAATGGGATTATTAATAATTTGGTAGTTATTTTGGGCCTTTTTTTATTTATTGTTAATTTTAGTACCAAAAAATAGAAAACAAAGATCAACAAAAACATTAGATTACATGTAAAATTAACTCGTCAAAAAAATCATTTATTTAACATTTGGTTACAATAGAAACTAGAAACAATAGTGGTAGTTCTACAGTTTTATTGGTGAAAAATTTTAAAAAAGGAATAAAGAGGAAAAAGAATGAAAAAATAATTAAAAACTCATTCTAAGCATAAGTATACCAAATAAGGGAATTTCATTAAAATATTTAAGGGTAAAATTATCATTTTAAATGACAAGGGAAGTATGTATAATTTTTTAAATCTCATGGGAGCTCAGTGAAATTATCAGGAACCTTAGGGGAGGTTTATGAAATTATCCCTATGGCAAAGGAGAAAAAAGACCACCTCAATTCATGTGATCAAGAAAGGTGATGGAGAGATGAGATGGGCCTTCACAAACCGAATGATTAAAGTAAAGACGGGGAACATGCAAAAGAAAGAAGCTTCTTCTTTTCTCTCCAACCTTTAACAGAGACCATAAATAAAAGCCTTGTAAGAAGGCCAGTGGCAAATATTCATGGAAGAGCATCCAGCATGCCCCCATGGTCGGCCCTCCGCAGTACACAGTACACTCTGCATATTCTTTAATTTTCTCCCATCATCACATCCTGACCTTTCACACTTGAGGCTATCGTTCATGTAACGTAAATATATATTCATCCCGTGTTGCCTTATTTTATGCTGCCGTCAAAATCACCTCAAGGTTAACAAGTTCAATCCCTTTTGGCTAGAAGACTACTGGCCATGTTGATCTGTCACTTTTTACAATAACTTTGTTAAGGTTTTTCAGAACATTTTTCTTTTAAAAAGTTTTTTTTTTTGAAAAAAATGAAGGAAATATTTCAGTTGCAGAAATTGTTTTCAAACATAACAACAACTAGTTTGGTCGAGCAAAGGATAGCACGCCTAATTGGCAAAGGAAGTAGCAGAAATTAAGAGGGCAATGTTGCGGTTATATTACATAATTAGTGGACTATTAAGCTAACTCCATCCACTAACTCGACGCCCACTTGAAACTGCTGACAGCAGATTCTCACCTTCTTAAAAGGAGAACTTTTTAACTTTCCGAGGAGCGTTTACTAACCTAATGCAGTTATTCCAGTTGAAGTAGTAAAGAAGTAAATAGTTGTACTATATTAAACACTGAAAACTTGTTGTCTAGTGATTAATTTTACCGGGTTGTGACTTCAGCCTTTGGCTTTCATTTCACGGGTAGATCTCTGCTCGAGTCACGAAAAAAACAGTGCTCATTGTCTGGCAATATTCAGACTGTCGGGCAATAGATTATTTTTTTTTCTGTTTGCATGAATCCATGCTCCCAATGGATGCAAACACCATAAGGTATAGTATATCAAGTTTATGAGAACTATCTCTTAATTAAACTATGAACGCTAAGTACCAACTTGATGCCGCAAACATTTCTGCTATCAATTTCTGCTGTTGTCCGATGATTGCCGCTGCTAAAACAGAAGCATATGCACAAGATATGAAGTACGCTGAAATTGATGCTTATGATTAGAAAATTGAACCGTTTCAACACAAAAATTTGTAGTTTCTTGCACATACTACTTGTTAATTAGATTATTGGCCCCACGATTTTTTGGTAGCTTTTGTTGCATTCTGCACCTAATCAATACTTGACATTAATTTCAGAGCAAGTAAGGCCCCTGGTCGATTAAATTCCAAGTACTTGAGACTACACAACAACAAGCGTCCTATAGTATTCATCAGCTTTGATCACCAACTTAATTGGGAGTTCTTTTTTTTTTTTTTATTTTGCAAAAAATTAGCATTGATCTCGTGAGCTTGCTCAACGGGAAAAATTCAAAAGAAGTGAATTTGTTGAAATCTGAAGAAACTGATCCACTCGCAATTTATGCAGGTCTAATCAAGCATCTCTTAGCAGGAACGTGGACTTATGAACATTGTTTATAGATATGGCAGGTTCACAAGTACAAAAATTCTTCTAGCCCACGAGCAAAGGAAAAAGTAACTACAAAGTCTTTAGTTCACCTCTAAAACCTGCAATTTATTCTGCTAGTTTACAGTCAAGAAAGATACAGAAAACTAAAATCTCCCAAAAAATTAATCAATTCCCGCCCTCCCGAAGATATAAAACTACTATTTTTCCAATAAAAGCATGAAAAGAAGAAGAAGAAGAAGAAAGACAACAAAGGAAGGTAGTCTTCAGAGGAACAGATAAAGAAAAGATCATGGAAAGAAACATGCCTAGTGAACCATGGCAACAGGAGGTGAATAATTGATGCTTCTCTGATTAGGCAAGGCAAGCATAGCGGTATGATCCAAGAAATCATTGAGTGCAACCACAGATTGCAGTATTGTCCTCAGATCATCCGCAAATGAAAAACCCATGTTCCCAATTCTCCTCACTGCATAAACATAAAATGTAATGGCACCTTTCCTGAATTTAAATCTAGCCATTTCGCATCCGGTCTGACCCCTTATAAGCTTCTTGTTTACTTCCCCAAGTGGGATTTCTGGCGGCCAAACTCTGTCCACGGCAGCCTTCATATTCTCAGACTCGAATACAAAAACAACCACTTTAGACTTCTTTGTCCCCAGGCCAAGCGTCAGAGTATGCCATGCATGGTGAGCCAAGATCGTTGAAATTTGTCGGCAAGAAAGCGGTAGTTGAAGGGAAAAGGCTGCTTCCCGTTTGTCTTTTCTTGGTTTTGGTGGTGGTTGAGGTTGAGTGTCGGTGGAAGTGAGAGGAGGCGCAAGAATTCAAGAGGCCTAGCGCGACGGATTGTGAAGGATTTAACAATAAACTGGCCACCAAACCGAAGCCCTTTAACTTCAGAGCTAGGCTTGAATGCAAGGTCTGATGAGGTGGTGGATTTGGAGGTTTGATCATTCGGGTGCCGGTGTTTTGGTTTCTTGTTCTTCTTTTTCTCTTTTTCTTCCATGGATGAGGACGAGGAGGAGGAGTGGTTGAAGCGGCGTTGATGGTGGATTGGACTGCTTTTGGTCTTTGCGAAATGATAGCTAGCAACCAATCTTCAACTTTTTGATGATATGTTATACTCTGTAGCTAATCCTATACCTTTTCCTTTATCCCTATTTTTTATTGAGATGGTATATGGTAGTATCTTCTACTATCTAAAAGGAAGGTCCACTTTTACAAACTTTATCGTCCAACAATTATTACTAGTTTGGTGACTCTTCTATATATATACTTTATAATTTATTGTTGGTTTCTCTCTCTTTTTTTTTTCTTTTGGTTCTTTATTGTTGGTTTCTGGTATACTGGAATTTGTGGACTCCAAAAAAAAAAAAATAATAATCGATGACTAAAGTCAAAAACGCAATTGCGAATCTGTGATGTGAATAATATGTTTAGCAAGAGATGTAACTGTTTGATTGGGATTTACACCAAGGACGAGTACGAAAATTGAAGTATGGGATTTACAACAAGGACCGAGCACGAAAATTGAAGTTCGCGTTGTCTGGCTCGATTGATGTAGTAATAGTTTGAGGGGCTCACATTTCTGGAATGTGCTGATGGTTAATGATTTGGATGTAATTTATGAAATGTAATGAAGTATTCAGTAATCAGTAAGCCACTGTCTTTTACTAATACGATCTAGAATACCTCTAATATATATATAGAATTCCAAAGAAAGAGAACAGCAGAAACTTTATAGAGAGACATGTACCCAATCTAATTGTACAATTTCTGAAATAAAACTACTAACCAAAAACTACGTGCAATCAAAAGCTACATCAATCAAACTGATATATGAGATTACTAAATTATTAAGAGCTTAATTCTATTTGACATAATTTTAAAATTAATTGTCTACTGGATAAGTTCGATGCGATGAAAATTAAACTAAACTAATGGCTAACCCTCTTTGCAAATGCATACTTAATTTCAATCCAATGCTTAAAATGCACACACAACATCGCACACTATCACTAACTACCGTTTAGCACCGCATGAATTTGTATGGGAAATAATGCTTGTAAATTTAAATGTTCAATATATACTATTAGAATTCAATAAGCAAAAAAGACTATAAAATCAATCACACTTAACTATCTCCAATGCAAATATGAGGGTATTAAAAACCAACAAAAATGTGGACAAAAGACAATACACCAAACTATTAAACCCAGCAAACTAGTCAGAAAAAAGAACCCAACAAATTAAGGCTTCAACCCAAATTTTCCAAAAACTCCACCTACTCATGGTGCCCATTGGGAACCATCAGCACTATTCCTAACTCCCACTCCTTCTCTTCTGTTTTCCTTGATTTGAACTTGGTAAAATACCAATGAAGCTAGCTATACTTTAGTGGAAAAAATAAAATTCTTATTATCCATCTAGTTTTTGAGACTTTTTATATCAATGTTACATCTCCTTGACTTCTATTGAAAATAATAAGCCATTGTAATGAAATTTGATATTTTGGTATTCCTATGTTTGTTAGGGACGGCTCTTCAAAAAATTAAAAAGAAAAAAGACTTTTATCAGATGTAATGAAAGAACAATACCCCCAATCTTTCAATTCCAAAAAACGCATCCGCACACAATTACTTTTTCCTCTTATGTTGTTGTTCAAATGATTTTTTTTTTTGTTTTCAACAATGTAGTTAATATGAAAAAAATCTAAATACAGGGAATATAACAAATATAAATATGTGGTATGCTATGGTAAGTTGGGTGGAATATAAATATAAAAAAAGTTTTAATTATTTTACACGATTACTAGAATCAACAGAAGTGCCAATTACAAGTGTGGAAGTGCTAAAATTAGCTCCCTAGCTCTTAATATAAATACGTGCGAGGGTTTGGTATCCCTTTTTGCTTTCATCGTATTTTTTATTTGGTTAGTTACAAAGCACTTTGTTTGGAAGGAAGGAAATGAAGAGAAGACAAAATAGGAGAAATTAGCACATTTCCCTCATTTGAGAGACTAAGTGAGTAAAAATTGAGAAAAATATAGAGATGAAAATCTAAGAAAACTCTCTCTCAAAAAGCAGAGAGAAATGAGAGAGATTGTGGATGAGCATTTAAAGCCCTGAAAGTGCTACTGTTTCTTTCCTAACTTCAGCATTTTTATTTTCTTTTTTCTTTTCTCACTGAACTCACAAACCAAAAAATTGTTAGACTGAAGGCATTGGTAGAGCTGTTAAACTTCACGAGTAGTTCGAAAGCTCGTTAGAGATCGGCTTGATAAGGCTCGAGCTCGACTCGTTGTGGTAAACGAGCCGAGTTCGAGCTAGAAATGTGCTCGTTTAGTTAACAAACCGAGTATGATATCCGGGTAACTCGTTAGATTTCGTTAATAAAGGGCATATTTGTCATTTTAGAAGTAAAAAGTATAAAAATTGAAAATTATAGATTTTATTGAGATTAATTTGCACGAGCTCGAGTTCGAACTCGAATCACATGTACATTTGACGAGTCGAGTTCGAACACATTTTAAAACTTGTTTGCCTAACGAGCTTGGGTCGAGCTTGGCTCGAATTAAGTTCGAGTCGAGTTCGGCAGCCAAATACTCGGCTCAATTATCAGCTCTAGGCACTGGTGGAGCATTTGAATCACATCCCGATATTCTTGAGGCAAAATAATAATAAAAAAAAGGTCGTGCTGTTAATAAATAGACACCAGAAGCAGCATGTGCGGTTAAAGATTTCGGGGTCACAAATGATTATTAGCACTCTTAATTTGGTATATGCGCAGTTACTGAGGATTAGGACCACCATTATGGATATCTTATTAAGGTAATTGCCATCTAGTCGAATGTCGAAAACATTAGGACCACCATACACCATATGGGGTGTCTGCGCGTGTTTTTTTGTTTTCTAAGGTACACGTACCACCATACTACTTGCTGTCCAAATTAATCCGTCTTGGATTTGTAGAAGCTAGAAACTAGTTTTTTCTTTCAGGTATTTTCTTCAACATTTTTCCCAGTAATTAATGATTAAATACTCTCTTAATGTTCTATATATTTTCAGGACTAATTTTTAATGATTTGAAAAAGGTTAAACAAAGGAGAATAACTTCCACGGCTTGCATATGCATACCAATATTTTGAAAATCGAACCGAATTGGCTGATTCGACCGATCGAACCGGGAATTGGTCAAGTTTTCGATCCAGTTCACTATTAGTGTTGACTTATTATAAAAAATCGATCAAAATTGCTAAAAATCAATCGAACTGTTTGACTCAAAATTGATCTGTGGACCACGGTTTTTCATTTTTCCCATCTTTTTTTTAAATGAACCTAAATTTTGAAACATAAAACTTATCTATCGAATCTTTTGTTTGAAACCCTAATTTCTAAAAGAGTAATCAAACTCCTTCTATTTCTCACCCTCAAACTCAAAGATTGCCATTTTCTCTTGTAGTTCTATTAGATTTTGTTTAATTTCAAAAGTTTCAATACATTTTGTTTAATTATATAATATGGTTGTGGTTTGTGTAGGATTTAAGATTTTTTTCCTAGTAGGTACAATTGAAATGAATTTATTTGTTTAAATTTATAATTTTAAAAATTTATTTATGTTTAAAAATATTTAATTTTTTAGCAGGTGATGTCTTAAATTGGTCCATGGGATATCTTATTCTATGTACAAATGTGTGTCCATATATATATATGTGTGTGTGTTATACATATATATATATATGTGTGTGTATAACGAAACATTGATGCACACACAAGTGGAAGAAGAACTACTTTAGTGCTTCATTGAGTTACTGATACTCTACGCCATGTATGAATAAGATTTGAAAGGGATGTATGGTGACACAACGCCATTGCCAACCCACAGATCTTGAGACTTCAAACAAAGTTGTTTAATTCGTAAGGCACCAGATGCATAAATGATTTCGCGAGAAAAGATATTCCATCAATTGGGAAGACCAACCAAAAAGTAGTAACATCTTGATCGTAGACAGTAGAGGGGCAACAGGACATGTTATTACTTATTAAACTCTGGCATGTCTTTTATGGGCAATGGATTTCGCCTTTCTTTCGTAACTTTCGATTTATTAAAGCCAATGT
Organism: Coffea humblotiana; assembly: GCA_023065735.1. NCBI lineage: Eukaryota > Viridiplantae > Streptophyta > Magnoliopsida > Gentianales > Rubiaceae > Coffea > Coffea humblotiana. The sequence continues at coordinate 5,900,723 of CM041209.1, read as the reverse complement.
TTGTGGTGGGCAGTATTAATGACACCAAGCAAACTTATAATGTTGTTGTCACAGGAATGATAAGTGACAACTTCCCATGGGCCAAAAGTCATTTAATTCTGAATCGTTGCGTACGATAATCCAAGAAACTTGACCAAGAAGGTGGCCTAGATGTCCTTCAAATTGCACTGTTTAAGCATCTCCAGATTGTCCTAGAGCGACAGCCCAACGGACTGCATGAGCTTCTTCTTCCGACTCACCGCTTACCAATAGCCGATACAATAAAAGTAGTTACCCTCAAATCAATTCCTGGGGAAAAAAGGATTATCATGTAATTCTGAGAATCAGTCCTTTGGCCTTGTGGTCACTGCCAAGTATTTAAATTTTAGTGGTGTTGGGAGGTCAAGAATCCAACTCTTGCCTCTCACCAAATTGCCACTATATGTGACTGCTTTCAGTGGCTTCTTTCGATAGAATTTTTATTCCCATCGACTTCTCCTCCCCCTAAATTATGATAAATTAAGTTATAAGAATGTTACCGTTGCAATAAAAAAAGGATAAAAATTCTCAGCGGCCACTAAACTATTGGTCGGATCATGTTTTGGCCATCAAACTATTTTTCGTCAGTAATTGGCCACTAAACAACTTAATCAATAAACTCATGACCATTTAGTTGATAATTACTCTTAATTTATGAAATTAACAGTTAATCTGTGAAATAGAGTCGCGTAGTTGTTAGACAAAATTACCCCTATGCTTTGCCACGTGTACTGCTAATTTTATAGATTAAGAGCAATTATTGACTAAATGGTCACGGATTTACTGATTAAGTTGTTTAGTGGCCAATTATTGACGAAAAATAGTTTGATGCGCAAAATATAATCTGACCAATAGTTTAGCAGCCGTTCAGGTTTTTTGTCCTAAAAAAAAAGTGAATGCTTACGTTCATATGATAAATTAAGTATAAAAAATGTGAAAGCTTACTCATTAGAAAAGTACAAGTATATATAATGTTTAATTGTAAGACCATTTTCAATTAGGTCGTTGTTCGTATTATGATGAGATGGAGAAAATCAAGAAACAACCCTAAGATGGAGGGATTGCGTTATAATGGACTGCAGACTTGGTAATTGGCTAATTGCAGCTCTTTTATATTCAGATCGAAGATTGATATATGTCTGACAGCCAGTTTCAGCTTCGACCCACCCCAATTTAAAGCAGAAAACGATAGTTAGTGTTAGTCAAGACGGAGATTTGCTTAATTTGTTATTAACTAATTTATTCAACTCTCATAGTTGTAACTGATGTCACCTTGAGTTCAACCTTAGTCAGAACTACTTTCGAAACTGGCTAATCGTCAAATTGTAACAAGAACAAGAAAATGCCGGAGTTAGCCATCCATAGTAACTTTCAGCACTTTTTATTGGCTAGCAATGAATACAAGCAATTGTCTTTAATTACCAAAAGTTTCCTACCTGCTAGCCAGGTCAGAGTAAAAATTGAATTCAAAACTTTTCTCTTCTCTGGACTAGAAAATATAACAAATGAATCATTTACCTATCTATATGCAGCAATGCATTTAAGATATGCTATGAACTTTCAAATTAGCTGCAAATTATATATAGTAGGTTTTTGGTCGTGCGTGTGTGGTGTTTTTGTCCTTCGGGTTGGTGGTTAAGGTCCTTAAATAGCACATGGAGAGGAAGTTGGAATGTCAAAGATATGGCCTCCCAGCTCCAAGGGAAGGAATGACAATATATATATAGAGAGAGAGAGAGAGAGAGCCGAGCAAAAGATACAAGATTTTGAGTAGTGGTCCAATTCCTGTTTCCAACTCTTCCTGCTGCAGAAGTAATAGGCCCTCGTCCTTCCTGCTTAACTGCTACATTGGTTCAATCCAAAATACTATAAGATCTTGTGTTTTTCCTTTTCGAGAACGTAACGTATAATGATGTTTTATACTTATCTTCATCTACCTGTTTGTTCGTAGTGTAAATTTGACTTTGGCAGTTGGATTTAATTTAGAATTCAATTCAAATCCTGCATGTATTTAACTTTTTTTTTAACCCTCTCACCCCTCCTCACTTCCTTCTTATCCTATATTATCAAGATCAGAAACCTAATCGGAAAAACCCTAACAATCCTCCCCTATGTATATATTTAACTTGGCAATACTAATTACCAGTTACGTTTACGTTTCCAAGAATGTTTTTCTTTAACTTGCTTTAGTTCTTTACGACAACAGAAATTGAATTGGAATTGTATTCTAAAATTTTCACAATTGCAAACTACAAATATGAGTAGTTAGAAGGGTAAATAAGCAGGAGTAGGACATTGCAATTTGCCAGTTGGAGAAAGCAGCAACGCCGCCGCGTTGAGCGTCCTCCGCCCTTGCGGTAGTGCCAACTGCCAACGAGGTTCTCATATTCAGGGTACGTATGAATTATCTTTTACATTAGGATTAGGACGAGAAAAAGCGTGAAAAAGATTATGAAGGGTGTTTTGTTCTTCAAGTCGAAACCTAAGGCTACCCCTGCTGACCTAGTTCGACAGACTCGTGATCTCCTCAGCCATGTCAATTCTGCGCCAAACACTTTGCAAAGCCAAAGCCAAAGCAAACGCCAAGTAAATATGATAAATACCATCGGCAAGCTATTGGAAGATTTGAAGTTAATTCTTTATGGAGATAGTGATACTCAACCTGTAACATCAGCTTGTGCGCAATTGACCGAGGAGTTCTTCAGGGAAGATACCTTATGCCTTTTAATTATTTGTCTTCCAAAGTTGAAACTCGAGACCCGCAAGGATGCTACGCTACTGGTCTCAAATTTGCTTAGGCAAAAGGCCCGTTCGAGGTTTATTGCTTGTGATTATTTGGAACAAAATCTCAACTTAATCGATGTTTTGGTTGGTGGTTATGAGAATAATGGCATGGAGATCACGGCTTTACATTATGGTTCTATGCTAAGGGATTGCATACGCCATCAAGATCTTGCAAGGCATGTCTTGGAATCGAAGCTAATGATGAAGAAATTTTTCGATTACGTACAAGTTGCACGTTATGAAGTTGCTGCTGACGCTACCGAAACTTTTAAGCAATTGTTAACGAGGCATAAATCAACCGTGGCCGAGTTCCTGTCCAAAAATTATGATTGGTTTTTTGTGGAATACAACTCTAAGTTGCTTGAATCTCCGAATTACCTTACCAGAAGGGAAGCCGTGAAGTTGCTGGGAGAGATGCTGATGCATCGATCAAATTCGGACGTTATGTTGCAATATGTTAGTTCGAGGGACAATTTGAGGATTTTTATGAATCTTCTCAAGGACTCCAGCAAGATGATTCAAGTTGATGCGCTTCGAGTTTTCAAGTTGTTTGCTGCCAATGAAAATAAGACCCCAGAGATTGTTGGGATTCTCGTGGCAAACAGAAATAAGCTTCTACAGCTCCTCTTTGCAGAATTGAAGATTGACAATAATGGGGATCCACAATTGCAGGCTGACAAAGCCCAAGTCGTTAAAGATATTTTTGCACTGGACGTCAAAGTTAAGGCGTGAAGAGTATTGGTGTTGTTTGGAGTTACTTTCTTCCCCACTGAAATTTTGCAGGTTTAGCATTCGCATCCCCCCATCCTCTCTCTTTTTTGAGGTACTTTGCAACAGTAGCGGTTCAGTGAGTAATTATAGATCCTAAGTTTTCTTCTTCCTTTTTTGCTTTTTTTGGTTGTTTTGGTTATATATTCTTTGAGAGCTTGATTCTCTGCTAATATTTATGAGGTAGGATGAACTTTAGACTCCATTAATTGTTCCATATATTACATCTACATGCATGCATGCACTCATGCATACAGTTAATCAAAGCATTGGATGCCAGTTTCAAAATGAAGAATTTGCTTTAAGAAAAAGAGAGAATCCTAAGCACCTTTCTATCATTCTGTCGGGCCGACCTTTAGTTCTTAACGCCCACTTAGTTATTCGTTACACAAAATTGAAGACCAAAATCTATAAGTTAACAACGTTTGAAAAGCAGACAAAAGAAAAAAACCGCTCTCGGATTCTGACACATATAAAATACAAGTTATGATATGGTACAATTTTCGGCATGCACGTAGCCGGCACAACTCTATATCGCAGAGAATCGTCCAATACAATACTGAACAGAACGGACATAAATATTGAGGTTAATTAAGGGATTGACTAAGAGATCAGATGAATAAATAATGGAGAACCCAATAAATTAGATGCCATTTTGGTATAAATCCATGCAGCAGCTCCTTCCTGTTGCAAATTACTGATATCCTAGCTGGTGTACTGGCATGTGCCATAACCTGAAAGTTCAAAAACCAGAGACGAAGCATTCTAAGTACTATCCACGAATGGTAAACTGCTGATCAGAGGGAAGTAATTACTAATTACTACCAGTATTGAGATGGAAAATTGTGTAGTAGTAGTGGTAATAAACGGACTTACTAGGGTTGGTAGAGGTGAGGACCCCGGTTTGAGAGAAATCACAGTTATAGTCAGCTTTGCCCTTGGATTGGTACCATGAGTTCATCACAAAAGCTGCATGAGACCTCACATTGTTGGGATTGAAGCAGGCGCCCTCGGCTTGAATCGGGCTGCAATCTAAGCCCTGGCTGCAAACGTAATCTATGTTGCTCTGCAGCGCGGCGTCCGTGGCCCCTGCCTTTGGCACGCACCATTTCTTGCCCTGCAATGCCGGTGCTGCTGGCACCGGAACTGGCTGTGACGACTGCAAAATTAAATTCATCATCACAGCGCTGAGCCTAATTTTATCGTCACCGTAATACTCCTACTTCTTTTCAACTAAGCAAATAACTACAGGAGAATGAGAAAAGATGATGCACTACTCCACTATAGCATTTTCTTTGAACGGGGAGACTGTAGAGTACTCGGGGTAATTTCTGATTGCTGTTTCTCAAGGTCAAAAGAAAATGGGACAAGATTTAGCCGACTGGTCCCTCCAAGACCCAGGGGCCAGGGCCAAAAAAAAAAAAAAAGAAAAAGAAAAAGCAAAAGTGTAAAGGTGGAAAGGGTTAAAGGCAATAGCACAAGATTCCAGTCTGACTCAGTTTAGAGAGGGCATCGAGGATAAGAACCATTCCGACTCTAACATTCCACAAAGTAGAAGAATCAAAGTTCTTCTGCTAATTCAAACATTTTTTTGACAGTTTGTAAATTTAATTTCCAGCCTAAGTTGTCTTCTGCTTTGCATTAGTACCACCACCACATGCAAATTTTAATTAATTGGATGATGCAGTTATTTATTTATTTAGTCATTTATGGATTTGAAATTTCACCTAATGAATCTTCGTCAGAAGAATCATTTATCGTCCCAAGGTTCAACGCGGAAATCGGAGCAGTCCAACACGCACTTAACAGATGCAGCCTTCGCCAGAGCCCCACACTCCTCTATTTTTCACATTTCGCTATCCCGTAATTTTGTCAAATAGATGAGGTTGAAATGGGATAAAAGTTCAAATGCGGTGTCCCTACTCCTCCTAACTAAAGCCTAAAGGCAAAACAGACAAATGACGCTTCGTGTTCCGTGTTCAAATGTCGGCCAAATTTTTGAAGATTCCAATAACGAAACAGACAAGCGCTGTGTTTAAAGTAAAGGGAGGAACTTTACCAGAATTCGAGAACATAATAGTGTTGTCATGCACATGTCAGAATTTCTTACATGATGCCTTCATATTACAACAATTTATCAGTAACTGTAGAGCATATTATCAATAGGTAATCTTCAGTGAAAGGACTCGTATTTGAAGGATTCATTGGAGCAGAATTAATGCATGCTCATGCAACCATTGTTGTCTTAGCTCTTAACTGGGAGATTATAAATTAACACGTATAAATTAAATGCAGATATTGGGCTGATTTTCAATTCATCTTCTAATTGCATTATGGTAAGGCAAGGACGGAGTACTAGTAAAAAGGGCATCTATGAAGAGACTTCAAATTCAAGAGTCGGCAAAAGTAAGGCAATAATAGTTATAAGAGTCCGAATTTCATACCTGTCCCCCCGCATAATTCCAACGTCATAAACAGGAGTAAAATCCGGCCTGAACAATCCCCAGCTTCTCTCAGCCAATGAACCCGGTTTCTGATTCTCATTGAACAAGGCAAAAATGTACGTCTCAATCTTCCTGTGCGGCATCAATGGAGTCCCACTCCCAGAGTTGTACTTCTTCACCAATCCTCCGTTATACGCAGCAGCATTAGCAGGAGTGCATTGTGGCTCAAATGTTTCCCCTTGAGATGGCCAACCCGTCTCGGCTGCCACAATGTCCACATCCGCGTATCCCAGTCTCTTCATTGACATAAAAACCGCATCCAACAGCAAATCAAACTGGTTCGTGTAACTCCTCTTGGAAAACCTGTCGTAATATCCTCTGTTTGGTCTGAAGAGATCGAAGTCAATCTCCTTGGGGTCGAAACCAAAATACGGGTACGGATTGACCATAAAAGGAGACTTGGTTTCGCGTAAAAATTGCAACATGGGTGCCAAAACACCTACATCCCAACCAGGCCTGAATTTAGCCAGGCTGGGCGGCTTAGCAGATTCGAGAATGCCTAGAGAATGTGGGGACGTCACCTTAATATCTGTGATGCCATTCTTGACAAGAGCTTGGTGAAGGGTCCTCATGGCAGCAACGAGGTTGTCGATCAGATTCTGGGGTCCCCAGTGGAGGACCTCATTTCCTACAGCAATGTAGTTGATTTTGGTTTGCGGGTAGAATGGCTTGATGTGCTCATTCACCCATCTGCGAGCGTATCTGATGTTGGTGAGGTTGGGGATCTCTCCGTTGGGGACCGTGACGGTGAGCAAGATTCCGGAGTTGGCGAATGCCCGGATGATATCGGGGTTGACATCGAATATCTTCACGCGGTCTATGAAGGTTTTGTCTTTGATGAATTGAACAACTTGAGCCGGTGGAGGAAGGTTGTCGGCGACGGTACCATAGTTAACACCTATCGATTGCACTGCTGAGAACTGTTGGATAAAAAGAGCAAATACAAGAAAGATAGCCATGGCCGAAGATGGTGTCCTCTTGGACATCTCCATATTTTTGTTATACATGTAAATAGGGAACAGAGATAGATATACAGGAAGGAGAGATGGGTTCCAGGTCTAACTTCTACCTCCCTAGTTCCTAGATGTTTCTTTAATAATCAGGAGGGGTAGTGCATATTGGATTTGGCTACGGCGTTTTATACCAGCACTTTTGATCTGTTTCAGACAGGACCAGTAGTTTTGTCTGTTGGAACGTTCGTGAGGCTGACCTTTAAGCTTGGGTGACGAAGTGAGACCACGGGAATCAAAAAGTCCTCGGTTTGAAAGGAAAAGTAAGTGATTTGGAAATATGTGATGAGGCATAATAGCTCATCAATCATCAAATATTTTACGCGTTTTCCGCAATACTCAATAGGATAGGATTGTTCTCTTGACTTATCTAAAAGTTAAAAAAAGAAAATGCCGTCCAGGTGGACAGCAGGAAGGAGACGCGAAGAAAACGATGGGAATCTTATAATGCTGCGTGGGAAGAGTGAATTGCTCGATTTTGGATAGAAATAAAAATTCTTGATTTATTCCCAAAAAAAAAAAAAAATCTTGATCAAACTTGGCAATATTGAATTGGTGGGAGAAACCATATCGTAATCTAAAATTCTAAATGATATAGAAGTCATGGGCTGGTTAAATGATGTACGATAAATCTAGACTTTCCTCGTTTTTGGTCTTGAGACTTTTCAGAGGCATCCTTGTCCACTTCAGCCTCCAATTTTGAGTTTTTGACTAGTAGCCCTTGGCCCATAGTAAGCGCTGTCTCAAGCCGAAAGGCTTAACACAGAATTACGTGTGATAATTTCAGGCCCACAAATATGCTACAAAATAAAAAAACGTCCCACATCTTAATTCGTCAAAATTAACTCTCCATTTAATGCAAAAACTACATCTTACCTGAAGTCCTCTATTGGATCTGGATGTGGTAAATTCCTTCCTATTTTTTCAGAAACAAAAAAAAATGTTTTTTTTTTTTGTAGATAGGCATTGATCCATAACGCATCCAAGTATAATTGTGTAAGAGATAAGAGATGTACAGGATCTTGATATATCCGGTAGAATAGATCGTCCATTAACTAGGTAATTATCAATATAATTGGTGGTGAAGTGTCAATTTTTCCTTTCAATTTCCCTTCTCTGTAACAGATGATGCACATAGTCGAAGGTGAAATGTCAGTCCTGGTTTATCCTTTTTTTGTAAAAACCGAGTTGGGTTCGGCTTAGACATTACTGTTGCTATTTTTTTTGTAAATTGTAAACACCTTTTTAATCAAAATGCCATCTGTTCCAAAATCCTCGAAACTTGCCCTTGGATGCCTAGTAACCATATATATTAGGAAATGCCCCATAAAGGGTTCCCCCAAGTGAGAGAATTACCATGTCCGAAGTCATTTCCCATCACTACAATCTGTAACACATATTCCAGTCCCTTAATGTAGTCAAATAAAATAAAATGAAAGGAACTGATTGATTGCAATTTGCAGCAACAGAAAGCAAGTAGCGTGGATACGGTCAAAGAAATCATTTGACCACCCGAGAAAGCTTAACATGACCAACACAAGCAGCTCAAATTAACAATTGAAGTGGAAACCCGCAGAAGAGAAGAGAGCAAAATTTGCCTTCCAAGGAGGCAAGAAGACCCTAAAAAGACAACCAACAAAACAGAAAACTTGCTCCACCAGCGAGCATTTTCAGCTGGCAGGATGCAAATGCAGTTGATGATGGAGAGAACCTGCACCACATCCAGAACCTGACGCTCTTGCTTTCTTCTGGAGCACAAAGAATGAGATAAAATGTATAGGCGCCATTATTAGATGGGAGTATGATTAAAATGTTCCCATTCTGAATTACTGTGTGTAAATTCATCTAAATACCACTATATCATATCCTCTGCTCTTATTGCAGGAATGCTTCTTCTAACTCTACCCAGAGAATCTCCTCAAAATTGGTTCTCAAAACGAGGAAAGCCCATAGCACCTCTTTCACATACCAAGTCAGGTCTGCAAACAGGCAAGAACTTACACTCCCTAGCTCCCTCCAGAATTTACTTGTCAAAGAGTCATATATGAGGAGCGCCCTCCACCTATTGTCAGGCTTTGGCTTCCAATTATTGCTCTTCACAGGCTTCAACAGTCGCTCAATTTCAAGCCTCAGACTGCAGTCTCCTCAAATGTCCACCAACACTGTTTATGCCTCCAAACGAAGACCCTCCATAAGCATTGGGTTCCTCAGGACTAAACTTTCTTTGATAGGGAGACTGCCACTTAGCTTGCAAATAAGGAAGAGATCTCCAAGGGGGGAAAGGCATTGAATTCTGCTTCAGAGAAGATCTAGCAGCTTCAACCATAACCTGAAGGAACTGTTTTCAGCTTTGTCAAAGAGCCCACAAAAACTACAGGAAGTGAATTCAACATTCTATCATAGGACTCCACAGCTCTAGCAATCTCAAGTGACTACGGAAATCAATATCAATTATCAGACGTTCAGAGATTGAGCTTCCAGCATTCGTGTAGTTAACCACGTCGATGTACTCATTGATCCCCTGAATACCAGAATGGAAAAACACATGTTAATCGAACCAGCATTATTACCAAATAAATTCTTCATGAAAAGGTTCGTAGACATTGGCAGCAAACCACAGGAGGTTTCATTCACTGTCAATTAGATAAGAGAATGGACCCATGCAACCAGCTTAGCAAGAATCAGTGCAGAAGGCAAGATGTATGTTGTATGTTACAGATGCCTTAGAAAACCCTCCAACACATTTTGAAAAATTTCAAATACTTGGATGTCAACTATATAAATGCATGTTGGAAATTAGAACAAGATTACCTCCAGGAACCTTGGAACTGCCAGGCCACTTGGCTGCACAAACACCAGCATCATAACCAGAAAGCCTCAGAAGCTTCGCCAAGGAAAATCTGATGCAGCTGGCATTACATATACCAGACTTGACGTGCAGAAGGTCCTTCTCGCTTATAGATAACAGAAGTGAATTAACCACCGAAAGCGTGTCTATCTCAAATTGATCCATTGCCAGCTTGTGATACTATATGATATGAAAAACAAAAAAGGAAGATGTAAGCAATGACTCATGCGACCAGTCTTCTATTGTATAATTACTACAGATTTATTCAGATTAGGAGCTATTTTTTCATTATTCAAAAAAAGAGTGGGGTGGGGGAATAAGAAGAGAGGAAATAAGTTAGCTTGAGACACAAAAGGAAAGGTGTAATTCCTACAACTTCATGCGAATTTAAGGAGAAAGAGGAAGCAGGAGTTTCTAAGGCTTCTATCAACTGTAATTTTACAGGTATGTTGTAATTTGGAGGTTGTTAATTTGCACTTGAAAATGGTAAACATAACTCAAAAAACAGGCCTAAAGTGCAAGTAGGCATTCACTTCATGACGCTGAAATGTTTAGTGAGGTAGACAAGTTACTGCATAGATGATTCAACTAGCCACAAGGTTTCGCTATAACGCCATGCCAAAACATTGTTGGAGATATGACTCAAAAGGATCTCGTATGTACAAAACATCTGTGAAATAAGAAGTCCACGTATCTACAGAGAAAGCAAAAGACAGACTCCTGACTAGTTAAAGAATATGCCCAAGTCTTGGAACCAGCCAATCCCTCCTTACCCAGGTCATCTCTGGAAAGAATATAACAAGAATTACTACTGTATTACAACCTAGGCAACACAAAGTCTTAAAGAAGCAACATCTGCACATATAAGATTTTCAGGGTACAATTCATTCAATGGAAAATTAAGGGAAAAAATCATTTTAAAAAAAAAAAAGGAAAGCTCCTTCTATTTGTTTTTGTTTTGTGAAATTCTAGAAAATAAAAAAGAAATCCTTATAACCAAATTTCGAAGCTTATAATCTAGGCAACAAGGCCTGAATGAATCCTTCTGAGCCCTTCAAATGAGCGGGAAACAAGAGCACAATTCTTCAAGAGTATTCCTCCTCAATCAATCACCAAATGAAAACTCATAAAAACAAAGAACTTACAAAAAAAACATTCCAGAAAATAAACAGTTAACTTTTAAAACAAAAGGAAAAAAATGATCAAAACTAGTCCTTAGATGAATAAGACTTACAGAAATTTTGTCCGCGAGGTCAGCGATATCGCACAATCCAGACTCGCTATCGCTGCTACACCTGGAGTCAGCTCCCCCGCTACTCCCATACTCCAAGAATTCACTCACCATCGTCGCCAGGTCATGTTCGCCATCCGACGGACTAAACCCTCCGTCCATCTGTCCCATACTTGCGCCACCTCCGCCTCCGGCAATCCCCGGTCTCAGCCGCCACAAAAAATCTCCTGATGCCGCACAAACTTTACAGTCCATCATCGTCCGCACCGTCATAACAATTTCACCATTTGTCTTTCAACCGCCAAAAAATCAGGAAACGAAAAACAATGCGAATTGAACTTAACAAAATTCTGTAAATTCAATTCAAGTTTCCTGAATTGAACGATCATTAGGTGTTACTCCGATTGAAGATTTACCTCGAATTCCGAACCTTATTCGGACTATCAAAATTCTATGACTAATAGGAGAAGGCAGTGAAACTGGGAAAGGAATTCGTGCATTAAAAGGCAAACCAAAAAAAGAAAAAGAAAAAACAAAGTATAGAGGATTTTCTTTTGTTATTATTATTATTTTTTTAAAGGCTTATAGAGGATTCAATCGAATTGAATTTTCGATTGGAGAGTCATATATAGGTTGAAGGTGGGATATATTTGGAACTTTACGAAATGATCCAGATGGGTGAGGTGAAGAAAAGAATATTCAAGGAGAATGGAGTGCAAGCCTGCAACAACCCCAGGAGGATGAAAAAGAAGAAGCGCGGCGAGGGACAGCTACTTCATATAAAATTAAAAGAGGAGGGAACGTGAAATGACATTTCTGGGCTTTGCCTCGGAGGCTTTTCGTAATACCCAAGCAAAATCCTGCGACTTCAACGGATAAGGTGAATGAATATGGAGACGCATGTGGACGGAACTACGGGGTTTATTCCCTTTTTTTTTTTTTTTTTTTGAAAATATTACGGGGTTTATTCAATTTACAGCTTCTTTGCCATCTGCTTATAATCCGCTGTCAATATTTCGCTGTTTTGCCTGCATTAAATCACGGTAGACGTTAAATATTGCTCACAGCTAGCTTTGCTCGTGTAGAAAATTTGGCAAGTTGACAGATGACAAACTATTTTTTTTTTTTTGTGTTTGTTACGTTGTTCCAAAAGAGTACAAAAAGATATTTTGTATTTTCTCCTAACCTTGTTAAATATCAAAAAAAAAAAAAGCAAATAGAAGGATGCATTATTAGTTTCATTTATGTATAAGTTATGTGAATAAGAAAATTAATTTAAAAAGCAAGAGAAAAATGGATAACATTTAGAAAGTATCTGATATTAGAAATTTTTTTTTGTCGTCAATTATTTGAATAGAAAACTTTTTGTTTATCATGTATACATAATACTACAATTTATCTTTCTTTTTTTTTTTTACCTAAAGAATCCTTCAAATAGATTTTATGTTTATTTCCACTAGCTTAACACTTACAATAGAATGGCTAGATAGTTGTTTCAATTGCAAATAATCAAAGAAATGAGACTCACGAGGCATATGGTATTGGTATTTTCATTTAGATATATGCATGTCTACTGCACCCCACAAGGAAAAGCAATTTCATTGTCAAGCTCATTTTACACCTTTTTTTTTTTTTTAAGCTTACTACTGAGATTGGATTTATCTTATCTATTCATTCGAGCGAGAGTTGTTTTGTTTTCTTCGTTATTTTCGTTGGAGCGTCGTGAACCAACATTTGTGATTTGTGGTGGGCGTGCTAAAGCGATCGCAAGACAGTAACGTAGAAGAAATCAATTTGTCAAGAAGAGAGACAGGGTGAGGAAAGGGGTCGAAAGGGCATTAAAATGCATGGACAAATGGGACAAAATCCGGCGACCGGCCGCCCGGTAACGGGTTTCGAGGAAATTCTTACAGTCATAGGAGGTTTAAAGTTCAGGGTTGACTGGAGCGGGATGACGTGATTCGCACGGCAATTCCCTGACGACGAAGCGCGGTGATGAACGTTAAATAGTTGACTTCGAACTCGGCTTCTCCGATCGCCTTCCAAGTTCCAACTTCCACCGCCATACGCCCATGCAAGTTGCCAACCAATATCACATGGGATTTTCATTTTTTTAACAGCCCTTAATTGAAAATCCCCATATGAGGAGGACTGGGTTGGGTGGGTGATTAATTATTTGAATCACCAAGTGAGAAAACAAGCATGTTGCCTTAATTAGTGCAAATTTTCTCTGTTAAATACAGATTCAGTAGCAATTATTCACTGTCAATGTTATAAAAAAGATTAATCCTATTATTATTGTTTTTGTTGTTATTATTATTGCTATTATTGGTTTTTTTGGGTAAAAGGACAATTACTTGCTCTATAAGGAGCCGGTCGATAAGTATACATCCAACTATCCAACAACATATTTGATGGTCTGGATGATTACCTAATTTTCGATCACTTTTTAATATCAAAAGCGTACATATTCACATTTAATATCTCATATATCTAGGTACTTTTTGGAACAAATTTTACTTTTGCAAAAAAATTAACATCATAGGTCTCTCCTTAATTAACAAGGGTCAGCCAAAGACAGCACTTAAAGCTCTGGATGTAGCTCAATCATTGAATAGTGAAAAGAGATAAACCACATTTAAGCAACGGATCGGAGTAGCTTTAATGCTCTGATGAGAAAATGCCCGGTATATTACAAGAACGATTCAAAGCAAATTCAGCTAGCTTTTAAAAAGATATATCGCTACAAGATGAAAGAGAATTGAATCTTAAAAAGGCCGTTAGACTAGACCAGATGAAAAAAAGCATTAGACTAGACCAGATGATACTTTGAATTCTGTGACTTTCAGGGTCAGTTAAAAATTGTACATGGTGGTTTGTTTTGTTGACGAATTCTAAACGCAATTAGTAAATTGCTAATTCTGCTAATTTAGTAAATTGTCCATATTCGGGATTGAGTTTCATTTGCTTGAGGTTTCGGTTTCACCGCCTCAATAATTTAGAAGTTCTAGGATTTTAGGTGGGGCCACCACGTTGGGCGGATGCTCGGGAGATTATTTATTCCCCTAGACAACTAGAATGGATCAATTGTGCGGAAAAATATTCAGGGAAAAATGATTGTTCATTCAGAAAAGGCGGATGGTCTTTGCTTTGCTAATTATTTTAATATCCGAGAGCGAGCATGGTCTTTGATTACAGCTTATATGATTTTGGCGTTAGAATACTGTCAAAGGAGATTGCATCAAAATGAAGAAAAAAAATAATCACATATTATACCAGAGAAGTTAAAAAAAATCCACATGTTATGTTACAAATATTCTGAACATTGAGATCCAAGCCCCTAATTAAAAAAAAAAAAAAAGCCTAAGTTGATCTCGTTCTGTTAAAAAGATTAAGAGGAAGAAGACTAGAAGAGGATTCAATGGAAATGGAGTTCGCATACAATCATCGCAAAAGCAATACAACTATTTGAGGGGGCTGCCTCTCAATGCTACAGCCTAAATCTTATTTCCTCAGCAATTGTTAGCATAAAATGTCAAATTACCCTTTTCAAATCCAAATGCACTTTAGACTTGAAAGAATATTTTTGTCATTTCAACAAAATTTCATGTCTGGTCTTTCCAATAAGCCAGAATCAGAGAAAAATCTTTATATCTTTGCTCTTTTATTTCTTAAAAAAAAAAATCCTCTCCACATCCTTCCTACGTACCTCAGTCTTTTTTCTTTCTTATCATAAATGCTTGGATGCGGACGTAGCTCAAGGACCATCTTTACCAGGTCAATCTTGGCAAATTTGCTGGAAGAAAACCACCACCGGCCAACCACGTTTTAAATAGGGCCGGCTTCCTCATCCTGCCAAATCCATTATCTACCAGAAGGGACGGAAAAACTTCAATAACACCAAAGAGAAAACAAGAATGCGGACCTTTGATTTTGACAAGTGACAACCACATCAATATCCAAAACGATAAGAATTGAAGCAATCAATACGTGCTCCAAGGCATTCATACGTGCTCGAGGATGGAGCATAAAGCTGGCGCGGGCAGAGTTTTGAAATAACTAGTGTGAAATGTGTTTCGTTATCTTCATGAATAAAGGTTCAGAACCGTGCCTATTTTTTACAAGAAAATGAGCAACATTAAATCGAACCTCTGCAAATAGCCACACAGATCCATATGCTTCGCCTTTCAAGTCGTTTTAGATGCTTATTTCCCTCTTTACAAAAAGTCGAATGCCCAGTGGAAGTCGCTTTCTCTTGACGCAATTTTTACAGAATTGCAGCCACAATTCATTTGTTAATAATCTAAGGTGTGGGGGGCCGCATGCAGGGAACAGTGGACATGTCACAACACCTATTTCAAGGATTACCTTGCGCTCTTCGGTTCTGTCTCAGCCACTTAATCATCTGTATTCTGTCTGTTCATTTCTGGCATTTAAAACTATATAGACACGTGGCAAGCAGAACTGGGTGTACCTAACTGCTGCGTGGTAAACCGGCTGGACCACCAATGCCAAGGGGATTTTAATTTGTCCACAAAAATGCACACGCTTACAGCTCAATTATCAAATACGAGCAACTAATTAAACCACAATTGGATCAATCTCATGGGAAATAGAAGGAGGATTATAATAATCTGTGCTCGAGGATTATCAGAGCAAGAGATGCCGAAACTTGGCTGAAGCATCGACCATGGTGTATCGAATGCGTGCATAGCAATTTTTTTTCCTCCTTAGATTAGTTTCCAAGAGAATACAACATTCTTCATTGGTCAAGATGTTCGAGAAGCACAAGAATTTGCACACGTCCAACACAAAGGATGAGCCCATGTGTAACGCGAAGCCAGCAGATGCGTTGATAAATTGGCGAGGATAGGAGCCAAACTGGACGGTAACTTGGCTATTTTTGATGACTGTCCTCGAGAACTAGCATTTGTCTTTGCTGAGGACATCAGAGGAGTTTGTCTTCCTCGTCAAAATGTGGTTCGAAATGGTACGTACAACTGTACACGTACAATTTCGTGGCTTTATCTGGGTCAGAGTTGTATGATCATAGAAGTCTCAGCCGGGGGAATTCGGAATTGTCAAGTTATTCGTGTCTATGCGAAGTGAAGACGATGGCAGAGTCAGCAACGGCTTAATGCAGCATTCAACTGCCTGATAGCCACTCTGCTTTTATTAGTAGAAGAATTCTGCAGTTGAAACAGTAGTCTTGCCTGATTTATCTGACAACGTAATGACGGGTCAAAATCAAACAACTATTCAGTACTGTTTTATTCAACCCAGTCCACTCTCCAACCTTACACCCTCTACCAACCCCCGCCCCCCCCAAAAAAAAAGAATTCAGTGACCTTTTGTTTAGTGACATTCTCGCCATTTACTCATTTATCATTTAACTCAAACTTTTTAGGATCCTATAGTCAACACGGCACTTCTAGATCATAATGAAAATGAAAATCACCATCTTTCACCCATAAGCTCATTTCTGTTTACTCGATTAGATGTCTATACGGTCTGAAGAATTTATCCTCTGACCTGTTCTGAGGATCAAGAAAATATGTTCCACCTCCACCTCTGCAAAGAACCTCAACTGCCGCCTCGAAATACTAAGTGTGGTTAGTGGTGAGAGAAATTTGGTGAGCGGAGGATTGAGATCCGAGTACTACAGAACTCGATCTTGATGTGGTGATCAAGCTGCTTAACATTGTCTGCACAACCATAATCTCTTTAACCTGATTTTGGAAAAGTTAAACCATCAAGCCTAAACTGCTTAGAGCTATTAACGAGCTTCATAATAGAGGCTATAGCGCAGATGATTAATTTGAGCAGCAAACTCCAAATAAAAACACCAGAAGAATTTTAGTAGGAGTAACACTCTTCCGGATATATTCATAATGAGCCAACATTCACCAGAAAAGGGATAATCATCAGTAGAGCTTCATAATATCTCTCGGGTTCTTTATTTAGCTATATAAATTCTCAGAAAAGAAGGTTTTCTTCTTTTTTCTTTCCTTTGGGATTTGGGGGCCTTGGAGCAGGGTTTATTAAGGAATAAGGATCAAAGAGCAGAATTTGAAACACAGGCTTACTAAAGAAAAAATTAAAAAAATTCCCATTCATGAGGTTGCTGCAGCATCATAAGAAACAAGTACACTCCATCTCATTATCATTTAAAACATAACACGCAAACGAAGTTATTTTTATTCAGGCTAATGGCCTTCAGCTGCTTACAATATGACCAACAAAACGTCTGATCCATGTCATTCCTCATGTCACAATAAACTAACAGCCATAAAAAGCAATGATGACCGTTGGTTAATTGAAAAAGAGAGAGCAGAAGCTTCAAAGCCGAGTTTATCTATTTGTTCAGTTTTTAAAGATCAGAAACCCAAACAAATGCCACATTCCTTTCAGTTTCAGCACGAAAAGGGATCGACAACAGCAATATTGGGTAGTTTACTCAACCACAGCAGCACCTCCAGCTAGCGTTCTGAATGTAGTTACTTCAGCAACAAATGTTGAGGTGATTGAAAGCCAATTGAGAATACCACTGGGGATACGATCATCTATCTTTCAATTGACGCTGAGTCAAAAAACATAAAAAGTTAGCATCACAACCTCAGCATGAAGATTAACTATATTATTCGCTCACTCACAATTTGTCAAGTACTTTCAAGTGCTATAGCTAATGTGTTGGCAAGTTCCATGCCATGCTGCATGCCTTAACAAAAATATTCTAAGGGCCAAAAAGATACAGATATACAGGAACGGGAAGCTCACCCTTGGCCCACGGTTGGCCGTTTGAGGCTGTCTGTTTGACACGCTGTCTGAATCCTGAATCATATCAGGACTACTGAGCTTATAAAATGTCTGAAGAGCCCTTGTCACAAATGGCCGCACTATATTTGCTTCCATTGCTGACAGATTTTCAGCTGTAAAATTGAAGGCTGATATTCAGGACTTACTACAAATGAAGTTCTCTTGCTGTTACAGAGCATCTATATGCATGAAATGGTTGTGGATCAACATTAACAAGCTAACAATAATTTCCATAAAACTGAATCAAATTCAAGTAGCAACAAACTCGTCCACTTGAATTTTTGCTCCTTACCTTCCTTTTTAATCCAATAAAATATCAATTCTGAGATTGAAGAACATAACGATTATAAGCCACCACCACCCTACCTTTAGACTGTAACAGGAATATCAGAACTCCATTGTCTACATTTGCTTTCTATTAGATCTAGAAATCAAATAGAAAGATTGACACATAGAACAAACATAGACATTCTAATTCTAATAAGCATCAGAGCAGTTCAGGTACCAGAAAAGGACATTATATCCTTGCAGGAGGGATAAACCAATTCTGAGACAAAGAAGTGCATTTGGTTAAGGATGTAAAAGGATAACTTTAGTAAGAGACCAGGGATTACTCTTGTATTGAGCCAAGTATGTTTAGAAAAGCACTGAGAAGAAAATCATTGCAGGAAGCACCAGTCAAACAGCAATCAAAGCACAAACAGTTGCACTCATGTTAGAAGCAAATACTAGTAAGTTACTGATGGCATACGGTCCTGAGCCAATTTTGCAGTAATTAGACACTGGAGCAAAATAAACAGTGGTTCTACACCTAAATTTTGAACGTGACAACAATGATAATCTCATGTCTAACATAGACAGGAAATAGGACAACAGATATGCAGGCACATAATCTCGTCTTCTTCTCAGCTTTCTTTAATGTTTTCACTTTTTGAAAAGAATCGAGAAAAGGACATCTCCGAGCTCAAATGTCAATAACCTCAAGATATAAAATTGAAAGGTAAACCTATCATTTCAACAATGAATTCACAAAAATAAGAATAAGCGTACCCTCAATGCATATGTTCGCTCCCTTGATATTATCTCTAAGCCAGTTCCATTTTGTGAAACCGCACATCTTTGATGTCCTCAATCAATGACCTCACCTAAAAGCATTAAAATTGACATTCTGTAAGCAAATATTAATTAAAGTGTAACTAGAGAACCTCAAGGGACCATTTAACTAACCATGTATATATCAGGAATGTCATCACGTGCACTACACAACAAATGCCAACCATCAACACAGAAAAATAACAAAACAAGCACTCATCATGAGAAAAACCCATAACTTTCAAATACAAAATAACATGCAGAGCAACTTACTGATCAAAAAGAAGCCTGGAGATTTCAAACATAATGGAATGGTATGGCTGAAACTTTTCAGCATCTCTCTCTGCTTCCAAAACTTGCGTCAACTTTTCTAGTTGGCAAAGATGAATTGAAGAGAATTAACAATCCAGTACGGTCTCTTCTGTTACTCATTTCTCTTTCAAGTAACATTTAGTATCCTCTCTGAAAATCTACTCACAAACCCAAATAATTTCAAGCAATTTATGTTGCACCATTTGCATTTGCCTTCAAGTTTTCATTTTCAAAATTTCTTGCTAACTGTAGAACGAATTTAATGTAAAGCACTTCAATTTTTCACCAAACGGGCCCGCCCCAAATTTGAATTCATATCCAGTTATGCAGAACACGAACTGGCAAAAGGTAGAGCATCAAAATACGAAAAGTGATTAGAGAAAATTCTTTAAAAAGCAAAACTCACCAACAGACATCCAGTCAGGAGGTCTAATTGTGCATTTCCCTCTCCTCTTCAAAGCCACAGCTAACCAAACAGGTACCTGAGTAGCTATTTGTGGTCTAAATGGGCCAAAATCTCCCTGGCAAGTTCAAAAAGCAAGAAAAAGAAAACGGTACTTTTCACATAAGCAGATTGTAAAAATTTTCTTCTGGGCATATGTAAAGCTAAGTTGAAAGACTTGAATAGTACGCAGATGAGGTTGAGAGGATCCATCCTCATATTTGGTACAATCTCAATCAGCTCATCTTCCGCTAGAAACTCCAACTGCAAAACTCAAACAGATAGATATTTTTTAAAGAAGCCAAAATCCTACTTAATTAATCCTATAAAAATGAATTAACAATTTCACTTATTAGAACCTCGGCAGCAAGAGAATGTGGATGCATGAGCATCGGCTTGGCTGGCCATTTCAATAAGATAAAAGAAGATTTGGGGTGAATTGTGTTCCAGTATAGAGTAGGGAAGGAAAATTTGACGATTTCTAAGAGAATGGCAGGTGAGGGTTGAGGACGATAATAAAATTAGTGTAGTGAAAGTGAGCCCTAATTTGGAGATGGCGGGAAACTGATTCAGGGACTAGAAGGGAATTTTCTTTAGTGAAGTCGGTTTTTGCAATCCACTTTAAGAGCAAAAGCGTGATGTTGAGCAATTGACTTCATTGGGCACAGGCGAGTGGGCGAGATTCCTTCATGGGGAATTATTGATGCTTTATGTGCTTAAGTGCCAACGATTTATGACAAAATAATGATGATAATTGATAAGCAATAAACAAGATATGCCAATAACAAAAGAATTGATTTTTTTCTCTTTTTTTTTGAATGAGGGTAATTTATGATGGGTTTGCCATTTTACTTGTTAGATGTGTTTTTACTAGCACAAATGGTTTCGTTTGAATTAGCTATTTTTAAGGATATTTTTGAAATATTTTATTATAACAGTGTATATAAAAAAATTTACTGTAAATATATTTTTTGTGATGTTTTAGGAGGGGTTTTTGATATATATTTGAGATAATTTTTAAAATTAAAAAATTTTTTTTTGATACTTTTTTAAAATTAATACTACCATTACCACCATTGCCACTATCCCCACCCTCCACCCCTTGTCTCTCCTTTCTCCTTCTCCTCCCACTCCTTCCCTCTTTCTCCGCCTCTCCCCTTCCAACCATCCTTGATCTGATCGAGGCCTCCGGTCGCAACTAGAAGATCCCTTCTGGTTTTTGGTGGGGATTTTTTCTTCTGACTCCTCTTAATGCAATTGGGTTCTCGTTTACTATAAGCCAGAATAAGATACATGTAGATGTTGCTCAAAAAAGAAAGGAGGAGGGGGAAAAAGAATAAGAAGAAAAAAACCCTTTCACTTCCCCTCTTCCCTGACATTGGAATTGGGAGGATTGAGTTGGGTCTAAGCCCATAACCTTTACCCCAAAGTTATGTCCTTAAATAAAGTTGGTCCCTAGGGCCTAAGCTTCTGATTAGAGCGGTCCAATCCATGGAAAACGAAGCCCAAAACTTTAATTAGGCTGACGTCGATAATCACGGGGACGGAGGAGCAGTTACGAAGTTAGTGTGACCTCTCAGACCAGGCATTTGATAGCAAGCAAGTTGACCAGATTACCCTTGCGAAGCTCCGAAGCTTAACGGGAACAATTAACGAGGACCAGCAATACAACAACTGTGGATATTCCGTGAAAGGTCAAGCTAGTCATTTCAGACAGCAGTGATATACAATCCACTTAGATCCGCACATTTTCACAATTTCCTAAAATAAAAAATCAAAGCCCCGCAATCCTCGATCACCCCTGAAAAACCCCAAAAAGCATTAGAGCGCCCGCAGTTTTCTTCCTTACACCACAGTCCAGTTGAAATCCTTGCAATCGTCGTCCATCATGGGTAGAAAGTTCTTCGTCGGAGGCAACTGGAAATGCGTAGTCTTTTTGTTCATCAGTTGTTCGTAATTGGCTAATTTCTACATATCTAGTGTTTATTTTTATGTGCTTTGCGAATCGATTTTTTTGTTTGTTGTTTGGAGATCGTTCTACATTTACATGGTGGTATTTTCAGCTGATCTAGCAAAGTGGATACGGTCTAGATCCTGATTCTGAATTTTTGACAACTGTGATTGGAAAATTCTGCTTTATTAGTAAACTGGACAATTTTGGTAATCTAGTGACTTGAGCATCGATTTTATAACAGCGACTGGACTTCAAAGCTTGTTGCTCGTTGTTGTTTTGGACATTATTAATTGCTTGAAATAAAGCAAAAGGAGAAAATATTTGACCTCAGATTTAAGCTCTCGTACATTTGATCTGGCAGAAAATTGATGTGGTTTCATTAATTAGAGTTGAGTGACTTTATTTCACTAAATAGCTAGTGTGGCTAGAGGCATTGTTGATTCACGAAGCCAATGATATGGAAAACACTTCAGTTCAAATTGAAGCAGTTAGAAGAAATTTTGTATGGTTTAACTAATCAGAGTTAACGATTTTTGTTGGTACTAATTAGCGAGTGTGGCTATAAAAGTTGATAATGAGAGGAAATTCTATTATTCGTGCAGAATGGGACCAATGAGGAGGTGAAGAAAATATCTCAACACTTAATGCTGGTGATGTTCCGTCTCAGGATGTCGTGGGTGAGTAATCATGGTACTACCTTCGTTTGGGTAGCATTTTAGTTTGCATTTACTTTTGTCTACAAGTTTCCTGATGTTCCTGAGAGCTTGTTATTGCTGCAGAGGTTGTTGTGAGCCCTCCATTTGTGTTTCTTCCATTGACCAAGGGCTCATTGCGACCGGATTTCCATGTTGCTGCCCAAAATTGTTGGGTTAAGAAAGGGGGTGCCTACACTGGTGAGATTAGGTATGTCTGGCAGATAATCTTTCTATTGTCTTAAGATGTTGGCTGCAGGGTATAATCTATTGGTCTTTTTAAAACTTGTTACTTTCTGCCATGGGAGACTCCGACATGGAAATATTGGCTCTATAAGTTTGCAGTGCTCCTTTTGGCATTTGTTTAGTGACAACTAGTTTTGCATAAATACCAATTCGGTTTTATTTGTTGAAATATAAATTATCT
The DNA here is from genome assembly GCA_023065735.1 of Coffea humblotiana. Lineage (NCBI taxonomy): Eukaryota > Viridiplantae > Streptophyta > Magnoliopsida > Gentianales > Rubiaceae > Coffea > Coffea humblotiana. The sequence goes on along the minus strand of CM041209.1, from coordinate 5,877,825 downwards.
GCCATTCTGTGATATCGCTAACATATTGTTAAAAAGTTATATCGAGTTTCAACCTTAGGTTATAACAGATGATGAAAACTTTTTTTTCTCACATAATTGTGATTTAGTGCTGAGATGCTTGTCAATTTGGACATTCCATGGGTCATTCTTGGTCACTCAGAGAGGAGATTGATATTGGGTGAATCAAATGAGGTAAACCTTTCTCTACTTCTGTAACAAGTTTATGGCTTCAATTTTGTTCACTATTCATTTCAAGCAAACTATTTATGCTTTTGCTGATTAACTTATCTTGATCGCTGTCTGTTTTCTTTCTAGTTTGTTGGAGAAAAAGTTGGCATATGCCCCTTTCTCAAGGTTTGAAGGTAATTGCCTGTGTTGGAGAGACTCTTGAGCAGAGAGAATCAGGTTCAACTCTGGAAGTTGTTGCTGCGCAAACTAAGGCAATTGCAGGTACTGATATCAGTAGTCTCTTTGGAGACACGGGTATGAATTGTGCGGCTGCTATTGCAGTTTGCTTCATGTCCCACAGTTACCCACACTTCTGTAGAGTGTTTGTGTCTTGATGAAACTTGTTGCTCTGGAACATGATAAGCTTGGCCCCAAATACTTGGTGAAGTTAAACCATATTCAGACCTCTTGGCCAACAACTAGTCCGAATGTCTTGACCATAAGATTACTAGTCCTTGTGATGTTATGTTTAACTTAATTTGAAAATTCCCTCCTTAATGAGCTCAATTTTCTGTCACCTGAGTGTTTTGACTTATGTGAGATCTGAGTTCAATGAATAAATCTCTGATGAATTTCTAGTTATCGACTGTGGCAGCTACTTGATCATACGTTTCTGGTTGTTTTGGTTTCATCTTTATGTTTTACTGGGAAATGACTTTCCATACTCTATTAGAGTATAGCAGACGCTCGGACATGCCCCACAACACTAACATACAAAGGTGAGAGGCGAGAGATAAAAAGCACTAGTTTTCTGAAGAGCTCTTTTGTTTCTTAATGTACTCAAGTATCAGAATAATATTTGTCCGGAACCTAATTGGTAGTATGTCCACTTGCTTTTTCATTGGTCACTTACTTTTAGTTTGGATATCTTATGCATATGTCATTATCAGGTTTTCGATTGGCCTCAAAAGTCGTTAGTTTTTTTAGCTGACTGCTTTGAATTCGATCCACATTGCAGACCGCATATCAGATTGGACTAATGTGGTTATAGCTTACGAGCCTGTTTGGGCTATTGGAACTGGGAAGGTTGCAACTCCTGCTCAGGCCCAAGAAGTAAGTCCTTAGCTAATTTTATACATACTCTACTCATTGTCTAAGTTCCGTATTGCTGATTATCAACCAAAATATGGCTGATAACATGTGAATGTTCAGGGTGTAAGAACTGTATATACAGAACTTTGGTAATTGATTTCTTGTGGTGCTTGGAATTGTCTAGAATTACTTGGTGACTTGGTGGTAGAAGACAACACCAAAAATTTTGCTTAACGAGTACAATGTTCTTGATGAAGCTTTTGCTAATGTGAAAATGTTGGTGAGTATGCAAGGTTGATAATGTCTTGAAAGATGAACTAAAATGACCCATTTGCTTGCTTTCTGCACTATAAATTGCTTACTTGAGAGGAAAACATTACTTTAGCCAAACAATGGCTAGCTCTTATTCATGGTCAGAATTGGAATTTCATTTGACGAATTTGTTGGTTTTCATTTTCCTGGGAGGGCCTGTGCTTTTTTCAGGATAGCTTTGTTTGCCTCCCACGGACAAACTGTATAACACAAGTGACTTACAGATAGGCTGTCTCTATCTATATTGGGCAGCTTAGATGGGTTTGGAGAATATTTTTCAAAAGTAGAACTTTGGGTTTCCTCTGTGTTTACTTCATCATGGGAAACTAAAGAGATCATGGATTTAGAATTTAGGGATCAGATATCCAAATTTTTGGATAGTATTTTAACAATTGGTTAAGGTCCTTTTTTTTTTTGTTTTGTGGGGGGGGGGGGGGTGGGTCGTGGTTGTGTGGATCTATTGTTAGTTGTGTACTACACTAATTTTTGTGGCAAAATAGTTGCCTAGAATCCTGGTCTATAAACCAAACTGGCCCTTCAATAAACCCATTACTGGCATCTTTTTATACTTTTTTCCTTCTTTGCATTATTCCCCTGATTACCAAAAAATAAATCTGCTAAGGGGGTAATTTGGCATGTTAAAATTTATCTTATTTTGGTATGTCCAGTTCTTATAGGAATGTGAAAGTTGGCTTCACTTTTTCAGTTTTTTACAATGTGTGTTTTTGTCATCATGGGTGAATAATAGGTACATGCTGAACTGAGGAAATGGCTTCACGCTAATATAAGCCCTGAAGTGGCTGCCTCAACTAGAATTATCTATGGAGGTAATCCTGTCATCTACCAACTCCATGTTCGAAAAATTTTCTAGTGTTTGTTTTTAACATTTCTTCCCAACCCTAGTGTTAATTTCAAGGCTCAGATTTGGAACTGTAAGATGAGCAATTGATTAAAGTGTCATGTACAGATACTTTGACCTGGCAACGAAAAAAATAATGTTAAACTTATTGTTCTGTTTGGCGTACTGTTAACAGGCAGTCTTACTCTGAAATAAAAGACATCTCAAGTTTTCTGCATCTGCCAGACTTGGGTTCAAGTTTGAATTCTAAATAAATATTAACAAAAGAAGAATGGGTTTATAATAGAAAATTCTGAACCATGCCCGTGTCAGCTTTGATTTTAGAAATACATTATCTGCCGTATTAGTTACTATTGATGTATGAAGGTATCCGTGAGAAGTGGTGTTGTAGAATTTATTTCCTAACATCTCAATTTCATTATGAAATTTAATGAACATAGATTACTGGATTTTGTTGATTATTGAATATTCTAGAAGTGAAAAGTATCTCTTGGGAGGAAGTTTGGGAGGGTGGGATTATAACCTAAGGGTGAGTGTAGTTGTACATGGAAAGGAAGCTCCATTTCAATGTCATAATCAGATGTTTTATAACACCTTTATGGTGATAAGAACCTTGCGTATGCATACCTTCCATCAGGGGGAAGTCTGCTGCACTTTCTGCTATTGTTGCCTGGAAACATATAGACTTTGGTCGTTTCTTTTGGGGTTTTAGTTTTGGTGGCATTAAACTTGGGTCCCATATATTTTTTCCCTCTTTGCTGGTGTCATATGGCCATACTACAACTATGTGAGATTAATAAATGGTGAGGCACTGTGTTCTAAATTGTCTATAACTATGCTTTGGACTCTGCAGGTTCGGTGAATGGTGCCAACTGCAAGGAATTAGCTGCACAACCTGATGTTGATGGATTTCTTGTAGGTGGAGCTTCTCTCAAGGTAATGATCTCATTAGAGTTTTTTGCGCCACTTCTTCTCTTAGACGGTTTATGACCTTGATGTTCTCAATTACTCAATGAAGCAAGATTTGAAAGTAGAATAATAAAATGATAAATAAGTAAAAATAAGCAGGAGATGTATTTTCTGTCTTGTGATTCTCTTTTTTGTGTTGCTAGCCGGAGTTCATTGACATTATCAAGTCTGCAGAGGTGAAGAAGGGTGCTTAAGCTCTGTATCAGACATCAGTGGTGGTGAAAGTTTTGTTTATTCTACTTGAGATTTCGTACCTGGAGTAAATCATGCTTTTTCACTTTTGCTACATGTACTTTTTACAGCGTTTAATTTGATAACCAAGCTGAGCTCTTCATCCTGTTTCAGCAAACATAACCACCCCGACTATTTACGAATAAAATTAGCTTGACATTGTTAGTGTGCGCATACATTTGCTTCTTCTTCTTTTTTTAATTTCTTTTCAACAAAAAAAGGTGGGATTTTAAGAAGCAGGAAGGTACGTGGGATTTAAGAAGCGGAAACGGGGGATTAGAGCATGCATTTACTTCTAGTTACTTGCGGCGGTGTTGGCTTTTTAAGAAATAAGTTTTGGTTGATAGTTTGGCTAACTGGCTAACTGCAAATAGAAAATGGTATTTGCGTCTTGGTGTTTTGGCTGCACATTCGACGCATGAAAAGTAAATTGTACATGGGAAACGAAGCGGCAGCGTAAAGGGATACAAATCAAAGGCTAGGAAAAGAGGGTAAAGAACATCAAATCATTCATAAGCCAAAAACAAAACAAACATCCGAATCCTAAAATCCCCGCAATTTCTAACGAAATTTTAACTTCGTTTCTCCAATGCCCCTGTTCTATGTATTGTAACAGTGCATAATCCATGAAACAGAAACTAGAAACGTAACATATGGCTTTTGTTTCTTATAGGAGAAATTCTAGCGAGTTGCTCCCTCGACAGTCAGCACTATTTCAAGAAGGATGAATCATGAATGGCACTTGCTTCCCCGAACCATGGTGTTAATTCCACTTTACCCCCTCCAACCAAAATAGTACACACTTTACCACACCCCCGCGGCGGGGGCCAGGAGCGCACCCATGTATGTCAGACGAATTAAGTCTTGAAGCATGCGAGTAATTTTCTTCCAGATTTCCCCCCTAAAAAGCTAACTAACAGCTAAAATTGGAGTTGCTGTAAAGCCAAACAATTATAAATGTGTTAGTGTTGAAAAATAATGGAAGCACACAAAAAGAAATACAAAAACTTCAAAATAAAAACACCACCATAAACGTCTAGCAAAACGCCTCGGGATAACTAACTCAAAACAACTCATCAATATGAAGATATAATGCAACCACGAGTGTGGGAAATGACACCATTGTGCATCTTCTGGACGATAAATAATCCGGAGAGAGGTTTATTGGATGCTCCAACTACAAAAAAGTAAATGTGCATTTGAGTATCTTCGCGGGATGGAGCCTGAAGCGTGCAAAAAATAAAAGGAGATTGCTGAGCGATATTAAAAAAAAAAAAAAAATAGACGGAATGCAAGTGCGGCTGCTAGCGCTAGAAACAAAAAATGAAGGATCAAAAAACATGAAGAAAGTACGTGGAGGAACTAAGAGCATAGGTTTTTTAGGATATTTATTTGTGGACTTGCACACGCAAAAGTCACTTGGGATCCTCGGTGACATATTCTCTATGCCAATTCAATGCCACCTCTAATATTGCGCCAAGTGTCCTATTATTATTAAATCAAAACCAATTTGAATTATTAGAAAATTAAAGTGCAAATAATAACAGAATACTTGGCGCAATATTAGAGGTGGCATTGGATTGGCATAGAGAATATGTCACCGAGGATCCCAAGTGAGCAAAAGTGGACAATTTAGTCACATTTCGTTAGTTTTTTCATTTTTGGCCCGCTGATTACGGCTGCCTCTTTGATCATCAGTGTGAACGAAGGTAAAATGTGTACTGTTTTGGTTCAGAGGGCAAAGTGCCATTCAACCTTTTAAGAACCATACGAATAAACAAATCTTACGTGGCCCACACCCGCAACCGCAAATAGGGGTGGCAATTGGACGGGCATCCATCCCGAGGAGGGCTAATGGGACGGACTACGGAGAGGAATTCCCCCGCTTTAGAAATGGGGGCGGGGGCGAGGTATACATGTCACACCATCCGTTAAAAAATAATAAATAAATAAATGTATGTATATAATTATATATAATATTTAATTTAATTAGTTACAAATTTATAATAATAGTTATATGTATTATATAATGGATATTAGTATATATAATACAATTGATATTATCAATTATACTAATAATTATACATGTCTATTAATAGAAATTATTAATTAGTTATATTAAATTAACTAATATATTTATACTATATTCCTAATTACACATAACACATAACATTTTTTTCCTCAAAAAAACATAATAATGATTTAATAATTATATATGTGTCAAAAGTGAAAAATTAACCACTTTAGTTATATTTATTTGATGATATTAGATTGTATTCAAACAACTTTTATTTGATTGTTTTTTATGAGTTTCAATTGTAAAATTACAATGGATGATAATTTGGTGATGTACTGATATTTTAGTACTTAATTATTTGTTAAAATTTAACTATAAAAATTATATGATAACTTTTTATTAGTTTCCCCCAGGGGGAAGCGGGGCACCCCTCTCTTTCCCTAACCCCACCCCGTTGCCATCTCTAACCACAAAATCCCCCCGGATAACGTCCTTAGTAGCAAAAACGACGCTGCTTTCAGGGAAAGGTGTCATCTGTTTTCCGGTTGCCTGCTTGCAAAATTCCATAAAAGTGGCTAGTCCAGTCCAACCCAGGAAAAAGCAAAAAAATAAAAAGAAAAAAGAAAATGCAAGCTACAACGGATTTAAGTACATTTAGAAATATTAAGTTGGGTGAGACAAACAAGTAAGATGCGTAGGAACGGCAATTATTCAATAGTCTTGAACTAAGTCGGACAGCTCTCTCAAGGTCGACTTTCAATCTGCATGTCCATTTTAATAACAATTCTGACGTACCTTGTCATCTTTATTTTAGGTTAACATTATGCTTATGATGCATGCCTGCTTAGCTCACCAGAGATGCCGATGTTGACTTTCTTCTTCGAGTCATCTTTATTTCGAATTAGGGTAGCATCATGATTTGTTGTAAGTAACAATTGTTCCTGATGGTTAAACATCATGATTTGTTAAAAAAAAAAAAGATTTGCAAGGCCCAGATTACATGATGTTCACAAAAAATTATTTGAGGTTTACATTATATTTAAAGTGATTTATAAAACTGAACAAAAGATTTTCAGGAGCCGCCTGGATTGTTATATTCAGGAGTTTTTGAAGAAAAATATATTATAGTAATTTGATATATATAAGGTAAAAAAGTGATTAAAAAATATGTATAAAAAATAAGTAAAAATTTTCTACAAGGTTTATAGATATGAAAGGATCAACAGATGTACAAGGTTAGGGGGGACAAGGGACACGAACGGTTGGTTGCAGGTGCAAACGTTCATGACAGTTTTGATCATTTTTAATAGCGCGTAATTTTGATTGCACACGACATAATTTTATTTACACAACGTTTAATTTTAGTACAAAATTTTACAGGCCCCACACATGTCGTGAAAATGGACATGCAGTTCGCACGCAGTTGCTGCTGCAAAATCAGACCAAGCAGCCAGGATGTGAATGCGTTTTGTCTTTTGTTTTGAGTAATGAGAGGTGGTCAGCGTCAGTGGCCTTAATATATGGTGTGGAAGCTTTGTCACCGGTATATAATTGTTTGCCAGGCTGTGGAAAGACAAAGTCGACAGTTGAATTTCAGTATCGAGAGAGTCAAGTAAAACCGAAGGCAGAGGTGTTTCATTTTGTTTTCTATTGATTTGTACAAGAATCCGGTGACGACCAGTTACTAATTAAAGATATGTATGAACCATATAATCTCTTATTTTTCAACTGTCCTTCCAGTAAAGTTCAATTTTGGATTAGAAAAGTCAGGTACTTCGAATTTGGATCTTTTTTATCTTTTTTTGTCCTTTCTCGAATGGGTTGGTACTTTGTGTTTTCCGTTTCCTTTCTTCCCAACCCATGTGGGCACATCCAATAAAATAAACTAAAATAATTACCGCAATGGATGCTGATTGCTTTGACTTGTGCCATCAGTTAACAGATCTGTTCTTCATCTGCTTTTTTGAGTCAATTGGATTGCAACTAAAATTTTTGGGTCATTTTCTCTAAAAAGATTGGTCGACAGAAATAACGACTGAAATAAACTGCAAGTGCAGGAATGCCAAACATTACATGATGGTCCATAAAGGCACTCGAAGTCGCTCAAATCTGGAAACTTTTGCTTTCAATGGTGTGATTTCCAAATTGGAGCACCCTTTGGAGTACAAAATTGTTCCCCTACGATGCACTTCGTCGTGCTCCAGAACAGGCAGCCCAGATCTTCCGTGGCGTGCTCTACAAAAGAAAACACGTGGTTCCACCGTGCAAGAGGTAGAGTGAACTAATTAAGGAAACATTGGTCCAATTAATTCGTCGAGAGTACGGTACTGGAGAAAGGAAACAAGTACCAAGAGGTAGAGTGAACTAATTAAGAAGATGACGATGATGATGGTGATAATAATAATAATAAAAAGTTTGGATAGCACTATTATCTCAAATAATATTTTGCTTGTATCATAAACACATTTTCTAACCCACTTTTTTATATTTCCAATCAACTTTTTATCTCACATACATCACATCACAAAAAGTGCTACAGTAATTATTTCAAATAATAATTTATCCAAGCAAACTGAATCATTATTATGTTCCTCTGATTCAATAGCCATAAAAAATTGTCTACTTTTTTAGAATTCTTTTATCATCACCGTTTGATTTAGAATATGAATTTTGAATCTCGTCGTCTTTATTCATGATTCATAAGTGTCATTTCAAGCATAAATTGGCTAAATTAATTTGCACAAATTTAATGCTAATTTAATGAATAGAATGGTTTTTTTTTTTCAAAAGGCCATCATGATGGCTCCAAAGAATCTAAGCCACGGTACTAGAAGTGTAGGCACACTAGCGCAGAGAAAACGTGGTGGTGTTTGTCTTGATCCGTTCGCATGAGCAATTCGGCATTCTTAGCAAGCTCTTACGTTATCTGCACATCATCAGTCAGCTGCCCTTTCCACCCAATAAAACCCAAGGCGCAAACGGACAAAAGCCACCCCCGCTTTATGCGTTAATAATAAATGTTGATTATTCCAGCAGTTTTAAAAACTTTTCAAATATTTGGATTAAAAGACATGCCACCTTCATTACCATCAGATTAGTGTTTAATTAACTTGGCGCAACCAATTTCGAGGCCGGCCGTAGGAAAGGATACCGCATAAAATCCACTCCCGTAATAAATTACGTACTTGTAATTAAGCTAATCTTTTACCAATCAACCCTTAATAAGCAAAAATGAATCAGAACAGAACGACTGCAGTGTCATCCACCACTGACTGTCATGCTGATCCAACGGCTGGTGCTCTTTGTCCTATTAATTGTACCAGAAACTCAAAGAGTCCAACCGCCTGACCATCAACGGCGATTAAGAGATAGACACCGAAAGGCGCAAAAAGCTGGTGTCCTCGAAGCTTTGCAGTTTTAGTCCCCTGAATTTTGAGGCTGTTTCGTCTTAGGGTCTGTTTGATAACATAAAAAAGTGCTGAATCTGAATTTTTTCAGACATTTAGATGTTCTGAATGTTTGATAAATGAAAATTTATTTGCTGAACTTGTTAAGCAGTGCTGAATCTGTGTGTATTTTTTTCAGCACAGGAATCCTAACTGAATGCTTAATTCTGATAAGAATCAATAGAATTACTTCAATTACCTTATCTTATCTACCAAATCTACCCTCGTTTGTTAACTATGTTCAAAATTCTTATCTAATTAAACAATATAATATTCTCTATCTAACGATTTTTAGTTTCTCTTTTCTTCCTTTTTAATGACTTTCACATCTTCTCCATACTTCTCATATAATATATTTCATCTTTTATATTAATTTGATTTAAAAATAAATATTGTCATTTTCATACCTAACAATTTTAAACTAATTAAATCATTGATTCTATTTCTTTTTTGAATAAAAGGATATAAGGGCAAAATTGTCAAATTAAACTTATTAAGCATTCAGTTATAAATATTTATCAAACAGTATAAATAGATTTAGTATTAAAAATCAGACATTCATATATTTTTTTCAGTGTTTAAAATTCAGCAAATTAATTGTTTCAGTATTCAGATTTCAAAATTCAGATTCAGTTTTATCAAACAGAACCTTAGTCTCATATGTTTAAGCTTTAATCTTTGATCACCCCGTCCAATTTTGGTCAATAACTTCACCCTTTTGAACCCTTTTGGTCATATTACTCGTTATTGGAAACAATCTTAATTGTATTTAACCAGCATTTAGTTAAGAGCTAAGGGACTAGAACAAATTTAAGAGGATGATTGAAATGTGATTAGGGTTGAGATTTCAAGAATTAAATGTTTTAGATTTAAATTCCCTTAATTCTTATCCCTCTTCTACTAAAAATAAATAAAATAAAATGGGATAGGGTACAAAATATTATGGGTGAAATATGTGAACGAATTTGTTACCTTAGATGAATTGATGATGACATTGATTTGAAAACTTGATACTTAGGTTCTGATCATTTTTGAATATATATATATATATATATATGAAGGTTCAATTGATTTACTTATCGCTCGTAATGAGTTGATTTAAAGTTAAATCTCATTGAAATTTTCGCATTCTTTATTTTTTTTGTGCTTTAAATTTTAACATTTGTAATGGACGTGCCTAGGCACCCATGCTATTAGTTTGCATCGGTGGTTGCTTTGTAGCCGAGCAATGCGAAGGCTTCCTTATTATTATTAAAAAGAAAAATAAAAACCGTTACCAGTGAAACTTGAGTGGAATTAAATTGAGAACATTTATAGAGAGAGGACCAAAGGTGAAACTTTGCTGCTGGGCCGTCTTCCACCGCGCTTCATCAGAGTTGAGTTGTCGAGTCCACTTCTCTTTAATGTGTGTACGTGTACAAGTTGCAGAGTAGTAGCTGACGATAACCCAAGGACTCGTAATACGAAAAGTCAACTATTTTGGCCTTCGGGAAGGTCTGGATATAGCTTCTCGTGAAGCCAACCGAACAAAGATGTAAAATATTCAACAGTATTCTTCATCTGCTTTCATTGATAGTAGGAAAAATCTTTTGAGCATGTTCACACCTTTTTGTCTGATGAATTTCATTCTCAGTTTTCTGCGGTCACACCCATAAAGGGATTTTTGAAGATTTATCAGCGCAGAACTTTCTGCAAATTTTTCTGGGAGAAGAGGAAAAGGTTTCGCAAGAAGGATCAGAGTTTTGGAAAGGTTGTTGTTAATAATTTATGGGCTCTTGCTTCAGTGCTCGGATTAAGGCCGAGAGTCCTCTGCATGCTGGTAATTCAATACATGCAACTGTTCTCATTTGTTATTTCAAGACTCAATTTTTGGAAATGTTTTCCGGAAATTTTAATTAGTTGTTCCACCTTGTTGCTTGGCCTTCTTTAGCAAACATATGCTGCTTGCCTTGGCACAGGTTGGAATATAATCTATGCATACTAGTTTCATAGGTCCTCCAAGTAGGATTGCTATACTGTATTTGATCAATAGTTCTCTTTTGGATAGACCCTTTTGGTTCCGTTCCTTTGCAAAGAAAAAGAGATAAACGTTCTAGAATGTCATGTTCTCTTCGTCTGGAAAACTTTACATGGAAACCGGTGATATGGGTGATAGCTAGTTTGATATCTCAACAATTCATTTGCAACTTATGATATTGTGGTCGTTCTTCTACTAAAATCAAAAATCTGATAGACCAAATTGGATCGTCTCGGACCTTCCATAGTTGTCTTTACAAATCACAGGTCTGAATCATGGCTTTGAAGTATGAAGATGATATAAGGCTGCTCAGTCAACATCCTTGGCTTATCACGAATAAACCAAACCAGATGAAAGAAGTGGCTAGACTACAAGAGTAATGACCTGAAATTAAAGGGCACTTAATTAATGTTTCTGAGCATACATAGAAATCTTCAATTGTTTTATGAATGTTAACAGGAATCATATGCAAAGCAATATCAGGTCTTTTGCTTCAACGAAAAGCAAATCACCTAGGCATGCATTTTTAATGCTGTTCCATCCTTTTCTTTTCCTTCGAGGATTAGACGCTCTTGATGTAAAGGAAATTAGGTAATAGGATGTTCAGTTGAAGCCCAATAAATGAACTTAATTTGTTTGCAGGAGCAAACTCAAGATATGTCAGCAGTGATGGAAGAGACTCAAGCAGCAGGCTCTCATATGCCTCAGTGCCACAGACCCCTCGCAGTGAGAGTGAAATTTTGGAATCATCAAATCTGAGGAGTTTTGGGTTTAATGATCTAAAAACAAGCACTAGGAACTTCCGCCCAGATAGCGTGTTGGGAGAAGGCGGATTTGGTTGTGTTTTTAAGGGGTGGGTTGATCAGCATAGCTGTAAGGCTGCTAAGCCAGGAACTGGATTGGTTATTGCTGTGAAGAGACTGAACCAAGAAGGTCTACAGGGCCACAAGGAATGGTTGGTGAGTATGACTTCACCTGTTATTTACAGAATTCATACCAGTGTTATTAAATAATGCAAAAAGTACTGACATATATCACACGTGGTCAAAACTTGTAATTGTCATATTCTGAAATCTCTTAGCTATGCTGATAATTTTGTTCTTCACCTGAATCACAGACAGAAATCAATTATCTTGGACAGCTACATCATCCTAATCTTGTGAAATTGGTTGGATACTGCTTAGAAGATGAACAGAGACTTTTGGTTTACGAATTCATGCCCAGGGGGAGCTTGGAAAATCATCTTTTCAGGAGTGAGTTCTTGAACTCTGTAGCAAGTCTACCATCTTCCGACACAATGCACTTCCAATTATCACAATGACATAACGTCTTGTGTATGTTTTGAACAGGGAGTTCTTACTTCCAACCACCCATCTTGGAACCTCCGAATGAAGGTTGCTTATGGCGCTGCAAAGGGGCTAGCATATCTTCACAGCCCAGAAGCCAAAGTTATATACCGTGATTTTAAGTCCTCAAATATCTTGCTTGATTCGGTATGTATGTAACTCAAGTTTCCAATTGTTGAATGTCTTACTCTTTGGATTTCAGCTTTACTTGTGTCTCACTGTCACTTATGCATCTTGTTGATGAACTGAATCCTGACAGAATTATAATGCGAAGCTCTCTGATTTTGGGCTTGCAAAGGATGGGCCAATGGATGGTAAAAGCCATGTGTCTACGCGAGTCATGGGGACCTATGGTTATGCCGCTCCCAGAGTATATGGTCACAGGTATTACATCTTGTTAAAGTGCTCATAATATTGGGAAGCTTCTCTGGATTCTGCTGCCTGCTTTTCTTATTATATTATCTCTTTGGTGTCCGATGTTGTATACTGTTCAGCTTAGTCAGGTTGCACGTTTCTGATTGTTGCGATTTCTTACTCAGGCCAAGTTAAACCTAAAGTGACTGGAATGCTTCTTTTTCCATCACCCCCTCCTCCTCTTCTACTATTAAGAAAAGAACCCCTTAACTAAGAAATGGTCCCTTATTTTGTCCTGTAGTTTGCATCCCTTGGTGGAGGTGAGGTCAACTCTAATACTATTCCAAGTCCAAATGTAGTTTCCATTGGGTGGCTTTGCCTTAAAACATCTCCAGTGATGAAATTGTATAGCATTTCTTATTGTCTTGGGATTTGTTCAGGCTTCGTTATCACATATTTGTGATGGATTCACCATTTTGAGATGAGTGCAGGATGTTTGTGAATCAAAGCATCAAGTCTTGTGAAAAGCTCTGGTCTGTGTGTGGAACCGCCTAATATTTCCTTTAAATAATAAGTCCTTTTTGTATACTAGTCTTGCTGAAAACTCCCAAGCTTCATTCTTCTCCTGCTACTGCAACATTATCATCTCCCTTCTTCCAGTTTTCTCTCATTTTTCTATGTACTCATGCCATTGCGTCTAGTTAGGAACGTCAACTGTCAAACTATATCACATTTTTCATACTGTCAAATGTACACTCATCGAATCCTTGCTAAATCGACATGCAGCTTTTATAAGCTGTAAATCATTTTTCTATCTTTGTGCTAAGCCTGCATTTGTTCTGTTTCTGAAGGCCATCTGACTGCCAAGAGTGACGTGTATAGTTTTGGGGTTGTTCTCCTTGAAATGCTGACGGGCCGTAGGGTGATAGATAGGAACCGGCCTCCTGGAGAGCACAATCTTATCGAATGGGCCAAGCCTTACCTGGCCAGCAAACGCAGAATTTTCCAAGTTATAGATGCCAGAATAGAAGGGCAATATTCGTTAGGTGGAGCTATAAAAGCTGCAAACCTTGCAGTTAAATGCTTGCAAACAGAACCCAAGTACAGGCCAAACATGGATGAGGTGGTAAAAGCATTAGAGCAGCTTCAGGACTTGGACAGTGGCAGTGTTAAACATGAGCTGGTTCGCAAGCATCATAAAACATGTTCAAACGAGGCATCTAACAGAAAGGCTGCATCATGTCCAAGACGATCCCCTTCCGCCATGGTGCTTGAATGTGGATTTTGTTAGTAAATTTTCAATTTTACCAACTACTCTAAGCGAGAGATAAGAAGAGCAGACGATGCAAGGAAGCCAGGCCTCCATGGAATCGGCCTTGTGCTGCCCCATCCCATCCTCTTGCATTGTACAGTTCATATCTCAATCTGCCCTGTGACTCTGCATCAATCCTATCTCGGCAGGATGCTAAATAGATTTTGTTGTATCTAGGCATGATTGTATGAGACAGCCAATGGGAAATGATTCCCATGTTTAATCATATTCATAGCCTTGTTATCCCATATGTTGTACGATGCATGCTACTTTTATCTCATGCAAATTTTTCATTTTTATGGTAGATTAGCATAAGAAGTTGGGCGTACAGCCATCGAAATCATTAAAGGATTTTATTTTAATCTGCCTGAGCTTTTAGGATGTATTTTAGGATTCTTGGTGTAGAACCTTGAGGGTAAAATACTAGAAAGCCAAGCAACGGAAGAAGAATCCTTGCTGCTGCTACTATGCTAGTATTTCATATAGCCTACACGAAGCCACAAAACATATTTTGAGAGGAGGAATTTTAGTATATATAAACTTATGTATATAACTTAAAATACTAGTACTACTTTTTTTTATGGGAACAAAAGTTTATTTTAAAAAAAATACATATATATATATATATACATATATTTTTAAATTTCAATTTTTTTTAAGGAAAAGACTAATTTTCTAGAATTTGAGGGGCGGTGCCCCTTTAATTGTCATAGGCTCATAGCATTAGTGATTTTACTACGTTGATGTTATGGTGTCTATAGACATAATCAAAAAATTATCATAATTTGGATGGATCTATTATTGATAAAAAAAAAAAGTACAAATCTTTCATACTGTTAAACTCCATGTTATTCTTTAAATATAAATGGGGAGAAGCCAGAACGGAAAAATAAATAAATAAAAAGGAAAAAGAGAAATAACCTTAAAAAAAATTCAAAATAAAAGTGTCTTCAAAAAATCTCAAAATTCAACGGATAGTCAAACAGGGCTATTTTTGTCTTTTTAAAAAAACCGATGAGTCTTTATTTCTTTTTGGTCTTTAATAAATCCAGAATGTGAGGTTTAAGGCATAGCCTGGGTTTTATAGTGTCATCTCGGCCCTGATGTTCCTCCCTCGCACAGTCTCTCGATCCATTCATCCAGTCTCTCGAAGCATGTCAATGGCGATATTTCAGCAAGTGGCCACAGCACCCTTTGCACGCGCCGTAAGGTTCCGTACCCTGACTGTCGCCTGTAGCACCGTAACTTTACCTTCTCTCAAGAAGAAGGCCGAGGCATCATCAAAAGTGGACTTGCAGTCGCAGGTTCTCCTCGGCATGTCTGAGCAAGAACTTCAACAACTTGCCGTCGATTTCGGTCAGGTATAGTTTTAGTGGGTTTAGCCTAAAAGCATAAATGGACCAATCAATTTTCCATCTTCAGTTGCTTTTCTGGAAATATGAAATTCTTGTTGTAACTAGCAAGTACTTGTCATTTTAGGAACGCTACAGAGGTAAACAATTGCACCATTTACTGTATAAAGAAAAGTTAAAGAAATTCAAGACTTAGTCAAGGTGAGTAATTTTTTTTTCAAATCTTGCCTAATTTTATTCAACTTTAATTGGTAATTTTTTTGGGGTAATTTTTTGGATGAAAAGTGCCATTGGCATTCAGGAATGAGTTGCAGGAAGCAGGATGGAGAGTTGGGAGGTCACCAGTATATAAGACTGTTACGGCAGCTGATGGCACCATTAAGGTAGTTTCTTGACAAAACTGGCTTGGCTATTGGTGGTTGGTTGAGCTAATAATATATATCTAAACAAGATTCTAGTTTGAATGGACATATACATATAAATAAATATATATCTAACCCCTCTGCTTTATATATGTATGTATGTATGTACGTATATGTATATGTATATGTATGTCAGCATTGAGCATCCATGTAGGATTGTGTTAGATAAAGAGGAGGAAAACCAAAGAGAAGATTATTTCTTATTTGGTAACAAACATGTATTCATTGACGACCACTAGACTTCTACAAGAACTAGTTAATTCACCTGAAACCTGAAGCTTTGGAGAGTTGGCGAATTAAAATTGAAGAATGATTTGAATGATTTCCTTTTACAATAGAAAGTCTGGAGCCGTAAAGTGAAGCAAGTTATTTCTTTTCTCAAGAAAATTTGGCATGAAGCTTGTTTGGGATGTGGGAGCACTTATTGTCTAGATTCTATTTTGGTTTGTAAGTTTTGCTTCGGGTGAAATTTGAATCACCAGTTTGTTAATTGGGATCACTATAGGGTAGTATCAATATGGAGAAAACGAGTAAGGTTCACTGAAATTTGCCATCAAAAGTTTAATTATGTCCTCAGAGCTTGTGCCTTCTCTCAGATGGCCTAGAGATCTCTGGGTCTCAGGCTCTCAGCATTTGTGAATCCCGTTGGCAAAAGAAGCAATCAAGGAATATTTTTAATTGTTTTTAGACTCGCTAGAATTGGCACTAAGATTACATGATCCAGGAACTTGCTTTGCATAGAACTTGGGTTTCCATTATTCATAGTGCTAAGTTTGGTGATAAACATCATGGTTGTCTCATGCATAATAATGTCATGTCCTAAGACTACAGGAGTGCATAATAAATGTCATGCATAAGTTGCCTTCGCCGTGACTATCTGTTGCTCATTATATGTATAAACATGAAGCAAGAAAATGCGCATATCCAGATTTAGTCCATCTCAATTCTTTCCAAAGTGATAGATTTGGCTGTCTTTATATGTCTACTTTTTGATTTTATCTTGTGATATCTTGTGACTTTATATGTCTACTGTCTCATTATATCTTGTGACTTTTTATTATTTCATCTTCCTAGTTACTGATAAAATTGGAGGACAACCGATTGGTTGAAACTGTTGGGATACCAGTGGAAGATGATAAAGGTTCAGTCAGGTTGACTGCATGTGTCTCATCCCAGGTTATTTTCTACTGCAAAAACGTTTAAATGTGGTGGTTTATATATCCATTTTTGGGATAGCTATTTTAAACATTGAGTGCACATTCCCTGTTGATTCCATTGTTAATCTTCTCCCTGTGTCAATTAGGTAGGCTGTCCATTGCGCTGTTCCTTTTGTGCCACTGGCAAGGGGGGATTTGCAAGAAACCTTAAGAGGCATGAAATTGTAGAGCAGGTATGTCTTACATCAGGTGATGCTATTTTTGTAGAGCAGTTTGATGCTATTTTTGAAATTTACATCAGGTGACAGATGGGCTCTCTTTCACTTGGAGGTGTTGTGAGAAAAATTTCCCTGCCTCGTTACCTCCATCCTCAGGACTCATGGCATCTTTTTCTTATTAAATCAACCTAGGCTATTTATGCACTGCTGCGTCCCTTATTCCCTTAGTTAATCATCCTTAGGATTCTCGTTGTACCCTTCTTTCCCAAAAAAGTCCAGTGAGTTTCCTTTGTCCACATGCCTGCTGTTTGTTTGTGAACTTAAGTTTATACACTTCTGAACTATTGATGCTAAACTTTTGTCATTTTAATTTAGTTGTGGATCCTGTTATGGTCTCTGGAAGCACTCAGTATGTGCTGCCATTTTAGTAGTCCCATGATCATAAATGTGCAGGTGTTGGCAATAGAAGATGTTTTCAAGCACAGGGTTACAAATGTCGTGTTTATGGGAATGGGTGAGCCGATGTTGAACCTTAAAGAAGTTCTTGAAGCACACCGTTGCCTGAATAAGGTCCTCTATGCCTCTCCACTCTGAAAATTCAAATTGCTCCAAAATCTAACATAGGTGGTGGTATTAAACTGTGTAGCTAGTTTTTTTTATGTGGATGTAAAGATTGTTCACATGCCATCCTTTGTTCAGGATATCCAAATTGGGCAGAGGATGATCACAATATCAACTGTTGGAGTTCCAAATACAATAAAAAAGCTGGCTTCTTACAAGCTTCAATCGACGTTGGCTATTAGGTAATGTCATTGCATATTCTGATTTCCGGACTAAAAAGGGATAGAAATGTTTCTTGTGTGTTTGCACAATAGACCTTCAGACATTGAACTATTATATCACTGTTCAACATGTTCCTGATGGCTGTTCTATTCTGTTACAAGGAAAGGGGAAAAAAAGGGTGGAAGCCCTTTCTTTTTGCTTCTCTTAAAAGCGGTTTGACATAACTTCTAGATAAAGTCCAACGAAGTTAGAAGATGTTGCTCTTTATGCTGTTCAATTCACTGGTCATCATGCTTAGGTATAAGGAAGTATATTTTGCTTCCTTGAGCTACAGTAGAAACCTGACATCAGATTGCACATGTTTGTTTGAATTCATAGATACAGGCATTATGCCGATGATTTTTCCAGATATCATTGCTGACCATCCTTAAAAACTAGTTGTTAAGCTGTGAAAGCCTAGAACATCTTTTCTTTAGCTAAGCTTACTTCATCTCTGATTCGTGATGTGTCATTTCTTTCACATTTTGTCCAGCTTACATGCTCCAAACCAGAAACTCCGCGAAAAGTATAGTACCAAGTTGCAAAGTCATATCCTTTGGAAGCAATCATGAAGGATTGCAGGGACTATTTCCTTGAAACCAGTCGACGGGTGTCTTTTGAATACACACTTTTAGGTATTCCAGACTTCTGCGAGTAAAAGGTTTTCATGACTTAAATTTTTTTGACAGGCATGCACAGAGGAAGTAACAATAGTTTTGGCTTTTATTTGTTCTTGTGAAGCTGGAGTCAATGACACCATTGAGCATGCGTTAGAGTTAGCAGAACTGCTTCATGAATGGGGTCGTAGTTATCATGTCAACCTGATACCGTTTAATCCAGTTGAAGGATCTGATTACCAGCGTCCATATAAAAAATCAGTATGCGTTTTATCTCCCTTCTTCTTTGGATGTTCATTTTGGACCTTTTAGCTTTCCCAATTTAGTTCTGAACTATTTTTTTCTAGCAAGAGCAGGGTCAACTGATATAGTATAATAAATTTGGTTATGCAGATTCTTGCATTTGCAGCCGCTCTGGAGTCCCGTAAAATAACAGTCAGTATCCGGCAGACTCGAGGTCTTGATGCTAGTGCTGCATGTGGACAGCTGAGAAATCAGTTCCAAAAGAGCCCTTTACTTACTGGTGCCGAGGACCAGCAATCAAACTCAGAGATTGCAGTTAGTTGTTGATCCAGGATTCACCTGTTGCTACCTTCTGCAAGTTAGGTGGAACAGTTGCTTCATGAGGGCAAAGTCCTACTAGGTTAGCATCACACTCAGCTCTCGCGGCAATCAATGGATAACATCCCACAGGAGCAGAAAAGATTTTCATCTTAACAAGAGGATTATTCAGTGAAATTGAAGAAAATTATGAAAAACTGCAGATTTTATCAAATGCAGGCGACAATACTCGAGAGTTGAGAGGAATTGCAAATGGGGATGGAGGTCTTAAAGTACAACATGGTGTATATTTTTTCTTCAGGAAATGGTAGTCTACGACGATTTTGTGAACTTGGTGAAGTTCATTTAAGCTACGACTACAGTTTCAATATTGCTAATAAGAGAGAGATCACTTTTGAGCTCTTTTCTAAAATTGTCAGCCATATGTAAAAGGAAAAATGAAGAGACATTTTACACCCTATAGAGACTATATACATGTCTTCTAATTCTCCTAATACGTTGACCGCAATATTGAGAAATGCCAAAAACTTCTGTGGCAAAAATTGAATAACAGGAGACAGTCTCTCCACCCTGCTTCAAGTGCAAAGCAGAAGGTAACTTCCGCAGTCCGCCAAAGGCTAGTCGCCTAAGAAAATCCCCCCGAGTCAAACTAATTCCCATGGAACAGGACTGAAAGTCTGAAACATCAGCCATATGCCTTTCTAGCAAATAAACTTCCATCTTAAACTTTTTACCTCAATCCTGTTGAACTGATTTTGTTTGGCACTACTTCGTCAACAATTTTGATGTAACTAATCATTCAGGGGTGAGGCCAGAGATGGTGAGTGGTGACATAGGAAATGAAGAGAGAAGGAAGGAAAGATAAAGAAAGCCAGAGCCGTCTGGAAGAATCCAAGTGCGAACCTCATTTAACTCAATGTTCACGCGCATCTTTCCACTTCTTTGACGTTTTTACAACACTGCCCTTCAATTCCTTGCATTATGGGATTAGGTTTTCAGCACTAGTGACTGTTCTGTTTCACGCGCCTCTTTCCACTTCTTTGACGTTTCCGAGCGCCCCCCTCAGTACTAGTAGTAGAGTCCACACTCCACAGGTTTCCGGCGCTCTTGTCGAATTTCACTTTCCGTTCATCGTCGCTTCAAAGAATCGAAAATATCAAAGTCATTGCAATTATTCTTGGTACTTTCTCTCTCATTGAAATTCTCTCAAACCAAAACATCTTCCTTAACCTCTCTTCTTCTCATTTTTTTTCCATTTTTTTTGGTTCATCTTTAATGTGTAAAAGTTTTGATCATTAACTCTGATTCTTTAGTATGCTTTTAGTTAACTTATCTGATTTTCTTACTACGTGTTTGCCTCTGATTCTATCCAGATTTTTTCTTCCACTTTGGTTCTCTGTAATTTCTTCAGGCAAGGCTTCTTTTTTGCTTTTTTTAATCTTTGTATTTGTGTTGTTAACATGAATAGCCGAATATATAATTTTGTTAGTATCAACACTTATTGTGTTCTGGAGAGTTTTTTTTTCATTACTTATTGTAGTGTTTATGATTTTCCTGCTGTTGTAGACGTGTTCTTTCTTTTGGTACTCTTCTTTTACTTGTTTCTATTTTCACTTTCTTGTAAATGATTAATTGTCATTGCTTATATTTCTTTGATCATAGTTGTTTTTGCAATCTATTGTAGGGAGCATTTGAAGTCCTTATCTCGTCAAAAGAAGTTGTTGCCAGGTAAAGTTCGGTTCTTTGTGTCGTAAATTTTCACTTTTCCAAAGTTATTCTAATTCTTGGTAGATTTAGTTAAGATATGTGCTCTACTTTGGATTCTTATCCAATCTATTCTTCTAGTTTTCACGATTTGAAGAAATTTTTATTTGTTATGCCTGATAAAATCTTTACTCCTCTGCTTCATGGTTGCAATTTTTTTGCTCCAAACAATGTGATTTTGTATCTTGATTAGAAGATTATGATCCTATAACGGTTCTTTACATTTCAGCTGCTGTTGTTTCATCATGTTGCTTTTGCTTGCTTTTCTTTCCAACTTGCATGGGGTAGCAGAGGCTATAGTTGATCTCGCGAGCAGGGGAACCACTTTGAGAGAAGGAAAAATTAATGAAATTGAAGGTGGGGTTACTTTGGAAGTTAGTTTATCATATACATGATGAAAGGTTCACAACTCAATAAAACTGTAGAAATATATGGAGAGGAGCTTTTAAACATATTTGTTGTTAATATTTGATTTTAGGTTAATGCTTTAAGCTGTTCTTTTATCTAAGAAAGTCATTGGTTCAGACAAAAGGTGTGCTTGATATAACTCATGACATGCTTCAAAGATTGGAGGCAAACTTCGGGGTTCGTAAATTCATGACAGTTTGTTGTTATTTGTATGTGCTTATGTGGTTCAGCACATACGAAACTGCCTGTATGATGTGAAGTGGTGCACAGGAAGTGGCTGGGTCTGATTTGCAGGTGAAACAAATTGGTCCTGTGTCAACAGACTCAACACAAAAGAACTATTTACTCAACACAAAAGAAAGACAAAGAACTTACTCAAACTTATTTAAGAACTATGAAATCTTGTTTATCTTGTTCGCAAGAGGTTTGTTTTAAACTCTTTGTATGTTTATCATGCAGGGACCTAACACAAAAGAAAGACAAAGAACTTACTCAAAATTATTTAAGAACTATGAAATCTTGTTTATCTTGTTCGCAAGAGGTTTGTTTTGAACTCTTTGTATGTTTATCATGCAGGGACCTACTTTAACCCAGATTTTAGCAACAGTGGTAGGGCTTGCTGAAGGGTAGTGCTTGATTATTATGCCCATGTTACAACACGCGTAGCAAATAAACCACTATACAAA
Source organism: Coffea humblotiana (assembly GCA_023065735.1). Lineage (NCBI taxonomy): Eukaryota > Viridiplantae > Streptophyta > Magnoliopsida > Gentianales > Rubiaceae > Coffea > Coffea humblotiana. Next base: position 5,855,695 of record CM041209.1, on the reverse strand, counting down.
AGAAAGACAAAGAACTTACTCAAAATTATTTAGGACTCGACACAAAAGAAAGACAAAGAACTTACTCAAAATTATTTAAGAACTATGAAATCTTGTTTATCTTGTTCACAGGAGGTTTGTTTTAAACTCTTTGTATGTTTGTCATGCAGGGACCTGCTGTAACCCAGATTTCAGCAACGGCGGTAGTGCTTGCTGAAGGGTAGTGGTTGATTATTGTGCCATGTTACAACACGTGTAGCAAAGAAACCACTATACAAGTTTTTCAATAGCTGAGGTAGGTGATACTCAAGATTTTGAGTTTGTTACAATTCTAGCTAAATTTCCATGTAGTAATCTTGCCAAGTATGCTTTTCATTAGTGTTAGATTTTTAGCCTGAAACTTGTGAATAAGTTGTTTTCTCATTTCTCCCATGGAATAGTTAGAAATTTGAAAGATTGAAACTATTAATATATTGTTAATGATGAACTGTCATAGATGTTAAAATTGGTGGTTCAGACCATTGATGATAAAATACTTTACAGGTTTTCTTTCTTTTGAAAATTTAGATAGCATTGTGGCTACCTGAAAAGTCTCATTGATTACTTAAAATGTTTACAAGCCTTAGACTTTTGCATTTTTTTTCCAATTAAAAAATAATCTGACAAAGATGGAGCTGACTTTGTTGGTAGTTGGTTAAAGCAACTTAGTTGAAGATTATGTTTTTGTAATAGTTAGTGTATGCACTACTAAGTCGTAATGGCTTTATGCTTAAATGATCAAATAAGTTTTCTATAGACTGTTTTATGTAAATTTAATAAAGTAGGAGAAGTGCAGCAACACTATCACTGTAATGGTACTAGATGGGAGGGGACAGGGATTTTAGAATAGGCAGAAAAATAAAAATCTTACTCATTTCAAGTAAGATCATTATGCTTTAATTTCCATTTTATGCAGTTAAACTTTTTGAACAGTTGAATTTTGGCAGACTGCTGTTAATTAAGCATTACATCCAGTTTCTTGATATTTAACTAATAAGTTTACTTCGTTTTTGCTTTCCATTCTATGTTTGTATGAGGAAATAATTTAATTTACAGAAGAGTTCATCAACCGTGTTGAACTTGTATATTGTTTGTTTGCTATGATGACTGGCCTTTACTGAAACAAAAAAGAAAGAAAGTTGATATGGCCATTGGATTTGGGTTTGGTATCTTATCCTGGTCAGATAACAAAGACAGCTAGAAAAGAGTGCAAAAAATGTGAAAAAAGGATGTTGCTTGGGAGTTGAAGAGAGTGCAATTTCAGGATCTCAAGTTGCTGTAAAAACTTAATCAGCAAGAACATTCTTCCACATGGGTTTTAGGAATGCTTAAAGTGATTACCTTCAAACTTAGATATTCATTTACATACTAGTCATTTGATGAGCCTTGGAGCTTTGTATGAGAAGCAAATGAGTGTTTAAAAGTTTAACACCTGACAGGCGAAATAACTGAAATACAAGTTCATTGTAAAACTAGACCAAAAAATTTGATGCCCAGCAAATTTACTATCTAAAGTATTTCAAAGCTAAATTTCTCACAATTGTTACAGTGAACATCAATCTAATTTTCTATTAGAGAAACCTTTGTCACACCTAGTACTAAAACACAATCACTGTTAACAAAAACTGTTTACTGTTTTTGTTTGTAGAATTTTATGAACATAAACATAAAAAAGGGAACATAAACGTTACCAAGCGGCCCCCTCAGTGATTGGCAGCAGCGATATGTTGCTACTTCTGGCTCCCACCTCCCTCTTCTTTTTGGTTTTAGTCCGCAATCTGCAGTGCTGTAATGAGCTCCGAGAGAAACCCCAGAATTGAGATTGAAGTTTAGAGGTCTAATTAAGGATCAATTTTGAGGGGAATCTGAGTTTCTTATTGGGACGGGACATTTGGAGGAGAATTAGAGTTTCTTAAAACCACGGCTGCCTTCAATATCCGGTTCAAACATTATTAGACTTCTAAACCCGAGTGTTGCTCACTGGACCGAAGCGGCCTGACTTATAAGTCATAACATGCTCCCTCAGCAGTCAGCACTCATACTATAAAGTTTAGGGCTTGGTTTATCACAGCAGAAGCAGGCAGATTCCTTGCTCTAGTTTTCGTTCAATCATCTTTCAAGAATCGTCGTTTTAACAGGTCAATTTAATTGTTATTCTCATTCAATTGGTTTCTGAAATTCCGGATTGCTGTTTTACTTATTCTTTTTGCTCTTGTAAAACTCCTGGTTGAATAATGACTGAGAGGTTTCGGGTTTCTATCTGGGACCAAGACTTGTAAAGCTCAGATCTTCCTACTAATCACAAATTTTTTTGCGCCACCTGCCCTTGTATGATGTTGAATTTAATTTTTCTAAGCATAAATATCATAAATTTTCCTCATCTGTTTTTACTTTTTCTTTTTCTTGGTCATAAATTGGCCCCCCAAATTGACTTTTGGCAGGTTTACAATTTTTTAAAAATCATTATCTCTTTCTCTCTCTTTTTTCCCCTTTTTGGGTTGTGAAGCATAAAAAAGGGACCCTTCTTTATAGGTGATATGACATAAAATTCGTAATATTGATTCATTTTGATTCTCAATTACTTTTTTCCTAAAAAAGATGAAAATTTTCTTCATCTTTAATACTGCCTTTCAGCCTTTGGTGTTGCAATGTGCTAAATGTGCATAATGTAATGTGTAAGTAATAATTTTTTTTTTTAAAAAAAGAAGAGTTCCTCTTACTAAGCGTTCGAGTTTTGGCGGTTCTAGCATGAGTTTCAGAGTCGTATACGCTATACAGATAGGTGTACTATGGGATGATGTGAAATTTTAGAACTTGTCTTTACCATTGCTTGTTTAAACTGTCTGTTATGCTATGATAAAACTTTACTGAATATTTGTCGCTGAAAAGAAAAGTTTTTTATATGCTATACATTTTCCCTTGTTGTCATACTGAAATTTCAAACAAGTGTTTTACTTCTGAAAGAAGTTGGCATGTTTTGGCTTTTTTTTTCAATTTATTTTGACACAATAAAGCTTGTTCTCCACCCATTTTGTACGTTGACTGGGTTTTGTCATCGTATTTGCATACCACAATTATACTTTTTGCAATGAATGGTATTACACGCAATGGCATAAAGTGGATGTTGGCAATATCTCAGCAAATTGCATCCTACCCATTGCGGTATACCTATACAAGAAAGATTATTCTCTTATGTTTTCATCCTGCTTTGTTTGTTGGAATTTGTGCCTCATATTTTTCGTTAAAAGTGATTCAACTGGTTCCGTGATGATGTTGGATTGGTAACTGCTTTAGGGCCCTAATCATGAGGAGGTATAGTCCACCATATTACAGTCCTCCAAGGAGAGGATATGGAGGTCGACCTAGAAGCCCTCTAAGAAGGGGCTATGGTGGAGAGCGTGGTAGGCGTAAAGAGCAGAATCATGGAAGTCTTTTGGTTCGAAACATTCCTTTGGATTGCAGGTACTCAGTAGTGATCCTTACAGTCGTGACATTGTCTTCTATTCTGTAGGAACCTGGGAGCGGGTTTGTTCTTTTAACAAAATTTGCATAATTGCAAACAGGCCAGAAGAACTTCGAGTTCCCTTTGAAAGATTTGGTTTAGTCAGGGATGTCTACCTTCCAAAGGACTATTATACAGGGTAAGCTATATTCCTCATTTAATACATTCTTCTTAGTATGCATATAAAGATTTGTATACACTTGATCACAATGTGATTTACATTTGATTTCTTATACTCCCTTGCACTTGTGTCCCTATTCTGCACAGGTCAGTATAACATTTAGAAGAATGGAAGAAATGTCGCACTAGTGTCATGATTATGCTATTTATCGAAGCATTACTATCAGTAATTCTAGTTAAGACAACTTTTTCTTTCTGAGTGATGACACGGATAAGTATTGAAGAGGTTAACAAATAAAATATGTGAGGTGGATGGCCTGCAAGGTTTTTCTTATTGATTTCTTTTGAATGTCTCTGTTGCTTCCATGTGTATCTGAAATCTTGATGTCAATAAGGAATCTCTCTGGTGTCAATTGCTTCTTTCTAGCTGCATTCTGGGTGCAAAAATCAGAAAAATGGCTGGTTTTCAGATTTTTAGTGGGCGAAACTTGCTAATAGATTTGCAGAATGTGATGGGCTGCATTTTGAAACTATTTGAAGGCTTGTCATTATCTTATTCTTTCTTTTCATGGTGAGTTATGCTTTTAAATGGTTTGTACGGGGGTGTGTTTGTTTGAAGTTAAAAACAAGCCCAAGCCCCACAATTGTTGAAGCCCTGTTCTTTATCATAGCATATAATTATTTTCCTCCAAGGCTGTTAATGTTCCAAATAAAGAGTGGTCCTTCATGAAGACAAACTATGAATTACACCGATCAATAGAAGTTTGATGACGAAGAAGAATGATAGTTGAGAAGTGAAGACAGCATGAGAAGAGTTTAATCCTGGAAGAAAGCTGATTTCAAATGTGTTATATGTTTACGAGCATGTCAAGAAATTTCGAGTAATTTGCATCTTTTGAAGTTGCTTGCTTGCTTGAATATAAAGAAAAGGTCAGCCATTTGGATACTTTCTTCTTTCACGTAATGAAGTTTTTGCTTTTAAGTGAAATGATGGGTATATTAAGCAAGATATAAATAGCACTAAATTTGTTTGCCTAACTTTGACTAGTAAGTATTAGTTTTGTTTTCTTAGTGACTCTTATTTTTGCATTGCCAGTTTCAAACTTCTGATGATGCTCTCTGCTGCTTCTGGCAGGGAACCTCGTGGCTTTGCTTTTGTGCAGTTCGTTGATCCCTATGAAGCTGCAGCGGCTCAATATCAAATGAATGGGCAGATTTTTGCTGGTAGGGAGATATCTGTAGTTGTTGCTGCTGAGACTAGAAAAAGGCCTGAAGAGATGCGCAGAAAAGCTAGGACTGGGTAAAAATATGCCATTTTCTTCTTTCCTGGTGACTCCACAAGTTACAGAGTTTTTGACATATTTTGCACATTGGCCTTTTTTGTAGTGGACCTGTAGGCTATGGGGGACGACGGTCATCTTACTATGGTAAGTTGTGGATCAAGATTGGATCAAACATTGACGTATTTCTCTTCTACTAACAAGATTTTCTCCCTTTGATTATATATCTGTAGATTCTTGTAACGGGAGTAAGGCTAGAAATTTAAGAAATGCATAGTGCTTTGTTTTTTAGGTGTACTTGTTCGATTTTGAGTTGAAATCTTTCTTATGAAACTAGTATGCTGCATTATAATTAATAAAAAAATTCTCAAAAGTTTCAAATCCTGAAAGTGGATACCAGTTTGTCTTGCTTGCTTTGTTTGAGTAGAGACTTAAAAGGAGTTTCTAGATGGTATTTGTCTTCCTCACTGTTATATGTGTATATATATATATATATATATATATATATGTATGTACATTAAATTTTTGTTTGTAATTTTTTACTTCAAGTTTGGTATATAGTCGCCAAACTTGAGCTAAACTTGGATTAAGCATGATCACTTTATCTTCTGATGATAATCTTCTATTATCTTTTCCTTTGTAAATTTATTGCATTCTATGCACAGGGCATTCTAGGTCTCGCTCTCGTTCACGCTCCCTCGATATGCTTCAGGTTCTAGAGGTCGATATAGATCAAGGTGAGTTGTTAAGGTTGAAACAGTTTCAGCATCTCCCTTCTCTTAACTGAATGTCTCATTGCAATAATTTTCAGGTCGTACTCTCCTGCACCAAGGGGCCGTAATGATTATTCTATTTCTCCACCAAGAAGGTATGATGATCGCCCTAGATCTCCAAGAGATCATCTGCAAGACCGAGACCTCATTCATATTCACAGATCATATTCTCGCTGGTTACCATGATGTGGCTGACCGAAATGGCAGCAGCTATGCCAAGTAAGTAGAAACACGCATTACGAAGGTCACATGCTGTTAAATACTAGTGTGGTGAAGTTATGCTCTAAGTAATAGTTGCTGATGTCGGATTAAAAGCAAGAAGTTGGAGTCTTTTCTAATTGTGCCATTGAGGGGTTTGGGAGCCGGGCATCATTTTCTTTGTTGCATCAAAAAGGACAGGAAGAAGGTTCAAGGGGCTGGGGAAGGTCCTGATATATTATTGTGTTGGTTTGTGTATTTCCAGCATTATGATGAAGCTAATCACTAATATTCTGAAAGACCTCTGCCTTTGATAGTATTCTGAGAAGTGAAATGTTTGCTTTTCAGCCTCCTCGTCTGAAACAACTTTGGGTCTTCCTGGTAGCCTGGTAGTGTTGTGGCCTAAATCATTTGGAAGTCATTTAGACTTGCTCAACGTTGTTTTTTTGTATCTCAAGACATGCGAATGTTCAGCAGTTTTCAAGCTGATATTCGGATGGCTATTCCCTTGCCCCCCTCCCCCCCCCCCCTCTCCTTCCCCCCAAAAAACCTCCCTCCCTTTTCCTCTCAAGGCTTTTTCCATTTACAGTTGCATGTGCATTAATGTGGTGTGTTGCAGGAAAACTGAGCTTGAGTCTGGGGAAGCAGTGGCTCACTGGAGACCATCCCCTGGTCAGGCATCAAGGTCACCCTCTGGATCCAGATCTAGGTCAGCTGATATTTCTCCCAGGCATGGCAGATAAAACACAAACACCACAAGGAGGAGAATTTGAAATGTTTTCCCTCATCATTTTGTACATCAGCGTGTTACTTCAGTCAATCAACATTTGGAAGCTGCTCGTGGATACTAGATCTATGTTGAAGAACTTGTTACATCTTATCGTTGTTCACACAGTTTTTTTCCCCTTTTTCCTTGGATCAAAAGACAAAAGACTTGTATGGGATTTTCTAGGAGTATGATAAAAAGTAATTTTTAGTAGCTGAATTAAGCACTGGGTTGCCATTTGGAGACTAGCTTTCCTTGAATCGTCCCACTCGAAAAGTGCCAAAGTTCAGAAACCGCCGGCCGCATGGTCCAGATGGCATACGATAAGTTTTGCAATGCAATGCATTTGCAACTGTGCGATATGGAGTCTTACGAGTCTCTGTGAAGTCCAGCCCGGTTGCTTGATTTGGTACAAAGTATTTATTCCTCAACAATTTCCATTTGGAAACTTTTCAAGTAATCATAATCGTCTGTCATTGCGAGGCCAAATTTTTGCTCCTCAACAACTTCAATTTCGGAAAGTTTTAAAACAATGATAACTTGACCCAATGGGGTCAGAAAAGAAAAAGATTTGATTCATTAAGAGGGGGTTGGGGTATTGATTTTTTTGTTTTAAAATTAAATTAAATTGAGAAAATACCTACATCCTATTCGGTAAGAAGAGTTTCAGGTATTAATTTTTTTCGTAAAAAATGATACATTAAAGTAAAATCCCAAATAAAATACAAAGAACTCAAATTGGCAGGCTAAGCCCTCTATTCGCCAAACTTGTAACCTAGACATTACTCCTACATTCAACTCGTAAAAGTTTAGGAACGGGCCTATCCTTCAAAAAATGGCCCAGGTTTGGATTTGCTGCGTACAAAAGAAGTAGAGTCCTCAAATGTAGGCCTGATTTGCTTTTCTGCTCTGGTCTGTTCATGAAGGACCTAGTAGGTCCAGAAAATGCAAAACTGAAACCGACAAGCAATTAACTTTGCAGCCCAATCTTCTATTTCGTCTTGAGCAGCCGATCAGCTGTCGGCTCTATTCATCTACCACGGCGACCGAAGCAGCAGCACAACAACTCGCAAAAGGGGAATGCTGGGACGAAGGCTCCTCTCTCTCCTGAAGACAAGGACCCCATCAACCTCATCTTCATCACAGGCCTCCGCCACCGGGTAAGCCTAATTGCCCACATACTACTAGTAGTCATTGTTTTTGTCAATTTGTTTCTGCTTTCTATCTACAAGCAAGATAATTGCTTCCGATTCTCTATATTTGTTTGTCTTTTGGTCTATGGGATGTTGTTTGTATTTTTAATTAATATCAGTGGATGGGTATTCCCCGAAGGAGCAGTTTGATAGAGGAAGAGAGTGGAAGATCAAGCGGCAAAAGATGGGGCAGGAGGGCTGTGTCGGGGGCATTGATATGCTTAACTGGAGGTGTTGCTTTGAGCGCTCTTGATGATCTTGCTATTTATCATGGTTGTAGCAGGTATGTTGAGTTTTACTTTACTAATCCCTCTTCTTTGCCAAAAGCTTCTCCCTTGCTTGAATAACTTGATTGTCCAATACTGGGTTCGCATGGAATTGGAAATTTCATGATGCTCCATTTTGCTGGTTCCCATAAAAAACGAATATTGTTGCACTTGCATTCAGTTTTTTTTTTCTTTATAATTGGGAGTTTCATTTCTGGGTGTTATGAACATTACTCGGAGGTATGAGTTGCAGGGTTTTATGAAGTGAGTCTGACATGACAGTAGGGGGAACAGTTGAAAACTTTTAATGGATCAAATTTGGTGACGTTTGAGTAAATATACATGGTTTTTTTTCATTTCTTTTTTCTTTTAAAGCTTCCTTCAGCAGATCAGCCATTGATTCTTACAGTTTTGCGTGAAAGTTGAGACTTTTATAGCATCTAAGTAACAGGTGAAGAAATTGACTTCCTGCCCTCCTTTATCATTTAAATCCAATCAATTTGTTGGTATGATGCAGAAAACATAATCAGCTATGTATCATGTGTTTCTGAACAAGAAGAATATAAACTAATTAACTAACTACCCTGCTCTGTAGAATTTGGAGTTTAGTATATTGCAGTGAAACACCATCAAAATCTACATTAGCAAGAGGGAATAACCTCTAAGAATTCTTCTAGCCCAGCATTATTGTTAAAATAGTCTAAAGTTATTCAATTAAAAGTTTATGTATTTTAGTAAGGTGGAAAATTGTTCAAGTAAAATGCTCTAGCGTACTTATATTGCTTTCTTTTCCATTTTGAATAAAATGTAGCTGAATGTGGATTCATGGGCAGCATTTAGATATATTCCTCTTTGGATTGCAACATTCTGAAAACATTGATAGTCGAATTGCAGTTCTTTTTGTAAAATCCTTAAAGCTTGTAAATTTATGTCTTAGGGACAATCTTAAGCCCTGGCTTATGCGTCTGAGAATTATGGTTCCTTAGTGAGTGTCTATACTTAATTAATTTAGCCTTTTGGTTTAAGTTTATGCCTCCAATCGCGTATGTCTGAATGCAAAAAGAAGCTGCTCTTAGAAATCATGTCTGATTTCCCTGCTTCTAATATTATTGAGGGGGAAAAAATGAATGTTTTCATCTTTGTGTTTTGATTTTCTCTGATATGCTGGTAATGCAATTGCTGTAGCTGTTCTGGTAGCATTTCTGAATATTGTCTTGATTCCAAGCAGCAAGGCCATGGAGAAAGCTAGCAAGAGCCAAGCAATTATTGATGCCATTGGAGAGCCCATAGTAAGAGGTCCTTGGTATAATGCCTCGCTTGCAGTAGCTCATAAGAGGCATTCTGTTTCGTGCACATTTCCTGTTTCTGGACCACAAGGCACTGGAATCCTACAGTTGAAGGCTGTTCGTAATGGAGGTTGGCGTCAGTTACCATCATGGTCAATTTTTATCTGGTTTATTCATATTACATCATTCCGAATGCAGCTTTCTCTATCTGATTTGGGAGTTAGGATGTAGGGGGAGGGGAATGCAACAGAACAAAAGGGAGGGGGGGGGGCAAGGGGGGAGGAAGTTTACATTATTTTGTTGTAGCTCCTTAACATTAGTTCCAACAGACCTAACTTGTTTTTTCATGCTGTAACAATGCGTGGAACAGATGACAGCTGGTTTTCATTTTTGCGACCTCGTGACTGGGAGATACTACTTATGGAAGCTCTCCTCCATGTACCTGGTAACGATGAGAAGCAGCAAACATTTCGTATTAGCGTATCAGATTTCTTACCACCTCCACCTTCGCCTGTTCCTGCCTGCAAGGCATGCACTATCTCATCTCAACAGCCAGAGAGTTTAGATAAGAGTTGATTGTTAGGCTAGATTAGTTTTCAAAGTCTTTTGCTTCCTCTTCTTCATTTTTTTTTTCTTTGGTTTACTTATTACGCCCAATTGCATACAAAATTTTGGTATTGCCAACATTGTAGTCGACTATAATGGCGAAAGATAATAAAGGTTGGCGGTGTCTATATCATCCCAAAGTTGTGGAATTTGAGTTAGGCTCTGTGCTACTTTAGAGCTTTTCCAATTAAGATCGATCCCTTGTGGTGTGTATTCAACCGCTGATGGAATTTTTAGGCAGTCAAACTGGGTATGGATTTTCATTGGTGAGCCTTCGTGTGGTATCACTACTCGGGGAAAATGTCAATTCTCACCCGTTTGATGGGTTACGCTACCATTAAGTTTCTACCTCTTTTCTTGTTGTGTGTACATGTTTTCCTGTGGGAGCACGGACGCAAAATGGAAGGTGACACAAACGTCTGTAATATTTGATGATTGTTTTGGTTTAACTATCCTCGTGCTTTGTCAGCTATTAGCGGCATAAGTGGCGAAGGCAAAACAGTAGTGCGTGTGTTTGGATTGAAATGATTTGAGAAAAAATAATTTGTTTTTCAAATTTTAATTATTTTTTATCTTTATAATTATTTTTTTATTTTACATACATTAAATTATAAAAAATATTACAGTAATTATTTCAAATAAATCGTCTGAATAAAATTCTATCCAAACAAAGCTATGACACATTTCTGACAGGATCGAACCAACCCGAAACAGAAGTTCAAATGCACAATGGTATGGAGACAGTCAACAAGACAATAATTCTTGTCACATGAAACGAAAGAGAAATTTCTGTATTACGTCACCCTTTTGTGATAGAATGATAAATTCCTCAGTGTGAAATTCAAGTAAGGTACTTAATCCAAGCATGAAAAAATGGCTTCATGGTTTCTTATATTTTCTTTTTGTGGGAAATAAAAATGTCCTTGCAGTTACAGTCGGACTAGGTTTTCTTTGTTTTCCAGCTTGAACGCAAATATGTTTGGAATAGATGAACAAACAGTGGATTAGCTAGGCGCTGATCCACTTTCACTGATTCAAAAATCAAAATATCAAAAGGGCTGGTAAAAGAAAAAGTTGCTAGACCCAAAAATGGTAAGGATTCACAAATACGTCCCTAAATAAGATACCGCTTGCTTATGTATGGGGAAAAAAATGCGTTGCATTGATCTATTAACTTTGACGTGTTTGGATAGAGTATTATTTGAAATATTATTTGGAATAATTACTATAACACTTTTTACGATGTGATGTATGTGAAATAAAAAGTATTTGAAAATATAAAACGATGAATTAAAAAATGTGTTTATGATGCAAGCGAAATATTATTTGAAATAAATTTACAATCCAAACATTTATAATTTTTCCATCGTGTTCTAATAGAAGAACTTCGAGGCATCAAGGGTTTCTATTGTCATTAATTATAACAGCGCTTTATATAGTATAGACACAAGAAAAACAGATGTAGACAGACATTAATGTAGCAATATAAAAGAACGGTTAATCCCGTCTAATTGGCATTCAATGAAAAAAAAAGAAAGAAAGAAAGAAAATGTGAAGAGACGAAAGAGTGGTTCAATCCCGTCGAGTTAGCTCTTGACCCAATTTTGAATGCTCCTCTCTTTAATATAGGTCAGGCGTAGGTGTAATATAAAATTTATTGTGTCAAATAAAAAATTGACAAGATCGCTATTAAATTTTTTACTTTCTTATCAGACGAGTATGGAAGTATACAAGTTCTTTCACGATTTTGAAAATTTTGAATCATACGTGTACGCTAACCTGTTGAGTGGGGCATGGCCACGAAAGTTTTACTGGAAGACAGGCTGTCACTCGCTCCGCTGAGACGTCACAGGTGTGCGTAAAACCTTGGATATATAATGAAAACGTGAGATGATGAAAATCCCGAATGAGCATTAAATAACGCATTAGGAAGGAAGCCTCCGTTGAATTTGACTATTCATTCTCTTCAGTCTTCTCTCTCTTCTCTGCGAGGAACAGTGAGAAATGACGATCGGAATAATGGAGGTGACTTTAGTTGGCGCTCGAGGTCTCAAAGACACTGAATTTTTTGGTAAGTAAAATTGCTCCTCCACACTCATCTCATCTCATGTTACTACTACCATTAAACAACTAATGATCTCACATGCGATGCAACAAAGATGAAGAAACTCAATAATGTTTTACCGTCCAGATCAAGTGTTTTGAGCCATAGATATGTGTTGCCTGTGATTTTTGTGTGCATGGTTTCATCTTTTGTCTTCTGCGTCTCTCTCCTTCATATGTTGCTGCTCTTGTTGGTGGTTTGTGGATAGACATTTGCCGTGGACGCTTGAGCGTCTTCGGAGTTTTATCTCCCTCTTTATCTTTATGTTAGTTTGATGATCAGATGAACACTAAAACCCCATCTCTATTCTCTTCTTCATCACCAATTGGTCTCTTAATTACTGCTGAAGCCAAAAGTATATCTCGAGATTTTGCCTTTCATCATAATCATGACGGCCTCCTCCCTCCGGCACCCACCACAATTTGTTCCCGAGTTACATTTTTTTTTTGATTAGTTTCATTCAATTAAAAAAAGACAGACACAATTCAAAAGGTGTAGATGTGAAAATGTTACGCCCACTTCGTCCTTGTGCGATTATTCCGATCCACATGCCACGACTGAGGCAACGACGGAGAATTTTATTTGAGAATTAGTAGAATAAGTCAAATTAGTCGCCAAGTTGTATTACTCTTTTCTTCTTCTACTTCATCAAGACTGGACTCTGGAGATGCATGGTGGTTAACTAGGGTGGTTTTTCTGCGTGCCGTGCAGGCGGAATTGATCCATATGTTTTGATTCAGTACAAAGGCCAAGAGCGCAAAAGTAGCATTGCTCGAGGTACGTACTCAACATTTACTATTACTTTTGACGTATCAACAGAATAGTAAGCAAAGTTGCCTCCGCACCCAGTGTCTGACCCAGTCCAAATGTGAGCGTCTTGCCGGAAAGAAAGAAAAGCACAAATTTTGGCCCAATCTTCTTGCAGGATTCGAGTATATTCACGTTTCAGAAAATGAAAAGAAAGTTTCTTATTCATGACAGGTTAAGTGTTTTTTTTTAAAAAAAAAAATTGTAAGGTTGAACTTTGAATGCCTCCCAAGCTTTACACGAGTTAGGGTAGGGTCTGTGTCGGTTTGGTCCTTAAGATATTCAATGCAACTGATATAAACCTTAAAGAAATTCTTCTTTCTGACTTAGTCCAAGTTGAATGCTACCATCAACATGATTCCCAAATCCGCCTCCTACCCACGTTCATCGGTTCATGATTACGACACTACGACTTCTCCTTTTGATGGTCAGAAAATAGTAACAACTGCCCAAGATGTGTGTTGTCCCAAGAGGGACTTCTTTTTTGCAATTTTTTCTTCTTTAATATCAATGATTTTTGCTTTCTCTGTAGTTTCTTGGAAGCTGTCTAGGTAGGAGACGCATAATTGTCTTCTTGACTTTGTAATGACATTATTTATGGCTCATTCAATGTCTAATCTACGCTTTACAATTTGATTGTCACATTATATAATCAAACATCCGTAAGACAACAAGTAGTAGTAATGTAAACTCAAATAAAGGAAAATACCCTGTTAGTTGAAACAACTCGAGTATATGCAAACAATCTTCTGTTCCAACGATTTGACAGACTATGTGTGTATGCAGGGCAAGGTAGCAAGCCAGCGTGGAATGAGAAGTTCGCCTTCAGAGCAGAGTATCCAGGAGGAGATGACCAGTACAAGCTCATTCTCAAGATAATGGACCACGATACTTTTTCGTCTGATGACTACCTCGGCCAGTCCACGTGAGGCATTTAGAATTTATTTCAAAAAAACAAGATAATTTAGCATATTCTGTTCCTTTCCAAATCGTTTCCTATGTTACTAGACTTGATAATTGTTTCCTATTCGGTTGTTCAAATTTTGTTACTGCAAAGCACCTGCTGAAATGATCTAGTTTAGCTAGTAAGCTTAACAGACCAACCATCAGCCTGAAGTCAAAGACCAGCAATTTTAGCATCGAAAACACTCTACTATCATCGGTTAAGAAACTATCCTTACTGGTTATGATCCTCAAGTGTATAGAGCATTCGCCATTCACAGAAATGAAATGTCCTTATTGTCCTTTATCCTATTTTCCCAAGTATCTTATTAATTTCAGTTACACTACACTAATAAAATGTACCTGCAGCATCTACCTGAAAGAGCTTCTAGAACTGGGTGTGGAGAATGGAAAAGCTGAAATACATCCTCAAAAGTATAGCATTGTTGCCAGTGACCAAACATTCAGTGGAGAAATTCAAGTTGGGATTACTTTTACTCCAAAGGTATTCATCCGTGATTTCATTAACGCCAAATAAACTGCTGTCAGATATGCTGGGAGAATTTTCACAGCTTCTTGGCAACATACACGTTTGGCATTAGGAGATATTATGATCTGTCATAATTTGATGCATCTTTTGAAACAGAAGGACGCTAATGCCGAAGAAGAATTTGGTGGATGGAAGGAAAGCGACTACTAGTTTCTCTGACAGATGAGCGTGCTCAATATGTAATATGCGATTCTTGTAATATAGTCTGGAATGAATCTTCAGCTGCACCAGAAGTTCTTTTCATCTTGTTTAAGTTGAGATATTAGGATTAAAATGTTGTTCAAAGTTGCATTTGTAACATTTTGTGTTAGAAAGAACGACTTGTTTAGTATGCGTCTTTTGTTTGAGTTCACAAACTGATCTTTTTGAGTTTTGAGCGGCCTCCTGAGCAATTACTGGAATTCGGGGAGTGCCAGGAAGGGAAATAGTAAACCCCGACCAGAATATGGTGTGTGCTGTAGTTTGCAGCCATGGCGGGGATTGCTCAAGTTGGAAAAGGGAAATGATCCTCCAAAACTATCATATAGCATCTGCTAAAACCAAATGCAAGACAGTAGCCATTACGCTCTGATGAGGTCCTTTCAACGCTTCTTGTATGAAAAAAACAATTAGAGAAATCAAAGGTAGAGATAGCAAATACAGGAAAGAACCCTCCGTGGTATGAGCTGGCCACTTGCAGAGAAGTCCTCGTAATGTTTCAGGTTGATACCGAAAACAAGAATGAATTAAGGGTACTCCAAAATCTATGCCTTATCAGAATTAGACCAGAATTAATTATTAGATAATTTACCAGTCATCCATTGCCGTCTTAGCTCAGCCGGTAGAGCGCATGGCTTTTAACCATGTGGTCGTGGGTTCGATTCCCACAGACGGCGTACTTGTACCATGTATGTTGGTCCAGTAACTAATGAACTACCCATGGGTTTTTTATGATTTGGAAGTTTCAACTGATGAACCGATGATTTTTCTACTTGCACTGATACTACGGTAACTGTCTATAGGTTTCTCAAGTGATGAAGTGATGATTTTTTACTTGCGTCGGTTCCAACTGGAAATCTGAATGTGTTGTACAAACACAAAGCTCATTCTTCTTTTTTTGGACCCTAAGGAACTCTGATCATATTTCTTTTTGTTTTTGTTTGAGGTTTCCTAAATGCTAAGCAACTCAGTTACAGCTAACTGAATAAGAAAGGTAAAAACGCATTTGAAAGGGAACCCGTGCTCTAAAATCATTCAACCAACA
This sequence comes from Coffea humblotiana, assembly GCA_023065735.1. NCBI lineage: Eukaryota > Viridiplantae > Streptophyta > Magnoliopsida > Gentianales > Rubiaceae > Coffea > Coffea humblotiana. The sequence continues at coordinate 5,840,041 of CM041209.1, read as the reverse complement.
GAACTCGTGAATTGATACAAAGTCATGCGTTGACTGAAAGCCATCCCACAACTAAAGTTGGAAGTTGAACCAATGCGATTCTCGTAGACTCCCGGCGGCGGTTGAATGTTTAAACCTGTTCATGGGCTTCACGTCTGTCACCTCAATTGTTGAATTTATACTTGTAGGTGGACTCACGTTCTCGTAAATGACCAATGACCATGCACATATATTCAGATGCCCCAACACTTTCTCTGCATTCAACAGGACTTTTGGTCTTCCAACTCAAATTATCACACACTCACATTCATTTCTTGCTCCTTGTCTACTTTATGGTTTCTATGTTTTGGTATCCATTGCCAATTTATGAGGCTTCTGAATTATGAAATTTGAAGACTTACTAATGCAGCCAAGTGAAGACAAGCAAAAAATACAAGACCTCGAAGAAGAGGTGGGAACTAAAAGACCCTTTTTTTTTGGCATCGACTAAATGTGTGACTACCATCTATAACCATTTATTATTCTTATGGCAGGTAGAGAAACTGCAGCAAGAGCTGGACGGGGAACTACAACTGCAGAGAGTTCTGCAATGCGCCTTGCAACAACCAATTCATTCCTGTCAATGTCTTTCTTCCTTGCTTCCGCCAAAGGTTTTAAGTTTTTTCGTCTTTGTTAAATTATTGACTTCTCATAACTATGCTTCAACTTAAACGGATTATTTAAACATTACGAATAGCCATAGCTGAATCCACAAGGGCGACAAATCCAGGGAAAGAATTGAGTGTGTTTAGTGACTCGAATCGGTGCAGGTTCACGTGCTGCTCAAAGAACTGGCAATGATTGAAGAAGAAATTATTTGGCTGGAGAGAAAGGTTGATGAGCTTAAGCTAAACCTGTACCAAGAAAAGAAGCAGACCCAGGAATGGGAAATGCTGCGATTCAAAGAACTGCCGCCTCGATGTGCTCCGTCGAATAATAAGGAATTGATTTCCAAGCAGAAAATTCGAACAGACTATCCGCAAAATAGAAAACCTAGAATCCTTCAGGAAAGAAGAACCTCCGTCAGTTCTTCCATTGACTTCCGAAGCTCATCTTTCTTCGGGTCTAGTGGTAAATTAAACTTTTTTGCTTTATAAAGCTGATTTACTTCTTTTAACAGATTCTCTCTTGCCTTGACCCTCTCCTTCACCTTTTGCTGTCAAAATTATTGATGACCAATTATGAAACCATTTGCACAGAAATATTAGATCAGAAGTCAAGATGTTCAAGTTCAAGAAGTTGGGAAAGTCACATCCCATTAGATATAGAAATAGAAATCGACTTTGAGAAGCCAAACAAGCTGTCTGAAGAACTGATTAAGTGCATGATAGGCATATATCTCGAGATGAAACAGGCATCATTTGAGATGAAAGGATCAGCCATTGTTCCAAAGTGTAGCTTATCCTCCATGAAACCAAGAGGCCTCATGTCAAAAACATCATTCAGTTGCACTGTATCCCCATTTTCCTGGGATTCTGACAAATCAAATATTGATCCATACCGCATACTGCAAGACTTAGATGGCAGCATCCGAGACATTGGACCTTACAAGGATTTTGTCCAGATTACACGAAATTCAGTTGACAAAAGCTATTTATCTGAATGTCATCCAGCAATGAGAAAATTGCGGTTAGACTTGGAGATACTACAAACATACAAGCATTTTTTGCAGGGTTTCTGATTTGAAACTCAAACTAATTTCTTTTATTTCTTGCAGGGTTTTGATGCATAAACTCAGTAATGTGGACCTATCATACTTGACCTACAAACAGAAGCTAGCTTTCTGGATAAACGTTTACAATGCGTGCATCATGCATGTATAGTAAGACATATTTATGCATTCTTTGACAAAAATAGAGACATATAAATGGATGAATCTTCAATTTCAGGCATTTCTGCAACTCGGTTTTCCTTCTAGCCAGGACAAATTACTCACAGCAATGAACGAGGTATGCACTGAACATAAGACTCAGTATTGCACTCATTAAGGTGTCGTAGCATTTTGAAAGAAAAGACTTGCAGTTGGCAACTAACGCAAGAAAAATAATGAAAAAGGAGCTTGAGATACCTGACCAGACAGAGTGAAATAACCACGAATAGAAGAAGTGATTTTCAAAATTGACGTGTGTATGTCTTCTGCTCCAGGCTGTGATAATTGTTGGTGGAATCGTATTGAATGCACTTGCCATCGAGCACTTCATCCTTCGTCATCCTACAGAGCAAAAACAAGTGAGTGTATTTTTCTGGTGTAGTGCAATACACGCTCGTAATTGTTGATTCCAAAAGCAATATGAAGCAAGAAACATATTCTGCTTACAATTGCTCAAAAGACAGTAGATGCTAACTTAATACAATAACAGCACATATTATACGAGAATGAAATCTTACCTAAAGCTTGGTTAAAATATGCATGACGAATTATCAGGGGCTGACACGTGAGAAAGAAATGCTCCTCAGACATGCATATGGTCTTGGATATCCAGAACCCAACGTTACATTTGCTCTTTGCCGAGGCTGCTGGTCTTCCCCGGCGGTGAGTGCACTGTTTTGTTCATCAATACTATAAAATCCGGTCACCAGCCCTTTTAGCCTGGTAAGCTTGAAGAACGATAACGTCGTGGTTTTTGCAATTTGCAGTTAAGGGTTTATACACCAGACGAGGTAGTGAATGAACTAGAGAGGGCAAAAGTAGAGTATTTGGAAGCTTCTGTGGGAGTTACAGGCAAGAAAAGAATTATCGTGCCCAAACTAATGCAGTGGCACATGAGAGACTTTGCGGACAACATGGAATCGCTACTGGAGTGGATATACAGCCAATTGCCACAATCAGGGTCACTCAAAAGGTTGATAATGGAGTGCCTAAACAGTGATAATAAATCTCCCATCGCAAAAATAATGGATAGTCAACCTTACAATTTTGAATTCCGTTATATCCTCTCTCCTTATGAGAGTGAAAGCTGAAGAGGTACAGATGTAAAGCAGCAATACAAACAAAACAAAAGGAAGCCCATTTTTCATCCTCAATTAACGATGAGAAGTTGTAGCCTTGACTTCTAGCCGCATTACCGTTCTATCACTATTTATGGAACCGTAAAATGAGATCCATATTCCATCGGAAATAATTCCAAGGGACAAAGAATCACCGTTTCATTGCCGGGGACATTCATTCCAATCTAATCTGGTGTCTCTCCCAAGTCCCAAGTTTAGATATGATGAAAAGTGGAAGGCTGGTTAGCAACATAAAGCAACAGCCGAAGAAACGTCATTGGCATTATCATGTAGGAACGCATCATACGCTTTCACCTCCTTTGTTTAGTGCAAAGATATTTCATGAAGGACTTGTAATTTGACATCATAAATTCTGGTTCATCCAATCCTATCAAATATTCATGCAAAAAACTTTCCACTGAATAGACCAAGGTGAGATTGAGCACCATGATACGAATTCATATGGCTCACTTCTCACGGATTCAAATAATACATTTTTTATTCTCGAGCAGGCTCAGCCAAGAGGTTCACAATTCTATTTAACAAATTCAAACCAAACACAGTTTCTTCACAGTTGACTTTCACTGAAATATTCAGTGGTTCAAAACACGTGCCCTCCAGGACAAGCGTAACTAAGCAGGGAACTGAATTACTCAAAAGCTCACCACTAAATCTTAGACGTAAACCAGATGCATCATCAAGATTGGCAGAAACAGGCATGTCAATAGACACAAGGAAAAAGTTTGCATTACTCAGCACCTTTACTGCCAAACACTCGCAGATGACAAGAAATTGATCATTTGTCCCTGGTTTATCACCCTTCTTCAGCTCTCCAATATGGTCCGTGAAGATACACCTATTGTAAATTGTACAAAATACTCAAATGTCTAATTCCATGATAAAGATAAACTTAGCAAATCATCATTGCAAGAAATACAGACATGTTTGAGGAAAATAATGACAAGAAGAGAATGCATGGACCGCTCTCTCCAAAACAAAAAAAAAAAGCTTTAAATCTCTGCCAAGCTTGTGTCCCTCATTTTTCTTCCCTCCTTGCCTATGCTAAAAGCAAGTTTTTTCTCTTTTTTTTTTGCCCTTTTTTTTACAACAAAGAAAATTTTGAGTGCTGCCAGTTGGGGGGAGTGGGAGGTTTCTCACATCTGCACCATGGATGTGCTCCTACACTTGCACACATGTGAACTTGCTCAATGCATTACGGGACTAAATTACAACCATTTGCTATTTAGATATCCAATACCTGTAGCATTTGGTCCACAAGTTGCTCACTCCACAAATTTTGCATCAATCCAAAACTAGGCAAACAGAGAAATTGTAATTTCTAGAACTTGGCTATCAAAGTTTCTTCAAGTAAATTATGCATGATGAAAGCAAAGAAAAGAAAGAGGAGCCGAATGTTAAGCTATACAAATAACTACAGAGAATTCTTACTAGATGTTAACAACTCACCTCCTTGTGTACTCGAACATCCCAGGCAGCTGAGCTTCCTTGGCAGAAAACACTCCAATATCCATTGGAAGAGGTCTTACGAAATATCCAATGTCAGGTCGCAACTTAACTGGATAAGTCTTGCCATTACACCATAATACCAGCTTTAGAGGTAAAAGATGATGGCGGAAACGAACTTGAAGCATTATTTTGATAGTCTCACTAGGACCCAAGTTAGCAATTTCTTCCATAGGAACCAGACTTGGCACATCACCATGAGAGGAACTGTGGGCCAAATTGACACAAACAAAGAAACTAATTACCAATGGAAACATTAGGATGATGGTGAATTGATAGATGTTCTACACGCATCATATAATAGGAGAGCAGAAATTCATGAATTCTCAAGCAAGCTTGCTTATTAGATATATTTTGGCCACAAGATGAACAAAAATGACATGTAACCTTTTAAGAATTCCCATACTTGTTTCTCTGTGAGTCTTTACATTTTTTATTTCTGAGGGCAGAATCAGAATTATGAACCTAAAAAGGTTTCAAAAAGATTTTATCTCTTCTCATACAACTGTAAAACATCACTCCTAAAATAGAAAAAACACCAGTATGTAGTGTAAACAAACAAATAAACTATCAATAAATGGCAGAACCTAAAGGTAACATAATGTATGAAGACTATAATCAATTATGTCTTTCTTTTGTAACTCTTCGTTGGATCTTTTGACAAATAAAACAAAGCTCCAACTAATGCTAACATTATTGGTTTAACAGTTAAATTTCATATTTCTTTCCTGCCTGGCAGTATGTCCAAGCACTCTGGCTAGTGCTATATCCCATTTATGTTCACTCATACAACTCAGGTTCCCCACCTTTTAGGAGAAGAATTCTCCCAGAACCTTCAATCCAACAAAGCAACAAAAGAAAACAACTAATCGTGCAAGAAGACCAACACACTTTCCACCGATCAACTTCCTTGCAAGCCTTCAGCCCCCATAAAATATGTTTAAAAGGCACGACTAACTAGTTCAATCTATTCAAATACCAATCAAAAAATTAAATAACAAAAAAAAAAGAGGAAGAAGAAGTCAGATTCAAGTAGTTCTTCATCTACAAGCACAAAATCAAAATAAAAATTATAATAAACCAGAATATTTACTGCTCAAAACAAGTCAAGTCATGAACCAAAGGTCTGAACATATTCAACAACTGACCTATTACCATTTTAACTGGAAAACATGACACCAGTTGTATAAATTGATCTACATTCATTCCCAAATTTTGAGAAGAGAAATGCAATTTAGGATAAGGTTGTCTGATCAAACAATAGTTAACTGAAGTGCGCAAGCCAAGGAGAACTGGAGCTTAATATCACCTCTCAGTCATTGCTGATGCATGATCTGATGAATCATGGCTTTTGTTATCTTCTACCAATTGTATATTCAACATCGGCTCTGTAGAACAGTTCTTGAAGGAAACTTGTAAACATACAAGCAAGGGAGAAAGACTTGACGGCTCAGATGAGAATGCATAATCCACACTCAAGCCATTTCCATTGGCAGGATCCAACAGTGCATATATTTTAGGTTCAACTCTGTCATGGATATGCCCGATTGAGATTCTTGCTGATGATTTCCTAATACAACTTGGTTCAGACAAATTATGGCCTGAATTTGGGTTCTCGTCCAACCATGATTCAAGCGATCTTGCAGATATTAGTTCCCCAAGATTATTGGAGCCAGAATATGGATTATCCACATGTGAGCCCCCATCTGGATTTGCATTGGGATAGCCAACCTCAGATAGATGTATCAGTGGTTCCTTATGGACATCAACTTCACTAAGAGAACTACTAACATTGCTGCCATCAATACCATCTGAACCACCAATCGAATCTGCATAGCTATAATCTGAGGTACTTTCTTCATTCAAAGAACCAGATACAGAATCCGGATCATCCGTATAAGACTCACTTTGAGTAGCACCATCGCCTGGTCTCTTTGCTCCCTCTACAATATTAGAGTTTATACTAGGATCCTCAAAATTTAGACTGCAAGGTCTTGGAAGAGGTTCATAGCCTGGAGCTGCATGAAGAACCACATGTGAAAGCGAACCAGGAAGATAGAAGCGAGCACTAAACTGTTCAGATGATGGTGCTTTAATTTGTTCCCCAAATATTCTTCCTGCAAGGACACGTGAAACATCCCTGCTCTCTTGTTGGGCTTTTCCTTCTTCAGTATCAGAAGAACCTATATAGCACGACAGAAGTTCCTTTATAAAACGAGCACGGTCACGGATATCATAGTTCAAGTCACATCTAGCAAGATCAAGCATGTAACTTAAAACTTTTCTGTATGCCCATAATTCTTCCTCTTTTGAATGCAATAGGACCTGTAAAGAAATAAAACAAAAAGTTGATGAAGTGAAACAAGATTCACAAACTAACATGTACCTGGGAGCTAAATGTACTTTTTAGTTGTTTTAGATCAGTTCCATAACCATTCACGAGCAAATACTTTACATGCAAGAGAAGCAGCTAATCCAAGACAACTTGACATTTTGTTTTCTTACAAGCAAGGTTCGCTCTTAGTGTACTGCAAAGTTCAGCAACATCTGACTTTGCCTACAACCCTGTATTTTAAATGTTTCTCAAAGTTATGATAGTAATTATCATTTCTGCTCATCACCATTAGGTTCTAATAAATTATATATTCAGCATTTAGATTATTCAAGATAGAAAGCCACATGACAATCTTGTCTGTGGACACATATTCCAGCCCAATGTAAGACTGTAAATTTCTTCTCTTCCATTGAGATTAAATGAAGCACATAGACGGAAAAAAAAAGGAGAAGACATCATGCAAATAAGAAGGTAGACCAGTGAAACCAATAACAAATGCCTATGTTGGTAGAAAACCAAATAGGAGTATATCACCACCCAGAAAGAGTAGCTCTTCCCACTACTGGGATGCTGTAGAACAATTTTTGCATCCACAAGAAAGGTAGATACTTTTCTTGGAATGCCATAGTATCTATCAAGTTGATCAAATTTAAATCTGGAAGCACCAAATGACATTGGACTGTACTACTTCTTCACTAAATCCTCAATCTTTTGAAAACTATCCACACAATTTTGTCTTGTATTGATGATCATAGGGCTGTAGAGATTTATATGGTCCTAAAACAGTACATCAAGCCACCCAGAAATTGGTGAATTTCATCTCAGCCAGTTAGAAAATAATACTAACCATTTAAATTACTGGTACAATCATAGAGCAAATTCAATTGGTCGATGCAAAACTAAGCATGTCAGCTAACAGACCAGAAGAGCAGCATAATTTCTTGCCCACCATCATGCATGAACAAAAATATTAAAGGCAAATAAAGAATTAAAAATTTTTTAGTTAAATACCTTGCCACAAGCATTAAGAATCTGAAGCTTTGTTTCAACTTCTTCCACAGTAAAGCATCTTGCTAGATACTTAAGTACAACAGGTAAAACCTTTGGGATTACATTCCCAATGTCACTGTACTCACCCACCATCCAGATAATCATTCCACGTGCTGCAGGCACCCGGATGGATTCCAAACTTCGAATTAAATGGACAATTACCTTCATCCATATAAGAAGAGAAAAATAAACAAGTGAGCTTTACAAATATTGTAGTACTGGGATTTTCTCCAATTAAGTAATTTTCCATCTTAAAAGTTGTCATACAAATTCCTCTCCATAGCACATGGAACTGACTAATATACCAATTTTGCATATTCTATCCAGAGTTGAAAGTTCTATAATAAGATCTATATGCATAGACTAAATAAAAGTGTGTATTATATGATATGAGTACCTTCAAATAAGCACAAACTCATGTAGTAGGGGCTGACATTTAATCATTTGGTCAACAAAAGATGGGATATGCGAGCAGCAATAGACAAAAACATGTACAATTCAGGCCAAGCACAGAAGCAAAATTTGCCAGATAATTACCTTTTCGTTACTGGAAGGATCTTTTCCTATTATTGCTTTGATTGAATATATTGCCTGAACTAAAACTATAGCTTCTCCATCTGTAGCTGCATTATCACCATATGTGGATTCTGTGATGAAAGCCATTATTTCAGGAGAAAAATAATAATCACCCCTCATTTCCAAACAAATAGATGCTTTGATGTTTACCATGTGATGCAAGGGCCAATAACCCTTCCAAACATGTATTTGCTACCTTTGGAAATTGTTGAGCACATAAACCAATTGCAGCTACTGTATCTGCAGCAAATTTCCTGTCTGGATCTTTCACATGGTCCTAGCAATACGCTAGAAGATAAGCATCAATTGCAAGATGATGGTGCCCGTAGACACCTAAGACCACCATGTATTATCATGCAGTTTAAAAACTGGCTTCCAAGGAGAAAGATCCGAATTGAAACAATAATGATGCTGTGGTGGACAATTATGCAGCAATTACCTGGAACTCTTGAAAAATAGAAGAAATTGATGAGTCCGAAGCAATTGTGGAAAGTATCTCAAGTTTCAATGCCTTTACTTGGTATGAATCTGAAGGGTTAATGAAGAAGTCTTCAAAATGTGGAGCAAAGAGAGAAGGCATTGCTTTAGAAAATACTTGGATGTTGCAGAGACCCTATTCCAGAAAAGGGGAAAGACACAATCAGGGCAAATTTTATCAGCAATAAGGTTCCGAGGCAGCATCAATCCCGGCAAACTGAAAAAGGAGGTCAAGCAAAAACCACAAATACTGATCACAAATAACATGCAGAGCCTATTCTAGCAATTACTAATTCTCTGGTATAATATGTACAATCTATCAAATTCACCACATTCTCATGACCAACTAACTATATACATAAACAGCAATAGCAGGTCAAAGGAAACATGCTTGGCGCCAACACTACTCCCAAAACCATAAGACAGTTAAGGTTCACCAATCTCCATCCTAATGCATGTATTTAAAACCACTGAGTTCAATTCATAGCTACATCTATCACTGTCTATACAAATTTCATATCAGATACCTTGGTACATGGATATGGTGCTGCCATAAGAAATATGAATCAGTTTTTCTATAAACTTTTGCTGGGTTTTATTATCCTTTTTTATGTAGGACAGGAACTAATGAACCTAACAAATATTGTCAGCAAGTCATGTAGCACATAAAAGTATCAACAGAAGAGAGAGGCGAATCACATACAAAGCTGCCTCATAGTGCCATTCCAGTGGAAGATTTTCACTGTTTCTAGTCCATCATGTCTCTAATTAGTATATAAACTAATTATACTTCAATTTTCTAGTAAATATCCAGTACCTATCACTCAATGTTCCTATTTAGGCAATTAACTCAGTGATAAGCTTATTTTAAAAGAAAGGCTTTACCTTTGACACAAATATTGAATATGGAAAGAACCTATGATTTAAAACCAAACAAATATGCTACTAGTCAATCAGAAAATTTCAGGCTATTAAACAAATATAGTAACTAACAAACTACATACCACATATTTTGACGAGTTTGAGGATCTCATAAGAAATAAAAGTGGTTTAACAATTTTCTGGATATCTTCTTTTGGTGCCATTATCCAGTGCACTCCAGCAGCTGCAAGTACCACAGCACTATTATGACTCCACAGCAAAGGTGAAGTGCACAGCAACAGGATCTTAATGTCCTCATTATCTTTTGCAGATGTGAAATGCAAACCCTCTAACTCAGACGAAAGCACATCTGCACATCTATGCTTGGATAAGTACTTATCTGGCCCTTCAAGGTAACTCCTGGAGACTATATCTACTACCTCAGATTTACATACCCCATTAGTCAAGTCAGCGTTGCTTTCTTTACGTCCAAAGTAGGCATTAGAATCCTCGTTTCCTTTTTGATAGGTGTCAGAGGCACCATTTTCAGAAGCAATATTCTCCAAATCACAAGAAGATAACATAATTGATTCTTTAACTAGCCCATGCCTTGCAATTGCATACCGTAAAAGAATACCAATCAACACAATTTGACCCCATTCTTCGACATCAGGAAGAGTCTCACATAACCTTCTATAGTTTCTTCCAATCAGAGATAAGTTAGTTGGACAAACAGAAGCAAATGCAGCTGCAGCAGCTCCAATAACTCCGGGAGAATTATCATTAAGCAAAAACCCAACAAGCTGCACATCACAGTATGATAATCCAATTAAAAGACAATAAGATTCTGAATTCTACTTCATATTCTCCTTTTTTACTTTCTATGGCATGTAAAAGTACAACTTCAGTAGACACAGATATCAGCAAACGTAGTAGAAATAACATACCAAGCACTAAAAAGATATGCTTGTGCTGAAGACAAATGACTGTATTTCCTACAGTTTCTAACTTTAATTAGTTATATAAATACTTATAGATCAATCGAAGTAATTGGAAATCAAAAAATGCAAACACAAAAAGGGAGAAAGTAAATCCATCGACAGTATCTCAAGCTACACCAACCTCTTCAATGGCAGCAGTGTTTTCCTCCAAACGTAAATCATGCACCTTTGGAAGTGCATTGGCAGCGCATTTTCTAACATATACCGATGGATCCCTCGCGCATTTACTAACTGCTACCAGAACAAGCGGTGCAATCACATGTAAACGAATACCTGCCATAGTCCGAAGTGCCCACGCCCTCACCAATGGGTTTGTATCCCCCAGATCCTTCTGAAAATAGTTTATTGAAAGCAATGCCTCATTCGGCCGCCTATATTGCATCAACAGATATTAAAAATTAAAAATCATTTGAAGGGGGGAGGGGGGGGGAGGGAAGGTGGCCGAACTGCAATTAACTTTCTTTTTCCCGATAAAGAGACTGGAATTAGCAGTAAATAACGCACTTTTCAGCATAGTGCAGAAGGTACAAGTATACGAGCTTCTTCACCTCGATTGACTGTGAGGCGACGTTTTTCACCACCTACAAATTCATCAAAGCGCTTATAGAAGCTTACTTAACAAGCTTGTACCCACAGTACTGAGAAATATATTTAATTTAGGCACGGATTTATAAAGATTCAGAATAATTATAAGAAATAGTAATGGAAGCAAGTAGTAATTTACTTGAGGAAAGAAATTGGAGACGTCGAAGCCTTGGGCGATAAGAGCGAGCAATCGCTTGAGAGCTTCGCATTTCTCTGAATCGAATTTGCTGTCGAGGAGTGGCGCAATGTTGACGTCATCGGGGTCGTCGTAAAGATGAGCGTCGGTACCGATCCGGAATACCATCGTTGAGGCTTTGCTCAAAGACTCCGCCGTGGCCCCGAATTGCGTGAACATCTTCTTTAATTCCTATCTATTGTTTCAGTTAAGTGATAATATGCCAAATTTAATTGGATACCGTTTTATCAGCCGGAATTTTGCATCGGAGAGTTTGGAGACTGTTTACCGGTTGGCGGTGAGGGATGGGAGTTAATTGTGTTATCTTTCCCGCATTGCAAAGTTTATTGTGCTTAACCTTCTCCTTGTTAATTTTTTTGAAGGATTTTCCTGGTTAATTTAAAACATACTTTATACTTATCTTTTTACTACAAATTTATTCAAATGGCATGTAGGGTGCGTAACTTGACTCGGTAGAAAAATCCGATGATTCGATCCGAATCCAATCGGAAGTAACAGATAGTATCTGATTGGCGGATTATACATGCGGATTGGGTCACATCTGAATCAAGGAGTAATGCAGAGCAAATTTAGATATCATTTTTTGTGATCCAAGGATTTGCGATCCGATTTGTATGATTTTTTTTAGATTTTTAATACATTAAATCTACTATTTTATAATACTTTTATCTCTTGTTTCTTATTTTTATTTTTACATCATCTTACAAAATAGTTTTTCTTTGTATATAATGTTAAGTTTTTAAACGTATTGTCATATAATGTGTGGGTAAAAAATTGTAGATGAAATATTTAATCTTTATTTGTTTGAATCAAAAAAAGAAAAAAATATAAAGTTACTTTATATTGCAACAAAAAAATATTTTCAACTAAAAACTCTTTTATTTTATGATTAAAAACTTATATGCAAGTACAATATAGCACTTGTATGGTATTTTTGAAACTCTGATACATTTAAATTTCACTTTGTCTTTATGATTTTTAATTTTTTTAAGAAATTTTAGAATCAAATAAGAATCGAATATTCAATTGAGCCGATCCGCATAATGCAGATATCTAAATGCCCAGATATCCACATTAGTGGATTTGGATACACATCATAAAATGACTGATTCGATTTTTTCATATCAACTCAATATTTTGATTTTTCTGAACTGTGAGCACCCTAACGACCGGACATTTATTCAAGTCCTCTTACTTTCTCAAGAGTTGAGATTGAGATCTAGTTTGAACCAAATAAAATAATAATTGTAAAACAATTTATTCACATTACAACTTAAAGTTTTATTGGGGTAAAGATATGGATTTAAAAGGTGATGATTTCTTGCACATGCATACTTTTTTTAGAGTTGTGGGAGTACAGGTATATGGATTGATCTATTAGGAATTGTTTGCTACTTCACTATGAGTACGAATATTTGTCATTTCCTCTTGGTTGTTTAGTTTAACATCGGAATAAGTTTTTATTATGATTATTGGTGGTGGTCCCGAGCACATTGAATACGTTCATGAATATACATGGGAAATTTGCAAAAACCTCTTCTATGATTTCTGACAGTTGCACTCATCTCTCTGAGATTTTAAAAATAGCACTAACCTTATTTTATGTGATTTTGGGGCCTATAATTGACTTACGATAAGGTGAATTTACTTATATGTCCTTATAATTTAAGGTTGTTAGTAAACAAATTTAGGACAAAAAAAAGAGCAATTAACCAGTTCAATAAAACTAATTAAACAATATTAATATTTATTTCTTACCCAATTAGATATTGTAAGTGCACTTACAACATGACACCAATTGATACTCCAATATGACATTATTTTGTAGCTGACAACACTTTAAAGGACAATCCAAATTATATATTATCTACATAAAAGATAAGAATAAGCAAGAAAAATGTAGGGGAAAAAAAATCTCCAAGGCTCCATAAGAAAAAATGTAGAAAAAATAAACCTCCAAGTTTTGATGGTTTTGGTTGAACTCACTTTATTCTAAACATTCATGAAACAGAAGGAGAAAGTAAACAGAAATCAAGGCAAAATCTAAGGATTTTTTTGTTAAAAATTTGTGGCAATCAAGAGACAATAAGTAAGCAATCATTTGTCATCTCAATTTAATACAAAAAAGTTTCTTTGGTAAATGAGACTTTTTGAAATTGGCTGTATGCTTTATATGCTTTAGAATCTCAAATTTCTGAATGTTATGTGCGTTGCATATTCTCAACTTTATGTGTACATACGTTCCATTCCCCTACTTTGAAAAAATAAATGTGGTACTATCATTTGTTCACCAAGATAAAGCTAATACAATACATATATACTAAACATCATCATCTCCACTTGAATTTCTATTTTTGAAAATTTTATCAAAAATATATTTTAACAATTTAATGTGTGTATGAGATAAAAATGTGATTGAAAAATGTATCAAAGAATATTGTCAAAATTAGAAAACTGGTAATTCAAACATCACAAACAAAAGTTTAAAATTCATATATTCATTTCAATTCGTCCTTCAAAAAGCACTGCATGTTATGTTTTTTGTTGGAAATAATAAAGATGGAAAAATATTGAAAAATTATTAGTTCTTATTATAGGATATTCCACCATTCCTTTTGGTATCATACCCATGACAGTAATCAAATCAATTCTCGCCACATCATTAAATATCTCTTTTTTTATACATTTAGGGTCTGTTTGTTTGGGCTGAAAATATTTTCCTAAAAAGTTTTCCACAATTTCTAGTGTTTGGAAGCAAAAGAGGTTGGAAAACTATTTCAGCTGGAAAATGTTTTCACGGCACCGGGTGGAAAAATGACTTCCACAACAACTTTACTGAAGTTAATTTCCGACGGCTTCACAACTCATCAATCTCATCATTGTTAAGGTATGATACATCTCAAATAAAACTATTCACCCCAATACTGAAGAAACATACAAATCAAAACAATTGATCATCGTTGTCGCAAACCCCATTTCCAACCACCACAAATCCAAACACTGGCGACCTTCCCCTCTTTTTCATCTTTTGCTATCTTATTCCTTTTTTCTACACTTTCACACAAAAACATCTATGAAAATACATAAAAATCTAGATATACAGTGAATCTTACCTTTTAGAAGCTTTTTGGAGAAGAGGAACTTAAAACATGTAAAGGAGAGGTTGGAGAAGATTTTTTAGTAGAAGACTTTATAAGCATCAATACTGAAGCACTAATTTTCCATATGATGGTTCAATTAATGACTGAAATCACTGCTAAAACAAGTTTTATGAGATTTCGGGTCCGTTTGGTTGGACTGAAAATATTTTCCCTAGGAAAATATTTTCCATAGAAGTCATTTTCCTGAAAAATCATTTCATTCCCCATAATTTTCCAGTGTTTGGTTATTTAGTGAAAATATTTTCCAAATTTATTTTTTCATCATTTCCGATGTTTGGTTTGTCAGTAAAATATTTTCTGATATGTTTGTTGATATGTTACAAATGTTTTCTACTTTCAAAACATTCATTTTATTACAAGTTATTTTTAGTTTCTATCCATTATAATCATATTATCATTTTTATAAAATATTTATTCATATTACACCATGAATTCTTAAATGGAATTATTAATGATACTAATTAGTTGACTTTTTATCTTCCTTTTTAAAAAAATCATTAAGGGAAGAAGAGTCTCTTTTATGAAAATTTGAAAGTTTAATTGATTATCACTACCGGGATCCATCTATGAAAATTTAATATAATTATTAATTGATTGCATGCATATAATCATTAATCAAGTGAACTATGGCAACTAAATGTAGTAAATTAAAGGTACATGATACCAGAAGTTGCTGTCACTATGTAGTTAGTACCTTATGAAAACTAATCAAAGTTGATCGAGCTCAAAGTAATACTACTATGTTTTCTTGATATTGGGAAACCAGAGTCCTTAACTCTTCAAAATATTGTTCAAGTTTGGCATTGCTAGGGGCCAAGAAAAGATAATTATAGGTGTTTTGATATCTCAGAGAGAGAGAGAGAGATAGAGAGCGAGAGGGGGAGGGACAGGGGGACAGGGGGGAAGCTGGGTGGTGGAGTGGGTCTTCAATTGTTTCAATGGGAGGTAGAGTGAGGCTGTGATTTTCCATCTTTCGGTGAAAATTGAGTGAAAGAAAAATAACTTCAGAATAATAGACAAGGAAGTTATTTTCCTTCTCTCGGTGTAAGTTCTTTTCCATCAGAAATCATTTTCCCAAATTAATTGACAACCAAACAACGGAAAATGTGGAAAATGTTTTCCGGAAAACATTTTCCGCCCAAACAAACAGACCCAATTGTATGATATGTGATTGGTTCAAGAGATACGATGAGTTCTTGGTACTCTCTAGTTCAATTCGAGTTATCAGAATCGAAAGAATTTGGCTTGCAGCTTGATTATGGTAAATCAGATGTGATAAAGATGGATTGAGTGTAGATGCAGGTGGATAATGGAGTGGTTGCAGAGCGAAATGAAAATACTGGTGGTAATATTCTTGGGAAAAATTTTTAGTTTTGTAAAATATTTTCAGGAAAACATATCAAACACCAAAAAATGAAGGTAAACTAATTATTTTCTAGAAAAAAGATTTTCATTGGAACAACATAATGACATGATATAGGATTCTCTGCATTTAGGTTTTTCTCTCTTTTCAAAGGAACAACATAATGACATGATACTATACCAATAAAAAATAGTGTTCAGTTAGGTTTTCGTTTGATTTTTAACTCTTATTTCCCAGCCAATTCATTAGTATCATTAATAATTCCATTTAAGAATTCATGGTGTAATATGAATAAATATTTTATAGAAATGATAATATGATTATAATGGATAGAAACTAAAATTAACATGTAATGAAATGAATGTTTTGAGAGTAGAAAAATATTTACAACATATCAACAAACATATAAGAAAATATTTTCATTGACAAACCAAATACCGGAAAATTATGAAAAAAGGAATTTGGAAAATATTTTTACTTAATAACCAAACACTGGAAAATTATGGAGAAGGAAGTGATTTTCCAGGAAAATGACTTCGATGGGAAAATATTTTCAGTCCAACCAAACGGACCCTTAATGGTGAATTGGTATGGTATTATAAGGATACTTCCCCTTTTAAATTGTGACCAATCAAATAAAATCAACAAATTTATTTAAATGACTACTTAGCAAAATTTTGTTTTCGTCTTTTGAGTTTCTTTTTGTTATCTTCTTCGTCAAGATTTTACAATAATCTCATCACCATCAGTAGTTAGTTGTAGATTGCTCAGGGCAGCAGCATGACTTTCAAAACTAACAAGTTCGGATGTGTGTAATTAACTTTGACTAGGTAAAATTGGAGTTAATAAGAGTTGAATTTAATAGGGCACGGAGCAAGAGCAAAACCTGCAAAAGCAAAAGCAAGTAGGCAGTACGATACTGAAGCACTGAAATCAGAACGATAAAAGTGATGGGTATTGTGGCACGTGAATACGACCTCTCTTTTACCTGTATCCGTTTTCTTTTACTACCCCTTTTACCGTCGTTGCCTCTCTTGTTATTGTCGTTCCCTTCCACCAACTACTACACTGATGATGATCAGCTGAAGTCTTCTAATTCATGAACCCAAGAAAACTAGTCCTGGTCTGGCCCCTAGTAATGCGAGTTTAATTGAATGAATCGCATTGAAAACGCAAGATTTTCACTTTTTTTTAACCATTCTTGGTTTCTGTCCCTGCTCATCAAACCCAAAGCCACCTTAAGTTTCTTTTCAGGTCTCACTCCGCTCAACTCTTCCTATTTGTTTTGCATCTGAACTCTGAACCCCCAACCCAGGAACCCTAACTCCCTTTTCGTCCACTGTGCAAAATTAAGGCAAGAAAATTTAGGAAGCCCAAGTGCTAGTAAGGTAATCCAAGTCATCCATTTTTTGTATGGATTATGTTTGTTTTGCATTATCTTACATGTGTTTTCGTCTGGGTTTTGTGCATTTGGACATTTGTTTAAATTTTAGCTCCTGTGGTTGTCTGATCAATTGCATGCATTCCTTTTTGTATGAATGTATAATAAGTTTGAATCGACTGAAGATTTAGGTTCAGTTCAACCAGGATACAATGTAATTGGTTGCTATTGAAACTGGGGAATGTTTAGAAAATTAGTCCGTTCAAAGTTGATGTCTTTAACTTAAAAAGTGGCTGAAATTTTCTATGATGCTAGTTTTTGTTGTTCACTATTCTGGATTCTTGTACTTACCATAACCGAATGAACAGTTCTAGTGGCTTGTGGGTGCTCATTAGGCTCTACATTGCATATTTGTAAGACAGAGTCTGTCATTTCCTTTTAGTACTCGATTTTGTAGTTCTCTAGGACAAATTTTAGATTGCAGAGATATCTTTGTTTGGATTTCATTGTGATCCAGTAAAAGAACTTTTGAATTGTAATCTCCTACCCTGCCAAACGTTGTTGATAAAAGATCCACTATCTAGCCATTCATCTTCCATGTGATTGATTGACGGATTGTTGGTTGATGTTTATATTAGTTACAACATAATACTTATTATTCTTCCTTATCATTTTTTCTTTTGTTGTTAACCCATGTAAACTTCAGAGTACCCCGGCCCCCGCCCCCGCCCCTGCCGCCGGAAAAAAAAAAATAACAACACCGAAGAAAAAAGAAAATAAAAAACACTCCATATCCCCCGTCAAGCACGATATTCAAATGTTTTTGTTTCTGGTTTTAATGATGAAATTGTCTCTTGTACATGTAAATAGTCAGTTCTTGTTTCAGAAGTCATTTGTGCCTTTGTCTGTCAGTGATCTTTCTTGTTTGGATTGTCATCATGCTGATAAGATGAATCTGCCTACTAAGCCTTTCCCCCCCCCCCCCCCCCCCCCCCTTCTC
This sequence comes from Coffea humblotiana, assembly GCA_023065735.1. Taxonomy (NCBI): domain Eukaryota; kingdom Viridiplantae; phylum Streptophyta; class Magnoliopsida; order Gentianales; family Rubiaceae; genus Coffea; species Coffea humblotiana. Next base: position 5,821,525 of record CM041209.1, on the reverse strand, counting down.
CTTTCTGCGCTTATAAACTGTTTTATAATTCTTTTTGGCTGACAAGTAAAGGTCCTACATTTTCATGCACCAGGTTCATTTTTGTATCTTTGAATGTGATGGGAGGCTCGGTAGACCATAGTTCAGGAGAAGATACTGATATAAGTGAATCTGAAATTGAAGAGTATGAAGACAAATCATATCAAGCATTAAAGAGTGGAAAAAAGGAAGTTAAGGTATCTGATGGGGCTTTCACTTGCCCTTACTGCCCAAAGAAAAGAAAAGCAGATTTCCTTTACAAGGACATATTGCAACACGCGAGTGGGGTTGGGAGTTCTACTTCAAAGAAGCGAAGTGCACGAGACAAAGCAAATCATCTTGCGTTGGCAAAATACTTGGAGAAGGATATGTCAGTCACTGCTGGTCCATCACAGGCTACAGTCGAGGTGGATCCCCTAGCAGATCATGATCGTGATGAGATGTTTGTGTGGCCCTGGATTGGCATTGTTGTTAATCTTGCTACTGACTTCAAGGATGGGCGCTATGTGGGTAAAAGTGGTTCCAATCTTAGGGATGAGTTGACAAGCAGGGGTTTCAATCCTACTAGAGTGCGCCCTTTGTGGAATTACCAGGGCCATTCAGGCACTGCTCTTGTGGAATTTACCAAAGATTGGTTTGGATTTAAAAATGCCATGTCATTTGAGAAAGCATACGAGGCTGATCGTCATGGAAAGCGAGATTGGATGGCTAATAATACTCAAAAGTCTGATCTTTATGCTTGGGTTGCTCGTGTGGATGACTACAAGTCTGATGGCATCATTGGAGAGAACCTTCGTAAGATTGGAGACATTAGAACCATCTCAGATATCATTGAAGAGGAAGTTAGGAAGACAAGTAAACTGGTGAATAATCTGACAAATGTTATTGAGGTGAAGAACATGCAAGTAAAAGAGATGGAAAGCAAGTTCCAGGAGACTGAGAGTTCTCTAGGCATTTTAATTGAAGAAAAGAATAAGCTTCATCAAGCCTACAATGAAGGTATCACAGTTGCACTTATTTGACAGAGAAGAGTTTTATAGGTTTTAAAATTGTTAAATCCTTTTTTTTTTTATCTAGAATTAAAGAAACTTCAATCTACTGCTCGGGAGCATTTCCAAAAGATTCTCAGTGACCATGAAAAGATGAAGTCACAACTGGAAAACCAGAAAAAGGAACTTGAACTCCGGGGTAAACAACTGGAGCAACGAGAAGCTCAAAATGAAAGTGATAGGAAAAAGCTGTTAGAAGAGCTAGAAGAGGTGAACATAATTGCTTTAGTTCTCTTCTTCTCTTTTTCCTTTACATAACATGTTTCAAGACCTCAATATGCAATCAATTCCTTTCCTTGTCACATTCGAAACCAGGTTACACTTCATGTGAGTAGTGCCATCATAACAGGCGATAAGAGTTAATATACGGGCTTAGAATAATTCCATGACACAATATGCTAGTTCATATACAGCACTAATTGGTATCTAGGAAGCGAACTTAGTTCAAATATCCCAGCAATTGGTATCTATGAACTTAGTTTGCATTCCTACTTGACAGACTCTTCCACCAACCTTTATCTTTATTTGCATGATACTTTTTGTGCTCATGGAGGGAAATAGTTTATAGCCTTTATGGTCAAGAGGGTTGATGATTGTATAGGAGCAGAATTTAGTGGCAGAGCAGGGACAGTCATGGTGGGCAATTCCTTTACTTGATATGCCTTAAGATGGTAATGCTGGCATGAATTCGCATTTAATGATTAGAGACAAACTTGGTGAAATTATAAGAAAATAATATAAGTTAATGTTCTATAGCTGAGACACTGTTATAACATCTTCAATCTCTGTTTTAGGAAATAACAAATGAAAATAGAAAATAGTTGAACTAAGGAATGGCACAAAAGCTGGACTTTCTTTTGGCCCTTGTTGCTCCCCCAAATAAAACGACCGAAGGACTGCAATGCGCATTCCTTCCCTTCCCGCTCCTTCGCAATTTGCCTTCTTTTTGTTCTGTTAAGTCTTGAACAGCATCAGTTAAGATGTCTTCCTTATTCTTTTGGGATAAAAACAGAAAAGCCCCATGTGGTATATCTAATACACAGAAAAGCCCCCTGTGGTTTCAAAACATACAAAATGACACCTTATGTTTTGAATTAAATTGTAAACTAACAGAATTCGTTAAACTTAACGAAAATGATGGTCTCGGCCGTTAAACTTACCGGATTCTGTTAAGTTTACCGTTAAATTTACTGGATTTTGTTAAGTTTTCCGTTAAATTTACCGGATTCCGTTAAGTTTAACGAATTCTGTTAGTTTACAATTTAGTTCAAAACATGAGGTGTCGTTTTGTATTTTTTGAAACCACGGGGGGCTTTTCTGTGTATTAGGCATACCATAGGGGGCTTTTTTGTTTTTAACCCTATTCTTTTTTATCATATTAATGGAATTTGTTGGAAGCAGTTTATTATTCGCTGATTAATCGGAGTCAAGATATACAACTTTTTGTGCTGATTTTCAGTAGTTACTACGATAAATCATTGAAGAATGCTCATCTTCTTCTCTCCAGAATGCGGCCCAAAATAGTTTAATTGATGCTGCATCTGAGGAGCAAAGGAAAGTTGATGCCAAAGTATTGAAATTGGCTGAAGAACAGAGGGTATACTTTTAAATCATTTTAAGTATCTCTTTTCTTGCTAATTAGAATTTATTTATTCCAAAATGTTCAACAATTAATAAGAGATCATATGAGTGTGTTTTTGTTTTTTCAGAAGCAAAAGGAAGAATTGCTCAATAGAATTATTCAACTGGAAAAAGATCTGGATACAAAACAAGCGTTGCAGCTAGAAATTGAACGTTTGAAAGGTACAATAAATGTTATGAAGCACATGGGAGACGAAGGTGATCTGGAAGTCTTGCAAAAGGCTGACTCGTTGAACAAGTTGTTGAGAGAAAAGGAAGGAGAACTTGAGGATTTTGACAGGTTGAATCAGACGCTGATAGTTAAGGAACGGAAGAGCAATGAAGAGCTGCAGGATGCTCGAAAAGAATTGATTAATGTAATTCTTTGTCATTTTGATGTCTTATTATTCTGATTACTATTCTAGATTCAAATTATTCGGGGGGCATCTATAATAGCAGGATCTCTTTCAGGTTAGCAAGAGAGATAATGGAAACTTGAGAATGACGTGAAATAGTTTTCCCCCCCTAAAAACAGACAAAGAAAAAGGAAATTAGTCTTTATGCATGTGAAATAAGGTGGTTGGTAATTTTTGCTGTGTGATATAACTGATGCAAGACACTTGGTGACTAGTGAGTTTTTAAATTATAAACTTTTGGCTCTTACATTCTTCTCTCTATCTGTCATAAGAGTAAAGGTGAACTCAGCAGTTTTTGTCTTCTCCCTTTTTTTTTTTTTTGGATTTTCTGTAGCATTTCTTTTCTTTCGTTTTGCTGTGGATGGGAGGCTGTGGTTATAGACTGTAGAATGTTAATCATTTCAATGTTAATCATTTCAGCTCTGTATACATGTTAAGGCTGATGATTTTGACTACTTCTGTTGGTAGTGCCTGGAATTTGATTCTACATTATTGTAGAGAGTTTGGTTGGTTTATTCATCAGATCCGAGGCTTTGCAGTCTGATTATTTAGATGCGTTTCAGGGCTTGAAAGAATATCCTAATTCAGCACATATTGGTATAAAGAGAATGGGTGAACTCGACAATAAACCATTTTATGAAGCCATGAAGCTAAAATATAAACATGAAGCAGATGCCGAGGAAAGGGCTTCTGAACTGTGCTCATTGTGGGATGAGTACCTTAAAGATCCTGAATGGCATCCTACAAAAGTCATACTTGTTAATGGGAAACATGAGGTACGCAATTTACCAAATATGCATTTCTTTTGTACTTATTGCTTTCTTATTTTCTTTTGTACCTGTGTAGCTTCCTATTCTCCTGGTGGTAACCAGAGTCAAAATCACCCAAACTTTTTTATTACCAGAAAAAAAAAAAAAAAAAATCCATGGTAGACATCCCACCAGAGAATTTGTATGCGGTTGGGATGCTTCATCAGTGGAAGGGTGGTAGCTGTAGTTGCTATTTTTCAGCTTTTACTTATACGTGCCTTGAACTTACCGGATCCAAATCAAAATGACACTGCAAACTGGGAAATATTCTTTAGCTTAGTCCAGATGATGGAATTCCTCATGCATGGTGCAAAGGTCTTGTTGAAGATCTGAATCAGATCTACATTGTTTTGATAATAGTAACCTTTTCTACAGTGTAGATTAATCTAAAGAAACAGTCATTTGTTAGTACAGTCTCTGAAAGAGGGAAAAGAAAAGGCATATGATGCTGATAACTTCTGCTCGGATAACTGTTAATGCATCTTCAAGCTTATTACATGCACTTGTTCTTTCAATTGACTTTTCGTTCATGAAACAAATTTAATGTACTTGCTTCACTTTTTCTTCCTAATGGTTGCGGTATTCTAAATGCTGATTACTGGTGTAGGAAGTAATAGATGAAGATGATGAAAAGCTGAACGACCTGACAGAGAAGTACGGCCATGAAGTTTACAAAGCAGTGACAACAGCTTTCATCGAGATAAATGAGTACAACGCAAGTGGGAGGTATATTACTTCAGAATTGTGGAACTACGCTGAAGGCAGGAAAGCTACTTTGAAGGAGGGAGCTGCGTTTCTGCTGAAGAAATGGAAGCTGCACATGGAAAAAATGCAGAGATAGACCCGACCGATTGAAAGTTGTGATTTGTCTGACAATTGGGAAACTGTTGTGCCTTAATTTATTCACAGTGTTCTTGACCATGTAAAACCCCAACTTCTTATGACCAAAATAATTGAACTTTCATGCACGGTTGCGTGCAGTCTGCTCATCATTTGTTGCTTCTTGTTTTATCATGTAACATGATTTATGAAGAGCAATTCAAGGACCACATTCAAAATAGTTGCTGGGATGTGGTTCTTGTCGCAAGTACTAGCTTTTGCCGACTCTTATCTTGCAAGATGTCTGGGAATCAATACCTTGAAATTGACAGCTATTGAAGTAAATTGAGACAAATCCAAAATGTACGGAGTTAAAAGAGAATTACACATTTCAGAAACTGGGAACGAGATGCAACGCGTTGAAAACAAGAAGCAGATGAGACGGATTCAAAACATTGAACAGTCAATGTGCAATTTTAGGAGAACATATTTGCTACTTTTGTTAGAGGCTTAAGAGAGAGAGAGGTTCGACATTTGCCAAACTGGGCCACGAATACAGGTGGTGGTAGGTGACACGAAGTGAATGTAGGGGCCCAACAGTGATGATGTGGCAATTTAAGTTATTTTCCACGTCTCCGGAAAACCTACGACTGCGGTCCTGTTTGTTTTTGATGGACTCTAAGCAAAACTTTGCGTACACGTACTACATCAATTTTACAGTACAGATTTGTCTTTTTTGACTATATTTTGAGCAGCATGTGCATGTTTCCTAGTATTTTAAAATTCCCTGGTTTAAAAATAATAAACCTTCATGGCTTGAAAAGATTTTGTAATTGTTTTATTAACTAAATAAATGAATAAAATGTAATGTAGCTTATACCAACCCTGTCATCCGGGGAACGAAGGACAGAGTCCCATGATGGATTTCTTGGAAAGTTCATTTCAGCTGCTAAATGTCCCGTACATCGATTAGTTTTCACATTTTGTGGCGAATGGGGAGAAAGCACAAGGGACTCTGGGAATTGGCCAAAAAAAAAAAAGAGAGAGAAAATCAAATGGAGAAAGGTAATGGTACTAGTGTTGCTGGTCAATCCCAGGATTGTTGAAGAACTCAAGAACGCGCGAGGTTTGCAGTGAGCCTGGCCCGAGAAGTTGATGCCAAGAAACCAAATGTTGCTTGAAAATTCGGCGCCAGAATGACGAGGCTTCAGGCTGCTCTCTCCAGGGTCGTTGCTGAAAAGCAAAACTGCAGCAATCTTATGATCAACGTAACTAAGTAGAACCCCACCCCCCCCCCCCCGCCCCCTTTTCCAGTGATCTTTTTTATGCTAAATGGGATTTTTGAAATGTTTGTCGAGACATTGATGAATCTACTATTGTTTATAAGAAAGTCTTTGGGTTCGTCTTATGTTTGCTAATGCTAAAGGCTGCCCTTTTCTTTGGGTTTATGGCTTTATGCTTCCTATCACCTTCTGCAGCTAGTATCATGACCTATAGTTAATACCACCTTTTCTGACTAGTATGAGAGCTGAGTTAGTAAGTATCTTTTGGGGTTCACGTTTTATATTAAGTTGATGATGTTTAATTTTTTTTTTTAGCAAAGTTCATGGTGTTACTTTGACTATTCTTAATTATGTGCATTCTCAGTTGATCACTAAAAATTGCTATCTCGGTTGACATTTTAGATATTGTCCGTCCATTTTTGACTAATATCATACTATTAATTCACTTACTGGACTAGATAATTGGTTTAGGTTGGTAAATAATATTGTGAACTGCGTGGTATTTCTAAGTATTCGAAATATATGTTGTTGGTAGGTCAGTATTTCAAACGAAGCTGTCAAGATTTGCTAATTGATATTTTTGTTTTCATAAAACACGTAATTTGTCAAGCAAATGCAGCAAAAGAGTTTAGGAGGAAATGAATTAAATCAGATTTACACTGGCCCATGTAAAATGCATCTGGAAGCTGTTGAATGATTAGAATAAGATACTTTGTAGAATTGTCTTTGCTATTAGGGCGTTCAGAAGGCTAGAGGAGCTTTCTATCAGACTACTGAGCATCTCAGCTTAATTTATAGAATCCGGAGGAGCAACTGTTTTTTCGCTGCAGACTTCTATTTTTTCTTTTTCTATGAATGCAATGTGTGGATCCTCTCTATCAAGAAACTGTTTTCCTGTGTTGTTTTGCTGGTCGTACCAAACTTGAGTGTAAACTCTGCTGTGTGTAAAACTAGTATTTGGAGTTTGCCAAAAAGAGAAAAAGAAAAGTTAAAAAGTATTCTGAAATGTAAAAAGCTGCCTGACTCTCTATTCAACCTCTGAATTTGGCAACTAGTCTTTGATGCGATATATTGCTACTCCGACTTCACTACTAACATTGCTTTGCTATTTGTAATGTCTAGGCAGATTTGATTCATATAGTTTTTGCGCTAAAATTGTTCAGTAGCATGTCCTTTTTTATAGCCGGCAGTTAATTCTTTTGGGACTGAACAGTACTGGAAACATGTTCTAGATTCATGTTGATCATGTCAGCAAAACAAATTTTGTGTTTCTTAGTTCTGTTCCCCACATCCTCACCTTTGTCATTGATAAAAAAGAGAGAAGTGACAGTTGACTTGATCTGTATACATGTCTAAACGGCATCTTGCAATGTTAGTTGGTGTACTTCGTAACATCACTCCTTCCAATGTTTCTTATGTACTTTGTAGTGATGAGGAAGTTGCATCTGAATGAGTCAGAAATGGCAAAGATGAGGTGCAGCTTGAACTTGCAAGTGGGGAAATTTGGGATGCAAAACACAAGTCTGAGGCAAGAATTGGCAAGCATGCAGGAAGAACTAGCAACTCGAGCAAAGCAGGACAAAAAACAGAGCCAAGATGACCTTGAACGCATAAATTTACTTGTGGAGAAGGACAAGGTACAGCTGTTCAGTTTCAGACTCTGTTAATAGTTTGTGTCTAACAAGCATCTCGTGTGGGGATGGAGGTCAGGCAAATAGGTAACATAGTGTCACATAAAGGAAACAAAGAAAGCGAGAAACTAACTATTAGAATGTGGTAGACAAACAAGTTGCATGGTCTCCATGTTCAATTCTTCTACCAGATATCTTTCTTGTCTTTTTTGGCCTTATTCTTGAGAGATTGGGGTCTGAGGGCAGTATAAGAAACATAACGCATAAAGAAATAAGGAATAGAACTAATCAGGTTTTGATCATCTTTGTTTGTAAATGATCTGAAATATGCAGAATGATGTCATCTGAGGCTTGAGTAGACACTCAGTTTTATTACATTCCTATTTGAGTAACAAATGCACTATAAGTTGTTTGTTACTGTGAGGTTTTAAGCATTCTTTCCATCATTATCTTGTACGACCATTTAAGTTGGCCCTTTTAAGGGGCAGAAGCCTTCATGATACAGCCCTTTCTGAAGTCTTGACTTGAGCTCTAAAATACTTAACTTAGATATGATGTTCAAACTTGTGTGCCCATTTGGAATGCTAACACAGGTTTTGGGTGCTTTATTCTAATCTTTATATTTAAACTTCATTCCTTATTTGATTATTCTTAGCATTTCATGTATGCTTGAAAAACTTCTGCTGCTATTTTATGTTTGCTATTAAATGAGTAGGTAAACATTGTCATGCCCAATTATTACTTGAAACCTCTCATCTTAGCGGCTAATTTTTTTAAGACTTAATTGTACATCGATTACTGGTATTTTAGCTCGATTGTTGCAGTTGAAAAATCAAGAAATTGAAGAACTAAGCAACAAATTGGCTGAAAAAATTGATGAAGTTCAAGACATGGAAGCTCTGAACCAAGCACTTATTGTGAGGGAGCACATAAGTAATGAAGAGCTACAGGACGCTCGCAAGGAATTAATCACTGTAAGAATTTGATGTTTTTTTAATCAGAAGATTTAGTTAGACAACATTAAAGTTGATAAAGTTTCTTTAGTTGAATTTAGTTCTGTGGATTCCTTGTGTAATTTGAGGTTTAGACAGAGACGCATCTGGCATTGGTCATACAGGTTTTGCCTACTCTTCTAGATGGAGAAAGTATTGGGGTTAAAAGGATGGGAGAAATTGATGTTGATCCATTCAAAGTTGCTTGCTTACGTAAATTCTCTGGGACGGAATGGAAGGTGAAGTCACTGGAACTCACCTCAGTGTGGCAAGCAAAGGTTAATGACCCAAACTGGCAGCCTTTTAAGAAGATGCTCAAAAATGGAAAATGCCAGGTCTGTTTCCTTTTCGTCACAAACTCTTGCTGACCTTCTTGCTTTCTCTCCCACACCAATTTGCTGATGAGCACAACTTGGATCCAGTCTCCTTTATTGCTGCTAGATGATGAGCCTGTACATGCTGGACAAATATCAATCAAGCTGTAGTTGATGTCAACACAATCTTATTCTTCTGTCTAGGATTAGTTGAAATTGGTATACCATATTATTGCTAGAATGGTAAGTGACTGTTCATATGGAGAGAGAGTGAAGGCAATAATCAAATAAATTGTTGTATGGATGAAGCTATACTTGCTTTAACACTATTTTATTTTTCTGTGTAAATTATTTGAGATTTGGCCATTATCATTGCTTGGGTAATAGTGTGTGTTCTTAGTGGGGTAAGAGTTAGGGAATAGTCAAAAGCATTGCTCTAGTGGGCTCATTTTGTGTTCAAGAAATGACCCTGCTGAGGAACATATTATATACTTCATTTAAATGATCTTCTTTCCTGGTCAAGTTCTTACCCAAATTTGGATACTAGACTTTGATTAGGGTGGAAAAGTCATGAGACTGCTTCTTGGATTGGAATGCAACCAAAAATTTGTTTCTGTGACTGACTCTTTGTGCGGAAGAGAGTGAGATCGCATGCTAACGAGCAATAACAAATACATATTTGATTCTTCTAGTGTCTCCATTACCTTTATCTTACTGTGAATGTTGAAGGTGACATTGCAAGTGTATGTCTTGGCGATGCAGGAAGTGATTGATGAACAAGACAGCAAGTTGAAAGAATTGAGAAGCCAGTGGGGTGAGGGTGTATACAATGCAGTCGCAAATGCATTGTTAGAACTGAACGAGTACAATCCAAGCGGTCGGTATGCAGTTTCAGAGCTTTGGAACTTCAAGGAGGGCAGAAAAGCTAGTCTAAAAGAGGCGATCCAACGCTTAGCCCAACCGTTGAAAACTCTCAACTCCGTGAAACGGTGGAGGCGAGTGTCAACGTGAATACCAAATGCCACATGATTATGTAGGAGCTGAGAACAGGATCCAGTAATGTCTTCTTTTAAGTAATTTTGCGCTGATTCATTTGGACTTTGTGAGTCGCTTTTCTTAGAGGTACAGAACTGCTGCTGACGCCTGTCTGAGCATACAAAAAAGGATGTCCATTACTAGTATAATTTATAAGGTAGAACCAGAACCAATCTCTTGGTCATGGAAGTACACGTCTCTGTTTATATGAAATTGGTGTTTCAGCATTAAAACTCTTTTGTCATTCCTGGCAATTTGTAGAGAGTGGGTGCATATATTTTGCTTCTTGCTGGGGATACACCATGTAGCAAGTGAACTTTAACTTCTAGAATACAAGTAAACTTTGGCCATCATATTAACAATTTATCTTGAGCCACTTTAAACGTAACATATGACGATGAAACTTTACCCAAGCGTCAGCCAAACCTGTGAAAGCCACCACAATCAAAGTGCCTTAATGTCCTCGAGGCAAAAAAAGAAGGATTTTAATGCTAAATTCTTCTGGTTTTTTGGGAGGAATAATTATCAGTTTTTAATTGTTTCAAACAATCTACTGCTAAGTATTGGATACATTGTGAATGTATAACCAAACAAAAATACATTTCTTTTTAAGTTTGTTCACGAACAGTAAATCAAAATTCAAAGCCATACACTTCTACAAAATTCATTTATAGAGCTTTACTGGGGGGTAAAAAATTGGTCTCAAAAGCAAACGGGGCCCAAATCCCATTTGACTCTAGACCTCCCTTCCTGTCGGTCCGTTACCCCTTGCCCAATTTGAGATCAAGGGGTCAGCAATTTTGGGCCTCGAGGAAGGAGTCTAACATGTAAGTGGGCTGCCAGATTCCAAAATTTTAGAGGCTTCATCCGTCACTTTTCTGCATGCACAGGGAATTTCAATAACGCCGCGCATCGGCCGTCTTGAACATGATTCGTGACTCGGACGAGAACGCTTTTGGTAAAGTATCGGTACTGCCACCGAAAACTTTGCAAGTAAAGCAACTTTACTAATGCTAGTCAAGTTTCAACTTCTCTTTCCAGGATCGGTACCTCAGCTCAGCATCATTTTCAGAAGCTCCTCCGCATTTTTTCTGTAATTCTTCTTACATTTGCTCACAAGCTCGTTTTTAAACTAAGTGCAGCACGATATAATATATAAGCTCCGCACAAAGGTACAGCTTCTTGGCAATTATGTAGCAGTATTATGTTAAATTACATGGAAGTTGCAAATTTCACAAAGTAGCTCTGAGCTATGGTCGCTGTGCAGTTCTGGTTGAGAATAATCGGTTAATTCTAGATTTATGCTTTCATATTAAGTCTTCTTAAGTAGGGAAAATGTGGGACAAGTACAGGGCTTGTTAGCATGTTGATTAATGTCTAAAGCTTGCTTTGTTCTGGTTTTAGCTTACTGAACTCATCTGATGCATGAAACCAATGATGGTTCAGAATCATGCAGTATTACATATTTATCTAAGAGGTCTAAGATGAACACATAATTTTGGATGGATTGGTATACTTTTAGAGGCTATTCCTACTTTTCCACTTTGAATAACAGATTTCAGGGTCGTATTATTCTTTAGAAGTTATGAGCAAATGTTGTTAAAATATCTTTGATTGGATATGAAATTAGACCTACTGAGGTCAGTGAGAAAAAAGTATCATATACCTTTCTAGATTCTTAGTTGTCTTACGTACCTGCAATTCTTATGGAGAAGAAACAAGTTGTGTTATTATAACATGTATCAGGGTCTGTAATGATATAGCTGTTTCACTTGTCAGTTTGGAAGTTATAGGCTTCATGACAAGATCTTGGCTCTGCTTGGTAAAAGTAAAACTGCGGATACCAAGTATCTCTTGATTCTTCAATACCAGAGTGCTAGAGTCCCATCCAAGTTTTCAGCTCTACTTCAGTGCACCAAGATATTAACTACATGTGGAGCATGGTAAGTTTGAGCAAATGATGCCAAATTGCCAATTCCCGTGTTCAAAAAAAAGAAACCTAAGTTTAGAATAATGTATACAAGTGTGACTTTTATTAATCTCAATTTCTTGCAAATTCTCAGAATGGCACCAAAAAGAGATATTGGTTGGGAGCACGCTGAGCCAGTTGGGGGGGATAAGAAAATTGTCCAATGCCGTTACTGTGGGAAGATTATACACGGGGGAATAACTAGATTGAAACAGCACATTGCTCACATTGCTGGACAAGTGGGAGCTTGTCCTAGATCTCCTCCAGATTTGACATTGGAATTGAAGAAGCATCTAAATGATGGGAAAAGCGAAAGGGCAACAATGAAAAAGAGAAAGGCAGCAGCTCTCAATGCTTTCTACAATAGAAGTTTGTGTGGGTACATGCATGCTACTGATGATGAGAATGATGATGAAAGTGAATGTGATACTCTTGAAGATGAATTGTCATCTTTGGAAAAAATGCAACTTATGTTAGCCATGGAAGAGAGTCGTCAAACGGCTCTAATTGAGGAATTACACTGCAAGAGTCATGTTTCTAGATCCCGCCCTGTTACAGTAGGTTGCCGTCGAAGTTTGTCTACTGAGGCGAATGTTATTAACTGCAATGACGATGATGATGGGCAGGATATTGATCAGAAGGGTTTGTCAGAAATGGAAGTAAAGCAACTTAAGCAGGCCTTGAAAGAGAGCCGCTACACGGCTTTTTTGGAGGAAGAACAACGTAAGAGATCTGTTTTTGGAGCATGTCCTGCTCCAGCATCTTGGGCTGGAATTTCCTCTTTTTCCATAAATAAGAAAACAAAGCTGTAATTTACAATTGCAAGTTCACTTCTATTACAGTCTACCTATATATATTTCCAAAATCCGTGAAGCAAGGCTCAGCCTATTCATAAGCCACCCCTTATTCAGACTCATAGATCTGACTGGAGCTTAAGAACCTCCTAGCTACCTTAAGTTAGTTACTTTTCCTTCCCGGTATGACTATACCATGTTGACATTTTGAATGGTGCCCCTTGTATCTTAGAGCATAAATTCAAATGCTTTTCTACTGTCTTTTTTTTTTCAGGAAACTGCAGCACTTCTTTCAGCTTTAGGGGAAAGGATGGTGAAAAGCCTGGAACAGATAGCACCTCTTGTATATTTCCGGCAGAGGAAAAATCTATAAAGAGTATTTTTCTAATCTCAAATATTTAAACCAATTTGGTGAGGGAATGGCAAATGTTGTTATCTTCACACAAATGCACACAACATGTTTTACTTTCTCATTTTTTTTTTGGCTGAGGCCACATTATCTTGAGAGAAGGCGTTACTATGACTTAGTTGGAAGAAAGTCAGCCCAATTAAATTACTATTGTCACAGATCATATTGTCAGAAGGCCCTTAAGGCTGTCAACTCTGTGTATTTCAACGATGTGGAAGTGGGAAAAATTAGCTGCAGGTACAATGATTGATATAGAAAAAAAAAATCATCAGTATGTTTTAGTCTAGACTAACAACAAGAGAAGGATATAAAGTTCCAGCAATACAATAGCAAAGCTAAACATCTAATCATCAATTTATGATGTCTTGCAAGAAGCATGGTAGATTTCATACACCTCCATATTTTACAGTTCTCCATATCTTGTAAAAAAGGTATGGGTCATGGAGGTCAGTAATTGAAGGCTAAAAGGTGTATGCTTTGTGAAAGCTTAAAAATTAAATGCATGAAGAAGCAATGAATCTTTCACTTAAGCCAAACAGTACTGTTCCCCACAGCTAACATGGGCTATAGGAGAAGTGTTGGTACTTTTGTGCTTCTTTGACAAACAGGATAACTGAATAGCTTATAGCAATCTCCTGGATATCACTAAGATAGCAGTAAATTTACATAATAACTCTGCATATTACGTTTTTCCTTGATTTGAGAGATGCACTGCAAGTTCATCATTTTAACAAAGTAAACATTCTCAGAATTTCATTGACAAACTGTTGCAAAAGTTTTGACAAGTTTCTGTATGATCTGAACTGCATTTTATCCAAACGACTGATTTCTTAACATTTTATTTCAGAAGTCTCCAAGCGTTAAAATGAATTCAAGAGTTCATCTGCTCCAAGGTTATTATATTCTAGAAATATATGTTCTGCAGAGTGAAACCTAATAAAAAGAATGATGAAGAGATACATTTTTAAACTTGGTAGATTGTGCCTGCTGATATTGTCTTTCTGTTGGTAAAATCTATTATACAGCTTCCAGAAGTGCTCAGTAGTTAATCATTTCACGTAGTGCACTTTTACAGAAATGAGGAAGATGCAACAGATTAGGCTACAAATTAAAATCTTGAGGCGTGAATTGGACCATCAAAGAAGGAAGATGAATCTTGCAGAGCAAGGAAATGAAAGGCTGATGGGAGACTTGGTGCATATACAGAAAGAATTGAATCATCAAATAAAGGATAGAGAAAAGAGCCAAGCTGAGCTTGAACACAAAACTTTACGCATTGAGAAGGAACAAGTAAGCATCTTGAACACACAGACATACACACCTACAAAAAAGTGTGTGTGTGTGTGTGATTTTTTTCCTTTTTGTGCACATGTCTCTATGTGTACTATAATTCCTTTTTTCCTTCTGTGACTTTTAAATTATACTGTACTATTGTAACTCATGAAATTCATTGCAATAATTCCTTGTGTGACTTTTAAATCCTACTCTTGAAATCCATTTGCAAGTTGTTGGAAGGAGGTGAGGGAAGATCACTGTAAATTTGCATGTCACTATGAGGAGCCTTTATTCTTTGTCCATATGGGCAACTCTAATTTGTGAAGAAATGGTTTTCATAACTGTTCTCTGATTTCAATAGATTGGTTACATGCAGCTTTAAGTAGCTAATAACACGTGTCTTCCGAAGCTGTCTACAATCTTTTGACTGCTTCTTATTCGGCATTCTCTTAGTTTGGCTATGTCCTATTAGCCCAGAATTGCTAGGATGGGAATATATAAAATCTTCTGCTTGCTTTAGGCACTGGGAGCTCTGTTTACATGCAAGCTCATGATATCTTATGCAGGGCCTTTCAAATTATTTCAATGCCAAAACTTGTTCTCCTGGCATGTACATGATTTAACTGAGACTAAAACCAGCCATTGTTGAAGAGTTTTTTTTGTTAGGTCCCAGATATAACTTTATTTTTTAATTCCAGTTTTTTTATTTTTCATTAAACTAGAATCCCACTATTTTTTGACACAGCTGATAGCTCAGATTGACGTACTGAAAAAGACATTGGCTGAAAAGGATGATGAGCTTCAGGATATGGAAGCTCTAAACCAGACACTAATACTTAAAGAGCGATCAAGTAACCTTGAGTTACAGGATGCACGAAAAGAATTGACAAGTGTGAGAATTAGTAGTTCAAGACATTCATGGCTGTCCTTGCTTATCTAATTAGATTTTATTACTCTTACAGCTTTCCAATACCATCCTTTGGGTTCAGAATACTAAATATAAGATTGTTCTGGTCGTATTGTACAGGTTTTGTCAAATTTAGTGGATAGAACCACAATTGGAGTTAAAAGGATGGGAGAGGTTGACCAAAAACCTTTTCAAGACGTTTGTGCAAAGAAGTTTTCTCGCTCAGACTGGGAGGTTAGATCAGTGGAATCAACCTCATTGTGGCAAGAAAAAGTAAGCAACCCAAGCTGGCAACCATTCAAGAACACCTTAAAAGATGGAAAGTGGCAGGTAGAGTCTTTTCAAAAAATATTGTCTGTTCGTGAATACAAAGGTAGCACCACAATAATTCTGTGTACTTGCTGTAGCTAGTCTTCTGTATGGAAGTCACAGTTTCATCAACAATATAATGCTTTTCTCGTGCTAAAATATGATACCTCTTTTATTACAAGTGATCCGCTTGCCTCAAAATGGCAATACTCTTGGTATGAGGAAGTTGTTTTCTTGTAAAATTGACTTGTATGTGATCTGGGTCATTCAATGTTTAAACATGATACAGGAAATTATTGATGAAGATGATTGCGAGTTAAAACGACTGAGACATGATTGGGGCGAGGATGCATACACTGCCGTTGTCAATGCATTGCTGGAACTAAACGAGTACAACCCAAGCGGGCGGTATGTAGTTCAAGAACTTTGGAACTTTAAGGAGGGAAGAAAGGCCAGTTTGCAGGAGGTGATACAGTGCATGGCTCAGGAGTTGAAGAATACTGAGGCTTACAAGCGTAGGATGTGATTGAACGTCGATAGATTCCTGCACTTGGTTTTGTTTTGGCATGGTAAATAGGAGGAATAGCTCCTATTTCAATTTTCAACAATGTGCTTTATTGCTTACATTATGGAATGGTTTGATAAGATTTCGAAATGAGATCCAACCTCGACTCTATCTACACGTAAATTGCTTGAAATGGGAAGGGGAGATCCTGAGAGTTGAATAATTGATGTTTCTATCGCTTGACTAATATTCTTAGCCAAAACGAGTGGAACTAATGATTTCACAAGCACCTACTAACATTCCTATGGATTAAGTTAGGTCTTAGATTCTCGTGGGAATGTAAATGAGTTTAAATAAGTTGAACACTCGTACTCACGTTTAATTATTTTGACGAGTTTGAAATCTTGGTCAAATTTGATTCATTTACTTTTCAAATCAACTTCAAATGAGCTGTATAAAGATAAAATTGAATAGTTTGAGTTTTTTACATATAAATTTCTGTTAGAATATTGGTTTAATTTCTTTTAAGTAGGTTTCTTGTTTTGTGTGGAAGTAACTATTTTTCTAATTAGTTTTAGTTACTTGAAGTAGTAGTCAAGAAATTTCCTATTTTGTTTAGGATTAAAAGTTATTTCCTATTCTGTAAAAGTCTAGGAGTTAGAATTGCTTTCCCATTATTATTTGGATTTTGGATTAAATAATTATCTATAAATAGGTGGGTTGACAAACTATACAAAGACACACAAGAGTACAAAAAGGCAATATGTAACCTTATACATGGGGGTAAGAGAGGGTTCTTGAGAGATGAGAGATGATATACAAAGGTTGGGTTTGGGTTCAAGTCGTATTATTGTATAAGGTTTTCCTTTTATAATAAAAAACGGATTTCTCTCCGTGGATGTAGGCTCAATGGTGGAGTCGAACTACGTTAAATATTATGTGTCGTTTATCTTTTATACTTGTGATTTGTTTGTCATTAAATTGTTGTGTATTTGATATCTCAATAGTTATTTATTCTGCGCTTGGATCTTAACAATTTCGTTTTTGTGTTAATCAAACTAAGATCAAGTTAAATTTGAAAATTTATTAAACACAAAATGCTGTTCAAATTTGGTGTAATCAATTAGTGAACCAATTTTAAACGAAATTCAATTCTAGTATCAAGGAGTTGATTCGTATTTCAATCTTAAATACTCCATATTCGTCAACCAAGATGAGTGTCGGGAAGTTTGATCCGTCTTTGAATTTTAGTCACTCTCTGTCCATCTTCCAAGATAGGCGTGCAGGTTGCAACGGGTTCGATCTAGACCTGGCAATTATGCCCAAAACCCAACAACCCACCCAACCCACCCACTAATTTGAGAGGTTGGGTTGGGTAAGTTGGGTTTTGGATCAATTTTGGGTTGGGTAATAAAAACCCATATATATTTTGGGCGGTTTGGGTATTTATATTGGGCACCCATTATCCAACTTACGAAAAAAACAAATTAACAAATTAAAATAAAAAAACAAGAAATAATAATGAAAGTAAACACATGCTTTATTCAATTTAGGAGCTGTATGATCAGAGCCAGAAAATTTGGATTTCTGAGCTTATGCCCGTTGGGTTGCTTGCCAGCCCTTCGAGTTCTCAATCCTAAAGGGCACCATGCTGGCTGTTTTGAACAAGCTAGTGCTCTAGCATTTGCACATAACAATGCTCTACAGGCTGTCCTCCCCAATCTTGAACTCCTGCTCAAGGGTTTCAAATACTGTAACTCCAATTTCTATGATTGGTTCCTTGATAGGATTAATGATCCCACAAAGTATGGCAAGTTAACAATCCACAAGTGTATTTTAGTGTGTTTGTATGTGTAAAAATAAAGTATTTCAAAAGAACTTAAGAAGTGAGTGTGTGTTTGTATCTGTGAGTGTTTTAGTGTGTGAAAATGTGTTTATTTGTATGAATTTTTTTTTATTGTATGTGAAAATGTATTTGAGAGAGTTTATGTATCAAAATCTATTAATTAATATATTGGGTCATATTTGGGTCATGGGTTTGAGTTGACCCAATATGACCCAATCCAAAATTAACCCAATCTAAAATTGGGCGGGTTGGGTGTAATCCATTTAAATGAAAATCCAATATTAACCCGTCCAACCCGCCCAATTGCCAGGTATAGTTCGATCTATACCCAAACGAAGCTAAAGGATCAAGGCAAGTTTCGTCTTAATTCCCGAGGAGCGTGTGCACCAACCCAGCTGGCCCAAGCCAGAAACAGACTTGCCTTGAATGAGTGTACAAAAGAAAGTAAGTACTTATGGGTGGGGCTGAAACTAATGGGCCCATATACTCATCAATTATATTGTGTGTATCCGTCCTGTTCGCTGTTTCCTCTCGCGGTGCGGGAGTGAAACGAAAATCTGAAGCTACTTCATTTTTTCCCCTTGAATGAAGTTGCAGACATCTTTCATTTGCTATAACACATTTTACTTCAGGACAGCAAGAATTGCAGGTATAAAAAGCACCAAAAGCCAAGTAAGCTTTAAAAAAGAGCATCAAAAAGAGACTTTGAATTGTCAAGACTCATGACATGAGAGTGGGAATAAGAAAGGTACAGCAGTTGGCCTTGGCCCTTTGGAACCTGGTACAAGTTTTACAGCACTCATCAACACCATTAATCTTAGGATCCCCACTTCTGTTTTAAGAAATGTTTAACATGTATCACTTCAAAAAGGAATCTTGCTCCTCATTTATCAAATATGAATGGATTAATTGTTGGACTATTATATTAACACCCAACCAAAAAATAATAAAAAATCAGAACTCCATGTCCGGGCAATTGAACGAACAATTTCTGAATGTCGAAGAACTAAGGTAACTAATGCTGCTTTTCTTCGTTGGCCTCTGCTTCTAGTTTTTAATCTTAATTGACGAGTTCTACAATTTAGTTACTCGTCCGCGTTGATCACCTTTCTCTTCAGCGTAGAATTTTGTGTTTTCTAAATACTTAATGTTTCTTGGTTGATTGGCGTTAGCAAAAGCAGATCAACCTTCAAATGGATTGCATTGGTGAGGAGGTGTTCAAAAAACAGCGAAGACTCTGCATTGCTCTGGCAAAGGAGATTGACAACAAGAATGAAAAGTTGCTGGAGATGGATCGTACAATGAAAGAGAAGGACATCCTGCTTAAAGAAGGTGTGTCTACCACAACATCCTTGCTGCATTATACTACTAGTAGTCTTCACTGCACTGCGCTAGAGCTGGACTTCAACGAGCTAACTTGAGGGACAACTTCTATTTGATGGTTTGAATGTTCTAAGATGTAAATTATCCATATACCCAAAAAAAAAAAAAAAAAACCCTTGCATCATCCAGAACTAAGAAATTAGTTGGTTAACAGTTAAATGATCATTGAGAGATGTCAAAGCGCTCTAAGGGTGAAACTTAACGGGTGCATAGCTCTTCTTTTTCTTAACAAGTGCATACTGCATAGTTCTGATTGCTTGGTATGCTGATTGCTGAATTCTAAATTTCGATTCAAAATGGCAATTTCACAGCTCTTGAAGCAAAGCAAAGCTTCAAGCTAGAACTTGAAAAGCTGAAGGGCAGGATGGAATTCCAAAGGAAAGAACTTGAGCAGCAAGGCAAGGAAGAATTCAATCACTGTGAGTAAAAAGTTTAAATGCAGCCAGAGTGTAATATATCCTCTTAGCTTATTTCTACTACCATGTTTCTTGTGATTCAGAACAGAATTTTCTTAGCTAAGATATTTAAGAATTCTTTTATATGTCTACTGTTGTGCTGTAACTAGTGCAAGCAATGGTAGTTGCACAAGGCAGAAAGCAAGAGAACAGTGAAATGGGATGTGTAGTGGAATCTCAGAAGATGAACTTAGAGCAAGCAATCAATGAAATCGAGAAATTTGATTCCAAAACTGACCTCAATGGACAGCATACCATGGGTAACAAGGATGAGGTACTGTTTCCGTGCATCATCTATGCGAATGCACCTGTTTATCTGTCTTTCTGTCAAATTACCTTAAGGTGGCGACTAGTACAGTCCTCTCTGATACTAAACAATTTTTCATGAGCTGTTGTGAGAATCCAAATGAAAGTAAAGCACACAATGCTGCTGATTATAGACGTCTTAAGGTGTGATTGTGTGAGGAAGAATGTTCATCCATTTTTAAGTTCTTTGACATTTGAAAATGATTATCTGTCATTAAAAAGCATTCTCTTTGATGCTCCCAGTCAAATATATTTAGGACCAGTTCATTCGCAATTTATCAGTGCTATTCTTGAATCTTGAGTGTGTCATGCCTTTAGTCCATCTCTCCCTAATCCTTGGATTTCTATAGCTTATGCAATTGAAGATATATTTGAAAGCCTTGGAAGATAAAATTTCTGACATGGAAGATGAACATCAAGCTCTCATCACCAAAGAGCGCATGATGAATGATGAACTTCAAGATGCTCGCAAAGAAGCTATAAGAGTATGATCAAGCATCCTTTTCTTGAACTTTAGTATTTTCTTGTGTTCAAATGTGTTGACTCCTTAATTGTTGTTCTGTTTATAAGATCTAAAATTTAAGACCTTCCCTTCAACTTCTACATTCTTCCCCACCAGGCTTTGCAGGGCTTGTCCACTCACCACCTCAGAAAGTTCCAAGTCAAAAGAATGGGACAGATTGATACAAAACCCTTTGAAGCTTTGTTCTCGAAGAAGTGCTCTAGTGAAGACAGGCACGCAGAAGCTATAAAACTATGTTCACTGTGGGAAGAAAATGTGCGAAGTGCAAACTGGCATCCTTTTAAGAGAGTTGAAAACCGTGGAAGATTGATTGTAAGCCTCTCTTCCCAAAGTATCTGATTCCAAAAGTTTCATCGTTCATATGTTTATGAAATGCAATCAACCCTGTCATACTTGGTTAATGGATGGTCTTTTTGCGATATCGCAGTTTCTGATTGCTGGGGGGCGGGGGCCATAGGTAATTTGACTATTCGTCATAGTGGAAGCTACTTATATTTGTCGAAAGGAGGAAAACACGAGCAGATTTAATTTGAGATTACGCATCATAATTTAGCAAATACCCAAGTAAAACACATACTGTTGGATCTGTTCCCTGAATTTTAGTTTCTAATGAGTGCAGGAAATTATAGATGACAATGATGAAAAGCTGAAAGAGCTAAGGAGAGAATATGGGGAAGATGTCTACATGGCCGTAGCAAATGCACTAATGGAATTGAACGAGTACAATCCTAGTGGAAGATATCCAGTTTCTGAATTGTGGGACTGTCACAAAGGAAGAAAAGCTAGCTTGAAGGAGATCATTGAGTACATTTCCCAGAAACTGAAGACACTACAACCCAAACGGAAGAGATCGTGACTTTACCATGATCCACAGTCCCGTTCTAAGCAGTAATCTCCTTTAGTTTACTAATCCTATAACGTCCAGCATCGTAGTTTACAGGCCAAAGATCATGACAATTAAATTTGCCTTACATGTTGTGTTTTCGTCTTATTCCTTTGGATTAATTTCCTCTGTTTTCAATTATAATTAACAGCAAAAGATGTGATGGGTAGTAAACGATTTCAACTCATCTTTCACCCAAAGAACTGTTTGGTACAAATCATGTCAATTGTACCCCGCTTCTCGTATGGAGACGAACAGCGTGCTTCAGTATATTTAGTCTAATATAACCTAAATATCAAACTTGATTCATTGTACTACCATAGGATATATTTGCAGAAAGAACGTAGTATCACATCTTACATGCCAATGATTAGCGTAGTCGTAGCGCTTGTTCTCGATTGATTATTTTTCACTCATTATAGATTTTAATTTTAAATAATCAGTTTTTGTGATGTTCTGGATTTTTTTATTATATTTTGTTAATAACAAGAAAAAACTAAAATATATAATCAATAAAAAAAAGGTTTTTTTAATTTTAATTATTTTTCAAAATGAATTTTTATAATCAAATTTTGTAAAATCCAAACCAATCGAGAACAAGGTTGTAATCACAGAATCATTAGGTTCCTATTCACAAGCACAATTGTTGTGTTATGCCAGTTCACCTCACTGATGGCTAGGGGTGGGCGCAGGTCGGGTACCCGTCCCATCCATCATTCGGCTGACCCGACCCGCACCTTGCGGGTCAATTATTTTCTGACCCTTACCCGCCCCGCATATCAGTGGGTACCCTATAATCGGGTATCCGCTGAGATAGGGTCGGGTCAACGGGTACCCGTCCCGCCCCATTTATCATTTAATTTTTAAAAAAAATGATTTATATCAATTTAATTTTATATTTTGCACATTCATCTAAGCTTTAATAAATTTTTTTTTTCTAAAAAAAGGTTTCCCACCAAGAAACAAGCATGTGAAGAGAGTATAAGATAAAGGAAAAAATTTAAAAGAATTCAAAATCAATAAAAGTTTGAAATAAGTAGCACAATTTTTAATATATATGTTCCACATTAATTAAACTTTTTTCTATAAAATATAAGGTCATGGCCTCTACAAATGAATCTTGTAAATAAATTATAGTCTCTCATATTTGTAATGCAATTTGTTCAATAAAATTACTTATTTAGTTCTAACTTATTATTTTATAGTGTGTGTATAAAAATAAAAATAAAAATAAAAATTATATATATATGTGTGTGTGTGTGTGTGGAGCGGATCGGGTATCCGCGGGTTTTTAATTATGCGACCCTAACCTGCCCCGCATTTTAGCGGGTACCCGACCCTCTTTTGACCCGATTAAATAATAAAAATCGGATATCCTAATTTTCTGATCGGATCGGATCGGATATGACGGATTTTCGAGTTAACGGATAATTTTGCCCACCCCTACTGATGGCTCCGTTTTTTGCTCATTTGGGCCTGGTCTAGTTTTAGAATTGGGCCTTATCCAAGGGAGTCGAACTTGCAATGCATCCATAAAGCACGTCTAAATAGAGCAGGTCTAGAAAAGAGTTAGAATTCTTGGGTTTAAACTCGAACCAAGGAACCCTAATGTCCCCAATATAAATATCTGAATCAGCAAAAATTTTCATGCTATCGTCTATGGCTTGAACTCGCGACCTTTTGTAATCTTTCTAGCGTGTAGAGGAAAAATCGAGAAAAACAGGGGTTTCGATTTTGATTTAACATAATTGGTTCTGATGTATTCTTGAAATTTGGGATCGATTGGTGGGCTATGATTTAAAAGAGAGAGGCCTAGAGTGTGGGGATTTTTCTCTCCTACGGCAGAGAAATGCTCGAATTGGCCGGGAGAATGTTGTTGAGGAGAAGAGGAGGCAAGGGATTAAAGACTTGCGGGAAGGGTGAAGTTGCCGCCTAATGATGGCTTTGGCAGCTTAAAATCACTCAAACTCAAGTTGATAATATTGTCTTTTGATTTCTTCTTCTCTCTTGCTTACATCTCCTGTCAATTTGAGAATTTTCCCCCACGAAGACAGACCTGCTAAAATTTACACTTGATATGAGCCTACCAACATCAGCAGAATAAGTGGTGTTTCTTCTTCTTCTTCTTCTTCTTCATTTGATCCTTTGATTTGTTCTTTTGTTTCTGATAATGGGGTTGGGTGGTGGTGTTCCACACATTCAATTGCATTTCGCATAAAAGAGGAAAACGAAAGCAATTAAATACAGTAGCAATTTTAATCTAAACAATTTGCCGCTTTTAGCAGCAATAAGTTACAGAGGTGGAGCTAAGATCTTATAATTCTTAGCCAGTACTTGTTGTTCCAATGCGGCCGTTCAATGGTGGGTGCTTCACTGCAAGACTGCAGCACTCCAAAGTTTTTTTTATTTGGTCAGATTATTTGGATGCATCAATGGACCATAGTTGGTGGATTATGAACTTTTATTGTTGTTTCTTCTTTAAAAAAAAATAAGCAAAAAATAAAACAATTAAGCATGAGATTTTTTTTAACGATAAAAGCATTTCGTTAATGGAATAAAAAGTAGAAACTACATAATACAGGCAACTGCTCTCAGGTCTTCCTTGCCTGACTAGGTAGCCGAAGTGGGAAGGAATTATGAATCTTTCCATAAAATTTCTTTACACATTTTACTGGCAAATTTTTTCCAAATTGGGAATCACACAGTTGTCCTTTTCCCTAGTAAAGTTTGGATAATAAATTATTTGAGATAATTTTATGTAAAAATGTTGTAGCATTTTTTTTTATGTAATGAATATAAGATAAAATGTGATATATGTAAGATAATTAAAAAATATATTGACGATGCAAACGTGTAATACAAACACTCTCCAACCAGGACAAGGGTCAGGGACAGTTGCAGGTGCAATCGTTCTTGGCGGTTTTGGTCATTTTTAACAGCGCGTAATTTTATTTGCACAACGTGTAACTTTAGTACAAAATTTTGCGGGCCCCATACACGTTGTGAATATCGATGCACAACTAGTGATCTGGACCGCACATTTTTTTTTTATCAAAATCTGACTGTGAACAGTTCAGAATGACCGCTTCTGCCCCTCACCCCTCCAACCAGCATCTCATCTGCTTGATATCTTCTGACACGGTTTCAATCAGGGCATTGGTAGTGCTATTTCAACAATTTGGTCAATGACACCTATGCAATCCGACTGGATTCCAATTCTTCTCGAGTTTTGCTCCTTGGCCTTGATAAGTGCTTAATCTGATTGCCATTGCTTCCTCAACTTTTGAATCACTACATCTGGTTTCAGGGTCTGACTAGGTTGCAATCAGTTTCCCATCATGTCCTCTAGCCAAAATGCCTCGTCATCCCACCTTCTTGTTCGTTCCTGTGCTCTAGAGCAGCATCAGCGTTCAGCAGAATGGTAACTTCCACTGGTGGTTTGCACTTGATGTTCTGATTAGAGTCGATACCAGGTTCTCCTGGTTTTTTGGTTTCATTGAGAACGCTGTTTTACGTTTTTTTCCTGCAGGACATGAGCATAAACTGAGTAAGAAGCGCACTTGGGTCGTTCGAAAATTTCATTGAGCCTCCGCTTTCCACGGACTAAACTAAAGTCCCCATCGCACCAAATTTGTTTTTATCCTATAGTCAATGGGGTTTAGTTATATTTGAACCGTTCTAAATATGTCTATTATGTAATTAAGCCCTTGACGATACAAGGTTGCAATTGGATCGTTATAATATATTTTTTCTACCAAAAATTTCCAAAACTCCAATTTTGATTGGACTCTAAATGTTTTAGGTTAATTTCAATTAAATTACTTCCACCATACGAAAATATGTAAATGATGCTGGGGAGTAGCCATTGAGGCTGTCAACTAAAAGCTTCTATATTTCTGCCTGATTCCAATTCTTTTTGAAAAAATTTTTGGCTCTAAAACTTGTTCTTTGTTCAGAACGACAATTCAATTTTGAGTGCAGCGTATTGGTCATAAATTTGCAGTTCCCAATACACAACATATTGCAAATGCGTAATTGTAACACACCATGATTGCATTACCAACATCAAAATAAGCTAGTATTTCTTGCATAGATACTAGTAACAAGCTGCGGGCTGCATCATTTTGCTTGCAGCCACTTCAAGCTCTTACAGTTGCCTTGCCACTTTACTTTTTTCACTCAAAATTTCCCCCTTTTAGGATCAAAACATGACCTCTGTCCCCCCGGCTCCCCCTCCGGCCCTTCTCTTAGATAGTCAAAAAGGTGTAGACAAAGCAGACAGACACACTCCTAAATTTTCTCCAATTACCCCCTCTCTTTTCCCTTTTCCCACTCAACACTCAAAATCACTATTCAATTCTACATTTTTTTTTTCTTTTTCATATTTCCAAACCCAAATTAAAATATATATATATATATATATAAAACAAGAAATAAAGCCCATAAAAACTCAAAACAGGCCGGAATTAATTTTTGTTGTTGTTCATATAAAATAACTTCAGCTTCAAACTCGGAAATTTTTTCCGGTGAAGGTTTGACCAAATTGCCAATTAGCGGGTGCAATGTTCCATGAAGTGGAAGAGCGACGGTCACTTGCTCTGACCCTGAAAGAGAGCGATTGACCCGCCAACACCGCGTTGGTCTGCCAGTTCTGGCCCCAATTCCGGCTCAGGGTTTTCCAACCGGTCTTGGATCCTTTGACCGATGCCTGCACGATATCTCCTGCACCCGCGACGTTGGTGATCAAAACCAAGTTGAAGTAACGGAAACCGTTAATTTGGAACCGGATCCCTCCTGGCTTGCGGCACGGCACCCTGCGGCAATTGGCAAATCAGTATTTGAATATACAGAGCAAGGGCAATCCAGGAAAGGCAGAAAAAGTTGGGGTGCATGTAAGTCTACGCTGTTATCATGATCTCGATTCGCATGTACATACGCGGTTTCTTAGTTCGGGGTCCACACTGTAGATAACTTTTGTGATTAGAGGCCTGTGGTGTAGGGTGCAGACGGGGACGAGGTAACATGCAATTGGGGGCGATGTCAAAAGTCTATTATGATTCTCTGATTATTTCCATGAACGGCCGTGATGCGCAAGTACATACAAAGACAGTGGATATCGTTCTTTTAAAGGTTTGGACAGAACTGCATAGCCACACAAAGACAAATAAACCACGTCGTTTTATAGAAAACCATAGAATCATTCCAGAGCACCCTGTTCGTAGATCTGATATCCTTCTCTTTCCGAAAAAAAATTGGTGGTACTATTGTTGTCTGTCTTTTTAAATTTCCCTTCATTTTCCACCCATTATTACTACTACCGGGTGATTATGCGAACTAAATTTTGCTACATTATCGATTCTTAACTTCATGAGATAGTGCGGCGCAATTCGAGCCATGTAAATTAAATGTAACCAAGTATTTGCACTACTACCATCTTGTTAAGCTCCTGCATTGTGGATCACGGCTGGCTACTTTTTCATTCTTTTGCCGCTCAACTTTAACCACGCACAAGACATGTACCACAGCCAAGGATGCTAGACTTTTGAAGGAATCTTTTCTTTAATGCATGCAAATGGGGAATTTCTTTAAGAGCAAATCATCAACTTTAAGAGCAATTATTTCTTACTTTAAGAGCAAATCACCAACTTTTAAGGTTAATGAAATCTCTTTGATGTCCTAGTAAATAAGGGATTAACTTACATGATAATCTCATAATTTGCATTTATTTCGTATTTCATGCCTGACCTCCTCTCGCGGCATTTGATTGGTCAATTGTTGGCCAAAGAAAGTGTTCCGCGAGACTGACACACTAGACAGCAGCACAGATTAAGGGTAAAATGTTTATTACTTCAAAAAAGAAAAGGGCAAAATGTGTGGAGAGGACCATAATGGATGGCTACGTGGACTTGTAGCGCCGTCCGTAAAAGCACTTTTCAGGGTCTTTTCCTTTTTGGAATCTTTACTTTCGGTTATCACAATTTCTTTTTACTAGTACTACCTTTAACTGCCCAGTCTAGCAATCACCATAATAACAAGCAGAGAGTAACCGGTGTCAAACGACATCGTGCAGGTGTTTATCCCTCTCAGAATTTAAACATGAACAAAGAAAAGGATAGCTCACCGGCGGTAAGAGACGGGAACAATTCCGGCGCGGTACTCGGCAATCCTGAGGAACATTGGCATTGCAAGGTCGAAATGAGGGCGAGGAGGGTTGCACCAACCGCCGTTGTCATTTGGCAGAGCATAGTTAGGAGGGCAGAAATTGGTGGCAGTAATCAAAATGGAAGGGCTGCCAGGGTGACACCATTGCGGATCATCAGCACATTTTAGTTCGAAACAAGATCCGCAACTGAACCCATTGTTGAACAGAGCTGTGCTTAACGCTGCAGTATTCACTCCGTATCCCTGGCTGTATAAATTCCCGTACCCACAAGCACCACCTACAAATTCAACAAATATAGTACAAAATTATCAACATCAGATTATGCAGTCAGTCACCCTTGTTACTGGAAATTTGTTTGTTTGAACTCATCGAAAGTTACCACTCCATACAGAAACTTTGGAAATTTTGAAAGAATAAGGTTGTATGGGGGGATAGTTTACGTATGTCGGGAAGAAAACAGGGGAATGCTAAGCAGGGATGATGGTTTAAAGTCAATTGCACGGATGAAAAATGATTTACCCTACCCATAGTTCCGGAGGCGTCGCTGCCTCCATAGAATGTAGCATGAGCACTTTGCCATGAATCACCGGTATAAACACCAGGGATTCTGGCTTCAGTCAGTGTCAGCAGCAAAGACAGAGCAATAATGCAGGTGAGGCCCATGGCAGCCATTGCTGCTGGGGGGGTGGGGGATGCCTGAGGGGCGAGAGAAAGAGGGGGAAACGAGAAGAATGAAGAGGGAAGGGAATTGAGAGTAGGAGTGGGATGAGAAAATGTGGAATGCGAACGGCTACTTATTGAGGAAGGGAAGGAGAGAGAGTGGGGGGAAATCATGACTCATGAGTCGGCCTGGAA
Organism: Coffea humblotiana; assembly: GCA_023065735.1. Classification (NCBI taxonomy): domain Eukaryota; kingdom Viridiplantae; phylum Streptophyta; class Magnoliopsida; order Gentianales; family Rubiaceae; genus Coffea; species Coffea humblotiana. Next base: position 5,792,957 of record CM041209.1, on the reverse strand, counting down.
AATTTCAATGCTGTTTGCTAAGTCCTTAATTAAAGCGCATATTGGCGGAAACCCAAATTTCAATGCCTTCTCATTTTCTAGTCTTTCCCCATGCAATTGCCCTTGGGGATTTTACCAATTTCACTCTGGAACAAGGTGGGATTTTTGGAAAATGAAAGGTACAAGATTGGATTGTGATACCACTGCCACTGTGTATTTGATTGGAAAAAAGCTAAAACGGGTTCAGGGCTCCACGGCTTCACATGGTTTGATATGAAACCGTTTTGCCGCTTTGCTTGAAATACAAGTTGGGGCATCAACTTGTTCGATAGGGAGGGCTCTTTTTCAAAGTGCCCTTACAATAGAATTTTTTTCCCTTTTCTCCTTGTTTTATTGAGTTTAAGGGTACACCTTTTGCCTCCTCACCTTGGATTCTCGTGATTGAGAATTGGAAATCTCAGTCACTTATTTTACTAATTTGGATTGCACTTTCGAAGGATAATAGGAAATCATACATTTGGATACTTAGCAGTAAAAAAAAAAAAAAAAGACCATCAAATCAAGAAATACACCAATAATTGACATGGCATGCATTTGTATGATGCATGAACCATGCAAGATAAATAATAGTAAATAAACAAAAACTTGAGGTTATCACTATACATAAAATGTAAGAGCACAAATTCAAACCGCCATTATGCATCCTAGGATTCTTTTTCCATCACCTTTTTTTTTCGCTCTTTTTCCATCACCTATTCGAAGTTTGGGAAAGATGGATGGGCTGAAGCTTGTTGGAATTCCTACCACGCCGAATTCTTTTCCCTTTTAGCTGCATTGACAGATGGTTTAAAACTATACTCCTATCATACTTTCTTTATATATAACCCTTTTTTCACAACCAAATAAGGTAAGTGCAGGTTATCAAAAACCTCAAGCAAGTTTCGCAGCCTGCCTTTTTTGTTTCCAAAAACTAGTGCATTTCCAAAGGCATGGCCTCCGCTTCCTATATCAAGATGAAGTAGTAGGTGTTTTTAACTTTCATATCGAGCCTTGTCCTAATCCAAATTTTCCTTGTCTAATGCCGCAAGTAATGGATGGATATATAGTAGTACTATTTAATAGAAAAAAAAAATTTTGCAAGAATGAATGAATGATAAGTTGCCTGGATTCGAAGTCTTCTTTAGTCGATCACTTTCGACCAAATAGATTGGCATTTGTCTTCCTTTTGAATGCAATTCGTAGGACTTTTTGTAATCTCAATGTAGCCGCCAAAGAATTTCCAGTTCCGAATAAAATAACCAAAGCATATTAATCTGCGTATACTCAAATCATGCATCAGAAGTCTGGCAAGTCTCCATTAGCCATAGCCACTTTACGTAGTTTTAACCGTCCCAATATTAATTTGCTTCTCTAATGCTCATCACCTTTTTCCACATTAGACAAATATCCAGAAAAATTGAACAAGAAAGTGAAAATTCTTTCTTTCGTTTTCCTCCTCCTCCTCCTCCTCTTCTTTTTTTTATATTTTTTAAAAAAAGCTTTCAATACTCGGAATTAGAGGGAGGGAGTGCCACAGGAAAACTAAAAAGTAAAAAGGCAAAAGTCACCTGAAGGCATGCAGGAAGAACAAATACAATTTACCCGCCAAATTGATGGGGCCCATTTGTCCGCATTCTCCGCTCCTCCCGTTGCGCCGTGCATTAGCCGTACCCCCAAATACCCCGTCTTTGACTTTGGTCAAAAGATATCGATTTTTGACTTTTTTTTTTCTTTAGAGGGAAACATAATAATGCATTTCTTCTTCAGTAGACAATCCGTATACTTTTTTTTTCAGTAGAAAAAGAACATTCTTACTAAGTACTAGTATAACAAATTAGTTCGAAGTTTCCTGCCTAATTCATCTGGATCTATATAGAACTTGATCCTAAAGTCAATGGTGGACTTTGAAATTTAATCTGTCGACTCATATGCAGAAAACATAGTGCATGGGACCAAAATAAAAATTTTAATTATTTTTGTGAGGGCAAACCGCTATTTAATTTACAAGAGTTCAATTTTATAACCAAAAGAAAATTGAAAGAAAAAAAATACCAGTTACGTAGCGTATAGGTCTAAAACTTTTAGTTGTAGTCTAGGAAGGCCCCTACCCTTGTTCACCTGACAGCAAACTCTTTAATTCCTTCGAAGCCACAACTGTCATTTGCTGTTAACATGCTATACATCGTGTGAAATTAAATCCTCAAGAAGTGTTGGAAATAGCCCCAAAAACAATGTTAATTAAAGCTAATAAAATGTAGATTGAGCCGTGCTTAATAGCAATGTCCTAAGAAACTATTTCAAGAGTTAGAAATGTTTCCCCATAATTAAACAAATCTTCTTTTTGGTGTAAACAAGAAGGATCAGAACTAGCAAATATTACGTAAATTCAATAGAGAGTGCAGAAGAAGAAGAAGAAGAAGAAGTGGTAGTAGTAGTAGTAGAAGGAAGAACTGTGCCTAATTTTTCGTGTAATAGAAAATAACGTTATAAGAGAACGTTGTCGTGTTTAACCCACCAACAAAGGGGAGGCAAATCCGCTAGTTTGTACTGAAACCGGCCTAACTCAACTTCCCTCCTAACTCAACTTCCCTCACATTTGCGTGAACACACACTAATTACTAATTTAATACAAGTCTAATAAAAAAAGTAAGTATTATAAATGACGAAAAGTTCTTTTAGTTTTTCAATGTGGGACAAAGACTTTTCCCTATATTTACAACAAGAAGTATGGCTAGCTAATACTAAACTTGAATGAGACCACCAAAAATAATTCTTTATGAAAGGGGGAAAAAAAGTAGTGTGGTAGGAATGCTTGAGTTTTAGTGTATTTGGCAGATCCCATGACTGGTTGAACCAAATAACTTACATGATTATACATCAAAAAAATTCAAGGTCGAATACAAGTCTAACTTTAATCGTAAGCCTCAAGTCCGTTCTATTGTGTAACATTGAAGCAAACAAGAGAAGATCTAAGCATATTTATTTCTGCAGGTTTTCTCTGCACTATGTAATTAACAGCATAAAACATGAAGTCGTGTATGAAATAAATATTGTCCTCGCAGTTTCAGCCTTTCTGTTCATTAAGGAACGTACTTTCTCCTTCATGACTAGTGTCCATGAAGGGGGTCTGAGACTAATTAATCATTGAGGTCAAGTTTTTCTTTAATTTTTTTCCGCAATACGCAAAAAGAAAATGAAAAGGTGGAATTAATCCACCCCACTCCATTTAGGTTTACGGTGGGAGAAGACAGCACTAATCTCAGTTTCTTGTTGGACTCCCTAAAGTAAGGGGTTCTCAGTCAAATTTATCAGTCTACTTCAGTTAATTTTCCATTATCCACGTGATAAAAGTAAGTAGCACTGCTTGCGTCCTTGTGCTTTTCTTGCTCTTAGTTTATGAACTGATAATATGTATGCCAACTAATCTTCCTACTATGATATACAGATGTTGAGTATTTCTTTTTCTCTGTATTCTAATTTCTAGTTGAATAATAGTGCCTTTTTTTCTTCTGAATCATTTATGTTTTGTACTTTTATCTGCATTAAGCATTATCTTGCCTAAAAACATTCTCAATTTTATTAATTTTTGCACCAACTCAAACGTTGTATTTAGCTTAATTTATATGGGAGGAGAACTAAATTGATATCCGCCGTGAGTGCTTTGACCTTTCTTCAACGTCGTTTGGATTGAACATTTTTTCAAAAACAAGTTTTTCAAATACAATGCTACAGTAATATACAATAATTCAAAAAACATCTCATCCATATAATATATCAAATATTTAAAAATATTTTTATAATAAAAAATTTCATATACACTGTTACAGTATAATTTTTCAAAAACACCCTAAAAAACAATTAATCCAAACGGAGCTTCAACACCACATGAACTCTAGCGTTTTATAATCTCGTGCAGATTTCAGGTGATATACACGTCCTTCACAAACTTGTGGAGTTTTGGCTTGTCAGAACGTTCCTATATTCACTATTAGGAAGTAACTCTCGCAGTTTCTGGCAACCATAATCTACATAACAATTACTAACTTGTTTTCTATTGGATTATACTCACCACGCTTTTGGTACTTCGTAATGATGATGATGAAGAAGTTGGTGGATGGTTTTGTTTCTAATTAAACTTAGTGCATTACCTTTCTTGATTAGCTCCATGTCCAAGTGAACTTTATTTAGCATAATGATGTTGCCGATTGCATCACCATCCACCATTTAATTTTTCACTTGTGAGCTTAAATGTTCTTTAATTAGTTGTGTGCTAATTACGTGTGAGTTATTTATAAATTTAGGACATAAACAGTTGTCGCGATGCTTCTTCCACAGTTCATCAGTTGGGGTACAAATGACATGCAGCGACCTTTGTTTTAACAGGGAAAAACAAAGGGAAAATAAAAATCTTCTTAAACTATAATAAATTACACGGAAGTACACCAAGAAACTGTGAGAAGTTTTGTAGTTTAAGCTTATTGGTTTCACCGTATCGTTTCTTTAGTTCGAAATGAATTACTACATTTCTATAACTGATTAACTTCACATATCAAATATAATCATGGCGTTACTTCTTTCTGAAGATCTGCTCTGTCCTGCTCCCAGGACTAGGGCACATAAAAGCAGGAGGAGACTGTTCGTGTGCCACCAAGAAGGCAACACTTTGCTTTCCCAGTCATCCACTTTTTGTTCTCTCCAGCCATTGTTTCCTGCATTTGTGTATATCCCGTTACCTATAGCTGTGTTGCCCTACACGAAATACAGAAAGAAAAAGACAACCAATTATGAAATTGCAGGCCAAAAAACGTCAAGAAACAAGGAGTAAACGGTATGAGCTGAGTACAAAGAGTGTAGTGACATTCATCATTTAGTAAATGTGTCCAAGCATGAAGAAATTCGTATTGCTTGCATTCTTACCCGGAATCATTTGGTTGTAACTTACAACGCACTCATAATAGCATGAATGTATATCCCCGACCACAATTTGTGCTAATAGGCAAGCAAAGGGTAATTAAGCTGCTCGTTCTGATTGTTTATGTGCTTTGATTGTGGCTGTTCGTGAAGGATTACTCTACAGGTTAATATACAATGCTTATTTATGGGCTTGGCTAACAAGTATCTCGGAACACTTGTTAAGAGGGATCTCAAATGTTAATGTTTTGATAAAAGTGCATTTAATTAGCTTCTCGTTCTCAAGCATGGTTTCTTGTAATCAACATGAGCTACTTCTTCCATCAGTGGCCTAGCAAGTGGGCAGGGCAACCTTTTACAAAGTCTTGTCTTCTCTTAATTCCCAAAAAAAATCTTGTCTTCTCTTAATTCCCAAAAAAAATCTTGTCTTCTCTTTAACTAAAGTTGTGAGTCTTGAATTGGTTCATCGTGGCTTTACGCAATTCGACCAGGGAAACTTTTAAGTTATAACCAACCAAGTAGAATCATATCTTAAAATCTTCATTTGTTCTCACATGCAAAGTTAATAATCCTACAAATTTGCAGGTCCACCGCCAGAACAGTCCACTCTACTGTGCCAATTGGCCCCCAATTTTTGGTGCCGGGCCAAAAGCTCAAAAACAACAAAAAAATTCGGCCGAATGATTCCAGTGATCGACCACAATTTATGCTGCCTCACACTGATAGCTACTTTCTAACGCATTTTAGTTGTCCTTTGCTTAACTAACTTAACTACCTTCAAGAATTCTCTCGCGACACTGTGATTGGTTGGGCCCTTCCCTCTCTGGTTTAGGTGACAGTTCTGCTGCCCTCATAGTTTTCTACTTAAATTTTATATCCCAAAAGGTGCAAGTTGCTTCTCAAGCTCAAAGCATTAGAAGGAAACATTTTTTTTCCTTTTTTTAAAAAAAAAAACTTTTTTTTGGGGCCCCCGCTTGAGGAGGGGTGTGGTGTGACAAAACTCTTTAGTCTCTGAATACGCCAACTACACCGAGCCTACCCCTTCTTGGTGGTGGATCAAGCATCGAAACACCTTCATCTTTTATTCCTACCATTTGTTTGTGTGTGGACCATCAACTGCAGGGTACTTTGTCCATCTATAGGTTTTATATTTCCAAACCAACTAGTCACAAGGGGGAGTTTTAAATATCTCGAATTCCTTGGCCTGCATTCTTGTTCAGGATTTTTTAAAAATTTCATCTGTGGGTGCAAAGATACCCATTTGATCCAGTAGCTGTTCAGTTCTCTTCGAATTCTCCATTGACCCCCTTGGATCCACCCATTTCCCTTAATATAGAGTAGTAGTAGGTGTACAATAGAATTTATCGTGTCCGAAAAAAAATATAAGTTCTATATTTCCAAGTTCTATTTTGCTTGGCTAAGTGTGAGATGGAATTGAATCAGAGAGTTCGATGCAGTAGTCAAAAAAGAGTTGTTAGAATCTTTCCTGTCTATAGATTTTATATTTTCAAGTTTTGATTGGCCATGTGTAAGATGGAATTGAATAATTGAGGTCAATCCAATTGTCAAAAATGAGCTATTAGAATCTTTCTGTTATCAGATTTAGTATTCGAATCCTGTGCATCACAACTGAAGGTGGAAAGAGTGTGAGGTTGGACTCCTATATCAGCATATCTGACAGATGGATGTGAGGAAAAAAAAAAAGTGTCAGACGGGATTTTCCTTTTTCATTATCCTTTGCCTTCAGTATAATTTTTCTCTCCCACATGTCAATCAATATGCCCGTCAAAGGGGCTGGCTGTCTAATGGGCTACATCTTGTAAAGTCCGATGCTAGCAAATAACAAATGACCCAGTTGTTTTGGGAAAGGCCGTGGTGATCCTAACTGATTAAAGTTGGACTGCGTTCCCGCCGGCGACGCTCCATATATTGGACCGTTTGGATTGCGAGTTTTCAAGGAAAATTTCTGAAATATTTCCTTGATAAATGTTTAATTATCTTTTCATTTTAAGTATATCACATCATTTTTGAAATATATTATTGGATGGAAACTCCCAGAAGCCCCATTTCGATCAGGCTCCGTAAGAGAGCAATGACTACGTTAGTGTACTTTAAAGTTTTCACAATGGAACCGGTAAAAAAACAGCGAAGATTTATAGGTGTGCATGAGATTGCGAGCCCATATCAATTGCTAAAGGCACTGATACTGGAACTGCAACCGGACCAACGACACAACCCATCATGGTGAGTCCCATTTAAAATACCAAACCCAAATGACGAGTGAAATGGGCGAGCACGTTTGAAGAGAGTAATTACTTGAAAACGTTTTTCATAAAACATATATATATACGATTAATCTTATATATACTGTCAATGTATATACTATCATCATTAAATATATGATACATGTGTAAAATTCAAATTTAAAACTTAAAATTTGCTCATGTGTCATTCATCCAATCGTAACAGTATATATAAAATTTACTCATATATATATATATATAGAAAACTACTTTTTTTTTTTGTAGAAGAAACTTATTACTACTTAGTACTTATTATCGATGGTTAAAGTCTTATATGGAACACAGCCGCTCAAGTAAAAGGAACTAATTAGTTGTTTAATATGTTCATTAGTCGTCACCTCTTGCTAGAATCCTGCATGCCATGCGCTGAATTTATGTTTGGGTTAAATGTTGTTGCAAACGGATTCAGGAGGCAATTCTGGTGAATAGACGAGCATTGAAAGATTAGGAATTGATCAAAAAATCAACCAAAGTGGTAAGAGTCGGACCGCTGGCGCCAATTATCATGTTATTGTATTGTTAGCATTTGTTACAGTCGAAGTGGTTAAATCATTTGTCTTTAAAAATAATTTAATATCATACAAAATTTGTCTTTTACATGTATCAAATTGATATAGATTTCCATTAAATAATTTAGGTTTATAAAGTTATAGTAATTTGATAGTTAGATTAGGATAGTTATGAATAATGGCAAAATATGATTAGGTGATAAGGAAAAAATTAATCTTTTTATAAGGGCATTAAAGTTAAAAATTCAAAAGATGGTCAAAAAATTGTTTGCATCAGTGCCATCTCTCTAACTTTATATATCCATAGGACCACATGGTGCAAGCCCCTAAAAAAATTAAATAAAAATTCCTAATTCTAGACCAAAATTGAGATCCATCCGTCCTCATTGGATAGATAAACATCTGGTAAATGTCAAATTATATGGGCAGAAAGGAAGGTGCTTACGCTTTTGAATTTTGATCACTAGGTAGACAGGTTTCACCAAACATTTTTCCTTCTCGACTATTCTCGACGAAAAAAAAATTGTGATAAATTAATTAGACCTTCGTCCTCCCCAAATTGTCCCCTGCCTGCGTACGGGGTTGTTGGGCATATTGACCCAATGAATTAGGTGGCTCCCAAATCCCAATGTCGTAAGCCCATCTTTCCCATTAACGACATCTCCTCTGGCTCTGGGTTTGAATTAAAATGCCTGCCCAGTTGCCACCGGAAGCGCCGGTGTCGCGTTCGTAAAGTAACGCCGACACCTTTTTTCTTTTGAGTTAATTCCACTTTGTCCTTCTAAACTTTGGACGATTATCCACTTCATTCCCTAAATTTCAAAATAGGACACTTAAGTCCCTAAACTTATAAATACTTCCCAATTAAAAAAATTTGTTGACAGAATCCTGAATGCCTTTGGTGGTTGAAGTGTCCTATTTTATAAGTTTAGGGATTTAAATGTTTAATTTTATAAGTTTAGGAACTTAAATGTTCCAGTTTAAAGTTTAGAAACTAAAATAGGTAATCATCCAAAGTCTGGGGGACAAAGTGGAATTAACCCCCCTTTTTTATGGCAAACAGATAACGATGCACGAACGTGTTAAGCCACTCATATTTTGGTAGCTTCATGCGGATGGGATCTCCATTAGTCCTTCTGTAACTGACGCCGTGAAAATCTCTTGGCTCCTCAGCCAGCCTCCATCATCCATCATCCATCATCCATCATCCCGATAGATGACGTCATTTGAATCCTGATAGTTAGGAGAACATGGACAGTCAGTGATCCACCTGTCCAAATTTCCTCTTTCCACCCAATTTGCAAGCAAGCTGTTAGGGAATATACTAATGTCCTGATCCTCCTCTCCTGGCACGAAACGAAAGCCTTATCATATTCCTTCGTCACTGTTTAAGGCGGTATCCCTTCTTTTTTTTTTCATTTTTCTTTTGTGTGCGATCCCAATAAATAAATTGTGCTACGAAATTCTTTGTTCATTTGTTAATGATAATACCTACCTAGGAAAAGAGCTGAAGCATTGATTTTGATTCAATTATCTGCTAATGCATTTTTTTTGAGGTCCTAACTCCTAAGTTTGAAGTCATCCCCAACCGTCTGGTCAGGTCATGCCATAACAATTCCACACTGTTCCATTCCATGAACCTTACACTTCATTTTTGGGCACGCGTCTTGACTTGTTACTTTCCTCATTCGGCTTCTCCTCCTAAAAAAAAATATAGTTATTATTATTATTTTTTTAAAGTCCTTTACTCACTTTAGCTTCTCCTCCTACATCACTGTTTCGGTCACGACAAGTAACTCTTTTGACCGCTGGTTTCAATTCAATATCCATTCCTCGTGAAGTGAAGGGGGTGGCTTAGGCTGCTGCCTTCTCTCCCTCCCTTACCGGTTACCAGTTACCAGTTACCAGTTACCAACTTACCATACCAAACCTAACGAAGAGAAGCGTTAATGGAATGGACTGATTTTTCACTCGACTCTTTCTTTCTTTATTACTTGTTGCCTGCAGCCTGCAGCCTGCAGCATGATATTATTGCTTTGACTGCTTCTTTCTAAAATGTTAAACGTTCTGCAAGAAGTTGCTGCACGTTGTTAACGCTTGAATATCTTTATTGGTTTGTACCTATATTCAATGCACATGTACGTGTCGTGTATATATATATCTAAACAGTGCAGTAACCACAAAACTTTTTTCGTTTTCATCTAGAACGACTGTAGTAGCTTTTATCTTTTCAGTGCATCCTTCCTCCTGCGTCCTTCTACCTCACCTCTCTTTTGTGAATAATAATAGCGTAAGTATCGATCTCTGCATCTTCTGCCATTATTTTGAGGTGTTGTGGGGTAGCAAAATTTCTTATCTTAGGCTTCATTCGCTAGCAAGGAAGCCTAACAAATTTCTTAGGCTTCCTTCTTCTTTGCTGCTCCACAACGCCTTGAGATAAGAGCAAAAAAGGGATAACCCTAGATACACTCTTAGTCAAGGTTAGTACATAGTAAAATTTGCTCCTTTAAAATATATAGTTTTTGGTTCCGCGTACGTTGATGAGTACGTTTTCTCGTTGGTTATTTATCCTCGGCAAAATGTAAGCGACGCGTTTTTTCCCCCCTTGCTCGTATGTTTCGTTTTGACATATCCAAAGAGAACGGGAGACCAATTACGGTCAAAAGCACATACGCCGCCTTGAAATAACCTTGACCCTGAAATGCAATCTTCAATTATTAAATCTTCAAGTAATCCATTTTTTGACGTCTACAACCGCTTTGGAATTTGCCCATTTGATAATAGCCGGACATGCAAAAAGGCCCATCGTCTTCTCGGCCCACTGAAAAACATAATATGGATCGTTATCCATCCAGTCGTTCTTGGAGTTGACAATAGCATTTTTCAAATACTTGCCGTGTTTTGTAACCTCTTAAAAAACCAAGGATAATTAGATGCCAAGCCAAGGTACTTCTCAACCCCTTGCAAATTAATTAACGTAACCGAGAACCGTGATGCTATGCAGTTCTTCTCCTCTCCATTTAGACGATGACTTGTCTTTCCCTTATTTGGATGCCATCTAAAACATTTTTTGAAGATTTATAATAAGAATCTTTTTTTGCCCTGAAGCTAATAGTTACCAACAAATTTTTCTTTTGTTTTTTGGGGGGCTGCATTTGATCCGGGACGGTTAAAGCCACATAGAAGAAGCTGATCCAAGTCCAATGGTTTGTTGGATGTCATTATTTGTAGATCAATCTAGGGAAAAGAGTGGCAATTTGATTGTGCTCATTATGAAAGAAGCTTTTCCAATGTAGTACGATTTCATGCACGATGTAGGGGTGCAGAAACATTTGAGGTGAAAAAAAAAAATAGGCAATTCGCTCAAAGAATGAATCATGGTAACATAAACATATGCACCTTGTTAGTTTTTAGGGAAGTATATCAGGTAATGTAGCTATGAGAGCGTAAAGCAACATTTTGGTTTCCGAATAAATCAAAGGAAAACTGCTCAAACAAAGAATAAATGCGCAACGGACAAAAAGCAATTCATTTTACTTAACGGAAATTTAACAAGAAGAGGTATCCTTTGTTTTGGACTTTTTGTTGCACTAATAATTGACATGCGACGTCTAAGAGCTAGCACTATTTCCAACATTTTAACGCATCGATCAATTATGAGTCCATTTAAATTGCTATTTTTAAAAATTTTTATAGACTAATATATCGTAACAATCTGATATGTATAAAGTAAAAAAATAATTAGAAAATGCATTAATGAAAAATATAAAATTTTTTAGGAAAAAAAAAAACCTATGAACCGAACAAGATGTGACACGAGGCCAAAAGCAAATAAACCCTTCGGGTGACGTCACCATTACTAAGCTTTTAATTTTGTGTTTCGACTTTTCTTTACTTCTGAGTTGAATTGTATTACCACACATAGAACTTCGCTTCTTTTTATCCATTTTGCTGAAACCCAAAACTTAAGCTTCGTTTGGCAATTGAATTTTTTGGGTGTTTATCTAAAATTTTACTGTAGTTTACTTTAAAAGTTTTTTAAAAAATTTATGAAGTATGTAAATATTTAAATATTTTAAAGTGTATAGTTTAAAATTTTTAAAAAATTTTTTACGATTATTGTAGATAAAGTTTTTAAAAAACTTGTAGCAGATAAATTTAACAAAAAACTCAAGTGACAAACAAGGCCTTATTTCCTTTAGAAAAGTCTGAGAATTAAAACTTTTCCTTGATCAAACATGAAACACTTGTTAATTGTGCTCTTTTTAAATTCTGCTGTTATCAAAATTATACGAAGCTCTTATATTATATGATCGCATTCTCAAATCCCAATGCCAATAATGCTAATTGATTCCTGACGGCAAATATCATATTGGAATCGAATTATTTTATGGCCAATATAATTAGCTAATCACTAGTTACTATTACTAAGCTCCGCCACAATCATAATCACCGATCGGGGGGGGGGGGAAATGACAAACCGCGGTTTATTTTGATTAAATTATTTCGGAGACAGAAAGAAACGAAGCCACGTGCCACGTGGCGGAGGCTATCTTGTGGATGGATAAAATAGTTATGGTGGTAAAATATTGAAAGACGGAGAGAGGAGTTAGGAAGTGGTCCGCCCAACTGTCCCAACCCATGCCAACCGGTGACCTTCAAATACCGGTAAAACGCATCCATTGGAACCGGCTAGCCCGGTTGTGTGGTCAATAAGTATATTTATCTTTGTGGGATAGAGAGATTTATGGTTTATTAAGTGTTAGTGATAGAGAGAGAGAGAGAGAGGTTTTAGCACTCTGTTAAAAAACTCTTGGTTGGTTGGTTGATTGGTTGGTTTTTCCTTTCTTCTCTACTTCATTACCCCCAAACCCAGAGAGGTTTTTCCATTTCCATCCAAACAATTCTCCCCTCTATTCTCCTGACATGACACAACAGTTTCTCAATTTCGCTATTGTGTCTCCTTACATTATTTGAGCTAAAAAAAAAACACCACCAGAAAACAGAAGTACGATCTTATTTATTTTCCCGCTGTTTTTTTTTTGTACAGAATAACGTAGGGAGGTTGCTGATTGATTTGCGTCGGATCACACAGGTAATTGTTTGAATTGTTGCTTGGATTTGAAGTTTTGGTGGTTGAATTGAGGTTGATCGTGGGGAGATCTGGTGAGATTTGAAGGAATTGTTTGATTTTGATCTTGCGTGATCGCGGTGAATTTAGAGGGTTTTTGCATGATGTGTCTCGGAATGATTTAGGAGGAAGCATCGGAGTTTACGTAATTAGATCGCGGAGGGTTTTAGCAATTATGTTTTCTTTTGGGGAAATTCTCCTGAATTTTGGTTTATTGATTGAGGTTTTTGAATTTAGGTGGAATTTGAATCTGATCTGGTGTTTATTTAATCTGAGGAATATAAATGGAATTCAATCATGTTAACTTTACTCATTTCTTCTTCTGCTTCTTGAAATTCCCATTTCTTATCTCCGTGCACGAATTAGGAATTTCCATTTCTCACGAGTTTTTTTTGGGTATATTCCAGAGAGAAAGAGAAATTGTTGTGTTTGAGAAATTCTCCTTTTCTTTAGTTTCTTTTGAAAAAATCTGGGTGCGGATCGAGGAGGAGGAATTGGAATCTGGTGCTAATTTCAACATCTTTAACTCCCCAGTGATGGCTGAATTTTGAGTTGTCCTGGTCTTTATCTTGCTTTTAAGGCCTTCTTTGTTTTGTTCTTAACGTTTTCTCTCTCTTTCTTTCTATTTTTTGATTAATTTTTATAAAGAAAAGGCTTTTGAATGAACGTCCCGGATCAAGTTGTCGGCTAGAGAGGCTTGGTTTCTGGTACATATTCTGGGATTTTGTTGAAATTGGACTTTTGTTTTGGGCGTGAAGTTGAATTACTTGCTCATATAATCCTCAGGTCTTATAAATTGTCGAGATGTTGGGCATTGATGGTTGATGATGGGTCAGAAAGCACGTTTCCGCATATTCACATGCCTGACTGATTAACTGTATTCTGAATACAGGTTTGCTTTAAAGTACTCGTGCATTGCGTTTCATGACTTTCTGGCATGCTTCTTGAGATATGGTGTTAAAGAAGAGGTTGGATTATGGATTCCATGGCTATCAAATCCCTGTCATCCCTAGGGCTCCTCGATCAGTTAGAGTAAGCATCTGCTTATAAAATTCAAATGGTTACTTGTAGTATTTTTAGTGTTTTTTTTTGCGGTCTCAAGCATCTCTTGGTTCATCTTATCAGAGGAGGGGTCCGCATAAAAAGTCAGTGGAAAGATCACCAAATTTGTGCATTTGAATTGCTGGCTGCTGTGGCTGGGAAACTGTTGCAGGAGAGTGAAAGCTCTGCTTCTAGTAATGCATCAGAAGCAAAGGTTCAACCTTGTCACATGGATGGTATAAAAAAGGAACGAAATGAAGAAACTAAAGCTTTCACGACAGAGTGCCTTGATCAGGGGAGCTGTGTGGAAAGTGCATTTATACCTGAACGTGTGGCAGGAGAACAAAATTTTAAGTCTTCTGTGGAGGATCATCCACATTTAGAAAACGATTCCATTATTACAAGTTCTGATTTTTTCAAAGAAAGTTGATTGTGATTTGAAGTTGGGAATCTGCAATAGCAAAGTTGCAGATGAGGATAACCACGTTAAAGTAGCGGGTGGCTCCCATCCTTCACAAAATCTATGCAATGGTAAAACAGAGACTGCAGCTAAAAGACAAGTAGGGGATGAAACCAAATGGAGTCAAGAACTAACTGTGGCTAACTCTCCCAATGTAAAGCATCAAGTCGGGAAGTGTAATGAATAGTAAAACAGTGATTAACTCAGATAGTAGTGTACAGTTGTCCTTGTACAGGGGACCCTGTTTCTAGTGCTTCTTTTCCCAAGCACAGGAATAATGTAAATTTAGGAATTAGAGATGATGGCGATAATTCTTTTGGGTGCAATAAGTTAAGCACCAAGTTTAGGGCCTTCAGGCCTCAAGCACGCAATGGCTACCGAAGGATTAGGAAGATGCTGCAATCGAAATACTGGAGAGTTGCACCCAAGTTGAGAGATTATGAAGTTTCAAACACCAGTAAGTGGAGGCTCTTCATTATGTCCTTAGAGAATGCTTTTTTTTTTTAACTAATTTATCTAGGTTGTTTATAGAGTTATTTTATTGCTCTAAATGTTTATGACTAACATTTTGGCATCGCAGATGAAGGAATGAGGTCATTTTACAGAAACAGAAAATTCATTCACACAAGGGATAGATGTCAACATGAAGCACCGTCCAAACGAAGGAAATTGAGTGGCCGTAGCTTTGTAGTTGCATATGACCAGGAAGCTAGTAGTGAAAGTATTTCTAATTCTCCTGAGAAGGGAGAATATAGGAGATCAGATGGTGTCTTAGATAAAGGTCCTTTTTGTAATGTTGTCTCTGTTTTGAGTTCCTATGGCTGTGTCCTGTTTCTAAATCATTTCCTTTTTTCTCACAGCAAATGGGTCATCATCATCTTTGAAAGTTCATAAAAAATCTAAGGATTCTAGTGGGTATTGTCATTTTACTCTTGTTTTTTCCCTTGTTCTCCATAGAGTGATAATTGTTTGCTTTTGGAACTTGAGCATGATAGATAGTCGCTGACGTGTTTTATTTCATTTTACAGTGAAATTTAGCATAAAGTCCTTCAAGGTGCCAGAGCTCTATATTGAGGTTCCTGAAACTGCTACAGTTGGTTCACTGAAGGTATCTATTTTTGGTTCTGTGATTGAAATGCATGTATCCTGATATCAGCATATCAAGTTTTGGGCTTTGGCCATTATTATTCTATTCTTTGCTATTGCTATCACAGGGGTGATATGTATAGGTCTTAGTTCAGCTCTTTCTGTCTGATTTTAAGCTGTCTTATGGTTCTCATAGAAACATAATTCTTGTTGACTGGTGGTCATCATGGTAACATGCCATGGTTGCCAGTGGAACAAGTTAAGGAACCATAATGTGGTTATCAAGGTGTATATTTTGACAGAAATTTTGTTAAACTCGTTTGACACTTAGCAATTGATTGGCTAATTGTCTATTCTAAGCTTTAGTAATCATTGGTGATGACATGATACTGGCATCAGATACTTTTTAAATTGGTAGATAATTTGTTATGACATGCAATTTGTTTTAACCGTCCAACCACTTTTGTTACGGGAATATTGTATTAATGAAAGAGAAGTATATCTTGTGTTACAGCTGCTTAATTGCTATTGAAAATTGCTGAAGTAATTGTATGATATCTGATCTTTATGTTTCCCACAGACGACAGTGTTGGAGACTGTGACCGCAATACTTGGAGGTGGAGTGCGGGTTGGGGTTGTTCTGCAAGGAAAGAAAGTCAGGGATGATAATAGAACTCTGCATCAGGCCGGAATTTCTCGTGGTGGCAACCTTGATTCTTTGGGATTCATTTTGGAGCCTAATTTTACTCAAGTAATTGAGCCTTCTAAAGATTCTCCCCAGCGGTTGCAACATGATACCGATGAAATATTCGTCAGGTAATGTAACTGTTCTATACCTGAGGATTTTACGTGTAACATCATACATGCAGGTGTAAAATTTTTATTTCTGGTTTTGATGTAAGATGTATTAACACAGCCTACATTTTCAGGTCTCCAGCCAGTCCCCTTCAAAATTCTGGACCATCCAATGCTGCGATTGACCCTCTTCCAGCGACTAAGATGGAAAAGCAGAATGTATCTAACCATGAAATCATTCTCTCTCCTAAGACCCCTGTAACAGACTCCAAAGCAGAAGTAGATGGGGCTGGGACAGAGTCTAAAGCATTGGTTCCAGTTGCCCCAGTGGGTGCAGAGGCACTAGCAATGGTTCCCGTGAGCCAGAAAATGAAACGCTCTGAAGTTTCACAGCGTAGAACTAGGAGGCCATTTTCTGTTGGTGAAGTGGAAGCGCTGGTTGAAGCTGTAGAGATACTTGGAACTGGGAGGTACTGATATTTGCCTAACTATTCTCCGCATAGTCTTCTTGTCAATGTACAAATTTTCTCTTCATAAGAAAGAGAATGATATGTTCCATATAAGATCATTAACATCTCTCACTGTGTATAGGTGGCGCGATGTTAAAATGCGTGCTTTTGACAATGCAGATCATCGAACCTATGTTGACTTGAAGGTGAGAACGCCTTTTTTTTTTTGGTCCAAGTAGATGTTAGAAAGAAAGACATTTGGATGAATTTGTCTGTGGAAATTGCAGTTTTGTTTAACTAGGTGGCTATTATTTGACGTTCTTGAGTATAGATTTGTTAATGAGTTGAAATTGGGCAGTGAGGGAAAAAAAAAGTTGGTTTGGTGCTGATGCTCTTGGTTATGGTATTTATGTTAACTAAATGAAAATAGAGAAATATTCTCCTTACTGCATTTGCTTCTGCTGTCCTGGAGCTTGCTGAAGTGTGTTTGTACTTGTGAACTGACTTGGGACCCTTTTTAACTAGTGTATACCATATTAAGTTCTGTTTTTGGAAGAAGACCTATATCTAATTGAGTATAGGGTGAGATGCAGAAAATCATCTGATTTTCACTTTTCATAGGTTGAAAAATATCTATCAGCGAAATTGCTAAAAAGATGCTTGTATATCATGGTTGTTTGGCTTGTATATCATGGTTGTTTGATGATATTGAAAAGTGAGAGGGACACTTGGGCCTCTTTGTGATGGTAGACTTGGCCTTTGTAATATGGATCTCCTCTGCATGCAGGATAAATGGAAAACTTTGGTCCATACAGCGAGCATTTCTCCACAGCAAAGAAGAGGAGAGCCTGTGCCTCAGGAGCTTCTGGACCGAGTTTTGTCTGCCCACTCATACTGGTCTCAACATCAGTCTAAGCAACACGGGAAGCATCAAATTGAACCCCTGCAGATAATGGATGCACAAGCAGAAAAGTATGAAGCTTGAAGTTTCAACCTGTGAGCATGTAAAAATTTGTGGTAGGAAATGAAAACCCCAAAATGTAAAAAGATTGTGAAATTTTAATGTAGCATTGTCACACTCACTGTCACTGATTTATTGCCAGCCTAATTTCTTTGAGTAGGGGTGGGCTGGCACATGTAAATGATGAAATAAAGGTTGCACTTACAAGAATTTAGTAGCGACTCCTGATTCATTATTCTATTCTTTGAACATAGTTGTAGAACAAAGGTGATTGGCACGAAGAGAATGAAAGTGCACGTTGTAACAGCTGTTGTTGTTGTTGAAACATCTTCTTGGTTATTCGTTATAAAGAAATCCTCCTATTCTTAGCTGTAAAATGAACAGAGTTTTAGCTGCGTGTTCCATCTGTTCTCATGTGGATGTGGGGAGTGAGTTGAGAAGACAAACTCAAAACTTACGAATATCTTCTGTAATTTGATTACGTTGTGGTGGGCAAAAATAGATTCTCATATAAAATAAGAACATGGTAGTGAATTTGAGGATTCTCAGCAGACTTACTATGCCAGCCATGTTCTTATTGGTGTTGAATTAGAAGATTTTTAGGTAGGTAGGTAGGCAAACGGATGCTAGCTAGGAGAATGTAAAGTGGGTGAAAAGTGCTGCGGTGTATCAATTGGAATCTCCCCGTTAAAGCCTTTTTAACATTAATAATTTAGAACTCAGATTTTAATCCTTTTCATATTCAGCATACGTAGGAACTTCATCTCGTGTGAGGAAGCAAAGTTTTAGCGAAAAGAAACGTGGGTGGTTCCAGTTCTGGTGGTGTTTTCGTTTGTGTGGCGGCAAAGGGAAGTTGTCCCCGTTCCCCATTGGTTGTGTGTCGTAAGTACGGCGACGGCGAAGTAAAAAAATGACTCCCGATATGTAAAGGACCGAAACTGTACGAGGTAGTAGTAGTGTAGTGTAGTCGGGGAAGAAAAACCCTTACCCATTACCCTTACCCTTGGGGTGTTTGGAGCATAAAGTACGCGGTGAGATTGACCATTAATTACTAATAATAATAATTGACACTTGAAGCAGTCGATGAAGCAGTTAGCATTTTAAATACTATTAATTGCCTGTTTTTGCCAGATCATAACACAGGATAGGAACAAGTCGGGAAAAGGTTTGGAACTCGATAAAAAAAAAAAAATGTCGGAAAGCCAAGACTGGAAACCCAAGAAATGAAGTTCTTCTTCTTTTTTTTTTCCCCCCGTTTTCATAAATTTTATTTTCGGAAAACAAAATAGATTGGTCCAGGGAATATGGCGGTGGGGGGTGGTTGTTAAGCAGCAATGCACGTTGGGGCATGTGAAAGCTGAGTAAAAGAGTTGGTCGCGTGGAAAGATGGGCATATATATATATATACTTGATTGATTGAGATTGCGGTTTTGTGGGAGTTTCAGTCTGTCTCAATACTGGTATTTGTTTGAAAGTATTACTTATTAGTAGAAATCCAATAGAAATTGTGGTTGCAGCAGTACATATGGGAACCGGGGCTCGACGATCAGATCCGGCGGTGCATTTGTATGGATTACGTTTGGATGAAGCAAAGGTCGAACGAACATGGACCAGACCAACATAGCACGCTACGCATCTGGGTTTTACTAGTTTTTAAGTTTTGGGGACAATAAATAAATCAATAATAAATGAGAGGCACATTAGCCAATTCCCTATTGACTACTAGTACCCAACCAAGGCTGCCAACAACAATTACAGCTCTTTCCTCCTCTGATTCAGATCTGAATCCCAGCTATATCACTTTTTTTTTTTTTTGCGTTGCTTCCTTAATCACTGGATTATGGATTTGGGCTCCTTAACCAACTTTGGTAATGTATTGCAGATCTTAAAAACCTAGTAATTACTTTGAAAAGCGCTTGCAAAATGAATGAGTTCATCTATGAGACTGACTCGACTGCATTAGCTTCCATGCTCGTGCCACAACCGGATTGTGCCCAAGAAGGTTCTATTGGTTGATTATATTATTGCAGCATATCATTTGAACCCCTCAAAAGTATTTACAACTTGCCATCTCAATTAGGCTTTAAGTCCAAGCGTTCCACATTAGATATTTATAATTCCTTCTTCTCTTCTCTAAGAATATGATTACAAGTAACTCCCACGGTCCCCCTTGGGGTTGGTTCGGCTGCTGCTAGGGTTGTCTAGTTAGGTCCTGGCACCGTGTGGTCGGGTTCGACTCCTTCTGTCATTTTGTGTATCTTTGGGGGACGAGATGCATAAGTATAGGGGATTAGTCGGATCAAAGGTCCGAACACCCCTGTGTTGACAGAAAAAATAATAATAACTCCACAGTCAACTATATCAATACTTTTTGACTGCAATTCAAGAACGCTCTATAGTTAATAGCTCACGAATAACGAGATGAACACTAACAAAAGGTTCAGAATAAATTCCACTCATTTAAGGTTCTAAAAACATGGTAGGCAATTGCACGATCTTTTGGTCCATGATTAAAATGGTGCTAATTATAACATCCTAGTTTTTATCGATAGCTATGAAAGTTAGGATCTATAGAT
Organism: Coffea humblotiana; assembly: GCA_023065735.1. Taxonomy (NCBI): domain Eukaryota; kingdom Viridiplantae; phylum Streptophyta; class Magnoliopsida; order Gentianales; family Rubiaceae; genus Coffea; species Coffea humblotiana. Next base: position 5,772,717 of record CM041209.1, on the reverse strand, counting down.
TGCAGTCAATAGCCAGGGTCGGTATTGACTATAAATTCCTAATTAACCGAAAAAGAATAAAGATTTGGACATTTCTCGACTACGTGGGTTATGCCCATTGCTGTGGGTTGCATGAGTTTGTCATTTTCCTTCCTAAAGGAAAATCCTATTCCAAACAAAATACGACACAAATTAATGATACCTCATCTTCTTGATTATAGGAATTCTTATATTGATATCCATCGTTAGACATGCTTTGATTTTTTGCTAAAAAAAAAAAATTGGCGGATCACGTGTCTGTCGTTTTCGATAGCCCAAATTTGTAAAAGACCAATTCCAGTGGGGCGATGCCATAGCACGTACATGGCCTAGAAATACAAGATTATTGGTATTGGTATCGTGATTATTGGATCAAGACCTTTGAAAAGTGATGGGCCTGGTTGATTTGGGGAAACCGTGCACTCTCAAAGAAATTTTGGACCCATTTGGGCTGCCTAAACCACCATGTACCGTGCACTAGGCTCGAAACTTTGCATGTCTGCACTACAACTTTCCTCGCTTCGTAGTGTACTGCTGAGAAGACTGCCGAAAGTTTTTTTTGTTTTTTTGAAGGAAAAGACTGCCGAAAGTTGGATGCAACTTTTGTAAGTTTGATTTTCTGTGAATTTTATTGAAGGGTAGGTATTTTTCTTCTCTCTTTTTCATTTGAAATGACAAGATTTCATTGATTGAAAGCCATATCAGCCAGTAGAATAGGCTGCACAAAAAAGATGCTCTGCCTCTGCAACCAAACAGTTCCATGAAGACAAATTCTATCTAATTTGATAAAGAACCTGAAGATACAGCCAAAAAAACAATTAGGTGAAGTGACTGAATATCTTATCAATGCAGCTAAAATTTTCTTAAGAAATTAATTTTCGACATTTGGTCTCTTGACATAATTGAACAAGAATTCTTAGAATTATTATAGCCATTAAAGGATCTGTTTATGAAGGTAAATTAGCTAATAGTACTTACCATGTGCTCAGAAGTAAAAAAAAAATTTAAATTAGGAATTGAAAACTTTATTACATTGTTATCGAACATGTTTACTTTAAGATCAAGGGAAGTGCTTTTTTTTTTTTTGGATTAACCCTTCATGGGATATTCCAACTCAAATGCAAAAAATTGGAGTAGAGAGTGGAAGTGATAGATCCTAAGTTCAAACACTCTTACTTATACTATAATAATAATAATAATAATAACTCAAATGCAGAAGATCAAATATAGTAAAGCCCAGTAAAGACAATAGCCGGACCCAACCAACTTCAGAGCTAGATGTGGGCCCTAAAAATTCAGGACTGTTGCTTTGGACGGAAAAAGATGAAATGGACCAGAAAAGGTTGCTCGTAGTCATGCTTGTCTCCTCAGTAGCCGGTTTCAATTTCACCTTAGCAAGCGGAAAAGAATTTGTCAACCAATTACCTCTAGAGTAGTTGGCTATCATAAGTCTTTATAGGATGGAAAATTAAAAGTTCAAACATTACCTCCAATCAAAAGTTGTCATTTAATATGATTTCTCTTAGATCTATATGAGTGCCTCTTGCACTTGTATGGTTTGATGGTAGTTCAATCTCCATCGATTCTCCGTGACCCTGGTGGATCACCTCCTTAGTAGGAGCAGTAGTTCCCGTCGATTAGAAACCTGTATGGTCCGATAGTGTTTATCGGTTCCCCATGATCCTGCTGGATCACCGTCTTAATAGGAGTAGTAGTCCCCGTCGACTCATCGCGAGTAGTTTCCTTCGATTCATCGTGATCCTGTTAGGTCACCTCCTTAGTAGGAGTAAGTGTAAATGGTGATAATAGAAAAAAAAAGTGAAAAAGTTTGTTGTTTTATTATTTGACTTGGTGTCACATACGCCTTAACTGGGTAACTTGAGTTAGGTTTTAACATATTCAAACTTAATTCATATAAAATATCATTATTTAAGTTTGAGCTCAATTCGGTCTTATTCACTCTTATTCGGTCTTAATTCATGGTCGATTCACAAAAAAAGTAGGGTATCAGGCCTAATATAATAAATCCGAACTCACTTTATGTCTATTTCAAGTTAATAATATTCAATTAAACGGAACAACTAACTACTCATAGATGTTCTACAACACCTAATAAATTCGCAACGTCAGTAAAAAGTTTGAATTCCATAATAAAAAATAATATAGTTTACAATAACATCCACAAACTTATAAACAAAAGATTGAAAAAGAACAATTTGTTATAAATCAGTAATCTAAAATTCAATCATTTGATTGGATTAATTAAACACGTTTTCTCAATTTACACATAACTTGTCAAATACATGGAAAAATTTTTAGAAAATGAAGTTGATATTTTCTTCTTGTTAAGATCGGAGCATATTAAGTAACTAGGGTTGTATAAACAATAACAAATGTGTTAAAAAGAATAGAAAAAGTGATCTTTGATGTTGCTGGGTTAGTAGAGTAGCAGAGGAAGAGACAACAAACCGTGTTGAAAAAGTTCTAATATTTTAATAATACAAACTTCGGAGGATACCCAAAAAAAAGAAAGAAAGGGATTGAAAGTCAAATAAGAAATCTTAGGATGGCAACTAGGCCCGCCCCCGCTTTACCCGCGGGTTAATAAAAATTTGTTATATAAATTTATTATATTTAAATTTTAGCAAATAATCAAGTACTAAAATATCAACACATCATCAAATTATTTATTGTAATTTCACAATTGAAACTTATAAAAATAATCAAACAAAAGTTATTTGAATACAATCCAACATGATGAAATAAATACAACTAAAGTAGTCATATTTTCACTTTTGGTACAAATACAATTACTAATTTATTATTGTGCTTGTGCTTTTTTTTTTTTAGAAAAAATGTTATTATAGTAAATGTAATTAGGAATTTAGTATAAATGTATCAGTAAATTTAGTGTAACCAATTAATAATTTGTATTAGTGCACATATATAATTATTAGTATAATTGATAATATCAATTATATTACATATACTAATATAGATTATATAATATATATAACTAAATAAAATATCATTATCATAAGTTTGTAACTAATTAAATTATATATTATATATATAAATATATACTTATGTTTTTTTATATATTTATTTTTTTAAAGTGGGTGGTGGGACATCCCGCCCCACCCCCTTCCCCATTAGCCACCCGTCCCTTTTGCCATCCTTACCATCTGGTTAACGTTCCTGGTCTTGGGTAATCTCACTTGAGGTTGCAAAGGTCCATCAATCCCTTGACTGTCGACTTCATTGATTGTGATGAATATTCAAGCAAATTTGTTATGCCTACGTTATTTGGACATGATATCCCAATTCTCCACTACATTTTAATTTTATACTAAGAGGGGAATGCCTGCGCATCGCGCGGGTGTTTGGTGCCTGTGGTTAAAGAAGATTTTACGGTAGTTCAAGCGAATATCAAAAAGCTCACGCACATTGAGTAACAATATGAAGTAACAAAATATCTAATGTATACTGGAAGATGGAGAAGGAAATTATGCATGCTATCTTGCTCAATTCATATATTTTGAAACAAACACTTGTATATGAGTTTTTCATTAATAAGACTAAATGAACTTTAAACAGACACCCAAATGATTCAGAGAATGACAATAAACAAAGTGATTATCCACTTAAAGATGCATCTACACAACATTCTTGTTGATGAACGTAGCCAACTTTTTTAGCAACGACAAAACCTAGCCTCGAAAGGTTTGGTTCCATCCGAGGATTCAGCAATGGATCATCAACCCTCGTAGATTTTTGGGTGAACATAATGTCAAATGCCCTTAACATAGGCCTTTACCTGTAATTTCATTAACTCGATACTGATTAGATCTTTCCCCCAAAAATAAGGACAATTGAGAAAAATCACATCAAGATCGAAGCCGTCTAGTATCTCCAGCCAAATCCTTGATGCCATGTTATGTGCTAAATTGCCACCAGTACTATCCCCACAAAAAAAACACCCTATTAAATCCAGCATAATCCCTAAGCCATACCTCAGGACCCTCGCCATTTGAATGAGGGGCAACCCATTTGACTGCAATCTAAGAATCTTCATAAGCAATAGGCAAAGGATACTCAGGGGCGAGCTGATAGTAAATTGAAACTGCTACAACACCAGCTTCTACAATTACTACATTAAGGTACGCGTGATATGTAGGAGAGAAGGCAAATTTGATCAAAAAACCTCCACCATGTAAGTAGACCAAAAGAAGAAGTCTTGTATCGCCAAATCTATTCCAACAAAACCACATCATTTAAATTGTATAGAACAATCAACTTTGTGGAGAAACAATAATATCAACACTAAATTGGGCTAACAGAGGATCTAATTTTGGAATGAAAGCATTTAGCTAACAATAGAAATTACGATTCTACAAAGCAAATCATGCCATTAAAAAAAAAAGAATGAAAGCTCACCTCAAGTTGAACCACCAAGAAAAACTTCACCAGAGAATCATATTGAAATCCAGAGTACAATGGCAATACAAATAAGTATTTATCGGAAGATGAAAGGAACATAACGGAAGAATGTGAAGGGGCAGACATTTGAAGAATTGAAGTTAAAACTAATGTTCAATCATAAATTCCTTAATAAACCACACTGTCCTTGCTTTAATTGAGATGAAAATGATGTTTGAAGTTCTTCAAGTTATAATAGCAAAGTAATAGTAATAATTGATACAAACCAAAATGAATGTCTCTGCAAGGACATTTAAGTAATTACACTAATAAAGAAGCTATTATGGGTTGTACCCATTGTAAAAAAGATGACCAAATAATCTCATTTTCCTAAACTACCCAAACCTTTGAACAAATCATCACTGCATCTTTTAGAACACAAGAACATTTCAGTAAATACAATAATACACATGCTATCTAAAGTAGTACCCAATACTATAACTACATTCAAAACAACCTCACAATCCCAAAATACCCCTACTCTTGTGGTTGAAATTCAAAACCGTTCGTTGACCCAAACTCATTCTTATATAGTATAAGGATACAGACAGTATCAATAAAATGTCAAGTAAAGTCAGACCACAACTTTATTTTTTTTTTCTAAAATAACAAAACAACATAATAGTTATTGATTGTTGAACTATTGGAGTGACTGTTAGAGATAAAGCAAGACAAGCCATGACTAAAGTTGTTAGATCCGGACTGTACTGGCTGGTTGGATCAGTCCGATCGTGAATCGATTTCTTTTTGAATTGATTTGTAGTATAAAATCGCTTTGATAAAAAATCAGTCAAAATCATAAAAAATCGGCTAAATCAGTTATCCAATTCGACTGATTGATCTGGTTTTCAATTTTTTCTTTCTTTTTTTCCAAACATAATTTGAGTTATCTAAATTGTAACACTTTAATTTATTAATAGGAATAAGAAAATGCCACCCATTTAATGCAAATATCAAAATCATCCGCTTTCTTAAATGATATCTAAATCAAGATGTTTTCATCCCTATGATCTCATTAATTTAATATCAGTGATTTCAACTTACATTAATTTGTTTTAATTTAGTTTTTCGAGTAATTTAGAGAATAGATATATTTTAACCATGAATTTATATTTTTATATATAATTATTAGTTTTTATATTTGATTGCAAGTCTAATATTTTTGAAATATTTTTCATGATTGACCAAATATAACCAAGAATTTAATTTCAATAACATCAAATTGACGTCAACGAATTTTTTTAGAACGATCCGACCAATTGACCCCTGATCCAATAATTTAGTCGAGCCATTATCCGGTCCAAATTGAACAATATTGGTTGATAGCATTTGCAAAAGGCATTGGTAAAACTATATTTGCTGAAGTTTCTGAATTGATATCAGTGCGCAAGGACTAGCAATGGAGAGGGTAAAGTTAGAATTGAAACTTTTGTTCTGAAAAGTGATTGCTTAAATAGGGGAGAGGAAGATTTATCTACAAATGGACATCTAGTGGATAAAGCTCGATGTTTAAGGGATACTTTCTAGAATAGTCAAATTTTGCATGTATGCAAATATGGTAATATACTAACTCATCTTTTAGCTAACTTGGCTCTTTTTTGATAATGAAAACGGGACTTCATTAAAGTAGATCTGCATTTGCAGCGTACATAATCTCCTTTGGGAAGTTTACAAACCAAACATGACTTCCCTCAAGTGACAAAGACAAATGAGACAATAAATGGGCAGGAACATTGTTCTTCCTTCTTACATGTGAAACCCGTATGTAACAAAATCCTTCAGCATAGCTCTAATGCATTTGATCAAGTTACCCAACACCGATAAGTCAAGACTTGTACTATTGATTCTCTGGACAATACCCAAGGCATCCCCCTCTAGAACGAGATGAGAAACTTTGGACAATAGCTAACTTGGCTCTTACTTAGGACAATCGAATTGTATGGTGGAATAAATTTCTATCTTCTATTGCATCTTGCTACTTTGAATGATTCGAATGAATGACATGGTAGTGTTTTTCTCCTTTAAAGAAAAAAAAAACTTGAATGGTAAATAGGTATAGCTCTAAATTACAGCCCATAACTATACTGCATCACTGTAGACTGTCAAGTCAACAAAAAAACTCGACACCTCTAAGGAGAAGGATATGAGAAACGTTATCATTCATTCAAATATTATGAGAAACGATATTATTTTGACTCACACTTAGTAGATTCAATTGTTAAATATTCAACCTAATTTTTAAAAATTTAATTATTCAAATTTTGTCATATCTTTTCATCAAGTGATGGTGCGATATAATCTGAATAATTAAATTATTAAAAATCACAATTATCCACATTTTGGCCTATCATCTCTGTGACAACAATTAACCGGGGTGGACCAGGGCATATGCGCTCGCCACCCGAACATCCGATCCGCAGACGGTGACGAAGATGAAGAATGACCCAAGAAAACACCGTGAATTTGGTGTGGATGCATTCTTCCGATGAGCTTTTCTACAAGAGAGAGAAAATTTTTGGTCCCCAATTTTATTCTAGCTGTTCTATTTGTCTTTTATACGGTGCCAACAACTGTGAGCCGGAAAAAATATAACGAAGGCCAAGTGGCCAACAACAACTGGTACCCACTAAAATATGGTAAACATTCCACTCAACACTGGCATGTGCCTGTCATACTTGATTCTAGAAATGAGGACGTGGATAAATAAATGGGATAATTTCATAAACCTCCCCTGAAGTTTTATGAAATATCACCTAGCTCCCTTGAGATTTTTAAAATCTCACTTAGCCCCCTTGAAATGATATTTTGGTAACATTGGAAGCCCTTCTAACCAAAAGTAATATTAAAAAATTCATGTTTGGGGAGAGAGATTATTTTAGTACCTTTAATACCCTTAGGCTATAAAAAAAATGAACATTTTATAAACCAAGGAAAAAAAAGTACTAAATATGAACCATCTTAAATGTGAGGAAATGAAAATTTGTAAGATTTTATATTACAGTCAATAGTCACTTCTACAATAGGAAAATATAGTAAAAACAAATACTATTTTTTAAAACTATTTCTACAAATAAAACCCTTCATAGTGTTGAAGGTAATTAGCATGTAAAATCATATATTTGAGCAATAAAAACTTAATAATAGATGAAATTCAACTTCAATATTAAACAAAAAATTTACTCAAAATAGACAGACTTTTTTTTATGGGTGTGAAATATGAAAATTTTATTATAGAAAAAGTCAAAATTTGTAAAACTATTCGGAGTTTCAATTACTTTATTTCTCTTGCGCTCTACATGAATATGAATAAATAAATAAAGTTGTGAAACACCAAACAAGGAACAAATAAAAAGAACTTGCAGTTATTCTTCTCCAAATGCATTGAATATTTCATTGACATTTGCAATTCAATTATACATACATATATATATGTATGTATGTATGTTTGTATAGACATTGTTAAAGAAAAGTAGGAAATTTAGAGAAAGAAAAAGAAGTTTAGAAAATTTAAATATGAGAGTATTATTGATAATTCATCACCTTTGATATTAGTATATGGCTCTGCTATCACTTCAAGGGTGCTAAGTGAGATTTTGAAAAGTTTAAAGGAGTTAGATGATATTTCATGAAACCTCAAGGAAGGTTTCTGAAATTATCCCTAAATAAATATTCGAGTATTAGACTACTTATTCACCCCAAATAAAACAAAAATAAAAACTTTTGACACCTTTATCCTATTAAAGCCTTCTCCACAAATAAAATCACTGTTTGTTTTTATTTCCTCTTAAGAAAAAAGACAAGTTGATATTCTTTTTTTCAGTTTTTATGAGATGCAATCCATGTTGATTGGGGTTGCTAAGTCTACACATCATGTATATTGCCCTTCTTCTAAAGAATTTTATTTTATTACTTTTTAAGTCCTCCATAAAGAATTTCTTCCCTATTCAGGATTGTGTATCCCAAATTAGATAATTTGTTTTTGCCCTACAAAATTCATAAGAGACAATGAATCATTCTTTTGTTAGTTGTGCAGTTTTACTGTGTCCCAACTCCCCAGACTCCCACTAGAATAATCCAGAATCCAATCCATAGGAGTAAGCATGGCCTGGACACAGTAGGATTAAAATTTCCAAAATACGGATTCTATTGGCTGGCGGGGCAATTGTTAACATGTCCAAGGCGCAGCCTTCAGTGTTAGCTTTCAAGCCAGTAATTATTGGACCTTTGACTGAATCTCAATTATTGGAGTTTGTCCACTGCCCTTTATTGTGTTGGTCAAACCAAACAGCAAAGGTGGTGGACAAAAAGTGTTTTTATGCGATACCGATTTTCGTTCTCTTTAAGTAAATTTGGCTTCCAAACTACTCCTTCAACTTTAAAGAGTTAGAAAAATTTTGCTATTTGGTTTGCCAAAGCATTTCTGGTTTATGTGGATAGAAGATTATTTGAAATTTTTTTTATGATAATGTTACAATTTTTTTGATATTTTGATTTGTGTAAAATAAAATTTTTTTTGATGAAAATGTAATTTAAAAACTTGTTTATGATACTGGCGAAATTTGATTTACAAAGTTGGATCAATTTGTACAATACTCGTTGAGTGTGTTTGAATAGCTCAATTTTATTAAATAATATTTCACTTATATTATAAATATATTTTTTATATTTTCAACCATCTTTTCATTTAAACAAAAATTATATTATAAAAAGTACTATAATAATTATTTTAAATAATACTTTGTCCAAACAAATTCACGTTGCACAAAGGAGAAAGGGATAAAAACGGAAAAGAAGAACAAGAAATTGTGACCAAGATGCCAAAGAGAGGTTACAGTCTGTATCCAAATAAATTGCGCTTAAGAAAATCTTTAGTTAATTTGATTCAACTCAAAATCTAATCAAACTTTAGAGGGTCTCATTGGGGAAGGAAGGAAGATGACAACTTGCCAAGTAGAGAAAAAAGATGGTCAAGAAATCATCCAGTTCTCGACTAGAAGCGACGAGAAATTAATATACTTTCTAAAACGAGGATAATTGCGAATTGATGCATGTACCCACTTTCCAAGCAACGAAGACATAATCTGTGGCATCCAAGTCCAGGGATAAGACGAGGTAACTCACAATCTTCTCGTATGGAAAACTGACGACCAAGAGAACCAGACGAAACAGGTTGAAAATAGTAAATAAGTAAGTACCATAGAGCTGCAGAAAATTAATGGAAATCTTTTCTATTTTTGGCTGCAGGATAAATAGTATTTCCTCTGTCCCACTTTGATAGTTCTGTTTTTCTTTTTTCGTTTGTTCTAAATTGTAGTCCACTTTCCAATTAAAAAATGTAGTTGTATTTTAATTTTCTTAAAGTACCCTTATTCAATTCAATGTAAGTTGTTGTTACTATAAACCTACCCTATTCGATGAGAGTTGATTCTTTTTTACCATTAATTCAAGTTCCCATAAAGTTGTACTCTAATTAATGTGAGGATATTTTAGGAAAATAGCTACCTAAATTAATTGTTACAATAAAATTAACTATATTTTTTTAAACTGTGTGAAAAAAAAATCAGAACTATCAAAGTGGGACGGAGAGAGTACTACTTAATGACCATTAAGAAGAAACAACCAGGGCAATTAGTTGACTATCTGCCATCAAAAATATAAAACTCCATTCATCAATCTGCCCAGTCCCCAGTCCCAGCCTCCCCCACTTGGATATTCAACGGCTCAGATTTCCTCTCTGTGATCCTCAGACCCTTTAGCTTGAAGGCTAGCAAAAATTATCCATTCTAACATTCTTTACTCGGTCCCATGCTTCCCCCGCTTTCTCTCAGGTACTTGCTTAACATTTTCCTACTGTTTGATAGTAGTATGTATGCTGGGAAAAATGCTATCCTACTGCGCCGGTACGGATCCCATGGAAAGTTCTATGTTGAAAGTTCCAGTGTTCACATACAAGTACTGGTATACAAGCACCCTAACCGTTGTTTATCTGATTTCGCTCCCATCTGGGACTTTTTGAAGCCATCAAAGATTTTGAATCTGATTTTGCTCTATTGTTAGAGTTGGTGTAAGGAAATGTTATGTGACTTGTAATTTCTGGGGACTTCTTTTGCTTTTTATCCATTTTTCTCTTTCCTTTAAAGTTATGCTAAAGATATGCTCTTTCTTTGATTTTGTCAATAGTTAGTTAAATCTTTCATTTTTCTTATCATGACTTTTAGTTGTACTTTTGTGTTCTTGACTTGTTTCAGGGCTCTAGTTTCTGGGTTCTGAATTTGATGTTCAAAGCTTGTACCTTGGAAATTCTTGCCGTATGTGCCGGTTCTAAGTTGTTGGGAAAAGAGTGTTTCAAGGAGAATCTGACAGTATTGAGGTTGGAAAACTCTAGGAGTTAAAAGTATTGCTGCTTATGAAAAATCCATGGTTATGGATAGAAATTTAAGAGTCGGCTATGGGACCACCTCTGGAATTGAGCTTAATGATGAAGGTGTTTCTGTTGTTCCTAATCCCAATCTGATTGGCAGTTTAAGACTCGATGGTAATGTAGTCGAACGAAATTATGCTTCCCGTTTGTCAGTCCAATCTCACCTATATCCAAATGTATTTGTTCCGCTGTCAAGCGGTGATTCGAACGAGGATTATGATTTTAGTGATGCGGTACTTAAGTATATAAATGACATGCTTATGGAAGAGGAGATGGAGGATAAGGGGTGTATGTTTCAAGAGTCGGCCGCTCTTCAAGCGGCGGAAAAATCATTCTATGATGTTCTTGGCGAGAAGTATCCTCCTTCACCTGATCATCAGGTCCCCAGTTCGAATCTGAGGGTTTCAAGTAGGGACGAAGGCTATCTTGGGGGTTATGATGGTCTTATTTGGTGCCCAAGTTGGAATAATCATACTAGTGGATCGGATTCTACTTACGTACAACATTTCTCACCCTACAGTTCATCAAATAGCAGTGGGACTGTCGCTGATGGGCATATCGATTCTCCTGATAGTATCCTTAGGATTTCTGATATATTTAGTGATAGCCAGTCTGCTATGCAATTTAAGAAAGGGGTTGAGGAAGCAAGCAAATTCCTTCCTAATGGCAATGCTTTGCTTGTTGATTCCCAAGGGAACGGGTTGTTGGATAAGGACCAGAAAAAATGGCCTATGACTGTCAAGGTAGAGAGGAGCGAAAATGGATATTCACCTGATGAGTCGAGGGGGAAGAAAAATCCACTTCATGAAGATTTGCAACAACAGGGAGGTAGGAGTAACAAGCAGTCAGCTGTGTTCACTGAATCAACTGTGAGGTCGGATCTGTTTGATAAGGTGCTGTTATGCAGTGAAGGTAGAAATGAGTCTGATCTCCGTAAAGCATTACAGGATATAGCTGTTAAAAATGTTCCACAGAACAATAAATTAAAGGGTTCTAGTGGTGGGAAATCTCGTAGCAAGAAACAAGGGGCTAAAAGGAACGTGGTCGATTTGAGAACCCTCTTGACCCTTTGTGCGCAAGCTATTGCTGCTGATGATCGAAGGACTGCAAATGAGTTTTTGAAGCAGATTAGGCAACATTGTTCTCCAACTGGGGATGGGATGCAACGATTGGCCAAATATTTCGCTGATGGTCTTGAAGCACGTATGGCTGGCTCCGGCACTCAGATCTACAAAGCCCTTATTACCATGCCTACATCAGCTGCTGATGTCTTAAAAGCTTACCAGCTTTATCTTGCTGCCTGTCCATTTAGGAAGATCTCTAATTTCTTCTCCAATAAGACGATTTGGCATGCTGCTGAGAAAGGCTCAACGCTACACATAATTGATTTTGGTATTCTATATGGTTTCCAGTGGCCATGCCTCATACAACGCCTCTCATCTAGACCAGGTGGCCCTCCCAAACTTCGTATCACGGGGATTGATCTTCCACATCCTGGATTTCGACCAGCAGAGAGGGTTGAGGAGACAGGTCGCCGTCTGGCTAATTATGCTGAGACTTTCAAAGTCCCATTTGAGTTCAATGCTATAGCACAGAAGTGGGAAACTGTTAGGATTGAAGATCTGAAGATCCGTGAAGATGAGGTGCTTGCCGTGAACTGTCTCTATAGAATGAGGAATCTACTTGATGAGACTGTTGTGGTGAATAGTCCGCGAAACATCGTCTTGAACCTCATTAGGAAGATGAAACCGGAGGTTTTCGTGCTAGGGATAGTCAACGGTGCATATAATGCTCCTTTCTTTGTCACTCGATTCCGAGAGGCTCTATTTCATTATTCTTCTTTCTTTGATATGCTAGAGGCTAATATTCCCCGTGAAATTCATGAGAGAATGCTTCTTGAGAAAACAATATTTGGACGAGAGGCAATGAATGTCATTGCATGTGAAGCTGCTGAGCGGATTGAGCGACCAGAGACTTACAAGCAATGGCAGGTTCGAAATTTACGGGCAGGATTCAGACAGCTTCCATTGAACGAGGATATCATGAGGATGGCAAAAGAACGGGCAGTGTCCTATGACAAGGATTTTGTGATTGACGAAGATAGCCAGTGGCTGTTGCAGGGTTGGAAGGGACGAATTCTGTATGCTCTCTCTTCTTGGACGCCAGCTGATTGAATTTGTTGGTTATTATTCTTGAAATGACAGATATCAGCGAATCCTCCAAATCTTATTTTTGCACACATGCATTAGTTTTTGAAGACGAGGTACTGATCAACTTCTGGACTAGGTCCTTTCTGGTTAGATGTGAAAAACTTCTCAACTTCAGCAAATTATCAGTGTCAGCATATATAATGCGATATAATCGAGATTGTTTTTTATTCTTCGTTCTTCAAGAAGCTAATTGGAAGCAGATTTCCCAATTCTTGTCTTGGTATATCCTGCTACGGGGACGGAAATTAGAAATTCCAGCGGTTGTCAAGTCGACATAGAATGACTAGAAGCAGTGTTGTGTTGTCATAGGCTTCCTATAGCAGACATCCATGCTTGTGCTGTGTGACAAGATTCGTAGTAGTCAAATAAAGTAGAACTGGAGAGCTTTTATACATGCATTCTCTGGTATCTGTAATTAGCAGTCAAGTTCAGTGAATGAAAATGGTAAAAGATTGTTTTAGAATTTTGTTGCCAGACAGCCAAAGTTCCTCCTACAACTGTTCATTGGAACTCTGAGGGCTTTTTAACTTTCATAGTTGTTGCCTTATGAAGATGTTCACATTGATTCAACTGCTCATGTTCTTAAAAATTAGTGCTTGTTTCTTGTTTTTAGGGGCAGATATGCTAGTCTTGGCTCGCTTCAATCAGCTTCTTTGAGGACGAGTGGAAACATCCGGTTCACTTGCACAAGCAATTGACTTGACTTGTATGTTTTCTCTTTAGTTGAAGTATGTACATGCCTGAATCCAACTGTTTCTGTTCCATTCCAAATCTTGGAATAGACTCATGAGAGTAGGTGAGTTTTGTCATGTCTGATGTTGTTGACGATTTAACAAAGCAATGCACCGTGTAATCATGCATCAGTTGGATTGGCTACTACTAGTATATATGTTTTGAAAAGTTGCAATGTATGCGCCGACAAGATGAGCATTTTCATTACCGTTTGTTTAGACTAAGCCTGCGGTTAACGCTCCAATAGATAAACTTGGCAGACCACTCATTAGAATTCTTGCTAAACGCTTAGACGCGTTACTCATCTCACAATCCAGGAAACATAAACAATACCACTAGCCATCTTTGAAAGGCTCCATTTTGACTGTTAAAACGTGTCAATGCTTCGTTGCTTTAGGTTTTTTTTTTTTTTTTTTTTAATCGGACACAGTAGATTCTATTTTACATTTGCTCGTACTCTATACTAGGGGAAGGGGAATTCAAAGGGGTCAAGCGAAGAACTCAGAGGGGACTAACTACTAACGACCTAAATGGATACCTAAGTATCCGCTGCTGAAATATTTTCAGGAAATATAGTATGTAAATCAAGGGATTTAGTCGCTCGACATATACCCGAATAAAATTTTTAAAACTCTCTTACTGGCCCCAAATGATTATTAGTGGTGTTGTACTGCATACTTTCTGGCAACAATGCTGCAGTACAATGGTAACGTCGGGGGAGACTCACAATCACAATACCAGTGGTCACCGAGACATCAAAAAGTTCTTGTGGAGTGAGTATTTTATTTGCCAATCTATACATCTCGTTTGACCAACTTCTGGAACCATTAATTTAACGTCAGTGCACCATTCTCATGAGACCCTAAAGATGTTCCCAACTCTCTTGTGTGATTTAGCATTTGTGTCTTTTTTCAAGGCATTCTCAACACAATATGTTTTTAATGTGCGTCACTAATTAACCACTCTTCTCTGTTCATCCACTAGGCTAAAAGCAAAATTAATAATAACAACAATAATAAAGGGATGCTGTATCTAAAATATTACAAGTTTATTGACTTCGTGATCATACATGCGTGTTGACATAGATTACCTAATTAATTAAACAACTTTTACTAACTATTCAGCTATCCAGCACTTGTGTTTTTTCTTTCTTTCTTTCTTTCTTTCCAAACTAGAGCCATTTTCTTTCCAAGAAAATCTTGAGATATAAACAAAGACGGAGTCTATTGACCTATAGTCAATAGAGACAAAATTGTACGCTTATAATGATGTTGCCATTATGTCAAAAACAAAATTTTTTTTTATTCGATTTGAGATTATGTGTCTTTGTCCGTGTTATTAATTGTTATTTAATAGCTTTGAGGCAATGGCGGTGGGTGAGGGGGAAGTGTAAAAATTGAGAAGGGGGGGGGGCAATTATGAAAATAACCTAAAAATTTGTAAAATCTATTTTTTAAAATTTGCAACATTAAGGGAGTGCAATTGCTCACTCCGAGTGGAAGGTGGCTCCTCCATCCTTGAATACAGAAATAGCGTTTTTCTTTTTTCATTTTAAGCACCTAATATAGCATAGGTAGCCCCATCGATCTTTTTATTTACCTCCCATTTAAGGCTAATATAGCATGCAGAATAATACTAAGGAAGATGCATCTTAATACAATTCAAATTTAACCTTAGAGCCTGTTTTTGGTACCAAAAAGACGAGTTTGTGAAAATGAGATAATTTATTCCAATTGGATTCGAGCAATTCCAACGTCACAATCGTAAAGGTGCATTCTGCATTTGGGCCTCTAGGTAGAGTTTGAAGTAGTATCTGTTACTTTTTCTTCGGACCCGATCCAACGTCGACTAGCCCCACCCCAGAATTTCAAGTTTCAAATAATTTCCATAAACCCTATTTTAAACCCCAAGAAGGATGTAGCAGCAACGGCAGAAAAGGAAAGGAGCCATGAGTGGAGCAGCAGGATCGCCCGATTTCTTCTACAGAGAAGCTCAACGCCTTGGCTATGTCGCTCGCTCTGCCTTCAAGGTCCAGTTAAATTTTTTCTCCTTCCCCATTTCCCCAGTTCTGTGAATTTTCTTGAATTTTTTTTCCCGACAAAAGAGCTAAAAATGAGGAAATCATAAAACTGGATATGAAATTCTACCAGAACAAATTGGATATGAAATTTATAGTCATAAACACATTACGACAAAAACCCATATGGTAGTTGGATTTGGTCATGCTCTGATATTTTGAAAAACTACAAATTCTGTGATGGGAAGGGCAGTTGCTGCAAATGCAGAAACAGTACAAATTGATAACTCCTGGTTCTTCTGTTCTTGATCTGGGCTGTGCTCCTGGTGCTTGGCTTCAGGTTCTACCTTTTTTCTCTTTTTGGTCGTTTGATCTTTCTTTACATCTAAAGTTGGTGTTTTTTCGGATTGATGAAGGAAAAAGTGGGCTTCTTGGATGGCATTTTGGATTATTTATCTGTAATTGCGATGCAGGTGGCATGTCAGAGCTTGGGACCATTACAGA
Organism: Coffea humblotiana; assembly: GCA_023065735.1. Taxonomy (NCBI): domain Eukaryota; kingdom Viridiplantae; phylum Streptophyta; class Magnoliopsida; order Gentianales; family Rubiaceae; genus Coffea; species Coffea humblotiana. The sequence goes on along the minus strand of CM041209.1, from coordinate 5,756,336 downwards.
AAGGCGGGGCTGTTGTGGGGATCGATCTTAAGGTTACTGTCAAGTTCCAATCTTTATCGTATCTTGGTGTATTTGTGAAACTTATTAGGTGAATGTATGCGAGTAGTTTCGTTAAGCTTGGTGGAGTAATAAGAGATTGTGACGTGATGAGAATTATGGCTGTGGTGCAGAGCAGAAGGTGAAGGTTCCGTCAATGCATTGTGATGCGAGGGTTCAGACTGTTTGTGCTGATGTAATGAACTTACCCAAAGATCAAATTAGGGCTCTCTCCCCCAAGGTATTGTCAAATTGAGTTTCATGTTTGCAGCTTGCAGTTCAGACTTCTGATATATTGTGGTCAACTGAAATAGAAAATTTATTTGATTCTTTTCTTGAGTTAGAAAGTGCATTGGTCATCTTGGTCACTGATTAAGAAGAACAGAGTATATACTAAGAATCTATGATGATTCTCCCTCTCTAGAGTTAGTTGAGTTTTGGCCTTCTCTCAACGGATTCCATGATAATAGATGGAGTACCCAATATTTGGACAGAGTTGATAACAACGTTGCAGTGAATTGGGGAGTTATTGGGCGAGAAATGCGTCTTCCTAGTTGCAATCTAGACGTGTGTGTTCTTTGCTTTTACCATGTGGACTCGAGAGTAAATACTTGTAGTGATGGCTGAAGAAATATGCTACTTATGTCATGCCAAGAATTATGTTACTAATTTGATTTGGGGCCAGGAACCTTCTGGCATTGCAATAATAATTATGTTTGCAGAAAAAGGGAAATTTTCTCCTTATTTTGCACATGCACATATTTTCTCTTTCTCGGAATTGTAGATGTCCTTGTATTCTGCAGCTCTACGTGACATCATGGCATAGTTGCATTTGTGAGGATATCTGTGAGTCAGCTCTATGCTTTCTGGAGGCAAACTCCTTAGCTGGTCCTTATTTGGTTCCAATTTTTGCAGCAAAAAGGGTTCTCAGTCATTCTGTCTGATATGTGTCCGCTGGTTTCTGGGATCAGAGATAAGGATGCAGCTTTGTCTGCAGAATTGGGCATGCGATCGCTTGAATTGGCTGTTGGGGAGGCTGGCTTGGTGCAATCTGATGATAGTGTTGAACAAAAGGAACAATCAGATGGCTCTGGTTCTGATCCAGAGCATCGTGGGATTCTGCTGCCTGGAGGCCACCTTGTTGTAAAGCTTTTGGAGAGTGAAGATGTTAAAGGTTGCTTTCGTGTTACTCAGAGCAGTTTATTCTTATCGGTCTGAAGTAATGTGCTTGTAATATACTTATTAAGTATTATCATTTGCTTTGCAGATTTTAGCCACATCTGCAAACCCCTTTTCAAAAAGGCAGCATGGTTGAGACCTAAAGCTACAAGGTCATGCTCCAGAGAAATATACTTGATTTGCCAAGGATTATTGTCTTTGAAAAAATGATGTTTGACGCTGCTTGTTTCTTCTGGATTTAATCGAGCAAGAATACAAATGTGAACAGAATGCAGAAATTCATAGATTAGCGTATACCAAATTGTTGGCAATAGTGGATTCGATCCTACTTGGAAGAGCTCGAGGCAACGTTGTAGATGATATGTGGATTTAGAGGAGACGGGACGGTTTAGTTTTATTTTCACCCTCCCAGTTGTTCTGAGCTTTAAACCATGTGCCATATTTGACATGTACCCAAAATATAAGCATGAACGTTTTCTTCCCTTGTTTAAGATTTTTCTTGGGAAGGCTGATGTTGTTCTGTGAAGCCCTTAAAAGACACGTTAACCATTCTTGCAAAATTAGTACGGTGAGTGCCCCTCCAAATGTTGTCATTCTTTTAATTGAGATCCTCTCAAAGGTATTACATGTCACTAATCTAGAAATGGTACAATCTGTTACATTAACCAGCAGTATCACTTTATTTTCTTTTTGTGCACTATCATTGTGCTCCCTTAGTACAAATTAAGCGCATGATTCTCTAGCAGTCCATACATAACCGCTGTTGAAAAGCGGTAGTCCTACCTTGGTACTCCTGTTTTAGATATGGTTGTAATTCAAATGGAAAGCTACAGGTGTGTTGCCAAATCTTGCCAGCCAAAGTTGGGTAAATGTTGGCATGTCGAACTTTCTAAAGATGGTTTGCCAGCCTAATTTTTATATATTGGTGGCCTTATATTTGTGCATGACTAGTTGATTCGAGCCTCGCGTGAGGCGTGAGGTTGCCCGGATATGGTAATTGTCATGTGTTCGAAAGGGTGATGATAAATTGAAGAACAGTAATATTGCAGTAGTTGCATGCATTTAAGTAAAAAAAGTAAGAAATCGAGATCATCAGAGGCTAACGGTAAGCCAATTATATTTACAGTCCTTACATGGAGATGTTTTTCACGCTCTTAATACTTGCATTGATGTAGCCTTACGACTCCTAGTAGAAGTAGGCAAGTAGCCTGCTTGTAGCAGGTGATAGCCTTGACAAAAGAGTGAAGTCTGCTGCTTTTATTCTTTGGTCTACAAAAGCTGATAACAACAGTTGGAGGCTTTTGAAGCTGGGGATGAAGAGGGCATATATTCTAGTTTTGCATGCTTTGGTGGATTTTTGCTGCTTGCAGGTTCCTTTCGCTTTGTGTTGTTTTAGTTGGCTCTCTATTTTCTTTGAGAGCTAGATTAGCTTGTGCTGAAGTTGGAGCAGAGATTGAGGCAGAGGTCACTGGACTGATAGTGGCTTAGATGAAACAACTGCTGAGGAGAACAACAATAGAGGGTAGAAATCATGGTTGCTTTCCTTCCATTACAATTCTTGGTTTCCTATTCGTGTAAACTTGAAAAAGAAAGCAAGCAACACACTGAATTAAGGGGACATGATTGCATTACCTAACCATTGTTTAAAGGAACCATGGCTATAACATTCAACCAAGAAAATGGTGCATCTACAGAAATGCTATTTGGTGGTAGAAGGAAAAAGTGAAACAATAGGATTTAGTTCTGAAGACCAAAAAAACGATAAATGGTTGTAAAAGTCTAAAATGAATACAAAATAAACAAAGACAAAGAACCATAAAAAGAGCTTTTTTTGGCATATAGCCAATATCATTAATACTTGTTAAGCTTTTATTATAAAATCTTCTCAAAGATTATGAAGCCTGGCATGAACGAACTGTAGAGCAATTCGATTAACTTGATAATTCCTTGATTTAGTCTGCCTTTGATACGTATTATCTTGAGCATTTCCAAATCCGCAAGATATTTGCTATGTTGGTGCAATACGTTAGTATCTTGAGCTCACAAGGCCAAGTAACATATCTTTTGTCCTTATTTTCCTTCTCTATATGAGGAGACTTTAGAATATGATCTCAGTGACACAACAAACACAACTAAAAATCCAATGCGCCATGGCCACAAAAACTTGCAACCTTTCAATCTTTACACCTAAGCACCCTGAATTGCATGGTTAGTCATCAATGCAGATTACTGGTTTTATTACCAAAGTTTTCTACTTGTTTGTGATACAATCATGCCCACATTTTGGCCTTTTTTTTTTTAGCAAAACTAAATAATTTAACCTTATAAATAACTAAATGGAAAGGGTTCAGATATCTTGGAAGCAGAATTGTGCAGAAATAATCTATCCATCGTAGTAGGAACATAAAGAGATGTGCCAATTGGTTTAAATTAGCCGCACAGCAAAATTGGAAGCTTAGCCATGTCATAATACGGCAGGTGTCTAAAACAGTTGGACCGAACCAAAAGGCCATAAAGGCAACTCTATTTCTTTTGGCTAATTACTCCAGCGGGGAGAGGGGGGGTTAAAAGTGAATAGCATGGTCAGGAAAAAGGTGTCAACGAATTGCAGCCTTAGCATAAAGTCCATGTGAAATGACCAAAGAATCCACACACTAATGGTGTTGATAGGGGACGAAATTCACTGTGCACCCAATGGATTTGCATCTTTATATTGTTAGGATAAAATATAGATGTAAAGATAATATTATACCACGCGTCAGAATCTACTCATAAAATCAGACACCCTTAAATTTGACATTATCCAAAATTATTCAATTTACATTGCTCAAATCTTTGAATTAACTTCTTGCATCTTGTGTTGAAAGTATAAAATACCTCGTGGTCATCATATCAGATGTCTCAACTTAGGCAAATACTAAGAAAAAAAGAGAGCTGCATCAAATGGAGGCAAGAAAGGTAAGCGTAGGTCTGACGATACTACTGACGGTGGCAATGGCAAGCTCAGCAGTGGACGGCGAACCCATCGGTAAGGAGTCGCCAAGCTCCGAGTGCCGTTTCCGATGCGATGTTGCCTGTGATTTTGGTGGGTTTATCAATGAAGAATGCGTGGAGAATTGTCTCAAGAAGTGTCCTCCAGAATCCATTGCAACGGCATCTCATGCAAAGCCGTCTGGCTAGTTTTTTCTTTCGGAAAATAATATCAAAGACACTTGATATTACGGATAAGTTTTTGTGCTGTTTGAAATTTCGGTCTCTTGTATTAGTGATCATATGATAAATAAAGCCTTAGTTTCTTCCCTTTAATTTTTGTAAAAAAAAAAAAAAAAAAAGTTGCAAATCAACTCAAAACGCAATGTTCCAAGGATTAAGATCGTTGATAACTAAAGTTTAACATTTTTTTTCATTTTTCTAGGGGGAAAGCAAGTTTGGCACATTTTGTTATCTTTGATTTTACGGACACCAAAAGGATTTAAAATCACTTTTTGAGTTGTAAGTTGGGGTTCAAATCTTGCACCTGCAGTTAAAAGAATTCAAATAATGATATCAAAACACCCATTTTATTTAGATGGATAGAATAAATGTTGCTAATTGATTTTAAAAAAAACTTGTATAGTTTATAGGCCACTAAAGGGTTCGCCAGTGAGACCATATTTTTGTGAGACATGATCCACAAGATTGGGTCTAGATAAAGATTTTTCATTTTTTTTTCTTTAATCAATCCATACTTTCTATATTATTTCTATTCCTACACTTAAACTGACCTGTCTAAGCGAGGGCTCAATTGAGTCACGAGAACGACGATTACTATTGAATCAGACGAATACTCTGTACATTCATTTGGATTTAAAAAAATCATATTTTAGTGACAAGTAATGAAAGATAATGATTAAATCTTGACCTCTCATCTCACAAAAACACTTAAAAGGCATTGTGGTGGTCAATAATTCAAAATGGCCGTTGGTTAAATTTTTCAGGTACAAGACATAACGTCATGTCAGAAATTTAATGCGGTTATGAAGAGAGAACTATGATCTAAGTTAAGCTTTTGTTCCAACTTTTACCCTATCCATTGTGGTATAGCTGCCAAAAATAATTTATACATTTGTTAAAGAGGTTAATGTTCATGAAAAGAAATTCATTACTAGAGGTAAGGGAGAAAGGGAAGACTACCTGATTAATGTGCTTTTCAACCGTAATGGATCTTAAGGACATCGATTTTTATTGATTAACTTTAACTATGTCCTTTTGTGAAATGCCAAAACAAAATACAGAAAGGTCAAAGCATCATTACTAGAAAAGATTAGCATGTCTGGCTTTTAATTTCGTAGAGATGGTTAGCCAGCAATAGCGTTATTGAAAAGTAGGCTGTTGTCACTAGGGTTGCAAACGAGTCGAGTCGAGTCGAGCTTTGGCCTTATCGAGTCGAGCCTTGACTTAATTTCATCGAATTCGAACTCGAGCTCGAGCACGACGAGCTGGCAATTTTGAAGCTCGAGCTCGAGTTCGAGCTCGAAAAAATAAAAATAATTATTTTATTTTTTAAAAAATAAATAAAATAATATTTTTATTAATAAATAATAAAAATATTAAGGATATTTATGTAATTTTACTATTAAAATAAAAATAAAAATAAATATATATATATATACTCGAGCTCGCAAGCCGGCTCGCGAGCTAACGAACTTAATATTTTGAGCTCGAGTTCGAGCTCGAGTTTGACTCGACCAGCTCGAGCTCGAAAAATGTCGAGCTCGACTCGAGCTTGAATCGAGCCGCTCGCGAGCGGCTCGATTCGTTTGCACCCCTAGTTGTCACCAAACACCCCTCTACAGGAACTAACACCCACAAATTCTTCAAATAGAAACAAAATCAAATTAGCATTAATCCCTGTCGTAAAAGGCATTAACAATCAGGTAAAGAAGGAATGTAAAATAATGTGAAAAAGAAATACATTTACAATATCTTTCCTCGGTTTTTTTGAGAACCGATTTAGACTCAAATAAGTACCGTTAGTGTCCCCACTGACCATAGTTTGGTTCCGCCATTGTTGGCCAACTTATTAACTAGATTTACTACCTGAAATACATACATAAGGTGGCCTTGTACTATATTGTATACAAGGTAATTTGTACACTGCTCATATGAAGTGTAATTGATTTGATGCCATTCAAAGCTACTCAATTAAATGCCCAAATCTTGGAATTAACTTCTTGAACCCTTTTCTTTATTATAGAGTTTGAATTAAGTGCTAAGATATGTTATCAAATGTTATTATCTTTAGCGAGTCACAAAGAAGAGAACTAGCAGTAGATAAAAAATGGAGGCAGGGAAGATTGCTGTAGAACTCATGATACTGTTGACAGTGGGAATAATAGCACAGTCAGTGATGGACAAAGAATCATCAACAGTTGAGGATGTGCCGCTCGATGAATGCTGCCGATACAAATGCGATGTGAACTGTTCTCGTGGGGGATTCATCAACGAAACCTGTGCAAACAATTGTCTCATGCATTGCGTTCCAGATACACCAAATCAGTGCTGCCGCTACAAATGTTATGTTACCTGTACTTCTATAGGATTTCTCAACCAAACATGTGTAGACGAGTGTGTTCAGACTTGCCCTCCACGCTCCACTGCTCTGCCATCTGGGATGCTTTTCAATTGATGAAGGAGGCAGGGCAATTGCACGTCCTGTTTTTATATGTGCAGAGCCAAGATGTGTTCTTTGGACATTCTCAAATTTTATTCATGTGTGAGAAATTTTAATGGTAAACGGACGTAGTGGAAAATTATTTTTGTTTTACACAAGCACTAGCCTAATCAGTATACCCAACTTAACTCTTACATTGCAAGTTTACTGCATTGTTGTCGCTCATCTACCAGGGATCGATGAAAATTGAACCACTATTAGATCAGACGAATGTATCAAGAGATCACATATTGTAACAATTGTTGGGAGTCAAGATTTGAACCATTGATCTCCCGTCCCACCAAACTTTGAGGACTTGGTGGTTGACCAAGAGCATTTGGGCTGTTGGTTACATCATCGCTTGATATTGTGTGGAATTTTGGTACTTTCAAACAGGATCGGAGAATCACTGTTTTCCGGATTATAGCTCCTGATGATGTGCTATCGTTCTCTTATCCCATGTTGCATATCTGCCTTAAACAAATATATAATGCAAAAAATGTTTTTCCCATTCTCTGGTTAATTAATCATTACCGTAGACGACGAGCCTTGGAATTCGGGTGATCATCACCGCCAGCACTCACATCTAGGCACGGTGGAACGAGCCAAATGTGGCTGAGGGTATTTCTTTTCTTTCAAAAAAAAAAAATTGTAATTGAGGGTCGGCAGTGTACCCTCTCAACTTTGACAGAGCTTTTTTTTTTTTTTTTTTTTTTTAAGTTCGGAAACTCTGGAAATTGTTTAAGCTATTCCCTATTTTCACATTCAAAAATTTTTAAAATTCTTTTTCTTGTCTGCATTGCTCCCTTAAAATTTTGACAAGTCTTTTTCTTATCTATATTGTCCGTTCAATAATATAAGAAATTCTTAATCCTTACACTTCAAAAGAGCGTTGGATTTAATTAAGATTAGAGTTATTGATATGTTCGAGACTGCTGTTATGTTTCTAAACCATCGCTATATTATAGCATAATTTAGACTTCAACGTATAATTAACATAAGGAAAAAAAATAAAAATATATACATAACATATTGATTGTAGGGAAGTTCTACAAAATGGTGAAGAAGTTTCTAACATTTTTGTGGTAAAGTTAAGACTAATCAATGAGGAGATGACACATAAGAAATTACTGAAATTGAGGAGGGTTTGTACAGGTTGCCTAAATTGTTTGTTCACGTTGATTTGTCTCCATCACTCACACCCTATTTGAATTGGAAAAAGCTGACCCCGATTTGACGTTGAAATTGGCAGCAATTTAAATGCATATACTTACCCAGTGGGTAAGGTTAATTGAAGCATGGATAATTACTCATATGTGTTCGAGCCAACGGATAATAATCCATTTGCTACTAAAGCATGAACTGGTTATTGCATTTCGACGGAGGAAAGCAAAAATTGATGGCAAAGGCCTCGAGACATGTGCAATTTGCTGGCTCCTATTCTTCCATGAATGACTGATGCTTGCAATTAAGGACCTCGGTGGTGGTGTTTTATCATTTATTACATGTTTACATTCTGTATAGGCCATGGGTATTGGTTTAGGGACATTATAGTGTCCATTTGGTATTTGTTAAGTGATCAAGTCCGGCAACTTACATTTTATTTGTTCTCTTAAGTGGTGTAAGCACTTGATTTGATAATAACCCATTCTAGTATGGCTTTGTTATTCAAATTTGAATTGGAATACAAGCAAAATTAGATACCCAAAAATCAAATAGACAAATCGTACTTACCATTGTCATTAGAAATATAACTAGTGGGCCGAAATTGATACTATGTATTAGTCAAAATCAAAATGGAGTTAGTAACACAACGGGGGATACTCGGAATTGTATATTGCAGGTTATCTAATATTTGGTTGGTTTGGAAGTAGATAGGATATATCCCCAAAAAAAAAATGTTATAATTCTGTTTGATTGGGAATTCGGGTATGATAAGATTGCTATTATAATGATCAAAGAACCCCTTATTTTGCAATTTCTTCCTAATAAGGTTAATTAACCATTTTTAATATTTATAACCTGCATTCATAATAAGCTTAACTTACCATTTTTAATATTTATAACCTTCGTTAACATTATAAATTAAATCAAGGATTTTAATATATACAAACTAGTAATTGTCACTCAACAGTTTTAATACATCCCCTTATTGACGACGTCATTCATAGGGGTCAGCAAATTGTGCAAATGCCAGTAATTCTTCAATATATGAATTCGGTAAATTCTGTTATTGGACTCAATTAAAATATAAATCACTCTCAAATTTGAATTGGAGATACCTAAATTCATTTCACTGTCGAATTAGGGCTCTAAATTCATTATTGCTCCTCAGTTATTTAAAAATTTATTGCTGATTTGACCCCCAACTTTATTTATAATTTAACACATTACTCATGTTTTAATCATTTTGTAGTTTTTATTGGTATTCATTTGATCACATATAGCTAGTTATATCTTGAATCCTTAATCAATGATTTAAGGAACAAGTAAAAAGTGATTAATTTAAACTACAATACACCTTAGACTGTACAATAATTAGTGATAAGTTTCAAGTTTATAGTTTACAATGATTACTAATAAGTAATATTAGTTACAGGGGGGGAGGGATGGGTTGGGTGGTATGGGGGAGGGAAAAAAAGAAAAAAAAAGTAATATTAGTTACAAATTACAATAGTGACTTAATTGCTTTTGATAGTGAAATCACTCGCACTAATATGGTGACGTGCAATTCATATGCATTCACTTAAACTGTTTAGTTTATTTGTTCTCTATGCTTAAAGCCTTAAGATTAGTGAATAGAGAATAAGAATTTTCATGTTAAATATGTGATGTAATATTAGAACACATCGATACTTGCAAGTTACAAGTTATGTATTCAAATATTCAGTAATTCAAACATGAATGATGTACCAAACTGTCAATATCTAAATTTCAATTACTAATTATGTTTATTATTTAATATTTAGTATTAAACCTATACTTTTTAATTACTATCTAATTCTAGTCATGTATAAAATGATAGGTATTATAGTTATGTTATGTATTGTTGTATATTTGTATTATTATAGTCATATAATAATTAACAAATACTAAAATGGTATATTGTACATCTTTATATATTTTATCATCATAAGTACATGATCATACCATGTACTCACTATTATTAATAGCATTTACCATATGAATAATATAGTAATATACTAGTAGTATATACCAATGCTAAATAGTATTTACCTATATATTATATGATTTTATAAACCAATTCGATATTCGAATGTGTGAATACGATATCTCGTTTCATCTTACCGAATTTGAATTCAAAATCGGTTATTACCAAATTCATAATCTCATTACCTATTTCATACCATATTAGATTTCAGTCAATTTGGTAAATACCACTTTTGTACTAAATACCCAATTTCAAATTACCAAATTCAATTCAAATTCGGGTATGAATTCGGTACGTACCGAATTTGATAGCATTTTTTATTCATTTGGAATGTGGTTGACAAAATAAGTTCCGTAAGGGTAGTTTAGTTCAAGGGCAATATGGTTGCACTACAATGATGTCAATACGTGTAAAGTAGTAAAAAATAAATAAATTTATATGTATAGTACACGTAATATGCATATGTACCTCTCACAAGGGCAAACTAGTCCAAAAATACTATTTTCAGTTTCTTGGGGGATATTCTGAATTAATAATCCAAATTATTTAGTATTTGGTTGGTTTTGAGTTAGATAACATATATTTAAAAAAATGCTATAATGTGTTTGGTTGGGAATTAGGAAAATAGAATTGCTATTATAATGACCAAAGTCCCCCTGATTTTGCAGTTTCTTCATGATAAGGTTAACTTACCATTTTTAATATTTATAACCTTCATAAACATTATAAATTAAATCAAGGATTTTTATGTATACAAACTCAAGGGTCAAGGATTTTAATATATACAAACTAGTAATTGTCACTCAAGTGTTTTAATATATCCCCTTATTAACATCGTCATTCACAGAAGCCAATTCATAGGACACTTTTATTTATTTGGAATGTGGTTGACAACTATGGTTTGGTTGGTTATTACAAATCCAATTTTATGTTATTCTATGAACCATACAAATATTAGTAAAATTACAATAATAATTTCTTCTATATGTCCCATACAAATATCAGTAACTGTACATTTTTTTATTCATAATTCTCCTAAATTTCGATCAATCTGACAAACAAAACTATGCTTGTAATTTGTCAGTTTTTAACCCTTATGTATGTAATATAACTAGGTATTTTTACAACTTTAAAATATATGCTGTAGTTTAATAAGCATTTGTTCGGCACAACCCAAAAAGAAAAGGACTTCAAACACAAATAAACATGGGCCAAGTTTACCGGGCACGTCTCTGGACATATGTGACTAACTTGGTCTTCTCAGGGGTAGTGACCCACAACGAAACTCGCACTTCAAGTGACGTGACAAGTGCCTGTTTTCCACAAGTAGTTTCGTCAGTCTAATAACATTTTTGTGGCAAACACCACTCTCAACATACTGTATAACTATCCATTGATTGTAACTACATTTGATGTGACGTTGAAAATTAATCCCTGACCCTAGATCCCAGTTGTGCCACTGTTTGAATTGCTAGGGATCCGGTCGTGGGAGCAAGCGATTTACATGCAAAAGACATTCAATTACAAGTAAGTTGCTGTGGACAACTTTGTTCAATGTTTTCAAGTATAAAATGTCTCGCGAGTTGTGTTAGAAAATGTGTCCTGTTCTTTTTGCAGCTTACGAAGACAGAATTGCAGCCAATGGAAGCGGGAAAGAGGAGTTTTCTTGGTCTGATGATAATTGGGATGGTGGTGGCGGCGGGGGCAATAGCAGACCCGCCAATTCCTAAAGAAAAAATCGGCAAGGAGGGCGCCTATGAGGAGTGCTCCGCCGGGTGTGCTAACAAATGTAACGGGGACGGAAATATTCATCCAACATGCATACTGGATTGCATCAGAGAATGTCCACCCGCGGCTGAATGATTGATTTCTCACACATTTCAAACCACGATGAAGATGATGATGATGATAACTCAGATACAGGAATTCTAGTTGCTGATGTGACAAATGCATTGCAACCATTTTCCAGTCTGGAGAAATTCTCCCTCATATTTTTTGTAGCGCTCATTATGCGGACTAATCAGTTCATTAATAGTATCTTCTAGGTCTATGTTTTTACATTTTTCTTTTGCAAAATTGCAAGATCAGACGAATTTATAGTATGAATTGAAAAAATAATTTGTTAATGTGTTGCCTCAAAAAATTTCGGAAGAATTCCATTTTTCTTGCCAAACTTTTCAATCATAAATCTGTTGGTGAAAAAGCGAAACATATGGACAGCTTGCTAAAATCTCCTTTTTTGCCCAGCAGCTTGCACCCTGAACAATTATTCTAAATTGTCACCGAATATGAGTTCTTCCCAAAGACCAAAGCCCCGTATCCTTCACCTGTGCCTGAAAGATTACTACTAGTTAGATGCATGCGCCGTATTTGGAAAGGCATGATAAGAGGAAGTTCTTGCATGATAGCATATCTTGATCATAAAATTCTATCCTACGGCTACTTGCTACACTTACAGGTGTTTTCATAGATGGGAACACATTCCAGAACCGTAATGTCTCGTCACCTGCTCCAGTCACGATTGTCTGTGGGAAAAAAAGATTGTGGTATTCATTTGTTTACTTTGCATAAGAGAAATATATTCTCAACAAGACCACCTGTTTCATGCTGCAGTACCTGGCCATCAGGTGATAAAGCAAGATAGAGCACCCGCAAACTGTGGCCAGTTAAAGTTGCAACCTGTCGAAGTCAATGCAGAAAAACAATTTATGGAACTTGGATAACATAATTCAGGGTGGTTTCCTTCAAAATCAAAGAATATTGATTGTTCAAAATTGGCCCAGGAAGTCTACTACCTTTGCCATTGATGGATACTTCCATACCATAATTTGATTCTGCGAATACCCATGAGTGCTGACTAGTTCATTCACATTCTTACTCCATGCTAGATTGCATACCTACAGGTATGCATGGAACACATAAGAAAAGCTCACAAAATCCCTCTGGAAATTCAAGATACGCTGCATAGTACTTCCAAACGTTTTCTTTCTTTTCTTCTTTTCCTTTTTTTTTTTTTTTTGGGTGTGGGGTGGTGGTTGGGAGTTAAATGTGGTAGCGTAACCATTGTAAGCAATCGAGAGTTCTCTTGGCTATTCAAAAAAATTTTACCACAAACCTGGCTTCCTGTATCCACACTATTTAATTGATTGCCATTGGTAGTATTCCAGAATCGAATGCACCTATCAGCAGTTCCTCCACCAGAAGCGAGGAGCCCACTCTGGTGAGGAGACCAGGTAATCGCCTTTACAGCAGCAGTGTGCTCTGTGAGTCTCAAAATTGGCTGTTGGGAGTGCTGATTCCAGACCAATAGCTGCACGTCACTTATAAAAGAAGAGTATTACAGCATTGCTTAGTTAATTCTGTCAATGTGAAGAGAACATTCAGCTTGCCTACCTGATTGTCATTTCCTCCAGATGCGAGTTCCCTATCATCATGAGACCACTTAAGACCACATACCTGAGTCGGGGGACATTAGTAACTGTTAGCTATCTTGACATTCCTTGAAGTACTCATTGGTTTAGATTTGACTTTCTACAGGCAAATGACAATATGGCTGTCTGTTACCTCAGACTTGTGGCCAGAAAGTTTGCTTATAAAATCATTCGGTACTCGGAGATCATGTTGTAGTATGTTCCGATCTCTGCTTCCTGAAGATAATATGCGTGAACTCCACGCTAGGACTCCAGTTCTTGTTTGATGCCCAGTCAGGGTTCTGACCCTTTTGCACTGAGTTCCATCCCAAACCTGAGGATAGCAATATAAATGCTCATTCGCTTCCAAATTCAAATTATATGCGAGACATCAAAAGGTGCGCACGATGTACTACCCCTCCCCTAATATGTTAAAAGAAAGAAAAAACATTATACCTGAACTTGACCAAGATTTGTGCCAATTGAAATGTAGGAACCCTCTCGGTCCATTGGACTGAGGCAGACACCATCATTAGGTCCTAAGTCGCACAGCTTTGTTACCTAAAATGGTTTGGAAGGAAAAAGAAATATGGAGTTGAGAGGAAAATTAGTAACTGCTGCTTTTGATAAATACTTTCTTGTTTGCAGCAAATTATAATCACATACTTCACCCTGATGAAACAAAGAAGATTAAGATCTTTTTACCATCAAACTCACCTTACTGTTTGAGGCACTCCATAAATAGACACAAGTTCCTAACCCAACTGCAAGGACATTTTGAGATGACCAATCAACTAGGTTTAGATAGAAGTCATCTTGAAGTGCTGGCGCATCAAGAACCTGCAGTCGTAGAGGCCTTAATGATTGAATAATACTCTATCACTCTTTGCTTACAGCCACCAGAAGGGCAGCCCTCCTTGAGACATCAAGCCAAAATGGCGTAACAAAGCAGAGAAAATTCTCTGGACCATCAAACTATTGCTAAGCTGCAACTTCTTTTTTCCAGACAGTATTATGAACATGAAAAAGCATTGAAATTCTATACCAAACCAAAGACCGCTATAATCAAATTAGTACAATTTTGCCTACTGGTGTTCAGGAGTAGATTAAAGGAGGGTCCCCCAGGTAAATAGGCAGCCTACACATGGTCGATTAACAATCACTATGCACTTTGCTTCACCCTTTTTGCTCACTTCCCCAATTACTTAATACATACAAAATCTAAAAATTCCACGCTAATGTTTCTCAATCCTTTTTGACAATTTATCGCTGGATTTTCACGTATTTATGTTAGTATTGTTAGGGGTCAGCAAAATTGACAATTTTTAACAATCAAAATTGAAGGCTAAAGTAAGTCGCAAACCTTGTGGGGTGTCTTGGGAACCTTTCGAGGCGGTTTCGGAGGGGTTGAAACCTCAGCGGAAAGCCCACTGTCCTGCCCCAGGACAGAAGGCGAATAAGGAGAATTAGGCCCAGAAACCTCAGTCTTGAACCGCAGCATATTCTTGTTTGGACTCAATGGTGACCCCTTACCTGCAGGAGAAGAAAAACAACCAAAATCAGTCCCAAAAAGCTCAGATTTCAGCAACCTCGAATAAGCCTCATTGCCTCCTCCTCCTCCCTCCTTCACTGGCGACGCTTTCTCTATCAGCCCAAACGTGTGCAGCCTCGATGAGGATCTACAAGGAATAAACCTGTCACTGCAACTCGTAGATTTTGATGAAGGGGATGAAAGATTGGATATAGTTCTTGGTGACATTGTCATAGGTGATGGCAAATTCGATACTGATCGGGCCGGGGAGGCGGATGAGAAGGCCTCCAGCCGAAGAGAGGTCTCAGACATTGTAGCTGGAAGGTTAATCCCACTTTTTCTTCTTTGAGTTGAATCCATTTTTCTGTTTCTGGGTTCAACTTTTTTCCTTTGTTGATCTGTAACTTCTGCTGTTTTCTTTCAACTTCTAAAGAATGATTTGAAAGAGGCCCTCTCTGTTTGAGAAGAGAGTTTTAGAGAGGGCTTTTTCAAGAGTTTTAGTCGGGAGGAGGAGAATGTCAGCAGGGAAGGGTGGGCAGTGTAGGGATGGAAATGGAGTGGACTGAGCTGGTGGGAGGGGAGCCTAACGGTTAGTTTTTTAAGAAGTTTTTTGTTTTTTTCGTATTTTTCTGTGTAAAGAAGGTAAAGGACGTTTAGGGATTTGAAGAAGATTTTGGTCATGTAGGAGTCATGTTCTAACGGTCATTTGTGCCGGGGAAGCCTTGTGGAACCTTTTGTCCTATGGGCGGAGGAGCCTTACTCTTTGGTTCTCTGATTTATTTTTTGGGTTGGTTTGCGAAAAAGTAGCCGTTCGTGGTCCGGGCTGATGTTATTCTTTAACTGGAGCCCGAACTAGTTCAGTGGAGATTTCAGCCCTTTTGGGAAGTCATTCATGGAGGGGAAAAGATCTATAAATCTGAACAAGCAAATTTGGGGAGATTAGGTGATGGCGTTCACTATATCTTGTTCGTCAAGATAAAATTTGTAGATCACTACATTTATCTGGTGTAAAATTATTATCCTTATAAAGAGATTATGACATTTTGTATTATTATTATTATTATCAAGGTCTTATTTCTTTAAAGTGGGTTTGAAAGGAAAAATAATTTTGGTGAAAATAGACTTTTGAACGTGACATGGATCTAACTAGCAATTCGATATTTGAACGCGACATGCATCTAACCATGATTATATATATATATATATATATTAATGTATATAAAATTAACTTCAAAAAATTTGACTTCAACTATCTATCAAAGTAGCACTGTAAAGTTAATAATAAATTAACTCTAAAAAAAAGTGGCTTCAACCATCTATCAATGTAACACTGTGCGGTTAATCAAGGAACTTCAGACAAACGCAACTCTACCGAAAGAAGTCAGAAATCGGCGCGCGGTAACGCTTTAGTTTTCAGCAGTAGAAATTGCGTACAACTGCCACATTTTTTGGCTTTTTTTTCCCCCTTATTTCCTGAATTTACCAGTTTGGCATCTTGTAAGCAGATTGAACACGAGGCTACAGAGGTACTTCGTATATTATAGCCGGGACAACTGCAAAAGTTCCCTACTAGTTCATCAATGAGCAGAGCCGGACAGCTCGGAGAATTCAGATGCATCAGCAGTCTATACCCATAAATATAGATGAATGGCGTAAAATAGCAAATTCCCAAGTTATGAGCACTTCTCAATAGCACCAAGCCAAGGAAGCCCCTAACAATATATAAAGTTCATCTACAACAATCAAAGTGTGTAGTTAAATTGATATCTCCGCAACCAATCTTCGCCCTTTTCATAGTAATCCGTCCTAGTAAATGTCTGATGGGGGAATTGCATGGCAGCAGCATAAACAGAAGCTCCACGCCATGCATCAAGAATTGGATCTGATGCTCTGACAACTGTTATAGGTGTTCCACATGGCCTAATCATCCTAATCCCAGCTTCCAAGCGCTCAGCCATTCCCGGGTATTGACAGCTCCCACCAGTCATAAGGATTGATTTTGTTATTCTCTCTTCCAACACTTGGTTCTTACACGGCAACCTTCTTATTGATACCCCAGCCATCTCATCCAACCCTGACTGATCTATCCCAATTAAGTTGGGCTGGAACAGAACCTCAGGGCACCGGAATCTTTCTACTCCTAGAATGAGCTGGAAGTCTTCCTTAGTTAGAGGACGAAATCGTGGCGGCTCCGCAGTTGAGGATCCTGACTCTGATTTGGGAAAAAATGTTGGATCTATTTCCTGTACAAATATGACAGGCAAAAATGGATGAAATTGCTAAAAGAAATATCTGTAAGAACACGAGAGGACGTGAGATCTAAAAAAATCACAAACCCGCAGTCTTGAAGAGACGCGAGCAAGGTCTGCTTCATCCTCATTTGACTTCTCATCTTCTTCATCATCATTATCTCTACTCATTAGCTTGTAAAGTTGCCAATCTTCATCTTTGATACCAAAAGTGTCCTCGCCCTTCCCTCGATCAAATGCAGCTGTTGTCAGGAGGCGCATCCTTTCTCTTTGAGCAGCATTCAATCTTTCACCACGGCCCACACCTCCAGAACCATTTTGGTTCCCATTTGTGTTGTTGCCATTTGTCTTCAAGCGTTTTCGCTGCTCCACTTTCTCAGAAAGCTCTCGGTATTTAGCACGTAAATCCTCCAAATAACGTTCTGGGTTCTCTCTACATTCAGAAGCAAAGCATAATGTAATAATAATACAACGTAAAAGAGACTGCATATCTACAATATCATCAAGCAATGATTAGACAAGTTAAGATTGCGAATCAAAAACATACAAGCGCTTTTCCTCCTCCATTTTCATTTGCTTTTCTCTTTCTAATTCCTCTTCAATCCGTTTCTGTTTAGCTCGTTGCCTGGCCTCGGTTGTGGATTTGAGAAACAACTGCTTCCTTTTTTCTTTAAGCTGCCATGTAAACAAGAGTGCAAAATTTAAATTTCTGAAAGTTACGAAGAGAATATGAAAACCATACTGTGGTTCCAATTTAGCAGCCATTCACTGGTCTTGTATCTTATTTAACTAAGAATTGCTGTGCAGTAGAAAATACCAAAATCAACAGAAACTATAAGACAAAGATCTGTTAGAACACATGGAATCGGAACACGCACCTGCTCTGGTGTCAGCACATCGTCAGGCACATTGACAAGATTATACTTGTCAGCCGTGGAAGCGTCCATCTTCTCCTCAGTTTCAACTTGTTCACCCTTTGCTTTGCGTAAAGATTGTATTGCCTTTGCCAGATTAGATTCTATTTCCTGTTTAGAGGCATAGCCAGTCTCTCTGAGAAATGCAGGAACATTATTCTCTTCAACCTGCTTGAGCTGCTTTAAGAGGAATTCCAAACCTCTAATGTCATTTTCAAGCTCATTAATTCGAGAGGACCTCTTTGCTTCAGCCATCTCCCTTAGTCTTTGACCCTGTCTCTCCTTTAGAGCTGCCTTTCTAGCTAACTCTTCTTCTGAAGGTTGTTCTTCCGCTGGTGCAGGAGTCCAAGGAAGCTGCCAGCACCTGGTCTTTTCTTCAGCTTCTTTATCCCCTTTCTGTTACAAGAATTGCTTAGATGATTGCAGAAGCAAAGCAGAGTAGTTGCAGACAAGTCAAAAAGACCAAACTACACTACCTGAAATATTCGGACTTCTGATGTATAATCTGGTGCAATGTAACAATGTTCCATCTTAAGGTCTTCAACTTTTTCCCATGTGAGCTTAGAGCTGTTTGAAAAAAATAAGCGATCAAGACTAAAAAAACAAATGAAGAAAAGTTTCAATTGCATTTACAGAGGGATCGACATTCTCAAGCTTACATGTGATGGGGATATTTAAGTGAAAGAAGCTGCTTCAGATAATCGGTAGCATGGTATCCACCAACATTAGTTCGGCAACATGCTTCGTAAGCAGGTTCTCCATTTATGAACTGTGATAGGAAAAATGGATAAGAATTCAAACTTACACATATACATTGTAGACCATTGCAAGTTGTTAAGGTGCAGTACTTCATATAACACTAGGATAAGTATCAGAGACTGAATACATTAACTGGTATTACATGCAGGTGTTAATGTTTCACTTTGTTATTCTGGCTTCTTAATTCCCCACAGTAAACCATTGCTCAGCTATCAAACATTCCTAGTCCCCAGTGAGAAGGATGCTGCTCAATTTGGTTCATAGCTCAGTGATTCATCTTCTTCTAGCTTGAGCCTTAAAGAAGCATCTTGAGCTGGTTATAAGCAATCTTGAGCTAAAATATTACATTCAAGGCAATACATATGCCAAACACCAAACTCTACAAACCTTGCACCACAAATAATCTCGAGCAATCCATCCCAGACCTTTGGTTGCAGGGGTGTAGGGGAGGACCACCACCCTACTTATCCAAGATATTACCTTTCCACCCCTTGAAAATTTGGAATTCTTCAAAATACTCCTTTACAAAATTAAAGTATTGCACCCGTAGAGTTTGAGAATATTTATCACAAGTCAATGATAGGTTGCCCATTAAAAGTAAAATTTCAGCATCCACCTATGAGCAACATGTGAACTACCTGATGCTGTACTTGGCTGAATCCATGATGCCAAGCTCAAGCTTAGGTGTTTGGCTGGCTTGTAGGACAGGCCTACAGGTTGCGCATATCCAACGAATAATTCGGCAAATACAGATGGGTAACTAATTCTTTAATAGGTCATAGGCAAAGCATATTTGTGTTGATCTACAAAAAGTTAACGGCAAAATTCATGAAATTATTAAGGATGGGTGTACCCTACATGCACAACATGTTTCTTCCAGAAGAATATAATCTATTCCATGTAGGTCTTTTCATACTTAATAGCAATAGTAGTCTCAGTGGCACCAGATCAAGATAATGACTTGGTATGGCACTGAACTTCAGAATAAACTAACCTAACCTTTAATGGAACAGCAAAAGAATTGTGGCAGTGACGCATAGTTGAGATTTGTGATGGCTATGTTTCTGTACTCAATGCTCCATGAAATTGGAATTATCCACAAAATCACTATGAACTTCAGTAAAAACAAGTGAAGCATACCGGAATAGCATGACTAGTCATAAATCCTGAGCAAATTGCAAGACCATCACTATTACATATTCCAAGTTGTTGGTTGTACTTGTAGCTGAATGCGGCATCGACACCAAATGCTGCTAAAGGGAAAGTAAAAAGTAAGTGATACATTAAAATAGCAACAGTCCAAGCACTCGGCATCAGACCATATAAAGCGAGAAATACAAGTACAATATGCTGTGACCATGGTGTGTCAATCATGCTACATCCATAAAAAGATAAAACACACAGTTGACAATAATATTAAGGGTTTGCATCCCTGTTTCACAGTCTAACTAAAATATTTGCCCAGACAAGCAGAAGCTTCAGTTAACTAAACAATTGGCAAGCATACCTATTGAAGGAACTCCATAAGACTCAAAAAGAAGTTCTGCCATTCTACAACGAGACTGGATAGGATTGCAAGCACACTCAGTGATCAAAACAGGATGGTCAATCTGTTCTGCATCAAATCAACTACATGAATATTACCAATGCTGATATCTAAAATCAAGAAATTCAGGAATCAAATATGAAGTGATAAATATTGCAAGCAACATAAATGAAGTCAAACATCTATAAGCTGCGCAAAAATAAACACGAAGAAATGAATCAAATTGACATAAAAAGCTTATTCTAACCCACAGCATTTTTGGGATGTCAAACATTGCCTGCTTGAACTTGCAAAGAAAGCTTGTAAATTCTTAAAGAGATCAATGAAGACATTCAATGCTTTGAGCCCACAGTATTTACCTCAGTTATATATAAAGTGCAAATCAGAATCTCAACTGCTTATATGAACAGTTGACTTTTGACACACAAAAATCAACACGAAACATTTGGTCTGTACGAAATGTCACAAAAGTTTAATAAGTAAAACTAGGGGGGATGAATGCAATCACAAACAGATCTCCAAGAATAAAGCTACTATCTATTCACACTATACAACATAAATAGCTTTGCAAGCAAAACTGAATAATCACATAAAATATGACGACAGTAAGAAAAACTAACAGCTTCCGAATTGATAAACCTCGCATTGCATTTTACATCAGATCACACCAAAAAGAACTTTGACATAGCTGAGTAAAGAATTGAAAGGTGATGTAGCAGTACCTGCGACTGATCAGCACCTAATCGATCAAAACCGAAGTCAAGAATCTATACATGCAAGAAAAAACACACAACTCAGCAACTTGATCTGTGAACATAAAGTAGATGTAAGAAACGAAAATGTTTCAGTTTCCAATCAATGCAAAATAGCATCATACAAACATGTTGAAGGTAACTTGATGGAACATATTAAGATATCCAAAAATTTGGATTAACGAAAAGCTGAAAAAAGAAAAGGAAAATTACATTATGTGTCATGTATTCTGCCTTATCCATCTGTTCTACATTCATCTACAGCCCCCAATCAGAGTTTCTTTGTTCTGTTAAACTTTACATTTTGTAAGATGTACAATTGCTGACTGAAGCTAAGCGTTTAGCCGTTAATTAATCAGTTCAGACTTGTATAAAGAGTAAGGTGGATTTCAGAGGAAACTGCTTGACTATCAAACATACTGCTTGTATGACCTCAGGTAATATTATATAACACAGTAAGAGGCTAGAATGATTTGGGGCTTTTATATTGTTAACAAACTCCAACGATTGGTATATGGCTAGTAAATACTCATAAAATCAAGATGGTAGTTCACTAAGAAAATTTCTACAAAATGACAGATATAAGTTTTGTGATGCAGATTGAGAAAGCAAGTTATCAATATGTAACACATAACACATGCTTCTTAGGAGTCTAATGAAGTACCGACTTTTAGTATCTCATTATTGACAGGGTGAAAGTAACTGCTAACTGTGTGACGCATATGGACACAGAGGGTGTGCTTTCTATCCTATTAGAATTATGAAACAAGTTGATCACCATTCTATAGTAAAGAGTATTCATTGGAGAATATAGAGTGGAAAGTTTCAGCAAGGTAACATGAAACCCAGTTACTACCCAAAATTAATGGAACTTACATATTCCATTATCTCAAACTGATACACGACATTGCCATCAAAAGCTGAACGAGGTCCTGAACGTGTGCAATCAAAATATCTTAGTAGCGCAGAGTTATGATCACCAACAACCGTGACTGTTTCACCTGCATTAGAAAGAATGCAGAAAAAACTTTTAATTGATGTAAAATCAAATTATAAAAGTAGAAGTTCGGAACTACGCGTAGAGTCAAACATGTGAAGCTACCATTTTGAACCCATGAGTCCAAAACCTCTGCAATTTAAAACATGTGAATGCAGAGGTTTTGTTCTTTCCATTGAGATCATAAATTATAGGTTGAGTGGAACAGGAAAGACAACAAATGTAAATACATAAATCATTTGACTGTATTAATTACACTCAATCTAGTGCTCCAGCAAAAACAAAGAAGCAGATATACTGACCTAGCATGCAATTATAGGAATAATAATAATAAAAAAAAACTAAAAGAATTCAATTACAGGAAAGCACCAAAAATTGAGGGTGGAAGACATTTGAAGCTCATTTATCTTCATCAAAAATCAAACTTTGGTAAAAGAAGTTTGGCATGCACATGACCCATAAATTTTTGCTTATGTTGAGCCAGTATATACAAGTGATATCTAGCCTACCGGTTAAAAACGAGTTTTCTATCATTCAAGTCATGCTCAAATAGAAAGAAAAAAAAACCAAGAAGAAGAAGATGGGGGAAAAATCTAGCACAATGGTATATTCAGTTCAAATCCAACTTCAGAGGCAGGGAGATTAACATTGGCATAATGCCGAAAAATTACACTAGTGAAAATTACAAATATATGTGAACATATGTATATCAAGAGATACCAGTGGTCTTATGGCGAGGCCTCTGAACAATGTTCCGGAATATAACCCGAGGCTCATCCTCCCCTGCCCAGCTATCACAAGACCAAATCATAATTGAAGGGTGTAATTTATCGGTAATTTTATCAAAACATAACTTCACAACGCAAATTAATCTAAGCGAACCAAAGAATTAGGGCTTTTGTTACCCAATGCGGAAATATGAACCGCCATTGTCGATGACGATGGGGATAGTTGAATCGAACTGGCTGTAATCCGTCTGCCTCTCTATCTTCGATATGAATGGCATTTTTCTTTCCTTTTCTTTTTTGGTGGTAATTACTGTAGATGTGGCGGGTGAACCCTAGTCACTTTCCCACCTCCACTGCAAATGGTGAGGAGGTTTTATGAGCAGAGAAAGAAGAGCCTTTTCATGAAGCGGCTTTCCTAGTCTCTACCTGGTGAGGGTGGACCGGTTCAGCTCTGCGTCCATGCCTCCTCCAAGTTTACCAGTTTAATTGAACCGGCTCAGTTACTTTGGAATGCGAAGGGTTTGTTTGGATAGAATATTATTTGAAATAATTACTGTAGTACTTTTTGTGATGTAATGTATGTGAGATAAAAAGATGGTTGAGAATATAAAAATGTGGGTTGGGAAATGTGTTTATGATGTAAGCGAAATATTATTTAGGATGATTTTACTATCCAAACAACCCGAAGATTATTTGGAATAATATTTTAAAATATATAATGTAGCATTTTTTTTGACATAATATATGTGAGACAAAAAAATAAATAAAAATATACATTTATGATAGAAACAGATAAATTTGTCTAAATAATCTTGTATTAAAATATGGACTGGAGTAAATTTCTAGAACTAGAATAAATCGAAATACACGTTTTTTAAATCAGATGGACAAGAGTAGAATTCTAGAACTAGAATATAGAGCGAATAAATTTGAGTTATTTAAAGTTTAAGTTTTTGCATAAATTCTTGTGGCATATGCAATAGCACTTGCATGAAGCGTGAAATTAGAACGGAAGAACGTTTGCTGCAATCTTAACGCGGGGAATTTTTTATTTTTTTATTTCAAAAAAGGATCAATGTGCAGCCAATTGCATGAGTTACCTCTAACGTTGATTTTATTTTTTTAACCCAATTTAAATATAATTTTTTTATTTCAATAACTTTATAAGCAATTTCATTGCCCTGAGAAATAAACCCTAATGTTGATTTTTTTTAATCGAATTTAATATAATTTTTTATTTCAGTAACTTTATAAGCAATCTCATTGACCTGAGAAATAAATAACAAAAAAAGAAGCTCGAGGGTACAGATAAATTTGATTTCTTTGTAAAGACACAACCTCGTGTTTCTGCTGGATAAGAAACTTGAGTGAACCAAATTTGCGAGGTGATACTACAAAAGTTTTATCGAAGAGAGATTCCATCCATGGTTATCTTGAATTGAATTGGGTTAAACTAAAGGTATTTATAACTTGTATCAGTCCCATTTTATTTGTTTATCCTTGCACAAACCATCACTTGTGTTGCAGTAATTGACTGTACAGATTTTCACTAAACAATCTAGTACCATATTTTAGTGCAAAATACTAAATGATCTTTTGTTTTGCAATAGAAAATGTTTACTCGCGTATCAGAAAATTTGACCGATATGTGAACTAGTTGTCCAATCCGATCGAACTCAATTGATTTCCAAACCACAAGTCAACTTACCCGCCATTATCACTGGACGGAGCAAAACACATTTTTCAACAAATTTTTTTATCTTACATATATTATATCAAAAAAATAATACAATATTTTTTTAAAAAAATTATTTCAAATAATCTACTATCCAAACACACTTCCTAAATTGCTTTGCTAAAATCAAAATAGATCCTAAACTTTATTACGAGTCGATTTAATAAATATTGATCCTGTGTCGAAAAGTTTATTTCTCAAGCAATTGCTTTCTTAAAATAGAATAATTTCATCAAATTGAGATTTCATATTTTTGATAGAGAACATTTGATGTGTGCATAAAGGTTTTAATGTTGTAGTATAATACAAGTACTTAAAATAAGTATTTACTAGGTCTAGTATTAACAACCTTTTACTATTTAAAATGAGTATTTACTCTTGACATGCTTTTGTTTTCAATGGTCTTCTATCTTTCCAACAAATCATTGTTGACTAATGACTTCCTTCAGCAAACCAGGACCGGCCCAATATCACAAAGTTCAATCAGTTGTAGACTAAAAAGGAAACGAACCTTGGCCCAGTAGTGCGAATTCGGCCACTTGTTGAAAGCCTTACCAAGCCCGTTTGGTCTGTATCTTTGGGAGTTCATGGAGAAAAATTATGCATCTGTTTGGACAGAAATTCTATTTCAAACAATATTTTATTTGCACAACAAACATAATTCTTAATTAATTTTTTAAAATTTTATCAACCATCTTTTTATCTCGCGTATATCACATTTTAAGAAGTATTACAGTAAATTTTTTTGTGTCAATTTTACTATACTATCATAATCTAAGGAGGAGACCCAATTGGGTCTAAGGGGGCGGTGAAGACTGAACTACCACCGGACCAGACGGGTGCGCTACGCATCTATCTGAATTTTTTTTAAGAAGCCATTTAATGTGATAATTGGTGAAAAATAAGGTTTAAATGACTTAGTAGTGACCAGTAGCCCAAAGACTAGTGGTTAGTAATTATTCAAGATACAATTTCATGTATATGACAGTCAGTTCTCATTCCGATGTGTGAAGATCATTTTAAAGACAATTTTCCAAAAATTAGAAAAGCTAACCCAAAAGGCTCAACCAATTGTCAAGACTAGAATTCCGAGGAAGGAAACCTCAAAAATACACTCTTATGAACATCTATTGTAAAATGTATATCATATAATATGAAAGAAAACGTTTGTTGAAAAGAAATATAATATGAAAGAAACCAATGCAAAGAAGACACTAGCACTATCACACTCAAACAACCTTTCAGACAGAACCTGTGCTTTAAAACTCGGACCGGGCCGGCCGGTTCGACCGTTGAACCGAGAACCGGCCAAGTGTCTTGTCCGAGTTATGCTAAAAATTGAGTAAGTAAAAATTCGATAAAAAATCGGGTTTGATCGGGGAAAAACCAAATTTTTGGGTTCAATCAAGCATTTAAAAAAAAACTCAAATTTTTTTAATATTATATTTTGACCCTAGATTGCTAAAAATTATTAATATACCTCAAATATTTCATACTTTATCAATGTTGTCTTAAAGTTTGGTATTATTTTTCAATTAAATTCATAATTTTAATTCTAAACTTGTTAATGCTCATTAAATAATATAAATTGCTACTTGATTGTTCTGGTAAATCTATATTAGAACATTTTATACACACACAACAAACTGTAAATGGATTGTCTTTCATAACTGTTACAGGTTGTATAAAAATGTTCCCAAGTGTTTTTGAGTTGAAGAAAAGGAAAAGAAGTTCCAATGCCCCCACACACAAAAGAGAATCATAAAGAAAAGAAAAAGAAGAATCCAGTTCAACCAAAAAGGCCTCTCGAGCAATCACGTCATATCAGGAGCGAAGATAAACTCCAAGGTAAGGTGGAAAATGGGAATGAACGCACGCCCCTCTTCAGCTTCTTTACCCTTCGAGTCGCCGTGGTTCCAAAAGTCCAAACTTTCGAGTCACTTCGTAACACCACGTGGGGTAGCATCCAAAAGTGGGCACAGTCCACACGAAAACGACGTTATCAGCCCTTCTTCTTACACGTGTAACCATCTCTAGCCCTTAGCCTGGCCCAGGCCCAGTGGCCCATTACTTGTTTGTTGGTCCGGCCCCACCAAAGAGAATAACAACAGCATAAGGCGCCGAATAAAGTCTTATCCTTTTCAGCAAATTGATCAAGCTCGCTAAAAGCCTAAAAGCAAACCCTCCCCAGTCCCCACTCTATAAAGTCTAAAGTCTAAACGAGAGGTTCAGATTCGAACCACCGGTTCCGTGCACCTTCGCGCGCTTCGTCTTGAGCCTTACGCCTTTCTAGTCTTTTGTCGTTTGCCGTCCCCCAACAATACAGGCCCCCCGCGCGGTTTTTATTCCCCCTTTTATCTCTCTCTTATTTAAAAACTTGATGATTACCTAAGTAAGGTTCCTATTTGTTAAATTGGATCCCTCTCCTAAGGTTGTGTTTGAATTGCAAATTTTTTGAAATTTTTATTTAAAAAATATATTGTATTGATATGATATATGTAAGATAAAAATATAATTAAAAAATGTGTTCATGAAAATTTTATTTGAGATATTTTATTAATGAAAAATCCCTTGCCAAACAAGGCGTAACAAATTAATGCAACAAAATAACTTACAGGAGCACTTATTAGTAGTTGATCATGTTGATTAAAATCTCATTTTTTTTTCTATTTTGGTTCTCAAGGAAAATGAAAAGGTGTATCCATTAGTTAACTTTTTTAGTGCATTAAATAAATCAATCAAAATGGCTCGTAACTTATTTACAAGATACAGAGACATTCATCAACAAGAAGTTAGAATATCTCTTGAATGGAGTAATCTTTTTTTAAAGAAAATATATCAAAAAATCTCTACGTTTTTCTAAACATATTTCCTAATTACCTTTTTATCTTACGTATATTAAATCGTTACATATATTTTCTACAAAAACTTCAAAAAATTATAATCCAAACACAACCTTATGCTTATGGTGTCAATCATCCCTCAACTTCTTTTTAAACTTTTCACTAACTTGACCATTGATCTTGTTCTACCGTTGTGTAATTACACAATGAAATTGATTCTTGCTTTCCGTGCAAATATTGCAAATTTGAGGAAAGGAATCAGTGCGGTTGGGTTCCATTCGATTCGGTCTAATTGTTATACTTTTTATATTATTAGTATATAATCATATTATATTGTTATATTTTTAGTAAAATAATGTATAAAATTAAAAAATACTTGACGTATATTTAATATAATATTTTTATATATTCGAACACATATAATAATTGAACAGAACTCTGCACAAAACACAACTACACCGACACCTTATCCGCAATTTTGCAACCATTGCCATGCAAGCGAAATGGGTCATTGCACATTTGCACTTGCCACTTGGTGGCGAAAGAAAAGGCTGTAGCTTTTTTGTGCCACGTGGAAGCCCAGTAGGACGAAGTCATGAGTTGCTTCCACCAAAAGATTGGATGAGTCAAAATGTGTTATGCAAGAATCACACTTAGCAGTTAACAGCTTCCGCAAGAAGCCATGTGCCGTATATTGCCAACCATTACTGCCACCTAAATTTTGCTCTCTGTATATATAGAGTGAGACCCTGACCCGGTTCATATCTATCCATTTTGTTTCGTTTGCATACTAGCAGCTGAGTACCTTTGTTGGTTAGCCGAGAGGATTGAATGACATTGAACATGGAGGTCGGTGGCGGATATGATCATTTTGGGATGATGATGGGGGAGGAGGAGGAGGTGGAGGAAGGCTGTAGGACACCGACGCACGAGGGGTCCAGGATTCCGGTGGCGGCGGCGGAGTGTCCGCCAGCCCCAAAAAGGAAACGAGTTTACATGAGGAAGCAGAAGCAGCAGCAGAGGAGCATGCCCCAGAAGCCCAAGGATGGGTACTTCCAGCATCCCGACCTTGATCTTCTCTTTAAAATGATGTCGACAAGGGAACCACATGTCCAAATCCAGTCTTGTTTTG
This sequence comes from Coffea humblotiana, assembly GCA_023065735.1. Classification (NCBI taxonomy): domain Eukaryota; kingdom Viridiplantae; phylum Streptophyta; class Magnoliopsida; order Gentianales; family Rubiaceae; genus Coffea; species Coffea humblotiana. The sequence continues at coordinate 5,727,661 of CM041209.1, read as the reverse complement.
AAAGGAGACCTGATAGCGCCTGCTATTAATTGTTTGTTACTCATCTTACTTTTTGTATATTAGCATTAATGTTGCAGAAAATTACTGCTGAAGTTGGTTAGGCCTTAGGAGTTAGGATTAGTTTCTTCTTTTCCTGATCCAAGTACTTTTTTTTGGGTCATCTATGTTTGTAGCTTCTGTAATTTTCTAATTTATTTGTGGATGGTTTTACAAATATGAGGAACTAACATTGTCAACGTTGAATTGTTAAAGCCTTCTATTAAACACACCCTCCCAACATTAACCCGGTTCTCTGTTTTGGGCATTTTTTTTTTCTTTTAACTATGACATGGTTTGCCAGTTCTTCCTTGCAGTTAGCAGGGGAAATGATGCATTCCGGCAATTTTTGCTTCACTACCTGCCGGAGCCGTGGAACAAGAAGTTCAATACTTTTTGTTAGCTAGAACAAAGTCCACGAGAAGATAAAATTAAAAGAAGGGAATTACCCAAAAAATTAAAATTAAAAGAAGGGATTAATAAAACAAATTATAGAAGCATTGGCTCCATCGATGCGCTTAATGCTAACAGTTTTTGTGGATTCTTTTTGGATGAAAAAGTAAGAACTACTTTCAAAGGTGCCCCTGTAAGGTAATACTTAAAATGACTGAGGTTTCTAGGCTTGTGGCGGATGCTCAAGCAGCCTCTGCAGAAGTTTTCAGTCTCTGTTGCTAAAATTTCTGTGGTCGAAACGATTACCGGGAAAATCATTCAGAGCAATTTTGTACAAAATGTACAAGACATAACTCTATCGGTATACACAGCGTAATTTACTTTTAATAACATATAATTTATAAAACAAAATTTTTAAGTCCTATATATGATGATGTGAAAAATGAGATACAATATTAATTCTGAATCTTATATTTTTTGACCAAATCTTGACCATGGCCCTTTTAAATAATTGCTTGCTTCCTGCGATCGTTTCTGCCCTCTTTCTTCCGGGCTTTCCTCCGGGAGAGGTAAGCTAGATGTTCATCAATAAGGAGTTCCCTAGAGGCTAGAGGACTCTTGTTGCCCCATCAGAGTCGAAAAGTAGTCAGATTAAGCATCCTCTTTACCGTTTAACAGTATTGCCCATGTCAAGCTTTTCGCAAGTAAATGCAAAGACTCGAAATTCAGCTGTCAAGCTTGTAACAGTGGTCATGCGTCCCAGTATTTGCTATAGAACACCAATTTAGTCCCCTTCTCCGTCTAGCAAATGATTCGGTAGGCCTTCTATGCTGGCTGGTCGCTTCTGCACTCAGTCTAACCATTGCTACTTCTGAATTGACACGAGTTTTTTCCTTAGCGGTGTTTGTTGTCCTAATTTTTTGGAATTTTCTTTATGAGCGACGGCTTCTTAGGCGTCCCCACTCGCAAGCCGCAAAGGATTTAGTAATCGTACTGCCTCTGAGAGGTCAGCCTCGTTTTCTATAAAAAGCATTTTTGCATATGATTTTTCTGGAGTTTCGAGCATGGACCAGTTGTTTCAGGCCGTTCAAATATTTCCACAGGCTCTGCTTAGTATCTAAAATTTTACTACAACTGTACTTTTTTTTTTAATATTGATATTTGTTGAATATACCAAGAACACTCTTCTCCCTCCCTTCATCACCTGTCAACGACCATCGCCAATTTTTGCCACTCACCATTGTACTCGCCTCTGCCACCAATTTCCTATTTAATGTATTTTTTTAATGCTTTTGAAACCTTACGAGTCTTTGATATTACTGTAGACAGTGTTTGAATCAAATTTCTTTCTTTTTTTTTTTTAAACAAGCAAAAAAGGGCCATCCAGACAGACCCTAGATTGCAATCATCGACTAAACGAGCTCAAGATACTTTTGTGTTTGGAAAGACGATTATTTAGAATTTTTTTAAAAATAACATTGTAATATATTTTGTAATATGATGTGTGTGAAATAAAAAAGTTAATTGAGAAAATAAAATGGAGATTTGGAAAAGCATCATCTATGATACAAGCAAAATATTTTTTTATAAAAAAAAGTGATGTATCCAAACAAGAGCTAATTATTATGGAGATAGAAGATTATTTGGGAAAACTTTTTAAAATAATTTCATAATATATATTTTTTTGTAATGTATGTAAATGATATTGAAAGATAATTGGAAGCATGTCTATGATGTAGTAAAAAAAATTTATTTTCCAAATAACAAACCATGTTTTCAAGGCGATATCATAATTCATAAATTACAAGTATATAATCTTTTTCTTCTTAGAAAACTATGACCTGTTTTGTAAAGGAGAGGTTGTTTGGATTGCATCTTCAACAAGTTTTTGGAGAAAAATTACTGTAGCAGTTTTATGAGATGCAAGGTAAAAAAATAATTAAGAAATATGTAAAATAAATATTCAAAAAAAAAAGATTTTCTGAGAAAAATTAGCAATCCAAAGAAGGCCGTTTTCTGAAATCCAAGGTAAATGCAATGCAAAAAGTGAATGCCGAATCTAGATCTACAAATTTGTAATAAAGAACCGGTCCCCAGGAGGCGGAAGGATTTTGGCAATGGGCCGAGAGTCCTTTTATTTTTCGTTGGGTCTCAAAATCAAATGGGCTAATGAATGAATACCTGACGAGACTTTGCTTGTCAGCAAGAATTTGCACAACAAAACAGCCACATTTCATGCAGAGACAAGCCCATTAAAATTGACTGATGTGGCCTAAGCTAGGGTAGGTGGACTCGACAGTCCAACTCCGGGCTGGATGATTCGATCTCAAACTCAGGTCCACGGCACAAATTCTAGCAAGAACAAATTTTGATTGCGTGGTGCTAAATGGACAGACCAGAAATCGTTGCTCTTCTTTTCTCGTGCCCATGCAAATGTATTGTCAAAAAAAAAAAAAAAGTTTAGAATCTACGGAGCATAGTTTCTCACGATTCCTCCACCCAACTCATTTCTTTTGGCAAAATCTTTAGCTAAACTATGTGCATAGATTGGTTCAACATAATATGCAACATATGTGGACGAAACCATGTGGTGTTGTTTTTCATTTTTATAATAAAAAGTTTGGATGGATTTGATTCGATCACTATCACGATTAGCGTATGACTCTGAAATTATAAGTTACTTATAAAATTTTTTACAAATTATTTATTAATATAGCTCTCGTGTCAATAACAAAATTTAAACACGAGCTATTTTATGAAAAAAAATTATTCGATTTTATCAATTGAACCAACTTATCTAGGCTTTGGTGTTGTATGTGATCCATAAGAAAGCGTATGACAATTGTCCCAATTGAATGGTGTGTGGGGTCTCCTGCACCTAATCGACGACATATCGAGAATATGCAGTGGCCCAAAAAAATTAAAGCACATGTGATATGGGCCATAAAAATTCACAAAAAATGATTTACATATGTTAAGGTTTGATGTCACTTATGCCGACTCCAGTGATTGATGGGATATGTAGACAATTTGTTGGTGTCAGTCATTTTTGATGGCGTCAGATGGAACTAGAAATCATAAGAGAGATCCTTAGGAAGGGACGTTTCGTTCGTGAGAGCGAATTCAAGCGTTAAAGGCTTAAAGCGCGCAAAAGCTAAGTAGCTAACCAACGAACCATCCGAAATGGGCCTCTCCAATTCTAACTTTGTCCAGTTACGTAATGGATCTGATATTCAGTGTCTGTGTGTGTGTCCAAACTACTTTTGATACTTATCCACCATTAATATAATTTTTATCAAGTAATATGTATTTTTATTTTAACTTTCAACTTATTTAATAAATCTTAATTTTCAATGGTAACTACCAATTATGGTTTTGAATTACTACCAAATAACTATTTTTTATACATTTTATTTTGGTAAAATTTCTCTATGTGTACTCCAAAAATTTGACAAACATTTTTCTTACTAGTTGTACATATATTAGTGTGTGCTTTGGATACTAGTATATACAGTGTAACGGTGAGTGATGTAAACATACGGTATCACTTTTAAAATTCCTAAATTACCTTTAATTATAAGGGTAAATTGATATCAATATATTGTTAAAAAAAATTTCTCACAATCGCTTCCTCACACTAACTCGTTTACATCCCCACCTTTTTTCTCCACCATGATTTTAAATACAATAACTTCCTCTAAAGTAGTAACTTTAGATTGTTTTTTTTTAGATAAATACATATATGTTTATCATGATATGTAACTTAATATGAAAAAATAATCATACGTTTTCTTGAATTAAGCACCCACTTAGGGTGTACTAAACATACTAATAAACATAAATTTTGTGATAAATGTATGCAAAACTCTCGATTACAACAAAATTGTGTTTCTTGATACAACTTGCCGGAACTAAACAAAGGTTGAAACAAGGTTGAACGGGAGAGATATCAAACCATCAATCCCCTTCTTCGCATCCCACAAATGCCATCATCGCCAAACTCTTGCATCTTTATGCATGTGATGGCAGTCACCGATATGGTACAATCACCTCTACAGTCTACGGTCTCAAGCCCAGCTGCAATCATCCTTCGTTGCAACTCATATACATATTTAGAATTTGACTCTTAAAATCTGTTTAAACTAGCGTAACAAAAGGGAAAAAAAAAATCTGTTCGAGTTGTGCGCTATTTTAAGCTAGAATTGTCCAACATCAAGTCTCCTGTACGAGAAAAATCAAAGAAGAAGGGATTCCATTGACATTTCTCTCGTATGTTTAGATAGTCCACTTCCAGACTTCCACTATTCAAGTTAGACAGTCGTCCTTAAGAGTAAATCAGTAAGTGTTGTAGGTTTGTATCAGTAGTACTTATGCAATAGTAAATGAGAGTGCAAGCCAGTAGACCTTGATCAATACGGAGAAGAAGTTATACTGTGAAAATGGGAATGGTTGAAGTCAAATACGGACAAAATATAGGGCTTCATCATGTACAACACATTACTTCACCTAAAACAAGAAAGAATTGCCTACATTCTCTCAAGGCAAAAAAAAAAAAAAAACCCATGTTGTCTGAGAAAATTACATTGAATTAGACTTCATTCAAAACGTCGACTTGTGTTTCAAAGTACTTTAATTGTGTACTGCAAAAGATCTCAGCAATTCATATAATTTGTTCATGAAATTGATCATGAACGTCATGTCACTCCATGAATGTTAATTGGTAAAGACATTTAAGGCCTTATTGCTTATACAGAGACTAATGAATGCATGCACAAAAAATGAATTGTTACACCATGTTTGCTTTCTCAAGTCTGATGAACAATAAGATGTGCGTCAGTAAAATCGAAAATAGCAATTCCAGAGAGAAGCCCGTAGTTTACCTTTTGAATATGAACCCCACAGATAGTGTCAAGTATCAACTCTTCCTCAGATTCCCCCACCTAAAGCCAGCCTTTTCTCATCTCTCGATATGTGATCATGATGCGATTCATAAATTTGTGGCATACACGACTACCTAAATATTCTTCATTATCATTAGTCAATTTCGCTGCTTACAGCCTCTAAAAAACAAGTTGATCTTTTAAAGTTATTGTTCCCAGAGATTGGCTCCCTTCACTTCCATGGGGATAAAAAGGGTTCCTAATTCCGGATGCAATAGCCATCCCATTTTATCAACATATGCTGTATTAGCCAGGTCCCAATTTACTTTAAAACATAATAATATTAAAGTGTGTTCCACCATGTAGGGGGAGGATCAACATAACGAACGAAAAAAAAAGCAAAATCATGTTAACATGACATGGCTTCATTCAAGATGAAGGGAGTCAGGTCGAAAATAGTTCAACCAGACATTAATAACGAGCTACGACACTGGCGTCTCATTTGTACCACGCCATTCGACTGGTATTAAAATCTGAAAGAGAGAAGACAAAGATATGGTTGCACTTGCACGGGATTCAACAAGCAATTAAGTTTGACAAAAAAGGGAAATTGAACAAGGTCAAGAAATAGGAGGCAGAAAAAGTGTACGAGGCAGTTACTCTTTGGTGGCATGTGTTGAAAGAGGGCCATAGACACGTACAGGCTGAGGACTGGTGAGTTTCCAAATGAAGAAAGCAATCTCTAACTTGTGCGGTGCTGGCGTGCTGCATTGTGATATTGTCCAATATATATTAGGATGTCCTGTCCTCTTCAATCCATCAGCGGAATTTCTGGGCTCGACTTTGATGAATCAGATCAATTACTTAGCTTGCGAAAAACCAAGCAACTCGAGGTACATTAGGGTTTCCGTCTTCCTTCGGTTCCTCCACGAAGGTACGAGCTAAATTTGACTTCATGTTTTTTTTTTTTTGCTATTTTTTTCTTGGTGTTTGAAGGAATTATTTTGATTATGCGACAAGAATAATCAACTGAATAAATTGCCTAAAGATGTATAAAACTAGGATATCAGAATAAAGTAGTCAAACCGTAATTTGTTTCTTGTAAATTGTAATTATCTTGTTGACTTTGCAAATCAAACAAGCCCAATTTAATAGTTTAGGAAATGCTAAGCTAGCGATGATAGTATTATTGATTCATATTCCTGATTTTGAGAAGGATGCTTCATGCATCGCTAAGTAGTGAATGCCTATCCACCATCAATTTTACAAGAACCTAAAACCTTAACAGAGACTAAGGGTGCATTTGATAAAATTGAAATTTGAAAATTGAAATCTGAAATATGAAATTTGAAATTTGAATCCATTAAATTACTTAAACTGTTAAGTATTAAATATAATACATTTAAGTGTATATTATATTCAGTGATAAGTGAGTAGTTTTTCACATGTTTTTTGAAGTAAGTTTTGCTTAAGAAATTCAGTGCCACTTAATTAATTCAGATGTTCAATTTTTGATTATCAAATGCGTCTGAATATGTTAAGATTTGAGTCTATTAAATTTAAGTGCTGAATTAACTTATCAAACAAGATCTAAACAATCTAGCATAGAAATAGTACGTAGCTGGTAAATGAGGTCGAAATTTGGGGATGGCGAAGTGAATATTTGGCGAGAGCTTGAAATTTGGCGATAGAGAGGAAATGTTGTAGGCCATGGGAAGATCAGCAAGTCGCCCACACTGGCGTGTAAAGAAGAGCTCCAGCAAATCAATAAGTAAGCATATCTGCATAACAATTTGTTTCCTATTATTTTCACCTAGGTTAAGTGACGCTAATGTGAGCACACCTGAAACTGATAGACTCTCAGATGCTATTTGTTGTCTTTCTGATGAGGATCAACTGTCAGCTGTAAACAATTGAGTCTGGGTGGCATGTGATGATAGGGTAGAGGAAGATTTTTAATGGACCTGACCACGAAAAAGCATTTGATTCATTATTAAGATTCAAAAGGTAAGACAAGTGCGATTTGAAATACAAATGTACGGGTTCTTTTGATGTTGAAATTTCTCAGATTTCCACTGAAATATAATCATAAAATCCTGGGACGAGCATTGGTTTTCTTGTTGCAATGTTGTACTCGTAACACTTGTCTTTCACTGATATATTCCCACTTTCTAGTTTATGGAGAAGCTGTATTACTTGACGATCCCAAACTTCATTACAAAGTGAACATTTTTGCCCTCCACCTAAAACTTACTAATTGTTTTGTTTTAAAAGACTTAAAAAAAAAAATCAGTTTCCCGGGCCGTAAAACCTAACGCGTGATAGAATATTTCTATCAATGTCTTACTAAAATAATATATATATTTAGCTTCTGGATGATTAGCAGTCAAAGGTGAAAACTGAATATCGTCTGTTTGAATAAATTAAATAGTTGTATATAGTTACATTCACCTTAATGAAATTAAGTGCCAAAGCAGATCTTTTTGATATTAGTTGGTGCAGGAAAGTTTCAGTTTCTGGTCACTTTTGCTTAAATTACTTTGTTATTGATTTAAAAAAAAGGAATTATTTTGTTATCCGTCACCAAACCAAGGCTCTATACTTTATCTTCATTTTTTTTTTTCATTCAATAAAGAAGAAGAAAAGCAGGGAGAGTTGGGTTGGGTGATTAGGAAAAAGGAAATCTAGTAAGTAAGAGGTTACGAGTTCAAAACCTCTCCTCTACCAAAAAAAAATGAAGAAGAAGAAGAAAAGCTTTTTGATAATGCGATATTCAAATATTACCATTTATCTCTTCTAGAAGAAGTTTCATACCTATTAAACTATGATTCTTGGGAAAAAGAAACAAAGAGATTGGAGCTTAAGCTGACGATTTCTTCATTTACTCTTTTAGTTGCATAACAGAGTGGAAAGTAAGGTTGCGTTTGAATTGCTATTTTTTAAAATTTTGATTAAAAAATATATAATAAATCGTTCAGAAAAAATATATATAATATGTAAGATAAAAAAGTGATTAAAAAATATATCAAGAAATATTTTCAAAATTTTTGGGCAAAAATTGACAATCCGAACATCACCTACATATAAGGGTGACAATTTTTGACACGACCTGAAAACATGACACGAAGCTAACACGAAATTAATGGGTTTGGGTTGAGGTTTTGCGTGTTCGGGTCAGAATTGGGTTGAACTCGATGAACCCGAAAAGAAAACGAGTTGAATTCGGATCAACCCGTGGGTGACCCAATATGGCCCGATAACTCGTTTATGAATTAAAAATAATTTAATAAATATAAAAATTATTTTATCTAACTAAACTAAGTTATTCTTTTTTTCCCAAAGGCATTAATCACTTAATCCTAAATGAATTTATTTAACTTGTGTGAAGTTGAAATTATTATATTTGGACAAATAATGTATTATATTATTTTAATTTATTTTATATTTAATTTGGGATAAAACACTTTTACGGTGTTTTATTTTTTTTAGATTTGATTTGGAATTATTTATTTAAATTTTTATTACTTGATTATGTCATTAGTTTTGTGCGAAATTGGTTTTATTAGGAATTACAGTGGTAAATTAATAAATTAAAATTAAGTTTCGAGTCATTTCGAGTCGACCCGCCAACTTAAAATTTTTGGATTCGGGTCAGATATCCTGACCTGTTTTGAGTTGTCGGGTCAGGTTCGGATCAACAGATTTTCCGTTATACTCGAGTCTCAACCCGACCCGCCAACTCAATTTAGATCCGATTGCTACCCCTAACTACCTATTTGGAACAAATATTTAGAGTACGACCAGTGAGCCATTGCTTCATTCCGCAAAGAACTAGTAAAGGCGTAAATCTAGAGTGGACGTTGTAGAAGCTCTGAACCAACCACAAACTTCTACGCATTAGCCTAGGCAGAAATACAGGCAAGCTGAAACGGGCGTCCAGGAAATCAAGGAAACCACCGACGCCTGGTGGGAATGCTCATCCAAGAGGAAGGGTGGTCAAATCAATTGTAGTATAACTTTTAAAAACTGTGCTCCGTACGAGCATAAAAAGAGAGAGAGAGAGAAAGCGGAGGTAAATCAGTGAATGTCCCAAGAGCCACGACACCGCCTTACTCCCCGGACCCTCTGTTAATTTGAGTCCAATCAATTAATTTGGTTAAATATACCGTGTCTCATAAATATCCTCTTTTTTTTTTTCTTTGGCTGGCCCAATAGGTTGGTCGGTCGGTCAGTCTTGACATTTTTGCAAACAAACACGCAACCTTTGCTAATCACAGCAATTGTAATAATCACACTCGTAATTCATATCTTGGAATTGTGTTTATGCTAACAAACAAGTGAGGGTTGGAGGCATACATGATTAACGAAATTATTTATTGAGTGTTGGAGATCACTCTAGCAAAACAATCTAAGCTACCAAACGCTTCGACAAGTTTAATGATGTTCTTGTCGTAAAAGATAAAAAAAAAATATCCTTATTTGACATCAGCCATTCATCTTTTGTGTTTGATTGTGATGGAAACTAGTATGAAAAATCCATGGCTTATTAGTTCAACAGTTACGATAAGGTGGATATCAGCTGGAAAAATGGCAACAACCTAAGAACACTACTCTTGATCAGGAGGCCAAACTTGGTCAATGCGTAAGAAGTGGCTAAGCTACACCGATACAACTGAGCCGTTCCTAGGATATGTGACTTGACCTAGTCAATGACGTGCCATAAATGATTCACTCCCTCTACAGATTTAAGAGAAATGGAGTAACAATTGTGGAAGACATGTGTCGGTAAGAATAAATCAGGAAATATTAGAATTTTATATTTTATAATTTAAATCATAAAAAGGTTCAAGATCTAGAGTTGTTACCCTTGTCATGTCTTGTCCCCTCTCTCAGAGAAGCATACTCTAATCGGCCAATATGATGAAACTTCAAGATGTTTTAATGCGGAACAAGATATTTGCAATTTTGAATCAACACTTCCAGCTTTTTAAGTGATGAAGGTAGACTAGGGTCATAATTTTTAGGGTTATTGTCACTTTATCTGGTTAATGTTTGGTGTCACTATCAATTTCCACTTTAATGCTGTCTTTTAGTCACTTTACCCTCAAAACTAATGGTCAAATTTAACGGAATTGGTTAATTAAAGTAAAAAGACATGTTTAGCACTTAAAGTTATTATCACTTTACCCCCATAAACTATAGTCTCATTATCAATTTATTCCATAGAATTATTTTTTAGACAATTTATCCCACCATTATACTAACCTAGCAAGTTAAAAAACTTTAGAAGAAAATACCCTCCTATTTGTATAATAAAAACAATAAAAAATTTAAAGCTGCTCTTATCTTTTTTAGTATTAAGGAAAAAAGTCAAAAGTATTAATCTCTTTCTTCTTGACAATCTCATTAATATTAAAAAAAATAAAAAGACGGGGAGAGTGAGGGGGAGAGAGAGAGAGTTCGATTCTTTTTTTTAAAATTAATACAAATAAGAAAGAATCAAACACTTTTATTATTTTAAAATTATTTCACTTTTTTGTTTATGACTAAATTCTAATCCTAATCCCAACAACTTTAAAATAATATGATAATGTTAGACTCTTCTTTATTTTTTCTTTGCAAAATCTAATTTTTTGTCTCCTTCTTTCTTATTTCCTTTTCTTTTCCTAGTATTAATAAGTGTGAAAAAAGAAATTTGAGAAAAATCCTTTATTTTTATGTTTTTGGATCTCTTCAAGTGAAAAAAGGAAGAATAACCATTCCAGATTTTTATTTTTAATTATATATAAAAGGGTAAATATATTTAAAAAAATTTGACCATACTAGTTAGATTAATGATGAAGTAAAATGCTTAGAAAATAATGTTAGAAATTAAAACGATTATATCACTATAATTTAAAGGGATAAATTAATAATAACAATGTAGTAATGTTATAGAATTAAAGGGTATTTTTGTCCAAAATTTCTTAACACGTTGAGTTGAATTACTTAAGGTGATGAAGTAACTAAACAATAACGTTAAGGGGTAAACTGATAGTAGTGATATAGTTTAAAGGGATAAAGTGATGATAAACCTTGGCCAATGAATGAGGAAATAATACTAGCTGGAGAAGAGCAAAAGAATATAACTAAATACATTAGGTTTTATTGCTCACGTTTTATACATTCACAAATGTAGCTTGAGTCAAGTCACCGAGCATGAGAATTATGCGCAAGAATATGTGTGGGAGACCAAGTTAGAAGAAAGTTTTCTGCTCAAAATCTGATAGAATGAAAAATTTAGGACACCATGATAGATGTAGAAGCTGATGCACCTTAAACCTGCAAAAGAGTTTGTTAAAAGCAGATAGGATTGTATTAAAAAAAAATACATGCAAAATCATCCTGGTACGGAAAGGTGGAGATATCATAAGAGTTCATACTAGAAATTATTAGCACTGCTATCAAAACCATAAAAAAGAAAAATAAATGTTGCTATCAAGTAGTAATTCACTCGTACATGACAATTCAGGATTTGAATTAGAAACAAATATCCATCACCTTGTTCAACGCATCTATATTCCTATGAATTTGGTTACAAATGGTCTGATCATGAATAGGGGCTCAAATCATGAAGGGTTCCTATAGCGACAGCCAAGTCATTTGTGCTAATTGCTAAGGAGGAATCATCAACACATAAGACTTGTACATGTACAATTGTCTGAAAGTACCAGGATTAATTAGCTGCCAAAGACTTCCATGTATAATTGGCCAGAAGCCACTGGCGTGATTCTCGCCATTTGTAAGATTAAATGTCAACTAAGCTTTACAGAGGAGTGTTTAGCTGGCCTTTAGATCCAGCATTGAAATGTTTCCTATTCGATGATTTAGATTGTAGCTTAGTTACAGAAGCCTAACGTTTGGAGATGCTATGAGCCCTAATTATTTCTATGGGAATAAATATGTATAATTTCTTTTATTGAATCTTAATATATAATAAAAAATTCTGGAAAGAAAGGAAGCTGTGCTCGTAGAACACAATCGGTGCTCTTAAAATATTTATAGCTTCGAACTGATTATTGCGATACAGATAAAGGCTTTTTTTCAGTTTCATCTTTTATTTTTCTTCTGTTTTTCAATTTGTCAGGACAAATATTTTAAGACTCAGGGACTGCGTTAAAAAAAAAGAGATAAAAAGTCAATTTCTGAAATCTGGCAAGAAAACAAGCAGCTACCTAAGAGACAAGGAACAAGACCAGATAGTCTCACTGGCAATCGCTTTCAAGGATTTGTATTAGTTCGTTAACTATAAAATATAAACCAATTCTAAGGTGCGAAAATTTCAGTAGACCAAGAAGCAAAAACTAAAAAAGTACTGGCAATTACTTGTCTTACAACGTTTGACTTGCCTCATCTCACAAAAATTTAAGCTATAAAACGTTTGACTTGCCGGCCTGGTACAAAATATCTCTTTATATTAATCCAGAGATTTAAACCCAAAATATAAGGTGAGCACTTCTGTGAACAAATTTCTACAAGTCTGATCAATGGGGAAATCGGATTTTTCTATCTATTCTTTCGTTGCTCACATTTGAAACTACTCTCGTTTTAGACTTGGTTTAGTGCATGTCAAGCGAAAAATATATGGACAACAAAAAAAGGGCAAAGCAAATTAATAGTTGTACTTCGGTCGCAAAATTGATCTTGTAATTTAGGAGGATTGAAGGGCTTCAGATTATCTACAAAAATGAGAAAGACATAACAACTTTAGGTAATAGCAGGCAAGAGAAAAAGGGGGAAAAAAGGTTAGATTCATCTACCCTAATACTCGATCAAGATCCATTTAAGCCCGCTTACTTCATAGGGTTCCATCGAAAATGAAAAGTCATAAATGACAGCGGTGGTAAAAAAATGAGAAACTAAAACACGTAACCTTCCAAAACCTACTGAGATCAGATCACAACCGATATCATGATATCATTTCAATCTCCATCAATTCTCCCAACCTGAAAATGCTTGTAGAGGACGTAACAAATCTGCAAACCTGAATGGCACCATTACTAGCTAATTGGCTCTCTCATTTTCCTTTCATTTTCAGTCAGATGCTTTTACTCTCTCTTGACATCTTTGGAATTGTTCAGAGTCAGTAAGTATTAAAGATACAGATATATTTTGGTTCCTAGGATTGCGATGGCTAACTGTTGTGATGTACTCTCTTTATCTCTCTCCTCACAAGTCTATTGACACCCAACAAATCCTAATATCTCGTATTTAATACTCATCCCTTCTCCTGATCTACTCTATAAATAGTCACCATCTCAATACCCCTGACCCTCAATCCCATAAGCTTTATTCCTTCTCTTCCCTTCTTCCACTTAATCTTTAATTAGTTCATCAGCTGTAGACCCTCTTTTCCGTAGTTTGATTGTAAAAGTTTATAGCTTTACAAGCTAGAGTACCTCCTCCAAATAGCTTTCCTACAAACTAGATCTCTTTGTATTCAAGGAGGTTGAAGCTTTGAATTCACATCCTTTTTTCCCCGTTTTCTTTTTCAACTGGGGATGTGCTTCAGTCATGATTAGGGTTTTCTGTAGGTTTCGTTTGGTACCCGTTTTCCTGTATTGCATGTATTGATGAAGGTGATGAGGATTCATAAAGATCTGAATATGACCCAGTCAGTTTTTGCGGGTGGAGCACCATCAAGATTCACGAACCTTTACTAGGGTTTCTTTGGAGTGGTGACTGGGGAATGTAATCAAGATTATGATTTGGTCGTTCCCTTTGACTCCACGAACTCGTTGCTTTCGGGAATCTTGATGATGCTGCAGCAGCAATGAATGGCTATATATAAATATATATATATGCGCGTATGTGCTGCTTTTCATTTACCTTTCCTTTGTACAAAGTTTTCAACATCAACAATCGAGTATCAGTGTGCAACCAAGGCCTATTTAAGCAGAAGTGCCTGACATAATATGGACAAATAGGGCTGTTTTGGATCTCATCAAAGCAATCTTAGCCGACCATGTGGGGGTAACGTATATGTAGTTTGGGTCCTAATGCCTTGGTTTAAACTTTTCTTAATCCAGAAATGTTCCGATCTCCTTTTTCCTTGTTGCCCTCTTCCTAATCTTGTTGATCAGACAACTACACGGACGTAGTAGGTATGTTTATACTTTATACTTGTCATCTATGCTGTTGCTTCCTGGGGATTTTGCCCAACAAAGTTTCAGGAACCTCCCCCTCCCAACAAACGATTGATCTTGAATGTCCGCCGGAGTACTTTCCCCGTTTGCAGCTGTATAATTATTTTGATGAAGCATCGCTCATGCTTGAAAAAAAATCGCTCACACTTGAAAGTTCCCATTCTTCTTCTTCTTCTTGTTTTTTTTTTCTTTTGGGCTGCTGCACTTTTCTTTTCTTTTGGTGCTAACTTTCGCTAATTTGTTTTTCCTGTAGAACTTCTCACTATCAGATATATCTGTCTGTCTGTCTGTCTTTTTTTTGGGGCCTTCAAAATTGAGTCCTGCGAAGTATCAATCGGAGAAATAGGTAGCCAGTGAACATTGTTGTCGAATTTCGATATTCGGTGTGCAACCTTTGCATGATTATGTTTGTACCTGTTTAGCATGGAAAGGCAAAAAAAAAAAGAAAAAGAAACGATGAACCAGAGTAGGGGCTAATGTTCAGTTACACAATTCTGAAATCTCAGCATAAACTCGCGCAGTATAAACGGATGTTTGCACGTACCTGCACTTTTTGCGGGTGTTTCTGTCGTACACTTGCACTATTCCCCTAGTCGTTGTAATCATCCCGTTAACGGGTTGAGTGCTTTTTTGCACTAGCCCGTGATAGGGTGAATTTCCTCCTCTTCCTCTTGTCTTTAAACTTGAAGAGAATTTATCGATCTCTTTTTGGCTAAATTCCACATTTTCCAATTTTTTGAGTCAGAGGATATTCTTGCATAGCAGGCAGGGTTTAAGAAATTTTTGTTTCAATTCCATTTTGAAAGCATGTGATTTGTAGGAAAATCCACTGTCACATTTTGAGTTAACTAGTCTTATCTTTGAAGTTGCATGGTCCCAGAGAACAAATCTTGCAACAACCCGATTTCCTTCTCCTGTGCTTGATGATATCATATTCTCCCATGTTAATTTTGTGTGTATATATATAGATATATATATCTTCCATTATGGCGATGATATCACATGGTGCCATGTACTTGTGATTATATATATCTTCCATTATAGTCGACACTCGACAGTGATGTAGCAGCAGGCAAGGGAACGTCGAAAAGATAGCCGTGGCCTGAAGCGGACAAAATGATAAAGTGGCACTTGATTTGAGACGAAGTTACTGCATGATAATTTCTGTATTTTTGGTGGTTTCTATCTTTGGCTTTGATTCTATCCACTACCAGAAGCCAATGCAGCTATCAAAATTTCCTCAGGAAAGCTTGCGTCTGTTTACGTTGTAATACGGACGCCCCGTCCGTCTCCTCTCTGTGTATCTTTTTCAAGGTTGGACAATTGGTTGAGAGATTTGTTCACCCTCCTTTTGTTTTCCTCTTGGTTTGGTTTTATCTGATTATATCACTTTTTGAAAGACTACTAGCTAAGTGGTTGTGCTTCCGTTTCTTTTCTTCTTCTTTTTTCCCCTCTTCTCTCTACGGTGACATTTTGGTGGGTTGCAAAATTCATCACTTCGTTGCTTGTTGACCCAAGAAATATTCGAGTTAGGACTGAGGATAGAAAAGTATGAACTCACCTGCAAAATTCATGACAGGAACTCACTCACCTGAAACAAGTGCCTTTTCAAAAGATGGGAATAGAACTGTTGAACTGCATCGTTTCCTTTTTTTTTACAAAAATTAAATATGATATCATTATTACTTTTTTTGGATTGGGTCAAAACAAATCGAATCAAACATTTGTCGCATTAAATATCTAGCAACTGTTGTACTAATTACCTGACGGAATGAATTTCGAACATTTGAAAAGTAAAATCTGGAAAATTCTTCGAATTTCTTTTGGAAGAGTGGGGTATGTTATGGATTTGACAGGGAATTTTGATCTCTGACTCTTGGTGTGATCCTTAAAAATGATATTGTTTTTTAATGATAAAGTAAGAGCTCTGAATCCTTAGGCGGACTAAAGAAAACAAAAAGAATTCAATGCGTAGGAATCCGATCGAAACCGAAATACTCCTGTCTTCCCTTGCCTTTTCTTTTTCTTTTTCCTTTTAAACTGACAATACTAAGCATGAAGGAGTATCTCGGACTGGGCCACAGACTAATTGCATGGAGCATGCCTACATTCATCTCTTTGGTAACATTTCCTCCATTGGGCTGACGACCAGATAGACAAAATCCAAAACATTAATCTGGGCTTTCCTGATTTTTTTTGTTGGTTACACCGGCCTAGTCATCTTCTTTTCGGTCAACTTTTTCCTGTTGAAGCCCTGTGTAAATGCTTGATGTAGCAAGAAAATGTCGACCTGGTGGAATCATAGCTGAAAGTTCCACCATAGAGCCGAAAGTTGGTTGTCCTGCCTACCCATTCGCACCAGAAAGCTTTTGATGGAGATTATCAAAAGCTAGTGAGGAAATAAATCATACAGTAGTATCAGCGACATAGCGTGTGTTCCAAAATGTGCCAACACAAAAGTTTTCGGTGCATATAGTCCTCCTCAAATCTGATTCCAAACTAAAACGATCAGGCATAACAGGATCCAATTAATCCCAAGATGTGTATGAGCATGAAATAAAGCATTTTATTGGTCACTTCTTAGGGTTAAAAACAGTGGCTAAAGAATAAAATTCGACTCAAGAAAACGCAATGAATTATAACCCATTTCAGGATCTATATTCATTGAAACATAGCACGTAATAGGAAAAAAAAAAAGACTTGACTTCCTAAAGTAGTCAAAACTATCCGGGCATAGGTAGTAGTATATTGATTATTCATCATCTTATCTTATCATTGCCTCAAGCCGAAGGCTTTGCCAGTATAATACGGACAAGAATTCTTGAGATGGATATATTAAACATATGAAACAAATTTATCAGGGATTACCGAACCCTGATGTCTCCCCTTGACCACGCCCGACCGTTTAACCAAAGTAGTAGTAGTAATATATAGAGTTGGTAGTCTATGAGGTTGGAGACATAGTTTAATAGAGGTTGTACGAATGTCAAACTCACATGCAGTCATACGGAGTTTGCCGCTAGAAAATCTAAATACGAACAAATGATACTGTTGCTCAAATATGTATGTATATATGTGTGTATATATATATATATATGTCACAAAGTTGGCGGAAGAAAACTAAAAGTGTCCATCGAAATAAATAAACCTGCCTGCCGGAAAAGAGCTAGGGTATGTCGGATGGAGTAAGTTCATTAGGTTCAAACACATGATGGTCTTTTAGGTTTGCACTCGTTCAATTAGGTGGTGATGAGAGGTTGATCAAAATGGTCTCCACTCGTTAACTGATATGCATTACTTATGTGTAGTACCTTTACCAACTAAATTACATTGACCTCAAAGCATCGATCAGCTAGCTTTCAGGAAAGTCATTGACGGCACCATGCATGAACTGAGCATCGGATCTAAGGGGTGCCGACAAGCATGCTGTAAACCCTGCTATAAAAAAAAAAAAAGAGAGAAATGTTCTTTTGCATGTGAGAAATGTTATTTATACTCCCTTTTTTGTTATATGCATTCTCACTATCATTTTTATTATATAATTTTTATTTATTAGCCTATGTTATATAACAAATGGTGGCAGTGTAAATAATATTTTCCTAAAAAAAAATTGGATGCAGTACCGGCTGATCATGGTTTTAACCTTATTCAAATGGTGCATGGGCTTACTAAGCACCTTTTCGTTACTGTCTTCTTTTCACTGAATCAAACCATCGAATGATATTGAACAAAAAGACCATACCACGACTACTCCAATACTATACATATACGTGAGACATGTGTAGGAAACTTTTTGATTCACGAATCCTGATTTATCACAACCCGAACTTCATTGGAGCTGTTTTTTTATTTTTTTTATTTTTTATAACTGCGCGTTAAGCCAATTCACATGCACGCTCCTCTCAAAGTTAGGGCTAAAGCCACAAAAACATTGTATCTCCTATCTTAAATACTTCAATTCAAGAAGATAAAGGAAAACAAATGTTTTGGCAGACTAAAACTTCATAAATATGCTTAATTATTTTTTATATACGTATTCATCTTTCCTGCCCAGTCAAAAGTAAAGTCCACCACCCCGCCGCCCCAAAAAAAAATGAGAGAGTTTGAGTGCGTATGCAGATTTGCAGGGAACTAAGCACGTCATCAGAACATTTCAACAGTGGAAAAAGTGTTTCAAGGTTTATAAACATAGTATGTAGATTACAAGAAGATCAATGACGTAGAGTGCCTACTGCAAGCATAACGAAATACCAATTCAAGATCGAATGTTGCATTGTACCAATAGATGATCTCGTAACTTGTATTGTACTCTGATTAACTAGGGAGTAATATAGACTTGGCTACATAATTGGTATACTATAATATAGCAAAAGAAAAAAAAATTAAAGACTCATTCTCGACAGATTTATTCTTTTTTTTTTAAACTTTTTGTTATATATCTTGGTAGACATGAATACCAATAACTTTAGAATAAAGCCGGGGGATGAGATTATATCATGCATGTCAACCTAAGGATTTTCAGTGTTTCGCTTAGTATGACTCAAATTGTCGTATTATTACCAGAATGTTTTTTTTTTTTTTGTCATTTCTAACTTGTGCATAACGCCGTCAATCTAAAAGTCTAGAGCATGATGCCCACATGGTAGCATGTGGTACGACTTTTAAGTTCCATACAAAATTAATCATATCTACCAAATTATAAAAATGATCAATTGCTTTCTTTTAAATGGTTAACTACAAAGTGGCTCAAGCAAGCACACATCAGAGAATCAAAAAAATGATTAACTCAATGTTAGCCTTTAATTATCACTGCCTGGAATTTTGTAATGAACGAACTATGCAAAAGATCTAGTTCGAACAAGCTCCAGAGACTCCAGTTAAATAGTAAAAGAATAACAAAGTAAAACATAACTGTTGAAAAGTTGTAGTAAATAAGAAATCTAAACTACACAAATGTCTGCTAAATGTTACCGCCAACCACCGTTGACTACCTCTGATTGACACCCTATCAGAAAGCCCCGAGGTGCCCCGTGTCCTTGTCAAGATTTTATATATTTTAAAATAACCTTCCACCAAACTCTCCCTCCAAACTAATATTGTTGGAACAAGTTTGTAAAGAAAACAAGACAATGATTCATATATAGACAATGTGCACTTTATTCTCTTTCAATGTGGGACAATGAACTTCAACATATTCATTACAAACTATTACCAACAATAACTTCATAACGTCTGTATCAATAAGTTGAACAAGAAATGGACATACGGCATTGAGAAATTGGCCTATTCAATTTGAAGCAAAGAAACGAAGCTGCATAATAACTCTATTGCCCTGTGCTGTGTACCTCTATAAGAAACCACCTCGATAATGTCGCGCTTTAAAAGTTGAATGCATGTATCAAGAAAGGACAAAACGCAATTGGGAAGTTTCAACTATGAAGCTTCTGGATTAATACTAATATTTTTGCTGGGAAGTCAATAAACCATTGGAGAAGACCATCTTTTTAAAAGGTAGAGAAACAATGGGAAGAATGTATGAGAGGTATAGTATTTTTTGAAGTTCATGCACCCGATTCTGTGGACATTGCGTAGTTTGTGGAAGCTGTTCCTTTCTGCACTGTTCGGTTGCACAAAACAGCACCAGAAAGTGTTTATGCCGCCTGGGCAGAGCTCATGATTATTGAGTATCTAAGCACTTAGCCTTGACTGAATTGTCTTTGATTTGTCTCAATCTGATGAATTGGAAGATGACTTAGATTTCCACAATCATCCAAAACAACTATATTTCCGCCGTTTGGTGGGGTTCATTTTGCAACTTCAAGTTAAATAATTGCTAATAAAATGGAGTAAGTATCCAATCCACGCGAACCCACCTGACCTTCGCATTAAGCATCAAAACCCATTCAGCCTACACCGCAGGATGTTCAAGATTCACCTCGAACAAGAAAATTAGTATTAACATGTCGACAAATTACGTTGCTGTCAAAATTTTTTTTTTTTTAAAAAAAAGTGCTCTGAAGATGCAAGCTGTTCCATCCAAATTACTACGTTAATTAGTCAAAGATACCTGAAATTAACAACAAAAATGGCTGAATCCAACTGATTATTGGAGTTACATTCCAATTACACCATTCCACATGCACGTTTTACGTCTTTGCCAGATGCCTAAACAGTGGAAGATATAGCAAATCCCAGGAGAAGAGGTCTTAAAACCGGCATTAATTGATCAAATCATGTCTATCTCAACAAAGGAGAAGGTCATTCAAAGTTTGATATTTGCAGCCGAGAACATATATTGATGAATTTCCGATAAAACTACTGTCTTATTGAGTATTGAGTACCAAAAAATGGTTCTCCAGGGGAAAAAGAAAACAGAAAGGCCAAAAAGAGAAGAAAAAAAAAAGGAAAAAATTACTTCATGGGACCATTGGTAATGCGCCTTGGAACCAGGGAAGGCAATGACCATAAGACATACTAAAACTGTAGATCGACACCCCACACGTGCTTGGGAGAAAATCAAGAGGTCTGGAATGAGGAAATTCATTTACCCGCGCGAACCTTGGGATTATTGAATAATTGTACTTTACAATTTGTAATGCGACTACAATAGTTAAAACACCACAAACCGTAGCTTATTATCGAATACAATTCAACTACTATCAAAAGTTAGATAACCATCAGCCTTATGCTGGTGGCAGGGTGGGAGGCAAGGGTTCAAACATTATCTTTCACCAATTTGATCCGGTGGTGGTTCTGTCCCCATCGGTCCTTCACAGGTCTAATTAAATTTTTTCATAATTAGATTATAATAAAATAGAAGTAGAAGTAGGGATGACGATTGGAAAAAAAAAAAAAACTATCAAAAGTTAGATTATTGCAAGAAACGTGGAGTTGACCGAGGAAGAAAGAGCCCGCAAGACTTTTGGACTTTGGTCCGACTGACCAGAGACCAAACTCTTACCTAGTGCTGACGGACACGTGTGCAACCAGCAAAGCACGCTTGGGCGTCAGAGAATGGCATCTATTCTCGACGAGACTATAGCACTGTATTGTTATCGTGTGGTAATTGTACATTGACGAGGCTCCCTGCCACAAATAAAAGAGAACTCTTGGCTCAACCAGGTACGGTTTATTTTATATCTAACTGACTCGATCAGTCAAGAGGACTCGCGGCTTGTTTGTGGTGAAACTAGCGTCCTAGAAAACCCTCTGTTAGACTCGAATCTAATTAAAACATGCATTTTAATTTCGAATAACGAAATCCAGGTTATCTGATAGACAACGTCTTAGACAATTAAGTTGGTAAAGCAGCTTCATGCCTTCACTCAATAAATTCCAGATTCAAGTTATCAAGAAAGTAGGTTGAATCCCAAATTGAGCGTGTTTGAATAGTAAAATTATTCCAAATATTGTTTTACTTACATTATAAATATAATTTTTTATTTTTTAATTATCTTTTTATATTGGATACTTCACATAATAAAAGGTGTTAAAGTGATTATTTCAAATGAGATTTTCAAGGAAAAATCACACAAATAGTCCTTCACATATTGGTTTTATACCTTTTACGTCCCTCACATATGAAATGATAATTTTTTGATCCTCGTATATTGATTTTGTAACTTTTATGCCCCTCACACATGAAATTTTGATTTTTCGTCCCTCACAAATAAAAAAGTACATTTTTAGTCCCTCAACTCATTTTTACTCATATTTTTGCCAAGAAAAAAAATCACGTGCAACTCATGGCTCACAAACTTTTGGCAATTCCATCGCAAGGAAAAATGAAAATACATACCTCATATTTCTTTTTTTTTTTAAGTCCTATTTCTCTAGTAAAAATATGGCAGTAGCCACCGCTGCTTGTGACCACAATGACCGCATCATCGTCAGCAACCACCATTTCCAATCATAAAATTTCACAAAAGTTCACCTCCTCGTCTACGTTATGATGTCGAATCTAATTTCAATATTAGTTTGTGGCAAAAAAAAAGAACAAAAATGAGTGAAAAATAAAAAATAATGTTAGGTAGAATCTACCACAACTAATATCCAAAAAATAATAATAATAAAGCCAGTGTTTTCTCTATTAGCTGTATGATTTTTAAAAAGAAAACACAAAATTAATGTCGAAGTCAGATTATATCCGCTAGTGTTTTTTTCTTTTTCTTTTTTTTTACTCGTACTCATTCATTTTTGTCAAGAGCTAATATCAAAATCAGATTCTATATGAAAAATTGAGTGAGAAGTTGAATTTTGTAAAAACTTTGTGATCAAAAGTGGTAATCGCCGACGACAGCACCATCACTACAATGGCCAAAAACAACCATGGCTGCCGTCAGATTCTTGGTTAGGTAAATAGGATGAAGTAGAAAGAAATGTGAAGGACGTTTTCCTTTCTATTTGCGATATTTCAATTCTATCCCTGAAGTTTATGAGACATGAAGTGCACATGATTTTTTTTTTCCGGTAAGAAATGAGACAAGAGACAGAAAATGTACATTTTTTATTTGCGAGAGATGAAAAATCATCATTTCAAATATAATGGATGTAAAAAATATAAAACCATTATTTTCATCATCATTTCATATGTAAGAGGTGTAAAAGGTATAAAACCAATATGAAGGACTATTTGTTTGATTTTTCCTATTTTAAATAATCTCTTATCAAAACACACTATGTTTATCCTCTTAAATAAAATTTTGTAAGAGTAAATCAATTAGTTTCTGAAGCCAGCACGTGATCCTTTAATAACTTGTTCAACTGTAAAGACTTCACATGAATGATGTGTGAGTTGTACAAATCTGCTAATTAAGGGCGGAATTCAAGTTATTTGGGATCACAGCTGTGCCGTACAAATTTGCCAAAAGAACAAATTCAGTTACTAATCCAATTCCGATAGATGATTTAGTGAAATTTTAAGCTTCATCGAGGAGGATTGATTTCATTGAGGAGAACTGGTTTCATATTTAACCATGAAGTTATCGAAGTAGAATTTGTTACGTCTTGTAGGAAAATAGAATCCCCCACTTTTGGGCTTGTTTTATCTTGATTTCTTTTCCCCCCTTCTCCATGGCAATATGCTCATTCGGGTACCATAGCAGAAATGAAATGATAACTCGACAAGCGTTCTATGGAGTGATTCATTTCTCCTTCAAATTTTTTTACCTTGTCCAGATGAAACAAGTATTCCCCAAAGCTAGTAATGAACAGATTAGATAGGACTCCATGAGCTGTCCAATATGATGATGTATCAGCAATCTTGGCGTTCATTCACTTCACCAATTAACCATCCCTGGGTCCATTTGCTGCGTAGCCAAAAAAAATTCCATTAACTGCATCATCAATTTATCCCGTCCCTCTGATCAGTCATCTTGTGGGTCTCCATCTGGTGATTGATCAAACTTCAAAGCAAAGCAAGAAGAGCATATTTCGGCAGCTATCGACCTCGGAGAATTATTTTATTTTATTTTTCTGGTAAAGCAAAAATAATTATAACTCATTTACAGAAGTTGTTATAGACCTCTCACATCTCGGAGAATTATTATTGTATCGATGATGAAGCTCCACACCCAACCTCACCTCAGGCCTTTTTTTTTTTTTCTTTGGCCCCAGTTTTTTTTTTTTAAAAAAAAAGGTACGGTGATATGGGCTGTGGAAGACTGGAAGGTAGCACCTTTCATAAGCTTGCAAACAGCGCTGATTGGTGACTAGTTAGTACGCGGTACATTTCCGTTCGAATGTCATGTATCTGCAACGTATTAGAAAAAATTACTGAGATAAAATTGAGGAGTGAGCAGTAAAAAGGAGTAAACGACACCGCCCGGACCTGACCCTCTGTTGTTAAAGCTTATCCATGCAAATGCTTTTGCAGAGCCTCTTCCTGCTGATTCCTGACTCATGTGGTTCATACACCGCACTATTCCCAGTCCGCCACAGCAAGAGATAAAGAAGCATCGATGATAGGGCGTCTGTCAGCTTCCAACCAGATGATTAATGAAAAAACTCTACAAGCCCAGCACTAAAATTTCCAGGGAAATTATAATATAGGTGTCCTGTTTCTTTTTGTCCCCATCAAGAATATCGTACTATGCTCTGTTCTTTCTCTTTTTTTTTTTGCCGGGGGGGGGGGGGGGGGGGGGTTCAATTGCACAGTAAACCGGTAGGTACATTAATTGTTCGTCGGTTAATATCTTTAATACTAGCAGTTTTAATATGACTTATTTTAGTCTACAGCAATGTAATAGTCTACAGCTTTATTAGTACTATGTGAATATACGTAATCCACCTTGAAAAAGGGCGTAAATCCTTCATATTGGTTTTCTTCTGAGACTTCAATTCAAACTTCCAAAAAACCCCCAATTCTCTGCCCAGTGCCTTCAATCCTATGAGCCTATGATGTTATCTTTTATCCGAAATGGGCATGCCACGTATCCTGGTTGTACACGTAGATCATCTTGGACTCTATCTCAATTCTGCATCAAAATTCATTGGCTCTGCGTTTTTTCCTGTTGCATCATAAAAGTCTACACTATGAGCAATGCACAGTGGCAGGCCCCCCTACCCACTCTAGAGCTATAAGCGTAGTGAGATTTTCTTGATATGTAGCGCATTAATTTGTACAGTAACGTCTCTCAGTTTCACTGAATTAAGCAAGCTCGCCCCCCTGACGTGTATTTGGAACCATGCATGTTATTTCTGTATAATGGTCCATAAATGCACCATACCAGATTAATTAATTTATATATTCGTACGTCACCCTAAAGAATTAAAAAACATTTTAGTAATTATAATTTTTATAAAAAAAAATACACTATCTAAATAGCGTGGGGCTCTTGAGGAAAACAAAGCCCGGGTGATACCCATTGCCACACCCATTATCTTATACTGCAAAACCCTGCCTTCTTTCTTCTATGAAAACCCGTTATAAATAGCAACCCTAGCTTCTCACTTTTCGACCCATGCCCTTGATGAACCTCTCCAGCTGACTCATCTTTGCATAATTCATTAGAAACCAATCACCCCAAATACCCACTGTTCCACGCATATTTCTTTGCCAAAAGCAGACCCAAAGTTCCAAAGTTGAAAGCTGTCTTCCCAAGACAAACAAAGGTTGCTTTTTTCGTCATCAAAGTTGAAGCTGAAAAATGGCTAGTTCTATTACAGCCGCTCCAACCCAAGTAGCAGCACCTCCACCCCAGTTCTACTTCGATGAGAAGTGGAAGCTATCAAAGAAAGAAAGCTCATCAAGAAGCTGCCGTTCCTCCAGTTCCTTGATCAAGAACCCCTCCACCACAAAGAGATGCGCTTTCACAAGAAAATGCGCCCGTTTGGTTAAGGAACAAAGGGCCAGATTTTACATCATGAGGCGCTGTGTAACTATGCTCATTTGCTGGCGTGACTACAGTGATTCTTGAAGGCCAGAAAAGAGAGGGTCAATGCATTTCTCCTTTGATTCTCTTTCTTTCTACGAGATTGTTCGTGGGTTTTTTTTTCTGGGCTGTCAAGAAATTAAACTCTAGTCATGAGCTTTTCCAGCGTCCGAGGAGGAAGAGAACGAAGAAGAAAGAACGTGAGAGAGTCACATAGATGATGAGCACAACATGTAAATACCTCCAAAGAAATTTTCCCTTGATTTTTTTTCTTAGTTACCTCTTATCCTTTTTAACTAGTAGTTTTTTAGAATTTTTTTGGACCCAATCTCCAGACCCTAGTGAAGGAGAGATGGATTCTTGATGTCACTACTGCTATTGTTGTCCATGATCATTAACTACTGAGATAGAGAATGTATGGAATTAATTACGAGTACTGGGATTTTTGTGATTTTGTTATAACCTCTCGCCATGATATGTATTACTCGTGCTCCTACTGTACTACTGATTGCAGGCATGTGCTTTCAACAGTGATTATCAACGCTACAAAACTATTTGCTTAATTGTAGTTTCAGTTTCTGTAACAGTTGATGACTGAAACGATGGGGGCCGGGCCGGCCTGTGGTTTGCGACCTCTCTTCTCTTTCTCTGTGAAAAAGAGGGGAGAGGAGAAGAGATTCCATTGCAACATTGCTGCAGTGCAATGTGTGGATCCGGTGTGCTCGGCTGACGCAGATCTGTATTATTTTAATGCTTTTTTCAACAATTGTGTCAGCAATTATTTAATGGCATTATTAGGGGGTTACGTCTACGGTGGAAAGTTCACTCTTCTGCCCATAGTAGGCAGAACCAATGCAAGGAGGCCAACTGTGCTATGTGGGGACGCCATCTGAGCACCACCGGAGAAAGCCGGTTGTGCGTGGATAAAAAATGTAATATAGTTTAAAATTACAATAAAAGTCCTTTTAAAAATTTGTTCATCACCTAATGCCCAATACTTATATTTGATAAATTAAAATAGTTAATTAAATATTTTATTATAATATAAACAACTATATGTCATTGAGTTGATCGAATAATATTTTCTTTTTCTTTTTTTGCCATTTCAACTAGTTGTCAATTACGTTTCAATTGAAATAAAAATTTATAATTATTTAAATTATTCAATAAAATTATCAATTTAAGATGAACATAAATATAAATACATTAAATTGTATTATTGAACTATTTGATTTATATAAAGGAAAGACAAGAAGAAATACCAAGATATTTTTTAAAAATTCATGTGAGTCCTTTATATTGGTAATTGCGTTTATTTGTTATTGTAATCGCAATACCTAACCATACTCGATTGAAACTCATATCCACAAGTTATACAACGATTTGTATTATACTGTTTACAATTAAATTTACTATATACTCAAATTAAAATTCTCTTTTTTTTTACTAAATTTTCTTTTATACATGATTTATGTGTTATCATTTATTTGTAATTAATTTAATGAAAAGATACTCTTTAGACTAAATGATATGTTTTGATAATGTGGATTACTTTTAAGGATTTTAATGAGATTTAGAACACATTTTTTATGCATTTAATCTAATTTACATTTTATTTCATTTGAAATATAATTATTTAAAACATAAGGGGCCATATTGATTAAATTTTCAAGTATTAGGGACAAAAAATATAAAGTCAAACTTTTGACTAATTCTAACTTGATTTTGACCATTAGATATTGTAGTTTTCTATTGGTTGTCCTAAATTTGCCTAAAATAAAAAATTTGGAACATATTTATTTTGGTCAAAATATCAAAGACTAGTTTAACTCATAGACCAAACCATAGGGGACCAAAATTGTACATCTTATTTTATTTTAATTCTGTTTGATATCCCAACTCTTCATTTTATATTTACGCTTCAATTATTTCAAATATCAAACTAAATTAAAAAATAAAAATTACCACAATATTTATTTTGACATGTATAAAATTCACTAAATAATTTTAAAAATTTCACCTATTTTCCGTTACAATAATTTTGTCCACATTTTCGTACTTTTATTTTCCACGTTTATTTGACATTCACTTTTTCGCTCTTCACTTTTCATTGGGACCCGCATCTCAATTAGAGTGTTCATAAATATTTTCTAAATAATGGGCATTAGATGATGAACATATTTTTAAGAGGGCTTTTATTGTAATTTTAAAATGTATTGCATTATTTCAGCAAGCACAACCGACTTTCTCCGGTGCCCGGTACATTATTTGTCTGTCCATCTTTGTGCGTGTCCCCACAGAACACAGTTGGCCTCCTTGCATTGCTTCTGCCCACTGTGGGTAGCAGATGGCGTCCCCACATAGCACAGGTGGCCTCCTTGCATTGGTTCTGCCTACTATGGGCAGAAAAGTGAACTTTCCACCGTAGACGTAACCATTATTGGGGTATAATGGGATTGAATTTAAAAATTCCTGCAGAGTTGATTGATGAACGTGGGTGAGAGAAGGCTAAATCGAATAGAGAGTTGCCTTTTTTTATTATTATTATAATGGATAGTAGAGAGCTGAGCTGCGATGGCATCCTTCTGCATGGGCCGAAAATTTTGCACTTGAAGAAATGGTACAAGGCAAAAAATGAATTGGAGAAATAGTACAAGGCAAAAAAAAAAATGCTATAGCGGTTATTAGACTTTTTGTAAGGCATTTGTTGTTTTGGATTGTAGTTTTTTGTAAAGAAAAACTTTTACTTTTTTCATGAATATGTTTTTTAATTATTTTTTATTTCATATACATCAAATCAGTATAATATGTTTTTCTATATAAACTCTAAAAAAAAGAAAGAGCTTGTTTGGAATGCATTTTTTTTGAAAGATTTTGAAAAGAACTTAGTGCAAAGTGATTGAAAAATGTGAGAAAGAATACTCTTGTGAAAACTTTAAAAAAAAAAATTGCAAAAATGCATTCCAAACTAGGCCTAAGTATTTGGTCAAGCCGTCAATGCTTGTAAACCTAGGCCTAATTATATTTACGACAAAAGAGATGAGATTTCAAACCTAAACTTTCTTTTGTCTAAATATTTTTAGGCACACAAACGACTTCTGGCGATTGCCATTACTAATTTACAGGATTTTTTGCCGAAAAGAATACCAAGTCCTGATAGTGTGTTTGGATTGTAAATTATTTGAGATATTTTTACTGTAGCACTTTTTGTGATGTGATGTATGTGAGATAAAAAGGTGTATTGGAAATTGTAATGGTGATGTTAGCAAATATATTTGGCCAAATAACCATCTGTCCAATATATACAATTGGCTGCACATCATACTTTACTAATTGATGATTTAAGATGCACAATGCGTATGGTATTTGACAAATAATTACTTATTCAATCAAATGCAGTGGCATGGTATGAAATAATCTTTATTACTTTGTTTGACTTTGTACATCTTCTTTGATCAAAAAAATATTTCAAATCGTTACGGTTTAATAAAATTTTCTAAAAAGATACATTGTAACAATTTTTTAATATGATATATGTTAAACAAGGAGGTGATTGAAAATATATTCATAATATAAGCAAATAAAACAAATGAGTTTCCGATACACCAACCTATGAATTAGGCAGCTATGTATGATAACAATTAATTCGGTAATGATGCAGTACCGCCTATGGACGGAGAAGAAGAAAGTGGGCCTTCAGCTGGATTGCTGTCAGCTTCTACTTTACACAGGGCTGATAGCTGGACAAGTAATTGGGCTCGACCTACAATGTTGTACTTGCCCAAATTACCGTTCTGTCCTGATTCCTTAGATCGTTCGGACCGTTTGGTATTTTGACTGGCAGTGGACCACTTTTGACTTTTCTTTCTTAGGACTTTGCCCGTGGGGCGGAACCGGGGATTATGACCTTAGAATCGTCGTCTTCACCTGACCAATTTAGTGTTACGTTTTATTTTTCATCTTTGGATTTAAAAAAAAGAAGAAGAAATACGGTTTGATTGTCTGAGGGCATAATGGTCCATCTGGCTCTGTTCTTTTATTTTTTTGCTATTTCTTTATTTGTTTTATTTTTTAGACAAGATTCCATGTGGATCAAAACGCGGGCAATCAGACTAGTGTTCCGTCGAGGATTTGACCAGACTTTGGGGCTTGGAGGACAGTCTGAATCTCCCAAAACAAGTAGTAATTGAAAGCCTGAAAACTCGGTTTGGAATTTGGGTTCAAATTAAATAGTACCACAAAGTGAATGGACAAAAATAATAAAGTGTAACAGTTTCGGGAAAAGAAAGGTAGTACAATTGCTGACAAGGATTCACGAGAGCTACACATGGGAGGGGGGTCACACTTCGCAGCTCGCAATTTCACCTACACACCAAACTCTCGACACGGCAAGGAGGAATTGACCAATTGCCATTCCATGTATACTCCACAGATAATAACGGATCACTCGAAGAAAAGGTCATGTTCGCCCCTTATCAATTATTTTGTTTTATATTTCAAAATTTTAATTTTTAAGATTAGTGATTTGACTGTGATATTTATATTTTTTTCCGGTCTTATCTTTATAAATTTAAAATTTGAATTGAAAAGGTAACATGCATATAATTAAAAGGAGAAATTAACAAGCGCTTTAACTTTGTCAACATGACAAATATTTTAGAATTTTCTAAAATATAAAATATGATATTTTCAATAAAATTGAGGAAGTGTATTTAAATTTTGTGAAAAAATGAGAAATACATATGTGAGTAATCTATATGTTTATATTCCGTAAGCGATTTATAGTTTTGAGGATCTGTCTTGATTCCAGTCCTAATAATAATAATAGAAGTAGGTATCAATAAACAAAATTTTTATTGTTTAAAAAAAAAATTCTGCAACGGTTTCCTTCAAGCATGTAATAGTCTCGTCTTTTTGTGGAGTTCCTTGATAGTGGAAAATTAATCCGTCACCAAACTTCCCTACGGAACAACCAGAATGGACTGAAATTAGTTGGGGAGATCCATATCACAAATTTTGCCCATAAAGCTATTTGATCTTTATCGTTCAGGTGAACGATCGCCCAAACTATCCACATATGAAGCAGAAAACTGTAATACCCGTTTGGATTTTTTGAAAAAGTGCGTATAAAAAATTTACTGTAGCACTATTTGATATGTAATCTATATAAGGTGGCAAAAAAGTAGTTGAATATATAAAAGAAAATTATTCCAAAAAGTTTTCACATAAAAAAATGAAATCCAAACAACTTCATCATTGTACAAAATCATATATTAATGCCTTTTTTTTCCCGTCAGCATCTGAAATTTAAATCCTCAAACCTACCCTCCAAAGACAAAGAGGAGTTTTAATGCAAATTTTTTTTTTTGGCAATCATAGCATGCCTTCAGGTTTTTTTACTAGGCTGTATAAGGGGCAGCTCCTTTGAATTTTTTGTATTGTAGCTAGGTTTGAGCTCCGATCTATCGGTCAAAACGGTACTGAGTAATTGGTTTTAATGCAATGTTTGCAATGTAGTGTTTTTTTTTTCTTTTAACACCCGCCATACGTAGTGTTTTTTTTTTTTGGCCCCGCCATGCAAAAAGTTGGCCAATTGGCAGTTTTGGATTGTGGCTGGCCCCGTGATGTTAAAGTACAGCTCCAAAAGGTTGGCCATAGCCACACACTAGTAACCCGTCCGAGTTGGTGTGTGATTGTGATGTCCAATCTTCTCTGAGAGGGTCCCCAATTTATCCTATTTAGTCATGTAGCTTTCGCTGAGGCGCGGGACTAACATATCTATACTATATGTAAAGTTTAGATACAGTTTTGGGATTAACATTATCGTTACTTAATTTTTTTAGCCTTATAAAAATTACTTTCGCTTTTAACTATTTAAGTGTATGTTTTCAACATAACTATCCCTAAACATTATAACTATCAATGCAAGATTATTTTATGAAAAATATTTTAAAAATTAAAAATTTGCTTCAGTAATAAAAATTTTATTTAAAATGCATGACCATAAATGTTATGTTTTTTTTCGATTGCACGCACATAGGGTGTGCATTGAGCACTACTATTTTATGAGTCCAGAGTAATTCCAAAAAATTAACTCCATTAATTGGATAGTTAAATGAACCAATCTAGAACATAACTTGCACTTATTCAATAGTACCATGAATTTGGATATGCAATAACTCATTGATGTACAGTTGTTTTTATGATTATAGCTCTAGACGTTTTCATTGTGAGGAGGGTCATTCCAGCGTATTTAAATAGTTATCATATCCAGTTAAGGATGGTGGTGCTATCAATACTATGTTGATCTCCATAATAAAAATAAAATGTGGCTTAAATTGTAAAACGAGTAAATGTCACGTAATTTTAACACAACAAAAATGTACAAATTCATATAAACAGTAACCAATCACAACATCTTTTTTTTTCATAAAATTATACAAATAATTTGCAATAAGTTACAACTGTTCAAGATCCGTCAATCGTTCTCCTCCTATCTCATAAACGGTAGGACTATTACTTAAACACAATTTCGTTAGACTCTTTTTTTCTTAAATTAAAATAAAATTATATTATAAAAATATTATCGTTGCCGTAAAAAAATAACCTCGTTATTCTACCATGAAGTATTCAATTCGGATGGACACAGAGATTAGTCCCAATCTCAATCTTGAGATGTTGACCTCTCTGGCCATTATATTATTGGCTGTGTTTGGTAAAAACGATTCATGTACAAAGTATTTACTACATTTGCTTCACAAGAATTTACTGTTGAATTATCCTTTTATTTTGTTTTAGTTCATTTAAAGTTTTAAACTCATCGTGGTTCACTAGAGTTAAAATCAACTGCCAAAATAATAATATTCGGGACGATGGAACGCATGTACCAAGCGCCACAAATCTTTATAACCACTGGAAATATAGAAAGGTGCATGCAGTTAAGCGTTGCAGAACCCAAATAACACGTATCAATTAAAAAAATGGGTCAATCTATATTTATCAACAATCTATATACAGTAGTTGAGCATGAATTTATGTCACACATGTATGACATGTATTTAAAGTTGCTTGTATATATATATATATATATATTATGAGTGTGTATATAAGATTAATCATATTTCTGTTGCCTGAATTTTAGAAAAGAAAGTGGGTTACATTCCTAATTGATTGGTTGATACGATGAGATACTGTTTCAGTTTGATATCCAATTATTCACGTACCATAATCCTCTTAGGATGGAACAATCCTCCCGGTCAAACCGACATCAAACTTAATGTAGATTGTGATTGATACCTCAACACTTCAATGTCCCAATGTAGATTCAATGAATTATTACAACCAACCACGAGCCGAAAGTGACACTACTAAAACCAACCGCTTTATCCCGTTCATAACATAAAAAGCACACCAGAATTGCTGCTGCTTCAACCTATTGTCACGCTTCATACTATCGTTTTGGTTCTAATTGATTCACAAATAATTGAATGGACAAAATGGTGAGATTTTTTTTTTCTTCCTTTTTTCAAAGTAGCGTAAAATGAGACTTAAAAAGCAGAGAGACAAAAGAGAGTAATTAAATTTTGAATCTCTAATTTCTGCCGTATCAACTTTAGCAATTAAATCAAAATCTCATAGGCAAAGGAATTAAGCTAAAGTATCGATGGGAGTGTTTGGATAACAGGTTTTGTAAATAATATTTTGTTTGTATCATAAACGCATTTTTCAATCTATCTTTTTATATTCTTAATTATCTTTTTACCTCACATACATCACATCACAAATAGTGTTACAGTAATTATTCCAAATAATACTCAATCGAAACAAAATTTTTTTGTTATTTTTTTGACTTTTGGTAATGACATGGACCGATGATGTTACTAGTCAAACATACATGAATCTTAGAGAATATACACATGAACCGAAAATAACCCAGAATGCTGAAGTCCTACTAGTATATTGTTCTCTTTTTTTTAATACTTCAAAAAAAAAATTTTTTTTTTGGGAATATCAAGTAAATAAGGATATGACGTAAGATGAATTGGAGCACAAACATTACCTTTCATCAGCCCACAGTTTGAGAAAATGCCAAATTTATAATTCAAATCTTTAGGCGTAGACTATTGGATTCGCTTTGTGGACCCAAGTCGAAACTCCCAAATGTTTAAAATCAAAGCAACACAGAAAAGGGTCAGGTTGGGTCAACAGTCACATCAAACGTCTTACCTGCGGGAGAAAATTTTGTCAGCATTTTCCACGTGGCGACAATCAGTCGGATAGTCGAAGAGATAACATCAATCGAATGGTGAGAGGCTCCTACACCATCCGTCACATGGCCATTGTCTGATGGACCCCCATCCTCACATGATCGTCTGTTTGGAGGTCCCGCCCCCGGCAGCATCTATTTGATCTGATAACACCCTACCATACTTCTTGTTATTTCGAAGATAATTTGATCCCATTGATACATATGGTCTAATAGATACCAAACAATTTTAACTATATAGAATAAAGAACAGCACTACCATTCATGAAGGCCGTCCTGGTTGTGCTGTTTAGGTTTATCTTGTAGAAATAAAAAATGTAGTACTTGCTGTGATGGTATGGAACATTAAAGATTGCATTGATGACATGATAAATTGAATTTGAACACGCTTGTGTAATATAAAAAACTTTAAAAGTGTTAAGTGAAATTGTCAGAAATCTCATCGACGGAGGAGGTTTCTGAAATTATCCCTTTAATTACATGATCGGTATATATTAAGCTCAATGATCATTACAACGTATTTTGAATTCTCCGTATTACTCAAGTGGGAGCTTTTTAATTTAAATTGCAATCTAAAGGAAAAGTCTTGTTGAAGTTAAGACTGCAAAAGCGGTCTACAATATGGTAACATCCCAAACGAACATTTTATTTTTCTTTTTTGCGCTCTAGGTTATACTCCTTTGATATTTCCTAGATCTACTTTTTTTTTTGTTTAAAAAAACATATTTTTAGTACAGTGTCAGAAAGGTACGTCAAGTAATGAATCGTTGATCCGCTGGAATTTTAGTAAAAACTTGCGATTTTGATGCCACATATCTGCAAGGATTTGATCTGTTTTACTGAAACCATTTGATGCAGGTCAACAAATTCATTGGACATAGACGCATTACTTGGAGATCCATGATAATTTAGTCCCATTGCGAATCCCGTCGATTGTATGAGCAAAGGATATATAAGATAAGACTGGGGAATAAATCGGGGTTAGGATCCCCGTGTCGTTTGACTGCATTGGCGATTCAAGAGAATCACCAGTCACCCTTCAATGGTCAAGCTGTTCACGTGCGATTTCTGGACGCTGGTCTCCAACCCCCAATTCTCCAAGATTCACACGCAGTCCATTTTTGTACTTTAAGAAAAAAAAAATCTGCTTTTCTCATTTCCTTTTTATTTGTTACATCTGGGCCAGATCCGATTCTCTGTTCCCTTTGTTGGGACTGTGATGGATATTTAATGTTGTTGGCTAAATCAGATGGGAATCCATTACGATCATTATTGCTGGATCTTACTAGGTAACTTGGACCTACGCAATCGAAACTATCAGCCAGTGGACCTTTGGGCCATTGATGTCAGATAAGATTGCTTGGGCGGCTGGATTGGGATGGGGCTCACAAGTACCCAACTTTATTTGAATGACACTTTGAACGTGACAAGCTTTGATCATCATCCTACTCTCTACTCTCTAAAATGTTTAAAAAAAAAAAAAAATGGAGAGGACTAATCATAACGACCGCCATTTTCTCAAGAAAAGTACATATTCCTTGTTGTCCACCAAGAAAACAAGGAAAAGAAATAAAAAATGAGAAATAAGGCTAAATGGGCATGCCACATAAATGATAAACCACTAGTAAAACATCAGGTGAGTTTGAAACTATGTCCTAAAGGTAGAGCTTGTGTTGTATTTATCTATCTAAGTGAGCCTCAGCCTTCTTGTAACCCAAAGGGAGAGATTGAGTTCATTGAAATTTGACCTTTAATTAGTCATGAAACAAATGTAATCAGACTTTAACTAATTTCAATAGGCTTTGACATGATTTCAGCTGGAAACACAGAAGCGAATCAACTATAATCCAAAGCATGCTTTAGAATTGAAGAATGCCTACTTATGATTGAGTGGCATGGCAAACCGGGTCAATTTCTTACACGCAAGCCCAAAACTGACCTACGTGGATTGATAGCCTAACTTTCGAGATGTGTTCCAATTGTGAATGGAACCATTTAGATTCGACCCAACGTCCTTATAACAAAGATGCAATCCATCATCGCCACTAGAAACAAGAAATTTGTTAGACCTTCTCGATCGTTTTGTCAAAGGTAAATTGATCGGCCGAGGATACCTTGATCTAATGACTAAAGTCGAGACTTTAAGAATTAACAGTCTCGGGCTCTTTGTTTAAAAAAAAGGTGAATTGATCAGACGAAAGATGTATTAATATAAAATTTAACCTATATAACATTTCTGTATAGTCATATTTATTCATAATTTATATTTTTATCCGTACAAAGACATCTAACGAGAGGATGGCACCAGAAGCTAGAGACAATCGTCCAAACACGATTAGATGTCTCTTGTGGGCTTCTGGGCTAGTTTTTTGGCTGTTGCCTTTAAAGAAAGACTAGACCCTTTGTTGGGCCTGTATCACAGCCATACATAACCGCCGCCATGACTGGATGGCGCGCGTGGACACCCAACAAACCCAATTTCTGCGGCACTTTCCAAATGGTATAAAACGAGTAGCGAGAGAGAAGGGATAAAAAGTTGAAAAACCCACCAACACTTAGCACAGAATACAAAAAGCGCCTGAAGCTTTATGGCCGGCGACTCCCTTCATCATCATCATCATCAAATCTCCGATCATACCCCTCTGTTTTCCTCCAAGTCCTACCCAACCCTTCCCCTCCGATCACTTCCGCTGCTTCCTTTTCCGTCGTTAAGGTACAATTTTCTTCCCTTCTAAACCCTAGTTCTCTTCCAAGATTCCTACTTTTTGTTTGATTTGTACTTTTTGCAGCATCAACTTTACTGCCTGCATTTATTGCTTACCAATTTCTTTATCTTTATGCTTTTTTTTGGGTACTGTAAATTCACTAATTAAATATGAATTTGACCACTTTTTACCCTTTTCTAATTAAAGCTGAATTTGACTGGGTTGATTGGGTCAAAGCTCACCAATACTCTTCTAAATTGTATAGTGGATCCTATAATTTAGATGCTTGCTCACCGATAGTTTAGTAGTTTGGTTTATTGATCCTTTCTTGGTGTTTCGTATTGGGGAAAGAAACTGCGGTTTAAATGCTTCAAGGAAGCTCTCTAATTATTTAGCTTGGAAAGTATTTTTTCGGGCATCCTGATCGTGATTTGTTTTACCTCTCAAAGAAGGATTTCTTCCGCAGTAATTCTAATTCAAGCTAACCAATGACTTGTTGACTTGTACTGAAAATTCATCCAAATGACGTTTTATGCACAGATTATTCATTTTTCTATCCTGCTTGCCTTTTTTTCTCATTTATGTTTCATAGACTATGAAATTCAGAAACTTTATCCAAAGATTCTCACCCTTTGTGCGTGAAATTCACTATAAAGTTCAGCAGTTTGAGTATTCAACTTTCAGTGCATTGTCAAAACAATTTCCTCAGATAGCGTTTTATGTGTTTAATGCTGGTGTGTACAACTAACTACCCAGGTTGGTTAAACTTTTGAAACCATGAGTGATACGATTGATTTAACTGGAGATGGAGGTGTCTTGAAGACCATTGTTCGGCATGCCAAACCTGATGCAATTGCTCCATCGGAGAGTCTTGCACTCGTAGATGGTAAGTTCATATGAACAGAATGTCAGTTTAAACATATCCAGCAGTTTTGCTAGTCATACAAACTAAGGGCTTAATGGAATTAATCCACCATGGGAAAAGTTTTAATCTG
This sequence comes from Coffea humblotiana, assembly GCA_023065735.1. Classification (NCBI taxonomy): domain Eukaryota; kingdom Viridiplantae; phylum Streptophyta; class Magnoliopsida; order Gentianales; family Rubiaceae; genus Coffea; species Coffea humblotiana. The sequence goes on along the minus strand of CM041209.1, from coordinate 5,689,829 downwards.
GTTTCCCATTGTAAGAATTACTTTAATTTAGTAATTGCTATATCGGTTAAGAGGCACATAGGACTAGTGGGCTTGACTGATACCGATTAATTGATTTTTCTTCTGGATGCAGTTCATTACGAAGGTATTCTTGCTGATACTGGTGAAGTTTTTGACACTACACGGGAAGATAATACTGTTTTCACATTTGAAGTGGGCAAGGGCTCTGTGATTAAGGCTTGGGATGTTGTGTTGAGAACTATGAAGGTCGGTGTCCTGTTCTCATAACATAATTTGTTATCCAGATAAATTACTTCTTCCTTTTCATGGGTTTCTCCAGGTTGGGGAGGTTGCAAAGATCACATGCATGCCAGAGTATGCATATGGAAGTGCTGGTTCTCCACCAGAAGTACCCCCTGAGTAAGAGTTTCCTTCTCTAAAAAATTTCCCCCTCTTTTAAGTCCAGCTTATAATTTCACTTGACAACAGAAGTGAAACGTTCTAGATGTATCAGGCAAAGCATTAGCAGTCCAAGTTCCACTGAGTTTGTCAAAGATAAAGGAAGCCAAATATCTTTTTGGTTTCCATTGGCTTATTGAAATACTCCAATCTTTTTGGGTCATTATGCTCCTCTACTTGCGTGAACTGGTTAAGTGAAGAAGACCACTTACCCAAAATGTGGTCTCCGGCGTCCATGAAATAGTGACCATCACTGCAAAACGAATTGAATTTTTAAGTGGTGATATCTGGAGAAGTATCATCCTTTGTAACTTCCCAATTAACTTAACTAGAAATGATCTGTTACATCTATTTTTGGGTTGATAGCTGGATTTAACTTTCCAAACAATCTAATGCTGGGAACTGCCGTTTTTATCTAGATGGCATGCCTAGTGACTGTGTTTACCTCGTGAAGTTTCACTTATTGAGTTTGTTTATTCTTGGATCACCTTTCTCATTCTTGTTTAAAACTAAGTTGCATTGTTGTCAAATGATGTGATGCAGTGCTATACTCATCTTTGAGGTGGAGTTGGTGACGTGCAGGCCTAGGAGGGGTGCAAGTCTGAGTAGTGTTTCGGATGAAAGGGCTAGACTGGAGTAATTTATTTCTCGTCAATCATTCACATTTCCGTTTAAGTCAGTGCAGTATGAGATTTAGACTTATTCTATCTCTTTGCTCGTTTTGACAACCAGGGAGCTCAAGAAACAAAGGGAGGTTGCAGCGGCAACCAAGGAGGAAGAGAAGAAGAGGAGAGAGGAAGCTAAGGCAGCGGCTGCTGCTCGCATACAAGCCAAGCTTGAAGCCAAAAAGGGTCAAGGCAAGGGAAAGGGAAAAGGAAAATAGAATTGTCTTTTTTACAATTAAGTTGCAAGTAATTAATCAGAGATATTTCCCTAGATTGAACTTTATAAAATATCTGAATACGATCTACTGTGGTGATTTATAAAACTGTAACCTGTGATTTATGATGGGTTAGCTTCTGAAATTTCTTGGCTGTTTTGTCGTGAGTTTTGCGTTTACAAGTTCTGATGCACTCATTAGACGATTTTTGGTGTTTTTAACTGCAAAGTTTGGACAGACTGTATAAGATGATTGAAGCTTCAACTGAACAGATGAACGAATGCTACCGTATATGATTAGGTACTGGAAAATTGCAGTGAAATGATTCAGTAAAAACAGTCCCGGCCTCAGTTTGATTAAAATTGCAATTGTTGTCTTATCTTCGATCGAATGCCATAACCTCCCAACATAGTCCGGTGTAGGAGATTCATGTTACCAACCATCTACAAAGTGTCTTGATTTTTGGTGCAACTCTGCTGTATACCGAACGAAGCTATAATTAGGTAGGTCACGAATAAAGTTGGGGTTGAGAAATTGTGTTCGGATTTTGGATGTTATCAAAGGTAAATTAAAGCAATTTATTCTCATGCTATGCCAAAATCATTACAATAATGGTAAACGGATTTATAATTTCAAAGCATGAGTAAGCTAAGACATATTAGTATGGTTACTGAGGAAGGACTACACCATGTATGAAGCATCCATTTCTTCCTCTTGGCCATTCGGATGCCAGCCTGATGCAGCTCGAAACTTGCAAACAGGGCATGTTCCTTGCTGACACAGCCATGGATCAATGCAGTTTGCATGGAACTGCAAAAGTTAAAACCAGAATCTTAAGCATAGCACTTACAAGGCCAACCTACCCCGCGAGATAATCTGCCTCTGTGAATAAGTATTCTTAATTTGAAATATACTTCAAGGTCATAAAAGACCAAAACATTAGATGGCAAGTTCTTAGATCTTTATCAAAATCATGAGCGTCCATTTCTATTCTAAATTAAGGAGCTAGAAATGCCAAAATGTATTGAGCTTGATTTCAAGGATTTACGGTATTGAGAACTAACAGAATATAAGCATAGCTCCACCCATGTTGCAGTGGAAACTACTCTGTCAAGGATATTGTCTAGCAGGGGAAGTTAATTCCCAATAGAGAGCAGTAAATAACTTACTCTTCCTGGTATCCTAGAAACATCATAGTCATTGGAGCATTGCACTAGCATCCTCACTTTCAATATTTCTTCAATTTTGAAATATGACCAAATTTAAGTCTTCCGGCACAAAGACCAAATTTTGATCTTCAAGTTGACAATTATGACACTTAATGTACCAGAGTTGCAATTGTAACCCATCAGGCTGTGTTCAGAGCACAGGTCGTTTTTTGAGTAGTTAAACAGCAAAAACACAATACGAAACTCTAAATGATGTATTCAAAATGACTTCCACTTAGTAAGAAGGAAGAGGAATCCAATGTCGTTGCAAAACAGAGACAAACCTGATGCAAGCATGGCAAAGTGCGGACAAGTTCTCCCACATCAACTTGCTCCAAACAAACACTGCAAGTCAGTTCATCATCGCAGGCCTTTGTGCCCCCAGCTGCATTGGGAGGGTCTTGCTTCTTCTGCTTATGAGTGAAGTACAGAAGTTATTACAGTTTCTATAGATCATCAGAGCAATTTCCATATATCATGCAAGCGACCAGAGAAATTGTATGCTTGGATACAGAATCCATCTCTGTGTTTTTGCGAGGAAATCAAAGCCTCTAGGATCAAAAAAGAGATTACCTAAGCAAATCACCTTAGGGTGAATAATGATTTGACCTTTTTCACATTCTGCTGGAAAGTACACAAAAAATATAGTGGATAAAAAACATCTGATTGATTTTGGAGTACTTACATCCTTATTATTCAAAAACCATGTATCACCAAATGAAACACAAACTTTGGGCAAACAATGTTAGCCTCTCAAAGTGAACGAGAACCTAATGATAAAAAAGGGAACTCATTTTCTGACTGATAAAAACAAAAGATAATGTTACATGGTTCAAAAATATACAGCTATGACGATGATGCAAATAAATCTGGTAGCATACACAGGGGAGAAGATAAATTTTCATATCTTAAAAATAGGTTGAACTATCTGAATGATATGATATTTGCAACCTATTTGAGTGATAGAAACATCGCAAAAGGAGAAAGGAAACCACCTCAACTGAGGATGAAGAAGCTGCTTGCTGAACTGATGAGCCAGCACTGTCCAGAAAAGCAGAATCAAGACATGTTAGTCCCAAGATAAACACAAAGCAACTATACAAGTCATTCATGTATTTAGGGAAATAAATAAGGAAACAATGTTTAAACTTATAGATACCCCCATCCCCCGTCATCCATGTATTTAGGTGAAATAAATAAGGAAACAATGTTTAAACTTATAGATACCCCCATCCCCCGTCCTCCTTAGTGAGAGGCTGAGACTTCATATAAATATGCCAAGCTAACTAGGCCAAAGTTCTGCCAGTCCTGCAAGGTGGATATCTTGCAGAAGCAGCTATCAACTATTTTGTGATTTTTCAAACAAACGTTGAGCTGCTGATAGACAAGCTCTACAAAAACACACAAAAAGAAGGTTGATTGGCACCCTCCTAATTATAATCGTCTAGATGTAGGAGTAGGTTATGCAAGATGCAGCACTGACACAGGTGGACAGGACCAATTAATGCTAGTACTTCTTATTTGGAGAGGGGGGCGAGGAAGGTGCATAAAGCAGGATTAGGAAGGCAAGGAGGGCAGGGACCATACTGACTTACCTTTGAGGGCCAGTAACCTTATATTTGTGAACAGGGAGAGCATTTATCTCTTCCTCAGTCATTGAAGGACCTGTTGGAACATTGTCAGCATCTAGTGCCCTCAGAGTTTCATAATCTGAATACAGCAACAAAACATTTGGTTCATTTTTCTCCTTATGGTTTTAACCAACAAACCGACAGCTATTAAATGCAAAAAAAAAAGGATGCCAAAATTTGTTTTTCTTTATTTCACCTGTGTTAGAGCAAAATCAAAGATTCTTACCAAGGTCATCAAATTCCCGGTCTAGAAGTGCAAGCTGGAGTCTAAGACCATGTAGTCGCCCTCTGGTTGCGAGGGCAATGGATGGTGGCATATGCAAACGCAGCTCTGTATGACCAAGAAGGCCACTAGCTGCCACAGCATGAGCTTGAGCCTGAGCTTGTAGCTGCTGACAAGTTGCATACATTCGTAGGGTTGTTGCCATCAAAAAGACAGCAAGTACCAGCCAGAGCTAAAAGGAAGCAAAGCTTAGTTTTTCATAAGTGCCAAATTAAGATAGAGTCTAACAATTCACCAGTGAAGAGAATACTAACCAGAAAGTTGGGTGACATTTGATGGGAGTTAAGAATCATGAACAGCAAAAGAACTGGTTCATAGAAAGAAAATGAAATTATATGTTGCAATTTTTAAGTGAGTGACTCAAAACCAAAAATTCCCAAACTGTTAAAAGGTAAGCACCTGTAACAAGAAATGCAAGAGAATTGGTATTAACTGGTCGGGCTCCATGAACACGCTGAACAAAAGGAGTAAAAGATGTTTGGAAGCATAATCAGTTTTACAAGGCATCTTGAACCGTGTAACTTTACATATGATGTAAAGTAAATTTTACAAACTGTACAAGGGTAATACCACTGTCCGACGCTCCGGAATAAGCCCTGGGAAACCAGTTTCTACATCTGCTCTAGTGCCTCGGAACACAAAACTCATGGTCTTGTTTTCCAAAACGTGGATCTATCTCCACAGAGACTCCAGAGACTTCAACAACCAGAGGATGAAACAGAGAGTGAGAGCAAGAGAGCGGGAGAGAGCAAAAAAAGATTTCCAATCAAACCCCATTGACATACTATCACGCCTCACAAGGACACAAGCATGACATGCGGCATACAGCTAAAAGCAAGTTTTTTTTTTTTGGGGGGGGGGGGGGCTGGAAATTCAAGGAAGATCATGAGATTTAAAACAGACCATTCCTATCCTTTCAAAATTCCATCCATTCAAGGACAACTGGCAAGAATTGCATTGAATGAACAATGCTTTAATTGTCTCTCATCTTCTGAACTATTTTCTTTCCAGTTTCCTTAAAATTCGTCACCATTTTCTTCCTTAGCTATTTCCTTATCTCTATTTAAAAATTCTCATGAAAAGCTTAATAAACAAGTGTCCCATTTCATGATTCTAGGTTTGAAGATAATCACTTCAGGACCTGGTGCTGATATCAACATAATCGTTGTAGCAGTAGCATAACAAACACTAGGTCCTTAGTATTAAAAGGAGCTATTATCATCCTTATCAGTTTTTGTTCGGTGAAATCCTGCATGCACGCTCCAATGACATGAGTTGATGCCTTGTGCGGCTAAAATCGGAACTTCCTAAAATGCCATACAAGTCACTAAAAAGAAAAAACAGTTCAGTAAACAGATGCACAGGAGCCAACGCATAGACAGCCCATTAACTCTATCCACAGCAGTCCTTCATCATTGAGTTACTCAGTACTTTCAACAGAAATGACCTAGAATTTACCCTAAATACAGCAACATTCATACAGTAACAGGACAACGAAGATTTAAGGAAATACAATTATTAGTGCCATTATTATTTGCATTTACATAACATAAGAAAGTAGGAATTCGTTCCCAATCCTGTCCATTTACACAGAACCCCAATTTTTTGTCATATATCGGATCACAAACTCCCATCAACTCAAAAGCACAAAAAAAAAGAAAAAAAAAAGCACTGTCACAATTTCGGAAGTAGAATCACTAATTAATTAGATACCCAAACTTAATTTTGATTAAAACAATCTACTTCTTTCTGCGTAGAAGGGAAAAGGTTAGTACACAAATTTGGTAACTAGGGTTCAATAATACACTTTCTCGTCAGTCACAATTCTCCAATTATTGAGCAAAAATTCAGCTTCAGTCAAGAAAAATAGATAATAATCTCTTTCTAAATTGATCATTGACGAAACAAAATCATAACATTTCATCAAAATCGTCAAAATTCCAGCTACATAAATATGCGGAAATGATAATGGACTTACAGGAAGTGGTTGAATGGAGAAGAAAGAGATCGAGATGACTTAGAAGAATGGCATTCATAAATTAAAAATGAAATCTTTCGTATCTCCTCCCCTTTCCCTCTCTAAAGTCTCTCGCCCTTATTACTCTCTACTCTTTTTCTTTTTTATTTATTTTTTGGTTATTTGCGAGGATTTTCTATCTTCGTTCAGGGTCAAGAAGGACAAAGAATGAGTTTGGGACGCGAGAGGGACAAGAGCTGACTCGGTAACTGTTGGCTTTTTCTAAATTTTGTCTCTTTTCTGATGGTACATTTTTTCAACCCACTAAAGCTATGGATAGTTGGAAACACTTGCTCTGCTTAATTTTTGGGGCGAATATAACGGAACTGGAGCCTGACCAATTCGGTTCAATTACTATAAGTAGTGCTTAAGGCACGCTCTAATGTATGTGCAGTTAATAAAAAATTATATTTATTAAAATTATATCTTTAAAAAGTATTTTTTATGAGTTTTATGGGTTAAATTCTATTAAAAAGACAATGGAAGTGGAGCAAAATATGTAGGTTAGGAGCAGAGTATCAAAATAGTTTATTCGAACGGATTTAGATGGATCATAATTAAATAATGATATAATTAGATTAATTCATTTATGTTCATTTAATAAATAGGTATGGTTATACCCAATTACTTATTTATGATTCATTTAAAATTCTACTTATTTTTTTATTTGTTCGCATGTTGTTTGATAAGAAATAATGGTATTTTATTGTTATTAAATTGGTAAGAAATTTAAATTTATTTGCTTAGCACTTACTAAAAGTTAAATTTAAATGTATAATTATTTTAAAATGAGTATAAATAAGTAAGTCGGCAACTCATTACCTACTAATTAAATGCATTTAATTGGATACCTATTTAGACTCATTCAAAATTAATGTACAAGTTTGGATGGGTCAATATAATTTGATTGTGATTTACATCTCTAATTAAGAGTTGTGTAAGGAAGTTGTAATTAATGGATAATTGACTAAATAACAACCCTTTGATTTAAATGACTACCATGTGATTGGGGAGATTATTTTGGAATAAATTGGGACAAATTTGTCATTCTGATTAAGGGTATATTAGAAATTTTAAAAAGTGACATTGTATATTTACATCATGCAATGGCGTTCCCTTTATATATTATATAGATGCTTATAATATGTGATGTAAAATTTATACGAATTTGATACAATTATGAATTTTACAACACTTATTTGTATGGATTGATAAATTTTATAATGAAAAATCGTTCAAAAGGTCCCTCACATTCACTAAATGATATTTTCGTCCTTTACTTTTAAAACAATAAATTTACATCATTTACAAAATCAAATCATTAAATTTTTGGTTCCAACTTAAGTTTTTGATAACTTTTTAGTTTGAAATCAGCACTTAACCCCACATAGAGTAATTTTTTATGTATAAAAAGACCAAATCCCACTTTTTTAGTGATAAAAATAAATATGAAATAGACATGGTCCCACTTTTCTAGAGAAAATGAATATGATTTGGGTTTGATTCTACTTTTGTGGGGACAAAAAATGAATATGGATCAAAATTTTTTATTACAAATAGAATATAACTTCTTTGCCACTAAAAAAATTATCTTGTATAGGTCACATAATAGATTTAGGTCTCGTTTGGAGTTGCGGTGCTTTTGGTAAAAAAACATTTTTAGAAGCTAACAAGTACATTTTAAAGTATTTGACAAATATCATCCCATAAAATTAGGAGTAGAGTTTTTTGTGTTAAAAGCACTTTTAACAAAAACTCAAATTTGGTGCATTTAGAATAACTTTTGTGATTTTAAAAATAAAACATCAAATTTAATCATTTTATCTTATATAATGAAAGAATTTTTATAGGATAATTAAACATCGTTTATGAAGTTAGCACAATTTTTGTAGGTAAATTAAATTTTAGATTTTTAGGGTTTGGGTTTACGTATTAGGGTTTAGTGTGTTAGGGTTAACGGGCAAAATCAACGCGATTTCATTTTTAAAAAAAATTTTAAAATTTCGCCACACATTTGAGGTGTGGTGAACCCTTTAACAAAAAATAATTTTGTTTCGCCGCCCATTTTAGGTGCGGTGAAGCCTTTTAAAAAAATATATATATCGCTGCATTTATTTCCTTGGGAGGGAAAAAAATGAAATTTAAATCAATTTTTTTCCGAAACCTCCTTTATAATTTGCGATGACCCTTAAACTCAATCCCAAGTAACCCTAGTTTTGTGATATTTTCTTCTTTTCACATTATTCTGAGAAATTTGCTAGACTAGAATTCCTAAAAAAAAAAAAAGGAAAATCTCATCGACGTCGATGAATGACCGATGTAATAACCAAATGTCAAGCTAGAAGTTTATGTCATGCCTGCTACCCATTCTCCACGTTAACCTCGATTGAACCCCTTCCCATGTTTTCCCATGCTTCTCTAACCCCTGAGGCTTCATTATGCTTCAGCAAGTACCACACAAGTTTTGCCTACAAAGCTTTCTTCTCCAATTTCAGCCATCTAATGCCAAATCCTTCCTTGCCTCTGAGCTGAGACATTAGTCTCTGAATTAAAATCATGAATCTTTTTTCCAAGCAGTTGAGTCCCTTCACACCCGCTACATATTTATTAGGGGTGGTAATCGGGTCAGAAACGGGTTGACGGGTCGGATTGAGACTCGGATATAATAGAAAATCTGCTGACCAGAACACCACCGCCAACACAAAACGGGTCGGGAGACCTGACCCAAATTAAAAAAAAATCGGGTTGGCGGGTCGACCCCGAATGACCTGAAACATAATTTTAATTTATTAATTTATCACTGTAATTTATAATAAAACTAATTTCGCACAAGGTTAATTACATAATCAAATAATAAAAAATTTAATAAAATAATTCCAAACTAGATCTAAAATAAATTAAAACACCGTAAAAGTGTTTTATCCCAAACCAAATCTAAAATAAATTAAAATAGTATAAAAGTACAAAATAATGTAATACATTATTTGTCTAGACATAATAATTTCAATCTCACACAAGTTAAACAAATTTATTTAGGATTAAGTGGTTAATGCCTTTGGGAAAAAAAAACTTAGTTTAGTTAGATAAAATATTTTTAATTCATAAACGGGTTATTGAATCACCCACGAGTTGACCCGAATTCGACATGTTTTATTTTTTTGGTTCATCAGGTTCGACCCGATTTTGACCCAAACCCGCGAAATCTCAACTCAAACTCGTTAATTTCGTGTTAGATTCGTGTCATATTTTCAGGTCGTGTTAGAAATTTCCACCCTTAATATTTATTTGTCCTTGGAATGCCTACATTATATGTAAAAGTATCTAGAATTACTACTAAAAAAATGCATTTAAGATCGTTAGGTCATACTAGCTCTCCACAACATGGCCTATCATAAAGTTGAATGGCATTTCTTGAAAGCTATAATGATCGAAATGGATTTTTGTGATAAATGAGTGCATTGGATTGTGGAATGTATTCCAACTGGTGATGTCAATCAACCCCTATTTTTTCTTTTCTTTTTTTCAAAAAATTCATGCACTTGAATTATCAACCACAAAAGTATCTGCAGCAAGATTTCCTTCCACCGGGAGCATCGCATGTTTGAGAGGGTTAATTCCACTTTGCACTCTTCACTTATATTTAGATTCTTATTTTGATGTCTAATTTCAAAGCACTGCATTTGTGCAGTTAAAGTATAAAATCTGTTCCATTTAAGCTTCTAAAGTATAAAATTCATCCTATTTAAGTATAAAATCTTTCTCACACATATCAATGATTTTAGTCCCCAAACTATAAAGTTGGTCCTACTTAAATATAAAGAAAATTTATTCAAAACATCCCACGCATTTTACCAAATGAATTTTTTCATTATTCACTTTTAAAATTTTTATTTTACATCCCTTAGAAATTCAAATTAGTAAAATTTAATCCTAACCTAAATTTTTGACAAATTTTTAATCTAAAATCACTACATAATCCGCATACAATCATTTTTTATGTACAAAAAAATTAGATTCTATTTTTTAGTGGCAAAAATAAATATGAATTTAGTCCAATCTCACTTTTAGTGGCCAAAATAAAATATGTCTTAGTTCTGTTGATTATTTTAATTAAGTGGGACAAGTTTTGTATTTTAAGAAATAAAGTATCTCACTTTGAAACTTAGGGACCAAAGTGAAAAGTGGAATATGATTAAAGGGTGCTAAGTGAAATTAATCCTATTTGGGAATAGAATGGGAAAGATTTTTGGGGTCTCAAGAAACGGAAGCAAGGCACAGAGACTAAGAAGTACAGCGCTGTCCATTATCAAAAAAAAAAAAAGAAAAGAAAAAAGGTACAGCGTTGTCAATTGAAGATGGAAAAGATTGGTGATGTTCTCTTGCTGTGAAGCCAGGAGAGTTCATTGCCTGTGTTTTTTCTTGGGGCATCTTTAAAAAGAAGCTTGGGAATGCATAGGCAGGATGATCGTCACTTGTTTCTATTAATTTCGTCCTTCAAATTCACCTTCTGTTCATGTCGAAGTACCTTATTCCTTCATTGCCCTTTTTGAGACTAAACAACCAACCCCATTTGGAGAAAGATTTGGCGATAAAATTTAATTTTAAACACCACCAGAAATGAAAAGTGGCCCCGTTTGACAAATGAATTTTTTTGATATTTGTATAAAACTTTACTGTATCTTACTGTAGAAGTTGTTGGAACAATTTTTAAGATGAAAACTTTTTTTTTTTTTTAAAACTTTGAGAAGTTTTTCTTCTCTTTTAAGATGGAAGACTTTTCTTGTTCTTCTGTTTCTTTTTAAGTGGTAGCTTAAAAATTTTGATAAAATTTTTTTAGATTATTGTAATTAAAATTGTTAAAAAATTGATAAGAGATAGACTTGACAAAAAAATTTATTTTCCAAACAGGCCTGCAATATAACACAGAAGTTTTATCCTACCCAAAACATTTTAAGAGTGAAACTGCATTTACTAACGTTTTCGGCCCAAACATGGATGCAACTTATGCAAACTAAGGGGTGGGCTCATGGGTGACGACGCACCTTGAAAGGATGGTCTTTTTTTGGGGAGAATTCGGGGTCTGATGACCTCACAATCAAAAGGTCCAATGCATGGGTCCAAACACCAAGCTGTAGGTGGTAGTCGTCCACTTGCCACAAGCCGCCCTGCATTCACTGCGTTGCACGCCAGTCTTATCAGAGCACATCATTGCGGCCTTCGGTTGGGTTAGGTCCCTCGATTACGATAAAACGATAGGTTGAATGCAATTTAAATATCTATATATATATATATATATACATATATAAAACGAGAGCATCACACAATAAATACATAATGTCATTTTTTAAAATTTCTAACATTCCCTTAATAACAACGGTAAATTTGTCCCAATTTATGAAAAAGAAACTTGTCCACAACTAGCAATGAGCTATTTGAATCAGCAGTCGTTAATTGCTGAATTTATTCACTTTTTCACACTAATTCCCAACTTTCACGTAATTTGCTCAACTTTCATAATATTTATGTACAATTATCTAAAATAATTTGACCAGTAAAAAAAGTATTAAAATATTTTTTTTTTAAAAAAAATATATATATATATATCTTACATATATATAAAAACCTAAGCCTTCTTCTCCCACGTTGATCCACGTTGCAAAACATGGAAGAAGAGCAGCTACTGTGTTTTTATTTTTTCCAGCAATAACCTCATAAAGTGTATCCTGGTCTAAACAGTGGATAACTATTCTAGGGCATTTTTGTCCTTTTTCTTAAAATTACTTGTTTGTCCTTCTAGACATAACAGGCTTTCAGAATAGTAGCTCACTATTTGGGCCGAATTTTGGTTTTTCACCTGCACCTTTCCTCCTATTCTTCGGCGTCTTTCCCTCATTCCTCTACACTATCACTTTCCGCTTCTTTTGACTTTTAGCCTGCCATTTTTCTGCTTCATTCCTTATTTCTTTCCCGTCTATTTCTTTTTCCTCTCAACAAACGAAAGGATGAAGCTGGAGTGTACTGTAGCAGCTATCTTTTGCCAACAATGCCCTCCAAATTTTAATTTTTGGACTGTACAGTTAACTACTGTTAAAGGGCTTGTACGTCTTTTATCATTTAATGACAATTTTGCCCTACTAGATATAAAATCTTCTCAAAATATTAGGTAACTATTAAGGGTTATTTTCGGCATGTTGGGTCAAATAATCCTCCTTTGCTTTTCATTGCGCCCGTTTCTTGGACTGTTCTTCTCTTCGGTGGAAAAAGAGAAGCAGAGAAGCAGCTGAACGAAAACCATTGTCCGCATGGCAGCGTTTGGGACTGGAATGAACGTGAGGTGTTGGCATCAAACATTTGGGGCTCGAAGGAATTTCAAAGTGTTTGTGAAGTTATGAACTATTCTTCTACGATTCAGTTAATTTATTGTGGTGTTGTTTAGCTATCTTTATTACGCATATTTGATAATTTAAGGTTCAAGATGGTTGAATTAGCCCAAGATTTGAATTTTTGTTCACTCCTAATTCTTGTTGGAGCTGTACAAACTATTGTAAAAATGTGTGAAAGGAAGATTTTGTGCTGTGACTTAATTAATTTACGTTTATTGTGTTCTTCATTCATGTTTATTTTTCATATTGCATATGTGCTCCTTTGTTCGGCCTCTTCGTGGTTTATGTGAAAGTATGAAAGCACTTCATTATGGTCCAGAATGACATAAGATTTACATCTTTTCTTAAGGTTCTTCCTTGGCAGCCAATATGAGAAGTAATTGATTGATGTCTAAAATATAAGAGGAAAATTAATGTCTTCCTCATAAAATTTTTAGTGAACTTTACCACTGTGGTCTCGCCCATTAAGCAACTTAATTAGCAATCCAATTAAGTTAACAATTACTTCAATGCTTCAGTTCTGCGAGTTATGCATTTGCATGGGCACTACATACAACTTGGCAATAATTTACATATCATTGTTCAGAGAAATGAAAATACCGGAAAATTTTTCAACATTTTCGACGCAATATATTGGGCATTGGCTGTGCCTTGCACAGCCAGTAAATCTCTAGTATAAATATAAAATTTTAACTGCACGCACGTTAGCGTGTGTTTCAGGCACTAGTATTAATGACTGTTCAATGAATGAAAACTTGTTATTTAGCCAAAAAAGAAAAAGAAAAGAACGTCGTTGCGACGGACCAGATCATGCACGTTTTCCAGTGTTTTGTCAAACAACAGCTGTCTGATTGACGAATCAGCCATATATCTATAGACCATAGAGCTAAAGAGTAAAGGTAGTCGATTTGCATTAACTGCGGGTCTTTTTCGCGGAGGTCTCCAATTTATTTGGGAATCAATTGAGTGACCACAAGGCCCACCCTTTGATTATCCATTGTCTACTGTTAATTTAATAACCCCCGGCCCCTTCCTCTCCTGGCACCAACAATCTGGGATGGAAAACGATGGTTTTGTCTGTTTGGACAGAGGCCTCGGGCCTGTTTTCACCGAATAATCAAAGGACGATAGAAAACCCAAATCCCAATTTCCCTTGCCATGCCTTTCCGCTTGGGTTAAGGCCACCAGTTCTCTTTTTTTCTTTTTTCTTTTTTTTTTTGGGTCAGGCTAGGGTTGGAGGAGGGGGAGGGAGACAAATTAAAAATATAATCTTTTATATACTATCAGTTTATATGTTATTATCGTTAAATATACAATAATTAATTTTAAATTTAAATTATATATATATATATATATATCTAATCATAAAAGTGTATACAGCGATGACACTAAGCGTTGTTGGCAAAAAAAAAAAACAAAATTGAATGTTGGATAATCTTTGGAACCACTAATGCGAAATAGTACGGTGGCAGACAGCTAATGTTCAGAAGTTTCCCGGCACGAGATTGGTGAAGGTGACGGAGGAATAAGCAAATGATTCTTGGGGCGTTACGGCGTCTACATGTTAGCCAACTGGGATTTTCAAAGTCAAAAACCAGCATTAAGAACTAACAACAAACGCGGACTCGCGAGTTAACATCAACATAAGAGTGGCACAAACAAGGAAGTAGTACGTTAGACGAATGACTTGACAGACGATGTAATACTACCCAAATCTACCAACCTCGACCCAAGGCAGCGTACGGGATTGGAAGTAGGAATAAGTTGAAACTAGAGGAATTAACGAGCCAATTATGGGTGCAAAATTTTATATCAATGAGCAAAACAATTGCTAAACGTCATTCCCGAAAGTCATTAACCCAAGCACGAATTGGTATTACCGCAAAAGAACACGTATACAATGAACTTCTACAGTTGGGGAAACGTTAATGTCACAGACATAAGACTTACAGTTAGGAATTAAAGAACACATGTACAATGAGCTTCAAACGTTAATGTTATTGTCAGGAATCAGGATGATTGATGAAAGAAGGAACTGAGAAAGATGCAACAAATATAACGTCAAGAGTCCACCTAAAAAATCGATTAAAAACAAGGTATATGTCTAAACAATAGATACAAATATGGGAAATTGAGAATTCCTAAACATCAGACAACTGTAGTGCAGTTTTGATATCTAAACTTTAACCGTTATTTTGGTACTCAAACTTTGGACAAAAATAAATTTGATACCTAGTATTGTAATATTTAAGCACATCTGGTACACAAATTTTTTAAATTCCTAGTAAAAAAAAGTAACGTGTACGGCGACAAAATTGTAACAAATATCTAAATATCAAACTACATTATTTAGTTTATGTCTGTCATACAAGTCGTATGTCTCTTAGTAGAAAATTTTTTAATAAATCAAATTGCCAATTAACCGGTTTCAACTTAACTTGTAAATTAATGCACAACAAAAGCAGTTGTATGTCCCTTAGTATAAAACTTTTTTAATAAATCAAATTGCCAATGAACTGGCTTCAACTTAACTCGTAAATTAATGCACAACAAACAACAGCAATTGTCACACAATTGCAGATTTCTCATATCAAAATTCAAACTAAATTAAATTGTTGTTGAACTGGCTCCAACTTAATTTGTAATTAATGCACAAGAAATTGAACCACCTTTCACACGATCGTAAATTCCCATTTGTCAAAAATCCAAACTAGGCACCGTTTGGATTGAATGAAAGAAAGGGAAAGGATATTAATGGAAAAGAAAGGAAAGGAGAGTAGAGAAAAATGATTTCCATAAATTTTGTTTTACTTAAGTATGGAAAAAAAAAAAGAAAATATTGAATTTTTGTTTGGATTGAGAAGAAAAAGATCAAGTGTTAATTTACCGGAAAAGAAAGAGAAAAAATGATCTTTAAAAAATTAAATCATTTTAATTAATTCAGTTTCGCTTGCCTTAGTTTTGGCCCACTTTCGAACAAAAACCATAACACAGCAAAACAATAACCTTGTTTGGATTGCATCTTCTTGGATTTTTTTGTAGAAAAATTACTGTAGCGATTTGATGTATGTGAAGAAAAAAGATAATAGAGAAATGTGATCACGGAAAACGACGCAATTTTTCATCGAAAAATGGCTGTCCAAACAGGGACCTTTTCACTCTTTATCTATTTCCTCTAACCCTCAAAAATCAATCCAAACAACAACACCAAATTCCTCCAATTCATCTTCTTTCTTTTCCTCTCCAATTTTCTCACTCAAAACTAAAATGTGCCTGAATCAAATTGCCATTGAACTGGCCTCAACTTAGTTTGCAATTAATGCACAAGAGGTTGCATCAATTTTCACGAAACAGCGAATTCCTTTTTTGTCCAAATCCAACTAAACCAAAATTGACATTGATGATTGAACTGGTTTCAACTTGTTTGCAATTAATGCTCAAGAAATTGCGTCAATTTTCACACAATTGCAGATTCCGTTTGTCAAAATGCAAACTCCTTCACATCACAGTCCTATCAATTGCCAATTGGCCACCTCTCCACATTACAATTGTACTCTCATAATTACATGCCAAGGAGGAGGTAACCTATGTTGGATTACACAACCACAAAAAAAACAAATGAAAAAAAACTAGTAAAAGCTAACCATCTAAGTAATATATCAAACTAGACCTACTACAACCATGCCCATGCCCAGTGGGATAGCTCCTCTATCATATTAGCAATAACTAAAAGTAGAACCAAGACATAAAAAGTCAAAACTAATGACCCAGGCCTAGCCTTTGACTTGCCAAATCACACCTAACCTCTGCCCATCCAAGTCTGGACTGTGCAAGGTCAAACTCCACCCATATGTTTTGCTGGTGATGGTGCCCAATCACATACGCCTCTATCCCCAGCAAATCTGAATTCCCAAACGTGAAACAGTAGATTCCATCAGTTCCCCTCGTTGCACCTGGAACTTTGTACAGTAATTTCTCCCCTGCAACATTCATCTCCACCCCTTGAAACATCAGCGCTACAGCAGGCAATGGCGGCAAAGTTGCACGACTCAACTCGACTAGATAACATAAATCCATGGCCCCTTGAAACACAAAATTTGGCTCGTTCAATAACCTCAGGACGCCCCTGGTTTGCTTCACGAACTCATTCTTTCAGTGCAGTGTAAACCGGGCCGAGTAAGAATGTAAATTGGGTTCCCGAGTCAACCATCGTTTGACCCGCCCCGGTGTGATCGGGCACGAATACCGACTTCGGTAACGGCAGCACCGTATCCGAAACCTTAATCCCTTCGAGTTGAACCGTGTAGGCAACCCGGTCGAAGTACGGTAAAGGGGTCGACATTTGTATCAATGGCGTGTACTTCAGCGGCCCAAGCCACGGGAAATTGGCTGCCCCAAAGAGCAACACGCCAGACGAGTCACGACCCCGATATGCAGTAAGAGAATTGCCGGAAACCCATTTGGGAAACGAAAGATAAGGAGCCCCTGTTCATGCCGATTAACCCGGTTGTTTTGGCATCCTCTTCCGGGGTAGAACTCGAACCCGAGTCCATGCACCCGAATACCAATCCGGGCATACCCGAATTATCAACTGCAAAAGTATCCGTAGCAAGATTTCCCTCCACGGAGGAGGCGTCGGCATAGGAGAGAATAGCGTGGCAGAGATTTTTCGGGTCGCAAGAAACGGGCACAGTGAAGTCCCGTGTCCGGGTCCTGCATGTGGGTGAGGAGCAAGGCACGGGCGAGTAAGAAGTAGAGAGTTGTGGATTGAAAAGGGGAAGGGTGTTTGGTGTTCTGTTGCAGTGAAGCCAGGAGAGTTCACTGCCCGTGTCGAGGACCATGGTAACTTGCTGTGGGGGTGAGCCAACGGTGAGTGAAACCGTGAGCGAAACATTATGGTGAAAAGCGACCCGGTTGGGAGCCTTAGGGATGGACATAGATGATATGTGCTCGGCTTTGAGAGTTAAAAGTACTGATGATTTCTCCTTGGAGCAATAGCACGAATCTAACTGCACAAGCATGCAAAAGCAAAAGAATAGCACTTGAACTACAAACTTACCCAAGTCCATGGCTAAAGCAAAAACAAGAATACGGTTCCACGTTTATTGTTGCAGGAAAGTGAAGAAATTCTGAGTATGTGGTGTTGGGTGGATGATGGGATGAAAATATCCGTAGAGAGGAGCAAGGCAGAGTGGTGGTGTCTCGATAGTCGTGTCTTGTCGTACAAGGAGGTGGTGTGGTTAAGGTTGGCGGTGATGAAATGATGATGGTGGTGGTATAATAAGGCTAATTGCGGGCATGGTTCCTTGTGCATATATATATATATGTAGGATGGTACGGGTATTACTGTTGTGTAGTTGGGTTTAGGGAAGTTGTTGGTTCTTTGTTTGGAGTGTCCCACTAAAATAGGGTAGGGATTAGGGAAGGCAAAGGAGTTCGTGTGCTTTGTGTTTGGTTTTGGAAATTGCTAACTTGGGAGTCTGTGATGTTTTGGTCTTCGTTAAAGTCTTCCAAAAAGGCTACACCCTGTTGTAAGGAAAGGCAACTCTAAGATTTGGTAATTCTTTTAATCATTTTTTTCCCTCGTAAGCAGATTTGGTGATTCACTCTTTTTTTTGTGATTTACTTTCTAATTGTTTGAATTTAATCTCTTTCCTATTTTGAAAATTTTAAATCTAGAAATCTTGTTTTGAATAAATAGCTAAGAATAATCTTGTATACATTGATAGTGTATGCACTAGCTTTTGGATGCATGTCATTTAATTTTAATTTAAATTTAAACTTTATTTTTTTTTTGATATAGATAACATACATTCAAGGGTATATTGTTAATGTATACACCATTAATCTAAACAGTTATAGCTAAAGTTATCCTCGTGCACCAGCATTTTATACACTAACGAATATGGATGCGTGACGACGCATGCAAAATTTAGAATTTAGAATCAAATTGAGATAAATTAACATACAACTATTCATGTTAGTGTAACACATTATTATTATCGTTAGTCGTACTCTTGCCATGCTTACTAGTATCTCAAGATGGCAAAGGCGGGGATAAGGTGCTTATAGTCATATAAAAGCTCTAGTTTTCTGGGAATACCAGAAAAGTTTTTACAGACTGGGATCGACGTGAACAGAAAAAAGAAAGGGAGAATTCATTAAATAAATTCTTCCGTCTTACGTTGATGATGGCGACAGACAGGAAAAAAAAACTATTCCAAGTCTCGGTAAACACGGAGACCAGAGAGTCTTTGTCCGCCTGTTTGAGCCATCCAATCGAGATAATTGAACATTCAGGCCGTTGGGCGTCTTTTGCCTTCATTTTAAGGAATCCTCCTAATTAGATTATACCTATTTAAGTTTAGAATATATGTATTCTTTGTTGGTGAAGTAATTGTATCTAGAACTCAAGCATTCGAGCCTCATCCACAAATGTTTTGAACTCAAGCATTTTTGCATCCGGACTTTTCCTTCATGCCACGCTCAATTATGTCCCTCTGACTTCTCATATGTCATCCTTTTCAATAGTACAACCAATTTTTGGTCTTGCGATTTGCCAAGACCTTCTTTCCATGATGAAAAAACGAGCTCTCTCTAACGACCTTTTTTCCTTTCTTTTTCTTTCCGCCTTTTTTACAAATCCTGGAATTTACAAATCCTCAATAAACTTGCTTCCAATTTATAGTGGTGTTTGGATTGTTTAAATATTCCAAATAATACTTCGCATGCATCATAAATATATTTTTTAATTTATTTTTTTAAACTTTTAACTAATTTTTATCTCACATATACCACATCACGAAAAGTGCTATAGTAATTATCTCAAATAATATATTGTATCTAAACACACTTTTAACTAATTATAAATTTTGATTTTTTAAATAACCAGATAGCTTGACGGCAATGGGGCCTTCGGCTGCATGGGACGGGAGCTATAGTAATAATCATCAACTAGTAGTAAGACGATTTAACATCAACTACAGACGTGGGTTATGATCATGCAACAGTTGCCTTGATTTTACGTTACTACTAAGAAGATTAGATTCTAACGCATGGATCCTACGAACGTCACCATCCGCATCCATATAAATACTGTGCGTAGTTGACGGCTCAGCATTTTCCACCGCTGAATGGGAGCTTTCTACAATCATTTTGGCGATTTGCATTCCAACAACAACTGTACTATAGACGGAGAGGAACCGGACAACCAGAAATTCGCAGCATCTCATTCTCAAGAATCGGGTGATGTTTCTCCATTTCATAACTTTCATTTTCAAGAATCTGTTGTTTTTGCGCTGCTCTTTCATGGCTTTCGAGCTTGCTTTGAATTTTAGTCTACCCACGTGTTGATATATTACAGGCGGCCAGACGCAAAGTTTTATTGGTTTCTTCTCTGCTTTCTTTGTAAAAAAAAAAAAATCAAATATGTATGTGTATGTGTGTGTATATATATGTATTAGAAAAGATGAGAGTAAATGAAAGTAGTCAATTTTTTCTTTAAAAATGCTCTGTGAGATTTTCCCCCTCATATCACAAGCAATATTCCAGTCATATAGTTTTGAGTTTCTGTAGGAAAAATTAATCCTATTCATATTGAATGAAGCCAAACAAGGCGCACATTTTACATTATGCATACGCTGTGGTATGCTATGTTTATTCATTTAGTTTTGTAGCGTCTAGCCAAATTATAAACCTTGATCTGCAGATTAATAAGCTATAAACAACCAAGATTGCTTTCGTATATGATTCGATTAACCTGCACTTGTTTTTTCGGGTGGTCTTCAAATTAGGTTTCCAGTTGGATTATGTCCGATTAAATACTCTTCTTTTAAAGATTTTTTTTTTTTTAAAAAAAAGGAGCCTTGTTCGTGTCATTGAAAAGCCCGCAAGATTTGATTGATGAATTTGTAGGACACCAAACTGATTGAGTCAACGTAAGGGAACAAAGAATTGGTTGTGATCTCACGATCAAAGCCACTGGTTAGGATTAAGATTGATGCGCACAAAGCTTGACGGCAAATTGATTCGTGGTAATCCCCAACGCGTTTTCTTTAAGATAATTAGTGGGTCCGCAAAAACCAAACATGAATCCCAGGATAATCAATTATTAATGCTTTGATTAAACAACTTGTTGCTCATGGGGGAGGCAAATCTTTTTTTCCCCCAATCTTTGCAAGGCTCTATAATTGATTATAATCATAATTCAATAAAGGAATCAACTTCTTCTCTATGAATTTTGTGCCTCAGCTAGATTCTAGTTGTTTCATTGACAGATTGTTGGAAATCGTCCAAAAAAATTTTAAAAATTATGAATAAATATGCAAAATATAAGAAATCATGAACTGATTCTATATTTTTATTTTTTTCTTTATAAGTGAGAGGTTTTAAATTTTAAACTCTTTACTTACAAAATATCTCTCCCACCTTACCGCTGATCCCAACCCAATTCCTCCTAGATTCTAGTTGATAAATAGTTGGATTCTAGTACGAAAATAAGGTTATGTTCGGATTGCATTTTTTCTGGATTTTTTGTAAAAAAAATTATTATAGCGATTTGATATATATGAGGTAAAAAGATGATTGAACAATGTATTCACAAAAAACGCAGTAATTTTTCTTTGAAAAACTGCTTTCCAAACAAGGCAAAAATGTGTTTGGAAATGGTATCTAGCCATTAGACATTGGTACACCGTACACGGTGAATAAACTGTCTCGGAAAAGAATAATAGTAAACAGGTACAAACAAATAGTCATGCAGCTTTGTTCTCGTTTGCTCAGTTGTAGAGCCACGAACAAAGGAGCACCATTTAAGAAGCCCAGTTGAAAAAGTAATTCACAATAATCTCTGGAAAAGAAACTGAGCGAAGTACACGCAACCTGATCTTGATCAAGAATAATCAAGACTTCACACGATGATCAAGCCTGTAATATCTTTAATACTACACATATGCGACTTACCATCATAAATTCTTCGTGTTAAAAGCATCTTATGCAAATCCATTAGCTTACAAAGCATCTCAAGACAGAAAACCATGGCTTACGTTGGCAAATCTAAATGGACATGTTTATGAGCCAATTCCTCCTACAAGAAAACTTCCAAGTGTATCAATGCATTTGACGGTCCGCACAATCATCTGAGCGGCTATATTGCTGATTCTACGGATTATGCAATTTGTGCTACCCTACTAGAGTTTCATACATATACCATCGTAAATGCACAATACGAGAGCACAAGGTTGACGACAATAACAAAGCAAAACCCTCCCTGCCATTATAAAGGAAAATTGAGAAAATGCCAAAACAAAATTTAACAGTATCACACTTACACACGATTAAAAACACGAGCAAACAAATTCACTAGAAAAAAAATGATAATTGTGTGTACTTTGAAACTAATGCCCCACGTCAAGGAGTTTGTTGATTCAACAATACAATTTTGTAATCAACTCTTTATTTTCTTAAACAGCCAGCCATGCATCAAGTTTGACTTGTGGTTGTCGTTGCCACCAACTATTAAGCTACTATATTACAAGACCAAATTATAATAGGAATTAGCAAAATCCTTTTTGGTTTGTCCCAGTAACATGTTGTTGCACATAAAACCTTTACCTGGGCTAAAAATCTCTTAGTCTATCCACCAGGGAAAATTAAAAAAAGTAATAATAATAATAAGAAATAATAAAAAGGGCAAAGAGATAGCAACATTCATGAAATTTAGTTTTTTCATACATGTCAATATAACCAGGGAAACATTCATGAAAAGTTTTCATCCTTGGAACTCTCCGAAAAGGCAGAAATAACCAGGGATTTCGTGTTCAAGCAAGACAAAAATTTCTGACAGTCAACTGCTAACTCAAAAGGACCACCATGGGAAATCTATGCGAGGGCAAAACCATTGGAGATTAACTCATCATGTCGAAGCAACTTTCCTTCCATTTCCCTCATTGATTCTAAAATGACAGACTACAAGAAAATTACTCCAATCACAACAAACATGTCAAGATAATTCTAAGTGGATATGCAGTGAAATATTCTCAGTTGCAACATCAAAGACCAGTAACCCCACAAACATCCCTATTAATGTAACAGAGTGATGAATAATCCTTCTAGAATATGATTGAGGTGCGCTAAACAAAAAGTTCAATTGCCAATGACAATTTCATTAGATGCATAGCACATGCAATATAAGGCAAAAATGAATAAAAGTATTCAGTTTGAACAGCAAAAGGACAATTAACAAAGTTGGACAAGGGGTTTTTCCAACAAGCCTTACAGGGAGCTCAGCTCTAAGAACTCTCAATCATTAATTTCTTTTTAAAATATATAAAAACTACACCAGCCTGCTAGTGACCTGATCCTAAGATCTGCAACTATCTTTCCAGAGTGGGTACCAAATTGGTAGAAACTGCAGTAATGGGCTCCTCAACATGGAACTCAGAGCCCAATATATCAGCAACAGATAACTTCCAAAAAACACTGGTGCCATTTTCCAATCTTGTGTGCATTTGTCATTTTCATAACCCTGAGTTACATTATCTATACCTGCCACAACCAAAAAGACTAAGAGATACGAAATAACACCAGTGCCATTTTCCAATCTTGTGCGCACTTCTCAAAGTAGAAAAGTGAAAACTGCTCACCTAAAATTACCCTAAAAAGATGCCCTCCCTCCAAAAAAGTACAGACATGGGTGGGTGGGTGTGTGTGTGTGTGTGTAGAGAGAGAGGGTGGAGAGGAGAGAGAGAGAGATTTAATGATATTGCACCAACCAAATTTCAACAACTTAATCATTGACTACTACTCTTTACTCCACTGAACCTGACAAAAACGTCTTAAATTCAAGCCAGTGAGGGAACTCGAAAAATCTATCATGTTCTCACCAGGCCAAGCAAAACAGACAGTACATTGTACAACTTGTTCTTTGAGTTTGATATTGGTATACAATAACTATTACAATATAAAAAATCCAATACTAAGAAGCTAATGACCATTAGGCACAATGAATGAGTAAAACATTGTGTTGACACCTAAAGCCTCTGTAATGCAGATAATTGACAACTTAATGCAACAAGAAGAACATTAGTGACTGGTGCATTTTATCAAGAACAAAAATGCAGAATGCAGAATTTCCTACGGACTAGACCTGTCAGTTTAAGAAATAAATACAAGTAGCAAACTATGCATAATCCTCGGACATACATACTGCGCAGCCTGTCTCAGAAGATATCTCAATATCAGAAAACTTCTTCTAATTCACGATAATAGCCAAATGGGACTAGTATAAATTTGTTACCATACTCAAAAGTAACAGAAAAGAAATATTGCAATGCTTGAAATCAGCAAATTAAAAGAATGGTAGCTGTCCCCTTTTTGCAATTTTTATTTCGCGATCTGTATTTTTTATCTATTGATGCAAATAGAACAAAGGAAACGATCCTCAGAATGCTACTCCACCAACTAGGGGAGGCAAAATTCCAAGTTTTCAAATACAAGCGAGGTCTCGCTACAATAAGCGCATATCATTCTTGGAAGAACAATTTAAGACACATGAAACTTGTTTCCATCTACAAATAATCATACTTCCGTCCCATTCAAGGTTCATATGTTGAATATAACTTGGAGTTTCCCAGGGAAAAAGAACTGATATAACAAACACCAATTTAAGAGAAACTACATGGCAAAGGAAAAACAACAGAGGGAAACAATTAAAGGAAATGACTTCCATAACTCTAACGTTCAGAGGCACTGTGGTACATGAAGCCGTGTACCTTCACATTCCAAGGAGCCAATTTAAACAGTAGAGTGTTCCTCTGACGATCATCTGCCATTGTTTTGATCTTGTTCCTATCTCCTTCTGCCAGTATATTAACCATCATCAATGCATTGACTGGCATAATGAAAAATTAAACGGGCCTCATTGCATATTCAGCTATTTACAACTTGCAGCAAATTAGACCATTCCATAAAAGACCAGAGCACCCCTCACACCCCGATGATCACCACTCAGCTTGCTTTTAAATTACCTTCCAAATTTACCATCTTCGATTCCCACCGTTAACATCAAAGGCCCAGTATCTACGCCCTGTTGTTCCAGAGCTAAAAACAGATGAAGAATGACCTATTTCTCCGAGTTACCCTTGAATCTGAAACTTGAATTAGAACCTGATGAACTACCACCAACACCACCAAAACAGGCAAACAAATTTCGAAAATGCCCTCCTCAGTCCTCCACTTTGCCGGGAAACACCCCCTCTTGAACCCCAAGATATCCTCCTAGGAACCGCCATTATTATTAAAACCACCATCCATCTCAGTATAAACTACTGGGAGCTCTCTTTCCCCATTTCTTCTCCCACCCGAGAACCTCCCAACCGCGAATCCACCACCAGGCAATCTCCAAAATAGTTAAACCAACAGTGTCATCATCATTTCCAACTCCAGTCTGCTCATAGAAGCTCTGTTCGATTCACCTGAATCACGAGCATCAGTTGGTAACTCATGTCTACAAACTGGGCAAGAATTTCGCAGCGAAAGCCACGGGAGAATACAATCTGAGTGGTATATGTGTTTACAGGGCATTTCGCGGGCCTCGCAACCCAACTCAAAGGGCTCTTTGCAAACAGCACAGTGGGATTCAGTTGTCGTGTGACTCTGATTTATCTCAATAGTAGGCATTGACTCAATAGCAGCTTTCGAGGCGGGCGGATTATCTATTCTCCCAATCCCATTCGCTTCAATCTGAGACAACTGATCCAAAAGCCTGTCAAAACCCGAACCCAGTAAAAACTCCGACATGCTGGCAGGCAAAGGTCTCAACCCCGAACCAGCTCCATCATCATAATACAACTCAAATCCTCCACCGCCACCGCCAGCAGCCCGCCGCCACCGTCAGTCGGCCCACGAAGCACTATAACCGGATTAAAGGGAGACCTGTCACCGCCGTTCCTCCGGCTTCTACGTAAAGCAGGACTAGAACCCGAACCGGAGCCAGAGCTGGAACCCGGGGGACCTTGACCCGAATCAGAATTTCTCATCATGTACATGGCCGCAGCGGGGAAACGGCGTCGTCTAGACTCGGAAAGTGAGGATCGAGTGGGAGTCTCGATTTCTTCAACGAATCCACCGTTGCAATCAGGGCAAGTAATGGAATCTTGGGTCCAGACCCGAACAAAACGATTGCATCTATAACACCAATAAGATGAAGGCATAGACATCTACACTTTAATTTATCCTATACAAACATATAATAAATCAAAACCCTAATCCTCAAATCAGATCTGGCAATAACCCCGCAAGATCGAAGCTTTTACCTAAACAAATTCGAGAAATAGAGGGAAAAATACCTTGAATTATATCAAAAATTGAATAAAAATTTTTCAGGGAAAAAATATGCCTGCAAAATTGAATGTGTAGATTGGCCGGGGAGGAATATTCCGGCGAAGAAAGAGAGAAAGGATGGGGCAACCGGGGGCGAGGATGGGGGCCAAGGGGTGTTTGGTTGGAGAGAATGAGGTGAGAGAGGATATAACTATATAAGAGAGGGGGGTTCGAGGGTAAAAGTGGAAATAGAACGCTTGGGGAGAATTGAGTACGGATATTTAGCGTGTGATCAACGCTGTGAAGGGAAGACACGTGGCGTAGACTGTGCCTTGTGGAGCGTTTGACCAACAAAATTTGGTGACCGGGGAAAGTGAAAATGTAAAAAATGGTTTTAAAGGCGTGATCCTTGATTCCAGTTTTAATTCTCAATTATTCCTCGCTGGTTTGTTTGCCTTTTCACTGGGGCCACAATCTCTCCTCATTTTTAGTAATAGGAGTATTTTTCCGGGTAAATTGATTGACGTGCCATCTCCAAAATTTCACCTCCTTTTTATTTGTTTCTATATAGTTTCTAGTGTCTGGTACCTTTTTTTTTTTTTTTTTTTTCTGCAGTTGACTTTCCAGCACCCCTTCTCCACATATTTTAGTTTTCAATTATTGTGTTATGATTGATAACAGAAAAAATGTTTGCTTTCGTTTAAGAAACTATTTTCCAAATTCAATTTCCACAATTATACAATATATCAAAGATTTGTTCACCTTTCTTGAGATCTATACCAAATCATTCGTCACCATAATTTTTTGTACGTTAATTTTTTAGGACTAGTCATGATTGTTTTAATGAAAGAATTTATTGTCAATTATTAGGGAATTGTCGAATTCATTCCAAAATTAGTCTCATTTATTATCTCAAAAAAACCATTTTTTTCTAAAGCAGAAGTAGAGTGAACGACGTCAGTTTCTAAATATTGTATTGCTTTAACGATTATTTGAATTCAGGATTTACCTTATGCATATTAAAATGGTACCTTTTTTTTTTTTTTTTTTTGGAAAAGTATGGAAATATAACTTTTTGCCCTTCAAAATTTGATAGAAATTTCGTTGTTTCCTGCATGAATCAAATAGTGAAAAATCATTTACAAATTTTTTAAAATATTATTTCAAAAATTTATTGTTGCATTTTTTTTAATGTAATATATATGACTATAAAAAAAATTAAAAACACAAACATTAATTAATAAATATTTATAATGTAAGTGAAATAATTAATATTTAAGATAGTTATCTATCCAAACACACCCATTTCACTGAACAATTGTCTAGGTGTAACAAACGCACACACAACGAAAAAAGCGGGCCAGTTTTAATGTTTTTTCTTTTTGTATTTACCCAGGAGGAGGGCATTAATACAAGGGAAAAAAGAAAAAGAAAAAGCAAAATAGAGCGCAAGCCCATGATTCGAAACGTGGCTATGGGTGGCTTTTAGTCAATCGTCCTTCTCCAACGCCAAATGTCGCTACATGGATTGGATCGCAAGCCTCATGCTTATGCGTCCTTAGGGATGGAATTGGAACCATGGGCCCGTTATGCTTAGTTGGTGGTCGTGACTCGTGACTCGTGACTCACAACTTTGATGGTGACTTTTCAGTCCTCCATCACCTACAGCATATTCCGGCATTTCATTGGTTTATACTCCTAAGATATTAATTCTCGCCCTTTCAATTCAATACAACTATTAAACGTCAAATAAACAGATGGATTCAAGTTATCCGAGATTGACAAATCACAAAGAAAGCATGTATCAGAAAAAGCAGTTTCGATTTTTTTTCAAACAAAAAAGTTTGTGATTAGTTAGTTACAGTGAATGCTATGAATTTTGGACAAATTAATCATATGTGCTGTAAAATTGATTTCTGAACTTGTTCAATACGTTTGTTAATGCATCCAAAGAAAAGTGAAAAAAAAAAGAGAAAGAAATCGTATATAACCAAGGATTGTGCAATGGTTGAAATAAATCTTGATATGGAAACTGCAAAGGTAACCATATTTCACTATTTTTTTAACCGATTATAAGAAAGGCGCCAACTGGACTTACGGGGTCTCACTTGACTGGAGCCCATTGTAACATCACCACGTGGATTCCAAGAATGGTACGCCATGCAAAGACATGCTGAAGTACGTGTCAGGCTATCATGTTGTGGATTGTGCGTTGTCCGCACGGATTCCACCCGCATCACATCATACATAGCATATATTTAGTCAAACGAATTACGGCCTCAATTTCACAAGTATCTTAGTATATTTTTAGCAACGGAAAAGGCTCACAAATCACAATCCGGCACAAAATTTTCTTCTTAAAACGTACTTTTTTGGTTTAACTTTGGCGCGATCACCCCGATCATTATCCTCAAGTTCACTGAAAAATGAAAAAAGGAAAAAAGACACCAAGACATGCTGCATGATACTTATTTTATGAAGCAGCCATTTCGTGTTCGTGTACAGAATATCGCCAGAAGAAGCCTATGTAGCAAGAACTTATGAGGTCGACATTTCAAGGTTCAGCTGTCATACGCATCCTACATAAAGAGAAAAAAAACAAAGGAGGGGATGGGATCAAGCCCGAGGTCACTTTTAATGGAGTAACCTTTAGAGGTGGCAATTTGTCCCGAGTCCCGATGGGTTATCCATGTTCATGGAAACTTTGGATGGAATGGGTATTGGAATTTGATATTGGATTTAAAATAGGACAAATCCCAATTGTACTCATTAATTGATGGGAAATTTTGGAAAATACTTGGGTACCCATTGGGCTCAAATAGCAAGGGTTCCGTTTGGATTAGCTGTTTTTGGGAGGTGTTTTTGAAATATTTTATTGTAGCAGTGTATATGAAAAATTTTTACTATAAAATTTTTTTGAAATATTTGATATACTAATATGGATGGGATGTTTTTTGAGTTATTGTATATTACTGTAACATTGTATTTGAAAAACTTATTTTTTGAAAAAATAGCCAATCCAAACGGAGTTTTAGATTCAAATATTATCTTTAACAATTTTTATAGTCATACCAGCGAATATAATCTAGTAGTCTTCCTAGTCATTATCCACAAGAATTTTCAGCATTTTAGTCAGTTTAGACCTGCCATCTTTGGACAATGATGAGAATAAATATTCAACACCCTAAGTACCTTGGCCATCTTGATATATGTTGGAATATGGCTGTATATCTATTTTTTCCTTTATTTGTTAATCCAATTTTTGGTGGGAATCCTGAGTATAAAGCACTTGCTTGTTTATTTAACAAAATAAAAGAAATTTAATAAATAAAAAATATTAAAATTATATAAAAAATAAAAAATGAATTAATGGAAAAAAATATGTAGAAAATAGATTTGGGTATTGGGCGGGATCAATCTAAACCCATCCCAAAGTGATCCCGCCCAAGTTAGTCCCAAAACACGTATGGGTAAGGTTGGACCCAAACCCATATAACTCGGTTCCATCTCAAACCCAAGCAAATCCCGCCCATTTTGCCACCTCTAGTAACCTTGTAGAGAGAACAAGTGACTGGCAGAGGGAGGGGAGTTTTATGTGAGAAATTCATCATGTTACCATTCTTGTACCGATATTTTATAGATTTTACTCAGCGGTGGCATTAATTGGCCTTATAATTATTGTATAATGGCGTGAAAATTTTATCTTTAATAGGTGGCTCCTTCTACCATGTAGCGGCAGTATGCTACTAGTAACGACATTTATACATCATATTTATATGTAGAAAAATAGGAATGTAAATCTTTATATTGATTTACACCAAGAAATCAAGATTTGATTGTAGAAGAACTTCTAAAATCCTAGGGGGCCTGCATGCATGCAGTTTTCATTATTGCAAGGGACTCTCATCAAGACGGATATCTCCTGAAGTGAAAGAAGCCTAACAGGAGCTCTGGCACCTCTGATGCCTTCGATCTGGAAGTAGATGTGAGCTTCCTGAAACGAAGTGCGATCTCATGTTCGTTCACAGGCGCTTTTGGATCTGAAGACAGGTATTATAAGGGCTTCGGAGCACAATCAGGCAGCCAATGCTTTTGTATTTTTCGCTTCTCTTGCGTCCATGATCTTTGACGAATAGATACTGCAGGGAAGTTGAGTTGCAGATCAATTTAATAAAGTACAATAGCTACAGGAAAAGATAATAATAATAATAATGCTTGAAAACTTCGGTGCTGTGGTTCAAAAAAAAAAAAAAAAAAAACTTTGCTGCAGAAACCTAAAGTAATTGCTTCACATCATCGCGTATTAAAAAAAAAAAAAAAAGGGAATACAAAGGCCGGTAGTTGCTCAGTGCTTCTGATAGTCTAGCTAGCCAGGAGCGTTAATATTTGTCATATTTCTTAAACAAGTAAACAATCAAGAGCAAATCCTAGTTTTCCATAAACTTTGAATCTTTTTTTATTTTATTTTTAGCAATTTTAAGAGCTCTTAACGTCCTTTTATATACATCAGGTTTTCGCAATTCTGTAGTAGGCACCAAGACAAAGTTTTACCTTGTATAATAGGGGTCCAGGACATAATCTCCGTAATTATGGTGGTTAATTAAAAATTCTTATGAACTCTTTTTTTTTTTTCTTCCAAACAGTGGAGGGGTAGGATCTTATGATCTCAGTGAGAGTTGTTTACCTCTAATAAGAAGGTTAAAGATTCTAAAAATTCGTTAAAAGCTCAGCTTGTGCGGTAAAGGTAAACTCCACCATATATATTTAACACAACTGCGACAAAAAGATAAAAATAAATAAATAAAAAATATATTTATATCCCAACTGAATAATTAACATTACCAGTACATTATTCAACACTTCACCGAAAAAAATCCAGTACAAAAGAGAATTTGCTCAAACAAAAAAGGTAAAGAATACAGACCTCGCTTTTTGTACAAAACAGGATAAATTGAGGGTAAGAATATAGTATGTAAACAAAAATTTACAATAACGAGCCAGCCCAGTTTTCAGTTAATGAAAGGCTTAAAAGTACCCACAACCTGCTTGAATCCGCTCATCAATTTCTTGAGGCTTTCGGCAGTGGATGTTTGTGAAACTATCCCATCGTTGCCAGCAAGAACCCTGTATTTATCCCTGCGGGTGAAATTCGTACACTCGAAACCAAGTGTGGCAGCCAAGATCCTCTGAACATAATTAGCAACATCATGTGGGCTCTTACCTGAAGAGCAAGTTGCTTCCACAGGGAGCTGATTTAAAAATGTTACCTCATAAATTGGTCTGGGATTCATGAAGAAAAATATGGGGTCCAAAGCTTTCCAACCCCTAGCAGTGGTTGCATGGAAAAACCCAACCCTATAGTTCATGGCCACTGGAACTATTCGGTCGGTTAGTTCTGCGAAAAGTTTGCTGAACCTCAATAGAAAGGGTTCTCTACACGTTGTTCCTTCAGGGCAGACGACCAAATCTCCCTTTTCCAGTTGTTGTTTAATCTTTTCAGCATCTATGTCTCGGATTCTCGTCAAGCGGACAGTTGGAATAGGGGATAAGATCTCGGTAAAGCGAGAAATGGAGTATGTTACTGCTGGAATTCTACGATGGAGGACGGCGGAGAGGACGACGGGGTCCATTAAGGTTCGGTGCGTGCAGACAAATAGCACTCCAGAGGTGGAGCCAGATGGCGGCGGAGGAGGTTTTCCTTTCACCATCACGTTGCCACCGAATACAGGAGCCATACGTTGAATAGATTTCATGGGAAGCATGAGGCCAACGACAATGCGAATTGCAGCGAGAATGATTCCCAGGGGAATCCATAAGAGAATTAGGAGGGCAGTTGATGGTGTTGGCCGCTTCACTAGCCGGCCATCGTGGAAGATCACTGGCAGTGGGCGGATGAACTGGCGGTCATGTTTCTTGTTGCTGGTGATTCGCGGATGAGATTGTTCCTGTTTACAAGCCATTGTCCAGTAAATTTTAGCACATACGTGAGCAAAAAGTAATCATGTTATTTAAGTATTATGCAAGTAACGTCCCCCACCCCCTTTTTTCCTCCAGTTCAACTCAGATATGGTCTGACTAGAATAAATAGTTCTGATAGGTGATGAAGAAACTAAGTTTAGGAATTTTGTATTCACCAACCTTGCACAAGTGTAAGAATTCAGAGCCAGAATATTCTGTCCTTCCTAGGCCCAAACTAGGTTGTTCATCTTCGAATAATTCAGAAACGCGGTCGGAGATTGAATCAAAATCGTCTTTGATGAAACCCGTAGCCCATCCAAACCGATTGACCGAAAGTTCACTCCCAATAACATCATCAGCTCGCAAATGCTCTTTCACAAAC
This sequence comes from Coffea humblotiana, assembly GCA_023065735.1. NCBI lineage: Eukaryota > Viridiplantae > Streptophyta > Magnoliopsida > Gentianales > Rubiaceae > Coffea > Coffea humblotiana. The sequence goes on along the minus strand of CM041209.1, from coordinate 5,657,329 downwards.
CTCTCCACCATAATCCTTGGGGTTTTAGTCACCACAATTCTCTTGTCATAGGAGCTGAAGACCTTCCAAGCATCCATATCAATATCATCAAAGTAAAACTTGGGCAACACTGCCCTTGACACGGCTTCGATCTCGGAGATAGGCACCCCAGCCGTGGCAACAAAAATCATCAACTTTAGGCCCGCATCTCTTTGTCCCCAAATCTCCAGCAAACGGATAACTGGCCATAAAATTAGCAAGAAAGAAAATCGAAATATGCTTGATGCCTCGAAAGCTACTAACATGAAGTAGGAAAATGGATCAGGATCCTTTACAAGGGTCCCTTCGAGCTCGGAAAGAGCAGACTCCATTCGTCGGGTTGGTTTTTGTTATTTTTTTTTTCTCTAATGATTTTTGTGATGAAACTTGGAATCAGATATTTCTGCAACAATCACAAGGCTTATAAGGATTAGAAAGGTGGTAAGATGAAGGTAGATTGACTGTTGTCTAATGAAAGAATGAGGCCGTTTATCAGTTTGCAACTACCTCTTTGTGCATGGTACATATTTATATTCAACCCCCTGCTTCCCTTGCAGGTTTTCTTGGGTTGATACAGCTAAATGGAACGTAAGATTATACGCCACGTTAACATGCAAATATTGATAACTTAACCCAACAACTTTCAAATACAAAAATACCTACAAGACTCAAATTTGTGGGTCCACGTGGAGACACCTGAATATTTGTCTACCGTTTCATATTTAGGTTACTTACTAAGATAATTTTGGCCCTATATACGGCCTAAAGACAATGTGTCATTAAACTTCTGATAGGATAAGTGTTTTCAAAAGAAGTGATTCTCGATTCAAAAGAAAAAAAAAGGAAGTGATTCTTGTCACCTTCACGTCGTCATCAGGGATCATATGCTGAGAATTTTTTTTGTCAATCTTTCCACCTTTGTTGTCACCTTCTCTAGAACTTGCTTTTGCTATATGTCTCGAAATGTTCTATCAAACCGGCAGTTGTGTCTTACTTTAAAATGTGTCAGCTTCTTCTCATGGCCTGTTCCAATTTGGCTGACCTCATGAATGCAGTTTTTGAATCTTGTGAACCTTCGGGATCTGGATATTTTCCCCGTACCACAAACGAAGATTATCTAACTGATCGATCCAAATTTCTTACATAATTGGGTGGATAACATGTAAACTCTGTTGGAGACTTGGAGTCGATCCACTTCATTGAAGTTATTCAGGAGAACAAGTTCTTCGTTTCTGCGAGACAACCATCCCTCGCCTGTGTTATTTGAGTCGGCCAAATGATTCATTAACCGAATTTGTACATTGTAAATTATTATTGTTTAGTGGCAGTCATTAGTCATATATATCCTCTTAGCTAAATGAGTTAATACTTTCTGTGTTTGACTTTCCTAACCAGCAATTGCTCTAATTTGTCAGGAGCACCAGCGATTAGTAACTTACTACCAAGCTCATCCAATTAAACCGAAAGATCTTGAAAAGTTGTTAATTCTCTTCGAAGTTTCAGTGTTACAAAACCTTGTAGCTAGGTCACAATGGTTGTGACGGAAATCTTGCAATTGCCTTAAGTTTTATTTCCTGCTTCAAAGGGATGCTTGAATATGTAATAAACAGTTAAGTGTTATAAGATGAAGAATGTATCATTCATCTCAGGCAAACCACACGCCAAAAAAAAAAAAATTCCAAGCCTACAACTCTTAATCTAAGAACCAGCCATAAATTGTTGAACAGGCTGGCAAAAGAATATATCTCTTTTCTTTTTCTTTGGGTGATGTTTGGATGAAAATCTGCCAAAAGAAGTTTGCAAGTTGGATCACGCAGCAAATCGGCCCGAAGTTCATGTATTGCTGTCATAATTCATCGGCAAAGTTGCAAGTACACCAGTGGCTGTCGGATACTAATTCATCTGTAAACCCGGCAGAACATGCAACTTGGGGGCCTGGGTTTGCAAGTTTGATCGTGTCCAACTCTTACTTAAGCTGATGGCTCATTCTAAGTAATATTTTCCCATCTACCAACGACTTTCACAGTATTTCACACACGTTTTTCACAAGTAATCTCTAAACAGTCGTACGCCACCAAGCTCCAGCACGAATCTTCATAGTATTGCAAGTAATTTGGATCCATTGCCAAATAATTACGACCAACATTAGAGAAAATTCAAGAAGTTTTCAACTGGAGAAGGAGGAGTTCTATTTTTGTTTTTATTTTCATGTTTTTATTATTGTTTTTTTTTTTGGGAGAAGGAGAATATCAACTTCAGCTTTTCTAAGTTTGAGATAGAAGGAACCGTATACATTTCAAGATTGAGGTTTGTGCTGATTATACAGGACTGCATGTCTCTAGTCGATAACTTGCTTTTAGCAAGGACTGATTGCTTACAAATTTGGAGCAAAGCTAGGGTATATACATTACTTGATCATCCACAAAATATTTGGTTATGCATGTCCTGTACAATTCCAAATACAACCGGAGTTTTGGAAAACTTGTAAGAAATTTTCAAAGTAGGTTAGAACTTAGAAAGTTGAACAATTCTGTTTCTATGAATATACTAACAACAAATGCCTATTCTTTGTTTCTTGACTTCTTTGATTGTGAGGCTTGCTTCCTGATCACCCAATGCACAAGGAGCAAGTCTTATGCCTCAAGCCATAGAATTAATTTATTCAACGGCAATGACGTGAATGATCAATCAAATGTGGAGCCTTTTCACTCTCTTTATCAATTTCAACTGGCTATAGGGACCTTAAGTGTGTGTGTGTGTTGTGTATAAAGAATTTGTAACTAAATTTGGTCTTTACAATTGGCAAAAAGAATCAAGTATACACAACTTGCCGTATGCAGAATTTATCTGTCACGACACTTACACTAAACTATGTACATATGGAATGTCACAATGTTTATACAGCAAAGGAGGTGATGAAATCGTCACTTTGTTTGGTGATGCAGGTTCTAGCGATTGAATATGCATAGTTTCCTGTTCAATTTATTTAACTTCATTCTCTCGGCCCAGTCTATTTGGATTGCAAGTTTTTAAAGTTTTTGTAGCGATATAACGTACGCGATATTAAAAAATGAATTTAGAGAATTTTGTTGCTAAAACTCGCAACAAGTATTCATACCTTTAAAACAAAAAATAATAACAATAAAGAAAAGATTCATACAGAACGATGATAACAACAAAGTCATGTTGTACGAAGAAGAACAAGAAGTTGAGAACCTGAAGAATGACAACGAAGTCATGTTCTACAAAGAAGAACGAGAAGTTAAGAACCTGAAGAATGGGCAAGAACAAGAAAGTCGAACCTGAAGAAAGGTCAAAAGGGAAACTGGAGATGAACCAGAGCTAAGGTACATAATTGGACATCATTTAGTCTTAAAGCAGATTTAAAGGAGCTTGGGAGCCGGTGCAGGTTATGATGCATAGGGCATAATTGTTGTACTTTTTCGGAAGGTAGTGTACATTTACAGTTGTAGTTGTATTAATTTATTGAATGGGCTTACAAGAACAAGATTTAGGTATGCAACAAAGAAACGTAAATATACATCAAATTATATAAAATGTACAACAATTTTACAATTGTACCATATTTCCAACCGTATTGCCCGTAAATCCATTTAAAGGTGTCCCATCATACAAAATTAGGGTAAAGAACACATGAGTTGTCAATGAAGTTGTAGAGTTCCAATTTAATGGTGGTCATACCAAAACAGGAACAAGAAAATCCAGAAATTGAAACTAATTTGGTCTTAAAAGGCTAAAGGTCCAATCATCTCATCTAAAGATTGGGTTCTAGAATCCTCAAAGCCCATTTATAAGCAGGCTTTAGGGAATCTTTGTCCACTTTAAACTTTTTTTTTCTAGAAAAGAAAATTGAAGTTTTTTTAAGAAAATTTTTTATAGTTTTTGTGAATAAAATTTTTAGTCACTTTTTTAACTTAACATACATCAAATTACTACAATATATTTTTACCAAAACTCTGAAAAATAGCGATTCAAACAGAACCTAAGTAAATTGGGATGTCTCATATGTTTGCCTACTCACTAATGGATTGCCAAGGTAATCTGCGAGAATCAACATTTCATTTTAAAATTTGCCCATGCAGCTTTGTCTCAAGCCAGTGCTTTTTAAAGGGAGAAATGGATTGGATGATACCGAGCAGACAGTGTCTCGAAACTTGAGACCTTTCCACTTAAATTTTTTTTAAAAAAATTTCAATACTCTCTCTCTCTCGGGTAGATTTCGTTATGTATGTGTCTTGACAATTTCTCCCTCTCTCTCTCTCTCGTGTATGTGTCTTGGACAATTTCTAACACTAGTCGAAGGTCCCCAACTTTTAGACCCGGAAAAATATCCAAACAGCGGTGATGGGTGCCTGGTTTTAACCACCCCGGTTGGTTATGGTCAAATATCAAAAGAGAACTCAATCATTCAAATGTATAATAAATGAGAAAGAGAGAGACTTATTCGATTGTCTAATTTCAGCCAAGTGATGGAGTCGGGATCTGAGATTGATAAGCCTTATTTCAACTTCAGAACGGCGCTGTTCCATACAGTGCCAAATGCAAGAATTTCGAGTTTTGTGCTTATGCAATCTATTTCCTTAGTTTACGAGCAATGTCTTGTATTAAGGGATTGACGTCGAGGAGGTTAAAATGGAAGAAGAAGAAGAAGAAGAAGATGTATTCGGGAGATAATTGCCAAAGACAGGCCTCTCTCTCTGTTTTTCTTTTTCGTTTTCCATATTATGTAGAGAAAGTGTTTGGTTTTTCTTAGCTCCCAAGCAGCTCGTAGGAATGTGGAGACCAAGTATTAAATGAAACACGGAAATCAATAATTATGTTGAGGAAGAATGATTTTAACCAGACTAGGTATTAAATAAACTCCATTATCAGTCATATATATATATATATATATATATATATAAATGTTGGTGTCCCGATTCCGAGGTATGAATTTTTTATACCATACCACAACTGTTTCTACAGATATTAATGGATTTGCAGTAATGAGTGGCAGGAGCACTGAAATTATGGAATGGTGGAAAGGGAAACTTGTGGATTTAATCTACTAGTAATAAACAACAATGCAAAAAGTAAATCTCATCAAGGACAAGGTTGTAGCTTATGAATTTAAAGTACCCCTCCCACGCATGAAAAGAAAAGTAGGGTTATCAATTCTGGGCGGAGAAAGTCGCACTGATTTTGGACAGCAATTGATTTACTATCAAATGGACCTAGTATTGGAGTTTATCGTGGTCTAGATAAACAATACGCGACTCAGAAAGTTGAAGTATTGTACCACCAGTGGGGGCTCCTGGGTAACAACCCTAAAATTATGCTTTTATTTTTCTTTTGTTGTCCAAAAGAGAATCTCTAAGGAGGGGGGGGGGGGGGAATGTAACCCCAAAAAAGGGATAATAATAAAAAGTGGATCTTCCCATTAATTAATTGTGCAAAACCAAAGAAGAACAAAAAAAATTTTTTGTAGTATTAGATAGCAAAATATTGAAATTTAAATCATGCATATAACAATTTTCAGAAATTCCTAACCAGTCCCGATAGGCTTTAGCATATAAATAGAACTTGTAATTGTCTGAGAAAATCTTAATTCTTGAATGAGAGAGGGAAGAAAACAAGTTTAAAGGGGGATTTGGAGATTATCTTTTCTTTCATATTTTGCAAATTCTCGACTAGTATATGCACTATAAGGCTCTTTAGGGGCTAGAGATTTGGAGTTGAATTCCCCCATCAACATTTCTCCTTTTTCAGATTTTTTCCCCTTCAGGATAATTATAAAAGTTTCAACCCCCCCCCCCCCAACACACACACACAAAAGGTCACTATGTTTAGGGGTGACAATCGGGTCCAAATCGGGTTGGCGAGTCGAGTTGAGACCTATGTATAATAGAAAATCCGCTGACACGAACTTGATCCGCCAACCCAGAAATTTTGAGTTGGCGGGTTAGGGGTCGACCCGAAATGACCCGAAATTTAATTTTAATTTTAATTTTTTAATTTACCACTGTAATTTTTAATAAAACCAATTTCGCATAAGACTAATTACATAATCAAGTAATAAAAATTTAAATAAACAATCCCAAACCAAATCTAAAATAAATTAAAACAGTATAAAAGTAAAAAATAATATAATATATTATTTGTCCAAATATAATAATTTCAACTTCACACAAGTTAAATAAATTCATTTAGGATTAAGTGATTAATGCCTTTGGAAAAAAGAATAATTTAGTTTAGTTAGATAAAATAATTTTTATGTTTATTAAATTATTTTTAATTCGTAAACGAATTATCGGGTCACCCACGGGTTGACTCGAATTCGACCTGTTTTCTTTCGAGTTCATCGAGTTCGACCTGATTTTGACCCGAACCCGAGAAACCTCAATCCAAACCCGTTAATTTCGTATTAAATTCATATCGTGTTTTCAAGTCGTGTCGGAAATTGCCACCCTAACTATGTTGCATGAAACAACGCTTGGGATATATTCTTCATCAAATCCTAAAACTAAAAAGTATTACTCATATCATTATCATTTAAAGAATATTTCAAACGATTAACGTCTGTCTTGCATCAACTGCACTTCTTTATTCTACCATTCTGGTCCATTACTGCCCCTTTGTGGACCGGCTGAATCTCTTACTTTCGGCTCATTCATCGGCAAGTCCGCGAAAAAAGAAGAAGAAGAAGAATTACAGAATTAGGATACATGCTTTACGATTTTCAATTACTCTGCATTTTCTTGTTAGCGGGAGTAGGAAGTTTCTCCATGATCCTAAAAGTATTGGAAGTTCTGCATTTTCTTGTTTTGACTTCTCAAGGTAAAAGTACAGTAGTCAGCAGGAGTAACAGCCCAGATAAAATTGCATTATTGTTAAATTTTGAGATGTAACGGGAGCAGGCAGGTCTCCTTGTCACAGACCTGTTCAGCGGCATGTACAGTTTCTGGCAAATTAAACAGGAGATAGCGAGATATTATTATTAGCATTATACTTTGTATTTTCATAACAACCAGCCATACAAGTACTACATTATAATCAAGTGGTACTCCTTTTAAAAATGTTAGGACTTACTCCTTTGGTTTGTCTATATTATTGATGCAATGAACTTTTATCTCTATATTGCCTTTAGTTGATGGATGGATGAAAACTAATCTGTCAGTTTGGAAAGTTGTATTTTTACCAAATGGGTCTACATTCATGACATATCTTCTCCGTTCACTTTTACTCCTTTAGCTCTTTTTATATAAGTTATACATGTCTAGATGGCATCGTGATATTGATTTGTAGCAAAATATGTGGGATGAAAAAGGATTAAAAAAAATCAAAAGATATGTGTTGGATCCCATTATCTTTCTAATTTTGCAGATTTTTTGGCCTATCTCATTGAAAAGTTACTTCGACAAATTGTACAAAAACTTGTTTTTGTCATCGATCAAGTTCCCAAATTTTTTCAAACATGTCCCAAATTTCAAATCAAAATAAAAATCATCACACAAACGAATCAAAGAACCAAACGAGAATTCTAAAATTCTAAAATTTCCTACTCTATTTTCTCCATAAGACTCAAATAAAAGTTAGAATCAAATTACATCCAATGATTTCTAGAATCCTAAAGATCAAGAGACCCGTGAGAAATATAAACCCAATAACCAGCAAACAATGGACCAAATATTTGTCCAAATTTCATAGAAAAATTGATTAAGGACCAAAAGCGAGTCCTTCTTATATTATTAGGGACTAAATTTGCTCGTTTTGATTTTAAAAGACTAAAATTTTATATTAGTAACGTGTAAAAGACGATTGGTGCAATTTTCCGATTACTTAATGTGCCAATTCCTAGTACATATTTGTATAAAAATATACGAGACACGAGGATTCATTTCATTCATAACCTTATTTTTTAAAATTTTTTTAGCAGTGAATAGATAAGATTTAAGAGACGAAGGGAGAAAAAGTATTTGAATCTAAAATCTCTAAATTTTGGGGTTTCAAATTTAGCCGTTAGATTTAGACATCTTCGGCCATTCATATCCCCACTCATCAGCTCACATGATTAATTAATTGTCACACTTTTCGTGCCAAAAGTAGTAAATGAAAATTTTGAAATGTTTAAATTCACTCAATCGTAACACTTTTGTAGTTAGTTGAGGATTTCATTTAAACTTTAAAGATTAGTTATAAATAGAAATCACGGACAAGATCCAATGAATTTTTTTTTGTAATTTTGGAAAATTGTATGGTCCCTTTGTGTGTTTATAAGGGAATTATTCCCTCCATTGAAACAAGATTGGTGAAATTGAAACATAGGGGGGAAAAAAAGGCCAAGACAAGAATCTTGATAACTTTTCCTTTTCACCGGCGAATTTTAATAGTAGTATAATCTTAGAAATATCATGAACCACTTGGAATTTTAATTCCAGAGTTGAGCCAAAAAAAACCAAAAACAAAAAATTGGAATTTTTTTTTTTTGGAAAAAAAAATTTGGATTTTCATCCCTCTTACTATTCTCACATGTATGTTTCCGCCGTCGTCATCATCCTGGGGTCAATTGGTCGCTTACTTGTTCCACGCGCAACGACTGCGATTTGAGGTTAAGACCTATATCGTCAAAGGATCTCGAGAACTGTGAGAAGTACCGAAACGGCAGTGTCTTCTCTTTCAACACTTGGGGACCACACGTGACTCCTCACAAACACTTTAATAATAATGACACACCACCTGCCCACCATCGTGCGTGATTGGGTCACATGCAAAATCGCAGCAACCGAAGCGCGTGGGGTTTTGGATATTTTGTCATACCATTACTAATTATAGCTAATGACGTCGTCCTCATGAAAACAGACTTATCTCTACCATTGCTGAAAGCGGTACCTCCTTCAGATATCAACGCTCAAGCAGAGGCAGGCCGTTACAACTTACAACCTCCTCTTCCAGTTATTCATTACATTTCTCAAGCGCGAATTTGTGTTTTTCCTAGATTTGCTAGAGTGAAGAAATTCATGAAATAACCAAAATTGCATGGACAGTGTGGGGGTTGGCTGTACTGTTTATAGTTCCTTGAGACGGTTTTGAACTTCAGCTAAGATGGAAGTGAGAGCTACATAAAGTCATGTATTTACACTTTTGAGACAGAATATAAGATTATTTTTTAAATAATAATATAACATTTGTTATGATATAATATATATGAAATAAAAATGTGATTGAAAATTGTGTTTATGATGTAAATAAAACAAATTTGTTGTTTTTTTTTTCAAATATTGATAACCAAATAGAATAAATTTTGGCTTTCTGCAGAATACTTTCATTGATGATATTAGAGATCTATGTGGTTATCGTATGTGTGTGCGCTTATGTCTGCACCGTATGAGTCGAGTAAACATTTTATCAGACATATTATATTATGTATGTGCGGTGTGCCTTAATTTCAAAATTCAATCTATCTGTTCATTTGCTATTTTTTTTTGTCAAAACGATAACACCGTTCATTTGCTATTTGATGTCTCAAAACACGATTTGCTTTTGAAGAGTCTGCCAAATAGCACGATTCGAGCAGAATGCCTAACACGGCTAATCGAGCTGGCCTGCAATGAACTGAACAACGAGACTATCTTCTCGTTGTGATTCCGATGCTTAAATCACTTAAAGAATGACAATATAGAATAGAATAAGTGTATTTTCTTATGTTGTGTATTGACCTCTTCCTGGTTCAATTCATTAGCATTTATAAGGCTTTTTCTGATAAATCATGAAAGTGTGCAGAGTTATTTATTTATTCTCGATAGTTATCCCACCCAAGAGTACGAGTCTTATTAGGTTATCAGAGATAAAGTCCTCGTTTGACTCAAGCTCGAGTCTTGTAATTTAAGTATGGTAGGAAAAAAAATCACACCAAGTCAACCACGAGAAATATATCTGAACTCTCGATAAATTGCATTACAGTATGCGAAAGAAAACATGTAAAGCACACCGTGACTAAGTCCGTGAATATAACACAGAGAAGTATCTCTAATGTTTTGGTATGCTGGTATTGAGTTCTAGTGTAATCGATGTTTGTATGAGGTGGTCTTAATTTTTTCAGTTAAAGTTAAGACGGTGGGAATGAGGAGTTTTAGTTTCAAATCCTCTTTTCTCTTCCCAATTCTTAAATCCTATTCATGCATGTTGTTAATGCCACCAACGTATAAGATCAAAATAGTGGTTGCACTCAAGTTTTTTGGCCAACATTTTAAATATAGTTAACATTTTAACCCACGTACAGCATATAATTTCCACATGTACATCTTCACAATCTTGGTAAACCTTGTTTGAAAAGGGATTTATTATCAAAAATCTCTACATTTTCGTAAACACATTTTTTAATTACTTTTTTAACTTACATATATTAAATCGCTACGATACAATTATACAAAAAAACTCTAGAATATTGCAATCCAAACACAACCTTGGCATGCAATTAAAAATTGAAATACATAGTTGCATTTGAATGTCACCCGCACCTTTTCTCCTCCCTTTTCACTACCCTTCCAATTTTATCAACTTACATGTCATGCGTCATTCCCAGCTGTAATCATTAAGAACAATTGGTAAAACTCTTTTATTGTCAATTAAAATAGGAAATAAATCCTTGTATTTATGTGTGGTCCCAATATAATTTTTTCACTAAAAGATTGACATTACTTCTAATCTATCTGAATTTGTTACATTCTTACTAGTTTTAATTTAAAAAAAAGACAAGTTAAACTTCATCATCATCTCGACTTACTCTTGTTTGGCAAGTAAGTTTTTTTATCAAGTTTATCTGTTACAAATTTTTAACAACTTTAGCTACAGTAATTTCAAAAATTTCTCAAAAATTTTAAACTATATACTTCAAAATATCAAAAATTTACATACTTCAAAAATTTTTTCTACAATTTTTACAATAAGTTAAAGTAAAATTTTAAATAAACACAAAAAAAACTCATTTGCCAAACAGATCCAAAATTATTTATTTTTTTATGTGCGCTAATCCAATAGTCAATGTTTAAAAAGTAAAAGAAATGTGTTGGATGAAATGTCTAACATATATGTTGACAATTCCTCAATCCAAGATCTTCAAAATGTTTAATCTTCAAGATATCTACTAATTAAAACAACTTAAAATGGTCGTCTGCAAAATTTTGTTACCAAAACCCTGAACTAGATTTATTTCAGATATAGGTCCTGTTTGATAATCTAATTCAGTACTTAAATTTAATAGATTCAGATCTTAACATATTCAGACTGTTTGATAACAAAAAATTGAATATTTGAATTAATTAAGTGGCACTGAATTTCCTAGGCAAAATTTGTTTCTAAAATTAAGTGATAAGTTATTCATTTATCACTGAATGCGATATATTTTCAAATGTATTAGATTTAATATTTAACAATTCAATAATTTAATGGACTCAAATTTTAGATTTTAATTTTCAAATTTCAGTTTTATCAAACAGATCTTTAGTTCTATATCATTGTTTATTACCAAAAGAAAAACCCTTGTGTAAGCAGAAGGTGAACACTTGCGTGCCAGGATATAAATACTACCATAATTGAAACCCTTGTGTAAAAATTCCAAAACGCCCAAAGAGCAGCCTAACGCTAGTAGCATAAAATATGGGAAAATATCTAATTTCAGGCGATCCACAATCCACCTAAAGATCCTCTGAAATAAAAACCCTAACCCGGTATCGCATTTGCCACTCCTACAACCCCACTCCCAGGGCCCAATTGTAGGAAGCGTTCCTTCTCCATCTCTCAATCTCAACCGTTCAATCATCGATCCAACGGTTGACAATCCCTTACTCGTACTCTTTATAATCCCTACGTCCCCGTCCCCGTCCCCCTCACTTGCGCTGTTTACTGTTCTTTCTTCTTTCCACTCTCCGCTCTGCGTCCTCTCTCTGAAACTAAACCCTTTCCCCTCACTAGTTTCTCTATAGAATGCTTCACTCTCCAGCCCTCCGCGATGGCCGATCTCTCTATTTCTGAGCGAATTTCGAGTCCCTTTTCAATGGCAAACCTCTGTAATTACTAATTCAGCTCAGAAATTCTTTTTGTTTTTAAGTTTATCCAAAAAACATTAACTTGCTGAAGGCAAAAAGAAAAACTGTTTTTGGGTCAACTTTTAAGTTAATTTAATTCTAATTTAAGCTTCAAGTTGTTAATTTGCGGTGTTTAAGGATTAGTTTTTGGGAATAAAAGTGTGTATGGATAGAGGTGTAGCTATATACATATAGATAGACGTATATTTATATGTATGTATAGGTCGGGATGATTACCGATAGCTATTCGAAGATGATGTCGGAAATCGGAATGCGATCATCGATGATGCGAGGAAGCGACGACTACAGTGAAGAGCTGGAGATGTTGCTGAGAGAGCAGCACCGGAGGCAGCAAGAGGCTAGTGATATCGAGAGGGAGCTCAGCATTTTCAGGAGTGGCTCGGCTCCTCCCACTGTTGAAGGATCGCTGAGCGGCTTGTTTTGGCGGAGGCGCTTCTGGCGGTCGTGGAGGTTTGTCTGAGGAGGAGATTAGGTCTGATCCGGCGTACATTAACTATTACTACTCGAATGTCAACTTGAACCCTCGGCTTCCGCCTCCTCTTTTTGTCTAAAGAGGACTGGCGGTTTGCGCAGAGGTTGCAGGGCGGTGTTGAAGGTGGAAGTGGGGGTGGAGGGGGAGGCAGTTCAGCCACCATTGGTGATAGGAGGAAAGTGGTTGGAAACAGCGGCGGTGATGGAGGAAGTATTAATAGGTCACTGTTTTCAATGCAGCCGGAGTTTGTTGGGATGAAAGAAGAGAATGTCATGGACCCTCAGAAGGAATGGGGTGGTGACGGACTTATTGGTTTGCCAGGACCGGGATTAGTAAGGCGGCAGAAGAGCTTCGCTGAAATAATCCAGGTGAAGACAATTAAGAAACTACATTTGCCGCTCCTTTTCTAGATTCTCGTTTCTTGGTTGAAAAGTTTGAAATTTTTGGAATTTGTTGATTGTCCATAGGGTTGCTTATAATAAGAAATTAGTTTCTGCTATATGTTGAATAATCTGTTTGTTGTTGGTTGATGGTTGAATTGCTTTGTCCTGTGCAGAAGTTGCTGATAGATTTAGGGTTGTGATTGAACACGTGAGAATGTGTATCTCTACCTTTCATCTGATTGATTGTCAAGAATTTTATTTATCTAGTACTTGAGAAGCTATGAGCTTATTTACTGCCATTGGATTCTATTTTTGTCACTCCTTGACTGATAGTCACTGCTTGAAAGTTGGCAGATGATATTAGGTTGTTCCCTGTTTCCCTCAAGGATAATATTTAATTGGTTAAAGTTATTGTTATTGGAGTTTCATTGTCTTTGGTTATTAATGACATTAAGAGATGCTTCATATTCTCCTGCTAATGTTGTCTTTGACATTTCTGTTTGTATTTATGTTTTCCATATCTAAAGCGGTGTTGACGTGCTTCTTGGCAAATCAGCGTGCATTTATTTTAAAGATCGTCGTGAAGTGTTGAGCACTGACATCAAAAGTTTGCTTTGACATTCTCTCATTTTTGCTAGTATATTCTCGTCACACGTGTGGATCTGCTACTAGTCATTTCTTGCTATAAAATGCGTTTTGCATGTCCCGTACGTCAGTTGCAAGTATTTTGTTAAGCTTCTTTTGTTTTTTATTATGTAATTCCTGTTGTTTCATGTTTTTACAAGCGTATTCCTATATTGGTTCAAACGTTGGAAACCTAAATAAGATTTTCCTTTCTTCGTGAAATGGTCCATGCAAGAAGGTTATCTCCTACATATTCTATGTTATTTTTTATTCTGTAATTCCCATTGTATGATGTTTTTATGAGCGTATTCCTATATTGGTTCACATGTTGGAAACCTAAATAAGGTTTTGCTTTCTTCGTGAAATGGTCCATGCAAGAAGGTTATCTCTGACATATTCTATGTTGTCGAGGCTATAGAAGAGCTTTTTGGGGCGAGCAATAATTTGAAAAATTATTTCATGGATGTATTAATACTTAGCACTGCCCTTGAATCTGTCATGCCTCTCACAATTTTAGCAGTAGGATGCTTGGGCCAATGTAAGAGTGGTCCTGCTGGAAAAGGCTTGCCTTGAACTGAGACAATGTTTATCATTCCAATCTTTACTAGATTTCTTCATTTTCCCAATGTTTTACTTGCCTATACGCTTATGCCCAAAATTAAATACTTTAGGTTTAAAAAAAAAGTACTTTAGGTTATTGGCAGCATCTGAATTCATATCTGTAAAATCTAAAAGTTTTTAAAATGCAATAGCATTTATTTATCTTTTGTAAAATCAATAAGCAAAAAATCTTTATTTATTTTTTGCTTGCTTCTCACTTACATTATATGGTCACCTGTCATCTGTGCTTTCACTGGTAGCTTGTGCTTGTGCTAAACTTTTTGGTATCATTTACATGTTCTATTCATCTAATGTTATGGTGTAAAACAATACTTCGATATTGGTGTAGGATGACGCAAATCAGACGTTACCAGTTTCTGGTCATCCATCTCGTCCGGCCAGCCGTGCATTTGATAACATTCTTGAATCTTCTGATCCTCAAATTGCTCATCTACAGCAGGAATTGACATCAGTAGATTCCTTACTTTCTGGTGCAAATATTCAGGGAATTTCTGCAGTCCACAATGTTGGTTCATCAGCTTCTCAAAGTTATGCTTCTGCTCTGGGTGGTTCATTGTCGAGAAGTACCACTCCAGACCCACATCTTGTTGCAAAGCTCCTAGTCCTCGCATTCCTCCAGTTGGTGGGGGAAGAGTGAATTCAGTGGATAAAAGAAATGCAAACATCTTGAAATCATCGGATGATGTTTTACCAAATATAGATGTATCGGCAGACATTGCTGCTGCTTTGTCTGGTATGAGCCTTTCAGCAAATAACAAAATAGATGAAGGGAAGCATCTGGCATCCCAAATTCATCATGAGAACCTCTACCATTTGCAAAATGATCACAATCCAGTTAAACATCATTCCCTTTTAAACAAGCCTGAAACAATGCAGTTTCACAAATCTGCTGTGCCCTCTGTTGAGTCATATATGAAGGGACCTTCCTCATTTACTCTTAATGGTGGAGGAAACTCACCTTCTCAGTATCCAAATATTGATAGCCCAAATGCCTCCTTTGCAAACTATGCCTTAAGTGGTGGTGCTATGAATCCTGGATCACCGTCTATGTTGGGGAATCAGCTTGGTGGTGGCAATCCGTTGCCTTTGATTGAAAATATTGCTGCTGCAAGGGCAATGGGTGTTGACTCCAGAGGAGTTACTTTAGGGCCTAATTTATTGGCTGCTGCAGCAGAGTTGCAGAACCTTGGTAGAGTTGGTAATCAAAATTCTGCTAGTGCTTTGCAAATGCCTCTGATGGATCCATTGTATCTTCAATACTTGAAATCAACCGAGTATGCAGCTGCACATGCTGCAGCTCTTAATGATCCAATGCTTGATAGGGAGTCTGTAGGAAACTCATTCATGGAGCTGTTAGAGATGCAGAAATCTTACCTTGAGACATTGCTCTTACATCAGAAATCACATTATAGTCTTCCCTATCTTGGCAAAGCTGGTAATCTAAATCATGGATACTATGGAAACCCCGGATTTGGTCTTGGAATGTCTTATGCTGGAAACCAATTGGGGGGCCAACTTCTTCCAAATTCTCCAATTGGATCTGGCAGTCCAGTCAGGCATGGCGAACGAAACATGCGTTTTCCTTCAGGGATGCGAAACTTCACTGGAAATGTTATGGGATCATGGCATTTGGATCTTGGGAGTGGCTTGGAAGAAAGTTTTGCATCATCATTACTGGGATCAGTTCAAAAGCAATAAAACTAAGTGTTTGAGCTTTCAGAGATTGCTGGCCATGTTGTTGAGTTCAGGTATGCTTCTGTGAGTACATTTGCCTGCAGTTCTTAATATAGATGTTTTATATCCTTGTAGTATCTTTGCCCAACTATTTATGACACATTTGAAAACCTCGTTTGAGCAGCGCGGATCAGTATGGAAGTAGATTTATTCAACAGAAACTTGAAACAGCAACTACAGAAGAGAAGAATATGGTCTTCCATGAGATTATGCCGCAAGCACTTTCGCTGATGACTGATGTTTTTGGGAATTATGTGATCCAGAAGGTGAAGTTGCATTTATTTTTTTTGCGATCAACTGTGTAATTGCAAGTTGGCACACATTCAGCTGGCCTGCAAGTACTGCTTGAATAAAGATTGTTGTAACAAATCTTATCATTGTCTTATGGTTTATATTCTTTCTTTTCACATTGCTTCTATCTTTTCTTCCAGTTTTTTTGAACATGGAAGTCCAGCAACAGATTAGAGAACTGGCTGACCAGCTTAATGGCCAGTTTTTGGCACTTAGCCTTCAAATGTATGGCTGCCGAGTGATCCAGAAGGTATCCAATTCTGCTGATTCTTGCTTATTACTAACATGTTGGCATGTTTTTATTCCATTTATGAAAATGTTGAGTCCCTGCAAAAACTAGTCTGAGTAAGATGTCGTTTCTGCTCACCAGAGCTTCGTGATTTAAAATTTAATACCAACTAGTGCTCTAAAATGTATATCTGCACTTGTGTAACACCAGTGTTCAAGTGATTCATTATGCCATAAGACAAATTATTTTAACTGCTTTACTAAGTTCTTATGCTGATGTACTAAAGATTTTCAAAACATTGTGTTGGACTATGTATAGGTCTGATGCTCGCATTAGAAAATACAAACCTTTTTTCCAGTGTTCTTGTCCTGTCTTTCTTTTTTCCCCTTCTCGCCACCCCTCCCTTTTATCACGATCTCCAGTTTAGATCTGTTCTAATTGGTCTTGTACATCGCTTATTCAGATGGGGCTCTAGTTTTTAACATCTTATGATCTCTGTGGACATATTGGGTCTTTAAGACTTCTTTGTTTGTCCAGGCAATAGAGGTTGTCGATCTAGATCAACAAACAAAAATGGTCGCAGAGCTTGATGGTCATGTTATGCGCTGTGTACGCGATCAGAATGGCAATCATGTAATTCAGAAATGTATTGAATGTATTCCTGAAGACGCCATTCAATTCATTGTTTCAGTTTTCTATGATCAAGTTGTGACATTATCAACTCATCCATATGGTTGTCGGGTTATACAGGTTTCTAACTAGCTACGTTTAATCCTGCAGACACAGAATTCAGGGTTTGGTTTCTCTTATATTAAATGCGAATTATTGATTCTGTTCTAAAATAGTGATGGTTTATGTGACAGCGAGTACTTGAGCATTGCTGTGATGCAAAGACGCAAAGCATAGTAATGGATGAAATTCTGCAATCTGTTTGCATGCTAGCACAAGATCAATACGGGAATTATGTTGTTCAGGTTTTGCTCTTTACTTAGATAAATAGCTTCCGATATTGTATTTGGATGTTAGTTCTAAAAAGAAAATTTCATGATAGGCGTCACTTACCATGGGCTCCTGTAAACTTCCAATTTTAGTGTACATGTTTAGTTTGATCATGACTTCTCCATATGAGATGAATAATCTGCTTTATAGAGGATAAGTTTGTAACTTAATATACTTTCCAATCTATCGGCTTATGGTCATGCAGCAACTCTCCAGGAAAATGATGTAAGAGTAACCATAATTGACGACATTTGAATAAATAATTGATTTGTCAGGAAGTTTCCAAATATTCCAATCTGTAAAGTCCCATTATGTTGTTAAACATACTGTAATCATGGCCACTGCTGCATTGAGTCTTCTAGTCGTTAGTGCTATTACATGGACAAAGATAATGCTACTTCACGGGATTAAGTGATACAATTCTCATGTGTATTAGTGTTTATTGGTAATACAGCTATATGAATGCACACAGAACATGCTTGTATGCATGCACATTCTTTTTGGGGTGTATTTATTTGTTTGGACCTCGAAAGTGCTATATGAGCCTCTAAGGACTGTTATCTCTTACTTTCTGTCATTCCCCAGGCATTCTCAAGTTTCTCCTACTTGGCCCCCATTTGTCTGTATGTGTATATGATCTTTGTCTTTCTTAAGTCTTCTTTTAACATTGTGTGTTCTGACAGCATGTACTAGAGCATGGAAAGCCCGAAGAGCGTACTTCTATAATTACTAAATTAATTGGACAGATAGTCCAGATGAGCCAGCAAAAGTTTGCCTCAAATGTCGTGGAGAAGTGCTTAACTTTTGGAACTGCTGAGGAACGCCAGACCTTAGTGAATGAGATGCTTGGTTCAACTGATGAGAATGAGCCCCTTCAGGTTGGTTATTTTTCACGTGCTTTCTCCAAGAGACTTTGATGGTTTTGGTCAAGCTTGATTTGATACATTCTCTCATTTGTACTTTTTTTTTTTGGTTTGGGTTGGGGGGGGGGTGCTAGTTGTTATCATGTTCAAGCTCTGTAGCAACCAAGACTTACTTTCAACTTATTCTCAAGTTTACCTTTATATATTTCTTGCTCAGTTTGGTTTAAATTTCTTTATCTGCTTTTGGGTTTTAAATGATTCTCATTCTAATGTAGGTATTCCAGTCCATAAATGGTCAGATATTCTTTAAGATGCAATTTTCTGCCTTAATAGTTATTAATCGTCTCAATTGTCGCAAATTTGTGCACAAACAATGGCAATATATGCATATTGTTTGGGAATCATTCTATGATATCATTATGGTTAAGAGTTAAGATATAGGTGTGCTGACAGTTTACTTTTTTCTTAAAAGAAATTGTTGTGAAACTACGAAAGGGAATGAGAACAGCTGAGGAGGATATCTACTTCCAGGTCCCAATCATGTATTCTGTTGTTTGGAAGAAAGTCGTCTTTTTTTTATTTATTTATTTAAATTTTTAGATAGGTTGAGTTCTTTAACCTTGTTTGATGCAGTGGACAATTTAATTTCATCTAGCTGTTCTTGGATTAAGTATTAATATGATAGCATGACATTGATATTGTGCTTTTAAGAGCCAATGCAGAGTAAGATGCACTCATTCCAATGTCCTATTCCTCCCAGAACATCAACTCAAACTCAGATTCAATAATCCCCAACTCTTTTTTTTGGTTTTGGGGGGGGGGGGTTTGAAGGTGCAATTGGTTTATTAGATCTGTGAATTCTTTTTTTTCCTTTAGAATACCCCAGGTTCTGGATGTATTTATAGGTGCTAATTTATAGATCGCGTATGTGTCTAGAAGCAAATGGGATGCATGTTCATGGTTCTCTGCTGCTGTGCATGTGCTATTTCACTAGATTTTTATTTTTGTGGGTTTCATGATATTTTCTTTTTAATGGGCGTCATAAAGGATTTCTAAGAAATACATGTTCATGACTCACTGTTACATTTTTTAATTTCAGGTAATGATGAAAGACCAGTTTGCTAACTATGTTGTACAGAAAGTGCTGGAGACTTGTGATGACCAGCAACTTGAACTGATTCTTAATCGAATAAAGGTTCATCTGAATGCGCTGAAGAAATATACCTATGGGAAGCATATAGTTGCCCGTGTGGAGAAACTTGTTGCTGCTGGAGGTATATTGATGATTTCATTCATTCTGATTATAATTGTCCGATTTATTTGCCTCCTGTATTGTGCGAGGAAAATTATCTTTTGTCTGACTGAATTCTGTCCATCACCCCTCCTAAAACTGAATTTGTCAAGTGATTGACCAAAGGGTAGTATTTGGTGGGAGTTGAAGATGCAATACAAAAGTGCACAAGCAAATTAGGGACGGCACATGATATTAACTCTTTGTTGGTATGGGAATTTATGGCCAGAAAAATGTTGGAAGCGCATATTGTGTGACTAAAATTACTTAACCCCCAATATCACTTTTGTGGAAATAAACCTATATAAACTGTTTTAAGAAATCTCTTGAACATTACTTATTTGGCTGTTCATGATGGCATAGCACATTCCAGATCCTGTATATATGTTATTCTTGATATATATGCCTGCTCTGGACCATATTCATTGCTCTGTTTATTGTTCTTCTGCAGTCTGTTTGAAATGAGAACATTATATGACTGCCACTGAAGTAAATCATACTTCAAAGCTTCATAGAGAATTTCTCTGATGAGGTGTTTGATCTTTTTGCAGAGAGGAGGATAGGCATCCTTTCTTCATGTTCTGCTGCATAGATGGCATAGGAAGGAAATTGTACAGCTAACAGAGGCTAATATGAGAGCTGCCTTCTTCAATTTTCTTGTCTGGCTTTGGTTCTATCCGTTATTTTGATGGATGGAGCTTTCTAAAAATAAACTTGTTGGTTGTACTTAAAAACTTGTACATTTTTAGTTTGAATATATACCTAGAATTGGTTAGGTGAGGCTTTGATGGTGAACGAACCTGATGCCCGTGCAGAAATCATAAAATTACTGTATTAAGTTATGTAAAGAGGAGGAACGTGTAGTGAAGCGGAGGTCGTGACTGTACAAATCTTGCCATTTGCAGAGCCTGTGGTGTAGTAGGAGGCCAGAAGTTTTCTGATGTATGGATTGGTGGATCTTCGTTAAGAGAATCTTTTTAATCTTCTTGAACTTTCAAATATTTCATCATTTCTTGGATAGATTAGGAATGCTTTTTACTGTTATTAGAGCTCTCTCATAAACAATTGATCCGATTACATGATTGATTTTGTCAACTCTTCAGATCACGGAATGGCTTCTAGAGTTAGTTTTCAAGTGCACAATCTGACATGTACATTTTATCGTGACGATGGCTTTGATACGTGGAGCGGAGCTGCTTAGCGTTTTGTCATAAAGATATAGCTCTGAAATACGTAGAAAAGAGTTGTTTCATGTACAAAAAATTAGAGGGAAAAATGGAGGACACGGTGGGGTATTTTCTCTCAGTTATCCACCGAGAGAATTGGCGCAGATTTCACAAATGTAGAATTTGATTTATAATCTTAGCCGCATCACGAAAAATCAAGTTCAGTTGCAGCAAGCAGGAGCAGAGGGACGTGTCCGGTCAATAAGAATTTCAGTATGCCCTGTAAGTTGATTTATATGCATTAAATTTATTCTTTTCTGCAGCACTTTCGTGATTTGATCAAGTGAGATTAAAATGGTGCCCCCCCCCCTCTCCTAAACGTTCAGGAAATAGTTATGTAGCCTCGAATTTACGACCAAATATCTTTCCTGGTAATTACATATAGCTGGCGACAATTATACAGTGAGATTAGGGCATAAGATGTAGTAGTAGGTCTCTGTGTCAGGAAATTTCAACAATCTAAGAAGATCTGGGACATACAAAGCAGTAACAAGTAGTAGCAAACTTCCAAAAACAACAAAACATCAGGTCAAAGTAGCAGTGGCCCTTAAATCAATGTTTTGTGCGGAGGGCAAAAGGTTATGACATACCGCGGCGCTCTGCATCTCTTAAGCCCAGCTGATTCATCTTGTGCATAGCTATATGCCCTGGGGCAGATGGCCTTAAACAGATTGGAGAAAACTGTTGGTTTACAACTTCCCCGGCTACCATATTCCCCTGTACAGCAATATCTAGGTGCCTTTGTGGCCAGACACGCACTCTTGCATCCCACCACTTTCCCTCGTCTTCTCACCACCAAGGCCGCAGGACAGCACACATTCACATTTGCCTCACAGGCCGCCACTCCACAGCCAACGCCACCGCCAACCGGAATCATCGAGACGGGGAGGTTGAAACCATCAACCAAACTCACATCATAGTAGTGCAACTGATTCTGTGCAGTTCCTAGCGTCATTTCTACTAGTGTTGCTGGGGGCAGCCCCCCGGTGCCCATGCACTCAAGGAGGCCCGTGCAGTCTCCGGTTTGGCATGAACCTTTACCCTGTTCATCAAAACAGCAGCCTTGCCTGCCCCATATTCTGCCGGACCACTTCTCGGGCACTTCTATCACTATCTGTTCGCCGGTAGACAGATGGAACCCGCCATCGTTCGGGGTCTGATGGCCTGCAGTGCCAAGAATCCCAGGCCATACGCTCTCTTTGCAGTTGTTCACTATTATAAGTTGAATTCCATCTACAACCAAACAAGAGTAAACATGTCAGTGAATTTTTGAATTGGTACAATCTTCGCAGATTAAATCACATGCATTCACTCTCACGCAGAGAAGGAATTTAGTACTTGAATGGGAGAGTAATGCTAAGAAGCAGAAAATGCTGAAAAAATATAAATTCATTTGCATTTGCTTCAGATTCTGATGGAAAGAAGCGACAGTGATGGACGACGATCCTTTACGGTACTAGGGGAGAAAGATTTGGCCTATAACTTCCTGGAACCGAATGTGTAAAAAGAACAGAGAGAGTGGTTAAGAAGGGGTGGGAAGCCCCTGTAAATTAATACAGTTTCTTTCTGTTCCCACCTTTTCTGGACTTTGGATTTTGGATGGTGGACGCAGCACAACCGTTTAATTATGCATTATTCTGAAGGCTACTTTTCTATTTCTTTTGTCTCAAAATTATTGCATGATGATGATTCCATACGTTTTAGCCTCAACCTTCTGTACAATCCACTGTAAGTGCAAACTTTCAACGTTGTTGGTCCGAAAGTTACTGTTCTTTTTACCCCTTTTAGCTAGCCAGCTATTCATGGAAAAGTTCATGCGGTAAATTAGTTTTCGTATGAAATTCATGAGTGGAATAATTTTCATTCATCTCTAAAGAAATGACCAAATTAATTTTCAGAAATAAAAAAGTAATTTGAATAAAATTACAAATTTTATTCAATAAGAGAAGTGCATAATTAATAATTTTAGAGACCAGATTGAATGTCATTCTTCACAACATATTATAATTCAGGGTAACTTCAGACTTTGTTGAGCAAACAGCCCATAAATCTGCCCTATAACTTCATTTCTTTTCTTTTGTGTAAAGCATTATCTTTAATTCTTAGTTAGTATATCTTGGTCTTCCTAGAATGTTTGAATCGAGAATTTGTAAGCTCTTTCTTGAAATCAAGACTGAGTCTCAGATGAAATTTAGGATTTTGTGAGCACACATTTCCTCAAGACTTGCTTGATATCATTTGCTATCCCAAGTAAGTAAATAAAACTAAGTTTAAACTGTGAACCATGCAGATTATGAGAATTAATAAGCTTCCAGTAAAACGAGCAAAGTTAGCTTCATCCGTATCTTGGGAAGTCGACACCTTTGAGAAAACTGCAGTGAAGCGTATAGCGGCGGACATAGTTGAGGGAATCTTTGAACTTGGGATCGTCTGGAACATGACAAAGGAGGTTAAACCTACGAGCGATACAGGTGCATGGTGGATCTTGGTTAAGTAATGTCCTTTTTACTAGCATTAGCCAATAACTTTCATCAAATCAGTATCAGTGGATAAGGATCCGAGAAGGAATAATACAAAAATAGCTTTGGGATTGAGGAAGATTCGTCAGCTGAAGGCTTAGCTAAAAGGCACCATGATAAAATGCTATGCCTAAACAAAAGAATCATTTGGAAAATGCTTTTGCACATCAAAGGATGAGCTGTACTCAAATGCCTTCATGTTTTTAAATGAGAAAGTACTTATCATAGTATTCAAGATCAATAATGGATTGTACCGTCCGATATTCAACGAATCAATCATTTTTCAAACTTTTGTCATCCCTAATCAATACTACTTTATAGCTAATGGGATTTTTCTCCTTTCTCCTTTATAGCTGTGGCCATAGTGCCCTGTAAAGGAAAGTAGGGACTTGATCAAGATCGAGCATGCCCTGTAAAGGCTAGTTTCGATGTTTCATGATCAAGATCTGTACTTTAGAAATAGCTTGAGAAAAACGGTTGTGATCTTGAGAGAAGTACTAGTAACAAACGCAGTTTAACAGGGGATCAAGCAAAATGCCAATAGTTGAAGATCTAAGTCACTCACCAAGCATAAATGTTGGACAGAGCATCCGAGATTGATACCTGACCTGAGGCAAGGGTCTTCTTAGTTGCACCTAAGATGCTTAATTTTATGCATCGAGTCCCTCAAGTGACAAGACGGCACAATGTGCTTTGTCATGGATGCTTAAACATGGCTCTTAATCTCGTATCTCCCAGAGGGTTTTTGCGCTAAAAAGGATGCAACAAGTTTAAAAAAGAAAAGAAAAAAAGTAACAAACTTGCTTAAACATGAGTTTGTATGGTGGCCAAGTGATTATGAGGATTACATTAGTTTCCAGCATAAAACATGTTCTAGAAACAGCACAAGTGCATACTCTTTTGTAGTAATTTCTCCGGAAGCCAAGAAATTAGAGTTACACACCAGAATTTCCGGGATACTTGCCTAAATTTCAAGGCGATGGTAACACGATAATATATACTATTATTGGGAGGGAGTCCTGCAAAATTTCCGGTTCAGAGAATAATAATAATAGTAACTTTGAGCGCAAAAGGGAAATGGGTTAAACAGAAGAATCGCCGGTTCAGTAGTCGAAATCTGCGGTTTGCGGCCGGATCCAGCTGGCGTCATCAGCGTTTCCGGCTCCTCGGCAGTGGGCAACCGAGTCCTCCGGTCTACACTCCACAGACCGGCCCACCCAACAATGGCCTTGACCGGTTCTGCACCCATCCAACGGGCCAACGCCCGCATAAAACAAAAAACCGGACTCCTCATTAAATCCCCTCACGGGCCTGACCGCTGCCCCAAACCGGTCCATCCGGTCATCCAATCCAATCGACTCTTCACCCACCTATATATTCCTTGTTTCCCAACTCAAACCCTTCCCACCCTTCCCCGACTCGGTCTTTGTCACGAGAAGGATTAATTGTACTACTACTAAATACGAAATCCGACCGAACCCAAGTAAGTTATGTAATCCCTTTTCCTCTTCTTCATAAAAAATTTGATTATATATTATTTGTACCTTAGCAGAATTAATATTGTTGTACCTTTGGGGATGTTCTTGAAAAGGGGAGCATGTACATTTGTGGAGTGATAGATATTTAATGAAGTACAAAGGGCCCTAGTGATTGTTGTGTTATTATGTTTTTGGATGAAAATTAAAACATGGCTTCAGATATGGAACTGGTACCTGTGACATCACAAAAACATGATCCTGCATGGAAGCACTGTCAAATGTATAAGAATGGTGAAAGGGTTCAGCTCAAGTGTGTGTATTGTGGGAAGATTTTTAAGGGTGGTGGAATCCATAGGATTAAGGAACATCTCGCTGGGCAAAAGGGTAATGCCTCTAGTTGTTTGAGAGTTCTGCCTGATGTTCGCCTTCTAATGCAAGAGAGCTTGAATGGGGTTGTTATGAAAAAGAGGAAAAAGGAAAAACTTGCTGAAGAAATAACCAATTATAATGTGGATAATACTAGTGAAGTTGATGCTTTGACTATTAATAATTGTGGTCTAAACACTGAAGTTAACTTGCTTCCTGTCCCAGATACGCTTGAGCAGGACTCGAATTTTTTTGTGGGTAGGGAGGAAGGAGGAGGAGGAAATAAAGCAAGTGGTAGGAAGAAGAAGGGGAGAGTTAGAAAAGCATCTAGTTCTGTCAATCCTAATGCAATTGTTGCGTGTAGTAATGCAGCTATAGCTACGAAAAAGGTGAATAATCATGTGCATATGGCAATAGGGCGGTTTTTGTTTGACGTAGGGGTACCTTTAGATGCTGTGAATTCAGTTTGTTTCCAACCCATGATTGAGGCGATTGCTTCTCAAGGTGATGGCGTTGTTGGACCATCTTACCATGATCTTCGGAGCTGGATCTTGAAGAATGCAGTTCAAGAAGTTAGAAATGATATTGACCAATACACAGGTTCTTGGGGAAAGACAGGATGTTCTGTATTGGTAGATGAATGGGTTTCAGAAAAAGGTAAAACTTTTGTAAGTTTCTTGGTAAATAGCTCCGAAGGGACAATGTTTTTCAGGTCTGCAGATATAACCAACTTGGTAAACTCTGAGGATTCTCTGTTTGAATTGCTTAAGGAGGTGGTAGAAGAAGTTGGTGTGAGAAATGTGATGCAAGTAATTACTAATAGTGAGGAGCGATATCTTGCTGCCGCTAGAAGACTGACTGATTCTTATCCCTCTGTATTCTGGACTCCTTGTGCTGCTCACTGCATAAGTTTGATGCTGGAGGACATCAGCAGGTTTGAGTGGGTAAAATCAGTACTTGACCAAGCCAGAACAATATCAAGATTCATGTATAATCATAATGTTGTTCTGAACATGATGAGACGGTACACTTTTGGAGTTGATTTAGTTGATCTGGGAATCACTCGCTCTGCAACACATTTTACGACGTTGAAGCGAATGGTTAACATAAGACACAATTTGCAATCCATGGTTACTTCAGAGGAGTGGATGGAGAGCCCATACTCAAAGAAACCAGAGGCATTTGCTGTGCTAGATTATATTGGTAATCAATCATTTTGGTCCACTTGTGCCTTACTTACTCGATTAGTTGATCCACTTTTGAGACTTCTGAGGATAGTTGGAAGCGACAAGAGGCCTGCCATGGGATATGTTTATGCTGGAGTATATCGAGCCAAAGAAACAATTAAGAAAGAACTCACTGATAAGAAGGAATATTCCACGTATTGGGATATTATAGATCATAGATGGGAACAACTTCAGCGTCATCCTCTTCATGCTGCTGGTTTCTACCTAAATCCTAACTTCTTTTACAGTACCGAAGGTGATGTACATCTTCATATCCGTTCACTGGTATATGACTGCATTGAGAAGTTGGTTCCAGACCCAAAATTTCAAGATAAAGTTGTGAAAGAGATAGGTTCTTATCACAATGGTGCTGGAGATTTTGGACGAAAGATGGCTGTTAGAGCTAGAGATACTTTACTTCCAGGTCCGTCTTTATTTTAAGATCAAATAGCAGCTTCCGTGTCCAGTTATGCTATGTCTTCTGCTGCTGCTACTTCTTAGCCATTTATTTTTTTTCCTTTTCCAATGTCAGGCTTGTAGTGAATCCTTGATTCTCACATGTCAATCCATCCATTCAATTTTCTGTATTCTTATGCTTAATCGTTTTTTGTTTGGGTGTTCAGATTCCCTACTCCCTGATATCAATTGCTATTTTCGTCTCGTGTCAAAGTCATATGACTGTATTTACCTCAATTCATCTTTGTTCCAGGACACTTTAATAGTTAATGTGTGGATACGGTAGTCACAAAGTTTGACAAGGATGGAATATAGTCATATGACTTGGTAGTTAGTATTCAAACATTATTGACTCTAATGGGAAATTATGTCAGTTTTATTTCTATCTTGTGTAGCTTCATTTTCTGGGGCAGGTGGAGCGGTAGATGAGACTTAAAGGATTTTTGTGTCGTTAATGTCCCTCTTAGTTGTTTGTCTGATATATCTTGTTGGTGTGTATTTTCATCCATGCACTGTACTGAAAGGCTAGTTAACTCATGATATCCTTGTATAAAAATGTGCTTTTATTTGGTTTTCATTTCCACAATCAGTTGATCTTTCTTTCTTTCTTTTTTTTGGTTCACTTTTTGAATTTTGAATTTGATGGTTGTAGCTGAGTGGTGGTCAACTTATGGTGGGGGTTGCCCAAATCTGGCACGTTTAGCCATCCGCATTCTGAGTCAAACTTGCAGTTTGATCTACTTTAAGCGAAATCAAATCCCTTATGAGCAGATGCATGATACCAGAAACTGCTTAGAGCGACAGAGGCTTAATGACCTTGTCTTCGTCCAAAAGAACTTGTGGTTGAAGCAAATGTAAGTAGAAGAATGAACTTATTCTCTATTAATTGGTATTGAAGGAAATAAAGAATCGAGTTAGACAAACTAAATGGAGCAATGGCCTTTCATTGATTATTGTAGGGTTCAAAGGAACAAAGAGCAGGATTCAGTTGACCCAATATCGTATGAGCATATTTCCATTCTTGAGGACTGGGTGACGGGGAAACCATTATGCTCAGAAGACTTGGAAAGCTCAGATTGGATGATAGTTGATCCACCTTTAGGCAACACAATGCTTTTAGGAACACCAATTGATGATTATGAAGCCCTGGGTACAGGTAATTGATGGCTACCGTACCAATACTAACTAGAAACTTGTCTGTTGGACATTTCTAACATAATTTGCTGGCACGCAGGCTTCGATGATTATGAAATTTTTGAGGGGGTGAAAGACAGTGAAGAAGAAAATGGAGGATAACACTGCAGGGTATTAGTATGCGAAGGTCTTCTCACTTTTTGCATGATGGAAAAAGAATGAACGCAAGTGGTGCCAAATAATATACTTTTGACCCAATAAAGTGTGGAAAAGTTGGATTTGATGCACCTAAGGAAGCGGAGCATCTCTTCCCCTCCCTCTAAAGTTGCCCATTCCTCGACATATAAATTGGGCAAATTGTTTTTGAGTAGAAAGCTCACTATTCCGGAAGAACAATAGGGACCGCCGTATAGAGGATTTGATGTGGATTTTGATAGGATCATGCGTTCGCATGTGGTGTTTTTTTTCATAATATGTCAGGTCATTTAATTGAGATGAACCTGAGTGTGCTCGGCGGGACAATGATCAGCCAGATTGATTTTTTTCTGAAAAAATTTGATCATCACGATGACGGTATGGACCATGCTCTAGTTTGAAACTAAAGCCTGTATCCTCTTTCCTGTTTAAGATTCTCGTCATTGGCCTTGGGATAAATTGGATTGCGTTGAATCGTGATGGAGCCAGTAAGCCAACTTTTCTGCAGGAACAGGACGACTTTTCCAGGATCACAATGGAAATTTTCTTCTGGGGCTGGCTATGAATCTTGGTCCTCAATCTGATATGATGGCTGCTGATTTACGAGCCTTACTGGCGGCGCTAATGTTAGCAGCAAAACACAAATTCACGGACTTGGTCATTGGATCTTGATTCTCAAGTAAATGTGAATAATCTTGGCAGGCCTCTGTCGGCAAGTCTTGCAGCAACGCTGACGGGTTCTCGTGAGCATCATGATTTGGACCTCTCGCTCAGTGTATATGCCAATAAAACGCGATATTGTAGCAAACGTTCTCTCCAGACTCTAAGCATGCAACTTAGTAGAGCTTTTGATGAAGTTTGTGTAGTTCTTGATCAGCCACCTATTTGTCGTCAGCTCTCTTTATGCGAGGGTAAAATCAAACTTCAAAATCAATTTCTGATGGCGTGCAAATTAGTTTTGCTCAAGTACTGAAGTTTATTATCTTTAAGAAAAAAGATCCTCTTTTTAGTTGAAGCTTTGTGAGACATAAATTTCCCAGGTTGCTTGTACTACGTAATTTTCTTTGCAGCCTTTGGTGCTGGTTCCTCTTCTCTTTTTATGGCTGCAACTGCAAAGTCAGAATCAAAGTAGCATGTAATGCGTCCGTCACTCGAATCAAATATCTTGACGAAAAGCTGATTCAGTAATTGATCGCTTGGTTTTCATGACACCACCATCCACTGTATGAACATCGTAATGATGACAGTCCACATTAGAAATCCGTACTCCATTCTTCTGAAGGCTTAGACAAATGGTACCGTTGGCCTGAAAAAAGCATGCAAAACATTCGGGACTTTCATATCAACATAAATTGTCAGCAACAGATACAAATCTACAATGATCTGAAATGGAATGTCCATAAGGTCATGCATTCATCTAATAATTTCATACCTAAAACTAGATACTACTGCTAATTAGTGGTCCTTAGTAAACAGAAACCTCTAAGCAATGAAAACAAGAAGAAATCTCAAAGCAGCTAAGATGAGAATGGGTCTTCCCATCCTGGAATCACCGCTTCCCTTTCCAGCCAGTAACGGAGAGCGGTGATATTGAACCAGCTTCAAGATCATCCTTGTCGGCGTAGTCAGCCGACGACCATGCGCTTACCTTGTCAAATGAGGATGTTGGATACGAATGCACAAAGTCCTCAAACTCGCCACCATGACCACCACCTTTCTTCGCATTATACTCATTAGGTGCCGCAGCAAAATCCGGCAGTACCACCTCACCTTCCAAGTATCTCACCACTTGCCTCATGCTAGGCCTCCTTTCTGAGGAATTACTGGAACACATTAATCCAAGTTTAAGCACCACCACTGCCTCTACCTCATCATAAAGACCTCCTAACCTGGGGCCGACTGCCTCGAGTATCGCACCTTTCTTCCACCTATCCCATACCCAATCCACCAAAACCAACTCCTCAGGCAATGCTTTTGGCTCTATTGGCCTTCTTCCGCATACAATTTCCAATAAGAATGCACCAAAGGCAAACACATCAGAGCTTGTGGTAGGCTTACCAGTCTTCGTAAGCTCAGGGGCTAAATAACCCAATGTTCCCACAACTCTTGTTGTGCTTGGATTTGAACCATGCTCATACAACTTAGCAAGTCCAAAGTCCCCAAGCCTGCCATTCATCTCAGAGTCCAACAAAACATTTCCTGCCTTGATGTCTCTATGAACCACAGTTTGTTCCCATCCTTCATGTAGATAGAGTAGCCCAGAAGCGACACCTTTGATGATCTTGAACCTCTGTTCCCATGTTAAAATCATCTCAGGTTCATCAAAGAGGTACTTATCCAAGCTCCCATTGGGCATGAAGTCATATACAAGTAACAAATCACCTTTCCTCCGACACCACCCCAGTAACTGAACCAAGTTTCTGTGCCTCAGTCGGCCAATGCTGTCAATCTCTGATATGAATTCACGCAAACCCTGCTTCGATTCATGGTTTATTCTCTTTACTGCAACTTGGGTATTGGAGTTAGGCAAAGTTCCTTTATAAACCCGGCCAAATCCGCCAAACCCCAATAGCTCTTTGTCTCTGAAACCTCTGGTTGCTTGTTTGAGCTCTTTATAGGGGAATCTGTGTGGGCCTACCGAATGTTCCCAGTCCTCAATCACATCCATATTTTTGATCCTCCTGATCATGTACAGAGCCAACAGAACCGCAAATCCCATAAATGCAACAGCTGATATAGATGTCCCTAAAATCAATTTCACATGGCTCTTTTGGGGTAAAGGAAGTTTAGGAAGCGAAGGTAGATCTAAGGACTGAGCTTGCCCATTGATCTTGAAACTCCAACCAAAGACATAGTGAGAGGAAGCGAGCAGACCAGTTGAAGCAGAAAAGCCTACATACATGTAATCCTCAAAAAATGGGGATAAATCCACATCAAGCGAGAGAATGGAGCTATTGGGTTTGGATGAGGAAAGTGAAAGAGTAACATTGAGCTGATTTTTGCTGGAATCATAATCAATCCAGGCTTGAATTATACTCCCAGACTTGAGATTCAGGTCTAATATTGTTGAATTGCCATCAGCGAAATAGCCAGCTGGTATTGAGGCATTTGAGATCACACTATTGATATCTATGCCAACATGATTATCATTTATGTCTTTAAATTCAAAATCTTGAACTGTATCGAACTCAACAGCAAGGAAATGATTGGAAGAGTTGCCATTATCATTTGAATTCACCAAGCCCAAATACTGACGGGAAAAAGCCCCTTTGAGCTCTTTGGTAGGCGAGATGGCAAAGGCCATTCCATGGCCACCAAGATTTACAGAATTAAACTGGGGAACAATTGAAAACGCAAAAAGCGGTTGAAAAGGAGAAAACTTTACCAGTTGTAGAGTTCTTGAACAAAATGGCATTTGATTGGAAGGCATGGCCAAGTAATTTTTGTGTGTCATTTGTGAGCTGGACTATACCACTATCTTCAATCTCAGCAGCACCATTGAGAGTTACATTGGTGCCCGCGTCCTTAAAACCAGCATGCAAGAACTCAACAGACTGAGAAAGAAGTAAGCTTGGAAGAAAAATCAGGACCAAGAGAGAGAGAAATAATTTTTTTGCCATCACACAACATGTACTAGGCTAAGATTCGAGTTGGTTTCTGGATCAACTTAGGACTCAGTTATCAATATTCCTAGGTAGGTGATTTGTGGGGATTATTGGGATTATGTGCTACATGGCCTGTAATTTATTACTTGTTCTTTTTTTTTGGGGGCGTTTGGTGCGAAGCAGAGAGGAAGAAGAGAAGAAAAGAAACAGGAGGTGGAGAACGGGGTGGCATTGTGTTGTGGACTGGAGTTGTACGAAAAGTGGAAAAATAAAGGGTCCCACTTTGTTTGTTGGCTGTAATTTTCACACGCCACATTTAAGGTTGGGTTGAAATCGAGTTGAGCTACGCATCTTACCACCCAAATATTGGTCCAACGGGTAGAGAGAGTGTTCCGCCCTTGTCCATCTTCTTGTTCTTGAGAAGATAGTTGCTGTTAATGGCATAGGCATCTTACTACCCTTTCCTTTCGAATTAGTGCATCATACTTCTTGTCTTTAAAAAATTCAGAGAATGCAATGCAATAGTGCGCTTAACAGGGGCAAAAAAAAAGCATCTCACTACCCCATCCCTTCAAAATTTTTGTGGCATTTCAGGATTCTAACATTTTAGGAGCAATAACTGAATTATGATTTTAGTATTTTTACTTTTACGTCTTGCTTTCTAAAATTGAAGTGTTAAATTTAAATCCAAAACGAGACAAAATAAAGATAAAAATGATATTGAAAAAGGAGATTAAAAATAATTTTATTTTTTTATAAAATGATAGTAAACATTTTGGGACATTTTGCATGGTATTTTTAACTAGACCAACCAACCTACCTACCTTTTTAAGAAGATTAGATTAGAGTTGAAACCAGCTAGCGAAGGCCCTGCCCATGTCAGTCCGACACAGCTTCCTTTAATTCAACACGTGGACTGCACGGACATGATTTCGTTAAAGAGGAGGCAGCTGATTTTGATCAATTGATGCTTTGACTGTTTCTGCTACTACATTTTATCACCCAACCCTCCTTTCAAAATTTGAGGGCCTTCTCGGGGTTGGTTGCTGCTCCCCTGAAACAAGTCGTTATTATTGCAATTTCGAGAGTCCTGGTGCAAGGGCTGTTCCAGTCGTCATATAGCTGACTCCTTAAAGACTTCAAATAACGATCAACTGTAAAAGTCGTCTGGTCAAAAGTTTTTGTCCTCTATAAGCGGAGATTGGTGGATTGTTTTAACATATTAATTTGTTAAATAACCGGAAGTCGGCTCTCCATTTTCTGCTTTTAAAATTGAGCACACTCCCCTTAAGCCCTATCTACTCCAATGCAATAACTAACAAAGGGCATTTTGGACTCCGGCCGCTACTTTGGCGTGTCTGAAAACACGACTTCAATGGTAGTAGCGTCATTTATTAGACCGCAATGAATGGAGGACATTCCTTTGATTTCTCACTGAGTATTGGTTGATTTAAAGGGTTCATTTATTTTCTTCCTTAAGAGGAAAAAAGCTTTGTTTTTTCTTCTGGGTTTTTATTTGATTGTTTGGAAATGTATTTCATGGTCAACCAAAATAGAAAAGCTTGGAGTAATTTTGCGTGACTTGAGTCATCAAGTCGTCATGCGGAGGGTTCCTTGGACAGCCAAACTCCGGCGTTGAAATAAAGTGCAAAGCACATACAATTTCTTCGTTTTGCTTTCAAAAGAATGATTACTAATCGGTATTGGGGTTAGATAAACAAACTCTCAGCTTTTCCTTGACTTTCTAGTCGGAAATAAGCTTTGTTATTATGTATTATAACTATACTTTAGCAAGTTGTTTGTCCTCTGTTCTTTTCAACTACTCAGTCTCGAATTGCATAAAATACTACTATATAGCTTTGTTTGGAAATCAATGCTACGTTTTCCGTTAACACATTTTTCAATCACCTTTTTATCTCACACGTATCAAATCGCTACAATAATTTTTCTACAAAAAAAATCCAGAAAAATGCAATCCAAACAAAATAAAGTTTTGTTTCTTTTTCTTTATTATATCTGTAATTCCGTTGTGCTTTTGATTCTTGGCGACTTTTTTTGCATTGCATCCTTTCTCCAGTTTTGATTTGGAAGGTGCCTACTGCCTAGTCAAAGAATGCGCACGGAATTTTTTGCATTGACATCCTCACCAAGCATAGCACCATTTAACTAGATGGTGGGTTTTCATGCTATTCTTTTTCAAGATTCAAATTTATGTGGAATCTTAAAATGATAACATATTTTGAATGAGTAGATTTGGAAAATCATTTACAGTGATTGCAATTAGGTTGCATGGTGGGTTGAAGATCTTTTCTTTTCCCCGAATGATTATGCTATGGATCTTTTCAGAATTTGTAAAAAGTTACTTAGATTTTCTGCCTACAACAAGGTTATAAATATTTTTTTCCCCTAATCTCATCTGGCTATCAAGCGAGCTCCTCCGAAGTTGGTTAAAGTTTCCCGTTTAACTTTAAGTCCTCCATCTAATGAATAATGATCCGCTACTGTCTCTATTAGTACCTGCTTAGTTAGCATAGAATTGATAGGAGGTTATTTTTATTTGCCCCCTTTAGTTATACCTAAATTCCCACATTAGTTCATAAATTTAAAAATAGAACACTTTAGTTCCTAAATTTTAAAATTTATTCCACTTAGGTAATATCATTAAGAAATTGAGACAGATTTTATGCCTAAGTGAATATATTTTATGAATTAAACTGGAATAAATTTCATACTTTAGGGACCATAGTGGATAAGTTCTGTATTTTAGAAAGTAAAGTGTGACAAATCTTATAGTTTAAGAAATTAAGACTTTGTTTGGAAAGCCATTCTTTCTCAAAAAAAATTTTATAATTTTCGTAAACTTATTTTTTAATTATTTTTTTATCTTATATATATTAAATCGTTACAATTTTTTTTTTGTCAAAGTGTTTGTTTTCAAGTTTAGGAACAAACGTATGAATTCGAGTGTAGTAAATGATAGTGCTAAGAACGAAGGTAGAATTGAATACACTAATTCATAGTGCTAATATAAATGATGACCTCGTCAGTCAAAAAGTTGAATTGACTACAATTTCAACACAACTTTCTTAAGCTGAGTACGAAAAGTCCACAACCACCAGCCCTTTCTCCCGTGGTTGCCGCGAAGCACTCAAGTCTTGTGGTATTGGAAGGTTACGAGCTTTAACTCTTACCTTTCATTAAATTGTCATTATATGTCGTTGTTTTCAATGATTTTTTTCTATAGAATTTTTATTTTTATTAGATTAAATTATAGAAATGTTATTGTTACTATAAAAAGTTCACACAACCTTTTCCTTTTGCTCTGCATTTCTTTCGAAATTAAAATAAACCCAATTATAACTTTTTCCCTTTGCTTTGCACTTTTTTTGAAATTAAAATAAAACCAATTATAAAACAGCACAACAAAGTATCAAACGGTTAACTATTGGGTCGGATTCTGCCATTGTTTTCCAACTTCAAACGATAATTCGAAAACCAGAAAAGAGTTATTATCCAAAAAATTTTCAAATAATGGTATAGCCATCCTGTATGTAGCTTTTTATCTATCCCCTAACCTTCTTCCTCCCTTTTGATGAGTAAATGAAAACATGTCGATAAAAACCATTTTTTGTGTAATTATATCTATTATTATTCGGCTTGAGCAATAGCTTCAGTTTTATCTGCAATTTCACTTCTGTGCTCGACCAAAAACAAAAGTCTCAGTCCAGTGAAGTGCGCGCATGTGACTGACGTCTTCAGCTTTGCGGTTGCCGAATGCTGATGAGATAAACATTAAAGCTTGCTTCGGATAAACAAAACTTCTTTACTTTGGTTGACTTTCTTGTCATTTCAAAGGCAGAAGTTAGATGTGCTATCATTTACACAGGTTTAAATATTATTGTAATGTTGTTCATAACCAGTTTGAATTTCTTTTCGACCATTCTTTCTCAAATTGTAGAATAAAAAATAACAGGAACTATCGTATTCAAAGATGGGAAAAGCCCAAATTGTGTTAAAATCTAATTTGGAAAGAATCTTGACTCTTGGCACGTGTTTCGTCGCGAAAGCAAAACAATGTGAGAGGCTTTTTGTCTCTTGAGTTGGCGGACATGATAGAGTTGGTGTTATACTTTTCTACCAATTAAGGTTTAAATCTCTTTTGGAACATCTATCCGTCACACAGGATTTGTCTAGTGCATTTTATCCTTTCGTGTGATTGGCGGGCTATTATATGAAACTGGATTTATCCTGTGCGCACTCTTAAATAGCGATTGTGAGTTCCCTTATTGAAAAAAAAAAGTGAGAAGCTTTTTTATTATTTTGGGGATAATATCAGAAAGCTCTCTTGAGATTTCTCTTAATGTCACTTAGCACCTTGAGATTTTAGAAATACCACATAATTGTAAAAAGACTATATTAACCTTCACTTGACACATAATTCATAATATATCAAATAAATGGAGCTCAAAAATTGAAAAAAACGAAAGTCATTTTCTTCTTTTTTTCCTTTTTTCCATCATTTTCTCCTACTCATATTTTTTGGATTACTATGCAATATTTTATTTGTAAATTATAACAAATTAAATTTTGTTTATTTTTTACTTTTTATGATTGTGATAAAGTGGGGTATGATTGGTACAGTTTAATGGTTTGAACAAGGGTTGAGAAGTTATTAGAAAAAATATATAAATTCATAGTAATCGATTTTGAACATATAAAATTAAATTGATGCAAGTGTATTTCTTTTCAATTTTCTTTTTTATTTTTCAAATTTATATTTTTATGAGGTATAGTATTGTAATGTGATAGTACTACAAGAGATTGTTTTTGAGGTGATGGTTTTCTTAACAAAGTGGTTTAGGAATATTTTTATTTAGCAAGTGAAAGGGTAGTTCGGGGTCTTTAAAAATTTTGTTACACAAATAACAAAAGTAAGTGATATTTTTGAAACCTTAAAGGTGTCAAGTGATATTAAGAGAAACCTCAAAGGAGGTTTATGATATTACCCTTATTTCTAAGGTTAAGTTTCGTGCGTTGAGCAAAGTTAGAAAGGAACAATGGATAAGTGCTAACTTAAACATGCAACGTACAAGGTACTAAGCTGGAAATTTTTTGGATTAGGCAGTTTGAATAAGACATGCAGAACCCAGGAATCTGGACACAGGCTACACCTGCACGACAACTTTAAGTTTGCCTAACCATTTACCAAATTGTTTTCACTATAACCATCGTATTCAGGAAGCATAAATTCCCCAGCTGCATGCGCTGCACCATGCTCGACCGGTCACATTCTTCTCTACATTGATTGATTTTAAACCTTCCCAGTGTGCTTTTGATCCAAACAATCAATAAATATCATCCGCGCATGCAAGATGAAGTTTAATTTGCTTTCCCCTCCACCCCCCCACATTTTTGCAATTCCACTGTGCTTTTGATTCTTGCTACTTTTTTGCGTTGCATACTTTCTCTAGTTTTATCCACGATTTGAAGGTGCCTAATCAAAGAATGCTCATTGTTTTCTTGCATCCACATCAATATTCTCCCTAATCTTAAATCTTACTCTCTCAATTTGAGGCCTTTCTAAGTTCGGTCTCCCTAAGCTAAAGCTGCAAAAAACTGAACACTGCACTTAGGAAATGACCCCACTGGCCTGAAAGATAAAGGAATAATAGAAACGTGTTAACCAATCGCTGATATTAATAAAAAGGGTAGATTACACTTATCTCCCCTTTAATTTTATGTAAAAGTTAGGGGTCTTCCATCGATGGGTGGCAAATTTTATGGCTACACATAGAATTAAGTGTCATCAATTTTTTACAATTGTAAATTTTGAACGAAAGACAAACCAGCTCCATCTTTTTTTTTTTTTTTTGGGAAAAATATCTACTTATGTCATTATAAGGGCATTTTGGAGACATTGAAGTAAATTTATGAAAATTTTGGTTAATTTCTCTTCATTAGTTAAAAGTAGGGGAGGTTCATCCCCAAGAAAACTAAGGAATACAGTCACTTTGGATGTTCAACCATGAGAGGTTCATAAAATTCCATAGTTATGTAATGAAAGTAATAATTTTATTTTTGAACTTTACATTTTCAATTAATGAAAACAATATACAACTTTTTTTCTCTCTTTCTTTTAATCTTTTATTTTATTATCTTTTCATGGGAAAATAATGAAATATTATTGAACGCATTTTGATATTTCTTTCCTTCTTACTAAAAATATTGCCCCAAAATATGCACGGGTCTAATAGACTATATTAGTTTCTAAATTAATTTTAGATTGAATTTGTATACAATTTGCTCACTATTAATTTGATTAATAACCTTAACTTTATGTTGATTGTTGCAATATTTTGTTCAGTATTCTTACCTAAGTCTATTTTTGTTTAGTACATTACCTATTCTTTTCAAAATTTGGCTCATTTAAGTTTCACATATACTATATCCTTTTTTCATTCTCAAACTAAATTTGAATAGTTAATCAAAAAATACTTTATCTACTTAAATAAACATTTGGACTTTCAAAATTGATGTTGCGATATTTAATTGTGTTGCTAAATGCAAAATAAAGAAACTAGTAGTAATATATAACTAAACCAAATAATAAGGGAAAAAATGTGATCAAAAAATATTAAAAAAAAGATAATTATGAGATGCTTGAAATTAAAAAATTGATTGAGAATTGCAATAGTTAAGAAAGTAAAAAAAAGGAAAAGAGAATAAGCGTGTGAAAAAATAAAGATAGAATTGATTGTTGTCAAAAAGCAAAATACTAAAAAGTTTTGAAAGTTGCTATAGTTAAGGAAGTAAAAAGAAAAAAAAGATAAGTGCATGAAAAAATAAAAATAGAATTGATTGTGACCAAAAATAAAATACTCAAAAAGTTACTCAAATAAAACATCAAATTTGGCACGTAGCGAAAAGATAGGGAACTGATATCGAATTTTAAAAATTATTCAAATTTTAGTAATTATAATATGTAATCAAACCAAATAATAAGAATAGAAAAGGTGATTGGGAAAGAATAAAAAAAATTGAGATGCCATGAAGTGACTGACAAAAAAGTTTAGTAAGGCATAATTAATACAAACACATATAAAATAAAAAATTAAATGATTGATTAAAAGTTCCTATAGTTACAGAAGTGAAAAAAGAGAAGAGAATAATTGGGTGAAAATTAAATCAAACATAGAATTGATCGTTACCAAAACTAAAGTATTTAATAACGGTTCAAATAGAAAATTAAATTTGGCCACATGACAAAACGATGAAGTATTCATTTGACAGAAGGTTAGAGTAGCCAACTCATCAACATATCAAAATAGTAATTGAACAGCATCTTATTATAAAGTCAATTGAAACTTTCGAACTTACATTCGGAGCACTGGTTTTGAACTCTTTCTCCGCATCCTTCAAAAAAAACTTTCTCCGCAAGATATTCTTTGACGGATCAATTTTAATCTTAAAATAACTCTGTCCCTCTTTATCATTCACAAGCAGCGAAAACAAAATGCTGAAGGACGCAATACATGAGTGGAGACGAACTTTCTTGCTTAATAAATCAGACACGAACATTAAATTAAGTCTTGACTGGGAACCGGGGAGAAAGGTCTGGTTTTTGTAAACATCCCCAAGAAAGTATCTGATGCAGTTCTTGCAGATTTAACATGAACGAAACCTCCTTATTAAGCTTCCCAAAAAAAAAAGTCTTGAATAAGAGGGAGAGAAATACACAAAAATCAGAATTCGATGAGACGAGTGTATAATACATGGCACAAAATTACAGGACGGTAATCCATAAAGAAACAGAGGCGACAACAATTTATTTTTGACTCCTTTGCGCGCTTATAAATTACTCCTGCGTCGATTAATTGGTTGCTTCCCCCGAAAGGCCTAGAGAGTATATAAGCAGCTTCCATCATCACTCCTTGCAGTGGGATCAAAGTTGCTAGCATTACGGTCAGTGCATCCTTCAGGAACTGGAACACCCACTTGCTGAGCTGCTTTGCCTGAGTAGAAGAAGGGGAAAAAAAAAACAGGAAACCAATTTTTAGGAGAGAAATTTCCCCTACTACGTTTTCCAATTGCACATGATCATCACCTTTTGCATAAAGAAAAAGAAGCAAACCTCCTATCAAGGCCTGTAGCTAGGATCAAGAAAGCTAACCGTAGAAACTTCCACTCTCAATAGCATCCTCGTTGGCATCACCAAGAGCGGCCTCGTTCAAGTACTTGTCAGCCAATTGGACCCTCTTCACGTTCTCCTGCTCTTGGACGAGCATGTTGCCGTACTCGAGGAGTTTCTCCAAGGTCATGACAGGCTTCTCGAACTGTGGAGGGCCTTCCCTTGAGTTCACGAGCTTTTTCCCAACTTTGTCCACTCCAACACCGGAAACCCACTTCCTCACTTCATCATCGTACACTCTTGCCCTCAATGCACCAAAGAAATCTGCACAACAGTCGTCCAATATCAGTTTTCAAACCGAAAATGAGATTAAGATGCCAGCCCCACCTAGTTTAATTAATGTATCCAGTTCCCAACTCACCAATGGATTGACCAGGGAAAGTGTCGACAAGTTTGACAATATCTTCATAAGGAACATTGTCATCTCGGAAAATACCGGTGCAGACACCAATACGATCCTCGCGGGTTGGTGCCCAGTAGAATTTCTCCATACGACCATCACGGATAAGGGGAGCATACAAGGTGGAGAAATCATTACCGGTGACAATGACGGGCACACGGGGGTTTTCTTCTTTGTTGTACATACCGGGGAGTTGGACACAGGTGGGGTTATCAGCAATGTTCATGAGGGTGGCGTTAACCATCTGGTTGTTAACAGTGTATTGTGTAGTTCCACCGAGACGACCAGCACCGGCATCAAGATCGTTGATGAAGAGACAGCACATTTTTCCCTTCCTGATAATGTCAGCTGCTTCTCTGTATCTTTGCCTGATAAGCTTGGCTGGCTCTCCTGCATTTCCGCTTTCCAGTTCTCCGGCACTCATCATGATAGGGCTGAAAAACCCAATCAATAATTAACCCCAGTAAGTCAAGACTCGTGTTTTTTGTACTAAACTTATGAACCGACCTTCACATTTTTCTTGTGGAGAACTTGAACCATGAAAACAAAACAACTATATAAAACTCACTTGATTCCCATCTTGGCAAAGACGAGCTCACACTGGAAAGATTTTCCTTGACCTTTGCCTCCCCAGATACCCAGGATGAGGGGGACCTATTACACAAAAAGGGGGAAACTATCAACTTCCGATGGCATGGTAATTACAGAGACTGCTTAGGTGATGGATCTTGTTAAAAGATGGTTCAGTACTGAAGGAGGTATTTTAATAAAATCGATAGTCACCAGTTAATTACGAATGTCCTTGGCGTACTAGTGTGGAGGTTAAAATTGTTTATTTAGAAAATATTTTATTTTTATTACACGTGGCTGCGTAAAGTAGTACAGTTCCACTTATCGGAGTCTGCGATTAGCCATTACTATGATGAGTACGGGTTACATACATAATGCTTCACATTAATACTATATGATATCAAGTACATTTACCTTGATGCCAGGCAAGGACATGTAGTTCTTGGTTATGTGAACAACGAGCTTGTCCATGAAGGCAGGAGCGATGTACAAACCGTCCTTGGTGTTGTCCAAATTGTATCTGCAGCAGGCAGCAGCTCAGCATGATTAGTAAGTTAATACTTTGAATTCCAATCTCATAATAAGTGAGGATTAGTTTTAATAGTACTCTTACGTGCGAAGTCCCTGACTGAGGTATTCGAAAGAGCTGAGGACAGCATAGTGGGTTCCCGTTCCCGAGGGGGCTTGGAAGAGAGAATCAACCATACCCTTTCCTCTGGTGATGTCTTGTTGATCATCAGAGGTATCAGTGCCTAGGCCCTTCCACCTGTCCTTCTCGGTCTGCTTATCCTCGTCAATCTCAGTAGCCACGATTTTAAAGTTTCCTGGTGAAACCTTTGGGGCTGTGTAGGATGAGTTCACCTTCTTCAGGCTGCTGCCGAAGAAGGCTGAGCTAGGAACCGCAGCTCCAGCTCCAGAGCCATTCAAGTTGAGCTGTACGCATATCAACCAAATCCAAACCTTGTCAATCACTAGTAAAATACTACCAAAACCACGTATCAGTAGAAGGTTAAGCAGATCAAGAAACAAAAAGCAGCGTCACATGCAACTTCATTCCAATTGAGCTAGAACTCTAATCGATGGCTACTCTTGCTTCAACTAAAACCAGAACACTTCATCTTGATCCCATTTAAGTTTTTAACTTGTATCATCAATGGTTCCAATCCTGTCTTAGCACACAACTAGTTCTGAGACAAGTACACTTGTTTAAATAGAAGTACTTGCATGGAATCTG
The DNA here is from genome assembly GCA_023065735.1 of Coffea humblotiana. NCBI lineage: Eukaryota > Viridiplantae > Streptophyta > Magnoliopsida > Gentianales > Rubiaceae > Coffea > Coffea humblotiana. Next base: position 5,615,103 of record CM041209.1, on the reverse strand, counting down.
ATCGTTGTCTTTCTTAAAATCAGTACCATCTTCAAGAGTAGATAGTTATACGAACTGGAGTGGATACTTTAATCCCCCAAAGTATCTTCCAGGACAAAAGGTATTCAAGTTAGACATGAGTATTACTCAGGCAAGTACTTAGAAGACTAATTAAGTTTTATTATGTTAGAATAATCAAATTTCAAGCAATCAACTGGTATAAACACAGCGAACCATACATGTACTTAACTTGATGATTTTGAAATCCCAAAAGGTAATAGAGAGAAAAGGAAAAGATGAGGTACCGGGGCAAAGTTGACAGCTCCGATTGAGGAGACGGCGGCTGCCATTGTTATTTGTGATCCCACTGGCTGAGAAGGAGAGTGAGAGATGGAAAGTTTTGAAAGTGCAAAGTGAAGGGTGGGAGTGGATCAGTGGAGGAGCCGGTGCTTATTAACGATACGACCAGCGAGGATATAGGAGAGAGGGGAACTTATAGGCGTAATTGAGTGTACAGAAATTGAAGTCCAAAGGATTGGCTTTCGAATTCTTAACCGCCACACACTCAAGATTGCCTTCTCGCCACGTGGCAAGCCTACGCTTCCTGTTGAAATCCTCCTTAGAATCTTGAGGTTAGCACTTTAGCTTTGCTCCTCTCCACTTAAAATTTGGAAATTTGATTACCACAAAGCTAGCTATCTCTTCAGTCATAGACATATATATATATATGTATGTATGTATATGTGGCTTGTGCACCAAAGAATACTACTCGGAAGGAACAAAAGAAGAATTATTGGCTATTGATTCATGATCTTTTTCCCCTTTGTTATCCAAAAATATATAATCATATTTTCCCCTTTAATTTAGTGCCATTTAGAGGGTGGTAACAGTGCTATGTGCTAAAACTTGGTCAGGGCTAAATTTGTACTTTTCAATTTCCTTTTTTTATTTTATTTTTTATTCTTGCTCTGTCTTGATAATGTAATTTCCTGGTTAGAATCGTAGAAGCAAATGATTTTGTCCGGATTTGCAAGCTATGTGCTCCACACGGGTGCCGTTCTTGGAGCCGTAATCACATCTTTTTCTTTCTTAAACTTGAACGGGACAGCATAATATTTGATGGCTGAAACAAAATTTAAGACGACGCAGAGGGTTTCTGATAAATTTATTTCAAATAAGAGGACATTGTTTGGATAGGAACGAATAATGTAGATCAAAAGAGTCAATAATGGGTAATTTACTTATCGGGACAAGGAGAGTTTCTTTTTGTTTTTTTTTTTCCCAAAAAAAAAAAAAACTATCATTCAACACGCTGCCAATAAACCACTGAGCATAGTTTAGTGACCACTAGGGAGGGACTTAAGTCCCTCTTTGGGTTGTAGGTGGGGGTTCAAATCCCATCTGCAATAAAAAAAAATTCAAGAGTGATGCCATAGCACCCCTTTGATCTAGTCAGGTCTGCATATCTACTAACCCCTACGCACAAGCCTCCTTAGAGTTCCCCTCCCCTATAAATTAGGATATAATAGATTATATAATTGTTATCGTTACCGGAAAAACTCGCTGCCAATAGCAACCTTTTTTTATTTAATATATCAGTGGAAAGACTTCCCAGTGGCAAAGTCAACTCAATTGGTTCAGGCTTGAAAGTTGGAAACCGTATTGCAACCCATTTTGTGTTTGGGTTCGGTCCAACAAACTTAAATACAGCCCAATTTGTGAGATGCATTGACTCTAAATATAAAATTTTGATCTGGCCCAATGGGCAGTATTACCAAGGCCCTATTCTACACCCAATTAACACTTTCTTTTCTTAGGTTTTTGAAGCTGGTAAGGACATTAATTAGCAGATGGGATCTGACAAGTTCCATTTTCTACAAGTTTGTCTTTTGGTGTAATTGAGTTGAAAAATGGTGTGACAAAAGTTTAAATGTGATGCAATTAAGTTGGAAAATGATGTAACAATTTTGAAAATTTTAATTTATCCCACCGTGGAGTAGAATGAAACTTGTGAGGCTACGAATCCAATTAATTAGGTAAACGTGAAGTTCTTAATTCGACTAATAAGTCCTCTCTTTTGCCACTTTCTCCTTTTAAGACCTTTAATTTCCCTTTAAATCCAAAAAGAAGGAAGAGGTAGTATATTCTTTCCAACTTTCATTATATTGAAACTCTTATTTACCAATGTTTACTTCATCGCAGTGTTTGAGTTAGGGGTGGGCAAAATTATCTGCTGACCTGAAAACTCGTCATATCCGATCCGATTCGATCCGAAAATTAGGATACCATATTTGTATTATTTGATTGGGTTAAAAAAGGATCGGGTACCCGTTAAGATGTGGGGCGAGTTAGGGTCACATAATTAAAAATTCGCGGGTACCCGACCCGCCCAACACATAGATATATTTATTTTTTTTATACACATACTATAAAATGATAATTTAGAGCTAAACAAGTAATTTCATTGAACAAATTGCATCACAAATATGAGAGACTATAGTTTATTTACAAGATTCATTTGTAGAGGTCATAATCTTATGTTTTATTGAAAAGAGTTTAATTAAGTGGAACATATATTTTAAAAAATGTGTTACTTATTTCAAACTTTTATTGATTTTGAATTCTTTTAATTTTTTTCCTTTATCTTGTATTCTCTTCACATGCTTGTTTCTTGGTGGGAGACTTTTTTTGAGAAATTTTTTTTTATTAAATCTTAGATGAATGTGTAAAATATAAAATTAAATTAGTATAAATTATTTTTTTTAAAAAAATTAAATAATAAATGGGGCGGAGCGGTTACTCGTTGATCCGATCCTATTTTATAACTGGGTATCCACTGCTATGCGGGATAAGTAAGGGTCAGAAAAATATTGACCCGCAAGATGCGGGTCAGATCAGTCAAATGATGGATGGAACGGGTGCCCGAGCCGCGCACATCCCTAGTTTGAGTGTCTTTGTGCATTGCTAAGACCAAAAATTAATACTGTAACAGGGCGGTTAATGCCTCTACCCTCCATGGAGTCTATCAGGGAAAACTGTACTCATTTAATGTCAGTTAATGTTGGAACGTAATCAAAACAAGAAGTATACAATCAAGTGATGAGCTGGTTTGATTTATACATGAAATTCGAAGTGACAAAAGAATCTGACCTAAAACTGGCTTTTTCTTGTGCTTCTTCCTCCTTCAAATTGCTTCTTCCTCCCAATGGGTTTGTTTGGATAGTGTATTATTTGAAATATTATTTGAAATAATTACTGTAATACTTTTTGTGATGTGATGTATGTGAGATAAAAAGGTGATTGAGAATATAAAAAGGTAGGTTGGGAAATGTGTTTATGATACAAGTGAAATATTATTTGTTTACTCCAAACCCACCCACCCCCCCCCCCCCCCTCCCCCAAACCCAAAAAAAAAAAAAGCTTTTCCTCCAATAATTTTCTCGTTAGTGCCACGGACAAAAATAACCCAACCCATGAATTTAATCTCACTCCCCGTTTACTCATTTTACATAATGCTTCACTGACAGGCAATTGGATAAGATTCACATGCGCCGTAAAATCAATAGTCAGTAGCATAGAGAGTGCCAATAACAATTCTCGACCCAAAAAGGAAACCAAAAGGAAAAAACTTTGTTTTTATGTGCATATAATAACACAATGACACAAATGTCTCTTTCCTCTTGTGGTTCCCTCCCACTCCATTAAACTTAATGTTTTAAAATCAGTCAGAAAGCCAGAAATAGATAAAGCTAAAGCTATGTTATGATGGGTAGAATAGAAACGATTATCAGTATTCTGGGAGAACACGCTCTCTTGTTCTGCAATACACTGCTAGAGTCAAGGAACTATCAGTCCAGCTTTAATTCGTTCCAGTCAATTAAGGAGAGTAGAACTCATCCAGTATTTATTAGGGGAAAAAGAACTTGCTATATTACTAGTCCGAACCTACTACTCTTTTATGACTTATACACAGACTGCTTTTCAAAAGTACGCATCTGATAAATGTATTTTTATGATCTCAGAGTGCTAATGTCGCCAGGTCTGCTTTTCAAATTGACAACTAGTTCAAGACTGGACTCGAGACAGAATGAAAGGCAGGAGTCTAGAAGACGGACAAGGGCGGCTAGCAAGCCTACCATAGCATACGGAATTGTGCATATGATGAACTCATGATAGGGAGAGACACTTACATCGTTAAACTCGAAAGTGGAAATGGCTCCTCTCCACCATCCCATGTTATACTTTTGTTCCTTCCATCCATCTTAGTACTCGTGCATTTATGCCCACTTTCCATTTAAAGACCCAAGAAAACTTTGCCTTTGAGAAGACTCCAAAAAAACATTTTATTATTTTTTTTAATGTGTTGATAACTCGAGGAAAATGACTTTAATCTTTCCTTTCAACTATCTTCTGTTTGGCTGTTTCTCTCTGTGTTCCACCACAGAAGAGAGGAACGGATGAAGCTGTTTGCGGCTTTTCGGTGCGCTGGTAGATGAGTAGGTGGCCGTCATTCCAATGACCACCGACCCATGATACACATCGCTTGAGTGGCAAACAGCCAACCAAGGGAACCATTTACTAGAAATTAAAATACTATATATATGCATGATGATGCAGAAAAACGAAATACCTACATGCGTCTAAAACGATTCCTCAATGAATCATGCAGGCCATATGAAATATATATATATAAGCTGAAAGACTTGAGCCCAGAAAAAAGATAACAAATTAATACTGTCAGAATATCAGATTCGCTTGAGCGAGCAAAATTTTGAGAAGGATTCTCAAGAAAAAGAGGATGGACGAAAAGATTGGAGAAAAGTTCTTCACCTAGTTCATGATTAGTCTTCTACGACATAATACTCCAAAATCTTGTCACCCTTTTTCTACTTTCCTGCAAGCATTGTCGAACCAAGTCATTATTGTAGAATAAAGGGGTTCTTGTACTTTGTCTGAGATACATTAGTATTAATTAGGACAACTAATTGGCAATCATTTCACACTTACAGAGGTTAAACATATAAATATGGCATCACACAGTCAAATTCTTCGAGATTAACTGGATAAGCCACTTTAATTAAAGACACAGATCAGGAAAGTTTACCCAATTTGCGAATGAAAATGCTGGCCACAAAGGAGACCTAAAAGAAATTACTTTTCAGGTAAAGTCTGGAATGTCTCTTAGCCATAATCAAACAGACGTGTACAACCCTATTGGGCTGTGATTATAAAGCTTTCATTTCACCCCTGCATCGAGTTAATCAAAACCATTTGAAAGCTGAAAAAAGAAAAAGAAAAAAACAGATAGAAAAGCTTACGACAATGACGGGAATGGGCTCTTCTTGTGGAGCATGCAAGTTCTTGAGAAGAAGGTGCACAATAGAATGTGTGTTTGCTCCTTATTTCGGTTACGAACAAGCAGCTAGTCATTTTGAAGCAGTGCATAGGGTGTTTGGAGCTAGCAACGTCTCCAAGTTATTGCTAAATCTTCCAGTTCAAAACCGCGCTGAAGCTGCTATAACCATATCCTATGAAGCCCTGGCCAGAATGCAGGATCCCATATATGGTTGTGTTGCTCACATCTTTGCGCTCGAACAGCAGGTTGTTGTACTTTTTATGCACATTCATTTTTTAGCTTGTACTGATTAATAGAGGCCAATAGATTAAACTTCTTTATGGATGGATACCTAAATTAACAAGATTTTACATTCATTCAGGTGGCCTGCCTGAAAGAGGAGATAGAAATGATTGAGACGCAAATGGCTAGCCTAGCAGTGGATGTCACGTCTAGCTGTGAAAGCTATAATGTCGCAGACTACTCAAATCCTGAGATAGCCTTTGGGTGTGATCAGTACATGAATCTAGAGAATTTCATAAATCAACAACAGATGGAACTGGACCCAATTACATACACAGAAGTTAAAGCTTGTGATGACAGCCAAATGATGGTACAGTTCCCTCCGGGAAATGGATGGGAGGATGCTATTTCCCAGCTCTCTTCTTCCAACTCGAACGTATCAGAGCCACTCTTTCAGGAATTTACGCAAACTATTTACGAGCAATGCCTATGGCCAGAGTTTTGCAGCACCTTAAACTGACGCCCCGTGTCACGTTAAATTAAATAGTAGAGCCCTCCTCCTACCATGACACAATTTTGGGCCTAACCGTACGGCCTATAGTCCTACTACGACTCTCTCGGGTGAATCTCAATAATCAACGTACATGCATTTTATATGGAAACTCTCATGAATTATAATTCAAGAATCTAGAATCTTTGTACACAAAATTTTGCCACACACGATCACACCACCCCTTTGGATATGTAATCATCCTATTATGATTTTGATTTCTACTTGTGAAAAGATCTATATTCCATGGCAAATTTCGCTTCAATGTTGCTTTCAAGTTTTTGATGGTGAATAAATTCTCAATTGGGGGCCAGTTATGGTCAAATCTGTAGCATTTAAGGCAAAGGACTCTACAGCACTCATGATAAAAGAGGGTAAGGAGAAGCGTAGAATAGATTGTGTTGTCAAGAACACGCCTTTAGATCCAAGTTGTTTGCTTTGTATAGTCCCAAATTTTTGGGTTAGGATTTCGGTCAAAGTCCAATGCTTGCTTGCTAAAAATATTTCCAAAATTTGGTGATGGAGTGGTGGGAAAGAAGGACAATTACATAGCTTACCATTTTTTGATGTCCGAAGCCCAAAAGGTTGCAAAGGGAATGATTAGTTGTTTTCGACAAGAAAACTAAGGCGATTTTTACCTTTGCCTAATTGCGTCATTTTTTATAATCTCGATCCTCCCTTTGGCCTTTTGCCAAGCTAACAATTTTGACCATTTTATTTTAGATATAAAACCAAACAATAAATTTCGACTATATGTTTAAAAAAGGGGAGGGGGGTTGGCGACTTCTCTATGGTAGATTATTTGGGATAATATATTAAAAAAATAAATATTATAGTACTTTTTTGATGTGATATATGCGAGACAAAAATGTGATTGAAAAATATGTTTATGATATAAGTAAATAAAATTTTACAAATAATCTACGATCCAAACAAATGCTCAAGGACCTTTAACCAAACCATCTTGCTTACTCATCCAACGTTCTGTCGTGGCAATTGGAAGAAAGGAAAACTGTTGAGGTTTTCAGCGAGAAATAATTGAAATGGCATCTTCGATCACGCAAATGGCTTTCCATGACCATAGTTCTATAAGCACGGTGACAGCAACGTTATCTTGAGGCACTGCAATGGCTGCTGGAGATAATAGCCAATAGCCGACCAGCACCGATGACAAAGTCTTCAAAACTGACGTGGAGTTGAGCTAATTTGCACCAATACAATCACCGATTTCAAATGGTAGATAGGAATATTGAGCGCCTAATTCAACATTTGACCTATTGTTAGGTCAGAATAGAGAAGACGGAGGACATAGAGAAGCCACAACAACCTCTCATCTACCGTGGCTAGAAACAAAGGTACCAAACCAAGAACATGCATCTAGCGTCTTGGCTTTCTATCTCTCCCTTTCAAGAAACTATCCACGACTAATTACGACATCTTTGGTGCTTACGCCACAGAGAAATTGCATCTGCAAATGATGACTGTCGCCATTTTCCTCTTCTTTCGGCTATCTTTGGTGCGGTCTTCGGAGCTAGCAATTCATGTTAAGCCAGCGCACACGGACAAAGAGCCTGGTCCCCGAATGGAATCATACGCTGTGCCCTACAATGTTGTTCAACCTACAAAAATGATCTAAAACATTTGTCAAAGTAGGGGTTAGCCGATCCAGTCCGGTAGTATAAACCTCCGACAAGGGAAAGTGTGAATTCTACAAGCATGGATCCTAAACTGGTTAGATCACACATATGACAACATGTTTATGGGTCCATGCAGACATTTAACCACTAGCTAACATCTTGAAATCATGGCCATTAGAGATTATGAAAATGAAATGTTTACCAGCAAGAATTAGATCAAGAAAACCCTAGACTTGATGATGCAACGCAGTTGGTGACACTGAATAGCAAAACTTTTGGATACAATACACGAGCAAAATCATTTTATAGCAGCTTACAAATTACTGTCCCCACAAAATATGCAACACCCCGTGGAGAAACGAAAAGGTCATAGAGCACCTGAAGTATAAGCCTGAAATGTGTGAATACATTTTCTTCTTTTAACACTGGGAAAAAGGAATATAAGCATATTCCAACAGACACATCTAAGCTTGCCTGGAAAAGTGAGTGGCAGACCACGGTTCTCAGCAGTTCTGAAACAGGAAACTCAATCAAGATTAACTAAAAAATCTATCTTGCTGCTGATATCCCACTTCATATTTTTATGTTCTGCTAATTGATTCAGATATTTTAATGACGTTCTGAGAAGTTCACAGCAGCAACAATTTCACGGACACAGAAAAATCAGTGTTCAACCTAAACAAATTATGGATGAAACAGTAGGAGAAATTCAAAGATAGGATACTCATGCCAATTCGAGTTTTCCCTCAAAGTAAATCCTACGGAAGAGAATCTAGTATGCATTCTAAGAGAAAACAAGCTGTCTCTTTAATCTTCTCCTTTTCCTTTTCTTTTTCTTTTTTTTTAAGTCTCATCTTATTAACTCTAGACAAAATGTAATACATACTCAGAATCAGAAGTTCCCAGTCATTTTAGAGGAATAAGGAGAATCATTGATGAATAAAGAGAATCAAAGAATAAAATCGATCAGCAAGCAATCTTTTCAACTTACAACAAAGTGCATAACTTACACTTTCTTAAAGAAAATTTACATGGATAACCAACTATTAGATAGTTTTTATATGCCACTAAATACCAACAGAGGAATCTTAATACCATGCCCCCGAATAGCATCCATGCGTACAAGCTGTAAACACAAGATTCCCGATCCAAACTCCAAGCAGCTTTGCTTTGTACTTTAGACTGTATCAAATCAAAGAACATGCAAGTTGATCACAAAATTTATTTGCACAAGGCACAATATTTGACCACCCCCCAGACAAACACACAAAAAAAAATAATAATAATTCTGGAATTTTAACCTTCAAAAGGTTTTCTAGAGCAGTAACTAGGGCTGATTACTTGTAAAGTGTCATTAGGGCTGATTACTTGTAAAGAGCCACCATTTTGCTCACCTTATAAGCCAAAAGTTTCCAAGTAATCTGAAGTATTGGTTCTTTGTTTGCATAAAGCCATAAGAGAACGTATATCTAAATCTGGTCACTTTGGTACTTTATCTGCTACACTAGAGGGCTGGAGGACATAAAAAACTGCTAAGACAAAAATATTTTACACATAGCTAAAAAATTTCCCTGTCTATACTTCTATGTGGCATGGATAGTAATTACCACACTTTCTGTGAACCTATACTGATGATGGTTGTGACTCCTCTCTATCAAGTTTTTTTTTCCTTTTTCTCCTTTTTGGGGTCTTGGTACGGGCATGAATCACGTGAATTGAATAATATGTCTCCTTTGGGTTAGTGATCACCACCAATGCATTAAAGTTTGGTGGGGTAGGAGGCAAGGGTCTCCCATCAATTTGCCACATTAAAGTGGCTCTGCTCAAAAAATCCAAGCGGGTGCATAGTGCACCCGTCTGATCCAGTGGTGGTTCACTCCCCTTCGGATTACCCTGGACTTCTTCAGGTTCTCCCCCTCCTCCCTAGTGTAGAATAATCTATCGTATCGAAAAAAAAAATGTATGTCTCCTTTAAAGTATTATTAGAAAAGAAGCATCATGATTAGAGTTGCAAATGAGTCGAGTTTTAATCTAATTGAGTCAAGTTCGACTCAAATTTACCAAGATCGAACTCGAATTGATGACCTTTCAATGTAAAACTCGAGTTTGACCTTAAATTCAAGTCTAGTTGAGCTCAAGTTCGAGCCTATTCGAGTTTTAAAAAATAAAAAAAATAATTATTTTTAAAAATAAATAAAATAATCATTTTTCTTAATAAATAATAAAATATTAGGGGTATACATGTAATTTCACTATTAAAATAATATATATATATATATATATTCGAGCCAGCTCACGAGTCGACAAGCTCAGTTTCTCTATGCTTGGCTCGAGTTCGATGACTTGGTCGACTCGAGTTTGACTTGAACTTAATGTTGACTAAGCTTAAGTCGAGCTTTAACCGAGTCGGCTTGTAAACAACTTGATTCGTTTGTAGCAGTAGTCATGACGTCAAGAATGAACACATGCTATCACTATTAAGATGGGAGGAAACTCAATGAAATAGGAGGACACAGCAACCAATGAAATATTGCAACCTAGATAAGACGAAATGTTGCTAAGAACGTGACCTCTTTCAAACTTATTTGCTGCCCAGACACAAACATATAAAGAAGGGTCCAAGAATTATGTATTTGTGGATAAGGGGTATGCTAATACACTAAACATGCTCAGAATGTACTCTAAGACATGCATATGCTAGTGAGTGCGTGCACATATATACAAACACATACATATATGTAATGTGCAACCTGCATGGTATGCCCTCCTTCACGCATCTCCTATTCAACAGAGTACACACAAACAAAGAAAACTGTCTGTTCATGCCAACAAGTATGCTGCAGCATTGATGTATAGACTTTGCAAGAAAAAAACAGTACCTAAAGTTCATGTCCGTGAATAATTGACTTTTATCTGAAATGAGTTATATTTTAGTTGATTATGTTATGATTTTCTTCCTATACAAAGAGGAGTACATTGTGATATTAAATCACATGGTGAATTATGAAATTTACGTATTAGACAAGAGATACTAGACACTTAGCACTGTGTGTCAAGCAAGTATTTATCAAGTTGAGAGTCAATGTTAACAACATTGGGAAAGTTACACTTCAAGTTTAAGAATGTTGGTGCTTCATTTGGAAATGTGAGATCCATAAGCCAGCACTGAGTTCAACATAGGTGAACCATATGATTAGGAAGAACACTAGGAAAGAAGCCACCAAAGCATACACTTCCATGAACAACTATTTTGTATTCCAGCATCCTAGAAGCTACAATCATCTCTATACATAAACCTCAATTTAAAAAAAAAAAAAAAAGTCCTCCTCCCCATCTTTTGCACCAAGCATACAACAATTATTTTCAACCTCAAGTCAGCAATTGCTAGCTCAATGGAAGCATAGACTTTGAGTTTGTGCAAGAGAAGACAACCTTGATCCTACTACTAAGCGGATTACATAGACATATTCCACTACTGCAGCAAAATCAAAATGTTTCCTATTCTTTGTACCCAACACTTTAATTGCTAATACTAATTAGCCAAGCTTAACTCCTTTTTTTTACCCCTTTTGCCACATTGGATTCGTATTATATGGAATTTTATCATTTGATGGTCTAAGTTTTTGTTTTCGAAAGTTAATGGAAAACCAAGAACAAGTAGACATATAATCTGCACTAGGTTAAAGCTAGACGGACGTGTATAAAGCGTCTGAATTGCAATTGTGGTCACTTACCTAAAAATGGAAAAAAGAAGAAATGGCAAGATGATGTATAAGAACTATTACACTATTAGATTGTTTGCTGTGTGAGAACAAATAAAGGAACATTTTAACCTAATTTACTCCACTCCCCCTCACCCCCCCCCCCCCACACTCCCAACAACAAAAAAATTAAAAGAGAAACCCATGCACACAATTAATGAACACTTGTACCAACCATATTTCATGTAATAAACGCACATAATTATAGGGCTAATTGGTTGTAATTGAGAAACCACCCATTCTAAACGAGTCCACAAACACACTCAATAGCACTGGCAAATTAACTCACACACTAACTAGACAAACTTGTTTATGAGGTTTTTGACATATCAAAGAAAATTGTCAAACACAATACTCCAACATTTGTTTCCTAATATCATCCTTGATAAACATGGTACATGAACATGAGTTAATTGCTTGGAATAGTTAACAGCTCCTAAAATTTTCCCATTTAGTGATGCTCAATTTGGAGATGGTAGAGATGAAATCAAACAAAATTTCTGAACCAAGTTGACAGCAAAAAAAAAAATTAAGATCAATCCTAAGCTCAATTATGTTAAAGCAAGCAACCTAAAAGGTACCACCTTTTCCAGCCAATTGAGTTGAGAAATGACAGATTCATGAAGAATGCAGATGAACTAAACCATCTCTCTCTCTCACACACACACACACACGGTGACAAACACAGTAAAGCTACAATAAAGTTATCAAGCATTCAACTACACCAGCTATTTTATTGAAGAAATCATTGTTTTTATTAAAAGATTCGAATCAAAGAAGAGTAGTACTTCTTCGAAGTACTTGTGAAAGATGAGTAACGTACTTACGTTACCATATTTCATGGACACATTTCTATGCCAGCATCTCCACCACCTGTCTAACCCCTGAATAAGCCATTCGCTAAAGGAAAAGATGAATTAAATAGTTATTGCTCAAAGAAGAGAATGGAACTTATAAAAACAAAAGTTACATTCATTAAATACAAAAGCATCCATCAACCTAAATATCCAATTGGAAAATGCGATTCACAAGGAATACAAAAGGGTCAAGTAAAAACTAACCTTGCTACTACTTCCTAAGTTTACGAGACCTAGAGCTCGAGAACAAACAAGTGACTAGTAAGTATAGTTCATCTACCACTTTTCATTTGACCTTAATAAGATGGTGGTGGGCGAGGAGGAGGAGTCCAAAAGACCTCGTGACCCATTTGGCCATTGGGAAGCATATTAGGTGGTAGATTGAATAAAGGCATAGAGGATGCAGGATCAGCCATACCATGAGATTGAGAAGCTGAAGAAGCACCAGTGGTAGTTCCAGTATTAACTCCTGATGCTGCCTGCAATTGAATCCCTTCACCGGCTGGTTCCTCCTCCAGAGGTAACCTCTCATAAGTTGCATTTGTAAACGTTGCAGCTATAACCATTACCGGCCCAGATGCCATCAAGGGACCAACAACTGTTCCACCAACAACTTGCCCTTGACCGCCGCTAAGTACACTGTCAAACCAGTAGCTCCAGGAGGGGAAGGAGCAGGCAAGAATGCACCTGATAAAGACAATATCTCGAATCTCCCGTGAAGGGTTATCACCCCACCAGGTGCAGCCGGTTGCCGCAGAGTCACATTCGTCACAATACCACTTCCACTCAAAACCGAGACGCCCCGATGGCGCCGTTGGGCAAAGGCAGCAATGCACTCAGCAACATCATTCCCACTGCTTATTTCCAACACATGGCTTCGGAGAGCATTAGGACTTTCTTTTGTTATCACAATGGGCGGCCTTGGCTTGTTTTTCGAGCCGGGTGGTCTGCCTCTAGGTCGCCTTCCAGAACTTCCACCGCCGCTACCCGGCTCAGAGATTTCAAGTGCTCCGGGATTTTCCTCGGCTTCGAGCTCATTTTCCCGGCTATCTTCTTCATCAGGGTTTTGGGAGGTTGGGTTAGGGTTGGGGTTATTGTTGCTTCCGCTGCTGTTAGTGGCAGTGGTATTGGTGGTGGTGGTGGTGGTTGTTGTTGTAGTGTTATCCAAGAAGTCTTGCTCTCTCCTTTGCTGTCCAAGCCTGTTTAGCCCAGCAGCATTCTCATCTTCTGCAGTAGCACTGTTTCTTAGGTGAAGAGAAGGAGATGGAGTCGATGGTGATACTAACGGATTCATAGCCACGTTTCCAGCCCACCACCTGTTCGCCATGCTTCGTTCTTCAGGGAGAAAGATTTTCTAACTATTCAAGAATGTGGTCGGAGCCCAAGATAACGCTTTTTTCTTTATCAAGAAACGGAACTGAGCTAAGCTAACTGCTAACACTTGCTTGACCTTCTTGTTCTCTTCCACAATGTATTAACAAACAAACAGCCAAAATTGCTTTTTGGATTGGCCGCATCCGTTACATTGGTCTACTAGTGGAAATGAAAAATAGCAAATAGCAAATGGTTTCTTCGTTGCCTTGCTTTTTTTTTTTTTTTTGGATGTGCAAATACGAGATCTAATAAATACACCCCTAAATCCAACAGAGAAACTCCAAAAGCGTATGTTGGACCAAACTTCTTGTACCCAAAAACGGAAAATCACCCGGCCCCAACCAACCACAACCAGCTACCCAATACTCTTTTGCCTTCTTCCTCAATTCTCAGTTCTCACCCTCACTCAATACCTCTCTTTCTTTGCTTCGCTTTCTAGGATAAACCCTATCCAACAATATCTTATCCTCAACTCTCAATTCCAATAGGAAAACCCAGATCTGCCGTAGCTTCTCACAAAATACCCACAAAGCCCAGCTGCCAAAAACTCAAGAACGCAAGCGGAGATCTAAACAAAAGAGGAATTTGTTGCCTCCACCGGCAGCTCAAGAATAGACTGTGGAAGTGTCAAACACTTCGCATTAAGCTACAGTTTAAAAAGTTGAAAGAAACCACGCACCTAGAATAGATTAACAGTATAAGTACTGAACTAATCAGTAGTATATGGTGTTTGGGTGTGTACATGGTACTGAGTGCTAGCAACTTTTGCTTCTGAATTCTGAGTTGTTCTGAAGAAGAGCAGAAAGAGAGAAAGAAAGAAAGAAAGAAGGGAAGAGTCTTAGGAATTAGGAGCACCTCAGTTGGCACGTACGTTAGGCTTAGGTTTTTGGTACTGAGGTTACCTTACCCTTTCCTAAGCTGTTATGACTAATAATGTGGTACTGGTAGTACTAGAAGTACTAGTAAAGTTTTCGTATCTATCAGGGTCGGTCTATCTGATCTGATGATGCTTGAGGGGGTTAGCTTCTTCTGCTGCCTTGCTCCTGTTCTGCCCCGTGGTTGTACGTGTTTGCAGAGAGTGATGCTGGTGCGTTAAGCGGCTGAATACCGTATTGGGACTCGTATAAGTAGCTTGACAAATATCACTCTTTCTGTTGTACAATACTACCCGTTTCCGGCCTCCTCTCTAATAGTATCTTTAATACCGCAACGGATCTTCTGTCTCACACCCTGTGCCACTCTCTGTCCCACTTTTTATTATATTGCTATTTCTCCTTTATAAACATCATGTTTTAATTCTTTTTTGTTTCCTTAAGATCCAATAACTATTAATTGAGTAATACACAAAATTTAACAAACTCAAAAAATCAAAATGCATAAAAATGAGATTTTTTATGAATTTTCTGCTGTATTTTTTAATTTTCTATTATATATTGCTTTTTTGGAGCTGTTGTATTTATTTTTTACTTAATTAATAGTTATTGGATCTTAAGAAAACAAAAAAGAATTAAAACATGATGTTTATGAAGGAAAAATAGCAATATAATAAAAAGTGGCACAGAGAATGGCACAGGGTGTGAGACAGAAGATCCGTTGCGCTTTAATACTCTATCCGCACCCCACCGCACCACACCCCTTTTTGGCGGTTTTGCAGTGAGTGGTTTTCTTGCTGTCCCCTCCGCAATAAACGGTTTTTTGGACCGTCAAGTTTGACGAGAGCTCAAGTTCCAATTCCCTGCGCTCGGTTCTAACGCAGGCTCTTTGACCGTAAAATACAAATTTGCACCACCCCCGAATATTACCGAATTATCACTTTGTCAGTTGAAATTTTGGGATTTCACACAGGGCTGTCAATGGGGCTGGGCCAGCCCAAGCTCGGCTCGTTCGGCCCGATAAAAAGCCCGATGAGCCCGACATTTTAATGAGCCGGTCTAAGATTGAGCCTAAAAATTAAACCCGAATTAAATATGAGCCGAGCTTGGGCCCTATTAGGCTCAAACCCGATATAGGCCCGACCCTTTAATTATCTGTATATATATATATAATATTTATATTTTGATATTATGTATAATTATATATCCAAATATATTATTATTAAATACTATATATATATATATATATATATATATTACAAAATATAAAAATACATCTAAAAACTCTTCCATGAGTTTTCTTGAGAGCCAATATTAGTGATGCATAACTGAATCTCTAACTTTTCTTATTGGTTGAATAAATTTTTGTGTTGGCATAATATCGGTTGATTTCTTTTTTATTTACAAACACAAATCATCAAACATGTTTGGATTCAAATCACAAGATTATAAAAAAAAGTTTCAACTTTTAAAGATATATTGATTTATAATCGCATGTTTTATTATTTTTTTCATGCATTTTGAACGAATTAAATATAAATATTATTGAAAAAATTTTGGTTTATATACTTTTTAAGAACTATTATTTGTTCATATTTAGTTTTAATATTATAGTCTTGTAAATGTTAAATTAGTTTTACAACTTAATAGTTATAGTAATTATATTAAGAAAATTAAGGAGTAATAAGTGAGCTTGGGCTAAGCCCGATTAAGGCTCACAACTCGAATATTATGTGAGTTGAGTATGAGCTTCACATTTATGAACCCGAAACTCATAGCCCGAAACCCGAAATTGTTCCAAATTAAGTGAGTTGACCTTGAACTTATGAAAGCCCGGCTCATTAGGCCCGATTGACAGGCCTAATTTCACACAATTGTTATGTTATTTTTTGATTGCTATTTTTAAGAGTTTTTTTAGAAAAAAAAATGTAATATATATATTTAATATTTGTGCGGTAAAAAATTGATTAAAAAATGTGTTTACGAATTATAAAAAAAATTTTGTGTTTACAAAAAATTTTGTGAAAAACCACAATTCAAAATAATATAAAAAATCTCCTTTGAGGTTTCTCCTAATATTACTTGACACTCCTAAAATTTTAAAAACATCACTTACCTCCCCTAGAAATTGTAAAAAGTCTATATTAACCCTCATTTGATACATAATTCACATATCCAATAAATATATCTCAAAGTTAAAAAAATAAATAAAAGTCATTTTCTTTTCTTTCTTGTTTCTCCAACATTCTCTCCTACTCATTTTTTGGATGACTATACAATATATTATTGATAATTTATAATAATTTGAATTTTGTTTATTTTTTACTTTTATGATTGTGATAGAGTGAGGTATAATTTATTTGCTTGTTTTGAGTTGATTATTATAATTATTGGTACAATTTAAATGTTTGGACATTGGTTCAGAAGAAGTTGGAAAAAAATATAATGTTAATAAGAATTTGATTTTGAGCATATAGAGTTAAATTAGTACAAGTATACTTCTTTACAAATATCTTTTTATTTTTCATATTTATATTCTCATGGGTTATAGCATTTGTGATGTGATAGTACTACTAGAGATTAGTTTTTAAGTGATAGTTTTCTTGAATTAAACAAAGTGGTTTAGGAATAGTTTTATTTAGCAAGTAAATGGGTAGTTTAGGGTTTTTAAATATTTGTGTAACAAAAGTAAGAGAAATAAATGATATTTTTAAAATTTTAAAAGTACTAAATGATATTAAGAGAAATCTCAAGGGAGGTTTCTAATATTATCCCATTTATTTGATGGCATTGTATAAAGATAATGTGGATGTGGATTGCAATTTATATTCTCTTCGGAACCTCATGATCACCTCGATGTGTATATATATATATATAGACACACACACATACAAGACATCTAAAGTTTGACCTTGTTTTCAATTTTTTTTAATTGATGGGTATTATTTTTAATTAAGGACATAAATCTTACCTTCTAATTTTAACGAAGTGCAAATTGCACTGAAGTTATAGCGTTCTAACTTAACACGCACCACGATAATAATAAGTGTGTTTGGATAGGAGATAAAAGCATTTGATGTCGAAATGAATGCTACTAAATACTAAAAAAAAAAAACTTAATTACGAGCTTCAAAAAGCTATACACAACACCGGAAAGTTGTGAATAAACAATCAAGTTTCATTAAACATGGTTTCTTTTCGATTGAGTGATTTGTAGCTTCATTCCGAGTAGATTATTTTCACGACATCTAGCGTAAGATGAAAAATAGAAAATGACATCAATTCTATATGCGAGATAGGAGATTATTTAAAATAATACTGTAGTATTTTTTATTATGTGATATATGTGAGGCAAAAAAATATTTAAAAATATAAAAAGATATTTGAAAATTAATATATATGATGCAGGCAAAAAAAAAATTTACAAATGAAATGATATCCAAACTATATGATTGTCAAAAATTGATAGGTAGTACATATCCATTACTCCAACCGAACCACAAAAAAATTGTTCCTTTGCTCTAACGCGAAAAAGTCAACAACTCACTAGTCTATCACAAAACTTGACACTGTAGTCCAGCACTAAGAAGAGTAAATAATTCACCGGTCCATCATTCAGATAGTCTTTTACCTTATTGGTCCTTTTTATTTTTTTTTTTGGGAAAAGGACTTAGGTAGAATTGAATTGATTGGAGGACACAGCCACTTAAGGAGCGCTTAGAGTCAAATGGTTGGATTTGGAGTCTTCTTGAACCAAAAATAAAAATAATAAATGTATTTCTTCTTTAGCAAAAAGGTTCAAGAAACATTTAAATCCCTCTTCCTTTCTTCCTTTCCCCTCTGTTTTCTAAAGCAAGAGCTCCTGTTATTATTATTATTATCCAAATAATTTAGAGGGTAGAAGGTATTTTCAAGGTTTGACCCGACACGTAAACGTCAGTCTTTCAGGGAGACAGGTGGCATAATATGATTGGGTTTTCTTTGGTTGCAGAAGAATTGGAGAAGTGCAGCGTATTAAAATTTAAAACCCATGGTCCTAAGTCACCCCTTGGTATTTGGTAAAAGGTCGCGGCAGGAGTCAGGAGTACAGCGCGCGAGCGCCCCACACACGCTCGCACTCTCACTCGACACAAATCCGTCAAATCCCTATCTCCATCTCTATCTCGAAATGGAAAAAAGAGAGAAAAAGAAAGCAAGAAATGGGGGACTGCAGGAGGTGAGTGTGGGGTAACGTGCGCACGAGGCCCTGAGGGGGGAAGCAAGCAAGCAAATGGTAATTTGGACAATGGGCAAAGGGGCAAAGGAAGAAGCTGGGGCGGGGGAGCGAGGGGCCGGTAATGGAAACACGTCACTGTTTCCGACTCCCGACAAAAGTATCGAATGCCGAGGCTCTCTCTGCAATCAAATCTGTATGGATGGATGGAGTCTGCCTAGTCTGCAATTGTGCGACATCTCATCTCTGATCTCTCTCTCTCTCTCTGCCCCATTCACCTGCATTATTAACTCCAAGTAGGATGCTAGTAGCCCTGAGTCACACTTCCCTGCCGCTCTTTTCTTACAGTAGTATTAGTACTAGTATACGTCTTTTTAGTTTTTACTGCTGCATGTTTTTACTGATACTCACGTTCATCTGGCATCACAGACGGTTTTCGGCAACCGCCAACCGCTTCTTTGTTCAATGGTAGCGCTATTTGAATAAGTTATATTTTATTATTAATTATTTATATAATTTTAAACTCCCCATCTCATTTTGATACTTTTATTTTCCTTTTTCATCGATTTCAAATTATAATCTATTTTTCAACTGAAAAATATAGTTAATTTATAACACTTTTAAAATGCCCTTATCTTATTTAATGTAGATTATTTTTTAGTATAACCTAAATTATTTAATATAAAACTAATTAATCATACTCCATTTGATACAAGGGTATTTTAGGAAGATAATAAACTAGATTTATTCTTCCAACAAAACTAACTAGTTTTTTTTAAAATTATATGAAAAAAATAAACCTATCAAAATGGGAGGAGAGAGTGATAGAGTTATAACACTCAATTACTATTTATATAGGTCTCCTACGTGTTAGTTACATTTTTTGATAGGAAACTTAATAATTATTCTCTTGATTGTTGTAATGCCTCAACAAGATCCAAATTGATTAATTTTTTTGTTTTAGTTCGTGGTTGTGATTTATTGTTTGTGATTGAATTTTAACAAATCTATTCGTGGAATTTGTGACGTTAATATACAGAACGTGATTAGGAGCAACCCATGGCAACTGACGTACATCTGTACCATGCTTTATTCTGATTCCTTATACCCAACAAAGCTGCTAAACACTTAGAGCTGCTAATCGAACCGAGTAGCTCGCGAGCCGAGCTCGACCCGACTCGATAAGGGCTCGACTCGGCTCGTTTAGTGAGAGAAACGAGCCGAGCTCGAGTTCAACTAGATACTCGTTTAGTAGACGAGCCGAGCTATGCTCGACTCGTTTAAAGCTCGACAGGCTCGAATAGTAGGAGCATTAACGTCATTTCATTGTATATTTGATACTCTAACATAATTCATTCTCTTGTTTCGAGCTCGATAAGCTCGGCTCGTGGTTTTCATTCGAATTCGAGCTCGAGTTTTGAGCTCGAAAAGCTCGACTCGATAGAAAACTCAAGTTCGAGCTCGAACTAGAGTTTTCTACCTAGTACACCGAGTCGATCTCGAACAACTTGTGAAATTCGAATTACTAATCGAGCCAGCTCGATTAGAGGTCCGAGTTGAGCTCGATCATCATGTGCTCAAGCTCGACTCGGCTCGTTAACAGCTCTATAAACACTAGTGTTTGACACGTCCTAATGTTTGTGCTCTGGCGAGTCCCTCGGCCCTTTCGGTGATGTAGGATCGGGTAGCTCGACTCAAGCTCGTAAATTACTTAATCAATGGCTCGATTCGAGCTCATTTTGCTCAAGATCGAGAGCTCAAATCGAGCTATTTAAAAGTACTACCAAGTCGATTTTGAGTTTAAACATAGGTACTCGAAAGTTCAACAAGTTCTACTGACAATTGCATTAAATAAATACACATATGCATGAGATAACAAATACAAACTTGACATTGTTCAAATTTAGTGTTTGAACTCAATAAAGTTCGGCATTGTTTGCAAACCTTATCAAGTTGAGCTCAAATATTTTTGCAACTTCCTCGAATCGAGCTCAAATTTAGACCCCTTGACTCTATCAAACTCAAGTAACACTCATACCTGTCGAGTTCAAACTCGAGTATGGTGTTACTCGAACTTGACTTGACTCAATAGTACCCCTGCTTTCATTTTTCTCCTGTGCTTGGATTTTACGACACTAAGGACTCCTCATTTCACAATCAAAGCTTGAACGAAAGCTCAATTTCAATAATCCCGGCCATCGTCAATTACGATTCATCACTTCTCTGATGAATGAACCACATTATAGTTTTTCTTAATTAAATAAGATAATGTTTGCTGTTGTGGATCTGGAGTAGGGTTGTAATCGAGTCGAGTCGAACGCGAGTATCGCTATACTCGAGCTCGACTCGACAGCAGACATACGAGCGAGTAGCAGAAATAGAGTTCAGATTCGAACTCGAAAAATTGCTCGAAAACTCAAGATCGACTCGATTTTCTTGCGAGTATGATCGAGCTCGAATACTTGACTCAAGCTCAAGATCCTTGTCTACTTCCATAATTGTAGAATATAACTCTTCATGCAAAGTAGATTGATGCAAGCCCAATTTCTTGATTTAGAATAGGCTATTAGCAATTGAAACAAGTTGGAACATTCGCAATTCGTCACAAGAAAGGTCCATAAACTATTGTAGAAACTAGAAGGTAGAAGTTATAAATTGAGGAGGAAAGAGGAATTAGGAAAAGCCAATTTTGTTTTTTACCTCTCAAGTTATTTTTTTCCTTGTGAAATGACTATATGGCCTATAAATATTTTAAAGTTATAGCCAACATTTTGGTAATTTAGACAACTCCAAGCCTAAAAGAGTAAAATTGTAATAACTAAATATATAATTTTAATTAATTAATTTGTGCTCGTTAAGGCTCGACGAGCCATCGAGCTTGACAAATTAATACTCAAACTCGGCTTGATATATTAACGAGCTCTTCGAGCTCAACTCACACTCGGTTTTGACCGAGTACGAATCAAGCTTTTGACCGAACTGCTTGCGAGCAGTTCGATTCGATTACATCCCTAATCTAGTTACGAGCAGCTCGATTCGATTACATCCCTAATCTGGAGTAACCATCTTGCCTCTTTGTAAAAACAAGGATTTTTTCTCTAAACTAGTATAAAAGATATGGTAGGAAGAGGAGCACCCACTACGTTTTTTTGATGTATTTTTACTTTCAAAGGTAATATGTCCATTTTGGAATTTTAATTTAAGAAATTAAACAAATAAAAGGAGGACCATCAGCAGACTACGACATCCTTTTTTTTGTTTGGTTTTTTGGTAGGTGGTTACGAAAGAAAGTATCTTTTGTTAAAAGTTACGTCATAGTATATTTTAGATGCCATTTGCAAGTAGCATCCCATCCTTCCAAGAAAACGTATTTATCTCCAATTTATACAATTGTATACTTGCAATTTTTGAATGACACAAGAAGTTTTATGTGAATGGAAATGAAATTTCCAATAGGGCATCGTGCAATTTTAGAATAGAGAGTTGATATTGGGAAGACAAGATATAGTCGCCCAGAGAGTAGTAACTTCATTTAATCTAAATAGTCACTAGCAACGTAATTGTTCAAATCATTCCGTCTAAATAAACTAATATAGTGAAGCAAGTTAGAGCTTCGACAAGTTATTCCAACAGTTTAAAATATTTATAATGCTTACATTTTAATTCTATCTAAACGTTGAAATGATTTCTTTAGCTTTTGAAGTTCTATAAATGCATCAGACAGTTTGATTGTAAGTCTTGATCTCCAAGAAGAAGACACATTGACATTGTTATACTACGTGGAGTAAACATACTACGTTATCACATTTAACAATAGTATGACTTGTTTGTTACACGGTCAATGTTTGTATTATTTTTGCAGGGACTTATTTTATAAGACGATGAAGACTTTATTAGAGAACAGAGGTTGACATGATTCATGACTAATGTGATTAACATAACTTTTTTCATATGGTAAATTATTTTAGTTTAATATTTTCTAAACTAATAGTATGTTTGAATGCATGTCACATGTATAAAATTTAAATTGAGATTAATTGTTATGCATCTGAACCTATTAATGTATACATAGTTAGTGCTAAGAAATATAAATTCAATTCTTTTTTGCTTAATTATCTGTTAATTATGCTTCTTATGATGCTATCAAATTGAAAAATAAAAAAAATTATACATAGTGCAATTTCTTTTAGTTTAGGACAAAATTTAAAAAAAAAATACCTTGTGCTAGTTAAGTCCTCATTCCCTGCAGTGGTAAAAAAAAAAGGACATCAATGTACTGATAGGAAAATTGTTAAACCAGCGCGAAATTAAAACATGCCCTCGCTATTATCCCCCAGGTGACAAATGACAGGACTGTTATCATTTGTTTATTACCGGTTTAAGAAAAGAATTATCAACTCATTGACGAGACAGAAGTCACAGAACCGATGCTTCATAGTTATTTCAACGCGGTTGTTAGACAGTAGTCTATATCGTAAAGGACTCGGAATATCTTCCTTATCAACGGTACATCCAAGTTGGTGGCGTTTAGCTGGAGGATGTCGTATACGTGGAAGTTATGCGTGTTTCGTTAAACAAAATAATATTCTGCTCATTTGAGAAGAAAAAAAAAGAACGGTAGGTCGTACTTATTCTCGTTTAGGCACCCGTCTGAGTTGGTAATAATTCAGTCTCCTCTAAGTTATTCCTTGATCTCTTTAGATCCTTCTATCCATAATATATAACAGAAATAGGTATAAAATAAAATTTATCATATAAAAAAATACTTATTCTCGAGTGTGTGCTAATTTAAGGAACTTATTCCATAGTTATTAAAATCAGCCCGAAAAGGAATCCGACGAAAGAGGTAGGTCAACGAGTCACTGATTCAACCAATGAATCACTAAATATATTTAAATATTATATTTCATAATTTTTTATATAAGATATATGATATAAATTGTAATAAACAATGTCATAGCGAATGCTCATTTAATTTAATTTGCTATAGAATAATTAATTCATATAAGAATTAATAAAAAAATAAATTTATTTAATAATCCACCAAACTTCAAGTGTAAAATCTTATATGTGTTTAGTGTAATTATCCAGTTTATTTACAAATTTTAAGTGCAAAAAATTATTAAAAATAATATTTGCCTTTAAAATGAATTATGTAATATGTTATTTTTGAAATCCATTTTATAATTTATAGAGTTTGGGGGGTCATAAGTTTTTATTAAAAGATTCCAAGTAAATTTGTTTTAGATATATTTAAAAAAAAAAAGATAAAATTGACAAAACGTTTATATATTATAAGTAAACTACTCTATTAACATATGACAAAATGACTTGGTGATAAGTATATTATGACACATACCAAAAGTTCAAAGTTCGAATCCTAGCAAAGCTAATTAAATTTTTTCCACAAAACCTAGTTTGTGGACAAAATCAGCCGGGTTCCCGATTTAACCTAGTTGAACTGCCGGATCATTGATCAGTCAACGATTTATGCTCAATCGATCTAATTAGAAATTCAACCCGATTCAATGACCAGTTCACCGGGTTGATAGGATCGACCGTCAAGTCATGTCGGATTTAATAACTATAACTTATTCTCAAGTGCGTGCTAATTTTTAGAAAGGCAAAGCAAAGGTAGTGTGCATATGATTATCTAGCATTGGCAAGAATACAAACTTTCGAGTTGCTATCTCAGTGTATTAAGCAAACTTTTGTAACTAGAAGTTTTGTACAAAGAACATATCACCTAATAAGGGCAGATATGGTATATACATGCTATTTAGTTTTTTTTTTTTAAAGTGATTTAGTTTCAAACTCTAGTCATCTGTATCTCTAAACATGGTTTAAGTAGCATTGAATCATAGAAGTTCCTGGTGGTCTTAGGTTATGATTACCGAATTCTAGAGGCTTAAAATTTATGCTTAGAAAAAGTACCCTTTTTATGCTATATTGGCATGCATTAGTAAACTAATAAGATGTCACACAAAAAATTGGTTCCTTGATTAGGAAAAATATAACCAACTACCTTTAGAGTAGCTGGCGATCAAGGAGAGTCAGTGTGTCCCTTGACTTGCATTCATTTTCAGAATTTTCTGGAAGTTTTACTAACGAGTGCAAGGGCATTCGTTTAGTCCAGTGGATCAAATCCCTTGATTTGGGTTCTCCCTTGGCCTATTTGGGTCCATCCTCTCCTCCTTAGTATAAAGTAAAATTAGGAATAGAATAGAAAATTTATGGTATTGACCAAAAAAAAAGGTAAAGTATAGATGAGTGCAAATGCAAGGCGGTAATCAAATGTAAACCGCTTTCACTGGTTCATCGTGTTGTTTGGTGGGTTTGATTTCCCGCCTGATGTAATCTCCGCTCTAATGGCGTATATGTGTAAACAAAACTACACATTTTGATGTCAAAAAGTTTTTTTTTTTTTAAATGAAAGGAAACAAACAATAGCGCGCAAGTTTTTTGCCTGAAAAAAAAAACCACTAACGTAACGTCTATGGACAACTATTAAAATGTTCTGGGGGAAAGAATAAAGAAGAAAAGGGTCGTACTCCAATATTTATTGACCAAGTAAATAGTAAGAAAAGTTTAGCAGTATACCAAAATAAATTAAGCGTGTAGGGATTATCCACATGTGATGTGAGTCCATTTCTGGATCAGAAGCAATGGCAGTTGTGAACGTCTGCTTGTCTTCCAAACTCCCTCCAAAGCCCAAACTTGACAATCCTCTTCCCAGTCAGCAGCATTTTTGCTTCTCGTCTCTTTCTCTTCCCTTCAATTGCACTGCCACTAGGCCACA
Organism: Coffea humblotiana; assembly: GCA_023065735.1. Lineage (NCBI taxonomy): Eukaryota > Viridiplantae > Streptophyta > Magnoliopsida > Gentianales > Rubiaceae > Coffea > Coffea humblotiana. The sequence continues at coordinate 5,589,483 of CM041209.1, read as the reverse complement.
GGTACGCTACATTTTCCGGTGAATTCAGCTCAAAAAAGTACACTAGACTACAATTTGATTAACTTGGCCAATTTTATTTCCACACATTACAGCGTCCCGTGAATCATCAGTCTCAAGCTCCTCAGAATCCTCTGCTTTGCTTGGGAGAATCAATATCCAGGGCAAGCTTTCTCGCCCTTCTCTCTGCTTCCCTCTTCTTGCATCCGACCCTGCTTTAGCATTCAAGGTAACCAAAACTACAATTTAGCCCGCAATTATTTTAGCGTTTATTGTGATTCAAAATTGTGGGTTTTTTTTTTGGAATGATTAATGATTTTTTTTTTTGGGTTACATAATCTGGGGAGAAAAGGGTGGAGGTCCTTACGGTGCAGAAGTTACCAGGGGACAAGATCTCTCTGGGAAAGATTTTAGTGGGAAGAGTTTGGTCAAGCAAGATTTTAAAACTGTATGTGGAATTGAAATTCGTCCACTTCTCTATGCATTTAGATTAAGTATGCTGCATACCTTTTTTCTTTTCTTTTTTTTTTTTTGGTTGGGGTATTCAATCCTGGATAAGTCGCGTGGCGTCATGTGAATTCTGTTGAACAGTCAATACTTAGGCAAACCAAATTCAAAGGCGCAGCATTAGTAGGAGCTAGCTTCTTTGATGCTGATTTAACAGGTATATCCTCTACTGAAATGTCATTTGCTTTTCTAGTATGGAAAAAACAGAATTTTTATCTAAAGTAGCAGACATTGGGAGTATCTGGGATATTAAATTCGATTACCGAAATGCTTGATGATGAACCGCCTGCCACCGATTCCACTACAGCAAAAGACTACAATTGTAACTTACAAGAAAAGTGTAAACTAAAAGCACCTAGGGCAAACTAATTACTTTGTTCTTTATGTGGACAAACCAATTAGTGTAGCAATTGCCATTCTAAGTTTTCATTTCTAAACTGGCACCTAACGTGTTGAGATTTAGGTTCCAAAAATGGAGCTCAGTGATGGTCACTGAAGGGAATAACTCGAAAATCAAAATGATTATGCAAAACTGCTTTACTAATGTACTTTGGCAGCTACACAAATCTAAAGCCCTGGTTTAGATAGAGCATGCTATATTACTTCATCTGACATTCTGATCGTGAAGCTTTTGTCTATTCAAAACAAAATCTTGGTTTCTGCTTTATATGTATTCAGGTGCTGATCTATCCGATGCTGATCTTAGAGGAGCTGACTTCTCTTTAGCAAAATGTGACCAAGGTAATGAATTTTGCTTCATGTCATACATAGATTTCATGCTTTTGGTGTTGTGTTGATTTTGTTGCCATAAAAAAATTCACTGTGTCTATTCATCATTTGCCATTAGTCCATGTTTGTAACGAGCAAGGTGCTACACTGCATATTCAGTTGAGGTGCTTTTTTCTTGGAGGAATATAAGATGTTCATCTTCTGAATAATTGGATGTTTTCTGTGACTAATGATGCCCTTATGCTTCAAAAAAAAATTCAAGATGGGAATGTATGAGTACCTGACCAATCCAGATTGAGTAGCAAGCTAACATGCAGTCAAACTAGAAGCTTAATTTATTCTAGTCCATAGAGAAGAGTTGGGTACAAAAGATACCACCTCTTACTTGCCAAAATATGATGGTGCTCATAAAAAGAATTTAAGACCAACGAGGGAATGGCTGTGTTTGGTTGGAAGTTCTTTTAACTATTTCAGATGTCCAGATGCTGTTTGATGGTATCGTCAACATTCTGGATTTCAGTGCATGTTTGATTGTAATAGATTCTGTTCAAGAAATTATGGCTGTCCTTCCATCCACATAGCCTTTGAGCATGCTTTTATAGCTGTTGAACTGGATTTGGAGCTTACATAACTGATTACACTTGGGAGCTGTAACGTACTAGTTGTGATTCTTAAGTTTTTTGACCTTGTATTGACTTCCATCTCCGGTGTGACTGTCACTTTCTGCAGGCAAATTTGAGCAATGCAAACTTGGAAGGCGCACTTGCAACCGGGAATACATCTTTCAGAGGGTCAATTATAACTGGCGCAGGTAAGAAGAACTAACTTTTAATTTTATACTTACAATTGCCATGATGCATCGTTTACCATACTGTTATAAATTTCAGGTGTGGGATAGTTAAAATATAACTTTGCAGGGAATTCAAAACAGGAGCAAACACGTAACTAGCTGTGACATGTACAGAGAATAGAAAAACGCTTGGTGCCCTCGCTTGGCCCATATTTCCTATTTTCTGTCTGCGATGATCTTCTATTCACTTGTTTCTTGATCTTTGTGACAAAACAACGAGAAACGACTTATAATCAGGATATGGACTTGATTATACTGATTAGATATTCCTTCACATTTGGTATTGAGACGGCTACTGGGTCTTGGAAATGATTTCAACCCCATGGAACCTGGGAATGCTGCACTGCAGGAGAGTTGGGTTGGGTGGTAAGGTGGAAAGAGTCGAAAGAAGAGATTTTAAATTAAAATCCTCTCACTTACTCAAAAAGAGGGGTAAATGCTGCCTAAATGATTCAGATTGTGACTCATAAAGCATGCTAGTAATATGTTTCTTGAGAGGGGGATATATTAAAACAAACAAAAAAAGGAAGAAACAAAAAACGTTGCTGATACAGAGCATTTTGTAATTGCAGATTTTACGGATGTTCCTCTCAGGGATGATCAACGAGAATACCTTTGCAAGGTTGCAGACGGGTAATGTGGTTACTTTGAGTCCTGATACATTTTTTTTTCATGTATTTTCACTTCGTCTGAAGACTTTTTACCATCAGAGTGAACCCAACTACCGGTAATGCAACAAGAGACACACTGTTCTGCAACTAGTACCGTATCTCAAAAAGATTGTGCAAGGAGCGAGGCCTGGGTGAAGGCTTTGCAAGACCAGCAACCATTGACATTTTTTGCAGCAATCCATAAGAGTGGCATATTCTATTCGACCACCTGAAGAGAGGAATGAATTTTCTAAAACTTTGATTTGTATAATAGTGATGGCTCAAAAATCTTCTGATCCTTCCCTTCGTTTCTCCTTCAGTCAGAGCTCAAAAGTCAACTTATTCTCGTGTACATTCTTTGAACAGAATTGATCAGTTCATTGGCATCTCTTTCCATATTCTTGTATTGTTGGATTTTCCGTGATGAGAACAAAAATTTTTCATCCAATCAAAAGGATGGCTAGACCTTGCATTTACCCTCTTGAATAGTTTACCACAGAGTAACAAAGTTTCAATCTTCTACGCTATTTAATTATTAGAGAGCCAACTTTACACGATCCCCAGCACCAATAAATTGCTTTCAAGATAAAACATCTATTGAAAGCTACGATACGACAGGGGAAAAAAACAAAGAAAAGAAGAAAGAAAAGGTATTCTATTACCAAAACCTTAGGGGGTAATGGACTCTTGTTGATTACATCTTCTAATCAACACCTTCAGAGTGCCGTCCTTGGAGCTTTTGATTTCACAGCATCGCCTACGGGGGCTCTGCACAAGCATTCACAGACCGCGAGATATATCAATCCAAAAAACATATAATCACCAAAAAGATTGCAACTTTTTTGTCGTACAACATGGATCAACAGATGACCTCTCTCGTAGCTGTTTAAAAGGCAATTCAGAAGAGGCATAAGCAAGAATAACACTACCAAATTTCAATATTTGCAAATTAAAATTGACATCCGTCTTATACTTCAATTGCCTAATGCTTGCGTATAGCCAACCTCTCAAAAGCAATTGCACGAGAAGTAAAAACAATTAGGACACTTTATGCAAGTAAAATGCTGGATATAGAATAATCACCAAAACATTTTGGAAAATAGCGCAGCCGGAACTTTCAATTAATTTGTGATGCTCAACATTTTTTAACTCATGAAACAAGACAGGAAATGCCACGCCTAGCAAAGTTTGGTTCAAGACTTTAATCCAACTTCTGGGATTCTAGCTTTTTGGTTCAATCAATTATCAGTGTCCTACTTTGTGCCAAGACATACCAATAGCCGTACATTCAGAGTCTTAGTTGCGGCTAATATGCATATTAAAATGGCTAAGCAACGGAAAAAAATGGAACGAACCTTCCCATTCTTTTTGGTCCATTTTCAATGCTGAGACGAGAACTCTCTCAATACCCACTGCATGGCCATGGTGTTTGTCCCCTACAATTCTCAGGCTCAGCAATGGACCTCCTGTAACTAGTGAGGGTCCCACCGTTGCCATGTTCGCCAATCCCCTCTATGTAATATACAGCTGGGCGTTCACAAGGGTCAGGATTCACAGGACGTGTATTGAAAGTAAAGGGTCCATTGCTCCAACTCCGCCATGTCCGGAATGTCTGCAATGGTTTCTCCAAGTCTCCAGCTATCAATAATGAAGGGTATATCTGCACAGCGTAGCCCCATGAGATAGACACAGACCATTTATACCACCCATGGTAGCAAAATGACTGCTGCATTATCTGGGCTGGGTCCATATGGTATACTTGGATGAGGTTTTCCAGTGACTCATGCTGAGTCAGATTTGGAAACAATGGTTTCACATGGTCAAGGTGGTGGAGCGATACAAGGGGTACCATAGGATGTGCTGCCAGAAGACCAAATAGGTCACCTCGAATATCAATCTGAAAGTTTTAATGCCACAAGCATAAGCAGAAGTTTGATTGTACTTTTTCACATGAAAGTAGCATGATTGATTTTTTTCTTTTTCTTTTGGCAAAATGATGTTAAGAGTAATGATACCAAACAAGAATTTAGGACCAAAAAAAACATCTACAGGTTGACATCTCGAACCATAACTTCAAATAGAAATGGCAGTGCGAGTTGACTGCATTCATTTTGAAAAGTCGTAGTCTAATATATAAGATGATTGGACTCATTGCCTGGGGCTGAAGTGTTAGACTCGAATATAAATTTTCTTCCTTTCTTTGCGTGGTTAAAACTTAAAAGGTACGCCTGACTTCGTAATGGTAGACCAAGAACCATCAATTGGGTGGAGACATTGAAAAACGATATAATGGCCTTCTCTACAGTTTGTTGCTGTCCTTGGCAATAATTTTTCTTTTCTTCCCCCCATAACCCCACCAAAGGGAAGAAAAGGGAAGGCATGGACGGATTGGGTTGTGGGAATTAAGGGCAAAGAGCCATTTTTAGATACACATCATGTTCCCTTCCTATTTCATATTTCTATTACATCTCTTATTGAGCTTCTGAAATAAGCAAAACATAACCAAGGATATAAACCTCGTTATATCAACTCCTCCGTCATACATCCTCGAAAGGAGGGAAAAAACGAAAATCTTAATGACATTGAATTGTAATAGATAAATCCACATGAAGATAGCTAATTGATCAGACTTTGATTATATTCAGACTTGTAATCTTTAATTGCATATTCTAGAATTAACAGATTGTTCAGGGAGTAGGAGGAAGACGAAGATCTTTTCCTAAGCATAGTGGAAAGTGGACACCATGGCAACAACCATCAAGAACATAAAAGACTTTGGCAATCACATGAAGTGGCCTATGCTTACATCGTTTTCGAAGTAGAATCTTGAAGACGCGAAAAAGGCTTAAGGACAAGCGCATACGTGGCCCAATATCTACATCTTAATCATAATCACAAACCACAAGGTACGGTCAAATTAAATGGTGATGAATTCAGCTAAGTAAGAATACACATCATAATCTATTTAAAAGAAAATGTGCCTAGTCAACAAATAATAATCAAGACACGCCAATTTCTTTCTTCAACGAAAACCTCAAACTCTAGCAGGATTGTAATACTAGAGATAATCCTCCAATTTGACCAAAGTGCTATTAGGTAGCTTTATTAACTATGTTCTTCTTTTTTAGTATTGGGCTGCTCACAAGTCCTTTATTTAAGCAGTAGTAGCCCAAGCCAGTGTGCTGAAAAACTACTGGGGATGCAAGAACACGTGTCTATATTCTATAACATGTATACTGAACCAAAAAAAAAAACTTTTATGAGACGTACCGTCTTAATTTTGTCAGATAAGATATTGTGTTAAATTTTAAGTGTATAATTATACAAAAAATATTTATCGAGAGACCGATATCCATATTCTTTTGAACTTTTATCCAACCTAACTGAAGCATTTTTTCTGCATTCAACCCTACCAAGGGGCTATTCTCATTTGACTATTTCACTTGATTTTATATTGTACTTTTTGGATTATGAGTTTTTTGCTATTGTAATTTTATTGTATATTTAGATTTTAGATATTTCATAGTAGAAAAAGAAAAGGCTACAATCAAAATTTTATCTAGAGAAGTTTTATTCCAATTACAATCCAACAACATTTGAAAAATCGACAGCAACATGAGAACACAACTACATGTAATTAATCACCGGGCCACGTTGCACCAAGACCAGACCCTACAGAGTATAAAATAAGGTTAATTTTTCTACAATAGCAAACTAGGGCCTGTTTGGTAAACAAATTTTTTGCCATGTTTGTCTGCTACAAGTTTTTTAATAACTTTAGTTATAATAATCTTCAAAAAATTTCTCAAAAATTTTAAACTATACGCTTCAAAATATCCAAAAATTTACACATTTCAAAAAAATTTTCCTACAACTTCTACAGTAAAGTTTCACCCAAACACCCAAAACAAACTTATTTGCCAAATGGGGATTACAGACACTACTTTTAAAACATCGGTTCACCATCCAACCATGGAGAAGGACAAATGTACAAATGCAAACTTATGGACTAAGAAAACACAAGATGTTCATCCACAAAGCAGTTCACCTAAACTACATTTACGCGGCCAAAACAAGCGTCAGACTAAGTAGGTTTGACAGCTGCCACGTACGAGGATAAAAGCAACATGTGAAGGTCAAGTGTTTGTCTATACATTCAACTACGTCCAGAACTAAAACAAACAAGGAGCCCAGACCCAGAGGCATACATATATGATTGTTACTATTAATTTCTTGTTTCAAGGACATTTCTTATTTCTACAGTCGTCGTACTTTACCTGACCGTCAGGTTACCTCTTGATGATATAAATTCAAGTCCAACATAAGCACCCCTTAAATTAAGTACCTAATCGATTGATTTCTTCTAGAAAAGGTATAAAAAAAAAAATGCCCTGTAACATACGACAACAAAATACTACGAAGATTTAAGAATTTTCCCCACTAAATCAGGGCACTATTACGCACTGATTAGAATTCTCGTCACTAATTTTTTAAAACAAATCAGAGTCTTCACTAAAGAAAAGACTTCCAAATCGGTCAGCATTTCTTACCAAGTTCAAAGTCGTGAATGAATACGACGACATTGACCTAGGACTAAGCTGGTAATTATTTTTTTTATGCTTAAAAAAAAAAAAAAGCTGGTATTTTTTTTTTCCACTTAAATTGAAGTGCACAAAATTCAGACACCACAAAAACAAGAAAAAATCCGACATCGACGCATCGCTAATTCAAACAACAAGAACTTGAATACGATAGATATTGGTGCTGCGCATTGATTCCTCTAAAAGAACCGCTATTATGGTTATGGATGCATCATCAAAATAATTCACAGCGTACCTGGTGGAACCCACGCTCTCTAGTGAGGGAGACACCTAGCTCTTTAATACATGCCCACACCCGCTCATCAGAGCCGTAGAAATTGTAGTACCTATCAAGACAACCGTCCATTACTCTAACCAACTCCGCCGCTAACGGATAACTTATTGCAATTCCTCCGCCACCAAAAGCCATATCATAGGAATGAGTGATGTCTTGCTCTACGCTCTCCGAATTCCCACCAACATAATACATCTGACGGTGATCGTACTTGGCTAGCACCGTAACTAAGTTGTCCGGGAAAAACACCGTATCATCGTCTCCCATCACGAACCACCTCACATCTGGCAACCCGACCCGGAAAGAATCCACCACGATCCTGGAGAGCCTGACTGCTGACTGTGAGCTTGTGTACCTAAACCGGGTCCAGTCGGAGGAGACCCGATAGGGAGGGGAGTTCTCGGGCCATGGTGTGCCCGGGTCGGGTTCCTTATCTAACCAAACGAACCCGCGTGTGATGTTATCCTGCCACCACAGCGCTGAATAGTGGCTCCGATCGTTCCACGTCGAGGTCGACCCGCCGATGCCGAACACGATGTGGGTTATGTTGGTCGGGCTGGACATAGGGCCTTCCTCGGTGTTGCAGGTTGTTGTGGAGATGTTATCAGTCTGGTTCGGGCATTCGGGGCAGATAAACCAGGGAGGTTGACTTGTGAAGACCGAGTAAACAAGCAACGCAGCGGAGACGAAGAGGAAAGCCAAAATGCCACCTTTTACGGAAGTGGTTAAGAAATCGTTGCGCTGATTGGAAACGATGAACGGTTTGAACGGGTTCAAGGTTTCCTGACCAGATTTCTCCCGGGTCTGAGACATTGATGATGGCGTCAAAATTCAAAAGAAAAAAATCCGGAACTTTTTCCTGCAGTGAAAAAAGTTGCAGTTCCTGCATGAAATGATGGGTTGTTCTGTCGAAAATTATATGCCTTCTAGGAATATGGCAATAAAGCGCAGTGTGTGTTTTTCACCGTGTACGGGAGTTTTGGGGTGAGAAGTTTGAATGGCAAGCGGAAAGCCAGGGCAGGGAAGGCTTTGAACTTTTGAAGATATAAATGGAGGACTGAGATCATAGCATGTGGCCGCAGCTTGGTGCCGCGATACGTGTTGGGTGCCCAATGGCTTATAAAAGGAGACAGGAATTTACTCGGTTTCCTATTCTTTCTTGCAGATTTTGAAATATATCCTTGAGTTGACTGTGTATGTCCCTTACAGTACGATCATCGGTCAAAGACTTCAGCGCAAAGACATTTATTAAGACCAACCTCTCAATGAAGAATAAAAAGACGAAAAATTAAAAAGGGAAACGGCAAAAAGTACATAATGAAATGGTGTAGAATTTATAGATTGCTCGAACCGTGGTAGACGTTAGAACAAGCATGCCAAGTCAACTATATATTATCCATACTGTAAGGCTTCTGTCAAGTTACAACAAATTGTACAACAACAAATATCTACATTTCAAAATTTGAGGGATGTAGATAAATCTTATCTTCAATAACGTCAATCAAGTTAATGCACAAATCGTTGTTGAGATTCAGTAGTTATTGAATATTGGAGTAATCATAGGGCATCTATTAAAGCTCGAATGCTTAACTATGAAATAAATTGGCCATCTCTTGATGAAAAATTTTATGTAGATTTAGAGCAACTATTACTACTAGACATGTTTAGTAAGTTTTTTCCTAACTAATGAAAGAACTCCACGTTGACACATAAGGGTCTCAATTGATTTCATTTAACGTATCAAATTGACCCCACTTAGAAATGTGAATTAGCAAGTGAGATCCTTATGTGTTTACATTAAATTTTTCTATTGATTCTATACCGATTATTATGTATGTTTAGTAATTATTTTGAACTAACGTAAAACTTCATATCATTCAATGCCAAGAGTATCGCTAATAGTCATCAAAACAAGGAACCAACAAAAATCATAACGAGGCTTACTACTGTTTTTTTTTTATTATAGAAAAGCATAAAGTTTTATTAAGATGGAATAAGGTTCGCCTGAAGTGCGGACAGTACAAAAGATCAAGGTGAATGTTTCCACAAATAGTCATCCATGACAATACAAGCATTCCTAGCAGGACGAGGGGCAGGAGCGGTCATTCTGATGACCGCTCCTGAACTGTTCACGGCCAGATTTTGGTCAAAAAAAAATGTGCGGTCCAAATAACAAGTTGTACATCGATTTTCACACCGTGTGTGGGGCCGCAAATTTTTGTACTAAAGTTACACGTTGTGCGAACAAAGTTACGCTGTGTGCAGCCAAAGTTACGCGCTGTTGAAAATGATCAAAACCGTCAGGAACGAGTGCACCTGCAATCGTTTGTGCCCCTTGTCCTTCCTAGCAGAGCTATGGGCTGCACCATTCAAAGAACGTGGTATCCATATGGCTTTCCACCGGTGAAATTTTGCAGAAGTTGCAAGACATCATCAATCAATACGCCACATGCTGAATCATCAGAGTCATATTGCTGAAGCATTTGTAATCTTTAGATTGTCACCCTCAAGAGCAACGTGACTATAGCCTAATTCAACCAGCAATTTAGTTGCAAACTTCGCCGCATAAGTTTCAATCACATCCGGGGCTAAAATACCAGGAATCTTTTTAGACAATCTAGCTATGAAGTCGCCTACGCCATCACGCACCACCACCCCAATACCTGAGAAGCCTTCTAATGGAAAAATGACCCCATCAAAATTTGCTTTGACAAAATCCATTTGAGGTTTTTTCCACTGAGTTTGTGTGGCTTGGTGTTGCATAGAAGTTATTGAGCCATGCGTTGGATTTGAAATAGCTTCACGATATTGGTGTACATAGTTTATAGAAAAAGAAACCAAACTAAGGGGTCATTATACGAACCTTCAAAGGTAACTCCATTGCGATTGTTCCAAAGATTCCACAGCATTATAGCTACCAATTCCGTGTCTTTTCTTGATAGATGATGTAAGAGATTAGGGAGCCATATTGTGACTTGCTGAGCGGTATCCAAATGAACTTTTGTTGATAAATGGCTGAGTGCCCATGATTCAATGGCTACTAGACAAGAAAGGAAGATGTGATTCATGTCGTCAGATGGAGCATGACAAACACTACTATGATAACCCAAACATAGCTTTGAAATCAAGCAAGAAATGTCTACATAACTTGCTTTGGATTTTTTTAATAAGTGCTCTAGAATACTCACTAATTCACTCAAACTGCACATAATTTATTATTTAAATGCACACTCGTAATTAACTGTCCATATATTTAGTTACTTTTTCAAATTAGTTTCACTTTTTCCAATATATTAACACTTGAAACATCTTAATAGGAACATTTTTTAACACATTGAAATTACTATTATTATGTGAATGCATACATTGACAATTAACTCTCCTTTTGTATTTAGATAATTTTCTAATTTAGTTTCTCTCTGTCTAAAAAATTAACATAAAAAAACTATGTTCCAATGATTTGTATTTAGGTACTGGTTGGATTGAGGGAATAGGAGGGAGAGGAGAGGATAGGATTTGGAAGGATTTTTTATTTTTGGATTGAATTTTGAGGTAAGAAAGGAAAAAATAAGAAGGGAAATGATACAATTGTTTTGTTCTAGTATGGTTTCAGTCCAAAAAGTGGGCAAAAACAGAGGGATAAGGTATCAAATTTAATAAAATCATTTAAATGTGTTTAAAAAACTTTTTTCCTTTCATTTTTAATTGAGTGATACTTAGTTTTTTTCCCTTGCTCAACCTAAACAAAATTTTAGTATTTCCTTTCATTTTCTTTTATATTTAATTCAAACAAGATAGATGGAAATCATTTCCCTCTACTCTACTCTCCTTATAGATTAGAACATGTCTCTGAAATCATAAGTCACTTTCTTTTTCTACTAGTGTGCTTTCCTTTCTTTTCCTTTCCTTTGTTACAATCCAAATGGTGCCTTAGGTACTGTTGGGTGTTAGGATGAAACTAAAAGCATTGTTGATTGTTTACCCATTGAGTTACGTGATTTTCCAATGGACCTAATGGCATAGGACTTTATAGACTGCAGTACGAATACCGAAGGCCTCTTTAGCTGTTGGGCTACCCTTAAAATCAAATAAATAAGTTTTTTTTTTTTGGGGGGTGAAGGGACATAGGTCTTAAAAGTTCATCTCTAAAAGTGGGCCTGCTGAAGCAATGCAATAGTTGGGCCTGTTGGCAAGTGGGTTTTGACCCAAGTTTGTCTCCCATAAGTTTTTTATCAACTTTAGTTACAGTAACCTAAAAAAACATCTCAAAATTTTTTACTTACACACTTCAAAATACAAAAAAAAAAAAAAAAAAATTTCCCTTCCCCTTTTCTTCTTCTTTCTCCCCCACCCCAACCCATCACTACCTCCGTCGCTGGCCACCACCTCCGCCGTCGGTTCGGGTGCCAGTCTTCTTTCTTTTTTTTTTTCTCTCTTTTTCCCTCTCCCCTCTCTCTCCCCCCGCCATCCTTCCCTTTTGCTCGATCTGGTCCTCTCCCTTTTTTTCTTTCTCCCTCTCCCTCTGGCCAATCTGGTCGCAAGACCATATTGCACCGGTGAAGCGCGGTGGCGGTGGGAAGAGAGGAGGAGAAGAAGAAAGAGGAAGAAAAGAAAAAAGAAAGAAAGAAAAAAAAATGAAAGAAAACTTTTCATCTTACAAAAATCTTTTCTACAACTTTTATATTGAGTTATAGTAAACTTTTAGATAAATATAAAAAAAATTTACTTGTCAAACGGGACCGTTGTTTCTACAAGCTCAGAGATTTCTCTGGGTCATGTTTTGTGGGCCTAATTTGTTTGCAGTTGCTCCGAGCTTCTAAATTTCACCAATTAATGGCATTTTTACAGGTTTCAATTTTTTGGCGGATGGGCTAGTTATGTCGGTATGGGAAATATCTTTTAACTTCTAAGATTGCTGGTACTGCTCCTATTTCAATTGGAAGCTGGAAATCCATGCGAGATTCAAAAATGACTCCTTTACTCGACAAACTTGGGGGTGTGTTTTGGATAGTAATTTATTTGGAAAACTCGTTTGTTATAAACATGTAGTCCAATATACTTTAAAAAAAAAACCAATTTTCACTTCACGTCATATATATCACTTTCACAAAAAGTTTTATAACGTATTCTTCTACTAATTTATTCAAATAATATCAAATCAAAACAGACTGCATGTTGAAGAAATGGACTACTAGCACAAAACTTGCAGAAATGTTTGGGCTTCACTTGGCACGCTATCCGCCAAGAGTTAGACCTCTGGATTGCATCGGGATTTGGGACGAAAATGGCTCGATGTACCCGTGAATTGTGACGGGGCCTGGAAGTTCAACAACTGCGATCAATGTATAACCTGTCCATGACCAGCAACCGGTAAAAAGCAAATCCAAAAGATTAATGGTGAGACAATAGAGTTCGACCCCATGAAAAAAGAAATTTCGAAAAACTGAAGCAATGTTTGAGGCCCAAACAAAAAAGGTCAGAAGGACATGTCCAAGCTATGAACACTGTCGTGGTCGGTGCCCAATACTAAACCAATTACAAGCCCTAAATTGGTTCATATGTATTAATTTGAAAGAAAAATCATTCAAAATCTCATTTACATTTGATTAAATGAATTTTTTCGTCTTTCACTTTTAAAATATTAACTTTACATTTCTTATAAATTTAAAGTTAGCAAAATTTGATCCCAATCTAAATATTCAACAACTTTTTAACCAAAAATATCATGTGACCCATATGCATTTATTTTTTACGTACAAAATGTCAAAATCCCACTTTTTTAGTGAAAAAATGAATATATATTAGATCAGACATCACTTTTTTAGGGAAAAAATGAAATGTGTTAGATTAGATCAATACTTTTTTAGGGATAAAAATAAATATGAATCAGGTCATTTGTTTAACTATAAATAGGATTTAATCTTTTTGCTCCTAAGAACATAACTACATGTGGGTCATGTAATGAATTCATGGTAAAAAGTGGTCAAAAATCCTAGATTAGAACTAAATTTTATTGATTTAATTTTGTAAGGGATGTAAAGTTTCTATTTTAAAAGTGAAGGACGAAAAAATTTATTTAACTATATATGAGGGAACTATTTTCTTAATTTAAATTTAGAATGAGCCCACAAGTTAGGAAAACTTGTTTCATGGATTAGTAGACAAATTTGTTAGGCCAATCTTCTGCAAAGAGAGCATAGAATGCATAGGACAGAATTCTTTCTTTTTTGTTATTATTATTATTTTTTAAACAACGTGCTTGATGTCACTTGGGAATAGCTCAATCAATCTAGAGAATGAGGATTACACACCAAAGATCACTTAAACATAGCAGTTCAGAAAAGCAATAGCCTAGCCCGTGCTACAAAATTGGAAAAAATCATAGAGAGGTTCAAACATTTCGAAAAATGCTTATATTTCGGTAAATCATCGACAAATTATTTTATTTTCCGTACTCTTGATGGAATACTAGATTTCTGAATAACCGTTTCTAACTGCAAGGGGTTGGTCACAACCATCTTAGCCCTTCCTCCCACGCACTCATGTCCTAAAGAAGAAGAAGAAAAAGAGGAAGGAGGAGAAGAAGTAGTGTATCAAGGATATATTTGCAGCAGCGACCTAGGGCAGCCCCCAAAACCACGAATCCGGATGGACCCAGAAGGGGAAATAGATCAAATGAATTATTAAAAATTAGAAATCAGACCTACTAGTTCCCGAAATCGTTGTGATGAATGGTTATTTTGGATGCAATGAATTTCATCAAGTTGCAAAGCATGTTCTTTGCCACAATTGTACAGCTAAATTGTGTTACGTAAGATGTAGTCATATACTTCGTGGAAAGCTTTTAAAATCCATACTTCAAAAAAATATCTAATTCATACAAATTCCATAATTTTACTTTGATCGAGTTCTTGATTTTGAATCCTTCTAACATTGGTTAATAAATTGGGAATCATATGCACCTAAAGTTTGATTTATACTGCTACATCCAGAGTTACAATCACCTTTGGTTTGCAATTAATTGCATGATTCAAGTTCAAGATATTACTCCGTAATATGCTGAGGGCTTTTCGCTTTTCAGCGTTCACCTGAATCCTGCCACCGGGATGATAGTAAATGCATTTTCCTCTGCATTTTTAGCTTCTAGAATGCAATTCTAACAATGTCTTCTAGTTTGGCTTATTATTTTGGCATTTTCTTCTATGGCCTAGACAACATAAAGTAAAACGAAATGAGTTTTTTCTCTTTCTTTCTTTTTCCAGCATTAGATTGGACTAAGTGAAACACGCTTATGTTATAATTATTATCACCATTATTGTTTTCTTTGGAATGATTAAGCTTCGTATTGATAGCGCAGATTATTATTTAATGTCTCAATTAATTAAGGCTACCAGAAGTATTCCTTTATGCGTCCAGTTTGGATCCTTGCCAATTGGAAACCAATTTGTAAGATGTGGTTGTGACTATAAAATTACAACGTAAAGAAAAAGGATCAAATAAATGACAGGCAACAATACAGCAAACCTAATCATCGACCCCACTTAACAAGATGGAGCATAAAAATATTACTAAAAACAAACGACAAATTGAAAGAAATACCCTCCATTTTGAATATGGATATGATCGTCACGAATGAGGATAACTGAATCACTTCCAAGTCTATGAAATACCTGATCCATCTTTGACGTAGTTATTGCTAGTTTGACAATTTGTAATCCTCAGAAATTCAATTCCTTTATGCACATCCAAGTCTTCTTCTTACATTTCTGCACAGACACGCGGTTATTTCTTTCTTCTTTACTTGTAAGTTCGAGGCAAGCATATTTGTCAAACAATCTAATGTTTCATATTACAGAATATGTCAGCTTTACTTTTTTTTTTTTTTTTGTTGGGGGGTGGGGGGTGTGGTGACGGGGTGCACAGTTTATGGCTCTCCAGATTATCCAAATGGTATAGTAGTAGCAAATAATTCAGTCGTCCATTAATATGTAAACAAAGAAGTACACCTCAATCATTTAAGTGAAAGAGAAATGAGTGCATGTGAAATTTTGAAATTGGTTCTGCTGGTTGTTGTTGTGGAATATGTATTGTCCTACTGTGTTTGTGAATATGCCCATGTATGCATTAGGAGGAACGAAGAATCATGCACTTTGGAACAGTTTTATTTTGCTGACATCGCAAAGAATATACATACAAAACAAGTACTCCAATTAAACATATTTCAATTCAGCTTTTAGTTAACTTGATCAGAATTTAATTATTGAACTTAGCATATTAACGAGAGTGTCATGTCATATGTACGTGATGTCGCATCAACCTTTGCCCGGGTCTTAGTTTATTAATCAGTCGGCAAGATCACAGCAAATGAAGAAGTTATCTTAGTATATTTAATTTACTCAGTTAATAATTCTCCTCAAAAGCGTTTCTTGGTCATTTTGTTCTTGTCTACT
This sequence comes from Coffea humblotiana, assembly GCA_023065735.1. Lineage (NCBI taxonomy): Eukaryota > Viridiplantae > Streptophyta > Magnoliopsida > Gentianales > Rubiaceae > Coffea > Coffea humblotiana. Next base: position 5,573,425 of record CM041209.1, on the reverse strand, counting down.
AATCAAACCATTCTCTTTTTCTCTCCTTCGCTTTCACAACAAGTTGCGAATAAAGACGTTGATAAAATCTACAGAGGTCAAACAATTTTGGAGAGCTTTATATATATATATGTTTTATCCATAAATAAATAAAGAGTCAGTCTTTGGTAGTCAATGAATTGAATTAATTACGCAGCTGCTGCTTGTCTCCTCCCAATAAAATTTTATAAGGTTTTGGAATTGAAGGTTGCTTCTAACTTTGAGCGAAAAGAATCATTTTCTGCAAGTTGTTTTCAAAGACTTTAATAGCCCTTAACATTAATATTGTAATATGGTGGATACGTTCACGGTAGTAATTTATATAGCCCCACAATCAGATGAGTGTGGAAGTCGAGGAAGCTACAGAAGCAACATAGAGCCCTACAATAATGCTACCAAACATCAGACCAAAGAAACAACCCTTATGCTACTACAGAACCAAGAATTAGTTCCAGCTAGTGTTCTCTCCTTTACTCTAATGATAAGGTAATTGTATAAGGTGCATCAGCAACTTTTGTGCGCCCTAAGAATGCAGGCAGGCCAGTCATTACACTGATCTTTGGCTTTCACGTCAACGGCTACTGAGAGATTTCCTCATGTCCTCAATAGATATGTTGCAAGCTATTTGCCTTTGTTATCATGAGCACATACAAAATGCACTTTTTTGGAACTAAAAAGAGCAAAAAAGAAATTCAATTACATCCTGAATTGTTTTTGCTTTTCTTGTTTTGGCGAAAGGGAAGGAAGAGGCAGCCATGGATGATAGATCCATCATGAATAATGCAAGCATTACCAAAACTTATACTCGGTTTATGGGGAAAGAGACGTAGGAAATATTAGCAAGTAAATTGTGAGATATTGCATGTATGAGCATATATCATAGTCTTATACTCCTAGCTAGATGCATTTTTCTTAAATTCGTTATTTGACTTTTAAATTGACGTGATCTTGAAGGAAAGACTCGAAAGATTCTATGGACATTCACTACACAAATAAAAGGGATAGTAAATTCAAGAGAGCAGATGAAGCTCAACCTATCGTAAGTATTTGTTTTTTCATTTGTTTATTCACACATGCACCGAGCACATTCAATTGAATGATCCAAGCATTTCGACTCGTAATTAGTCAAATGATTAGTGTCGTGGATGTTTGGGTCTTGGAGAAAATCACATACATGTATGAACACATTGTAATTACTCTCCGTTCTTTGTCTCTTATAGATGGCGCTCATAAATGGATTTCTTCCCATTTCTTATAAAAATCCATTTGAGTGCACGACTGACCAGTTAATTGGTTTTGTCTTTCTAATGTCAGAGAAGTTAACCAATATCTAAGTTCAAAGACTGTAGATGATCAATTGCACCTGTAAACATCCATCAACTAATTAGAAGGTTTTGAATTGATGTTATACTGCATGAACTTTAATTATACGACAGTTGCACTAGCTGACCCATGTCGGACCCTCAAAGCAAAGGACTTGCTAAAAAAGTCATTATCAACAGACAAAATAATTGCGTAGAAAATCAGGAAAAGCCAATGGTATAACCACACTGAAAGATCCAAAATTCCAAAGAGAGCTGTTCCTCCTATACCTTCCAAAACCAGTTACTGATAGAACATAACTTTTTCACTCTCCTCGTAGATTCTTTAGTTGCTTTCATGCATTCAATTTGGACCTAGAATTGCCCTTCCTCCTACTCCTTCTAGCTCCATTTATATACGACTACCTGTTTCCTTCCCCACTCCATCTCAAAAGTAGTCTTCCATCTCCATTCTCCAGTAATCCCATAGCAAACTAAGCCCATAATATACGGTTGATCAAGAACTTCTATTCTGGAGCAAGACATGCAGTATATGATGTGGATGAAAAGCAAACAACTGTTGAATTCACGCTTTCAATCATCCGTGGGTTCATTCAACACATCATCATCATCATGGGAAGAACAAGCTTTTGCCGAAGATACTGCTGGTCCTCTTGGAGGATTTGTATGGCCTCCAAGATCATATTCCTGCACTTTTTGTAGAAGAGAGTTTAGGTCAGCTCAAGCACTAGGTGGTCATATGAACGTCCACAGGAGGGATAGAGCTAGACTTAAGCAATCTCTTTGCAGCGATCAAACTCCCTCCTCCGCTCCCGAAATCCAACAGTCACCTCAAGCTGGCGATTCCTCCTCGCCTTTTTCATCTGTCTCTAGGGCTTCAGCCACCGTAATTTTCCCAAGAAACTTCCAGTGAAGAAGCTTACGTCTCTCCTTTTTCTTCTTCTATCACAAAGGAGCAACAGCGACTGTTTCCTTATTTATCTTCTCCAGATTCCAGAAATGGAATGGAAAAAGTGCAAGGAAAGAAGAACTTGTTGTGCTGGATCATCGTGATCATGCTACTGTCGAAACAAATTTATCTGTGGGAATTAATTCCCATAACACACAGGGAAGTTCTCTTCATAATGAAGAGATGGCAATTAACTCCAAGAGACTTAGAAGTAATGCATCATTTCCGGTGTACCACAAACCGTGTTCAAGTGATAGATTTCCTTTCCAGTATGAGATGTTAAGGATGAAGATGTCCAGGGCCAGCTCAATTGAGGACATAGATCTGGAGCTAAGGCTAGGTGATCCACCAGCTGTGAAATAAATAGACTGCTTTTAACTAATACTAGAAACAAATGTTAACTGTTCTAGATAGTTCAAGAAGTTGAATTGATCTAGTTGATCAGTAGAAGCTCTTCCCTTTGTAGTTTATGATTATGTTGCAATGACAATTTCAACTTGCTAATCGTGGGGGTCTATGTTCGCTCCCCTTTCAATGATATGCAAATGCTTCGTGAGGCTGTGGAGCGAATCGAATACCGAATATACTTAAAATCATATATTTCTTAAGGTTGATTGTATTGGATATGATCCTTCCTGGGATCAGTCCATGGATCAAACCCGTGCATCCGAAAACTTTCCTGGCCCTGAGACAACTACTTGACGTACTAAAATTCTATTCAGTTGCCCACTGATGCTTAAACTAAATTTATCTAGTTTCTAATTGGTCATCAAAATCAAAGAATTTGCTCATCGGAATTGAAATCAGGACTATTATTATTTGGTTCGAATGGAACATTTTTAGTTTGCTTTTTTTTTCCCTCTTTAAAGATACTTTAACGTATTTTAATCCTCCTCATGTATGCACCTCGCATATTAATTTGATTTTGTTTATTCGTCATCTTCTGGCTCGAGTGCACCATTTTGGGTCAAAAGTGCGAAAGAAAGATGGAAGCAACGTGGGGAATGTTAAGTTCTCTATGGGGTATTAGGCTATTTGCTTTAAAAACTGACAGTTACTGAGTTAAAAAAAAAAAAAACTTACTGACAGTTAATCACATCGAATTGGACAGTAATGAGTAAATGGCCTATAATTTAATTTAAGGTTGGCAATTTGTCGTAATTTTCTCGACAACAACTTGCTATATATATGCATATATATACATCCTAATCTTGTCTATTTTAAACCACCAGAAAGATCGCTGCCCGAAGAGAATCAATGGAATAAAGTATTGTTGCATGGATGCATGGATCCAGTAGCTTAATTTTTATATAAGGTACCGTATCATATTTTAAATCGTTGGCTACATTTTCGCATCCTTCGTCTTTACACTTTGTATTATGATATCTAATGCCAAGGAACATGTGCAAGGTATAGTAGTCCAACCCTCAACACCAAAAACCCTATCACGTACCCCTAGATGTTCATGATTCAAGAAATTCTCTAACCCTAAACTTGGTAGCCGCTAAAACATGTAGGCACAGTTGGTACCGAAGGTTCTTGCAGATTACACGGTAACTGCTCATGCAGCACACTTTTCCCTGCAATTGTTTTTCAATGCGCTTCTTTACATTCCCTGCAAGGATAATTGATCGAACATAACTTCTTCTTCTTTCTTTTTTTTAAAAAAAAAATGTTTTTCACTTAAAGGGTTCTCCATAGATATCGAGAATTAGCTATATATGGAGGGAATTGATGTTAGCCAACAAATGTGATTCTTTTTATGGTTAACAGAGACAAGTTTTCATTCTTTTGAGGCAATTCTAGACTATTGGGATTTCTGATTTGTACCTCAGAGAATTTGGTGGGTGCAAGCGGTACAGAACAGGTCTTTTAAGTACGTGAAAAGGAACCATTGCTGATTCGGGATTGATAGTTGGGCGTGGATTTATGGCCGTCGCCGTCTGTGCAATAACTGGTCTTTTATGAAGACGGGTTTTGTGAGTTGCGTTTTACTGGAACAGTTCAACAACTAGCGAGCTCTCTGACGATTTCTATTGAGGTTTTAAGGGTGTTGTGACAGAGTCAGACTTGCACATGGGGATTCAAATGTCTATTTCTGCGTAGCTATCAGGAATTTCAAAATTCTTTCGCAGCAATAAATATCATAACAAGTTTGAAGCCACCGGGGTGCAAAACAATACTCGACGATGCAGATTTATTTACATTTCAGCACAATTTAATCTTCTCTCGAAACGAAATGAAACGAAACGAAACGAAAAATTCCTACCTACACGACTACAGCAGGAGAAATGGTGCAGGTTGCATCGCAGTCCAGGACTATTCACGAATCGAATCGCTCGGGAGCCGATTGAGAACGGCTCGAAAACGAGCTCGACTCGAACTCGGTCAATATCAAGTCGAGCTCGAGTTCAAAAACATTAAACTCGCTCGCGAGCTCGATTATATATATTTTTATTTTTATTTTTATTTTAATAGTAAAATTACATATATATTTCTAATATTTTATTATTTGTTAAAATTTTATTATTTTATTCATTTTTTAAAAAAATAATTATTTTTTATTTTTTAAAAATAAAATATTTTTTATTTTTTATTTTTTAAACTCGAGCTCGAGTTTGACATTTTGACCTCGTCGAGCTCGATATCGAATTCGAGTTTCATAAAATTAACTGAAAGCTCAGCTCGATTAGGCCAAAATTCGACTCGACTCGACTCGACTCGTTTGCACTCCTATTCGTGGTGCACGAATAACAAAATAAACCATCCAACTTTCTTTTACCCAAAAAAAAAACAAAAGAAAAAAAAATCTATATGATTTCGATCTATTTGAGGCCTTTAAATAATAAAAAAGAAAAAAAAAAGATTTTCCCAAGTTGACGAGTGACCTTGAACATGAAGTGTCACTTTGATGAGGTCGAAATGATCATGAATTCAGCATTTTCTTCTTAGATCCCCTTGAGAGAACTGTTGCGGTCAGATGCTTGATAAATTGGTTCGTATCTTAAAAATTTTAGCAGCGGATCGATTTTCAAACCATGACATCAGCCAAGAAACACCATAATTCAACAATGGCTTATCTTACATGCATGGTATTCCATGTAATTACACACATATAGTATATGCTTCAACTTTCAAAAGCTTGGCGTTCTTTAAGTTAATTCCAGTGCTAAAGACAGGAGGAGTGGGGAACCATTTCTTGGCAATGATGATGATATGATGTACCTACTTATCTTGAACACTCCCCCCCCCCCCCCCAACAGCGCACACACACACAACCAAAACACAACAAAAAATAAATAAATAAAAAAGTGAATGGGACTTTGCCATATAGATATGTGAGTACAAGGATTTTTCCATATGGGAAGTAAGCTGGATCTTAAGGTGTTAGACAGAGCTAAATGGTTTAGTGTATAACAAATTGTATTAATTTCACTTTGTACTCTTCAATTATACCTAAATTTTTATTTTGGTTCTTAAGTTCAGAGTTTGAAACTTTAATTTCAAAAGTATAAAATTTGTCTTATTTAAATAAAATCTATCCCACTTTAATTTCTATAGTATAAATTTAGTTCATAAAGTGGGATATATTTTAATTTCTATAGTATAAATACTTAAGCGAGAAAGATATTATATTTTAAAAATTAAAATGAAATATATTTTATACTTTAAGAATTAAATTGTCCTGTTTTAAAATTTAGAAACCAAATATGAATTCACATATAGTTGAAAGATGCAAAACGAAATTAATCTATGACAAACTGGTGCGTACTTCTTTACGGGGAAATCATTTGCCTTGATGGTCAAAATCAAATTACTCAGATAGTTACATTCTTAAAACTTAGTCTGGGGTGATTGAATTTTCCACAGAAGCTTCAAGCCCGGTAGTCGTGAAACGGTGAAAGCTATATAAAATATATATATAAATTAATATAGATAGGTAAGAAGCAAGTTGGGTCACAAGTCGCAGCTGAGATGATTTTTAAATACCCCTTACGAGTAAACAATGGCCGCTAGTTTGTTCCACTAGCGGTCTGAACTTACAGAAACAATTATACAAGCGTGATTGAACATTCTAACATTCTTTATATATGGGTTAATCGCACTTTGTGCCCTTTACGTATGGGTCATTTCTCAATTTACCCCTCAATATTTATTTTTCCACAGTTTACCCCAAAGACTTACGATCAACCCTAATGGAGATAAACAAATAATGAAAATACAGTATTATCCTTAAGAAAATAATGAACAATCCAAAATACCCATATCTCTAGGTTTATAAAAAGGATAAAGAAAAGTTTCCAAAATTACCCTGGAATAATGGAGGAGGGAAATTTCCCTCCATTTGCCACATGCCACAAAAAAAAAAAAGAAATTCGAAAGACAAAATGTAGGGAACCTTTTGTCATTGTCGGTCATCTTTTCTCTCTTCTCTATTAGCCACTTTTTCCTCCATCTTTTCTCTCTCCTCTATCTACCCATGAAAAGTGCCCACGTACATACCGGTTCTGAATAAAAAGAAAATATAGCTGTCTAAAACTCTTTTTGACTTAATCATGTATAGAGCAAAATTAAAGACAATAATAACATATTATTAATGAAAAATTCTTATATTGTAATTTGAGCAGCAGTAAAATCTTCTTTCCGGATTTTCAAGTGTCCAAGAGGTGCACAATGGTGCTTCTTTACCACATCCACACATTTTTGGGGCGATCTTTCAATGTTATTTGAAGCACTTTGTGACATTTTTATAATACTTTTGGTCGACGAAGAAAAATTTTAGGAGATATTGGATTTGTTGAAATGAAAGAAAAAAATAAGCTGCAACTAAATGGAAACATGAAAGAGAAAAAATAGGTTAAAAAGCATCAGACACCCCTTTTTATAACTCATTGAGGGACATTTTAGTCAGCCAAAACAAACGACTCCTTCTAATGGCAATTTCGGCATCTTGAAGTTTTTAACGGTGCAATTGATGAGTTGGACTGACGAAGGGGGTAAACTGTGGAAAAACAAACGTTGGGGGTTAAATTGAGAAATGACCCATACTTAAAAGGGAAAAAGTGCGATTAACCCATTATACATATATACATATATATATATATATATATATATATTTTGGAGGGCCAGTTCCTGCAAAAGTTTTCGGAACTTGGCCTTTGATACACTAAACGACGTTTCAACAAGCAAATCAAATGGGCTCCAGAGTATCATCAAAAGATTATCTAAAACCCAAATGTAGCCTGTCCCATATTTTATCTACTTGTAAATTATCAGGCCTGTTAGTCTCTTTTGACAATGGGCCGTTGTGTGAAGGGAAATATTATGATGCTCTTTGTTAATGTTCGTGACAATAATAGAGGTCATCCTTCTCATTTGTTCTTAAAATGACTACTATTTTTACCCAAAAATAATAATAAATGACTACTGTTGCTCTTCAGATTTGATTTCACATTAATTTAGCATCCACAAATATTTGGTGTCAACGGGTAATATATATACACACACAAACATATCAACCAATAATGCGTTCAAAATTATAAAATACCTTTTTTGTACTCAATGATGCAGAGGATTGTTTACAGTAAACTAGAGGAAGTCCTTTTTTTATGCAATGATTTGTAATTGTTAAGATTGTTCAAAGTAAACTAGAGAGAGTCCTTTCTTATACATATAAAGTATAAGAGAGTGATTTATTCTTGATTTACATGTTAATTGCTTTTCCTTCCTTCGTGGGAATGTTTTTGAGTGGATAAACACAAATGGGATCAAATATTTCCGAGTTTTACACATAAAACAATTATACTAGCAGTGTTTTTTTTTTCAATAGTGTCAGTGTTAACAAACTCTAATTCTCGCAGCAGAGGCAGGAGTGGCAAAGGTTAGGCCTAAAAGTTGAAACATCAATTTTGAATAAACAATTACGCCCAAACATCAATTAAAATCAAGACAAATAATATCAAGATGGGAAACGACGTGGCTTGACTCGGACGAGGCTAACCCCCACGTTACCATATCCCCTGCAAAAGAGGCATGTAATTAGGGTTCGTTTGATTCATGGAATGAAATAATATTGGATTAATCATCCCGTGTCATTCTATATTTGATTACATTTTATACATAGAATGACACATCATATTTAACCGAATTTATTCTCTATTCATGGGATAAAATAATCCCATGGGAGAGATGATATTAGTCATCCTGTGATGACTAACAGATAGAATAATAAAATTTTAGACTAATTAATCAATACAATATTACAAATTTATATTCTTATAATTATATAGCACTACTCCCACATGATAATATAATTTGAATGGACAAATTTGCCCCTACTAATTAATTTTAAAACTTTTTGACTAATTTCCCCTTAATACCAATATAGCAATATTTGGACTAATTTGTCCTTATGAATGATTCAAATTCATACTGACTATTATATAACCATACTCTCATGTAATAATATGATCATAAATGGACTAATTAGCCCCTACTAATTATATTAAAATTTTTTGACTAATTTGTCCCCGTTCATTATTTTAAAAATTTTGACTTACCCCTGTTAATTAATTTTTAATTTTTGACTAATATGTCATACTAACATCATAATAGAAGGACTATATTGCCCTTGGACTAAATTCAACTCATTTAAAGCTCTTAAATGTGTTAAATTTTAATTAATTTAACCCTAATTTAGCCAAAACTCAACTCATTATTTAATTGGATTTCAAAGTATTGTTCAGAAAGTTGGTCAAAATGTATTTTAAGGGCCCGAATGGGCTAAGTTTGAATGAATACAAATTTTTATAGATCAAAACTCTTGATCTACTTTATAATTCCAAAGTTTCAAACTACTTTATTTTAATAAAATTTATAATATTAAAATTTTTATTAAATTATTTTATTAAAAATATTAATTTATTTTATTAATAATTTATAAAATATTAAATTATTTTATTAAAAAGAATTTATAAATTAAGTGGTGCATTGGCCATTAAAATAATAATCCTACCTTATCCAATCTCCAACCAAACATGGGACAGGATTATTTTCCAACATATTCTATCCAAACCAGAATCAAGCAAATACTAGATAACTTGAATTATTTATCCAGAAATGACTCAACCCAGAATTAATAATCCGATGGTGAATCATGCTATCTCATCTAGTCCGTGAACCAAAAGATTCTTAGTGCACTCGTTGCAGCATAGCATGAATACTCCGATCAAACCGTTGCCTGGTTTGTTCTGCTTGGTCTAGTTCCTCTGTTGGATATGTTTTCCTAATGAATCAGCAAGTCACCTGCTTGATTTAAAAGATGGTCCATATGATTATAGAAGTATGTGACTATTGTAGACATCATTGAATGATAATTAGCCGCATAACTAGGAGCCCAAATATTTTGGTCTTTAAATATTATTCTATGTTTAAATTGATAACTTTGCAATTTGGATAAAGTGGCTAAAAATATTATTATTTCAAGAGTCTTTTTTATTATTATTATTATTTTAACCCTTTAAACACGAGCTATCACTTAAATTAGAATCTAATCTCATTAATCAGGATGCGGTTATTTACAGAAGACAAGAATCTAATCTCGAATGAATTTTGAAATAATATGAAGCGAATCAAGTATAGAAAAAGAGCTGGGCGGTGAAACCAAAAAAGTTCATCAGAAGGCTTCACCGGTGTTGCTTCAGCTTCTCCATTCCTTTTCTCTGCAACCTCTTGGGCTAATTCGGTAATTATGTGCTCTAATTTAGCACCCACAATAAGTAACTATTTGAGTTGGAATGTTAGGTTAGGCTTCGTTGTGTATCCAAAATGGTAAACAAAAAGAAGTTGCTTTCATCCAACAAACAAGCCAATTGATCACGGAACTCAACGTCACCAACGACACAGAAAATTCCATTAAAATCGTTCATTTTTCTTTTTTTTTTTAAACAACAACAATAATTCCTTTTTCTTAAAAAAAATCCATTAAAATCATTCCTTTTTTTTGTTTAAAAAATTCCATTAAAATCATTCCTTTTATAAAACAAAAGGAAAAAATTTGCTAGCTCGTTAACATAAAGATATAAATCTTGGGAGAGGATTAAATTAGATGATAAAATAGGAAAAATTGTAAGTAGAAAATTTTAAATTCCAAATCTTTCACTTATTAAAAAAAAAATATAAATCTCACTTTTTTTTCTTCTCTACGAGCAAATTATTATTACTTATTTTTAGCAACAGCAGAACCTTCTCCTAAATGCACCCGAAAGAGTGTATTTTTCAATTTTCACGCATAAAGAGTTAGGAGGGGCAAACGTTATTAGCAGAGTCGCGTGTTTTGACTTTTAGGTGTTACAGCAACATTTCACACACAAAAGGTAATAAGATTTCCCAAATGATCCTTTTTAGCGGTGAAAAGATCATTTGGGAAAGCGTTTGGATAGTAAATTATTTAAAAAATTTTATGAAAAAAATACTGTAAAATTTTTTGATATGATATATATGAAATAAAATGATGACTGAAAAATGTGTTGATGATTTAAACAAATCAATGTGTATAAATAAAATATAAATAATGTGTATTCCAAACGCACTGTATACAGTCTAACTTCACGTACACTTTTCACATACTGATTTTTTTTTCCTGAGAGCAATTATGTCTAAGAAAAGACAGCTAATTATTTTATAATTAGTTTAATTACAATAAAAACACAGCTTCTCAGTTCCTTTTCTAATTTAGAAATCTGTATCCAAAAAGAAGTACAAGATCACTAGTCTAGACAAGCGTCCAACCTGCTGAGAGATTAGTTAGCAGCAGAGGCAGGAATGGCAAAGGTTGCAGAGAGCAGCAGCAGCTCAAGATGGTCTCTTGCAGGCAAGACCGCTCTTGTAACTGGCGGCACTCGCGGAATTGGGTCTGTTTATTTTAATTTCCGGGTTTTCATTTCATTTTAATTAGGGATTGATTTTATGACCAAACTGTGCAGGTTTGCCGTGGTAGAGGAACTGGCTGAATTGGGTGCGACTATACACACGTGTTCAAGAAATGCAGCACAGTTGCATGAACGCTTGCAAGAATGGGCTTCCAAGGGGTTTAAGGTTACTGGGTCAGTGTGTGATGTATCTTCCAGGGAACAAAGGGAGCAGCTCATGCAAAAAGTTTCCTCTGTTTTCGACGGCAAACTTAATATTCTTGTAAGTATCCATAAACATGTCAAGTCCCGTCTCGTATTCCGTATTTGTGTTTTCGATGGATGCAATTGTCTAGTCATTCTGTTTTATCTTTAAAATCCGCATATCATGAAAATTTACTGATCCCCCATTTCTGTTCTTGTGAAAATTTCCTTCCTGAGATGAGATGGGGGTGAGAGTTCTAAGTTGACTAGATGAGCCATATGAACTCACTTGACCACTGGAGTCAACATTATATCACTCTGATTGAAGGTGAAAAGTTCTGCTAGAATGTCGCAACTCACAAAAGTTTTATTTCGTTTTTTTGTGTGGGGGGGGGGGGTGTTTGTTTGGTCTGTGCAGAACTTTATCGAGTCACTTTGCCTTTTGGGAAGAGGACCTAAGAAACTAGTCATCACGTTACTTGCTAGTTGTATGAAAACAGGATGGACATTAACACTCTCTGAAATCTCGTGGTTTGTACTTTGTTTGTTCAAATCATCTCAATTTTGCGTGCCATACCTTTCAAGAGTCAAAGATGGGGGAATATGGAATATACATGTTCTAATTATTCTGCATTGAAAGCACTATGAATAGTTTGTTTAGTTAAGCATGTACCTAAACGTGTGGGATCACCCAGCACATCATAAGATCACGTTTTAGCTGCTTTAAACATCTGCCTTTGAAATTCATTCTTTCTATCATAGACATGGAAGCACTTAATTATAACTGAATGAATTGCCAATGTTTGTAGAATAATTTATTTAAACAGAAAGTGTCATGCATCAGTTTGATGACATTTTTGCCTTTTTTGCTCTGACAGATCTTTCAGAAAAAATAATTTGCTTGCTGTGGCACCAGAGAACAATTCTTTAAATTTTTTTCGTATGTTAATGATTGTAGAATGCCAAGTAGCTGTTACTTACAACAATGATTCATTCAACACATTGGAACTTATTAGAATTTCTATATTCTCCTGATTATAGATAAATAATGTTGGGACAAACATCAGGAAGCCAACCACTGATTATATCCCTGAGGAATATTCTAGGATCATGGCTACCAACTTAGAATCCGCATACCATCTGTCTCAACTTGCTTATCCTCTGCTAAAAGCTTCTGGAGTTGGAAGCACTGTTTTTGTTTCCTCTATTTCTGGTTTGGTGCACTCATCTTCAGGATCTATTTATGGAGCAGCTAAAGGTAACTAGTTCCTGTTATAGTTCTTCCTTTCTTCTTTACAAAATCTTATTTAAATGTATATGACGTACTTTTGTTTTGCATTTGCTGCTTACAGGTGCAATGAATCAACTTACAAGGAATTTGGCTTGTGAGTGGGCAAAAGACAATATTCGAGTAAATTGTGTTGCACCCTGGTATATCAGGACGCCACTTGTGGAAAATGTAATATTCCCCTTAATGATCTTATATTCCTTAATCTTTTCATTACCATAATAGCATGTTCAGTTACCAAATTAAACAGAAGTCTAGGTTGGAAGTTTATCTAGAACTTCCCCAGGTTGATCTTTTTGGAAATTGATACACAACGAAGCCTAACCTAACATTCTAACTCAAACAGTTACTTTTTGTGCATGTTTTGGTTGAACTTGTACCTAACATTCTAACTCAAATAGTAACTCATTAATGGTGACTCTCAAAGTTTTGCATAACATCTGTATTCTGCTCGTTTAGGCTACACATTGTTGTGCCTCCCCCCCCCCCCCCCCCCCGAAGTTTCATTTCAGTTTATACCTAACCATTTGTCTCTTGCTGATAGAACTCTGTTACATGTGGGTATAAGTTGGGTGAAATTTGGATATGTACCATCAAAGATAAACAGTTAGCAAGTAATCCTTAAAACTTGTGATTTTTTACCACTTTTAATGGTTATTACTACCTTATGATCAGTCATGATCCTCTTTTGATGAACCATGCTATAATTATCAAAAGTTTGTCCGTTTATTAGTCTATCTATACAAAGACATTCACACACAAGCACATACACGCACTATCCTAAATCTACTGTTTTAGCAAGCTTTTTGGGCAGGAAAATGCATACGAATGACTTTTGTATTGTAGAAATTGGACATGCTTATCACTATCATAATCTTGTTCTGGAACTTGTAAAGCTAGTCTGAGTTAATGGAAGTTTCTGACTCCTGTAATTGTGTTTTTCTTGGCAGTTGCTCAGTAATAAAGAGTTTCTGGATATGGTAATATCTAGAACTCCTCTTCAACGCCCTGGGGAACCGAAGGAAGTCTCATCCTTGGTAGCTTACTTCTGTCTTCCTGCTGCTTCATACATCACTGGGCAGGTCATTGCTGTTGACGGAGGAATGACCATCTTTGGGTTCGGATTACCAGAAGGTTCCAATTTCTCTTTATGATGCAACCTATGGAAATTTGCTCTCTTTTTCGCTTTTATGCTTTGATATTCAAATCTTCCTAATGTTCTTTCTTTCGTGTTGTGCTCTAATTTGCTAAACAAAACAAAAACGGTTGTATCGTGCCTCAAGTTGGATGGGGGAAAAACTATAGTTGCTTCACAAACTTATCTTCTTGATTTGAGAACTTCTGTGGATTGTGGTGACGTTACACACCTTTATCTTTGTTATCATGTCTAAGCTATTGGCTCCTGTTTTAGACGCTCTACAGTTCAAAGGGTGTGGCTTCGTATCTACGTGGGAAATATCTGTTTGTGACGACTGAATTTTGTAGTGAATTAAGTTTAGCTTTAAAGGGTTTCAATAGCCAAGCACGGACACTGGTATTTTCTTTGGTTTGTGTTGAAGTTGTGATCCCATTGTCAGCCCAGTTTTATTCATTTTATCCTGGGCGTTCAGTCAGTTTGGGGCTTGTACCAAAATTTAAGAAATACACAAACACTCACTATTGCAGCATAAGCACGTTGCTGTAGAAAGGCAACTCGATGAAAGGAAACAAATTTTCGCTTCTGACTTGGGCATTTTGTGCCCATGATCAACTTATTTATGGCAAGGAAAGGCTATAGAAAATGTTTATTTATGTGTTTGGTGGGGTTTTGAGGGGGTTGGGATGCAGCTTGGCCCCCAGGATTTCAGAAACCTTTTAAAAATTTAAAAATTGTCTAAACCCTTCTAAAAATTGGACTTCGCCCCCTTAAGAATTTAGAAGTCCTTTTTATCTCCTATTCAGATGTTGCAATTCTTCAAATATGTCCCTAAAAATATTAAATTTTGCCCCAAAAGTGTCTCAAAGAAAATATAAGGTTGCCCCGCCAAGTGCACTTCTTTAATTTAGTCTTGCCTCCTCAAATAATCTGAAGTTTTGGTTTTGCCAGTGATTCAATGTAATTCAATGAGATGAATGCAAACAAAAAGGACACTCAAAGATGCGAGTCTTGGCCTCTCGTAAGGGTGCAAATGAGCCAAGTCGAATCGAATTTTGGCCCAATCGAATCGAATTTTCAGTTAATTTTATGAAACTCGAACTCGAATTAGAAGAGCTCAAAATATCAAACTCGAGCTCGAACTCGAGTTTAAAAAAAATAATTATTATTATTTTATTTTTTAAAAAAATAATTCTTTTACTTTTAAAAATAAATAAAATAATAATTTTTCTTAATAAATAATGAATTATTAGGGATGTATATGTAATTTTAGTATTAAAATAAATAAATAAATATAATCGAGACTCGCGAACCAACGAACTTATTGTTTTTGAACTCGAACTCGAGCTCGATATTGATCGAACTCGCTCTGCTTTGTCAAGAACTTGTTTATGTTTATGTCCATGGCCACAATATGTTGTCTTACATAATTTTCATAACTTGTCTTGTTAACTGAACATATGGACGCCAAAAAGGTACAATGTTCCATTGTCCTTTATCTTTTCTTCCCAGCGAAGGCCAGAGTCAGAGATGTTCCAACGTCCCAATCGAACGATGCTCATGACTTGTGATAAAGGGACACGTCTTACTATGAGTTTCTATGCTTGATTTCGTGTATAGTTTGGAATGAAAGAATAACTAAAACAAAAAGCCTATTAAGAGGGAGGGGAACGAATTGAACATCTCCCGGTAACCTTAACCTTAGAAGGTGAAAGCAGGTAATTACAATAATGTCATCGCGTGACCTTAAAAGAAAATCAAGGGATCAAATTGTTAAACATCATGCATGGTGAAGAGAAGGTTCTTAATGGTCAGATGAAGGTTGGACAAATATTGATCATCAACGCGTAATCTGAAACTTTGAATACTCGTTTGTGTAATTAAAGAAATTGGACTTGTCTGTTTAAAGTCAAGAAGAATAGGAATTGACCCTAGCACTCCATATGAAAATGCTGGAGCGCTGAAATGAATAATATTGAGTTATTCCGCGCACATTATAGCAAAATTTTTATAGGAAAATAAGAATGAAAGTAAAAATTAATTTCACAGAATATTACTTTCCAAAAATTTTGAGATCGTTGCTTTTTTTTTTTTTTTTTTGCCAAGTACATGAACAATGTTCTCAAGAACGATATTTTTAGCTTAATGAGATAAAACAGAATATTGTATACTTTTTTCTCGAATGAGTACACGATGTGTCGATCCTCTTTGATACTTGAAGAGGCGATTTTCGGGCTCAGTAGGCGGCACTTGAACTCAGGAGTGACCCTTCTGAGGTAAGTGCGGCTTTCCGAACGTCACTTGCTCAATTGTTCAGAGGTGAGGTAGTGTCCCCCGTTTTACCTCCGATGGTTAAGTTAGTTTTGAGTGGGAAAAATGTAAGAGTTCTCTTAGTGTGATTTTTTTTTCCCGTACCTCTCTCTGTTTGAGTGGAATCCCGATATTTATAGGGGACAATTGGGAATGACTGACGGTTGGGAACAACTCCCTAAGGCCTGGCGACCTGAGTGTGTCAGTCTGTTACGCCAGCTCTGTCAGACGAGTCCCATCAAATGTCTTGCTTCCTCTCAGGTGTCAGACTGCGACTTGACGTCATCCATCCCATCAATCACAGTGACACCTCGTGATGATCACCTAAGATACCGAGGTGATTGGGTCGGGACACCAGCTCGAGCATAGGGCTGGCTACAGGAAGGTAGCCGAGGTGATCCCCGTCGAAGCTGACCAGAGAGGGAGGGGTCTACTGAGCTAAGCCGGAATGACCACCCTCAATACTCAAGTTTTTAGTGTGATGAAATTTCGAGCTTTCTTTTTTCCTTTTCCTTTTGATTGTTGCTGATGCGGGTAAATTATTTGAAAATATTAGTTTGTCCCCATTGTTCTCTTAGTGCTATTAGTAGCTTATGTTGAGTTTTAAAAAAAGAAATAAGTCTAGTTGGTATAATAACACCAAAAAAAAATTAATGGTTAGAAATTTTTTGAATTGATGATTAGAAGTGCCTCATTTAGATTTTCCTTATATTGGCCTATGAAATTAATATATTTATTGATTTTTTTGGATCCAATAATTCAAAGAAAAGACTAAAATGGAATTTGATAAAAAATATGATTAAGTGAGGAAGGAAGAGAAGAATAGAGAAAAGTTTAGAGAAAAAAAAAGCAAAATGAAATTTATTATGTATTTAAATAATATTAAAATGACCCAAACCCATTTTGGTCCCATGACTTGCACGGGATCACTTGGGAATAGGCTAATTTTTCCATCCCTAGTTTGGTTAAACCGGTAGCAGTTTGAGTTTGGAAGTTAGCGGTTCACCGGTGACTAGTAAGTTGAGTGAAAATATCTAGTGTACCAGTAAAATAAAAGGCTAAAAAAATATATATCGGGTGGGGTCCAAAGAAAATCACACATCAATAACAAACTCAAAAGGGTTCGGTTGGTGAGTGGTTTCCAATGCCAACCCGGCCTTGGCATCTGGGGCTGGGACTGTGACGGACAACCGCCAACTGCCACGTATTATGCGCCCCATCCCATCCAATGTCCGCGTTTGCATTGCATGCTGGGCTTTCGCCACATCTCGACACGTATTATACCTTCCCAAAAGTTGCTCTGCACTTTAGACTATCTATCCATGCCATATTTTTAAAAGCAACAAAATTCTTTTATTATATCGAACTAACAAAACTGAGTGGGGACAAGAGAATGGTCCAGGAGTACAATTATACGCTCTTTCGCAGGTTACAGACTCCGTAATGGTCCTGACTTCGGGGCCAAAAAAAAAAAAAGAAAGTAAAGGTTAGAGATTATGATTCAAGTTCATTAATTGCACATAATATAGTTTTAGGAGCTTTTCTAACATTTGTCCCGTAGACACTCGCATGTTCAATAGACACTCGTTAATAATAAGAGTAAATTTTATATACATTGACAATGTATATATTATTATCATTTGATTCATGACATGTGTAAATTCAATTTTTATATAGTTATCATTCATCAAACGCTGATAATATATACATCGTCAGTGTAAGAAAAATTAACTCTAATGATAATGTTCATCTTTTGCAAGAACTATATATGTGTGCTTTTTATTGATAATTAAAGATAATTTAACAGTATTGACGAGGGTGAATATCCGCTAGAAAAAATCCATCGCTTATATGGGTTTTGAGTGTTAATTTGTTTTAAAAAATTAAACTAAATTGGGTAAATTTAATGCAAAGGGTGTATATAAGAGTATATATATATATATTTGTATATACTCTAAATTATAAGTTGAGTTTAAATTGAGTGGACTAAATTATAAGTAGTATGAGTTAAACAGAATTATTGTAGCAGCTGTTTTCAGAGTCATGTGGCATTGCCGCTCCTGTCTTAATCTCGAGCGGAAGAGGTATTGCATGCCAGCTAGTGCTTCCCAACGTGGCGACTGCGGAGTGGTTGCTAGACAGAATTATTGTAGCAAAAAGAAAGATTCTGGGGTCCCAACAAATCGTCGCACAATCCAACCTCGTCCCGCGATTATAGACGACTTGAGCAATGATAATAATTAAACACGGCCCTACGCCCGTCATTTTTTTGTTTTTCGTTTTTTCTGATCCATTTGTCTAAAATTTGCAGGGCCTTCTAAGTCGTTTTTATCACCCAAAAATAAAAGAAATTTAAAAAAAACTAAAGAAAATACTACTACTACTGCAAGAAGTGGTTTTCATAGTTACGAGTGTAATTATTGAGTTCCATCACAGCGGACGTTTTGAGTATGTTCTTAATTCAATAGTTGAGATTGAATATGATAAACAACGCCTAATAATATATATAGTGAAAGTGTGTTCTCATCTCACGCCTTCTTGTTTCTATTATTTTCACGTCCACAGTTGTTATATTTATGTTAACAAAAACTTAAAGGGTTTGTTTGGATAGGGTATTATTTGGAATATTATTTGAAATAATTACTGTAACACTTTTTGTAATGTGATGTATGTGAGATAAAAAGGTGATTGGGAATATAAAAAGGTGTATTGAAAATTGTAATGGTGATGTCAGCAAATAAATTTGGACAAATAAGAAACTGTCCAAACAAACCTTTGTATGTTGAGACATCAATGGAATGGACCAGATGGCAAAGATTTTTTATTTTTCCCCTCAAGCTATTTTATTCCTATATATGCTTTTCCCACGTCGGGTTTTGGAATTTCATTCTAAAAGAAAAAAGGGGAGGACCAAGTACTTCCCCAGTATTTTAGTAAAGAAAAAAAAAAATCTTTATCTCATTGCGTCAAAAAATCTTCTAAGACTTGGATCTGTCTTTTCTTCTTCTGTTTTGTATTTTTTTTGGGGGGCTGGGGGATGGGGGAGGGGAATTTTATGGATTTATTTCTTATTTAAGGACTGTTAGGTGCATATTTAAATTTATTGAGGATTTCTAGTCTTTTTCATGATACGCGGTAGTTTTAAACGAGCTGTAGCATTCCTCAATAATAAGTATTGCTCAATGACAAAAATATCACTTTGGCAATAAGATGCGGAAGTAACGGTGCAATATCAATTACTGAAAGACAAAAAGGAAAAGGTTATAATATACTTCAACTCTCCATTTTTTGCATGAAGATATTATTTTTTACAAAAATTTTAGAATATAGCAATTCAAAGGGGAGAAAATAACAAAATTTCTATAGTATATTTTTAGTTTATATTGCTTTGATTTTTGAAACTAAAGTAGTTATCCATTGAACTTTATACATTTTAATGTTAGAATAAATCTTAAATACATTCGCAATATGTACACTAACATCATTAAGTTTATGATATATGTACAAAAGTTTAATTTTAAATTCAGATTTTACATAATTATCATGCATTTAACGCGAGTAATATATATACTATTTATTAATTTTTTTATTAAATGTACAGTCCATCCTCTATAGCATGAGATATGCTACAGATATCAATCAAAGTAACCCGTTTGCTCGGGTGTGTTTTGTCTGAAATTGTTTAAAAAAGAAAAAAAAAACGAATTTAAGCTGAAGTGGAGAAGAGATTATGATAATTCATAGATACGGACTTTCTTTGTTGTTTTTCTCGCCTAATTCAATTTTTTGGCATAGAAAGCCAGAGTTTGTTGCCAAGCGTGAAAATGTAGAGGAAATGGACAAAAGTGCACTTCTGTTTTGTACTTTTGTGATTATTGCCTTCTGATAAAAAAAGAAAAGAAAAGAAAAAAAGTGTTGTGATTATTTCCCCCAGCGTGTAGTGATACTCATTATGAGATGCACCAGGCAAGTTTGCCAAGTTAGCGTTTGACAACTGGGTGTTATTTGTTTTGACGAGACGTTCAACTGCTCCAGTGTAATTGAGACGGCCTTTATCCACCAAAGAAGGCATCAAATGCTACTCAAAAACATGCAACTACTCTTTTAAGTAATTTACAACCACGAAAAGGGGTAAAGAAATTGTGGATGGGGCTTTGTTTCTTCTTCAAAATCACAATCTTTAATAATTTACAACCACGAAAAAAAACTAAAGAAATTACGAGCATAAAAGGGTTTTGCCTTAAACAAATTGTAATTTCCCAAATTTGGACGTCAATTACCAAATTTCCCTTTCACCACATTTATAAAGGCTTTGGACGCAGGTTTTGTAGTCCGACTATTCAAAAAAACAAAAGAATTTTTTATCGAAGTCAAATTCAGTTTAACGTGGGAATAGGAGCAAAACTAATACTTATCTTCCTCATTCCAGTTTGAGTAGGATGCATGACAGATGAGTTATGCTTTGATCTCCCCTAAATTTGTGATAGTTTTGGTCAGATTAAAGCGTGAAATATGACTACCTTTTTAACATGAAATATTTCAAACTATGGTACATAAAGTATAAACGACGTAATAAGCGATTGACATTATGAAATTACACTTGCATTGAAAATAAATGTCATCGAGACTCAAGAATCACGTGGAAACATGCACGAGAAATTTCAATATTGTATGTAATGTAATTCATAGAAGAATCACCCAACAAGTTCATTTCCATGACAGACCAGGTCAGTCTAATTACGACCTGATTTCAGATGTGTTCTAGCATGTCAAAGATAATTTATGCTCCGTGGAAGCTTGATGTGCAGGCATCCTATCAACACAACAGTCTAGATCTTGCAAAATTTATTTGTTTGGATTATAAACATATTTTTCAATCATCTATTTATTTCACAAATATTATTTTTTAAAAAATGTTACAGTATTTTTTAAAAAAATTTATCTCAAATAATCTACTATCAAAACACACTCAGCACTGGTTTTTTTTTTTTAAGACTAATAGTAATTATGTACTTACTCCCTTAGTAACGGGAGCAAATGATCTCTCAAGTGAAGTGTTTTATCAATTAAAATCCACTTCATTATCACATACACTCCGTGCATCTGGATTAGAGATTCTTTGGGATAATATTTTTTACAATTAATATAACATTTTTTTAAAATAAAAAAAAGTGATTGAAAAATGTGTTGATGATACAAGTAAATAAATTTTGACAAATTGTTCACCGTCCAAACGAAATGACTATTATTTTTTTCCTTCATGTCACACCCACAATTACTTACTAATGCTATTGAACAGTGTCAATAGACACGAAACGTGAATTATTGGAGCGTCAAAGTGTATAATAGCTTTAATCTTCTCGTTTCACCGGAACAGGATTGTGCAAGTGTGCTTGGATAGAAGATTATTTTAAAAATTTTTGAAGGTAATTATAATGATGTAATATACGTAATATTAAAAAATATTTGTGATGCGAGTAATTTTTTTTTCTAAATAATCACATATCAAAACACACTTTTCATTACTTTGACGTAGAGAAATTTTTTTAAAAAAAGTAAAAAATAAACGAAAGAAAAATTAAAAGCAAATGATAATGGGAGAAAGCAAATTGTAGTACATGTACTAGTTACTGTGTATTAAGTATTATTGTAGTAACGCTTTCAGTAGGGTGAGAGGGAGGTCCGTGAAGGGGTGGGACGGGAAAATAAATGGAGAGGGGTTAGACGTCCCCAGGTGGAGGGGTGGGGGTGGTACAAAACGTGCTGGGCGCGAGGAACGAGGGATGCAGCTTCGACTCCACGTCAGCGATCGCCACGTTTCGAGCTTCAGGGATAACCAAACTTCAGATATTCTGCAAGCGTCAGTCGATGTTGACATCTGGCCCCACACGTGTCCCAATTCTTCTAGTTACGTATACCCCCTCATCGCCCAAGCCGAAACACATCTACGAACGAAGCCCCCCCATTTTCCCTGTACAGTCCTTGTCCTGCTTCATCTAAGTCTGCTGTTCACGCTCTTCTTCTTCATTTGGTCTCCTTGACATTTGGTCTCAAAATCACTCTGTCCCTTGACCTCCATTTGGATTGCTATTTTTAAGAAATTTTATTAAAAATATATTATAATAATTTAATATAAATGACATAGAAAGGTAATTAAAAATATATTTATAAAAAATATAAAACATTTTTTTTACAAAAATCACAATCCAAGCAAATTACTTTTTAGCACTTTATCTTCTTTCGTCAATCAAAATGAATGTTAAAAATTATAGAACTCCTGAAAATACCTTTTTTTTTTTATCAATTATAACTTTTTGAACAAAACTACCCTGTTCTAATATATCCATTCTTTTTTTTATATATATAAATAAAGGCCTAACTTTCTCTTTTTTAAAGAAAGAAAGACCTAGCTCCTACACGTGGATTGCTATCTATATCTATATGTATTGTAGAAGAGGTTTTTAGCAGAGACCCTCTCAATGACTTCTAAACTTCTCATTCTTTTTTCTAGATTTTTGTATTTATTTTAATATATAAAAAGTAGTGGGTGATAACCAACTCTATCACTAATCAAATTCAAAATTTAAAACATTCCCACTATCTACTTCATAAATCGTTTATAGTTTATTATTTATACTTTAAATTCTTTTTACTTCTTAATTAAAGACAAATGCTAATTCGTATGCTGTTTTAATACAATGTTACATTTTTATAATTAACAAATATTTGTCACCACACTAACCCTATAACTACCCTACAAATGAACTTTACAAATTATAATCACGTTTCAAAAAAAATCACAAATGTGCAACTAAATGTAAAGTTGAGGGGGTAAAGTGCAGTTAAATGTAAAGTTAAGAGGTTTACTATATTTAACCTTAAAAAAAATCCCAATAACGGAACAAGTAGCGGGTTATAGATTTATGTCTAGATTTTTGTATTTATTTTAATACATAAAAAGTAGTGGGTCATAACCAACCCTATCACCAATCAAATTTAAAATTTAAAACTTTCCCATAATCTACTTCATAAACGGTTTATAATATTATTTATATTTTAAATTCTTTTTACTTCTTAATTAAAGACAAATGCTCATTCACATGCTATTTTATATAATTTTAATTCAGAAGCATATAACATGATCAAGAAACAGCAAAACCAATTAGAACTAGGTTTTGACCAAAAACAAAATAGACCTAGATGCCACTGGCACGTTGCCGTAACTTGCGATGCCAATTATGACTATTTAACGCTTTTTTTTTTGCAAGGAATTAGGACACTGTAAAGCTTATTTAGACAAACTTTATCTCATCGGTGATTTGAGTATCGAGTTATTGAATATACTATAAACCCATAATATCAGTCTGTTACAAAAAAATTATTTTGCTAGCATGTGGTATTTGCGTATGAAATTTCAGAGGTAAATCAAATGTTTTTACTTATACTCTATATAATTTGAATAGTTTTTTAGCGAATATAACCATACTATGCAGGACCATCACTTTGTACAATTGGAGATAGCAAATTGTATATCAATCATAATTTAGATTTTGCTCGATACCTGCATAGTTGGTGAGTTCCATCAGTAAGTTATCTACATCAAATTTTTAATGTTGTTTCATGCTCTTGTCAACATGTATTTCAAAAAAATTGTAGGTTTGAAAATGATATATGTGCTCGAAAGTTAGTTATGTGGTTGAAGTCAAGCAATTTTACAACATCACAAGTATTGTTGATAGAAATTCAAAAAAAAATATGGATATCTGAATATATAGTCATGCATACAGTAAACTTACTCTATTTAATTTAATTACTGCACAAATTTTTTAAATTTATAATCATAACCTATATCTTCTTTCATTCTTACTAGATTAAATATTTTCGAATACTTGCTTACATTCAAAGCATTAATATAGAAAACATATTATATGAGCTATGCAAAAATTGTGGACAATTATATGAAGGCCATTTTTCAAAAACAGTGTGTATGCATTGTAATGATGTGGTCGATATTGTTGTTAGGTAATTAATTTCATGTACCTTTAATTTTAACAAAATTTTCTGTATTGTATATAATATTTTATTTGTCAAACAAGTACAATGTTAACATACAAATCAAAGATTCCATTGGTAACATGCATTTTAATCTACAAGACAGACATGCACGATTCATATTTGGTTGTGATGCTTATTATCTCAGAGAATTACAAAGGGATGTAGAATTTCTTGATATATGTTTATTTTTTATAATGCTATTTATAAACTATGTAAAAAAATACACTAATTTTGAATTTCGTACATACTTAATTCTCAGAACAATGGTAATAGGTTGTTCAACCAACGAATCAATTCATGCAAAGATCGTGCATTTTCATTTGTAGTACACATTCCACAAAATTCAATAGAATTAATTAAATCACCAATTTTGGTTTTCGTACTAAAAGTTGATTTGTGTGAAAAGTGTTCGCACTTTCACGCAAGATTATCAAATCAAATGTATAATATTTGTAAGTATTTCATTTTAACAACATTTAATTACATTCATTTTTATTCATATATCATTCATTTTTTAATATAAATTTCTATTATTTTTTCAAAATCTATCTTCTGAAAAAATGTAATTTTTAAATAATATACACATTCTATCATATTTCAAACTATTGTTAGACAGACATTATATTTTAATTGTGTTGGTATAATTTTTCAACCTTTTTTAATTCACCTTTTTATTTTCATTTTTTCAATAATGTCAGCACCGTGCGTAATACGGGTATTCATACTAGTATATATATATTGCAAGTCAATGGCTAGACGCCTGAAAAAATATCCCAAAAGTTAGTTATTTCAAATATTGGTACCATTTTTATGGTGTGCCTTATTGAAATTTCTTCTACACAAAAATTAATTGACTTTTTCTAAACTCCTAGAGCATGCAATATGAAATTTTGTATACTAAATAATTCTCACACAATAAAGAGGTAAGTATTTTGCAAGTACTATAAAAGAATAACAAACCTTTAGCCCATCGATGCTCGTAATTTTAGTTGATAAATTGAGGCCGCATGGTATCTTCTTTAGTAATTGAGTAATGCATCATTTTTGACAATCAAGTGTTTTTAGAAGGCCATTCGACAAATGCCACGGTTCTATTTGGAAATCTACTTATGTTTTCGAAAAGGATTTTATTTTGCATTGTACTAAACTTTAGGTTGATTTTATTTCGCATAATACCAAATCGCCAAGCATTATACTAAACTTTAAGTGCCAATCAACACCAATACTACGAATTTTGGCTCCCAAAACAACCTGTTTGGACTATACTTTATTTTCACCTTATTTATACAAACTGATTTTCTTGTATTATCAACAAATTTTTCAATCACATTTTTATTTATATATATCACATTAAAAATATGCTACATTATTTTTTCACGAAATTATTTCAAATAATTTACTATCCAAACACGCTCCAATCAAAACAATAATATAACCCTTAAAACTTGAGAGTTGCCCAGTCATTTTATTGGAGACGTAACTAATTTTATATCCTCACTTCATTATAACTCTT
This sequence comes from Coffea humblotiana, assembly GCA_023065735.1. Lineage (NCBI taxonomy): Eukaryota > Viridiplantae > Streptophyta > Magnoliopsida > Gentianales > Rubiaceae > Coffea > Coffea humblotiana. Next base: position 5,547,722 of record CM041209.1, on the reverse strand, counting down.
TATCATATTATTATGTTACTCGAGACTATCAATGATTTCATGAACCATCTAATGGCAAATCAAAACAGATGTGGACATCTGTGATCAAAGTGAAAAAAGGTCGATAAAAATGTAACTGCCGCAACATGTTTTTCATTTGACATTTATATCCCACAGCAGTTGTCGAACACAGTTCGAGCAGGAGCGTGGGGAGAAAGAAGAAGAAGGAATCTCTTAACCTACGATCTTGCCACGTGGTGATAGGCACAGAGAAAGGCATAATAAAATGGAGCAGAGGACTTCAGGGGGAAAAAAAAAGAGAAAAAAAGAAAGCGAATAAACAGGAGGGGCAAGCTCGTCCGCAGGACCACATGCGTGGCAGTAAAGAAATGTCGCTTCAATCGGCAGCGTGTTACGTTCCCATTGGGCCACGTTCACCAGCCAAAAGTTTCAAGTCACACGTGGTACTCTCCCAGCCGATGGAGAAGACTTGACAACGAAAGGGACGGTCAAGATGTGCGTTGTAGTCCAAATGGTTGTACGTCACGCCAACTGTACGTGTCGGACAGTGCCCAAGACGGTGACGGGCAGCTGCCCGCAACTAGCCTCCCCGCCCCCACCTCCCATCGGGTATAATGTGGTCTCCCTATTCTCTCCTCTTCTGTACAAAAAGCCTTCATAATTTCTCAGCTCATGGGTCCTCACTTATTTCTGCATTAGCGAGATATATAGAGATCAGATCCATCGTATCTCGGCCTCTCTCTTTCATCTCTCCTCTTCCTTTGATCAGAAGCAGAGGCACAGGCTGCTTTTAAAAGCTTTATCACACACACACACACATTCTTTGTAGTCAGTCAGTGGCAACAATTACTGAGAGTACTGCTTTACTTATCGAACAATTCGATTAGCTTCGCTAGGAGGTACCGTTTCGGTTGGTTGTACTTGTTGTAGTATAAATATTGATGGCTGGGATGCGTTGCGGAGTTAACATTGGAGGCGAGACTGAAACAGCTAAACCAGTCGAGCCTAGTTCTCAGTCGGCTAGGCGGAGGAGGATGGAAATTCATCAATTCAGATTTGTAACTTCGGATGTAGCGGTTGCTCCTTCCCAAGTTGAGAACGGAAGGAAGAGACAAAAGGTTGAGGTAGTTGGCCCGGCTTCTCCGTCTCGGATGTGCGACAACGCGGTTGATCAGAACTCCAAGGAGGATGATCTGGACGAGAGTAAAGTGGCTGGGAACAAAGAGATGAAGTGTTTGCAATCTGCAGGGCCAGCTAATTCAGCGTCGTCGTCGTCTACCGTCGAACAGGCGGCTGCTGGGCTGCCGGCGGAGGCGCCTAAATTTGGGATGACCTCTGTTTGCGGGAGGAGAAGGGACATGGAAGATGCAGTTGCAACTCACCCTTGCTTTTCCCAAGGAAATTCTACGACTCCATCTAATTTGCATTTCTACGGGGTCTATGATGGTCACGGATGCTCCCATGTACGTTAAATCGTTAGTTATTCGTGTGACTCAACTTTGCTACCTGATTTTGTTTCTTCGGTTATCCATTTATTTTAGGAGGTACTGGTACTAAACGTTTTTTGTTATGGTCAAATGATTATTTCAGGTAGCCACGAAGTGCAAGGAAAGAATGCATGAGATTGTGAAAGATGAATTGGAAAACGGGGATTGTTCCTGGAGGGAAATGTTGACCCGGAGCTTCTCTCGCATGGACAAGGAGATCTCCGACTGGTGCAGTGCAGTTGGGGTGTCCAGCTCTCCTTGCCGCTGCGAGCTACGGACTCCTCAATGCGACGCCGTGGGATCCACTGCTGTTGTCGCCGTCGTCACCCCCGACAAAATCATCGTCTCCAACTGTGGTGACTCGCGCGCCGTCCTTTGCCGAAACGGCTCTGCTATCGCTCTTTCCGTCGATCACAAGGTAAATTCGCGGTTGCTCCATCTTCCTCAGCATCCACCTTTTTCATGTTTCCAAGGTTTGGCGAACCGTAGAATGTTGTCTAATTATCGCACGTAAAACATGCAGCCCGATAGGCCTGACGAATTGGAGCGGATCCAAGAAGCTGGCGGCCGGGTTATATACTGGGACGGGGCAAGAGTTCTTGGAGTCTTAGCAATGTCCCGAGCAATTGGCGACAATTACTTGAAACCCTATGTGATTTCTGAACCGGAGGTGACGATAATCGATCGAAGTGGCGGGGATGAGTGCTTGATACTAGCCACTGACGGATTATGGGATGTGGTATCCAATGACACAGCTTGTGGGGTTGCCAGAATGTGCTTACAGTCTGGGAAGCCTCCTTCGCCGGTACGGTCACCAGGGAGTGATGCGACCCTCAATTCCGCCGGAGAAAGCTCCGACAAGGCTTGTTCCGATGCATCAATTCTGTTGACTAAACTGGCCTTGGCGAGGCACAGCACTGATAATGTCAGTGTAGTCGTCGTTGATTTGAGAAGAGATCTATAGGCGGGTCTGTGCTTCTTGTACTCGTCCCAGTGGGGATTAACGTTAAATATTTTTGCCTTGTTTTAAGGTTAGCTGATTTAGTATTAGTACTAAAATTGATCGGATTGCGTCCAAGACGGCCTGGGGTTGCCGAGAGAAGAAGAGGGGGACAAGATTACTTGCTAGTGGAGTCTTCCAACTTCTTGTCTTCAACTCGGACAAATCTTGACTATGAATTTAGTTTTAGTAGCATCATTTTAGGAAGGATTGATGTGGGCAATTTGTATAGATCTGGGGTTAGTACCAGGGGAAGATGTATTCTTGTGTTTGATAATATAATAGATATTTCGGACTTCCAATTTTAGTTGGCATCAAACCTTTTAAGATGATGGTTACTCATTAACACAATTAAAATTTATCTAATCTACCATACATGCTATAACCATTACTTTCCATCACATTTGTATATTTTTTATTTAATTTAACTTATCATCTCTTATTTTTTTTATTTTCTTTTTAAATTAATTTTATATTTTAAAAAATGTTACACTTAAAATATATTTTAATAAATGTTCGATGGACATCTGGCAGACAAATTCTTTAAGATAACGAAGGGCTATTGTCATTTTAGTTGGATGCGGTTTAGACAGCCGAGAATATGGTTCAATATAAAAAACCAGTCAAAATGTGAATATTGGGCAGATTAGGATTAGTTTGGGAGGAAAAGTGGTGGTATTAATCTATTGATCGTTTTTAATTGTTGCCAATGCCGAATATGGCATCTTTTGCAATTACTCTCAGAAATGGAAAGAATCAGCTTCCAGTTTTAGGCTTCAGACTTTACACTTGTCGGGTGGGAAATGGGAATGAGGTGAGATGGTAATGACCGGACGTTTTAGATTGTGTTGTTAAACAAATCTTTAACCAAATTGTCCAGGGTCCATGCATTTTTCCTTCCTTTCTAATTCCTTGGGTCCCCGTTGCTTCCTTGTAAAAAGAAAAATTGTTGATGTTGATTTCTAGCGAGCGACTATTGTCAATCAAAAAAAAAAAAAAAAACGAAGAAGAAACTAATCTCCCCATATATTTGGACAGATCCGAGGAATTCGCAGGGGAAGAAAGCCCTGTGTCGATTTTTAATTTGTATGATCAAAGATGTTGGTGCGTCGCCTTTGAATTAGCGCATGAAGGAAGACGAACAAAAAAAGATTAATTAGGTTGACCCAAATAGAAGGGGAGATGCATGCGGACCTTAATCTCCCGTGACAGTATGACACGCCTTCTCCTCAAATTTCCGTGTGAATTCAATAAAAACATCCTTTATAATAGCTCTATACACGACATTGGAATTAATTCATCAAAGATTATAACATAAGCATATGCGATATGTGACTATCTTGCAAATATATATATTGAAGGATGAGAGACGGGGCTAAAATAAACGGATCTTTTTTCTTTTCACGAAAGATTACGTGCTCAAATTCTATCATTGATGATACAAGAGTTATGTCGATGGATGATCTGTAACAAATTCGTATAATTAATTTATGATTTCGAAGGTATCCTTTGGTCTATGACGAGGAATCATTCAAGCTTTTGATTCCAAAAAAAAATACCTGTCAGAAAGCCCAGAACATACATTGAGAAAAAATTAAAAGCGGTTGTGGCGGTCGGAAAAGCTTTCACTGGCAGTACTAAGATGTGTAATTTGCATCAGCCGGCCCGTGATCAGTTCCGTCGTGAGTCAGCTTCAGCACCAAAGGGGCGGCGGCCACGTAAGCATCATAATTTCAAATAGGTTAGGCAAGGCCGCTTAGGCCACCACCCACCTCTCTCGTCTGTGCTGGATTTTAAGACCTAACCAGACAATGACGCAATTCCGATTATAATTCGAACAAGGGTACCGAACATTGGTCCTCATTGGCTGACTTTATATTGAAGCTGGCTTCTTTTCATTTTCTTTTCCTTTTTAAAGTAATCTTTCTTAAGTAGTGTACTTCGCAAGTTTGAGATCGGCTGCAATTTGGGCAAATTGCAAATAAGGTAGTGATGTCACATTGCTAAGTTTGGGTAGACCAGAATTTGTGGGCAGGAAGAATTACGTGTACCACCTGCCTCTGCTTTCCCACGGCCCACCATCGGTTGGCTTGGTAAGGTGGTGCCAACCCTCCATCTTCCCGTCCTTTTCATCATCCTCTTCTCTACCGTCTACTACTACTACTACTAGTGTATTTCTTAAAGAACGGCCGTCGCTTAAAATACTAGTTACTTAGTGCTTAGTATCAAGATTCCAATCAGTGACCGAACCAGAATTTTTTCTCAGGGAGGCCAAAATTTTTGTTGACAAAATTATCTTCATGTGTCATGTTCTAAATAATTTTTATCTATTTAAGTAACATAGCATCTAAAAATATCAAATATTAATTTTAATTATAAAGATTTATAAAATATATATATAACTTTTTTTAAAAAAAAATTAATTCAAGAGCGATTAATTCATATATATATATATATATATATATAAACTTTTATAATATAAACTAAAATTATAAAAAATTAGAGGAAACTAAATTTGTTTTATACATATATTTATATACTACGAAATAAAATTTTTAAAATTCAGAGGGACCCATGGCCCCTTCAGCCCCTTGGCTCCGTCGTTGACTTCAATTCATGCCTTTTGCTATTTGCTAATAATATGTAGTACTAATACCGGTCTAACTTCGTAAGTACTCGTAGCTCATCCCGTATGCAAATTTTTCAGAGCCTGAAGAACTTCTTTATTGGTCTCAGTATTATAAACAAAACAAAAAAAAAACGATTTTGATCTCTTCTATCTTGTACCATTTTCAGGTAAAGTATGATTAATGATTACTTCACTGTTAGTGACTCTCATATCATTCTTTTCTTGAAGATGAATAATTAATTATGGATGCACATCTAAATACGATTTGTGCGCATTACCTAAAATTGCAACAACTTTATTATCTTTCAAGTACTTTTTTTTTTTTAAAAAAAAAACTTTTCCCTAAGAGCTAGTGATTGACTTGTCATTAATCATACCCATTCACGTGTGTGTCAACCCCACTAGAAGAAAGGGAATTTAAAGTGGCAGTAAAAATTAGAATGGAACATCGCATTATGCCTAGTCATAAAAAACCCTAATCAGAGTTAGTTCGTACAAGGATGGAGTCAATAGCTAGCATTAAACATACGCAACATAATATGCTATATGAATATACACGATTTGACGCGTTGGAAACAAAAGTAAAAGATGATTTATTTCCTGTTTCTTTTTCGATTGTTTTCACTTTTGAATTTATTGCAAAATCATCTTGTGCTTTCTTAATAACTTTTTTGTAGCTAAACTATAAAGCGTCGCCCTTCCAAGGCAGCCGAATTGGTCTCACTAAGGATTAGTACACCCAAGATCCAGTGTTCGAGTCTTGTCACAAAAATGGGTAACAACCCAACAACCCGAATAAGGGTTGGGGCCTGAAGTGGGGCCATGTCCTTTTTTTCTGTTAAAAAAAAACTATAAAGCGTCAGCCCATTTCACGAGTTTAATAGCAATTCATTTGGCCAAGCAACAGTTAAAACACAATTGAGTCCATTTTTAGGGGAAAACTAAACGTAATGGCCAACCCACCGGAAAGATTTGTGAATTTCATTGGCTAGAATTACTTGTGAATGTTCATAATTAGTAGGCCATCTTAATAATAAGTAATGATTCTTTTACGCGTCCATAAAGTTTGAGACGTATTCCAACTCTTGATCCTTTCGTCTATACACCCTCTAATTTGCTACCTGCACCCTCTAACCTAACCAGGCTAGATCACGCGGATGCATATATTCTTCTGTTTTACGCGTCCATAGAGAATCGAATAAGAACCAGATCCTCTCTTGAGGAGAACTAGCATGTTCTGACTCTTGCAAGCATCTTGGTGGCTGCTTCAGAATCGAAAGGGGGATTCTACTTATTGTCGATGAATGAATATATCAGACGAGTGCTGCTAAAAAGAACTGCTGCGGTTTATTTGATTGCGGCCACGATTTTTTGAGTGGGTTTAAGCTGAAACAGGCAGGGGACATTCCATTCTCGTCTTTGCCGATGGACTTTCTAATTCATTGATATATGATGCAAACGACTACTAAAAAGAACAACATTTAACCTCGTTCGGTAATTCACAAAGGTGGTACTCCCCTTTACGAACTCACAATCATACGTCATGTTGAAATTCCTAAGATGGCCGTCCATTCGTCCTTAACAAGGACTTATTTACTCAGCCTACTAAGATCATCTTATCATGAGTTTTTTATTTTATTTTATCTGTTGTATTTTTTTGCTCATCGATTATAGGTGAAACGTCTTGTCAACTAAAGCATGATTTGTTGTTCACTTCTTCTTCTTCATTTTTATTGGGAAGATTTTCCAAGCCCAGAGAAATTCCATAGGCAGACCTTTTGTGCATTATCTCAGTCCACTCGTTGCTGAGACGTAATGGGCCAGTATCACAGCGAAACTATGCCCATTATTCTCCGGCATAAATTTCTCGGGGATGAATTTTGGGCTATTTTTACCGCGTGTTGGCCCATTTTAATCACTGGGTGCCACTGGTCCTCAAGCAAAGGAAAAGCTTTTCCTTCTTTGATTTTACTGCTAGTTGGCTAAAGCGTCGAAGTTATTTACAGCGTAATTTGCTTTTCTGTAAATTAAAATTTTATTGAGTACAGCTAAACTTGTTTGGCCACAAGCATAACATCTCCTCAGTGTTTTTGCACATTTTACATGCTTATTGGAATAATGTACATCATATTTGTTGGTGGAAACTTTAGGCCCCGTTTGGATTGCATTTTTCATGATTTTTCATGGAAAATTTACTGTAATGATTTGATGTATGTGAAAAAAAAAGATAATAGGGAAATGCGATCACGAAAAATGACGCAATTTTCCAACAGAAAATGACAATTCAAATAGGGCCTTAATGTCATGGACAATGAAGGAGGAGAAGGGGGGGTGAAGTTTAAAATTTAACTACTCATAAATTTTTTATATATTATTTTGTGCCATAATATATAAATACATACAATATTATTTTGATTTGAAATGTAACCCGTGCATATCACAGGTCAAAATGCTATTTTATGGAATCACGTAGAGTCAACAATATTCGGTTTACACCAAAACTTCCACTTTATGTTTTGCATTAACTTTGCAATTTTATATCTTTGACACTATTTGGAAACTAAAACCTGTTTAGGCAAAGAGCAATGCTCCCATCCATTCCCACCATCCACCAATCGTGAATAACTCGATCTAATATTTGTTAGGTTTGTCTGTTTTTATTTTCTGCTAGATAAATGTACAATCTCTTGTCCCAATCACTTCATTATAGACCCCGGTTTAGCACTAAGAAGTACAACAATTCGCGATACATTAGTAATAACTCTCCTTTTTTGAGCCAATGAGGGACTAAAATGCCTATGGATAGATGCAGAGCAGATCCCGTCTCGACTAATTATTAAAGCTTAGGTAACTTTGTTGTTACCAGTTTACAGCATTATCATCGCCATAATGCGAATACTGCTGACACAATTTGGTGGTTGTTTCCTACAAAGCAAGTTTGTTTTGGGACGCGTTTACGAGGAGATTGTGCTTACTGATAGAATTGGTGGTTGTTTCCTATAAAGCAAGTTTGTTTTGGGACACGTTTACGAGGAGATTGTGGTTATCTAACTTTGGATCGTAAATTTTTTTTCAAAAATTTTTTTATATTTTTTATGATTACATTTTTTAGATATCTTTTTATTTCATACATGTTAAATCGTTATAGTACATTTTTCTACAAAAACTTAAAAAAAAAAAACAATTCAAACGAGTTCTAAAATTTTGATTGCGAAGGATCATTCTTCTTCCACTGCGTTGGTTGTGGAACTTTTTTTTCCCCCTATAAAAAGCAAAATTTATTAATTAATTGCTAAAAATTATCCAGTATTGATTTGATTTGCAGCATATAGATATGCCTTAATGACAAGTTAGACATGCAATGAAAATAATAGATTTGATTTGTAATTTAACAGATATAATAAATCTGAAAAATTATAACACATTTAAAAAAGTAAGAAATTTTAAATTTGTATTTTAATAAGAAAAATCAGTGCAACTCTCCGAGATCTACCAATCAACTGTTTTAAGCTTGATGATGAAATTTGTCAAGATAGTTCCAAAATCCAAAACAATTCTAGATTTGAATAAGAAAACATAAACACAAAAATCTCAAATTCCTAATCAAACATAAAATTCTCAGAATTCTCGCTAAAAAAAAATTTAAGTTAGACTATTAAAATAACAAAATAAAGCAAGAAGAATAAGTAGATAGAAGTGGGAAAAACAAAGGAGAGGTAGAGAGATGTAGACTCTAACGATTACAGAACTTGTTATAGATGCTTGGACAATAGGGATCCAATTTTACGCAAATAACGTCAAATGAAAACTAGAATTGAATAACTTTTCCTTGTAATTTTTTTACATTTCAAAGCTAGCATTAGGTTTTCACAAATTCTAAGTAGCAAAGGTTTACGTCAGTGGAGCTTGACAACTCATTCAATTTTTATTTTCAATTTCTGAGAAATGTGTCCATCCCGATGGTCGATCATTGAAACTTGCTGTAATAGTCGCAATAATCGTCCATATCATCTAAACGACTTCTCTTCAATTCTCAAATCATTATACTAATTAGGCATTGACCCTCCGTTCATTAGAATATGTACGTCAAAAGTTTCAAACGGTTTGCTCAACTTTTAATTTTTTTCTAAAATCAATTATTATTCCCTTAATTTTAATTTGGTAAATAAATAGCTTTCTTTCCTTTTGTATTTCAATTTACAAGAACTATGAGGTCAAAACCAACCTAAGGGTGATAACGGATAGAACAACCACTAATATATATATATATTGTAATTTTAGAAGTTGAATGAAATATTTAAAACATGAATTGATTTTGTATACACCGATAATATATACACTGTTGTGTTTGGATAAATGCCATATATGTTGAATTTAAATTTCAAATCTAAATTTTATTTATATGGCATTCATCTAATTATGATAGTTTATATATAGTTATTGTATAAAATATTTACTCTTAAAACATATAATACTCGAACAATTATTTAGTATATTTAAAATACTTAGAGTTGTTTGGATTGCTATTTTTTAGAATTATTTTTGTAGAAAAATGTATTTGTAATAATTTGATATATATACAAGATAGAAGGATAATTAAATAATGTATTCATGAAAATGAATTTTTTTTTAAAAAAATGGGAATGCAAACGAGGAAGAATGATGATAATTTACGTACATGAGCTCGAACAAATATCATGGGATATACAAACATGGAGGAGAGGCATGAACGGTAGCTATCAAAAAAAAAATGTAAAATTTAGATTACAACTTATACATCATTTTTTACATTATACGTGGGATTCATAAAATTTTGTTATATAATTATATGTTATTAAAATTGAATTACATCATGTATATATAAAAAATTATATTTTGTGTATTTTACACAAAATTGGTCGTAACGATTTTTTGACAAACCGTTCCGGCCCCTTATCCCAACACAAACACACGGGGAGAGTGGAGAAAAAGAGAAAAAGAGGGCAGTGTACAAATAGCGGCACCCACGCCGCTGTCCAGTGTTCAGTTCTGCCTGAGCCCTGCTGAAGTCGTCCCGGTACTCTCCAGTCAAAGATCGGAAGGCAAAGGTGTGTGGTGTGGGGGCGGCCGTAAACTTGATTGCGCCACCGCGCTTTCTTTCTCCCGCCTCCTAATACACAGCAGTACTACTGCTTCTGCTACCACAATTACAACTACCACCGCGGATTATAGTACTAGTACTAGTATCATTAATAATATTATTAGCGCAGCATTGGAGTTATATTCTGTAGAAATTAGAAACCCTTGTTGCTCAGTAAAGCCACCCTCCCTTTCCCTCATTCCAAGTACTTTTATATGAATTCAATCTCACATTCCGCCATTCAACCAAATTCGCTTTCGAAAATCATTCCAATCCTAAACAGTCAGGTCACATATTTTCTCATTATTATTTTGCAGCAGTAAACTCTGATTATTTATTGCTATTGTTATTTGCTGCGCTTATTTTCAATTTCAGCCCGTTCTTTTTCAATCGGTTTGTTCTGGATGGGGTAAATTTGGGATCGGTGTATATGAAAATCGATTGTATTTTGCTGAAATTGTGGCTGTCCATTTTGTTGTAATTGTGGTGTTTGCTTTGAAGCTTTTAGCTTTTGCTGCTTCAGTAACCATATGCATGACTTACAATACCATGAACACACACACACATTCATGGTAATTCTGAGTGGGTTAGAAGCATATGAGATGTAGATATATGCATTTGTGTATTTAATGAACTTGATTTTACTGGGGACATCTCTCTGTTGTTTAGCCTGCTGTAATCTAATATGTTTTGATCTTCAAACATGAGAATCTGTATGTCACCATGAAGCAGATTTTTTGTAGAAGAAGAGCAAAAGAGAGTTATGTTAATAAATAGTAGGTTCAAGTTTTTCTCCTCAAAGTAGAACAAGTGTTATTATGCCTGCTGAAGACATAGAATTGAGCTCACTTTAGGTTCTCTAGATGTAGTGGAGTTTTGGTTGCAAACCTTGCATGAAGATCAAGTTTATGGAGTCTCAAAACTGGCAGTGATTTTTACTGGAAACCTTTAGCTGATAATGTTCTTGACATTTAAAATTTGCCAGTTTGTCCCACTAATTATTTTATTTTATTTTTTGTTGGTCAATTTCGAATAGAGTTGAATTGCATGATGCATTAGTCTCCGCTGTTTCTCTATGCAGAAAGAGAATTCATTCATCAGAGAGCTTTGACATGTCTCCTTCATCCTGCTAATACCTATACTACCTTGTCGTTAAAATGAGTGGTGGTCAGTTGTTAGAGCTTACTCTTAGGGATATTCTTCACGTAATCAATCCCTTGAGGGAGGACTGGTCAATAAGGTTTTATATCATCAATGAGCTTCAAGCTGTTGTTCAATCCATAGAAAGTCTGAGAGGTAATGGGGCTTTGTTTGTACTGTTCTTCCTTTTTAGTATGTGATTAAGTTATGCAAATCTTTGGTATGCTGCTTCTCGTTGTAATTCTTTGAATTCTAAATCCTTTATGCTCCTTTCAAAACATAAAAAAGTTTGTGTCTTGGTCTGTGTCTAACCAGATACCATCATGCCAAAAATTTGAAAATGCCTTGCCTTCTTCAAAACTAGCTCTTAGGACCTACACATGCAAAATCAAGAGAAGAAGGAATATGGCCTGGAGTAAATGTATGCTTTGGTCAAGCAACGACACGGTATTTTTGTCTGTTGTGCTAAAATTAAGACTGGCTTACTTTTTGTTGCCTCATCCAACAGAACAGTATTTCAGCAAACAGCTTTTTTTTGCAGTTGTTTATGATGCTAGACAGTGCGTTGTGATGATGTATCAGTGATTTAGTTCCTTTAAATCAGTCTTTCTAGTGAATTTCTGTGGATGCGTATTTCATGCAGGACAATAGATACGGATTAAGAATGAGATTTGTCCAACAGATAAATTTACCATTTTACTTCTTACTTGGTGTTCAGGTGCCACTGTTGAGCCTTTTGGATCATTTGTGTCCAATCTCTTTACAAGATGGGGAGACTTAGATATTTCCATTGAATTATCCAACGGCTCCCATATTTTATCTGCTGGGAAAAAGCACAAGCAAATGTTACTCGACGATGTGCTGAGAGTTTTGAGAACGAAAGGTAAACTGCTTAATTTTCTAGTCTGAAGAATGGCTTCAACAAATTTACACTTTCTTTAGTTTGTGATATACTAATGTCTAAGCATGGTTGGTTCAACTATTCAAAGAAGCATGAATGACCATTTCCTTGTGGCATATCATCATTGGAGAAGTTGTAGTTGGGATTCCTTTTGGGCTTCACTTCAAATGCTTTGCTTTAAGAGAAGCAAACTCATTGCTTTTTGAAGAAGGATTTTGTATTTGCAAACAAATATCTTATATCCTTTTATGCTGACTTGAGCGCCTGATTGATTTGCAGGTGGATGGCGTAAATTGCATTTTTTTGCGAATGCTAAGATTCCCATTCTGAAGCTTGAGACAAGTCATAACATCTCCTGTGATATCTCAATTAACAATTTGAGTGGCCAAATGAAGTCTAAGCTATTGTTTTGGATGAATGAAATTGATGGGCGTTTCCGTGACATGGTTTTGCTGGCATGTTTTCTAACATAACTATAGATGTTCCAAATAAGACAAAGGGAAAAAATGAGAAGCTAAAATTTGATAAATGCATCCATCTCTGCAGATTAAGGAGTGGGCAAAGGCACACAATATTAATGATCCAAAGTTTGGAAGTCTTAACTCGTATTCTCTGAGCTTGCTTGTTGTCTTCCACTTCCAGGTAATTTAACATGTCCTGTATCCACCCCCTTCCCTCCATTTTCTTTTCATTTAAGAGTAGTCATCAAGTGTCTTTTTATAGTGGTTTTGGGACAGCATATTCTTCCAAGGGGTGATAGTTATTTGAAAGTAACATAACGTGTCAGTGAAGGTTTATAGCTTGTTTTCTGTTACCATACTAAAGCAGCACTCACTTGATATTACAAAATATGGTTGGGTGAGGCCCTTGATGCTTGGAATTCTTTGTACATGTCATTTTTTTAAGCTAGGCATCATGTGCTGTGTGAATCTTCTTACAATGTTCAGCAATTTAATGTGTCATGTTGTATCTGTTTTAATTAGTGATATTTTCTTTATGTAGGTTTTTCTTTTAGGATTGGTGAATAAAACTTTATAATATTTTGCAGACATGCGTACCTGCAATTTTTCCTCCTCTCAAAGAAATATATCCAGGCAATATGGTTGATGACCTTATAGGTACGTGTCATTGTTTTTTTTTTTTTTTTTGGGTCATTTGTTTATTTGCTTATTTGCTCATCCTAGAAAAATATCTTCAAGTGTTTTCTATATTACTCCTCATCTAGAACATATGAATTTGCAAGTTTTTCAAATATGTTTGTAAACATAATCAGTAATCATAGAGTTAGCTAGCCTAATTGATTTTGTGTTTTGAAACTATTAATTATTAGATATCCAAGAGAATCTCTGTAATCAGTTGGGAACAATCATGGTACTTGAGTTGGAGTGAGTAAAAAACTTTACGATCATTGCTGCTTCTCTGAGTTTGAGCCTTCCTTCTCTTGTTCTGTTACTCATTCACCAGAAATCCTTTGGTTAAGATGGGAATGGAGAAAAAAGATATCATCTGTAACTATAAGTGCTATTAGATTGCTTTAGTCATCTAGCAAATCTGTGGATCTTTTATGTGCAGGTGTGAGGGCTCTTGCAGAAAAACATGTTGAAGAAACTTGTGCTGTCAACATAAACGGATATAGATCAGATAGCTCCAGACTTACCAATCAAAGTTCTTTGTCTCAGCTTTTCATGTCATTCCTTGAGAAGGTAATAGTTGGTGATGTAGAATATTTCTTCACTTGTTGCTAATGGGAGTTCATTATTCCTTGTTGCACAATATGAGAAGTTTGAGTTATGAACTATTTTTACTGCAGTAGCATTGACGGGGAAATTCCATGCTTTGATGTTTTGCATCTTCAGTTTTCTGACATTAGTGCAAAGGCAGCAACACAAGGAATTAGCCCATATACTGGACAGTGGGAAGATATTGATACCAACATGAGATGGCTACCCAAAACTTATGCTCTATTTGTAATCTCTCTCTCTCTCTCTCTCTCTCTCTCTCTTTCCCTCTCACTGCACTTGCACAGAAATACCTACACACTCAAACAAGCTTGGAAAACATCCACAAAAGCATTCTTTGTGCACGTTCACATGCATTCATTCCACATAACAGCAAGAGATAGTTCGGCGCTAATGCTTTCTTTTCTTTTTCTTGCAACTGCAATCTACCTTCACGTTCTTTTTAGTGCATTGGAGGCCTCATGGCCTATGTGCTACTACCTTTGATTCTTTGAAAGTTAACATCATTTTCATGGTTGTTAGATTGAGGATCCCTTTGAGCAGCCAGTTAATACAGCAAGGACTGTCAGTAATAAACAGCTAGCTAGGATATCAAATTCATTTCAGACAACACTGAATATGGTTAATGCGGCCAATCAAGATCAGAGTATGCTTGTTTCTGCTCTTGTAAGACCACAAATATCGCAATTTTTGGTAAAACCCCCTTTTAGATGCCAAAGTAGCCATAGCAATGGGACTCGGCCGCAAATTCCAAGAGCCATGCAGCCAGCTGGCCGTGTTCAGCATCAGTTTCAAAACAGGAGAAGTCAGAAGCGTCAGAATGAGACAAATCAAAGACCGGCCCAAGTGGTCCATATTCCTAAAGTCCATGGTCAAGTGCAGCAAGTGTGGAGGCCGAGATCTGAAAGTTAAAATGTTTCGAACTCTTTTGCCAGCAACCACTCATCCTTGTTTAGAAGATGATGATCAAAGATTGAGTTTTGGTTTGGTTCTTGAAAAGGTAAAGAAAAAGCTTACGAACTACTACCCTGAAGGTAATAGGGTGCTCAATGATCTGGAGTGTTTTTCACTATATTAATTTCAGCCCCTTGTTGGTGGTCTGCAAGATATTGATTTTTGTTAATGGGATGCTCATAAGCAATTACTCTCTTTTGGCACAAGTCACACACAAAAGGTCTTCTAGAAGATTTCGTGGTGTGGTGCAATATGCATTAGTTACTATCATCAAACGTACCCACAAATGTTGGCACCTCATTGTAAAGACATTTTGGAGTGGCTTGATTTGGACGAGTATTGGCTGAAAGACTGGTTATAAAGAGGCATTTTCTGAATTTTGCTTGGAAAACTGTAACGTGTGAGGATGCAAGAATAGATAAAAAGCTCAAAGCCCAGAATCCATTTTCTCCTGACTGTTTTTATTGATGTCGGCTTATTGTCATCTAGAAAGGAAAGACCTGAGAGAGGGAGGTATAGAGGGGAGTTTTAGTTTAATCGAATCAAATTTTAACTTAATTTTACCAAATTTAAGTTCGATTGACGAGTTCTTAATGTTAAATTCGAGTTATCGAACTCGAGTTAGGTCTCAAATTCAAGTTGAATTGAACTCGAACTTGAGTTTGAGTTTAAAAATTAAAAATAATTATTTTTTAATAATCAATAAAATAGTAAATTTTTAACAAATATTAAAATATATATATATAATTTTACTATTGAAATAAAATTATATATATATAATTCAATAAACTCGCGAGCTAATGAATTAACTCAAAATCGAGCTTGATTTGATTAGTTCGAACTCGACTTATGATCGATGTTAACTTAATTCGCGTCAAGCTTTGATTTAAGCTGCTTGCAAATGACTCATATGCAGCCCTAGCAAGGACATATAAAAACCAATAATTAAAAATGCAATCTCAAGATCGTCAGCACATGGAGCACATATAACTTCCATATGACTTCTGTCTTACATACACATCCATCCAAAAAGCTGCTACAATATAGTTCTAAAATAACCCATATTTACATGCCTCCGTGTTAGCAAAGGGAAATTTTAACATTGCTTTGTGAGACCCCCACCTACGTTTAGAATTTTAGCTAAACAAAGCTTATTAGTTGTCCCAAATCAGCAGAAACTTCCTCCAGTGTATTTAATTGTACAATGTGCATTCTTGAATTGCTCAAACGGCATTAAATTAAAGAATACAAGAATTTCTTAAGCATTTCCTAGTCAACACGACAACTGTGCTATATCAAGTTTTAGATGTGCCAAATGTGCAGATATCCTCATCCCAGCCCTGCAACCGTGTTCTGTGAGACTGTTGTATTATATGCTGTACACTCGCCAAAATAATTACAAGGCCCATAAGATATTCGCTGACACAGTAGCATAACAAAGCCATGCTATTGCCCTCTTGGCTCAATAGGGGACTTGTGTCATTATGACCATACGCCCAGATGATAGTCAATTTCCTGGCCTTCAGATATTCCCGTCACGAGCAGATTGAAAAAATTCAATCCATATGTCACTGCTTCAAGTCCGCAAGAGGTTTTTATCACCTATAAAGATCCTATAGCTTGCATGAGGGCCCTCAGATGTGTCTCGAATAGATACTCGCCAACCCAAGGCTTTGCCTATAGCTTGGAGATCATCCATTACAGCAAGCGAATCACGAATATATACATGTCCACCAGGCCTTAGAATTCGATCCATTTCAAGCATGATAGTAGTGATATTGCATCTGAAAGAATATAAATATATCAAATAAATGCACAGTAATTACTAGACCATGAACATGTCGAGATGATCCATTTTAAAATATAAAAGCTGCTGTTGGTTAAACATGACTTTAAAATGACATCCACCACCAAAACTAATCCCCATTTTTCTGGTATCCTCCCCCTCCCCCCCCCAAAAAAAAAAAGAAACCCAACCCACCTTTTTTTCTAACTGCAGCATGGTCAAATTTTGAAACTTAATGCAGAACATCAATTCAGATCTTATCATGACTAAAATATGACATCATAGGATACCTCATAGGATACCTTTTTCGCTCAATGGAGAAGAGCCCAGCAGCATGCAACAAATCATAGGTTCTTGGATATGTGTCAAATGGCTCACACCTATCATATGCATCTTGTTAGACATGATTTACAATAACTAAATTGGCTCAGTAGCAATAACTAGCTAGTATTAAATTATCACAACATATTGAAGAGTAACAAAAACAACACAAGTAGAAAAGGGAAAATGATGCATGCATTCTGAGATGCTATAGGCAAAAAAATAAAACATTTGCCACTTCTAAAAGTTCTCTTCACATAATTCCAATCACTCACCCCATTTTAAAGGTTTACATCTTGCTTTTCACCCGGAATAAAATCCTCCATCCTCCGACACATTTTCTCTTATATTAGCAAGCCTGACCTCCTTTTAATGAGAAACTATAACTGAATGAGAAGAACAATCTTAGGTCATTTCTGCCAACCTCACTGGTTTAGAACAACTGTGCTAATTACAAATTTCAGGACTTATAATCATAAAACATTTAACTCTACAGGTATAATTAGTTTGCTTCTAATTTACTCTTATAACTAGTTTGATTTTATTTGTGCTTTTAGAATATCTTAAGCCGAAAACCTTTATTCAAGAAAAGCATCCCTGACATGCTTTACTTAGCTTCAAGCATCTTTTCAGGACTGGCCTTTTGTGAAGAGTTCTTGAAAAGCTAAAGTTATATAAAGCTAAAGCCAATATAACAGTCAAGGTCCATGACATACTTTCAAATGAGACCAAGCCACAACCAACCTACATTCTATACAGATTAATCTAATTTGCTTCAAGCGAAATACACGTATGTTAGGTAATGTACACAATCACATCTTACCAGGTTTTTATTCGTGTACAAATTACATGTAGGACAAGGAATAAACAACAGCATGTTAATATTATAAATAAGATTCAGTCCCATAAATAAATAATAAAAAAAGGATTCAGTCCCATACCAGTCATGCATAACTCCAATAAGTCCACGGTCATATATAACAGGCAGTGTGTTGGGCCCATTAACAGGTACCACATTAAGAACCCAGCAGTCCAATCGGTTCTGGATTAATGCTGCTGCAAATCTGCCAGATGCAAAACAGAAAAGTGCAAATTGAAAGGAACATGAACATCAGAAAATCAAATTTTAAGTGCTATGTTCAACATATGAACTAAATGGAACCATAGAATACAATAAAACAAAACAAGTAGAAATACATACCCTCCAAAACCAGCTCTCATGTCCAACACATTTCTAAGTTTGAAATTCTTCCATTTCAGAGCACGGACATAACTTTCTATAATCTCATTCCAGTATTTCGACTCAGCCTTGAATAGCTCTTTCCTAGAAATATAAGCATCGAATTGTATGCTCTGAAGCCTATCAGGAGGGTTCTGCAGACGTGCAGGCCACTTGCTAACATTTGCACCATATGCATCCTCAGGTAGTCGAGTAATACATGGCTTCAAATCAACATACCTAAGTTTATCACAAGGTGGAGTTATTGCCGCAAGAACATGGACAGAAACCGCTCTCAACAGTCAGCAATAAACAAGAATCAGAACGCATGGAGAGCTCATTAACCAATTCACAACTTTACTAGTTCGATATCCCTGCACAATGAAGTTGTCAAAATCTCCAAATCTGCTCTGCAAAGGCTCTTCATATATGGACCTTAGCAGAAAGTTGAAATGGTTCAGAATTCAGTGACTAAATTGAAATATAGCATTGAAAGCCAGGTAAGAGACCAAGCTTTCAATTGATACCACTCCCATTCTGAAAATTCGCTCCTCCCCTCACCCTAGCCGCAAAAGCAAACTTTATCTTACTTTTAGCCCACATCTTTTTCCCCAAATATATTGTCTTCAAATCCTCGAGTCAAACTTTTCATGTCAATTAGAGAAGTAAACCATCAAATATGCTCAATCTAAAACAAAATACATAAATCTCGACAAAGAAAATAAATCTTGACAAAGAAGTCACCCTTTGTGCCCCAAATGTTCTAGGGCCAAATATGATGGGTAAGCAACCACGTTTAGTCCAAACTATGCATGTTTTCTTACTTAATCGGCTTGAATGTTGACCTTATTATCTGCCCTTCAAGCTGTATTTAGTAAATGACATGATTGGATATAATAATGATGCATACTGAAAAAGGTCTTCATTAAGAATTCTCAACCGCTAAGCCACTAGTTGTGTCTTGTTCTATCAGTGCTCTAAAAGATCAGCCTCGCAATTTGATTTGTAATCCCTTTCAATACTGTGCTTGGAAAAGCTCATAACACAAGATGTGCACATGAACAAATACTGTATAAAAAGTAATAGCTCTAGCACCATCTATAACCCGCCCTTTTGTTGAGCTCCCACCATAAACACAAGCATCGCAATGCCCTTTGAAACCATTACAAGAAGTAAAAGAACATTGGAGTGTGGAAGTAATTAAACAATTACATACCAAACTTTGTCTGGGTCATCATCCTGGTCACATAGTGGTGGTTGGGTGCCATCCTTGCGGCTTAAATAGCAACTGTTATTCAAGGGCTTCTGCCATACAGCAATATATCCCTCCTTCTTCACAAGGTTCCAGCAAAGATTTGTAGTTAGGTTCTCCATCTCTGGAAAACACATAATCACATATTTTAATGACAAGATCTTGACATTGCTCCAAGTCAGTCAGTCAGTTGCAGCACGTAAATCTTATTCCACCGAAATCAGACATTCAAACTTGCATGTGACCATGGAATGTTACGGACAACAAAATGATGAAATATAACAGATTAACACAGTTGAAGGGGCATATGATAAAAAAGAAACTGCACATTCCATGGCATTACCATAATTGACATGACATGACAATTACTTTACCTTCCCATTGTTCTTCTAGGACTACTTCGTGCTTGTAAACAGGCTGTGCTGCCCAAGCAAAATATCCTCCTGCCCGAAGCAATCTATTGACCTCAAGTAGTAAAATGCCATCTTCAAACAATGTGAAAAGCACAGATTAGAATATAAAATATCCATTAATTGTCTCAACAAAGGGTAGCATAAACTACAGGTTCTATTCGCATTTTACATGAGCAGAAAAACTATAACTTTTACCAGATAAGCAAACAAGTGTCTGGTAGAATAGTATGACTTAAAAGGCATGGTATCATAGAAACACGTGATGTATGCTATTGATATCCTGAATAAGAGCTTACACGATCAAAATTTACATAAACAATAAACTGAATTGACAGTGCAGGATATTTACAAGCGAAAGTCAAAGGACATACCTTGTAATAATTGATATGGGTTTGTTAAAAGTGAACAATGGTTTCAACAGATAATGGCATATTATTATTCTTATTACTATCATAATCATCATCATATTATAAGGAGAGAGAGAGAGAGAGAGAGAGGCAATGTCGTGAAAACTACACACACCATCTCGTGTCCAGTTGACTCTGCACCTTGAACAGTGTATCAAATCAAAGGCCTGACTTGGATATAATAAACGCCGTGTTGCAAATGCAGACACCATTGCAGGCACACCCCTCTCAAGTGCAAACTGAATCTGGTTTTCGTGAACATCTTTTGGGGCTACAGACAAGGTAAGAACATTCTTTGAAAATAAATATGCACCAAAACTTGCCACACCACAACCGACATCCAAAACAACCCGGGTATTTTGACCAAAAGCAATCTCAGGAACCATCTACAAGACAAACAGAGGACAAACAATTAGACAACATAATTCCCTGCAGTTCGATTTTCTTTTACCAAATTAGGAAGATCCGTCGAACCTTCTCCATCTGATCTATGTATTTATCTGCCCCATGTATAAATTGTGTGCCACCTCCTGGAAACTTGAACTTATCCTTGTCTACTGTAATCCAGTTCTGACCCCCTTTATCCTCAACCAGCCGGGCATGAGGAACATTGCTGAACCAGACCTACATCATAAGATAAAGATTAAAAACATGAGAATTGAACATAACATTTTTAAAATGCACACCGCAATTAAGTCCAAAATATAGGATTTGGGGTAGAAAGTAAGTTGCCATTGTAGGACAGCTAAAAATCCTTCACACTAAATATCAACTACTCATCCAAAATGGTCTAGACGACTGTTAACCATACACCTTGATGCAAATCTCTAAAAGTTTCCACAATCTCTAAATCCATTCTCAAGAAACGGAAAATAGAGCAAGCTTAGCTGAATTTTTAGAAGCTGAAACTTTTTAGTACCTCGTCGCGACTTTTAGGCCAAGGAATAGGAGTTCTGTAGCCTTTAGGGCAAGGAACCAAGCAGCTCAATCCCTGGTCCTTTTCAGGACAATGGCGCTCGAATCTTTCGCCCTTCGTAGTAGAATTCAGCTTCTTGATAGCCTCTAAATTGTCCATACAGGGAATATACTCTCTCATACTCTCTGGACACACTTGAAACTTGTTAATCTTAAACGTTTGGGTTTGGCCTCCCCCATTTGAAGTAGCCTCCTCCTGCTGCCCCGAATTCTCCACCGCCTCCGGGTCAAAATCACCCACCTCAAAATCATCCGTCATCACGCCGTTTTCATCCACCACCCCCATCCTCTTCACCGCCGGCGGCGGGGGTGGCGGAGTAGAAGCGACAACAATCTGCTGTTGTTGTTGGGTTGGGGATAGAGTTGAAGCGGTGTGGTTGAAGAGGGAAGAGAGATTGAAGGTTTTATTGAAATTAGGGGACAAGGAAACGGAGGAGGAGGAGGAAACAGGTTTAGGGCTTTGGTTGGAAGAAAAGAAGAGGATTTGTTGATAGGCGTCGGATTGGGACCATTGCTTGCCTAAGTAAAAGAAAACTACAGAGACGAAGACGATAGCAGAGATTTTGATGAGAGTTGAGGATTTGAAGAGATCTACATTGCTCATCAACCCCATTGTTCTTCTTCTAACAGAAAATAATGCATTCAATCGATTCAGTAATCTGTCTCTCCAGATCTGTGATCTTCAATTCAATTTGTTGAGTATGGACTATGGAGGGAACAAAACCCTCCAACCAAAAAAAAAGTCGCCAGGAAAAGAAAGTACGGAAGTGCTCTACTGAGTCACTGAGGAAGGAGAGCAGACGTCGGTCTGTGTGGCATTGCACGTGCGATGCATGTGAGGTGTCAAAAGCGGGCCACATTTCCGGTCATTTTCCTTTCTCCGATTTAAGCCCCCACAACCACAGCTGTCTTCATCCATCGCATTCTTCTTGTCCTAGCCAAGATGGTCATGAAATTGAGAGGATATTTTCATTCCAGTTGAAACTCGCGAGAGATGGTACCTTTCATGCTGGAGCCAACCTCCAGACCCACACCTCTTTGTTACTCCACCATACCCAAACTTCTTTCTGTTTTTTCCGTCATTTGATTCCTGTATGCCCAACTGCAAGCAAAGTCGTTGTAACTTTTTTGTTATTGCATATTTCTCGCTTTTTTTTTTTAGGTAAGACAGCGTTTTTTCTTCTTTTACTTGGTTTGTTTTGTTTCAAAGCATCTGGCAACTTGTAACATCTCCACTTCCTCCGGATATCTACTACTACTACTATAAGGAATGAATGATTCCATGCGTTGAGCCAAAGGCACTTCGCCTTATTTATAGTGAAGGTATCAACGTTCCACTTGGAGAGAGAGGGGTTCAGCATACAAATTTTGTACTAGCAGAGATGAAATCTAGTTCCTCAGACAAGGATTCTATTATCAGGTTTGGATAACATCCAAAAAAAAAGGTAAAGCAACGAGAGAATTGCCAGAGAAAAACAGGTAAGAATCTTTCTCATCCTACGATCCTCCAGATTTTATATGATTGAGACTATCCAAAGGCAAGATTCTATATCAAGGGAATGGAGACCTGACGGGGTCTTGCAGCGGAGGTATAAACTATAAAGATCATCCAACCAGATTTCATATTCCCCTGTACGTTTACCTTCAAAAGCCGTAAAGCTTGCTATCGATCTCCCTGAAAATTTTGAGATCAACAAGTAATCCGAATTATGCATTCTATAATAAAGCAGTCATTCAACATTCAAGCCAAAATAAATCTTATTCAGATTTTCTGGCAGTTGATCATTCATATACTTGAGAAGTCTTAACATAGCAACACCCTCTAGCCCTTCACCTCATGCTGATATACAGTGAAAGCCCCCCCCCCCCACCTTTTCTTTTTTTTTTTCCCCCAACCACCAGGGCAGAATGGTTAGAAAAGAGAACTCCTCCAGCGACCAAGAAGAATCAAAACTAAACAATATACTATAGACATGCTAGACATAACTATGACTTTTAGATGCACCTGCTTAAACAAGTTATTTTTCACTCTTGTATACACGACGATAATACTACAGCCGCCTCCGAATGCGCCTGACATTAGGATTCACTGACTCCGCTGCAGCACCGTCAGCCACCAAGTCAATCCCAAATATACTGCTGCCACTTCTTTTCTTACTTGACATTAGGTTTGGTTTCTCATCCACTGAAGCAATTGTTTCCAGCAACTCCGACAACAGTGAGGGGCAGCTCAATTCTAAATGTCTGAAGCCCTCTGACTGCATAACCACTGAGGCAGAAGGATCAAAAAAGTTCAGCAATTATATAAACAAATTGCACATGCTTAAAAAAACTGTCAAGTTATATTGCAGATGTCAATCTCAAAACAAAGCCTATTTAAACAGATGCACTGAAGAAAGCACTATTTCATCACTCAAGGCCCCAGTGCAGTGCAAGTGAATGCAATCCAAATTAAGGAATTTAAAGGAAAAAAGAACTACATGTTTATGAAGAAAACAAAACTTTTAACAAGTTCATCACTGCTCATGCACAAAAACTTGCAACTGTCGTACATTTTATCATTAAAAAGCAACAGAGTAAGAAACCATGATGGCAAGAGTGTGATTTCAGTTTTCAGACAGTCTCCCCCAAAAACCAAGTCCAATTTACCTGAGCTAGAAGAAGAAATCAATCAAAACTCGCAAGTGTCATTACAAAACTGTGTAAGCACAAAACGAAAACACTAGCCGAGGTATTTCAAACCAATAACTGATCAACAGTTTCAGACTGAATTGAAACTTGTGTCCTGATAATCTTCAACTTTGAATTTAACCACATTCAGTATTTCCAGAATAGCAAATTAATATCCCTAAAGCTCATTGTTAACTAAAAGCAGAAGTCTTCCTCACCTATTGGTCATCTGACAAAAACGAGAGAATTAACTTCTCTGGACTTTAAGACATCTCTAATGACTATTCATTATTATGACTCATAGGATGCTAGCTTTCTACAACGATGGAAATGGAGCTGGCACTGTCATGTCCAAAAACCAAAAGATCTCAATTTCTCCAAAGATAAATCATTTCTCGCACACTTGATGAGTATTAAATGTCCACAATGAGTGAGCAAGCATACAAACTGTATGAATGATACATCCGCAGATAAACAGACAAAAATACCATAATCAAATAACCTGAAACAGTGCACCGCTCAGATCTACGGACTACACGCACCTCCCAAGTTTGTTGCTGCAAATTTCAAACAGATGGCTTTCAGCTGTAAACAATGGTGTTGTTCAGCTAGGGAAAGAGTCGTTGCCACTGTATCAGCACTGACTTCTTCACATAATCTTGCTTCACATAACTGTTTCAGCCTATCTAAACCATACCGGTCAGCAGCTGCCAAGAGATGCTGCAACATGATAGTTGATGTGCACATGGAAGTTGATCCAGTAATCTCATGTAGATCAGGAAGGTCATCCGAGTAAATAAAATGGAGCATTACCTACAAAACGTATGACATCCAACACAGTTAATTTAGACCAATAGGGACATCAATCACAAGAATCCAAGGAATTACACCAGTATTTACAATCAATCAATTGTCACAGAGAGAAACCTCAGAAGGCCATCTAAAGCAAGCCTCTATGACTGTGTTGACCAACTGGTCAAGCACAAGCCTTTGATTTTACATGTAGATCAGCAAAATAAAGCAGCATTTTCAATCTTCAGGAGACTCTAAAACTACAAAATGATTCACTTGTATACTCAGATTGTATCAACCTTTTAACTTGTTTGAGCTTCAACCAATTCATTATGTGAAACTTCTATAGTACTATGTTTGTGACCTCTAATGATCAGTAATGTGTGATTAGAAGTGCAGCAGCGACAAGCCCATTAAGCCATTAGACCTGCAGTTCCCTCAAAACCAAACAAGAAACTCTATGAGATTATTCTCTACCGGAGTCATCTGCCATTAGAGTATAGGGAACTAAAGAACTGCTCAGTATTTATATACAACGCTCTCCACCAGTGATTGTGGTGGACCTAACATACTTTCATGGATGAGCCAAGATTATCATAAAATGTCAAGAAGCCTCGTGTACAAGCCCATGCATCCCATAGAAAGGGATGCAAGCTTTTAAAAAATAGTAATAATAATAATGCACTTCCAATTAGATAAAGCATATGCCAGTAACGCTGTACAATTTCTACTAATTCTAAAACCAAAGATAAACTGTAAGGAACAGATACAAAAAAATTGAATTACCTTGAAGATAGAGGGTTCAATATCGGCAAGTTCTACTATCTCTTTATTGGGATCTCCAATAAGTCCAAAAAATTGGGCTCTAAATACAGGAGAGCGAGCAGCAAGGATCAACTTATGGGCTTTGAATGCCTCGTCACCAACTTGAAAAGTTATATCACTGCCAATTCAGACTCCAGCAAGTACTTGAGATTCTGGCCCATGTCTGATGGTGGTACAGAAATAGTATACTGTTTGGGTCCTTCAACACGGGTTCTAACAACTCCAACAGTACAATGCATTGCAAGGCAATCATCCTTGAGATAATCAGATGTTTCTAAACTGGTTCTTCTGAAGAAACGTTTGTAGCCCCTATACAAGCAATAAGGAAATTCCGTTGGATTTGGAGTTATTCCATCTCCACTCCTATGCAAAGAATTAAGAAGGGGGTCTGAAGTACAACTGAGCTAGACTACACTCCATTAAGACATACCAACTAAGCCAATTTTCACAAACATGCTACTACAAAAGTATATGTAGTACATGCCAGCGCATAGCATCTGAATGCAGTTTTTGAGAGAGTCCAGCTAACATTTGTAGGTGTTTTGCTTCTAAATTCAAAAATAACAAGT
Organism: Coffea humblotiana; assembly: GCA_023065735.1. Taxonomy (NCBI): domain Eukaryota; kingdom Viridiplantae; phylum Streptophyta; class Magnoliopsida; order Gentianales; family Rubiaceae; genus Coffea; species Coffea humblotiana. The sequence goes on along the minus strand of CM041209.1, from coordinate 5,521,524 downwards.
ACATTAGAACTTAAGACTTTGAGCATTGCTAATTCCAAAATTATTTTCATTCCCAAATTATTCCGTTATAGCACACATATTTCAGGGGAAAAAAACACTGTCCCTCATCACAGACAATCAACAAAGAAGAAAAACAACAATTACACCTCAGCCCTTTTGAAAAACCCTAATTTCAGCGCAATTTAAGCCTACAATATACCCAACTCAATGCAACGAACAGCTCCCGTCTGACATGAATAACCTAGAAAAATTAAAAAGGTTAAAGCATTTAAGTAACCTGAAAAAAAAAATCATACCACATGCTTCCTCTGTATTTCAAGGTATAAGGTCCACTCTCCAACGCGCGGTCGAAATGACTATGGACTTTGTGCTTGCCTTTGCCGCTCTGGTCCAAAAGGGTTAGCTCGAACAAAGCCCTCACATCCGTACCCTCGCTTGCCAGGGCGATGAACACCGACACATACATGGACGAATCCTCTATGTTTTTACCGTCGGGGTAAAAGTAAACAGCCCAATCGTAACCCCCAACGCTAAAAGTGTCACTGGAGATGTATTTACCAGGGCCCATACCCTTGGCCAACGAGTACCCCCTGATGGTGAAATGGTGGGAGCCATTGACGGTCTCGTTGATTGATTTCGAGCTCGAGTCGTTAGTATTGTTGTCCCAATTGACAATCATTTCATTGGAGTTTGAAATTAATCCAGGTGGTGGGAAATTAGGTTTCGAAACCCTAGAAGAGGTTGAATCGAATTGAATGGAATCGCAGATGGCTGAATAGTTAATTGCGTGGATTAGGGATTATAGGAACTGGAAATATTTACAAAATGGACGGTAATTTTGGGGAAATTTAAAGGGGCGAGGTTAGAGACGAGGATTGGGCGGGGAAATGGCCAAGGTGAAACGGGGGGAGCCGGGGCTTTAGCAGAAGCGAGGAGGGGAGATGGACGATGTTTTGGATACTGTTTGGGGAGGTAATACTCATATGAGGGGCTCAATGGAGATTATCTTTTACTTAGGACAAAAGAAAAAATGGTGTTTTCCTACCGTGCCAGTAAGGGGTAAGGTGGTGGGAGAAAAACTCCAAAAAAAAAGGTGATTGTAGCAGGGGGTGTGGCTGAATCTACACTCGAATGCTAAATTTACATTTAAAAAGTTTTATCAATATATTAGATATAATATGATACTTATTAGGGGTAAAGCTTCTTTTTTTCATTTTTTTAACCTTTTTTTATGCTTACAAAAAATAAATTTTACTCTAACTACCAAATAACATGTTGCGAACATAATCAAAACCAAATATTGTCTTAACTATCACAGCACATCTTGCTAACCAAATGAAACAATAAAAAAGTATAATTATCAAGATAACTATACTTTTAAAAAAAGTTAAAAGGATCAAAGTTTTTGTTGAGTAATGAAACTCGTCTTATTTTGATTGCTATTTTTAGGAGTTTTTGTAGAAAAAAAATATACTTCAACGATTTGATATGTGTGAAATAAAAAGATCATTGAAAAATATGTTCACGAAAAACGTAAAAAATTTTCATCGGAAAATCAAAATCCAAACAAGTACAGTCTATTATTGGGGTTATCTTGCAACTAGTAGAGTCAGAATAAAAGGACAGTATTATCTACGACTAATGGTTACATTAAATCTTTAATCAATGTTTTCTCCACTTAATTTCTCTGCATTCAACATTCCCTTTTTTTTTTATTTCTCCTATACTATTGGGACTCACCACTTGCCCCGTGTGCTTTGTTTGGATAGAGCATTTTTTTGTGATGTGATGTATGTAAGATAAAAAGATGGTTGAGAATATAAAAATGTGGATTGAGAAATATATTTATAATGCAAGTAAAACATTTTTTTTGAAAAATTTTGCTATCCAAACATGATGCAAAAAGTCATTTCAATTTATGTAGTAAAAAGAATCACATATTATTCTTTTATTTTCTTTTCGATAATATACAAAGCGCCATGCTTTTAGCAAGGTACGGTTGGAACCAAACCTAGTTGATCTGCTGCACTATTTACAACACAATATTTATAATTGGTATTTTCTCTTTTCTGTTTTTCAATTGAGAATCTAGAAATATTTCTGTATGCCGATATTCACATAAATACTTTTTGTCTTTGGAAAATGTAAATTTTCCTTTTATCCATTCAAGAAAACCAAAACCATCAAACTTTATCAATAAGGAAACTCTCATATGGTTCTGCATGTTGATGCAATACGGAACTTTTAACTTGGAGGATTTCAGATTTAGGGTGCCAAGTTTTCTTGCAGTACTTTTGAGGCAAGTTTTATTTGCGTGAAGTTGTTCATTTTCTTATATATATATATATATATATATATATATATATATTTTTTTTTTTTTTCTTATGCCATGTTGTAAGTACTTTACTTTTTGTTCAGTAATAGCAAAGGTATTTGTTGCCATCAACACATATGACACATATACATACATATATATATATGTGTTGCCCTCCCGTATCTCCACACACCTCTCCCATTTTCAATTCCCAAACTTATAATTTGAACCTGAACTCAATAGCTAAGAGAGTTATAAAAATTATTTTCTAACTATTGAACTAATCCTAGTGAATTAATGTATATTATGATTATCGTACGCACTACACAAATAAGCCCTTGTGTAGTAAAAGAACACGAGAACACAAAGGGATGGAGAAAATATTTCAGTACAAAGTCCACAAAAGGCCCGTCAAAAGTTCTGGCGCACTACATTGTTCTATACTAAAATGACGGGTTTGTTTTTTGGAAAATTTTTAAAAAATTTACTATATTTTATTGTAAATTTTGTTTAAAAAAAACTTTTGTGTATTTGAGAATGTGGAGAAAAAAAATTTTATTTCCTTTTTCATTTTCATTTTCTTTCTTTTTGTTCCATTTATTTTCTCTCTTCTTATTCTTCCCCACGTCACCATTACTCATCTTCTTTCCTCCCTCCGCACCATCAACCACAAAAGGCATCTCGCCCTTCCCTTTTCTCTCTCTTCTTCTCTCTTTCTCCTCTTCCTCCCCCTCTCTCTCACCCTATCTTCTCCTCGACGACCTCTGGTTGCATGATCAGAGTTGGTCGCTCGACCAAAGGTCACCAGGGAGGAGATGGAGTAAGGGAGAGGAAGAGGACAAAAGAAAGAATGAAGAAAGGGATAAGAGAAGAAGGGAGGGAGGGACGAGGACAGGAAAGAGAGGGGAAAAAAAGGGGGGGAGGGGAGGAAGGGAAGGTGTTGACGATAGATGATGCAGATATAGTGCTAGCAGCTATGGTAAGTTAAGGTGGGGGAGGAGAAAAAAAATAGGAAAAAAGGAAAATTTTTATTTATTTTTAGAGTATATATTTTAAAGATTATGAGATGTTTTAAAGGGTTACTGTGGACAAAGTTGTAAAAAGCCAACAATTTTTAGCCTTTTTTCCTCAGCCTAAGGAAACGGTTTGTTTGGATAGTAAACTTATTCCAAATAATATTTCGTTTGCATTATAAACACATTTTCTAACCCATCTTTTTATATTCTCAATCACCTTTTTATCCCATATACATCACATCACAAAAAGTGCTACAATAATTATTCCAAATAATATTTCAAGTAATACTCTATCCAAACAAACCCAATTTAGCCAGGTTGATATCGGGAGGAGCTGAACCAATGATTGGTATGGGCTGCTTCCGATGATAACATAAGGTTGCTTCTAGTGTGGCAAAGTGGGAATTTCTTCCTACCATGGCCAGAACCACTACAATCACAAGAAGTTTCCCTGGTACCATTGTGCAAAGCTTACGGGTCCACATAGGCTTAGGCAACCGGTAGGCAATCATAGGTGAATTACGTAGTAGAGGAATGTGGGACTTTCTAAAGGGCTTCTTTTTTTTAAGGACTTTCTAAAGGACTAAATTGCATATATGTCTATACATTAGATTGGGTTGATAAATTAATCATCATCTAGGTAAATGCTCAATTAGGAGAACATAAAGAACCGAGAGGCAATAAGACATTAAATGCCAAATTGCTTTTCTCAAAACATGAATCCAATGCCATCATTTTCTAATTTTAATAATATTTAATTTTTGTGTGTATGCTTATGAAAAATTTCTTCAATTTCTCTTATGATGGCCAACTTTATTGCTGAACCAAGTAACTAAAACTAATTATTTACTAAAAGTTTATTATTCACTCTCACTATTATTAGTTAATGATAATGAATTTTTGTTGAACCCATGAAATGTTTGGTAGTAACTAAAACAATATAGGTATACCTTTTACATTTTTTCCCTTTTTCCTACTTCTTTTTCTTCTAAATTTTCTTCACTCTTTCAATTTGTTCTAGTATTTTTTTAAGTTAATATAATACTAGTGTACATGACGTTTATAAGCGTATGCAAGTAATTAAAAGGGTTATTATCACTTTACCTCCCTTAAACTATATCACTATTATCAGTTTACCCCCTAACGTGATCTTTTAGTCACTTAACCCCCATAAATAATGCAACTCAACATGTCAATAAATCTTGAACAAAATACCCTTTTATTCTATAGCATTACTACATTATTTTCTAGTGATACAATGGCTCTAATCCCTAACATTATTTTCTAGGCATTTTACTTCATTGTTAATCTAACTAGCATAGTAAAAAATTTGTAAATGTATTTACCTTTTTTATATATAATTAAAAATAAAAAAAGGTGGAATGGTTATTCATCATTTTGTTCACTTTAAAAGATCCCAAAACATAAAACTAAAAGGATTTTTTCAATTTTATTTTTTCACACTTATTAATACTGCGAACAGAAAATTAGATTTTACGAAGAAAGAAAATAAAGAAGATTCTAACATTATCATATTACTTTAAAGTTGTCGGTATTAGGATTGGAATTGAGTGATAAACAGAAAAGTAAAATAATAAAAATATTTAACTCTTTCTTATTTTTATTTATTGAAAAAAGAATTGACCTCTCTCTCTCTCCCTCCCTCCTAATCTTTATATATATATATATATATATTTATTTATTTATTTATTTATTTATATTTTCAATATTAATAAGATTACCAAGGAAAAAAGATTAATACTCGCTACTCTAAATTTTTATTATTCAAAGAGGAGAGTATTTTCTTCTAAAATTTATTATTATTTTATCTACAATCTCAATTCTAGTTTCTTGAAGTATTATGTTAATTAAGTTTATGATTACTCGTCTACAAATTCGATATTAATTTAAAAGTCACCATATTACATATAAGATTACTTACCTAATTTCTAAATTTAAATTAAAATCTACTTGGTCAATTATGTCACGATTCTGATTTCTTGAAGTACTGTGTTAATTATGTTTCTAATAAATCATCTACAATTTTGATTCTAATTAAAAAGCCACTATCTATTCAACTTATAAAGTTAGAGAGATCGCAGTTAGTGTAAACTTTTTTATGTCATTTTTAAAATTTTCTATTTTATCCTTAAAGAAAAACTAATTTTTGCTCTGACTACTTAATCACATTTTGCCAATATAACTACTGTAACTACTCTAAACAATTGTTGTGTTTAAATAATGTGTTGGGTCTCACCTCTTTACTTTATCGTCAAGTGCATTTGTTTGGATATGTATATTAATTTGAACACAATATTGTAATTAATATTTGTCTAGATATCGTTGCTTGCTCATTTCAATGGATTTGCTGTCATTAGATAATCCATATCACAACAAAATCTTTTAATTTAGCACTTACTTTTAAGAGTAAATTTTGATTTTTACTATAATTGGGTATCCTTATCATTAGATAATGTTAATATTTAAAAATTCTCAAATTTTGACACTATTTTACTAGTCAAATTTGTGATTTATAGTCTGTCATGTCCAGTACAACTAGTTGCAAAGTTAAAACTTAAGTTGGTAACTATCTAATTATTTCAATAGTTCAAACGTTTCGATCTCTAAAACTTTTGTATTATGTGATTTATGTTTATAATTATTTTATCTATAATCTCAATTCTAGTTTCTTGGTGTACTATGTTAATTATATTTATAATTACTCATCTACAAATTTGATATCGATTTGAAAGTCACCATATTGCGTATAAGATTACTTATCTAATTTCTAAATTTAAATTAAAATCTACCACATCAATTATGTCACGATTCTGGTTTTTTTGTAATACTATGTTAATTATGTTTCTAATTATTCATCTATAATTTTGATTCCAGTTAAAAAGCGACTATCTATGCAATATAAAAAGTTAGAGGGATCGCAGTTAGTGTAAGTTTTTTAATGTCATTTTCTAAACTTTCAAATTTATCCTTAGGAAAAAACTTTTAATTTTGCTCTAATTACTTAATCACATTTTGCCAATAGAACTACCCTAAGTATTGTAATTACCAAATTACTATAACCTTATAAACCAAGATTCTTCAATAATTTATAATAAATGTATTTTTGTAAAAAATAAAATTAAAATAAAATTAATTCCTTTTAATTATTTTATGCATATAATTACTCATCTACGTCAATTAATAATTAAATTTAAACAGTCATAACTCTTTTGTCAAGTAAGCATTTATAGTTTAAAATTGGAGTGCACATGGCTTCATTTCCACATATCTCCAAGGATTATTGCATTTGACCAATTTGGCCTGAGGAGCTACTCCCCCAATTGATGTCAATTTTTGGGTGCAAACAAGTGCCCATAAGTTGTTGAGAGACTTGCATTTTATTTCTCTTAGAATTACAATGGGACCCATAATCAACCCCTTCTACCCGGTATCCAGTAGTTCATTTAATAGCTGCATCCTGCCCGGCCCCACAATGATGTCTTGGCCAAATTTGCTTCGCTCTTCCCACCATGCACAGATGAATCAGCTTTCCACCATAGATGGAACCGATAACATAATGGTAATCGTCGGTCACTTATTGCAAAATGCCTGACCCCATATTCAATGATTATTAAGGAGAAGGACATGTTAACAAAAAAATCTGGTAGAGGATTGAATTGATACCAAAATATGGAGGCATTAGAAGATTGGCAAAATACGAATGTGAATATGAGGCTCAAGAGATGTATCATTAGCCGTACATTTATCAAACGAGTGGCTTCACGGATCCGTACCCGGAACACCACTTGAAACAAGTGGCCTTGGAAATGGTTCTGGGTGTATGATTGGGAACTAATTTGGGTTTTGTTTCATGTCTTCATTTCAAGCCGTGAGATTCGCGTGTTCCAAAGTGGGCCAATGGGTCAGTGCTACTAAACGAAGCTGTTACAAAGGTCCAATCACCTTGATCAACTTCATTCTTCTGAATTGGATAGGCCTCAAATATCTCTCATGTCTTTACGCCATCCTGTTAAATTAGGCTTCGGCCTAAGCAATAGTATACGGTGTCGATCGCCTAGGCGATGACTGGAATCGAAATAATTCAAAATTTTCTTGCCCCAAAGAAGTGAAAAAACTTCCACTCATCCACCACCATACAACCTTTTAAGCTGGGCAATGGATGTACAAAGACAATAATTCATCCGGTCAAGTAGATCGGAGAAGGCAGTCATTCATTTTTTTATTTTGGGGCAATCATTCATCTTTAAAACCAACATAGAATCCCGATTAGTCCAACTAGTGTGTTGTTTGCCCGTAGAGTGTCTTAAAGTCAAAATAATTGAACAATTTTTCAGTTGAAGTGTCAAACCAATGAAGTTACCTAGTGTATTTTGTAGCAAGTAGAGTTACAAATGAATTAAACTGTTTGTGAGTCAAATCAGTTAAAATTCAACTTGACCCTGATTGATATTGAATTCGAGTTGATTGAGTTGAGTTCGAATGAATTAAATTGAGTTATCGAATTCAAGTCGAGCATTAAAAAAATTTAATTTTTTAACTCACGAGTCAATTAGAATAATATATTTTTTATTTTAATAACAAAATTACACATATATATTTTTTGATTTTTTTATTATTTATTAAAAAAATTATTTTATTTATTTTTAAAAAATAAAATAATTTCAATTATTTTTTAAGTCCAATTAGATTTCAACTCAAAATTCGATTAGATTTGAATTGAAATCGAATTTAACACTAAAAGCTAGTCAAATCCGAACTCGGTAATGTTGAATTGAAATCGATCACTTCCGCTCGTTTGCAGCTCTAGCAATAAGAAGCAAGCACGCACACAAAAACACCCATTGGACACTTTTCAGAAAAACTACTGCTGTTTGGACCCGGCAATGCATCTTCAGTATCCCCAATAGCAGCACGCCACCTAGGCATTCCAAGACCCCTTGACCCGGAGAAGCACTCACCAAACCTTTTTCTCTGGACGCGTGTTAATTGCTGAACGACTTCCAAGCAATTAAGCCAAACTACTAGCCACATGGGCCCCACAAGAAAGCTTGAGACACCAAAATCGAGGGGGAAAAAAAATAGTAAATCAATAAAAGAAAAAGGCTGAGGGCAATGGACCACATGGAGACACAATTATGATTAGACTTTAATCTCCTATGGAACACGTTGGCAATGTTAGGAAACAACCCACGCCAGCCATCACGCATGGTCTATGGGACAGTGTCTTTGGGAGAAAACCGGCCTTCCAGAAACTTCCACCAAACTCCTGGCTATTAATCCCGGACAGATCCGTCGGTTGATATTTCGACACGGTGGATGGAAGTCCACGCAAGCATCCGAGGTGGGCACCCCCATTTTCTGGAAAAATGATACGCCCCCTTTCTCTGCTTTAACGGCACTTTCCATTTGCCACAAAACAACCAAATTACTTCTCCTCTTACTCTAAAAAGCCATTCCCACCGGAAAAACCCCACCAAGAATATCAAAAAAACCACACTAAAAAAAAAACAGCAAAAAAGATTTTTTAAACTTCTTTTTCTTGTTGGGTGGGTATTTTGTTGTATTTATTGGGAATAAATTATTGGGAGATGAACGGAAATGGAGAAGGAGGTGAAGAAAGTTTGAGTGTGAAAATGGAGGTGGAGGGTGGGGAAAGAGAGATTAGTGTATATGTGGGGCTATTTGCCTGGGGCTTTGCCGCAGAGGTCGCCGCTTTTATCGCCGGTGGTGGTGAGGCTCCCGCAGTCGATTGGGGCGGGAACTTCTTGGAAAGATGTTTGTGGCGGAGGCTGTGGTTTTGCTATGGCCATTTCAGGTAACTTTTACTTTTTTTCTTTAAATTTTTGTTTCCTATTTTCTGTTTTGTAGTTAGCATTTGATGGGGACTCTCGTATGACTGTTTGAGTTGAAGAGACTGTAGCATTGTGGTAAAGAAGTCACATTTGCTGTTGAATTAAGTTTGAGGTGGTCAGTTTCTTGAATTAGCTATAATCAGAGTCTTTTATGGAGCGAGATTCGTATGCAATGGTTGAATGCATTGATTTGATTATTATTTTTTGTTAAACTTTGGAAGTTTTCTGCTCTGGTTTCAATTAAGAGTTTAAGGTCCCATTTTGATCATTATGTTCTCAGACTAAAATAAAAAGTAAGGAAATTTGCAAAAATAATCTGTTCTTCTAACAGTTCTCCTGTACTAGAGCACAATTTGATTTCTGAAGTATTTGACACTTTCGAAAACTTGTGAATCGGAAGAGAAAACCTCTAATCAGAACCAAATTTACTCTCGAAATCTTCTCCTCTTTGATTAGTGTTCAATCTTAGTAATTTCTTGAAAAACAAGTATAAGAAAATGCTTTCTTATGATTTCATTGACTAAATTCCAAGTTCCATAGGAAGAGAAAGTCAGCAGGGGTAGAAGTGAGGATACTATACAAGGGTAGAATCATCTTTTTTATCCTTAATTCATTGTGTTGGTGGATTTTGCAATTCTACTGTATCAGCTGTGAGGAAGTTGGGCCTTTTTTCCGGGAATTATATCTAAGGCTTTAGATTGGGGCCTGACAGTTCCAATTATAATTGCTTGGGAATTTGAGGTTTATTTCTGTTGCTATTCTCAAAATTTATTTATTGGCACTTCGACTTGTAAGCCTTTTCACATTTATCTTGTTTGATTTACTAATCTACCATTCAGAGTCACTCAATTTTGGATTATATTTTGTATTCATAAAAAGCAACTAACGGGTTCTTTTCTTTCAGTTTTAAAGCTTTTCTCACTCCGAACGTTATATGGTTAAGTGCTTAAATTTGTATAGCATTTGGTTGAAGGTCACCTAGTTTAACTGATAAATGTTAGAAAGATTTGTCTGTTAATTAAGCATCTTATGTTTGTTTCTGTCGTTCTGGGAACTTTCTTGTACCAGTGCTTATGTATTGGTATATTACTTTATCAGAATCTGGGAAGCTCATTACTTGGGGTTCAGCAGATGATTTAGGTCAAAGCTATGTGACTTCTGGAAAGCATGGGGTATGGACTATTGAAAACACGATTCTTTGATTTTCTGGTTTTTTTTTAATTTGTTTTCTGAATTAATCAACTAGCTTGCTTTGATTGATATGGTAAGGAAATGCCAGAGCCTTTCCCTCTTCCTACTGATGGTTCAATTGTCAGAGCTGCTGCCGGTTGGGCACACTGTGTTGCAGTTACAGGTAGACTTTGACTTGTGTATTTCTTCAGAAGATAAAGTAGAGCTGATTATCTATAGCTGTAATGGGTTGAAGACAAACTCAAACACAGAAATGAATCACAACTCAAAACACCTTGCTTGTATGATACTAAAGACATCTGGCAGGAGAACATAATCCTTTCTCCTACTATGGTTCTGGTTGCACTAACGCGCGGTCAATTGGAGAAAAGTTGACCTTTCAAATCAGAAACTCCATTCGAAATTGATGTGGGCTTTTGCTACATTCATCCTCTTTAACATCATATTCTATCAATGACAATGCTCCCTTTTCAGTGATGTTCTATGACTAGTTCTCTGATAAGCTCATCCTTTGCTGCTCCTTACTGTTTCCTTCAATATCCATCTCTTGCTTTTCTTAACTATCAAACTTCATTTCATTTTTCAACCTATCCTTGGGATTGTACCATTCAACTTTTGTAACTTTTTGTTATGATTATGCTCCTATTACAGTTAGTGTATCATATCTAGTTGCTGCCGTCTTTCAATATATCTTTTGTCATTGCAGGTCACATTCATGATGGAGTTATCAATTTCAAATATCATTCTGTCTCTCTTGGCTTTCTAGTAGTACTTATAATGTTGTATAAATTAGATAATCTGATCCACTTGGGGTTGCTAGTTCCCAATTCAATGCTTTGGCTTTTTAATTTTTTGGTAGTCAGATGCCTATATAGCTTTATTTTGCTAAATAAGTATCAATATCAACCGCAGAGAGTGGGGATGTGTACACTTGGGGATGGAAAGAATGCGTTCCTTCTGGGAAGGTCTTGGGGGACCCATCCCTGGGGCTAGGCATGGAGAAGGATGTCACTGAGAGACAAAGTTCATTTTCATTGGAGCAAGGTAATGGCCTCACAGGAGATAATGTGCTACTATATGCTGTTTGATTTTATTCACTAATACGTTTCAAGCAACCATATTTCAGTGAGCCCTCGGTCCCAAGGATCAAGGTCTACGAGTGGAGCAATTCCCAATGTTGATAAAGGAGGAGGTGAGGAGACAGCAAAGCGAAGAAGGATATCATCGACAAAACAGACAGCTGAGAGCTCATCATCTGGTGATGAAACCCTTTCAGCACTGCCTTGTCTGGTCACACTAAATCCAGGAGTAAGGATTGCTGCTGTTGCTGCAGGTGGCCGCCATACATTAGTACTGTCAGGTAATTCAACCTATTGTCGGTTACTGGTCTCTTACCTTTGGCCCTAATACACAATATGTTTGCATTTTAGACTTACAAGTCTCTAGGAGATTCCAATGTTGAAGATAGAGTTGTCACTTGATATACCCTACTTTTCCCGAAGTTTCAGATATCGGACAGGTGTGGGGATGGGGCTATGGTGGTGAGGGTCAGCTAGGTTTGGGTTCCCGCATACGCATGGTATCATCTCCGCATCCCGTACCTTGCATTGAGCCATCTGCCTTTGGAAAGGATAGAACCATGGCAACCTCAAGAGGAAGCATGGCATCAGAGGGACATAACTTTAGAGTTCCGGGAAATTATGTAAAGGGAATTGCATGTGGAGGCCGACACAGTGCAGTAATTACAGGTGAGTACTCATGATTGGCTTTGTTTCAACTATGAGCACCATTTGTCAAGATCCAAAAGTAACTAAAGTTCTTTAGTCATGCTGCTTGTTTCAGACATAGGTCCATGTTTTCTGAATCATATTTACATTTCTCCTCACTTTTGTGGAAACTTTCTTGTAGTCATTTGATTCCGTAGGTTCCTTGTATGGAAAATTTTGGCACTTCACTATTTGAATTGCATCTTTTGCCTGCGTTTTGACATACTAAATCTCACTGATTGCACCGTTAGCATATTTAGATTTTCTTTGATTTTTCATTTGAAAACAGATGCAGGAGCACTACTCACTTTTGGCTGGGGACTATATGGACAAGTGAGTTTTTGCTGTTGAATTAAAACTTCTGCAAGCTTTTGCTCATCTCACAACTACTAGCATGACAATACAAGGGTCCATGTCTTTGGTTTGTACGTATGGAGTTTAGACCATAGAAGTATGATATTGGGTGGGAAATTGAAGAGGTGTGAATGGTATGAGCAATCCCTTCGTTAAGTTGTAAATCAATTCTTCTTCATTGACAAATTCAGGACTAGGCATCAAGTTATTTATCTGGTTTGATAGCTTTTTGGTTGGAACTCTTTCAAATTGAACTGACTTTTTGCAAATTGGTGCTTGCCTCTGTTATTAGGAGCTTACAAGATGGCTGTATAACATAGTTGGGTTCAATGCCAAACATGACACAAAACTTAGTTCCTTAACTTGTTCTGTGCTACTCAAGATATTCTTTTACTATATTACTTCATTATTGAAGTATTCAGTTTTCCGATTCTATGACCATTCGGAAACTACTACTCTATGACCATTCGGAAACTACTATTCTATGACCATTCGGAAACTACTCCTGCTTATATCTGATGTCATAAGAAACATACCGGTTTTGTTGATTTATTTTTTCTCATGTAGTTGGTTACTGATCTTTGAATACAAGATAAGTTAACTTTGATATGTTGTTTTATTGTGTAGTGTGGCCAAGGAAGTACAGATGATGAGCTAAATCCAACTTGTGTATCTTCATTACTTGGAGTCAGGATAGAGGGAGTGGCTGCAGGACTCTGGCACACTATCTGTAATTCTGCTGATGGTGATGTTTATGCCTTTGGAGGGAATCAATTTGGCCAGTTGGGTACTGGTTCTGATCAAGCTGAGGTACCCTGTTCTTTATTTCTCTTATATTTTATACCTCACTGCATCCAGTTGCCACATGGATCTACCACGCCGGTGGTAAATACCAAAATCTATTGTGAACGTACTGAAAATCTGCACAATCCTCAAAAGTGTTCTCTCTCCTCCACAGTACTTTGTGTAGACTTCTCTAAATTTGAAATTTTTGATGCATGCCACTTAATTATGGTACTGTTTCCTGTTCCAGACACTTCCTCGATTGCTAGAGGCTTCAAGTCTGGAGAATGTGCATGCAAAAGTAGTTTCTTGTGGTGCACGTCATACTGCTTTACTTACAGGTATGTCTTTTCTTTTGCTTCTGGAAGTTCTGGTGTTTAGTTTATTAAATATCAGGTCCACCTGGATATTATTTACACTCAAATGCACCTTTAATAGACAGAATAAGTAAGTAGAACAACTTTGAGGATTTTATGAATTGCCATAGTGCACAGCTGCCACTCAGATACAATAGACAAGAAAGTAAAAACATAAGACCTGTATGCATAAATGAGGGCGGATTGTGCTTTAGAAAGAGGCATAAACGCTGGAGTAGCTCAAAGTACTTCCCAATAGTTGGTGAAATTTAGTCATTGGTGGAATCTGAATAGCAGATGGTGTGGTTCAGCTCTTGATTACATTATGGAATGTTGTCAATACTGTGAATTCAATTTGACATGACTAACATTTCGCTTTGGTCTGATGAAGAGGAAGGCAAGGTGTTCTGTTGGGGATGGAACAAGTATGGCCAGGTATGATGTTTTAATTTTCTTGATTCCTATTCTGTAATGTTACTACACGTGGTCCTCTTTTAGTTGAGTGTTTCGGCATAGGTCACTTGCCAATTTAAGTAATCTTCTGCCAGTCAGGCATTGCCTAAGCAGAAATATGTTGCAAGATTTAACTTGTATCATGACCCTTCACCTTGTTCAACATTTAGTTTCGAGTGGCTCCAAAAATGAAAATTCTAACTTCTGTGGCTCTCAGCAAAATGGTGCTTTGTTGTACGTTATGTATGTGTTTGTGTTAGAATTATCCAACATAACCATTTTGGAGTAAGCACCTTTAGCCTATTGGTATTGCACATATCTGTTGCGCTCTGTCTAGAGCATTATCATGGTGGATTACCTTTTGGCTTCTTGTTGGCATAGATACCTTACCTCATAAAAATTTGATGGTAATATTTTTTTTTTTTTTGAAAAATTGTGTAATACAAGGTGTCAATCTTTTCTGTGTGTAGCTTGGCTTAGGTGATGTGATCGATCGCAACATTCCTTCTCAAGTTGCAATTGACGGGTGTGTTCCGAAGAATGTGGCATGTGGCTGGTGGCACACACTTTTACTGGCTGAATCCGAATCACCTACTTGATTGCTTGGTATAGGTGGTGCCACAATTTTGTTAGCTTAGCTGTTTACTCTTTCGTTAAGTACAGATAGAAACTTGACGCAATGCGTATGTGTAAATACAGTAGCTTGTACACAAAGGCATGTATGCTTGTAATCATTCTTTCATGGTCAAGGGACGATGCTACAAGGAATCATGCACGTGTTGTTAGATGAGCTAGTCCCACTGAAGTTAATTTGTATGCTGATTGATGCTTGTAATCACTTAATAGCAACGGTTGGATACTTCTGAATACTTGTTATTTGTAGATTAGTTATTAGAGAATAGGCATCTGTTACTCCGAAGACTTGGATTCATTGAAGTGTGTTGTTGGATGACTAATGTCTCTCGTCTTCCTCTTCCTCTCTGCCTGTGTCCCTCCTCTTCCTCTTCTCACTCTTTAGTCCTCACCGTTTATTATGTTAGCCTACGCTGGAGTGATTTTCTACCTAGCAAAAGATGCCCATTTCTAAGACGTGACTATGGTTGCAAACGAATCGAATCGCTCGTGAGCCGATCACGAGCAGTTCAAATATGAGATTGAGTCGAGTTCGGTCAATATCGAATTCGAGTCGAGTTCGATTTAATCAAATTTGAATTTGAATTTGAGCTCAAGTTCAAAAAAATCAAGTTCGTCAGCTCGCGAGTGGCTTGCAAACTCGATTATATATATAAATACATTATTTTTTATTTTTATTTTAATAGTAAAATTATATATATATTCATAATATTTTATTATTTATTTAAAAATTATTATTTTATTTATTTTTAAATATATAAAATAATTATTTATTTATTATTTTTTTAAGCTCGAGCTCGACTCAAATTGTTTGATATTTTGAACTCGTCGAGTTTGAGTTCGACTTTCATAAAATTAAATTAAGTCTCGACTCGATTAACTTAAAGTTTGATTCAACTTGACTCGACTCGTTTGCACCCTTAGACGTGACTAATTTGAAGAAGTTTTTCCGGCTCTTGCCTTTTATGCTTCTGGATCATAAAATTTAGTTCTAGTGTATTTTGTTTCGTGTATATTGCACTAGAAGTGTAGACATGTATTTGAATGATAAGATGGAAGGGACTATAAATAAGAACTATTGAATTCAAAACCTCTTACTTATGAAAGAAAAAAGTTTAAATTATGACGGCGCTTACACGTCTAAAATGATAGACCCTGATATAAACCTCGGAGTAATAGCTAAGCTCTACTTGTACAAAATTAGTTCAGTAACCGATTGATTTGTGCGCTTCATTTTCGTACTAATGTTTTCATGTCTTAGTTCTATTAGACGAAAATTTTTATTGCTACCCATAATACTTATTATCTTAAAATGAATAATACCTGCTATTTTTTTCAGTCCTAGAGCAACGTAACCAACCCATAATGATCAATCATCTTTTCTTGGATGGAAAGCACGCCATGGGTACAAAACCAGTTGTATCTAAACAGTAAATTGGAGGGTTAAATAACACCAGGTCGCAGCAAAATTTAAGTACAATAATATAAAGAGGTAAAATTTTCGACTCCGAAGAAAGGTTGCACATATAATAAGCTTTGGATCACAGTGAATAAAGCCCTCCACCTTAAAAAGGAGCTTTGGAAAGGTTAATGGCCAGTATTAGGGCGAATTTGACCTTGAATTGTACTTTTCTGATTACCAGTTGCAAATTGATTGTAGCGCACGGGTGGTGGCCAGATAAGACTTAGCTGATCGCATTCCGACAGAATCAGCTTGAACAAATATAACTTGCCCTGATTTTAGACGTCGTCTACTTTTAGCTATACACATTTTTTTACAAGTAAATTGCCCAAAACTTATCATCGCAGATGTCTCTTTACAATAATTGTGATGGCAAAATTATCAAATCAAATTCAATGGATTCAAAATAATGTTATTACATGGATCAAGATTATATATTTTCCCATTTTCATCCATTTAATAATAGTTAATTACTTTAAAAGTCTCTTTTAAATTGTTAAGTTTCAAATAGTTAGTTATCAAGATCTTCATTATAACTTAATAAATGAGACAATGGAAAAAAAAAATCGCAATTGGAGGGACGGATCCTAAAGAGCCCATCGAATTCCTAATTGAAATTTGGGGATTTTTTTTTTGTTTTTAATTGATTCTTTTATTACATTGTGATATTTTACGCCAGAGAATGAAGCAAAATCTAAACCCCGCATATTTCAAGATACATCCTGTTTGTTAAGAGTGTACAAATGGTGACAAGTTTTTTTCCTTTTCTTGTTGGGGGGGGGGGGGGGAGGAGGGGGTTAAAACTGCCAGATGTTTGCCGATTAATTTTTTTTAAAAAAAAATTTTCTTGCATCATAAACACATTTTTCAATTCACATTTTTCTATTTTCAACCATTTTTTTATCTCATATATATTATATCACAAAAATATTACAGTAATTATTTCAAATAAATCATCCAAATAAATTCTTATCCAAACAAGTTTTTTTTTTCCATCCCCACACGACCATTCCTTAACCCAGCAGTGAGCAACGTAAATCTCAGACGAATAATGGGATGGTAAAAGTGCTGCAACCCTGCCAGCTTTCAAACTAGTCAATTTTGTAGTCGTCATTATCAGGGTTAGGATGTCTCGCATTTTCAACCTACTTATTCCAATTGTGATCCACGGCCAAGCCCAGCTACAAAAAGTCAAATGTCAAGATGACAAAAAATTCAAAATACGTGCGAAAATTAATGATGCTGTCCTTGGAGTCCACTACCTGTCTCCCTCATTAATACTACTATTATCGTCCTATTATCGCCTCTCAGAAATAATCAGCAGCCATTTCGACTTCAACTCTTTGACTAAAGCCTAGCGCTGGCAATCAGGTCCAATTCAGGTTGATCCCGATCCGTCAAAAAATTTGTTGACCCAAACCCGACCCGTCAATCCGTGACGGGTCAGATATGCTGACCCAAACCCGAAAGGTTCAAGTTGGCGGGTCAAGCGGGTTGACCCGAAACAACCTGAAATTTAATTCCCATTTACTGATTAACCGGCTATAATTTTTAATAGAATCAATTCCAAACTAAATTAAGACATTAAAAGAGTAAAAATAATGTAATACATCATCTATCCAAATATAATAATTTCAACTTCACACAAGTTAAATAAATTCATTTAGGATTAAGTAATTAATGCCTTTGAAAAAAAAAATAACTTAGTTTAGTTAGATAAAATAATTTTTATGTTTATTAAATTATTTTTAATTTATAAACGGGTCATATTGGGTCATATCAGGTCACCCACGGGTTAACTCGAAATCGATCTGTTTTTTTTCGGGTTCATCGGGTTCGACCCGATTCTGACCCGAATTCCCAAAACCTCAACCCAAATCAATTAATTTCGTGTTAGGTTCGTGTCGTGTTTTCGGTCGTGTCGGAAATTGCCACTCCTACTAAAGCCTTTATTTATTAATAATTCTTAAACCTCCGGAAATGCCTTTAAATTACCCAACCGTCGTCTCCCTGCCCAAACCCCTTCATCTCGCCTTCCCTTGCCTCTCTTTCAATGGCGATCTCTTCAGCCCATCGCCACCATTTTCTCCTCCTGGCCACCTGCACCTTGCTTCTGGTAACATTCTCCAAGCCTGCACTCTCCGCTCAGCGTTGCCCGGACTGCGGCGCCACGCCGGTTCCCTACCCACTAAGCACCGGGCCTACCTGTGGCGACCAGCTCTACAAGCTCCGCTGCAGCGCCGGCTCACTTTTATTCGACACCTTAAACAACACCTACCCAGTCACCTCCGTTTCCCCTCAAGTCCAGCGTCTCACCATTCAACCCTCACCCTTCCTCCCCAGCACCTGCATCACCGCTGATATTTCCACCCTAGGCGTCCAGCTCAACTCTTCATTGCCTTTCAACATCACCAGCAGCAACACCATCTTGTACCTCAATTGTACGCAGACTCTGTTGAGCTCTCCTTTGAATTGTACCTCAAGCAGTCTCTGTCACACGTTTATCAACGGGACCAGGAATGTCAGCGATGGCGGCGCTTGTGAGAATTCGGAGATATGCTGCACGTTCAGGGCGGGCGGGTCGTCGACTTCTTATTCCGTTCGGGTGAGGGATGCGGGTTGCCGGGCGTACCGGGCTTTTGTCAACTTGGATTACTCGTTGCCCGTGAGTAGGTGGCCGCAGCCTGGCCTGGAGTTGCAGTGGGTTTCGCCTAGTGAACCCATTTGCCGGAACCAAACGGATTGTGACTCGGAATCCAGCTGTGGGCCCGACTCAAATTCGAACAGTGGGGTCCGGAGGTGCTTCTGTAACTCCGGCTTGCACTGGGATGCGATCGCCGGATTATGTTCCAAGGGTAAGAAAGAAAGTCGACTTCTTGTTTCTCCTCTGCAGGAAACTTGGAGTATTTTAGTTTATTAGTACTAAAATTTTATAAGTTGATATTGAGGCCAAAGATGAAATCATCTTAAATTGGAGCCATAACAATTTCAAACATTCTTTTGTGGAAAAAATTAACGTATTATTGTTGTTGTAGAAATACTTAATTCGACGTTTAACATAATCCCAGTATGCCAATTACGGGTTCATCTTTTGTGGGGTGGACGGTCAAAAATTTAAACATTACTTTTTATCAATTGTCATAATATATAATTTTTTTTAAAAAAATTCATATGATTGTATGGTCCTTTCGCCTGATTTGACGTGATTCGATTTCTTATAGGCCAGTTGAGCCTCTTTTTAGGTTAGCACGGAGTAGGATATTACGGGTTCATTTTGGTGGAATAGTCAAGTGATTATCGTAAAGGCTGAATAGTTTTGATTGCTAATTTGCATAATTTCATGTATACCTTTCAAGCAGATTTTCACTTGCGTTCTGCTTACTTGACAATCCTACAGAACTATCTTTTTTTTTTTTTTGACATTTTATGTTTTTGGGATAATATTCGTATTAAGACTAGTTTGATGGTTGATTTCTATGGGCAGATGTAACGTGCCAAGATCCCGATGGATGTGGCAGTAGCCGAACTGGTCTCATAGCTGGTACGTGTAATGTGTGGACCCCTGCATCATGTTCTACGGTTGCAAGATTTTCAAACATCTTGGCTCATCTGTTAGAATTGCATTTTTTGTAGTTGACTTTGATACCATGATTTGTGTTTTTCTTTCTTTTTTTTTTTTTTTGAAAAAATAACCCAAACTGCTTACTATTAAAAGACTGACATTTCGTTCTTGATAGTTGTTTCTGCTTAAACTATTAGCTCTAATTGAGCTGAAAGAATGCGTTTTGATTTTTTACCAAATACGCTCACCTGCCCCCACCGAAAAAAAAAAAAAAGGGTTTCTACGTAATCCACAAAATATTTTTTTTTTTGGAAGAGAAACATAGGGCCTACTAAGTAAGATTCTCAAACCTCTTACTAGGACAAATCAGAGTAATCTAAAATTATATCGCAGCGAATTCCCAGGAACATGTTTGTTTTTCAACTTGACATGAATAATAGGTTGATTATGAAAACATTCTAGAAATGCATAACCATCCGAGAATAATTGTAAAAGTGTGAGTTGGCTTCTGGAAGATGAAGGAATACAAATTCAAGGTTGCTTCTTAATCTATAGCTGTTGACAACTAGTTGGTCTCGTATGGCCAATCTATTATTCAACTGTTGACCTTCTTTCCATCATCCTGTTTGCTGGTCAATGAAAATGACCGCGGACTGGAGAGTCAATGTGCCCTTTGCACTAGTTTTGGCTTAGCTTCTAAACTTGGCGATATGCAGCCGTAGAGGAGAAAAATGTACTAGTAACAAAAGGGCTGTGGTTGGTTTTTTTTGTCGACACAAGGGGTATCCGAGCCTTCAGTCCGACTATTCTCCCTGTGGCCCAAGAGGAGAGGCCCATTTTCCTAGAACACATTACTCCCGGGACTCGAACCGTTGTCGCCGTATCCTAAAGAGTAGCAACGAACCACTCGAGCTACCCCGGGTTGGGCCTATGGTTGGTCAGTACTGGTGATATTACATTCTGATTCTTTAGCTTTATGATTTATGCAAGAGAAGTTGTCGCTAATTTCTTTTGTGCTGACTGACGCCATATCATAATCTTTTGGCTTGTAAAAATTTCACACTAAAATAATTTGAACATGTTCTGTTCTGACAAGAACTAACAAGCAGCATTCTTCTCTTGCTTAACATACTTTACGGGTTTGTAAAGCACGAGTTAATTTTCGCTACTTGAAAGCAATACCATTTATACCTAGTTAATCAAGTATGACATCCTGTTACCTTGTTCAACCAGATTCAAATGACATGAACAATTTATATGCACCACGAAATCCAACTACGTGATATGTCTTCATCTCAAGTTTGTGACTGTTTGACGTTTCAAAAGGTTGTCTAGATTTAATTGCGCATTTGCCTTTCAATGGGTTAGAACTCGCTCAGTTTAAAATCTTATCTTCATAGCCATATTATTTAGCTTTGAGATGCATGTTGCTAGTAGAAGACTATTGTATCTTTGCTACAAGGGGTTTTATTTAGGACGGAAAGAATTCCCAGGTAGCACTTGGAGTCCACTTGCATTCGTTGTTTGAAATTTTCAACATAACAAGAATATGACGAGGTGGGGATTATTGTTCAATGACACTAATGTATGTTAGGAACAATACAGGTCTCTCTACGGGTCTGGGTGCAGGACTAATATTGGCAGTAATTGGATTTTTACTTTACAAACGACATCAGCGCGTCAAGGAGGCAAAGGATCGGCTTGCTCGGGAGCGTGAAGAGATTCTCAATTCTGGCGGTGGCAAATATGCAAAAATATTTAGTGGGAAAGAAATAAAGAAGGCAACAGACAACTTCTCAAGGGACCGTCTTCTTGGTGTAGGAGGCTACGGTGAGGTGTACAGAGGCATCCTTGCAGATGGAACGGTTGTTGCTATCAAATGTGCCAAGCTAGGGAACACTAAAGGGACTGACCAAGTTCTTAATGAGGTCAGAATACTTTGTCAGGTAAATCACAAGAGCCTTGTAGGCCTCCTTGGATGCTGTGTTGAGCTCGAGCAACCGTTGATGGTTTATGAATATGTCCCAAATGGAACCCTTCTCGATCATTTACAAGGTTTGAACAGGAAACCTTTAGCGTGGACTGCTCGTCTCAACGTTGCTCATGCGACTGCTGAGGGGCTTGCTTACCTCCATTTCTCTGCAGTTCCTCCAATTTATCACCGTGACGTCAAGTCTAGTAACATTTTGCTCGACGATAAGCTAAATGCAAAGGTTTCAGATTTTGGGCTATCTCGTCTAGCTCACACAGATCTAAGCCACATATCAACGTGTGCACAGGGAACTCTTGGATATCTCGACCCTGAGTACTACAGGAACTATCAGTTGACGGATAAGAGTGATGTCTACAGCTTCGGTGTCGTGCTGTTGGAGCTCTTGACATCTCAGAAAGCAATAGATTTTAATAGACCGGAAGATGATGTAAACCTGGCAGTCTATGTGCAGAGGTTGGTGGAGGAGGAGAAAATAATGGATGCAGTTGATCCAATATTGAAGCAGGGGGCAAGCACTTTGGAGCTTGATACCATGAAGGCACTGGGGTTTCTTGCTGTGGGATGCTTGGAGCAACGTAGACAAGACAGGCCTTCCATGAAAGAGGTGTCTGAGGAGATTGAATATATTATCAGCATTGCAAAATCAAAGTCTATCCCAGAAGAGTAGGAGGAGGAGTAGCTGCTAAATTTGATAAAATGACGCGTGTTTTATCATAGTGGCAGAATAGCAGAGTGAAAATTTTGTTTGTTTGTTTGTTTTATAGTGTTATTGGTCGTGGATGTTAAACTTTCTTCCCGTTGTACATGTATCTGTCACTCCCTGTATAACCATTTTTGTTGCTTGGTTAATGGTTTTTTTCACTTTTCCGTTCCAGAGTACTCCCATTCTAAAGAAGACAATTTAGCCTTCTGAAGCATGCAGGGACGCGAGGACAAGACGGTCGAAAAGCCCAACTTGTTAAACGGGTGAGCTTGTTGTTGGAGAGCCTGGGCCGGCCTGTGAAAGGCCGCCATTGGAGAACGCACGATTGGCCCAGGATTACTGCCACTCAATTTCTTACAATTCGTTGGTGATTGATGGACCGATGAATTTTATCTCAGTTTGTCTTTCCTTCATTTAGTCGTACGTACTTCTTTTCATTTCTAAAACTTTCAGCACGAAGAATGGACTGAAATAGTAAATACTATTGCATTAAAAATGAAAAGTTTATAATTTAAAAATATAATAACTATAAGGAGATGATGACGATGACAAAATCTGCATCGTAAAAAGTTTGAGAACATGGGACTTGTGAAGCATGTTAGTTCATTGAGTCAAGAAGGTGAAAAGCTGCTTTACAATTTACAAGTTTGTTTTCATTACCAAATAGTAGTGTTCTAGAATGAAGGTGAAAGGCAGCAATCAATGACACTAGTTGATTAGTCGATAAACAAAGACTAAAACAAAAGCATTTGAACAATTGGAAGGACGCTCAAGCTCAACCACTTTTTTTTTTTTTTTTGGAATATTCTCTAGTGTAGAATAAAGCCCTTGATTGAACAAGGTACAGTTTGACCAAAGCCCCACCAAACCAAACTGAACTGCATCTCCGTTTTGATTGATATATGACTTGCCTGCTACTCCAGCTCCAACCTCCAAAGTGATGTCCCGAATCTGTACTACTTCATCATTGAACGAAACCAAAAAAGGGAGCTGTGGGAGAAGCAAACGAAGAAGCACCGACTGGCTGAGCAGTGAGTACAGCCTGTGTTCTTGTGGCTGAAGCTTCAAGCAGCTAACGAATTTGATGGCCGGTTTGCACATAATAATAATGTTGTTGGAAGGAAATGCCAAGGGCTTTTACAGACAAATATATGTAGAAAGTAGACATAAGCAGTTTCTCGTGGATAATTATTAATTCACTTAATGAGCTGGCCTCGCAAAACCACGAATCTCGTAGGAGCATGAATTTTCAATCAGTACACCATCCTCTCGTGGAGTATGAACATTCGAGACAGAGACAAAATCAATGAGTGTGTTTGGATAGTAGATTATTTGAGATAATTTTGTACAAAACACACTGTAACATTTTTCTGATGTGACGTATGTGCTATAAAAAAGTAATTAAAAAATATGTTAATGATGCAAACAAATCAGTATGTATAAATAAGGTGGAAATAATATATAATCCAAACATACCGATTAATGACATTTGAAAGCACAATAGGAATGGCTAAGAGCACTCGTTTGGATCGTAAATTTTTGGAGTTTATATATATATATATATATAATACTGAAATGATATGATTGTACGTGCGATAAGAACGTAGTCAAAAAATAATGTCTTGAAAAAATATTTCAAAATTTTTGTGCGAAAATTCATAATCTATAAACAATGCACTTCTTCTATTTTGACTGCCAACAAACTTCAAACCTTAAACAGTAGTTTCATTATGCATCAAACTGATTTAAGACTGTGACAGCGCAACACTCACTGTTTAACAAAATTCACAAACAGTCTCCTCAGGAAAATGGTAATTATAAGGATGGACCGTTTCTGAGAAGCTTCGTATTTTGTACATATTTCCGTGAGGAAAACGGCTGAGTAGTTTGGTGGATGCGATGACTTACAATTTTTTTCCAGACGAAGACCACTTCGGCCACTAACGTGTCCCCTAAGCTTGTATTAGATGATGGCCTTGGTAAAAAAAAAAAGGCTCCTTTGAAAAGACAAGAGAAAATCAAAAGGGATTAAAAAAATAAAGATTATCTAGCTAAATTGAATCGTGCCCAAAAGGGAAAAATCAAAATTTACCAAGTAATATCGACTTACATCCTGTTCATGATGGTGTCAGACTCAGACTATAAATTATCATATTATCATTATCATTTAAAATGCCAAATTGCCTTTCCTAGAAACTTTGAATAATGACAATTAACTTGTACCTAATTTCTAGTAATATTTATTTTTCTCTACTTCTTTAAAGCCCAAGACATTGACTTCAAGGTCATCTAATAAAAGGATATATAATTGGAAAGGAAAAATACCGAACGTTTTACGCAATGGGAGACAGAGGAAGTAAGAATATGTTAGTTAGGAGTCATTATCAGTGAAGCTCAATTAGCATGTCCAATGAAGTATATGCAGCTGCCAAAAGTCGGAGCTGCGAAAACTGCATTATATTGCTTTACTGCAAAGATTGTTGGCTGTTGTTCTTTTTCTCCCTCTTTTTCATAGATATCTCCCACTCTAAAGTTTCTTTCCCAGGAACTTTCGGCCCAGATGACGTGCTTGCCATGTGGTTCATTTTCTCCATGAATTCTTATTATTTTTTTGGTGTCATTTCTTTATTTATTCAGGTACTTGCTTTTAATAAGTTTTGAAATAAAAGATAAGAAATTTCGGTACAGAGGCCTTCTTCATTTCTTTTGTCTTTTAAAGAAAATTTTTGGTTGTGAATCGACCCATAAGAGACAAACATTCATTGCTTTCTTTTCTATGAAAACCTTTAGTAATTTATATTTACGAGGATGCTAAGGTCAGTAGAAGTACTTAATCCACCTAAAGTTTTGTCAGCAAGAGAATTCTCGTTTAGAGCACCTGCAATCTGCAATCTGCATGAGCAGTGGCCGCCGTTTCCTGCGCATCTGCCATGTTGGACGCCGCAGCCTAGCATATTGAATTGGTGCAAACCAAAACCAACCAGCGGCTTCATAAATTGCGTCTGGTGGGCATAAAAAAAGTAAAAAAACCCGCTTTGCTCTAGGAATATGGAGGAGGGTAATTGACTTGTTCTTCATTCAAAGGAGACGTGAAATGAAATGTCAACGCTGTCATGCATTTTGTTAGTCTGTTTTTTAACATGAAATGAAACCGTGGACTCAGGCGTCTGTCTATGATTGTGAATGCCAGTTTTCTACGCTGTATTTTAGCTCTCAAAAAACCCAAAAATGGAGGTGTTCTTACTTCTTATGGGAAGGAAAGCTGGGAATTCAGGATTAGCAGGAGGACGGCTGGGCCATACATAGATTTAATCATTTCCAGAGAATCCAAAGCAAATTAATGTCCATGTCAGATTTGAAACATGGGGTGGATGACGACACGGCCCTCCCTTCAATCCTCCCTCCTCCCCCATTAACAAATAATTGCAAACCATATTAAATACCAAAAAATAAATAAATCAATAAATACGTAGATTTGATCCGTTGCAATTATGTACGCAACAAAAAAAAAAAATGGTATTGCATGACTTAAAATATATAATTATTACCCAGACTACCACGTCCTTCTCGGGAATTTTCTACCGTTAGGAATACTTGTTTTCTATAAAGATGGAGTAAAATAAAAGGAAAAGAGAAAAGAATAGAAACTACTACTACTACTTAGTTTAGACACTTCCAAACTCAGGCTAAAAGCTCCAAACTTTGGTTCAACAATCAAAAACACTAAACTAACCACCGGCCTTTGGATTTGTGGCCACCACCAAATTCTTAAGTCCTTAAGACTTGATGGGGTGAGAGGTCAAGAATTCTCTAAAAATTCAGATGGTGTGCAGTGCACCCGTCTAATTCGATAGTGATTCAGTTCCCATTGACTCCCGTAGGTTCAGTTGGTCCTCCCCTTAGATTAGGATAGAGTAGAATTCTATAAATAAAGTGACGATTGACAACAAAAAAAGATAAAAAACACTAATCTACCGTGTGTTATTTTTGAATAGTTTCTAGTTCTTAGGCTTTGTTAATTTTAAAGACAAAAAAAAAAGTAGTAATAATATAAAGGAAAAAGAGGAAAGAGTAAAACATTAATAATTCTTTCAAACGATTTTAGCTCAATATTGTTTCCCCTTTTCCAAAACAAACCAAGATTATTAGTACCTTGTAGGTAAACTACACATATACAAAGCACATTGCACGTCACCAATTGAACAAATGAGGACCCGTAATCAGCCTGTTGCTCTTTACAATATTATATTTCTTGGTTCTTAATACTCGACGTCGTTTTCCGGCTCGTCAGCAAGGAATCGACCCAACAGAATCATTTTTTATTTTTTAATGCAATCATTTTCGATGTCAATTATTATTTTGATGTTCAATTACCTATAAGAAAAAGTGAAATGACTTATCTTGAGAGAGAACTTCGCACAACTGTTTCGTGTCGTGAGAAAATTGAGTTGCCCAATTTTCAGTAGTTCGCGCTTGTGAAATCTTAACATTACTTAAACTGCCCTTTCAGTGTTTGATCTTCTACAGACGTTCCTAGGGCGCTCTCAAGATTCCTTCGCCACTAGATTCAACCGTTCAGCGAAACGAAATACTGATCAAGAACGAGAACTTAATTTTGGCGATGTTTTTCTTAAAGAATGAAATTAACTTGCTGACTATTTGGCTAATGAGTTCTGTGATTCATAATGGAATGCTTCTCATACAACTACTTCATTTTGTTTAACATTAGATAAAGGGTTTACTTAAATTAGATAAATTCAGCTGATGTCATGTTCGAATATCTTCCAACATATAATTAGGGATAATCTCAAAAATCTCCCTTAAGGTTTCTAACAATTGCAACTACTTTTCTTGAGGTTTAAAAAATTACTGAGACCTCCCTCAGAAGAAAGATGTCTGGTAACAATCGGTGATGTAAGTAAAAAAAAATCCACCTAATATCCAATATATGCAAAACAATTAAATGCTAAAAAGTCAACTACCACTACCATTCGCTAAGCGAAGATCTCAATTTAGTTTTTTGGAAGAAAATTCAAGCCATGTTTTGAAAGCATCATCTTTTGGTACTTTGACTTTTTTTTTCTCTGGTTGAGTAATTTTGAAAATACTAATTTTAACAAATGCCTTCCTAATTGGTTGGTGGACTTTTAGTAAATTGATTAAAAAATCTAATCAAAAAAATTGGAAATGAAGTATAATGTGGTAGATTAGATGACATTCGAATTTTATATTAAAGAAATATTATCAAAAAAAGATTTTTAATTTTCTTTTTAAACTCATTTTTCGCTTAAAATTTGTGAGCGTCCATCACAGTCTTTTCATAGCACTAAAAGAAGTAGGTGTAACTTTTCAAATCTCAAGAAAGTGACTACAATTGTTACAAACCTCACGGGAGGTTTCTGAAATATCCATTATAATTATGGATGTTGATGCCCTCACAATCTTTGTACCACTTTACTCACCTTTAAAAGATTTGGTGAGGGGTGCTCTTCACCGGTCCTCGCCTTTATGAAAACAAAAGGTCGTGCTACACATTTTTGTAAAATTTTTAAAAACTATTAACGTATTATTCATGTAGGATAGTAACAGCTATTATGATTGATGTTGTCAAAAGTTATTATGATTCCATTTAGAAAGAATCGATGCAAGCGAGACTAAAGAACTCGTAAGTTAGTATATTTTGTTCTGGTTCCTATAATTTCCCTAAAACCGAAATTAACCAAAAAAAAAAAAAAAGAGAAAAGTACCAATATTGTCAGCAAACCTTTCAGGTGGAGCCCCCTTCTCTGGAGATTGAGATGGAACGGGCCAGACCGGGCCATTGTTTCAAGTTAGTCAGGAAAGCATATTATAAACCGCAATTAATCTAGAGTAGGCCATTTTGCCAACAAGGCAAATTACAGGGTGCAACCCATTATTTTCTTCCCGTCCCCCGGCCACACCCTATGTTTTAAAACAATAATGAATTTGTATTATACTACGACATAGGCAAGTACAAAACCTACGTGCACTACTAAAACTAAATAGCAAATAAATAATCCTCAACAAAGTACAGCTACTAAACAAACACTGGAAGTACAATTGAACTTCCCACGAAAGAAAGAAAGAAAAAAAAGGTAACCATAGCATACCCGTATGGACGTGAACCGGTTTCTTGGAGCAGTAAAAAGAGAAATAGGCAATTGAAATCCGTGGGTGGTTAGTTATGTATACATACAAAACAAGCTGTATCTATAGTTTCCACATCACACGTGTAATTAATTGATTATCCCGCTACAGTACTGTCTTATATAACAATGAATTAGGCGATGTATTACTTGAGAGGAAGGGATTTGATTTTATTATTGCTCAACGCAGAAGCGGAAGAAACTTCCTTCCAGAGGCCTACAAACCCCCATGAGTCCCTGACGGCACGAACGAAACGACTTCGAATTATCAAGATTTCTGAGTTCGCCCCCACCGAGTCAGCTCGCTTTCTAAGTCGCTTTTCTCTCCATTTCCAATTCGTATAGTCTCAGGTAAATTTTCCCCGGCTGTCGTTCCAAATCAATCCAATGCGAGCTTTCTCTTAGAATTGTTGTTGGATCCATACTTGTTTTTGTCGTTCCTTATGTTAGCACCTGTCCTTTTGCTTTGATCCTCTTGACCACTCTTACAATGTCGGTGTGAATTGTTCCAATATTTGATTCATTTGAGTTATACAAGCCGGTTTTTTTTTTTGAATAATTATCCTTGGCATGTTCATTGTTCCTTGATCAAATGTTTTTGTAAAGAACTAATTAATGTATTTGTTCAGTGCTAATTATCCATTGGGGCTTTGGATCTGATATCATGACATTGTGTTTAGTCGTGGTGTTGAATTGTATTTTTCTAGTCGCGCTTATTTATCTGCTTACGGAATTATTTTGCTTTTGATTTGTTATCTTGGACTGTATAGAGGTAGAACATAACGTTAGTGAATCACCCAAGTGTATTTCTCTATTTTTTTTTAAACCCATCTAAGTTGTCCACTTTAGTCGAAAACATTGCAGAATACATGTGTGTTAATTCCCTAGCAATGAATTAGTAAGGTTATATTGAGTCCAATATCCTGTTACAGAAGTAGATCACTCATTATCTAGAAAGAAATTAAGTTCAAGAGCAGTTAATCCATCCTTCCATGTAACTTAATCAACTCTGGTCATTGCTTCCAGGTTAGTGATGATTTTTCTTTTCTTATTTCGTTAAAGCTGGTGAAAAAGGAGGATTAGATACACACTGCACAACCTTTTCCCTTGCAGCATGCATTTCAAGTAACTTCTAAATCAAAAAGTTGCTGGCTTTCTATATTAGGATTTAATTGCTTACCGAGCACCAAAGTATATTTTTTTATAGACACTGAGTATTTTCTGCTGATATGTGACTTATTGTCCTCTCATTTGACATACAACTGGACCTTGATGCAGTCTGTCAATCTTATATCAGCTAAAGTTCAGCTGTTTGTCATCACAATTTAAGGCTCCAGCCTGTGATATAGCTGGAGTTTTGTTTCCTTTTCCAGCCGAACCTTTGGATTGATTTTCCTTGCTCTCGAAAGCACTTTAATTCGTTTTGCGACGCGTGTAAAAATATTTGTCTCTATCTCAAACTGTGAGTTAAAATCTTGATGCTACTTCCTAGCCTGCCCCATCAGGTCCATGTTCCTTACTCTTCCAATTTATGCTTCGTGTCAATCTTGACATATAAACTGTTGTGAAGCACCGACAACTTTACTCTTGGAGGTCAGAATGAGAAATTTGATATTGCTTTTTGTATACACATGTCAATATGCAGTTCTTTGCTCGTGCATGCTTCTCTCCTTTGGCATTGATATATATTGATGGGAGTGGATTCACTTTTGAATGAGTTTTTCTTCTCTTCCTTGCATAGTTCTCTGTTCACATAATACGATAACCAGGAGCATATCATTTCAGGATGAAGGCACTTATTCTTGTTGGAGGCTTTGGGACTCGTTTGAGGCCACTGACACTAAGTGTCCCTAAGCCACTAGTGGATTTTGCTAATAAACCAATGATCTTACATCAGGTATGTCACTTGAAAATTCATTTTTTCATTTGTATTGTTGTTGATTATGTTGATGCATATAAACTTCCAGCATCAGTTCCGCTTCAAAGCCGTCAAGTATATTTCAGGTTTCACTCTGATTTGGCTGTTTTGAAGCCTAAGCATGCTACATCATAGCCTGGTTTCTGTGATCAGATGTAGAACATGTGATTTCAAACTCTTTGTTCAGATATCAAACACAACTGCTACCTATGCATGCACGTGCTGCATGTTCACAATGCAGATTTTTAAGTTAGTGTAAGCCTGCATGTTAATCATGTCAGTCTTGGTGATTTCAGATTGAGGCTCTTAAGGCTATTGGAGTGACTGAAGTGGTTCTTGCAATCAATTACCAGCCAGAAGTAAAATACTAGAAGGCCTCTGTCATTTTTGGATTTTACGATACATTTACTAAGGAAGCACTAAACTGAACGAGACTTCTTGTCATAGGTAATGCTGAATTTCCTGAAAGACTTCGAGGCAAAGCTTGGGATCAGGATCACATGCTCACAAGAGACTGAGCCACTTGGAACTGCAGGCCCCCTTGCTTTGGCTAGGGACAAGCTGGCAGATGGTTCTGGCGAGCCATTTTTTGTTCTGAACAGTGATGTTATCAGTGAATATCCACTCAAAGAGATGATTGAATTCCACAAATCGCATGGGGGTGAGGCTTCCATTATGGTAACTAAGGTAAAGTTCTGCTACTTAAACTTTTTCCTGGATTTGCATGTCCGGATCACTATTGGATTTTCCGATTTCTGAGTTCAATGAACCACACAGGTGGATGAACCTTCAAAATATGGGGTTGTTGTCTTGGAAGAAGCCACTGGACAGGTGGAGAGGTTTGTGGAGAAGCCCAAACTATTTGTTGGCAACAAAATTAATGCTGGCATTTACCTTCTGAACCCTTCTGTTCTTGATCGAATTGAATTAAGGCCCACTTCAATTGAGAAAGAGGTTTTCCCAAAAATTGCAGCAGAGAAAATGCTTTATGCTATGGTTTTGCCTGGGTTCTGGATGGACATTGGACAGCCGAGGGATTACATCACTGGCTTGCGGTTGTATCTGGATTCCTTGAGGAAGAAAGATGCCTCAAAATTGGCTTCTGGAACTCATATTGTTGGAAATGTTCTTGTGCATGAGAGTGCCAAAATAGGAGAGGGTTGCTTGATTGGACCCGATGTTGCAATTGGCCCTGGATGTGTGGTTGAGGCAGGTGTTAGACTCTCACGCTGCACGGTAATGCGTGGAGTTCGCATCAAGAAACATGCCTGCATCTCAAGCAGTATCATTGGCTGGCACTCGACAGTTGGGCAGTGGGCTCGTGTGGAGAACATGACCATTTTGGGAGAAGATGTTCATGTTTGTGATGAAATCTACAGCAACGGGGGTGTAGTTTTGCCCCACAAAGAGATTAAATCAAGCATCTTG
This sequence comes from Coffea humblotiana, assembly GCA_023065735.1. Lineage (NCBI taxonomy): Eukaryota > Viridiplantae > Streptophyta > Magnoliopsida > Gentianales > Rubiaceae > Coffea > Coffea humblotiana. Next base: position 5,489,552 of record CM041209.1, on the reverse strand, counting down.
AAGCCAGAGATTGTTATGTGAAACTTTGTTGCTAGCTCTAGGTAATAGAGACTTCATATTTCTCATATTTATGTGTGTTCTTTCCCCCCTTTTTTTTGGCTCCTCTTCAAATGTAAAATTTAGCCTGAGCAAGTTTGAGTGACTTGAGGCAATTTGGTGCAAGGTTGATGTCTGTTGTGAAAGGATACAAGTATAGGTCACTGGTGTGAAATATGTAATATTTTCTGTATATAGAAATAAATTATTGGTTGTTGAAGAACGAAATGTAATTTTAGCTTCCCGTTAAACTTTCAATAAGATGCTAGCATTGTGTGTACCGTAGTTTTGGTCATCCAGGAGTTAAGGCAGGGAATATTTTTTGTTTCCTGCTCTAACAGGTATATGCACTTTGTAAAAGGGCAATGCATGTAGTAATCCGCAGGAGCTGCATTTCCGAGCATTACTATCAATATTTAGCCTGCTGGACTAAATAATGTCCATCTGCTTGTTGATAATTAGAAGGGCAATGCATGTACCCTTCTGTTTTCATGATTTCATTCACTTCCGATTTTGTCGGTGGTCTTGACATGAGATATGGATAAAGCAGATGCAGCAAGGACACTTTAGGACTCTTATCTGAACTTGATATTGACTCCTCAACTTTATGTCCACATCCCTTTCAAGGATGGCCAGGCCTATAAGGACCAAGGGCAGGACGGCAACAGTTCTTGAAGGTTATGTGAATTTTGCACACGGCGTAATTTTATTTACACATGGTGTAATTTACTTATATAATTTTAGAATAAAATTTTGTGGATCTCACACATGTTGTTAAAAATGAGGTATAAAATGAGATCTGAACTGTACAATTTTTTTGGGTCAAATCTTAGCCGTGAACCGTTCCTACCCCTCTTCCGGCCAATAAAGAGGGGGATGAGAAATGGGGTATTTTCTGAATCGTTGGGGTGGGTATGCTTAGTTAATTCTTGTTTAAAAATATAAAGCACTGAATAACACAAGAATAATGTTAGTGGCTTTTGTAGTGCGGACCGTATTACTCTCAATTCTACACCTTTTAGTACCAACATCTGCCACTATATGTGGTAATTGTCACTATATGTGGCGGTTTTAATTGGTTATCTTTGATGGAATCTCTACTCACATAGATTCCATCCAATCCCCCTCCCCCTAGATTAGACTAGATTAGGTTATTGGAATTCTATCGTTGTGATAAAAAAAAAATAGTACCAACATCTGCAGCTGGAGCTCTGATTTCTTTGATACCATCTACATCATGACCCGTAAATGGGCTTATTGCTTCTTTTACTCTCTCTTCTCATGCTTTCTACTTTGACACTAACTGTGATTAGGCAAATTGAATCCTAAAATTGAAATAGAGCTTGATATTCATGATTTTCTGGTCTGATTTCACTCCATACATCCACAATTGCCGTTGAATTCAGTAGTAAGTATGTGGGGTGGAAGAGCAACTGGAATGTTTGTTTGACAGCGAGGGTGTGCCTGAAGAATGGAAGTCACTTGTGCTAAGACTGCTATTTCTTACCTTGTCTTCACTCCATCAACTATTATAGCAGACATCTTAAGAGGGGCATGCTTGTTTGTTCGTGTAGAGAATTATTGAAAGGTGAATGCTAGGCATCATTTTCGCCTCAAGTCACGCAGCAGCTTACATCTCTTCTATAAAATCAGCACAAAATACATTGCTTGATCAAAAAAACCAGCACATTTATGTGATTAATTAGTTGGCGTTTAGCCCTTAATTGATGATTGAAGGTTAACGATGACTGCCACATTAGTGAAGCTAAGCTTCAAAAAGCAACTGCCAACTCCGCACACCACACAGATGACCTCCGAATTGGAATTAAGATCTCGGGGTATCTAGTTCAGGAGATGGGCACAGTTCAGGAAACAGGAATTTGGTCCTCGTTGCCAGGATTCAAAGATTTACAAGCTATTTAACAATTCTGGGTCCGGCACGGCCCTTCATACATGTACTAAACTAACGAAGAAGCATTATCGTCTACAAATATGCATTGCCTCTGTGTGAACTGCAAAGACAAGTACATGCTGAATCCACTTAAATTCGGGGAGAAACAGCGCTGCTGTGGGAAAGAACCCGATCAACTTGATCATATTTCTAGCTCATCCAGATTTATTCAACAAGTCAAAACCCCTGTTTCCACCCACTCGATGGAGAAATGGAGGGACCCGATTCCAAAGCGAAGGACCATCAAGCTCCAAACAAGAATCAAGAAGCAAGCCATTGACAGAGAAAAAGAGATGAGCTATTTTCTATAAGCTGTGTCAAAATTATATTTACAAGTGGAAAAATTGCGCTGGCATGTGGCTGTGGCAAAGAGTGACAAAGGAGTCAAGCTGAAGCAGCAAGCAAAAACATGACGTAGGAGGATATTGCAAGGAGAAACCATGAAACAAAAGCCAATCCTACAGATATCTGAAACATATCACAGGATAGTTTGGTCTCGGTTCTGCAAATAGTTGTGTCTTTGATAAGAAGAACAATTACGCCTGCTGATGAGCATGAAGCTGCAAGTGACAGAGTTGCAGTGACCTGCATTACGAATCAGATGTTACACTACAAGTTTGACAAAACCTCAGAAGTGAAAGAAAGTACAGAACATCAGCGTCCTAAAAACAATAAACTCATCACAATTACAAAGAAACAGCCGTTGTTTTTGGGGGCAACATAGATCGATTCAAGATAGCATTGATGACTGCTTGTTTTAAGAGGTTTGTGTACAGTTTCTTATACAAACATGAAAGATCTGTGACATTTCAAGAGAACTACAAACCAGCATTGGCTAAAATATCTCAATATTTTCATTTAACCAAGCTTTTGTCACAATTGGTTCAAGGAAGAATTGGTGATGGAATTGATTAGAAGAAACATTCTGAACTAAGAAATCTAGCAACAAGCTATGTTCATGAGAATCCCACATTGTAAGTACTCTAGAATCATCAGTGAACTGTAGGCAGCAATTTCTTTTATGTAAAGACAGAAGCCTTAGCTCAAGATTGGTACTCATATCCATCAAGCTAGTGAAGAATTTATTATTTGCAGTAGTACCGTTGTGCACTCCGGTGATGACATAATACTAGTTTGACATAAAAATCCAACTTACAACTGCCTTAGAGCTTATATATGAAGTCTTTAATCTCAGATGTCCTTGTATGACCAAACGGAGCTCTCAGATTCTGATACTAAAAGCTCCAACCTAGTGCCTACAGGTTGAAATTTGTTACAGGTACCGCCAGAAGTATTATGTATACCAAGCAAAAGAATGTGTGCAGTAATAATTAAGTAAACAAGAGTATTGCATTCTACTGAATCCTGGAATAAATTTTATATACAAATGCTGGACCAAGTGCCTGCTGATCTCATGAGTTCTTTTTACTCTTGTAAAACTGTATTTCTGGTCTCTCAAACTGAAAAGTTTCAATCTCTCATTGTGACAGTCCATTTAACAGTTGATGCTGTATAATACGGTTAAAAAATATGTATATGAATTTCAAAATGCTGAACAGTTTTAAAACAACCAAAACATGATTTTTGCTAATCTTCCAAAGGAATTGCGTCAACTAAAGTTGCTGCTTTCATTGATTGTCAGATGCAAGTAGCAGCCAGAGTATAACAATGAGTTAATATTCGTTATTGGAGCATATTTCAGAAACTGCTTTGAAAGCTTGGTATTGAATCAAGATGATCGTTATTAGGAGGGGAAATTAGATAATTACCCAATCGCCAACAACAAACAAGCTGACGAATATGTGATTATGCAAGTCTCTCTTTAACCTCAAGGCATGAAATCAAAGCAGGCAAGTCCAAAACTCCACAAAAGCTGAAGCCCCATAGATGCTATCAAGTAGCTGATTCAAGGGTGAGCAATTAGAGCATGAACAAAACCTTGCGATTAAAAGTTTGGTGCCATTTAGAATATCAATATTAGAGCATGCTGCAGAATGGCAAAATGATTTGTTTATGCCCACAATTAGTCTATGTCCACACATATTCAATTCAAGGACAAATGCATTGTCACTGAGTAACTGCAACGGACATTTAAAGGCATTCTGAAGAATAATAAGCTAAAGCTGGAAAAACATATTATTCAAAAACGATGTCCAAGAGAAAGAAAAAGGCTTGAGCCGTTTTGCAAAACCTTCCAAGCAACAGCCTACTTGACTCTAAATCCAGTATCCGTAAGAATTTTAACATGCATTTTAATCTATGTTCCTTCTGTAGAATCAATGTTGTTGATAAAAAATAACTACAAGTTGCATTCAAACTCTGGATATGGAATGAGAATTGCAGCTAAGCACTTGAAACTTGACGTAGCAGATATATCCATGCCTGTGTAAACTCAGTTGTTATGACAAAAATTTTGACCTAATCAAAGAATTTGAGTAAAAACCCAACATAATGATCTCCAGTCCATATAATGCAACTCTAGTTCACTGTGCATGACTCAACATAGTACTCCAGCCTTGGTAAAAGCTTTTTCTGGGCAATTGAAATTCACACAAATACCTCAACATAGTCAATACAATTGCTATGCTATCAATTAAATGCTCAGCATCATAAAGTTTACTCATTTCTAGCATCAAAGAAACATATACTAGTTAAATAGAATAACCAAAAGTGGTTTTATATGGTAGTGTAGGAAAACAAATTGACCTATCAGCACAGGCACGTGCAAAAAATTTACAATGCCAATCCATCCACATCCTCATAATTCCTCCACAACCACCTCGTCGGTCCCAGAAGTTTTAGGCAAATCCAGAAAGCAAGAAAATATATATCTGAAGATTGTTGGCTCCATTTTGACCATTTACCATACTCAAAATGTGGCAAAGCTTCTCCTCATTTCCTGTAAACAACTTGTTTTTTAAGTATTGAAAGATTCACCACCTATTCAAGCAATTATAGGACTTAGCTTCAATCTCAATTTCAAACACTGCAAACGCCCTCAAAGTATAGATGGAATCCCTTGACAAACCAAACCCATCCTTTTCTGAGCAACAATTAAAGCATACTTGCATAAAACAAAACGCGATATCTAGTCAGTCTATTTTGCCTAAATAGTAATACGGATCAAAACAGAACGCCTTTACATGCTTTGAAGCCAAACGAAGGAACGCTTCCTACCAAATAAGTAATGAACCCTTCCTAACAGACAAAATTGAATTGGTTATATATACCAGAAGGCAGTTGCAGTTGAAAAACCAGAAGCAGAGGCCATAACCCCAAGAGAAGCAGCAGCAAAAAAACACTGTCCCATCCTCAACACCAGCCCACTCACCTTTCCTGGGCTCCCAAACAAATCCTTCATCCCTCCTCTACCCTCTTTCTCAATCCTTCTCCAATAATATGCAGAGGACGAACAGTCTATTATCTGAAAGATTGGATCTTTAAAACAAAATGGTTGGATTCCCAAGGCAGATAACAAAAGGAAATTGCTTTAAAATTTGCAGAACAGTTCCCATGGGCTGAGGCATGAAATGTTGCTCAGAAGGAAAAATGAAAAATAGAAAAAAAGAACCCTAATGATCTGTCAAACTGCTGAAGAAATGGGACATGGATTTAGTAGAATGGGTTTTATTTAATTGTGCTTTATCTATTGATGATGAAGAATAAATTAGTATTGAAAGGTTGAAAAGAGTAAACTAGTAAAGGTCGGAGCTGGGGGGCCTCAGCATTTTGATGGAGCGGTTGCCTCTTTTTACTTTCCAAATCATCTATCAGTAACTACCAGTAACTACGTAGATGCAAAGGAACAGCTCTTTTTTGTTTCATCCTTTAACTTTTTTGACGAAATTAGCTGATGATAAATCATTAACTGTGCTCTATTTGGATTTTTTCGGATATATCAAGGATCTGCTGGTCTGACTGAATACTAGTGTATTACTAGTAGCAATTAACTACACATGTACTCAATTAAGGTTGCGTTTAATAAAACTGAAATATGAAACTGAATGAATTCTTAAATATGAGTTTGAATTCATTAAATTGTTAAATTGTTAAGTATGAAATCTAATATATTTGAATGTATATCATATTCAATGATAAGTGAATAACTTATCACTTAATTTTGGGAGCAAGTTTTACTTAGAAAATTTAGTACGACTTAATTAATTTAAATGCTCAATTTTTTGTTATCAAACAGTCTAAATATGTTAAAATCTGAATCCATTAAATTTAAGTGTTGAATTGGATTATCAATGAGGTTGTCGATTTGGCTCGGTTACCCTGAGGTCCCCTTGTTCTGGGAATTATTACTCCCGACGTAATCACCTCAGACACCCTGCGCACTTAGGTAAACGAGGTTGAGTTCGTCTACTGTGATCACCTCGGGCGGAGCCTTGACTCATACAGACGAGGTGACACTTGATGGTCTGACAATTGGGAAAGTGACAGATGTGACTTCTAACACGTCTATCCTGACACATTGTTTTGACACCATGTCCCTTGCACGGAGGTCATACCCGGATGACAGGCTGTCTCAATCAGATTTTTAGGGACCAGGACCCCTCGATCCTTCCCTCCAAATTGTCCCCTATAAATACCAGATCCTTCCACAAAAGAAAGAGAGGTCCAGATAACAAAGAAAAAGCCTATCTTCTCTCTAAAAAAGTAACTTTTGTATTATCCCAACTAACTTAATCTTCGGAGGTAAAATCGGGGGATCTTATCCCACCCTTCGTGAACCGAGCAGGTGATTCTGGTACAGAGCTCCCTTGAAGAAGCCAGGTAACTGTACCACCCGACCATCCAGTCAGGTCGTAAATCTCCACTTCAATCAAATAGGGCCTAAGATAATTTTTTATTCGGCTAATTTGTTCTAAAAAAAGCCCAATTTGTAAACCGAATCGAGTTAGTTCAGAACTCCAATATAATTCACTTTAGAATTATCTTAAGCTCAAAATGAGAGATGCAAGAACACTTTTTGTTAGGTGAAGCGGTGATTTGTGACCTGACTAGCTGGTCGGGAGGTACAACGCTCTTCTACTTGGCGAGGTTTCCGTACCATGATTACCTACTTGGTTCACGAAGAATAGGGTTATTTCTCTCGATTTACCTCCGAAGGTTAAGTTAGTTGGGATAGTACAAAGATCCTTTTTTTAGAGAAAATATAGGCTTTTTTCTGGTTACCTGAGAGTCATCCCCTTTTTCTGTGGAAGGATTCGGTATTTATAGGGGACAATTTGGAGGGAAGGATTGAGGGGTCCAGGTCCTTAAAAATCTGATTGAGACAGCTTGTCGTCCGGATGTGACCACTGTGCAGGGGACGAGGTGTCAGAGTAGCGTGTCAGGACAGACGTGTCAAAAGTCGCATATGTTACTTTCCCAATTGTCAGACTTTTAAGTGTCACCTCGACGGTATGAGTCAGGGCTCCGCCCGAGGTGATAATTCACCTCGGCTGCCTAAGTGCGTGGGGTGTCCGAGGTGATTACGCGGGAGTGATAATTCCCAGAACTAAGAGGTCTCGGGGGTTTCGAGCCAAATCGCCATCCTCACTAAGCCCCCCAAGTTTCGGGAAGAGGGATTTTGCAGGCTGCTTCCCGAGGCTTATGAGTGGTTCCGAAGTGTGAGCCATAACAACGACACGTAATGTACTCGTGGATGGGACTAGTAGGAAGATAACGCGATGGCTAGCAGCTTTAATGACAGGTCTCTGGACAGTCGCCAAATCATTGGTCAGATGAACAACACTTTCTTTAATGAGGAGAGAGAGTGTGGCCTCGAGAATCCCAAGAGTGCCGTCCTTGCAGTCTCCTCCTGCTTGCCTATAAATAAGAGAGTCCTTATTCTTTCACTTTTTACTGCAAAAATTTTTCAACCGCCTCAGAGAAAACCTTCATCATATTTTCACCTTGGCAATCCCTGAAACCCCGACTTCATTCGAAAGTAAGTCCATTACCTCTTCTCTTTTACTTATGGCTAGAATAACTCGCACACACAGACAGACAGTTAGGCCGAACTTTAAAGCGGCAGAGAGACCCGAACCGTCTGAGGAGAGAGAGAACCCATTGACCTCGAGGGAGGACGTCGAGATAGCCGACGAGGGCGAAGCAGAGCAGATCGAAGAAGGACCCGAGGAGTTGTACAACGACGAACTTGGATCTGAGGTACCTCGAGACGAGGGGGTACAAGAGCCGGCGACCCCTCCCGATCTCTCCGGTATCGATTTCGGCCAACTTACTTTGTTTCACAGCGTCGTCGACCAGGCTGCGGCTGGCGAGGTGATCCGCAAGTATCCCTTCCGCCGGAATTACAGCGTCTATACGCCTCGGCCAAATCAAACGGGCCGAACGGCCACCAAAAGGAAGAATGGCTGTCTATACGGACCAGTTGGAGGCGAGGTTGAGGATTCCCAGTATCAGGTTCTTCCGAGACTGCCTCAGATTCTGGGGTGTCAGAGTAACTCAGCTAATCCCGAACTCAATCCGAATCCTCGTTGGGTTCGAGATGCTATGCTGAGACAGGGACTAACCCCCACTGTCAATCTCTTCCATCGCTGCTATACTATGCACAACAGCAGAAGTGAGAGGGGGTGGTTTTACTTTGGTAACCGAGATAAAAACATGTCAAAGTTGGTGGTAGACGCTCCTACGTCCATCAAGGAATGGAAACACAACTTCTTTTTCGTTCCGTCCGAAGACTTCCCAAGAGAATTTTGGTGGAGGCCTCCCGTCTCGGCGAAAGACCCTATCCCGGGCAAACATGACGAGGAGAACTTCCGGAAACTCCTCGGGTTGGGTCTCAAGATCAACTGTTGGGATTATCCAGAGACGGTCCTTGTCAATGGGGGAATCAGCCGAGCACTGTTCAACCCAGACCGCCCCCATTTTTTCTCTACTCGGTTTCAAAATACTGTATTTTTCATTCTTCACTTCGCATTTTTTCATTTCCTTTGATTCTTATTAATCCCTCTTCCTTGTGCAGTGACAAGAGTCTCAGATCTAATCGCCTCGGGAGCTGTTTCAAAATCAACTGCTGGGATTATCCCGAGACGGTCCTTGTCAATGGGGGAATCAGCCGAGCACTGTTCAGCCCAGACCGCTCCCCTTTTTTCTCTACTCGGTTTCAAAATACTGTATTTTTTCATTCTTCACTTCGCATTTTTTCATTTCCTTTGATTCTTATTAATCCCTCTTCCTTGTGCAGTGACAAGAGTCTCAGATCTAATCGCCTCGGGAGCTGTTTCAAGATCAACTGCTGGGATTATTCCGAGACGGTCCTTGTCAATGGGGGAATCAACCGAGCACTGTTCAGCCCAGACCGCCCCCTTTTTTCTCTACTCGGTTTCAAAATACTGTATTTTTTCATTCTTCACTTCGCATTTTTTCATTTCCTTTGATTCTTATTAATCCCTCTTCCTTGTGCAGTGACAAGAGTCTCAGATATAATCGCCTCGGCAGCTGTTTCGGTGTCTAAACGATCACAGAAGCGCAAGCCCCTGTCCATACCTCCGGGGTTCAGAAAAAGAAGGGTGCTCCTGTCGCCTCGGCCACCACCCCGTTAACCATAATCCCGGAGGATATCTCCAGGACCTCGGCCATTCCGGAGAGGGTGGCCACCCGCGGTGTGACCGTCGTCGCTCCGCCTCCCCTGGGCCGAGGTAAGCAGGTCCAAGTCCCAGAGGGGCCCGTCACTGGGTCTTCCCTCTGGAATCGACACTTCGTTCAACTCGTGCTTGAAGGGGAGGACAAGAGGCACTCCTGTTGGCGCTGGTGCCCGGAATGGGATGTCTCTGTCAACGACAGATGCAGAGATCCCCGAGTTACCCATCACCTCCTTGTCCACTCCAGTCTGCCCCGGGATAACACCTTCGCCAAGAAACTCACCGCAAAAGAGCTAATGCAGAGCACTTGGGTGGCATGGGCCTCTACATCTGCTTTTTTGTTCGAGATCATGCAAAGGTATACCAATAGGGTCGAGAACCAACCTCCCGCCGAACTCATGGACCAGTTATCTCGACTCGAGAAGGAACTTAAGGTTGTCGCAGAAGAAAAAGCACAACTCCAAAAGCAGCATGACACCGCGGTAGCTGAGGTAGAGCACTTTAAGGCCACCATGAACTCCCTAGAGACTGCTCTGGACGAAAAGAAGAAACGACGGTTAGAGGAAGAGCAGTCTTCTCGGGAAATCATAGAAAAGGCTGGCAGTTTGGCCGTCGAGGCTTTCCGCTCCTCCAAGACCTTCAAATGTGACATCGTCGAGCTAACGCTGCCGAGCTTTATGTTTGGCTACATCTCAGCCGTCCAGGACGCCGCTTCCTTCTTTACTCTGGAGCATTTGGACGTGTTGAAAAACAAGCCTAATTTTAATGATGATGCCAAAGAACTATGCAATCGAATAGTTGAGGGTATCCAATCTGGAAGAAATCTCGCCGAAGTTAGAGAGGAGTTCAACCGTGAGATGGAAGACTTCGAGCAAGTGCTGAGTGACGAGCTCGGTGGGGGTACTGAAGGAGGCGAGCTTGGTGGTGCCAAGGCAGAAGGTTCGGCAGTGGCGAGGTAATCGTAGACAACCTAGGTTGTACCTCTTAGGAAAGCTATCTATTCAACCGAGGTTAAACTCTTAGGAAAGCTTTAAGACCTTAGTTTTTCATGCTTGTAATTTCCTTCTTGATAATCTATAAGAATTGTCTTTTTGTTTCATTTCATTTCTTCGTGTCCTGCCTATCTTGTTCCCTTCTTTTCTTTAATAACACCTCGCTGATACTGAAGAAAATAATAAAAGAATAACGAATTATCAAGGATAATGAAATATAAATTTAAGGGTCATACAATTTAAGGTTCTCGGCGTGCCAAATTCGGGGTACTAGAGTACCATCTCGGTAAGCCAATTTACAATATCCAATCTGACTAGCTTGAACTACACGATATGGGTCCTCCCACTTCGGAGTTAATTTGCCCAGAGGTTCAGATCGGCTAACCGAATTTTTTCGCAAGACGAGATCAGTCGGACTGAACCGCAAGTGTTTTACACGAGCGTTATAATAGTTAGCGAGGATATTTTTATACAAAGCCACGCTAGTTGCCGCGGCATCTCTTTTTTCGTCAACAAGATCAAGACCCATTCTCCTCTGTTCATCGTTCACCTCGACAGTGAAGGCTGCCATTCGAGGGTTTGGAGTGAGGAATTCGACGGGGACCACCGCCTCGGAACCGTACGTCAGAAAGAAAGGAGTTTCCTGGATAGCGGATCTCGGTGTGGTCCGGTAAGACCATAATACACTGGGGAGTTCGTCTACCCAAGAAGAGCCGAGCTGATGTAATCGAGTTTTGATGCATGGAGTAGTGTTCGATTGAAATTTTCGGCTTGCCCATTGGCTTGAAAATGTCCCACCGAAGTGAAGTGTTACTTGATGCCCAAGTTTTCACACCAACTCCTTGAATGGGTTGTCTGCAAATTGTCTCCCATTGTCCGAGATAATGATTCGGCGTAAATCAAAACTGCATACTACACTTTTCCAGAAAAATTTTTAAGCAACGAGGCCAGTTATGCTTTATAAGGGCTTGATTTCAACTCATTTGATAAAATAATTGATGGCCACTACCACGTAAGTATAATTGCCCATGACTCGGGGGAAGGGTCCGATGATGTCTATTCCCCATTGTTCAAAGGCCAATGCGAAGTGATAGGGATCATGATGTTGATTGGCTGATGGTGCTCGGGAGCATGATATTGGCATGATGGACAACAAAGGACTAACAGTTGGGCGTCTCGCGGGATGGTTGGCCAAAAATATTCAAGAAATAAAGTCTTTTTGACTAACATTCGGTAGCCGATGTAAGCGCCACAGAATCCTTCATGTATGTCTTGCAGAATTCTCTCTCCGTCTTCAGCCGTGATACACCGTAGCCAGGGGCCGAGATTAGACCTCTTATACAGAACATTGTTGCGGAGAGTTTATCGAGGTTTTTGCGTTGACGCTTTCTAGCTTCGACTCGATCTTCTGGGAGTTCTCCTTGACCTAGGAACCGGATCAATGGCCCCATCCATGTGTCCCCCGGAAAAAACGGGGTACACCATTCCTTCAAGATAGCCAAGTTCAGTCAGGATTTCGACAAGGACAGTCTTATTTAAAATTGAGAAAGAAGTGGAAGCCAGGCGAGACAGCGTGTCAGCTCGTTTGTTCTGTGACCGAAGTATTTTTTGAATTTCAAAGGACTCGAAGCATGGCATGAGCTGGTGAACTTTAGAGAGGTAGCGTTACATCACCTCCTCTCTAGTTTCGTACTCACCCAATATTTGGCAAACAAAGAGTTGGTAGTCACTGTTGACCAATATATGCTGAGCACCGAGCTTGCGCACTAACTGCAATCCGACGATTACTGCTTTATACTCGACTTCATTGTTAGAGACGACGAAGTCGAACCGAAGAGCATATGAGCACAGCTTCCCTTGCCGGTTTTCGAGGAACAAACCTGCTTCGCTACTCTCGCTATTAGATAACCGTCTACATATAAGATCCATCGCCGAGGATTGACGGAATTCGAAACCGCTTCTTTGTTTTCATCAAAAGTGAGCTCGGCTAGAAAATTCGCGAGAGCTTACCTTTGATAGCTTTTCAGGTCTCGTAAGATAAGTCATATTCTCCTAACTCAATGGCCCACTTAGTAAGACGTCTAGACGGCTCTGGCACGATAAAATATGCCGAAGAGGCTGATGGATCATTAGACAGACGTAGTGAACTAGAAAGTAAGGGTTCAACCTGTGTGCCGCATGAATTAGGGCTAGCACAAGCTTCTCGGCGTGGGCATATCTGGTCTCGGGTCCTCAAAAAACCTGACTAACATAATAAACTGGCATCTGCACACCCTCCTCTCATATCAGTACAACACTAACTGCCTCATCGACGGCGGACAAGTACAAGAAGAGCTTGTCCCCGAGTTGAGGTGAAGTGAGTGTGGGGAAATGGTGTAAGAACCGCTTCACTTGTTCAAAAGTCTGCTGGCATTTTTCAGTCCAAGAGAACTTATCAGCCTTTTTAGGACTTTGAAAAAAGACAGTGCCTTAGATGCCGATTGGGATAAGAACCGGTTCAGGGCAACCAATCGTCTCGTAAGTCTTTGGACATCTCGCGTACACCGAGGTGATGACATCTTCTGAATTGCCTTTACTTTGTCAGGATTTGCTTCTATATCCCGGCGCGACACGAGATACCCAAGAATTTTTTTGAGATTACTCCGAATACGCACTTCTTGGGGTTTAGTTTCATCCGCATGTCTCGGAGAACTCCAAGGACCTCTTTTACGTCGGATAGGAAAACAGATGTCTCCTTGCTTTTCAGAAAAATATCATCAACATATGCCTCGATATTTCGACCAATTTGAGATTTGAAAACCTGGTTGACCAATCTCTGATATGTTGCTCCGGCATTCTTCAGGCTGAAAGACATAGTTGTGTAACAATAGGCTCCTTGATCTGCGAAGAAGGCCGTCTTCTCCTGGTCCTCTTCATCCATCCCTATCTGGTGATAGTCCTTGAAAGCATCTAGGAAGCAGAGGATCTCATACCCCATTGTCGAGTCCACTAGGGTGTCTATCTTCGGCAATGGGTAACAATCTTTTGGACAGGCCTTGTTCAGATCTGTAAAATTCACACAAATTCTCCACCCTCCGACATCCTTCTTAACCATGACAGGGTTGGAAAATCAGGTGGGGTACTGCACCTCTTTAATCATCCGCGCCGGCAACAGCTTGTGCACTTCTTCGGCTATGGGTTTATCACGTTTCGGGCCGAAGTACCTCTTTTTCTGTTTTACTGGCTTGGCGCGTGGGTCAATATTTAGCTCGTGCAGCATAATATGGTGGAGCACCCCCACAACCTACTCGGCTATCTAGGCGAAGACGTCCTGGTACTCTTTGAGTAGGCCGATCATCTCACCCCGGAGTAGTGAAGGTAAGCTGGTTCCGATGCGGATGGTCTGTTCTGGATTTGAAAGATTCAAGAAAATTTCCTCCACTTCGTCTCCAGTTTCTAGCCTCTCGGGTTTCCCGGACAATTGTGGGTCTATGCAATCAATTGAAAGGATATTGGGTCTCCTTACTCCGACTCTTAACTCAGATATCGAGGCGGATACGGCTTGGAGAGTGGCGAGGTTACATTCGCGTGCCGCACAAACATCACTGCTCACCTCGGCTACGCCCGCCGGAGTAGGGAATTTAAAACTCAAATGATACGTCAAATAAACAGCTCGTAGGGCATTAAGCGTAAGTCGGTCCATGAGCAAGTTGTAAGAGGAATCAGCCCTTATCACAACAAAGTTGACAGGAACGGTTCGGCAGCGAGGGTGGCGGTCCACTGTGACCATTAGGGTGACCATATCTTTTGGGTGCACCACGTATCCCCCAAACCCAACAAGGGGGGTTCTGACGGGGGTCATCTACTCCTGGGTCAACTTCAAACTTTCGAAGGTTCAGTGGTACATGACGTCAACCAAATTTTCTAGGTCGACGTAGACCTTCTTAACGATGTAGTTGTTGGTGAGCACCTCAATCACCAGCGCCTCATGACTGCTAGAGCCAGTAGGGACGGGATTACTCGGACCATAGGTGATAATCTTGGCAAGACGAGAATTCGTCTCAGTCTGGTCCGAATTAGCTTACCGATAGGTCCTCTTCCGGGAGTTTTGGCTGTCTACTCCCATTGAACCTCCAACTATAGTGTTGATTACCCCAACTATGTTTGGTCCATAACCGACTCCAACTGTGGTAGGTCCATATCCAGGAGATCCGTCTCGGGGAGGTCTCTTCATCTCCCTTAGGATCTTCGAAGGGTCGGCAACTACTACAGGACCCTGGCCTGTTATTTCGCCGGATTTCACCTCGGTTACTATCTCGACGGGAGTCACTTCGGTTCTCTCGGCGAGGGTCATTCCTGCTATACTCTCCATCTCTTCGGACAAACTGTTTTAGGTACTCTCGCCTAATTAATTCTTCAATGTCCCTCTTTAGGTCATTACAATCCTCGATTTCGTATCCGATATCCCGATGATATGCACATTAAAGGTTAGAGTTCCTTTTTTCCTTTTTTCCAGCCATCCGGGGAGGAGCACGTCCGAGGTGATTCTGCTCCATAATCGCGAGGATATGAGATCTGTTGGTGTTTAGAGGAGTCAGGTCAGAATTCGGAACGGAGGACTTGCCCTTGGCTATCTTGTCAAAGACACTTCGCCGATCTCGGCCGGGGCTTTGAAAAGCCCCCGTGGTTCCGACTTCGCTTCGGTTCAATTCTTTCTTCTTGCGGGAGTTTGCCCTCGAACGAGCCACCTGGGCTTACCTTTTCATCCGGTTCAGGTCTTCGATTTGTATGCCTTTCTGGACCTTTGCCAGAGCTCTTTTAGGGTTCGAGGGTATTTCTTGTGCAGCCCCGTGTTAAACGTCCCTGAGACGAGCCCATTGATGAAGGCGGCTATGGTTACATGCTCATTGGGATCAGGTATTTGCACGCTCTCATGTTGAAACCTTTGGGCGTACGAGCGAAGGGACTCTCTTGGATTCTGCTGCATATTTAACAGATACGCCGGGGTTTTCGTTGTCGTTCTGGAAGATACGAAGCGGTAGATAAACCTATCCACCAATTCCCCCATGGAGGATATGCTCCTAGGTTCTAATCCCCAGAACCATTTTCAAGCTGTCCATTGAATGAACACTGGGAATGCCCGACAGATAACCGGATTGGGAACGCAATATAAGCGGAATGCCGAGATGAATGCTTGGATATGATCCTCAGAATCACCTCGATCGTCATACGAGGATATGGCAGGTAGTTTGAAATTTGGGGGGAGCCTTTCCTCGTTGATATCATCCGTGAAAGGAGGAGCTCTCATATAATCCACCTCCTGCCTTCCGGGGAACTGATGTTCTTCCTCAACTTGTTTCCCCAACAAATCCCGTGAGAACGCCCTAGAAATAGAGGCAACTCTGGCCGTAGCCTTGGACGAGACTCGCTTCGAGGTACTCCTGATGGAATGTCTCCCATCAGATTCTTCTTCAGATGAGACCTTAGGTGATCCATCTGACTTTCTTTTAGAGGACTCGGCTTTTTGCTTGTCTTGCCCCTTAAAATACCTTCCTAACTCTTCGAAAATATTGGGGGTTCTCAACCACAAACTCAGCCATTCTAGCAATGGCTCCTTCGTTAGTGGGTCGAGCCTTATGGGACTCCTGACCCTCAAGGACATTTTCTTGTTGGGCTGCGGCGCTGGCCTCGGCCCCAATGGTGAGAACTCTCCTACTCCTAGAACACGTAGATTTCATTCTTCTTGTATCTTCGTTCCCACAGACGGCGTCAATTGAAGCGGTGATTTGTGACCTGACTAGCTGGTCGGGAGGTATAGCGCTCTTCTACTTGACGAGGTTTTCGTACCAGGATCACCTGCTTGGTTCACGAAGGGTGGGGTAATTTTTCCCGGTTTACCTCCGAAGATTAAGTTAGTTGGGATAGTACAAAGATCCCTTTTTTAGAGAAAAAATAGGCTTTTTCTAGTTACCTGAGAGTCATCCCTTTTTTCTGTGGAAGGATCCAGTATTTATAGGGGACAACTTGTAGGGAAGGACTGAGGGGTCCAGATCCCTAGAAATCTGATTGAGACAGCCTATCGTCCGGACGTGACCACTGTGCAGGGGACAGCGTGTCAGGACAGACGTGTCAGAAGTCACATCTGTTACTTTCCCAATTGTCAGACTTTTAAGTGTCACCTCGACGGTATGAGTCAGGGCTCCGCCCGAGGTGATAATTCACCTCGGCTGCCTACGTGCACGGGGTGTCCGAGATGATTACACTGGGGGTGATAATTCCCATAACTAAGAGGCCTCGGGGGTTCCGAGCCAAATCGACCACCCTCATTAGGTTCTCTTTCTATGTGCTTTTCTTTTCCATCTTTTGTGGCCATACTGTGTTAGAATCAGTTGCTGAACTTGTATAAGCAAAATTACTAGTATTAAGGATCAAAAGAAGTACCAATAAAAGATGGCTTGTATTTCGTACAATCTTTTCATCAACCTCATTTACTTGCTTGTAAGTTGTAACCTTTGGGTATAGGTGAAAACTGGCCCGATCGAACTCAAATATTGTAGCATTTTTTTTTGTTGAAATAATTACTGTAACTTTTTTTGTGATATGATATATGTAAAATAAAATTGTGAATTAAAAACTGTACTTATGATGCAAGCGAAATATTATTTGCAAAAATTCAACTATCCTACTTTGATTTGAGGGGAGATTAAAACTTGCGTTTGGCTTGTTCTATTTCTAAGTCGAGCTCAATCAATACAATAAATCTTGAAAGTGAAGAAACAATAGAATATGAATTAACAATAGGTTTTGCAAGTTAGAAAGAAAAGTAAATTTTTGCACTCTGGTATGTATACTTAAGAAGCCAATCTAAACAACTTCCGATTCAGCCGAAATCCAGCCAAATGCAAACTAGATGTCATCTTTTTTTTTTAGGAGTGGGGTAAGTGAGAAACATTGGGTATCTATCATCTTATTGCCATACATGCAGTATCTTTTTTTTTTATGGAACAAGTATTGTATTTTATTAGTAACTTGGTCAGTTACTTGGAGCGTTGGAAATTAGCATAAATTAGGAGTAATGCGTTAATAGGTGGTTTGCTATTTGCTCGGATTAATCAATTCGAGTGAGAGAGCAATAGAATTAGAGGCTGTTCAAATTCTGTCCCATGAGAAAGAGATCCGAATGAATTTTCATGGTCTACGGATATGGAAAAGGAATGATGCATCCAATGAAAAGGTCAAAGCTTTGTTGCTTATTAGCAGTAATTCTTAATTGAGCTTCAACAAGTGTAAACCATGATGCTGGTTCTTTTCTAACCACGCAAAAATAAGGTTCATTTTCGGATGGGATCTTTGGGAAGAATGAAGCTGTCATTTTGTTTGCCTTAAGAGTGTACTCCATTTCCAAGTAATCTTTTTTTTCATTACTGTGGTGATTTCGGGAGATTTTCATTTTCCACAGTAGGAGCAGCTTCCCCCAAGGAATACTCTTCTTTTTTTAAAAAAAAATTCAAATTATTTCTCACATTTGGTCAAATAATTTTTTTATCTTTCATTTTTAAAATAGTAAATTTTGTCCATTACAAAATCAAGTAAATAAAATTTAATCTCAACTTAGGTTTTCAACTATTTTTTTATCTTAAATCTATCACGTGATCTACGCATAGTCATTTTTAAGGTAAGAAAAGATTAGATTCCATTTACAGTTAAACAAATGACCTAATTCGTATTCATTTTTGTCCTTGAAAAAGTAGGATTTGACTTATCACTTAAAAAGTAAGACCTGACTTTTTTGTATGTAAAAAAGACCTACATCTTAATCACATAATGATTTCAAACTAAAAAACGGTTGAAAACTTAAATAGAGATCAGATATTGCTAATTTGAATTTATTAGAGACATAAAATTAATATTTTAGAAACTCAAATGACATTTGTATGCTTTTTCTTATTTTTTTTAACCGAGTTTTTGACGTTTATCTCGAAAATCTATATTCATAAACTTCTCGCAGAGCTCACTAGACTGATCTTGCATCCGCCATAGAGGTTAATTTAATTGCAAGACCCGTAAAAAAGAGAAAAGTTAATTAGATGAATTAATTTTCTATACACTGACAGTGTATACACTTTCACCATTGGATGTATGACGCATAATCTGAATTTGAACTTGAAAATCAAATATTGCATATGTATTATACATCTAACCGTGACAATATACACATTATCAGTGTATCTAATATTTACTTTAAATGTATTAATCTTTTCTACACTGACAATGTATACACTTTCATCATTGAATGTATGACACATAATTTAAATTTGAATTTAAAAACAAAATTTTACATATATGTTGTACATCTAATCATGATAATGTATACATTGTCAGTATATCTAAGATTTACTCTAATTATATCTATGGCCAGGGAAACTATTTGAAATTTACTGAAACTTTGACACCCTAATGCAACCAACACATACAATGTATATGCTAATTGTGAAATCAATCGTGAACTAGCTGTTTCAACAAATCTCAATCACAATCATGTGTTTATATTTATATCACATATAAGCTTCTAAATTAATAAAATGTGACTCAAAATTTCAATTGAACAAAACTTCTGCTAGTTTACCCTAACCCAAAAAAAAGGGGTAAAAAAAAAGCCAGTTCTATCTTTCAAAGTAAAAAAGAAAAAGAAAAAGCAGGGAAGTGGGAATAGAAAGTTATACAAGGTTTTATGGTTAAGGTCCTTTTAAGGACTGCAATATTGGAACCCAAGAAGAGGGCCTGAAACCTTCATATATAAATAGATGCAAAAACCACAGAAACCCTCCTAAAACCCTAAACAAGAAGAATCAGTGCCCCTTCCCTCATTTTCACTTCTTCCCAATTTCCCCCTCTCCTTCCAAGTTCCCACCACCTCTTCTTCTTAAGCGCAAATGGCTCTGACTAACACTCTTAGAAGGGTTGCTTCGCGAGCTGTACCTTTCGCCTCCCGAGTCTTCCAAGCAACCACCCCACGGTACGCCCACCGCGGCTCTGCTCTCTTCTCCGCCGTCAACCGCCGCTTCGATCTGTCACACTCCGTCTTTAAAAGCTCATTGCCGTCGGCCTTCCATCATTTCTCAACTCGGCCGGCTTCAGATGAGTCACTCCTCAAGGTTATTCAGGACGAGATTCAGTGTGCCGTGGATGCTGATGAAAATATCGACAAGGTCTTTCGGTTTTTTCTCCGTCTCTGCCTCCCGTTTGTAAATTTTTTTTTTGGTTTATGGGAAATTGTGTACAAGTTACGGCTATAGGTGGGGAATGAAATTAAATTTTGGAATCCTACTTGTCTCTTTAATTTTTTTGGGGTAATTCATGAAGGCCACTTTTTACTAAATCAAATTTAATTGGACTTATTCATAAGCCTCCGCGAGTTGGAAATTAGTGGAATAAGAGAGTTTAACTTGAGTTTGTGATTGTAAGATTTTTCCACAGGGTAATGAATTAAAGTGAAAAACGGTGGTTTCTTTTGAAGAAATATGGGCAAAATATTCAGGGTAGTGAGCCTCTGCAGCTGGGCTTGGTAATTTTATGTACCTGGAAATGCAGGCAAAAAGCACCTGCAAATATAGACAAAAAGCACCTAAGGATTTAGTTGTGTCTTGTAAATGGCTAGCATGTCTCGCTTTAGCGTAATGTGGTAGCTAGTCATTGATATCTTACTATGACATCAAACCTTTTGAATATTTGGGGATTTTGGATCAAGGAGCCTATGGACATTGTGTTGGTTATTTGTTGCAGTTTAGTAGTAATAGTTTATTTGTAAATTTAATTCCATTGCTGTTATTATCTTTGTAGGTTGAGGAGCTTCCATCTAACTTTCCGTTCAAACTTGAAGATAATCCTGGGCTACAGACTGTAACTCTAACAAGGGAGTATCAAGGTGAGACCATCGTTGTAGAAGTAGAGATGCCTAGCACTGTCACTGGGAACTACGAGGAAAATGATGATGATGATGGTGATGCTGATGATGAGAAGGCAGCACAGTCTCAGCTTCCTTTGGTAGTCAGAGTTTCCAAGAGCCATGGACCATGTTTGGAGTTTGGTTGCACTGCTTATCCAGATGATATTGTAATTGATAGCTTGTCAGTAAAGGATCCAGATGCTTCAGAGGATGAAATTGCATATGAAGGACCTGAATTCACGTGAGTATTGCCACAGATGGTTAACCTACCAGCTAAAGTATTTTCCTTTTTTTTTTTTATTGGGCCATGCTTTATCTTCACCGGCTCTTACTGTTCTTACCGTTCAGGGAGTTGGATGAGAATCTGCAGAAGGCTTTCCACAAGTATCTGGAGATTAGGGGAGTCAAACCCAGCACAACAAACTTCTTGCATGAGTACATGATCAACAAAGATAGCAAGGAATACGTGATGTGGCTCAAGAATCTCAAGAAGTTTGTTGAAGCATGAACTAGGCGAAAACTTAGAGCAACTAGGTGGCTATGTTAGTTATTTCCATACACATATTTAAATGCGACTTCTCATTGGCGTTAAAAGCATACGTCCTGGTATTGAAATCGTCTGGGAGGATTTTGGAATTGTTAAACGTCTGGAAGAATTTCTTTTGTACCCGGGTCACAGTAGAGCATTGAATTAGATCTCTGAATACTGGTTGGAATTCTTTTCTGTCAGAAAATATGGAGCTTTTCTATTAATTCGATTTTGTATGGTGGTGGAGTTTAATATGTGCTGTGTGTGTGTCCTCTACTCGCAAACTCAGGGTAAGTTACATGAAGTATTTTGTTCTTGAAAATACTCAGATACGCCTTTTCTTTAGGAGTTGGGAGGAGGAAGTTCCATCAGAGTAATTGACGTTGCAACTTTATTTTGCTAGTATGTAAATACACTGTCAGCATGCCCACTTGTCAGATGAACATTCACAGGTTGAGTTAAGAAATTGCATTACGACTAGGGGTGTAAGTGAGCCAAGCCTGCTCGCAAGTAGCTCTATACTCGACTCGAAAAATGCTCGACTTGACTCGATTTTATCGAGCTCGAGCTCGAGCTACTCGAGTAGTAAATCGAGTCGAGCTTGAGTTTCAAAATAATAAGCTCGAGTGCTCATGAGCTTAATCGGGCATATGTATTAAATATATTAAATATATATTTTGTATTTATAATATTACTTATAACATGTGGATTTGTCAAGAAAAACCTAAAACCTTTCTTTTTCTCCTTCATCCGTCGTCTGATGGCTCGTTGACTTCTTCTTAAATCAATTCTTCTTCTTTTTTTTTTTCTAGTTTCTAAAACTTTTAGCTTCTTGGATCTTGTATCCCCAAATGATGAGTACTGATTATCTACAAAGTGATGAATACTTATTGCTGAAGGCTACAAGATGGAAACCTTATTTGCCTTTTCAACTTCGTTGTTTTTGGGATCCCTGATTGATGACTAGATTTGATATGATTTGTATTTTTGCTTTGGATATTTGTGTTTTAATATTTGCTTTGTAGTTCACAGATTTGTTCATGTTATTTGTTAATTTTATGAATTTGTTGTTGAATTGTGATTATTGAAATAATAAATTTTGACTTTGGGTTTGGCTTGAAATCATTTGATCTGAGTTCTATTCAGCTTGAAAATTGGTTTGAAAATAATTTTGAAGGGGAAAAAAAAAAAGAAAATGGGTCCTCGATTGAGCTTGAATACAAGCTCGATTAAAATACGCAAGTCGAGTTCAAGCCTACATTTGAAAGGCTCGACGAGCTTGAGCTCGAGCTCGAGTAGAGAATTTCAGAGTCGAGCTCGATTCGATTCGATTACACCCCTAATTACAACGGAATTCGGTCGGATTACCTGCTCGTATTCCTCGGGAAACGATTTTCCAGTTGCACGAGTTTTAGTCAATGAGGGTTTTTGAGCAGGATTATGTTGAGTCCGATGTACAAGCTTCAGGCATGCTTATATCCATGGAGCCACACATAAAAGCCAAAACCTGGTATCAATCCGTTTGAAATGTAAGGTTGTGTTTGGATTGCATTTTCCATGATTTTTCATGAAAAAATTACTGTAGCGATTTGATATATGTGAGGGAAAAAGGTAGTAGGGAAATGTGATCACGAAAAAACGACGTAATTTTTCGATGGAAAACAGCAATCCAAACAAGGCCTAAGGTCCCGTTTGGATTGCATTTTCCGTCATTTTTCATGGAAAAATTACTGTAGCGATTTGATGTATGTGAGGGAAAAAGGTAATAGGAAAATGTGATCACGGAAAACGATGTAATTTTTCGACGGAAAACAGCAATCCAAACAAGGCCTAAGTTTTTTGAGTGTTTGTCTAAAATTTTACTGTAGTTTACCGTAGAAGTTTTTTAAAAATTTTTTGAAATGTGTTTATTTTGAAATGTATAATTTAAAATTTTTTTTAAAATTACTGTAACTAAAGTTTTTAAAAACCTTGTAGCAGACAAACTTAGCAAAAAACTTAACTTCCAAACAAGTATCTCCTAAAAATTTTTAGTGGAGAAGGCATCGATTTTATTACCGCTAAAAAACAACAGATCATTTGACAGTTTATTCATTCAATAGGTTACAGTACAACATACTACAACACTTAATAATCAGGAACTAAATCATAAACCCCCGGTTGCTGCTTCTTTGTGCCTCTTTATCGTGTCATTGTCATTCGTCTCGGAAAGGAACCATCATATTCGTGCTTGCTCGGGGAAATCTAGTCTCTCCTTCAAAAGGTCAAACTGTAAGATCCTTGTGCGTATAAACAATTCCTGTGTCGCCATTCACTACTTGGCCATTTCCTCTTGCAATCCTGCATGAAAAATATCATGACATAAAACATGGTTTACCCCTGCAACATGAAACCAAGGGGAAATACATTTGCATTTACGTGTCACAGAATTCACAGGAATATAATAATCTGCTTTGACTCCTCGTAGTCACATAATACTTAACACACGACTGCCAGAAGCTATATCCAACTTTTTGCAATTTGTAAACTCCACTATCATAAAATCTGCAGACATTTGCATAAAACATTTTGATGAATTGAAAAAAGAACTAGAATCCAGATGACTATAACATCAAATGGACAAGCTCAATGCATAGCGCTGCTGCAAGTGAGTCTCATCAAAGAGCTTCTAGATTTATACAGCCATAACATCGAGTAGCATTAAACAAATATTTATTTTTCTTGGCCAAGTACAAATAATAAGAATGGAAAATGTACAGTAGCAGTAGGCATATCATCTCTTCCATTGCACTGACTTGAGAAATTTACTGGAAGTGGTCAACTCGTTGCCTTGAGGATTAAAGGAATGATGCATTATTCTTATGGAGCTGAATTGACCATCGTACATGTAATTATTACCAAATTCATTTCTTGTTTGACCACATTCAAATAATAGTATCTTTAAACATGGATCCCTACGTTGTTTTATATTCCAACCATGATTAGAAGTAGCCATAAGTGGACCTGCTTTCTAAATATTTCTGTTGGTTGGGGCCGACCAATTATTTCAATATCCATCAGCGGAAACTCTTTAAGATTGCAAGTATTTAGAAAACTATACAGCTACCTCAGTCATGGATGCTACAGGACCTTATTCTTTTGCTGATTCTCTGTTTTGATGTAAATGCGAGTATCTAACTAAAAAGCAACTGATGAAAAAGCCAGAAAATGCAACTTAAAAGTAACTTCTTACTGTATCATGATCATGTGCTGCGAAATATGAAAACTTTCTAAACAGATAACATTCTTCCTTAACATGAATTTGCAGGAAACAGATAAATGCAGCGCACACATGTTGTGATGAATAGGAATGCTAGCACAAGCAAAAATCAGTAAAGGACGTACCATCTTGTCGTTAATAAGCCTTCAACTCCTACAGGACCACGAGCATGGATTCTACTGGTACTGATCCCAACCTGTTCAGCCACCGAGTACAAAAATCAGAGACTGCTTTATGCCAACTGACACTCTGAGAGTATGGTTAATTATATACCTCAGCACCTAGCCCAAATCGGTAGCCATCACTGAATCTTGTGCTTGCATTGTGGAATACAGCAGCACTGGGAGGCAAGTTATTAGTTAGTAAAGTCCATTGAATTTGAGCCAATCTATGAGAATCTGCTATTTACATTTAATCAAGCATATGGAAGACCGGGTAAACTTCTGGGGCTTCCACAACACAAAATGTGGTGGATGCAAAGTATAGACAATGAAGTATAGAATGGTACAAGACAGAAGGCAATGAACAGTAACAGGTACCTGTCAAGTTGATGTAAAAACAGTTCTGCAACATCGTGATCATCAGTTACGATGCTATCTGTATGTGCACTGCAAATGATAAGGGACAGAAAATCAAAAGAACGATCATTACATGAAAGTGAGACTCTAGTGCTTTCTCTTGTCTAACACACTAGGCAAAAGCATAGACAATACTGAGACAATTAAGCTCACATGCCTTCCATGTCGATGTATATGATCAATTGCAGCATGCACATCATCCACAATTTCAACAGTGCAAGCAAGTGAACTATATTCATGATGAAATGAACGTGCCTCTGGAATATTTAACAAGGAGCTTGCCCTTGGTCCACCATACAGAGTAACACCTGAAACAGATGCTATCATTCAGCTCCATGCCATAAAAAATGTAGACACAAGATCAGTTTAGAGTTCATATCAATATCTTAAAGTGCTTTAGCATTATGTGAATACTATCATTCAGCAATCTGGTCCTTTGAATGTTAACTAATTTTCTAAAATCATTGACATCATAACAAAAATTACTAAATGACAAACGACTCATATTCAGGACTGATTATAACAGGCAGGATACTAAAGATAAAGAAGAATGATATCAGCATCTGAGTAAGATAGGCAATATCTTTCACTGGAACTGAGAGCGTGTCCAGGATATTAGTGAATTTGATAACCAAAAAAAACCAAGATAAAAGTGATGAATACAAGGAGAGAAGATATAATGTGAAAATTACACAGCAGGACTGAGACAGCACAATTAACAAGGCACGTGCAGTTGTGCCACTGAATGGTGTGAAATAGTATCAACTTGAAAAAAAGTACATCAATTACATAGAGAGGCCCACAGAGTGGCTAGTTTCAATCTTGGTAGAGTGATAAAGAAAAATTGTTGGAAAATGTTTAGATTGCTTAATTCAGATGATAATTTATTGAAAAGCAATCCACATCACTCTCGGAAGGCGTCGAACTCCACCATATTCCTATCCAATCCAAAGAGATCAAACAAGATAAGACAAAATTCTGCTTTTGCTTTGGGGAATGAGATTCCAAGAGATACAAAAAAAAAGTGCTCTGCAATGAAAAGTCACCTTTGATTTGAAGTTCCACAATTAGCTCATTAACTAAACCAGTCTGCACCAAGTCCTTGTGAACAAGTAGCATTTCCTGCAAATAGTTAAACAGAGCAAGAAAAGAAATAAGACAATCACATGACCATACTGAGGTTTTGAATGTGTCTTATCATACATGAGCTTATCAGGCAAAAGAATTGAGAAACAAAGTACCATTGCATTGCAGGCAGCAGGATAATCTGTTTTAGCATCCAAAACAATTTGCTTTGCCATATCCTTATCAGCTGACTTGTCAACATAAACATGGCAGATACCATCTGACATAAAGCAGCTCTCCAGGATTACAAAGTAATTGACAGAAAACCTGGGGATGGTACATTGCAATTTTGAAACAAAAAGTGAGATGTACCAGCATGACCAAGAACAGGAATTTTTGTTGAAGCCTTGATTTGAGAAACGAGTTTATTGCTGCCTCTTGGTATCACAAGATCAATCACATCATCAAGCTGGACAACAAATGTTTCAGGACGAAGACAGTGTTATTATCCTTAGATGCTTAAAAAACCAAACTCTAAACCCCAAAAAATTTTGAAGTTAAAACTACAAATTTTCTGATCAAGCCACCTTGAGCAATTCAGGGATGTCTTCTCTCGAAGTCACTAGTCCAATAAGTTTCTTGCCAATGCTTTCTGGGATTGATGAAGTAATAATCTAAAGACAAATTTGTAAGAGTGAGAAATGTAACAAGCTCTGAAAAGAGTGTTAATAGCAACATATGGCATAAATAACGAAATATTTCTGAGCAGAGTAGCAGACCTTGTGTAAGATTGCATTTGATCGTTTGGCCTCGTTTCCTCCTTTCAACAGGAGCCCATTTCCACTTCTAATTGCCAATGAAGCTATCTATACTCAAATAGGTACAGATGTATAAGTAGTTCATGACATCAGCCAATGTCATAGTCAAAGATATAAAGAACAAATCATACATAAAGTGTTCTTTATAGAACAATAGTGAATTTTGAAATAATGCACAACATATGAAACTAATATCAAATAATCACAAATTTTGCTTTGAAGTATGTGTTTAGAACCCCCACAATTCAGTTAAAAGAAGATTCATGTTAAAAAATCAGTAATGACAAATTTAATGTTGTGCCTTTAAAATTCCACAACTCAAATTAAAAGAAATTTCACAACCAAATTTGGAAAACCTTGGTAATACACGTTCACTCTGCAGTGACGCTCGTTGACACTAGTTTATCAGTTTATACAGCACACTTAATGTAACAACTCAAACATATAGCATCACCAGCATATCGGAAAAGATGAAGCAGTTAAGTTCTGCAACCATTCATGAAATTGTACTTTCATACTAAAAATCTTACATGTGGTAAGGAAACTTGAAAAAGGGACCAAGGAGAGAACGATATTTAAACTCAATAAATTCAACCAAAGGTAAGAATATGAATTGTAGAATTACTGATTAAGAGAAAGGAAGCAGTTTAAATAAAATTTTAAAAAGCTTCACATACAATTGTGTCTAAAAATAAACTATTTGACCAACAAAGCCCATTCAGAAATTTCTAATCATTTTAGAAGGAATTCATCTTTGCCTTACATTCTTTTGGCAGGATAGACAAGGAAATAGCGGAGAGAAAATTTTGATATCTTAATTGCTATTTTATCCCTCCACAAAGTTAAGTTCGCCAATAGCATAGCAGTGAAAAGAGGTTAGATTACATAATAATGCTTTATGCTCAATTTCCTCTTCCCCATATTTCAAAATTCTAGTGAATCATAAGGAAAATATTTTCCCAGTACCATCCTTCCGTTCCTAATGTATCCACAACCTCTTCAAGTTGATTTTCGATCCATTTGTCCACTTTTCTTCTACCACTATCGGTACTCCAATTAGATTTAACTGCTTTCATGCCAACTCCAATTACAACAAAAGTAACATAAAAGGCTAAATCAGAAAACCAAATTTATCCCTAAACAGTTTCACAAAGCCCAGAGCACCTCATATTTGTGCTATTTCATTAACCACCATCCTTCCATTAAAAGTTCTGCCTTCATGATAAAGTAAAATGTTGCCTTGCCACAGTGCAAATAATAGTAGATTCATTTTATAGCTATCAAACAAAATCATACTCATATATACAATTAAATGAGAAAAAATTGCCCATTATAGCTTTTTGGAAAAACTGATGAATTCCCAATTGCATTTACCTGAACAAGTGCCTCTGGCCGTGACTCAAAAATAATCAAAAGAACACCTAAAGGAGATGTTGTCTTTTCCAAGATCAATCCCTCTGCAAGCTGGAAAAGACATAGCCCTTAGGATATCAAAGATTGCATAATCTATACTACAAATTGCTCTTCCCCAGGTAACATACTACTGTGATATGTTCAAAATGCTAAAAATTAATGCAACGTTTGGATTGCATTTTTCTGAATTTTTTGTAGAAAAATTACTGTAGCGATCTGATATATGTAAGGTAAAAAGGTGATAGGGAAATGTGTTCACGCAAAACGTAACAATTTTTCTGAGAAAAATTGCAATCGAAACGTGGAACTTTTGAAAATATTTCAAAAAACTACTTTAATTTGCTCAAGTGTTTGGGAAGAGAACCAGTTGAATTATATTGAATCTAATATCATCATATATCTGTTCGTATATCTAATTTAATAGAAAGCAAATTTCCATACTAAGTCCTCATGCCCACTCCACATACCTCTGTTCTTTTTAGAACCTGACCAATAGGCTCTTCCATATTTGCAAGCATGCGAAGAGAATTTGCAAGACCAGAAACCTATAATATAACATAGGCTAGGGCTTTAGAAAAAAAGACAATCCTTCACAAAGATAATTAACTGAAGTGATGCCACATGTAGAGTGGTTTCTTACCTTTCCAGGCTTTAAAGCCAATCGAGATATCAAAGATTTTTCATATCCAGCTTGTTGTGCAGCTGCTACATCAGCAGCATTTTCAGCTAAGATCAGATTTTCATTTTCTTTCAAAGCATCAGCTATATCTAGCAAAATTTTACTCCTGTCTTTCGAAGACACAGCCTGCAAAAAGAAGTATACTGCAATTAGTGAAAGCTCTACTTCTCTCTGAGAAAAATTCTTTCCAAGTAGCCAGTAAGTGATAATACCTGAAGCCGTCTAGAACACTCCCTTGCTGCAACTGCCATCTCATGAGCTCCAATTTCTCCGGCTGGAGCCCACTGATTAGCATCTCGATGAAAGAGTGTGCCAATAGATTCTCCATTGAGAACTCTAATGATATTATCACCAGCAAAGCCACTTCACACGAGAGAGAGAGAGAGAGAGCATCAGGCAAAAGAGAAAGCAATAAAAAAAAAAAACCAAATCCTTATTTAAGCATACAAGTCAGCTCAGAACATGCAATTGTGCTTTTCTAACATGGCCATCTGAGTACTACAAATCTACAATGAATTAATAGCAAAACTATTCTGTAGGAATGCAAGATGCATTCTCATTTTCCTCTTGAGTCTCACATTAGATTTCGAACCAGTATAGCTTTGGAACTAAGTCAAAGCCAGAACAATATTAGCTTTAATAAAACTAGCGCTCAAACAAGCTAAGTTCAGTTGAGTTCTTGCTTAATTTAGCCAGCCTAATTGAGATCGAATAAAAGTCAATAGTAAGTATACTACACATTGAAATGGATAAAAATAGACATTTCACCATAATAATATTTTATAGCAAAATATAACTAAATGTACTTATTCTTAAGTTAGATTAAGGTGATAAGACTTCAAGTTGAGCATTTTTGTGCTCGACCTTGGCTCAAGGGCTTATTAGAACCGCTCAAGCTCGGTCAACATCAAATCAAGTCAAGCCAATGCTCGAGCTGCCTTGTGAGCTTCGTAGTCTGATGGGACTTGTTTGCAGCCCTAAGATGTCTAAAAAAAGACTCTTACTTGTTTGAAAGTTTAAAGTTTCTTCAAAAAGTCGAAGCAGCTGAGCACTCTTGTGAATAGACATTCAACTATCAAAGGCACATTTCTTTGGGCAAATAGAAGCTTTAGATGTAATAAACTTCCATGAAAAACTCTAGCCAGATGATATAAGAAAGGATATTATTTCTATGCTCCTGAAACAATTCCTCCAGGGACCTTTTTCTTCCTTTTAAGTATCATCAAGGAAAGTAAATCCATGTAGCATTTGCTTGTCAATCAATTCTCCATGACTTTAGTGGAACACTTAATCATACCAAGTGAGATTCCTAATTTTCAGCTCAAATTAGACGAAAATGCCAAATGATCTCAATTTTACAATGCTGAAAGTAATTACTACCTCTCAATTCTTAAGGAATTTGGAAATACACCTCTTTAACATCAGGTTCATCAACAAGTTCTTAACGGTTCAATCAAAAGTCCAGAGACATACTCTTCTGGTCATCTTAAGCTTCAGATTGTGCGATAAAGTACTCATATAGTTTCATTTCCCCCCCAAAATGTGATCACAGTAGAAATGGAAATGGTAGTATTAAAGCATGAAAATTGAGAGTCATCAGGTAAATGAAGTTCACTAGCATGCCAATGCCTAGCCTAAGTAGGTAGAATTATGCATAATACTACTGAAAGTATGATCTTTCAAGGCAAAACATATTTGTATAAGTAAGAGACATTTGTGTTCAATGACTTTTGAGGAACAAAGTCAAGTTGTTCCCAGGCATTCTCAAAAAAAAAAAAGAGTTTATTAATTTAGGAACAAAGACAAGTGTGACTATTTCATGTGTAAGCCATAGCAACTTGTAGGTGCCTTAGAGAGCTTGGACTATCTTGATCATTGACATTCTTACCTACCTAATAGCATACCAGTCTCTGACTCAGAGCAGGAAACTACTCCAGCAAACACCATCTATATGAACAACTCAGTGAATCCATGGCACCAAAAAAAAAAAAAGGCTACAGGATAATTCTACCCAGTACCACAAGCTATAAAAGTAGAATGGTCATTAATTCTATTATCCTTTCTTGCATTAATCTCTTAATGGCCTATATTTGAGCAAAACTTTTAACATGTTCCACAACTATGAGAAAAATAAGAACATTTAATCCTGGATGCAGCTTTTACTGATGATGACTTAATTTTTAAACTAAAGCTAGGAAGACTAATCCATTCAATGACTCAAAACTAAATGCCAACAGTAGATCAATCTAGTTCTGTGAAACCAATGTACATACATGTTTGTGTTGCTGTACAAAATTATCAAATTCTTAGGGTTAGTGCAAAGTGACACGGAATCCAAAATTTGTTTGAATATCTTCTAATCAGATCTTACCTGGTAATCACAACAGGGATGCCAGCATAAGCTGCATAAACAGCCGCTTTAACTTTAGCAGTCATGCCTCCTCGTCCTACCCTAGATTTGTTTCCGAAGGTAATAGCTCCCTCATGCCTCTCTTTTACATAAGTATGAATTAGCTTCGACTTTGGATCACTAGGAGGGCCACTGTAAAGACCTTCAACATCACTCAACAAAACTAGAAGGTCCGCTTTAAGCTCTAAAGCTAGTAAAGCTGCTAAACTGTCATTATCCCAAAATATGCCAGAAGAGTCCTGTGCAAAATTGCTCATGAGTTAGGACAATACACATAAAAATAGATCGTCTTGTAAAGACTCTGTGTGTGTGTGTGTGTGCGTGTGGAAACAACAGTAAAACGATGATTGATTAGCAGAAATCAAAAGCAGGTGCAAATTCATGTGTATAGAAAGCAAGAGACGTCCATGGATAGTGAATATTGCAATTATACATGCATTTAGAAAAATGCGTCTAAAAATCCCTTTCCTTCTTATGTACCCATCAGCATATATGAAAGATAGTAACATTGTGAAACATCTGCTACATCTGCCTTATCAGTAGCTTAAAATACTATAGCCAGATCCATTATGCATAACGTTATTTACACAAAATGGAGAAGATTACCTCATAAGGAGCTTTCCTGGTACTGACAGCATCATTTTCATTGAATATAGGTATAACCTTCAGGGACAACAATGATTTTACTGTCTCACTGAGTTGTTTTCTGAAATCTGGATCCCTAAAATCATTATCCGTCACTAGAAGCTGAGCTGATGTCACATCCAACTGTACAGCAGGATAACATAGAAATGCATTGACAGATGAATTAGCTAATAAACGACGAGTTTTGCATTGTTATTCTGTTAGACATTTAAGTTGAAAAAGTTTTGGTAGTCACCTGACTGAACAATGAATCATACAGAGCCATGAGACCATTTTGTCCAACAGCTGCACAAGCTTTCCCATCAAGCTCATGTTGTGGCTTTTGAAGATCAGCAAAGCTGCACAAATTCAAATCGGTCGGATCTGCCTTTGACAGAAAACAATACAGCATGAAGACTAGGATTTCAAGAACATCTCGGCATTATGTGTTGCAAATTCCAGCTAAAGAAGGCTGCAACTGCTAGATTGATTAAATATCCCCTCCGACATGTGTCTTTCAGCAACATTACCAATTATTTCCCTTCAGATAATGAAATCTAGAAAAACTGTCTACACATACCAAATATCTGCTACTAACTAAGTTTATCCAAGAATATTCTTTTCAGCCTAAAAAGAAATATAAGAAGAAGGTGATAGAAAACAGAAGCAAAATGGGGCGAAACCTGCTATTAACTAATCTTCTATATCTTAACCGTTGTCGACCAACACCAACTGCACCTGAAGTGACCAGAATAACCTCATATCCTTCAGAATTCAGTTCTTGGATCTGCATTTTGCCATTGCAATGTAAAGAATTCAGAATGATTATTCAAAAAAACATTGAGAGAGAGCCACTATCAAAGAACACTTTGACAAAATTCCTAATGGTGAAAGTCACCTGCTCACACAGAGCTCCCAATCTTCCTAGTGCCAACCTGCCATCTGCTTGAGTGACAATAGCAGTTCCAACCTTTCAATGATCAGCAATTAGCAGCAAACATAATCAAAACCCTCTACTTCAAACAAAGTGATGATTGTAGATTCCAAATTTAACTTTTCTTAAAGATAAAAGAACCAAATGAAGTAAGAAATTAGAGAATAAGTAAAACACAAAAGTTACATTTTGCAGATCAAGAAGCGTAGCTAAAAGTCAGATAACAGGATTAACATTCACATTCTATTCTTGCATCAAGCAATTATGTATGGCCAATAGCATTAAATCGTAGTATCCAATAAGTTTGTGCTAGCCATTGTGATTTATGAAGTAGTAGTGTTCACGTAGTACGTTCTGAAAGTGGAACAAAATTGACATTGATTAGGCTTTGCCAATTGAGTCTACAAAAAAGTCAAGAGAAAGAGTTAGGAATCCAGTTTGATGTACATGCCTGGTTATTAACAATTATCCATGACCAAAATTTATACTTCAATCAAGGAAAGTTTACATCATTTTTTCATATTCCAGTTAGTCTTTAAAAAAAAAAAGGAAAAACCTTAAAGCTTCTACGGGGAGTAGGAGCACAAGGAATTGAAGAAGATAAAGTCAGCATGACGTAAATTTGTTCTCAGTGGTCAAGTTGCAGTATTTAACTTTAATATCAACAATTTTACTGAACCTGGTAGCATCGTGAAAGGTGCACGAGTCACCGGTAAAAAGCATCAGGAATGAGGATAATGCGGATGCTATTGAACTACGGCACCCAAAAGGTGACTATTTATTCATCCCAGAGTACTGTATTCTTGACTTGAATCAACATATCGAACGAAACTATTTATAATTCAATAGAGTTGCAATTCGCCTGAGGAGCCACAATTTTCAGCTTAAATCCACAAAATCATCAAGAATAAAAATTTTGAAAAACGAAATCGGGGCTGAACAATGGAGGGTGCAGCGAGCAAACTGAAGAAGA
Source organism: Coffea humblotiana (assembly GCA_023065735.1). Lineage (NCBI taxonomy): Eukaryota > Viridiplantae > Streptophyta > Magnoliopsida > Gentianales > Rubiaceae > Coffea > Coffea humblotiana. Next base: position 5,455,771 of record CM041209.1, on the reverse strand, counting down.
ACAGCAAATGAAAATGGAACAAGGATGGTACCTTTACGATTACACGTTTGACGTCTTTAATAAAAGCTCGACTTAAATCCGCATTACTGCCCATTTTTCTGGCAAGCAGTAAAGAAAAGGGCGGTTTCGAGTTTCAGCAACAATTCTTTTGTTCCTTTTTCTTTTTTCTGGGGCCACTGAATGACAATGAGGAGGTCTGATGCGTGTAGGGTTTTCGGGTTTGGGTTAGCGCATAAATAGGGGAAGCTCGTGGAGTGGGGCCATGGGGTGTGGTGGGGGTTGGGGTCGGCTGGGTTTGGCAGCTTGTTAGCAGATTCAAGTGTCAAAGTACGGCGGGGAATTTTAGTGGATGTGAGGGGCGACAGATATAGGAGTAGGAGAAATATTCATGAGCTTTTCGTGATGTTGTGTGACTGGAATTTTCTTAAAGCAGGAGCAACCCTATAATGCCACGTGGAGATAAGTAAGTGACATGGCATGTTGGTGCAGGAAATCCGAATGCAGATGATTGTGGTGGTGAAATTACTGCTCATTTAAACACGAGGCGGGCAGGGCACTCATGCACTAGGCACCAGTACAGTGGACTGTGGAGCGACTAGCGAGTGGTGGTGGTTGAAGGAAGCTTTATATCATGAGTCAGGACAACTACAAAGTGCCGGGGCTGAATTGCTCTTCCGCGGTTCGCATGTTGTCGTTGGAGACGTGTCTTTGTTTCATCGGAGGAGGGTTTCCAGCCCTCAGCGGCCAGGGAAAAGGTGGAAAACAGCCCACATGCGATGCATCTTTTCTTTTTGTCGATACAATAAATCTACAATTATTCTATGCCACACGAAAAGAAGAAGTCTTGAAGAGATTGAGGAGAAATCGAAAGGGACTGAATTACCTATCGGTCTAAACAAGTGCGCTACGCACTCGTCTGAAAGTCATTTAAAGTGACTTGACACATTTTATGACCAATGATATGAGATAGAGTTTAATCCCTGACCTCCTCCACCAATTTTGGTGGTGGTGGCCACTGAACTCTTCCACATGCGGTGCCTCAAACAAGAAGAAGTAGACACCCCCGTGTACTTGTAGGACGCGTCTCATCGTTCTTCTTCTTCGTGTCCTAAACTGGCGAGGTTTCTTTGGGAGTGGGGTCATTCTCCCATACCTACTGCGACTATACGTATTGAAAGAATAATTCGTAACGTACATGAAGCGATTAGGATGAAAGAATGAACGGTTTTAGATTTCTTTCTTCATTTGCATTTCGAGTTGTATTGGTGATTGGGACCGCATTTTTGCCCCTTCTGATTTGTTTTAATAATTGACATTTGTTTACCTATTTGGTCTTCTCAAGCAAAAATGCTGGCCGTGTGTAAATTAAAAAAATATTATTTGGAAAAATCGTATAACTACTAATTTAGCAATTTTTGTAGAGTAATATATGTAAAATAGAAAGGTGATGATAAAATACAAAGAGGTTTTATTACAAAAATAAAACAATTTTTGAAATAATCACCCATCTAAACAAACTAATTCTTGAGGAAGTTAATGGTACCAACTAATAAAATATGTCCACTGTATACATACTTGTTTTCCTATTTTCATAAATAGACCTGATTTTCAAATATGTAATTATTCAAATTGTACAATGTCATCTCATCAAATGACGTGACATGACGTGACACAATCTGAATCATTGAATCATTATTCAATCATTGATCTTTCCAAGTTTTTCACCGCATCACAAAATAGCATCTCGTCCAATTGGTAATTGCCTCGTCCTTTCCGAGTGGCCCAACCATAATCTTACTTGCGCTTCAAGGAAGTTGGACCAACGAATGGTTTGTAGATCAGCATTATCCATACACTGTACACGTACTTGTCTTCACATTTTTCAACCCTATAAAACTCCTTTAAGCTCATTTTCACCACATAACTAGATTGCATCTTCTGTCCACCGCATCTTTAATATGTCCAAATTCATGACCTCATTAACACTCCAGATCATCTCCAGTGAGCCAACCTACAAGAAATACATGTACCGCATTTGTGTTTTTTTTTTTTTTGGCATCTTCCGTTCCTCCAACTCACCTCATATGTCTCTCCAGCCTATGCTTTGATATCTGAGCCAACCGCACACCTAACTGGGAATTGCCTCGTCCTTTCTAATTGGAATTTAATTATTTCGCCCAACCAAAATATGCACTTCAAGGAAGTTTGACCAAAGCACGAATAGTTTGTAGATCAAGGTGACTAGAATTGTCCATTTACAGGAACATATACAGATATTAGCGGGAAATCAAGAAAAGTTGGGAGTAACGCAAAGGTAAGTAAAGTCCGGTTCTTCTAATACATCCACCACCTACAACTCTCCTACATGTTCAATGTACTGACCACGGAGCAAAATGCCCAAACTCTAATGCTGCTTGTTAATCTCACTCACAACGGCACATCCACCCCAGTTAAACAATCTGAACGAACACCTCACCAGGCCAAACTACAGCCAAACCGAAGATACAACATCCCTAAACGACAAAATCATCGCCCTGAGGAATACTTGCCCAAGTACAGCAACTAAAACAACCGTGAGCAGCAGACTGAGCGGAGACTGCCCACGTCAAAGTTTACTCAAGGGAAGAACCACATCTTGAGGAAGATTGCAAGACCTATCTGCAGAACAAATGCAGCTACTGACACAAAAGTCATATCATTTGTTGGTATGTAAGATTTGAGATTCAAGGCAACAAAGCCAGCTGATGCCGCACCACTCAGTAGTATCACAATCCAGCGAAGAAATTCATTTGGAATAATCAACAAAAACTGGAAAATCAAAGAAAAGTTTGCGTCAGAAGATATGCAATTCGGAGAATCTCAAGTACTTAACATGTATTCATTCTAACAAGCAAAACATCAATGCATGCACTTCAATTCTAGGAGGAGTTATATTGCTAAATTGTATGTAGAAAATCAAGTAGTTCTGGTCTATAGGTACTCAAAGTGTCCAATCAATTTGAGAGATCGAGATATGGTACTCCATTTAGAATTGAGGGAGAAGGGGTGGCGGGGAAAGGAGGAAGAGGGGAAAGAGGGAGAGAGAGAGAAAGAAGGAAAAAAAAGAGGGGGGGGGGGGGAGGCAGCATCAGCCTAGGTGGCAGCGCCAGCAGCAGTGGCGGTGGGCTAAGGTGGGAGGGTGGTGGTAGAAGAGAGAAGGGTGTGTTTTTTGGTGTTTTGGTGTGTGTATTTTAAAAGCTTTGTAGCGTTTCTAGAGGTCAGTGTAGACAAAGTTGGAGAAAAACTTGTCTACTAAAAACTAGCAAAAAACTGCGCTTCCGAACAGACCCTATAGTTTATATACACAACTAAGGCAAGTGCATGGGCAAGATAGAGCATCTATTGGAAACATTAAACTGTAAAAACTTGGATCTCACTCTAAATGGGTCCATCAAGCTTACTTTCAGTCAAATTGACTTATAGATGTTCACTTGTTAATAGATGGATCCATCGGGTCATGAGATAGTCAAATTGACTTTCAAAATTCTAAAATATAAGCATAAATAATATGGTATTCCCCTAGTTTCACGACTAGCAGGTTCATTGGTTATTAAAGCATGGACATTTTTGTAGACATAAAGAGACAACTGAACTTAAGTAAGCCTCCCAAACATCATTTTATCCTCAGAGCCGCAGAACACTTCCCTTTTCCTCATTCCATCACCAGAATTAAGGAATCTTTTATATCAGTATCATAAAGAAAATTAAAGAAACAACAGATAAATGAATGCTTACAGAGCTGAGAATGAAAATGAAAAGGGAATATCCCCACAAGCACCAAAAGCGTACTAGGCTGGCATTTGAACCCGTGTACTGAAGCAAAAAATAAAATCCCAGAGGCACAAGGAGTGCATAACCATAGATCGCAAATGTAGCCACATTGACATAGCTAACATCGAAACTCCAAGCTGTAGTGCTATCAGTTCTCTTGTGCATCAGATAAGTGGCACAATTACCAAGGGAGGCAATGACAAAAATCAACGTGGTGGAGATCCAGATGAGGCCATACCTGAGTATTCAGGAAAAGGTTTAGGAGATAGACAAAATCAGGGCTTATTAGACAAAATCAGGGCAGAATAAGCTAAGGAACATGTGAAGAGAGTTGCAACACGCACAGGACTTGTTATACTACGTGTGAAAAAGAATGTATTACATAACTTGAAAACTAATAAGAGGAGATGCCAGTAACGTTTATATGTTGATTCTGAAAGTTATTGATAATTCTCATAGAAGAATATTCAGAGGACTTGCATCAGTATTCTCCTTTTTGTTGTCTGTTCTCCCATTAAATATTCTGAAAGTCATCCGTCTGGAACAAGGTTCAGTTTATGGCTTCACTCTTATGGTGAAATCCAATTGCTTTATCTATTTACTTTCTTGTAAAGATCCATCAAACACAGCAGCACAGAGAGTCATGTATACAAAGGTGAAGCAATCATCACCAAGCACATTGAAAATTCTCTAGGTAACAGGGTATTAGCCAGGACTAAAGAGTAAATAGATATGCATTTAACTTTATAACCTCATCCTTCATTTGAAACTATGCACAATTACCATTTGAAACTATGCACAATTACCACACTCATAGTTCTCTAATCTTACACGAGTCAACTTTCTAAATCCTTAGCATGTCTATTACTTGATCCAGAATGATGAATATGATCAACATGGCAACCAGTAAAACCAAACAATTCAACTGACAATGCAACTTACAAATCTGGATTGGCATCGATCTTGCTAAAAAAATCCCCGCTGCTTGGATAAAATGAGCTCAGGATTCTGTTCAAGACAATGTCTGTATCTACATTGAAATACTGTGTATATGAGGAGATGCTAAAGACTCCTTTCCAGTTGTTTGCTGATTCGTTTACTGATTGTTCTCCATCAGCTTCTGCATTTATTAGTCAAATATTAAATAGCTTCCAACTACAGGACAGATGTATGTGAATCTACTTCATAGTTGGCATCACATTTCTTAAGGATGTGAAACTTGCTCAGAGGTCTTCTACTACAGCATAGAATCGATGCTCATGCAGTATCCAATTAGTATCCAATGCTAACAAACACAAGAAATATGCCTGACTGGAGGTATAAATCTTTTCTAACAATGGAAATTATTTCTCCGAAGTGAAAGAATATAAGACTTTTCTATTTCCAAGTTAAAACACATACCACTTTGACCTCCAAGAGTTTGATAACCACGCCAGTTGTTTCCACCATTATTTGGAGGAAATATTTGCAAATTTGCTCCAGGAGCTGCACAAAATTTTATTACTCAGTAGAAAACACTCACACACATAAAAGACCATTTCCAAATATGAGCTTCATACCTCCCTGGGAACTGGGGCTCTTTGCTTCTGTTACCACAGCCTGTTGGTATAATATCAGTTAGAGAGCCAAACATAATTTTCAATAGTGCCATAAATTCTATAAAACAACATTAATTGGCATAGAAATAAAAGGAAATACAGGAACCACAGCTACTAAATTCATACTTAATGTGGAAGTGCAAGAAATTCCGAACTCGACTATCAAGTGTAAATCGCGATCATAACAAAAAAACTAAACTAAACACCACACGAAACCACGTGGAATATAAATAATCACATAAACTAACAAATAAGCAAGGTTTACAAAGAAAACTTACTTTTTTTCCAGGGAAAAAGCACAAAATCGCCTTAGTCCAGATACTTATCCATTTCCCCTATTAACCAAAACCCCAAATTTGCGACCGAAAGCCCAGATAATCACTACTCTACATGCCCAGATTAGTTAGACTAGATCTTTGATTACGAAACAACTAAGTAGCATACTTTTGCCAGATTACCACGACGTGTGTACCTTCACATAGTAATTTCAACTCTCAATTTCTAAAAGCTTTCAGCAGAAAACCGACCGAAATGTCTGACGAGCTTCCAACAGTTAAAACTTCCCAAACTTTAATTAAAAAAAGAAAAAAATTGAAACACCAATATGAGGAAATGTAAAGATTGAACAGCGCATTACCGGGACCGAGCCAAGTAGGTGGCTGGTGGGGAGATTGGTCAGAGAATCGTCCGTTGCCATCTTGGGATACTACAAAAGGAGGGGAAGGACCTAGCTTCTCTTTACGGGGGATTGACTAGCTAAGAGACGACCATTATTATCTTAATTTTATAGATTGAGTAAAAAAGATTCCTGGGTACGAGAAAAAGAAAGATTGTAAACTGCAGCCCTAATTAAGCTTTTATAGTCCTAATTGCTTTGCTGGAAAGCTTTCTCGGGTGATGGAAGCAGGACTCTCTCTCGCCAGTACAACGTTGAAGCCACGCGTATTAGTCTAAGCTTTACCGCGCATTTGGCAATCCAAAGCTTTGTTTGGAAAGAGATTTTCCACTAAAAAAATTTTTATTTTTTATAAACATATTTTCCAATCACTTCTTTTAATTTACATATATCAAATTATTATATATATTTTCTATAAAAATTTTTAAAAAAATTATAATCCAAACACTACCTTATTTTACTCTCCTCCCCTTGGGTTTGGGTGTGATTCGTTGCCTGATGGTCTCAGTCCACCGCTCCCTTCAGACTCAAGGCCCACATGTAAAATGTAGGAAGCCCAAACTCATTTTTTATTCTCTTTTTTCTTTTTTCCCGTAAGGCCCTCCACACCCCACTCTCTTTCGCTCTCTCTCCAAAATAAAAAGGGATGAAAGGATGAAGAAAGAACCCAAAAAGGCTTGAATGGTAAGTGACTTCTATGAATCACTAGTCATCAAAAAAAGGAATTAAATCTCTTTTTGGACTATAAATCAGAACTTTTGATTCGAATCAAAAGTTTGAATCAGATGTATTAGAGCACTCCATTGATCTAGTCATTTCTATTTTTCTACTAGTACCCGAACAGTGTTGCGACAAAAAAGAAGTAAGTGACTTTTGTAACTAGTTTGACATACATCTGAAATGCAACAAAATTTTGTATGTTTGGTTATTCAGAAGGTAGAATACCGTGAGACATAAAGCGTTTGCCTAGACTTTTTGTAGCATTAATTGCTAATCTAGTCTAGGATTATGTGTAGAATAAATGCGAAGTTATGAACCAATGAATATTTGATGTTAACTCCCTTAAGCTACAGGACGGCGAAAGTGGAAAACCATTTTCAACTGCGGAATGATCTGACAATTTGGCGAGGAAAGCTTTTGATTTTCATTTTAATCTGTGAAGGTGTCCACCTCCGGCCTCCTTGGTTTTGCGACTAGGCGAGGTGACCTCCGCGAGTCTGGTGCCACCTCGGCTCATTGCCCTGCCCCTCGGGGCCAGTCTCTTCCAAGGTAATTTCATCTCGACTTGGCCTCCTATCTGATATCTGATGTACTATTAGGAAAGTTGACTTGTGTATGACGGAATGACATGACCAGTGTTATGTCCCTTCCATCAGGCCTAAGTTTGACACTCTCAGTCTAATGGGAACTAAAGCCTATCATTGTTCCCACCATATTATCTCCTATAAATACCTTTCCATCTGTAGAAAATGGACAGACACACTCACTCTCACTCGTACAAATAGTAAAAATACTAGGACCCTTGTTTTTTAGTTTTGTAATTGAGTATCCGAATTGACTTGATCGTTGGGATGGGGAACAAAGACCCGTGCTCTTTGTGCAGATTTGATAGATGAATCCCTTCGCTTAGGTCCAGTCATCCAGAATTCACCTCGTCTGTACACCAATTTAATTAATGAGTGCGATATACCAGGTTGGTTTTCTGCCATTTGATTTGCAGAAACGCTTAATAGCGTAATTACAATGCCAGAATAGGATTTGCATCCGACGTGGTTTGGCTTGGCCAGCGACACGTTGCGCGAGAAGCCTTGGTTGGATCATAGCATTGTCGAGGATTAAACGGCCGATTTGAAAGAGCAAAGTTCAGGGAATTTTGCCATAAGATAATTAGAAAGTTGTATCGAAATTCTACTATTTGTTTTTCCCCCCACAACTTTAACAGCCAAAAAGGAAATGCCTTCGGCCCTTGAACATTTTGATACGACCATAGCCCAAAAGGGAGGTCCAGATAATGTCCGAGCCCGGGTTCAGTTGGACATTTGATTCGATCACAGTCGAAAAGAAAAGTGGATATTGTCTGAGCCCGGGTTCGAACCGGGGACCTCTAGTGTGTGAGACTAGCGTGATAACCAACTACACCACCCAGACGATTTGTCAATTGTCCAACTCTAGCTCCTTAGGAAAGCAGGAGAAGTGTTTCACTGACCCTCAAAAATTTTTTTTCATTTTTGTTGTCCAAAAAAATCTTTTTCATTTGAACAGTCGCTTTTATGTTATTAGGTTTCATGTTAGTTTCGTTGCTGACTGCATTCACTTTTCGTTGAACCTGATCTTCAGTAATTTTTCCCTTAACTTTATTTTTTCTTTCTTAGAATAGGCCTTCAGTTGTTTCATTTCGAGCACATGTTCTATAATTTTTTGCTAGCAAGCCCACCTGATTTCAAAAGTTATATTTGGTTCTTGAGAAAAATATATACCTCAGTCATATCTTTTGAAGTGAGTTGATGTTGTCTGGAATCGCTCCCATATATATATATATATTATATTATATTATATTATTAGTAAACAAACTTGATTTATTGCGTCGAGCGTTAATTGTTCTTTCTGGAGCGTTAATTGTTCTCTCTAGAATAATTGGTCAATTTAATACTGATGGAAGATTTTATACAAGCAACAGAACATACAAAACTCCAAACAGATAAACTTTTCCCCAGTCGGAAATTAATTTCTAGTATGGATGAAATCCAAGGATTATTAGTTAAGTAAAAGTATAAACTAGAAAAGCTAAACCCATTCCCTCCGGGCGTATCTGATAGTATGCCGTCTTAGCCACAGCTGATACATCACCATATGAAACGCATCGTACGGCTGCGGTTCCAAGTTCCACACTAGATGCCGACTCGCCGCCACACCCAATTCCCTCATTTGCTGGTACCTGTCTCCGCCCACGCCATTCAAGACTGCCTTCAGCCTCTTAAGACCTCCACGTGTCCTCACCAACAAACCCATATCAGACCATCTCAAAACGTCCGTCAACGGGAAATCCTGAACCGGCCGGTCCACAAGCACCACAGGCACACAACCCAATGCCATTGCCTCCACCATCCACGTCATCTCCCCTCCATACAAAAACAAACAAAACTTACTGTCTTTGACCAAGTCAACGTGATCCGATGGCTCCGATTCAATCCTAAACTCAGGATCTCTCTTCATCTCGTTGACCAAATTATACTCTAGCAGTTTCCCATCCCAGACCATAAAGCCAAGGTGTGACGCCGTGTCGTTACCTGGCCCCTGGACTAGAGCCAGCGGCGACGGATTGACAGGCGGCAGAGTAATGTCCTTGTGAGGTATAAAGTTACCGGAGGCGGTCGGAAAAATGGAAATCTGAACTGAATTTTTCTTCAGTTCGACGGCGTTTCGGTCCGAAGAAGAGTCAACGCCGCTCGGCGCCATGAAAAAGTGGTCAGCACCCAGAGTACGGTTCCAGTAAGGATAACTGATTCTGAGGTGTCTAACAAGACGCGCACGCGAGCGCGTGGAGAGGTCTGGAGGAAAGGGAATGTAGAAGAGGTGAGCTTCGTCTGCGTTTTGAGTGAGAAATGGACTGTTGAGGAGAGAGGTGTGGAAGAGAGACAGCGGCGGTGTTGTAAAGGTGAAGGGCTTTTGCGGGGTGTACATGTAAATTCTGAAAGTGGTGAGCATCTTTTCGTAGTTGTCGAAAACGGTACTGGGGAAGAGGTATGGCGAGGCGGAAAGGCTGTGGAGGGGTTGGGCAAGGCTGAGGAGACAGAGGAAGAGGACGAAGGAGGAAGAAACGGCCATTTTTTGTTCTTGATGGGCGATTGGAGTAGGAAGGTAGGTCGGTTGAGAGCGTGGAAGTTTGTCAGTACTTAATAGTGGTACTAGTTTTTTAAGCTGATGAGATCATATAGTCGTATCAGAAGTGTAACAGACCATCACATCACCGGAGCTCTGGGTGGTTGGGCCATTTACTTGGTGATGGAGACCGCAGAGGAATATTAGACCGGTGATACATTTCAACTAGTGGAAATAGTCTAGGGCTGGCAATCAGGTCTAATTCAGGTTGGCGGGTCGGGCCCTGATCCGACCCGCCAAAAAATTTGTCGACCCGTCAATCCGTGACGGGTCAGATATGCTGACCCGAACCCGAAAGTTTCAGGTTGACGGGTCAAGTGAGTTGACCCGAAACAACCTGAAATTTAATTCTCATTTACTGATTAACCGGCTATAATTTTTAATAGAATCAATTCCAAACTAAATTAAGACATCAAAAGAGTAAAAATAATGTAATACATCATCTATCCAAATATAATAATTTCAACTCCACAGAAGTTAAATAAATTCATTTAGGATTAAGTAATTAATGCCTTTGAAAAAAAAAGAATAACTTAGTTTAGTTAGATAAAATAATTTTTATGTTTATTAAATTATTTTTAATTTATAAACGGGTCATATCGGGTCATATCAGGTCACCCACGGGTTAACCCGAAATTGACCTGTTTTCTTTTCGGGTTCATCGGGTTCGACCCGATTCTGACCCGAATCCCCAAAACCTCAACCCAAACCCATTAATTTCGTGTTAGGTTCGTGTCGTGTTTTCGAGTCGTGTCGGAAATTGCCACCCCTAGGAAATACCGACATAATTGAAAAAAATAAAAATAAAAGGGTAAACAAATAAAAGCCAAAAAATTGTACTAACAAAATTAAAATTTAATATCTGTTTAACAATAGTATAATAGAATGTGTATAATAGTATAGATATAGATTTCCACTTCCACGAGAGACGAAATTAAAAATAAATAAATAAATAAAGTTCTGGTCTTACACTCGTAATTTTGTTTGACGAAACACTTGGGCCAAGTCGTCATTCCCCGCAGGCCACAAATGTTCCGCATTGTGAAAAGAAACAAGGAAAATTTGTTTGGATAGAGTAAGAAGTACATGAGTATTACTTGAAGTAACTGGTGTGAATACTCGTGCTACGCACGGTGCTGACATTATTGAAAAAATGAAAATAAAAAGGTGAATTAAAAAAGATTGAAAAATTGTACCAACACAATTAAAATATAATGTCTGTCTACAATAGTTTGAAATATGATAGAATGTGTATATTATTTAAAAATTACATTTTTTCAGAAGATAGATTCTGAAAAAATAATAGAAATTTATATTAAAAAATGAATGATATATGAATAAAAATGAATGTAATTAAATGTTGTTAAAATGAAATACTTACAAATATTATGCATTTGATTTGATAATCTTGCATGAAGGTGCGAACACTTTTCACACCAATCAACTTTTAGTACGAAAGCCAAAATTGGTGATTTAATTAATTCTATTGAATTTTGTAGAATGTGTACTACAAATGAAAATGCACGATCTTTGCATGAATTGATTCGTTGGTTGAACAACCTATCACCATTGTTCTGAGAATTAAATATGTACGAAATTCAAAATTAGTGTTTTTTTTTACATAATTTATAAATAGCATTATAAAAAATAAACATATATCAAGAAATTCTACATTCCTTTGTAATTCTCTGAGATAATAAGCATCACAACCAAATATGAATCGTGCATGTTTGTCCTGTAGATTAAAATGCATGTTACCACTGGAATCTTTGATTTGTATGTTAACATTGTACTTGTTTGACAAATAAAATATTATATACAATACAGAAAAATTTGTTAAAATTAAAGGTACATGAAATTAATTACCTAACAACAGTATCGACCACGTCATTACAATGCATACACACTGTTTTTGAAAAATGGCCTTCATATAGTTGTCCATAATTTTTGCATAGCTCATATAACATGTTTTCTATGTTAATGTTTTGAATGTAAGCAAGTATTCGAAAATATTTAATCTAGTAATAATGAAAGAAAATATAGGTTATGATTATAAATTTAAAAAATTTGTGCAGTAATTAAATTAAATAGAGTAAGTTTACTGTATGCATGACTATATATTCGGATATTCATATTCTCTTTGAATTTCTATCAACAATACTTGTGATGTTGTAAAATTGCTTGATCTCAACCACATAACTAACTTTCGAGCACATGTATCATTTTCAAACCTACAATTTTTTGAAATACATGTTGATAAGAGCATGAAACAACATTAAAATTTTGATGTAGTGTTACTAATGGAACTCATCAACTGTACAGGTATCGAGCAAAATCTAAATTATGATTGATATACAATTTGCTATCTCCAATTGTACAAAGTGATGGTCCTGCATAGTATGGTTATATTCGCTAAAAAACTATTCAAATTATATAGAGTATAAGTAAAAGCATTTGATTTACCTCTGAAATTTCGTACGCAAATACCACATGATAGCAAAATATTTTTTTTGTAACAGACTGATATTATAGGTTTGTAGTATATTTAATAACTTGATACTCAAATCACCGATGAGATAAAGTTTGTCTAAATAAGATTTACAGTGTCCTAACTCCTTACAAAAAAAAAGCGTTAAATAGTCCTAATTGGCATCGCAAGTTACGGCAACGCGCCAGTGGCATCTAGGTCTATTTTGTTTTTGGTCAAAACCTAGTCCTAATTGGTTTTGCTGTTTCTTGATCATGTTATATGCTTCTGAATTAAAATTATATAAAATAACATGTGAATAAGCATTTGTCTTTAATTAAGGAGTAAAAAGAATTTAAAATATAAATAATATTATAAACCGTTTATGAAGTAGATTATGGGAAAGTTTTAAATTTTAAATTTGATTGGTGATAGGATTGGTTATGACCCACTACTTTTTATGTATTAAAATAAATACAAAAATCTAGACATAAATCTATAACCGGCTACTTGTTCCATTCTTGGGATTTTTTTTTAGGGTTAAATATAGTAAACCTCTTAACTTTACATTTAACTGCACTTTACCCCCTCAACTTTACATTTAGTTGCACATTTGTGATTTTTTTGAAACGTGATTGTAATTTGTAAAGTTCATTTGTAGGGGTAGTTATAGGGTTAGTGTGATGACAAATATTTGTTAATTATAAAAATGTAACATTGTATTAAAACAGCATACGAATTAGCATTTGTCTTTAATTAAGAAGTAAAAAGGATTTAAAATATAAATAATAAACTATAAACGATTTATGAAGTAGATAGTGGGAATGTTTTAAATTTTGAATTTGATTAGTGATAGAGTTGGTTATCACCCACTACTTTTTATATAGTAAAATAAATACAAAAATCTAGAAAAAAGAATGAGAAGTTTAGAAGTCATTGAGAGGGTCTCTGCTAAAAACCCCTTCTGCAATACATATAGATATAGATTATTATAGTATTTTTTATAATAAAATATATGTAAGATAAAAATAATTTAAAAATATAAATTTAAAAATATATTTATAATACAAATAAAATATTATTTAAAAAAATTTGCTATCCAAACACTAATACTACCCATAGCCTTGGAGTAATATTGCCATTTCCCAAGTTGCCCTGTGCAGTTCCGCACCATTTCCCAAGTTGCTACAAAAATAAACTTTTACTTTGCTAATCCACTTGAATTTTCTTTTCAATGAAAAAAAAGAAATTTGAAAAAAACTGAATAAGAAATTGTAAGTTATTCTTACAATGCAAATATTACTTACCCTTTTTCATATTTTCATCATTAGAATAACTAAATAAGAGTCAAAGGCATGGCTAAAACTAAGAATAACAGTTAACAAATTTCACCATGCATTTACCAAGGAATGGTATTAGGAACGCTTCCCCCTTTTGGTTGAAGGTTGATGAATTCACTATTTCTATCAGACAAAAAAAAGAAAATGATCTATCTAAGTCTTCTGTTCTATTTTATACAGATGTCGTATATGTCAGCTTACATGTCTTTCAATTGAGTATAGTGAAAATAATTCTAAGAAACTAAATAGGGGTGTAATGAAAACCTGGTCCTAAATCCAAGTTGGAACTTAATAACTGTCGCTAAATAGTTTGAGAAACTAAAGTCACCCATTTACTTGTACCATTTAATATCTTGTCTGACAATATAAAGCTCGAATATAAACTCATTGTATATTTTGTTTTCAATTCCAATGAATTTAGAATTTTTTTTGAACACAAATATGCCTACTTTGTCCTTCCACAGAACAAAAGCAAGCATTCGAGCAAATTTAGATAATAGGGAGAAAAATTCTACTATGTGTTATATTACGTCATGGTAAACTATATTATAGAAATAAGAACATGATAAAAAAAAAGAAAAAAAATCATGAGATACCACAAATGTGATATGCGACATGGTAGATGATTCCTAATAGTAATAATAAAAAAATCTCCCTAATCTACATGTATAAATTGAACTTTACTCAAAACAATTCTGTCCATGATATCCCAAAATCCTCATTGAAGTAATAAGAAAAAGCAAAAGAGAAAAAATTAGAGAAACTAGGATTTGACGATTTGTTCCAAGAACAACGAGAAAATAATTGTTGGTACCGAAGTTTCAGTACGTCAACCGGTTAATCCTGAGATATTAGCACTCTACCCTTTCCTTTCCTTTTTTTGTTTTTTTGTTTTTTTTGGGGGTTGTCAATCTGGAGTTACATTTGGCGCTAAAAACATCTCCAACTATACAGTAGGTAGTCACGGAAGTAATTCGAGGTTTTACTTTTAGGACGAAGACAACATTATGTAGAAGTTGAGTGGCGAGGATGCAATTTGCCGGAAAATACAATCAAAACTCTTTCTCATTAGCAGCCTCTCAAGTTCCTAGCCAATCCGTCATCCTCCTACCTTGCTCTTCTCGCTCTCTTTCTACCGTTGCTTCGGGCACCAAAGCACCAGTTATCCTCCGTCGCCGCCGCTCCCTAATCGGTATGGTCGCAATATTTTTTTCTGCCTATGTGTTCAGTTCGTATATCATCTGTAGCTCCTATACGTGGTTGGTTGATTTATATTCTAAATTGACAGGTTTCGTTCTTCTTCCCGCGGCCAAAATGTCACAAGGTACTTTATTACCTCACTTCACTTACTTTAGCCTGAAGTTACTTTACAATTAGGATATGCCTTTTATAATGTTTTTTTTCAGTGTTCATATCTCGAATCAAATTAGCTTGATTTATTAGTCTCGTAGTATATGACTATCAATTCAGAATTACGCATAAGCGGAATGGATTATAGTTGAAGTGATTGTTGATTTTTTTATGTTGAAAAAGGTGATAATGGATCGGGGAAACCAGATGTATCTCCATACGATGAGGCGATGGCGGCATTATCATCTTTAATTACTAAGCGAAGTCGTGCCTGTAATAGCAACAAGGGAGACCGGTTTGATTTACTCTTTGAATATCTTAAGGTTCGTTAATTATAATTTTACTCGTACTTTTTGGTTTTGGTGGATGGTTAAGACAATTGATGTGCACTTATTTGACCCTGTATTCATATATCCGGCTGTTTTAGGTTTTGGAATTAGAGGAGCCAGTAAAGCAGATGAAGATTATACATGTAGCGGGAACCAAAGGAAAGGTTAGCTGAATATTTCTTAAAGATATGCGAAATGTGTTTCTATAACATATATGTACTCGCATTGTACAGTTAAAATTTTGGTCTTCTTGCTGACCATTCATTTTGCGTGATCCAACTGACTGGACAAAGTAGGCATCAGGTCTGCTTTCCTCATCAAAAATTTTCAAATCAGGAAATCAATTTGTTGTGGTTCCTGCATTTTGTTTCAGTGGTTCGGTGTTTTTTAGAACATCTAAACTGCCATCTATGAATCTGGTCTTTTTCCTTGGCATATGTATCCTTGGGCTAGCCTGCCTCTGACCTTCTGGGGTGGCAGCTAGCATCCTTCGTTGCTTCTGTACCTGGAATAGATGCCCTGTGTGATCAAACGTGTAACCGTATCTCTTCTTCACTGGATTAAACCACACTATCCTTATGTATTATTGTATTGGATAAATGTGCCAAGACTTTTTGCTTTTGGGTTGTGGCAGTAATTTTCTTTGTCTTTTGTCTTGACTTTCTGTAGGGATCCACTTGCACTTTTGCTGAGGCTATACTGCGCAACTGTGGCTTCCATACAGGCCTTTTCACATCACCCCATCTCATTGATGTTCGAGAAAGATTTCGTCTGGATGGGTCAGTACTTATCTTTTGAACAAGTATCATATGCAAAGTACATGTCAATGTAAAAGAAGTTAGAGGTTGTTCTATTTATAATGATTGCCAATTTGAAAAACTTCTTCCATCATTTCTTTCTTTCGCCTGGATGGGTCTGTGCTCATCTTATGCAAAGTTCAAGTCCAAGGGGAAAAAGTTAGATGTGTTCCTGTACTATCATGATTGCCAATTGAAAAAAAACTTTTGCTATCATTTCTTAGTTTAACTGAAAACTAATTGGGCACTGCTGCTGCTTCATTCATCAGTCCTGCATGCGATTCAGATCGATTCTGAATCCATAAACAAATGATTGTGTCATGCTAAAACCTCCAAGAAATGTAAGAACTTAGGCAACACTGGAGCACTGTCTGATAATTCTCTTGTGGCCTTTCTTGCAAAATATGCTTAATACATTAACCCTCTCTCATGCTTTCTAAACAGTGTGGACATATGTGAAGAGAGGTTCTTGGCTTATTTCTGGTGGTGTTGGGATAGATTGAAGGCATGTAAGCATATCTTCTTGCTAGTTGGCCATTTCTTTCATTCAGTGGTCTTTTCACTGAAGCCTGTTGCAAGTATGATGTTATCAAGTTCTGTAGCGCCTTAGGTGTAATTATATGAATGGAAGTGCTTATTCTAATTATGTTTGGTTGATATAGTCAACGGTTTGGAGTTAAATTCACATCAAATGCATGCCTATACAAACTATTTATGCAAAAAAAAGGAAAAAGAAATGATATTTATGCAAAATAGAAAAGGAACAATATGAATGTCTATGCAATCAAAGTCGGTCATTTTCTACCAATCTAGAGGCTTATGCTTGGGATGTTAGTACTAGATACACAAATAATCACCAGAATCTTTGACTTGCTTTATTTAACTGCTTATGTTAAGAAGTCATAGGTGCTAGTGTTACTTTAGTTATTTGTGTTGTGTTCTAATCATTCTTGGAATTCCTCTTCATAAGACTACCTATAGACAACTCTTCAGTTTTCAGCCTGTTGATTTAGAAGGAAGGAAGATGGTAAAGTAAGAGAGAAATTTTTCCTAATTTGAATAAGGACTCTTTTTAAGATTTGCACACACACACACACACACACACACACACATATATATAAGAACATACATATATGTTCACATACATGCATGCACACAAGCACTCTGTGTGCACGCATGAGCATGTGTGCATATGGCTTACCAGTAATCTCCCATTTCTGCCAAGTGGATCACCTAGGATCTTTGTTTTGGTCTTGGAAAAGCATCTCCAATCCTTCCCCTAACCCCAAGAAGATCGATGAGTTGCAGAAGGCATGAGTAGGGTCCCCCTGAATCTTTGTGTTTATTTTTGTGTAGTGAAGGCTTCTTATATTTTGTTCCGTTTACCTGTTCTTTCGTTACCTGTTTGGAAGAAGTAAGTTGGACATTTGAGTTGGATTTTAATTGCAATAAACTGTAACTCATTGTAGTTGTGGAAAAAATGATTAAAATTGTTGTATACCTGTTACTGCTTGATCTAATTTTTAATCGAGCTGAATGGGAAATTATAATCATTCTTATGATTGTTAGACAGTAAGAATCATCCAGCCATACTGACTGGATGCTCTTCTAATTGAAGGACTTCACAGAAATTCTTATGTGATTGGACTGCCAGACATGCTTCATTTCTTACAATCCTTAACTTCCTCTGGTATATAAACAGGAAAATACAAGTGAGGAGGTTCCAATGCCTACCTATTTCCGGTTCCTTGCCTTACTTGCATTCAAGATATTTGCAGCAGAGCAGGTTAGTTTGATTAAGTTTTTGTTATGGAATTTTGATTTGAAAGAACATGAGTTGGTGATAACACTCAGTGCCGCAGATTAATTACTTTTTGAAATAAATTAGTATTATTAGTTCTTCGTAGAAATATGATCATCATATACTGATGCAGGTAGATGTTGCTATCTTGGAGGTTGGTTTAGGTGGGAAGTTTGATGCAACAAATGTGGTACGCATTTGATGTCTCAGCTTGGCTTAATGTCCATGGTGATAGCTGACTATTTAGTGATATGCCTGAATTTTAGCTGTCATAAGTGTAGGTTGAACTACTCAGGCTCTTTGTTTCTGACATATTTAAGTGCTACTATATTACAGGTTGAAACGCCCGTTGTTTGTGGTATAGCTTCCCTTGGATATGATCATATGGAAATTCTTGGTTAGTTTTTTCTACATGATCTCTGGGTAACTGTCCAATGTTGTTTGTCTATCTTAAATGATCTCTAATGGGACTTACTTCTGTCATGCAGCATGCTATTACTTGCTGCCTCAGAAATATATATTACTTGTAGTATATATTACTTTTAGTGTTTTGGGATCTCTTCATTGCCCTGGCAAGTATTCATGCTGAAAAACCTGTTGTTTATGGTTCAGCTTGTCTTGGGCACAACCACATAAATAAATTATAAGTAGCAGGAACGGAATTCAGCTTTCTCATTGAGCTGAATCTACAAGGTTTGAGATTGATTGTGGAAATCAAACGCATGCCATGAATGAGAGAAATTAAAATCATGGCCTAACTTTCTCTCAGTTGGCTGTTGTTAATCCTAGAGGTTCTTCTGGGTTTATTGTGTACATTTAACTGTTGTGGAGTGCTGATTCCAACTTGTGAACTTACATAATATGATTTGGCATAAGGATGCAAAGAAAGAATTAGTTTCACGAAACAGAGTTTTAGGAATTTTGCTTCAATTTTACAAAGGTGTTAGCTTGCCTTTTGCAATCTCAATCCTATTTGTATTTTTGTCCATATCTCTGTTCTTTGGTCCTAGTCTGATATTTCTGAGCTCATTTGTTTCCAATATTTTTACAATGTTGTTAGGAGATAGTAATTTGCATAAGTTTTCGTGATTTTTAGATTCTGGAACTGCATAATTGATTGATTTGTGAAGTTTTACTCCTTAAACTTGCTCAGAGTTAGTTATCATGTGTCTGCTTTTTTTGGAGCACATGTTATTGTTAATATGTACTTTAACATTCATTTAAAACATCAATATGCTTCATTAAATCCCATTTTCCTTTCTATTTGATTCTTTATTTGTTGTGATGTTTTTTTCGAAACCCCATTTTCCAGAGTGTTGTTTTGAGCAGTATACAACAAAAACGAAAAAAACCACCAGAAAGAGAAGCAGGCCTTTTTTTCTTTGGGGGGGGAGGAGGTTGAAATACTTATTTACTGTTGCTCTAGTGCAGATCCCAGCATCCAGAACATCAGAAATGCAACTTTTCTGTAGTCTAGGTGTTTAAGTTGATGTACATGATCAACTTATGGTTGTTTCCTGCAGATATGCGCCTTGATTGGTCTTGAAACCTTCTTGTTCCTGTGTGTCTCCACGCCATCTCAATGCTTGGTCACTAAGACTATCTAGTTTAGAGATGTATCAAAAAATGTTTCCAACTGCAAGGGCCTGATACCTTCATCAGGACATCCACTTGAATGTGGCTAAATTGCTTAGAAATATGAAATCAATTATTGAGCACATCCTAAAAATATATGTCCACCAGTGGGGAGTAATAGTTGAACACATGCATTTTGTTAAATCACAGGAAGATGCCTAATGTTTTACTTTGGAGTATGGTTTCCCAGCATGAGCATTTCTCTTGCTCTGCATTTTCTTTTGGCACATTCACAATCATTTTTGAACATGTGAAGACTATTTTGGTTAGTTTGTATTTTGAGCAATTCTTGACCTGTGTGAAAGGGTTTATGTTTGAAAGCATACTGGTTGGAAACTCTACTTTTAGAAAATTTTTAAATTAAAAGTTTTGACATCTAATTCAAGCAATTCAGTTTTCCTCTATTAGGGAGAGTTTAAGGCAGCACAATACATAAGCCTCGTTGTTCCCTTTTCTGTGTTGCAGGAAATACTCTTGGACAAATTGCTGGCGAGAAGGCTGGGATCTTCAAGGTGTCATTTATAGTTGTTCGCTTGTTTTTCTATACAAAGTTTAGTTCTTGTTTCTTTTTGTGCTCCTCCACTATGCCTACACCCATGATGAATCTATCTCTTTCCCTCACACAGCGTGGAGTGCCAGCTTTCACGGTCCCACAGCCTGATGAAGCCATGTGTGTACTTGAAGATAGGGCTTCTGAGTTGGATGTGAGTCGAAAATTCTTTTATGAGTTACTTTAACTAGTTATAATGCATACCTTTTTTGATTTGAAGAGGGTGGTGGCTTTGCTAGATTGATCACTTGTGGTTGTACTTGGCCTAAAGAAGCAGGAGTGACTTAAATGTAGTAGGTGTTGGTAGGTATAAAGAAATTATACATTGTTGCCTTGTAGAAAGTGTATTATAGCATAACATGAAGGGAAAACATTATCTTGAATTTCAGTAGCTGTCTGGTTCTGATGCTGCAGGAAAAAAGTGTATCTAAAAGTTAAAGTGCTATTCCTCAGTTGTTGATACAAAAGCTTTTTCTTTGTATATCCTTAAGCTTATGATTGCACAGTTTCTTATGTTGTTCAAGCCTTACCCGTGAAAAGTGTATCTACAGGAGTGACTTAAATGTAGTAGGTGTTGGTAGGTATAAAGAAATTATACATTGTTGCCTTGTAGAAAGTGTATTATAGCATAACATGAAGGGAAAGCATTATCTTGAATTTTGGTAGCTGTCTGGTTCTGATGCTGCAGGAAAAAAGTGTATCTAAAAGTTAAAGTGCTATTCCTCAGTTGTTGATACAAAAGCTTTTTCTTTGTATATCCTTAAGCTTATGATTGCCACAGTTTCTTATGTTGTTCAAGCCTTACCCGTGAATAGTTAGTACTGGAGGTATTGCGTGCAAGTGAGTTGTGTTAGGTGCATTTTGCTGATTTTATGATAAACAAGCTGAAAGCAGTTTGGACTATATTTATGGATTTTACAAAATCATTCTGCTGACAGGTACCTCTTCAAGTAGTATCTCCATTGGATCCCGACTTGCTAAGTGGCCTTTCTCTTGGGCTTGAGGGAGAGCATCAATTTGTAAATGCTGGTCTTGCAATTGCATTATGCTCTACGTGGCTCCATAGGACTGGCAATGTTGGAATCAATTACCTAAAAGATACTGTAAGCTTAAGCAAATGGAAACTTTAGCTTACGCATAGTGGGGTTGTGTTTGTCTGGACTGATATCAATTTTTTTCTTTTCCTGGAGGTAGACTAATTTGCCTCAACAATTTATTAAAGGGCTGACAACAGCGACATTGCAAGGGCGCGCTCAAATCGTCCCTGATCGATTAGTTGAGAGTGAAAGTCCAGGCGATCTTGTGTTTTATTTTGATGGAGCGCACAGTCCTGAAAGCATGGATGTATGTGCAAAATGGTTTTCTCTTGCAATCAGGCAAGGTCATGGACAGCAAAAGCCCTTACATGATGAAGCACATCAACCAGCCCAGAGTGACTTCCACATAATTTCCAGAAAGAATTCAATGCAGGTGAGTGTTAGATAATCTCAACAAGTGTGAAGGCCTTATAGTCCATTTAATTAGATTTAATTCTCAGAGTTCTGCTACTGTTGCAATCTAGTGGTTAGAAATGTTATGAAGGCAACGATGGAAAGTTTTACTGGAGTTTCAAAAGAATTCATTTAAAGTTGTTAAAGGTCTGCAGACTCTATCTTCTTGTGACCTGCAGAAGTTGTATGGATTGCTAGGCTATGCACTTATACGGTGATTAGAAATGTTTTGGGGGCCAAGATGGAATTGTTGAATTATGTTAAAGTTCTGTCTTCAGACCAAAACTTCTAGTATTTGTATATTATGGAGTTCTCTTTTATAGAGATAAATATTTTTCTACGTTTGGGTTTGCTTTTTGCTGCATAATCTGAAGGGAGTTTTGGGAGGAAGGGGAATTCAGGGATACCTCAAATATCTTCAACTTTATTGATTTTCTTGGGAATTTTGCATAGCCAGTGGTTAACAGTCTTTGTTCATTGTCTTAGGATGAGATCATTTCTTGCTGGTCTCATTCTTCTTCTCACTTCTTCCTTCGACCACTTCCCCTTGTAATATCCAATGTTATTTCTTTCAGAATCTCTTTAGTGCTTGTTTAAACTAGATATGGATGATCCAAATAACAATGGTTCTTTCTCCTGGATGTAATAAAAGTTCTAAAAAAGTTTAATTATGTAGATTTTGAAAATGCTAAATTGATAGGATAACATGCAACCTGGTAAGTATTCTGGATTGTTACAGTACCTAATACTCATCCTGTGGAGCTGTATTTTGCCTGGAGAGAATCTTCGAATACAAATTGATGCTACAAATAATATCCTAGTGGCTTGCTCAATCCTTCCTGTAAAAATCTCTCATCTGGATGACTATCTCAGTTCTTTCGAGATATCTGCATTTCATATTTTATTTTGCTCCTAGGTGCCTTTTAATAGCTTTATTTTGATGGGATTTGATATCTTTCATTAAATCACACAAGGAATTATTTAACACTTGGCTCATAAATAATATCTGATTTATGCTACTGAGTTGGAGTTGTTGTAAATCTATGCAGATTTTATTGTTCAATTGTATGTCCGTCAGGGATCCTCAATTACTGCTTTCACGCCTGATGAATGCATGTGCTAATCAGGGTAAGTACTTCAGCATAGTGAACATATGAAATTGGATGATGTTTGCCATTTTGCATTGGAGTATTTAGCTCTTAGTTGTTATGCGTGGATTTCAGAACTGCTGGAAATGAGTGCACTTAAGCAGCTTTATAGTTCCAAGATAGCTGTTCATGGCAAAAATGAATTCATTGCTCTAAAAGAGTTATTTTGGTATATTTATGACCCATACAATCATATTTCAGGAGTTTTGGTTATCTATGACTCTTTACTGCTTATTGTATCTCAGGAGTTTACTTTCAGAAGGCACTCTTTGTACCAAACACATCAGTGTATTACAAGGTGGGCACCAGTTCTGTACCACCAGCTGATACTCAAGTTAACCTTTCATGGCAGTTGTCTCTTCAAAGAATATGGGAAAACCTCATGTGTGATTTAAAAGGTATTGGTCTGACGTGTTATAGATGTACTACGTGACTCCCTATGTTTTGCATCTGAAGAGTTTCTAACAGGGAGTGGTTACCAAATTGGTTAATCCTAGACTTTCTTTCTTGAGGAACATAAATATCAGGATTAGTTTACCTGAACCTGTTGCAGAGATTTCTATGTGATGGTGCAGGAGACAGATTGTATTTGAGCATACTGATTCTATTTCTCCCTCTTGTGAATGATGTATTGATGTCACTTGTTTTTCATGGATTCACTTGCATGGAATATTACTTTCCATTGTACTTTAACCTGATGCATGATTTCTTACAGGCAGAGACAGGAAGAATGTGGACTTGAGTTTGGAAGAAGGAATAGATGGCGACAATTCTCTAATTTGTGAGCACAGCTCTGTGTTTCCCTCAATTCCATTGGCAGTTAATTGGCTGAGGGAATGTATTAGAAGGAAAAAGTCTGTACGATTTCAGGTAATGTGACCCTCTGCCTAGCACATGCTGATATTGGTGAATGATGGCATCTGAAGAGACCATAATATGTTTGTGGTGAAGAAAGCTAGCAGGAAACCTGTTAGATAGTGACTGATGTGAAAAACTGCTGGGTGCAGTATATCAGATGAATACATATATGTCTCCGAACACATTGCTGCCCTAAAATGTCAAAAGAACAAAACACCCCTAATAAAGGACATGCTTAGCACATTTGCGCCATCTAGAAAGTAATTTCTAAATTTACTGGCATCCATAGCAACTAAGCATGACTTAAAATATACTAAACAACAACAAAATCAAGACCTAACATGATCTTGTATTGGTTTGTATGATAGGATTATATTCTCTATTATTGTAGACTGAATACTTATCCCATAGATTGCTAGGTACGATTTTGAGATTCCATTTTTGCAACAGAAAACTTTTTGTTATGGGGATTTTTGAAAATAAGATTCAATATTGGTTACAGAATATTTTGTACCGTGCGCAACCATTTTGGAGTGCCATTACATGGTGTTACATGGCTAGGAAATTTGTTGCTATCACACAGAAAACAAATGAAATACTAATCATGAATAATTTCTATTCAGCTTTAAGCTGTGAGCAAGCTTCCATCCTTGGTGGGTCAGGGATTAAATATTGCTTTTTTTTTTGCATGATTACAGTCAATCCAGTTGAGCCTGCTCTCTCTCTCTCTCTAAATAAATCTGACAAAGTAAACAATTTCCACTCATGAAGATGGCAGATGGAAGCCCCATTTAATTGCAATTTATGAACTGCATCAGGTGCTCATAATGATACATCTATTAGGGCTTCCAGAATCACATAAACAAAATCTAAAGTTGGACTCTTTGGTACTTCTAGCACAACTAAGCTTTAGAATATCTAGAAACATAGGCAATTCTGAAGTGGGATGGGTTTTAATAATCTACTATAGATATCAAACTCACAAATGAGGATGAAGGCTGAAGTCTTGGCGCAAAAGGTCCCAGCTTGAAGTACCATTGAGCCAGTCATTAGTTGGACAAGACATTCTTTCTAGTTGTAGATATTACAAACTCGGACAGCCATGACTGATCTTCTGTGTGGCTAGTGCTCCATATTCTGCCTTATGTCTTCACACGAGTGCATGCGCGCAGACACATTTATGAGCAATTTAGTCTATAATTGATCTTAAGACTTGTATTATGAAATTAACGCTATGCTTTGCATTCGCCACCCATCATATTAATTTTCCCTTTGTTTCTTCATTAGGTCTTGGTAACAGGCTCCTTACATCTTGTGGGTGATGTATTGAGGTTGGTCAAGTAGTGTTTTTTGACCTTGCTGAATATTCAAGCAGTGAAATCACATTTATTTGGCGGCATACACTACACTTGTGGTTTCAAGATGGCTTTGGTTGTTGGAATAGAGACTGGCGCCAGATTGCATTTTGTAGTTGGTTATGTCGCTTGTTTCATTTTGTATCTTCTGAAGAGTAGATGAGACAAAAGTTGACACCGTGGGTTTTTCCGGCCCTTCGCTTTTGTCGCATTACATTCAGTCATTTCTTTTTTTTAGTCAATTGAATCTGGGAATCTCGTATCGTTACTCCAGTTCTTTTCACATAAATTTGTTAGTAACACCTCGTGGAAATTACAGAACATGTTAAAGCTAGTTCTGCCTTCTTTGGATATGTATAGATTTCACCAAATACATGCAACTGGACTTTTGCATCCAAATAGCACCGTTTCTTGCGAATATGTTTCTTGAGAATAACCTCGTCCCATTTCTAAGACGAGCTACAGGCAACAATCGTGGCCTGAATATCCTTCAAAGGAGAGGTATAGGTCTGGCATTTTCAGTTCTGACTTTTGCAATTGCTGCATTAGTAGAAAGAAAAAGGTTTAAGAATGGTTGAATCAGCGCTATCTCCATCAATGACTCTTGAGTGTGCTTGGGCTAGCTCCTCAGACTATAATCCTCCTGGGTTTCCAAGAGTACTTGTATGAGCAGATGCCTGATTCAATGCAAAATTTAGGGATGGCATTTTACCTGAGTGTGATTGAAGTTGGACGCCATATTAGTTGCTTCCTCACATCTCTGGTAGTGCTAATCAGCGAGATGTTTGGGACAAGTTGGATCGGCGAAGAGTTGAACAGCAGTCGGTTGAATAAATTATATTAGTTGATGACCATCGTAAGTGGCCTTAATATGTGTTTCTATGTGTTTTATGCGCAGAGACATCCCCACAAGCATAAAAACAGGAATTTGTTTGTAGAATAGTCAGCATAGAATTAATTGCTCAATGCTTCCTGCGTACTATCGTTGGCCTGCTGTAACCAAGGCGGAGTCTTCAATTGACAAATATTCAATCTCAAATTATTTGTAGACTAAAGGTATCATCTTGAAAACTTAAATCTACTGGTGGGTTGCAGATAACACATTAGGTAATCAAGTGGTTCTAAAACTGTTTCGCTCAATAGATTATGAAATTCCTCATGTTTGAAACTTTGAAGAATCTGTTCCTCTAAAACTTTTGGTTATTATAAACAGGAATTATCATCTACGCTTGTAAGTGACATTGGACTTTTGAAGGAGTATCAGATCCAAAGTTGAGCTGCGTCGTTGTGTGCGCTTTTCCGTAGCATACCTTTGTGCGTTGTCGTATTTGTATCTTTCTTCTTCAAGACAATCCTGGTAGGATTTTATCTTGTGATCCTTTAGCGGAATATATGGCGTTCCAAAGCTGATTCCATATGTAAGGTTGGTGCTCGTTTAATAGAAGTGCTGATCACTTTCCGTAAAAATGGCAGGCAATATATGCAGTTAATTGAACACATTAATTTAATTACTAACCACTATGATGTTGCAGACTTGAAATATTCAATTTTTTGTTTTTCTGTTTCCAAACTTTTGCCTAGACAACTAATAAAAAACCAAACAGCTAGCCCCCTAACATGTAAAGTAGAAAAGTAGACAGTTCGTGGAGCACCACATCTACATATAAAAACTCCTACAAGCTGAGATGTCCACGCCCAATAGCGGGATTCCTAATTCAAGAATTCCTACTCTAAAGTTTGGTGGCCTTTGACCTTCGTGATGAGTTCAGTCAAAACGGATATGGAGCAAGAAATCCAGAGGACGAGCAACGGTGAAACAAAACCAGCTGATGATCAAGACTACAAATGGGTACATGATTCATCCATAGATCATAAAGGAAACGTCCCATTACGCAGTTCAACGGGTGCATGGAAAGCTTCCATCTTCATCATTTGTAAGTCCTTCATTAGCATTTCTTTTTCTTCTTTTATTAAAACATACTACACTAATGCATGCTTTTTTGTGTTTTATTTCGTCGCTGCGTGGCCTCAATTTGGTCCATTTTCTCGGTTGTTGAGTAACAAAAGATAAAGAATTCGCCTCATAACAGTTATTTCGTCGTTTTTGAAAATCATTTTTCCTGGCTTAAGACCATAAATTCTCCCCAAATGCTCCTACTTTTCCTCTTCCATTTGGACTAATCCCACTTTGACCCGCCAATGTTTACATATAATTGATACGTGCCCCTAATTTTTCTTTTTGGACGTTTTGCAGGTTAAAATATTAAGTATGTCCTTTCACACTTTAGTAGAAGTAGACAACAATATAAAGGTGCATGCATGCATTTTCTTGAAATTCTAAGGACTGATGTACTTGCTACTCCTAAGATGAAAATGTGGCTTGACATGCATCAAATAGTTTTCTCTAGTCTGTGGTTGGTGTGATTTGGGCTAATTGGAAACTCTACGGTACAAGATGTACGGTAGCAATAATTAGTAACTCGAATTAGGATGTAAAGCTTCGACATTAAAAATTACTCATTCCATGATTCAAATAATGGTTCTTCAACTGAATGTAACCTTTCTTTTATCTTATTACTTTTATTAGTTAAATCACTAATTTTGGTTGTTTCGTTGGCCCAAAAAAAAAAAAATCGCAAAGCGATTGAGTTCAGTGAAAGACTGGCATACTTCGCAATAGCAATGAACCTTGTCATCTACCTAACAGAGGTGCTACATCAGGATCTCAAAACTGCAGTAAAAAATGTCAACTATTGGACGGGAGCCACAACATTGATGCCTTTATTCGGAGCGTTTCTGGCAGATGCATATCTTGGCCGATTCTTTATGATCCTGCTTTCTTCCATCATTTATCTCTTGGTAAATATATATATATATATTTTTTCATTTGGGTCAACTTTGGTTTGATAAAGCCATATATGGTCATACATGGAATCCAGATTGCCAACTTAGCTGCAATGTTAATTGACTTGGATTACAGGGTTTGAGCCTCCTAACAATGTCTGAACTCATCCCCAGCATAAAGCCATGCAATATTGACAACTGTGGCCATCCCAGAAAAGTTCATGAAATGGCCTTCTTCATCGCACTATACTTTCTCTCCTTAGGAACCGGAGGATTCAAGCCTAGTTTAGAAAGCTTTGGAGCGGATCAGTTTGACTATAATCACTTAGAGGAAAGAAAGCAGAAAATGTCATTTTTTAATTGGTGGAATTTTGTACTTTGTTCTGGGGTCTTGCTAAGTTCGACAGTCATTGTTTATGTGCAAGATCATGTTGGCTGGGGTGTCGCAAGTCTAGTTTTGACTCTTAGTATGGCCATAGGCTTCATAGTTTTCTATCTCGGCAAGCCATTTTATCGATATAGGGTGCCGGAGGGCAGCCCGTTGATGCCAATGTATCAGGTTCTGGTTGCAGCAATAATCAAGAGAAATCTACCGCATCCTTCAAACCCTGATTTATTATATGAAGTTCCGAGATCTCAAGACATTAAAGGAAGGTTACTATGTCACACGAGTAGTCTCAGGTAAGGAGAAGTTAAAAGTGATTATTTGCATTCCAGTGCTTGCCGAATGACAAGACTTAATTTCATTCTGCTGTACTTTGGTCCACAGATTTCTTGACAAAGCTGCAATATTTGAAGATAATGACATGCAGTTGCAACAGAGGAAGCATAATCCATGGAGACTAGTTACAGTTACTATGGTTGAGGAGACTAAGCTTATAATGAATATGTTTCCAATATGGTTCACTTCCTTATTATTCGGCGTTTGTAATTCTCCGGCTGTAACATTATTCGTTAAGCAAAGCAGCGCAATGGACAGAAAAATAGGCAGCAAATTTGAAATTCCACCTGCTACTGTGGGATTTCTTGGTGCACTGACCATGTCACTCACAATTACATCCTACGAGAAGATCCTAGTTCCGGTTCTAAGAAGATCCAGAGGCAACGAACGTGGCCTAAAAATCCTTCAGAGAATAGGCGTAGGGATGGTCTTTCCAATCTTAGGAATGGCAATTGCAGCATTAGTAGAAAGGAGGAGGCTAAGAATGGCCGAAACAGAAGCTGTACTCCAAGGAAAAGCAGGGCAGTCAGCCCCCATGAGTGTATTTTGGCTGGCTCCTCAGATCATAATTTTGGCCAGTGGAGACGCCTTCTCTCTTGTTGGTTTGCAGGAGTACTTTTATGAACAAGTTCCAGACTCAATGAGGAGTTTAGGTCTGGCATTCTTTTTGAGTGCGATGGGAGTATCACAATTCATCAGCAGCTTCCAGATAACTATTGTAGCGCACGTGACACAGAAATCTGGGGTTAGTTGGCTCAGCAAGGACTTGAATAGCAGTCGTTTGGATAAGTTTTACTGGCTATTAACAGCCATGGCTGGTCTAAATCTATGTCTCTATATATTCTTTGCTAGGAGGCATTCCTACAAAATCAAAAAAGGAAATGTGACTGTTGCAGATTGTCAGGGGGGTGATGGAACAGTTTCAGTTGCATAGCAACAATTTGTACGGCCTTTGTCATTATTGCAGGACTAATAAAGCTTTTCAAAATTTAGAATACCAATGCCCCCTCTAAAAACTGACTAAATTTAGAGGTATGAATGAAGTAAAATCCCTCCGGAGCAGATAAGCAAAAAAGCCAAGCTGTGTTGTGATCCTCTTCTCCAGCTTTGCTAGCCGTTCTCATAGTTTAAGCTACCTTTGTTAGTCAAAATTCTTCCTTCACTCGAGTCTTTAATGTGCCTTTGGTATACAAGGTTAAGGCGCCCGAGGGGGAGGGTTGGCTGAGTAGACCTGTCAACATTGGCAATATGTCAGGTTGGGTTCAGAATTGAATATTCAGGACTTGAACCCGTTTATTTATACTTGTTTCAGATTTGACTCGTACATTCGATGGATCTTATATTTGATCTTGCAAATCCCAATCCGGTTGGGTTCAGATACGGGCTGAGTATTCCCGTACCCAAAATTATATATTAATATGTACATATATTTTTTAATTATTAATATGTATATATATAATCCAATATGTATATATATTTTATAACTAGTAATTCATTCAAACGGTTTCGGGTAGGATAGAGATCGAAATTCAATATTCCGTATTCGATTCGTTTTTTTTAATTTAAAAAAAAAAAGGTCCGGATCCGATTCCGGGTTGGACAAATGTAATTATATCTATAACCGTACTAGGGAAAAAAATAGCGGATTCAAGTTGGGTTTGGGTCTAAGCCCAAGTCGTTGACAGGCCTATGGGGAAAAAAGGACGGGATAGAAGTCGAAATTCAATATTCCGTATTCAATCCGCTTTTTATTAGGAAAAACGAATTCGGGTTTGGGTCAGACAAATGAAATAATATTTATATTCGTGCCTGAGAAAAAATAGCGGATTGGAGTCGGGTTCGAGTCTAAAACCAGACCGTTAACAGGCCTATGTAGAGGAAGTGTAAGTGAAAAATTTTACATTCCAAACCTCCAAAAAAAACAAAAAAAGGGTGTTAAGGCGCGCTTTTTATTTGACGGGTTTTTGGGGCCAGCCGTACCAGGGTATTGGGCCTCAAAACATTGGGAGGATGTTTGTGTAGGTCATGCAAAATGGTTGGTTCCTATTTGACCTTCTAATCCAACTCTCGGACTAGCTTTGCGGTCAGACGCACATTTGGTTGTGTAACTAAAAGTTGATTTCCTCGAATTCTTATATCAATCAGCAAATCGTTTACTTACCCCTGTTTTCACACTCACCTGGTTTCCGAATTTCAATTTGGTTTGTCCCATTCTCATTGTTCTAGCGGCTAGCAACTCCAAACTAGATTCAAGACATCCCACTTTATATCTAGCATCATAAAAGTATCAGAGACAGGAGATCGGGAAGGATACCAAATGACCCGACGAACAATAATTTATGTTTTACGATAATCGACACTTTTTTTTTGGGTTTTTTTTAAAAAAAAAAAAAAAACTTTGAAGCAATAGATCAAGAATGTATCAAATAAATTATAAATAGTATTGTTCCATTTATCTTTTCTCTTAGTACAAGACTAGAGTTGTTGATACAAGAAATAAAGATCGAGATCAGTTCTCTACAACATCTCCGTCTCGGATGGATACGGCGCATCAGCAGGGGCGGGGCTTGAATCGCAAACCTGCTCACATTTCCTGGCGCAGTCAAAATTCGTTATTCCAACTTCATCCACACAAGAAAGGGCACATAAGCGACGACAAAGGTTGTTGGCAAAGACCCCAGTAATTGGATCTTCGCCATTGTTTGAGCCCGCCATTGCCACGGTGAAAAATAACAGCATCATCAGAGCAACACCCATCTTCTTGGCCTCCATTTTGTGTCTCTCTTAGTAATGTTTGACATCTGATCGCATAGCCCAAACCCTTATTTATACTAGGAAAAAGTAGCTGCCATTAATGTTCAATAACTATTTTGTTCATGGGATTTGGAAAATCCAATTAATATAATTATTACTTTCCATATGATGAACATGCAGTTGAAAGCTTTTATGGCAGGAAGCATTTTGTGAAGGGTTTACAATAGTTACTCCCCAACGACCAAAATTAATGCCAATAAGATTTGATGAGTCTTCCCGAGTATGCAATTACGCAAATGGTCTGTCAAGGCCGTCTTCTTAACACCAAAAGTTCTCTGAATTTTGCCCTCTAATCTTTTTGTCCGTAAAAAAAAAAAAATAGCTGCTGTTAGGAGTTTTTCCTTAAATTCTTTACGTACTCAAATTATTGATGGTTCAATTGTAATTTAGGAACAAGAAATGGTAGGCACACATTACCCAATAGATTTTGAAATATTGTAAATCAATCAATGAAATAAAACTGAGATCCATGAGCATCATCCATCTATTTACGTGTTCTTTACGACGTTGACATTTCTAGTTTTATACGATGGGGTCTGCAGATTGTTAGGAGGTGAAGGCATTAGAACGAATTCCCTCTTTCTTTCTTTTTTTTTAAAAAAAATGTTTAAGGGACAATGAGAAAGGAGAGATCTTAAAGTGTAGTAGTAGGAATCTCAAATTACCTAACAGATGCCCCTAATAGTTAAGTTAGATCATTTAGAACTTAGGAACCGCTAGAAGAAACAATTCGCCCTATTCTTGGCTGTTTAAAATGTGGTGATTTTGTCAATTGAAAAGCTAGAGCATCGGTAGCAACACTTCAAATTATTATTCTTTGTATTTTTTTTTTTTACAAAAGCAAATTAAAGAAAATGTAGTACCATTAACATTATTCTAAAAATTTTTCACAAATGTTTAATTTCTCTCTTGACTTTTAGCCTTTTTTAAACCATAAAGTTTTTAGGAAGCTGCACTAAAATTTTTTTTTTAGTAGGATTGTGGATTTTGACCCAAAAATTGAAAAATCGCAAAAGTCCATCTCATGTCAATCGCAAAATAGGGTACGCGAACCGGTTTTAGAATACGCTTTGAATAGCGGATCGAGTCGCGATTCGCAGACTTCCAAAACTGTAGGTACTCGGCTTGGTTCACATGTAATGGTATACTTGTAATTTTGTCCATTAAAACTAAAATTAATTGGTGAACATATAATTATCTTTCATCAAATTTTATATTTGAGATGATGTATTTACTATTTCAACAATATAAGAGCTGTTAGCTTCTTTTTTTTCCCCAATCAACTATTATTACTGTGGTCCGAGAAAAAAACAATAGTATCTATTTGAACATTAGAGTGGATGTGTTTTTTTTTTAATAAGCAGGAGATTTTTTTTCGTAAGTAAAAAATTTTAACTTGGAATCTCCTACTTACAATCCTTCCCATATTATCATCCATTCCAACACCCTTCGCCCGAGTGAAAGTGTGTTGAATTAAAAATAGACTATAAATGTATTTATTATGGGTGATTTATTCTGTCTCCACTGATGAAAGGTTAATCTAATACAACAAGCATTACAATGATACAAGTTTTGTTTCGAGAAATAGAAGGAACATGCATCACATATGTAAAATTTGAGAAAGTCACACATATATATTTGACCATAGGCGATATTCAAGAATCAGTACATGAAAACTCTAAATCCTAAAGGCTCGACCTTAGTTACAAGATCAAGATCTCCTCAACAACTGTTAATTTGTTAATTATGTCATATATTTATTTTTTTGTTGTTGAGGATAAGTGTTATTTAAAAACTTACTTACTATGAATATGTGAGCATTGATGGTTGTGTGATCCCTTTTAACAAATAATGAATTAAATTTAAATAAAAATTTTTAGACTTTTAAGTGTTTTTTTAATTCTCAATGATGAAAATTGTGATTTTTTTTTAAACTTGGGTACCATATCGAGTACCACTATGTAGGGGGGCCAATTCTCCACGGACACGTGTCAGTTCGGCCTTGCTGACGGGTCAATTTGGCCTTCAACCACGAGTCTTCCGAAGGCCGAGCTGACTAAGGATTCTTGATCCGCCGGGATAAGGCCCAAGGTAGAGTTCAAGAGGAATTCCACCTCTCGTGACCTAGTAGGACTCATATTCAAGAATGGGATAACTACTAAGGGTAGAGGGATAATTTCGGACACTCACATAACTATTCCAAATGACTCAATAAATAATGAATGAAAGGATCAGAAAAGGTATGCTTCACAATACTATTACTTTATCTATTTTCTTTTATCCCTGAACTGACTAGAGCGTCGGAATCACAATGGGAAGCTAGTCCCGCTATTTGACTCACTACAGGTCAGTTCGAAACCTCAGCAGGTGCTTTGTTCGGATCATGATCTCGGCGTACTCTTCCCACTGCTTCGCAAGGTAACCAGACATTGGAGTTCCCTTTGATCGTGGACTGATTACAATTCAAATGTGTCGAATTGATAGAACCAGTTAGGATCACAAAATTAGCTAGGAGTTTAGGTACCCAACCCTTTTAACCCTTATTTTTTAGTACAACTCGTAAAAACTTTCCCAACAATTAATTCAATACTTATAATTTTCCACAATCTATTTTGCCTCAAGCTAACGAGAACCCAACTAAGACCCCTGGCATTGATAGGGCTATAACTTCCTGCCGTAGTATGTATAATTTCGAGTAACGATTTGGAGTGCTACAAATTTCTTGCCTTCAAGAAAATACCCGTGCATACAAAAATTCAACTACCATGCGTTCTACACATGGAATTTTGGCCCTGTGCAATGGAAAGAAACTCGTTAT
This sequence comes from Coffea humblotiana, assembly GCA_023065735.1. Lineage (NCBI taxonomy): Eukaryota > Viridiplantae > Streptophyta > Magnoliopsida > Gentianales > Rubiaceae > Coffea > Coffea humblotiana. Next base: position 5,421,491 of record CM041209.1, on the reverse strand, counting down.
AAGGAACTACGCTTTGTTTGGTATTAAAAGAAGCACGACGGAGACTGAAGATGTAGGTTCAAACTGAAACTATTATCATATATTCCATAATAAATCATGCTGGAAACCGATCCATCCCCTTGCAGACCTCAAACGTCTATGAAATCCGACGCTAATTGATCACATTGTCTGTACAAACGTTTTTCGGATGGAAGTTTAAAATGAAATCGTTGACGAACAACTGTACACGACGAAAGCGAGTAAATTGCCATTTACTCTTGGGAGCTCTTCCCAAGCAAATCTTTTCCCCAACAAATCCCACCGTACAACCCGTAACCCCATTACAATTCACAAGGCTTGGCCCAACGAAAAAACCCACAATAATACCTGACCGTCTACGTAAAAATCCTATTCCTGCTATTAAGACAACATTGCCACATGTGAAAACCGAATAAAGTAACTTACAACGGCAGCGAGTCGGAGATATTTTCACCAGAAATGACCAAAAAGAAGTTTTCTGGTGATCATAATAATTGCCGAAGTTGCTGTGTTTCCTTCCTAAGTGATTGAACTTCTTTCATAAGCTCTGCCTGGTTTTCCAGGATCAACCTCATCACACTTGATGTTTCCACCTGCCGGAAATTCCCAACAATTAGTTAACAGCCAGCCAAGAAAACGCAATAAACAAGACTCGCACTAAAACCCACCTCCTGCATATGAAATTGTCTTAAAATTTCTATATGAAGATTTCTCATATCTTCGTGAATGGATTTCTGAAACGAAGAAAGAGTCTCTTCAAGGGTACGTTGAAACAGCTGCAGCGTAAATGAACTTCCCTGCTGTGAGTCCGGCTGCGCTGTCGGCCTCAATGATTGCAAAACCCCACCCTGCCGCAAGATTAAAGGTTAACTGTGAAAATATGAAGAGGAAATATAGAATAGAAAGAAGTACTAAGTTTTGTCAATTAAAACCTAGTCAAGCAGCTTAAATTTCAAACTGGGAACTACTTTACTGATGTAACCCATTTAAAGGGCAATGAAGGGAGCAGTCACTCTCTGGAAAAGCAATTTGGGGAGAATGATATAATGATTCTTTAACCCACAATTCATGGAGCAAAACTAAAATCAGAAAGCATAAGTCAGTCTAATCATTCATACATTCATGGCCGGAAGAACCCCAGCTTCTGACGTTGATAATTTGTCAGACCTCGCCAACCAGCTATTCACAAGCTCTTCCCTTGTTTCAGCTCCTGTTTTCTTGGTTTTTGGAGAACCCACTGAAAGAGATGTTCCATCTGTAAATGATGGAGCAGTGCTTATCCTTTCTGCATAACTAGAAAACCTTCGTGGAAGGGACAATGAAGGACCAAGAGAATCAAGGCTAGCCTGACTTATACTGCTTCTCATAGCTTGAGTAAGAGACGATGAAGTATAGGAAACATGTTCAGAAGATCCAAATGAAGCCTCTTGAGTGGAGGTTTCTCTAACACGCAAGCTTGCCAAGCCTAGACTCGAGCTTATTAAAGAGCCCATAGTCTGGCTTGTGGTTAAAGTAACATCTTGTAATCCAGAAAACATTGATCCTGATGTCACATTGCTAGAATTCAGTGTTGCAAAACGTGAAGGCATATTAACTGATTGACGGAGTTGACTGAGTTTATCTGAAATCTTCTCACCACCCCAAGCTTCTGGAGGAGTAATTGATGAAGCATCAGTACTCCTGGAAGATGCAGTAGGGGTAGACGCAAACTGAGCGAAGGTGGAATAGGCATCATCCTACAAGATGGCAAGAACATCAAATCACCATGCTCAATTCCCCAATTATTAAATGTGCTTAAAACAGATAGTCAAAATACATAAACCTGGGAGGCATTGGGATGCATTTTATTCCAATTGTTAGTCAAACATGTTGGAACAACTATTTACTGATTTTAGCAGTCATATGAAGCAACATGATTTAGGAGGAGTTTATCCTCCACCTCAACACCCCCCCAGCCCCCTGCCCCAAAGAGAGAATGACAAAAACTGCTATTTTGCTTTCAGAAACATAAAAAATGCCCAGAGCTCGTGTATATGGTAATTCATAGGTTTAAACTTTGAAAATAATGCTGTACAAGAGAAAACAAATTCAGCAGCATCAAGACCTAATATCATTTATAGCATCAAGACCTAATAAGTTTCCAATGTCTAAATAAATCAAATCAATCAACAAGGTTTGAAACTAGATTCCTTTAATGTCAGGTAGTAAATCATCCCATTAAAAAACTTTTATTTCAGAATGTAATTGTTTTATACCCTAAAGAGTAACTCTGCATCAACAAAGTGTAAATCAACGATAACTGATGCTTACACAATTGGTACCTTCACAGTAATGCCAAGTTTCTAACCTCAGCTTAGATAATGACAAAACCTGTAATAGATGGTCATCAACTATCAACCAGTAGCCGAACAGCATTTTTTGTACAGAGATTTACTTTTAGTTTACCCTAAACCGATGAACCGAGGAGGGAGGGGGAGAGAGAGAGAGAGAGAACTAGATTGTGGATCTTAGTATCCTTCCAAGTTTCAACTACATTGGAACTTATGAGAAACAGATGTCTTACATAACAACTCAAACATAAAGCACAGTTTATTGAAAATTCCTGATCACAGAACTGAAATCAAGCGGGAAAAAAAATTGTCTCTAGTATCAAAGGCAAACCTGCTTGGAAATTGAAGAAGATTTCCAGTCAGATATTGGATGCATATCACTACCCCCATCCTCACAAAAAGGGAATCTCTTCGAAGATGGAAAGACCAAAGATGGTTTCTTATCACGATCCTTTTTCATACCCTCATTTTCGTCCCAGAATTTATCAAGTGAAGGAGTAATAGGCTGTACTTCCACAAGCGGAGAAAAGACCTCCATATCATCCTTGATATTATAACTACGAGGTGCATGTAATCTTGCCAAATTTCCCCCTGTCCATAAGCTGCTTCTGAGCGGTGTTTCATCTGCTGTGGATATATCAGGTGTACTTGATGTAGATGCACCACTGCCCGACAGAAAGGAAAATGAGTCTGTTAAAGTACCCAAACGACCAGAATTTCGAGGCACTGAAGCTGTGGTTGAGACTGAAGTTCCTGTAGATGCAGAAGGAAGTGGATCGGGCATAAGAATTGAGTCCTCAACAGCACCCCCCAGAAGTGCAGATTCAGTAGTGCAGTTGCTTTCATTTACAATTACAGGTTTTGATCTTTGCCAACATAGACTTGTGACAGCCTGCTGGGAAAAAATCACCTCTTGTCAATGAAAACTTAGATAAACACCATATAGGAAAGTTATAGCAGCATGCATGTATATGATGATAATATAGTTGAACCACATGCCCAGATCTAATCAACCAACACTTCTGTAAATGTGCCAGTTAATGTTTGTTCACTACATAAGCTTGCCATTATGCATTAGTGTATTGCATGTGCCAGTTAAGCTTAGTATTTCCAGACAATAATCACTGATTAGCGATGGTTATAATGTTTCACCACGTCATTAACATCCCAAATGAAGCGAAGTAGTGTTAAAAACATTTAGTCTAAGATGGATCGTTTGGATTTTCTTTGGATAACAAAACTAATAAATGCTTTGGTCAAGATTCTCTCTGCCAATACTACTTGCAAAGATGAGGCACAGGCTGAACCTCATACAGTCCCATAGTTGCATTGCATTCTAATTCTTTATTCAATTCCTATTTTAACTACTTTTAGCAATATCCCTATCTGCAATATCATCAGGATCTTAAAAGTTGGTCTGGCATTCATTCTTAGGGGGCATTTGATAACTAAAGCAGGATCAGCAGAACCATCTTGAGAAGAACAACAGACCTACAAACAAACCTCAATGTTGATAAACTAAAATGTTTCCAATTTGGTAGAATATATTGCTAGTGATACATGTCTGTACAGATTTGATTATCCAACATTCAGTTGTCATTCAGCAGTAAGAAGCAAAACCCAATTCTCTTTTTCTTCAAAATTTCTCTTTTGAGGTGTAGGATAAGGCTGCATTGGTGGGCCAATGGGCCCAAAGAGGAATAATGATTACGTAAGCCAGACCTTGTATTGTGGAAAAAGATCACCTCAAGCAAAACAAGAAAGATGCAAAGTATCTTTGGTGACTGAATGCAAAATAAACCACACATTAAACAGACTCTCTGAACTAGTAGATTGGACATCCAAAAGAAAAAGATCAAAAAGAAATTACCTCTGAATTGCCATAAGCACGAAGAACTGTCAAAGGTTGTGGTTTTCCACGAACGTCATAAAAGACTACCCTGCCATTGCTTGTTCCAGCTGCCAGTGTTAATCCATCATCAGTGAATGACAGGGAAGAATAAGGTGCCTCGTAGGGAATGCAAAATGAAGGTCTCCTAGAACCCGAGTCAAATACATACAACTTCTTATCCAAACCAACAGTAGCAATTATCTGTCAAGATAAATCAGAATATCTTAAGCACAGAAAAGATTAGAGCTATATCTAGCTATGACATATACAAACAAGTATCATGAGAAGGTACCTTGTCATTTGATGGTGAGAAACTGACACCAGAAGTAGGTGCAGAATGTTGCTTTAACCAGGAGACCTGTGATAACCAACAAAGAGCTCGTGTCAGATAAAGGTAAATATTTTATATTTTATATGTCTGTGTGTGTGGAGAAGTCCACATAGGTTTTTTTTTTTTTTTGGGGGGGGGGGGGTGTGTGGGGGGAGAGAGAGAGAGTAATATCCGGGAAAAGGCTAAAATATGAGCATTGCAATTTGCAGAATTCTTTCATGCTATTAGATCATGGCTAGTGACAATGAAAGTATCAAACCAGCCAAGAACAAAAGCAGATTATTCATTTTCTTTGAATGCAATATAAAACAGAACCAGAACATTAGCATAAAAGCAACCATAAAAGTTCATCATGTAATTGTTTATACAACACACCTTGGGACTGCGACCAGTGGTATCCCAAAGGTGGATAGACCCATCATCACCAGCTGTAACCAAAAGGTGCCTGCTTATCCTAGAATAATCAAGCACTCTCAGAACCTGGTTTTGAAATTATCAAAGAGAATCTACAAAATTAGAAAATAAAAGTACGTGCATGCAAGGATCCAAAGTGTATATTTAACTTTCACCAGCTTCATAGTAAATTACGACTTGAATCAGAGAATAACCTGTTCATTTGGATCCTTTAGTTCAGCAGCCTTTGCACCAGAAGCAAGATTGTGAAGCATAAGATCACCATTAAGACTTATAGAAGCTAAGTGCTCATCTTTACAGTTGTAGATTACACCAGTTATGGTATCAGAATGACCTTTCAACCATTTGATGCAACGTTTGCGCTGCAAATCCCATATTCTAACAACTTGACCACTGCCTCCAGAACAAATATATCTAGAAGCTTTATTGCTAAAATTGATGGTGGATATGCTCTCCTGCGACATAGAATGACAAATTGAAAATTTTCAAAAACCTTTGGAATAACAAATAGAAATAATCTCAAGCCAGAGTATCCTCTGCATTTTTGTTAACTAAGAGAGGCAGCATCACTTGTCCAGTATATAGTATAATTCATCCATCACTACTATGATCAACAGAAAGGGAAAATTTCTCATACAACACAGTACTGCCAATCCTGCACTACCACAAAATTTCGCAACACCAGGGAGCTTCCATTGCTACGAATATCTTGCCAGAGCTTAGAGTTACAGGGAACAATAGTTAGCTTTTAGTGAACTACAGTAGAACTCTTTACCATTACATTCATCAGTCTCATATATTTTGATTGGAAACGTAACTTTAATCTTCAAAAGGGCACGGCACAGGTTTCTAGAACAAGATCCTCAGAATGATAATTTAATAAATTCAACAAACTGAATCTCAGATTTTAGAAATGAACGTGATATCCAATTACAGATGGCTGCCCCTCTCCAGATAGAACGAAAAAGGGGCAGAATCATTGAAGGGGAAATTCCATTGAAAATTACCACCAAAGAGCTACTAAACCCAGAAAGCTTTTCCCTTAACCGCTAAATCTAACCCCAAGGGAAACTGCAAAAAAAAAAAGGAGCAAAGAGAATTAAAATGTACCTCAATATTGTCGCCACTATCGGTACCTGCCAGTGGAATAGTCCCCAAGTTCTGCCCAATTTTTCTATACAGAGAAATTTTCTTATCATCTCCAGCACTGGCCACCACCAAATCTACCAAGAGATATCCAATTTCAAACAGTCCCGTCATTTTAAATGGTGAAAAAAAGCTCACAATAATGAAATCCCAGGAAAAATGTGCGAAAAGTAACGAGTCCAGTACTAGTACTACTCACTGGTGTGGTTCCACTTGATAGAGTTGACCTGGAAGCCTGGAGAAGGAGCATAGCTGAGAATGCAGGGATCTCGAGGCTCCACCGAGACGTCAAAGAGCTTGACGGTGTCTCCGCCGCTGGCGGCCAAGAGAGTTTTTATTGAATCCGTCGGATTCATGAGGCGTTTAGCGCTTGTCCTCTTCTGGTGGTTCAGACAGATAAAAGCAAATTTCCTACTTACTTCATGGGGCAGATAATTCGAAAAATGGAAATTTAGAAAATTTATTTGAGAAGGGAAAAAAGAGGAGGAAGTGGTGGTGGCAAGGGTGGAGGGTGGGTGGGGATGATCATTTCAGTTTGCTGCTTTTTGCAATTTGATTTTGAAACCCTACTGAGAAGAGAGAGCGAGAGAGAGAGAAGGAAATTCAAAAAAGTTTGGGCCAACAAAGTGGGCGCTCTCGTAAGTAAAGTCGTTTAAATGCCAAATGGTAAAGAAAATTAACAGACGAAGAAGAAATCGGTATGTGAGAGCATTATTCCAAATAATTCTTTGAAATGATTACTGTAGCACTTTTTATGATGTATTATATGTGAGATAAAAAGGTGATTGGAAATATAAAACGGTGAATTGAAAAATATGTTTATAAAGTAAGCGAAAAAAAAATTTTGAAAAAATTTGCTATAGTCATCTTCTCGTCTCTTCCCAAATATCTGAGCGTTGGTCCTTTTTTTTTTTCTCTTTCGAAACAATAACCTATTGGTCCTATTCTATCATGAACTAGAGGAGAGGATGTCGGTCTTTTTTTTTTAGACGATAACTGTTATATAACCTATTCCATCTTAAACTAGAAGGGAAGGAGAGTCTAAAGACATTTGTGTTAGAAACTAGCAGACACACAGATCTTACTAAATTAAAAAGATATTTAGACACTACCAATATTTTGACATCACACTTAAATTTTTTTCAATGCAGGTAAAATTTAAACCGCTACCTACAGCCCAACGAAGGACTTAAGTCACACCTTGGTTATCTGAGCGTCGGTCATATTCAGCTCTTACTCTTTTAAGCATTTGACATCCCAAAATTTTTATAGTACTAGTACTTTGAACATATCTACTCTATCCACGCCTTAGGCATTTATATTTATATTTATGGGGTACTCCTATTTTAAGAGCTCATATGGCATAGTTTTTTCTTCATCATTTGTCACTTATTTATTCTACTCTCAACGACGGCAATTAACACTACGCACTTATATGGATTTAAAAAACATATTGTGACAAATAATAGAAGGTAAGGATGTGAATTTAAAGAATATATTGTGACATATAATGGGAGGAAATATTTGAACCTCCTTCACCTCCCATTCTACCAAGACTTAAAGTTTTTAGTGGTGACCAGCAGCCTAAATGGTAGTTGGTCACTCAAATCGCATAGTTGATGTGAGTTTCTTATTGCGACTTTTTACTTTTGCATTTCTTCGGTATTGCTCGTGCATTAAAGGAAAGGGGCGGGGTCTCTACTCTCTCAACAAAGAGAAGAGGAATTGGAAAAACAAATGCATTGAAAAGTGGCAGCCGGCAGCTTTAAGCTTCGTCTGGGAGTTGAGGATTTGGACAAAAAAGAAAGGGAAAAAAGAGAAAGTTTAGTTTTCCTTTGTTTGCTAGATTTTAGTAAGAAAGAAAAGAAAAAAAATGGAAGGATTTAATAAAATGAAAAATAGTTAAAACTTTTCCTCCCAAATCGGATGGAAATGGAAAGAAATTTTGAGGAAACTTGTTAATTTTTTTCAAAATGCCTATTTTGTCCTTAAAATGATTTTGAATAAATATTTAATGACTTTCACATCCAAAATCATTCCACTAATTCTCAAACTCTCAAATAACATAACAATTCCTTCTATTTTCTTCTCTTCTCTCATAACTTAAAGTTTTTCCCTCTCTTCTTTTCTATCCTAAACTCCCAAACTAAGCCTTACGCTTTAAATGCTAATCCAATCATTATGCTAGTTGGAATACTTTTTTTTAAAAAGATTTATACATTTTTTGTAAATACATTTTTAGTCATTTTTTCATTTTACATATGTTAAATTGATATAATACAAAAAATTTTTATAACAACTCTAAAAAATAACAATTCAAACAAGCACACATGTGTCACTCCTTATAACTTTTTAACTCATTCGCTTTAGTAACAACTCCATAAAAAAAGTCATTGATGTAAATTCAATCAAGATTAGAAGATTTTTTTTAACTTTTTACATAAGGGATAATTTTAGAAACTTCCCATAAGATTTCTGATTATTTCACTAGTCTCTCTTTAAGATTCAAAAATTATACTAACCTTTTTTGAGATTAATTATCTTATAACATTTAGCTCCAATCAGTAATTAAAAAGTGATATTAGAAGAGAAAAAGAAATATGATTTCATCATTACCCTTTATCTGCTTACATTATTTAGTTATTTTAATACCAATCTACACATTAAAGAAAAATAATAAAATTTGTTATTTATCACTAGGGATCAAATCACATATAACATTAAAACATAGTATATCATTTTATATTTTTCACTCAATACAAGATCCAATTTATTATTTTCAGTTACATATCAAATATCAAACATGATCAACAATAAATAATGAAAATTTTGCAACAAAAATATTACAGAAAGCAAACTTTAACATCATAAATATTCTTATCAACATATTAAAATTAGTTACTGAAATTTTTATGGTATTAAAGTTAGCTTTTTGTAATGTTTGGGTTATAGATTTTTTTAATTATCTGTTGTTGATCATGTTTGATAATGAATTTGTAATTGGAAGGAGTAATTTGAATCTTACATTAAGTAAAATATATAAAATGATACATTATTTTTGATACCATATATGATTTGATCCTTAATAATAAATAGCACATTTTAGTAATTTCTTCAATGTTTATCCTAGTATTAGATTACTTAAATAATATAGTAGATGAGGGATAATGATGGAATATAGTATTTTCTTTCTCCTAATATCACTTTTTAATTATTTATTGGACCTAAATGTTATAAGGTAATAAATCTCAATTAGTGTAATTTTCAAAATTAGAGGAAGGCCAGTGAAATAATTAGAAACCTGTCATGAGGTTTCTGAAATTATCCCTTTACATAATTCACGTCGTAGGGTCAAAGTCTTGTTACCTTAGACAAATAGATATTTAAACCTAGCATGCTTTCTTCCAAGTCCAACTAAATACTTTAACATTATGGAAGAGTAACCTACGGGTTCGTAAGAATTAAAACATCACCAGCATTGGTGGTTTAACTATGTGTTTCCCAGACTAAAATGAATTTTGAGAATTTGCTCGGACTGCTTAGCATTTTCTCTTTGCAAACTACACTTAACCTCTTAAATGTCAGCTGCCCATTATCAGAAGTTGACCCAATTAACAGGCAACCGGAGCGCCCCCACAAGAATCTTGGCATCTCAGAGGCCAACAAGGCAACAACTACGAATATTAAAGTTTGCCCGGTTACAAACCAGAACAAGGTACCACTTGATAGATTACACACGAATCAACATTCAGAAAATCCCAGCCTGGTTGGATTCTGGCACAAGATGCCAGCTTTCACATTCAATTCCAATGATTTGAATTCAAGAACATAGTAATTCAGAAGTGAACTATATATACATGAACCATTCTCTCAGGTGAAAAGGTGAAAGCTACTATGAGAGAAGCTATGCAACTATGCCACCTCAAACCGCATTCCTCCCCATAACCGAAGTTGTGAATCTTCAGCCAACATTTAAGCAAACGCTAAACAACTTGGAGGAAAGAGGCCTTGGCGTACAGTTTCTGGCTCTTGGTAAGAGGTCTCCAAAGCCATGCCTAGAACTCTTCGACTCTAAACGTTAAATACCTTCAAGATAGAAAATTGTCAATTGCACAAATTCGGCAGTTTTGGTGATGAACCATTTGATGCTTGCAGTTTTAAATAAATTAGGTTCCGAGATCGATTCAGAAGAAAAGCCAGACAAAGATTCAGAAAGGATGAAAGGTTAAATGAGTAGAGACAGCTATTTCATCATGAGATTTAACGACATTCATCAGCTACCATCACATTTTCAGACCATGTATAACCATGTTCTAGGCTCCAAAGTTAAGCAAATCAGTAGAAAAACCACACACGCACGCACACACACGTGCACACGCATATATTATATATAAGAGACTAGACAGAAAGCCCAAATTTGTCATCTTATTATCAGCCTGGTTTTTTTTTTTTAAGGTATTCACATGATATATTCTACATATTTCACAAGGATGCCAACAAACATATCCTCAGCGCAAGCTTGGCAATCTCTTATTAGTATTATTCAGATATAACCCAGAATTACCCTACTGCGTAACCGCCAAGGCAAGACCATAACTTTAGATGCTAGACCAGCATCATTACTTCAACCGACAATCTTGGCGTCATATCTCCAGTTGTGATGCATGTACAGCTTGGAAGAGAACTAAAATGAATACCTGTAACTGAAAGTGCAGATAATGTGTTAAAACTCGGTTGATGCTCATTAAGTGTGGCATGTTTATCAACCTCTAGTGGCCATTTGACACCTTGTTGGTTGCATTAAGTGGCAACACATCTAGTCCATATTTGAGCTCAATATGAACTTCTATTGTATCCTAGAGTAACCAAGAAGTTGAAGAGCTTCATATGGGATCAGTTCTCCTCTAAAGCAAAGCATATCTTCATATCCTCTGAGGTAATCAACCAAAATATAAATCAATTTACGGGCATAACTCACCAGCGAAGAATAGCAGCAGATCAACCTTTCATCTATTGCAGGTTCAACATAAAAACACTACTACTGATTTCCATCATTCATCATGCCTAAACCTCTTCATTATCCGTAAATCGTTTCATGATGACCAGTAATCATACTTCATTCCACTTCATCCTGCTCGATATATATGTATTATCCCACCAGTTATCCATTTTGAAGAAGCAAACTTTCATGAAATACAGACATAAAGGGTTATTGAGGCATTCTCATAGCATAAAATGATATCCTTGCTCCCAAGGTTGAGGTGCGAAGTTCAACGAAATGAAGATTTCATGGAAATGTATCGGCATTTAAGACCTCTATAGGGATTGCTTTTAGGACTTTGTATGACTATTGGTTCCACCATTCAACTACTAGTTTGTATGGTTTAATAGGAGAATAGTTTGTCAATCATACACAAACAGCTCTATTTGACAGGTAACTTTATGTAAACCAGAGAACCAGGAAATTGCTGAGACATTATGAAAAGTTTCCTTTTCTGGGAAGTCCAATTACAAGCTTATGAACTTGACAGTTTTCACCCATTTTGACATAGGCCATCACGTGGGCTTTTTAAAAATATTAAGAGATTCTATCTATGTTAAATTGTGTAATCATGATACTATCAATTGGTTGTAATCAGCCTCTACACCAGCCAGTATGAGTTAATTTAGCCAGAAAATTAAAAAGTGAAAGTAAAATAACAATGTTAAAATAGTTGTAATACCAATATTGCCCTTCTTTTAAACTGTTTCTTTGGGAGATCAGTATTTTACTGTCTGGGGAAAAAAAACACTAATTGCATTCTGTGACAGGCCCAGGGAGTGTTCTTTTCAGCATATTGCAACAGATTACAGTATCACATGTTATAAGGCCACTAATGATTTTTTCCTTTTTGGGTTGTGGATGAGGCGAGGGAATTGGCGTCAGGTGAAAGTACCCTTTGGGTTTTGGTGGGGGGGAGAAGGCAATGAAATCAGTCAGTCCTAAAATAAGATGCTAATATACAGGAAGATGAACTATTTTTGCCCCAAAGTAGCCTTTTTCAGCGGCTGACTGTCACTCATCATGATTTTAACCATCCAGTGACCCTTTACTCAAGCAGATTGTGTGTGTGGAAAAGAGATCGAACACAAGATAATTGCATTAATCTTGGGATTTACAGTAAAACGGAGTAACACAGAGTCTGACAAAATCAGTTAACTTAATTGTTTACCACAAAAATATTACTCAAGAAAAGGGCAGTAAACCTGCTGATATTAGATCATTACTTCCTAACAAAATTTTAAAGCATAGCTTGGCTGAAATTGTAAAACCTAATTTCATGATACATTTTAAGGCATCAAAGGACAAACTTTGTGGACAAAATAACCAAACACTGATGCTTAAACACCCCAAAACCATCACAACACCAAATGCAGGGGCAAGGGGACTAAATAAAACTGAGGCAAGAATATTCAAGTTACCAATTCAACCAAAATGGAAGCTAATGCAATATGATTTCCAAGAAAAACAGAAATAGCTTCATGTCACCTTGGATTTTAGGAGAAGTAGTCAACCAATCACATTTTTGTAGACGTCATAAATTTATTCGTTTTCTCTGCTGGCTTAAGGATTTGGAATGAGCACATCAAGTTCTCATCAACACTCATCATCGCACCAGCATTATCAAATTCCCCACAATAGTTGGGGGCTGAAAAAATGGTAACGAGCTGCCTGTCAGCAAAAAATTCATAACCATCCTCCACAACCTGCAACAGTAAATGGGCTCCGGTAACTATCAACCAAGTTGATTATGAAAAAAACGCAGAAGAAATCTTTTACCTGATGGGCACGACAAACAAGATCCAAATCATGCTTTGTCAAAAACTCTGACACTTTATCCGGCCCAAAGGTGTATGAGACTCCTCTATCATTCATTCCCCATCCCTTGACATCTTTACCAGGATCCGACCAAAGTAAATCACAAAGCAAACCAGTATCTGGGATTGGAGTTGGCCGTGGTAAGTTCCTAATCTGGTCCAGATTGGTAAGATCAGGAGAGAGTCCCCCATGCATGCACAATATTTTGTCATCAATTAGTGCGGCAACAGGCAGCCAATTAAAACACTCGGTAAAGGCTTTCCACAGTCTTACATTGAACCGACGCTTACATTCATCATAAAACCCATATATCCTATTAATAGAAGCACATTCATGATTTCCTCTTAGAAGGAAAAAATTTTCTGGATATTTGATTTTGTAGGCCAACAAAAGGCATATTGTTTCCATGCTTTGCTTGCCACGATCTACATAGTCACCTAAAAATAGATAATTAGCCTTAGGAGGAAAGCCCCCATATTCAAATAGCCTTAACAGATCGCTGTACTGTCCATGAATGTCACCTGAAACCAGAAAGGAAAAATGTACAGATTAGGCAATAGACCATCATGTCGCAGTGGAAGGAAGATTCCCAGTGAGTAGTTTCAGATAGACCAAAAGTGGTATCCAACTTAATCTCTAATAGTGTCAGAATTGGTAAAAATAATAGTTTTTTAAATTGTTTATGAGTCAATTTGATACGCTGGCATGCAATGGAGTTAATATACTAAAAACAAATAGAGATGCATTTCGTATTGCAACATCCACTGGAACAAGCATGGTCAAAATGGTTCTACTTTGACTCACGCAATACACTGAATTTCAAAGAATCTTATACAACCAATAGCTAATGAGCTAATGCAAGCAAACCATTCTTAACCATGTGTACCCCATTAATCAAAACATGGAGACCTCAAATCTCAAAGGATAAAGGTGATAACTTCACCATAATAATTCCAGCCAGCCAACAGCAAATAAACAGGACAAGGTATATCCAGCAGCAAGTTAACTATCTGATCCTCATTATACGTGGAAGACTTGCCATTCAGTCATGCCTCACCAGTGCACATGTGTATTTGTACACATTGTTAGGAACATGTAGGACACCAACCAGACGACAAGATTGAAATGAACCCAACCAAAACAAAGCATGTTACTGTCAGACACTTACTACCACATTTACACATTCTAGAGTCTTTAAGCTATCTACAGATAGAAGACATAATCGCTCTTGTTTTTTTGTGAAGCATGTACTCGGATATGATGATTCTGGCATTTCTCACATCCCATAAGTTTTCTCAACAAGAAGGGGACAACAGATATCTGAGGTATATATGATATGCTGTTCAATGTATCTGTACAGTAATTGATTGCAAAAGATTTCTCTACCAAACGCTGAGGGGTTGTCCCACTCTTGCTAGATAAAGAACACCATGTGTATTACTTTGGTCGTAACTTTTTTCATAAGGAGATTATCTCTCATTATTCTTACATGTTAATGTTTTTTTTACTGCAAAAAAAAAAAAAGTACCAATCTTTTAGCCTATTGGTTGATTATTTGCTCCATCCCGGATACACATACATTTGCACATGCTTTTTAAAAGCTAAAACTTATCTTCAAATTCCATGATTGTAAGCTTATAGTAGCCTTTCACAGCAGCTTTCATTTATCTATGGCAAGCAAGACATCAAATGCAAAGATTCCAGAACCCCAGGAAGACAAATACTTGCAAGAAGTTTCAGAAAAATGAATAATGCCAAAAATTTGAGGAAACTACAATTACTAAGAAATAAAAAGAAGGATTAAAAAGTAGGCGAACTGCTCACCCCTGAGAGCCAATCCGACGATTAACCCTCATAAAAGCACAAACCAACATTTAAAACAAGATAGACAGCAAAAACTAGAATTTAAAATGAATAACCAAAAATGAAAAGAATCACTTATATTCCACGAGAAAAGAGTAAAACAGATAAATAATAGGCCAAAGAAAGACACCATAAAACAGATTAGAAATGGAAACCACCAAAGACACGAACTTTTTTGGTGGGGGGGGGGGGGGGTGTGGAGCGAACTTCAGTGTTGTATAATCCCACATTAACATGCACATTCGTGAGGAATGCATTCATCACATAAGATCAAATCAATAGAGCAACAGATGTATGGCAAAGAAGATCAAATCAATAGAGCAACAGATGTATGGCAAAGAAGAGAGAGAAAGATGAAATTTATTCATTACCGCAAATCTTGATGGGGGCTTCAAGTTCAAGAAGATTAGGCTGTTCCTTGAAAATATCACGGGAGACAGTACAAAGCTGCTTGATTTCCGACTCGGAGAGCTGCACCAACTTCCCTGGCTTTGAGGATCGGACTTCTATTAATCTCTCTATTATCTTATCCAGTACTGCTGCCTCCATATCTGCCAGCACCAAGTTCTTTTCTTTTCTTTTTTTTCCAGTTAGAAAGCAGTAATTACAGAAGAATAAAAATGTAGCCCCCCTTCTTTCCCTGCTTCTCTTGTGCTCCGACCAACAGTAGTCTGAAGATAGATCAGTCTTTTTATGGGTCTTCTTTTTAAAGTTTGAAAATTTCTCCTGTGGGTTTGAATTCTCGATTTATTTGTTTATAGTTATTTTTTGGGGTTCTACTCAGTCAGGGTCCAAATGGAGGTCTTTTAGTTCAAGTGAGAGACTGATGAGTGATGACGTCAGTGAGATGCTAATAAAATTGGTTTTGAGAGTTTTTTTTATTTTGGATTTGTTTGGATGGCACTGTTTTTCAAAAATTAGGTTTTCAAATACAATAAAAATTTTAAAAAAATACTCTAAAAATTAGTTTATATTTTTTTAAAATTTTAAAAATTATTTCAAAATATATTTTAGAAACTCTTCTAATCTTAAATATTCCAAAATATTTTCTGAAAATATTTCAAAATATAATCTAAAAACTCAGTTACACCAAAGTTTTTCAAAAACACAAAAAAAAAAAACAGAGCCAATACTACACCACAAAGAAATTTTGCTTCTTTCTTACCACTAGCATTTGATTTTTTCTGGGTTGTACTTTGTCTTCGAAAGGCATCAGGAGGCGTGGAGACTGGGGAGTCTGGTCGGTGTCCCCTCCATTATACTACTGTTTACCTTTTTAACGTTTTCTTTCTTTCTTTCTTTCACTTGTGGGTAGGGGTGGGCACGGGTCGGGTACCCGCCCCTAACATGATTTGGCTGATCCAACCCTAATATATCGGATCAGCCATTTTGCGACCCTAACCTGCTCCTAATATTTTCGGATGCCCGCTATTCGGGTACCCGAAAAAAAGGGGCGGGTCATGGGGTACTCGCCCCTAAAAAAAAACTATTTTTCAATAAAAAAAATTATTTTCTACTTAATATCAACATGTTTTCCAATAAAAAAAACATGCTTTTCCAATTAATATTGGTAGAGATATTGTAATTAAAGTCCATACATCACCATTCTCACACATTTCATCCAATATAATCAAATCGATCTCATAAATTTAGTACATATTAGAATTATAATATCTAATGGACAAAACGAAATTTCATAATAATTTTGAGTACATCACCATTCTCACACATTTCATCCTTCTACAATACAACAAACACAAGGATAATAAGTATTTGGTAACTTCCCCAACTTCCTTAAGGATATTATGGTACAAGACTGCATCCTAAATAAGTCGATTGTAAAATCAAGTTCGGAAAATAATTGAATAGAACTAATTATTTTTGGAAAAAAATATAACCAAAATAACGTTAAAAAATCTTCCCCAACTTCTTTACATCTTTGGAATAGACCTTATGGTATTAAAGGTGATGAAAAAGAAAAATAAATTTCTTACACTAAATAAAAGAGACAAATTTAAGAGACATAATTGCAATAAAATAAATCAAATAAATAAATCAATGAAAGACACAAATATTTTAATTATCTAACTAACAGAAAATTGAAACTCCAAACACAAATCTTTGATTGAATTGATGCAAGATTTGCAGGAAAGATCGATGGAGGTAGAATAAAAATAAAAATGATGAAAGGGATGAACAATTTTTATAATAGAGTTTCACAAATTTTTTTCATTTTGTTCATGTTTCACCGAAAATATTCACTTTCTTCAAACAAGATGAGAAGAGTAGATCATATAGGATTAGAATATGAGGTTGGGAGCCACTTCACTTGCACTTAGAATTAAAAATTACAAAGTTATAAAATGATCCCTAATTTTTTAATATTTATAAAATATACCCTGCGGGTCGGGTACCCGGGGGTTTTTATTTTTCTGATCCGTATCCGTACCCGACCCTCACTTGCCCCCCTAAAAAAAATTGGATCGGATATCCTATTTTCCGGATCGATTCGTTGGGTTTTCGGATCGACGGGTTTTTCGCCCACCCTTGCTACAAATTCTTTGTGAAAATAAATTTGAACAGAACAAACGGTTGCGGGGGTAGTGAGGCTCAATGCAAACCGGCCAAATAATAAATAAAAAATGTAAAGCAAATTATTTGAACATGGATGATGGTCCCGATCGAACAGAACTCAGAAGTATGATCAATGGAACCAATTGATTGTGTGGTCACCTAAGCTATACATAGAACTCGAAGGGAAGTACAGATAAAACTAGATTCAGGTCGGTTTGTGTTCCCAACTGCAAATATTTACACTGTGGTGCCTCTGAGGTAGTAGCAAACGCATAAATTGTATTCAATTATATGTCGCCTAGCTATTGAACTGTCAATTATTAATTTCAGATTATGTTCACTTCCTAAGTACTAAAAATTTATCATACATGAAGCCATGTATCTTTTCCATAATTGAATTCGTCCTGTTTCTACTTAGGCCTATTTTAGAACTTGGAACATGATGAGGGAGCATGTTACATTAGGGTGTTTGGGTAGGTGATTATTCGATATATTATTTAAAATAATTATTATAACAATTTTTGTGATATGATGTATACGAGAAAAAAGTGATTTTAGTATAAAGATGAAAAAGTTGATTGAAAAACATGTTTATGAAACAAGCAAAATATTATTTAAGAAAATATTATTCAAACCTAATCAAGTTTAAGAAATATAAATTTATATTTTATATAATTTTAAACAAGAGATAAAATAGATATTTCATACTAATAAATAAAAAAATTAATAGAGGTGTGTGTGTACCCGTACGCGTGCAATTAAATTCAACAAATTTTTAAGTTTTATATATTAAACTCGAGTTCAACTCGTCAAATAGTGTGAACTGTTTGAACTCGAACTCGAATTCTAACAATACAAATTCGAATTCGAATTTTGACTGATCAAGTTTACTTGAGTAAACTCAACTCGTTTGCGTCCCAACTCCTCCACTGCCAAACAAAGTATTCATGGTACAAGAGGGATGCAAATTGTTAATGAGAGCTAAGAGAACTGTTAGGAGTTGATATGCTAGGATTAGCCTTTCATCGTTTTTCTTGATATTTAATGATTTATGACCTCTTCCAATGCATCACACCAAAAAGAAAAAAAAAGGAAGAGCAGGGTAAAAAAAAAAATGGCAGATCCTTTATGTTCAAAAGGATACTCAAATAAAGCCATAAAGGGGGACATTACGCCATGGAGCGTATGGCCCATGAGTTACTTTCCCAGGATAATAAACCTTTGTTGTCCCATGCATTCTTGTTTTTATCATACTTGGCCCAGATACTAGGTTTTATCTAATGCCCATTCAATTAAACTACTTGCCTCGTACTCGGGCGGTCGCACTATACATTTAAATATGCTTCAGTTTTTCTGTTCCCGTGTTGTCATCATAAATAAATGGGATAATTGCAGAAACCTCCCCTGAAGTTTCTGACATTTGCACTGACCTCCCCTATGGTTTGAAAAATTACACTGACCTCCCCCGAGGTTACTAATCCTTTGCAAATTTAGTCCAAATGATTAAAATATTATTTTAGGAAGTTAAATTAGAATTTTATACCAGATTTGCCCTTTGTGCTACATATCCAATGAATGACAAAGTACTATAAATTAATTAATAATTAATAAACTTTAAGTAGTATAATTTATGGGCAAACACGCATTACTCATTTAAAGTATCGACTCTTAACGGGTATTTTACTTTCAAACATTTAATTTATGATAAATATATCAATATTTGTAAGTAAAATTCAAAAATGTTACAGTAATATTCTTGCAAAAAAGAAATTGGTAGGTTATTTATTTAATATAAATTAAATATTTTTTTTAAAAAAAAGAAATGGCCCATAAAGTATTAATTCTTTATGGCTTTCATCCATTACATGAGTAAAGTATTCGCTTTTTATGTGCATTTTATTCTGAATCATTTAATTTATGTTAAATACATAAATGTTTGTAACTAAAATTGAAAAAATGTTATATTAATATTTTTACGGAAGAGAGATTGGTAGATTTTGTATTTAACAAAAATTAAATATTTGAAAGTAAATACAAATCTGTATTTGAGCGTAAATATTTGTATTAAATTAAATGTTTGAAAGTAAAATACCCGTAAAGAACCGGTACTTTAAATAGTTATCGGCTCTTTATGGGCAAACACGTATTACTCATTTAAAGTACCGGTTTTTTACGGATATTTTATTTTCAAACATTTAATTTATGATAAATATATCAATGTTTGTAACTAAAATTCAAAAATGTTACAGTAATATTCTTGCAAAAAGAAATCGGTAGGTTATTTATTTAATATAAATTAAATATTTTTTAAAAAAAAAGAAATGGCCCATAAAGTATTAATTCTTTATGGCTTTCATCCATTACATGAGTAAAGTATTGGCTCTTTAAGGACATTTTATTCTGAATCATTTAATTTATGTTAAATACCTAAATGTTTGTAACAAAAATTGAAAAAGTGTTATATTAATATTTTTACGGAAGAGAGATTGGTAGTTTTTGTATTTAGCAAAAATTAAATATTTGAAAGTAAATACAAATCTGTATTTGAGCGTAAATATTTGTATTAAATTAAATGTTTGAAAGTAAAATACCCATAAAGAGCCGGTACTTTAAATAGGTAATGCGTATTTGCCTATAAACTATACTCCTTAAAGTTTATTAATTGTTAATTGATTTGTAATATTTTGTCGTTCATTGGACGTGTAGTACAAAGGACAAATTTGGTAAAAAATTCTAATTTCACTCCCTAAAACAATATTTTAATCATTTGGACTGAATTTGCAAAGGATTAGTAACTTCAGGGGAGGTCAGTGTAATTTTTCAAACCACAGGGGAGGTCAGTGCAAATGTCAGAAATCTCAGAGGAGGTTTCTGCAATTATCCCTAAATAAATAACAGCTCCTAAATTACATGTTGCAGGTAATGCTTTTGGAAAGAGCAGACTGCTCTTACTTCATTAATAAGTTTGAAAATGGATCCATCTGAAGCACAGGGAAAATATGACGCTGTTGCTTCTCATCAGATTCGGTTTGTATTGCAGCCGCAAATCTATTAGTAGTTGGTTCCACGTATTGAATTCCTGTATTTCAATGGTTGTAGTAAACGTTCAGTTTGGAATTCATGCCAGTTGATGGACTTTGGACTCGGACGTTTCCTCCGCTGTCGGCAGCTAAATGTCAAGGTGCCGCATTTTTCACCGTATGAAAAATATGATTATCATGCTACCCTTCATGGCAAACAATAATCTTTCTCATTTTACACACTCAATTTTGTTGAGACTACAAAACGAAAAAAAAAAGGGACAAAAACTTGGTAAATTCATGTAGATTAGGTACTTAATGAGTTTCGCAACAAGTAATAATTATTAGATTATGGACAAACCCAAGTTAGCATTTTAAAAAAGAATTCGTCAAAAAAAAAAGACGAAGAAGAAGTTCTTGTGTATACCGCATATACTATGGCTTGTACGCGCCTCCCATTATAAAGTGCAATTCTTATTTCTAAAATGGCCGGCCTGTACTCATCAACAGACACAATGGGGGAAGAAAGGGAAAGGAAAGAGATTCTAGACTATGCATTGTTTGGATAGAGTATTATCTGAAATATTATTTGAAATAATTACTATAGTATTTTTTATGATGTGATGTATGCGAGATAAAAAGATGAGTTAAAAAATGTGTTTATGATACAAGCGAAATATTATTTGAAATAATGTGCTATCCAAACACTAGTTTTTAGCCCATCAGCGAATATACTGCTCCAGACTGGGAACATCATCAGGGAATTTGAATGCAAACATCGTCTAAATTATGCATGCGGTTAATGTTTACATCAACCATTTTCCTCCTTTTCTTTTTTTGTTCCCCCCTTGCTTTCAAGAATCAAGATAGCAAGTTCTTTTCCCTTTTTCCTTCGACCTGCAATCATCACTACTTAACCCACCAATGGTCCTGTTTTTTTGTAGTTTGAAATTTTTGTTGAGCTTTCGAGCTCCCCTCCCCACAAAATCGCGACGTTTTTTCAACTTTCCTGCATTGGGCAACCGCTGGCGTTTTCGTGGTTCTTTTCTGCAGCTTTCTGTGAATGGAAAGCAACCGGTTATGTTTAAAACTGAATGCCACCACGCACTACTTGCGGATCTTTTGATTTGTAGCTGTGGCCCTGAAAAAGGGCATCAATAAATGGATCTGAATCGTCTGACGGCTGGTGCTGTGTTTTAGATCAGCCAATGCTTGGATTTCGGAATAATCTCTTCAGAGTCTTGCCAGCCTAAATGGAAAGAGCACCTCATTCTTCAGCACGACTTAGCCCATCTCCTGTGGCTTTTGTGAGCATAAAATCGCTGGAGATACTTTTAAAAGCTGGCGGCGCCGAAGCTGATGAGGATTTGAAAACAAGTGTCAACGCCTAGTGATTTTGTGCCAGTAGCAGCAAGCTCCATTGACGATCATGTTGGAAAATATAGTAAATAACAAAAACTAAATTAGACAAATGCAGAGATTTTGAGGCGTGAAAAGCACTCTCCTTGAGGTGTTATTTGCCTCTACCTTAGACAAATTACCTTTAGAATACAACAAAATCTAAAAACTATCGATGAAAAGAAAAGGTGATTTAATTCTGTCAAAATCCTACTATTTAAAAGAATTGAAACACCTATTCAAGACACTATCTGCTAAATATAACTGTCATTAATTACCTCCAATTAATTATTACCCTATCCTAATCAAAAAGCCCCAAGGTGCCCAATGCCTTTGTCAAGATTTTATATATCTTTCAATTCATATTCAAGTATATGAAATATAAACTGAAATAACTTTCCCATCAAACTAATATTTTGGAATAAGTTTGTTAAGAAAACAAGACAATGATGCATATACAGACAATGATGCATATACAGACAATGAGCACTCTATCCTTTTTCAATGTGGGACAATGAACTTCAACTTTCTCTTTATAAACTAATACCAACAGATCAAGAATTGCCAGACATTACATCAGTGAGGAAACGAAGCCAACTGCTATCAGATACCTAAGATAAAATTTTAACACTAGGCAAATTTCCATGCATTTCAGACCGTCGGTTCATTGATTCTGTGGGCATCATCCCATTGACTTTGATTGATATGGCTGAGAGATAAGATGCATTATGTTCAAATCTTAACTAACTAATCAAGAAGGTGCTCTCAAGGACATCTCCTTCCAACGTCACAACAATTTGCCTCAAGGAAATGATTACATAAATAAAACGTCACAACCCACTGTCTGACCTGCATTGCTCCACTAGTAGATCTTTAATCTGGAAACGAATCATCCTGCTGCTAAACTAATACTGGATATTAATATGCCCGTGGCTAGATCTCACTCCTTGGAAATCTGCAAAGTTGCAGTGGCAGCTACTAAACAAGGGATTTTGCACGCATGACTTTAAACATATCTTTCGAACTTTATATGCTGAGAAGTTGGAGCTCTATCTTGACTGGTAGTTTTGGTTCGCGATCGTAGCTGAAGATTATTGAAAATCTCTGACAGCCAACCCAGATCCTAAATTTATTTAAAGTTCAGTAAGTTTCAACTTTGAATACATGGGACGTATCCAATTGTGACATTTGCTTCACTATATGTTACAAAACCTTATTTTACCTTCTTGGGTCCAGCGATGACACTGCTGCCAATTAACCACTTTCCCACGTCACAAAAAAGATGCTAAACTGACAATTAAACACTTTTCTACTCAAAAAAAAAAAAGAGGCTGTTTGTTGCTTTGTTCCCGTTAGATGATCAGATCTAGTAGTACAATTTTTAAAACAAAGACGCCTTTCTAGACAATTATCATGTTTGAGGCATCATTACCACTTCCCTATTCAGCACAATAGTTGTTTGGCACTTCAATTTTTTGTCAAGTTTGTCTGCTACACATTTTTTGAAAACTTTAACTACAGTAACCTTAAAAAACTTTTCAAAGATTTTAAACTATACGCTCTAAAATATTCAAAAATGTACACACTTCAAATTTTTTTTAAAAAACTTCTACAGTAAATTACAGTAAAATTTTAGTCACATCCAAAAAAATTCACTTGACAAACAGGGCCCTAGTTAATTGGTCAGGAGTCAGAACTCAGCAGTTGATAGTTCCTTTAAAGAATTGCAACATATTCAATAGCATGATTAAGAGGTAACAAAGTAGAGAAGATCGGTAGTGATCATTAAGAAACGATGAATGTGATATATTAATAGTCTCGTTGTTGTTTTACCCATATTTTGGATAAAAGTGGACTTCGTGGATCAATAATATTTATTCAGGTAGAATTTTGTACCGCCTGAAATAGTGAAGCTCTTTACTAATACTAGTGGTCTTTCAGGATTTGCCAGTCAGCGTATCATCATCATTGAAACAACAGGGAATTCATGGTTGCTGCATGTAATGAAGTTCCAGTCAACTCAAATCAAATTGTTCCGGGGTAAAGCGACAAAGTTCTACATTTGTCCACGTGCAATCCGTCAACACTCTACTATGATATATTGCCACTGTCGCACAAAGTTAGAAGTCCAGCGATTCCCAGAAAAGGATGGCATTTAAGCAGTTTATGAAGCGTTTCTGTGAATCAATTAATGTCCATTTCTGTTTTCTCCCCGCAAATTCAAATAGTTAAGAACTCCACTTTGCCATCTCTCACAAGTCTCCTAAGCTAGTCATGTCAGTCCATTTCAATCAAAATGTTCAGATAAGTGGATTATTTTATAAAAATTTATTTATTTGCATTGTTAATATATCTTTTGATATTTTTTTAATTTTACATATATCACGTTAAAAAATTATTATATTTTTATTTTATATACATCATCTCAAAAAATACTACATCATTTCTTTTAAATTGTTCCAAATAATCTTCTGGCCAAAACACACGTTGCTCAGCTCTCACTCAAGCTCTAATTCTCAGCCGTCCAAAGGGGGTTTGGGGATCTTGTACCTGTACGAAAGGTTTGAGCTTTTTCCCTTTCCCTCCCCTTCCTTTCCATCCCCTTCCTTTCCATCAACGTCCGCCTCAGCAGATTCCCCAGTTTTTCCCGCTTTCCATTCTTCCTTTCTTTCCTTTCCCCCTCTCTTCAATTTCTAAATCCCAATCCCAAGCCAAGAATCTCTTCCCTTCTCGGAGATTCTCTCTTTCTTTCTCTCAAAACTAAACTTTATCAACGATGCCTTTGTTCCTCTCTCTTCCCCGTTCTCTCCTCTCTTTCTCCATCTCTTCTGTTCATTCCCCTTTTCCTCCACAACTCCCCCTATCGTCCCTCCTCTCTCTCTCTCTTAGTCCTTTTCATTTTAGGCCTCCCTTTTCAACTCTTTCTCGGAAAACCAAAACAAACTTCTATACATAGATTTCCACAACCCTTCAGCTCATGTCTTCTTCCAGTATCAACCACCTCTCCCAACCTTGTATATATGGTATGAAATTATACTCATTTTTGGTTCATAGTTCTTGATTATTTCTTCATTTTTAGTATGATCCCACTTGAATGTTATGGTTGAATTCTCGTCCATATTCGTAAAGATTCCTTTTCTATTTTGGGTTGATTTTTAAGCAGGCCTTTCTTCATATGCAGAGAGGAAGTCAAGGTTTATGAAATGGCTGAGTAAGCTATTTAAGGGGGGGAGTTCGAGCAGGGGTGTCACAAGTGGACACCAACCTCAGTTTCTAGGGGACGAAAATATGGTTTGGCGTGCTCCTGTTAGATCCTTGGTAACTTCTATTCAAGCTGCTAACTTTGTGATCTTTTTCTAAGATAATTGTTGATCGCCAATCTTTTACTAGTAGTATATTTGTGTTACTGTAAATGTTACTGCCTTTCTCTTTCTCATAATTAAGTTCTGCGACTTGAGCACATAATCATGGTGCAATGGTGAAATGGTATAGTATAGAACAGACAAGAATACTGGTTGTCTTGGTTACAGGAATAACATTGATTATTTGTATTTTAATGTAATAGAATCTGTTTAACATTTATCTCAGGATGATCGCTCTCGAGCTAATAAAGAAAAAGAGGAGTTAGACCGAGCAATCGCACTTTCTCTTGCTGAAGATTTAAAAAGGCCACAAGGTAATTTATTTGTTTTATCCTATAGTACACCATTCTAAAGCTATGAAAATAAATGATTTATTTGGTCTCCCCTGTTCATTGACTTCAAATTTCTGCTCCTCCCCCTTTTTTTTGTTGCCTCTGCATTGCATCCAAGATTAAAGAGTTTTTTTATTGCAGGAAACCGGTGGCGATCAGACCATGATGAAGATCTAGGGAGCTCACTTCATGGGAACCTAAATTCGCCATACCCTCCCTATGCTCCCAGAGAATATTATCCAAGATCATATAGGTAATTCTTCTTATTGCACAGTCGCCCTTCCTTATTCTTTTAACCAATAATTTTACTCATTTATACTCACGATGCGTCAATGTCACTTCTAATTGATGCTATCTCTCAGAACTTTGAAGTGTGCCAAAAAAATTGAGAGTTTTGTTTTTCTTGATGAGTACGGTAGGCAAAATGTACGCTGCTTCTGTCTAGTGGATTGATAAACTGTTAGGCAATCCTTGTACCCAAAACAAAAGTAACGAGCTATCTACCATGGATGTTTTTAATTCTTGGTTCATAAATTATTCTCTTTGCTGCTATTCTATTTTCCATTAATCTAAAGCATAGTATAGTTCAGTTTGCAGTATGTGCTTAGAATCCCTTCATGATGATTAATACTTTAGATGAGTTTAACTAATTCTGCATGACATGTCAAATACCATTAGCATGACATCTTTTTATGGCAAATATGTTCTCAATGTTCGAGTTGTTGATACAGTATGCATGGCCCATAACTTGCAGAATCTGTGGTGGTTGCAACCGTGAAATTGGCACTGGTAATTATTTGGGATGCATGGGGACATTTTTTCATCCAGATTGCTTCCGATGTCATGCTTGTGGATCCCCAATTACTGAATTTGAGGTAGGTTGTTCTCTTTTGGATCTCTGACTACTATCTTTAGTTATTCAATCTGTTTTCGCTTATAGTGGAAGGAGGTTATACTTGGATATTTTCTCCAATCCTCTTTCTTTTCTGCATGCATTAAGAAAATTGTGCTTGTTCTCATTCCATCTCTTATTGATTTACTTTTTTGATTGAAGTTTTCTTTGTCAGGTGGTTATTCATACCATAAATCTTGCTTCAAAGAGCTGGCTCATCCCAAATGTGAAGTCTGCCACCAATTTGTAACGATACAGCTCCTTTGAATGTTAATCTTACATTTTCTCATAATAACTTCAATTGCTATGAGATAATAACCTTGAATTCGTTCTAAGTTGTTACAGTTATTGTGTCTGATTGACTGTTTAGTATGATATTACCTTATTATGTTCTCTCACTTGAAAATAGTAACTCCCAAGAAAACTGGATGATTTTGACCATGCTGATAGGCGAATTGATTTAGCCCCTCTTAAGCTACTAGGGTTTCTTTTTGGACTAAACACAGTATGCTGGGTATATATTCTCTGATGATGCTTCAGAAAGCAACTGGTTCCATGGAAAAAAAATGTTTTTTTTCTCTTTCACAATAACTTTTCCTCTGGGATAACTTACTGAGCTGCAAAATGGAACTGTATTGCATTTATCAATTGCATTGGCATGTAAGCACAATGAATTCAATCCTTGGCAATTCCAGCTAATGCCTGATAAGTACAGCAGAAAGCATCAAAGGTTGTTTCAGAGTCCACGTTTTGTAAGTTTTGCAGAGTATGTGCAAGCATCTTCTGAATGTTGACTTTGTGATTATCTGTACCCTGAACTGTTTTGGTGGCAAAGTAATTGAAATATCTTGCAGTAGTAATGCCTTGATTTTAAGGAAATGGTACTTATTAAGGAAACTACGTAGATTGAGTACCACTGTTTTAGGTACCTAGGTGCTCTATGAATGGCATACTTCATGTGAAGCTTATTACTTTGTGAAGTAAACCTATATTAACTGCCTTTTGAACTATTTATTATTGTCAGATTCCAACAAATGGAGCTGGTTTGATTGAGTATAGGTGCCACCCCTTCTGGTCTCAGAAATACTGCCCCTCACACGAGTATGACAAGACGCCTCGATGCTGTAGTTGTGAAAGACTGGAGGTAGTATATCTTGGGTTTTATCTGTCATAATTGATGATATTTATTTTAAACTACACTTTTATACTATTGAACAGATTCCTTTCCTGTGCTTTTAATGCTCTTTTCCCTTGGGTTTATCTCCTCATTCTACTTGTTACTTAATTCTATATTTATGTTACTCTATCTTGTTTCTTCTTTAGTCGCGCAGTGCAAGATACATATCACTAGGAGATGGACGTAGTTTATGCTTAGAATGCATGGAATCTGCAATTATGGATACCGGTGACTGCCAGCCACTTTATCATGCCATTAGAGATTACTATGAAGGAATGAACATGAGAATTGATCAGCAAATCCCCATGCTTCTTGTTGAAAGACAAGCACTTAATGAAGCTATTGAAGGCGAGAAACAAGTAATAAACATTTCCATCTCTCCTCATATATCCTTCACTGTAGAGCTTTTGCTGATATAAAAAATTTTTCCCAGGGTTTCCACCACATGCCTGAAACGAGGGGTTTATGCCTTTCTGAAGAGCAGACTGTTACCACTGTATGACTTCTTACATGACTTACAAATTCTTAATTCAGGAAATGTATGAACTTTTCATCACGCAAGTCTTGTGTGCTTTTTGATTCGTGCTTTTTGAAAAAATATCCAGATTTTGAGAAGACCAAGGTTTGGAGGTCACAGTTTGGTAGGGATGACAAGACAACCTCAGAAATTAACTCGGAAATGTGAAGTAACAGCTATTCTGGTTCTGTATGGCCTTCCAAGGTGATTTCCATCAAATAAATGCATACAATAACTATTAAGGGTCTCAACAGCTTTTTGCACACCATACCTGTATGCCTCACCATTCATATGTTTGTTGATCGTTATGAGATGACTTCCCATCTGACCTTTGATTTCCCATGACAATGCAGATTATTAACTGGTGCCATTCTGGCTCATGAATTGATGCATGCCTGGTTGCGTCTAAAAGGTAATTGTTCTGATGCTGGAATTTCTATGATCATGTTGATTGCATCAACAATGATTACTGTATGATGCAGAAAAAATAACTACACATATATCATAAAAACAGCATTTTATCTGTCGGCTTCTGTTTCTTTCAAGACTTCGCTAGAGCCCAATGCAAGAAGAGCTTATGTGTTGTGCACTCAAAAAAGTTTCCTTTAAAATATGCAGGTTACCGTAATCTGAATCCTCAGGTGGAAGAAGGTATCTGTCAAGTGCTTTCGCGTTTGTGGCTGGAGTCTGAAGTTATGCCCGAATTCAGAAACATGCCATCCACATCAGCAGCTTCATCATCCTCATCGTCAACTTGGTCATCATCTAAGAAAGGTGGAAAATCACACGTAGAAAGCAAGCTGGGCGAGTTTTTTATGCATCAGATAGCAAACGATGCTTCGCCAGCATATGGAGAAGGATTTAGAGCTGCTAATGCTGCTGTAAAGAAATATGGTTTACGCCGTACCTTGGACCACATCCGCGAAAACAGAAGCTTTCCTGAATAAGTTTCATGTATATGGCAAGTCCTAAACCTCGTTTAAGATTCATCTATTTTATGCCCCGTCAAAGATGGTGGAAATAACTCCTCGGGAGGAATGAGTTTAATCATGCCAAATTGGATTAGCTCCCTCTAATTTTTTTGGGGGCCCTTTTGAGGATGCATTTAAGATTTACTGGTTCCTGAATAAGAAGCATGTCTTTCTACCAGAAGGATGGATCCTTGGGCCGACAACTTCATTAACCACTGACAGAATCCTGAAGCGTGATATCCAGGAGACGGGAAACTCCTCCGCTACAATGTCCTGTTGCGCTAAACTCTGATGTATTACTCTCTATGACCGCTAAAAAATAGGATTTTAAATTCAATCAACGAAATAGAAAGATTCTGTTTGTTAAACCTTTGGTTAGATCTTGGATCCATGATTGTTATTTTCCGATGGACTTGAACATCATCCAAAAATCCCAAATCCAATCTGAACAGAAAACTTTGGAAGTGTTACCATGGACGGAAACCGTATTGGAGCTGTTTGAACAGCTCCAATACCAAGCTTCAATCACTTCCGACTCCGGATGCCTCAAGAAAACTTTGAAATCTTTACCACCCAAGATGAGTGAATACTTGGGCGTCTAACATAATTTGCAAAGAGCAATTAGATTCATAAGATGCCACATGCTGAACATTCATAAATATTAGGGCTATTCCAGTAAACAATTATCTTACAGGATCCAAAAAGAAAAATACCTACACTAGATGGATCAATGAAGCCAGATGCTCAAAATTATTCGTCTTATAGATGATTCTATGAAGATGTGAAGAATATGCCGGAGTAACATTGAGGTATACCGCTCTATACAAGAAAATTGCGGTTTTCCGGTATTACAAATTACAACATAGCCCTATCTGAGAAATGTTGTCTAACAAACCATCTTCATATCATGCATTGTGCTTGAATATATGAAGTTACTTTCCGGGACACCAACAGAGTCAACTTCCAGGAATGTTTGATAAAACCTGCTTCAACTTTTCATACGTCATGAACACAATACTCACACTTGGCACTACCTTATAATATTCAGGTAAAATTCCTCTGTACAAACCGCGAAAGCCTTCCGTTTGAAATATATGCCTGAATGTACCAAAAAGTCCCATCTTGTAAACACGGGCTCGACCACCTGCTCCTTCCAACTGCATTCGGCGCCTCACAAGATCCAAAGGGAATGTTGCTACAAAATAAAGTATATGAAATCAAGGGGGAAAAAAAAGGACAAAAACCAGTCCAGTGGGTGAAGGAAGTCACACTGTACCTCAATGAAAATGTCACAAAAACCAGAATATTATGCCTGAATTTTCACCAAACATCAAGCTTCTACATGAAGTTATTCAATCACTGATTTATAAGACAAGGAAAATACATATTACAGCAGACAACAATTAGGTAAAAATACCTAAATAGTGCATTTTTTTTTCTGAATGTATGAGCTAAGGGGAAAGTAAATAGAATAACCCAAGTCACCAACCGGATACATTAACATCCTACATCAAGAAACAAATGTATACAATTAATGTTCACCACCAATGTTAGGTTGCCCAACAATGAGTTGAAAAGCTTGAATAATACAATGGAAAACTAATTCAGTACGATCTTTCAAGGATTTAACTACAAAATGGATTAGGGCCCAAGGCAGAAAACTCTTTAACTAGAGACCAAAGTCAGTTGAGACAACTTCGTAGGTTTTGCATGAGGGTACTTTTACATTATGCGTCTACTTTCCTCCTATCTAAGTTAATGTGGCATTTCTAGTTTTCTCCTCTTGCTCCATCTCTATCTTTCTCCATCCATACCCCCCCAGAAAACAAGAGAAAGGAAAAAAAAAATCATTTTTCCTAGATATGCCTTTCTTCTTCTGTGTTAGCATGTGATTTAATCCTCTTCTGCTCTTTTCTTGGTTTTCCTTTTCCTTTTCCTTTTCCTACTTGGGTGCAGGGATTAGGAACAGAGTAAAAAAGGGGGGGGGGGGGGGGTTTGGGACCTGGGAGCAAGGGGAAAGTATAAAATGATCAAGTGAAGTCATGTCTGATATGAACCAAAAAATCAGTCACAAAGAGTGAAGCGTCAAGGATTTGAGTAAAATCAAGGAGCAATTGGTATAGGAAGCCTATTTGAGAAGCATACCTCAAAGAGGACGCCTCTCACATCTGGCAACCTCAAACACATTTTGGGTCACCTCAAAATAGCCACCCTATATGGAGCCAACTGCATGTTTGGAGAGCCAAGCATCCAATGAATGTAGGACACCGAAAGTTATACTATTAAAACTCTTACGTAAACAATAAATTTACTTTCTGAACTGCAAGAAGTAAAAATTTTTGTTCCACTTTCCTTGCACAAATTCCCATATTCCAAACATTTGAGAGCATCTAGCTCTAAGGACCAGTCTGATTAGTTACTTAGTAAACACTTGGACCTCTATCTGCTTCTCTGCATCAAAAGCAATGAAGACAGCGAGAGCCAGTAACATCTTTCATTAAATACCAAAAAGAAGGGGTTTATTCATGTAACTCAGCAGCGAGTTATCCACTTTTCAACTGTCAAAACCGATCATTATCTACAATTCTCTCTTTGGTTTCTGTGCAATATGTAGAAGCAGTACGCAACATAATTGCAGCAAATTCTGGGGACAAAGCATGAATATATAACTGCAATAATTCTCTACTATCTTTAGTTTGCAGTACTCTGAAGGATGAAACAATCAAAAGAATAGTTAAAACAAAATGTTTACAAGAAACAAAAGCAACACTAGCACAATGTGTGTCGGATGGAACTTCAGCATCAAGTACAACGAAAAAAGGTTAAACAATAAAAGAGGTTAGATCAATTGCATAGTTTCTCTTAAAAAACGCACTTATTAAAACAATAGCAATTTATTAAAAAAATGTGTCTTTTTCCATGTAGACTGAACTAAATCTCTAACTCACTATGACCATATCCCGTTAGCAAGTAGTGCATACCTACACACGCCTGGTACATTCAATAGAATGTTTCCGAATACAACCAGAAGGTTGTAAACCAGCAACTCAGTTTACACTATTCTGAGCGCCAGAAGAAGCACCACTATCTTATAAGTTGTGCTGATCTAGAGCTTTTCCAGGTAAAAGAGTGACAGCTGCTGGTCATGTTTAGGTATTCGAGTAATATTAGTACAAGGCCAACCTTCAAAGACTTTTGCGAGGAGTGAGGTTATACCATTGTCTTTTCTCCTGCCTAAATTACCCAAGAAAACAGTTCCAGTTCAAAAAATGCAGAAAACAAGTGTTAGCAGGCACAACGCCACAACAGATGGACATTGAAAACAAACTGTATTTTCATTCTCCAAATTCTTCTTAGAAAACAAATAAATTTCGAAAGAAAAACTGAATCCAGTAATATGAATAAGCGCTTAGCGGAACCTCACCGGTGGATGATGCAATGCCTGATAGACTGCCACAACTAAGGCTGACCAAGACAGTTGAGTCATCTGGCCTGATGTTAACAAGGAACTTGCATTAAAATTTCAAGATAACTCCAAAACTTTTTGGATACACGCTATGCTTTCATGGTGGCAGAAGAACAATTTCGACCACACAAACAACAATGCTGACCAGCATTTCATTAGCTTAAAGTAAGTGCTTCATTTAGTGTTGATTACCTGTGAAAATGCCATAATGTCCTTGCTGTATCATAAACCGAGAAACTGATTGCCAAATTAGGACCAACACCCTGCAATATCACCAAATCAGTAAGCAGACCCCAGAATAAATCTGATACTCTCCAAAAAATGGATCTAGAACCATATAAGGTACCAATAAAGTTGCTCCAAGTCCTTTATAGAGGCCAAAGGCACCTTCTTCCCTGCTAATTGTACATAGAGCATGCCAAATACCACGGTAATAGGCAACATTTGTCTGCAAAGTGTAAAATACATTCAATGAGATGGTAATCAGAAAAGAGTAGCAAGACGTTTGTTTTTGTTGGGGTACTTTCTTATTCAGGCAGATATAGTGGCCTTAAGGGTGCCAAGAAAGAGAAATGGTGCTCTCAGTAGAGCAAGAAAAAGTGTACATGCAAAGAGAAGAAAGACTAATTGCCTAATGCACACCTGTAGGTTGAAAAACTCATCCCAAACAGACTAGATACACATTGTGGTTGCAAAACATCATAAGCTAGCAATATTGATGGGGGAGCATTAGAAAGACCATGGGAAGCAGTTGCTCCACACAATTAGTCATCCAAAACAGGGAGATGTATATGCAGAAAAACCCACATACATTGACATATTTAGCTCCTAGTACAGTCATTAACAAAAGGGTGATAAAACATAGACATACTGAACAAACAGGTGCATTAAGCAAAATATGTGAATGCTCATAAACATGGTTTCTTCATTATGTACCTGAGCAGCAAGGCGTGTCCTTACAAGATCCAGAGGGTATGTAACAGAAGCAGCAGTTATTCCAGCCAACCCACCTGCTATAAGTCGTATACAAAGGTCTTTTCTTACATTTTCTCCTGGACTTTCAACTCCCCAAATTAACTGTAGGAGCTGTGACATGACAAAAGATCACAAAACAAAATGAATGACGTACAGAAACAGGTAAAAAGCAATTTGTGAAAGCAAGCACTTGTGGAAACATAACAAGATTTCATCATGAAACATGAGTACCAACATTCTTATAGCGCTCAAATGTATAAAAGCTGACAGAAGAATAGGGCAGACGATGAGCAATTGTGACCAAATTTCCCTTCCAGAATGCCCGAAATCCCTCTTCTCTCATGATACGCCTGGCCTCATGCCATATACTAGCTTTCTTCAGGCTAGCAGCATCAGAATGCATTCCTTGTAGCTGTGAATACAAAGGTAACATCATCTTCATGATATACAGAGACTGGGTGCAGGTGGATTTTTCTTTTAAAAAAAAAAAAAGAAATTCAACAACAACAGAAGCAGCAGCAACAACGTTGTTATGAATATAAAAGTGAAATCTTGGTAAACACGAATGTTCAATGTACTGGATCATGGACGAAACGCATGGCTAATTGATGGGAGCTTCTAAAACAGTAACAAGGCATCTCGCTGTTTATCACTAACAAAAGCCAATACCTAATCAATATAGGACGAAGAGACACCGGCTATGACCATAAGAATATGCATTTTTAAGAAAACAAGACGAAAGGAAAGTGTAAAAGAACGCACACGCGAGTCCCCTGCAAAAGGCAGAAAAGGTTATTTCCAAACTGAACGTCAATTATGAGCTTTCTGAACAATTTATTTCTAAAAGAACAAGGTAGTGTTTCTCTCAACTGACAGGAATATGAGTTTTCTATGCACATCTTTCTGAATAAGACGTCAAATTCTCGCTCCAGCAGCACATACACACCATTTCCTGATTTCATTGGCACCACTTGTACATATTGAGGCCAATGCCCACAAGTTGCAATACCCGATGCTGTGGTCATCCTAAATCTAATGAACCGCCTCAATTCAGGATAGAATACAAACCAAGACTCAATAGCAACCTTGAACAGGCATCAAAATCTGATTTTTTTTATATCCCTTCACCACTTTACTAAAGAGTTCCTCCCAAGTGTAAAAAAAATAATGAAAGAAGCATCGAACCTGAAAGAGAATAGTGAGGCGAGCAAGAGGAGCGGTACAGGTCTTGCCCACAGCACCGGCAATTCCGCCGGCGAGAAGCTGCGAAACTGTTCCGATGTGCGATTGATGATTATGATGCAAGGCTCTCTCCTTATGCTGCTCCATCAACTTATGGGCAGCACCGGAGGCGCCTCCGTCGACCACCACCGCTCCATGGCCAGTATTCATAACCCTCTGCCCGCCGCGCCCTCCTCCTCCTTCCACCATCACCCGAGCTCTAGCTTCAGTTTGCATTCCAGCCTTCTATCTGTCTCAATTGATATACGAAATGACAATACGTATTTATACGCAAGTCTATACTCTGTACAGCGGACGGTTTTGAGTTTAGTGAGACGAATACCTGCAACAAGCAGCAGCAGCTGTATATGTTTGGTTTGGGACGCAGGAAAAAGCATCGAACAAAGGACGACGACGTCGTAGCTGGAATGGTTTTAGGAGAATGGCGGTTTCGGACCCGTCCATTGGATTTGGGGCGGTGGTTTTTGTGGCCAAGTAAATCACGAATCACGCGACTGGAATGTTTAACTCTTAAAAAAAAAATTAATCTTGCCGGTATATACACAATTATCGTTATGTATATATATATATATAATATATGCATAAAATTTAAATTTAAAATTAAAATTTTATTCATGCATCGTTCAATTAACTATGATAAATAGTGTATACACTGACAGTGTATATAAAATTTATTTAAAAATAATTAACGTTTTCATTCACCAACGACCCCAACCAAGTTGCAGGCATGAATGCAATTAGGTCTTTGGAGGGTCACTTTCTTATTATATTAAAGTTAAACGTTCAAGTGAAAATAGGCCTTTGTGAGATAAGACAGACTGAAAAATGATGGCTTGCAGATAGCATCTTGGAACCGAAATAACTCGATCTAAAATGGTGAACAAGACACTACTAACAAAAGGGCTTCATCTGTTTTAAAATATTAATTGGGCTCATCCATGTAAAGTAGAGAAGAAAGCAAGGTCTGAATTCTTGGTTATTATCACATACAGGGAGGAAATACGATAGTTGATAGTTCTTTAATTCCTCAAGGAAGCATCTCATCTATAATCTTGTATTTGCCGTGACAAAAGAGGGAACCTTTGTCCTTGCATCAAAATTTATTTTTGTAGCCTTGCTTTTAAAAAAACCACAAAAAAAAAAAATTGTAAGACAAAAGAGTAAAAAAGCTCAAGACTAACGTAATACTGTAGCAATCTCCACAGCAGTTAAACTGTACAATACATCATACATGGCTAAGCTGCCAATTCCAGTAAAAAGCAGTAGTAGCAGTACTATAACATATCGCCATATGGGCAACTACTATTTGCTCACGTTGCCTGTGAACAATCCAAAAAGTTTTAAAATGGAAATAAATAGCTGAGCAAACAAAAGATGAAGAATGGTTCGAAACGATCAAGAAGAAGCACCCTTTTCTTGGTCCTCGTTTTGCTTAAAAACTAATGATATCCCTATCTTCTTTCCTAAATTGGATTGGAAGAATGTATTGTTTATCAAATACTCCATCATGGTCGTCTACATTGTCAATTGCTTTTCCGTTTCAAAAACCGATTTTGATACAGAGGTTTACAAGCTGAAATCTCAATTGGAACAACAGGCCTTCCTGCTCGTGTTACCAGAGTATTCACCAACCTTAATGGTGGTGCTTCGACCGGGAAAGTTTGCAGTAGCCTCTTGCGCGGCCAGGGCTTTCCTGCTGATTATCTGGTATATGTCCAGCAGAATTGTTTTGGAATGCTTTCTCCACATTAAGTGCTTCTAATGCTGAAGTCTCTAAAAATGACAGTCCCTCTTTTTCGGCCAAAAGTCTTGCATCTTGTTCCGGAACAGCTCTGAGGTAGTTCAGATCAGACTTGTTGCCGGCCAACATAATGACAATGTTGGAGTCAGCATGGTCCCTTAACTCGCGAAGCCAACGATTCACATTCTCAAACGTTTGCCTCTTGGTGATATCATAGACCAACAGCGCCCCAACAGCCCCTCTATAATATGCGCTGGTGATTGCTCTGTACCTCTCTTGCCCAGCCGTGTCCCATATTTGGGCCTTCACCGTCTTGCCCTCCACCTGCACCCAAATTTTCAACCTAAATGTGCTCAATTACTATATATACGATAGATATGTAGTGGAAGTATAATGCCGGGCGCCTGTAATCCGTCCAATTCTTTCACGAAACAAGTCTGTGTCTGTCAAATGGCAAGAACGACGATTGCATACCAGGGAATGTGCATATGATCTTGCATGACTTGTAAAAACTAGATGGACAAATCTCGACAAGACACACTTGATCATCAAAACTTCGCGGACATTAATCGTATAGTGGAAGGAACCTTAAGATTAACTAACAGTGCTGGGCAAGTATGTGTAGTGGGTGAAAACCTTCAAGTAGAAATGGTTTTCCCACATCCTATACAGAATATCCAGTATGCGCCATGACTGGAAATATACAGATAGAGGCCAGAGGGACATGACATCAATCAAACATTATCTTGACGTGTCAAGCCCCTCAGAAATATAAAAGAGTATTTAACCCCGCAGAAGTTCCATGATTGGTTTTATGATTTGTGCAATATCTAATTCTGAAAAAAAATAAAA
Organism: Coffea humblotiana; assembly: GCA_023065735.1. Classification (NCBI taxonomy): domain Eukaryota; kingdom Viridiplantae; phylum Streptophyta; class Magnoliopsida; order Gentianales; family Rubiaceae; genus Coffea; species Coffea humblotiana. The sequence continues at coordinate 5,384,120 of CM041209.1, read as the reverse complement.
AAAAAGTGCCAATAGGACCAACGTTTACCTGTCACGATCCAATTACAATGACAAAAGTGCATGATGAAGATATGAAGCAGCAGAATATGAGCGCAATTAATCATGAACAAATTCAAACTAGGCACGAAAAAAGGAGCACATCAGAAAACAACAGCAACGAGGTTCTAAGGGATGACATAGATGGGCAAATTGTAATGTACTAATTGAGGATCAAAGCCAACCTGAAGAGTTCTCGTGGCAAATTCAACACCAATCGTGGATTTAGATTCCAAACAGAACTCATTTCGCGTAAACCTGGAAAGTATATTTGATTTTCCAACACCAGAATCTCCGATCAGCACAATTTTAAATAAGTAATCATACTCATGATCCACCTTGTAAGCCATTTATATTTTTTTCTTTGTACATCCCACCAACCTACATTCACCCAAATCAAGAATTTAGTTAACAAGAATACATATAGTTGATTACAGGGAAAGGCTACAGCAGAATTCAAGAACCAGGATCAATGCAACGCATAGAGATCGAAACTCGGCCCCCCCCCCTCCCCCCAAAAAGAAAAGAAAAGAAAAATCATGGACAATGCAAAAGTAGGCCTGACAGAGAACAGAATAATTTGCCAAGACACTAACCATGAAAGGATGGCAAGCACAGGTGCAAAGGGAGATTATTTTGTTACGAGGAAATTAGAGGCAATTTTTAAATTTTGGTTAGGGAGGAAGAGAAAGAAAATTTTGAGAAACAGAATAACCGCACAAACAGGAGTTTAAGCGGCTAAGCATCCTATAAGCTCTGCGGCCTCAGACGTTACTCATTCTCTTCTCCATCTTTCAAAAACATCGGATGAAAAGCATGCTTTAACTTTTTTTTTTTTCCCGTAGACGATAGAGAGGCCCAAAAACAAATCGGTGAGAACTAAATCATTATCGATCTACACACCCTAAAGAGGCCCAAAAAGAAACCGGCCTGCGCACCGGTTTGGAACCACTTAAAGTGACAAGGTTCAAAAGAAAATTGGTGAGGACTGAATCACCATCGACCTACGCACCCTGAAGAGGCCCAAAAGGAAATTAGTGAGAAGTGAATCACCACCGACCTATACACATCGGTCTGGAACCACTAAAAGTGACAAGCCATATTTAATGACAAATGATAAGAGACAAGGTTTACACCTTTGACCTCCTAACTCACCAAATCTTACAGACTTTGGTGGTGGCCACTGAGGCTTAATCATTTCTTGCGAACTTTTGTGAGGTCTGCCAGATTCGTCTGGTGCACTGCGTAACACCAGATTTATTTTTAAAAAAGAAGAAAAAGGGATCATGGCCCTTTTTCCTCTTGTTTGCCCACAAAACAAAAGCAGATGAAATTCATTGCAGCCCACACCAGATGGGCCTAGATGAAAGCCTAATATATACGAACTTTTGGACAAAATCATTCCCAATTTAGATACAGTAGGGTTTGTGCCAGATGAATCAAAATTTCTTTGTTTGGAGTGGACTTGCGAAGTCTCTCAATGACCTTTTTCGGGCGTACCGTCGAATGTTACGAAGATTTTGCCAATCACAACCATAAATAGCTTTAGGATAATTTTTTTAAAACACTATTAGATCTAAATCAGGTCACATAACATAATACGAATGCAAAATATACATATGACATATATTCAAAATTATTGTTAATGTTAAAAAATCACTACATTGACAGTATATGAAATGTTAAGTCCCTTTGTACATTGCTGTGATTGAAATATTTGCGACAGTTTATTGAAGAAATCCAAACAATGGTCCTTAAAAGGAAAATAGAATAGTCCACTTGTAGACGGTAAAGAGAAGCTGTCCCGTGCTACAATGTATTCTTTTCTTAGTTTTCTGTATATCTCGTTGAAACTTGCACGGCACAGTGACGACAATGAATATTAGTATAGGCTTTGCCATCCAAATCGAGAGATTACTTCCCAATTAAGGAAGATAAGTTAGGAGTGATGCAATTACTAATACGCCATTATTTCTTAAAAACACGTTTATTCTGCATGACCATTAACAAACCCGTATGCGGTTATATGGCAACGAATCGAATCTACTGCTCAAAACTTAATCCATGTACATAAATTTATGTGTTCGTGATCACTTGGTTTCCGGAAATCAAGAATATGTTTATATGTTCGTAAGACAAAAAACATAAACATGGACAAATCAATAGGGTTGCTTTGTGAAATTAACCATTTAGTCCCATCTGGAAAATGTATAGTATTCTTTTCAAGCCTTCTCGAATTCTCGCAGCTAATAATTTCAACACCGAGTTCTACCTACGCACTCTAATAAGAAAAGGATTTCTTGCGTTCACTTGACAATCACTATTCTTATAAGAAAGGATTGTCCTACAAGCCAAAAGTTTCATATGCCAAGAATTTCTTCAATCCCTCCTCCTCCCACACATGCATTTTTGTTCTTACGCATGCATTCTAACAGAATTTCCATTCAAATATGGAACTCTAGCTAGTGGCTTGTCTGACATAATTCCAGAACTGACATCCCTTTTTGAAAAAAAAAAAAAAAGTCTTAAACTTTTTCTAATCTGTTGTACACATCATTAACTTCTCAAAAGCAAACTCTAAGACTCAACAAAAGGTATTGGCATATGTAAGAAGTAGTAGTACAAGTGATATAGACTCCATTCTTTATATATTAATGAAAATAGACCGTGGACGGAACCTCCAATCAGAAGAAATATATAATCCAGTTCATTGTCAGAGTATTCCTCGACCAAGAAACAAATCAAAGAAAGAATAAAACGAATCTGGGAACGTTCAAATTATGGAAGGAAATGAGGTCACGAGAAGCAGATTGTGGAGTTCATAGTGGGCAACTGGAGACGATAACGTTACGGAGATGCAGAACTCTAATATACTTTAGATAATCTGTTTTTTTTTTCTAGTTACTAGTTAATTTGCAAAACTCTAATTTATAAGACAAGGTATTTGGAGATATATACCGTTTGATATTGACTCAATTTTGTAACGTCAATCCCAGTATAATCTCTTCTGGTCTGATAGCATCAGTCAATCCCGTTAGAGTTAGTTAGCAAGGAATTTTGTAACGTCAATCCCAGTATCATCCCAATATAATCTCATCAATCCCATTAGATTAGTTAGGAAGGATAGTTAAGCAAGGAAGCAGGAGGTGTAGGATTTTGGGGAACTCAAGATCAGATACATTACGTGGAAGTAAACTAGTGGGATCTGAAATAAGCTTTCGGATGAGCCGGACTAACATTTTTGTGAATCCAAACAGATCTCAAAAAAAGAAGTGTAAATTATGTTGTACTACATTGTTGCAGACAGAAAAAACACAAAATACAGTAAGAAACTGCGTAGTACAACGTTTTTTTAAGTTTAAAGAATAAACAAGGGGATAACACCGTCGTAAAGATCATACCTAAGAACGTACGTTAACCTTGTAAATATTGTATTGATGTGGGAGGGAGACTAACCGGCGTTGTTGCATGCTGCCATGGGCTTGCTTAACTTGTTGGCGGGTATGACGATATTTCGTTCAACTGAGAATCGAATGCGAGAATAAATATCTACTTCTCACTATAAAAGGTCGTCCGACTGCTGCTTAATTTCTCCAGGGTCATCACTTCAAAGTGCTTGAGGGCTGCCTGATACCTATCATGGCCAATTCAATTTTCTTACATGCCTTTTGCTGGTAGTTACTTTATTCTTTAGATCCTACGCCGAGGCAGTTGATGACAATCGAAAGGCAAATTAATTTTCTTTTCTTTTTACTATTACATTATTTTCAGTCTTTCTTTTTCTTCTTTTTTTTTTCCCAACAAAATATACGCCTTGGAAACTCATTAAGATTATGCATCTTAATCAGCAGGTTTATATCGTGTACATGGGGGACCGTCCAAAGGGAGATTTCTCAGTTTCATCCCGTCATTCAAGCATGTTACAAGAAGCAGTTGGCAGGTCTTGTGATTTTCGATATACAACTAGCATTCTTCTTTCCATGGACTGGCAATGTTGAACATTTTTCCCTACTTCTCTTGACAAATGATCAATGCAGCAAAAGGGCGTCAGATTCTCTGCTCTACAGTTACAAGAGAAGCTTCAATGGTTTCGTAGCAAAGCTGACCGAGGAAGAGAAGGAAAGATTAGCCAGTAAGTGAACTATACATATGACATGTCAACGGGACTCAGTCCCTCCGACCCAATATATTTGGATAGAGCGTAGATTTAATTTCTCAAGTTCAGACCCTATCTAGATCTTACAAGAGAATCATAGATTTAGATAGCGTCTAGTTTTCGATGATCCATACTCAAATCTAAATTCATATCAAATCCTATTTAAGTCTATATAAATATAATAAAATTATATATATATATATGCATGTATGTGTATGTATATATATTAGTAAATTTATATAGATGTATATATGTATGTATGTATGTGTGTATATATATATATATATATATATTAGTAAATTTATAAAACAATCTAAAATTCTGTATCCATTAGATCAAACACAGTAGGACTTCATAATTATTTTCTTTTTTCAAGCTAATTATAGTTGTCATTATAATTGATACACATTTTTTCAGGAAAAAGAAAAAAAGTAAAGGCAAACAAAAAAGTCGTCTTTTTTTGAGTTGAAAATATTGCATTCAATTTCTTGAATATTAATTTTATTTTTTGAAAATAAAAATTAGATGATATTTATATTATTTTTAAGTCTATATACTTTTAATATATATTTTACTTTAGTATGTTTAAAAAAATATAATGGATATCCATTACATAAATCCATGAGAGACGGCCACTAAACTTACTTTTTCAAATCCATAAGAGTCTAAATCTTGATTTATATTTAACTAAATTTAATAGGTCTGGATCTGAATCAAAGAGATCCAATTTAAACCCTACCCATTGACATGTCTATTTATATAACAGTCCAATGATCGATCTAATTTGTAATGCTATATTTGAATGTTACAATATCTTGGCTATTGCAACTTAAGGTTCCTTTCTTGTCCAAAAATCCAGGCATGGACGGCGTAGTTTCTGTTTTCCCAAATGGCAAAAGAGAACTCCACACAACAAGGTCGTGGGATTTCGTGGGGTTTCCCCAGAATGCTCCCAGAAAAACGGCTGAGAGCAATATCATCGTAGGAATGCTGGATACTGGAGTTTGGCCAGAATCAAAGAGCTTCGATGACACAGGATTTGGTCCAGCTCCTAGCAAATGGAAAGGCACTTGCGAAACCTCCAAAAACTTCACCTGTAACAAGTAAATACTGCTAACGTTTTGGTCCTTCTACTTGCACACATGATCACTCCATGCAAGAATTCCTTCTTAATGACGGTGTCCTGAGTGCAACTTAATTAAGTTCAATCATTAATAAAAGCTTCATATTTTGCTTGCAGCAAAATAATTGGAGCAAAACATTATCGGGCAGATGGCCAAGTTCCAGATGTAGACATTCCCTCACCAAGAGATTCGGAAGGTCATGGATCCCACACAGCGTCCACAGCTGCAGGTCGCTTGGTAAGCAAGGCAAGCTTGTTTGACCTGGGCTCGGGAACAGCTCGAGGAGGCGTGCCTTCTGCTAGGATAGCTGTGTACAAAATTTGCTGGTCCGATGGTTGCTACGATTCGGATATTCTTGCAGCATTTGATGATGCTATTGCTGATGGAGTTGACATTATATCTCTCTCAGTCGGCGGCTCTTTTCCTTTGAACTACTTCGAAGATACCATTGCCATCGGAGCTTTCCATTCTATGAAACATGGAATACTCACATCAAATTCAGCGGGTAATTCAGGACCTGGTGCCTCGTCAATCACGAATTTCTCGCCTTGGTCCCTCTCGGTGGCTGGCAGTGTTACTGATAGGAAGTTTGTGACAAATGTGCTCCTGGGAAACAAAAATGTCTACCAGGTGAGCAATAAGACCATAATGAATGTGAAGAACAATCAATCATTTAAAAAAAAAAAAAAAAACTCTCCCGCCCCTCTCCATTCCCAACTATCAATCATAGGATTCGAACCAGACCAGTAGAAAAGACTCTAATAGCCCTTCCCTGATCACTGAGCCGACCTCAGTGATTAACAAGTAACCATGTTAGATAAAGCATAGAGAAATTTAAAGAACAAGCGTGTGCTTAACTACACATATAATTGTTTGCAAGCAGGGAGTCTCTGTGAATACTTTCCAGCTTCATGATGAATTGTACCCGCTTGTTTATGGGGGGGATGTCCCAAATGTAGCAGCCGGTTTTGATTCATCAGATTCCAGGTAACCAAAAGTTTCACACAGGAGCGTAATTACTTAGCTGCTGTAAAATGATAGAAGTCAAAACCATAATATATATGCGGATTTCTTTTTCGGACATTTAATAAACGTGACGCATTAAAAAAAAAAAAAGTGACACATGAAGTGCAGGTACTGCATATACAACTCCCTGGACGTAACCAAAGTGAATGGAACAATTGTGGTCTGTGACAAGCTGAATGATGGGACAACAACACTTGATGCAGGTGCTACTGGCACTATAATGCAAGATGGAGGCAACAAAGATTTTGCCTTCTCTTTCCCCTTGCCTGTATCTTATCTAAGTACACGAGACGGAACTACAATTTTAAACTACATTAACTCCACGAGGTACGTACAAACCTAAGAACAGTTATACACTTGACAATTTTCTGATAAAAAGTAGCACAAAAATGGTTGTTTGATTTTGCAGTGAGCCCACTGCAGTTATCCAAAAGAGTACAACAATTATAGACAAAGCGGCTCCATATGTGGCCTCATTTTCATCAAGGGGACCAAATCCTATTACTGCAGACATTCTCAAGGTGATTCACTTGGTAGTAATTTATTGTGATGTTGAAATTATACAAGTACAGCTTCTGTTCTAAGTATCTTTTTGCAGCCTGACATAAGTGCACCGGGGATAGACATTGTAGCAGCATGGTCAGAAGCTACCACGGTTACAGGGGACGAAGGAGACACCAGAGTAGTTCCATACAACATAATCTCTGGGACATCAATGTCTTGTCCTCACGCCACTAGTGCAGCTGCTTATGTTAAATCTTTCAATCCTACTTGGTCCCCTGCTGCCTATCAAATCTGCACTTATGACAACTGGTAATAATTAAATATGATTCAAATTTAATTTTTGAAAAAAAAAATAAAATGAAAACGGACTTGTGCATATTTCCAAAATTTTACTACTTCCTAAAATCTTTAGATTGAGTATATGAGCCACAGTGTTAAAATGCATTTGAAGCTAAAGAACGTGATCATTTTTCTGATGAATATCATGTTGGAAAGTGGAAACCAAGAAAGAATAGGACTAAATTGTTTGCATGTTGCGACATTATGTTCTTTGCTAGCCAAAGGCGATAGCTATATGTTTGCTTTGAAGAATGTACTAATCCTTTTACTAGCTTGAAAAGAAAACGGACTAAAGGCAAAAGGCCCGTATATATTGCCCAGAAGTTACAATATAAACTCTAAAGGTCTAGAATTGCTTGCACTTGCAGTGGGCTGCTACCTTTGACCATTTTCTCTGGCTCAAAAATAAACATGAATACATATCAGAAACATAATTGAAACTCTCCCCAACCGCCCAAATCCCCCCCCCACCCCCTCCCAAAAAACAGTAAATGAATAAATAATAAAATTTTTACATGAACATTAATAGTATATACCCAACATCATGTAACTAACAATGCATGATGCTTAATAAAAATTTGACATTTTTGGTTTTCACTGCTATGCAGCTACTCCCATGAGTACAAAAACCAATATTGATGCTGAATTTGCTTATGGATCCGGTCAAATAAATCCCATAAAAGCTGCAGCTCCGGGTCTTGTATATGACATAACTGAGGCTGATTTTGTGAGCTTCTTGTGCGGTCAAGGATACAACACCACAACTTTGCGACGCATCACTGGCAATAACCGTTCTTCTTGCACCAAAGCCAATAATGCAACAGTTGGGGATCTTAATTATCCTTCATTTACAGTTTCTGCAAAATCTGGACAAGTCACTCGGATTTTCCACAGAACTGTAACAAATGTTGGTAATCCAGTATCGACTTACAAAGCAACTGTAACTGCTCCACCTCAACTCAGCATTAAAGTGAACCCCATTACTCTTTCCTTCAAATCATTGGGGCAGAAGTTGTCTTTTACTGTTACTGTTACAGCAGAAATTCCACAAACTATAATCTCGGGCTCTTTGGTATGGGATGATGGGGTGCATCAAGTCAGAAGCCCTGTTGTTGCACATTCTTATGCTTAAGCATTCGTTCAAATAAGTGGATCTTGATCTTAGATTGACACATATGATGCTGTTTCGAAATAAAGAAGCAGAATGTACATATTCACTTTCCGTCATTTGGCATTGTAAATCAGTCTTACGAAAGCATATATAGGTGAGGACACCGGGATGGGACTTCCTAATTTTTACTAGTATATTTTTTGCTGTTTTGCATCGAAATACTTGCTCTCTAAGGGTCATATCTTTCTGGTAAGTTTTCCTACCAATTATTTGTGAAAATGCCTGAGAATATGATTTGAGATGTGTAATTTTAATGGAAACACGTATTAGTGATTGATGTAGTGAAACTACCACTGAGGCTCTAAGGATGTTGCTTCCCAAAAAAATATATAAAAAAAAGACTCTAATTATGTTTTAACACTCTAAGCATTAATTACAGAACAAGATCAAATTCATGGACTATTTTGCTAGTGCTCATTATGTTCCTACTTTTTCCAGGTAAAAAAAAAAAAGAAAAAACAAAAGTCGACTGCTAACCCCGTTTAAAGATAAAAAAAAAAAAAAAAGAAGAAGAAGAAGAACTAAGTTGTTTTGCGAGCTGAAAAAATCCGTTGAATACCACATGGTTGCAGGAAAGTTTAATGCAATCTCCACAGTAATCAACTTTTGAAAGTCAAATTCGATACTTTACTAATGTCATTAACCGTATAACTGGCGTTAGAATAGCGCCCAAGAATTAATCCAGCCCAAAAACGAAGCGAAGTTCAAACCACAAACTTCTAATAAAGTTCGCAATGCTATGACTCGAAGAATAAACGACTTTGTTCATTCGGCAATAGGGATATGAACGTTCAAATGGTGGACAATTCCTCCCGCGACACAGAAAAAGATTAATTGAGCTGGCGTTTCCTCAATAGCTAGCTCTGATCTTCTCGGCCTTCCCCCTTTTTTTACCCTTTTCTTAGTAATAATTAAGAGCTAGGATGTTGGTCATAGAACCACACCACTAATTGGACAAATTTATCAAGCATGGCTATGTTTGGATGGCCATCATTTTGATTTTGGTATATTGGTTCATCACTGTAGGAAGAAGTAACACGCGATTAATTTTTGCTTTCAAATCAAATGGTGGCTTCAAACCAAACAAACACCTTGTTTGATAACCTAGTTCAACATTTAAACACTTAAATTTAATATATTTATATCTTAACATATTCAGACGCGTTTGATAACAAAAAATAAAAATATCTAAATTAGTTAAGTGTGACACTGAATTTCATAAATAAAACTTGCTCCGAAAACTAAATAATAAACTATTCACTTATCATTTAATATGATATGTACTTAAATGTATCAGATTTAGTATTTAACAATTCAGTAAGTTAATGAATTCAGATTTTAGTTTTATCAAAAGCACCATGATAACATTAGGCAATATATAACGCTTCAATGCAATTCATCACCCAACATTTTATTTGACTTTCTTCCTAGCACGTTAATCATTGAAAGTTAGCAAACACTTCGGTAGACCTGATCTATGTAGAACGAGTGGTTCAAAATTTATCATACCATCTCATCAATTCAAGTATTGAAAATGTGACAAAATTTGAATAACTAGATTTACAAGACTAGTCTACCCAAACTTTTGCCTTAAAAGTTTACCTCACAGCTTTTCTCACGACCTAATTATGTTAGCCAAATGGGCTTACTATTTGTTCAATTATTTTCTAGAAATTCCTTTTCATATATGGCCTTAACTGTACCTTTGATGATTCGACGCTGTTATGGTTTTCTAGAATATGACGGATGCTTGCCCGTCAAAGGGGAAAATGGCAAGGGCGCAACTAACAAGATGTTTGAACTTGGAATATATACAATGAACATACTAATCTGAGAGGAGATAAGGATCCCCCACACCCAGCAACCAACACAAGAAGAAAAAAAACAAAGAACATTAATGCACGTTCAATTGCTAACTCGATAAGCTCTCCTAATATCTTATTCAGTGGCTAAATCAGACCGTATGTACTATACTATTATGTCCCTCTAGAAACATGAATTCTGCAGTCCACTTGACTTGTGATTTGTGAACACCCGTATTTTTTCCCTGACTAAACACAGTGGTGGATTTGTGGTGGGCTGACTGTGAAGTAGTCAAGTTTTCTTCTTGCACGGAAAAAAGGGGCTGTAAGCTTTCATGCATCGATGCATGCATGGAGAAAGTAAGAGATCATTGCAGTTATGATGTCGAGATTGGAACCTAACAACGACAACCTTAAAGCAATGTAAAACATAAATTCATCAGACTTTTGACTTTAAATTAGATGTATAAGAAATAAAGTCTCATTTGAAAATGAAACTGTGGACTATAACAAAGAAATTTTTTTGTTGATAATGTATAGCCTAAAGTCCATGAAGACCGTTCCTGTTTCAGCATCAAAGCAATGATCCTTCTTTCACGTTATATGAAAGTAAAAACAAATAGCATGTGGGCAAGGAAGTTTCAATTGGTCTTTCTTTCTCTTTTCATACTAAGTATATCTAGCACTTATATTGATATGAAAAAAAATATTTACTGAAGCAGCGATTCTGCAGAATAATACAAACCTTCACCGACAAACCTGGAGTCAGCACAACTAATTAAACATATGTTAGGAAAAGCATATATTACAAAAATCTATACATGACCATAACCGCTGAATCCTAAAAAAATCAGTCAAATTTCAACCAAGGCGGAATCCCTAATTAGATTTTGTATGCCTTATATTCTTCCAGCCCCCCAAGAGATAAAAAAAAAACTTTTATGTAGTGAAAAAATTTTGCAACGCCAGTCCTGATAATGAGAAGAATGCGAAGTGAAAATTTTATGAAAATTTTGAGCAAAGATAAAATAGAAGTTGCAAACTGGGTAAATTAAGTACGTGCTTAAAGGGGCAAAGGATAAGCTATGCTACATTGGTGCTTTCTAGATACGATAAAGACGTTAGTGGATCATGGTGGCATACTGCATTTATTTATTTCTCTTTTTTTTGGTAGAATGCGTTCTCTATTCCGATTTGGAAATATTTCATGTTCTAGAAAACCAATAGATTTGACCTCTCAGATAGAATTTTTCAACATATTTAGTAATTCATTTAGGGATAAACAAATACCTTTTCTTTTACATTGAAGTTATGTTTGTCAACCAGATTTAATTGTACATACATTTCCAAAAGTCAGAATTAACATCTCTGAAAATACAAATTCATAAACTTACTCTTTTAAGGTTCAAATATTGAAGAACATCTTGGCCTATATATAGGGTTTAGGGGATTATTGGAGAATGCACACAAGAGACCGCGCATCCTTCTATGTAACCCTAAGCTCTAAGGTTCTAGGGGTAGAGAGAACAATTCTCTTTGTAACTTTTCCCGGTTTGATAGTTATCTGAAACTAATTTTAGCAAATCTCTTTAGCAGTTTCTAGCTGCTGAAGTTTGCCCTGATCTAGTTTGGCTTCTCCACGTCCTAGCTAGGCCACACCGGCAAATTTCAATCCAGTTAGCATGTCTAAACCTTTTGAGCTCTTGGCTTTGTCGTTCATTATCATTATTGTAGCATCTCCCATCGGAGCCAGACGCCTTCAAGTTGAAGCCAATCCTCTGATACCCAAATTTCCACCACGTAAGTACCTATTAAACATCCAGCACCTCTCCACCCACTTCCCAACCCTAAAATTAAAAAATAATAATAAAGAAAAACATAAGCCCGTAGTGGGGAATTGTTTTCTGATGTTTTCTATATATTTTTTCCTTTTCTTTCTGGGATATGTGTAGGTTATTCTGGGATGTTCTCCACACTGGGATTGGTTTGCAAATGTTGTGATGGCGCAGGAGATGGATGCAGAAGTTCATGGGAGGGGTCTTGCTCAGGGAAACTTCATTGCGCTCCGTGGAAGCATACTTGATTCTTGATGTTTACTTCAAACATAATATGAATTATTCCCTGTATTTAGCAGATTCAGCTTAAATAAATTATAGCATGATACTAGGAAATATCCTTGTCTTTGGACACCAGTCCTGAATGGTATCCTATATATATATGGAGCTGTTATGATATTTCTATGTTCTTCACGTACTAAATATGTTAACCTCCTGGTGTATTATAATTAACTGTCTCAGGAATTTTCTGCTTAATTTTACAGTGAGAATCCCTTTATCTGGTCATATATAGATATGCCTGATCTCCAACTAAAGTATTAGTGGATCGAGGAACGATATTAAGAACACTAGTTAATTAAACTTTTCCTAATATTTCATTTTTTTTTTTGTTATTGATCTTCAATTAGCAATAGCATGGGCACTCAAGTGATGTTTACAACATATACAAAGGCATGAGATATACGAGGAAGAATAGCAACAAGACATAAAACAGTTTGTGTTTAACGTTACTTGTGTGGAAAATGTTGTATGTATCCAGTCCTCAAGTTCTTTTATTACATCTCAAAACATAGAAAGACAAGCTTGATGCAACAAAAACTTTTTTCTTTGTTTTTTTTTTGACGTATATACGGGCCATTTGGTTTGATCGAATTTTTCATTGTCTGCTGCTAACATGAATTTAACAGTCTGAGACCAATTTGCCTTCCTTAGATAGAAACTGTCATGATGTACAAAAGACTTGTATTACACTCTCTTAATATCTCTCTGGGTTTCTTTAATATCTCTATCGGTTTTATATATTCCTGTATGTATCTTTGATTTTTTGAATAAATTACTTATAACCTCCCTGTAATTTTACATAATATCAAATAACCCTCTAAAGTTTCAAAATAATCACATAACCCCTATAATTTTATGTAAAATGAAAAATAGATGGAATGCACATTTAAATATGACATTTATATCAGACACGCTCTAAAAGCACGAGTAATAAAATCTTAATTTTCATGTAATTCCTTATGGTTTGTACAAATATCCACTTTACCTTTCCTGTAATTTTTGCATTTATCCACGTAATCTTCCTGTACTTTATATAAGGTGTTAAACTGTCGATTGATTTAGCATATAAGTAAGACACTATTGGTATTTCAATTAATAACGTTACATAGGCCTAGTCAAGTTTCCATTTTATATAAAACTATAGTGGGTGAAGTAGATATTTTGAAACATTAGGGGGTCATGTGACAATAAATGAAACCCACAGAGGGGATATTTGTAATTTACTCCTTTTTCTCAACTCTGTGTTCACCATTACAATCTCCAAAACAATATTTTTCAAAATAATATTTTACTTATATCATGAACATATTTTTCAACCCACTTTTTATGTTACATGCATCACATTACAAAAAAAATACTGTCGTAATTATTTCACATTATATTTCAAATAATGCTCTGTCCAAACACACTAATGTTCGTTTATCTGACGCTAAACTTTTGAAGGAAGCACCATACATGCCAAGATCTTGGGTTCCCTTTTTTCTCTCTTTCTTTCTTTTTTTTTTTTTCCGTTGATTGGTTGATGGACTATATATTCGAGTAAAGAATGTCACATGCAAAGCCTTTCTCTCCACGCCTTGTATTGGCTCGAGCCGATCAACTTTTAACCTTTTGTTAGACTATTTATTGATTTGAAGGGAGGATAGGGCTACTTCAAACGTGTATAACTAAAACAGATAGTGGAAAATAGATAATAATGGATATGCTCATTCTCTCTTTGATTTGATGTTTTTTTCTTGTTGAATCAATTTAATCCTTTAAAATTTTCTTTTCACAATTTGAATAAATTCTCTAACTTGCCGCAATCCGAAAAAGCTAAGGGAAAAGGAGGAGATGCCCAAATGCGTTGGATCACACTTAAGCGCAAATTAACCGAACAAGCGATACACGATTGCAAGGATCGAAGCCATAGAGGTAGCTGTTTGGATACTTGTGTGAAAATTTACTTTTCCCCGTTCTTCCTGATTCAAAAGTGCTAACTTTTTCCAGTTGAAATTGCCCATGACCATGAGGTGGCTCCCAATAACAAGTCACAAAGTGATAACTGAGAAAGCTTTGATTCTTCTCTATCCCTTTCTCCTAATATGCAAGACAAGCAGAAAGTTAGAGTATATTCCCTTATTTGTGTTGGGCACATTGAAGCTGTCCAATAGTAGGTAATGAAGCTTGAACAAGAAAATTGAGCCATCTTATTCCAATTGACTAGGCTTTCGCGTGCAATTCCAGTTTTCATGGACGGCATTTAAAGTAAAGCTTATTGCAGTTTTCCTACCCTTGAGCTTTAGCTCAATGGCCACCAAAAAAGAATTAAGTCTCTCTTTGGACAGTGGGTTCAAATCTTACGTGCAGTGAAAAAAAATTTAAAAGAAGTGTCAAACATTCTTTTGACCTAGTCGGATTTGTTATACCTGTTAACAGTCTCTTTAGGCTCTACAGGATAAATTAGATTATAAGAATGTTATGTATACCTACTAGTAGGCTCTTTAGGCTTTATAGGATACAATTAGGTTACAGAAATATTATCATTGAGGCAAAAAAAAAATTACAATTTTCCTAATAATTTGTAATGGTGCTGGAACACTCTTTTGATTATGTATACCTGCTAGCAGTCTCTTTAGGCTTTACCAGATAAATTAGCGTTATAGGAATGTTATCATTGAGGTAAAAAATATTGCAATTTCCTGTAATGGTGGTAGAACACTATTTTGATCTAATCGAATCTGTATACCTAATAGCCGTCTCTTTAGGCTCTATAGAATAAATTAGACTATAGGGAATATTTTCGTTGTTGCAAAAAAAAATATTGCAGTTTTCCTAATATTTTGTAATGGTTAAATCACATCGTCTATTATAATTACAAATATTTATCCCAAAATTCTTAAGAGTGAGACTTTTATACACTGTCAATGTACAATTTTTTTTCACATTAGCGAGTTTAAAGTATGCCCGCCACAATATGAATTCAAATTTGAAATTCAAATTATACATATGTAACATACATTCATAGTTGCTAGTGCAAAAAATCATTACACTAACTATCAGTGCAATGAAGAGTTAATCCAATTCTTAAACATACCATTTCCCTATTAGTGATTCTAGTTTATAACATCGACCATTGTTAGCAGAAACTTAAAGAACTAGAAAGCATGCGAGAATATTCATGTCAAATCTCAATACTAAAGAGCAATCTAGCTATCTAAGATCTAAATGAATCGTTATCGTTATCTTAACACCATATCTGCAGTACGAAGAGGCCATGCCTAAGATAATACTAGAATATCTCTTTTATATTCTTTTGCTTCTGCTTTTAATTAGGGTGAGACAACCTATGACTTGCTTGTTAACGGGGTTTCATTTGAAGGCTATTAACAAATCCATTCAATGTCTTCTGGAGTATCATTATTTCCCACTTGACCTATTAGTTCGTTTGTTGGATATATTGAAAAATAAATAAAGAATAAAGAGCTAAAATTTTTTGAAAATTGCA
This sequence comes from Coffea humblotiana, assembly GCA_023065735.1. Classification (NCBI taxonomy): domain Eukaryota; kingdom Viridiplantae; phylum Streptophyta; class Magnoliopsida; order Gentianales; family Rubiaceae; genus Coffea; species Coffea humblotiana. Next base: position 5,368,358 of record CM041209.1, on the reverse strand, counting down.
CCCCATGTCTTCCAGTACTGTGGTGTCAAAGATAAGGTTGATAATGTTATCAAAATAAAACAGAACATAAATATCCAGCCTGCTTTTCATCTTATGTTTTTCTAGCGCTAAAACGACCTTGTCTGAGTAGGATGTTTATCTGGTTCTCTGCATCACTTTTTTCTTTGTTAACATTGATAATGCCAATTTAATCCAAAGGACTCCTAAGTCCTAACACGTGACGAAGGAATCAATGATTAGGCATTAGACGTTATCCTTGATATGCATCTACAGCCACAAAAAAAAATTAAAAAAAAATGTTATTGCCTTTGAGCCCTTGAAATATGCTCAAGGTTGAGTCACGATCAATGAGAGGACAGTTGATATTGTTCTCGTTATATAGCTATCAAGTTTCAGGTATATCTAGCCTGGTACTTGCTAAGTGGACCTCATGTTGTTGTCTTGGCTTTCAATAATTTTGGTTTCCCTTAATATTTGTTTGCGCATAAAATAACTCTATGAAGTGATCGTTGCGGTATTACAATGATTGGTACCCTAGTGTGAAAAAGACCAATTTAGATTAAAATCATCATGACATCTTAAGAACATAATGCCTAAAAACCCGATTGAAAAGACCATCATTATCTCCATCATATTGAATTTATTTCCAAAGCCCAAATGATTTGTCGTTCCACCAGGACTAAATCATACAGGGTGTCTGCCTGTTTTCAAGCTAAAGATACAATGCTGCTCGATTCTCTGCTAGAATTATCCTTCCACTACTCATCATCATAAATAATACTTGGTACTTACTAGACGGCTTACTTTAGTTCTTATCTGAGTAATGAAACACCGGAGATAATGGCAAGAAAGTCTAAAACTCTATAGACAAAGATTCAGTCAGTAAAGATTGGCTAAGCTCAATCGGTAAAAAGATCCAAGAATTGATACCGACATCCGTGCTTTAAACGATTTGTTATCTACTCACGGGAAATCATAGAACCAAAACTTTCCGAGTAGCTACAAAAGTTCTCTTTCACTCAAACAGTGATGCTAAATTCAAGATTTTGTAAAGAGAAAAAAAAACTTGTGTGTTTTCTTTCATTACAAATGGTTGTTTACGTGATATTCTTTTTTTTTTTTTTTTGGAATAACCTGATGATTACATGATTCTGTAAGAATGGCAATGAAATTGTTCTCACTGGTACTTCATGCAAACTAGCCTTCCAACTATTTGATGTGGAAAACGCCCATATATACCAAAATCCGATGTTTCCAAGGAACAGTTAAACAGATGAAAATTAGGCGGAGGTGAAGTGACACACAAGGCACGAGTTAGGGATCGATTGACTAACTAATGGGATGGGTGATTACTGATTAGGACGTCTCAAAGCACGCCGATAAACCCATCATGCTGTATTCTGCCATGGACACTTGGCCGTGTCACAGTTGCCTTCATCCTTGAATTAGTTGTATTCAGATTACTTCTGGAATTTTTCTTTACCATAAGAGGGTACGTTTAAGTTGATGCAGAATCTTTAATAATTTAGCTTTCGAGTGCTCCTCTTCCGTTGGAGAATATCAATTTGCCTTAAGATATACAGTTCATTTGTCCCATACAAACAAGAAATCGAGCAAGAAATCCGAACCCCTTGCTAAAGTTTTGTAATATAAAAAAGAAAAGAACCCAAAAAGGAACAAAGAAGGCCTAACTGACCATACAATGAGGACCATGACTTCTAAAGAAATCTAGTTAATTAAAACAAAGAATTTGGTGGGAAGATTCTCCACATAAAATAAGGGAACAGCCTTGGGATATTTCACATTAAAATCACATGAGGCCTTGCCCCCTGTTAATATTCCTTCTAAAGACTCCGAGTTAGCGAGAGATTCTCCGAAAGCAGATACGCGGAAGAATAAGATCTAATATCTTCTTCAATGCATCAGTATCTATCTATCCATTTATCCACCCATCTTTATTCTTCACCAAATAGGACTGCTCATTTTGCAAGTAAGAACCATAGAAGAGAACCGAACCCTTTTACGGTCAACCGTTTGGCAATGAGATGAGGTGAGGGGCCTCTTGCCCCGAGGCTGCTATCCATCTATATAGTATATACTGTACACAGATGCAAAACGCAAGTTGTATGACTGAAACATTCTTATCCAGTTATCCATCCATATAAAAACTACCGTTTAGTCTACTACAGGAGTACTCTCTCCTTTATTTCTCGTGGGACCTTACTCCATATGGGTCCCTCCATCCATTCCATCATCCATCTCTCTCTCTCAACGACGACAGTGGTCAAAGAAAAGAGGACTTTGAGATGATGATATATATGATGATGATATGAGAGAAGAGGAAGAAGATGCATGGTTGGTATTAACTGTGGTGGGAGTCCTTCCTTATGCTGAGGTACTATTAATATCCCAATTGCGGGGACACGTGGCTTATAGAGATGGCAACATGTCCACTTGGCTAAATGTCAAGATCCCATGTGTTAATTCGAAGTAGTCTGCGGGCGGAGCAGAGAGAAGAAAGAAAAATAGTGGGAGAGCGGTAAAAGATAGGATGGATTGGATGGAGGGACAGTCACGGATGTGGGGGAGACATGAATAACTGTCACCATGAATGAATGAAGATGGGTTTTTTTTGGGGTGACTTAATATTTGGTTTGGTTGCTGTTAACATTCTGGGGCCTATAAATACCACTCACCACCGTTCCATTTTCTGCACATAAGACTGGCAACGTTCACGTGCCCTGTAGCTATCTATCCATATCTATCTCTGTTCTTCAGAGCTCAGCTTTTTCTGTCCATGTATAATAACTACTAGTATTGAAAGACTCGTATAGTAGTTAAGCACGAGTCGTCCCGAGTACACTGATTCTGTGTTGTTGTAGTTACTTAGTTGTATTTATTTCTTTCTCTGAGTCTGAGATAGAGAGATCGATCTTATCCACTAGAGGTTCTTCTTGGGTTTGTGTTGGTTTGTTAGGGTGTTGCGGGTTCGAGGTTATCCGTTTCCTTGTTGTTGCCCGTATACTACTAAGGAACCGGCGGTAGTTTTATTCGTTGGTCGCTCGGTTGACAGAGAAAAACAGCCGCAAGTGAATTCTGAATTCTAAGCCGCAGTAACTTAGTAAATCATATGGAGAAGGGAAAGCAAGTGGGTAGTTCTTCTTCGTCCTTTACTATGGATTCTATTTGGTCCCAAGGAGGCATCCAAATCTTCCTCCTCATCCACTGGGCTCTTTGGATCTGTATTTGGGCCGTCCTCCACGGTACATACTTGCAGCCCCACCCTTTTATTGCCTACTCTGCTCCCTCTGTCTCCGTTTGTTGGTCGGAATTTCTTGATTTTCTTTTTCGTGAGCATCATTTACTACTACATGTTATGACTAGTTAGCCTGAGAATTTGCAGGAGGATGTTAGTTTTCTTGTTTGGGATTTTTTGATAACTAATAGGCCTGTAATCGAGCAAAGAAAGCAATAGTTTGACTTTACGTTGAAGATTGTGCATGTTGCTTGATATCCATCATAGATTGCAATTTGCTGACTTGAAATCATATCTCCCCCACACATGCTTGTACGTACTGTTTGGATATCTCTGTCACTATAGCATTGGGCGAAGGCATCAACAAGATCATGCTTTTTTTTTTTTACCATTTTCACAATGTAATTTTACTACAAGAATTGCAATTCTTCACGATACTATTTGGCAACCTCCAAATCTAAAGCATTCACATTTTTTCTTTAAGGGGCTTGGGAAGGACTCCTCTCATTCTGGAAGAAAGCAGGATTTTGGGAGTCAATATGGCACTGCCAGGAATGGAACTTCAGGTTTGTGTGCATGTTTTCTTGTGCTTTTATCTGCCAATGAGCATTTAGCTTTTCTGGTTTCCGCAGGTAATCTTCAAGATCCGCACTTGGTAGTTGGTAGTGAAAGGAAAAGCTTAGAAACTGAACTTATATTTTGGTCAATGTTCGGATTTTAAGTATGCATTTCTGAGACATATATGCTATACCAAATAAAAATTCTAACTTTATTGCGATCTTGATCTTAGATTACATAAATCAGAAGAGCAGGGCAGACACTAAGGAAAAGAGTTTCCATTTATCAAAGTGAAACTTCAGAACCGTTGCTACTTCAGCTCATCAATCTATTATGGTGGGCAAGAAGTTTATTCTCCAACTGGCCAGAACACTAATTCTCAGCATATCGTAAGTGTATTCCCCTTCCTTTTGTGAAAACTAAGCTTTTGGAAGCCAAATTCATAGGCAGTAGTGTAAGTATTGAAGAATGAAGACTGGCGCCTTATGTTTATTCTCTCTCGGTTTCGTCTGAAAACCAGGTCAGGAGAGATGGGGAAGATGATGATTCAAATGATAACAATCCGAGTTCTGCATCCAGAGGAAATTGGTGGGCAGGGGTAAGATTGTTAAGAATTCAAAGTTCATTCTTTCCATTATTTAACAAAGAAATTGGTGGAAATGATCATTTCGGATGATTTGTACAGGGTCACTTTACTACTAGGGCTAATGCTTTGTGCACAGCCAATAACCCATTGACAAACAGGTATTTTCCTAATGAATTTCCCTTCCAAGTCTTGGGTGGGTTATTTCCTTCTTGTTTCCTCCTTGATGTATTTTTGAAGGACATCCAACACAGCATATTGCGAACTGCGTAGCTAATGTAATACTAGCATAACTCGAAACCATATAGAGCTGTGATTTATACCACTTAATTCTGTCTAGAGTTAAAATTTTTATGATAACAGAAAATGCATTTGTTCTTTTGTCACAGTTCAGTAATGTGATTTTCCGTTGTTTAAACCTTTGTAGGGGGTCCAGAGACACGATTTCTTTTGCATCATGAATCGTGAGAAGATGGTAGGGTATCAGCTATGGTTGTCGACTTTGTAGGCTTGTAGTATTTCAGTTGATGTTTACTTTTTGTAGTCATTCCGTTCTTTCTATTTCTGGTCTCTGCTAATCAAATGTAACTGTCCTATGTTGTGGTGTCAGCTAATTAAATGTAGCCTTCCGTCCTGTATATGATAAGTATCTTGTTTAAGCGACAACCTGACCATCTCTCTCTCTCTCTCTCTCTCTCGTTTGTTGAAGTACATCATATGTTTGCCTGGACAACGGCAAATCACATAAGCAAACACTTCATCCATATCGCTATTGTGACAAAAGAAGTTGAGTTATCCACGATCCAGATGGTTTTCTGATGAAAGCAACTGGTTTCTTGGACTGACTAAAGTAATTGGTTGAGCTTAGCACAACAGAAGAGCTAGTTAAGACGTAGAACTAGGACATAGGAAGAACTAAGAGCAGGTGCTGCTTGCTCGGTCCAGGACAGTTTGGAAAAAAAAAAAAAGAATCTGCAACAAGATGTTTTACAGTTGTACAGTTAATTATCCAAGGTTCAGTAGTGTCTTAGATGGTCCCACAACAAGCAGCAGAAAGGGAACCTTCACCTAAATGCTAATTCAAGTGAATCCATGTTAGATTTTGTCCAATCTGTCATATGGTTGGTACAGTTAAAATTGCGGCTCAGAATGGTAAAATTCATGTGTTGTGGTCAGTTCACAACTGAAGCTCAAGAAGATACTCTGAGACGTTGCATTTCAGATGTGTCTTCCGGAGGAGACATCTCAAAATTGCTGTTATGGGTCCTCTTTGTCTTTTTCTTTTAAAAAAAGAAAAAAGAAAGACTTTTCTTTTGCGGCCGAGGGGGCACAAGAGTCTGGACCGTAGAAACTACTGCCTATGTTTTTTTGTACTTGTTGAGCTATCACTGTAATATCCAAAAACTTCACAATTGAGAACTTGATTCTTCGTTATCCTCAAACCGTAAAGTCTTGTTGCTTTCCAAGCATGATCATGTGATACGCGTTTGCACGAGAAGAACATCATCGCGTCAGAGAAGAGATTGATTAGGACATGGGAGTCGCGTCATTCCACATTTGTTGGATTCACGCAAGAATAAGAGAGGATCATAGGCAAGGCAGAGCGTGAGCATAAGCTTTGCTACAAACACCAGAGGTGTTTAGACCGGTTATTATTAAACATAAGCCCAAACATGACATAGATTATCATTAATCATACATACGCTTCACACACAACATAGATTATTTTCTAGACAAACTAGCCAGAAAGTGTTTAATACATGCATGCTACCCAAAGCAGATGTAGTTCATACGCGGAACGTTATGGCCAGTCGTCTTCATTCTTCCATCTTCAAGACTTCAAGGCAATGTGTAAGCTGCACGAAACACGATGTTCAGTTTGAGATTAAGCTAAATGAAACGAAGGATCGAGAGATAAGATTTATTGATCCCTTTTCAATTTGAGCTTTATTTTGAAGGGAAAATGCTGCAAAATCGGTCAATAGTAGTAAATCAAAAGAGAATAAGAAGAGAGTGGCGTACCCCCGCATTTGTAGCCCACAGGACGATCAGCCAGATTGCAGCGTTTGGGAATGGTTACGGCAATTTCTGGCTTGACCCCAGAATTTTTAGCAGTGTCAGAGAGCATCACAGCGCAGAGGCATTTTGGATTCTGCCCCAGCTTCTTCACCTGAGCACAGCAGCCGCTAGAAACTGGAGCATTTGCATCTTGTGCTGCTTCTGCACAAGGAATCAGCTTCATGGCTTCCATGTCTGGAGAAGATCTTCCACATTCTCCAGCTCCAGCTCCATTCAAGCAGGAAATCCCCAGAACCACAAGGAATCCCAGAGCAAAAACGTACTTCATTGTAGTCTTCATCTTTCTTCTTCAGTTATTTCTTTCTCCTTCTGTGATTTCTTTCTTCTTCTGTGATGTGCAAGCTCCCGCAACAATTCTTCTCGCTTTATACTGATGGGAGTAGCTGCCTTAGTGCTGACACGTAAATTCCACCAACAAATAGCAGTGGAGTAAGCACTACCTTAAAGGAGCTTCCATTTTCTATTCCAGCACTTTCAGATCAGAGTGTAGACTTGAAGGTTATGTGGCTAACTAGAGAAATTTAAGCATCGAGCACGCTGCAATAATTCAGGGCGTTCATCATCAGTACCCCATTTTTGATCTTCTAAATTGCCGAAAGGAGCTTCAGTGAAGCAGTTGTCAGCATACGATTGATCCAAACCAAAGTTCCACACCCACATTACATCTCCGCATTTCTTGTCTTACCAACCACATAGCAACATTGTTTCTATCCTAGATAAAAGTTCACACAGGCCTTGTTCTCGATTGCTTTAGATTTTACAGAATTTGATTATGGAAATTGATTAATTAGAATCAGTAAAAGCTGCTCTTTGAGTAATTATAAATTTTCATTTTTTGGATCGTTAACAAAATTTATAAATACAATACAAAAAAGAGACTGAAAATATCGCAAAAAACTTATTATCCAAAATTTTTTATCATTAAAAAAATTATAAATAGAATACAAAAGCAAATGAAGATATCACAAAAACTGATTATCCAAAATTAAAATCCATAATCTATTAAAATAATCAACCACAAACAGACCCAAAATAAGACAACTCCCTCGAACATGGTAGTGTTCGATCATATAACGCACTAGCAAACAGTACTCCACAAAGCTTTCCACGCAGGGCAGATGGTAGTACAAACGTGTAAGGTTACCAACCATTCTGCAATGCAGATTGGAACTTCACTCAGCAAAATGAAATTGCTTTAAGCATCTGGTTTGAGTTCTAAGCCCTTTCACAAGATTACACAACACCACCACCCTCATATATATATATACATTAAACAAGATCATCCTTCTGTATACGAAATGCATCAGATAGCTTCAAGGAGGAACCACGGCGTCTGATGAGGAGCACCTCATTTCAGCAATTATCAAGTTTCAGGGCCCCTTCATTTTCACAGGATTACTCTTTCAAATCACAAATAAATCTGATAAATTTTTCAATAATACAATACGCAACTTCTACCAAGGAATCTAATTATGTGGTTAGCTCCGGTTCTCAACATTTTCCAAACTTTTAGGTCTGCCCTCTCAATTTCATGCGACCACAATATAATACTATCTATCACAAAGCCATCTAATACTAATATCTATATTCTGCAAACTCCCCAATAACTAATATTATACCTATGTCAACTTTGGGAGGGAACAAAAAATATTGCCATCCCACTAAAGAAATCAAGTTACAGAGTGCTAGTAATCTCATCATTTGCTACAACTCTATAAGAAATCCCACAAATCAAATTACCAAATGTCACACAACATTCAAAGTTTGATCTACTGGGTAAAAGCATAGATGACAATGGACACATAAATCAAAAGAGCAATTGGCACAAAAATAAGAAGCGGGACCACAGCTCCCAAGCTATGCGGACTCCCACAGGACAATGTCCCAAGCTTGATCTGCACCACATTAATCAAAGCCAGCATCAAGAATAGGCACCCGGAAGCCGACCCGGCAGCAGAAACCAAGTACCCGACCCGCAGAGCACTTTTATTCACGTGGGCCAAGTCCAAAGTGAATATGGTCCGATAATGGGCGGAGCGGGACAGCCTGATGGCCTGCTTCAGTCCCAGTGCGACCAGGCTGGAGAAGAGAAAAGAGCTGAAAGAGTAGACGTGGAAAGCGACGAGGTTCTCGGCGACTTTGGGACCGGCTTGGCAGTTCGGATCGGAGTTGAGTCTGTTGTCCGGGTCCTTCGGGTTCCAAGAGAGTCCGATGAACACAGCTAGTGTGAACAGGGAATTTACGTTAACGATCCCGTCTAACGCCGTGACGTGGATGGTTGTGGCCAGCTTCGGAACTCCTGCGTCGGACATTTTTTTCCCTTTTTTTCTGATGGGGCGGGCAGTGGAGGACCGGATCAGTTGTTGTGAGGGCGGTGGGTACTCTGTCGACTGACAATGGAAGAATTCCGCATTTTCTATCTTCAGACAGTGAAGGCGCGTTTATTCGGTACACCTGGACGCCTTTTCCGGGAAAAGAAGAAAGGGATAATTCCCTTTTTACAATTACATAAAGCTCCCCATCAAGTTTTACAAATTACACTTACTCCCACATTTTCATTGTTTAAATAACATTTTAGACCCAAAAGGCTAGACTTTTCTCAAAAATACGACAATAAAATTAGAAAAGGAAATGTCTCTATTTCATTCATTCTTATTTACTATCGCTATTGTCTATTTATCAACATCCAAATCACCACTAAATAAATACTTCCCTTTGTTTTAATGTCCCTTTTTTATCTAAAATTTTTCAATATAGACCATTGTATTAACCACGAACACCACATCATATACATAAAAGTTTGCTTACAATCTCATATCAATATCAAATTTTGCTTAATAGATGATAATATTCAACAATATCTTTAAATTTCAATCCATGGCTACCACCTTTCAAATACAAAATAGTCTAAACCATTACTACTAATATCAACATCCAATATATTCCATTCGCATAGAACTTAAATCAATCAAATTTTCTCTATATGAATAATAACATCACTAATAATTGCAAATAAAAAATAGAAACAAAATGCAGTTATAAATATATCAGGAATACTTTTTTTTCATAACAATCACAACAGTATAATATTTATTTAGTTCCTATTCCACTTCCTATCCTTAATTTTTTTTTTTTATCATCGTCAATGTCTTCATTTCTATCTAGTTAATAATGAAATCATCACTCAACTTGTCATTTAACAATTTCAATTTGCTAACGCCTTATCGAAAAATAGAAACAAAAATGGGCACAAAGAAACTATTTAATAATAATGAAAAAGAAAGAATTGAAAATAGACACCAAGATAGGTAAGTACGGGTGGTTAACATATATAGTGGTTTTGTTAATTATGACTGTACACATTTGATCAAATAAGAACAAATAAATAAGTTTGAAAGGAAAATAGTTGAAGGAGGAAAAGGATGTTAAAGAGTTAAGTAGGAAAAACTGTAATTTGAATTATTGATTGGCAATAAATTAAAAAAAAATTCATAGAGTTTTTCAATAACTTGACAATTAATGAAGGGGCATTCTTGTTTTTTTTATCACACAAAAAGAGGTCCTTTTAATTATGTAAACTTTGAGGGAGTTGAGTGAAAATATTGAAAAACCCACCCCAGGGGAGATTTCTTAAATTATCCCGAGAACAAATTCTTGATTCTGTGAGGAAGAATCTATGGGCCAACGTCGACTGGACCGAAGTAATATGTTTGCCACTCTCATAAGAGACCATTTCATGGGCTTGTGTTTAGATTAGAAAGCACAAATATAATCTCACTTTTTCATATAATCCCCCCTCACTTTTTATTTTTTTGCAAATATATATTGACCAAAATTAGTTTTAAATTCTAAACTTGGACTCAGAATCATTAGTTTTCCCCATCCTCTTTAGCCAAGGCAACAATCGGACCTGATAATGGCTTTGACCTCCTCGTTTTGGGTATATTTAGTTAATAAATCTTTCAAGTACCTAAAATTGGAATATGGTTTTTTGAAAATTTGAATATGGCATTTCATGAATTATTAAAATTGCATTCGATTCGTTGGTAAAAACTGTATTGTGCTCTGTCGAAGAAGGCTGAATACGAAGGACAGATTAAAGAGTTGGGGGAAGGGTAAAGATGAAAACTGATCTATGTGAATTGTGTCGTGGGAATTTGGAAACTCTAAGACTCATTTTCTGATCGAGTTAGGAGGCTTGTTTTTGATGGGGTGGTGTATTCAGACTTGGAAGGCTCAGAATCAAGACTGGTGTAAATTGGGATGTGGTTGCTGGATGGAGAAAGTTTTCACTAACCAAAATCAAATTGGGAGCTTGATTGCCTTTTACTTGCTTTTACTGATTCCAGCTTGTTGTGTAGAGTTTTCTGTTTGAAGTGATTGGAATCTTTACATTCCCTGGACAGACTTTATATACTTATTAATAAAAAATCAATTTTTGCTTTAGACAAAAAAAAACTGTATGGTGCTATGATTTTGCGCTTAAGAATCCTTAAATTTACAAATTTGTTTTTTCAAAAAGTATGAGAACCCATATCAAAATAGTATAAACTATTCAATCGGGAAGAAATAAAAGAGCTCCTTAGCTTCTAGTTGCATATGTCCTAATTTTAACTTATCATGTTTGCACCACAACATTTTTACATAGACGCACAGTTTTTTTTCTTTTTCTTTTGAGAAAAAGGAGCACCACAACTGTTACATGGAGTTTGATTAGGCAAATCTGAACAAATTTACAAGTGAAAGATTTTTAGAATTTGAAGTGTAAACCATGGAGCATGACAAGAATTGGAGAGCATAAATGCAACTACAAGGAAAAATTGAAAAGGATTGGAGAGCATTGGGAAATACTAGCAAGAGTATTTTCCTAATCTTCCAACTAATATTAAGGAATGGTGCGCCATACATAGATACATTTTTGGGTGGAATGGTCAGAAATGGCTTAAGCACGACACTAACTAATATGAAATTCTACTTGCATTACATTACTTAGCTAATCAAATAAATTTTTTTCATCTCCCACCCTTCCTTGCAACTATTTTCACCGTTAACTGTTAGATTCAAATTCTAAACTTACAGTGAGAAGAACCGTAAGAGCTCTCCCCTAACTGCTGACCAATCCTACCAGTTTAAACAACTCTATTTGAGTGGTGTATTGAAAGTGTAAGACACAAATTACATGAAAGCATAAAATAATATCTTTAAGATGCGCGATTAACCAATAAATTAAATTTGTAGAGAAGTTTAACGATAAACTCTTAAATATCCATCTGCAGCCCTCCGTCGCTCGTGCTCTGGGCATTTGGTCTAGTGGTATGATTCTCGCTTAGGGTGCGAGAGGTCCCGAGTTCAATTCTCGGAAATGCCCCATCACCTTTTCTAATTCATTTTCGTTTTGCTTTTAGGTTTGCTATCCCCAGAATTCCCCGTCACCCGTGCTCCGGGCATTTGGTCTAGTGGTATGATTCTCGCTTAGGGTGCGAGAGGTCCCGAGTTCAATTCTCGGAATGCCCCATTACCTTTTCTAATTCATTTTCCTTTTTGCTTTTGGTTGGCTACCCCAAGATTCCAGTCTCCAGGACAGACAAACCGGGGTAAAAATAGATGACGAACATGACAATCCCACCTTCCTTTTGACTTCTCTTTACATTTATCGAGAAGGAGAAAAGCAGCAGAAAATGTCCCATGTCATTGAAACATAGAACATGAGACTTTCTGTTTCAGCTTCAGCCTTACCTCTTGATTCTTACTCGAGCCACAGATTCTTCTAGATGCTAAGACCTCCTATTGCAACATACTCCAACGTGATGTACTTCACAGCAAGCTCTAGAAATGAAGAAAACACAGCGTTCACAGACTAGTTGGAGTGAAAACGCTACTTTGACAAGCTTAAAAGTATTGCTTACTCTATTAACAAATCTCGTAAGAACAAGTCCATGGATAGGGGGGAGCCAGTGAGGGAAGCTAAAAGTGCCACCTGCAGAGGTTTGTACAATCTTTGCGGCCATTGGTTTCGGGGACGACAATTCTTACAGGTTTGAGATGACTAAACATGATCTACTTCATCGAGATTTGAAATATTTAGTTAGACACCACTTGACATCATTTACTCTGTCAGGGGCCTTGGTTTGAAGTGTCGAAAATAATGTGCTTGAAGGAAAACCCCGAACAGATAATCCTTCAACCTAGTTTGAAGTGCTGTGAACAATGAAATGTCCCGTAATGTCTCGGCGTTCTTGTCACAATTGGTGGCTCATTGACACACGTCAAGAATACATCTTTCTATCAGCAAATTCAGAGATGCAGAACCAACAACAGGCTAAAGTATTCCATACTCAATTTAACATGATTGCTGGAGTACGGAATGTTTTTACTACGAAAAATCTTCTAATTAATAATGCACATCTGTAACAACAGTTTCTTTTTGTTTGTTTTTCTCTGTTTCTATCTATAAGAAAACCAATTTGGCACATCCTACTTCCAAGCAGATAACTCCTTCTGCTGCTCAGCAGCTTCTAGGCTGCTCCGGCAAACAGTCCCTTCTGAAGTTTTGTTTGAAACAGAACTTAAGCCTTCGAGAAGAAGGCTACAGTTCTTTACCTTCAACTCACCACCCAGATAGTTTGTCAATACCCTCTTTACTCCAAGACCACGACGAGGAAGCTTGGTGCTACTGATAAGTGGAGTTCTCTCCCCCCTTGGAGAGCTTTGCTCGCGGTGCAGGTGAAAAGTTGGAGTGGTGAAGGCTGTTCTAGCAGGGAGTGCCCGAGACGGGCACAAGCATATGGGGTTTCCAGCCTTCCTTTGAGCAATTCTACTTTACTCTTGGAGTTGATGACAAGTTATCAGACTGCCTGGTTAAGTCGTCTACGTATAGTAGATCATCAATGCGTGCACTATGTTGAAGGCTAGGCTCTCCAAGACCCTTGAATAGCTCTCCAAAATGGACATTCCAACATCCTGAAAAAGTCGTAAAGAGAGAAGCTCACGGCCAAAATGATGAACACAAACGACTGATGGAAAAAAGAATTTGATAATTAAACACAACGAAGAGTTAAACCTTATTGAATTGGATCTTGCTAACATCTAAGCGCAGTTGGCTAAGGCCAGGGAACCGCTGTTTTAAACCGAGCAAAAGATTTTCAGCTCTTTCCGCAAGCAACTCTCGCTTATCTCCATCAATATCAGTTCCTTGACCATATCCCAAGAGGACTTTGAAGTAGAGCGGCTATGATAAATCTGGTTCCTGGGACGCGGCAATCTTCTGCGCCACACATAGATCGATGCCTCAACACGGTTGGCAATTATCTAGGGCCACATGCTCGGAAGACAGGTCCAGGCAATCGAGTAAGCACTCTGAAGAGAACTGCTCTGAAGTGATGTAACGATAAATGACATCCCCTAGACAGGATCTCCCAATTCTGCAAGTAAAGACAGTTGCATATCACCTTTCAACAGAAATAATAGCGCTACTATAGAATAAGTTTAATTGGACAAAGCCTGGTACCACGAGCAAATGAATTTTGAACACCGTAATCGATTTGCATGGTTGCAAAAAAAAAAAAGAATAAACCTTAGCGGGATGACTTGCAAATTAGCCATGCAAAATGTAAAGCAATAAATGCACTTAAAGGTAATTTGAATGATGCCATAACAAGTATGAAGATAATAATGAGAATTTGTGCTTTGCAACAAAGTTCAAACTCTTTGGAAGATTTGCCATGTATGACTCTGGAACTTCCATTTTCAGCTAAAAGCTGTGCTGTTGATAGCCATGGCAGCTTTGAGAACTTGAAGCTGCAACATTCACGCTTGTGAATCAACTTCTTCCTTGTATCATCAAGAAGCCCACTAGGGTGGACTCGGGGCACAGGCAACCACCACTTGTCCTCTTGTCTCTGAATGACTTGACGAAAGGAGGCTGATCCATCTGCCTCTGGGGTTTCTACATCCTGATCGACATACCAAAACTCCGTGCTGGTGGTAAAACTGTCTAGTATTTCCTGCAAAATTAAGGACTTAGTAAAGTTTCATAACATAAATCAAAAAACACAATTCACCTGGAACGACTCTTACGAGAAGCAGATTGGTCAAAGTTTGCGCAGTGCTGGGAGGTTAATGAGTATATCAGTTCGGGGCCTGGCTAGTCATAAACCTGAAGAGAAAATATAATGAAAACCATAAGATATATGAGGCAAACACAGTGAAGACCATATAATGACAGTCAACTCGTGCTTTTATGGGCAAAATAGATAGATACTTTTTTTTTTTCACTTCCTGTCGAAAAATTTTTGAAGAACTGTCTAGCATTCTATGCTTTTGACAAAATTATGGTTCAGTAATATGTTAGTGTCAATGTAAAACTATTCAATGACTTTGCTTAACATAGAATTCCGAAGTGATACAGTAACGGCATTTCTTGAAAAGCCTGCAACATTTAAGTAAGATGCAATATACAATTGAAAAATAAAGTACATGAAAAACGACCTCAAAGTTTAGTTCCATCAGGAAGTGTTTGGACAGAAGGAATTAATTCCAACAATGTGATCGCTCACAGCAAGTAGGCATTCCATCTCTTTTTGCCACATCAACTTCTTTCGGGAGGCAAAGGCTCCAACCTCCACAATTGCCCAAATACAGTAGCTACAACAATCAAGTTTACGAGAACATGGTAAATTGTACAAGTGTGCCAAAATTGGAAACTGCAGTAACAGGGAGATACATAGACTCACAGATACAAAGCGTTGGTCTGTAAAGACCATCAAAAACTCAAATAGGTAGCTTGCAGAAAGTGATCAATTACCGCATAGGTTAGTTAAGGCGTTTGAAATGGCCAATGCTGGGCACACCCCTCTTCCACTTCCAGACATATCTTCACCAAGTAACAATTTTGCAAATTTTTCTTTCATCATCTTCAAATCTGTTCAAATCGAAACAATATATTAACAGCCAACAATAACAGGAGAACAACAAATTAATAAAAGTTGTAAGTAATATATCATAATGCCAGAATCGACAAACACTAGAAAACCATTCAAACTAAGGAAGCATAAACCGAAAAAAAAAATCCTCTTTGGCTGGGTTAAGAATTGTCTTACTGTAAGGGCAGACATAATTTAAATGTTCTAATCAATTGAAATGTTAAGCCCAGAAAGCACATCTACTGTACCAAAGCTAGTATTTTGGTTGAAACTGAATTATTCATTCCCACCTATAAACGACAACAAATATAAAAACAACAAAGATCAATGCACACAAAAAAAATAAATAAATAAAAATAAAAGACCAGTTACCTTTCCTCAGGCGCTAAACATTGAAATGTTCCAAAAGCTAAGAATTTTTCTTTCCAAAAAAAAAAGGCTTCTTTCTTGAAAAGAAAGGAAATTTTCTTGGGGAAAAAAAAGAAAAAAGAAAAGGAGAGATAATCAAAAGAAGATGACGACAGACCTGAAACTCTGGAACCAAATTTCCTTAATTTGATCTTCTCATCGTCCTTGATTTGGAGTTTGTCTTCGTCAATTTTGAAACTCTTGGTGGGCGGAGGCTTGGGAAGAGGCCAACCTTTAGGACCGGCGAAGAAGCACAGTCTCTCACCTTGGCTTCAAAAGAGGATGCATCAGAACTCGATTTACTCGAATACGTGCTGCTGTTTTTGGACTCAGACGTTGAATCAATGTGCAAGTCTGATGAAGACCCATCTCTCTGTTTGCTCTTCTCAGCTAAATTTGCCATCTAAACTTTCAAAAATACATATAACCCGGAAAAACCCACTAGCGAAAAAGGAAAGACCAAAGTGAAAAATACTTTCTTTTTCAATTTGGTTCTGCATTCAAGGAGGCCATGGAAATGGGGGGAGAAAAATTCAAGTATAATTAAGGTTTAGAAAAATATGTTTTTTGGGGTAGTGATGCACTATTAAGGTTGTGTTCTGCTGAGAGACAGAGACTGAATGACTGATAACTGGGAACTGAGACTGATTGAACTGATGTTATTCCTTCTGTTACGTCCAGATTGCGAAATTTGATTTTCAAAGTTGTTTTTGGCCAGGTGCCAACGTCTATCTGTAACAATCTCAGGAGTCCCATTCAAATAAATATTTGTTTAGTAACGGCCTTCATGGCCGTACGGTAGACGGACGTGTCAACGCCTTTGCAAATTTACAACCTTACCCTTTTGGATTCTGAGTGATGAAAGAAGTGGTGTCTGGGAAATAAGGGGAAAAATTGGATGCTGGCTGCCTAATTTTTGGTTGTTTTGGAATGTAATTAAGGCCTTGTTTGGAAGCCAAGTTTTTTATCAAGTTTGTCTGCTACAAGTTTTTTAAAAACTTTAGCTACAATAACCTCAAAAAATTTCTCAAAATTTTTAAACTATACACTTCAAAATATTAAAAAAAAAATACAGTTCAAAAAATTTTTTTAAAAACTTCTACAGTAAGTTACAGTAAAGTTTTAGATAGACACCAAAAAACTCATCTTCCAAAACTTCCTGAGCAAATATAGAAAATTTCAAGGTCAAAAAAATTGATTTTAAAATTTCATCCAACAATTAATAGATTTTGGAGCCATTTGAGTTCAAGAGGTAAAGTATTTAACAAGTCTAAAAACTTCACTTGGCAATGGGAGAGGCCTCGATTACGTATGGTTAGTAATAGTGGTAGTGTGGATAAATACCAAAAGAAAAGTTTTTCCCAGGATGAAAAAAAAACTTTTCCAAATTTGGATAGCATTTTTTTCACTTGCATCATAAACACATTTCCCAATCTACCTTTTTATATTTTTAACTACATTTTTATCTCATATACATCGCATCACAAAAAGTTCTACAGTAATTATTTCAAATAATTATTTGGAATAATACTCTATCCAAACAAAGCCAAATAGCTCTTATAAAGATTACTCTAGATTATAGAGTGTGATTATCCCCATAAATTTCCTATGGAGAGGATTACATGTAATAAATAACTTTACTTACTAACACTAGGATAAAAGGATACTGTTAATTACCACAATAATTACTTATCTTTCGAGGTAAGGAATGGTAGTTGCTTTTTCTTTTCTTTTCTTTTTTTTTGGGTAGACGGGAGAAGTACTAGCACTGATGAGCAAGAACAGTTATACACCTCTTGTTCAAAATTCAGATAATTTTTCGAGTATAGATGACGCTCCTCCTTTGTTCAATTATGTAGAATTCAAGGTTGCACAGGAAGTCATAAATGTGATAGCATGCAGTATATTATGAAGCATAAATGAAGGGAATAAATGTGTATGAACTTTGAAATTTGTAAGGTTAAACATGGCTGCCTGAAGTCCAAACCAAGCAGCAGTTAAATTTCTGGATGGCATGGGGACCCTTCCAAACTCAAAGTAGAGGAAACCCCAATAAATGAAAGTGTTGAAAACTTCAAATAAGCTGGTGGAAGTTTAAAATTGGGTGTCCAACTCCACATATCACCTAACCCCGGTGACCACAAGGTTTGATTCTTGAGAATGCTGGATTGAACTTTATAAATTACTACTAACATTTCATTATACGAATATGTTTTCAATTCCTCAGGCCATATATTAATTAGCATTAAGCAGGTTTTTAATCTAAAACCAAAAAGTTTATTGTTGTTGGAAGCTTCACTAATCTTTTTTCTTTACCACGCCTTTTGAGTTGCACTACTAGTGAAGTAGTGATGAAAGGAAATACTACTAAGAATTTTCCCTCAAAATGAAAAGGGGGTAAAGCATCAAAATTTGATGATATCGATCATGATTCCTAATAATTGTAAGGACTTTGTCTCAGGGTACAAGCTCGCAGTAGATTGTATCATTTACCAACGATCAGTCTTATAATGATGATATCGGAAGTTGAAGCGCTCAAAACATAAAATGTTGCATGCCATTAACTTGTGACATGTATATAAACTCCATCATTTTACAATTATAGCAAGTCAACAATTAAGCGTCTTTTGATGATCTTGGATTTCTCACTTAGCTCTGTTTAAGCCTTTGACCGTAAGTTTTAATTAGGTATGTTTGTGGAACGAAGACCCAAAAAATGTACTAACGTTTTTAATTAATTAATTTCAGTCCATTGTATAATTAATGGAGCTACAATTTAGAGTTCCAATGACTCTTTTGTAGACCTCGGTAGACAATTAAAATAAGTTCGGTGATAGTGATACCCAATATAAACGCCAAATGAAGACGTCTTTTTATGAAAAACACGGTCATTGTTCAGTTGTCAAAGAAGTTTACTAGGTTTTGGTTTAATGGAAAAATAGTTATGGTTGAGCAGTTCTACTACTCAAATTGAAAAATACGGGCATGTTTCAATTTCAATTTGGTGGTTCACTAGTTTGTCCTAGTCTGATCTGGATGCCTATGATATTCTCCAATCTTGCAAGTGAGAGTGTACAGGTTATCAGCAGGCAGGATTAGACATTCGTGTGTTGTTTAACATTCATTTCTGGATTAGCTGTTTTTGGGGATATTTTTAAAAAATTTTACTGTAGCAGTGTATATGAAAAAATTTTATTTGATATATTGTATGAAAGAGATGTTTTTTGAATTATTGTGTATTACTGTGACATTGTATTTGAAAAACTTATTTTTAAAAAAATAGCCAATCCAAACAGAGCATTTGGTACTTGAAATATATCTCATCACGCCTAAAAACATACTACTAATCGAACCAGTGGGCTCCTTGCTTTCTAACATCCCGTTCCAAAATTAATTATAACCTAAATCAAAATTGTTAAGTTTAGGAAAAGGTAGTATTATAACCAGGTCACGCCAGCAGCCAGTCTGAATTTTTTTCATTTATTGACGGATACACGGCACCAAGTCTGATAAAGGATGCATGGGAAGTGCAGGTTTTAAATCTCACTCTTGTTCAGTCCGGTTTTGAGGAAACAAAAAATTAACCATCATCCATACACAAAAATATATCTACAGTTTATCCAACCAATGTACGAGTAGCAAGTAGGGTGCAAAGCAGTTTTCCTTTTTCTGCATTGTCTTTGTTAATTAAATAAAGTAATTCCCCTCTTCTTAGGAATTAAGTAGGAGTTAGCCGATGTCTCGTTTGGTTGCTTAGTTCTTTTTTCTCTGTTTTTTGGTTGACATCCTTTTGGTCGTATTCAACTCTACTGATAATTGACACCTTAACCTAATAATGCTTTCCTCTGTTGTTGGCATGTTGCCAATATACACAGTGACGGAGCCCGGATTTTTTTTCTCGGGGGGCCAAAAATTTCTTAATATGTTATGTTCAAAATAATTTCCATTCATTTAAATATATGACATCTAAAAAAAATCAAATATTCACTTTAATTATAAATATATATATATATAAACTCTCATAATAAAAACTAAAGTTGTAAAAAATTAGGGGAGAATCAACTTTATTTTATATAGATATTTACACACTATAAATTAAAATTTTCAAAACATTAGGGAGGCCCCCTTCAGCCCCCTTAGCTCCGTCATTGAATATATATATGTGTGTGTGTGTGTGTGTGGTCTTCTAGTTGTTCAATTCTCCGGTGAGGTAAGAAGAATGTGTCGCCGCCAATTCTCTTGTCTCTATAGACTACAACATATACTGCCTCATAAGTCATAGCGGTAACTTATTAACATAGAAAAACGGAGCGGCAAAAAGTTACAAACGGAAACGGCTAGCTAGTGAATCTTCTTTAGTTAACAACTGATTTAAACGAATGCAGAAAAAGCTAATCAAAGACACCGTGCCTGCCTTTTTGCGCTTTCTAAATTTACCGTTGCCAACAAAACCCACAACCTTTATTTGACTTTCTAGCATGCAAAGGCCGACTGATTCCTCCTCTCTTTTCTTTTCATCCACCAACTTTAGCTGCCAGTCAATAGTTGCATTTAATTTCCACTCGACGATTGGAGAAGGTACTACCGGTCACACAGGTTGGGTGGCAACTGGCCTTTTGTTTTTTGAATTCGACGGGCACCCATGCCTGCATCAGAAGTGAAATCCAGTGGATAGCTTTTTGAAAACGGGCATCTTCTTCTCCTCTTCAATTTTGAAGTACTCCTAACAAACAGAAGCCAATCCGAAAAGGAGATCATGATGATTCATGGGTGAGGACTAATAAAAACAGCGAGTTTTCATTTCAAAGTCATCCCCCGCTTTGCATGCACGTGCAATTGCTCCTATACATCTCATTCATGATTGTATTGATGGCCTTTTATTCAAAACAACCCACCATCTCTGCCGTACCCATAAAAATTAAAAAGGGTTTGGAATTTAGGTGCAACGAGACGTGAAAATCAAACTATATGTTGTATGTTCATTGAGGATTGATCGTGTCCTATCATGGCAAATAAGCAGTTGAGTGCACTTGCGATGTTGTGTTGTTGCAAATGTTGTGTGTCGTTCATCAGCAAATAAGTCAAAGGGTGTAGAAATGTAGTTGAAAACTATGGTGCTGTTTGGCAAAGGAGTTTTTGGCCAAGTTTGTCTCCTATAAATTTTTTTAATAATTTTTATTATAGTAATCTCAAAAAAAATTTTAAAGTTTTTAAATTATACATTTCAAAATACCCAAAACGCATAAAAAAATTTCATTTTAAAAATTTTTCCTACAATTTCTACAGAAAGTCATAGTAAATTTTAAATACTTCTACAGTAAAATTTAAAAATAAACATCCAAAAAACTCATTTGTCAAACGGTCCTATATATTCTTTCTGTCTCATAAAGATAGGTTTATTTTCCTCCTTTTTGTGATTGTCTTAAATTATAGGCCTATTTCTCTTTTTTTTTTAATAAAAAATTGTTAAATCTATCAATTTGCTAACTATCCCGTATTTAATGTACTTCCTTATCAACAGATACACTATTCTATTGATTGATGAACCACTTTAGGAGTAATAAAAATACAACTAAAGTAAACGTACTAGTATTAACGGGCCAGCAGCACAAGAGGAAAGTATTATGTGAAAAATGATTACATTAACTATATTAGTTTACACTTCTTGATCCGTGTGATAGCGGAGGGAGTACATTGTTAGCATTAAGTGGTAAATATAACTACTAATAACTAGTCATAAAATTGAAAAAAGAAAAAAAAAACAAGAAACAAAAGATTAGCCAGTTCGACAGCATTTCATAGTTTAATTTTTCATCAAGTTTCCTCGGCTTGACGATAACATGATCCGTTGATACCTCACCATTTCAGTATAGGGTGTTTAATTTCATATGGAACTAATATTAATGTTTGTTCTTTCAGCCTAGAATCTAGATGCTTTTGTTGGTTGTAAAGCAGGTAAGATTAAGGGCGCATTTGATAAAATTTAAGTATGAAAATTGAAATTTGAATTCATTAAATTATTGAATTGTTAATGTCTAAATTTGATAGAGTATATATCATATTAAATGATAAGTGAATAACTTATCACTTATTTTTTGGTACAAGTTTTGCCTATGAAATTCAGTGTCACTTCAAATGTTCAGTTTTTCATTATCAAACATGTTTAAATATATTAAGATCTGAATCCACTAAATTTAAATATCAAATTAAATTATCAAACAAGGTCTAACTCATGAATCCAACACATGCCCCAAGTCCTGGTATTGTCTGACGTAGGTAGCTTGTCCATTGATGCCTAAACTAATTAGGGAAATATTTAAGCCAATCTCTAAAAATTGGTTTTGTATTTATTACTACCAACTTCCTTAGAATAACCGACTCCCTTTGCAATTTTTTATATATGGTGTGCCGATTAGCCTAAAACACACATCAAGAGCAGTACCTAATTTCAGTGTCTAACCAAAATTTGGCGGTTATTATGGCATCCAAAAGCTAATCTGGGATACTTGGAATCCAGAGCCCAGCGTGCGTGTGCCAGATTTGGGCCAAGGCGAAACCCTACCTTTTTTCTTGACCTTGATTTAACTTCAGATGAGGCCTACATTTGGGGCATGCAGCAGATTTACAGGCAAGAGACCCAGACCGGCGACCACTTAAGTCGGGGACATTTTGTCTGACAAGTGAATTTTTTGGGTGTTTGTCTAAAATTTTACTGTAACTTACTTACTGTAGAAGTTATAGAAAAAATTCTTAAAATATGTAAATTTTTGAATATTTTGAAGTGTATAATTTAAATTTTTTGAAAATTTTTTTAAAATTACTGTAACTAAAGTTATTAAAAAACTTGTAATAGACAAATTTGGCCAAAAACTTACTTACCAAACACGGCCAAATTCTTACTTTCCTTGTGCGCAAAATTTTGCATTTCCTCTTCAATCTTTTTCTTATAAAAAGTTTTTCTTATTAAGTGTTTGAAAGGTGATTTGGATTATTTCTATTTTACTTACTACGAACTACATAACATTTTCTTCTTTCTGAAAATTAGATTCCTCGAAATTTTGATTACTTCATATGATATCATTTAATGTATTGAGAAGACTATCACAGGCAACTAAAATAAATCGTTTTTAATCTCTAATGGCGTTTTTTATTATGTAGTAATCCTTAGGGAACAATTATTGTGGATTAACAACACAACCAATTGCCAACTGCCACCTGCATTTTCTTTCATCCTTAGAATATTAAGACAAAATATTTTACAATCCAAACCTATGTGCTACACGCTAAGACATAAAAGATAAATAAAAAGATAGATAACAGGGACCCACGAACTAAAACATAAAAGTTTCAGTAAAGATCTTGAATCATCAACTGCGGAGCCAGGACCAGGAGAATCAAGAATGATCAAACGAAAAAGAACCAGAAAAGAAGAAGCAAGAATTTACACCAAAGGTTCATCCAGAGAGCCAGCGCGGGAGAAGTATTAAGCAACACTTTATCTTTCTTCATCAATTCTCAAAAGCCAGGAGGGTATGTTTTCTTTTCCCCTCTTTTCTTTGTTTTTTTCTCCAGCAACGCTTTTGTGTACACTGAGTGCCCTTTTGGATATCTGTTCATCATTGTCTTGTAATGCAAGAATTTGCTTATTTGTCTTACTAATTTATTATGTGCAATACCTATCTATAGGATGGATGGTGATATTCTGCCTTATGTTTATTTGTTTTTGGCTATAATTTTCTTTAAGGTTGTTAAATTTGATTAATTCGGTTTCTTTGATATGATCATGCCTCCTGCTTGACTTTGTCTATTTTATCAGGTGTCTTTTGCTGAATTCTGATGGCTTTCACTTTTCTTGGCGTTTGGGGTGGGATTTTGCAATGGTTTATTTGTTTATGAGAATTGGCTGTACTTGACTCAATCTTTCGCCATACCACAGAATTGCCGAAAACCATTCGTTTTTTACCTGATTTTGCCTGTCGTATGCTACCGTCTTAATGGGAATTTCATGTATCAGGAACAGTTCTGATAGAAAGAGTTGTTTGTTCTCAGAATATGTTATGATGCTATTATCTTCTAGTAGAGAAGAAATTGCAGCTTGGATAAAGGTGTAATTTTGGTAATAAGCATGACTAGGTTTCTCATGACAATGCTGACTCTACAAAGCATGTGTGCAGCCTTGCCTTTAGGTGTGAGCAGACCCCTTTATTTTATTTTTTATTTTTATTATTTTTTTTTTTGTGTCTGTGTGCTGAGCTTCCTCCTGTTTAGAAAAACATTACAATTAGGAAGATAAGAGAAGACCACAAAGGTAGATGGAATGATGTTCCACAGTGACTTTTGTTCATGAGCCTTTTGCATGTCTGACAGCTGTAACAATCCCATGTATTGCTTTGGTTAAACTTTAACAGCTTTACGACCTGCACTTGTTTTACATGTTGCATTGCTTTTAGTGCCGGATTAAAAGCCGGAGTGAAACTGGGTCAACATTGAATTACTGTACGGCATTCCTGATCCAGACTGTTCTGAATTCTTAAATGGTGTGTCACCCTTAGATTTTGGTATTATTTGCTCAATTGATCCATGTCATACTCTGTTTGCAGTTGTGTAGCAAGAGCATGAAGGTGAAGACCTTTTGTTGAACAATTCTATCAAGCCAAGGAAGTGGATAGCTTGCACTGACCTGTGTTCTATTAATTTGGTCTTAGATGTGGCCTCTATATCTTCTTTTCAACAAGTTTTTGAAAGCAGAAGAAGAAAATAATCAGGGACCACCTGGGACTTATTTGTACTTGGTCGAGTCTTACCCTTTTAAGCTGCTTTTGAGCAAGGAGAGGCCCAAAAATGACGCCTTATCCCATTCAGGCTCCGTTGAAGTAAGTCAATTAGCAAAGCTTCATTCAGTGGATACTTTTCAAACTACATTTTTTGATGCTGTGAATTTCATAGTTCGTCCGTCACATGCTGTTTATGGTTTTAAGGTACCACACATAAACCAGCAGTACACATGGGATTGTGGACTTGCTTGTGTTTTGATGGTTCTGAGAACTCTAGGCATCAACAGTGGTGATATTCAGGAACTGGAAGGCCTCTGTTGTACGACAAGGTGCCATCTATTTCCATTACTGTGCCAGCTTTATTAATGTTCTTTCACAGAAACATACTTTTCTGCTGCTCTGAATGCGCCATGGTCCAGTACCTCACTGTTTCCTCTTTTTGTCCATATACTGTGTGCCTCTATGGCAAAACCTTTGCTGGGATATGTATGACTTTACATATTCACGATAAGAACTTTTAGGTGAATTTGTGTAGTTGGGCTTCTTATAATTACTTGATTAGCACATGAGGAATCAAAGATCTAGAATTCTGTAAATTCATAATATGGTGAAACTTTTTGTTAAATTGGTGAAAAGGCAGTGGTGTGAGTTTCTTGCTTGAAAAGTCCAATCAACCCACGTGATCTAGATTTCAGAAATAGTTGTATGACATTTATATGCCCATACGAAGGAATCTGAATAAGATATTGAAAGCATCTTTATAATGCCAAGGTCGGCCTTCCATTTGTAGTAAATCTTTGTTGACTAGCACTTATAAGAGCTTATCTTGGAAAGAATACATATTGACATGTTGTTCTCACATCTCATAAGCTCCTTGTTCCTGCAAAATCAGACAATTTTCTTGCTGAAGTTACCTTTGAACTGTTTAATACAAATTAAACAAAACACCAGAAAAAGGCTCTTCAATTACATTTTAATATCGAAGTGTCAAGATTGCTCGATTTTATTTCTTCTTCCCCTCAGGCCATTTTTATGTGTGTTGTTGTTTATCTTCTGCAGCAGTTCATTTCGTATTATGAAACTTATGGCAAAATGCATGAAAGGATATCAAGGTTATTTGATTGTGTTTTTTCGCTAAAGTTGAGTTCAATAGAGTGCTGTTTTCTAGAAAACATAGATGGAATATTTCCAATTTTATTAGGAACTTATGTTTGACCTTCACAGGTTATCTGACCTGGAATGCAGGGAAAGGTGAATGAGCTTTTTGCTCACCTTTCATTTGTCTTTTCAAAGCTTCCATCCGGGTTATGCCACATAACTTTGTTCTGAAGTGCAGGTCCTCTAATGATTGGATCATTTTGTAGCTGAGTTTTTGTGATTCGAATGCATATGAATGTATGTCTTGTGTAGAGATTTAACTTCTTACATTCCTTTGCAATCTGTATCGAATTGATGTTTGCATTTCTAAATTGGAAACTGCTATATCTAAAGTATTAAATTTTTAGGTCAGAATGAAAGATATTTGACCCCACAACATCCTACTTTCTACTCACATGCATTTGTTGATAGAGTGGGACCTAATTATTTTATGCTTCCTTTTTACAGTATTATATCTTCCTTTTTTTTAACACCATGTTAAGCTTTTATGGCTATATTGTTGACGGTAATTGCTCCATAAGTCTAACACCATTCTTTTCTGCAGTATTTGGACAGTTGACTTGGCATATCTATTGCAAAAGTTTTCAGTTAAATTTTCCTACTTCACAGTAACATTAGGAGCCAACCCAAATTTTCTTGGGGAGACTTTCTACAAGGTGATGTCCAATTTCATGAATGAATTTGTATATCTGCAATAATCTGCTTGAATTTTTAGCTGCTACTTTTGAGGCTGTTCAGGTGGAAGATAGCTTTTTTTTTTTTTTTTGGTTTATGTATCTGTTTGAGTCTTGTGATCGCAGATATCATTGAGATGCCTTTTGAACCCTTGAAGAATTTTACGACTGGCTTGTACCTGTTACAACTTTTAACTGGTTTACTGCCTGATTGATTTTTTGTTTAATATTTGGCAGGACAGTCAGATATTAGATTATGACTACTCCTACTCTCTCTCTCTCTTTGATTTCTCTAGTGACCATATTCTACATGCTGGAATTTTTGCCGCTGACCTTATCATAATAATTTGACAGGACATGGATAAAACTGTAAACCTTTTATATGTGAAATAGTTTGCATTGGCTTTTGTAAATCATCAGTTTTTCAATGGTAAACTGGACTTGTAAAACTTTTGTTTCGAACTCTAGTTCCCTAGTTCCGTGGAAAAACCTTTATGTATTAAGGTCCAACAGACTGGGGATTCTGATGTGTCTCACTGTATAACACTTCTTGACTGTTTAAATTGATAATGGCTTAGAATTAAGCCTACATGTTGAAATCTGCAGCTTCTAAGTCTGCTGGTTACCACCTTTCTGTTCCGACCTGTTATTGCCTGTTATGGCATATTAGTTTCCATTGTCTGATGTGCTTCGCTTGAATAATTATTTTATTTCAATCATGATGACCTTATCTAAGTAGCCTTTGATAAATTGCTTGTCTAAGAACAGCTAGAGCAAATATGCAGAAGCACAAGTTTTTGTTCTTTGTTTCCATATTACCCATGCTTTCCTCTTTTTTTTGTTTCCTTCTTTTTTCTTTTCTTTTTTGTTGGGAAAGATTTAGATTATTAGATTGAGCTAGAAGAGTGGTTTTTCCAAGCCAGAAAAGTGGTTGTGTGTTTTTCCTTGGGATCTGTAAGGTCATTTAGTTGCGTGGTCTTATTTGTAGCCATCTTTTTTTGAACCCTTCAGCTTTGTATTACCGCATTATTCCACTCTACCTTTACTCTGTTTTTGGTATTTGAGGTTAAATACTCAAGACGAGAAACTTAAGTAGCTAAATTTATCCAAAGCATTTTGGCATTGGTGTAGCTCACTTACTTTCATTAGCTTTTTGTCATTCTGCCATGTGCTGTTTTCTCAAAGGAGAGCTTTTGTAGGACCAACTTCCAAGTGATCTGCTGCGAGTTGATATGCTATTTAAGAAAGCACGTGATGCTGGAATAAATATAGAGGTAACTTTGATTCTTATCCTTCATTGTTATGGTGTTTCTGGAGATTCCATAGTCGGTCCAAACAGCATCTCAACATAATAGTACTAAACTGTCAAAACTAGAAGAGACATTACGGAGTAATGTGGTGTAACATTTAGAATTTACCGATAAAGTGGATGAGGTGATGAGGCCACATAAGTTTGATGTCAGCCTTAAGAAAAAACTTGATAATTTGCTCTTTAGAATAATGGCTTCCCTCTCATCTTCCCCCCCCCCCCCTCTTTTGTCTGGTTCCTTTTATTCAAAGAAAGAAAATAAAAGAAGATATGTGAAAAGGAAATTAGATAGAGTACTCATAAGCAGCCATAAATAATGGAAAAACAAAGCAAGACCTGGGTAGTTGATCTTGATCTTTGCATTTTTATCTTCTGTATGTTGAAGCATCTAATATTTATTTTCAAGTCTAATCACTAATTCTTTTTGCCTCTTGTTCCTTTCTTCAGAAAGGATCTGAATTTGTGTGAATCCAGCTTTTTTGAAGTATATCTTGTTTGAGTCTCTGTTCATCTGATATTAGACATGTGGAATCTTTTAGTCTCTTCATCCTTGTGAAATCACATCTTGTTTGTTTTACAGTGCAGATCTATTAGTGGAGAAGAAATTGCGTCGATGGTATTGTCTGGAAATTATATCGTAATTGCTTTAATTGATCAGTATATATTAAGGTATATCATTTTACTTCTTTCCAATATATATTTGGAAAATGGCCTTTCCACTTTGGGTGTCCATTCATCCATTTTGACTTTAACTTTGGCTTTAAGAAGAAGGCAGCTGCCCTGCATCCTTTTTCTCCTATGCCTCTATCGATGCTTCAACTGAAATTTTTCTTATCAAAATCTTATTTTAACACTGATTTCTCCCTTTTGCATTTCCTTTGTGATACTTCTATGCAGTCGATCTTGGATAAAGGATGTTTGCATATCGGGCATCTATGATGATTGCCCAGGTTATACTGGTGAGAATCGTTGCTTTTTCTTCTTAGGTGTCCTTAACTTCTGAACTTGTTATCTTTCTTTCGGTAGAAAAATGAGTAATATAATCATATATTGGAAGATACAGCCTTCCAAAGATGAAGAGCTCTTACCAGTTCACATGGTGCTTCATTAAGAGTTTCGGAATATGGAGGATGATGTGGAAACTTTGGAAATCCTGACCATTCTCAGAAAAGCTTAGATTGTTTTTTAAACATCCAATAGCTGCATATCACACATGAGATAAAGAGATCTTATCTTTAAACTTTGTTATAGAATATTTGGTGTATCCAAGTGGGTAAACTATCATTTTTCATCATTTCTTGAAGGCTAGAAATATTTTGCCATTTGTTTGTTATAGGATTACATAGTCAACAGTCTCAAATACATTAGATAAATGTCTATATTTTGAAATAATTGGTATAAGTTTCAAGAACCAACCTACTTTTACAGCACTAACTTATAAGACTGGATTATGTTTAATTTTCAGGAAAAAATCACCTTGATTTAGGAATGAAAATGGAGTTCCAGTTACTTAAGCTGCCGTGGCTTAACTGGATACATTTTTTCTGAATCTTTCTAGTTAATGAGCATCAACAATTCTCACTCACTCAACCACTGGATCAAGTGGAACAGATGTTCCCTTAATTTTTATTTATGGATGCACCATTATGCACAAGTCAAGCATTCTTTGCCCCTAGCTGGCATATTTTACCTTAAATGTCTCGTAGCTATATCATTCTTAAATTTTAAACCGTACCACCTACTAAGAGACATCCTTGCAATGTTTCTAATGTACTGTTTTGGCTAAAAGAGTTATGATACTCGTGCTCGTATCTGAAATACAAAATAGTGAAGGAATTTAATTGTGTTAGAATTAACTATTAAGAGAATATATTTGTTTAAGAAGATAATAATCATAAGAAACTGAAGCGCAGTTGCAGATTATGTGAGCAAGTAATACCTTGATGAGATGGTAGGACTATTACAAGCTTGATGTTTAATGGTTTTGATAGGTGATCGTTATGTTCACAAATTTTCATTGATAGAAGTATTGCAAGCTTGATATTCTTTAGATATGATACTGATCTTCCAATTCAGTGATTAATTCCCATGATTAGTATGTAAAGATAGTAATTGTCTGTACTCATTTTAATTTGAGATCATCGCCTGTGTAATTTTGGCTGTTAGTTTAGTCCTTAAAACTAGGTCAACCATTTATAACAACAAGCACATGCTTTAGCTTTGTCAAAGTTGTAGGATCTTGACTGTAAGACCTTGTTTCATGGTGAATTTATTGTTGAACTGAGCTCTTTTGCTCTGGACTGACCTTCAGTCTCCTTTTGCAGTCTTATCATTTTACTTGTGTCAGTCCTTTTTATTTGTGAATTTGATTGAACGATATTGCAGGTCACTACGTCATAATTTGTGGTTATGATGCTGCTACAGACGAGTTTGAAATTCGGGATCCTGCTAGCTCAAGGTTTCTAATATCATTTGATCATCCCCTTATCGGGTCTGCTGTATGTGTGTGTCTGTGATGCATGTGCATTTTTTGTGTGTGTCTGCTGTATGCTCTTCCTTGCTCATGTAATGACTGGTTTGGTTTGTTGATTCTGTTACATGAGTTTTACATGGACAGTTGTTCAAATATAGATCTTGACTACACTGAATGGATATGTACATTGTGAAATCTCATCCAGTCCCCGGGGGGCGGGGGCGGGGGCGGGGGCAAGGGGGGTGCGGACATCTGCTTTGAGATTCTAGTTTTTGTTAGTTCTTATATATTTGTTGTCTGAAGAGCAGCACTGAAGCAAGCTTGTTTAAGTAACGTCTACTGTACCTAATTTGCAGGAAACATGAGAGGATGACGTCAAGACGTCTAGAAGAGGCCCGCAAAGCCTTTGGCACCGATGAAGATCTTCTTTTGGTAATCTATTTCCATAACAAATTTCTGTTCCTTCACTTTCATGCCTAAAACTTGGACATTCTTCTGTATCTTAATTCTGAGTTCAGTTATATCACTCATACGCTACTGCATCTTTCGAAGCCTGTAGCTATTTGACCTCTCAAACTATTTTCATTATAGAAGTTTAACCTTAGTATTTGCAATGCCTATTTCAAATAACCTTATAAAAAGGTGTAATTTATCATCAAACAAGCAACATTTCCTATCCTTATCCTCCATTATGAGCAAATGGCTGCATCCCGGTTTATCTGAATATGGATTTGATAATGGACAGGTCCTGTCATTTATCTCCAGTGCTTTCAGTTATAGATATGCATCTTGATTATTACAGCTTTCTGAGTGCATCAGAAGGACCTATATGCCAGAAATATGTTATGGTCATCTCAAGTGTTCGCTATTCGAGCTTCGATTTTATCCTGTTCTAGCGCTTTCTTACTACATGAAGTCTACTACAATATTGGCAAAGAAAGCTTCATAATTTAAGCATTGAAGCAAAATTATTATCATTTTTTAAGTTTATAGTGACCGAATTTCTTACTTGTTTTCATACGGGCGTAATTCTTTTGTTAGATAATATGATTGTGCTCTGGAAGCCACTGAATTTGGGTATTTTATTTCTATGCAGATCTCCTTGGAGAAGGAACAGAAGGGCAGTAATCCTTTTGGGTCAGTATTTCCTCATAATTGTTGAATGTTGATATTTCTGGGATCTGGCAAGCCAGCGGTTGCATGTGTAGCATATGGCAAAGCTGATTGTGTATAGTTGTAGATTGAGCAGATGAGCATTAATTGATATGGTCATTGTATTACCCCTCGTATAATTGGTTCCCATTGATAAAATGAACCGACGAGTATAAAGATTCTTCTAATAAACTGCTGCACTTGAATATACGATATATATGTAAAATTTGAGTTTTAAATTTAAATTATATGTTATGTATATGCTCGTAATGTTATACTATTTTAATATAGTCGAAAACAGTAGTTTTGTTTTTCCCCGACAGAAAAAAATGTTAATAACAGCCTGGAGTCTCTTAACTAACTCTTATTAGCTATCATGGGCTTGCACGGTCAGGCTAAAACTAAAGCACTCTCCAGACTTCGGACCGTTTGGGCCGCGGCCAAGAACAGCTAAAAGAATTTACCAATTAAGTCTTTGAAGGTAGCAAGATCCAAACAACACTAATATGTTTTAGTATTTTACCAGTAGATTGTTAATGGCCTGCCGAGAGATTCCAGGAAATGCATGGAAAGGGCGTTAGAAGTGGGGACTGCTGCAGCAGCAATTAGTTGGGACTGGGGTGTAGTAAGGATGTTGGAAAGTAGTGATGGAAATGCGGGCAGGCGAGAAGTGGAGTGAAAATGAGTGAATGCATTTAGTAGTGGAAGACATATTAAATCTTTCCAACAAATTCCTTATGCGATTGAAGCATTTCCTTTGTGTCCTTCCGACATAATTTCTCTTTTCCTTGATCCGGGGGCAGTCTGTCTATCTTTGGAACATACAACTCTGTACTTATGCTTGCGTAAAAGCACATAGTTTCATGTTATTCAAAAAAAAAAAGAGGAGGAAGAAGAGGAGGGGGGGGGGGCATCTATTATGCTTCTAGTCCACTAATCTTATCACCCTCGCCTCCATTTGAATTTTGGAGGGGAAGA
The DNA here is from genome assembly GCA_023065735.1 of Coffea humblotiana. Taxonomy (NCBI): domain Eukaryota; kingdom Viridiplantae; phylum Streptophyta; class Magnoliopsida; order Gentianales; family Rubiaceae; genus Coffea; species Coffea humblotiana. The sequence goes on along the minus strand of CM041209.1, from coordinate 5,336,035 downwards.
AAGCTGCTATAAGTATGTTTTCTTGCGGCTTCATATTTGGTCCCACTTCAATATCTTGTTGCACCTTTAATCCCCTACAAAGCTGATAGCAAGTAGCCAAACATTCAAAAAATCACGCTTGCCTAAACTTGCACTCCTATGTTTCTTTATGCTTAGGATTTGTACCCTTTTTTGGCTTTGCGGGAAAAAAAGAGGCTTTGAGACTATCTATAGAGATTAGGTTGTTACTTTTACTGAAGGAATAAAGAAAATGTTCACATGAAACTGAATGGGAGTGCTATTTCTTAAGGCCACAAGTTACTTACTGAGCTAAATGAAATATTAATAGCAAGATACCAAGTACTGCTACGTTTCAATCAATTTTTTTCCTTCTTGTGAAGTAGCCTTGAGCGATACTAAAAGTTGAAGAACAATCAGTCGGGGAAAGAGATAATTAAGTTCGGAAGGAGCAAACACACGGAAATTCACAAAAAAACACACGGAGAGTAGGTTTATTGCACTCTGGTGATGTTTTCACCAGAGACTTGCTTCTATTTCAACGCATAAAAACCAAATAATTCATCAGCAATCAGTCAAATTCTGTTCTTATTCACAGACCCCTATTCCTGTTTTGATTTGATTATTTTAATAATCTATCTATCACATCTTTTAACTTTTGACCGTCTTCCTTGTATTCTTTTTGAAAAATTTATATGGTGAACTTTTACTTTTTAATCTCGTCTTGCATACCATAATAATGCAGAAGAAACGTTTAGTTGCTAATGCATGCTGATTGGTTTGTTTAATAATTTACTCCCTTCGTTTCATTTAAAGTATCATACTTTTCATTTTAGAATATCTTAAAATATTTGTCATATTGAAAAGGTTAATACGCCTTTTTAACTTCTTTTTTAATATAATTTTCTCTCTAATCACATGCATGTTGCAATTCAAATTTAAAATTTAAATTTACAAGGGTAAAATTAAAAAAAAAAAATAGAACAAATATCATAATAAAACTACTATTTTTAATAAGTTGGATTCCAAATAATTGGGACGGAGATAGCAGAACGATGACAACGTTGGAACATAACTATATAACACGGGACCAAGACAAGCGTACAGCCCTGCAGGAATTAGAAAAAACAAATCAAGTGTACAAAGACAAGGAGATCATCCACAATCATGGAACATAGTTTCTGCAATATAAGATGGAGACACTGCTGCATGGGTAGATGCCGATGGCCATAACCCCCACAAAGCACATAAACCGAAAGCCCCATAAAACAAACAAAAACGTACTAATATAATAACATGTCCATACAGTCTTGAAAACATGTGCTAAGTTAGCTGTCAAGGTTGGAGTGGCGGTGATCAACTTTTGGATTGGATCAGCAAAATTAGCTGTGACTGCTCTGTCCAACAAATTCAACGCAAGTTGTCTGCCAAATTCTCTTGTCCGATCCCATGAAAGTATTCATCTGCATACTTTAGGGTTGGTTCGTCGCGTGCTTCTTTTTTTAAGGTGAAGATTTCTTGAAGCACTTGGTCACCAGGTTCCCCATAGAAATGAGCAAATGCATCGAACCTGTGGAAGCAAATCGAGTATTCCAGCCAAAAGAAAATTAAATCAAGTTTTACTCAGGGGCAGATTTAAGGTGGGGGCACGGACCTCCACTGTTCCCCTTAAATTCCTATAATATTAAAGATAATTAGAAAGATTTTTTTAAAAGGTGATTGAAATTTGTTGATATACAAACAAGATAATAATATTTACAAATAATGGCTATCCAAACATCAAGAAGAATACCTCCAGTTTGGATTGCCAATTTTTTGGAGTTTTTGTTAAAAAAAATACCATAGTGAATTGAATATACGTGAGGTAAAAAAAAATGATTGAAAACTGTGTTCGTATAAATTTTTTGATAAAAAATGGCTTTCCAAACAAGAAAAATTGTTCCACCAAGAATGCAATCCAAACTACGTATTTTCTGCAACATTTGGGAGAGTTTGCATACAGCAGTATGTCTAAATTCATAAAGAGGTGGAGAGCAGGTAACGGAGGATGGTGAAATATTTAAGCAAAGTATATGTATGTATATGAATTAGTAGTATATCATGCTTCTCACGATCTTAGACGGCACTGCTACCACGTTGAGGAGTGATGACTGCCATGTGACACTAATTCCCGTCTTGCCTGTCCTTTTTAAACTTGACCCCCAATTAAAATTCAAACAACATTTTATTGTTATCATTAACACTTCTGTCTTTGAATCTAGGGATAATTTCAAAAACCTCCTATGAGGTTTCTGATAATTTCACTAACCTCTTCTAAAATTTGCAAAATTATACAAACCTAAAAGAAAATGTTTGTGTAATTTCTCGAGCAGATAGAAAAGGTACGTGTAATTTCACAAATTTTAGGAGAAACAAGTAAAATTGTCAAAACCTCATGGGAGGTTTCTGGAATTATCCCTTAAATCTAATGACTGATTGTTGGTCACACGTAAAGCATGTGAGGGTGGGGCCAAACGAGACACTCGAGTTTGAAAACTTCATGTAAGTTACCCATAAAAAGAAGGAAAAAGAAGAGAATAAAAAAGGGGCACCTGGTGGAATAATATCTCATGCAAATGGCAACACACATAGCAATTCTCATGCAAAAATATCATTTCATTCATAGCGGGTGCGACTAATTTGCAAGATTCATGATTCAATTGTAATACTAGTTCCAAGGACAAGGTCACGTCATACAGCCACTCGTGGTCTGTGACTCTATTCTCGTTTACTTCTTCCTTTTTTTTTTTCCTTTCTCAAATGCATATTTACAAGGTATACCTAAAATTCTGGAAATGAGTCACTAATTTTTACGCGGAAGCTTTTGTTTTGTAAAGAACACTAATTAAGTGACAAAAGTTTACAAATTTCAAAGTTACGGACGTATATATAAGTATATCTGGATAAGAGTTTATTTGAAATAATTATTATAATATTTTTTGTGATGTGATAAATATAAAATAAAAAGATAGTTGCAAAGATAAAAATATATTTGCAATGCAAGTAAATAATTTTTATAAAAAATAAATGTCTATCTAAATTGCTTCCAACATTACTCATATCATTTGCAATTTTAAATAATAATAAAAAAATCTACAAATCAAGGGATAGCAACTAAAGAAATACTTCGGAAACGACTTAATCTCATTTTACTCGAGCAAATGCTCCGTAAACACCAACTAAAAACAAGTGATTTTGGACTGGTTCATGGTTCAACGACATTAGTGAACACACATCAAATCGCTAAAAAACATGTGATTTGGTTTGTAATTTTTCGCAGAAAAGTTTTGTATTTTTTCATTAATATAATTTTTAATTATTTTTTTATTACACATATATTAAATCGTTACAATATTTTTTTTTACAAAAACTTATAAAAAATGACAATCCAAACGGGACCTAAACACGTGATTTCTTAAATTGACCAATCAATCCATTCAAGGCTAAAATAAGAGTCGCATGACCAATTTCTTTCAAACTCATTTTCTTACTTTTTCACCTTTCTAATCTTTAATAAATACACAAAGGCAAGCTTGTACATATTAAATACAGCCAAGTCTACGGCCACCTAAATTTCTTTTGCATGGGACGGGCGAGGCATCAACGAGTCGAGCATTCGCGACAAAGCTTAAGTCGTGGAACTCATTTCTCACACAATTGTAAACGACTTACATCTAGATCACCGTACAGTGTTTTTAGAAATATCGTTTGGATAGCATAAATATTTTAAATAATATTTCGCTTGCATCATAAACACATTTTTCGACTCACCTTTTTATATTCTCAATTATCTTTTTATCTCGCATACATCACATCACAAAAAGTGCTACAGTAATTATTCCAAATAATATTCGATCCAAACAAAACAATTTCAGTACATTAATTTTGTGCTAATAATAAAAATTAAATCAAACATGCAACAGATTAACATATTTGAAAATCTGCAAATATACTAGAATAGCATAATTAATTTTTTAAAAAAACTTTGAAACTTCAATTTATTTTAAATTGAGACAAATCACCTAAAGACCAACAAACATATTTGCAAGTTTTCGATTGTCAGAGTTGAAAGTTTAATTATTATATATCTGAAAATCAGCACACTAGTTCTTACGACTAATTTGGGCTTCTTAAGTTCTTAATCATGCTTGCTACTTTCTACAATTCACAAAAAAAAAAAAGAGAGAGAAAGAGACGAAATGGGGCCAGAGGGCGTGGGAGGCGGTTTCAAATCCTCTGTCCCCAAATATAATCTGTGTCCCCTCTGTTCCTTATTTGTATAGCTGACACGTGTCTCTAGAGGTTGAAATAATGAACAATATAGCTCCCTCTTTTTTTCTTTATAAAAAGTATACGCTAACTTTTGTCCTAGCCGAAGATTAAATGCATTATGTAAATGTTTTCCTAGAAATATGAGAAACGTTTTAAGTGTTGTATTTATGATGAATATTGCGGATTGCTTATTGTTGACTTCCATGCATATTCCCTTTCCAAATTTATACACTTGTAGCCTCACTCTCGGTTATATATTTTCCAAATTTGTGTAAATGATGCTATAGCATATAGTAGATGGTGAAAGATCCCGCTATTCACGAAGAAGCTGGTATAAAAGTCAAAGGAATAATGGCCAAATTTGTAAATCGATTATTATCGATTTATTTGAATTTTGGTTAACAAAAGATCAGAGACATGTGACAGTTATACTAATAAGGAACAGAGGGAACAGAGATTAATTTGAGAACTACTCGGAGGACAGAGTATTTGAAGCCGTGGGAGACAGCTGAAGAGAAACGTGACCGTTGAGTTCAAATTCAAAGGAAGAGAAGATGAAACAAAACCATTGCAATCTTCTTTTTCTAAATTCTACTACTTGGCTTGACCGACGTGCGAGAAAATGACGCTTGAGAGAGGGTAAAAATCTTTTGCGGGAAATCCAAGCAAACAAAACATCGACATAAAGCTACACCTACACCACTCACCTCATCTGCTGACCTCTCCTCTTCTGTCTGATGACAAGTTTGTTGTTTTTGTTTCTTCCTCCCCCTGCTCCCCCCTCTCGTAGTCGCCCCCTTTATTGGGAGCAGAGGAGTTCTTAGGCAGACGTGCTTGAACAGTAGATTATTCGAGATTTTGTTTGAAATAATAATTATAATATTTTTTATAACGTAATATATAAAAAAAAATTTTTTTGATTAAAAATTATAATTGTGAATTGTGATGCAGATACTAAAATAATTCAGCAGAAATGCATAAATAGCGCAATGAGGTTACTGTCCTTGATCGCTACTCTCCATTTATACACCCTTAGAAATATTTTGGTAGAAATCAGATGCATTTTCATTTGCCCAGAGCCCTTTACAGCTAATTGGCACGTACTTGGAGTCGGAGAGAGCACAACAATTAATCCTGTGACACCTACCAAAGTCTAATCGCCATCTCTTCGACATTTGGCGCTTTGGATAACGTTTGAACTTCACTATCCCCAACTCTCCATTCTGCATCTATTTGTGCTCTACTATTTGTAGTAGTAGCACCTTTTTCCTGTCGTCGTAAAACGAGGAAAACATTTTTAAATTGAAAAATTAGTATTTGTTCCCGCCAATTTGGGTTTCGGGTTAACCTCTGGGCCAAGACTTGGCGCAGATACTCGGATCACGCGAGTCCCGTCCGGCAGTCCCTACCATTAACGTCACATCTCTACTAACTGCAACTTTTTGTATTAAATTGAAATCTCCACATTATTTTAGTGCTCCTTATTTATACCATTTGGCGGGAATTTTTATAAGCTTTATTGAAATGGTGGCTTTGCGTCCGGGAGGTGCCGCTGACATGGCCTTTCAGAGGACAACCGCCGTTTGAAGGACTAGGACAACCGCTTTTTTGAATACAAAGCGAGGTTGCGCCGTCACGCCAACAATTCGTTGATGGGGACAGCCGTTAAAGTTGACGGATAACTACAGTCCTAGTAGCACGAGCCAAGAAAAGATTATTCTCGATTCGGTGTATTGAATTTGAAGGCATATCTTTTCAAAAAAATTTGAAGCCATACGGCGCATTAAACTATCACCATAGCTTTCACTAAGGTCTCGCGTAGGGAGGGTCATGGAAAATATATGATAGGGTTACTTTAAAATTTTGAACTGGAACGTCAAATTGAATACAGTTTTCTAAATTTTGACCCTCCAAATAAAAAGAATTTCTTCGACATTAGCTCTTGCTTATGATTTCTTTGCTATTTAACCATTGTGCCTCGCATGATTTTAGGAAAAAGCCATACGAGTAAATGATATTCTATGATAATTGATAAGGTTAATCACATTTTATCCCGCTTAAAGAATACCTCATTTCTCAGTTTAATCCCTAACCTTTAATTTTGCTCACTTAACCTCCTTTAGAACAAAATTGTCCTTGCATTATTTTGACTTTTCATTTATCTTGTTTTCCTTTCTTTTATTTCTTTTTCTTTTTCTTCTTTATTTAATTCTTCCTCTTTCCCACAAAAATTTTCACCTTAATGATTGAAATTAAAAAAGAGGAATTGTAGAGATCTATCTTCTCCTTAAATGATTAAAAAAATATTCAAATCACTTTCCTAAAATACAATTTTTTTAACCTTTCAATTCTTTTAATTTTGGGTTTTCCTCTTTCCTTTCTATTTTCTCATTTTATTTCCAAAAAAATATTTTAAGATGAAATTGTGACCTGATTAATAATCATCAATTGAAATTTGTAACACGTGGCATCATACAAAAAATCAAAATTAGTTTTTGATACCTTTTAAACCTTTACCCAGAAATATGCAATTACAAACTTAAAACAAAAATTTTCGTTGAAATTAAATTTTTATTGGGAAGGATGAAAGAGAGAAGAAAGAGAAAAAGAAATAAAAGAAAGAAAAACAATTTCATCTTATAATATTTTCTTGTGAATAAAATAAGAAACTAGAAAGAAAAGAGAAAAATCCAAAATTAAAAAAATTGAAAGGCTAAAAAAATTGTAGTTTAGGAAAGTGATTTGAATATTTTTTTAATCATTTAAGGATAAGATAGATCTCTGCAATTCCTCTTTTTAAAGGCTAGGGAGTACACTGAGAAATGGGGTATTCTTTAAGGGGATAAAATGTGATTAACCCTAACTTATATAATGATATGTTTGTATTGGACTTTTTTTACAAATAATATTATAATAATACATAAATAAAAATAATTTTAAAACGCTTCAAATTTTTCAAATACACCTAATTTAAAAATCATATTTCCTCTTTCTTCTTTCAACCATCGCCACCCGTCATTTTTTTTTTTTGTCGCCACAATAATATTAATATAATCTATTCTAATCTAAGGTGAATGGGAGGAAGAGCCTAACTCACGAAGAACTCCATCGAAGGCACCCATCATACACCCCAATTCGTTACCACCTCCACCTACCACTCCCTTCACTCTTCTCTCTCATCCCTTTTTCCCTTCCTCCCCATTATCTCTCCTCCTCCCATTCTTCTTCCCCTTTCTACTTCTCTTGTCCTTCCCTTCCCTCTCCCCCCTTTTTGGTCATGACCTGCGACTAGATCTTGTTGCGAGTTACAACTAGAAAGGGGGGAGGAAGACTTGGGCTGCGGGAAATGGGATAAAAGGAGGAAGGAGGAAGAAAATGAGTAGAGGGTATAAGGAAAATGGAGAGAAAGGAGAACGAAGAAAGGATGGAGGGTAAGAAGTGGTAGCAATGGTGGTGGATGGCAGTGGTGAAGTTTTCTGAATTCTTAAAAGTATTTCACTAAAATTTTAAATTCTAAAAAATTTCAAAATACATTCTAAAAAATATTCTTAAAAATACCTCATCATTTGTCGTAAAAATTTTTCATATGAATTATTACAGTAAAGTTTTATAAAACATCCAAAAACATCTCATTCTTACCGACCTGGGAAATCCAAAAGACACATTCTATTATTATTATTTTTTATGTCTCCCAGCTGGAACGAAACTAGAAATTTTAGTTTCAAGAAGGAGATACATATGCATATATACTTTGGAATCAACTAATCTTTTGAAATGTTTTGGGGGCAAAAAACTCAACATATATAGGAGTTTTTAAATTTTTTTAAATTTTAAGGAAAAAAATATATGAATATCGAGAACTTGGAGGCGGTGGCCGCTTGTGCCCCCTCTCTAATTCTATCCTTGTGTTCCTGAATCTGTTTGGATAAAGTGTTATTTGAAATATTATTTTGAATAATTACTATTGCACTTTTTGTGATGTGATGTATGTGAGATAAAAAGTTGATTAAAAATATAAAAAGATGAGTTGAAAAATGTGTTTATGATACAAGTAAAATATTATTTAGAAAAATAGAGTATCCAAACAATATGATGGTTATTTCATAATTCTCGGTATTTGAGAACTTTATTTGGAAAGTACCACTATACTATTTGAGAATTTACTCATGTGTGTTATATCTGTTTTCATATAAAAGAACAAAAATTATTTAACAATCTCAGAAAGTTCCTCTTCTTAAACAAACTAACCACATGTTAATAGACAAATTGTCCGACATTAATTTCCAAGGGATTTCAAGCCACTCATCGTTAACTATTTTTGGCATCGTTAATCAGGTGATGTACTATGGGCCCCGTTTGAAATGTGAGTTTTTTGTGTATTTATTTAACATTTGCTGTAACTTACTGTATAAGTTTTTTTAAAAATTTTTTGAAGTGGGTTTTTTTTAATATATTAAAGTGTATAGTTTAAAAATTTTGAATTTTTTTTTGAAATTACTGTAATTAAAATTTTTAAAAAATTTATAACAGACAAACATAATAGAAAATTTGGTTTCCAAACAAGGCCATGGTTTTGAAGCTGCGTCTTAGATTCTGTTCATCAACGCGTTTATAGCCCAGTCTCAACTTTATGTGCTATTCTCAACAGCAAGAGGGGCTGAGAGAGTGTTAGGCGTAGATCATTAAACCATAGAAAATGACCAGGAAAATCTACAAGAATGATAAACTGAAACCGGGGAGGGGGGAAATGGGATCATTACTCTCTCTCCTCGTTAATTGAACTCAAGAGACCTTTAGCAAATGAGAATAGTAATTAAAAGTATATGTAATTTCTGGCTAATTTCTTAGAATATATGCATAAAAAAAAACATCCGCCAAATGCACCTTTGACATGGGGATGTTCTCATTCTATACGTGCCGTGCTGATTCAGTACGGCTCCAATGTAATATTTTTTTCCCTACGAATCTGCTATTAGAAGTGTGTGCATTGAATTTTTTGTGTCAGAGAGCCGTGCTGACTGTGCACGGCTATTTGACACAAAAATTCAGTCTGTGACTTATTTTTGTGTCAGCGAGCCGTGCTGACTGTGCGCGGCTCTTTGACATAAAATTAAGTCACAGACTGAATTTTTGTGTCAGAGAGCCGTGCGCAGTCAGCACGGCCTTCTGACACAAAATTCAGTCCCATGCTGACTTTTTACGGAGATTGGATTTGAGAGTTAGGGTTTTGGAATTTTGGGTTAGGGTTTTGCGTTAATATTTTAGAGTTAAGGTTTTGGTTTTTAGAGTTTAGGTTTTTAAAGTTAGGGTTTACGATTTTTGCATTAATGTTTTAGAGTTAAGGTTTTTAGAGTTTTTGATGTGCAATATAGTTTAAGATAAATTATGAATTGCGTGATTTTGTGTGTTTCTTTCAAGGCATGCAAAGTTCATTTTGTAAGTTTATAGTAAAAAATGACTAATTGCAGTATTTCAAATGAAGAACAAAAGCAAACACTAATTTTAGATTTTAAATTTAATTACTTTAGTTTTGTGTTGGAATTACTTGTATATTTCATTTGGGCTTACATTCATTGTATTAGAGTCATGTAAGTAAATTCTGTTTGGATCAGACGACTCATCCAAAGGTCCAAATTTGTTATGTTAAAGGTTGGGTTAAAGAATATGGATCAAGCTTTTGTTTTTTTTTTCTTTTAATATATAGTTTTAGATATTTTATGTGTTTTAGGCATGCTATAATTTTTTGAAAATTTGATTGTGTTCTTATGTTCACTGATTTTGATCTAAGTCCATAAATTATATTTATAATTTGTCCCCTAACTTTTGCATAATTATGCTAGGGTCTCAACATTTTCAAAAAATGTATATAATTTCTCATTTTTGGTATCCTGGCCTTTCTTTATGATGTTAATGTGTCTTTTGGTGAATTAATTCTGACTTTTCATGTATAATTAGGGGTTTAAGTAAATTTATTAAGTTTAGGATCTTAATTTAACAACTTGAGAAACTAGTATGAATAATCTTTTGTTTGTAGATTTGTAAATCACTTTGGTAGTCTAATTAGCCTAAATTTGAGTAGATTATGAATAAAAGGTTAGTAAACAAAAATTTATGTAACGGAATTTGCATTTGGCCCTTTACATTTATGACAGTGGAGTGTCAGACGCCTGGCGCCTTGCGCCTTTTTTTTTTAACTGCCAGTCTGCAGCCGTACTGACTGTACACGGCTACGAACAGACAGTCGTTCAAAATTTTGACCCCACTTGCTTTTTAAAAAAACAAAAAATTTCTTCGCCAATGATCGGCGCAATTTATTATGAAGCCGTGTTGAGTCAGCACGGCACATATAAAATTAGAAATACCCCATGTCAGAAGTGCATTTGGCGGATGTTTTTTTTTAATACATATAATCTAAGAAATTAGCCGTAATTTCTTCACAAATTGCTGGTATAACGTGATTATACACAAAGTCCTGGGGGTTAACTGTAAAGCATGTATTGTCATGGATCCTGCCTGCTGGATGCCTCTGTGTCAAACAGAAGTGAGGTGATTTGTGAAAATGGTCTCCCCGTGAGTCAATTGTGTGGGGATGTTTGACCATTCCCATCACAAGATGATCCTCGGAGATGTTGCTAATGATTGTGTTCAAGCTTTATAGGGGTCCACAGAGACTGGTAATTACTAGTATTTAGGTGGGTACTTACAAACGACAGCTCCATTGCAATGAAAAACAAAAGTAGGTTCCAACAATCTCCAACTTCACTCGTAACGTATGAAAATTCTTCGAGTAATTTTCAAAAGAATGATCCCATCACGAGAAAAACAGGCAACTTTATTTTAAATGGATAAAGAATGTGAGTCCCATTTAAGGAAAGGAGGTTAAGAGATTAAAATTTTGATTTGCTAATACTCATTTGGTTATACTGAAAATTAATGCCATTGTTTGGATTGTAATTTTTCACATAAAAAATTTTTTGTTTTCCATTAACACATTTTTAAATTTTTTTTATCGTACATATATCGAATCGTTACATTATATTAAAAAAAAATTCTAAAACTAACAATCTAAATATGCCTAGTATTAATTTGACTGGTTGATCTATATTGTGACGATATTGCTGTTTTTTTTTTGGCTTGTAAAATGATTCACCTGATTTAGCGTTGGGTGACAATTTAAAAAATCTTCCCCGAAGTTTGTAATAAAAATTTGAAAAGAATCGCCTATCTCCCTTATTTTTAAGATTTTGTACTTTTATCAATTCGTTTCAAAAAAATATGATTTAAAAATTCATATTAGGAAAGATGAGACATTTCTATTTTAAAATTGCCCTTTTCTTGTTGACTTTTACTTTTCATAACAAACAAAGTTGATCTCTTAATATTAATGAGTTTGAAATACCACTATAGCTATCGATGCCATCAATCTAGCTAGCAAATGATAAGAAAAAGTGTAAATAATTTTAAAAATCATAATAGTCACCAAATTTTTTTTTACAATAGTCACTATTATCTTTATATGTTGAGAACACCTAAAATAAATTTTAAAATGTTAGTTAATAATTTTATCCTTTTCTTGTTTTCAAGTCATCGATTTGGACAAAAAGTTAATAGTCTTTAAATTCATCCAAAAATACTTTGCAATAGGAAAATAACTTTTTTGTATTTGAAAACATCTCACAAGAGTTTTTAAACATTGTTTTAAATATTTATTTCTAACTTTCAAGCTATTGATCTATACAAATAATATAAAAAGTTTCAAAAAATAAAAGTTCATAAAACTTTACAACGTGTTTGCAATTAATTTGAGAAGTTTTATAAACTTTATAAATTGCAAACACCTTGTAATAGTAGTGGGGGGTTTTTTTTTTTTTTTTGAGTTTGAAACACCTTAAACACACTCTCAAATCCTAGTAGAATTACAACTTCACACTGTTTGTCTTTATTCTCCTCCAAAAAAAAATGATTTGTTTAATAAGACATTTGGGTTGATGAAGTTACAAAAAGCAGACAAACGATTATTTCTGAAAGTTTATGAATACCAAGTGATATCTTCACACATCTCAGTAGAGGTTTTTGAAATTGTCCCCTAGTGTTGGTTTTGTGTATATGTATATGCACGTATGCACGCATGTATCGTACACTTTTTCAATACACTCTCTTTTACATTTGATATCCAAATCGAATTTGGTTTGGTAGGATTTCATTTGGATTTGATTCATCAATTAACCAAACAAAATTTGAACCTCATTTTATATTTGACAATTTTCAAGTTTAATAAAAAAGTGTATTCAATTTTGGTTCGACAAATAAACAAATCAAATTTAAATAAAATTTTAAACTCATTAAAATAATCAAATAATATTGAACATTAAAGTATTCAATTTGATTAGTCTCATTTACACTCGTATGTATATAATAAAAATGTAATTTAGAAATGTTGCAAATATTTTTTCCAAATAAAAAAATGCTAATTCCTTTATTTTTGGCATTCTAACGTTGCACATTTAGCTCAATTCACTATTCCTAGGGGTTTTGATGTTTCTTTTTTTCAGTTCTCTAAATTTAGGGGTACTCGGTTGGTTCAGCCAAACCCTTCAAAAAGATTTCTTTGAGAGGATATTTATCTTTAAGCCAATTGAGAAGATTGCCATTTTGGTATGAACGTAGCTTTTCCACATGGGGGTAGTTGAATTCGTAATTATTCGATTACTTCCGTCTTGATAGTAACTAGTGTAATTGGGTTTATGTCAGAAAAATATACGATCTAATTTAAACAAACCTTGGTAGCGTGTGTGTGCTGTTTATGACAAAGGATTAACTGTCGAAAACGCAAAATGTAATTGGTGGAGGACTTGTCACTTGTGTATATTGTTAAGCTTCAATTTCAAACGCGTCAGTCAACAAGAAGAAGCGTTCACATACTCCAAAAAAAATGTTCAAATACATTTCTCGAGGCCTTTATGCATCCGCTGCATGCTTTTATATAGTAATTTTGTGGGATATAAACTTTTAAAATTTTTATATGAGCAATCTTTGGCTGTTACAAGAAAGCATCATACATGAATTCCACCGTATAAAAGAAATAAACCAACGTAAACCTTCAAACTTTAGTGTTAGATGGCGATATTTGCCAGGTTAATTGATAATACTCTTATCAGAAAATAACCCAAAAAAGGGTTAGCAGCAAATACAGCTTTATGGCAATTTTCGTTCAAATAAAATTTAAACTCGAATAAATATTGAAGAAGGGCAATTAATGCAATTAAAGATATATTGTGACATTTTAAGCTAGAGTTTTTGGGTAAGTGCAACTATCAAGTGGAGATTGTGAGAAGAGCCGTGGGGGTGTCAAAAGGGGCAATCACCCCGTAAATAGTTAAAAAGTATTTACCTGAGATTGAGAGGGAAAAATAAAAAAGCAGTTTGGAGAGTTTTCACTGCGGCGGTAAATAAAAATTAAAAACTAAAAAAAGTAATTGCGGGTGACGTTAGTGCCAGGTGGCACGTGGGTTAGGAAGAAGGACGAATGTCTCCAACCACTAATGCGAGCCACTATTCCTATTTGTTGCATGAATTAAGGAGGGCCCCATTCTCGTTCAAAGCTTTTTCCGTTCCTTCCTTCCTCGGTGATGGACAAAACTCGTACTCCTACAATTTTCTTTCTCTTTGTCCCCCTACATTTTAACCGTTTCCGCTTTGAGCCTGATTTTTTTTTTTAAATTAAGGTTGTGTTTGGATTGCATTTTCTAGGATTTTTTTTACAGACAAATTATTGTAGCGATTTGATGTATGTGAAGAAAAAAAATAATAAAAAATGTGATCAAGAAAAATGACGCAATTTTTCGACGAAAAATGGCTGTCCAAATAAGGCCTTAGATTTGCACCTTGACATTCATTGGGAAAGAGTCCTAGTTGGGCCGAATATGTTTGGATGTGTAATTATTTTGAAAAACAATTATTTGTTTGCTTGCAAATGCGTTTTTTAATGAACTTTTTATCTTTCAAATTTTTTTGAATTCCCCTCCTATGAAAAACGATTGAAAATTATGACTGATAGACAAACAATACACACATAAAAATCTCTGACATGAAAAAGGTGGGTCATTTTCACTTAATTCTTGAATCATACGTCCTGTGATATAGGAGCTTTCTTTGTTTTTTCTCTTTATATCTTACGAAGATAACATGACAAAATATTCCGAAACTTTTCAAATCTTCTATCAAGAGATTCAAGACACGCCGAGAGTGTCGGTACCCTTCCAAGTCTAAGATAGTATATGATTTTTATCCGGTCGATTTGTGCGTGTCTTGATAATACCCAATCCCAAAGAATAAATTCAAGTGCCCGGCCAAGTTAGGATGCATATGGAATTTAAGGTGCTGTAGTATATAAAAGATTTTTTTAAGGGCATAAAGTGAAAAGTAACAAAAGTTGTAAAAGTGGAAAACAAAAGTCATGGGTATTCGGTTTTTTTTTTTTTGGTGGCTAGAGTATTCGGTATGTCTCAAAAAAATAAATGAACTAAATAAGCACACGACAAGTAATTGGCTCCAACTTCCTACAAATAAAATAAATAGTGGGAGTAACACTCTAAAAGATGCAAAATTCATTATTTGATTTTTGAACTGGGTTTCTTGAGTTTTTGTCTCAAAAATCTTCCCGAAACCCTAATAAAAAGCAACCTCACCTCCGTCCCTTTGTCCTCCCCTTCTTCACAACATTCTTCCTTTTCCCCACCTTTGGCTTTCTCTCCGGGTCCCCCCACTCTATTTCCTCTTCCTCCGCCTCCATCTCCCAGCATACTCTGTACTCACTACTTGTTCCCCAACTCATTATTATAACTTCTTGAATCAGCAACAATTCCTCACTCCTTTTGCATCATTACCATCCGACGAAGGATAATACTCTCCTTTCTCAACTCTTTATTGTCTCTGTACCTTTTAAAGAGAAAAAGAAGATATGTCTGATAAGCTTGACGAAGCAGAGTTTTGGCTGCCTTCTGAGTTCCTTACGGACGAAGATATCCTCATGGACAACAAAGAAAACCTTGTTAAGTCCGTTGGACTCTGTTTTCCGTCTGAGTTTCCCTACGATTATGGGTCCTCTGTTCTCAGCTCCCCTGTTTGAATCTGTTGTTGGCTCCACCGAACCGAGAGCGACGAGGATGACTTGCTGCTTACTGAGTTAACTCGCCAGTTAGCTCTCCACGAAGCCCACAAAATCACCCCTGCGCAGAAAAATCACGAGGTATTTGTTTGTTTTTTTTTCTTTGCCTTCCCTTGGGCTTAAAAAGTGATTTAGGTTTGTTCATGTTCTGATTTCTCGGTCCTGTGTTGTATTTTTTTTTTAAAAAAAAATTTTGGTTTTGCAGAAGGCTTGGGTACTGTCCGGCTCACCTCAATCAACGCTGACCCAGGTAGGGAGTTGGTCGGGTCGGAGCACCATGTCCAGCAACGGTAGCCCAAATGGACCGTCTCAAGTCTCCTCCCCTCCAACGACGCCTCTGGGGGTCAACGACGACGCGTGGGATCTGATTTACCAAGCTGCAGGTCAAGTTGTAAGGCTTAAGATGAACGGTAGCGGAGACGGACCCACCAGAAATCCAGGCCTTCTTGGCCCACCCAGACGCCTCCCCACACCTCCACCGCCCACAAACTTCTCCCCTTCTACCGTTTACCACAACCAGGTAAGCATTGTCATCGCCCCTTTCTAATTTGAGACCCTTTCGTTTTATACCGTTAAAAATTTAGTGTTTGATTTACCTGGAAACTAATTTCTTTTGTTATTTTCATGGGGCAGGTGAAGCAAGACGCGGGCGGGATATGGAGCAGGCATGCGAAAAATGGGTGGAGTTACGACTCCCGGGAGGTTTTGCAGAACTTGGGTGGACGGATTGGTGGTGGGATGGGTTATGGGAATGCAATGGGAGCGGGTGCGGGTCAAGCTCCATGTGGATGGCCTAGTCAGCAACAAAGAAATCGGCAATATGCGGGGAGTTGGGAATGAAGGTGGGAGGAGGCATTTACTCCGGTTGCGGATATGGGTATGGATTCAGTTATGGATCTGGTGGTGGGGTCATCTGTGGTGGTGGTGGTGGTTTGAAAAAGGAACGTTCTGGGACCGGAGTATTTTTGCCTCGCAGATACGATAGCAATTGTGCTAGTAGCTTCAAAGCATCTGATACTCGGAAGAAGCCAGGTAATTTACTCCTCCGCGGCTCTACCTTTTCTGTGCCTGAGCTTGCTTGGCTCCAACCATTTTGCGTTAGTTACTTAGCTAGCTGGATTTTCTTTCTTGTTGTTTTTGGATCTTTTGTCGTTTTGTGTCGCCTTCTACAGTTCGCATGGACGAATTTATTGGCCCGTTAATGCGGATGGGATTAGATTTGGCTAGGAAAATGAAACGGTGTGTTTATTTTAATCAGTAAGTATTATGGTAAGTGGCAAATGGAGGAATTAGGCGTCAGTTTGGGGTGGGTGGGGACTAGTGGAGTCTAAATCGGGATGGACGTGTGGTCCCAGTGTAGTAACTGTCAAGTCTGATTTAAATGTGTAGCATTTTTTGAGTTTCAAGCCGAGCTCGCTCTGGATTCTCAGAATAGCCAGTGGGTGGCGCGGGTGCCTAGTGGGGGGTTTCATCTCCCAGTGCCCAGTCCGTACACAGCCCCCTGCAGAGGAGGGAAAATTAGCAAGGGGAAAAAGCGGAAGAATTTTTTTTTTTAACTTTTAAAAAAGGATGTCGTTTTATGACTGGATGTGGGGTGTGATCGAGTTGGATGGATGGATGGATCGGTATCCTACTACTTCAATATTTCTTTTGACTAAAACCCATCATCAGATCTAAAAGTAATCAGCCTGCTCTGGCACAATTGTTGTGTTACCGACTCAGCCAGCATTCATTAATGCCTCTTCTTTAATCCCCAGATCTTTGCCACTCAATTAAACCTTTAAAACCTAGTAGTAGTATGTATGCCTTTTCCTGGCTTGCTGACTTTTTGATTTGTAACAATTTGTTTTGCACAGGTTGTTCCTCTGCCTGGGTTCCGAACAAGGCGGCGCCGATTTCAAACAAGAACTTCGATGACATGAATGAAATCGTTCAGCCAAAGTCATCATCCCGGAACAGCGCCGGCTTCATGAGAGATTTTGGTATGTATTAATTAAGGGTAATCTCGGTATGTTTTAACATCCATCTACATAGTACATGATTAAGTGCATTGGAGGGTGCTAATAATGGGAGTTTCAATGCCTGTTTGTTAGATGCATTGATGGCCCGGCGAAATGCATTGTTGGCTCAACAGAGGCAGAGAAGTCTGTGCCCAGAAGGATCGATTAGCCATCATGAAATATGCCTGCCCCAGGAATGGACTTACTGAAATGGATGTGTTTTGGTATTTCCAGTCTCGAACGATGATGTTTTTTGTTGCAGCAAAGGAGGAAAGTTTTAGAGAGCTTAGGATATTATATAATAAAATAGCAGTCAGGAGTAGCGAAGGAGGAAACATATGATTCAGCCCGCCGAAGGGGGAACGAGGAGAAGAAGAAGAAGAAGAGAAGTTATGGTTTTAATTTATTTGAAGAATTACCATATATATATATATATGTATTTTAGGTAAAAGAAGATTATATACTAGTAGTAGTTTGGAAAAATAAGGAATGCGTCTTTTTTGTTTTTGTGCTAGTATAGGGCAAATTTTACAGTGGAAGAATGAAAGAGGAGGGTGGTTTTTTGGCTTTTGCAATAATGAAGGGGTAGAAAATGAATGAATGGGCAGTAAGTAGGGAAGTAGCCTTGGGGTTGGAAAAGTGTTTTTGTCCGAGAGTGTGTATTTGGAGGTTTGCTATCCGTAGCAGCCCCTCTCTCTTCATGTTTTTATATCAATGCTTATTCGTGATCTTCTACTAATAAGAAATCAGGGCAAGTGTGTCTCTCCTGCAAAACTCTTTGCAGCAAAAATTGCTCTTCCAGTTGGGCATTTTTACAACAACAACAGCTTTTGCTTGCAAGTGGTATATAAACATCGCTGGCTTTGTATGAACCTTGTCTAGTGGTCAGTAGTTAAATAATCGGGTAGGGAGGGGATAGCGTAACTTGTTGTTGAAACCAAAGGATTGCTTTCTTATTCATGACGAAAGGCAAAAATGCAAATTGTTAAATCAATCGTTATAGAGTATTTCAGGTAATATATTATATTATATTATATATAAAGAGAGTCGGAAAGAGATTTAAGACTAATGTAATACTTACTAGTAAAGCCCATCTTTAGCCGGAAAAAGACATGAAAGGCTTTCGGAAACAAAAGGATGGAAGACTGACTTGTGGGGGATGTCACCATCACTGTGTGAAATTTATTGAAGGGGCAGCTTCGGCGTGAAGGAGAGGGGATCGAACAGAACAAGATAGAGGAAGGTGGGGGTGGTACTGGTGGTGGAGGAAAAATGGCGGAAAAAGGAAATGGAAAACGACGTGGAGGTTGAATCCGTACTGGGGCCCCGAATTAAATTGAGTGGGGGCCCATTAAAGCTGTACTGTATCAGACATGAGTCTAGTAGGCTGTTTGTGTGAATTTTGTCTTTTGAAACGGTTTCCAGACCCACTCCCACTGTTGGAAGTTGAGAGAGTCCTCTGCGTGTGTGTGGGTGGGCGGTTTTTTTTTTTTTTTTTTTATAAAATAATTTTCCCGGTTCTTTTTTCAGATTTCAAAGCGAGTAAAGTGGGAAGTGGGGAGGAGTGGGGGGAACATTTTCGGTTGCTGTGAATGTGATCTGGTGCTGGGTGCTTTCACCGCTGGCCTCTTTGACTTGGTCAAACCTTACTTTCCTCGGATTTGTTTATATATCTTCAAATTTTAAATCATTACAACGAAATTCAAATTGCTGTAGGAATTATCTCTTAACAGTGACGGACCGTTGGAATGATGAACTTAAGTCGAGTAGTAAAAGAGAAGACAAAGGAAGGAGACATTTTTCTTTGTTAATATATTTTTGTACTTTGTATTTTTGGAGTTTTTGGAATCCTATATGATCCGTTGACAAGACATGTGTTAAGAAAACATATTCAGAAAAATTTTTCTAAGAGATTCGATACAATTTAAACAAGGGTTCATGCCACTATTGCATTGCCCATGGAAACAAGGGGTTCATGAACCATCAAATTTGAATTTGCTCTTCTATTACATCCAAATGACAGATAAAAATTGTTTAAATAGGAAAAGAAAAAAGCTCTTTCTTATATTATGAACGCATTCTTTAATTATTCGAATAATTCTTTATTTACTTTTGATGCTTTACACGCGTCGTATTACACAGTAGTATTACTTTATTCTTTTCTCCCGAAGGCCCCATACTCCCAAAGATTTTTTTTTTATCACTAGCTATCGTGAGTTAAAGAACTGAGCTCTTTCGAAGGAATTCCAAATAGAGCTACACGTGGAAAAGAGTTAATTGTGGCTGCTATTTTACAAAAGCAATTTTGTGGGGTCATTCTCTTTTGCCCTTTTTTTTTTTGGGAAAAATTGTGGGGGGATTCTTGGATACAAGTCGAGCAACAATCGTATTTCACAACCCAATTTCAACTCATTGCTCAACTCATTTAGTTGTTTTTTAATATTACTTATTAAAACACACCCACAGGTTTATTAAAAGTCACCAAATTGTTAACACAATTGGCAAATAATATGGAACTTAGAAGGGCGAGAAATTACAAAAAAAAAAGAAGAAGAAGAAGAAGAAGGAAAACCTCGCATAGTCTAGTTCCAAATTTGACGAAGCTTCTCAATATTTCAAATTTGTTTTAAATAGTTAATGCATCTAAATATTGAATATTAGTTATTATTAAAGTAAAAATCGTAATTGAAAGTAAATTTTATTAGTAGTACTAGTTGCAGTTACTTGCACGGTTACATGTCCAGAGAAAGAACCAACCAGAGAGCGCGCCAACTGGTAATTTGATGAAAATTTTTTTAGTTCGTAGGCAGATAGACGGTCAGAAGAGTTTAAACCAAGAGAGAATTAACCCGATCAAATTGAATTTAGAAGCCGAAAGCCCGTTTTAAAGATCCAACGCAATTTGTCAGACTCAGATATTTCTGTTAATTAGCTGCTGGTTTCTGTTTTGTCCGGTTTCGTTCTTAGGTATCTGTCCTTTCGATCAGTCACTGTTTCTACCAGAATTGCAATTAATATAATAGATAGGTGGTCAAACTGAATTTAACACTAATAGCGATGGAATTAATTAGCAGTACTATTTCCACTACTTTATTTACTACTGCTAGTACCTCGGAAGTGAATCTTTGTTGGATACAACCAAGTTGTGAGCCAGCCTTTAAAGTAAACTGCACATCATACACTTTTACCCAGGTTAAACCAGATTTCAGTCCCCGCCTATTACTGCTCCATATCTTTCTTTTTCCTCTTTTACAGTGTACGAGCATGATGCCGTACCATATTGGAATTCAAAACCGCTGTTTCCATCCTCCCCCCCCCCCCAATCCAGTTTTTGGTTATAAGTTGCTCAAATCACGGAG
The DNA here is from genome assembly GCA_023065735.1 of Coffea humblotiana. Lineage (NCBI taxonomy): Eukaryota > Viridiplantae > Streptophyta > Magnoliopsida > Gentianales > Rubiaceae > Coffea > Coffea humblotiana. The sequence goes on along the minus strand of CM041209.1, from coordinate 5,315,201 downwards.
AACTTATCGGCCAAACTGGTACAGTTCATCCAGCCAAAGCACAGCCTGGAACAGGAGACGGGGCTATCAATTTTACAGAAACCGCCTGAAAGGGTTTGGAGTCTTTTGTTTGAAGATATTGCGGAGGCAACCAACTATTTCTAGAGTAATTAGTCGTCAAAAAGAGTTTTAAAACTCTACTTGAATATAAGTCGAAAGATTCAATATTCAGGTTTTCTTGAAAAAGATTTCATTAACAGGTGCCTATGCAGGCACCTAGACAGACATTTCCCTTGACCTCTTCAAATTTTCCACTCCCCCTCTGATAGCTAGCGTAGGAGTAAATGTAGTATAAAATTTATCACGTCGATAGAAAAAAAATACTATCTCAAGGCTAGTACAGAGCTAATGGGTCGCAATTACATTTCTATTTCACAGAAAGTACCATAAATCACTTCAAATAATTTTTCCAAATAATCTCCCGTACAAACATTTTCCAATCAGAATCTCTTAAGTAATTGGTCAGCTTCTAAACTCACAGTAGTGTCTCTATCTTGACTTGACCCTCGTGATGTTTGCAGCCGGAAAGGCAGAAATGGATAAGGCCAGATTCCTTTGGTAAAAGAGGAGTCGATCAATTATGCAAAGCCTAGTCATCCTGCGCTTCACTTCCGACATACACAATCTCAATGTCAAATAATCCTAATAATGGAAACCCAAATTAGAAAGAAAAATAATTGGTAGTGGTTCTTCTGTAACATGACTTCACATGAACGCCAAATTGATAACAATTGCCATTCGGTGTTGCCAACACGTACGTCAGTCCTAAATTAAATTAACACAAGAACAAAACGTATCCTACCTTTTTTTTTCTTTTTTAAAGCAGTAAACACACACACACACACACACCAAATGCTTTGTTAATACTCAACATTTATGCTGCTACCATTGCTTATGTGTATTCTGACAAAAAGCATGATTAGTCCATGTTCACTACAGGAATAGTACGTTCGTTGAATCAGCGACCTCAACTTCTCCTCCCATGTGTTGCAAAGCATCTTTACGACTTCTGTGTTGTCTCAAGGAGAAGTTGCACCATTATATAAAATGGATTGGTTCTTGCTTCGTTGCCATTAGGCAGTGGGTTTGTTTGATTATGAGCTTAAATTGTCGCTCTTTCCCCTCCCCCCGGGCGGCCCCTGTCTCTGCTCTTAAATTACTAGCAGTTAAATTGTTACTCTGATTGATGTTCTTCTTCCGGGTGAATTCATTAATTAAACATCAACCCGCCAAAGGCATCGACACAATTATATACGTAATCAAGGCAGGCATCCACGTTCATATTGATGATTTCCCTCCATGGTTGGTTGGGATCAGCGTGCATGGCCGTAATCATCCAATTTACCAATCTATAATGGTTTATTATTGCAATCATGGGATGTAGCAACAGCTGCATATTTTAGGGAAGAGAATTACAAACATATATTAAAAAATTGCTTTGTCATCTTGAGTTTTAAGTTGGTGGATTTGAATTTCCTTCTTTTTTTTTTTTGCCCTTTTGGTTCATAATTAGAGACACCTCTGAGATCAATAGCAGTGTTATTTTAAAAAACAATACTTAGTTGAGACGGGATCAGGAAAAACAAAAAAAAAAAGGGTAAATAAATAAGCGAAACGGCAGACTTTTGGGTACTTTGAAAAGACCAACAAAATTGTAGCTTGGTTGCCACCGTACTAATTGACCAGACAATCTTAGAATAATTAAAGTAGTTCGGCTCAAAAGTGAATGAATCGGTCTTTCAATAATTGGTTTGAACAAGTTGGAATTGATTACTTTATTTTAAAGGAACTGAGCTCAAATTATTATTATTATTTTTAATTATCTACACGCATGAATAAAGTCGTTGGTAACAAGAATTCGGAATTCGTCGAGTTGAATTACACCTTTTGCGTTTACCTGCAAATTACTTCTTTTCCACGCACAAATTTGCTTGCGATCGCCAGTTGATGGATATCAAATCTCTTTAATTAATTTGATTCTGAGTCATGGAAGATAACATATCTCTAACCTCAAAGTCATTTTAAACTTGAAAGAATCTGATAAACAAAAGAGCAAACGTAAAAGTACGTTTTACACTTAAACCACATGTTGATGTTTTCATCTTCGCTGATTGATTGGTTTGCTGTTTCGAGGGGATTAATTCTATGACGGGTAGGAGCACACTTTAATTCTATGCAAGTCATCTGCCTGGATCGAACAAAGGACGTGCGAGTAATCGAAGATAACTTTCGTGTGCCCGTTAAAAATTGAACGGCTTCAAGTTTGATATAATTATCAGACCCCATCAGCCAAGACCAGACCACGTCAGAAATTGATACTGATATTCCTCCCAACTCAAGAACCTAGTGGGCTGGTCTTGTTGTCCATCAAGCAACAATGAACCCAATCATGGTCCTTAAAGTTTAAACCATATCATGGGCAAAATTTGTGAGGGTCCGGTAGTGTTTCTACCACATTAGAGGCGTCTCCCACGTTTTCTCATTGCAAAAAATTTTTTTTTTATTTGTTTCCTCATAACTTCTTGCATCAACCGAATGAAGCCATTCAAATCAAAAGCACAAAAGTACATTGATAAGGTAAGATTACGACCATAAGGACTCAAAGCAACATATAAATGTCCCTGTATTTTATTTCCTGCTAAAAAGTAGAGAAAAAAGATAAGAAGTCTTGGGAAAAGCAGCTTAGTCCTCTGTATTTTATTTCCTGGTAAAAAAAAAAAAAAAATCAAGTTGTTCGGTCTTGAGTCATGGACTCGATGTCCCTTACCAGACGCTCCAAGTTACAAGAAGACGACCCTCCTTCGCTCAAGCATGTCCTAGCCAATTGGGCCATTTCCTCAGCCCTTCGAGAGAATTCCTCATGCCTCACCACCATTAAATCCCTCACCATTTTTTCAACTGTAGCCCGATCACAGGTATCTTTCATGTCCAATCCCAGCTTCCAAACCTCACTCACAAACCTACTGTTCACTTGCTGGTCCAGAAAGTAAGGCCAACAAATCATCGGCACACCTGCATGTATGCTCTCCACAGTCGAGTTCCACCCATTATGGGTCAAAAACCCACCAACAGCAAAATGGGCTAGGACCTCTTCCTGTGGGGCCCAGCCCACAATGTACCCCCTTTGCCTCGTAGCCTCCCGTACCTCCGCCGGAACCTGACTCTCCCAATCCTCCCCTGTGACAGAATCCGGCCTTATTACCCACAAGAATCTGACGCCACTGTTGACCAGGCCGTGCCAGAACTCCATGAGCTGGCCCTTGGTCAATGTTGCAATACTTCCAAAACTGACGTAGATCACAGACTTTGACGGCTGAGAGTCTAGCCACGTCATGCAGCTCCTGTCTACAGACCATAAGCTATTGGAAGTGGGCGGCAGCGACGCCGCTTGCTCGGCCAGCTTGTTTTTATGCTGGGCGTGGAGCGGTCCAATGGTGTAGATGTTGGGACAGACGGTACGCATGTGGGATAGTATGGGTCCGTCTAAATCCTCGAACGTGTTGACTATGAGGCCATAGGCTCTGGAATTTTCTTGGCCTTCTGTTTTATAGAGTCGCATACTTTCGTCGTCTGGGTCACCAGAACGGCAAAAACTCGGCAGGTCACGTCGCCGGAGAAAACTCTCCATCCCGGTACACCTTTTATGAGTGTGTCCAAGTCATCCCCTGTACATGAGACTTGTATTTCACTTCCATTCTCAAAGTCATGAACACACGTCACCATAGACTATATAGCATGACTTTACAACCAAGAATCTATGTTTTCGGACGCGAACCAAGAATTGACTCGATCGATTTCAAGGATCAAATCGAATAAAATGATGTCATAAATATGTCATAAATACATATATATATTTATATATGTGTGTGTGTCCATTTATTTTTTAGAATGAAATTAAGAATGTACATGTAAATAGTTCTAAGTCCTTGGGCTGCTGCGCATAAGATAATTAATCTAGAATGATATTAAGAATCATGTAAAAATGTAAAAACTAAAGTTGCAAATGAAAATAATAAAAGAAATTTATGTGTAGTTGTAATTATTCAAAACATTTTGGGGTCAAAATGCAATATAAAAAAATTTTAGATTTAAAAAGGAATTTCCTATCATATTTTCTTCCTCGCCGCCAGTGGCTTTCCTGTGCTTTCTTTGGCATCCAAAGCAATCCAGATTCCAGACTTCCTGTCCCAGTTTGTGTACGTCTTCCTTTATTTATTTTTTATTTTTCTAATATTTTGTTTTGTTTCATTTTTCAAGTCATCACCATTCTTCTTTTATCTAATGCTCTCTCTCTCTTTCCTTTTTTTTTGGCCCTTTGTTGACTCTCGCAAACATTCACAAGCACACATGGAACCGTCCACCTTTTTTTTCCATTCTCATCCAATCCCTGATTTCTTTTCATCTCTTTGCTGATTCATTTTTTCCTTTTTTTTTTCATTTCAGATCTAGCAATCTGTTTTTTTTTCCCTAAGTTCGAGATCTAGCAACTATGAAAGGTTCTTGCTAGATTTTCGCCGTGGAAGCATCCGTGAGAGAACATAGGGCAGTTAAAAGATTAATGATTGTTTCTTCAATAACATGAACAGTCAAAAATCGAAGAAGAAAAGGCAAAAAAAATGAACAAATGAAACAAACTCAATTCTTAATATTATTTTCAATTCTCGATCAAACTCGATTTTGACCGATTTTTATTTAGGACGGTTTATTGAATGAACTCGGCTTGGAAGCCAAGTCAATTCCCGTTTCAATCCATCAAATCGGCCGATCTGATCTGAATTTAAAAATAGTGCCAAGAGCTGTGACAAACTTTTCGACCAATCATTAATAGTAATCTTTTTTTTTTAATCATGAAACTCTTGTTAGGTTTTTCATCACGCGTTCTCCTTTTGTGAAAAAGAAAAATAGTAAAAGTGGCATGATAAAATGTTGAAGGACATTAACGGTGTGTTTGGATTGTACATTATTTCACTTTATTTACATTTTATTTATACACACCGATTTACTTGTATCATCAACGCATTTTCCAATCACCTTTTTATCTCATATACATCATATCAAAAAAAAGATGCTGCAATACTTTTCTACAAAATTATCTCAAATAATTTACTATCCAAACACAATAATTTAACTCTATAGTATATCACAGGTTACCTATTTTTATTTTTTACTTTTTAAGCTCATTTTAATCTACCCAATGTATCCATCACGGTTTAAGAATCTAAACATTGAACTAGTAACAAACGTACGTCAAATTATTACCTACTAAATTATGTTGATCATACAGTTTTCTAAACTTTTCTTCTACGAACTTCTGAGTGAGGATATATATGACAATACGTACAGGATTGAGACTTAAATTTTTCGCAAACGCTATGGTGTATGTTGTTAGTTGTGACAGATAAATTGAACCAAAACACTAGGAAAAAGAGAAAAAAAAAAGAGAAGAAAGCTTAAAATAAAGATTGGTATACGTACCGTTAAAGGGTAATCTCTCCGGCTTCAATGAGCCTGGGAAGGCAAAAGAAGACCCAGAGACAACACGGACTGAGTGTTCGGACATAAACAATTGGGATACCAAACCTCATTTGCAGCATCGCAGGTGAACCCCAAGCATCCATCAGCTATGATAAAGCTGACGGGCCTGCGCTTTTGATGGCTAAGGCAGCCAGAAGTCAGCATGTCCTTGAAGATTAGCTTGCCTTTTGGACTTGAGAGAATCAAACAGCACCGCGAATTTACCTCGAGAACGCGGATCATCTTCTGGCAGACCGTCAGGGATGGTCTTCAGTTGAAACCCCGGATAACATTCGAATCTAGATTGGATATTGGCGTAACGTAAAAGCCGGCCGTGCATGTGCTCCGTGACGACGAAGGTGATGTGCAAACCCGCAAGACAGAGAAGCTCTGCTAACTTCAACATGGAGTTGACGGGGCCTTGCAACGGCAGGGGAAAGATGAGTACATGGGGCGGGAGCTGGGGCTTCTGGTTCATTGGTATTGACTGGTGAAAGGCTTGCCTAGCGTGATGATATGTCTTCTGATAAACGAAGAAGATTGGAAGCAGTAGGGAGTAGGGAGTAGGGAGTGATCGAGTATTTTATGAATTGGACGATTTGATTTGATTTGATTTGATTTGATTTTCCACAATTCCACTGACAAGGCTAAAATTTCAAGGCAGGGTGGCAGAGAACTAGGGGAGATGCACCACGTGCTCAATTAGTTGTTGATTTGGGTTTTCCAATTTTAAAGTAGCAGTAACTTTTAGCATCATCTTCCAAATATATAACCTTGGCCTTTCTTTGGTACTATAATTAGAAAGTTTAATAGTTCGGATTCTAGCAGAAGATAACATATTAATCTTATCATTTTGCTAATTTTCTTCACCCGTGAATTCAACACAGGGCTGCCGCCAAGACTTTATTCCCATACATTGCACCAAATGCCAAACTTACAATTATAGGTGTCAAATCAACCAATTTAACTAAATTTATCCATACTCGTCTATGAATAGATGGGTATGAGTATCTTAAATTTTTATATATGGGTATAAATGGGTTATCCAATAATACCCATTTATTAAATGGGTATTATTGGGTAATCCATCAAACCCAATTAACTCATTTAAAATTTTCTTCCTCCAAGTCTCCTCTCTTCTCCCACCCCTTTTTTTTTAAAAAAATTTTCATTTTATCATGATGTTAACTACTTTTGTTTCATTATTATTATTATTTGTTGATTTTATCTTATCATTTTATTTTCTCTTAGTTTGTTAACTTGTTCATTTTTCAACATTACCAATTTATGATAAGTTTTAACCTCTTTTCTTATCTTTCCAAAATGAAAATTTAAATTTATATATGAAAAAAATGTTAGGGGTTCAAAATTTTTGGATTAAGTTTTTATATTAACTTTTATAATACTTAGTTCAAAATTTTATATTCTTATTATTCAATTATTAAATAATATATAATTTTGCCACATAGAGTATGGATGGGGAAAAAATTGGTAATTAGGCTTATTGAGCATTATAAGTAAATATTTAAAAACTAATTATGGGTGCAAAGAGCGGTATAAATTGATAACTTAGTTTGCAACAATGAATTTAAATGAGTTTACAAAAGGTTAAAATAAATGGGTTATAAATAGGTAATTGGGTTACCCAATTTATTTTTTGACTTACCCATTTATATCCATCCAATTAAATGGGTATAAATGGGTTGACTCACTTATACCCATTACCCATTTTATCCAACCCAAACCCGTCCAAGTCACCCATTTTGACATCTCTACTTACAATTCAGAAGTCTAATAAGTGTAATTTGGACCTTAGAAAAAGGAGTACGTTAGTCATTCCAACCAACAGTTGGCGTGGAAAATATAATGGCAGTATCATTTGCCGTTGGAAAACAATTAAAGACTCACAATAAAATATGGGGATAATTTCAAAAAACCTTTCTTGAGGTTTTTGATAATTTTATTAAGTTCCCTTAAAGTTTTAACAATTACATATAACTGACACTTTTGTAAATAAACCTTAGACTTGTCGAAAATTCCTAAAATGCCCTTTGCTTATAAAGTTTAAATTACCAATCCCAATAATTGTAAACTAATATGGTATAAATATAAGAAAAGAGTGTCCAATTTCTAATACCCATTTATCATTCAATAAGCAACAATAATAGTTCTATCACTATAATAGGCTATTTTTTTATGGTATGTCACTGTGGATGTATATTCTTTCTAAATTGGAAAAAGAAAAGTACTATCATAATTCTTTTAGAGTTCGTGAAATTTTGGACCAGTAGAACAATCATAGTTTCATAGTAGTTTTGGTTATATCTTTTTTAATTTATTATCGCTTCTGATAAAAAAAGAAGAAGAAAGATTGACAACAAAGTAGTCACATTCAAAGTTGTCAAAAAAAAGTCACTAATTCAACATTGGGTAACTGTGACTGCCCCACCTTCCCCTAAGGCGAACCCCAGGGTTCGACGGGTCGCCTGCCCAACTCTCGCCAGGACTCACTCACTCACTTCAAGAAAATAGATTGCAACCTCGAGAGTACAAGAAATAACAGTTCCCAAGTTTGGAACGTACATACACAGTCATTTCTATTTGAATCATCCATACAGTCCAAATCTATCAAAAGATATGGGTTCCAGATACATTCAACCCTAATCGAGCACTAGCGCAAGTACAATCGTAAAATTTTCAAAAAACTAGACTATGCTAGCCTGTACCAGTCTCACGCCTCGCTCGTGCCCCTGTAAGGAAAACAAATGGCGTAGAATGAGCTAAAAGCCCAGTGAAGTTCCAAATAGCAAGTTGACCATTATTTAAAAGTTCACGTATCAAAATAGCAAAGTAGCGAGCATAACCAGTCCATAAAAGTGAGCAATAACACTTCAAGTAACAAATCTCAAAATGAACGAGTGTCAAATTCTTTTTCTAAAAGAAACAATAACACTACGAATAACCATCAAAGTATAAGGATACAGATGGCTCTCAGGAGCCAATTTTCCGTTGTTTCACCCAAAGCTTGATCAAGTATTAGTTGACACTCCGTCAACTTTCAAGTAAAGTAACCAATCCAGTAGTGCTTCACTTCACACCAATCCGTCCACCATTCAACCCCCTTACCGGGCCCGAACACCAACTAAACACTGGTGGTATACTCGAGTATATCGATTAGTCGAGGAGATAACACTCCACTCGACAACACTAGATACCCATGGTTCGTTATCTAATCAACCAGCCCTTGCCGGCTCGATTCGATTAACTAGCCAGTAGGGTTTGGGTTCCCAAGTAGTCACTATAGTCGATGACCAATCGACTTAGTCAAGAGAAAGTACGGAGACAGGAATGAGAGGTACCTCCCACTGGTATCGAGTGTGGTACATACTGCCGCTCAGCACTTACAAGTCAAGCACAAGTACAATACAAGTACAGGTCAATGCAAATCAAGTCACTTGTATAAGCATGAATGAAATATCAGTATTTAGTTGAGTTAGGTCAAGTGCGATAAGTACACACTTGTCCGACCAAACCAAGCAAGTCTTATCTGATCACGTTGGTAAATCAAATATCAAGTTCAATCAGTATTTGGAAGCACTCACCAAAGATTTAGTGCTTGTCGAAAATCACGTTCAGGTGTAACTCCTTGGTTGGAGTCCAAATCTGCGATACAATATCATTTAAAAGCTTGAAATCAACTAGGGTTCGAAACTTAAGAGTTTCGTTTCAAAAAGATCAAGTAAATGAAACTCATTTAGATAGGGTTCATGTACGTATCAAACTCTAGAAAAACTCATGCTCGCTCTTTTGGTTTTGGCATGAAACGATTAAAACTTTGGAATTCCCATTTGAGTCGAAAAGACGAGAAAAACGTATTTCTATTGGTCGCTACTTTCATTTTTTCAAGGGTATGAGTTTCGGCAAAATTCCAATTTATATACCTCTACAAAAGAAGACTCGAATACTTTAGACAAATCAAGTTCAATTCATCGTCAAATCTTTACTCAAGTTGCAAGTACACATTCCTAACCTTCGAGTGAAAATTTGGGCGGCATGCCCTTTGTATTTAGCTATTTTCCAGCCATTTATGGCTTCATTATTTTCCTCAACTCAGCCCCAAAGTCACACATAAGCAATGTTAACACAATAGCCCTTCAACTAGGCTCAATGTCATTCAATTACAAAACAATACTAGTAATGCGACCGGAAACCAAGTTTAAGGACAAATAACAAAACAGCAGGTTTGACGTCTCTTGGTGTTTCGGTCACAACTGAAGCTATGCTTATCGGATTGGGGTACACTATATACCGTTTTCGAAGCTAAGCCAAAGGGTTACAACTTTGATGAAGGCCACTTAACCTAATTCACAGTTTATCTAGGTCAAATGTGCAAATCACAGATCCAAAAATTCATGATCAGTCTGGTTGTCAGCACTGACTTTAACCGGTAATAACTCAAGCACAATTCCGTTTGAGGTGTTTTCAGAGGCATTGGAAAGCTAAAACATAGGGCTACAAGTTTTATGTTTTGGGCAAAAGCTGATTGGATACGAATCAGGGTGAAAAAACGAAGCCAAACTGGTGAATTCACAAAACTGTTTACGAATTGAAGCTTGTGGCAGTCAGAGTATTTCGGTCCTTTCACACCCTACCGTGCTCCGATCAAGCTGAAATTTTACAGGAAGCTACATAACTCCATTTCCTACAACTTTCATGTTTTGACCTAGGCCTGATTCAGCCTCTAACATGGACGAATTAAACAGGTCAGAACAGAACAACTTGGTTTCAAATTTCTGGAATTTGGACTTTTACTCTAGAAATTCATATCTAACAAGTACTCTATCAACAAAACCCTCAAGTACTAGCTCAACAACATCAATTGATAGGTAGATAACCATAATCAAGGCTGAACATGTAAACCCTAGCTAACATTCCACTTAATCATCCAAAACTAGGAATTCAACCATCAAAATCCAATATTAAGAACTTTTATCCAATAAAATGCAAGATAAGAGAGAGAAGAAGAGTTTCTTAACTTAATACCTTTAAAGCTCAAGGAAATACACAAAATCAAGGCTGCCCATGCAAAAATCACTCCACCCAAAGCTTCCTTGTCACCTTGTTGCAAGTTTAATCGGTTTAGTTCGGTTGATTTCACTCAACAAGGCAAAATCTAAGGTTGGAGTTGAGGTTTGTTTTCTCTCTTTCCCTCTCCAAAATTTCGGCCATGATAGTAGGAATGAAGGCAAAATTGGCCAAGAAGAAGATAAGAGAAAGAAACTTGTCTTAGTCAAACAACCGTTGGATTGCCGACACTTGTCGCTCAAGATCTTTCTTTGTTTTTTGTTTTTCTTTTCTTCCTTTTCCTTAGTCAATAATGGTGGCTGACTATGGGTTAATTAAGGGCTAATTAGCTCAATTAAAAACAAGAAGATTAAGGTACTAAAGTAATGTTCAAATGGTGCACTCAATCGGTAGCAACGGTGCACGTCGATTCAAGCCGATTCTCCTTAACTCGCGTGTACTAGGGCTTTTACTTTGGTTCACTCACTTATTATTAACACTTTTAATCACACACTTTTTCTTACCTAAAACTCACTTTTAACCACCAATTTAGTAACACACATCTCACCAAGTGATCAACGGCCAAAATGCACCAAAAAACACACCAAAACCCTAGTATGCACAAAAAACCCCTAACTTATGCCATTCCTTTAGAAAAATCATAACTTGAATTATAGCTATCAAAAATTCATACAACTTGACATGTTAAAAACTAGACTTCAAATACTAATAATCATTAGAAAACCTCCAAGAAATTCAGCTCATAAGTTGGTCCAAATTGAGCCATAAGCTACTACAACATTCCTATGTTTACTTGTGCAAGGTAGAATTTTCAGTCAACTTTGCCATTTTCTGGAATTTATAAAGATTGAATCAAACTCTAAATTTACACCGTACGAACGATGTATGAGTCTGGTTTCAAACGCAACAAACGGAACTCAATTCCGACTTTTCTATACGAAGTTATAGCCAATTTCCCAACGTTGCGCAGAGCCTCCTGCGAAAATTTCTAGATTTTCTAACAACTTGAGATTATGAAACTTTTTTTAACAAAATTCACTCCCTTGACTCAAATTCAACCATTAAAGCAACCAAGAATCAAAGGTAAGTGAGTTCACATAAGGGTTATAAAGACAAATGAAATTTCGGGGTCTCACAGTAACGATAAAGATTAAGGTCAATATTGATAGTTCTGTGGTTTTAATAGCAAAACATTAAAAAAAGAAAACAAGAAGAAAAAAGAAAAGGAAAAATAATTATAAAAACTTATTCTTTGTATTAGGCTGTTAGCAACACCCAATATGTAATTTTATTAAAATGTTAACAAGTGGACAATAGAAGTGGGGAAGAGAGATGAATTGGGCAGTACGAGAAAAGGAGTGTAAGTGAGAAATTTTGAGTTTGAGACCTCTTACTTATATTTAAAAAAAAAAGTAATCAACAGAGATGGATATAATTTTTGGAACCTTCGGAGAGTTCAACGAAATTATATGGAAAAAAAAACAACATTTTTTGGTGGAGTAGTGGTTAGCATCTGGTCAAGGTTGTAAACTTGTAATGAAAGTGACAAGGAATCAGGTTTCCAAACTCGAATAGCGTCAGCCAGGATAGGCGTTTGTTATTTAATGAGGAGCTAGGTGACAACGTTGGGCTTTCGAAATTCCACGTCACTGGGATCCATTAGTTTGTCTGTGGACTCTTTTCTTTTTGTAAGCCAACAGCCCGTTCTCAATTTTGTGTTTTCGAGTAGCACCCCATTTTCCCGCCAAAAAAAAAAAAAAAACTAGCACCCGATTCCAGTCGCCAAACAGGAAGAGTTATCACCTCACTTAATACGTGTTCTAATATGTTTATTGTTTTCTGTATATCTTGAATAAATTGCATAAATTTATGTTATTGGTATTTTAGATGTTTGTTAAATTACGTTATTATTCTTAAATAGTATTAATTAAGTGGACAAGGCGGAGGAACTAATTTGTATAACTTTCAAGTTATGAAAACTTAAAAAGGTGAAATGTCACACGAGAGGTGGGAATGATGTATCCTTCATATATAAACATGACCTAGAAAATTACTACTTTCCATACAGAGATATCATCATTAATTTTAGAGCGTTGGCATATGTGATCGAGAGTAATTCCTGACCACTTTATAACTTGGCCTGTATTCATAACGAAAACGTATATATTCAATACCTCTACCCTTTCAAAAATGGCAAGTATAATCTTAGAAAACAGGAAATCGTAACATAAGATCAGCCTCAGTATTGAAACCAATGTGACACTTTGCGATGTAAAATATTCGCTATGTTTTTATTGAAAACGGCTCAATTTGGTCCCTCACATTTTTTGAAAAAAAAAAAAAATCCTTTTTGAGATTATCACATTCAAAATCGGGCCACAATAATCACTCAAATATAAAAATCTTGCGGGTTTTGGTACCAGAGCTCATTTTTGCTTTGTTTTCGGGCCAAACAACGCACACCTACCTCATGTGCCCATAATTTGCAAGGGCAAAATGGAAATAAAATTTGTTTTCCCTTACCTAAAAAAAGGGGAAAAAAGACCACTCCCTCGCGTCAAATTTTCAGCTACCAAACCCCAATTCACAGCAACAAAACTTTAGCAAATGCACATTAACAAAAGGTGATGAAGAAAAAGACATGATAATTTTACAAAGATGACCGAGAAAGAAGGAAAGTAGCGCTTAAATCCATCTGATTATGGTGAGTGATTCCACCACTTTGATACCGGTTTTGATAATAAAGGGAACGATTGGTGTAAAAGATTGTCTAAATAACATAATATTGTAATTTATTGCATATAATAGAATATTATATGCTATATGTGTTATTTGGTGAACTTTTTGAAAGTTTTGTTACTCGGAATTGGATTTGGTGGTTGTGAATTAGAAATAGAGTTTGGTGTTTGAAAATTAGGGGAGAGGAGAGGAAGAGAGGTATTTCCTTTTAAGAAAGAGAAATGAATTTTGTTCCCATTTCACCCTTGAAATTATAGGCACACGAGACGGCGTAAGTATTTTGGTCAGGAAACTGCACAAAAATGAGCTCTAGAATCAAATGGGACAAAAATATTATAGCTGAGGAACTAGTTTGACTAATTTTGAATATGAGTGACTAAAAAATTTTTCTTCGAACATGCAAGGGAGAAATTTGACAATTTTCCCTTTTAATAAAGAACTTTGATCTCTTTGACTTCTATCATAAAAATATTTATTGAGTTGAGCTGAATATATGTGTAATAAAGGATATTGGCACGCTAACAAATGTTCTTTTTTGTTTTTATTTCTTTGAGTTTTCAATACAAGTTATGTTTTCATAGAATAAGACATGTATTAATATAAAATGAGAGAGAGAGAGAGAGAGATAACAAGAGAAGTCATTTTATTGATACACGTAGCAACACAATTATTTATTACCAGGACAGGAGGGAGCACGAGAAAACAATTAACACCAACAGAAAACAACAAAGGAAAATGATCCCACCATTTCATGAGCTTGATATCCTAACTAATACTACTTTTTTTATTTGTTTTTTTGGTGCTTACAGGGAGGGGGAACGAGAAAACAAAAGGACAATGGTACATCATTAGTCCAAAACAAAAGCACCAAGAGAAAGATAGGTGGTAAACCTTGTACGTAATCACCAAAGTGGCTTTTTCAGGCTCATCAGCTTGATATCCTCAATTAGACGGTTCAAAGCATTGGTACGAAGATCCCCCATTGCTCACACTTGCTTTAGCCAATCTAGCCATATGGTCGACCTTTTTCGAGAATTCATCCTTCCTCTCCTCCATAAGATCCCTAACCATCATCTCAACAATATCCCTATCACAAGTATCTTTCATGTCCAACCCCAGCTTCCAAACTTCCCCCACATACCTACTATTGATCTGTTGGTCAGCAAAGTATGGGCAACAAATCATAGGCACTCCCTCAACTATACTTTCCAAAGTCGAGTTCCAGCCGCTGTGAGTTAAGAAGCCACCAACCGCAGGATGGGCTAAAACCTCTTCTTGCGGAGCCCAACTCACGATGCACGCCTCTCTCTGTAGTAGCTCGACACAATTTCAAAGGAATCCCAGCACCATTTTCCTCGTCTAACCCGGTAATGGACCCTGGCCTTTGAACCCACAAGAATCGCACTCCACTGTTGGCCAAAACCGTGCCAGATCTCCAGGAGCTGCTTTTTTCCCATGAGGGCAAGACTCCCAATGCTAACATAGATAACAGATTTTGCAGGTTGGTTGTCAAGCCAAGAAATGCAGCTCTTGTTTTCTTTCCACAGGCTATTTGTGGAGTTGCGATCATTTTTTGACCCTCTTTCTGAAGCAAGCCTAGTCTCTTTGTGGGTGTGGAGGGGTCCGATGGTGTAGACGCTTGGAACAAGAGTTTTGAGTTGAGAAAGTATTGGACCCTCAAGATCTTCAAATGAATTGAAAATCAGGCCGTGGCATCTGTTCATTTGTCGCTCCTCCTTTAACACGCGCTGGATTATTGGGTCATTTTGGGTCAGGTATGCGAAAAAAGCTTGGAAGATCTCGACGCCTCAAGAAACCTTCCATTCCTGGAATGCTGGTTAGCGGTGCATCCAAGTCATCATCTGTTTAAAGTGATTGCCGACAGTTAAAAACTCAAAAACTGCGTGCGAGGTTGTGTTTTTTTAATATGAACAACCTTCCATTGAAGATATGCATGGCTTTTAACTGTAAAATTGATCGTAGGTTTCATGCACTGATTAATCCGTAGTCCGAGTGATGCATTTCAGACTGAATCTTTCGACAAACTTGCATGTAATACAAGATTATTACGTCTCTGACTGTACAAGGAACCTTCCTACTTGAACTAAGCATAAAACGAAAAAAGGTTTAGCTTTATAATACTTGATTTCGCAGCCAAAAACTTCCAATGTACGGTCTGCATGTTACTGAGGGGGGAAAAAAATAGTAGTAGATCTTTTCCTATCTACGACAGTAGCCTAAATATACAAGTACGAAGAGGTTTCGAATCATAAGGAGATCTTTTTCCGCACATATATGCAACCGTGTTAAACTCTTAATCTTTTATTGAGTCCATATTAATAGTTCAATGATGCAACTTTTTCTAATTATCCTCTTAATGTAGAATCCTAAACTAATCTGAACTGATAAAACTTTACTAATAGGCTTTATTTAAGAAATTGATCATTCAAGAAGCATCACAGTTTTTAGCATAACTACTATATATCTTTCTAGAGCTTTACTTGATTATGTTAAGACACGTGTTTCAGAGCTTAAAGCTAATCATAATGGATGAAATATCAAAAGACCAAACGCAAATCATGAGGCAAACTGATTAAAACATGTTGCAGGTTGCACAAATATGAGTATCTTGATATTTCGTTTAGCAATAATTTTGGTGATGTTTTCTTAAGGGGACGAAAAAGAAGTCTAAGAAGTGTTTTCATTGCAGCAGTTAGTAGTTCCAGCAGTTTCTCTTGCAAACAATTTGAATTGCATGCAATATAATATAATCAGGTTTTTGGTATAAAATCTTCTTTTCCTTAATTTAAGTGTTTTGGATGTTTACCCTTCTAAGTTTTCCTGAAATAGAATTGCTCTTAGCCAAACAAGCAAAAAAAATACTATACGAAAAGAATTTCAAGATTCTGATGCCTTATAATATATACATAACGAAGAAGTTCCAATTGTAGTTATAGATATAGTTAAAAAGAAGCAGCTTCATAATTCGGAAGAACCTAAACATAGTTACATAGTTTAGTGATAAAAGGAAGACAATATCATTAATTTAAAAGAAGATCCGCATGCAAGAATAGATTAGGGAGGCAATCCCTCAGTAATTTAAGCGTCGCAGATTTCAATCAAATGTTATGCCAGAGAATGAACAACCTCATTATGCCGTCTAAGAGCCAAATATCTTCGCTGCACCCGAAGGATGCCGGAGGCCCGGAGCCATTCTCATCAACAAATTGGCGTAATGACTTTTCATTAACAGTCAAATTCGTAAACATGCGGAAGCATTTTGACAATATGATTTTTTTGGACAAGTAGTCTGGTGTTGAATTTTAAGACTACTGATCTCCAAAAATCGATTGTCAGCATAGCATGCAACACATTATACTCTTCTGGTAATACATAGCATGGAGAATAAACAACTGACCTTTAAAAGGAAAATCTCCAGCTTGAATAAGCCTGTTTGCAGATAAGATTGACCAGAGACCACAAGGACTGATGGTATCAAAATACATGAGTGCAACTCCAAATTCTGCAGCAATATCAACTGCAAATCCGAAAAGCCCCATCTGCTATAATACAAGTCAAGGGATTTTGAGCATCATCAGAAAGAAGCACACTAAACCTTACAATCTCCCTGAAGAGTGGTAAGCTCACAGCTTCCATGGAATCCAACAACTCCCCTATCTGTTCTCCGGTCAGCGTCTTATCTTCCGGGAGGCCATCGGGTACCGTCTCAAACCGGAAATGGCCAGCATAACGCTTAAAACGGCTAGAAACGTCGGTGCAACTCAGCAAGCGACGCTGGATGTGGTCGGTGTTAAGGAAGGTGACTTGAAGATGACTGGAGCAGAAAAGCTCGGCCAGTTTCAGCATGCAATTCACGGGACCTTGAAAGGGCAAAGGGAAAAGCAGTACATGAGGAGCACTTGACGGCTTTTGATGACTATCCATGGCAAGTAACGCTGTCCCCCACTGCCTCCTTATACTAAATTGTTTTTTCGATTGGATTGGGTCCCAACCTTTTGGAACACTCAGTTGGCTGTTGCAATAAAACCAATTTGTTTGGATATCTAGATTTTGAAGTGCATCTAACTAGTCACGATGGAAGTACAATTTACTACATGCATAGGCCCTCTTTTTATACCGGCAAAGGTGGGATTGCGGGCCATGCAATTTTTAATTTTTTTAGGAAGGCTCCAAACAATTAAAGCTTTTTGGGGGGCCTAGAGATGTAGACGATGGGTTCTTTTGGATTTGTACGTGCATATTTAGAAATCTTACCACTTCCATCATAAGGTTACCTGTTCAACTTTGAACTTATCCGTTTATACGACACCACTTTTATTACCACACTTCCACCAAATTATAACACTAGTAATGTGGTGTGAGTACTGTAGAAAGGTGTTTGTACGTTAAAAGTAGAACGTACAACTAGTAGCATTAGGAATAGGGCTGTCTAATGAGCGTATAATGGATATTCATTAAAATATATTTCATGGGTTAGATTTATGAAAAAGTAAGACTAATTAGAAAAATTATATAAATGCAAGATAAAGTAACAATTATTACAATGTATATATATATATATATATGATAGATTACGTGAAATGTAAATGTATTAACGAACGTTCAGTAGGCACCCGTTAAAAAAATCCTTAGGAATACAAGAAAATACAACATAGCTCATGGCTAGGAATGCCGAATTTGGAGCTTAAACGACTTTTTGATCTTAAGTATTATTTCCTTTATCATCATCATCATCATCATCATCATCATCATCATCATATCATCATCACTGGTTTTGTTTTGTTCCTTTGTTATGATGAGTGTTGTGTTAGTATCAATGAGATGCATTCGAACAACTTGCATTAGGTTGTGTTAGTATCAATGAGATACAATCGAACAACTTGCATTAGGATAGTTTTCAGTTAACTCTTACTAGTGTCTCATCTCACACACAAAAATGCTGTCAGTATCACAACTCACAAGTTGCTCAATTTAATTAGTACTTAATTACTGACCATATTGTACGAACTTTTCCAGTTCGACGGCGCAACTACTTTTGTTAGCGTTTAAAATAGTTGGGGACTTAATTTGGCTAGGTAGCGGAGAAGGCATTAAATGTGTGTTTGTTTATGGTTTTATCTTAAGGTGTGGATATGGTTTCCAATCAGGTTGATGATATAATAGACGTCGAATGTGTATGATAATACTAACACAGACAGGAAGTTAATAACTAGTGGCGATTCTCTTTTATTTTAACTCTTGAGATGGTGAATTCTTGGGATAGGTCAATATCAAAATACTACTATTTAGCTGGAAGAGAAGTTAGATCATTACTCTAGTCTATTCGACGATGTTCTCAATATCGGAGGTGGCAAGTGGCCTCCCGGCCCTCCCCAACTTGATCTACACCCGTCTCTACTCCACTTGAAGCCACGAGGAAAAGAGCTGCGACTAAATCACAGTCATGCTTGCACAATTTCAATGAGTTTTGAATATCTTGAACACTTCAACCAATTTATTTCTACATCAAAGATATGTGTAAATTAACAGCTTCTAGATATAATTGCATAATTCTATTAAAATCCCCCCCCCCCCCCAATTAAGTCCAATTACCAACGTAAAAAAGTTGCTTACATTATGAGCAGTGCAGAATTACCTTCAAAAATGTTGTATGGTTGAGAACCGGCTATGGTGGCCATGGCTTTGTATTACTTATATAAGGTTCTGTCTGTCAAGTATTCCTCATCGAGTGCTCGTTAAAATGTATTTCAGTCGTTAAATTTTTTAAAAAATAAGATCAATTAAAAAAATGTATAAATATAAGAAAGGATAATAATTATTAATACATATATATATATATATACGCGTAGGTTATGTAAAATTTAGATAAGTATATATATCACTTAGTTAGTGTGCAGTGAATCCCATTAGAAAAGCCCTTACTCGTGCGTGAGTAATTATTAATGTACATGTGTAAAGTTCAGTCTAGTTTGAATCCTAAAATAGCGTGGTCCTGAATCCATCACCATGTTGGACATGTTCATCGAACGGGGACGTGGAAGACCACATGGTTGATAAGGAAATATGCGCGATGGTTCTTTGTTTTGTTCCGTTGTTACGTGGGCAAATATTTCTTTGGATCCTGCATCCATAGATATGATTCCCGTGTTTGATGATTAATTACTCCAGCATATCTCCAGATTTGACTCTACGTAGTTATAGTTGTAGTTGAGAAGCCAAGGAAATATGATCCTTCACATCTGTTGTGACTTCACGAAATCATGTAAATCGTCGAGCCATTACTTTCTTTTCAATTTTCATTCGTGACTTTTACTAGGTCTCATATTGTCTTCATTTGACGAAACCAGCATGTGATCCAAATGGTATCCAGTTTTCTCGCTTTTAATAATTGTCAAACTGGTGCATAATTGAGGATGAGATTACTTTTTAACAAGTTGATTGTGACTGATCCATGGACATTGTCCAAGTACTCTTAATTCTAACCTTACTTTGTAGTCATGCCAAAATCTTCATAGAATCTACAAAAATTTTGTGCAGATATCCTCCGATTCTCGTCCAGTCTTTCTAATACCAAATTCAAGAAAACAAAATTATTTGTCTGCCACAGGGTGGTCGGAACCTGGATCAGCATTCAATGTATAATACAGCTACTGTTCTTCTACAGATGGAAGCGCAAATACCAACTCCCCACTTTTCAAGCGATCATAACAGCTTGATTACATCCTACAGATGGAAAACTGGCGCAACATACACTTTTTATTTATTTTTTGTTTTTTTTAAAAAAAAAATACATCTCTTGATTGTGTTTTGACATCTGCCAGTCTTTGCTTCCACTTTAGAGATCACAAATATTTTGGTTTTAGCTGACTGTATCTAAAGTTGTTCTAGCTTTATCGGCAGCTCTTTAGCTGGTACGCATATTGAAAAGTCTGCTGACTGAATTTAAACAATATTTTAAGGACAATAATTATCAATTTAACTTGTTATTAGTTGTAATTTTTAGTAAACATAGAAGTGGATTTTTAAAACATAAATAATATTTGTGCTCCTAAATAATCCTCTGGCATTCCACCTTTATTCGCATAATAAAATATTCGAGCGAAGTGCCATAAGCTATTTTTGTATTACAAATATCACTTATCCTTTTAAAATTTGATGGGATGTTTTGAAAATCGGACACTTGTCGGTTCGATCGATTGAACTGTGAATCAGTCATACCTTCGATTCGATTCAATTAAAAAACTAAAGAATTAATTGAATCAGTCAAGCATCAGTTGAACCGATAACATTATTGCTTTTAGGTTAAACCACTATCTTTTTTTTTTCCCTAAGATTGATTAAACTATCATGTTAGTACAACTTATTGTAGTATACTTCTTTTTCCCTTTTATTAATGTGGGTAGCATACGTCTGACTGAATGTTGATCTTGAAGATTAACTTGAGAAAAATCATCTCTTTCAGTTTTTTCTTTTGCTTTTCCCGAAATCAATTGTAATTTCATTCGCCAACACACAAACACTCCAAAAAAAAAAAAGAACCCAAAAAAATAAAATCGTTAATGAGTGTTTTCTGTTCCCAAAATCCCAAAAATGAAACATGTTTCCCAGCGATTCTTGTTTCATATGACTACGGACGGAAACTAAATTCTGCGGAAAAAATATTTTTTTTCTTTGACTTCAATCATCAGTTTTGTCTTTGATTTTCATTCAAGATGTCAATAGCTCACTTCAGTCACGAAACATAGACGGCCGATTTGGTCAGCAACAGGATAAAGGATAACAGATTCGGTAGATTTGGTCGTGTTTCCGTTTTGCAAAAAACTATAATAGGGTTAATTACATGACAGATAACACCTTCGAGAAGATTTGGCCCAAAGTCACAAATTAACCAGCTGCAATTTGCCAAAAGACCTAAATTGAAACTGAATTTCCAGGTAGAACAAAAATTAACTAGGCAAAGTCATGTATGCTACTCAGATTATTAAGACACAAAAGCGGAGATATAGGCAGTTTTTTCTTTTGACATTTTTTTATAGTATTACTTAGCATCTTTGAAATTTCAAAAACATCACCGACCTTCATTGTAAATGAGACGTGACCAAAAAATCACCTTTTTACAGGGCACGAATTGACTAAATTAACCACTCCTATACAAATTTTCACTCAAACTATTTTGGATGCAGAATAACCATTTTGCGCCATATCTCAATATAGGGCGCGGTTCTAACAAGGCTAACGTAATGCATTATAAGGCATTCTTCTTTTCAGGTATCTATAATGCTCTTCTTATCTGGAATAATAGGAAGAGCTTCAGCCGAAAGAATGAAATCTCTTTCATCTAGTTGTGGTTTCTTGCAAGGAGTAAATTTGCGATATTGGATTGCTTTGAATCATTTTAGGTTTTTTTTTTTTTTTGGCAAAACTAAATTGTCTCTCGAGGAAAATAAACCAATGGTGAGTGCCAATGGAACCCAACCCGGGGTAACTCGTGTGGTTTCGTTGCTCCTCTTTAGGATATGACGATCACGATTCGATTCTCGGGGGTAACGCGTTGGAGAGGAATGAGCCTTTTCTCTCGAGTCGCAGGGGATTAGTCGAGCCAAGGGCCTGGATATCCCTGTGTCAGAAAAAAACAAAGAATGCCAATGGAGCTACTGCCTGACACTGAAATTTGATGAAACTCAACTGGATTTTGCTATTAATGTCAATTATTCTTAATCGAATATGGACAATAGAACTATGCTGAAGATATACTTTGTTATTGCAACGATCTTCTAGCTATTGCTATGGTCTTCTACATGGCTTCTACTTCTTTCTTTGTTATTACAGTTACATGCCTACACTTGCATGCTATATATCTAAGCTTGTATTAATATTTATTCTGGAACAAAATTTATAATTGGGGCAACAAAAGGGCAATGATGGAATAAAAATTTCAATCTCTTTCATTGAAATTCTTGAGGAAATAATAAAAGAGGAGAGGTGAAAAATTAAAAATTGTTTAAAAGAAATATATAGAAAAAATATTTTTAAAAAATAAAGAAAGAAAGAAATAGACAGAAAATTGTTTAATATGAACACTGAGCGAGGGTTGTATCCTGAAATCTCAGGGATCACTTCAAGAAGGAATATTTTGATTCAATTCATTTATTTTACTTATTTATCATTCAAGTTGCTTGGCGTACGAATCGGGGAAAGATCAATTTTTTTTTCAATTAATTTGAATGTATCTAGAGAGCTTTTTTCTTGCTTTATTAAATAATTACGTTGAAATTTTCCAGAGAATTGATCATGATACAAGAATAGAACGATAGATTGATGTGATGGTGGATTCCCCGGAGTTTCAACCACCGGAAAAACTAATTGTTTTGCGATTGCCGTCCATATAGTTAAGGGCCTTAAGGCGAGGCACGCATCTCATTTAAACCTCTCCCCCCTCCTCTCCCCGGCAAAAAGAAAAAGGATACAGTGCATGAAATTATTTTTCTACCATCGATCCTTGTGGCCTATGGTTTTTAATTAGTGAATTGGTCTTGGGATCTCATTTCCCTTGTCAGCCTCTTTTAATTTCTTGAGAAGACAAAAATGGATGTGAAGAACTTCCCAATCCTTTTTTTTTGGGTATGTTCTGAAAGCAAAGATACAAACAAAAGGAAGAAAGCCACCACCACCAGCGTCTCAAGTCTACAGTCTACACCAGTTAAAGCATTATCTTACACATCATGGAATATGGCTGCTTTTTCTAAATATGCATAATCGTTAGATATCCATGATCTTTGTGTGTTCTTTTGGATAAGCATCCTTCTTTATCTCTCCAGTGTTTTGCTTTTGGATAAAATCTCCGATGACTGACATGTCTGGTGCTTGCAACTAGCTCAAATGTACAGTATATACTATACAGCGCTTTGTTTTACAAAATTATAATACTAAGACAAAAGAAATTCTACGCCTGGCTAAGGAATTGAAACAGAATATAAACAGGCACAACATCGCATATATTCTATTCTAGATAAACAACCTAAAAACCAATTGGTTGAATGCAGGTCGGTACTTGTTGGCAAGCGCCTAATCCATTAGAATGAGAACTACCCTCTTGTTTACGACCATACGATTCATTACACAATCAGTAGGATGCACCATCCCCTCTTAAAGATGTCAACTCAAGAGTGGATTTTGCAACTTAGTTTAAAGATGACATACTCATAGGCTAGCTTTCGAAATGTTTTTATTTTTGTCCCATATTCATCTTCTCGAAGCATAGGAAATAAAGAAGAAGAAACTCCAGACTCGTCCAAGTCCACCTTCATAGGCTGAATCTCTGTATTATTTGCAAAAACGGTTAGGCGCAAGCATTATCATAATAATGATCCATCTCTGCAGTAACTTGTTCAAGGTTGGCTTGTTTCGTGTCAAACTTTAGTCCTGACATCATATTTCAGCAATGCTAAAAATAGTTTATGCCTTCAACTGCATCAATCTGATGTCCTCAATCAGATTGCCCAAGTCATCCTGTGAAGATCCACCTTCGCTCATACTTGATTTGGCCATTTTTGCCATTTCATTTGCTGTTAGCAAGAATTCATCCTTTCTCAACCCCATAACATCTTGGACCATCTTCTCAACAATGATCCGATCACACGTGTCTTTCCAAACCTCCGATAGATACCTACTGTTAACTTGTTGGTCAACAAAGTATGGCCACCCTATCATTTGGAACTCCCTCCAACATACTCTCCAACGTTGTTGAGTTCCAACCGCTATGAGTCAAAAACCCACCAATTCCAGAATGGCCCATTTCTGAGGAGCCCAACCCACAATATACCTTCTTTCCTCGGTTGTTTTAGCCAATTCCTTAGGAAGGAATCTCAGCCCCCTCTACTACCGATACAAAAATAGACACCAGTCTCTGACCCCACAAGAAACTGACCCCACTGTTGACTAAACCATACCAAATCTCCATCAGCTGATCCTTGGTCATGGTCGCAAGACTTCCTACGCTGACATGAATCACAGACTTGAACGGTTATTTGATGTAAAAATAGCCAGGGGACCAAAGGGTTAACATCTCCCTGAAAATTGGCTGGCTCACAACTTTCAAAGACTCCAGTAACTTCAAAATTTGATCACCCGTACGAGGACTATCTTCGGGAAAGCCATCCGGGATTGTATGAAACCTGAAATTGGGATAACGCTCGAACCGTGATTCAACATCGGTGCAACTTCTCAGTCGGTCCTGGATGTGGTCAGTGTTGACGAAGGTAGCATGCAAGTCACCAAGGCACAACAGTTCAGCTAGCTTGAGCGTACAATTCACAGGACCCTGAAGTGGTAAAGGGAATAGTAGTGCATGAGGAGTGGAAAATTGTATATGGTGATCCATCTCTACGCTTCATTGTTTTCTGGCCCTGTGAAGTTGGTGATAATAGTGTCCTCGGCTTAGTTGACTTAAGTTGGTACGATATCTAGTTGCCAGTTGCCAACAATTGGATATAAACAGTGGGAAATGTACAAGCAGAATTCTTAGTTTAACTGATGCTTTTTACTAGTGGACGTAAATTAATTTATGTGATAAGGTGAGATTGGAGTAAGAGATTTTTGAGATTAGGTGGGTGAAAGGCAAATTGACTTGGTCGATGCAGATGGAACATCTTGGGTTCGATAGAGATGAAAAGATCTTCTAATTAGTGTTGTTGCCGTTGTATTGGATTTTGTACTGGAGCAATAGGTTGGTGAGTCGCTGATCTCATTTTGTACCTCTACCATATCTCCATAAACAAATCCTTGCACAGAACGGGAGAGGCAGAGCTGGACAAATCTCTCTTTTCAGTTCTTGTGTCCTTGCTTTTTCATTGTGAAATAACATTAGGGATGGAAGCTTTGTCTAAAAGATCATAATGTGCGATCCAACATTTAATGGTGAGGAAGAACTCTTTATTTTGTTGACTTTCTTGTCAATAGGATAAAGATATCTAGTCCTATAAAGTAACAATTATGTCAATATCCTTCTTGTTACATAAAACAAACGTAATTAAGTACTGGTTCTTTGACAAAAGATTTTGAAAAACAATCTCCAACAGTTGTCTCGTTCACAAATTGGTAGTCCATCAACTACCAACATGGCACCGAGCGAGGTACACGATAGTTGCTCCTTGGATATGATAGGTGGAGATGCAAATAATTGATAGCAATATCACTTGTCCAAAAATTGGACAATGGTTTACAATTAATTGAAGATATGTTCTTCTTGCTGCGTTTTTGGGACATTAATTGTGCAAAATATTACTCTAATAACAAAATGGCTTAGATGGAATCAGCTAGCTGTTTGGTTGGGAATACAAATAAGTATAATTTAATAGACTATAAATATGGTTTAATCACTATCAAAGTCTATACAAACCGAGTTGGTGAGAGTGGTCCAATTATTGAATTTGATACCAAAAAGGAAATAGAAAAGGCAGCTATCATGCCAAAACTCCACCTATCATTGAAGCTCCCCTCTTTCTCTTCCCTTCCTTTCCTGTTCTTTTTCCTCCCTTTTCTCCACTCTCTTTACCAATCCTATTTACTTTCTCTTTCTCTTTTCACTTTCCCCTTCTTCCATAGTAGCAAATCGTGACAGTGCTGGTGGATTCATCGTTGGTCGCTATGGTAGCTTGCATGAAGCTCTTTATTTTCCATTCCTTTGTGATTTTGACAACAATCTTTTTGTAAATATAAAATCATTAAAATCGTAGAAGAGTTTTGACAAGGACACAACGTAGTTTGCAAGAAAAAATTAACAAGTAAATTTGGGGCCTTCGCTAACATTTTTATTTTTAAACAACTTTTTTTCTCATAAAATTTATTCTTTATATCATAAACACGTTTTACTATCATCTTTTCCTTCTTTCAATTACCTTATTTTTTATTGCATTTACATCCGATCATAAAAAATTATTTGGCAATATGGTCTTGATTTGGTTGGAGGAGCAGCGGAGCTGCGCCATGCTTGGGTAGTGGTGTTTGAGGGTTGAAGCAAAGGATGGAAGATAGAAAAAGGTTAAAAAAAAAAAAAAGAAAGATAATGAAACACAATGAATTACAATATAAACGTTTCGCGGATATTATCTATGCAGCAAGTCTAAAAATCCCTCTGCATTTAATTGTTTATCATCTTTTATGACAATTGAACCTAAACATGGCATGTTGGGTGTAATGGTACACTTTAGATCTCAACTAAGGACATCATAGATCCAAATGTTGGAGTAGAAGTCTATGTAAAGGTTTGTTTAGCAAAATAAATCTTCCTCCAACAAGACGGATACTCACAAATTTAGGACCCAGTGTAAGATGATGGAAGTTGATTTTAACCCTTTCCTCCAAAATTCAGAGGGGAAATAAAGAAGGGGAAAAGGAAGACACGAGGCCCACGTAATCAATTATATGGTCAAAGTGATTGACAATAACATTTGATTGAAATCACTAATACAGACAAACTGGGCATTTTCCCCCTTAGAAATAACAGAGAGAATGAAGACATGCGCCAACTAAACGCTACGCATCATTAACAAGTTCCTTAGATCTTCTTTGAGCAGCGTTACATTGTTGACTAGCAACAAGGGAAGAAATCTCTCCGTTTCTCCTCAACATAACATCAAGTTGCATACTCAACCCCCAAAACTCTAGTCCTAAAATCTCTAATCTCTTAATGGCAAGTATGAAATTATCAATCTCTAATATAAACCATTAGCAGTTTTGGTTTAGAATACCACAATTATGGGTGAAAACATTTTAATTTGCGGGAAAAAAAAGAAGAAATTAAACAAGAAAAACACATCAAAGCCATGCCCTTTTCAGATAATAGTAGATTTAATAAACTCAACGAGGCTGTCCAAGTTATTATACGAAGTACCACCTTGAGTAACAGCCTTTCTTGCCAATTTTGCCATGGCATCTGCCCTTCTCAAGAATTCATCCTTCCTCACGTGCATGAGGTCTGTCACCATTTTCTGGATGATGACTCTGTCGCATGTATCTTTCATGTCCAATCCAATCTTCCAAATTTCACTCACGAACCTGCTATTGATCGTTTGGTCGGCAAAATATGGCCAACACAACATTGGCACGCCGGCCGCCATACTCTCCAGAGTCGAATTCCAACCACCATGGGTCAAAAATCCTCCAACAGAAGGATGATTCAAGACTGCTAGCTGCGGGGCCCAACCCACCATATAACCCCTTGCTTTTGTAGCCGTTTCTAGCTCGGCTGGAATCTTACCGCCGCCGGCTTCTCCCATAATGGAATCAGGTCT
Source organism: Coffea humblotiana (assembly GCA_023065735.1). Lineage (NCBI taxonomy): Eukaryota > Viridiplantae > Streptophyta > Magnoliopsida > Gentianales > Rubiaceae > Coffea > Coffea humblotiana. The sequence continues at coordinate 5,287,512 of CM041209.1, read as the reverse complement.
GAGGACCCACAAGAACCTCTGCCCACTATTCACCAGTCCGTACCAAAATTCCAGGAGTTGCTCACTTCTCACAACCGTAATGCTCCCGAAGCTGACGTAAATTACTGATTTCGGAGGCTGTGAATCAAGCCAGTCCAAGCAGCTCCTGTCTTCTTCCCATAAACTGGCTGAAGAAATTAAAGTTTCAGTCTCCGTTGCTTTTGCTCCCAGCCTGGCCGTCAGGTGGAAATGATTTGGTCCGATTGTGTATAATCTTGGCATGTGTTTACGAATGTGAGATAATATTGGTCCCTCTAAGTCTTCAAAAGTGTTCAGTATCACCGCCTGGGCTCGCGGGGTTTGCTGAGTCTCCGTTTTGATTATTTGGAAAGTAGTGTCGTCCAGATCGTTGACACGATAAAAACCAGGCAGGTCCCGACGCCGAAGAATATTTTCCATTCCTGGGACGCTTTTGACTGCCAGTTCCAGTCCATGTCCTGCATATTTGGGTGTGCCGTCAACCTCTTGCATGTGATAATAACTTAATAAGGGGTATACAGCCAAATGATAGCAAATTCACCAAATTAATTTATGCTAAAACTTGCTGCACCTGATCAATCTGTCAATATAGATATATCAACGACAATAGACCCAATGAATGACACACTTTGATGTAAAAATCGACGCGTGATCAAATTTTGTACTCCACTACCTTTAACGGGTATTTCTCCAGCTTCAATGACTTGAGGTATACAAAAGCAGGCCCAAAATGAGCAGGCGCTAACGGTGCGAAAATAGATGAGGGCAATTCCGTTCTCTTCAGCAAAATCACCGGCAAAACTCAAGACTCCATCAGCTATGATGCAAGTAACAGGCCTTCGGGTACCAGAAGAAGCAAAGCAACTTTTCTCGATCATCATCCGCTTAAATAGCGGCCCTGTCACCATTTTTATAGCGGGCATGATATCCACAAATCCCTCACCTGCTCTGGGGTGGTCATCTGGAAGCCCATCGGATATGGTTTGGAAAGAAAAGCCAGGATAGCGAGCAAAACGCAACGACATGTTAGTGTGCTTGAGGAGGCGGTTATGGCAAAAGTCGGAGACAATGTAAGTTACGTCTAATCCAGCGAGACAAAGAAGTTCCGCCAGCCTGAGCATGGAGTTGACATGGCCCTGGATTGGCAAGGGAAATATGAGAACATGAGGTGGTAAGTTTGCTTTTTCAGAACCCATTTGCAACTTCAGTTTCTCTTAGCACAGACGATCCTAGTCGTCGAACGGTTAAACAACTCATACTCTGATGATTTTGATCATAAAACGATCAAAGTCAACCCTCCTTGATTATGCTAATAAAATACTAGGAGATCTCATTGGTCGGTTGGTGGATCAGAGGCCTCGAGAGGTGTGAGGTCATGAAGTCTCTCATCAGTAAGTTATTGCCATTAACAACTACGTCCTGTTTTTCCAATTTATTTATTTATTTTTTGGGAAGAAACTATTAACCAGTCCATCATCGGTGTTTTATTATTTGGAGAAATGAGCAAGTGACATGCCCCGGTGGTTCCTCATTTCTGGGCATAAGAGTTGATACTGTCGAAATTTAACACTAATACATGTTGATTTTAACCGCCGCTATACAATAGAATCGTATATTCAAAGTAACAACTACGTCCAGTTTTTGCAGCTTCAAGTCGTGGCAATAGTTGCTCACAATAACTAGTCCTCTCCTCTTTTAGGAGCCTCAGTACAGTAGGATCTGAAAGGATACTTCAGGCAGGGATAATTGATTTGATTTTACTACTAAATAAGCGGATCCACGATGCTTCACAGCTTAGGATCTTGTGCACTCATGACTTACAATTACCAAATTCCAAGAATGAGCGCGTGTAGACATGAATTCTTCAAGTTTTCTAACACAAAATGTAGTTTGAGCCGGTGAATTTCCGTGATCAATTTTCTTCAAGGACACATGAACTGAACAAAATTAAATGACATTTGTAGTTTTATTGGACTGAGATTAAAAAGGTTCTTTTTTACTTCCCCATTTCCAACTCTCCGCCGTACGGCCTTGTTTCAGAATTAATGACTCAAGTTGGCGTTACATGGAAGGATACATAGAGCGAGAAAAGCAGTTTGTTTTTTCCCCCCGAAGAAATTATAATATACAGCCGCTGAGCCGCCTGCTTCAACTAGCTATTTTTCCCGTCTGCAAAGTCGACAAGCGAAGACGACTTCGGCAGATTACCAAAGTTTACTACAGATAGATAGGTAATAGTATGACTTTATCTTTTCTTAAGGTTGTTGAGAGTGAATATTAGTCATTGCTAAATTACTCAATATCTCTAGCTATATATATATATATAGAGAGAGAGAGAGAGAGTTAATATGGGCATTTCACCTTATGTCGGGCTTTTCTTGCTTCCATCGACAATCCATTGGGCCTCTTCTAATTAAGTGGTCGCCGCTCGACAATAAACCATAAGCCCAAAAAATATATGAGATACACAATCAACAGATATCTCCGGAGACACGTGGACCGTTCGAGTGGACACCGTTCTGGTGGAGTGTGAAACCAAAATCTCGAAGCTCCTGGAAGTTTGTAGAAGGTGACTAGGCTTTTTCCATTTTTGGTGCGATAAGAATGTTCTAGACAATACCGGATATAACCGTCATCATCTGCCCCCTGTATATATAGCTCTTCTTCGTGCCTTCCACCCTCAGGCAGAATTAGTCATTGCCTTAGAGAATTCCGTAAAATCCACCCAAGTTCTCAAACCAAATAGTCTAGAGCACAATTCTCTTGCAAAATTCTGATGGCTTTGGTTCCGAGCATCTTCGGCGGCCGGCGAAGCAATATCTTCGATCCTTTCTCTCTCGACATATGGGATCCGTTTGAGGGCTTTCCGTTCTCGAGGACTCTAGCCAACATCCCCAGCGGCACTGATCGTGAAACGGCTGTTTTTACTAACGCCAGGGTCGACTGGAGGGAGACCCCAGAAGCCCACATCGTTCAGGCTGATCTTCCTGGGCTTAAGAAAGAGGAGGTCAAAGTCGAGGTGGAAGATGGTAGAATCCTGAAGATCAGCGGAGAGAGGAGCAGGGAGCAGGAGGAGAAGACTGACACTTGGCATCGTCTGGAAAGGAGCAGCGGCAAGTTTATCCCGAAGCTTCAGGATGCCGGAGAATGCAAAGACAGAGGAAATTAAGGCGAGCATGGAGAATGGCGTGCTGACCGTTACTGTGCCTAAAGTGGAGGAGAAGAGGCCTGAAGTTAAGGCCATCAACATTTCTGGTTAAAACTTTGATGCATATGTATATTGGGCACCGTGAGTTGTTTTCGTGTGTATCTTTTATCATAATTAAAAATCCTGCTTTGTAGAATCAGCTTGGAGAAGTAATGCACATCGTGTGCTCTGCTCTGCAGTGTAATGTTAATTTGCTTTTGTTATTATATGGCTCTTAATATTATCTTAGTACCAATCGTTTTCTCTGACCAAAATCTGTTGCTGCAATTAATTGGACGCTCCCTACCTATATACATTCATCACTTGTTTTACTAGCGGCTGCTCAGGGACATGTTTGTAGTCTTTTCCAGAGATATGGAAGTACTGCTGCAATTGGAACTTCTGGAAAGTAAATGTATCTTATTACGTGGTTGGGATTATAGAACTTAAATGCATTGGCTTTAACGTATTCAAAGATAAGAATGCTGATTCTTCTCTTTTTTTTGTATTGGCTATTTTTGAGATTAACGTGGGGGTGATGTAGCGAGACAGAGGAAACATTTTTTTGGGTAGGGTAAGATAAACCCAATTTCTGCTGGTCACGAATGATTCATTCATGAATGCTGACAATAATGGATCCCGAATGTGTCCATTAATTATACGAAGTTAATATTCAATTAAATGCTATACCTTTTTTGTATTTTTTGTGGCACTAACATGGTATTGCGAAAATGCGGACAGAACATGGCGGGAAAAGTGCTAAAGATAGTCACATCAACAATTTGCTGGCAAGAGCAAACGAAAGATTTTGACTAAATTCTTAAAATATTGGTTAAAAAAAATTGCACAAGTACGAATTTGACATGGGTATTTTCCCATTGTACAAGCAAAAAAAACTCTTAAAACCCAAAATGGAGCACATCAGCCGTTGGAATTTTTTAGAATTCTGAACAGAACTTGGGGCTGATGTGTACTTGTGCGAATTTTTTTTTTTTTACTAATATTTTAAAATTTGAGTAAATCTTATATACATTGACAGTACATGCACTATCACTATTTAATTTATGATATGCGTGCAAAATTTGAATTTTAAATTTAAATTTATATAATTGTTATTCATCCAACATTGACAGTGTAGGAAAGATTAATCCTTAAAAATTTAGTCCAAGATTTTGTTTAATAAAGGGAGAATGTTCAAACAACGGTTAAGCAAAAAAAAATAATAATAAAAACGAATGATACGAACAAACGTAAAATCAGAGTTTTGGAGATTGAAGTTTAATAGATGATAATTAATAACTAAATATTCTTTAATAATACAAGAAAAAGGACAAAGAAAAACATGAAAATTAATTCACAAAACGAAAATCAGATAAACATCAACTAAATTTAACAAATGAAATTTAACCCTATACAAATTAACACAAAAAATTTAAGATACAAACTTAGAATGAGAACAATTCACAAATTAATAATCATCAAAAGATTTTCTAAAGCACAAAATTAAAATAAGTGTAATTGTTGGAATAATTAATAATTACGAATTAAAATATAAAAGAATTGTAAAGAAAAATTTAGACTTGAAAAAGGTGAAGCTTCGTAAAGAATGGATATTTGAAACGAGTTGAACCAATTTGGGAATGAATGGATGCTTGCTTTGCTTGATTTTTAGATCGTTGGTTTAGGTGCTGGCTTTGATTAATACCTCAACAATCATGTATAAATAGAATTCTAAATATGATTGAATTTCCTTTTATTTGTCAATTGTTTCCAATTTGTATAGTATTTTCCTTACCTTTACTAATGTATATGCGCTAAATGCATTAAAGTTATAATAATAATATTTTAATGTAAGGAAACTAGGACGAGTTATTATAGGATGCGTTTTAAAAAGAGAAATCAAAGAAGACAAATATGTTAAACTTGTTGAAGGGAACAATAATGTGATAAGAGTTCCAATTTGACTTAACATACAAATTCACTTCTTCATTTTACAGGTGTACCATATATGAGAAAAAATATACATCAGAAAAGGGCAAAAAAATGTACAGCTTTACCGGTTTAAAAAGTACAAAATGTGTGTCACCATTTTTTGTTTCTGGTTTTTTTTTTTCCAAGAATTTTGCTTGTATGATTTCGTTGCTTCAAATTCTAAAAAGTCTCGATAAACCCAGAAAGTCCATAACAACGCAACGGATCTTCTGTGCCACTCTCTATCCTACTTTTATTATATTATTATTCCTCCTACATAAATATCATGTTTTAGTTCTTTTTGTTTCCTTAAGATCTAATAACTATTAATTGAGTAATACACAAAATTTAACAAACTCAAAAAATCAAAATGCATAAAAAAATGAGACTTTTATGAATTTTCTGCTATATTTTTTAATTTTCTATTATATATTGATTTTTTGAAACTACTGTATTTATTTTTTACTCAATTAATAGTTATTAGATCTTAATGAAATAAAAAGAACTAAAATATGATATTTATATAAAAGAAATAATAATATAATAAAAATAGGACAGAGAGTGGCACAGAATATTGGACAGAAGATCCGTTGCGCATAACAAAACAGCCCAAGAGTACCACTTGGGATCCTCGGTGACATATTCTCTATGCCAATCCAATGCCACCTCTAATATTGCGCCAAGTGTCCTGTTATTATTTGCACTTTAATTTTCTAATAATCCTGTTATTATCCACTTATTTATGTTGTTCAGTTTTTTTGGTCAACTTTAATTTCAATTGTATTTTCAGTTTTGAGTATTATTGTGTTATATTTTACTTGTCTGTTTATGATTTGTAAAGGAAGTTATAGTTTGTCGGTTAATTTTGATTCAAAGTTTTAGAGGGTAGAGAAAACTTGTGTTAAACCAGAATCAATTTGAATTATTAGAAATTAAAATGCAAATAATAACAGAACACTTAACGCAATATTAGAGGTGACATTGGATTGGCATAGAGAATATGTCACTGAGGATCCCAAGTGGAAGAGTACACCGGGCCTCAATTCCCAAAATTTTGACATCTCCAAATGTCAACCTAATGTCCAGAGTCTTCTAGCCATTTCAACCTAATGTTTAGTTGCTCTATTTGCTGAATGTCTTATCCTCAATTAAATTTTTCAACTAATGTAAAAATTTGTTTTATTCGATGTTTCGTTAGGTTCCTTTTGATACTGTACTTTAGATGGGTCATAATTGACAGTAACTGGTAAATTGATAGTAAAATTTTGGGCTTAGTGGTTGTTGCGTGTATTTTTCACCCGCTTAATTTGGCCATTTGTGGGATATCGTGGAGTGCTTTTGAAATGAATGCAAGAATTGTGTCCTTATGTGAACAAATACACTTTCACTTTTGTGCTGATCAGGTACAATATTTTGACTTACTCATATGTTCCTGATGAACTAGCCAAGTACAAGTTTATATACTTTGCGGGGATTAACTTGTGTTGTTCGATTGATTTTGAGCATAGTCTTTTTTTAGGGTAAAAAACAAAAAAATTCCTGTGATAAATTTAATATACAGAAAACCTCTCATGATTTTAAAGCATACAACACAACATCTCATATTTTGAACTAAATTATAAAGGTGGCGGAATCCATTAAACTTAACGAAAATGAATTTTTCAAACTGTTTACTTTCACTTGCATCAAAAAGAAAAAAATTATTTTGTTGAAGAACTTCCTTCGTCTTCTAGGCAGAAAACTATAACAGTGGCAATAGGTTGTGGGAATTGTAACGGTAGAAATAGGATTTGGGAATTGTAATAAAGTTGTGTAAATAAAGAAAACTAAAAAAAAAGATAGAAGAAGAAGTTAATAGCCTTTCTTTTTTATGTGCCACATTAACAGATATAATAAGTGAAACTACGTAATTTTGCATTGAATAGGAAATTGGACAGAGGATCCCGTCTAATAAATTGATTGCCTAACGGAAGTGAAAATCCAAAAAAAGAAAGAAAGAAGAAGAAGTCAGACAGCCTTTCTTTTTTATATATCACGTCAACAGATATAATAAGTGAAATTATGTAATTTTATACTGGACAAAAAAATGGACAGAAAACATTCGACAGAGGATCCCGCAAAAACTCCAGGCTCTGCCTCTCCTCTTTGATATAAATATGAACCTCCTCCATCGGCTTCTGTCGTCGATAAGAATTGATCGAAGCTCTCAGTACAATCAGCTCTCTTCTTCAAAAGCCGTGATACATAAAAAAACATCAGCGTCGTCATCAATTTTCCTCAAAAACATCCGAAATGTCGCTCATTCCAAGCCTCTTCGGTGGCCGACGGAGCAACGTGTTCGACCCATATTCCCTGGACGTTTGGGACCCTTTGTAGGCTTGGCTTTCCCAGACGCTAGTCTGGCCAACGTCCCAAATACAGCAAGCGAGACATATGCATTTGCTAGGCCCCGCATTGATTGGAAAGAGACCCCGGAAGCCCACGTCTACAAAGCCGATCTTCCGGGGCTGAGGAAGCAGGAAGTGAAGGTGGAAGTTGAGGAATGCCGGGTGTTGCAGATTAGCGGAGAGAGGAGGCGGGAGCAAGAGGAGAAGAATGACAAGTGGCATATGGTAGAGAGGAGGAGCGGGAGATTCCGGCTCAGGTTCAGGCTGCCGGAGAATGCCAAGGCGGATCAGGTGAGGCCTAGCATGGAGAATGGTGTGCTCACCGTCACTGTGCCGAAAGAGGAAGCGAAGAAGCCTGAGGTTAAGGCCATTAAGATCTCTGGCTAAATGCTTTTAGGTGGCTAAGCCTAGTGGAAGTTTGTCTTTGTCTTGAAATGGTTGAGATGTCTCCGTCTGCCTGCATGACTGTGGTTGCTGTATGGATGATGATGAATTTTGTTTAAATGAGTCGTGAGTGAGTGAGTAGGCTTTGGTTTGTTTTGAAATGAAGCATCGATAAATACTCAATTCTTGCCACCGCCTTCTAATGAGCAGGCTAAATGAACTCACCTTGGAATGGATTCTACGTTCAGCCAAAAGAATGGAGTGATTGTGATGCTGAATCAGGAATTTAAAGGAGGAGGGAGGTTCTTGACATTTTAAACCTTCACTTCTTAGGATCTCCAAGTGTTAGTAGCGGCAATTGATTTCAGAATTTTCACAACAGAGAAACATTGACTGGATGAATTACGGCTTCCTCCTAGCCAAGACGTTGTCATCGTAGATTGCGTGAATTGCTTTCCTCCGTAAACAATCAATTCGAGAATCAGACTGAACACTCAAGCCCATATTTTCTCTAGTATCCAACGGTAATTTGATGCTCTGTTCTCGGTGAGTTCATTTAGCTGCCAGCCAATTCGCTAATCTCTTTCACCTGCTTCTTTAGAGCATGAATGACGGTTTAATATCAGAATAAATCAATGTAGGTGAAAGAAATTCAGGGCGCCGTAAGTACATTTGCTGATACCCCCGCCATCAATCATTCTGTTCCTTCTTCATATCCCATCTTGTCAATCAATAGCAGGCTAGAGATGCAAATAAACTCTCCCTCTTTTAGGCCAACTCCAAATTTTACTGGTAGAAAGTCTTGCTTACCAGAATGGGCTGTCAAATCTATCGTAAACACTTTTATCAATGGCCACACAACTTTTATTCATCTTTCGGCAGGTATAAATCCAAAGTTCAAAACCCAACATCAAAATCAAAATTTTAAGAAAAAAATTGATCAATTGTTAACATATTAGACTATCCAATTTGCTAGCTACTTACTGCGTTGTAACATTAGATGTAAAGTCACTAATCTCACAAGAAACTAGTCCAAAAAAGGCTAGAATGTGATACTACCAAATTATAACCCGTAGTTCGAGTCATACTCTGATTGCCATTAGACAGTAATACACCACCCGCTTCCTCTAGCACTAACAGAAGCGAACGCATCCACATCCATTCCACTGACGGAATTGGCCTATTGGACCCTAAAAAAACTTACTACTATGGACATATGCTCTAGTAAGACGGGAAAAAAATAAAAAGAAAGAAAGACAAGGACGCAGACATAACAGAAACGACGACTCGGAAATCAGCCAGAAATTTCAATGGACTTGACATCAGACTTCCTGATTTCTGCTTTAGGGACAGTGACGGTCAGAACCCCATTCTCCATCGATGCCTTGACTTGTTCCACTTTAGCATTTTCAGGGAGCCTGAACCTCCTCATGAATTTCCCGCTGCTCCTCTCCACCCTGTGCCACGCGTCGCCCTTGTCCTCGATTTCCCTCTTCCTCTCCCCACTGATCTGCAAGATCCTATCGTCCTCCACCTCCACCTTGACTTCCTCCTTCCTCAGCCCCGGCACGTCGCCTTGAACACGTGAGCATGTGGGGTCTCTTTCCAGTCGATGCTGGCGTGGGCAAAAGAGGCAGTCTCAGATGAGGAGGAAGGGAAGGTGGTGGCGGAGTTGACCGGAGAATGGGCTGAAGTCGGAGTTGAACGGCCAGCCCTGAAATGGGTCCCAAATTTCATCGGGAGTATTGGATCGGCGGCCGAAGAAGCTTGGAACCATCCACATTTTTTGCTCTCACTCTCAGTGTGTTTATGGGTTGTTCTTTTAGCGAAATCCGCAGTGAAAAATCAACGGGTTGATCGAGACGGTAGGAGATAGACTTGGCCCATTTTTTATAGTGTTTTGGATAAAATTGTGGCGAGTTGCAGAAAGTTCTCGAACAAGTTGTCTCGCGTCTTTTCATTTTCCCTTTTTCATTATCGGTTTAATTGCTAATAGTATTTTTTTTTTGGCCGAGATTACTCGAGTGCCCATTCAAAAATGTCTATGGTTCAAGTAAATAGGGTAGTAATTTTCAATTTTGGGGAGAGAGCATAAAAAATTTGGAATTTTCTGGTACCTTAATGAATTTGTCACACTAAACTTTTTCTGAAAATCGGATTTTCACTTTCTAATGCATGGTAAGTAGGGGTTCGACTTTCGTCATATTTCGTATTGATGTCGCCAAAGTGGTGCCCTACCGACTAATACTAAAATAGTTTAAATATCTACATTGTTAAAAAAAAATAAAAATAAATAAATCTGGCAAATATTTTTGTTAAAGAAAATACCAAATTCGTTTCACTTTGCTCGTAAACATTGACCTATCAATCAAATTGGGGTGCAAGTTAAAACAAACGCACATTTATTACTTTCTAGCAGTAGAGCAATAGATTTTTAACTCACAATTCTTTTTGTTAATGTGATAAGACTCCCTCCATTTAGTGTAACTCTTTCTTATTAATGTTCTATATTCGGGTGTATCAGTGCTATCGAATATTCTAATGATTAAGTGATAAAAATAAGATAAAGGAAGCCCAAATAATCGAGTTACCATGTTGGTGCACGAGAAGCATTGAATTATCTCAAAGATATGTGTGTGTTGTGTTGTATATATATATATATATAGATAAAACAACTTTAGAAAAAACAAAGGGAAAATCGTTCAAAACATCCCTCATATTTTATAAGATGACTTTTTCGTCCCTCACTTTAAAAGTGTAATTTTACGTCCCTTATAAATTCACATTGACCAAATTTTGATCCTTACCTAGGTTTTCTGACTAGTTTTTGGTCGGAATTCACCACATGCCTTGCACGCGATCATATTTTAAGGGCAAATTTGTCAAATTAAATTTTATATAATTCGATTTCATAATCCCTCACATTTCATAAAATAAATTTTTTCGTCCCTTACATTTCACAAAAATGAATTTTTTCATCCTTCACATTTTTCAAAATGAATTTTTTCATCTTTTATTGATCATGGTGTATGAATATATTTTTTTTAAAATCCATGTATATATTTATTTGATTTCACCTGAACAGTATGAATAGCATGTGAAATTAATAAAAATATATTACACACTATTCGTATTGCTCAAGTGAAATCAAATAGATATAATACATTGGTTTAAAAAAATTGTTAGTTTTTCAACTTATATTCCATTTTCTTTTACTCAAAGTTTGAAAATAAAGAAGACATTTAAATCCTAAGTATTATCGAGTGTTTATAAAGAGGACCCATTAATTAGATGACCTTATTATACAATTCAATAAATAAATTATTACCAAAAGAGAATGTCACAAATATTGAATAGGTTCAAATAGTGAAATCATATAAATATATACATGGGTTTCAAACAAAAATTATTAGTTTTAAACCCTATATAATATCTATTGAATAGCATGTGTATAACAACGATTAGCATGTTTAAATGAAATTCAATAGAGATAAATTACATGTTATTCATACTGTTCAAGGTAAAATCAAATAGACATATACGCGGGTTTCTAGAAAAAAACCTATTCGTATACATGATCAATGATGGATGAAAAAATCATTTTGAAAAATATGAGGGATGGAAAAATTTATTTTTTTCAAATGTGAGGAACAAAACAACTCATTTTGTAAAATGTTAGGGATGAAAAAATTCATTTTGTGAAATATGAGGGGATATGAATCAGATTATGTAAAAATTTGATTTGACAAATTTTGCCTTTAAAAATGATCACATGCGAAAAACTAGTCGGAAACCTAGGTAGGGACCAAAATTTGGTCAATGTGAATTTGTAAGGGACGTAAAATTACACTTTTAAAAGTGAGGGACGAAAAAAGTCATCTTGTAAAATGTAAGAGACGTTTTGAACGATTTTCCCAAATTTAAATTTAAATTTAAAAATTCAGATTAGTTCCATGGTGATATTTGTCTTACACTTCCTCTTATGTTTGTTGTTGTGATTTTTTTTGAATTAATCTTTTATATACCATCTTTGTTGTTGTGATTTTTTTTGAATTAATCTTATAAACACTGACAGTGAAAAATACACTATCACCATTGGACGCTTGACAACTGTATAAATTTGAACTTCAATTTAAAATTTGAATTAGTTGTCAAGTATCCAACAACTATACAAAATCTGAATTCAATTTAAAAATTTAGATTAGTTGTCAAGCATTCATAGTGATATTGTATATACTATTAATATATGTAAGATTAATTTTTTTGTATTTTTTAATAGAAATGAGAGGTTTCGAAAACATTTCCTCCCCCGGTATTACCCAAACTATCCCTTCCCCCTATTGTGACTCGTGACATATATAAATATATAAATATAAATATATAAATATAAATATAAATATATATAATATATATATATATATTTGCACTTTGCTTTGTAAACCACATCAGCTTTGAGATGTTGAAGTTCTAATTTTGCTTTTTTATTTCATTTTTCAATTCTTCTTCACTCAACCTATCACGCATTTTTGGAGCTGCAGTTTTTGTTTCTTCTTTGGGAGATTAAGAGCTACGCACATGGTAGATTCCGGCCAAAAAACTAGTCGGAAATCTAGGTAGGGACCAAATTTGGTCAATGTGAATTTGTAAGGGACGTAAAATTACACTTTTAAAAAGTGAGGGACGAAAAAAGTCATCTTGTAAAATGTAAGGGACGTTTTGAACGATTTTCCCAAAAAAAAAACTTGTGATGTTCAATCCTTGAATTCTAAGTCATGTATGGGCACATCTAGGGCTGATGCTAGACTGAATAACTTGACCGAACTCGCAAGCTACTTGTTCAGCAGCTTGACTCGAGCTCATTTTGACCAAGTTTGAACTGCTTAATCGAAGCAATGAGTCAAGCTCGAGTTTTAACATTTTGCGCTCGAAAATTCGACGAGCCTAATTGATCTTTTTTATAAGATATATTTTAATTTTTATTATTGTGAAATATCAATAATATCCTTTATTCAAAATTATATATAAAATATTAATTTTTATTACGTGAGTTTGATTAGGCTTGATTGAGTTCGAATAGGCTCGATTGAGCTTGATTTGAATTGATTACATTTAATTAAACTCGAGTTCGAGTAACGTAAATTGATGTCGAGTTCGAGTTCGAGCTCGAATTCTAAAAGCTCGACGAGCTCGGAGCGCGATCTCGAGTTTTGTTATTTACCTCGAGCACTACTCAAACTCAACTTGACTCGAACGCACCCTAGGCATATCTATAATAATGTCATACAGTGTACTGTATCGTGGTTCTGTATGTACAAAAATAACCACAGGCTAAATTTACAATTCCTCGTCGTCATCTTCGATTGTTTCTAGATCATCCTCATCGATGGCCGCAACTTTTGCAGCACTCTTTGCTGCTGCACTGACTCTAGAAGAAGCATTTGGTCGAACCTTGAAGGGCGATTTTGCATTTCGTGATACCCTGCTGCTAGGAACAATGGCACAGCCTTCATCTTCTTTCTTCAAGTCGGCTGGAGGCAGAAAGCAATCAATGCTGAGTCCCTTTATGTTGAAATCAACTTCTTCAATCGTCCAAACCTCTTCCATCCGCGTCCTGGTGTGGCTTTCAGAGTTTTCTCCGAACCTCAACAGCGATACGCATGTTCTTCCAGCATGGGCTACGTTAACACCATCAATAGTCCGATAATCTTGTATCGTGGATTCCATTGTTGTCTCCCATAAAACGTCGTTTCCAGGGGCTTTTATTCTCAGGAGATGAGAGTCTTCCAGCTGGACTAGCAGGCCTGTTCTTTGGCTGAAGTAGCCCCAAACACTATGTCTGATTATTTCCACATTGCTGCTGCTTCGGGCTCTGAGTGTTGAAGGATCTGCCTCGAGTTTTAGCACAAAGCAATCCTCATCATAGACAGTCTTCTCACCAGTGCAGATGGAATTGGGAGAATAAGTTGGCCGTGGACCTTGGATCAAGACCCTGTTGGAGGATGATTCAATAGAATCGATTAGCTCAATTTCTTCAATAGTAATTAACCCACAGAATAGTTTATCTTCAATAGTAATTATATCTTGAAAATTAGCTTAATTTTCAAGAGATTCCATCCAGCACCAAGAAAAACAATTAAGTCAAATGGGTTTGCCAGCTTAAGACAGTGCAAGATCCACGAAATGGGCCTGAACCAGTGAAGTCCTCCGCCTGACTAGCTAATTGCATTTCAGCAGGGGGAGGACCACTTGATCCAATTTGATGTGCACCAATTAATTGACGCTTTACCAAACCGTGTAAATGCAATTCTTACAATTTTTGCTTGGACCAAATGAAGGAGCTTTCATACCGGAATAAAATGGGCATAGACCAATTGATGACGATGATTGTACTCCAAGTCTCCAACGGAAAGCGGAAAGAATTATTTTAAGCTAGTCCAACTTGGAATTGGGTCCACTAGAAGATAGACTTGGAAAAGATTGGAATTGAACTAGTTTATTGGGTGGTTAAGAACGTGGATGGTGGAACTCAAACCGATAGACTTGGAGCCGGACCTTTTTAAAGTCAGCATCCAATTGGATTTTGTTGTAGCCTGTAGGTTCCAGTTTTCCAGATAGATGAAAGCGATGCCGTGCCTTTCCTCCTCTGAAGATAACAAAAACGGAGGAACTGTCCATTTTTGAGAAAAATTTTCAAACATCCAATGCATATTTTCCCATTCACACCTAACTTTTGTTAGGTTTAATCCTCGTCCAAGGACATGATACTCAGCTGTAAGCGTGAAGAAAACCACACTTCTTGAACTAGTTTTTAGGGGTGGGGAATTCAACAGCACTCAATATTAATATCGAGTTCCGTCACAACTAACTCCTCTCAATAAAGATATGATCCAACCTAAGGTCGATGATGTGTGAGGTAGAAATCGTTAAGTTTATCTCACATCGGTTTGGTTGAAGTAAGAGGGTCCAATAGTACCCAACAACTTTGATGAAGAGTGACCTCAATTTCGTTGTTCAAGACAAAGGAGTGACCTACTTCTCAATCTTGCCGGTTAGTTCAATTCTTGCTACTCAAATAATTACTTGCTCTTATGCAATTAAGTGCAATTAAGCAACTATCAAATTACAAGCGAATTTGTTAAAGACAACTAAGAAAACACAATTTGGAAAGGTGACACGTAAAATTAAAAGAGGACAAGAAAAGTTAAAAAGACTATAAGTACCTGCAAGGAACGACGGAGAGGCCTGGGTGGACCGCGAGATGCATGGGAATGATGCCATGGGGTCTGCCTCCAAGCCACCTTGCCATCACTACCAGCACTGATCTTACAACCAGAAACCACTAATTCCAGGCTCCATAAATCGGGCATTTTCTGCCACAACACAAATCCTCCCACTTCCCCTGGTCCACTTTTCGTGCTCTTGAGCTTCGAAGCCTTACCGTTACTCAGACCTTCCCCGGCAACAACTTCTGTTGTGGCCAGCTTGACTTTTCCCATCGCGTACATGCTATGGATTGAGTTTAAAGCATTTTCTCCTCCCGCAGCTGCTATGTACTGTTGCACTATGTATTTAGCCATTGAAGTCTCCTGCAAGGATAACAGAATTATAAGTCTCGTCGTACGTGACAAGGAATCGGTACTGTGTAATGGAGAAATTATCGCTGATTCTAATTCTGGCTCTGGTAGAAAACCAAACACGGGTTTAGTGGTAGTAAAAGGACTTACAATGGGGTGGTTTTTGATGCTTTGGCTAAAAGAATAGCGATCAGAGCAGATGGGCAGGGGGACTAAAGGAGCGCCAACGACACCGAGCAGGAGCTGAATCTCCGTGTTTCGGCCACCAAAGAAGGAAACAGGTGACCTTTCAGCATGGGACTTCATCCAGGATTTCACGTTTTGCCAGGACCTGTTCTTGGAGGAAGCAAAAATCTCTTCCGGGATGGGAACTTCAAGCACTGTTTCCAGTGCATCTTCCCTATCCAAGTTGGGGCACAGCGTCCTCATGTCCAATTGTGTTTGGGAAGCCAATTAAGAAAGAGTAAGATGTGAAGAGGAGTCTGGAACGAACAGGTTGGGAAGTTAAAAGGGGCCTTTCTTTCTGTTTTTTTCTTGCGTTTGGTACCGGGAGAAATGGGAAGAAGGAAGGAAGTAAAGAGGGAAGAAATGTTGTCTTTGATTGAAAGGCAGGGTACGTATGGGATTTTTTTTTTTGGGGGGGGTTGTGGCAGCTGTTGAATACTAAGTACTGAATAGAGTAGCAAAGGACGACCAACCGACCGTGGGCCGCTTCCAACCAACGTGCTGCTACTATTTGTCAGCGTCGTGACCGCACGCTCACACACACATTCTCATCTCTTTTTCTTTCCCCCAACTGAAACTCAAACAATCTTTTACTGTTTGGGGTAATTCATTGAGATTAACTTTTTGTGTGGAATCCAGAAGGGGAAATTGGCGACATGTATTTTGATTGATTTTAATGTCTTGATAAAAGACACAGTGCGTGACATCTCTCGCTGCAGAATTGGCTGTATAGAAAATAGACTTCCTGTTGCCCTGAAATTTTCAACTAACTCCCTTTTTTTTCTTTGACAACCTGGACACATGCACAAGGCCAGACTTCCACCCGATTATGGTTTTCAATTTTTCAACGTACACATAACTCTTTTTGGTATTTGTTTTGACTTGTAAGTTGTGTTTTTTGCATGCACACCAGTTAAGCAACGAATTTGATTAATCACCTATATCTTAATCATCTTCTCTGAGAGAAATAAGCGATAAATTAGAGGAGCAGCAGCAATATTTTTATAGCAAATTTGAACCTTAATTACTCACAATTTTTTGTTTTCGTTTTGAATCTTTCACGTTATCCCTTTTTTCATAAGAATTTAAAAAGAAGAAAAGAGCGCATTGCGGTTGAATTATTGGCAACTGGGGAAAGGGTTTCTTGTAAAGGATAAGGCAATAAAGAGAGGAGAAAGAAGCCACCGATACAAAGGATTGATTAGCGGATGGATATATGGTATGCCCAGTACAGAGTATCAAACGAGCGTCAAGAAACGGATAAGTAATACAACAAAACATCTCTGGACATTGAGAATAAATTTTGTCGGCCGGAACCATCGCAATGCATATGCATCCGACCGACCACTGCTTGTATGCTGTTGGATCATATCATAGAAATTGCAGGCTTTTTGGTTAATGAGAACGACACTCAATCCAATATTCCAATTAGCTTTTGCTGGAATTAATTGTGTATCTGCAGGCATATTCATGTCTGATTCCTAATTCCTGTATCGTAGGTTATAGAGTCGGATGCGGCTTGTTTCTTTCGTGACACGTATGCTGCTGGACGTCTTCGAAAGTTGCTTCAAATTAAAAAATCTTCAATCATGCCACGCACGTTTCATCGTAAAAGTCCAAAACATCCTCCATTGAGCCATTAGCTTTTTGTCAATGGTTGTTAATACGTGATCCATCATCAGAATATCATGAAGTTAATTGATCACTGGTTAAGCTTAATCTAGTACCATTGTTTTCCTAATAGAGCCTATTGAATTGGGAATCACGCAAAAGCTCTGGAAAAGAAATGACACGAACGCCAACATCAAGCTGTGCCTTGTACGCTATCGAGAATTATGCGTCGTATGCCTTGTGGAATGGGCGACTGGATAAAATACTGGCATATCTACGGGATCAAGCTGTGACTTGCACACTACTGAGAATTATGCGCGGTATGTCTTGGGTGATTGAATAAGATACGGACATATCTACAGGATTATACAACATGCAGCTGCAATTCCTGCTTCGTCCATAGTGGATGGAATGGTTTGAACTCTGCGACTCCTTTTCAGTGGTTGGGAATTCGATTCCTACTTCTGTCAAAATTGCAAATTTTATTGTAACTTGACAGGTAAGCAGGCAAGTACAGTACAAGAGCAGCAATAGGTAACCTCTTGTAATAAAATAGGATTTTTCCTTCCCCAAGACTTCGCACACTCTTGCATGACAATCTTAACCACACGTACAAGTATTTTTTATTTTTATTTTTTATAATTACAAGTAACTCACCAAAAAAGAAAGAAAAGAATTCTCTTACCCCTTTCTTGCTTCTCAAGTCCCGCCCTCACTTGTTTAAAGTTAAAAAAAATAAAAAAAAAGTAACTCACAAATGAATAACTTAGCTCATGAATAACAAACGTGGAAGCAAGTTCTTGTAATATATGCATGAATAACTTAGCTTATACGCAGTATAAAAACATATTTATGCGTAAATTAAAAAAAAAAAACCACAGCCAGAAAATGTGGTAACAAGAACAAATTCAATTTCAACTATACTTTTGGGACAGATAACTTATAGCTGCATAGAAAATGGTAGGCAGCACGTGAATCCTTAGTCATTAGTGGACAATAAAGCCAGATACATTAGTCATCAGTGGATAATAAAAGCCAAGTAGATGCTTTTCGGACTTTGGATTAGTAAACATTCACTATTTAGCGGGTAGAGTGGGTTACTACTTTTGATAGCCATGACTCCTCTCTCCCCTTTTCCTCCCTTCTGGTGTAAATCCTCACAAATATTTTTCATTCCTTTGAAAAAGGAATTGATCATGAAGTAGCAAATAGGGATCCCCACTAGTCAAAATTAAGTTCAACGACATCACACAAAGGAAAGAATATGACTTCTATTGCAATAAATAATTTGCCATTCCATTCTAGCAATCAAGCGGTAAGATTTACTAAACCTTTAATTGGAAAAGGTGTTGATCGATTTAATGCAATTATTATGTTCTAAAGCGAAATCCCATTTCTTTAGCAGTATCATCTTTCTTTCTTTCTTTTTTTGGGTAGATGTTAATACTAGTTGCTTATGAGATTTGGAAACACATCTACGCTGCAATCCCAACAAAATAACCAGGCACGAGAACAATAAGGATAGTGAATTTATTCAAAATGCTGGTCACCTTACAAAGATTTTTCCAATAGCTATTCCTTTTTTTTTTTAATCAATTGTCTGACCTCTAGATCAAAAAAGTATATTGCCGCGCACACTTTGGATTTTACTATAGATGCAGATATTTGAATCCTAATCCTTGGCCCGCACGAAAACTTTCACCTTATGTTTTATCTAATGGTCAACTCACTTACATGAAGCTGATTCGCCAGTGATCACTTGTTAGTATACGTCAATTATATCTAATTTATTATATGAATATATACAATCATAATTATTGTACCCTTGTATTGAGAAAATTTTCCAAATAACACCAACCGATGTAATAAATAGACGCTCGGATACAGTAGCTAAGAGGGAAGGCACCAAATCGAGTTAGGTGCATTCCCGTTGCGTGTTATGTGAGTCTAATCTAATTTAAAATCGCAACATTTCCGCAATATACGGCGGGAAATATGAATTGAACTTCGCTGACCCGCCCCATCGGACCGGATCTTCTGCTCAATTCAATTCAAGCATGAACTTTTATTTATGATCATGAGGCCCAATTACGGCAATCTGTGTTCATACGAGAAAAGGCAAAAATATAATGCATCATCCGGAAGGTCGTCGGATCCGTTTCTCTTGACCTCAGGTTGCGGTAGTTAAATACTACTGAATAGTACGTGCAGAAAGAATCATCTTTTTGTTCCTTTCTTGCTTTCCCCCCTTGTCGTCGGGGTTGATGCTAATGGAATTTAAATCTTTCACACGGCAATGAAGTTTTTCACGCGTACAGGAATCGGTTACTATCCCGCACCATATATTGAATTTCAGTATACGCCGAAATTGGCTGATCACTTTCCTTAAAAAAATCGATATTAAGAGTCAAACATCCGCGAACCTGTAAGGTAAGATCAAGACAGATTTTATCTGTAGTTAGGAATTAAGAACACCTCCAATTTTTCCTCCTCATAGACTTTTTTTCGCTCTGTCTAACGAATATTATTAAGATATATTTCAGGTATTAAATTTTTAGAAATATAAAATTAATTTAAAAAAATGTATAAATGTAAGGAAATTAATTATATAAAGTGTACAAAGGTAAGGAAAGCTAATAGTGATTATTAGTGTATATATATACATGATAGGTTGAGTAGAATACGAATTTTTTAACGAACATCTATTAGAAAGCCCCTTGTTATTGGGTATTGGTCATGACTATTTAACTGCACCATTGTACCATATTGAAACCATTGTCTCGTTAAACCTTCGATCTATGGCAACAGTCGCTTGCTCTAATGAAGAGACAAATGATTTAAGAGAGTAGTTAAATTGGACTCAACTTGATAAGCATTTGTAGCCAATAGACTTCTGACTCTGATTTTGACCATAGGCTACATATAATAGGCGAAGCTAACACCATTGACTAAATAGCGTCATATGGATTGTATTTGCAAGTTTTGAGCTTTTCTACATCTACTACACAACCATTGCCGATTTACCGTCCACGGCTACCAAGTACAAACTCAAGTGAATTGTACATGTAACTTGAACTCTAAGCTATCTTAGTTACCTTCTCAATTTTAACACTAGAGCGTCTAGAAGCCAAAAAAAAAAGAGTTAAATGCCGAAAACCTTCTTGTGGTTAAGTGATTGTACAAGTTAACTCCCCATATTTTAAAAATCTACAATTAAACCCCTATAATTTGCATCAAAGTGAAACTGTTAGTTTTTTCCGTTAAATTTAACAGTCAAATTATTTCAATGAAACAATGATGAAATTATTACAAATTAAATTTAGAATTATGTGTCATGTATCTAATGATGAAAGTGTATATACTATCAGTGTATAGAAAATTAATCTTATATATTTTGCTGTATAATAATCAAATAACTATTTTAAACCTGTTGGCTGTCAAATCTAACAAGAAAACTAACCCTTTCACTTTATTCAAACCATAAGGATTAAATTGTAAGTTTTCAAACTATAAGGGGTTAACATGTGCAAATTGGCTAAACGAGAAGGGGGTTTTTTATATTTAACCGAAAAAAAAAGGATGATAAGAAGGGACCAATTTCTTCCTCATATCCACCCACGGGATTGAAAATATATTCAGTTTAGGATTCTATTTGGTCGAACCAGCCACAAAATCTTTGAATGAGTAGAAAAATGTCTTAAACATGTAAACCACCATAACTAAAAATATCCCGAAATCAAATGATCAAATAGTAACCAGCTGTATATCTGTAAAGATAGTACGAGCAAACACGAGAACTTAATTCCACATGTAATTTAAGTATACCACTTCTTTGTTCAAAACCATGAGAAAATGTCAACAGACTATGGCACGATACATTCAAATGCCCGCAGCAGAATAGGAACTAAAAAACATATTCTTCAAGACGAGATATAAAAGCATCATACTACAAGATAAAACACAAAATCTGCTCCAGTTCTCTTACTAGCTATTATAAACAACAGGAGCAAAGAATGTGCTTACTTCGTTCCGTCCGTGATATTAGGCGCCTAAAGTTTAGATGCTACTAGATCCGATAGTAGTTCGGGTACCTGCTTCAACAATCCTGGCCTTGCTCTCATGGTTCATGAGGGCACATTGAAGTGAAACAGCCAGGAGATGACAAATGCAAAAACCATACAGGCCAGCAAGAAATTCAGAAATCGATGACCCTGCCAGAAATTTCGAGACTCTGATGGAGGTGCTGGTGCTGCAGCTGCACTGGGGGCCTCGCTTGGTTCATTCCATTGCTCCAACAACTCTGCTTCATTTGCACCAGCAACATTTTGTGCAATTGATCCGCATATCTCACAGGTTCTGGACAGAAGGATTTTTGATAAGCAAAATGCAAAACTATAGACCAAAGAATTATCTAGCTTAAAGCTCCTACCGTCCAACACTACATATTGGCAGGAATGGACCCTGTTAAAAAAATTCAGACTCAAATTGAAAAGGGGAGGGAATGGGGGAAGGGTTGTTCGTCAACATTATCTCTTGAATTCAACTTTAACACTCAACACCAATGACTCCTTTTGTTTTGAGGTTGCTACCAGACAAATCATACGCCTGGAGATGCATAGCCTTGGTGAAGTGGGCTCAGAGAACGTTTACATTTGCTTGAGGTAGACAGGGCATAAGATTCAGAATCAAAAGTTTCATATTTCCTAGTGAGGTACTTCTGAAGTAAGCAAACACGCTACTTGTGACTTAATCAAATGACATGATTAAGATAACGATGGAACGCTAACAAATTTCATTCTTCCCCTTATTCTCTCATGTTGAAAGGGAAGAAAACAAAGCAGAGAATAACGAGGACTCAGGAGCAATTACACTCCCTGACAGCCTTTTGGACATTTTGAACTAGCATTGACTTAAAAAGCTGACGAGAAATGTAGTACATAGAACACCATGGGTTAAAGAAGTTATCCCAATTCGTGGCCTCTTAATCCATAGTCCATAATATTATAATATCGATTAGTTACAAAAACTATATGAACCAACGTCATTCACAATCTCAAAAATTAGCATTTTACAATATTCTTCCAAATTATCTTTACAAATTTCACCAGGGCTTATTACTTGTACATACTGTATTTTTTTTTTTTTTAGCATTTAACGTAATCATGAGAAGGAAAAGAGCCGTTAAAGCAATAGCTATGTAAAACCTACTAAATTCCACAAAAATATGCTATAACCCAGATCAGATTTTCACTTTAATATCAGTGAAGATTTCTTGAGCATGAAGTATGCCAAAGAATGGAAGGAAATATAAAACGGGTAGGATGAGAATCCACTACTCTGACAAAGAAGTTAAAGTAGACAACTATAATGGAAAAAGTGGGTATGGACTAAGAGAGAGTGACAACACAGTGTGTACCATTACAAGATATTATCCAAAAGACGGCTATGCTTTGTGTGGCAAAAACACATGACAATAAAGTTCAAGGCTCCACTTTTACAATGATAAGGTAAAGGAAAAATGTTTGGCAAATCAAAAGTAGAGTAGGCTCATAAAAAAAACCAAGTGGAAAAGCTATCTCCCTTTGCCATCTTATTACAGCTTCACATGTTCTGATTTTCTTTAAGCAAATTGTTGGACTTGCTCCAAGGCCGACCATTGCAGAGGCACCAGAAGACCAAAATGTGTAACTGTTTGATACTTCAAACTCTCTTTACAGCATCCTAAACTAGACTCAATTCAGTTTAATGAAATCCTTAAAATGATTGAAAATGCTCAGTCAACTGCCACAAAAATACTAACCCCAACCTAAAGGAGAACTTAACAGAATCTAAAAGCCGACCTCCTCTCTTGTAGAGAAGAATGAAATGGACTCAACAACTCATTGACAAGTTTCCCACCTCACCTATAGCCTACACAAGAAAGTAGAAAATGTTGAGTCCAAATATTTATCAAAGTCCAACAAACTGGAAGAAACGAAGAATTCCTCTTTCATTCTTTGGTATTCCATCTAAGTAACAGACTTGACAAACTGAAACCTGAAGGAATATGACATTTCAGCACTTAGTGAAAAAGATTGTATGCAGTCCATGCCTTGTACATAAAGCTTAGGAGATTTGAGGCATGAATCCAAGTAAAAGGCGGATATGAATAGAGGAATCACAGTACAAGCTAAGTGGTAGATTTCCCTCTCAAGAAGAAATCATGATGTAGTCGGACTCCAAAGTGCTTACATTTTTTCCTTATTATTATTACTTTTTAAATTTCTTTACATTAACGCAGTCTGTTTTGGAGTATCCCCCCACCCCAACTTTCTTTTCCTTTTCCCACATCACATATTCCATAACCCTCTAACTTCATGAAAAAAGCAAAGTCTACCACTATCTTTTTTGACTTTTCCCCTGGATTTTTTTGCTATAGCTGATAGTCCTTCGACAGCATCTAAGAATACCCAGGAATTTTCGAAGTTATATTATATGAAACATAATTAAACTAGTTCAATACTCGGACAGAGACTTGTAAACACAATCACCAAGAAATTCCACACACTACTGAAAAGAGGGGGAAGAAGAAAAACTCTGCGTTGCAACTGTAACCTTAAAAATCTAAAACTACACAAGTAGACAGAAATACTAACAATGAGAGAAGCAAAATTCATAGAAATATAGATCCACACATAAAAGAAAAATACTTGGCAGGGTGACTTACTTGTTCCCCTTGATCTTGAACCAAGCCTCAGCACATTGTTTGTGAGCAGCAGCCAAATCATCCTTACAAGAACAACCTAAATCAATAGGAAGCCCAGATTCTCGATTGGCAGCATCTAAGCTGAGGTGGCAAATCCTGCAATCCCTCTCACTTCCGGGCAAATGTACCTTGGTTTCTTGACCCCCAGCTTCCAGATCCACCACTACTGAACACTCTGAAACGGAGGATTCTCCCCTTTTATGTTTGTTGTCCAACACCCCAACAATCTCAGTCCCAGATATACTGGAAGAGACCTTTTTCTCCTCATTCGATGACTTATCATTCACATCAGAAAAGCACGAAGAACTACTGCTACCTCCTCCATTCTCAACAGGGGAATGGCGGCGACCTTCAAAGCCGCCATCATCGCCAGCACCATGACCAGATTCCAAATCAACACCGGACTGGTGCAAAGTTGCCATATTTGCAAACGCCCAGATGGAGAATCCTCATGTAAGCGCGATAAAAAACCAAGACCATGAATGTAAAGCAAAGATTGAAGCTTTCTTTCCCTCTCAATCAGTGTTCTTCTTTCAGTTTCTGAGCAGGTAAATGTGGTGAGGCTAAAAAGTGGGCTCTTCCCTCTTTTGTCTATCAGCCCACGGACAATAGTACTGGGAAGGCAGCCAGAGATAGCTCCAAAAGAGATCACGGCAGAAAAATACACTTCAAAGAAAAAGGATTGATGTCTTGGAAAACTGGAACAGACAACTACTGAGAAGCCTATAATTCACTGTTTGCTGGCTCCCTTGCTATTCCTAGCAGCATACTATTTTGCTATTGATTATCTTGACAACTAACATTTGTAACTTTTCGATGCACTTTGCACAGGTCACGTTATTTACTTACGCGGGAGGTAAATATCAACTCTAAGGCTTCAAATGCAGGTTGATGGTGCGACATTAATTGCACCCAACATAAATAGTAAGTAGTAGTAATAAATAAGGAAAGGAGATTTTAGCGGAGAGTTTGTGCAAAGAATTGGCTGAATTAGAGAAGAAACGCCTATAAAAATTGGGGTTAAGCTTCTATACTCTTTGCCCCGGATGGGATCGCGGGCTGAGGCATACAGCATTTCGGCCTGTGTAAGCTGCCTAAAATGTAAAGAAAATGAGAAAAAGGGGGGGGGGGGGGGGGGTTGGTCATTGTGTGAATTTGTTTTATACAGAAATCTTCTAATTCGATGACTTGTATTTTTGTTTTGTCCCTTTCTTGGAATTTTCACCATACCAAACTAGCACTGTTTAGTAATCAGTACTACTAGTACTGCTTGAATTACGTTACCGACTATGAAAAGATGGTTTATCTGCTGTGTGCTCAAGTCTCAATTCACTGATGCAGTAATGGTAAATTTGCCCTGACGCAGCAAAATTAGACGTAAGTGCTAGTTCAGAATTTTTTGGGCAATTAGTCCAATCTAATTTGTTTTTCTAGGCGAATCTAATGATTTTGTTGCGTCTTTCTCTACCTTTTGATACTTTTTCTCTTTTTCACTTTTTTTTTTTGGGTTGGGACTTGGGAGATTTCTACATTTTGTTTGCTATTTACGAGTATCGCATGAAAATCCTAAAGACCGAAGGGGCGTGTAAGAAAATTTCTGATGTTGATTGAATGAGGTAGGGATAATTTTTCTTTCAAAAAGGTGAAAGAAAATGTCTAGCTGTTCAGAGCTTGGAAATACAGTTGGATCCTTTAAAACTATGTCATGATTTCACACTTATCATTACGAATGATCAATTGTATCAATTTGTTCGCTTAAACTTTTAAATTTGCAAGATTAGTTGTCGACAGCAATATCACCTTTTTTAAATTTAAAAAAAAAAAGAAAAAAAGGGGGATTGCAGACTGCTATAAGTACACAACTTGCTTATTTTCAAATGTACTATAATATGAACATGGAAAATCGAGTAATTGACCACTGCGTATTCAAACCGTGGGACTAGGACCCTTTTCTTTAACACGTTAAAAAAGTTAGAAATTTTTTTTTTTTTTCGGGGTCGGACAAAAAGTTAGAAATATTTAACTGCTACTAGGATTAGGACTACCGTCATTTCCATATGAAAGGAGATGCTCTAAATATTGTGCAGAAAATGAACAGCGCAGATCATTTCCATTGTATCAGGTCCATGCTAGCAGAATTTGGCTTTATTAAAGCCTCACGTGTGAAAAAATCAAACAATGTACCTGCACATTTGTGGTCTAAAACGTCGGTATCAGTCGAGGGAAGTAGAGTTTGTTTTGTAAACTTCCCAAGGATGTAATCAACTCTATGACATTGCTGCTCCAAGTTGAACAAAAGCATGGTTTTTCTTTTAAAAAATGGGATGATTTCTTCAAACTTTTATGAGGTATCTAACAATTTTTCTGAGTTCTCTTAAAATTTTAAAAATTACACATACTTCTCCTAATTGACACTTTTATAGCTAAACTTTAGATTTGTTAAAAAATTTAAATGTATATCCTAAAATACCCCCATTTTATAAAGTTCAATACTTTCTAAAGCAATAATAATATATATTTAGCACACATATAAGAAAAGATTGTCAAGTTCTCAATGCCAATAAAAATTTATTGTTTGATAAGCAATTGTGACAATAGCTCTATTACTGTGATAAAATATTTATCACTACCAAAATTATTCTTTCTAAATTGGAGAAGAAAGTGTCATCATGATGCCTTTAGAGTTAATAGATTTTTGGTTTCGTGAAACTATCAGTTTGATGCCAGTTTCGTGCTCGTTTTTTTAGTCACTATTTGCTTTTAATACAAAAAAAAGTTAAAAAAAAGATTGACAAAAAAAATTGGATCACGTTAAAAGTTCTAAAAAAGAAAAGTCACTAGTTTAACATTTAGGGTTAGTGTTTACAATTACATAGGATTATTGGCAAAAAAAAATAAAAAAGGAGGAATAAGAAGAGAAAAGGAAAAAAATAATTATAAATCCCATTATTTGTGCATGCATACCCAATAAGGGAGTTTTATTAAAATGTTAAGGTTAGTATTATTATTTTAGGAGGATAAGAGAGGTAAGTATAATTTTTAAAATATTAAGAGATCTAAGTAAAATTATCGGAAATCTCAAGGGAGGCATATGAAATTATCACTTTGACAAAAAAGGGGAAAAGGATTAGGACTACCGTCTTTGACTGGCTGACGGATGATCCAAATGCGGAAGAATTTTTTGGACGGACCAAAAGCAAAAGTAGGAGGCGTAGGAGTAGGAGTAGTCCTACTAGAGGGGTATACTGAGGAGAGTCAGGACTGAATCTTTTTTCCTCGGGACATTGATAGTGGTTGATACTTTTTTTTTTTTTTTGTCAGCAACGATATTTGTATAACCTACTCTATTTTAATTTAGTGGGGGAGGGGGAGTTTAAGGAGGCTTAGTGGGGGAGGGGGAGTTTAAGAAGACTGTGACAGGGGCTAGTGATATACAGACCCAACTAGATCAAGAGAATGCTATAGCACAACCCTTAAATTTTTTCGTTGCAGGTGAGATTTGAACCCTCAACCTATCGTCCAAAGTGGGACTTAAGTCCCTCCTTGATGGCCACTGCGCCATTGGCCCAGTGGTTGACACCAATACCAGGGCAAGGGCCAAGCCGCCAAGGGGTTGGTGTGATTGGCCGGCTTGGCCTATGCAATAATCAACTGCCGTTCATTCATAATGCTCATTTACCCACTTGTCCACACTCCAGTCGTTCAATTTCAAGAGGGGGATCGGTGGCACAGTAGCCCTTTGAAGTTTCAACGTATTTGGTAAATGGTAAAGTCTATATCGCATTTATTTTTGCTAATTAGGGTAGCGGTTGCAATTGTGCTCCAATGACTAAAAATAGAAGTGACATTTCGAAAGACTCTGAACCAACCAATTGAGAAAGACTCCCACTTTCTTTTCCCACGCCCTCAAGGAAACCCTTGGTGCTTGTTTAGATTGCATTTTTTTCACTAAAAAATGCAATAAGTCTCAGGTCAACATATTTTCAATCACTTATAAAAACTTCTTAAAATAGCAATCTAAATGGATTCTTAAATTTTTGGTAACTATCAAACAAGCACCTTTTCCATATATAAAGCATGAGGCTTCTTTTTAGTGTTAAAATTTTTTATCATTATTTAATATTCCAATATTATCATTAAATAAGAAAGGATATATATATATATATATATATAACCACAATAATTAAACTAAGAATACTTATTCAATTAGAAAATCATTCAAAATGCTTATCACATTTCGTCAAATGATTTTTTTTTGTCACTCACTTTTAAATGCTGACTTTACATCCCTTATAAAATCAGATCATCTAATTTTAGTCCTAACTTAAGTTTTAAACCATTTTTTAACATGAATACATTATATGACCCAAGTCATTTTTTAGGAGCAAAAATGAATGTAGGTCGGGTAATTGTTTACTGTAAATCTTTTTAGGGGCAAAAAATGAATGTGGGATGGATAATTTTTTTTTTTAACTACAAATGACCACATGTAGGTCGTTTTTAACTACAAATGTGGGTTGGATAAATTTTTTTGTAACTACAAATCTTTGACTTTTTTGCACTTAAAAGATGACCATATGTAGGTCAAATGGTGATTCAATTTGAGAAATGGTTGGAAACTTAAGTTGGAACCAAAATTGGCTGACTTGATCTTGTAAGGGATATAAAATCAAAATTTTAAAAGTGAATGACGAAAAAATTCATTTGATGAAATGTGAGAGATTTTTTGAACAATTTTTCCCTATTTAATTTCAACAACTTATTATAACTTCTTTTATTGTGACTTCTAATAACTTACTTTCAAAATAAATTTTGAATAGCCTTTTTTTTTTTTGCAATTCTAACTTCTGATAATTTCACCCTTTTGTAGAAATAAAATTGAACAAAAACTCCTACCCTTTTATTGTGAAAAACTTTGTTTTTAATTTGCATAGGACGTGTCTTTCCCTCAAATTTGTACTATATGGTTTTGTGAAATAGTAGTGGGTTCACAACCGGAGCTAAATAGTAGCGTCTTTGTTGCCTCTTTACGGCATAGATGCCTTATAGGGTTAATGCACTAAACTCTCATAAATTTTATTTTCAGTTGCACTTTATCCTCTCCTGAGCAGTTTGTCCCCTACTATTATTCTATTTTATCTCTTCGTTTATTCATTCCTTTGTTTGTTTTTTCCTATTACTTTCTTTTCCTTTTTATGTTATTCTTCTTTCATGACCCTAGTTCTTTCACTTTCCTATAATATTACTAATTGTATGCTTATTACAAAATTGTAATTTTCTTTTACTTATAATTTCATTCTTATCATAATGTCCTTTAACTTTGATCTCAAATGCAAATTTATCGTGTTATCTTATCCCAAAAACGAGAGTAAGAAATGAGTACCGGAACTTGCAAATATTACACATTAGAAAAAAAAAAACAACAATGACCATCAAAATGAATCGCCTTAAATGTATCAGAAAATTCTCTGCTAAAACGCATAGCAGCATCTACCAAAAAAGTTAAGAAAGCACAACTACCTAGCAACTTAAGCAAGGTGCTAGCCATTGAATAGAAGTTTCAAATCATCGCTAACCTTAGAAATCAAGTTTCTATGGAAGAAGCCAATATATTCCCCTGGCATAAGACCAGAATAAATCAAGAAGAATGCCACCTCGGTGGCAGCTAAAAAGAAACACAAGACTCAGAAAAACTGAGGTAAAAGGAACCTCAGCAGGTCAATTTTCAGAAAAGCAATAAAGCATCAGGAATCCAATCTCAAGCAAGGACATGATCTCTTCTCCGAAAACAACATAGGCTCTATACAAGATTGCATAATCCTAGCCTGCCATAATCCAGCAGATGAACTTGTACTCAGTTTAATGAAGCTATTATCATTTCCACTTTAAATTTAAGAGAGAGAGAGAGCTTATAACATTAGCTCTAGCCTTCAAATTCAGCTTGAAAAAATACACGTTGGCAAAGGCATCTTGGCTGGAAACACATTTGTCATGATTCCTCTTGATTGGTGCTGTACCTTGTCAAAGTGCAAGGGCTGCAACGCATGTTCATGAGCATTCATTTGCACAGGGACAGTCCGAGGCACCATTGGGCCACTAGGTGTTTCTGGTACTCTCAATGAATTCTCAAGTCCACTTTTAATCCAGGCAATGTTGTTCAAGTCTGTGGCTATGGCAGCCAATTCATGACCTGAACAGGGGGGAAGTTCTTCATATTCAACAAATTCAGGTCCCAACAATGAGCTCTTCTTCAAAGAAGAGCCCAAGCCAGAGGATCTGCAGCAACCATGGCTGCATTGCAAAGGGATCACAGGCTCATCTAATTCACCTTCCATATATGTGAAGAAGCCAAAATCAGGTGTGGAAGCTCGGATTAGAGGACCCTGCATGGGGGTTGTCCTTGGAAGAGCATAATCAGAACCAGATGGATTATAAATATTAAACGCACCTATTCTGGCAACTGGACGATGAATATTAGAAGAATTCTTTTCACCAATACAATGCTGATTCCTTTCAGAAACATTACATTGGCAATTGTCAGAATAAAACTGATCCCCATTCATTGGATCTTTTCCTTCAGTCTGTCTGGGTATCTCTTCCACGGGGCTTATATACTCTTCTTTTGGGGAATTTAATGAGTTAATATGTCCAGGTGACATGGTTTCCCCTGAGGATGCCACTAGTGTGTCAATGCTGCCATCTTGAATCATCTCATTTTGGCTCATACTTGAAAACCTGCGCTTTAGTGTAGAATTCCAGTGGTTCTTAATAGCATTGTCTGTTCTACCTGATAGAAGCTTTTGCAATTGAGGCCCATTTGTTTCCATGGATGGCATGGGCAGATATTATTATTTGATCCTCTTCATCTGCAAAAGTTTCCGCTCTTGAGATTCCACTAAGCAAACAACATATGGTCATACAATATAATAATCACATAGCCATTTTTTGGCAGTTTGGGGAATTGGAGAATAAATGACCAGAGATATGCATAAAGAATGGCCATCTCAAATTTTGAACATTCGCCCAAACAAATGTTAACACTCGCATGGAGAAAGAAACAAGAAGAAAGAAGAGAAAAAAATTTAAACAGATGCATGCCCAAAAATAAGATGAGTCTACTTTTATGAATAGAATTGCATCCAAGTCAAGGAACTTCATTACCACTTCCTACAAATATCATGAAAATAAATAGATTAGACATGCCATATTTTGTATCCATTATTTCAACAATCATTTCTTGAGTGCAGCATAAGCACTATTGAGATAGCCATAGTGTCTACAAGTAGAAGTTTAGCTTAAGATTGATTATCCTATGGGCTATGGCTGAGTACAACTAAAATCCAGTACAGAGCTCGATCACCTGGAAAAAAATTGGGAAATGAACTGTAGGAACAACTCAGTCAATGTAAAAGCCCACATTTTTTATTGATTCTACTTCTACAGTGTTTAAATTCATCTTTGGTGACAATCAAATGCTCAAACTACTATGAGGCAAAGCAATGGTCTTAACATAACAAGCCTTTGTTACTCAACATATGGAAGTAAACAATGGAACACAAATGATCTCAAGAACTAATTTTCGTATTGTCTCCCTTCCGACCAAAATGTACAAGTGTCCAATATTCTAGCCAATTTGCAATAAAGCCTCCATATAAATCCTTTCTTCCATATAAATTCGTCCAATACCCAACACGGAAGCAGCCAAGGTAAAGGAACATCAAGAAACCAACATCAAGGGGGAAAGAAAAAGGCGGCTACCTAGCCAGTTCCACCACATGACACACGAAAAATAAGTTCTTGGAATCCTTTATCAGTATCAAAGGCTGAAAATAAAATAGGACCACATTATCTGCAGAATATAACTAAGTTTCTCATTAACTTAAACAACCACTTTCCGAAATTCTCCAGATATAACCACTGGACTAACAGATTGCAAAACGATGGAAAAGATGAATGAGAGAAAAAACAAATGTACAGAGTACAAACCCTCAGTTTCAAATTTATAACAGGAATGCAAAACCAAAACGGCTAACTATGCAGAGACTTCCAGAGAAAAATGAAAATGCCTACAAAGAGACAGAGAAAAAGGTATATGCAAAATAAGAATAATTAAATGCTGGAAAAAGGCAACGGAGGAGGAGGAGGAGGATACCGGTGAAAGGCTTGCGCTTAACGCCAGGGTCGAGCTGATTACACCAGCGAAGGCGGCAAGACTTTCCAGAACGACCAGGAATTCCTCGGGCAATCAATCCCCAATTCCTTGCCCCAAACTTACTCACTAATCGAGTCAGTACCGCATCTTCCTCCGGAGACCACGGCCCCCTCACTCTCCCACTTCTACCTCCACTTCCACTTGCGCCGCCTCCAGCATCGTCTGTTGTTCCTTCCATCGCATCTCCACAGCCATCAACAACAACCGCTTGATCGACATCAACGACGGCGCTATTTATTTTCAAACCGTTTTCCTCCGGCGCTGACGTCATCTGTCCTCGGTACTGACCAACTGCAGCAAATTAGTTGAGAGGGACAAAGGATTCGATTTATGAAGCAAGTATATCGTGAGCTGCGAATTGACGGTTTTGTCTGGCAGTTATTTTTAAATGACGCGCGTGCCCTAATGACCTTGGTGTTTAAAGTTTAAACCGTTAGAGATGCAATTGCGCTTCGGGAGGAGCCTGATAATTGCGTATTTAGGTTTTGGGTGTTTTAGTAAATTGGTGTGAACTACGCCGCGTAACTACCCGCACGGTTGTTATTTTTCATTTATTCTTTTTAAATCTTTTCTGAAAAGTGAACGGCCTAGTTTGAAAGCGGAAGAGAAAGTGGTTGACTGGGGTTTCTTCCATTTTGCCTTGGAGCCGGAGGGGTCGCCGGTTTTGGACATGCATATCCCGAATTTGATTTCTACAAATACAACAATAATTAATACATTTAGGATTGTGGATTATTTTCAAAATTTTATTATTGATATCATTAATATATTTTTAATCATTTTTCATCTCACATACATCATATAAAAAAGTATTACAATAATTTTTTTAAAAAAATTTATTTCAAAAATGTTCCGTTCAGACACACTTGCTGCTTTGCTTTAAGTCTTTAGGAATCAGAAAGATAATGATATAGTGCACAAAAATCAAAGTGACCAAGATTTTCAAAGAAACAAATTATCAACTACCATTGTTGTATGCATTAGTTTTTGAACGAATAATCTTCATTTTGCTGAAACAGCAAGTGTAGAGAATTCACTCGACTCGTTGCTATACTAGTTGGTTTTATTCTAGTTACAAGTTGGTAGTAGATATATCTGAACAATGTCAAATAAATCGATGTGTACAAAGCTATAGGTTATGGAAAATATAATAGACATCAAAGTTTGATAATTTTGGATCGTATCACTGAACTTTACTACAGTTTTGAAGCAAGAAAGTCTTAAACTAGTCACAACTTCTTCAAAACATATTTAGATGTTTAAGATATCAAAAATTTTCCCCCTTCTCTATTACAAGTACAAAATAGACCAGCCACAGCAAGCATCAATCCGTTAATTGAAATTGAATTCCATTAGAAGCCCAAACTGGAAAGGCGGGAAAGGACACACCTCTTCTCCTAGGCCTATTGTAATGGACTTTTCTTTCTTTTGCTTTTTGGGCCAGTTTGGGCCGTTGTTGTTGGGCCATGCTCATGCAGTCATGCGGGCCTTAAGCTATACTGTCCATCAAAACGCGTTTCTTCTTCTTCTTTTTGGTTGTTTCATGTTTGTTGTCTGGCTCTGATAAGAAATTTGCCTGCAAGTCGCAAAACCGCGTTGTTGTGTGCATAATAAGTTGACATGATAATTTTGTTAGAGAGGCTACCTAACTAATCACATGATTAATTATGATCATTCTGGCTAAGCTTTTCAGTGTACTTGGGTGAAATTTGTTGAGACACAGGCTTGGAACAAATTGATCTTTGATAAATCATCTCGAAAACAAACCCAAACTATCCTAACACCGCACAGCAGATGATAAACGGCCGGTTAAAGCTCTCTGGATTGCATAAATTAAGGTATTATACAAATGAAAGCTGCTACTAGGAAAAATACAAGCGCATCTGATTTAGGTCACCTTCTTCTTCGTTTGGTTCAAGTTTCGACTCAAAATAATTGTTTTACAAAATTTCACGTCCTAGACTATCGATACAATTGAGCCCACACCTGTACAGAGGAGGAGCAGGAACGGTTGCAGGAAGCAATCGTTCTAGAAGGTTGATAGCCAAGGTTCAATTTAAAAAAAAAAATGTAAGGCTCACATTGCATTTTGTACGTATATCTTTTTTCACACCATATATAGAGCTAACAAAATTTTGTTATATAATTATACATTATTGAAAGTAAATTATATCACGTGTGTATATATAAAATTATGCCTCGTACATTTTGCATAAAATCAATCCGAACGATTTTTCTGATGACTATTCGGGCTCCATGTCCCACCTGTACGTAGGCGCAACGCTTGTGCCACATATTTCAAAGATGCCAAATCATTCTTGTCTTTCAAATCGGCCCTGTTAGTAGCACGTACTTCCCTTTCCCGAGTTGCCCGACTTTTGGGGTTGGTCGATCAGATGCAGATGAGAGCCGTGGTGGAGGTGCTTTGCTTAATCAATGACGCAGAGGCAGAGCCCTAAATCACGGCCAAATTAATTGAAGTGCTGAATGTTTAGTATGTGATGTTGGTAATTAGCTTACGCATGCAACGTGTACCAGAAGAGTGGAAAGTGGAAGTGTGCTCAAACCCGTATTTCTTAGTCACTGGTTTCGCTTTCTATCATTTTCAGGGAACAATACTGCTGTTTGTTGAATGTTACTGCGTAATTACTTCTCTCTTATCTCCATTTTACTTTTAATGCGCATGGGACATCCTGTGAGATCAGAGCCTTTCATCCACCGCCACCACCACGAGGGCAGGAAAAACAAGCCTGATTCTCGATAACCCGTGAAAATTCAATTAAGAGCAAGAAAGGAACAACGTCTTGTGATGGGAGAGATAGAGAGAGAAAGGCCAAAAAAAAAAGGACTGATCGATCGTGTGCATAGGTAAGCGTGAATACTCTTCTTCTGTTCTTGATATTCTGATGTTCTCTAGTCTAGCATGGAATGGAAGGTTCTCGTGGTAGTTTGAGCTCCTGGAAACTATCACCATCACTTTTTCCAATTTAAAATGCTAGTAAAAAAAAAAAAAAGGACTCAATCCTTTCAACTGCGACGGTGGGAGGATTGCTTTTTAAGTTTTTGTGAATGCTTGTTACTCGATGCCAATTTTTAAATTTTTTTGCATAACTAATCTAACTAATCCAATTAAAATACTTTTAACGCTAAACATATACCTTTTCTTAAATCAAAAGCAACATGAAAAGGAGCAAAGATAAAACGCTTTATTATTGGTGAACTACATGCGGGCATGCAACAAGTGATTCCATTGCACTCTTCGATTGCGGAATATGTACTCCCTCCCTCAATTGTTTTATCATGTTTCGAGAATCTATTTTTTTTAAAAAAAGGTGTTTTGATTGTGATATTTATACTTTTCTTTCCAATTTTACTCCTATATATGCAAAATTTAAATTTGAATGGTAACGTATAGTATATGATTAAAAAGATGAACTATATTGAAAGAAGAGATTAAAAATTATTTTAACTTTTTTAACATAACGAATATTTTGAAACGTTTCAAAATGAAAAGTATAACACTTTCAATTGTATAGATGGAGTATGTGTTTCTGCTTGATACGAAGTTTCATAACCATTTTACTTTGTTAATGTAAGAACCTATTGATTTGAGTTTCTAACTTTTTGTTTAATTTATTTGTCGATTTTGATTTGTTTATATGATCAACACATTTTTTCAAACTATCTTTTTTATCTCCTATACATAATATCAAAAAAAGTACTATAATATTTTTTCCAAAAAAAATTCCAAATAATCTTTTATCCAAACACACTCATTGTTTTTGTCTTAGCTACTACAAACACATATTTTTGATG
The DNA here is from genome assembly GCA_023065735.1 of Coffea humblotiana. Classification (NCBI taxonomy): domain Eukaryota; kingdom Viridiplantae; phylum Streptophyta; class Magnoliopsida; order Gentianales; family Rubiaceae; genus Coffea; species Coffea humblotiana. The sequence continues at coordinate 5,251,382 of CM041209.1, read as the reverse complement.
TAACAACAGAAGATAAATTTTTGCTTGCATGATGTTGAACATAGAAGCGTTAGCTTTTTTATCATACTTAAAAATGAAAAAATGTCAATGAAATGTTTGAGACAAAAAACAAAGGTGATATTGATATTCCCTTAAATCATTATCTCCGACCTGCACTATGATTATACTTGTCATGGAAAGTTGCTCGATAAATTATTGCTAACCATTGCCATAAATCGTTTGACAGATAATTTATTGTTTTAAAAACCATTCAATCATACCCCATTTTCTGTTGACTTTCGGTCATGCTTAACTAAAAGGGAAAAAAAAAAAAAAGGATAAAGCGCTCCAAATCATGAAGACTATCATGATTAGAGGGTTCTCATTGATGTAATTTAATTGTCACCTCTCATGTAAAGTGAGCCCGGCTGGCTAATGCAGAATCTACCGATTTGTTTAAGAAAAAAAATCAAGCTTACAATGTATGAAACATCGAGCACTATCTAGCATTATTAATTTGTTCTTACGTGGTTGGCCATCGTTAGGAATGTCAGGATTGTTTGTTGTTCTCCAAAAAGTAAGCTAAAATTAACTAAAGTAATGACCAACAAAGTGGGGTTAAAGAACACAGGACTAGTGCTTATGACTTAATTTGATGCGCGGATGAAGTTAATTTTCTCTCAAGTGAATCATTTTCTTGGATTTGTGGGACATAAAACGAGCATGATTAGTGATAATTCTCGTTGGTTGGTCTTCACGGGTCAGCAAATGATTACCCTAACGATACAAACCACTAGACCAAAAAAGTAATTGAACAAAAAAAAAATCACCCTTCTCCCTCCCAAATTCTCAAATTCCTCCCCCAATATAAAATGTTTTTTGTTAAAAAATTAATCACAATTGAAACGGGGAGTTTCATCATTCATGTGCACACAGTAACTCAATAGCTTTTCAAATGAAAAGGAAAGAATAGCAATCCAGCAGACAAAGGAGTTCTCAATTAGCTTCCATGACAGCTCCAAGTACGACAATTAGACAACGACATTGCTTAATACGGCGTTTACAACTTTTAACACTCCTACCCCGATTACATCATTTTGGACAACCCACTGAAGAATAATTATACAATATAGGATAGTGGATTGCAATTTTCTGGAGTTTTTATCGAAAATGTACTGTAATAATTTGATATGCATGAGATAAAAAAAGTGATTGAAAAATATGTTTAAAAAAACGTAAAATTTTTTTGGTAAAATGACTTTCCAAACAAGGCCTAAGGCTAGGATTTTGCTTATATGAAGCCCCCATCCGGGAGTAAATCATGACAAAAGAAGACCATTTTAGGTGGTACTTCATAATTCCATATATTGCTTTTTATGTTCAACTTGTTGGACAACATAAAATTTACATTTCTTCTTTGCCCCAACTCCACTCGCCTATGGGTAAAAATAGAATGCAGACATATGGAATCATCACGCTCTAAGAAGAGAATAGACGCACTGGAAAATTTCGTTATCATGTACTGATTTTGTGTCCTGTGAAGCCTGTGATTTCTATGTTCTGCGGTTAAAAAAAAATCTTTTTTTTTTGAAAAAGGGATAGTCTACCTGAAATCGCTTTCTTGATCCAAGGGTTTAAAAGAATCACAATTACTATTTTATGGTAATTAAGAAGGATTTAAATCAGTTTTTTTTGCAGATATGTAATGTAGTGGACAGGAGTTAAAGAAGACTACTACTAGTGATGATTTGAGTTTGGTAACACGGAAGGAAAGAAGGATGCGAACATTGGAAGAAAAATATGTGCTTCTCCCGCTGCTGCTTGCTTTTGCAACCAACCATAGTGGTGAGGCAAAGTCTATTGCAAACTTGTTTGGTTAAAAAGGAACCACAAAGATCACAGCGAGTGCTCTAAGAAAATAATGGCCTCATTTTTAGCAAACACGAAATCTCGAACGCAATCGTGAATCGTGATGGCCATGAGAGAGGCTTCTGTTGTGGAATCCGATCAATCTCTTATGACGTGACTGGAAAATGCTCAGAATCCACAACAATGGGAATTTTAGATGTCAACAGCCTAGCGAAATGTTACGCCATGTCAAAAGCTATATATTTTCTTTTATTCTTTCTTTCTTCTTCTTTTTATTTATTTTTTTGTCCTTGGCTTAAAAGAAAATCGAATTTAAGGGCTTCGTTACCTCAGCTAGGTTAAGGACTTTGCTTCACCTTTACCTTTTATTTGACAATTAGGGGTGTTCATCTAAGCACGATTATAGAAGTCCTTTTCATTTCACTATTTGGAGGGATTTTTTTTTTTTTTTTCCTATAACATCTTCTACACAAGTACTTTATTAGAAGGTTGTAGTCGCTTAATCAAACACAAATTCTGGTTCATGTTTTCCTTTGGAGTAAAGGGAGGGGGTCCAAAATAAGGGACTGAAATCGTTATGGCTCAACAGGTAACATCAGGTGCTTTAAAGAGGTGGAGAGAAGGAGAGAAAGAGAGAGATCATGGAGAAAGTGAAACAAGACAATGGAAAAGGGATTTGAATCAAAGGTGAAACTTTAACACTGAGCTTGCTAAGAGTTATAGTTAAACTCTTTGAATCCTAATTCCTCGTCAGAGTGAGACACTCCATGGCCCAGCTCTGGTCTCCAACTGCAAATTATGGACTTATATGCCAACAAGTTGGCCATAGGAGAGGGGAAGGTGAGGCCGATCCACTGAGGTCATTGTCCTCTCGCACTAATTGAATTGTCCTTTATCCCAAAAAATAAAAAACCAACTTCCATTATTTTCCTCTTTCTTCCCTTTTTTCTTTAAAAATTTTTTAATTTTTCTCATCTTTTGAACACCTTCAAGCAGTTCTTAATTCATTGTAGGTATTGGACATTGAGAGACCCTTTGCAATTGACATAACAACAGCCAACAGATATCTGTCCTTTCACACTACCTTTCCTACGATATTCGTGGCTCTTATCCCTGTTAACAATGACTAAGAAATATCTTTGACAGCAAGAACCATCTTTTCCATGAGCAATGCATCCCTAAGTTAAATAAATAAATTCTTTCTTTGTTCTTTTAGTCTTTGATCTTCGTTCAGAAAACAAAAAAAGTCGACCTAATCTAACATAGAGTAAGATGCATTCGACTTTCATTTTTTCAAAAAAAAAAAAAAATAGACAAAATTTTGTGATGGTCAGGCGACTCAGGCCTCATCACCTCACTCTACTGATTGAAGACCAGGAAATTGCTGTGGAGGTGGATACGGAAACCAGTAATGCAAGGCAATTGTAGCTCAAATGCTCATTGACTTTAAGCTCTGCAGTACTAGTACGTGGTCCAGCAGTTCTAATATATCACATGGTAGAAGAAAACAATTTAATGGCATCAGAATTTAAGTGACGTCAACTTCAATGGAGGGACAGATGACTTGTTATTATTTCAATTTTTCATTCTACTATACAAGAAGGCGCTGCTACAATGAGTAACTTGTTGGTCCAATTCTTAAAAACTTCCAGTTCGAAGACAGTGAGGCAACCAACGCTTGGATAGCCAATTTTAAATCGGTTTGGCCGGCTGTTGTAACTCAATCCACTTTTCACTTGTTGATAATAATAATAGAGTACTTTTCCTTGCAATGAAAACCTAATGCGATGGTAGCTGCAATAAAAGCTTGCAAAGGCCTACATATTTTTAGTTGATAGTGTAAATGAAATATAGAATCCAAACCAGCCTTAAGTAAATCGATTTAGACCAGCTAAACAAATTTCAGGACTAAGTACGATTTGGAAATGACTTTGGCTTGATGATGAAGTCCAATTGCTTGAAGTTGACAAATATAGAATCCAAACCAGGCCATAATTGCTGGAACCGCGAGCACAAATCATTTGGTAGTTGGTTTCGTTCATTGCACTGGCCTGAACCAAGCAATCTAGTTCCCATACTTGATACAGCATCATCAAAATAAATTAATCAAGTCCTAGGCTAGTTGGCAATGTCATGGATCATTCCTAAGTCCTAACGCTAAAATCATATCGTGAATATGGGATGATTATTCCATAGGTGGTATTATGATTTTGGCCCCGTTATACACATATATAATTAAAAATCTGCTAAATGTCAGAATACGTATAATATTACCTTTAAAAGTTCAGCGCCTAATGTTAGCAACAGACGTACTATTATTTAAATTAACTCTTTTTTTTTCATGATTTCCTAAACAGTAAGCTGAAAAACAAGTCTCTCTCTATATATACATACGTACATACATACATATTGCTGCAAGAACCAATCATCAATTTCTTGAATTATTATTGGCGCCTGTAACCCTGAATAAGAATACAGAACTTTTTAGAGCAAAACATGCATTTTAAACCAATCCTTTTCTTGGGCAGTGCATATATGGGGGACAAGACAAGAAAGAACTGGTGCAGTTATGCGTGGAAGTTGACACTGAATAAGTTCTTGGATGAGTAGGACGAAATAGGCACGCACTTGGATGGAGCATATGTATATATTTATAGCCAAAATACATAGGCAAACAAAATGGCAGGTTATTTCCAAGTCGTGCTGCTCTACCAGATGGGTGGCAAGGGTTGGGTGGGAGTTACATTCATGTACAATAAAGAAGAGACAAATGTACCTCTATGGGGATGAATTCTCTTCATCATCATAATCAACATATATAATTATTATAGCACAAAATACATAAAAGAATGGAAGAGAAATATATCTAAGCAACAGAAAATGTATATAGCCAAAAAAAAAAAAAACTCCTGTTTTCTCTTCCCATCCACAGTTTCTTTCACCCAACCACATTTACCCCACTTCTTCCACCATACGAGTTAATATCGGGTTGGGGCCGGCAGAGCACCATAGAAAGCCTGCACTGTGTAAAAATTGTTTATGTGGTCCATTCATGTTTCACTAGTGTGAAAAAATCTAACATACATATGTTACGATCGATCATCGCTCTTCACTGCTCACCATGTCCACGGGGCAGGTATCAACTCATCAATTTATTCCTCTACAAATTAAGTCGTCCGTTTTCTTTCCTCTTATTATAAGTGGCCAATAGCATCAATCAATTCTTCTAACGCATTTTCAATATTTGTATTGATTTCTGTCCTCCGCTTCTGAGAAACCAAAGCTGATCAAGCATCGGAATAATGGCTATAAGCCCTATATCTGCTTTCAGAAAACGTTGTAGGCCAGCGAGCTCTAGGAAGTGCGTTGTCAGATATTGCTTTCCTTCAGCTGGATTGGGACTAGAGGGCCAACTAGCACTCTTTTTGCTTAAAATTGATCGACACTTGATAAATTTTTGCACTCTTATAGGTGTCAACCAACAGTTTGAATGAATCTTCCACGTCTAAATGTGTCTAGTCGAACGCTATATTGTCATCATTGACAAGAAACGAAAGAGCTTGGTTCGAAAAATTCTCCATGCAAATTCAAGTAGCATATACTCTAGTACAAGAGTCAAACTACTAGAAAGGACATAGGTTTCCAGTTCAAATTTTGTTTCTGATGTTCTTGAGAATGTTTTACGGTTAATCTATCCACACTCGGCATTTTTTTCTTTTTAGATATGAATCCCGACCTGTTTGTTAAGACACATGTAAAAAATTATAGGATTGAGGAGAAGGTAAAACCTTTCCTCCTATTTGTTCACGCTCAGCATTTATAGAGTTGTTCATTTAATTTTCTTAAGCCTCTGAGGAATCTAATTTCTTCTCATTAGAGGTTGATGGTCACACGATAGGAACTGCATAGCTGTCTGTCCAAGGACTTTAACATCTTTTCAAAGAACAAGAGAAGAAAGTAAAAATTTGCTGCGAGTTGAAATGTATACTCTTAATTACATATAATGACAGATAATGTCTTGAGGCCCCTCATCATTATGACCATAACAATTTGCTCTCACGTTATCAATCTCGAATTGTCAATTGGAATGTCTGGGTGCCCTTAGACTTTCCTAATGGCGGGAAGATGCAACTAGAGGCTCTTGGTTTCTCCCAATTTTATTTTCATCCAAAGATTTTTTTTTGTCATTATTATTGTTTGGGAAGATAGTTCAAAATGTCCTTTACATTTTGCCTAATGAAATTTTCACTATCACTTTTAAAATGCTAACTTTACGTCTCTTATAAATTCAAGTTAGTAAAATTTGGTTTCAACCCAGGTTTTCGACCATTTTTTAGTTTGAAAGCACCATATGACTCACGTGCAGTTTTTTTATGTATAAAAATGTCAGATTCCACTTTTTTAGTAGCAAAAATGAATACAAGTTGGATCATATCTCAATTTTGTAGGAAAAGGAATAAGATTTGGGTCAAATCCTACCTTTTAGAAACAAAAAATGAATATGGATTGAGTCATAATTTTAAATACAAATGGGGTCTAACTTTTTTGCCTCTAAAAAAAATGACCATGTATGGGTTACATGGTGTATTTTAGGGTAAAAAGTGGTCAAACACTTGTGTTGTGATGAATTTTTACTGTTTTGACAATGCAAGGAACATAAAATTGCCATTTTAAAAGTGTAGAAAGAAAAAGTTCGTCTGGCGAAATATGAGAGATATTCTGAATATTCCCCCCTCCCCCTTTTTTTTTGACCTTTTGTCATGGGGATAACAAAAAAAGATTAAAAATGATGGTTACGGCTGTTTTTACTTTTGCTCTCGACTAACACGGAAAATGTAGACAAGAATGAACTCACTTTTGGGGAATTGACCAACAAGTAAAATATAGAATGCAAATCCATAATAATTGCAAGTAAAGTGTTCAAATATTTACACTTGCATTGAAATTCAAGAGGTGTATAATAGTGCACCCTTTTAGTTTAAAAGTGGGTTCCTCTCCCTCTAACCCCTCTTAGCCCATCAATTGGATCCTCTACCTGGTATGCTTTAGAGTAGGAATGTTGTATAGATATTGTTGATTGATTAAAAAAAAAAGTATTCAATTATGATCCAGCAAATACTTTGGATTTGAATTTTTTCAAGCCTTTATTCATCAAACGCTATTGAAAAATAATCTGCAAATAAATTTTCTAATGCCTATTTATTATTTACACGCCTTGCTATAACAATATTTTTAAATCTTATAATTTGCAATATCTCCCTCGCTGAATGAGTAACTCAAGTACGTGGAACCCGTGACCTAAACTTCTGCGCATAGTTTCTAAATTTTTCTGTATTAGAACAAAGCGTTTGGCCAATCAATGGGAGAAAAAGGGGAAAATGCATCACTTTTTTCTTGACATCGGTAAATTACTCGAACTCGAACTCGAAATTAATATTATTTTTCAATCCGGTAAATTAATCAAAGCGGGGGGGGGGGGGGGCTAATTTCAATGCATACATAAGAAAAGAGTGGTGCTATACGATATCATATCATTACATCGTGCCATATGTCTTTGACCATATAAACAGGAAGCCGAAGACCAAACCTGTAAACCAGCGGTGCGAATTAAGCCATCGGATATATTGCTATAATCTAATCAGGACATATGATTAGCGAATATAAATATTTTTTTTAATTAACCACTAACCAGTGTGAGAAAAGATAGTTTTTCTCATTAAACAAGCGTATTAAATTTATTATTTATGGTAGAAGTTTGACGGAAAAGAAGATCTTGGAATGGGACCAGAGCGCCAAACGAAAGTAATTATAGAAACAAGCAGAAACAATAATGATATTTACCACCCACCCTCTAGGAGGAAATTTCTATATAAAGGATAACTGACCCACCCATAATAAAAACCTTCTCCCATGTGCCTGCCTTTGTTTGAGAACGGGATGGGGTCTACTAATTCTTTTCTTTAAGATGAGGAACCAAAAAAAATACGTATATATTTTCCTTGTGATTCAACGATATGAAACATTAAATAAATGAGTAGCATTAGTAGCCTACAAGAATTGTGAATATATTAGTAGTTATATTTAGTCTTTGCTAGGGCACTTGCAGTCTCCTGATCTTTTATATTGAGAGTCCCTCAGACCACTTGCTTTTGTCTCTCTATCACTCTATCCAATCTCTCTTTCTCCCCCAAATCCTCTTTCTCCTCTTTGATTTTATTTCTTTCTTGCTTTTTTCTGGAGACAAAGTGGGGAATTCGAAATTCAAGTAGAAGTTGCTGCTATTTTTTCTTGTTTTTTTCCCTTCTCTCTCTCTCTCTCTCTTTATCTCTTTCTTTGTGGAGAGGCAAGTGGAATTCTACATTAATCAACTGGAAGTTGCTGCAATTGTTTTCTTAACTGCAACTGAAGGAGCCATCCAAAGGGATCGCATTGATCCTAACTCTTTAATTTCTTGCCTTCAAAAAGAGTACACACATGTAGGGGAAGTATTTGTAATACTACTTCCTTTTTACCTCCTAAACTGCATGTGATGTGAAGTGGGATCATGCTATCCCTTTGGATACCTCCTTTGGTAGCTAAGCTTTATCCAAAAAATGGAGATCCATCCATCCCTTTAGGACCTCAGCAGCATGCACTTGTTGTCACTTGTCTGAGTTGCAGATTCGCATTCGCATACAAGGGTTTGAGGAAGTAAGCCCTGTGGAACAAACAAGTAAGTAAGCCGCTTCTCTTCCGTTTTTCTTCATTCCATCTTTCATTCACTGTCCTTTCTTTGCAAGCTCCTGCATCAACAGGTAGTTCTAGCTTGGACCAATATCTTTGGTCTTCGTTTCCTATTCAAGGAATACCACATACATAAATGAGGTATATCCAATCTGCATGAGAATTTCATAGTAATTTGAGCTTGCACATGCCCAATATGGACTTTGATTGTGCTTGCCTTTTCTTTTTTTTTTTCTGATGCATCTTCTTTTTGAAATAAAGATCCACATCGAGCTTGTGTGTGTTTCAAACCCTTTTCTCAATTCCCTGTTGGCTCTAACTTTATCATAAACTTCTAAGCTTTACGTTTCCTGTGGGGGTTGGGGAAGGGAAAGAAATTATGCTTCAGCTTTCTAAACCCGTATGAAATAATTAATTCATTTTTCGAAGAGCATAGATTTCCCTAGCCACTTATATGATGCCGTTTATCTTCTTAATTCATCTTTAGAGTTTTTCAGTACTCCACTACTCCTGTTTGACTTTTTATAAGATAGATGAAAATGAAATACCTGATTATTTTCAAAGATAATTCTTAAATTCATTTTGAGAAGACAAAACCAAAAAAAAAAAAAGAATTAAGGAAGAAGAAGAAACATTTTGACTGGGAGGTGAATATTATGCACTTCTGATCAATTGAGAGTTGACATTTTAGAAGCTTTCCAATGTTTTACGATCGTAGTCATCGGCTATAAGTATCAAGCGCCAGGATAAATCCACTAAATGTATCTAAACACGTAGTATTCACATATACCTAATCATTTGGGCAAAGTGCACATGACACCGATCATACTGACATACCCCAAAATTTGGGTACTGTACAGTATGCACCAGACATTTATGTTTTCTAGCTATTCTTAAGCACCAATGACCAACAAGTAAGAATGAAACAGAAACATTGGTTGAACCTTTGACCATTAGTACGTACCTGATAAAGTGTACTGTATAAATTTACTGCCTAAGACATAGAATTCATTTCAATTTACCTAGGTAAGGTGGAGCAAAGTTTAAAATTCAAAGCTAGAGAACTTTCTTTCTTTCTTTTTTTAAATGGTTACATTAATTCTTGCAAGTTGCAACAACCAATTAATCTAACTTTTAGAAAAGTTTATTTGGCAAGAATGTTTTGACATTTGAACAACCTTCGAATGAATCAGAATGACAGTTTGCGCCAACATCTTCAGCTGTATGACATCAAGGTACAAAGCTAGAAGCAGTCCAACAAGAAATGTCGTCATTTTTGAAGAACAAACTAGCAAGCATGACCATACCTGTGGCCCTGCGTTTCAAGAGTTGATATCACATGGTACGAAGACTTTATTTAGGATCCAAGGCAACGAAAGGTGATACCATACTAGTATGTATATGTGTGTGTATATATATATATATATATATATATATTGTGGGGGGGGAGCTTCATTTCCTCCCCCCCCCCCGGCGCGGACATTGAAGCTTGCCCTTGAGCTTTCCAAAGGCAAAGGAATCGGCTGCCCACATGTGGTGAGGACCTTAGAAAAATTCCCCTCAAACGTGCCCAAAAATTTAGATATATAAAGTCTCTCTCTTTATGATGATGATCCCCTCATCACATGACTCCCAACTTTCGACAACCTTGGTCTCCAGTGTGGAGTATGGAGCATGGACACACTTATCACATGATCAGCCCAACGCCTTTGAGCTATCCAAGACCGTAATAGTTGTATTGTACCGCTGCTACCATTAATATTGCATAGGATCTTGAATTTCATTTCACATTATGGTACGTTGTTTGGTAAAGGGAAAGAAAACACATTTACTCACATTTAACGTTAATAGTAGTAATTCCTGGACACACAATTTTTTCGAACCAACTTCTGCAGGGGCTCAATTTCCGGCTTGGTTTTCTTCCGTCTTCCAAGCTTACCTCTTCAATTGATTCAAGAGCGGACTGTCATTTTAGCCCAACATCCGCTTGAATGGCAATGCACGGAAGTAAAACTACTGGTGTGGACTGTGGTCAGTGGAGTAGACGAGACAGGTCATGTACTTTGGTATTCATTTCTAGCTTCGTAAAATTCCCTCCACATTTCAGTGCCAGTGAGGGTGAATAAAAGGACATGCATACAGCTCCATAAATGCTCAAAGCGTAGGGGAAATGTGCTGGATTGTAGAGTCTTATCTTACGGTAAAAACGTATTAAGTTGCTAATACTGAACGTATATCTCTACAGGTTTTAACACCTGGTTGGCTCCATTCTTTAGTTGTCTTTGTCTATATAAGTTTTAGTTTCTTTTACTGAAGTTTTCTTAATTCAGAGATAGATGATAACGTTTGAAATTTACAGTGGGTTCGCTCTTTCTGTTTTGTATATGCTTATCCAATACCCTTTAAGACACAGAATACCAAAAAGAAAATCTACCCAGAGGGGCGTTGAATGTTACTGCTCTTAAGTGAGCGTCATAGGCAAGTATTGAACAGTGATTTGGTCAAAGTAGGACTGCACCCTACTAATTGCGATGACCATTAAGGAGGTATTAGTATAAAGTATTCCGGATTTCAGATGCCTGACATGTAATCTGGGGTTAAAGGTGAGGAAATTGGCCCTCATGAAATACAAATTGTCGTGAAATGGGGAATGTGTAGGCCTAATGTTCCCCGCCTTGACTACAAGTTCTTAACCAGGACACGACTAGAAGACACGCAAATTTCCAAAGGGAAAAAAGTTTGAAATAATTCCTCATCATGCTCAACATCGGTTGGGGCCCTAGCAAACCACAGCCAAAGGGGTCCTTGAACTGTCTCCAGATCAGACTCTTTCAATTCAATCCCCAGTTCTGTCATCTTCCAAAAAGGAAGCAAAAAAAAAAAGAAGAAAGAGCGCAATTAAATTTGTGGACGCAGACACACACAGTGGGTAAAAGTGCACAGTGGGTCAGTATAATTCAAGTCTCGTTGCACGTTTTCTTCTCTACACTCCAGGGCATAATCAATCATAAAATCATCCCATCCCATCCCATCCCATGGATGGAAGGAAAATATTGTTTAATCGTGGAATTCTAAATGGGAAACGACAAAGTTGAAGCTGCTCAAATGGGCCTAGCCATGAATGAATTCGTTGCAGAGACCAGACTCCACTCCAGAGAGAGAATGTGTGTCTGCTGGTGGTGTGTGTGCGTGTGTTTTTGCCTGGCCATTTCTCTTTTTCTACCCTCCAACCCAACCAGTCTGGTTTGGAGTCTGGACACGGGTGGCTTGGCTTTGCCCATACATGACTCTATATTCCTTTACTATTTACCTGCGGACCCTTTTTTCGTCTTCTTCTTCCCTTTCTTTTTCCCCTCTTTCGTTCGATTCAAAACTGTACCATCTTTAGTTTTTCTTCTTTTTTTTTTTTTTTTTTTTTAATGTTCGTGGTGTAAAACTCGGAAGGCAAGAAGGCAAGTGGAATACCTCGTATCTCCGATGAAAATTATTTACTATCTTGACAGACTAAACGGCAAAAAACGTCTTATTCGCAAGGTAAAATCCCATTGTATTGCTCCAGCACCAGCCTGACCGCTTTTCAGTCATATAACCCTTGAGCAGACAAGCACCGCATGCCAGAATTTGAACTTGACCAATAACGGATCAGCATCGTTACAGGAAATTTATCCACCCCTCCTCTCTTTTACCCATTGCTATGAATAGCCCTCACAACTCCCAAGAACACACACCGTGGTGTTTATTACTCCTTTTAGCTATTTGTTTTCATTCTGCACTGAATTAAGCATCAAAAGTGTCTCGGGGGAAAATGCCCCGCCTCATCCTAGGAACGTGTAACGGGACTCTTAGCCGTTCGTATTTGAAGTCATAGGCCGGTAAATTCCTCGCACTATCTGATCTATTTAGCATTAATTTTTAAGTTATCAAATAAGTCCTTAAAGGGGTAGGGATGAATTATGAATATACTTAATTTGAATAGTGGAATTTGAGTTACCAAAGATATATGAATATTTTCCTTTTTTATTTTTTTATTTTAGTTTATTAAAAGTTTTTTTTTTCATGATATGGTGCTGTGTTTCTGGGTTCAAGAAGACCCTATGTGTTTGGAAAGGAGGACAAGGTCAACAGAACGCTTGAGAGCCGAATTACACTCTCATAATTGCGGGACTAATATTCCTGGCCCGATCAAATGGTGGCTAGTTGAACGGGACAAATTCATCTTCAGATTGGGGCTTGCCGCTCGGCCGAGGAGTTTCTCTCCTGCTCTAATTGGGCTGATGAGGCCTAACATGAAGCCCAATTATATAGGCTTGTAGCAATTGTTTCAACTTTCAATATCTATTTTGTATCTTGTTTTATAATTAGAGGGCAAATAGCGCAAATGATTGCTAAATTATTTAAAATGTTCAGTTTTAGTCATCAAGTTTTCCTTTAACCAAATGATTGCTAAATTATTTAGAATGTTTTTATCATTTAGATGAAAAGGCAAATAATATTTTGGATGCTTTTTTCGGGTCGCAGGCTTGGAAGTGTCAGCAAGAGTTAACCAATTAGCCGAGTTTGGGTTTGGGCTCCTCGAGAGCTACATATACAGGCATACATATGGGCTGGCACTCGTCCTACAGTTTGTCTTTGGAATGCGAAGAGGAGTGCCATTTCTGTACAAGGAAATTGGCCTATATCCTTGTATATATGTATATGTATGTACGCATGTATGTATACATAAACATAGGTTAATCCAAAAACTGGATGTAATTGATGATGTAGATATTCATGCTTAGGTCCACGTTCTTAACAAATTGGATAGGCTATTATTTAAAATAATTATCGTAGTATTTTTTATGACTTGATATATATAAGATAAAAAATAGTTGAAAATATAAATAAAAATATATTTATGATGTAAGTAAAATAATATTTAAAATAATAGTTGGACGTATATGCCACATCACCTCCTTTCGCCTAGGACTTAAAACGATTTTTTTTTTTTTTTGTAAATTTGATTCAAGGCTTTAAATTTTGTAGATTTGGATTAGTATAATGATTTAAGTGCAATCTTTCGCTCCAGCTGCTTTACCCAAAACGGATTAAATACTAGAAATACCCAAAGTATATAGGTTTGCTATTGTTGAAGAGGTAAAATTAAGACCAAAACTAAATGGAAAAATCTTGAATGGCAACAATTTAAGGGACTGCTGGGTGCTTTAACAATTTTGAAATTCACACATCCCGCAATCCAAACAAATTGAGCGAGCCCAATGGCAATGGAGGACAATCAGCACTTAATCGGCCCAGTTTGTTTTTTGTTTCTGTTTCTGTTTCTGTTTCTGTTCTCCTCCGTCCCTCGGGCGACGCTGACATGGCTAGCATTTCAATAATAATAATAATTTAATTTAATGGCTCCAATTCCCAAGGACTAACAGTGACGAAAAGGACGTGATGAGTCCTGAGTTTCGTCAGTTCAATAAACAGCACTGGAAACTGTCGGCAACGGTAACTCTTTCCCATCCAAAATCCCAAACCCTAACGGACTCCTAACTGTAAAAGTGTAAACTACCAAACCCCCAATTCCGTTCATCAAATCCGCCCCTGAACTCGATTCAAGATGGCTGCATTCTCAATTCTCAACTTCACCATCGCCGTTCTACTCGTATTCCTTTCACGCACTTCCTCGACCCCACTCCCATACCGCTCCGAAATTTGATCCCAACCTTTTGCTCATCGGCGACGCCCGGCTTCATCAACTCTGCCTCATCTGTTCAGCTCACCGACCCTACGTCTTCTTCAAAGCTCCGGCCTTCTTATTCGAAGCAAAACTTTTAAATTTCGCTCCTCAAACTCGAAGAAGCCCGCCATCAAGCCTGTGTCGTTTTCGACTGACTTCACATTCTCAATTTCACCCCACGACGGAGACGGCCTTGCCCTAATTATTGTCCCGGCTGATTTTTCCTCTAAATTTTCGCGGGATGGTTTTGGGCTTTCTCGGCAAAGCAGGTTTTTTCGCGGTTGAGTTGGATACTTCTAGAAATGAAAATGTAGGGGACGAGAATGCGAATCACGTTGGGATTGATGTGGCAAGTCTTCATTCTGTCCAAGTAAGCAATGTTTCTTCGATTGGATTGGTTTTAAATAGTGGGATTAAGCTGCACTCTTGGGTTGATTATGATTCTAGTTCTAAGAGATTAGAGGTTAGGTTATCTGGATTTGGTCGTCCTAGGCCTTATGCTCCTTTGTTAGCTTATCAAATTGATTTAGGGGAAATGTGGAAAGGGGAGGAGGTGTTGGTTGGATTGAGTTCGTCTCGTGAAAATTCAGTGCAGAAGACTTGTATTTATTCGTGGAAGTTTACGGTAAGGATTGCTCCCAACTGGCTGCATAGTCAACCCGTAAATCCACAGGCGGTTTTCCAGTAAACGTAGTGAGGATAAAGTGGCAGACAAGAAAAGCCTGTGTGCTTTGAGGTTGCTTTCTGGTTTGATTTTTGCAACTGGTTGTGGTCTATTGGCAGCATTTGTGGTGCTGTTTCTATGGGCGGTGTTTGCTAATAATGATCAGGTGGCAGTGATCCCAGTTAAAGTGCTCAGCAAATCCAGGGGATTTCAGGTACGAAAAGATCCAAGTAGTTTTAGAGGACAGCTCAGATGCTGTTAAGAATTAGAGAATCCAATTTGTACCTGTATCTAGTTTGCTTAACTAATGTTTCTGATGTGGATTCTGATGTTTACTTACGGAGTATTAGAGGGTCAAGTTCTTGTGATGTATCTTGTAACTTGCCAAAATGTTGTTTCCAATGTGCCTGTGGCCTGTAATGTTACTGACAGTAGTATGATCTTGAGTCTTCCATTTCTTACCTTTGGCTTTGCCTCTTGCTTCCTTCCTGTTATGCAGATACCAATACTTGAAGTGAGGGATCTGTAAATAAGCCACTTCGCATTTTCATAAATCTTCTAGGCCAAAGTTCATGAACGCTTACAATTAACCGTTAAAGATATAACTATACTTTGTAGTTCGGCCCCCTAACCTGAGTCCTAGAATGCGAGGAACAAAAATTCATAAGAAATTTTCAGGACAAATTTATTACAGTTCCATATCCACCATTAAGCATATTGTATTTCCTTTTTAAGTTATACTGTTGCTATATGTATGCGCTTGAAATCATCCATATTTGATATTCTGTTTGTTGTGGCTTAATCCACTTTTACCACCTGTTATGGATGATTACATACATGATGACTGTTAAAGTCCGACTAATTGTGTTTCTGTGGAGCTAAATATACTTTTCTGTTAAGAGTAACTACATAACCTTAGACTTTAACATCATCCTGAACTGTTTCAAATTTATGAACAAAGGAAAATCAAAGATTTTTACACTTGCAATTCTCTTTTATTTTCCACAGAATATACCATGCTATCATGGTTTGCACCAATTGTTACCTATTTGTAAATTTGTCTAGTAAATTCAGCTTGCTTTGCTGTTATGTGAGGATTATTGCATTTAGTTTCTTCCATGGCTTCATGGTTGGCTTCTCCCTAAAGAAAGGGTTACAATTACTAAGTTTGGTTGATAGCCAACTGAATATCTCATAAAATCTGGCTCAAGCATTGAAAATCATGACAATGGCAATGAAGCTAGTGCTCAAGGTTCATTCAAATTTGGATTTGTGCCTCATGTTAACTGCAATATAAATAAGATATTTATTTTCTCTCTTGAACACTTTAGATGGTGGACTACCGAATTTAATATTAGATGTTAAATATGCAAGGATAAGTTATATCAACTTAATGCTAACTTGCAACTTGGATCACCTCAAAAAGAGCTTGAAATCAATGACAGCGGACTTGACCGTGCGGTCACTTGCTCTAGTTTGCAGGTCTATTTTTGAGCATGAGTTTCCCCCTTGAGACTGACGGTGCCTTGTATGTAATTAGTATCCAGGCGGATCTACAGTGGGGCACTGGGGGCACGGGCCCTCACTATCCCCTCAAATTCCTATATCACTCATAAATTTTGATATAATTTTAACTGTGTCCCTTGAAGTTTTGTGCATCCATTTATTTATATGCTCTTAAAGTTAGCTTTGATTTTGCCTGTTGCTACAGTTATCATAGAAAGGGCTTTTTCGATTATGAATATAGTAAAGAATCCGTTACGAAATAGAATGAGAAACACTTGAATGAATGATTGTTAGTTACTTACACTGAGAAAAATATATTTCGTGAAATTCAAAATGAAAAAATTGTAAACCGTTACCAAAATACGAAAAATCATCCTGAACAATAGTAAATGGTTTAATTTGCTTTTTGAAATAAAATTATTGTTATATTGATAATTTTAAATTTGTCTTTTTATGTTTTTCTAGAATATATATATATATATCATTATCATTTGTACTTGTTGATAAATTTTTTTTTCTTAAAAAACTAGAAAAAAGAGTAGGTAAAAAATTTTAGATTTACTTTTGCCTTCACTGAAAATTTTTCTAGCCTCTGACACTGATTAATATGTTAGATGTGCATTTTGGTTTGTCTTATAAGGTGCATATTTGTTGTTCCTATAAGGCTATTAACCAGGATTAGGCAGACTAGAATTGTTCCGTAAGTAAATTGATGGCAACTATAAGGTTGCTTTGAGATGGAGTTCTATATGTTTTCTTGCACGTGCCTGGACTATAACCAATATGCTTGATGGCCCTTGTTAAGGTCAAAGCAACTCCATCTTTTTTCCAAGGCACAGGTCAGCCCGCGTAGAAAGCAATGAGTAAGGTTCTTGGTTGAGTATAATTTTCTCACCTGAATACGCAATGGGCAGACTTTTGTTTCCAACCACTGTGAAAGTGATAGTGGTCTATATAGGATGATGGGCTCTGTGAGAAACGTCGGCCCCAGTTTTTCGTTACTTTTTTTTTTCTTGCCTTCTTCTTCTTCTTGTAGGAGTGGGATGAGATTTAAAAAATACTCAGAAGGAAAAATGAAACTCAGGACTCTAAATGTTAATTTTAATTCCTAGAATCATGAATTTCGCGACACCCAGTAGGTTGGATTGAACTTACGGACCACCTAGACCAGCTCTAGCTATCGATATCATAGACAAGCTTGCCCGAAATGATGATGAACGCCTCGTATCGTATGGAAATAGAGATGGTCATGGCGGCGCATGAATAATCGCAAAAATAAATAGTGGAATAGTAAAGTACAAAATTGCTT
Organism: Coffea humblotiana; assembly: GCA_023065735.1. NCBI lineage: Eukaryota > Viridiplantae > Streptophyta > Magnoliopsida > Gentianales > Rubiaceae > Coffea > Coffea humblotiana. The sequence continues at coordinate 5,233,610 of CM041209.1, read as the reverse complement.
ATTTCTACGGAAAATAAACGCCGAGGATGTTACTTATGGGCTGGAATTCTTTAGCCTTTTTTTTTCTTCATTTTAATGTGATACATGTGAGATGTAAAAAAAAAAAAAAAGGATTGAAAATATAAAAAGATTATAGAAAAACGTGAATAGACATTTTTTCAATAAATGTTTTACTAAATAACTCCTATATAAACAAATCCATGAGTAAGATTAAGGCCTTGTTTGGATTGCTGTTTTTCGTCGAAAAATTACGTCGTTTTTCTTGAGCACATTTCTCTATTATCTTTTTCCCTCACGTACATCAAATCGCTACAGTAATTTTTCCATGAAAAATGCAATCCAAACACAACCTAACATTAATTTATTATGATTTGTGTTACATTGCATCTTGATAAATTAAAATCTGATCCATAACAACCAACAATACTCGATAATTAGGGACGACACATCAATGTGCTTAAAGTATCAAGTCTTGCGACAGGGAATACAAATAGAGCTATAAGTAAACTCTAATCTGTTTAAGATCCTCACGAAATAGAGCATTACTACATATCTCAGCAAAATAGACAGAATCCCAAATCACCTATTAAAACACGCTAACCATCATGACATTTTGCTTTATATTCATTAAGTTAATTTATTGCTGCTTTTCGCAATATTCATTAGTCTTTTCCACTTCAAAAGTTTCTTCGAGTCATTTCAGCTTTACCTATTTAATACTACTACTACAACTATATACTACAGCCTATACGATGAAATTGGACAATCGAAGAAACGCACGCAAGAGACTTGTATCTTGCATGATTGCGGAATTGGGAACCTTTCTTTCCCTTTTCTATTTCATTCTCACATTTTTATATATATATATATATATAAATATTTCCATAGGAAAGTGGACCTAACGCGCTAAAACTCCGTCCACAGAACCCCCCGGCCCACGCCCCCAAAAAAACCAAAAAAAAAAAAGGAAAAAAATAAAAAGAGGGAAGAAAGGTGATCGGACCCTTGGCTTCAAATGATGGTTGAGAGGTGTTTAGCAGAACTCGGATTCTCCCTCAATCATACCCGCACTCATTAGTTTTTATAAATTTGAAAAAGAAGCCCGATCGGACTTTTATTTCCTCATTTTAAAGTTTTTCGAAGCGTACGGAAGTGGGACTTTTATTTGTCCCACTTTAAAACGAATTTACTATATATATATATATATATATTTATTTATTTATTGTTGATGCGCGTCCTTGGATTCGGAAAATCTATGGTGGCCCGGCCCCAGCCAAAAAGATTGACAAAACAATTTCAGTAGAGTCTCGCACCAAAACTTAACGCGTATTTTTTTATTAACCTTTTCTGAGGAACCGAAAAATAGACAACGTATCTGTTTAGATACATCAATCATGTTGAGTTCATCTCCACCCACAAAAAAAAAAAAAAAAAAAAGAAATCATCTCTCCCACTTTATAATTAAGTATATAAGCTGCATAAAAATATCTTCCCACAAAAATGTATCCCTTCACTTAGGCACCCTTTTGGGTCGAGGGAATCAGAGGAAATGAAATGGGGAAGAATCTAAGATATTTGATTTTCTTTTATTTGGATTATTTTTTACTAGATAAAGGAAATAAAAGAGAGTGAAATGATCTAATCATTTCGTTAAGCTGTGATTTACGTCCAACACCGAAAGAAAGTGAATCAAATTTAATAAAATAATTAATTTTTGGAAAAAAATAAATTTTTTCCATATCTTTCTCAATCCAAACAAAATTTAGCATTTTCTTTCTTTTTCTTTGCATATTTAATCTAAACAAAATAGATAAAACTACTTCCTCTATTCTTGTTTAATTTTTTTTATTGCTGTCCCCCCCCCCCCCTCCTTTTCCTTCAATCCAAAAAATGCCTTAGGGGCAAAGAAGTTCATTCAAAAAAAAAAAAACTCCTTCCATCCTACTTTAAAACTCTTTTTTTTTTCAACACAATTTACAAAAAAATTAGTTAATTTTATTGAAAGAATAAATCTAACATACTTTTTTTCTAAATTACCCTTACATTAGTATTCATAGTATAATTAACCATTACTCTTTCCATCCCACTTTGATAGTTTTATTTTTCCTTTTTTATTCATCCAAAATTATAGTCAAACTTTCAATTGAATAATATAGTTAATTTTTAAATTTTCTAAAATACTCTTATTTAACATACAGCAAATATAGTTAACTGTCTTGAATAGTGAACATATCATTATTATTTTTATTGTAATTAATGCAAAAGTATGGTGATCAGTGATTATCCTGATATTAATGTAAGGGTATCTTAGGAAAGCATTAAACTAGATTTACTTTTTCAAAGTTAGCTAGTTTTTCTTCAACTATGCAAAAAAAAATCAATTAGAATATTTTTATATTAATTACAACAATAATATTGATGAGTTATTCAAAATATGAATCAAAGCAATTAAAGAATAAGACTGATTATATTCACGAACAAGGAAGTACATTAAATAAGAGTATTTAAAGAAATTAAAAATTAACTGAAAAAGGGTATTGAAGGATGGGACGGACGGAGCATTAGTCAAATTGATATGCCCTCTTAGTAATCTTGCTAAACGACTCTTACCACCGTGTGGCCAGGAATAACGAACCAACTGAAAGAAAATTCAACAGAGCAGCCATCGCGTACAATTGCTCCCTTCAACCGATCATTCCCAGATTTCCCACTTGGCAGAATCAAATCCGTCCACCGCCTGACCCGACTTTGGCAATTGACGGCTCTGCCAAATGTGTCGGCGGTGGGTCCAATTGCTGCTCCCTATCCCGATACGTGTGCGATGAGAGATTTTTGTCACTGACACGCAATAATTGCTCCCCACGGATATCCACAGCCCAGCGACTTTTATGGAGGTGCGACTGCGCGCCCATGCGTCTCATCTCTCTGTGTCGTAGCTTTCTCTCTTAGAACCCTCCAATTAATGATTGTCCCTGCATTTGATGGAGGCCCTTTAAATAGGAACACGCCTCACACACTCTAGGTGTGTGTGGTTGTGCGTGTGGCTTTTTCTTTTTGTGGAACGAACTAAGGCCCCGTTTGGATTGCGGTTTTCTGTCGGAAATTGCGTCATTTTCCGTGATCACATTTCCCTATTACCTTTTTCCCTCACATACATCAAATCGCTACATGTAAATTTTTTCCATGAAAAATGACGGAAAATGCAAATCCAAACGGGCCTAAGTATAGGATGCCAAATAATAAATAAATAGCAATCAATAAAGTTTGAATCTTCCTTTTTTTTAAAAAAAATTTGTGCGTTCTTTTCAGCGACAAAAGGGGAAGGAAGAGGGAGGGCTGGCCCTTGGGGAAGTCGTAATCCAAGAGGAGGAGAGCTTGTCATTGCTCTTGGGTACACGAGGAGAAGACTTGTGCACTCAAGAGGAGGGGGGTGAATTTGTTGGAATGGAGCACCAAGACGATGTTCTTGGTGCTGGCCCTCCTAAGAAGGTGCTCTCCGATGATCATTTGGCCGTTGAAATCCCTGAGACTGCCCATCAAATCAGCCAGGGTATGATTGGCTTCTGCATTTCTGTCTTCCTATGATAATTTTGTTTCTTGTACATCGACTTGTATTACGTTTACTGCTTTTCTTGAAAGAGTGCTTTATGCGGGTTGGATGAATTAAGACTTGGTTTTCTCAAGTGAAGAATGTAGTCTCCAGTTTATTATGTTAAGAATGAACAGGATATGGTGCAAGAATGGAACTTTATAGCATGTTATAGAATCTTTATTAAGATTTTGTTTCTCCCTGATTCTTTTTTGCACCGATACATATGAAAGGTATGTTTGCAGGGATTTTTTCTGATTGAAGTTCTCTTTAGGATATTACTTTCATTGATGGTGGGATTATATGATCAGCAAAATGATTGACCTCCTTTTTGCATGCTATTTTTTCTGTTGAAATTGTTTGCAGGGATTTTTTCTGATTGAGGTTTCTCTTAAGGATATAACTTCCATTGATGTGAGATTATATGATGAGCAAAACGATTGACCTCCTTGTTGCATGATATTTTTTCTGTTGAATCTTTTGAATCTCTAAATCGAATGAATTATGCATCGATGTTTCCCCTTTCGACTCTAGTTTTGGAGATAAAATCATCTTTCAAACGATTCTTTCATAGGATTAATCTCTCCTCTCCTAAAGTTACGTGCCCATCTGTTTTATATATGATATCAGGAAGAGCAATGGTTTTTTTGGCTGGTTTGTAGGATTTTGTATGTCTCTTTATCATAACATGGTTGTTTTTGAGTTTGAATTAGCCAAAGTTTACCCTTCTTCAAATGCAGATTCATGGTTTCAGGTGGGGTTTGTCCTCACGACTGGAATAAACAGCGCTTATGTGCTGGGATATTCTGGTACAGTCATGCTTCCTTTAGGTTGGCTGGGTGGTGTACTAGGGTTGATTTTAGCAACTGCTATTTCGCTTTATGCAAATGCTCTTGTTGCCAAGCTCCATGAATTTGGAGGAAAGAGGCATATCAGATACAGAGACCTAGCAAGAGCTATATATGGTATGAGTATATGGACAAAACATAGTGCCATATTAATCAAGACCTTTCTATTCACCTTGTTTCCTTCTGTGCAGGTCAGAAAGCTTATTCGCTCACTGGGGGATTGCAATATGTGAATCTTTTCATGATCAATGTTGGATTTATCATTTTGGCTGGCCAGGCTCTGAAGGTAAAATTGTTATGGTATTTTTTTCTTGTCTGACTTATTGCTGAGCTTCTTAGGTGTACATCATTCGAGAACCTACATAGCTACCTCTTGGCAATACAAAGGCAAAAACAGGGCAGAAACCGTAATTTTTTCTCTTCACAAAAAGAAACACCCTCTAGGGACATTAAATTAGCAGTATGGCTGCTTTTGATTTGATTTGATTTCTTACTATTGATTATTAGTAGTGTATAAAGTACCCATGTTCGACCAGACAAATATTAGTTCTGCTGGAAAAGTTCGATTTATGAATACTTTCTGCAATCTATAATATACAAAGACTATCCTCTGAAGGTTTCATCTAAGCACATATCTCTTCATACTTCTGCAGGCTGTGTATGTTCTTTACTCAGATGACCACGTCATGAAGCTGCCATACTTTATTGCGCTAGCGGGTTTAGGATGTGGCCTTTTTGCCATCAGTATACCTCATCTGTCAGCTTTAAGGATTTGGCTGGGATTTTCAACATTATTCAGCCTAATATATATTGTTATTGCATTTGCACTAGCTCTTAAAGACGGTATGATTTTGTTCCTTTCTTGCAGTTCTTATGGTGTTGTGAGGTGTTCATTGAAACTACTGTCCTCTCAGTTTCCTTTAGTTCAAATTGATGTGCTTTTAAACTGCTAATCTGATTTTAAGTTTTTCATTCATCCAGTTCATGTTCTTTTCCACTTTTTGAAATGCACTGACCTTGTTTGTGGGGTTGAATTTTATAATGAAATTGAGGATGAGGTATCCTGATACTGAGTATCCTAACAATGTTCTGCAGTTTCACCAAAAACTGCATAAGAGGTATTATTTCCATGTATTGGGATATGTTACTGGATCAAATTTGTATTGGGGTACATGAGTTGTAATTAATATCATATATTGATTCATATTACAATTAGTTTGCGTTCTCAACGTTTTTTTTATTTTAAAGATCTGTCAGATTGTTTAGAACACTTTAACAAGTATTAGTTTTCTCAAAGACTTGTACATAAACACAAAGAATGCAGATTACACACTTTTTTCTTTTGTTTTATTATTAGGAGTGCTATTTTTTTTACTCCATTGCCAAAAAGATAAACAAACATAAAGTTCCAACTCCCCTACCCACAGAAAAGAAGAAAAAGTCACCCCATAATTGTACTCACATGGTTATAGCTAACGGCTTCAGATCATCTTTTATCGATTGACATTTGGGTTTTACTTGGTCCTGGTTTGCTGGTAGCTATTTGGTGTAGTTACTAGGTATCCTAGCAGAATTTAAGTACATTGACTTCTGATCTTTGAATTAACTTAAGAAGTTTGAAAAGTTAATTGTGTCTGTCACAAGCAACTTGATGACAATGAATAAATCGCGACTGTGAATTGTATTATCCCAAAGACACCTGGATTTCATCCATTCCTCTAGTAAGGAACAATTGTAAACTTATGTGTTCTGCTTTGCTTTTCCAACAGTAGTGTGTTCAGTTGGTGTAAAGGAATAATATCCTCAGCTTAACAGCTAATGGTGCTGATATTGATTGGATCCGTCTTATGAGAGATTGTATGTATTTATAGGGATTGAAGCACCTCCCAGGGACTACAGCATTGCCGGAACCAAATCAAGCAGATTTTTTACTACCGTTGGTGCAGTTGCAAACCTTGTTTTTGCATTCAATACTGGAATGCTTCCAGAGATACAGGTCTGTGAAAATTAATGATCTTCAGAGACAAATGTCATACTTTTTTAAGTGATTCACTGAATGGCTACGTTATATGTGACTCCATTTATGGATTCTATGTCTATATATCTTCTCTTTTTCTATTAGATTAACATATTATTATTGCTTATTTATTTGGGTCATCGGCCTGTTAGTAGAAGTAAAGAAAATGACATCAAAGTGAATTGTTTCTCGTGTTACTACTTCAGCTGTGTTCATGTATTTGGTTTATTATAAAGGACTATATTTTCACGCTGTATTGAGTGCTTTGTTTAGTCGCATGCACTTTGCATGTTATTACCTTTTTGTAGGAACTCAAAATTCTGAGATATACGAAGGATTGATGATGATCTGGGGACTTAAAACTTCAGTTTTAGGATTAAACTATGATATTTTCTTGCTTCTATGTTGATATTAGTAGCATCAGTTGTCTTGGCAATGACTAACTCAGTGTGAAGTGCCATTGGTTATCGCAAATTTTTGGAGTAGCTTCTGGTGGGAGTTTGAAGTTGGAGAAGATTTTCGTTTCCCGTCCTTAGTGCAGGAGATTTGTTTACTGATTCTTGTTGGACTCTGGAGTCAGGAACACAATCTTTGTCATCTTTTGAACTTTGGGACTTTCTTTTTGGTTGTTTATGTAGAATATATTCTTCTCATTTCTCCACCGCTCGGTGGCTTGATTTTTTTTTTTTTTTGGCTTCTCTTACTGATGGTATTTTCATATATCCTCGTGAACATTGCATCTTTTACAATCCTAGTATTTGCAAACCAGTGACCAAATCTGACCTGCTTTCTTATCTGTTAAAGTTTGTTTTTAGTGCTAGACATAACAATAATATTATCAATGTGACAGGCGACAGTGAGACAACCAGTTGTTTCAAACATGATGAAAGCTCTTTACTTTCAGTTCACAGTAGGTGTTTTGCCAATGTATGCTGTCACATTTATAGGATATTGGGCCTATGGATCCGACACACAGACATATTTACTGAACAGTGTTAGTGGCCCTGCTTGGGTGAAGACGCTGGCCAATATTGCAGCTTTTCTTCAAACTGTCATCGCCTTACATGTAACATCATTACTCTTCCTTTCTGAATTTATAATTCCATTGGTTCGCTTGTCTCAGAACATCAAGCTTGCTCAAGATGCAAATAGTTTCTATATCCTCTATTCAAGTTGTTTCCTTAAGAAATATTTCTCCCTCTTTTGATTGCTTAGCACTATAGTTGTGTTTTATAAAATTATCTCTCTCTTGAAATTACACGCTAACGTTGAGTGTCCTATGTGTTTCTTGTAGATATTCGCAAGTCCAATGTACGAATACTTGGATACAAAATTCAACATAAAAGGAAGTGCATTGGCTTTTCGCAACTTGTCCTTCAGGATTGGAGTACGAGGCGGCTACCTAGGGATAACCACTTTAATTGCAGCTTTGCTGCCATTCCTGGGAGACTTTATGAGCCTTACTGGGGCTTTCAGCACATTCCCCCTAACTTTTATACTTGCGAACCACATGTACCTTGTAGCTAAGAAGAACAAGCTGACGTCCATACAAAAGAGCTGGCATTGGTTAAATGTCTGGTTCTTTGGTCTCTTGGCTGTTTTAGCAGCAATTTCTGCTTTACGGCTTATTGCAGTAGACTCGAAAACATACCATATATTTGCAGATCTATGATTTTTTAGGCAATTCCAGAGGCAAAATTAATCCCACCTCTGTATGTTTGTTGACATTTCAGGTATAGGATGTGGCTTTTCTCAGAATAAGAAGTGGTTTTTCTTTATTGAGTCTTAGCTGTCCATTGAGTTTTGCATTCACAATTCGTGTGGCGTGTAAACGAGAGCCTTTGCCGTGCAATGACGAGGTTGCCAGATCAATATATCCCAATGGAGGCTTCTTTTTTTTTTTCCCCAATCGCATTGAGGTTCTCAAGAATTTCATCAGTTCTGATGAAATGGTAATTGCTGGAGCAGATAATGGCGAGAGCAATTATATTTGGTAGAAATAGCTACACTATTTTTTAAATAACGATACTATTAATTGAATTGGAATGGCACCCAAATCTCAGCGTATATGCAACACAATGAAACTGGAATGGCATCCCAGTCTTAGTATGAGTGCAGCACAATGCAGCTTCTTCCCTCTTTATCACATGCATCACGAAAATTTGAAGCTTTACAAATACATGGCGTTTTTGGTATGGTCACTCTCGGGGCAATCTCTCCTTGCCTTTTTGCTGCCCACGCCAGTGCTTTTAGAACATGTCAATCTAAATAAAGGCACAGAACCAAATGAACCATTCCACTAATCCTCACATCGTAAGGCCATACCCTTCGCATATATCACAATCAAGAAAGATACTACAAGAGATGCAACATGTTCTCTCTTTGTACAAATTCAGAAAATACAGCCGATGTCCGTCAACTAATGCAGAAAATTTTCAAATACATCAGCAATACAATACCCAACAAGCAGGAACTCGTCACAAGATGGCATTGGAACTTTCGAGATAGCAATCCAACATCCTAACAAATGCTTCGGCCCTAGAAGAACCCCCAATGCACACTTCTTTCACAAGATCTATGGTTTACAGCATTCAAGTGATCTCTGCACCGAATAAGATAACATCAGAACTAGCAAACACTAGGTTCATAAATGTTACCAAGATTAACAAAAGTGAAACGGCCAGGGGGAAAAAAAAAATTTTCTCACAAATATCAGCAACAATGCTATTGACTAAACTTTCCAAAACCACAAATATCATGTCCAAGTTTAGGAACTCAAGGTGACAGAAGGCAAATTCAGTTTCAAATAGGGCATGCAAAGCAAAATGTTCCCAATTATTGAGTCCCATACAAATAAACACTTGTTGTTAAGGCAGGTACTTTTTTCCCTCATGAGCAGACCACACTCCTGAAGAAACAAGGACAAAATGCATGTTTGCAGAGAATTCATGCTCAATTTCCAACTGCAAGCCCAATACCTATTACACCACGTCACTTATCCAACTTGCAGATAAGGAGAATTGAATTTAAATTGGAAAGAATGTTAAAGTAGCACAGATGCATCATGCATGTAATATAGAATATAAGACATTCATTGATAGATCCACCAACTCTGCAAGCATTGGTCTCGGAAAGCCAAGATACTAACACTTGATTGCATTTTACAAGAAAATGACAGATCATCGAAACCTGGATAACCATAGTTTCTCTGCTTAAAGACCATGCATACACTTACTTTCATGTTCCGTAAAAAAAAAAAGTTACAATGCCACGAACTTCATTCCCTAAGAGTTCATTAAACAGCTTCATAAAAGTTTCATCCAGCATACCTTAATAACTAGATCTACTAGCCACAACGAAAACAAAATGGAAAGATAAGACTCCCCAAATATACATCAATTAGCTTGACATAAACTTACCCAATGAAATATTAGCCAGATACAAATTTTATAACAATACAGAGGGTGTTCAGTAGAATAAGAAGAACTCTCAAGTATTGTGTTGTGTAAATAAGGCCGATAATTTGTCCCTTTACTGAGTTCCTCCGAGCTCCTGAGTATTCTTGGAAGCTCCAACCTCTGGGGGTAAGGAATCGATCTTCATTCAATATGGCCAAGGCATTTGCAAGAAGCAGGCAGCCCTCCAGCAATGTCCACAAGCCCATTTACTGCAAGATATGTCTTGAACCAGTAAATTTTCAAAAGCAAAACACTTGCTATTTTACATATCATCAAAGAAAATTAGAAATAATCAGTAGGGGAAGGGGGAGGGCCGTGGGGGAACATTAAAGCAATTTTTAAACATATACCAACTGAAGCCCTCCATCCAAAATACAAAAATCCATAGGAGAATCAGTCATTAAACATTTAAGCTCACAACATGACACTTCATGCAAGTCAGGTTCCTAAGATATCTTCAAGTGACAAGTGAAGATTTAGGACCCACTAAAATATAACAACTTTTGCTGCAACTTGCATCCAAAAAATAACTAACCTCAACACTAGAAGTAAAGTCGCACAAAAACGAAGGAGTATTCTCAGGCAAGATCAGTTTTTTAAGAGCACAACCATGACATACAAAAAGGACAAAAGAAAAAAAAATTCTTAGGTGAGTAAATATTATACCGGCTCTTAGATCCAACACACAAAAACAAAAATAAAAATAAATGTAGAGAAAATCAATTAACAAGAAGATTATTCGAATTATTAACGGGGATATTTACCAAAAAGAAAAAAGCAAAAAATCACCCGAACAAAACGAATCCTACAGATGCAGTCTAAAACAAGAAAAAGAGAGAACGATCCCCTACTTGCTCGGCCAGGACTGAAGTGTCCGGGTCGGCCCGTCCCAACTAAGGACCAGGTGAAAAAGAAAATACCTTTCTGCTATATTAATTCGAGGAAAAGACAATGATAATCCCCCAGAACATCCCAAAACATTGATAATTAGGATCGACTAAACCAAACCAATGGAAGAAAAATACACGAAAAACAATAAGAAACTCATCCGCAATCCATACCAATTTTTAGGCCAAAATTGTCTCCTCAAAAACCCTTAGAAGAACGCGTGAAAGAAGAAGGGGAACGAGAAGGCTAACTGATGCTTCCGCGAGCAGGGAGAAGTATATCGCCGGGGAGTGGGCGTTTTGTTGGAGAGGAGAGTGGAACTGGGCGTTGGGCTGAAACGGAGTGGGTATTTGTATTGGGCTAATGGGCTTATGCTGCTGAAACTTGAAAGGTGTTTTGGGTGGATTTTGACAGTTGCTGGACTCAGCATCTTAATTTTTCTAAGATTTGTTTTAAAAGCAACTTTTTCCTTCTTTTACAAATTTGGGTGGATTTTAAATAAATTTATAACAAATAACATAGCATGCTTGTTAAATACTCCGTGTTATTTTCTTATGTTCACTTGTCATTCTAAAATTTGGTCTTGTCCAGAGAAACCGAAAAAAAAAAAGAAAGTAAACTGTATCTTATTAATCCATGATCAATGAATTAATAAAGGATCCAAACTATAGTGCAATAACTATTCCTTAATTTTCTATTGTTGAGTTTATAAGACATCTGTTTTTTTCCCTTTTTACCCCTCGTGTGATATAGTTAATTGTGTTGTGTGACATAATACAAAATGTAATATATTATATATCACAATTGGTGCATAATGTTTTTGTTGATTGATGTTATCTAATTTGATACAATCGCTCTTATGCATGTATATATTGTATGCTTTTCATTGTTTTTATAATTTGGGCAATTGCAATGTTATTTATAAGTTTTAATTTTTTGGATAATTATAGCTTCATTTTTTTTTGGAAATGAATTATCGCTACAACTTATTTAATAAAATCGTACATGTCACTCAGTTTGCCGCAATCAATATGAAATGTGGGAGTAAGGAATATTTTTTCCCTCATTTGCGAGTTTATTCATGACAGAAAACAAAGGCACTGCTACAGTTGGAAAACTTTTCCTCGTCATTGATGGCCTAATTTGGACAGAATGTCGAATAAAGCCTAAAATTTTGTCAAAATACCAATTCTATCATTAGATGAACACTAAACAAAATTTTATTGACATGTACATCCAAAATCATTCTATTTCTTTTTTAACTTCCAAATAATATCAAAATCACTACAATTCTTTTCTCTTCTCTTCTTTTCTTTCATAACTTAATCTCATCTTTTCTTTTCTATCCTATGGTCCCAAACTAGCCATTAGAGTTTTGGTTTTAGCCTACCGACTCCTCCATAACTAGTTTAGGAGTTGTGATTTGATGAAAAGAAAAGAATGTGACAAAAAAGACATTCTTTCTAATGTTTGAGAGTTTTTTAGGGGTAGAAAATGATGAGAAGCACCTGATTTTGACGAATAAGCTCATACTATTATGGTTACCAAAATTTTCAGCCCAAATATGGACGGAAGCATCGGAAAAGGCTGAGAATGCTTAACAAAATTTTTATAAATGCCAATTTGTCTTCAAATGTGCACTGAACAGATTTTTATCACATATTTATCCAAAATCATCTCTTGTCCTACCTTAATTCTCAAACAATATTAAAATCTCTATCTTTCTTTCTTTTCTTTTCTTTTATTTCATAACTTAATATTTTCCATCTTTTTTTTCTGACCAAAACATCCAAACTATCTATTAATATAAGAATTTGAAAGATTTTGAAAATGAATTGAACAAGTCAAAATATGGCTTTTTTAAGAAAAAAATCGTAATAGATGGATAATGATAAAAACTATAGACGGCTAATGATAAAAAATATAGAATATGTTAAAATATGCTATGTTTTTTTAAATTATTTTTGTAACTTACAGAGTCCGAAACAATATATATATATTTACACTAAAAATTTCTAAAACTTTTAAAATTACAAGAACTACTAACATATAGAAAAATTTTAAAATGTTAGCAATTATTATAAAATTTAGTATTCAAGATTTTCACTATTTTTATATTCAAAATCATGGTTAATTTAGTACAAGTGACTAAATATTTTTGCTCCATATAAACACACAATACTTCCTAATAGGGGTGTCAACGAATCGAGCTGCTCGCGAATAGTTCGATCAAATCGAGTTCGAGTCGATCTCGAACTATTCGAATATTAGGCTCGAATCGAATTCGAGCCTAAAAATGTTATGCTCGATAAGCTCGCGAGCTTTTCGAGCTTAAGGTATATTTAATATATATAATTTATATTTATAAAATTATTTAGATATATATAGTTGTAAACTTAATTACATGTTTTACCTATTAAAATTCAAAATATAATAGGGGTATTCTTATCTTTCCAGATAATTCTTAAAAAAAGAAATTCACATATTAAACTCTAATTAGGTCAAGGAACTTCAGCCTTCAATCTTGTCCGCCGTCTTCCTTCTTCTTCCGCACCTCAGTGACTCAGTCCTAATTCCCTATTCCTTAATCTCCATTCCTCACCTAAATCCCTAATTCCAATTTCAAATCAAACCCATTTGGGTTGCTAACTTCAGCAGTCCAGCCGTTTCATTTCGCTGTTGCTAACTCCACGCATTTGTTGTCAAATCAAACCCATTTGGATTGTGCAGCCGGTGTAGCCGTGCGGCGAGCAGAAGCTTGGATCGTGAAACAGGTGCAGTCGTGCAGCAGGTAAGATGTGCCATTCCCTTCTGTATTTCTTAATACTACTTCACAAGAAGGAAGGCTTATTTTCCTAGTACTAGAACGAAAATTAGTGCCATCCCGAGAATGGCTGCAATTCTTCACTAAGACACAATTATGCACATAGATTGCTGCCAAAGTGATTCAAATTAGCTCGACGTTTACTTTTCTTTAGACAGTATCGAACTTAAATTTTGATGAGGAGGTTAATTGATTATTGTTTATTTTTTTCTTTCTGGTAGTCGTAACGACGGCTGAGTCTTGTTGTCCTATTTTTCTCTATTAGTTTTGCTATCTTCAATTTGTTTGGAAGAATAACTATTCAACTCAGTAGTGAATCATTCTAATAGAGATAACCATTTGGGCACCGGTTGAATTAAGGGTTTTTCTCCTCTGACAATTCATTTCCCTTCATTTAAGTTGGTTGTTGTACAATTGTTCTTCTACGCAACTACTTGAGCTTTTAATGGAGATTATGGTCCTTGCTTCAACATGGATTACAATGGTCTTGCAGTTGTTTGACAGCCTCAAAAATTTGAAAAGAAAAAGATGGGACTAACGTATCTTTTAATTCTCGCTACACCACCTGTTTGGCTGTTGTTCTCATGGGAAAAATCTAGCATATCAAACGTAGGATTGCCTTTTATAAATGATTATCCTCGCCTATATGAGTTCAAGGTTTTAGATAAGTAGAATGACTGAATGCAGGACATGATGACATTTGTGTTTTGTAATGAAGATATGGCAACCACTAACCAAAACAAGAAAAGGAGATGCAGAAACTACCACTTCTATAGATGATTTCGATAGTTGGTTTGAAACTTGGAGTTTATGTGATATGCAGTGCAGATTTTCTGCCGCTATTAAACTCAAATAACTTTATGTGGTAATAGTCAAATATTGTGTTCATTTACTAGTTCAGATCTATTATCTCTATACACTGAGATCATTGATGAATCATTCTTAGGATTCAGAATGATCTTTATCTTTGGCTTTTAAGATCTGCCAACTCACCATGTACATCTGGTCAAATTGTCCTGCAAATTTTGACGATGTTCCAGCAATAGAGAGATCTAGATTTTTTCTTTCTTATTGCTGCTAAATAACTTTTTTTATTTTCATTATTGATTTTTCTTGTATTATAGGAAGTCACTGTATTAGTTTGTTACTTATTGTTATTCTTATTATTATTATTATTTGCAGAAATTGAAGGCAGCAAAAGAGATTCTACTTCCCATAAAATGAATGTGATAATTGGAAAGGTACATAATTTGTGTTTAATACTTCGATTCCTCTTCAAATATCTTGTTTTAGATTTTACCATTACTATTTTGCTACTTCAATTAATTTTTTTGTGATAGGGCCTGCAGTTGAAATTGAAAAGTTGGAAAGGATTATGGTGGAATGGACAAGAAGCTGCTGTTTTACTACTTTAATTGCAAAATTTGTTTCACTTTTTTAAGTATGGTTATTTCTTGACAATTGACATTGCTTGTTGAAGACATTCACTTAAATGTTGAGTTGTTGACACATTGTTTTTGTTTTTTCTATTTGTGTGATTTGGTGAATGTTGGTTGTCTGACTTATTTTTGAATTTGGATGCTGGTTTTGATGTTAAAATATGTATGGATAAATTTGATTATTGGTTGGCAACTTGGCATAACGGCTGCAAAATTTTTGACAGTTTGATGCTTTGGCTTTAAATTGATATTTAAAGCTGGCTTGTCTTAGATTCTCAATCATATGGATGAGTTTGGATAGTGCTGTTCAGTAATGTATAGCAGAGCTTGTATCTTCCATTTTCAAGATTATATCAAGTCTATCCATCTTTGTGATGCATATGCATTTTGTCTCGATGTAACTTTGCACATAAATTGAGATTTATACTTGAAGTTTTTTGCATTTGCATTAGCTTGTCATTTCCCCGGCAAAATTTGTTAGGAAATGTCACTGCCAAAGTGATTTGGTTCAGATAAAAGGCTGAATGAAAGAGCAAATTTCTGCTTACTAAGGATAGTAGATTGTTTCAGCAAGCTTTCAACGAACGCAATTTTAATGGTTCGAGCTCGAATTCGAACTTGACCGCAGCTCGAGCAATTTCGATCACGAGCTCGAACCTCACAAATTTTTTATGAATCGAATTCGAACACGTAAAACTAAGATTCGTCGATCTCGAGCCTTAAGCACTTTATCGAACGCGAACTCGATCAAAACTAGTATTCGAGTTCGATTCGATTCGTTGACACCCTACTTCCTAAGTTGCGTGAGGATAATAAAGTCATTTGACAATCCATGAGTAATTTGACCATCCTTGAGGTTTCTGAAATTATCCCTGACATCAACACACATAACCATCATTGACTCACCTAGGGTTTTAGCGCAACTCTAATCGGACTCCTCCATCTCTAGCTACAAGCAGCCCCATCCCCCAGTCCCCGCCGCCCCTCACCACCCATCAGAAAATGGTTAAGGAACGACAAGGAGAGCGCGTCAGGTCATCTAATTTTCTGACTCCATCTCCATTTTTCCCTTATTCAGTAATTTGTTTCATTGAATTTGATTTTTCTCCCGATTTTTTGGGTTTAACCCTGCAGGCTTTACGTGAGAGGAACTATATTGGGGTACAAGAGGTCGAAGTCCAACCAGTACCCGAACACTTCGTTGATTCAGATCGAAGGAGTGAACACAAAGGAGGAGGTGGCTTGGTACCTCGGCAAGAAGATGGCGTACATCTACAAGGCTAAGGTTAAGAAGAATGGATCTCATTACCGCTGCATTTGGGGAAAGGTTCGCCGGCCTCACGGTAACAGCGGCGTCGTCCGAGCTAAGTTCAAGTCCAACCTGCCCCCCAAATCAATGGTAATATCAACCGTACTGCTGTTCCTTTATTTATTATTCCTATTTTGTTTGCTATTTCTTTTTCTTAAACGAATGTTTCTGTATTTTGATACTTCAGGGATCAAGGGTTCGGGTCTTCATGTACCCAAGCAATATTTAAGGTATTCTTTATCCGCTTTTTTGAAAATTTTCGAAGGTTATGTTTATGGTTGCTTTTTGGTGAATAATTTGTTACCTATACTTTTCAGTGAGATGCTTCTTTTGCAATATCTGAATTAGAGTTTAATAATTTTTGTCATTTACGGGATGCTCTAACTTATAGAGTTTGGTAAACTGATCAATTGGTTAGATTATGAGTAACTTCAAGGTTGGTCCATATTTGGAGTTGATTTTTTGGGTTGGCTTCTGTATATATAGATATGTGGTCGCAATTTACTTTTGTTCCTCATATTGCTTTTATAAGTGGTTTCCCTTTCACAATGTTTGTGTGCTTGTTCTAATTTTTTAAGCTTTCTTTGTTAGAATGGTTGTAAGAAGGAGCTGGTCTTTGTGAAGAATTTGCTTGAAGTTTTACATCTCCGTCTTTATACAATACTAAAATTTGTAGGCTATAGAGCTCAGCTTGAGTAGCGGATGGTTTTACCAGATTTCTTGTGTTGGATTTCATTCTTACCAGATTTATAGTTATGGCTTAAATTTTCAGACATGCATCATTTGAGTGAATGATGAGGTAACATGGAGAAGTTTTTCATGAGAAGTTATGGCTTAAATTTTCAGACATGCATCATTTGAGTGAATGATGAGGTAACATGGAGAAGTTTTTCATGAGAACAGTTTGTGTGTTTACCGATGAACATGACCAAAAAAGGTGGGTGGAGAGAGAGCGAGCAAGATGTGGTTCTGAAGACTATACGGAGGATGTCAATCATGCTTAAAATTGTTTGTGTTACACAGTTCATCCAAAATATGGCTGTTAGATATGCAGAATTGATGGAGACTTGTGTGCACAACATGTGGGAGGTGAAAGGGAGAGATTTTGTTAATTTTCATAAGGCGACTTTGATTTGTTAAGTAATATCCCCTCCACATTTCAAGGAACCATGTTAGAAAAGATGGGCACTTTGGCTAGTTTCCAAGTATTTTGAAACTTCCCCGGTATAAGTTATCCAAAGTTACTGCAGACACAGCTTTAAAGCAATTTTGTTGATCGGCGCAGATTTATCCTAATTTAATATAATGAGTTAGATTAGCATTCAATAGGCTTTAAGTTGACATCTTTTTGGATTGAATTGTCTGATAGCCTGTCTGCTCAAGTGATGTTCTGCTGTTGGGGCACTGATGTGTAATGTTTAGACTTGCGGAGGGTTTCTAATATGCATGTATGCTACATTTTCCATGTTTGACCTGTTCCATCTGGCTATGATTAGATTTTTGCAATTTGTTGGAGCTCCTGAAATTTGAAAACTGTGTCCATGCTGTGCAGTGGTACACTTGACATTCAGAAGCTACTCCCGATTTTTGTGATCATTATCAGTTTCTACCGTTTCCATTCTTAGTGTTGCCATGATTACGTTGGGTTAAATGGTTATGGAGTCCTTCTTGACTATTTGCTTGGTTAGTAGTCATTTATTTGGACATTTACAATTTTCTTGTTGCCGTGTTCCAGCGAAAGTAGGAGGAGACAGCTTGAGGTCATTGGTGGCTTTGGAAGGCCATAGGTGCCAGATGAAGATCATTGGTGATTGAAGGACAGTATGTAGAGTCAAAATTTACCCCTTTTTTTGTGGATTTACCCTAGTCTCTGAATTTATCATGTTTGTTTTATGCTAGGAATTGAACATGCAATCTGATGAGACAAATTTGATTATTTGGATTTTATCTTTTTTTACTTGGGTGTCTTTGATCGTTAGTCAACCAGAATTATTGTTGATTCGTCTCTTCATGATATGGCTCTGGGTATTGTTTGAGGTTAGCGTCCTTTTTGATTGTCTCGGTGATTTGCTGTCGATCAAATCAGTTGGGAACGTTTCTACCCACTTATTGTTTACATCTGGTGTGCGAATCTGTTAACAATAGCTCTTCTTCCTCGACTTTTCCCCAAGAAAAACTAAAGAGACTATGGTGAATAATAGGTGCGGCTTCTTAATTCTTATACTGGAAAGTACGTCTGTGTCGGCAGGTGGTTTTTTTTTCCCTCCTTTCGAACTCTTTTGCCTCTTTCTTTTGACAATTTCTTAACCGGTTAATTACCTTTACCTCCCTGAATGTTTTACTATATTACCAATCAGCCAACCTTAGGTGTGATCAAATTACAAATGCATCCCCCATGCTCAAAATTTCATAACTATCACAACCCTACCATTTGTTCAATAAACGTTGACTAAGTTATCATGTTTCCAAGAATGAGCAAAGATTTATCATGAAAGGGCCTAAAATGCCGGGTAAACCCTAAGTTGTTCTTTTCCTAGGTTTTCGTGCACTATTGTGGGCCTTGGAGATAAAAATTATACAGACACCTCCAAGCCAAATGCTTCAATTTGGCCATAATACAACAAATTTAAAAACAAATTTCACTAAAATATATCACAATTCTTTTAGGAAAAAAGAACTACATAAAACAAATTAAGTTTATTCAAAATTTGAATAGCCCAGAGAATTTGTGCAAGATTTTATGAAAATATAAAGAGAAAAAAAATTAAATGATTCATAAAATATAGAACTATTAGTTCTTTAGAGCAAGTCTTAACGGTACATGCAAACTAGGGAATAAGGATAATCTCACGGGGAAGAAAGGAAAAGAAGAATGAGGTTTAATAGATGATTTTTGCAATTTCACCAAAATATCCATTTCAATTGCAATGTATATTTGTATGCTTTTCTTGTTTTTATAATTTGGGCCAATTGCAATGTTGTTTATAATTTCTAATTTTTTGGATAATTATCATTTCATTATTTTGGAAATGAATTATCGCTACAACTTATTTAATAAAATCGTACATGTCACTCAATTTGCTGCAATTGATGTGAAATGTGGATATTCATGAGCATGACTTTAAACTACAATCAACACATTAATACTTTTATAATGTATATGAAAAGATTATTAGTGTGCTTAGACAATAAATTATTTGAAACAATATTTAGAATAATTATTGTAATACTTTTTGTGATATATTTCGAATAATCATTGTAGTACAAAAAAATGATTGAAATATAAAAATTAATTAGAAATTATATTTGTGATGCAAGTAAAATAATATTTTGAATGATTTGCTATCCAAACGCATCGGTGGCAAAGAGTTACTTAATTTAGTGCTGGGAGGTCCATGACAAAGAGAATATATGTGTGTGTGCACGTGCAGATGCTCGTGTTTGAGAGGGGAGAGGGAGTGGGAAGGAAATAATTAACTTTCTTAACTTGGGAGGGAAGGAATAGATGGGTGGTATGGAAGAGTAAGTGCAAGTGAGAAATTTCGAATTAGACATTTCCCAATAAATATGAAAAAATGTGGATTATTTTGTGAAAAACTTTTTGGACATATTAAAAGTAGAATTTGTACTTGTGCAAATTATTGAGTAATAAAAAATAAAAAGTTGACCAATATTCATGAATAGTGGAGAGTCCAAATTTTTTGGTTCTCGCACATGAACTCAAACGGTCGATACGCTTTCCCGGCTCACAACGACTCAAAATGGGTGGGGGCTCTCTATTGGTTTGCAATGCCGGATGTTTTGGAAACTTTCCACTCACACTAATTTTTTTTTTTTAAAACTACTTTCCTTCACTGTCCACACTTAGCCTTGCAAACAAACACTTAGGCTTTGTTTTAAAATACAATTCAATGCTTAAATTTAATGAATTCAGATTTTAATATGTTTAGACGCGTTTGATAACAAAAAATTAAACACTTGAATTAATTAAGTAGTAAGGAATTTTCTAGGCAAAATTTGCTCGAAAAAATGATTGACAAGGTATTTACTTATCACTAAATATGATATGCACTCAAATATATTTGATTTAATATTTAACAATTCAATAATTTAATTGATTTAGATTTTAGATTTTAAATTTCTATTTTTATCCAAACACACCCTTACTGGAGAAAAATATCTTAGAGGAGACAATGAAGGGGAATCAAAATGCTCTACACGAAATATCCATTAACAAAAACTTAATTTAAAATAATAAACGTTCTAAATTTATATATATATATATATATATATATAAAGTTTCAAAAGGCCATACAGAAAGGGTGTTGGATTTTAAGCTCAATAGCAAAAAATAAGGCCTAGAACTGTTGGTTTAATAAAATTGCAAAAAATATAATAATCCACTTTTGTCGGGTCACCCTTATTAAACAATTTTGTCAAAATTCAAAAGGCCGAAAGAAAATGGAAAGGCAGCCCAACAAAATAATGCGTTCGGTTAGTACATGGTTTGCCATAACCAACTGGTCCACTTAAACATCCCGTGAATGTAGACCCAAGCCCAACCTGCAATCCCTAACCCAATATCATCAACGTATATAAATGCACCTTTCTCCTTCATTCAGTTAGGGTTTTGGCTTGCCTCTTTTTTTGCTTTTCCATCCTCATATAACTGTAATAGAAGTAACATAGACTATTTTTTTATAATACTACATAAAATAGCAAAATCAAAATATTGGAGAGGAAAACTTGTTAATTTGGAATCAAGATTTATGCGAAAAATTCCTAAATTTTTATAGCTAGTTTGGGAGTTGTAATTTGATGAGAAAAGAAAAGAAGGTAACAAACAAGACACTCTTTATAGTGTTTTAGAGTTTTCAAGAGGTAGAAAAGGATGAAAAACATTTGATTTGGACAATGAGCTCCTACTATTATGGTTACCAAAGAAAGCATCAAAAAAGCTAAGAATGCCTAATAAAATTTTTCTAAATGTCAATTTTGTTCTCTAATATGTACTGAACAAATTTTTATCGGCATATATATATAATCATCACTTTTCCTACCTTAACTCCCAAACATTATTAAAATCTCTTTTTTTTCTTTCATAATTTAACATTTCCCATCTTTTCTTTTCTAACCTAAACATCCAAACTATCTATTAATATCCAAAATCTGAAAAGATTTTGAAAAAAAATTTGAACGATACAAACTATGGCTTTTTTAAGAAAAAAATCACAATAGATGGCTAATGATAAAAAATATAAATGACTAATGAGAAAAAAATATAGAATATGCTAAAATATGCTATGTTTTTTGATTTATTTCTTTAACTTATGGGTCTATTATTTCACATGATTAACAAGAAATTTTCATCATTTGTAATTAAAAAAAAATCAAATCTCAAGCAACGTTTGCATTAATAAAAGGGTATGATTTTAATAGAAAAACAAATAAATCAAGCAGAAAAAATTTTTCTAACCATCTTGTTTGGATTACTTATACAAAAGCAAATAAAAGAAACACAGAATATTTTGCAAAAGAAAGGAAAGAATAGATTATGTGCAATTACATTTTATCCATAATTTAATAAAATCTAATTGTAAACATACTTTAATACTTTACCTTCTTTTGTGTATTTTCATATTCATCTTGTTATTATTATGAAAAATTTATGAAATAATAATATTTAAATGGAAATTTTAGTCTTTTTTTAGGAGAAAGAAATTACAAGAACTACTAAAATACAGAAAAAGAATTTTAAAATGTTCACAATTATCGTTATAAAATTTAGTATTCAAGATTTTCAAATTTTTTTACATTCAAAATCATGGTTAATTAGTACAAGTGACTAAATTGTTTCTATTCATATAAATACGTAATATTTCTTAAGTTGTAAAAATAGTAAAGTCATTTGTAAGGATGGCAATGGGGGTACCTACCCCGCAGGGGGCTATTGGAGCAGGGGTTGGGCGGGAGCGGGGGGGGGGGGGGAAGGGGAATTTTTCCCTCCGTTTAGAAACGGGGCGGGGCCTTTAAAAAAACTAAAGATATACATATGTACATAATTATATATATAATATTTAATTTAATTAGTTATAAATTTAAAATAATGATATTATTAGTTATATGTATCATTTAATGTATATTAGTATATGTAATATAATTGATATTATCAATTATACTACTAATTATACATGTCTATTAATAAAAATTATTAATTATTTATACTAAATTTATTAATACATTTATATTAAATTCCTAACTACACCTAATACAATAACATTTTTTTTCTAAAAAAAACACAATAATAATTTATTGATTGTATTTGTATCAAAAGTGAAAACTTGATTATTTTAGTTATATTTGTTTCATCATATTGATTATATTCAAATAAATTTTATTTAATTATTTTTATGAGTTTCAATGGTTAAGTTACAATGAATAATAATTTGATGTGTGTTGATAATTTAGTACTTGATTATTTGTTAAAATTTAATTATAATGAAATTATATAATAAAATTTTTTTAACTCCGCGAGAGCAGGGTGAGACGGGAGAAGCCGGGTGCCGGGGACGGGGGGAATTAATAAGCAATGAGGCGGGGGATGGGGGAGGGTCCCTCTCCCCAATGAGATAAGCATTGGATCCCAAATGGCTTATAGGGGAGGTAAGTAATATTTTTAAAACTTTAGAGGAGGACAGTGAAATTGTTAGAAATCTAAAGGGAGGTTTCTGAAATTATCCCTATCATCAAAACATATAACCATCATTGACTCACCTAGGGTTTTAGCGCAACTCTTCTCGGACTCCTCCATCACAAGCTGCAAGCAGCCCCATCCCCCAGGCCCCGCCGCCCTCACCACCCATCAGAAAAATGGTTAAGGGACGCCAAGGAGAGCGCGTCAGGTAATCTAATTTTCCGACTCCATCTCCATTTCCCTTTTATTCAGTAATTTGTTTCATTGAATTTGATTTTTCTCCCGATTTTTTGGGTTTAACCCTGCAGGCTTTACGTGAGAGGTACCATATTAGGGTACAAGAGGTCGAAGTCCAACCAGTATCCGAAACACTTCGTTGATTCAGATCGAAGGAGTGAACACAAAGGAGGAGGTGGCTTGGTACCTCGGCAAGAAGATGGCGTACATCTACAAGGCTAAGGTTAAGAAGAATGGATCTCATTACCGCTGCATTTGGGGAAAGGTTCGCCGGCCTCACGGTAACAGCGGCGTCGTCCGAGCTAAGTTCAAGTCCAACCTGCCCCCCAAATCAATGGTAATATCAACCGTACTGCTGTTCCTTTATTTATTATTATTATTTTGTTTGCTATTTCTTTTTCTTAAACGAATGTTTCTGTATTTTGATACTTCAGGGATCAAGGGTTCGGGTCTTCATGTACCCAAGCAATATTTAAGGTATTCTTTATCCGCTTTTTTGAAAATTTTCGAAGGTTATGTTTATGGTTGGCTTCTTGGTGAATAATTTGTTACCTATATTTTTCAGTGAGATGTTTCTTTTCTCATTTCCGACTTTCTTTTGTAATATCTGAATTAGAGTTTAATAATTTTGGTCATTTACGGGATGCTCTAACTTATAGAGTTGGTAAACTGATCAATTGGTTAGATTATGAGTAACTTCAAGGTTGGTCCATCTTTGGAGTAGATTTTTTGGGTTGGCTTCTGTATATATAGATATGTGGTCGCAATTTACTTTTCTCCCTCATATTGCCTTTTATAAGTGGTTTCCCTTTCACAATGATGCGTGCTTGTACTAATTTTTGAAGCTTTCTTTGTTAGAATGGTTGTAAGGAGGAGCTGGTCTTTGTGAAGAATTGCTTTGAAGTTTTACATATCCGTCTTTATGCAATGCTAAAATTTGTAGGCTATAGAGCTCAGCTTGAGTAGCGGAATGGTTTTACCAGATTTCTTGTGTTGGATTTCATTTCTTACCAGATTTATAGTTATGGCTTAATTTTCAGACATGCATCATTTTAGTGAATGATGAGGTAACATGGAGAAGTTTTTCATGAGAACAGTTTGTGTGTTTTACTGATGAACATGACCAAAAATGTGGGTGGAGAGAGAGCGAGCAAGATGTGGTTCTGAAGACTATACGGATGATGTCAATCATGCTTAAAATTGTTTTGTGTTACACAGTTCATCCAAAATATGGCTGTTAGATATGCAAGAATTGATGGAGACTTGTGTGCACAACATGTGGGAGGTGAAAGGGAGAGATTTTGTTAATTTTCATAAGGCGACTTTGATTTGTTAAGTAATATCCTCTCCACATTTCAGGAAGCATGTTAGAAAAGATGGCACTTGGGCTAGTTCCAAGTATTTTGAAACTTCCCGGTATATAAGTTATCCAAAGTTACTGCAGACACAGCTTAAAGCAATTTTGTTGATCGGCTTAGATTTATCCTAATTCAATTATAATGAGTTAGATTAGCATTCAATAGCTTTAAGTTGACATCTTTTTGGATTGAATTGTCTGGTAGCGTGTCTGCTCAAGTGATGTTCTGCTGTTGGGGCACTGATGTGTATTGTTTAGACTTGCGGAGGGTTTCTCATATGCATGTATGCTACATTTTCCATGTTTGACCTGTTCCATCTGGCTATGATTAGATTTTTGCAATTTGTTGGAGCTCCTGAAATTTAAAAACTGCGTCCATGCTGTGGAGTGGTACACTAGACATTCAGAAGCTACTCCCGATTTTGTGATCATTATCAGTGCCTACCTTTTCCATTCTTAGTGTTGCCATGATTACTTTGTGTTAAATGGTTTATGGAGTCGTTTTTTGACTATTTGCTTGGTTACTAGTCATTTGTTTGGACGATTACAGTTTTCTTATGTTGTTGCAGTGTTCCGGCGAAAGTAGGAGGAGACAGCTTGAGGTCATTGGTGGCTTTAGAAGGCCGTAGGGGCCAGATGAAGGTCATTGGTGATTGAAGGACAGTATTTAGAGTCAAAATTTATCCCTTTTTTTGTGAACTTACCCTAGTCTCTGAATTTATCATGTTTGTTTTATGCTAGGAATTGAACATGCAATCTGATGAGACAAATTTTGATTATTTGGATTTTATCTTTTTTTACTTGGGTGTCTTTGATCGTTAGTCAACCAGAATTATTGTTGATTCGTCTCTTCATGATATGGCTGTGGGTATTGTTTGAGGTTAGCGCCTTTTTGATTGTCTCGGTGATTTGCTGTCGATCAAATCAGTTGGGAACGTTTCTACCGGGTTCTTGTTTACATCTGGTGTGCGAATCTGTTAACAAATAGCGCTCTTCTTCCTCGACTTTTCCCCAAGAAAAACTAAAGAAACTCCATGGTGAATAATAAGTGCGGCTTCTTAATTCTTAGGGCAAATTATCCAATTGGTCCTTGAACTCTTTGTCTAGGTAAAAATAAGCTCCTCATTTATTTTTTGCTGATTTTAAACCCTCGAACTTGTAAAATTGGACATCCTGGCCCCTTTTAGCCAGTTTCTCCGGTTTTGTAATCGGAAGGTTAATTCACACGAATACCAGTGTGCTTCTTCAAAGGGCATTTTTGTCCGCATTTTCTAAGCAAAATGGAACAACTATGCTTAACCCGGAGATCCTGCGCCCTACTCCCGCCATCAGAGCCAGATCTAAACGACGAGTTATGCTTAACCCGCCTCAGTGAATCCCTTCAAGACCCATTAAAGAACCTCCAAAACTGGAGCAAAGCTACCTTCGGTAACTCTTGCCGAGGCTTCACCTCCTTCCTCCAAGGCGCCACCTGCAACAACGGCCGGATTTACAAACTCTCCCTCTCCAACCTCTCCCTAAAGGGCACCATCTCCCCCAATATCTCCAGCTGTACTAATCTCCAAGCACTCGACCCTCTCCTCCAACGCCATCTCCGGCCCCATCCCCCTTGACCTCCAATACCTCGTCAATCTCGCTGTCCTGAACCTCTACTGAAACTCGAGTAGGAAGAAAACTAAATACCAGGCATAAGTAGGTGAATCCACAAAACCACTAGCAGAGGTGGAGGCACCAGCGATGAAAGCAGTGGGCGGGCACGGAAACTTAGGACTTCAACAGCCGCATCCCCTGAATCTCCCTACCTTCCGAAATTGGGCACCAACTCTTCAGGCCTGGCTGCATCAACCCAAAGACAGGTCCTTTAGCTGCCATATCCACTGGGCCATGGGCATCTTCCTCTCTCGATGAGGTTTTCCTAGGCAAAAGACGCAATCCTGGAGTTGGGCAAGAAGTCAATCGATTCGCTTTCGTGTCACCCGCCTATTCTTCTTTGCCTTTGTAACTCATCTTTACGGCATCACCCAAAAGTGGGTATTTTGAGTCACCTTGTTTTGCCCTTTGCCACTCTGTCTCAACCTCGTTTTTTGTTCTCTCTTGAATTCTTCTTTTTTAAAAAAAATATATTATTAATGGAGCTGCCACTAAGAATCAATGGCTGGATAGGATTGGATGGAACTTACAGGTATGTTTAGGGAGATGGTGTTAGTATTGGTAGTAGATTAGCTGTAGTACTAAATTTTAGTGGCGATGATTGTGACGCTGCTGACTGCGGAATTGTCCCCCGGAGACAACTATGTGGTCTCGCCGAGAATAGCGGCTGCAATGGCATTTCCACTGAAAGGTTTGGACGAGAATAGTGTTTTAGCGGCTAATTTTTGATAGGACTGGTGTCCAGAGTGGGGAGAATTGGGCAGTCGAAGGAATAGCTATGACTCTGCTAGTGGGGAGATTCCTAAGAGTGGTGGTATCACTCTCCTGCAGAGAATGAGGAGAGAGAAAGCGGCGGCAACGAGGGTTTTGCAAAAATGGAGAGAAGAAGGAGGAGTTGTCCCTTTGCTTAGAAGATGCGGACAAAAATGCCCTTTGAAGATTGAAGATGCACACTGATATTTGTGTGAATTGGCCTTTCGATTATAAAATCGGAGAAACTGGCTAAAAGTGGCTAAAAGGGTCACGGTGTCCAATTTTACAAGTTTGAGGATTTAAAGTCAGGAAAAAATAGATGAGGGGCTTATTTTTACCTAGACAAAGAGTTCAAGGGTCAATTGGATAATTTGCCCTAATTCTTATACCGGAAAGTATGTCTGCATCGGTAGGTGGTTTTTTCCCCCCTTTCGAACCCTTTTGCCACTTTCTTTTGACAATTTCTTAACCGATTAATTAACCTTTACCTCCCTGAATGTTTTACTATATTACCAATCAGCCCCTTAGGTGTGATCAAATTACAAATCCATCCCCCAAGCTTAAAATTTCATAACTATCACACCCCTACCATTTGTTCAATAACGTTGACTACGTTATCATGTTTCCAAGAATGAGCATAGATTTATCGTTGTTTCTTTTCCTGGGTTTTCGTGCACAATTAAGTGGGCCCTTGGAGATAAAAATTATACAGACATCTCCAAGCCAAATGCTTCAATTTGGCAATAATACAACCAAATTTCAAAACAAATTTCACTGAAATGTATTACAATTCTTCTAGGAAAAAAAGAACTACATAAAGAAAATTAAGTTTATCAAAATTTGAGAAGCCCAGAGAATTTGTTGCAAAATTTTATGAAAATATAAAGAGAAAAAAATTAAATGATTCATAAAATATAGAACTATTAGTGCTTTAGAGCACGTCTTAAACGGTACATGCAAACTAGGGAATAAGGATATAATCTCAAGGGGAAAACGGGAAAAGAGGAATGAGGTTTAATAGATGATTTTTGCAATTTCACCAAAATATCCATGCCCAAGCACTCAAATTGCCGATCTACTATAATCTTCATCATATCCATCTCAAACACCATAAAATCTTCAGAACATTTAGTGTGTTTTAATAATAAATTCTAACAGGCTTTCAGACTTATCCAAAATTTAGTTTACTGTGGTATGATTTTGTCAATATTGCATGCTTTTTTTGGGTCTTGTGTATTTCAATGGAGGCTAGAAAAGACGGGAGGGGAGAAGGTTAGTGGGTGTCTTGGTGATTGGTGAAGCATACTTTGCAATCAGATTTGCAGCATCCCAGACTCCAAGGGGTAAGATCGACGGGCATGAAGGTAGGATCTTATGAGCTTGGACAGCGTATCAAGAATTGTAGGGATGGAAGAATTCTTTCGTCTTTCTTTGTTCTTTTCTTCCTCATTGATTTTTTATTCTAGCCCCTGTTTGTTTCTTCGAAGCAAAATTCTGTCTTTGGTTTCTGGCAGCTCATTCACTAATTTCATTTTTGGCATGTTTTAGATGAGGGTATTGTTGTGCCTTTGTAACATCCGTTAATTGGGTTTAAACAGTGTCATTTGCATGGGGTGATTGTTATTTGATTAAAACTCAAGGTTTATTTTGTAGTTTGGCTGAACCTCCGAGGAGTTGTATGTAATTAACCCTTTCTTAACCTTAATCTTTTCTAGTTACTATTTCGTTTCCTTAAAATGATGTTAAAAATCAAACTATTTGCATTCGCATCAAAGAATATGAGAATATGGGGTTATTTTGATGGGTAAAAACTCTGGTGAATTCGGTTTTCAAAGAATCAATGATCCAAATTATGTCACATTACTTAATAAGTGAAGTGACACAATCTAGATAATTAAATTTTTGAAAACTGCAAGTGATTTGGATCATTAAATCTTTAAAAATTGGATCTACTCAAGTGTAAATCATTTTAACGTGGATCAATCTTTTTCTCGCGGAACGACTTGCAAGGATATCAGGTTTCTTTATTTTTTTTTCTTCTTTTGGATAACCGTCAAATTTTACATTTCCGACTTTTTTATTGTGCTTAAGTTGTCTATTTATCCTTGAATCATTTTGCTTACGGAGCATTGGCCGCCCCTTAGAAAAAGTCCAGTACCTCGAGAACTTGGACCGGCAAAAACCCGATGGGGCGTGCGGAATGGTAGGCCTTTGATGGATGAAGGCCTCGTCATCTGCCCCTCCCCCAAAAAAAATAAAAAATAAAAAAGGAAAGAAAAGAGCAACAAATGATTTGAAGAGAAAAGTGGGGGAAGGAATCGCATTAAAAGTGACAGTGTGAAAGAGGAAGTAGTACCAATTTGTTTCGGGCTACATTTTAATACCAGTATGAGACCTTTACGTGTTACGTTTATCCCCGTCAGGTTCTGATTAGGGCTGTAAACGAGCCGAAACCGAATCGAGTTTTGGCCTAATCGAGTCGAGTCTTGACTCAATTTTAGTGAACTCGAGCTCGAGCTCGAGCTCGACGAGCCAACAATTTCAAGCTCGAGCTCGAGCTCGAAAAAAATAAAAAAATTTATTTTTTAAAAAATAAATAAAATAATATTTTTTTCTTAATAAATAATAAAATATTAAGGATATATATGTAATTTTACTAGTAAAATAAAAATATATATGTATACTTAAAATTAAAAAATAAAAAAAATATATACTTAAAATTAAAAAAATAAAAATAATATATATATATATATATATTCGAGCTCGCGAGCTAACGAACTTAATATTTTGAACTCGAGTTCGAGCTTGATTTCAACTCGAGTCGAGCTTGACTCGAGCCGCTCGCGAGTGGTTCGGTTCGTTTACAGCCCTGATATTTGTTGGAGTAAAATGGAAATTGGTTCACAAATAATCAAGCAGGCGCGACGCATTTTACTATTTTAGCCGGTTGCTGTTATTTACCCACATCATCAAGTGCCAAAACCACAAAAAAAAAAAAAAGGAAAAAATGTGATTTGATAGTGATTTTCTATCATAACCATCCCCGTTTATTTGATTGAGTGACGTATTTATGATTTTAAGTTTTAACTGGCTAGCTTTTCAATTAATTTTGGCAAAAAAAATACATTTGTAATTTTACAAGAGGTCTTTTCCTTACCATAAGAGTTAAGCCATGCTAGCTAGGTTATCTTTAGATTTTTTATAATAATAATAATATTACTATTATTATTAGCAGAGAAGACGTGAGATTTTAAATTATAACCTCTGAACCTTAACCACTTTAAATCAAAGGACATCTGAATCATGACCTCTTATCCTTAACTTTTAGACCAAGGAGTTTGAACTCTAGTTTTGATATAAATTTTTGTTTGTGGTACCCCTATATTTCACCTTGAAAATTCATCGGACAAATTATATTGATTTTGTTATTATCTAACAAAGTTGCCTTTACACTCGCAACGAAGAACCAAATTTAATTCTCTCACTGGAAGTTTAAGCGCATGTTGTTATAATATAACCATCACAAACGTTGTAACTAACAAAATAATTGTAATTTGATAGAAACAAATTTTACAAAATCATAGTTTTGCCTCTTTTGTTAAATCAATTATAAAAGACATTATTTATACGCATAGTAGGTAAGCCCTTAACAATATTCTAAGTAAACTGAAAAAAAGGTAAATGTTAAGCGCAAACATGATAGTTTACTAAGAATCAACTAATTAAATTAACATAATTTGTGAGGGGAGGGATGGGTTGGGTGGTACGGAGGGAGGAAGTGTAAGCAAGAGGTCTCGAGTTCGAGTCCTCTGCTTATACTAAAAAAAAAATTAACATAATTTGCTAATGAATGTAATGTTTCTCACGTTTTAAAAAGAACAAATAGGGTTGCTGGTTGATATTTTCTTATCATTAATATTTAGTACCAAAAATTTAGGAGCCTTTATTCCTCAAAATAATAACATCTGCAATAGCCAATAGACAAGTTTTTATTCCTCAAAGCATGTGATTTTGATGTTGTAGGGGTTGACTAACCACTAAATTGGAAAATGAAAATGGCACCAGAAAACAAATGAATTTGGAATGAAGACCTGAGATACTCCATCACCCAAATGTATACTCCGTCGCGGGATCTCTGCCGGAATATATGGTCGGTGCGGTGTTCACAGATTTTGTGTGTCGGTTCTTCTCAAGAAGTCGGGCCGTAAATTTATTTGTTTTTCTTTCTCCTGTTTCTATTTATTTGTTTTTCTTTTTTCCCCTTCCTTTGTCGCAACGAGTGTGACTCCTAAAATCGATGTAAATATTAACTGTCTATTTAGTTGTGTACATAATATCAATTATTATTATAGATATATAGATCATTGGCACAG
The DNA here is from genome assembly GCA_023065735.1 of Coffea humblotiana. Lineage (NCBI taxonomy): Eukaryota > Viridiplantae > Streptophyta > Magnoliopsida > Gentianales > Rubiaceae > Coffea > Coffea humblotiana. The sequence continues at coordinate 5,202,174 of CM041209.1, read as the reverse complement.
CACACGCGATAAAATCCTTCGTCACCTGTAGTAAAATTAATAAAAATGAGGGGATGAGCATTATTAGAACCTGATTTTGGTCGGATTCCTACAATTGTACAAGGGAATGGGCTAAATTCACATTCTTTGAGTCTAAATTCACACCCTTAATGTATTAATGACTTGTATTACGAGAATATTGGTAATTTATATTATTAGCATTAAAAGTTATATCACGTGTGAATTTAGATGGTAGGAATGTGAATTTAATATCACCCGTATGTAAAAGAAATCAGGGTTAGTTATAATCCCATTTAAAATCTGCAACATCCTCCCAACCAAACCATAAGAGGTGTCGTGAACATTGATCCAATCCAAATCATCAAAGCCAATTCTTAATGGAAGAAACAACCAAGCAAATCAATTACTATACTCTAAATTGTACACGATTGCAAAGCTGCTAGTTTAATACGAGATGAGCTTTACACGGTTGTAAAGCTCAATATGTGCTTTTGCTCAAAATTGTACAGTAGTTTCTTCCTAAATAAAATTCTCTTAATTGTTTTAGTTAAAAAAAAAAAAGAAGATATGGGACGAAAGTGGTATACCCACTAGATGAAAACCCTAAATTGCAACCTCGGAGAGAAGTTAATTAATTGGTCATTCTTCCCGAAACTCGCCAACGAATCTTCTGTTCCACATCCTATGCCATTCTCTGTCTTATTTTTTATTCTATTGCTATTTCTCCTACATAAATATCATGTTTAGTTCTTTTTTATTTCTTTAAGATCCAATAACTATTTATTGAGTAATACAAAAATTTAACAAAACTCAAAAATCAAAATTCATAAAAAATGAGATTTTTTAATGAATTTTTTGCTGTATTTTTTAATTTTCTACTATATATATTGCTTTTTTTTTGAAGCTATTGTATTTATTTTTTATTCAATTAATAGTTATTGGATCTTAAGAAAATAAAAAAAATTAAAACATGATGTTTATTTAGAAGAAATAGCAATATAATAAAAAGTAGAATAGAGAATGACACAGAATCTGAGACACAAAATCCGTTGCGCCAAAACTCCATATTAATACGCTTATACCTCCCCCTTTGTTTAAAAGCACCTTTCTTGAGAAAATACTACAGAAAAAGAAAAAAAAAAGAGAAGGAATCCGACAATTAATACTATTAGCTTAGTGAGATGCTGCTAATCACATGGCAGTTGGCATATTTTGGGGAAAATTTTTTGTTGTTAATACTAAGCAAGATACAAGTCAACTGTCAAAGTACAGGGTACACCACCCCCTTAGCCTTTGCTTCCACTTTACAGGACTTAATACAGAGCAGGCAATAGTCCTAAAAATAAGCCTATTTAGTAATTTACTAATCATCACACAATTAAACGACTCCCCAACAGTAATTAGGCGCAGTAGGCCTTCCTTACGCGTTTACCTCGTCCTCCTCTCCTCCTCTTCTCCTCTTCTTTTTCTTTCTTATATCTCTCTTTCTCTGCCCTGCAAATTCTCCGTCGGTAGTCCTCAAAACTCGACCCATTTCTCCTTTCTATTCACACAGCTACAGCAATATTATTGTATTCAACGTGTAATTAATTATATATAAATATATACCAATCCGCAATTCGACGGTGGAACAATTTTTCGTTGAATAGTCTGATGAAAGTGACTCATCAGATCCATGGGCATTCTTCCTAGCTTCTTCTCCCCAATGCGTCGTGTTAGATCTCTCTCCACCCCCTCATCCCCTCCTCCTCCTCCATTCTCTATTTACCCAATCCTGTCCGTTTTCCGCGGCTAAATTTCCCTTTTCTGCGTCAATTCTTTCTGTCCTGTATAATCCTAGGGTTAGGATAGATTTTTTTTGTTTTTATTGTAGATTTCCGATATTTTGGAGATTGCTCGGAAACTATCGGGATGAAGGCGGCAGCAGGAGTAACGTCAGCTTCCAGCCGGCTGTTTACGTTCGGTCTGGTGACGGCCTGGTATTCGTCGAATATAGGAGTTTTGTTGCTCAACAAATATTTGCTCAGCAGTTATGGGTTCAGGTATCCGATCTTTTTAACTATGTGTCATATGACGGCGTGTTCTTTGTTGAGCTACATTGCGATTGCTTGGTTGAAGATGGTCCCCATGCAGACTATAAGATCTAGGAAACAGTTCTTCAAGATCTCTGCTTTGAGTCTCGTCTTTTGTGGATCCGTTGTTAGCGGTAATATCTCCCTCCGCTTTTTGCCCGTCTCCTTTAATCAGGCCATTGGTGCTACCACGCCGTTCTTCACGGCCGTCTTGCGTATTTGATGACCTTTAAGAGAGAGGCTTGGTTGACTTATGTCACTCTCATTCCTGTTGTCACTGGAGTCGTGATTGCCAGTGGGGTGCGTTTCTTGCTCTTCTTTCTTTGCGTTTCCAGCTAATTCCGTTCATTTAGATTCATTGAACTATTGCTGAATTGGGAGTAATTTTTGCCTTAGAGCTTTTCTCTTTACATAGTTTACTGCGATAAAGAGGATATAGATTTGCTTTATCGTGCTGACGACTTGTGGATTATACGGTAGAAATATGTTCTTCTGTGTGACAATATCCAGTCGATTTTCCAGACTTCATTTGTAAGAAAAACTTTTACTTATTTGAGTAAGCTCAGAGGCTTATGGATCAAAATTTCTAGTTATTCCAGGCCATCATCAAGGAAGGACTAGCGCACTTCATCAATTGATGAGGTGATTTCAAGATGACATAATAACTATTTGTTAACTCTCTCCCATCACCACTTATTCATGGAATTTAAGTGAGATATTTCTAAACTTACTAATACTTAAGGAACTGATCATTCATGTGCTAATAATGGATCTTTCATTTCAATTCTGTCGATAAACTATTCTGCTGAGAAAATCTTTTTGCCTCTGATTTTTTTTTGGTGTTTTTCTCATTTTATGCCTTCAGGGTGAGCCAAGTTTCCATTTATTTGGGTTTATTATGTGCGTTGGTGCAACAGCTGCAAGGGCCCTCAAGTCTGTACTACAGGGAATTTTACTTTCTTCTGAGGGGTAATTTCTTTTGCCTGCAATTATGTTTTTGATTTGGAAAAGTATTTTTGTATTTGGGCACATCTATGACTTCAACGTGATTCTGAAACGTCACTTTTGTGTTGAAGGGAAAAGCTGAATTCCATGAATCTTCTGCTGTACATGGCTCCTATAGCTGTTGTACTTCTACTTCCTGCCACACTGTACATGGAGAAAAATGTAGTTGGTATCACATTGGCACTGGCAAAAAATGATATCAGGATTATCTGGTATCTGCTATTCAATTCAGCACTTGCATATTTTGTGAATTTGACCAATTTTTTGGTCACAAAAACACACCAGTGCGCTGACTCTTCAGGTATGACCCTGTTTCTGGAATGCAATATATATTCTTGTCACAGAGTTAAAAAATTATGGGATATATGTTTTCAGACCAATATGATCATTGGTGTTCCACTTTAAGCACAAAAGAGCAAAATCTTTTAAGAATCAGATTAGTGTTTGAAATTATTCTGAAACAGATATATTAAGGACTTAGGGATTAGGTTTAAGATTGCATTCACTATGTTTATTATTATACTTTTACACTTCATTTGTGTAATTTTATGTGGACCAACATTTTGAGGAAGATAATGCTTGATTTAGAGGCATTCAGCTAGGATTTTGGCTTTGTGTGACTTCTAGTCCAGTTTAATGTGAGGGTGAGAAGGGGCTGACCTTGATGAGGATTCCTGTCTCATGGTGTAGGGACTTCTGGCATGCATATCCCTGGGTAAAAATTTTTGACCTTGTTGCTTGCTTTCTCCAATTTGAGAACACCAGAAAGTGAGGAGATTAGTTGGTCTGTTGGTGCTAGAGGATGATAGCAGACTAGGTGTGGAACAAGTTACAAGTATTAAAAGATTGAGCTGCATTAGTTACTCTGCTTGTATAAAGAGGATGACATTGTTGCTTGCTTTCTCCTAATTTTCCCTCTCCCTCCCTCCTTGGTATAAAGAGTCAATTGCTGTTCAACTTCTCTTGTGTGAAATAGTTTACCTGGTACTCTATGAAATTGATCTTATTCAAGTTATGCGTTTAGAAGTTGATTTAGCTTTAGGGTGTAGCATTTTTTCACGACTATCAAAAAGCATTTCTCATTTAACTTGCAAGTTGGAGAGTATTCTTTCTAGACAACAACTGTGCTGTTAGAAATGATGCCCATGTCAATGTGTTTGACTGCAATCCTTGTTGCATGCACTGATGCCATAACTTCTGTCTATTTTGTCATATTTCTCATTTTACTTGGAGTAGAATCCTTGAAGTACAAATGAATGTTCAGGAATTTGTATTCTTTCTTGCAAAGGATGCTATTAAGTTCTTAGATTCATTTCTCTTCTGGAATAAGAATGAAGGAATATCTCTTGGGACAGCTACTCTTTGGAACAAATTAATTTTGGGGTGGAATACCACAGATTCCTTTGATCACATGTTTACATGATAGTATAATGTTGTATTTAGAAATAGATAATTTGAAACACCTTGCTTTTCTCGATTTTCTTTCCTTTTTCCAAATATGAACATGTATTGGGTCATATGAGGTGGGGAGTTGGTTATTGTCTCTAGTGAGAGTTATAGAATTTACTCAAATTGTCAGGTGATTCAGTAGGAGCTCTCTTTTATATGTTGATTTTGCAAGGGTAGCTTCTCATGCAGTTTCTTTATTGTGAACTCTTAAGGAGGCTTACATACTTTAGCTTAGGTCCTTTTGGCTGTAGGTTTTATAACTCGTTGTTTCTGTGCTCTGTGTGGGTCGGGTAGGGTTGGGAAATCGGTGGTTTGGGAATTTTGCCAAATGCTGGGTATCAGCCTTTTCTTGATCCGCTGTGGCAGATACAGAGAAATGAAATCATGGAAACATATGTACTCATGCATACAAGCCTTAACTTTCTCCTCACGGTAAAGGCATTGACTAACGTCCACAGCAGTTCAATTTGAGATGTTTCTTGAATCAATTAGCAGTATAAGTATTAGCACCAGCTTCAGATATTATTATCTGTATCATTCTTAATGTTTTGCAGTGATTCTTTTTATAACAACAGTTGCTATCTCCACTTCTATTATCTTGTCCATGTTGAGCATTAGAAATTTTGTGAGTCCAGTGAATGACAAGCATTTTGCATCTGTATTACTGCTGTTTGATCAGTAGTATTTCCCTATTTGTTCATTTTCTATGTTCTGTACATTTTGTGGTTGTTCTGGCGGTTGAGAGCTTTTTTATGCATGGCAAGTTAGCTTATGCTTTCTACTTTTTCACTTGTCTCCTCAGGTCCTTGGAAACGCAAAAGGTGCTGTTGCTGTTGTTGTCTCAATATTAATATTTAGGAACCCAGTATCAGTTACAGGGATGCTTGGCTATTCACTCACAGTGTTTGGAGTGGTGCTCTACAGTGAAGCCAAGAAGCGTAGTAAATGAGAAATTAACCTAGGGAAAAAAATTCAACTGCAGTTTTCCACTAGTTATGCGAGGACAGGTGCAATGTTCCTGATTCGTGCCAGGATTGTCTATTTTGCAGCTGGTATCTTGGGTTGTTGCCCTGATACATATTTTTTGGTTAGAGACCTCGGAGAAAGCCTTCCATCTGTATCAGAAATGTCAGCATTTTAGCCAAAGTAGAATTTATTAATAAGTGATTTGTACGTCTCTTCACTTTTCCCCAGCTTGGAGTCATTAAAGATAGATCTTTTTATACTAGTATTTTATTCTTTCAGGAAACTGTTTTCAGTCTACAGAATATGTTGTTAAAATTTTTGACATTGATTAATTAAAGGAATACACACGATTTTACTGTACGATTGATAACTATGTTGATGTTACATGACTTGGATGATAGTGAGCACTGCAATTCTCAGCATACGAGATGTGAGGTACTAAATTGTGGTTACCGTTTGATGGGTGCTTGATCGTTAGCAACTCAATTTTCTATCAAATGATTCTTGTTTTCAGATTTTGCCATGCATGTTATGATTTAGTTGAATACGTCCCTTGGGCGAGGAGCAAGATCCCAGCGAATCTGTTGTGTTGGCTCATCAAAGTTGGCTTTAGCAAAGTCCTCTTCTAAGTGTGAGCTAGTACCAAATCAAGGCCTCTTTGTGGGAGACGACACTGTGTGAAATGATGACTTGCCTCGTACGTATGCAAACTTGTGTAAATCCTGGAATTTTAAATCAGACATTTATTTGTTATTTGTAACTTTACTGAAATTTGGTATTCTTCGTCAGCAAATAAAATCCCAAAACGTACAAGAATGCACCCAGGGTCCAGACTTCAAAGCATTGAGAAACAGAGTGCGTTTCTGCAAAATAGAATTCTTTCAAACTGACATCACTACGAAGGGTGGGCAGCGACCGTTTGGCATCAGAAAATATGACGAGGTTTATAGACTAATCCAGATTAACATCACACTGAAAGCTCTAGAACTTCTCCATTAATTGACTAATCTATACCTAAATGAACGGAGAAAAAACAAAGAAACACAAAAGGACTCTTCCACCTATATGCATTGTCTGCTATCAGCAGCAGAACCAACTACTGCTCAATATCCATGATCTCAATTTCACCATTAGTGCTTGCTCCAAGCTTATTTTCTACTTTAGGCTTGCCATCAACAAGAGGCTTGCTTTCTTCGTCAAGCTTATGACATTCTAAAAGCTGAGGTTCCTCTTTAGGCTTGCTTTCTTTCTCATCTTCTGCAACTTCCATAAGCTCAGGTTCCACCTTAGGCTTTGTCTCCACTTTCAACTTGGTTTCCGCCTTTGGTTTGGTTTGTGCATGAGCTGCAACCTCTTCTTCTTCTTCTTCTATCTTTGGAGCTAAATAGTACCTGATGTAACCCGTCTCTGCGACTTTGTATTCAACTACAACAGGTAGATCAGAGGACATGCTGATTGTCACTTGCTCAGCAAGTGGGGTGGCCTTTGTGAACGAGTTCATATACCTCAGTGCAAACGTCAATGTAACTGGTTCCTGCATTTCTATAATCGTAGCATCTTCTGGCTGTAGTATACAAGGCAGAACTGTGTTAGAGAGGGTTTGAACTACGTTTATGCTGAATTTAATTACATATATGAATTTATATAAGGAGACTAATCTTGTCAAGATTTATTTCTTTGGTTTTTTGTTACAGCATCTGACACAACATGTTTTGGCCATTGGCTTTATGTTGTGAGGAAATATAAACACTCTGAATAATATCGCTATACATCTGAATGTCTGATTAAGAGCCGATCACAATCATGTAATTAGCCGGATACTATAACTGGAATGAATTAGGAGAAGAAAAGACCTTGTCCACTGTTGCATTCTGCCTGCAGACAATGTTTGCTGCACCAATGTCTCCTCTTGCGGAAAACCTCACACCTTCTTTTGTCACAGATATTACAACTACAGTAATCCGGTGCACATTAGCATAGCATTGTATGGTATGGAGCGGACAAGATGGGGGGATAAAAAACAAGAAGGGGATACAGAGGATATCACTAAATTTATGAGGCTCTACCAGTGTCACCAATGCTGCTAAGATCTCTGCAAATCCTTGCAAACTCTGCTGATGGCATCCTAATAATAGCCTCATACTCGGCTTCTGGAATCCCAAGATGCTCGCTATCAATGTCCATAAGCTTCATTTCAAAATCAGATATCTTGTCTTGAGCTTCAGTTTCCAACGTCCGTGCCAAATATGAAAGTGGAATATTAAGTCTCAAGATAAACATTTTTAAAAATTGATGACCATATTCGACATAGAACAATTAAGCACCCCCTAAATTGGTAGCAACAGATCAAAATTAACACAAAGATGTAAAAAAAAAACGCACGTACACAGATATATTTCGAGAGTATACTACTTCTCAGGCTAACAAGCAAAGGTAACGATCAATTTGTCAAGCGAACAAACAACATAATCCAAGAAAACTAGTTGATCGTGTGGATTTCAGATTAGAAATCAAAAACAGATTGTTAACCAGAGTAAAGAAAGTTCGCATCAGTTTTTACTATCACTGGCATCAATTGCATAGAAAATTTTGCAACACTTAATGAGACAATCAATACCCCAAAAGCTCATTTACTCTAATCAAGCAAAAACAACAATAGAAACACATATTTGACGTACACAATTGACATATCCCAACTGTGATTTTTACATCCCGAACACAACATTTAATTAATCACCTTAAACAATCCATATTAGCAAAAACCCATCAATCAGAATTCTCGAATATGCAAGCCCAGGAGAATAAAATATGAGATAATACTACTAACTACAAATTTTTTGTACAAAACAAGAAGGACAAGAGGGGCATGACTAAGAAGCATACAGGGGCTTTCAAACATGAAGGTAACAGTATCAGTTCCATCGTCAGCCTTGATAGTAATGATGTCATCATTGCCAGCACATTTGAGCATCTTAGCCATGTTCGCCAGGTTCATGCCCATCGTCAGGTTGCGGTCGCAGCGGTAGTGCTCGAAGCCCTCCGATCGGAGAAGGATGGCCACCAGGGCTACGTGGCTGGAATCCATGGCCTGAAGAGAGAACCCAGTTGAGGAACAGTCGAAATTTGCATCATTCACCAAGTCCTTGATGGATTCAAGAACTTTCTTCAACAAACTCCCCTGTACCAGTCTCAGTTCAAACATTTTCTAGCTAGGATTTTACCTTTTTTTCACCAGAATTTTTTAGGAGAGTGATAGTCAGAGGAAGTACAGCTTCATTTATAGAGTAATTTGGCGGGAAAGTGGGAAATTCCCGCCACGAAGAACGATGACGTTTTCTTTCGCCCATTTCCTTTTCGGGGTTTTAACTTCTTGGTTTTCTATTCTGCGTTTCTAATATCTTGATAAAAGTGCTAGTATTAGTTACAAGTTGTAACGCTGCTCACGTTTTATACTTTAGGGCAAAACAATTGGATGGCACTTTAGGACAAAAAATTTGGATGGCTCTCAATGTTGATCAACTTTTACTCTAATGCACATTCTTGTAAAAAGGTATACTTCCCACTATTTTAGCTAAAGATAATTTTGGAAATCTTCTCGAAATTTATTACTGCAAAAATATCATTAACATCTCCTAAAGCCATACATTTTATAACAATCTCACCCTTGTATCATTAAAATATTTTTATAATAATCATTTAACAAGAGAAATATATTTTTCTCCCAATTCTATCCTTTTGTATTGTTTTATATTGAATTTTCTATCAAATTGATTATAATATAAGATTTATATGTTTTGTCTAAAAGTTTTCATTTCTATTATATTTTACCTAAAAATTATTAAAGTAATGAAAATAATTTTGTGAATTGTGCGCTATGATAGTGATTAGTAGTCCTACCTTATTAATATAGAAGTTAAGTGATATTTTAAAACTTCAAAAATGTCAAGTGATATTATCATAAACCTCACGGAAGGAAGGTTTTTGAAATTATCTCCAGCAAAAAGGGTGAAAAATATATCCCTTTACAACGTCGGGGGCAAATATATACACTTAACAATTGGATAGCTAAAAGTTGAACAATAAATTCAGTTTTTTTTTGTCCTATACTTTAATAGAGTAACCAAAAATTTTGACCTATACTTTAATAGAGGAAGAAAGAAATATGCCAAAATTTTAGTAAACTAGGTAGTCATACCCGTGAAAGAAAATAATTGTTGTGCCTTCGCTAAGTGTAATAAATACATTGACACACGATCAAAAGATTTGGTTGAATAGAATTACTGAAATCGTTCGCAAATCGTCTCAATCCATAGGCAATGGCGAAGGAAACGACAAATCTTCTTTTGTTCATTATCTCTACCATTCCTGTGCTTCAACAACTATAGGAATTTAATTGTAATTGATGGTTAAGTACGTCAATGGGCTGAGGCATACATTTGACATTTGATAGGATGGCAAAACAAATGCAGACCCAAAGGAACTTTCTTTGCATTTAAAGAAAGAAGCAGCAAATTAGAACTTAGAAGCAGACAAGCATTTAAAGAAGAAGAAAGTTGATCAGTTGGATTCGTTTAATAACAAGCCACAGCAATTCCAACAGGGATTAAGGCAAACTGAGTAAAACCTGCCCAAAATAAAATCTAGGGATGTGAGAATATTACATCCCACTGATCAACAATAATGAGGAATACTAAAATGGCCCTGTGGGCTGGTTTACAATTAATTCATTTCATAGACTGCAATCAAACAGAAAGGAAAATGTAAAGTTGTAACACACTCGGGGCAAGCAATCCCACATAGATAGAGGTAGTGTCCAAGAGAGGGAAAATGTGCTAAGCATCCGGAACAGCTGTAGCTGGCCGCTTGATTGATGCAGACTTAATTAAATGGTTGTAGCTGCCTTTCTCCTTGAAAAGCTGCGAGAAATGAGGTTTGCAGTACAAATACCATCCAGTGCAGCATAATTTGAGGGAGACAGAGAACATCCACCATGAGAACACTTGAAACATGACTTGTGATAGCTTTGGTTCTCCACTGTAACCTGAAAAGTTTCGTGCCAAAATTAATGCTTTATAATAAAATTATGTCATATTGCTTAAGCTAAACTAAACAAGATAGTTCGAGCAGCGTCAATGTGACATAAATGCACCTCTAGTATTAGTAGAACACTATGAGTAATAACAATGGCAACAATAGCTGTAATCTAGTACATATACTGATTAACAAGAAGTTAAACATACAACATACAAGCACATATCTAGGACAAGAACAGTCGGCATGACTCAAGACATCCAAATCTAATGGATACCTCCACATTTAGTTACTGTGAAACGGCTTCACCTAGATCATCAACTGTCCAGTAATAGAGGTACCAATAATTTGGCATGTGTGCATATAGATACGAATTAGCTAGAGTATGTTAGCTCTTGTTGCACATTAGAGGTGTTCTCTTGACTGATACATTTTAAAATGTTCTTCTCAGTTATTTAGCTGCATCTCTTTTGTTATTAAAAGAATAAATTATCTCAAATACGAAAGGGAAAAGTGACACACGGTTCAGATAAATGAAAGAACACGAAAAATAATTTATACTAAGGAATTACATAAATTTATTACTATAAAAGGTAAATCATTATAACCTATGTCATTCTTTTTAAAATAAATCGTGGTGCAATGCAGAGCTGACGGGGGTTGCCTCTTCCTCTACTCTTATGAAAGATAGCCGTCAAATTATCAGATAATTAAATAATGGCATGGGATTTATCTCCAGAAAATAAGCAGTTGTAGCTTGCATTTGTCAACCTTCTGTCACAATATGTACATCGCTGTTGACACTCCTTTGCTAAATCAAATACTGAAGTAGATCAAGACAGTTTATCTTTCCAAACCATCACATGCATACCATAAAAGTTATACAAGGTAATGGGTGATAGAATAGCACAAGGTGTACAATTGCAACAACATAAGCAGATGTATATGCAGATTTGGGACTAAAGTTCATTGCCTAAAATTGCTTCTACTTTCCAGGAGGAAGTATGTCTGAATTTCTGTGAGCAATATAGGAGCAAAAGCATTATGGGAGAACAATCTTTAGTCAGCCCATCTTTTGCATTATGGTCGTAATGATTCAAAAATATACCCTCTACATCCTGAAAAATGGTAAAAAGCAAATTACACCGCCCTTTTGGAAGTAAAGTGCACATCTGGTAGAATGCAGAGACTTAGAACATGTACACTGAAAGGAAGTTAAATACAAGTATATTTATAGTCAAATTAGAGAAACCTACACAATGCATACCAATCAAAAAATGTAACTACTAGCCAAATAACAATTTTTGCTAAATGTTATGTGAAGGTGACTTTTATCAATCTCGAATTCATACCTTTTCCAAGGGGTACGCAGTTTTGCCACAAGTGGCACACTTGTCTTGTGTCCCAGAAAACATGCCAGCAGCTTTGCTAGGTGATCTCGTCTGTAAATTGGATCCCACCGAAAAATAATAATCAGAAGTACTCAAAACACAATATCTCACGAAAATATTTTTCTCTACTAATTTGTCTTCAGCAAGACACAGGTAAGGAGGAAAACTTGCCAGCTCCGGAGTTAACTTCTCAGCTGACTTTGCAGCTGTTAGATAAAAAGAAGAATTGCAATTTAGAGTGATATAGCTATAAATGATGATAAACTGAAGAAAGTCTTGATTGAAAGGGAAGACATACGAGATTGAAAGCTCTTGTTGAAACTGCCAGTCTCCTTGAAGAGCTGCTCATAGTGAGGCTTGCAATACAAAACACCTTCCATCGAAGAGTAATTACTCAGCTGAAAAGAGAAGGTAAAGTCTAAGCAGAAAAACTGATCACAACACATGTAGAGGACCAAAATAATCACGACTTACAGTATGGTGTTAATGATCCCAGAGCAAATCTCAGTGATGCATAAGAATAGATTAACCAGGGTGGCCTAAAGTGCTAAATCTTGAATGCATTCCCAGCAAAAACCAAAGGGGTTTTCAGCTTTAAAAGAAAAAAAAATGGGAACAAAAAGAGCAACTTTCGATCACAGAACAGTCTGTGTAATAAGGTGGGAATATGATTAGATACCTTGAGGGTGCCCTTGCAATGGGAGCATTTGAAGCAAGATTTGTGATAGCTAACTCCATCAGCAGACAAAAGCTCCACGGGATACACAGTCTTCACACAGGCCTTGCATTTTTGTTGGGTCCCAATGAAAGACATAGCTTCAGCTTCAAAAACGGAATGCTACGAGCTACCTTATTGCTAGATCTGTTCACTTTGGGCCGTCAAGCTATTCACTGGTTCAAGGGTCCGATTCAACTCTATTCAAAACATAAAACTAATTATAGTGTGTTGCATTGCATGCAAATCAGTTGCTTACTGGGGTAATATCCCACAGTTAACTCATAACAACCGATCTGATGCACAATTAGTTTGCACAGAAATCCAAAGGCTGCTAACTGATAAATGAAAAAAGATCACATTTTTACCTTCAGTACTCCCATTGACGCAAAGAGACACGAGTTAATAATCTGAAATGCTTACCTCTTGGGCAGAAAGAAAATCTGGAGGGTCTTGATCTAAGAACTTGAATGAAGATGTATTACTCGATATGAAATTCAAAATTTGCAAACTCCTTGCAGCTCAGCCAAAATGCAGTGACCAATTGGAGAACTTCAATATATTTCAGTGTCCAAGAAACACGTAGTTCTGCCTATGCGAATATGTATAGACAAGGGGGAAGTGGAGAGAAGGCAGAAGAGGAGGGGCGCATGCAGCGAGAAGTGGATGGAAAGGGTTGATGGTGGTGGTGGTGGTGGTGGTGGTGGTGGGGGGCTTCCTGGTTTTGGTGGGGCTAGGAATGGAGAATGATTACGGGTAATTAATTCAATTCAATTGATAGACAGAAAGAGAAGGAAGAGAGAGGGAGCCAGACAAATATAATGCATTTGGCCCCGATTTGATTATTCCTTTTGGGACTATTAGTACAGTATAATAACGAGGCCTTTGGTTTATATACGAGTTAATAATAAAAAAGTGAAGAAAAGTATTTACGCGTATCTTTTTGTTTTTTTCAGAGATAAATCTTTCAAGGCCCTCCCACCCAATCCATTTATTGTTTTTCCTAAAAATATTTTCATTCTCTATCTGGGTCGCAAATTCTAACTTGAATGACTAAAGAATTGTTTGTTTTTTTTTTTAGACTGATGAGAAGAGGTTTGATGCTTATCCTTTTGTTTACTACTTATTATGTTTCCTTTGTTATGCTATTATGTGCTTACTAGTTACTACTACTTGCATTCTTGATGCGTTTCTTTTTGGCAATTTTGGGTTTTGCAAAATTTTCATCATTATTTTGTAAGGAAAGAAGATAATTATTATTCAGGATAATTAGACAGATGTTAGAAATTGCAATATTACGTGTTTTCTTTAAAATTTCTCCTAGGCAAATAAAAGAAGCTTAAGTGTCCATTGCATTTCATGAAAATATATATATTTGAGTAAATTTTATATACGTTGATACTGTATATAATATTACCGTTGAATTCATGACAATTCATGACATGTGTGTAAAAATTGAATTTCAAATTCAAATTTTACATAGTTATCATTCATCCAATTCTGTCAGTATAACAAAGATCAATCTAAACTATTTATAGTTGTTTTTAACAATTTGTTCTCGTGTCTAAACGTGAATAGACAACAACAAACAAACAAACAAGATGTTGAAGAATGATCTAATTCTATGAGTAATGGTATCGGATCCAAATGATTGTTTGCTTCTGTAAAGGACATGGATGTTTCCGGTGTCACTTTAAAAGTGAAATGGGGGACAAGTCCAAAAAAAAAAAGAAAAGAAAATTGCAAGATGTGGAAGGCCCGCCTTTTACCAATTTTTCCCAATGCACAAATTGGATAAAACTTTTGGCTTTTAAATACTAGCGCGGGCGCCGAGGGATTTTTTTTTTTTCTATATTGCTGTGTCGAGGAACTGAGTGAGAAGCATATTTTGCAAAAGACTGCTACATTGCATTTGCTATATAGACAATTTTCCAGATGTTTTCAAAATGACAGGTTTATCTGGATTATTGTCTGTATTTAGTTGACAGGATTATTCACACGTATTTACACATATTTACAGCTAAAGTTTCTTAGAGTTTTTTATAGTTTCAAAAGCATGAAAGGTGTTTAAGCTCATGCTGAATAGGTGTCGATGCGTTGTTTTTCGATGGGGCTCTCTGTGAGTTTGAGTGCGGTGAGGAGGCTACATTTGCTGAAGAGTCAGGTGTATGTGCAACTTCGGTTGTCTCTGGCTGTGATGGAGAGTCGATGAGTATTTTTGTTGTATTTTTTTCTCCACTAATTGCATTGGAGCTATTCGCCGAAGTATTGGTGATGTTGGGAAGTTTGTGTGCTATGATGGCCGAGTATGTTGTGTTGGTTACCGAGGCATAGTATTGTTCTTGAGGAGAGAGTGCAGCGTATTGTTCTCTTAATTTTTTATTACGTTGCTTCTTTTTTTCAGTTATCGAATCAGCAGAATCAACAACAAACTTGGACAAGCTCATTTTATTAGACAACAAAAAACAGATAGCCAACAAACAAAAGTGCAAAATATAGCAATTCAAAACGAACAAGACATTCAATAAGCAGCAGAACAACGAAAAGAAGCATGCACATAAAAACTATACACGACACTCTTAACAAACGATAAAATAGCTGTGATATTAAGGAAAAAGTACAGAACTGAACCTGAAATTGGTGAGCAAACTTGCAGGGAAAAGAAACGGTGAGCGAAGCTGCATAGATCAGAAGTAGGAAACGAGAAACTTTGCACAGATAAGAAGTACCAAATGAAGTCGCAGGGTACAAAAGCAGCAAACGAAGCTAGAAGCAGAGAAAAGAAAGAAAATGCATATTGTTTGAGAGCTGCAAAGAAGAGAATGCAGGATGATTAAGAAAATGCAATATGAAGAACAAAGAAACCACAAACAACGTTTATATTGCTTTAGTCAGAAGAACCTCGGGAAACTATAGCTGGAGCGGCAACGCACAAACAGAAAGTGGCAGCACAAAGTATATATCAAATGTACAATTATACGCGTGAGTATGCTGCTTTGGTTGCAAACAAAACAAGCATCTGCAAGGACAATAGAGCCATTATATTCTGTGATTGCTGTAATACTGTAGGCCAGTAAAATAAAGAGTTGAATGAGTTATCTTCTTTGGCACAAATGGAGACCACACGTCGCAAAACTAAAGCTCCACCTGCAATGCACAAAACTAATGTGGCGGTACAAATGGGATTTCAAAGGTATCACATGTACAATTGTACCCATGACTATAATGCTTTGGTTGGACAAAAAGCAAGCATCCCGTAAAACAAGTATTAATGGGTTATGGCATAATAGCACCGTCTGTCTACATGAATTTCCTAGAGCAGAGAAACAAATGATGCTTCCCTGCGCATAACAAAGCAAATGAAACTTATCCCTAGATTTTCAATTTTTTCTCACCAAGAAAGCAGACACAACTTATCCCTACATTTTCAATTTTTTCTCACCAACAAAGCAGATGAAATTGCAGGGCGGAAAGTGCGCCAAAGAGTAAACTCCAACTGCTTCTTATATACGTGCTTCTTATATACGTGTATAGAAATTGGGCCTGCCAATACACTGACGAGTCTATTTGTTACTTTCACAATCAGATAAAATAGGCCTAAAGCTTAACAGAACGATGGTCTTGACTCTTGAATAATACTTACAAACTAATAAGCCCACTAATCATCTGTAATGGTACACTTGCCATAGTATCCATCTTCGTTCGTCCCGGCCTCGCGGGGCCTGGATTCTGGTTCTGGAATATGTCGAAGTCATCTGGTCTTTCTCCAAAGCCTCGCTCTGTAAACACTTCCTTCTCTCTCTGTCTCGCACAATTATCACACGCTCACGCCGTGAAAATAACAAAACACGAAAATGGAGATGATTGTCTACTTTGTGAATATGCGATTTAGGTTTTTTTTTTTGGCTTATATGTAAATGCGCAGATTATCGGAATCAATTGGAAACGAGCTATCGGAAGCTCACTACACTCCGCCACCCCAAGCCTCCAATGTCTCCATCAAATCCCTTCTCTTCTCTCTTCTCACCTCAAATGCTGAATTTTCTTCCGAAACTGACGTCATCAAAGCCAAAACCAGAGACTTCATTTTATGCTGCGGGGCTTTGGCATCATCCCTCGACTCCGCCTACGACCAGCTCTCATGGATACCTAGTTCCCTCTCTTCCGCC
Source organism: Coffea humblotiana (assembly GCA_023065735.1). Classification (NCBI taxonomy): domain Eukaryota; kingdom Viridiplantae; phylum Streptophyta; class Magnoliopsida; order Gentianales; family Rubiaceae; genus Coffea; species Coffea humblotiana. Next base: position 5,185,376 of record CM041209.1, on the reverse strand, counting down.
GCCACCTCCGCCCTCAAGGACTTAGCCGCTGCTTATTATGATTCTTTTCATGGCGGGGATGAGACGGTGAAGATTGGTGGTGAATTGGAGCTAGATTTGAAGTTTGTTCCCAAGGAGAAGAGATTGGTGGTTGAATTTATGCCTCAGGTTTTACCCTTGTTGAAAGATAAAATTAAGGAGAGTTCAATTGGTACGGCGGATGATATATCGGCTGCCTCTGCTGGGGTCCCCGTGGCTTATGCTATTGTGGCTGCTTATCAACTCCGGTGGCTTGTCACCCAGGTTTTTTGCCCCCTTCACCCCGCCCCACTCTTTTTCTTTTAAATCAATTTGTCAATAATAAGTTATTATTATTATGACGTTTATATGTTGGTTGCAGGTGGATTATCCTTATTTAGGAAGGCTTTGTGCCTTGGTTGATTCCTAGTGCATTGACAGCTCTTGACCACTGGTCCCCTCAAGTCAAAGTGCGTCTCAATGGTGCAATCTTTGTTGGTTTAATTCATTTTTCAACATCCTATTGCCTTCTTCTCAGCAAAACGCTGGGCTTTATTTTTGTTCGTTTTGCTTTGCTGTATGATAATCTTCCTGCGGACTTTAGACAGGCATGCTGTTGACTTGTGGAAATGTATGTTGAAGCTTCTTTTGGAGCTTATTATGTCATTTCCTCTGGTAAATGCTTCTTCTGATAAAATATAGCCACACTCATGGTGTACTTCTGTGAAGATTATAGTCCAAATTTACGAGTAAGAGACGTTAATCTGAAATGCACTTATAACTAAACAACTTTTGATAGAATTTGCAGAATTAATCTGTCCAAGTATGCGCGCCCATAGGATCCAACATTCCCTGCTCTAGGCAACAGAAATATTGACACTAGGTGTTTTTTCGTCTATTTTCATGTCCAATTTGTGGATATTTGTGAATGTTTTTGTTAATCTCATTGGTAATGTCCTTCACATTACACATGAACTTCTTTCTTATAATTTCAGGGGCAGGGCATGCTTAGCTTTATTCATGTGGCAAAAAAATGTAAATGCTGCGGAAATTGGTTGGTATGAAGATGTTATTCTTGATGCTTGTTGCCAAAATATTGCTTCTAGTGAAGAGATATGGCAGGATGTGTTGAGATGTCAGTACTTCTGGTGACTTTCACACAACGAAGTAATCCTCGTAGCCCATGGTACAGTGTGTCCTTATTTATCTAGAACTTAGCATATTCTTTAGACTCAGTTACTTTGTTGGTATATTCACTGAATATGATGCTTAGACTAATACTCCATTTCATTGATGATGATTATTTGCTTCTTACCAATCATTCTATGCTTTGTAAACTCGATGTTTTGTTCGTTATTTTTGTAATTTGGTTGCTGAATTAAGCAAACACTCAACTACTTGGTGTTGTACTTTATGATTTTGGTATCGTGATGTATACTTCCCAGAGTATATAGCTTAAGTGAGAATATGTTATTAAGCCCTTTTAGGGTGTTTCCTATGTGCTGTTGGTCACATGTTATTCCCATTGATGTTTTTCTCAGCATTAGCTATGCATATAGGTATGAGAAGCTGCTCAATGAGATGTTAAATCACTTAGAAAGACAACCAAGAAATGTGGAGCGCCGTGTGGTGTGGCTTAAGCACATTGAGCCACTTTTTAACAGTGTGGGTCTCATACTACTAGCCCACTTTCGACGTATTTTCCCTCTTTTCTTTCGATGGATGCATGCTGATGATGATGATACCGTGTTATTGGTAATCCATACTGTTAAGACTTCAGTTTTAGATAGATGTTTCTAGTATTCAGCTAAGATTCTGGTGCTTGATGTTGATGCTTTCTCCTCTGGATGTAGGTTCTGAAACGGATCAAGACAATTCTGAGATTAACTTGGGTCAGGAGTTCACCATATACTGAGAGGTTAGTTGATTATTCTTTTGATTCTTGTACAGGACATGAAAGTAGGCACTGAAATGCGACATTCCTAACCAAGAAAGGACAAGATTGCTAGAAGTATCAGTTCTAATTTTGTTCACATAAGTTGAGTTGTATCCTATTCTTCATGACAGTCTAGTGGTAATTATGGTTTTTAAAAATTTCTTGGGAAAACTATCATCATCTTAAAGAAGAGGACTGTTTACACAATTTAAAATCTTTAGCCTTAATTGCATGATTATCTTGTCTAATTTTGCTTTGGTTTCACACAAACTGCTGAAAACATTGGCTGCTATCTTCTTTACAGTACAGATTGACATGACATTGTCCTTAAGATTGGGCATAAGTAATATCATGATGTAGGACCTCGATGCAGCAAAAGGTTTTTGGTCTCTGATTTTAATCGGTCCATCTGAAGAGGGAGCATGCATGGGTCATGAATTTTTTGTCATGATCCTTATTGCTCTTTTTTTTCCCCCTTTTGTATTCCGGCGATACTATCATGTCAAAGTAGGTAATAAAGAAAATCACATGCATGCACATTCATGAATTTGGAAATTTACACAATCACATTTGTGCTACAAGAGTGCTTTTTCTTCAAGAATATTTCTGCTTTCTGAGGTTGCTGCAGGTACTCATTTTATCCCGAGTGCAAAAATTTGAGTTCTTTTGGCATCTGCCTAATGGTGGTTTCTCAGAATGATGATTATTAAAGGGCATTTGCACAAAGTAATTTAGTTGCAGAACCATAGATTCATGTATCATTCTTGAGATAGAACATCTGTTTTCTGCATTTTGAGTTTTTCAACTTTGAGATAGAACATCAAATGTTTCAAGTTTGAGCCTGAATTTGCTTGGGCATAGAAGTTCTTATCTCAGCCGTCATCTTTGTCTGCTTCTGCGCCCCTCTTTCCATTTAAACAACCCGATGTTTCCTATATCTGATGCACTACAATGTCTAGACGTTTTTATGAATTTTAGCCCAGGTTGGTGGATGAGCTTGTTACCCTGCACAAGGAGGCTGCACTGAGAGTTGCTCGTGAAGATATTAGAACACTTATTCTTGACATACTAATCTTAATCCAGCAGTAAGTATCATAATTTTTGTTATAATAGTGTCCAAGGATTATCCTATTGGCAATTCTTCTGGCTGGCTAATACTTGGTCTTGTTGTCTTTCTTCTTTTCTGCTTCCTCTCTGGCAAATAAGATCCAGGGGTTCACAGTTTGAAGCACTGTGGAACAAGCACAAGGAGGATCCTGACTTGACTGCATTTCATGAACTTTTTACCAGAAAGGATGTTGCATTGGTTCAGTTCTCATCCTCTGCTGCATGACACTAATGAACAACTGTGGCTGAATATACTTGGAGTTTCTGTATTTTATTGTGAAGTAGCAGCTTCCGTAAGGAGCAGTTTGCAGCGAATAGTTAATGTTAACTTAGGGTTCCATATAGATTTTGTTTGGCAGTAGCTTGCTGAGGTCAGGTTACAGATTTATCTACGTTGTACAAATGAGACTCAGGTATACTTATTTGCTTGTGATTTGGAGTATAGTTAAGTTCTGACCTACATTTTTTTTTTTTGGTATTAAATAACGCTGGCATATTCCTGTGACTTTTAAGATGGATACATTAAAGATGCAGTACTACTCGAATTCCAATGACAAACTTCCTGTGTACATTCCTTAGTTTATCTGAAGATTGTCAGATTTGTAGATTTGCTTAGAGATGCAAGAAAAAGGATTTATTTTGTTGCTTTTCCTCTCTCCATACAGCAGATACACTTCCTGTTGCTGTCACCATGGTGGCTTTCTTCCCGTACGTATATCTAACTTGACCGACCACAATAGGTCATTTTGGGGTTAATTCCACTTTGTCCCCCCAAACTTTGAACGATTATCCACTTCAGTCCCTAAACTTCAAAATGGGACACTTAAGTCCTAAAACTTATAAATACCTCCTAATTAAGGAAAATTGTTGACAGAATCCTGAATGCCATTGGTGGTCGAAGTGTCTCATTTTACAAGTTTAGAGATTTAAGTGTCTCATTTTATAAGTTTAGGGATTTAAGTGTTCTAATTTATAAATTTTAGTGATTTAAGTGTCCTATTTTGAAGTTTAGGGACTGAAGTGGGTAATTATCCAAAGTTTGGGGGGACAAAGTGGAATTAATCCGTCATTTACGACAAGTAGGAAAGCAACTTTAACCTGGTTGGAGTAAAGAGTTACTCGATACTTTATTTATTTATTTATTGGGGAGAAATAGGGAAATATAAATTAAAAGTTTAAATCTTTACAAACCGGAGTAAACAGAACCCCGTACGATCATCATACGAAAGGCTGGACGTGGACACAGGGTGACAAGGAAACAAAACAAATTCTTCAGAAGCTCCGGTGCCTATTTTTGCCCCCACAAAAAAAAAAAAAAAAAAAAAATCGCATATCTTTTTGCTTCACGGAAGCCATGCCTAACGGTAATTACTTGAAGCTCTGCATCATAGCCCTCCTTGATTTTGGTGCGAACACTAATTAGTCTGCGGTCATTCAAACGACTAAATAATGTCGGTTGATTCTGAATTCACGTGGCTTTTTCATATAACGGAGGAAAACTGGGAAGGGATGCATATTTTGGTCAGGTGACAATGCATACGGGGAAAAGTGAAGGCATTGATCTTATGAACTGAATATTTTCACTCTGAAATCTCCTCGCGCCTCTGTTTTCTCCCGAAAAGCCTGTTGTAGTACTAAGGGAGTGAAGTACATCCCGCAAGTCTACATTTCCCCAGTTTGCTACATTAGCTTTGACGAGCTGAGTACGAGAATCCGCTGATGGATTCAATAAATGGCATATGATCACACAATTAATTGTAAACAATCCAAAAGGGAAAATTGAGATTGCCCCATGCAATTACATGGAGACCCCAGCAAAAAATGCAGAAACTGCTAGAAGATTGTTGAGCTGAAATGTGTCACTACTGCTTAGCATGGGAAAGAACTGAAATGTAATTTCGGTTCATCTAAAGATCATCAGCACAAATCAAATGAACATTCACTGTGTTTTCTTCTGGAACAGAATTACAACAATTCGCAACCTTACTGAACCTCAAATGTATCTATTCCAAATAGCTACATCTCAATTAACAAACTAATACCTGCATTATGGAACTTAGGCACAAGTTTTGACTACTGATGTTGACAAAATACTGAAATGAAGAGAGTGATGATGATGCAGATCATTACTAGTAGTTAACCAAAAATATTGAGCATTACTGTTCTAACCAGCTAGCCTAGAGCAGCAAAAAATATACTACTACATGGGAAATGATCCCCAGAGCAAGCTCCACCAACCATGCAGCAGGCATCGCAGAAAGTTTCTCTGAACCTGAGAAGTCAAGATTGAATTTCATAGTCATGTTAGGGTACAGAATCCCCCAACGCTGGTGCTGGTCATCTGCTCTATCACTAGTACTGCTGCTGCTAGCACTGCTGTTATTCACCATCTCCACAGGGTTATTTTCTTCCTCATCATCACCATCGAACAACTCATACATGTAAACTTCAGCCACCCCATCTTTCTTCAGCGGAGTCCCCAGCCCACTCTTCAAATGCCATATCAACCCCTTCAGATACATCTGAGCGTAGGCGGGAGTGGCCTCCTCATTTTCGCCGGAGGAGGAAGACGGCCACCCTGTCTGGGAGAGGATCAGCTTCATGTTCTCATGCCCCGTGATGGCCAATGCCGTGACGACCGCGTCCACCATCACGTCGAACAGGTTCCTGTACCGGGCGGCGGTGATGGGGTCATCCCGGAAGTTGAAGGGATCCTCCCGGAAGAGAGCGAAGCCAAGCGGGATTGCGGGTTGGACCTTGTAGACGGTGTAAGGGTAGAGATCGATGAGGAGAGAGGAGTTGGTTTCGGCCAAGAACTGAAGGATGGGCTTGATGAGGAGGGGGTTGATAGCTGGGTGGAATTCGGCGGAAGAGGGGGGGAAGGCTTGGGAGACGGTGTTGATGAAGGAGAAGGAGGTGGAGACGGAGATGGTCTTGATGCCGAGGTTCGAGGAGGGAGAGGTGGAGGTTGCGCATGGCGGGGAGGAGGAAGGTGGAGGGGTCGGAAGTAGGGGCTAAGATGGAGGAAGAAGAGACGACGTCCGTTCCGACGGAAATGAGGGAGATGTGGGCGCGGGGTGGAAAGGGAGGACGTGGTAGAAGAGCCATTCGGAGGCGAAGGAGACGTTGGCGGCGAAGGAGGGGAGGAGGGAGTTAGGGACGGAGAGGATGAGGGAGATGTTGGAGTAGGCGAAGGCCCGGATGGCGGCGGGAGTGGGGTGGAGGATGTGGACGGAGGGGATGCGGAGGAAGGTGAGAGTGGAGGCGACGCGTTCGGGGGTAGGGAAGTTGGAGGGGGTGTAGACGACGCCAATGGTGGTGGTGGCGGTGGCGGTGGCGGTGAGGAGGGAGAGGAAAGAGAGAACGAGAATGGTGAAAGAGAAAGGCGGCGGCATGACGGTGCAGGTTTGGTTGTTTCTCGCTTTCTTTCTTGGAGGACAAGCTTTGTATGGTGGAATTGGGAGTGAATGGGTTTTACCACATTTTACTAGTACTAGTAGTAGTGGGGGTGGGGATGGGGGTGGTCGTCTCGTCTAGATAGAAGTAGACTGAGGGAGTAGCAGATGAGAATGGCCAAATTTGGGCGGCGAGTTTGGTTGGTTATTAGTTAGTTATGGCAGCTGTGCCTGTGCCTGTGCCTGTGCCTGTGAGTGAGCGAGAGAGAGGGAGTTAAGTTAGTTATGCAGCTGCCCTCTCCCCAGCCCACTGTGTGTGTGCGTGAAACTGAATTGGAGGTCCGGTGGGGTGACGGTTACGGAGGGGAAAAAAAACTCCTTCGGGAGGGTGTGTTTTTTTTTTTTTTTTGAAAAAAAATTCGCGCGCTATCTGGGATAGTGGCTGCTGGAAGTAGCGTATTTCATGGCGCCAACAGCCCAGCCATCGTTTGGTTTAGAACTCAGAGACTCGCAAAAATGATGACACAGACGCAGACAGGCAGCAGAAAGCATGACTAATCACTTGAGTAGTAGTGCTAATCAAAACTGTGTTACGGATAAATATTTGTTATAATTACGTTTGTAGATCCAAAATGATGATATCTTTTTGCTTCCTCTGTTATTGATTTAAGAACAAATCTTTGAATTGCAGAGTGGTTTTCTAATCTTGTGCACCCAGAAGACTATTTACTGCATGGCTGATAGCTATGTGGTAAATTCATCTGCAATTTCTCATTATTGTTAGCAATTGATTGTTAATCATCGTTTGTTAAATTTCATGGAGCATGTCTTTTAGCCTTAATTTAAATTCTTTTCTTTTCTACTCACCAGAATCCACGATTTTATTCTATCTAACGTCAAAAGTATTTACTACTATTATTCATTTGTAATACGCATTCCACAAAATTCAATGGAATTAATTAAATCACCAATTTTGGCTTTCGTACTAAAAGTTTATTGGTGTGAAAGTGTTCACACCCTCATGCAATATTATTAAATCGAATACATAATATTTGTAAGTATTTCATTTTAACAACATTTAATTACATTCATTTTTATTCATATATCATTCATTTTCTAATATAAATTTTTACTATTTTTTCAGGATCTATCTTCTGAAAAAAGGTAATTTTTGAATAATATACACATTCTATCATATTTCAAACTATTGATAGACAGATATTATATTTTAATTGTGTCGGTACAAATTTTTAACCTTTTTTAATGTACCCTTTTATTTTTATTTTTTTAATAATGTCAGTACCGTACGTAGCACGGGTATTTACACTAGTTTACTACTATTATTCAGCACAGTTTGTTTGTCCGATTACAGTGCCGGAATGTTGGGGCTCAAAGCTGGTTAGCTAAGCTTCAAAATTGCTTGTTACCCCCATTTTGTTACTCTGCTTCAATGGCTATATTTCCCCTTTTAGGGCGTGGCAATTTATCCACAACTTTAGCTTTCTTTTTTTTTATTAACTTGTTGGCGTTCGTGTTGGATGGTTCATCAATCAAATTGAGCATCAGGGAAATGTCTCGATTCAACCCTCAATATTTCTTTTCTTATATTTTCTTCCCTACCGTATTTCTTTGTCTACCAAAACATAATAACATATGCAGTAAGTAGGGCTGGCTGCTTTAAATTCAGTTCTGACAACAGTTCTTTGATTGAGCATACATATATACTGCTTTGGTAGTGTTTTGCTTATTAAATCTCAATAAAAAAAAAAAAAAAAGTGTTTTCAAGGTGAGATCACAAACGGCATAGTTTACGAATATTCAAATCCTTTCCTAGTCTCCGCCAACAATTTAACAGCCAACGAACCACATGCCTTGGTTCTTGGAAGTCCGTCCCAAAATCACTCCAGCAGGAGATGGATTGATGACGTTTCTCATGGGTGAATATGTCCATAGGAGAGAAATCACCTATGCCATTGAATGTGCCTGATATTAAGAGTATAAAACTCTTTTTCTAGGCAAATTCAACCCTATCTGAGACTTCAGAGAGTCTGGGTTTTCAGGATGATTGTTCATCTTATCAGTAAAAACATTGGGAATCTTGAAACTGAGCCCCCCCAGTTTTTGAGCCCGTTAGAAAATCCAACTGGCTGCTGATTGCAGCTACTGTACGCAAACCTTGTCCTTTGATTACGGTCCTCCTCCTGGTAAGATACTCTTGGTTATCCATATCGAATTCATTGTCCTCTCTGCGATAAATACAAGCCATCATATGAGATTAAAACGGCTCTGTTTATTGTCATTTCACATGATATCAGAGGCAAATTACTTAAACTAGCTGATTAGACAAGACCAAATTAATCTTAAAGTACCACATGTGGCGAAGCCTCGCATCTCCTGCAAATGTGAGCGACAACATTAACATTATACAAAAACATAAGGTTTTCCTATCCCTGAAACCAGTCTTTTAGTGACTCAGGATATGAGGGAAATTAAGAATTACACATACCTTCATGATCAATGATGACCCAAACCGCCACATCCAACCGAGTTAAGAAGTACCCTACAGTGGTTATATGTAATCTCTCAGGTTTCCTTGATAACAAAATCATTGGCCACCCACCACTTTGAAGTTTTCACATATAGTTCACGAACAAGGATCCATTTAAGGCTGTCTTGCATCTTTGTGACAATTACTGCAAGTATATTCATTTAATCTGCAGCAGAAAGACACCAAGATCTTTATTTAAACAGCTTCTGCTGTGTATTGGGAATTTTGACCAGCTATAACACTCTTGATGTCTATTATAAGGTATTAAATATAAAATGGGGTAACTAAATGTTTAAACATTTGATAGAATTGAAAATAATGCAGAATACACTACAAATGACTCCAATTCCACTACCTTGCACATTGTTTTTCAAGGTGAAAATAAGGCAAAAGGTTGGCACAAACACATCATGTGAATATAGGGCAATAATCTATCTTTCCCATCAAGATGAGCATGCCAAAAAACATCAACTATGACAAGGCAATCAAGCCTGTGAGAATGAAATATGTGACACCATGGTTACGACAAAATCCTAAAACATTCTGAAACTTTCTATACTTTCAGAATAAATCAGGCAACACGTAACCATAACCTCCAGAATAACAAATCTTTCATGTGAGCAATAATATCCTACTTAACTTTTTCTTAGAGGAAAACAAAAGCAGACGGAGCAAAATACAACAAACCATACACACTAGAAGATGCAAACCAAAAGAACACTACTTATCACGTTGAAAAGAAACAGTACTCATGATCTTAGTAAACTTTGCAAAAGCACAAGGGCTAATCAGAGAAAGGACCTAAGCCAGAAGCTCATAAAAAAGACAGAAAATACGCGGTGCATTAACTGATCAAAGGGAGTCATAGTCTGATGGTAACAAATCATCTGCATCCATCAGCACCACATCTCGCCCATCTTCTCCTGGTCTAATGCTACTGAAGTAATTCTCAACCACCCTCAAAGTAGCATTTAATTCTCTAATGTACTGACCCATCTCCAATGAACTGAAATGCTAATTCTTTGCAAACTAAAGGAAAAGAATCTGAATCCAAATGGTTGATCTCTATATGTAGCAGCTAAAATCCTACAAAACTCATAATCATCACTAGGTTTCTGCATCTCCACAAACACCAGCATTTTTGCCTCTGACAGTTTTTGCAACATTACAGTCAAAAGCAATCAGCAGTGTCATCAGTGAGACTCCAACCGTTACAAGTCCAGCAACGAAGACTGTAGCTGCAAATGATGACATATAAATTCCTGTCTCCATGGTATAATGGCTTTCACTTTCTGCACAGATGTAAAAGTATAGGTCAATAGTTTAATTTGTCTAGAGGCGATAGTCTGTCCACATAATCTACCTAAGTCAGTCTAGGTTTATGGTTCTTAAGACAAAAGGAATGAAAGAATCCTACAGGTGCAAAAGGTTATTGTCCATTGAGCTGAACCAAATACCGTGACACATTAACTTCAGAAACACAATGTCCCTCTTGACATTATACATCTCCTTGTTCATCCCTTTTTCATGCTTTAGAGCATGTTGCAGGAACTTCATCCAGTGTAGATGTCTGAACTCTAGTTAGATTTCTGTTTAACTACAATTATTATTTGGCCATGTTTAACAGTAACAGTTTACTAACATAAAAGTAAAAAAAAAAAAGGAATTACGATGTTGCTTCATGATGACTTAACTTTAGACACCATCTTTAATTTTCCAATCATAAACTAGAATAAGAACTTCAACAAGACAGAATAAGATGTTGAAAGTGGAAATGCCAACCTGAGGCACTTCTCCTCAGAAGACTCTGAGCAGAATATTCCCGCTCCATCTGATGGCCATAAGCCGACATTGTAGGATCAGCACGATCAGCTAAATCTCACGCGATCAGTCGTTCTCATATACATATCCACCATATAGTCAATGACTTGGCTACATTAGCAAACAACATCTCACCACCATCGACTGATAATGCCAACCAGAGAAAATCTTTTAATATATCCAGAACTTTGTAAGCAATAAAAGAGAAACGACTCTAACAATATCAAATCAGTATCATATCCTCTTTCACCTTAAATTAAAAACTTGATTGCAATCAATTCAAAGTAATAATCTTTTGGAAATATGATGAAATCTTAAACTTCTTGTTCCAACCAAATTTAACATGTTTTCCTTCAACTGAAACATTAATACCATGATTATCAGCCCATCAATCAATGATCCAATAAAATTACCACCAAGACATTCCAAAAATAAATCACAAAGTGCCAAAAAGGAGAAAAAATGGTAATCTTTATAAGGAAACAGCAGATACACAATCAAGATGTTGTTCTTATTAAAGTGATATGGATCCAAAAATTCGAAAACAAAAGGAAAAATCATTTTAAAACCTTATTCCATTGTGATTAGTAATGGCCTAATATGTTCATATATTGCAGGAGCTAGAAGAGAGAGTTACCAGTGTTATCAAGATACTATCAGAACAATAAGCGGACCATCCCAGTTCTAGAAATCAAGCCAATGTTTCAACCGTTTTGCAATTCTATACCGATTGGGTTTCTTCGACATTGAAATTGAAGCGAAATCTTCGCGACGGCGAGACTCCTATGGACAATCTTCTCCACAGACAGGGACACTTGTGTGCTTGTCCAGGCAATTCTGATACGAGTCTAAATAACGGTTAAATGCAAAAGACCCCATGAACTATTGCACCAGTTACACTTTGCACCTAAACTATTTAATAGGCACTTTACACCCTTAGTTAACAAGAAAATAATAAGAAAATTAACTCCATCCAAATAATTGATGAAATAATCAATTTATCCTCCATTAAAAGCTTGTAAGAGACAAAATGCCTTTTCACTTCATAATAAAATTCTTGAAAACATATAACGATAAAATATATGATTGACAAATAAAAAAAGAAGTCGGAAAAAAATGGAAATAAATTCAATTCAAAAATGCCAGCATACATATGTCAAGTTAGCCTATGTAAAAAAAAGATTGTGATTAAGGAAAATAAATAATTTAGGTGTTTTATTTTAACTTCTAAGTCCAATATTTTATTTACTAATATGTGGGTTTTAATTTTGGTTTGGTATTCAATCTTTATTGGCAATTATTGTGTTAAATTCATACGAAAAATTTTTGGATTTCTACTCTAATTTTATTCTTATGAAGATTTCAAGTGAATTTTTGCTAATTATTTGAAGTTACGGCATTATAATGCATCGAAGAAAATTATTGAGATTTTAAAAATTACAGTAATAATCGTTCCTTATTTAACCCAATAGTCTTAATTATCGTTCAAAGCAACGCACTACATTTTTTTATGTGGTTAACAATTAGACTTTTTGTTATTAAAGGAGTATTAGTCGATTTAAAGTAGTAATTTTTCCCATCAAAATGGTATTTTTGCCTCTTAAGTTTTTATTGGAGGATAAATTGGTCATTTCATCAATTACTTAAATAAAATTAATTTTTATATTATTTTTAGTCGTCCATGGGTGCAGAAATGCTCATTAAAATACTTTGGGGTGAAAAGTGCAACTAGTGTAATAGTTCTAGACATTTTTTTTGCATCTAACCCCCTAAATAATGCTTCTGGATAACCATCTCATACAATAATTCGTTAGACGTTGATTGGACCCACCTTTATAATAGTAATTTGTAGATGTTGATTGGACTCACATTTGAAACGTGTTTAAGAATCATTTGAGATACTTTTTTGAGAAAGTTTTTCGGTGTTTTTGTGCATCATATTTATGAATTATAATTTAATAAATTTTTATTACATCATTTTAATAATTAAACTCTTAAAATTATTTTAGAGTTTGATATCTTTTTTTATTACATTTAACAGTGAATTGATACATAATGGTATGTGGTATCCAAAAAAAAACTATAAAATTCTCTATTTTTTTTTCTTATCCCTATTTTCATCTCGTGGGTTGACGTCTCACCCATTTATATTTCTACATTTATCTGCCCACGTATTATTTGTCCTAGTGGCAGCTCCATAAGGGACAAAGAGAGGCAGCCGCCCCCAGTGATTTCAAAGATTCCTTTGACCCTCTCAAAATATTAAGAATGTTTTGGTACATCTTATAAAGAATTAGAGTTTGTCCCTCCTCTTTAAAGTTTTATTAGAAAAATCTAAAGGCATACTCTAAATTGTACATTTTTTTATAATCTTGCCCTCCAAACGAATTAAAATGGGGAATTAAATCTATAGAATATTTTGACATTTTTATCCGTTAGTTGAAGCCATCATAAAGATGCTTAAGCCAAAGCTATGAACATTGTTAGGACAATGTTAAACATGCTTAAGCAAATGCTGAATTATTGTCTGTTTGATTTAAATTTCAACAATACGCTTGCATTAATAAGTTGAAATTCTTTGATTAAAAAATTTGCCATCACCCCTCAAAAATTAAGAGGATGCAAAATTCCTGGGATAACGTGGTAGAATATACCCGATGCATGAATATAGAAATTTAGGATACTCTATCTTTGATGTAACGGGCAATTGACCTTCTTCACCCTAATGGAGTTATCAATGGGTAATGCAACTTCCACCGAATCCGCCCTTCCACTTTGCTTAGCCTGACACTGATATATGGTGGCAGCACAATAGTCACGCCATTGGATGCCTCCTTCAATGATGTACTTTGGGTGCCAGATCATTAGGCCTGTCAATGGTCGTATCATTCATGCTTTCGTAATTTCAAGTTCAACTCATTTAATTTAAGAATAATTTCAGTTCAAACTTATTTAATTTAGGGATAATTTTAGAATTCCCCTATGAGATTTCTAACAATTTTACTCACCTCTCCTGAACTTTGCAAAAGATCAGATACCTCCCCTGAACTTATAGTTGGAGTAACAAGATCAGCCCATGTCAGAAAAATGAGCATTAAAAAAATATTTGAGGAGTGAGATGATATTTGTGTTCCACATATGCCCTTTTTGGCTTACCCACAACTTGAGCTAAAGCAAAAGCAAAAAAAAGAAGTAACAAGTTGAACCAGATAGAGACAAATGCAGATGGCTTCTTTCAAACAATGTTACAATGCTATTTATATTTTTTTGTTTTAGCTATTAGACATTTATTTTAGCTAATATGATCATTCAATTAATTGAAACATACTTCTGGTGATATAAAAAAAATCTATAGTTTTATAATTTGAGTGATTAAAAGTATAAATTTTATTAGTTAAGTCATAAAAAAATATTATTTGAGTGATTAAAAGGTATAAATTTTTACTAGTTAAGTCACAAAAAAATTTTCCACTATTTGGTTAATTGAGTGAATGGCAATTGCAGTTAAATAAATAGTGTAACGATCAAATAACCAAATTCTCAATAGTTTAATAACTCTTTTTGTGATTTTCTCTGTGGAAAATGAAATGAAGTAGCAAGATAGTTCATTTCATTTAGTGCTAGATACTTTAGTTGAGATTTAAAAAAAAACAAATTAATTCCACACTGTAGTTAGTCGAATTTATTCAACAAGCTTCGTTTGAATACCAGAACTTTGGTAGATCCGATTTTTCAAAAAATTCAATAACCCAAATTGTGTCGGCATCACTTTATGAGAATGATGTAATATACAATTTACGTCATTGAATTTTTGAAAACCAAATTTACCCAAATATAAGTAATGAGTTATACTAGAATAATTGTCTTACAAAAAAAAAACATGAAATACATGACTTTAAAGAAAGGTAACACTAGTGCTAAACTCTTCATTGGTGATTGTACTACGAATAAAAAGTGTAAAGTGGAATAGAAGGCTATATCATAAGTTATATCAAAAGTTATATCTCTATTACTCATTTAACTAATTTTGTCAAAATAGCTTCAAAATATATCATAAGTTAATGAGGGTATATCTGTCAACTTCATCATCAATGAATATCATTAAAAAGGGTCCAATAAATCTGACAAGGGAGGTATCTGATATTTTGTAAAGTTCAGAGGAGGTGAGTGATACTGTTTAGAAATCTCAGGGAAGGTTTTCTGAAATTATCCCTTTAATTTATAACACTTTCGGGTTTGGTCCGTGAGTTTCGAGTTAATAAATATGACGATCATACTCAACTCACAAAATATTCGAATTTAGCTCAATCTCATTTATTGCTCTTCAATTTTTTTAATATAATTACTATAACTATTGAGTTGTAAAATTAATTTAATATTCACAAGACTACAACATTAAAACTAAATATGAAACAAGTAAATATGTTTTAAAAAGTACCTAAACTAAAACAATATTTATATCTAATTCGTTCAAAATACATGAAAAATAGTAATAAAACATGTGGTTACAAGCCAATATATTTTCAAAGGTTGAAACATCTTCATAACTTTGTGATTTGAATCCAAACATGTTTGATAATTTATATTTCTAAACCAAAAATAAATCAACCAATATTATACTAATACAAAAATTTACTTTAACCAATAAAAAAAAGTTAAAGTTTCAATTATGATTACCAATATTGGCTCTCAAGAAAGCTAGTAGAAAGAACCTTCAAATGTATTTTTGTGTTTTGTATATATTTAATATTTAGTAATAATATATTTGGATATCTAATTATATATAATATCAAAATATAAATATTATAATATATCATTATATATATATGTAATTTAAGAATCGGATCTATATCGGGTTTGAGTCTAATAAGATCCAAACTCGACTTATATTTAATTCGAACCTAATTTTTAGGCTCAATCTCAGACTGATTCATTAAAAAGTCGGGCTCATCAGATTTTTTTGCGCCGAACGAGCCAAGTTCGGGCTAATCCGGTCTCATTGACAGTCCTACAAATCATTATAGTCTAACTCACGTCTTTAGATACCCGCAGCGTGATGGGCGTGACTTTAGCAGCATGTTCCAATTACGCCCTCCCGACCAACATACCCTACTCTCAGTCGACCTACTTCATGCAAACATGCATGACAAATGAACACAGCCTATAGACGCCTGCTTAGTTGTTATCTACGTATTATTTTACTGTTGGTTTGTATTTCCAGTCAAGTCGTGTTTGGATTGCAATTTTCTGAAGTTTTTGTAGAAAATGTATTTTCGCGATTTAATATATATAAGATAAAAAGATGATTGGAAAAATGTGTTCACTCAATTTAAACCATGTCAAAGAAGTATAAAATCAATTATTGATTCAATCTACCAAATCAAATGTATATCTCTCGTTATGGTGATGAAAGAAGTGTAACATTAATTGTAATGATTTTCCAAAACTTCTTTCCTAGATGTTAAATTGTGAATAAAATGTTGCTCGTTTCCTAGTTGACATGAACTTAACAAAAGTTTTTTGATTGCTCATGTATGGAAAGACTTGTTAGTTGTAAGCTAAGTTGCCAATCGAAGCAAAACAAAATCATGGGGGCCATTCCGAGCCATATCTCTTAGGTATCACAAGGCATAAATATGCGAGCCACAAATATATGAACGATGGCAATTAACTTGTCCAGTCCACTGTATTAGCCTATCTATTTATCAGACGCCACGTGGCAGAAACCCAGTTAACTGCTTATCTTCAGTCCGGTGTCCATGCCCATGAATCAGTTAGAGGCTGATACACTATCTACTACCATCAGCCTAAAGCTCTTGCATAGCTTCCTTCTTCATCGAACTTTCTAACTTGAATTCCGCGAAATTGATCGATTATGGAGACTGGGATTGCTTGCTGTGCTCGCGGAGCACTCCTGCCAAATGTTTCTTCACAGCATTCAACTGGACTAGTATCTCCACGTTCAGTTTCTCCGTCATTCAGCTCCAGGGTATGTTTTGTTTTGTATTTATATCTTGCACTGATAAAAATTAGCCTGCTGCTGACTTTATTTGAGTGCGGTTATCCAACATTCTTGATTCGTTAAATAAAATTGCTTGCAGAGTCTGAAATCAAGCTCATTATTCGGGGAATCCTTGCGCATCATGCCACCAAGATCATCACTCAAGGCTTCCAAGTCAAAAAACTCATCACTTGTGACTAAGTGCGAGATTGGTGATAGCCTGGTAAGTTCATCTGAAGAACAATTGAGATTGAACTGCAGCAAATTAGCTCTCTAAGTACATCACGGGACGGATAAGGTGGCAGTGCAATTTCTGAGAGGGGATAATTTGGCTTATATTAGCTTAATTGAGAATTTAAATTTTGTAGGAGGAGTTTCTTACAAAAGCTACGCCGGACAAGGGCCTGATTAGACTGATGATGTGCATGGGAGAAGCTTTGAGAACAATTTCCTTTAAAGTGCGAACAGCTTCTTGTGGAGGAACGGCCTGTGTTAACTCTTTCGGTGATGAGCAGCTTGCAGTTGATTTACTTGCCAACAATGTTCTATTTGAGGTAACGACGTCGACTCGTGAGCATTTTTCTGCAGGATTGAGCTTATGGGCCAACTGTTTGGTGCATGTTGAGAATGCTACATTTTAATTACCAGAATTTTGATGCTGATCATTTTATTGTTCGAGAAATTACAAATCTAAACTTAAGAGCGGTATATCTGCAATTGGAATGTAACTCCGGAGGAGAAAGGGGGATAGGGGCAGGGGAAGCAGTTGGTTCCTCTGGACCTCAAACTCCAATTGTGTGAAACTCATTTATCTAGAATTTTTTGTACCTTCTAGATTTTCTAATCGATCAAAACGGATTTATGATTCAAAATTTACTCTATCATCCCCGATATTCGCAGCTTAAAATTTTTCCCCATTTCCCCAATGTTTTAGGCCTTGAAGTACTCGCACATTGTCAAATATGGTTGCTCGGAGGAAGTTCCTGAGCTCCAAGACATGGAAGGCCCAGCTGAAGGTTACATATATGATTACTGATCAAGAAATTAGTGATTGTTTACGCCGTGAAAAAGAAAGCATCATCATGATTATATTTGATCAAAAAATGTAACCAGGTGGATTCAGCGTCGCTTTTGACCCACTGGATGGTTCCAGCATTGTTGATACAAACTTCACAGTGGGTACAATTTTCGGAGTATGGCCTGGAGATAAGCTGACAGGTGTAACTGGAAGAGATCAAGTTGCTGCAGCCATGGGGATCTTTGGACCTCGAACAACGTATGTTCTTGCTCTTAAAGACCTTCCAGGAACCCATGAATTTCTCCTCCTTGATGAAGGTATGCATGGCCATCACACGTCTGTATAACTGCCACATTGCCCATATCATTTGCACTCTTTATAGGCAGCTCTCTGATCTCTGACCAAATAAAAGAATAAGAATATCGTTCTGATGTTCTGCCTCTTGATTTTATGTTATCTGATGGACAGGAAAATGGCAACATGTCAAAGATACAACAGAAATCGGAGAAGGAAAAATGTTCTCCCCTGGAAACTTGAGGGCTACATCTGACAACCCTGACTACGCCAAGGTTTCACTATCCTCTGAACTTTCCTTACAGTATATTATATTGATTGACAGTGTAATGAATTATGGGTTTTTAATTCTCAATGTCAGCTAATCGACTACTATGTCAGAGAGAAATACACCTTGCGATACACAGGAGGAATGGTGCCTGATGTCAACCAGGTCTAACTCATAATTGCTGATCTTCACACGAACAGATACTCTATTTTATGATAGATTAACATGTAATTACTGAGTTGAAGTTTCAGATGTTAATATTCATGCTAAAACTTGCAGATAATTGTGAAAGAAAAGGGCATATTCACAAATGTGGCATCCCCATCTACCAAAGCTAAGTTGAGATTGCTATTCGAAGTGGCTCCATTGGGGTTCTTGATCGAGAAAGCTGGTGGATACAGCAGCGATGGAACCAAGTCGGTGCTGGACAAGGTTATCAACAGCCTTGACGACAGGACTCAAGTGGCTTACGGGTCCAAAAATGAGATCATTCGATTTGAGGAAACGCTATATGGTTCCTCCAGGCTCAAGGCTCCAGAGCCAGTTGGCGCTGCTGCTTGAGCAACGCCAAACCCAAATGAGATCGTGTCTTTTCCTTTTTCCAGGCCAACACCAAGGTGCTTTTGACCATTGTACAAAAGTTTTTTTTTTTTTTTTTTGGGGGTCAAACATACAATAGTTATTTAAGTTCTTGATTATGTAGACGCTTCAGAAAGGTAGGTTTTGTGGGCTTTCTGCATTCACCCAACAAACACCCCACACCCCCGCCCCCACCCCCCCCAAAAAAAAAGCCTGGGCGTAGCTTCTTCGTTGGCTTAATTTTCTTCCTGAAATTTATATAATCAAACGCGAGTTGCTCAAATTATGCAGTCCCAATTCTGCATAATTCATCGTGGCAAATTCAAGCATCGTATCTGACCGAATTCTACGAAATTATGATGTGAACCAAATAATAGTCCTGATGATGATTTCGTAAATCCCCATTTCACACAGACGTGCAAATGCTCAATTGGTTTCTATAGATGTCATTGATAAAATCTTTTTTCTTTTTCTTTTTTTTCTTGAAATGAATCACACAGAGTCATTTATTATTACTTTTTTTCCCTTTAAATGAATCATGCAGGGTCATCTATTATATCCTTTTCAACATAGGAGAAACCAAAAGAATTTTGTCCAGCTAGTTGTCTTGAAATCAGCGGACCTCGTCTTTCCAGGGCATATCCCGAGATTTCCATTGTTGTATAGGATACTTATTAAAAAGCATGATAACAATTTTACAAGCTATAAACAGGCTTTTCACTACAAACTCTGTTCCAACTATTTATTATTCTGGAGAGTTGCCTTTCCACAAATATACTTTCCCTAAAAACACTCCATTAAGGCGCAAGGATTTGCTGATTTTCCTGCAGAAGAACTAGCGTAAACTATATGGAAAACACGGAAAGGGTATGTGTTCACTTTTTGGTTTGCACTTTGGTATTCTTAATGAATTGCTGCGACTATGCATCTTCTGTTCTAACTGCACCACTTTTCGCTGGCAGAACACTAATCTTATATTGGCTCTTGCCTGATACCAGAAATTAAAAGAACAAAGAAAATAAAAGAGCTTGATAGAAGTCGACAGATGTTATTCTCCTTTCACATTCGCGTCTCTTGCTCAAAAACTTGTGTTCTATGCAATAAAGTGCGTACATGCATGATATTTGTAGCAATTACTCTTGGGGCAAGAAAATATAGCGCAATAAATATTTGTCACAGAGATGATACGCATTCTCAAATTAAGCTTTACGGTGTTTGCCATGGAATTTTTCAGAATATATAGTGATTAGTTCACCACCCCAAGTTATGCGGTAAAGCTCTTCAGTAATGAAGTTACTCTAATCCTTCAAAATTACAGAAAAAAGATGACCTGAAAAACAAGAAGAAATGGCGTGGATCAGTCGGAGGACTAGTTGATGCGCCCATAGATAAAGTGTGGACAGTCGTATCTCGAAGTTGTAGGCTGCAGGAATGGATGCCGATGGTTGAAAGATGCACAGATTTGGGTGGCGAGGAAGGCGTTCCAGGCTACGTCAGACTGGTTTCAGGCTTCATGTTTCCCCAAGAAGACGCAGATAGGTCCTGGATTAAAGAAAAGGCTGCTGGCCATCAACCCTTCATCCTACAGCTACGTTTATCAGATGGAAGCTAGCAATGTGGGCTTGGATGGGTCTATAAATTCATTAAAACTTGTGGAGTATGGGGAGGATTCCACCCTTGTTGACTGGTCCTTCGAGATTGATCCCGTGGAGGGCGCCTCCGAGGATTATACCATAGATTATTTAGCTTTCCTTTATAAATCTTGTATCAAGAGGATTGTTGGTGCCATAGAAACCTCGGATGGAAATAGCAAGTAGATCCCACCGTCAGGTGCACACCCATTGTATCCCGGACCCCGCACCTAACATTTGTGATGTGGATTACTAATGGCATTGTGAAGCATTTTAGACCATAAAAATGCAGAAAAAAGAAAAACTCATCTAAATCACATAATTTCGTACATACAAGAATACCAACTAAAGTCGTCCTAACAAATGGATAGGCAAGGCACAGTACTGGAGGATATCTCGAGAGGTTTCTTTTATCAGAAGGACTTACAAAACTGTGTCAGTCACTAGTCTATCTTGGCAAAATTTACCTTAAACTCGTATAAGAAAACCTCATGGAGGGAAGTTTTTCCTCCTGTTTGGCTAGTGAATGTAGTAGTCAGGGAAGAAATGTTGCTCAAACTATTGTAATTAACCAGGTTTTATGATTAAAAGTCTGTCTCTTTTCAAAAACAAAACCAACAATGGTTTGTTGTTCTCAGTTTTCAGCAATTCGTTGAGAAAACGTAGCAGCCTAGTGATTTCTCGTCATCCTTGAGCGACTGGTAACACTTACTGGATGACAGAAAAGCGACTTCAACTAATTCTTCCAGACTAAGAAGCCAGCACGACCCCCGTTCTAAGGAGTGGTTCTTTCAACGGAAAAAGTTAAAAAGCACTTGACTTGGAAGATACCCGTCCCGGGAGTTTTTTTCAGTACTTGAACGGTGCAAATCCTGAATCTTTTCAGTATCTGCCATTTGCCTAATAAAGATAGGCCTGTTTCTTATTTATTAAATATTAATTA
Organism: Coffea humblotiana; assembly: GCA_023065735.1. NCBI lineage: Eukaryota > Viridiplantae > Streptophyta > Magnoliopsida > Gentianales > Rubiaceae > Coffea > Coffea humblotiana. Next base: position 5,163,838 of record CM041209.1, on the reverse strand, counting down.
TCATAGGTATATATGAATCATTTTCATCTACTATTTTCCTCATATATCCCTTATATATTAATATTAGATGACTCGGTGAAAGTAAATGATTTATTTTGCTATAAATTACTCTTGAAACTTGCTATTCTTTTCACTTTGCAATGGAAGATTCAACCTAGCAAACATTGCTTTTAGTGTCGTATTTATTCTTCCAACTAGAATAATTAGCAAATAGAGTAGCATACTTGTTGATAAAAGTGGATATTATTAAAGATGGACATATTGCACCCCAGGTGCAGATTGGCTGGCTGTGGGATCACCTCATTAGGCCCCAGGTCATGTGGTCGAATCTGCCCTCTTTAACAATCTCTGGCTCCTTGGTGGTGCGGGGGTCAGGGCCCAGTGGAGGAATAGTCGGTTACCAATGTAGTCGGATACCCCACTGAAGGAAAAAAAAAAAAATTAAAGATGGACATATTAATAAACGGACAAGGTGACTATCTTTAAAAGGAAAAAAAAGTAGAGGATTATAACTTAGTATTTGGTATTTATAGGTTGGATTCTTTAAATACTACTGGTTCCTAGATTTAAATCCTTTTCCTGTAATTAAATCAGGAACATTTATGACGATTTAGCTATGGACTTGTCCCATGTGATTTTGATATGGGGAATTGGTGGGAGCGATGAGCCATTACTACTACTAACCCTCATCTAATTGTACATCTAATCCCTTTTTTAAGTCATTGAGGTGGCGTTTCTACCTTGATTTTCCCATCATTGAAAATTATTCATCAACAAACGACTTGAGCCCTTCCAAACACCATGTGGAAAATATCATCATGCATGACCATGTTCCCTGGGTAGGTTTTGTGCATACTCTTCTGGAAGTATGCTGGTTTTTTATTCCAAAAATCAACTCCCTACTTAGAGATACGCTGCACCCTTCCAGTTGCATTACAGGAATGATGAGAAGCGAATCTCCTTAATTTCCCTGCTTATTGATGTATCATAGCTCTAATGATCAATGACCCAACAAACTTGGTAATCTTTCTTAATTAAGCCAGTCCAATGCTCTATCATCTCCAAATGCAACCGTAAATTGGTAAATAAAGCTGCTACCCACGAAATAAAATGCTGTTTTCTGGCAATTCAAGCAAGAAAGCACCCGCTCATCTTACAGATTAATCTCTTCTAGAAACTAGTTTCATGGTCCCAAGACTAATTGAATGGCCAACAGATTCATCATGTATGTTGGAATGACCATATATAAGAAAAAACTCAATAGTCAAGAGAGGGATGCAGTGCAGAAGTACGTTTCCAGCAGCCCGGATACTTAACATCAGTTGCAGTCAGTGTAGAAGGTTAGAATGGCGAAGAAGTATATTTTCATCCACACTCGTGGACAGTCGACACATAACTACTTTATGTATTTTGCAAGGAAACTCTTGAAAATGCATGGCTGGTTTCCTATGCTCACCTAACCAGGTAAAACGACATAGCATCAACAGGACAATCCCTTCCTCTTATAATGCTACGGATATCAATGATTCCGTAGTTGTATCGAAGAAAGCAGCACTTGGAATTGCCAAACAAAAAAAAACACCACACACCACACACACTCAGAGGATGGCATCTTGGCTTCAGGCAGTGGTGGTGCTGTCAGCTCTAGTACTCTTTCCGTATCAGTCGAGTCAGTGACTCGCCACTACAAGTTTCAATGTGAGTTCTTTCGGTTTCTTTTGACGGTTCTAAATACCAGCGATTACCATGCATATCATTAAAAAGATGTAGGCAGACATTATGTACTGGTTAACTAATACTATGTAGGAAATGCAGGAAATTCTAAACGTGTTAACTAATAGTTTTGGCACATTTGATCTAAGCTATCTCAGACATGGTTCTACTTGATAAAAAGAGACAAAACGTTTGACATTGGAGCTTTCCGCCATTAGGTTTTACGGCTGACTATACACACGCACAAGGGAAAGATAACATTAGAGCCTTTTCTAGACCGTGGACTGGGATTAAATATATATATCTGAAGAATTGGGGGTGTTGCCATTCTGAAAGTCATGTAAGGGAAATAATTCCCATGCCATTAAATAGTTCTTTTTCCCTTTCTTGAGGCTATGATCACGTTGGCGTTTCTACTTGTTTGTTTCCGCATAAACTGCACTTGTTCTTGGCGTAGTTCACAACACTTGTCTACTCACTTTAGCTCAACCTTTCTTCAATCACACTTTCCGGTATGGTGACGGAGAGAGGGTTACCACTAAAGAAGCAAAACTGACTCCATACAGAGGCTTGATGTTGATAGCGTCATGGAATTCTTTCAACACTTATTGAGGCAATACCGTTTTCGATGCAGGTGGTGCAGAGGAAAAAAACAAGACTTTGTGCAACTAAGTCCATTGTCACTGTCAATGGGAAGTTTCCCAGGTCCCACTGTCTACGCAAGGGAGGATGACAGAATTGTTGTGAAGGTCGTCAATCATGTTCAAGAAACGTAACAATTCACTGGTATGATTTGAATTTTCCATCTGAATTCTCAAGTTATTTTCATACATTTCGGGACTTTTTTTAATATGCAAGAGAAGAACAAACACTAAAATAATTAGAACATTGTTTGATCTATTACTAAGTTCATACATTTCATATTGGCAAATTTACAGGCATGGAGTCAGACAACTTAGGACAGGCTGGTCAGAATGGACCTGCATACATCACCCAATGCCCATATACAGTCAGGGCAGAGCTATACCCTACAACTTCACCCTCACAGGGCAACGAGGTACACTTCTTTGGCATGGACATGTTAACTGGCTAAGGGCAACAGTTCATGGTGCCATTGTCATCCTCCCCAAAAGGGGTGTTCCTTATCCATTTCCCAAACCTGACAAGGAGGAAATCATAGTATTAGGTGAGCTCAAAGATTTTTTTTTGATTTGATATTTGCAACTGTACTTGAAAACTGAGTTCAAAATCTGATCTTCAAGATCCAAAAATGCAGGGGAATGGTGGAAGTCAGATGTAGAAGCTGTGATCAACCAGTCTTTGCAGTTAGGTTTGGCACCTAATGTATCAGATGCGCACACTATTAATGGCCTTCCTGGACCTGCTCCAAATTGCTCTTCGAATGGTATTCATTGGAGTATCTTTAAAAATTCCACTACACATAAAAAATAAGAAATTTTGCTCGGCAAGAAAGTGCTTTTGGAAGTTCAAGCAATTACACCCCTCAGGCTAAATTAATCTTATACTGAAATCATAAATTTACCACAAACAATAATAGCATACAGATTTACTAGCGATAAGGTTGAATACTGAATATAAAGGGAAATGTTTGTCCATTCCACTCTGCATCTCGTTTCTCTAACTTGATATTGATAAATTTGCAGGTTACACCTTACATGTTGAAAGCGGAAAGACTTATTTGCTCCGGATAGTTAATGCAGCACTAAATGAAGAACTATTTTTCAAGATTGCAGGGCACCAACTGACCATTGTGGAAGTTGATTGCTAGTTATGTCAAGCCCTTTAAGACAGATACCACGTTCATCGTCCAGGTCCAAACTACAACTGCAATCTTAACCGCAGATCAGGATACTGGAAAATATCTGATAGCCATATCTCCCTTCATGGACACCACTGTGGCCACTGACAACCAAACTGCAACGGGTGTAATTCGCTACAAAAAGCACTGCCGCTTTTTCCCCCACTGCTCTCACCACCATTCCTCCAAGAAATGCAACTCCAGTTAACTAACAGTTTTATGGAATCTCTTCGATCCCTTAATTCAAAAAGAGTATCCTACCAATGTCCCCTTGGAAATCGATCATTCATTACTGTTCACTATTGGAATTGGTATCAAACCCTTGTGCTACATGCCAAAATGGAAGCCGGGTTGTGGGCAGCTATCAATAACGTAACCTTTTGTTTTGCCAACGACGGCTCTACTTCAAGCACATTACCATGGAATAAGCGGAGTTTATACAGAAGATTTTCCAGGAAACCCTCCTACACCATACAATTACACCGGTACTCCACCAACAAATATACAGACAACAAATGGCACCAAAGTTTACAAATTGGCCTTTAATTCTACCGTTCAGGTAGTAATCCAAGGCAACAGTATTGTCGCACCAGAAAGCCATCCAACTCACCTTCATGGCTTTAATTTTTTTGCGGTTGGAAAGGGATTAGGCAATTTTAATCCGAATACTGATCCGAAAAAATTTAATCTAGTTGATCCTGTTGAGAGGAACACCATCAGTGTACCAACTGGTGGATGGACCGCAATCAGATTCAGGGCGGATAATCCAGGTAAAATCTCAAAGCTCATTTGTATTCCTACTTTCCTATTTTTACCATGATTCTGTGATGTTAGAAATTTTTATGCTTAAAGATTGAATAACCGTCGAGTTAAATGTATGGTAAGGACTAAGTAAGGGTGCATTTCATGAAGATGAGAGTGCACCACAAGGCCTATCAAATTTCTCAGTAGTTCTGAAAGCAAAGACTGCACATTGCTTTCAAATATAGATTCTAACTCAAGCAAGACCTTAGAAAGCAATCAGTGTTTCGGAGTTTTTTTTTTAATATATATATTATATATGATGGGAAGAAAATTTTGAATCGACTTTCTCCTGATTTGTGCTACAAATTTGGTTTCTGCAGGTATTTTGGTTTATGCACTGTCATCTAGAAGTACACACGACATGGGGGCTTAAGATGGCATTTCTGGTGGAGAATGGTAATGGCCCCTATGAATCCATCTTACACCTCCACTGACCTTCCAAAATGCTATCAACCGGACCGCCTGGCTCAAGGACGCCATGAGAGGGGCTGTGGATCTGCTATTATTTTCTCAAAGAGTACGAGAGGAGTACATATTGGTCCAAGATGCACATAAAGACGGCTAAATTATGGACTCAGGGAATAAATGGCTAGAAATTTGAATTTTTTTTTTTTTTTTTTTTTTTAAGTAGGGAGTTCAATCAATCAAGAAACACCTAATAATCTTCCCGCCGTTATATTTAGTTCTGTCCTGCACTTGTGGTTTTGCCCGTGAAGTATGCATGTAAAATTGATGCATTTTGTGGAAGGTTTGATAAATTTATTCTAATAAAACCCATTGAAAATCACGTCCTAAGCAGGGCGATGCACATTTCTTATTGAGGCAATTTTTTTGTCATAATAAATAATTAAGTACTTAGTACTTATCTCTCCAGTATAATCCCCCTCTGAAAGATAAAATCGTTGCACGTAGGCATTTCTTTGTTCGGGCTAATCAGTCCAAAATAGTGGATAGATGAAACTTTCGAGCTTCCATAGAGATCTGATCACACCAATTGCGAAATGAAGTGTGCCAAAAAGCCCAATTTGACTAATGAAATTTTGCCGACAAAGTAGTCTTGGTCCATGTAGGCCCAGCTAGCCATACCATAGAACAGGAGAAGAGAAAATGACTTGGTTTGAAAACAAATTTTTAGTTAGTAAAAGCATTCATCACGTTGTACTTTCTAGGGGAAAAAAGTGGTTACTTCCCCTTTTGCACCCTTTTACTACATCTCAATTCTCATTAAACAATAACCATAAAAAATTTCAAAATTAGAGGGGAAGAAAGGATCTTGGGGGATCCAAATTGAAAATATGGTACAATTTAGGAATAAAATTGTCCTTAATTGAAGCTTAAGGACCAAAATAAAAAGCAGATGTAGTTTAGGATTTAAAGTATTCCCAATTTAGAGTTTTAGAACTTAAGTGAGGATTAAGTATAGTTGAATTCTGGAGGGCACAAAATGGAATTAACCAAAAAGAGGGGTGGGGGGTTTATCGACTTGGTGCTTAATTGCCATTTTTTCTTAAAAAAATTTTACATTTTCATAAAAATATATTTTTTAATCACCTTTTTTTATCTCACAATCTCATATACATCAAATTATTTTAAATATTTTTCTACAAAAATGACAATTCAAACGGCCTCCTAAAGTAGTCAAAAGCCAATTATGAATTGAAAATTTGCCAACAGAGTAGTTTCGGCCCAGTGGCCAATGGGCAGAAAGAGGGGCTCTACTCTTAAGATGTTGAAAAAAAAGGGCAAAAGGTATTTCAAAAGATCCAATTCAGCGCGCCAGGTAGGGGTCGAACCTACGACTTTCTGCTTAGGAAACAGGACGCTCTATCCACTGAGCTACAGGCGCAAGATGTGCTATTTCATCTCTGGCTGAATAAAATATCTAAATCAATATACATAAAATAATATCTACATATCTCATGGTCGCATTTGAAATGATTTTGATAAATGCAACCAAAACAGAAACAGTTTAGCCAATAAGCTCCCATTGTGGATCTGAATTATTTGATCTTTCGTGTCCTAAGAAGACATATAAATTGGAGCGAGTGGAGCAACGGCTGGTATTTGCTAGCAAAATAAGAAGAATTATAAATATGATATTAACTCCGAGCTCGATTCAACTCGACTCGAATATATTATTTTTTACTTCCATACAAACTAAATTCAAAATATAAATACATTATTTTCTATATATATATTATATATTATATACTTTGTCCAAAAATAAACAAACGGCGGGTTAGTGTTTGGAATTAAAAATTCTAAAATCTTACAAAAGAACAGAATAAAAGAGATTTGAAAAGCCTAAGAAGGAAATTCATAACTATTTGGTGTAGGATGCCCACCACGAGGTGAAATGGGTGGTGGGTAGCATAAAAAACTTGTGCCGTTGCCGCTAGTTTCTGAATCATGATCCATATCCATTTCCATCTGAGAGCCGCCGGGCCAACCTAAGTTGAGCATGTAGACCAGACCAGATCGCTACTACTAAAGTAATAACTGCCAAGTAGCAGAGCAGTCCCAGCACTATATAAACGACACCAGACTGCAACAGTTTTGAATCAACCGCAACTATCATGTATTGTCTCGTCTTTCGTATTCAGGCCTGAAGAGTTTGAGATTGATAGCTTTCAATTTCAACCAACGTTCGGTGCATATTTTGATGTCACCTTTCTCTTTCTCATTCTGCTTTCCTTTGCCTTTCATTCACGATCATCTACGCTTCTCTACCCACTGGCTCCCACCGCCTACTACTAGGTACTATCGCTTGTTTTGATTCCTTCCCTCTTTACTGTGCCTGTTTTCCTTTGCTTATTTCTCTCTTCTTTGACCCTGTTACGAATTTTCCCGCTCTATCCTCACTCGATTTTCAGAATTATTCTCATTTCTCTTCTGGGTTTGGTTTTTCTTGCAGATTGAGCAGAATATCAAGGGACTCTTTCACCGCTGTTTATTCTTCTAGTTTTTCCCCTTGGTACTTGTAGTCTGGTTAAGAAACGGAAAAGCAAGGGTTTTTCATTTTTCAAGGAATTGCTTATTTGTGGATTTTGTTTAGTGGCTGAGTGACTTGACATTGGAATTGTTGAGGGTTCTAAGAGGTAAGATCAGTTGGCCAACTTGTACTTTTTCCAAGATTCCATTGATTCTGTAAAGGTGGGGGGAATTCTTTTGCTAGATTCTTCGTTTTGTGCTGTTTATTGAAAAGGGCTTATTCTGATTCTCGATAAGTGATTCTGAAATAGTGCCTTTTGGTTTCAACTGAAAAAAATTCCAACTTTTATCTGTCTTCTTGGAATATATATCTTCAAAAATATGCTTGTGGTTAATTGAAGAAGGCTTTCAGATATTGCTAAGCTATGGAAACCTTGTATCCAGCTTCCTACATAGTGAATTCAGACTTGTTGCTGAAAGAGCTTAAGAGCACAAAATGGACTAAAGAGGAGAAACAAAAGATTTGAAAGTTGCTCTGGCAATGATTGATGAGAATCTCCAGATAGATGGAATAGGGTGGCAGCTATGATCCCTGGAAAGTCGGTGTGGGATGTGATTTATCAGTACCAGGAATTGGTGGCAGATGTTAATAATATAGAAGCTGGTTTGGTTCCAGTTCCTGGGTACTTGGCCTCTTCTTTCACTCTGGAATTGATGGATAATCGAGGCGGCTTTGCCACGTTTAGGAAAAGAGGAAGATCTAATTGATCAAGAAAGAAAGAAGGGATACCCTGGAAGAAGAGGAGCATAGGTGAACTCCTTCGAAACTGTGTTTCTTTCCTTTACTTTTTGTTATTGGAAGCAATTTCTATGGTCATCTCTGTTGCATAAATACTGTAATTCGCTGCTTGACAAACGAAAGAATGGTTAAAGCGTCAGTTTGGACCACACTGTAGCCACAAAAATAGGAGAAAACTTTTAGTTACGAGCACGCACTTGATCTTATCATCTATTAGTATGAACTTTGTTGGTGATGCATGTGGCTTTGCTTTCACTTTTTTTGTAGTAACAAGCATGGAAATTTTATAAACCGATGCTGTTTTTTACTAGCAGTGTGACTCTACAAAACTAGAAAACTGATCGAGGTGCAAGTTCAAGCCACATAGGAGTCAGAACTAAGATCAGCAAATATTAGTAGATGAATTTTTCTCAAGGGCTGATGCTTCTAAAAAAATTTTTTTTTTTTTTCAAATCTTTACTCTTCTTAGTAGGAAAACCCAATAGTTTTCCGTGTTGAGCTTCAAGAACTTATTTTTGGGCTAGATCTGTTGACATTCTTCTTTGTGGCACCAAAATAGGAGGTTTCTAATGGGGCTTCAAGCTCATGGTAAGGGGGACTGGAGGAACATATCCAGGAATTTTGTGATGTCCAAGACTCCAACCCAAGTTGCCAGCCATGCTCAGAAATACTTTCTAAGGCAGCTTTCAGGAGGGAAAGACAAGAAGAGACCAAGCATCCATGACATCACAACAGTTTCAACTTCCAAATAAGACTCCATCTGAGGATAACAAAGCGCCTTCTCCAGACAAGTCGGGCTTTCACCTGTGGAGAAATCCACCAATGCATCCAAAATGTTGTTTGACTGGAACAACTCAAATGATGGAGTGTTGATGGTTTTTGACTCGTTGGAGACCTAATGAGTCCATAGGATCTCTATTTGATAATTGCTAACACAAGGTCGTTATGCTGCTGGTATCCGTTCTGGCCAATTCGAAGTTCACATCCAACCAACGAAGTATGTACTTGGGTGAAGGACAAAATGCCACTCCGGTCAATGAAATCAAGTGCAAAACTTGAATTCATTCTCGTATTAAGGGACTATGCCTTCTTCATGTATTCTTGTAAATCCACGACATCTAGAAAAGGGCATTATCCTGCTAGGTATCTTTCATACTTGAGACTGTAGGTGAAGAGTCTGTAAGTTCCACTTCTTGAAAATTCGAGTGGATCAATCATTTTGCATAATTGTCCTTTCATTTTCCAAGCTAGTGTATAATCATGAAGTAGACGACGGCCGGCCATCTCTCAGGCACAGCACAATGTCCAACAAAAGAAAGATCTGTACATCACATTGCAGCTAAGGATGTAGCTAACAGTTCAATTTCCATTTCATCATAATCATTTCATTTATCACAGTGGTTCCTCTAATTCCTTCGGGACTAGACCAGTAGCATCCTTATGATTTCATTAGATTAATGCGCATCTTATCATTGATGATGTAAGCACGTGATATTGCCTACAAATACAGGAAAAAGAAGCTGATAGCTCTTTTTTAGGCTCTTCTTTTTTTTCTTTTTTTGTGGCTCTGGTAGGTTAATCGGGAAAGCTGGCATTTCCTCTCAGGACGGTTTCATTGATAGTGGTGATAATTTATGAATTTCCATTGTGGTTTTACTTGTGGAACAGTTGCATCACGACCATTATGTTCAATCGCAACCCCATAAGCCTGTATTTGTGATTTGCCCAGTCAGACGGAGGTCTCTAGGCGAATTAGATGACTCAGGCAGCACTCTGGAATTCCACCGCGTCTGATTGCTCGTTTTAATTTCACCTTGGCCGCTTTCCGCCATGCTCAAGACTGTTCACTTTGGCCAAGTTGACTCAGCTCCGTCACTATCACTTTTTGTCGAGCTGACTCTGCATTCCACTACTTAAAAAACGCATCTTTTACTTTAATTCAATGTAGAACACAGAGAAAAGAAAAGATCCATGTGATGTGCGTAATGTGGCATTTGATTTAATTCTCTTGGTTTATTTATTGGGTCCAAAATTGCATCTTTTTTTCTTTTCAAGCCATTGGTCGTCTGTGGCTTTCCTAATTAGCGGCACAGGTTGAGCTTCTCTTTCAAGTTTTAGGAGATATCATTAGCTTTTCAGAATCTGGAATCACACTTTTGCCAACCCCAAAATTTTTCTTTTTTTTTTTTAAAAAAAAAAGGGAGAAAAACATCTAATAAAATCCTTTTGAGATTTAGCTTTCACACTCGCATCGAATGTAGAATGGCATGAATTTAACAGAATAAATCCTGTCTCTCCTTTGACCTTGGGCTCCTCCTAGCTATTAGCTAATTTGGCTAGCATGAATGGCTCTTCCAATTGTTCTTTGAAGGCATCATTTGGTTATCTGGTTCTAAAGTGGCTGTCTGGTTAAAATAAATTGTAATTTGAATTTATTTGACCGTATGAGCCAAGTTATTATCCTGTGTTTGCCAGCACTATTCTCCAGTCATGATGTGCTAAATGCGAATCCATGTTATGGCATTTTACCTAGAATAACCTTCTTGTTAAATCAAATATGGGGAGCTAAGTAAGCTTTAAGCTTTGTTGCTTTTCCTGTTCTTCTTTTTTTCCTTTTCTGAAAAGATGGCTTTCACTCTCTCAAAATTTGGATCTCATACTAAAGTTTTCTCAAGAAAGCGGGACGAAATTTGGCAAATCATATCAATGCAACCCAGAGCAGCAAACCACCCCACCCCACCCCAACCAAAAAAAAAAAAAAAACCCAAGAAAAACCATATCGGTTAGAGTTACAGATCACAATTCACAGAGCCCCGGAAGAGAGGGGTGCCCTCAATTATTATAGTGTTCTACTTGTAGTTAGTAGTTACTACATTGCAAATAGGGAGATACGTACATTCTGTATTCAACTCCTAATCATATCATCAGATTGTGCTCTATCATTATTTTCTTGAATGTTTTGATCGAACCCTTCATGACATGTTAGAAATTAGCCTTTCTTTTCGACAATAATACCAGGTAAAGCTGATTTAATGGCACTACGTATCTGAAGGCATTATGTAATGAGATGCCAAACAGGAAATAAACTCAACCTAATAATGAATAATATGGTGCGATGTGAACCTTGATTTTACAAATTGGATCCATAGGCCAAATTTTACTTTTTAACTTGTCTCGCTTTTGGATGCTCCTCGAACCAATGATTAATGTTTTATACTGACAGGGTAATACTAATAGTTTCATCAAATTCTTGTGAAAAGTGAGATACCAATATATAGCTTGAAGCTTTTTCTTCCTTTATATATATTCAAAATGATGTACGAGCTAGCTATGACATAGTGAGTTCAGTGCATGAAACCATTATCCATCTGGTACCGAGGAGGGTTTTATGGGGACTGGAAATTAAGTGGACTGATCACTAAAACTGCAAGTGGTTGGCTTTCCACAAAGAGAAATGAAGCAGACAAATATGGTGCTTCCTAAAATGTCGTCTTGTGATTATATCTAGCCCGCGTATATAATAGTGCTCGGTACTTGCTGCCCTCAACTCTTGCCGCAGCCTTGCAGCTAAAAAGTAAAAAATTGCAAGAAGAAGAAGAAGAAGAACGACCATCTCTCCAACTTTAGCAATAGAAAGTTCAAAGGCAACTTGCATACGTTATTACTATTATATACACGGTTGTTCAAGCGTTTGTAAAGTGAAGGACGAAAATACAATTTTTGGCAAAATGCATGCATGAACCACAATTCTGCTCCACAAGATTGCAAAGTAGCTCACCTTGAAATAATTTAACTTTCTTACTCTATTTTTATAAATGCCACTTTCATGGATCGCATGAAAGACGATTCACGAAAGCATTCAGATTGCATATATTACAGCACAAAAGCCACTGAGGGCTGCGCCTGAGACGTGAGAAACGTTGCTCTTGATTTGAGTAAGGTTTTTCATTTGCGTCAATATCTATAGTTTTCTTGACTGTTATAAATTGCATATTGTAGTTTAGTTCTCATATCATTAAAGCTTCAGGACTCATTCTGATGGGCCACTTAAAGATATGAATCTGGATGCTGCATTTGTTCGTCCCAGCAGCCCTGCAAATCCTATCACCAGAGAAATACAGTAGGATACAACTTTATAGCGTGGCAAGGAAAGTAGATCTTACTCGGATCCAACCCTTGAAAAGATATCTTTTTTTATTTTTTAAGCTTTTTCTATTTCATGCTTCAGTACTGCAACTTTTCCTACGTTCCATCGCGTCATTTCCAAATCATGGTATAATTTTGTCATCCCTCAATCCTCATCCGCTGTAGAAAAATCTCTCGTCAGTACCCCTGTTATTCGTTATCATCTTCCTTTTCCTCAGCATTTTCTTTTACGATAGTCCTACCTTTTTACGAAATCTTTGCATGCAAATTGGTGGAGCCTTCCATTTCCTATTTTCTCCTGAAGATCAACTAGGATAAAGAAAGAGGTTGAAGTTCAAGGCTTCTTATTGTCAAGTACTAGTGGAAAACGCAGAAGCGTGTACAAGTTAATGGAGAATTTTGACACAGGAAAAAGATGGAAGTTATTTTGAGTTGAATGGTTTATTCTTAGTAGATTTGTTATAATGGATATTTAACGAAGACACAAATGAGATTCTAAAAATTGAAAAATGACACAACAATTTAGCACCAAAAGTTCTTAGTCCTCCTACATATAACCAACTTTTTTTTTTGGGCAAGAAAATTGCTGTATCCAAAAAATTTTTTAAAAAAAAAGACTGCATTTGGAAAATGAGCTAAAGGAAACAGCCGAAAGACCATTCATGAATAATCTGATAATATCAATATGTTATTAAAAGAACTCTCGCTATTAAAAGAAAAAATTGATAAGGGAAAAAGGTAGAAGTTTTATTTTTAGGTATGAAAATTATTGCGATTTTTTTTTAGTTTAATGGTTTATTTTTCATTGTTATAAAAAAAATTAATGAGGATGAAGAAAATGAAATTTTTAAACAATGACATAAAGAGTCTCCACCATTAGAAGTGATGCTGAATCAAGTAGCTCCACTCGAACTTATAAGCTATTCGGTCAACAACTCGACTTGAGCGTGTTTTGACCTTGCTCGAGGTCCAGTTTGAACTACTCGTTTGAGCTTACGAATCGAGTTCGAGATCAAAATTCTTGTATACGAAGGCTCAACGAGCCTAATTGAGTTTTTTATAATATATGTTTTTTATTTTTTATATTATTATTATGAAATATCAATTATATCCTTTATTTAAAATTATATGTTAATTTTTATTATATGGGCTCGATTAGACTCAAATAGGTTCAATTAAGATTGATTAGATTTAATTAAATTAAAATTCAATTAAAATAAATTAAAATCGAGTTCAGTTTTAAAAAGCTCGTCAAATTTAAGCTGGTTCATTTTACTTTGAGTCGAACTCGAACAGTGTAGTGACCTACTCGAGTTCTGAGTCCACGTAGTGATTCGTGCACATTCATGTACTTAATGAGTCCGATGGCAGTGTGGTGTGTAGTTATTGATTTAGTGTATCGTATTAATTTGGCGTAAAGTTGGCGAATCAACGACAATCTTTTTTAACACTAATAAAAAGGCCGGTAGACGCTTTTTTAGCAGAGAGATGAAAGAATTGACACAGCACAGACGTTGCACCGAAAAAGAGATGGGCACCGGCAACGCCGGAGAAACTAGAAAGGACAAAGACTCAGTGCAACTGTGTTGTGTAAACTTTCGACCAATTGTTATACATATTCAAATTTTTTATGTAGGAATATATTATAACATTATATTAAATATGTATCAAATATTTTATTTATGTATATCACTTTACTACAAATATAACAATGCAATAATAATTATGCACCAAGTAATATAAAAAATATAACAATTATATTGAATCGCATGGAACCCCAATCGCACTCCAAACTAGAAATCAGGGGCCCGGAAGCAGGAAACATGCATCTTTCACTAATACAACACAAAAATTTTAACTAAAGACATCTGTTAGTACCTTTTTTTTTTTCTTTTGCCTCAAAGGAAAAAGTTGTGTATGGTCCATTTGAGTTTTTTGTTGACTTATATGCTAGTTGTACGAGTTCTTTGAAGGCTGAAGTTATGGCCAAAGCGTAAATTTTAGTGTAACAATAATTTTTGATAAAAATATTAAAATTGCTCTCCTCAGCTCAACCCTAAACACCATCATAAAGTGACATAATAGGGATATTTTTGTTAATCAGGACAAAAAAAAACTCTCGAACTAAAATTGAGAATGTTCATTTGCCGTTCTTTAAAACATTTCCCAATTCTAGTGAACTTTTATTTTTTCCAGTAGGTCAACAAAGACTTTACACACAAAAAAAAAAAAAAAACTTTTCCCTTTATTGAAAAGAAAAATAAAACTTCACGCGAGAAAATCAGTTACGCGGGTCGGGTCGTTAGGTTGCAGAAATTTTAATTGGGATTTTCTGAAATTTTAATTGGGATTTTCTGTTCTCTAACACAAGACTTGTGGCAAAGCTCCACATTTTTGAATTAAAAATGCTTATTAATCTCTTCCGAAGGCTGGGGAGCGTGAATTCAAATTCTAAAGAGGACATTGATTTATTTTCATGTTTGCGAATCAAAATAATACATATATTCGGAATCAATATCGTATCATATATTCGGGAATCAATCCCCCCCCCCCCCTGTCTACTTTGGCTTCAAATTTACTGTCAGTATCGTTGCTTCTATTTCTTTTCTTTTTTTTTCTCTCCTGATAATTGCATGGATTGTTGCTGTTGGATACAACTAGATTTTAGATCAAGTCACATGTTAACATCGGTGGCCGGCGAAGTCAATGGCATCTTATCGGGAATATAGGAACCCTGCAACGCATCGTTTTGCAATAAATATGAGAATGTCAACTCAAATACTAATAGAATGCAACGCAGGTCAATTCCCTCATCATTTGCGAAGGAGTATACATGGCGCCTACTTGCTGGATCATTCTTTTATTCCGACAAATGGCAAATGGTCTTAAGAGTCTGATGGAAAAAAAGCCAGAGTTTGAACCATTTCCTGGATGAAAATAAGCTCAAGGCAGATAGGTAAAAGCTTATTGGACCCGAATGATCGTCCATATTCAAATTTTCGTTCAAAATTTGGTACGGGATCGAAAAAATTTGCCTACTTCCCACACAAACTGAATACATATGTGTGACACCTGAAACTGCTACAAGGCCACAACAACTCCTGAAACTTTTTAAGTAACGGCTAAGTATAGTGAGTCGGGAAGTAAAGTCACCTTGTGATCACCAGAAAGCTTGCTTATTACAAGGGAACAAAAACGTACAGGAATATTGAAATGAATAGAGGAAAAACTTGTCCCCCAGAAAAAAAAAAAAAAAAAAAACACATGAATTTATGAACAGCAGGCTTAACCAAGAGGACTCAACTGAAAGAACAACAAAATCTCCGAGATGGTGGTGTATATACAAGTTCATATAGCAAGAAAAGCTGCTGGCTCCAAAGGTACAACAGTTTCCGGAAAATCAGTTCTCTGTCCAGCAAGTGAATAATACGCAAGTATATGAGCAGGATGATCATGTACAACATCTTCACCATTTGGATTATTAACAAGAACACCCCTTGCAGGAATCAATTCAATGTTCCAGCAGTGGCGCACCATGGCTAATAGATCCTGCCCATTCACAGATGATGCCCTATAACCTTGCACCCACAAATACCTCAGGGAATTTAACTGCAACACAGCGAGAGCAAGTGCTTGTTCGCTGAAGCAACAGCCCCTCATTTCCAGCTTTTGCAGGCAAGGACAGCCTCTAGAAAATGACAGAAGACCAGCGTCTGATTCCCCTACACAACCAAGAAGCATCCATCTTACATTTGGGCTGTACTGCCCAATATAACTGAGACCAACATCAGTGAGACCCCCAGCCCTAAGATACAGAGCAAACCTTTTAAGCCTAGAGCAACCAATTAACAGAGATCGAACTCCATTGTCAAGTGGAAGATCAGTTATCTTTTCTTCTCCATCCAGCAATACCAAGCGAAAATCACAAAGGTTCCCCAAGTATCTCCCCATACACTCCAGAGCTTCATTTGTAATATCAGAAACATATACAGCCAAATACTCCAGTTCAGTGCATCCCTGAGCAAGGACTATTAATCCTCTTTGTGAAACAATACCTTCTTCATCCTCCATTTCTTGTTCATCAGCACCTCTTTCAATCCTCAGGCCTTTTTAGCCTCTTGCAATAATGAGCCAAGAACCTCCAATCCTCTATCTCCAATCACATTCCTCGTCTGTCCACACAGAAGACAGAGAGAGAAATATCATAAGTAGTTCGGTACGCATTAGTAGTTCAGTACATCAAGCTTCCACTTTCTACCACAAACATTAGTAAAAGCATTTTTACCACTGGTAAAAATTGAAAGCAAGTTCATTACTCTTTACAACATATATTGTACCCCAGGGTACTTAAATCTAATGCACCAAGCCACCTTCCATTAAGCTGTACATAAAAAGCTAATACTTTTCAAATCAATTGTTTATTTGGGTCTGGGACTAAAAGTAACAGATCACAAACAATTCCATCAATTACGGAACAGCTAAGATCAATTTATATGCAAAAAAATTGCATATAGATCAATGAAAGTGCCAATCCTACATGAAGAACCAGATATGAGAACTTGTTACATACAGATTCCTACATTATCTTTTTCATTGAAAAAAAAAAGGTAAAACCACTTATAGTGGGAGCGGTGGCAGAACTTTCAGTTTTACCTCAAGAATTTCCAATTTAGGACACCTTTGCAATAAGATACAGTGGGCCTTCTGTGTCAAGAAAAGCATAAAGAAGATCCAATTTTCTAAGGCGGGCAGCAATAGGAAATACAATTGGCATTTCACCATTTCCCAGGTATGTCAGACCCAACTGGCATAATCTTTGAGGAAACGTCACAGCAGAGTATCTTCCTAGTTGGTCATTCGAATCACCATCACCATTCAGTTCTGGTTGAGCATTAAAGGAACCACCGGCAAACTCTTCAAGGGTAACTGCAGCTCGAAAGAAGCCAACAAGATCTAAAATATCACAATCACTAATCTTTAAACAGACTAGAGGACACCTTCTGGCAATTAGCTCAAGGTCTTGAAATTCAACTTTGTCAAGATCTGTCATGTAGAAGTTCAAATGTTCAAGACATGTGTGATTCAATGCAATTTCATGGAGCCACTGACCATCATGCTCCTTTATGATGGTGCTCTCTTCCAAAAACAAGGTCTTTAAATTCCTGCAAAGACAGAAAGGCAATTGGAAAAAGGAACATGAGGGTAAGTACAGGGAAAGATATGAGAAGAAAACCCATACAATCATAGACAAGTAAACTCAAGATATTCTATAAACAAATACCATTACAAGTGCATGGAAAAATGCTTTGAAGGTAAAACCAAAAGAATTGTTCACTCGTAACTAACTTGTCTGTTCACTTGTTAAATTATCACTTTTAAGCACAAGAGTAAATTTCAGGCTCTTTTCCCAAACAGAAGCCATCCTTTTTTACCATCTCCGGCGCCGATTATGGACTGAACAAACTACAAGGGGAACTCACACTACAATGCCACCAAATCCAAGTCTTTTCCTACAGTTCATGTATAAAAGGAAAGAAAGCATAATGACCAAGAAAGAGAGGAAGCAGTCTATGGCAAACAAGGCAAACATAGCCAACAAGAAGCCAGCAATATCAATTTTTTCCTTCATTAGAGCCTATAAATTGATTGTTTAGACCATTAGTCCAAAATCAGTCATAGAATTATCTTCCAAGTTCCTAAGCCATGAGGTCCTTCAGCTTAGGGTTTAAGCATAGACAATGTGCTAACTCCACATTTAGATACGCAAGTATCAGCCACAAACTTATGGCCAATTTGCATTAAATTTACATCAAAGTCCCAGGCTAAAAAGTAGCTCTCTTGCTGGATGTCAGGATACGACAACTGCAGTTTCCACAGCCTGCATAGCACCAGACTGTAGCTAGTGCATAAAGATAGATAGCTCACATAAAATGCCAGTGTCTGCTCATATCAGTTCAATAGCTCTTCTTAAATGAAGCTAGACTGCAACATGCATGTCTATTCTTCTCGACGAAGGGCTGCAGTCTATGCCAAATGAGGCCTGGGTCTACTGAACTCAGGTCAACTTCACTGTTCAATGATACACTCACTTTAAATGACGCCATGCATTATGTCTGCACCTTACTCTCCTAAAATACACCAAATTGCAAGTACAAGAGGTGCACAAAAAAGCAACACTTAAAGCTGACCACACTAGATGCTGGTCAACATTCACGAGCCCAAACACTCTGACAGACATTTATGATGCGTGCATGCTGATATGTTGAAAATGAAAATGCATGACGGAGATTTCTCTATTGTTGCTCGACAAGCTGCTTAGCAGCATATATTCAAGTTAATTTCAAGATTTGCTGGACACAGGAAGTCATATTAACAAGACAGTGTAAAGAGTTAGACTTGAAAAAATATCGGCCACTAAGGAAGGCAAGGGCAATTTGAAAAAAATGGCTCATAAAATCAACCCTCGAAGGAAAGGGTCTACGAAGACTGACTAGTCCTAAGCATGCATTCTCTTCGATTCATATTGCATACCTTCTCAAGAGGGAACTAGCCACTCTCAATTTAGCATGTTCCAAGTTATTTGACTGGCCTAAGCGTCAAGTCTTATTGTCCATTTCCTTGAAGTAACCACACCAAGAACATAAAAAGATGGAATACAAGCTACTTCCTATATACAAATGAACCGCTAGAATAATATAGGCCATTTTCTACAAATTAAATGACAGTGATGAACCCAAGAAAAGTAGAGGCTATTCTCTCCAAACAAGTTTAAAAAATTAAGAGAGTAGCAAAGACGAGAAACTCTAAATTCCATATTCAGATTAACAAAAGTTTCAAAATTACGTAATCTTAGTTGAAATTTTGATTTTGTACAAAAGACTAGAATATCAAGGATATGAAGGCGAATAACTATCATTTTGGTATTGAATATACACGCTGGTTTATAGTCCACATTGTCATGCTCAAAATGCTATGCCATCTATTACTGGTATAAGATACTAAGAGCAAAGTACGAGTTCTCCAGAGCAGTCAGGCGAATATATCCAATAGCAGTCTCCAGAGTAGGGAAAAATCTCGGAGACCAATGATTAAAAGGTCCATAACCAAATAGGCAGACGCCAAGTGCTATCCCTTTTGGATACCAAAATTGGACTTTCGCGTGAATATACGGTAATCCTGACATTAACCCCTAGAAGTCCTACACGACTTCAGCACCTGACATTAATCAACATATACGGTAATCCTTTAATCAATTTAACCCAATATTCAGGAACAATATACTCACCAAAGAAAAAGTATTAACATAATTTAAATTAACCACATAAAAATCAAATCTACAAACACTGAATACCACCGAAAACTACGTCCGAATCTCGCCCAAACATACAATCGAGAAAATAATTCACTAGAACACATTTGAGAAGTCAAAATAGATCATTAACTACAATACAGACAACACAGAGTGTGCGGGTGTGTGCTCGCGCGCGCGCGCATGTATGTATGAAAAGAAATGGATGAAAACCGGTATTACCTACAATACCGAGCGATATGGAGAAGTCCATGCGTAGTAAATCCGGAGCACTTATCCAGCTTAAGAACCTCCAGAACCCTACCTCTAGTGGTGGCAAGCAGCTCAAGATCCGCATCACTGACAATCATTCGCCTAAAGTGAAGCGATTTCATCTTTGGAAAAGATCTAGCAATTTCCCTAACCCAAGGGGTGACGTATCCGCCCCAATCCTCGGGAATCAAATTGAACATGGCGGCGCGTGGCTTCCCCTTGAGTTTCAAGGACTCCAGATGAGGGAAGCGGGCGTGACAACTGGTCCGGCGTGGCCGTGTAGCAGAGCGCCATGGTGACGTGCTTACGTGTAATCGCGTCAATTTCACACCACCTCCTACATACCAGAGACACCGCGTCCCTGTCACGCGAGTCCGTGAGATAGGGTATGACTAGCCCGTAAACGGTGTCGCATGCACTGATATTCATCCTCGCAGCGTTCCGATCCCCCATACCAACGATTCACATAGAAACAGATGTCAAAAAAATTAGAAAGAAAATCGCTAGTACTTGAGCACTAGTTCCAGACTAGGAGGAGGAATGCTAGTACATCGATTTCTAAAAACGGAGGCGGTTGGTGGGTGGTGAGGCTAAGACGGATGAATATGCGGCTGAAGAGTAAGAGAAAAGAATAATAGGTGGTGGGGGCCGGAGGGGAAAGAAAAAATGGTGGAGGAAAAAGACGAGATGCTAATGTAACCACTAACCAATGGGGAAGTGGACGTAAGACTCAAGAGAGAGGGGAGAGGGAGGAGTGATGGTGGTGGGGGCATCGGGAAATGGGAGAATTTTATATTCACGGGTAGTAGTTATTGCGAGAACAGTGAAGTGATGAGGTGGCAGGGGGTAAATGGGGAAATGGGACGAGATTCATTGCCGGTGGATTTCTGTTTTCTGGCGGCATTATTAGTAGTGTTTGAGCTGCCTATTTACCTGGGGTTGAAGCGGGGGTGTTTGCGTAAGCCTTGGCTCTTTTGCTGCGGTTCCCCGTTCGCCTCTGGATCATTAAATAAGGGTGCATGCTCCCCCCCCCCCCCCCCTCTCTCTGGCTTTATTGATTATTATTTGACTCAAGTTCGGAGATTTTTTTTTTAGTAAAAGAGTTTCAAACTTTAATACTAAAATTATTTAGTTGATTTAGCTGCTTCACGGACCAATTTCAAATTAATCTTATTTATTTCGATTATTAAATAGTTTTGATTTATAAATAATAGCAGTAGTAATAAAGTTAATTTACATTGAGGAATACTAAAAGAAATGAGCATGTAGCTACTTTGTTGAGAATAATTATGAGCATCTCATGGGGAAAAGGAATTGGGTACCTAAACAGTAGTACCACTGTACTACTGCTAAATAAGTAAGCAAATACGGTCATAATACAACAAGCGATTTTGTGATGCAAGCAAGTCATGCTGTGGTTTTTTTTCCTTGTTTGGCATGATAATAACATTCTTATAATCTAATTTATCCTATTATAGAGAGCCTATCCTATTAATAGGAGTTATAACCTAATTTATCCTAATTATAGGAGGCGTTTTTTCTGTTAGGTCCCTCTTCTTCTAAATTATAATAGATTAGATTATAGAAATTTTATCCTATAATTTATCTATCATGTTTTAGGGGCAATTTTTCTCTCACATCCATCTAGATTAAGATAGAGTTAGGAGACGCTATTATAGGAAGCGTTTTTTTTCCTTTTTTTGCCATAACAGTAATATTTTTATAATTTAATCTGTCCTAAAGCGATTATGTAAGGGATATACTCAGTACTTTTTTTGAATTTTTTTCACTACAAGTAAAATTCTAACCCAATCTATAGGTCAAAGAGGAATATAGTCCCTCTTTAATGACCACTCAACCAAAACTCAATCTGATTTAAAGGCTTTTCTCTACCTTGGTCAATACTAAAGGTAACGTAGTCCCTTCCTTTTTTTTTTTTATTCGAGCGGTTGGAGGGGGTTACGAATGCAGTCCATTATCCGCAACGGTACAAAAAGTTAACATCAATTGGACATTACATTAAATACAAAATAGTGAGTAATTGTGAGGTGTTCGACCGTAGTCATCCGGCATGTCGCATTCAAGTGATTGAATAACTACTAGTTGTCTAATTATCGTTCTGGGGCCTGCATTCTTGCTCCATTTTTCAGCATATTTCCTCATGAGACAATCTACAATTTAATGATCACAAGGACTAAACACATACATCTATTTGAGAATTTGAGACCCAAACTATCATTCAGAAACATCTTGTGACCAGTGGTACAAGAACTGCTCATGCTATTGGACAAGGAAATAAAAAAAAAATTTGGTCAAACGATATTATTAGTTATATGTATTATATAATGTATATTAGTATATATAATATAATTGATATTATCAATTATACTAATAATTATATATGTGTACTAATACAAATTATTAATTATTATACTAAATTTACTAATACATTGTTACTAAATCCCTAATTACACTTACTACAATAACATTTTTTTCTTAAAAAAAAAAACACAAGTACAATAATGAATTAGTGATTGTATTTATGCCAAAAGCAAAGGCTTGACTACTTTAGTTGTCTTTATTTCATCATGTTGGATTATATTCAAATAACTTTTGTTTGATTATTTTTATAAGTTTCAATTGTGAAATTACAATTAATAATAATTTGGTGATGTTTTGATATTTTAGTACTTGATTATTTGTTAAAATTAATTATAATAAAATTATATAACAAATTTTTATTAGTCCCACGGGAGCACTCGCGCGGTGAAGCGGGGCGGGGCGGGGGGGAGCGGGGACGGGGAAGGGGTCCCCGCCCCAACCCCGTCCGCGTTGCCATCCCTAATCATACTCGTATGAATTATTAAAAAATCACGTATAGTACACAGTGATGAGAGGCAAAACTCGAGCCCTTGTCCCATATCCGTTGGGTTTCATTGACAGGAATTTTAGGATGCTCAAATTTGATGAAATAGCTTGTTAGCTGACCGGAGCAGCGCTTTTTCTATTTATGTTTTGCCTAGGCAACAGACTAAAGAGTACTCCACTTCCTGTGTATTTGATTTGAGTATGATTTTAGCGAACCACCCCCAGAAAAAGACGTGAAATGAAAGATATTACCAAGGCCATAGACTTGGGGATTTTCAGCATGTCCACTATTATAAATATACGGTAGTAGTAGCACTAGTGGTTTCGGCGCAACGTTGCTGGGCGCGATTCCGGGTCTCCAACTCTCCGTCCAAGATCCATTACACCAGGAGCCTTCTGTTTCTTCTTTGTCTTTTTCCTCTCCCCACATCAAAGTACGATAGCCATACTAGTAATTTAATAAAAATGAATGGCCTTAGCCCACAAAAATTTACTTAGTGCTCCCGTTAAGAGTGATTGGAATCTAAGTAGTTTGCCCCACCCTAAAAAGAAGAGGAAATAGGCGAGGAAGAAGTAGAAGACGAAGAAGAAGAATTGAAGTGAAAAAAGGGGACCAGAAATGTAATCAGTGCAGAGGAGAACAGACAAAGCGACACCACATAGCAAGAGAAAGACGAATTTATACCTCCCATGTGCTCTTTAACCTCGATCATGGAATCCCATCCATCCTTCCCAACTTTATTACTCCACAAATTACAAAATGAGCCCAGACGATTGACAATTAATTAATTAAAGCTCCCTATCCTAGTCTGGAAGACCTCTTTGTCTGATAGTTTTCTAGTTATTATCCTTCACTGTATGCGACTTTCTTTTCTTTTTTTTTTGGTTGCATAGCATAGGTGGCTTGCTAAGAAATGGATTACCAAAAGCTATATACTAGTATTATGTATTTTCCGCCCAAAACAGTTTTAGTAATTAATTAAGGGATAATTTCAGAAAGGTTTCTAACAATTTCACTGAGCTCCCTAAGATTTTGAAAAATTGCACTTACCTTCCTTGATCAAATTTTTTAAACGAGTAGCCAAAATGTCCTTGTGTAATGAGTTTTAATTTATTTTCCCTATATAATTATAAGATTATTTGGTATAATTATAAGGAAAATATGCCAAATTTTTCATGTCAAAATCTACTATTTGATAAACAACTATAATAATAATTTTATTACTATGATATGAATTACTTTTCATGGTATTTTATTATGGATTTAGATTTATAAGATAGAAAAGAAAGTGTTGAAATAAGGGGATAATTTCGCAAACCTCCCCTAAGGTTTTTTAATAATTGCAGTGAGCTCCCTTCAGGTTTTAAAAATTACATATATCTCCCCTATTTTATTATGTATATAACAATATTGGTCCAACAAACTAGATTTTCTCTAAAAAAATCTAAATTGCCATTTTCTACAAAAGTAAGAAAGAAAAACATAGTATATTCATCATTTTTTCCACACTTCGTACAAATCGACAAACCTAATTCCTAACAACCATCCAACCATAAACTCCAAATCTAGGTGGCGTTTGGGTTCGCAATTTGGAATTGGATTCGGATTTGGGATCATTCATTTTGGGTTTGGAATGGAGTCAGTTATTCCAATACATCTATTTTTGTTCAGTACCAGGAATGTATATCATTACTATAGCTGACATTTGGCTCGTTGGCTCTTTCGAAATGGGATATAAGAAATTTTCACTAATTAAATATATTAGTAAATTAGAATAACTAATTAACAATTTTTATTAGTAAACATGTATAATTATTAATATAAGTGATAATATCGATTATATTACATATACTAATATACATTATATAATATGTATAACTAATAATATCATTATTATAAGTTTGTAATTAATTAAATTAAATATTATATATAATTAAATACAATTATACAAATATTATAATATAAATATATAATTATATAATATATATTAATTATACTAATGTATTATATAATTATAATGTATATTATACATTAAATATAATAATTATCATATATTATTATATTTATAATAATAAATATATAATATATTATTATATACACACATATATTTTAATTATATGCACATATGATATACATTTATAACTATATTTATAAATAATATAAATATATTATTATATATATTAATAAATTTATATATATATTATTATATAATATTAATAAATTTATAATATATATTATATAAATATAATTATATTTAATTAAATAATTATATTATATATGTGTATATAATAAATGTAAATATAAATATATTATATTTATTATTATAAATATATTATAATAATTAATAATATATTTTATAATTATACTAATAATTACAATACAATATATAATTATAATTAAATATTATGATTATAATATATATATATATAATTATATACATGTGTATAATTATATATATTTTTTTGACGAGTGGCTGAACGAGCCTTGTTTCTAAATGGGAATCAGACTTGGATTTTGTACAAAACCCTCCAAATTACTAGGAAATTGGGGAATTTCAAAATTTTAGATATGATTCCAAAATTTCAACTTTGATAGTAGTAATCAAAACAATAATTATGGAATTTATTCCAATTCTCCATTCCAAAACCCTCTTATCAAATGCTACATAAGTAGCTGTTCAAAAGATCTCAAATTGCATATACAACATCGATGCTTGCCATGCAAAAAAAATAAAAGTACAAAAAATACACACACATACCATTGACAACCAATTTTATACCCCAAAATCTCAATACTCAAATACCTTTTCAATACAAGCTCATCTAACCTAAAACCACCATTACAACTCTCTTATGACCTTAAAAATATTAATACCTCAAAAATAGAGAATAAATTTTATCTCCACAATAAAATCATAACAAAAAATTTCTCATCCAATGAAAGAAATTCTTGTGCAATTATTGGCATTCTACAAAAATTTTTCTTGACAACTAGCAAAATATGACCAATTCCATATCTTTTGTTATTCTTCTTATTTCAATAGTCAATTTCATTATTTATTTATCTATTAATGTGAGCCTCTTCATTTCTTTCTAGTTTGGTACATAATCTACTCACTCTGTCAATTTTGCAATTTCAATTTGCTAATATCTATAAAATCGAAGATAATAAAAAAGGGTATAGTATATTAACTAGAAAAGAAATGAGCAAAAATAGACAAGAGATAGAAAAATAGAATTTTGTAAATCTATTGCTTTAAATTGAGAATTGTCTACCAAGTGGAGGGCATTTTAGGTACTTTACTATGTTATGAGAGGTAAGTGTAATTTCTTAAATCTAAGGGGAGCCGAGTGAAATTGTTTGAAACCTCAAGAGAGGTTTTTGAAATTATCCCTTGAAATAATTCATTTAGAGTTTATGAATTTTTTAAGTAGTGGAATTATCATAATTTAATAGTGCTTTTGTGCCTATTTTTATTTGTTGTTAATTTTAATACCAAAAAATAGAAAACAAAGATCATCAAAACATTGGATTATATATATAATTAACTCGTCAAAAAAATCACTAGTTCGATATTTGGTTATAGAGAAATTAGAAGCAACAGTGGTAGTTCTACAGTTTTATTAGCGAAAATTTTACAAAAAAGGAATAAGAAGGAAAAAGTAATGAAAAAATAATTTTAAAACTCATTCTAAATATAAGCATACCAAATAAGGGAATTTTATTAAAATATTTAAGGGTAAAATTATCAATTTAAATCACAAGGGAGGTATGTGCAATTTTTCAAATTGAGTGTGTTTGACTAGAGTATTATTTGGGATAATTACTGTAACATTTTTTGTGATGTGATGTATGCGAGATTAAAAAAATAGTTAAAAATATAAAAAATAAATTAAAAAATATATTTATAATGCAAACGAAATATTATTTAAAATAATTTAATAATCCAGAAAGGGCTGTTCCTATTAATCTTCGAATCTGACCAAATAACGGTCACTGGCAGGTCACCTCACATACACCCGACCGTAATCCAAACATTTTTTCAAACTCTGAGAGCGCAGTTCTTGTCTGCAAATCATCTGTTGTTTTATCCTTTCAAGCATCCTTACTTTTAAAGTTATATATATAGGTTTGTTTGGACAGCTTCTTATTTGTCCAAATTTATTTGTTGATATTACCATTATAATTTTTAATACATTTTTTTATATTTTTAACTGTCTTTTTATCTCACATACATCATCACATTACAAAAAATACTACAGTAATTATTCCAAATAATACCCTATCCAAACAAACCAATAGTCATCGATGTGGGGGTAAAAAAAAATGTTATGCGGTCACACCATACTTTTTAAGACATTAGTGAAGCTTTGCTTTATGCCTAAATCTGGTGTCTTTATATTTTAATGTCTCCCTCGTACACTGCTGCTGCTGCTCTTCTTTCGGTTACTGTAGTTTAGTTGACATTATTGCTCCCCCAACGAGAGCCGCCATAATTTATTTATTTATAATAATAATTATGTACAGAGCAGAGTTATTGCTACTAGCAATACGCCCCCACCAGTCACTGATTGTGGCCACATTCTCCTTTCTAGACTGTGATAGTACTCTACTATTCTATGATTAGGACATATATATAGATATTCAGTGAAGAGGGGAGGGACCAGTTTCCGCTTGCAATATTTGTCCATGGAATTGTCTCTTTCTTGGGGGGTATATAGATATATTTTTTTGTTGGAGGGGGATGTAGTTTAATTCAAAAAGAATTAATGTTGTTAATTCTTATTTCAGCTATCAAGTTGATTGAGCCCGTTAAGTAATACTCCTGCTAAGAATAGATTAAAATTGATGCCCAGCCCAGGACTAAGAGCTATTATGCCACAACAGTAATGATACACAACGGAACAATTTGTGGGTCTAACACTGTACTTCTACTCATAGTTATTAAACCCAACTCAGAGAGTAATCCGATGAAAGAGGTGGATCAACGGATTATTGGTTCAATCAGTGAGTCACTACATATATTTAAATATTATGTTTTATAATTTTTTCTCTTTTGCAATAACTAGAACAAACATATAGGACCGGGTCGGGTTTAATAACTATGCTTCTACTAATGGTTGTCCGACTCTTTTTTTTTTGTTTCACAAAAAGGAAAAAAAAAGCCGTCCAACCCTACGTGTATTCTCGTAGGAGTAGTTGCTGTCTAGAGCACTCATTATTATAAACTAAAACAGTTTACGTCTGTTTATCCATCATCATATGCATTTCTTTTTTAAAATTTTTTTAATAAACAAGGGATGTGATTTAAAAAAATTTTTAAAAAAAAATTAGAACTCTAATTTTTAGAATCTCAACTTTAGCTAATTAAACTATTATTCATCATATGCAGTTTGAAACATGTTTGCCTCTGAAGTTTGAGCCTCTCACCCACGTGCAACAGTGCAAGCACAGGGGAGTATGTCAAGAAAAGTTTGGACATTTCCTTCCTTTTTCTTTTTTCTGAAGTTTTGATCCATCCTTTGGTTTCTCATTTCTGGATGCACAGCTGTGCGAGTACGAGATTAAAGGCGCAAAAAAGGCCAAAAAAAAAAAGGCAAAAAGGTTCTGAGGGAAAGTAATGTCATTATCACCAAAATTTGGCTTTTTGGCGAGTTGGTTTACAACCCCCCACCCCCTTCTAATTGGCTTTGCATTTTGTCAAGAGATTACGCAGTAGTATCACCCAGGATCTTCCAAAGCCGCATAGAAAAGGCATATATATATATATTATATATATATGTTATTGTTATTATTATTTTGAATCTTTTGATTTACGGTTTAGACCGCAGCTCTACTTTGGTTAATGGTATTCTAGTTCTTGATGCTAATACTTTTCATACAACATTTGAAATGGAACAGCATTAACAAGGAAACAAGAAAACAGGCGAAAGGACCACATCATCTTACTACAACATGAACATGGACAGACACTTCAATGGATCTGATCTATCCAGTAGCGAACCATTCCGTGACTTCTCACAATTTCGTACGTGGACACTTGTACATCTATGGTGGAAAGTTCACTTTTCTGGCATTATTCCAATCTTTTCTATCTTTAGCGAAGATGCATTTGATCGAGGGCGTTAAAGTCTCGGGGCTACAAGACTCCTTCCTGGCTCCTTTCTCGTCCATTGACAAGACTACTGGAATTCTTCTTTCATCACTCTTCCCACCAACTCATTCATTATGTGGTTAATGTCGTTGTTAGATAATTATCGCGCCACTACTCGGAAGAACAGAAGAAAGAAGCTGCGAGCTTGTGACGTACAAATCCACAACTTCTTTTTTTTTTTTTTTCCTTTTCCTTTTGAGATGATTTTGTTTTGGTTAGGGGGGTGTTTATTGATGGAATGAATAAGAAAAGAGATGCCTGCCATGAATACTACAACCAATAGTCCCACTCTCTACTACTCTCCAAAATCGTCCTGCGTGAACGGTGGGGCAGAGGATAAAACCTCACTACCAAGAAACTTTTTTTCGTTTGGCTTTCAACATCCTAGACTCTCTCTAGAGGATGATAGGCAGCACCTGCAGGCGAAGAGGGATTGGTCATTGGCCATTGATGGCTTCAATTTCTTGATCCGTAGTTGACATTAGAAAGGGCATGGTGGTCCAGCTCCAGGATTTCCACACCCAACCAACCAGCACGGTGGTCCCGTTAAGCCAGCACTGGAGTTAAAAACAGTAAATTGCTTTATCTGGTGACAAGTAAAATACTCATCGTACTAACGCTTGCGCATGCTATGAACCAGTAAATTCTACTTGGCCCATAAAGCCACGTCGCTTCAAAGTTGAAATGACGATGGGTTAATTAAGCCCATAAACTTATAGAGTTTAAAGTTGAGCTGAGCCATAACACTCCAAAAACAAACTTAAATGCTTAATGCGCATCGTTTCTTGAAAATTGACTCTGCTTTTGTCTCAGACAAAGGTCGTTCTCTCTCCAGGCTTCCAGAAAACCGCCATAGTGGTGAAGTCGTGAGTCACCGGATGATGGTGATGTTGGCAATGAAGGGCCCCCCGGCAAATTTGCTCTAGTGAAGGGGTAATCATTCAACCAAGTTCTTCCAAAATTCCATGGATAATCTTATGTTGCTGGGTGAGATGAGCACCGTAGTTAGGCGTATGGACGGGAACTGACTTGAATATCATGAAACAAAAACATTTTACAGAATGTAGTTCTAATTTCATTTAATGGAGAACCAAACACATCTTAAATCAATTACGCATCCGATCTACATAACCGACTAGTTTATAGCTCCGCGGATCGAATATCAGCAATGGTGGATTGGATGCGGATCCGATCAACAGTTTTTTGGGCTTTTTCTGCACAGCCCTTGGACTAGGAGATGATTCGATCCCAAGAATTGCTGAGTTCAGACTCGCCTTTTGCAATAGCTGGACTCGTTCACAAGAGAAAATGGTGATCTTGGAACCATTCAACATTTCAACTAGAGATTTTTCGAAGGCAGCAAAATATTAGGATCAATTTTCTATACAGTGTATACATTTTCACCGTTAGATGTATAATACATAATTTTAATTTGAACGTGAAACCCAAATTTTACTTGCATATGTGGAATAGTGTATTAAATTCTCAGTAAGTAATATTATAAGATTAATTCAAAAAATTAACCAACTGATTTGGTCAACAAAGTGTCATATCCACAATTACAGCAAAAAATTTACATCTAGACCAGTTAGCTAGTTAGGTAACATGTTCGCTGTAGCTACATTAGGAGCCGAAACAAAAAGCAGCAGGCTGATAATAAGAAATTAAATACTTGTAAATTTCAATCCACTCTGGTTAAGGGGTTGGGCTTGGGCATCGTACAAGTATAACAAAACTAAGTTGCTTTAGATGAACACCCAGCGCAGCCCACCCAACAATTGTTATTTCTCTATAGAGAGGGAAGGAAAATTTACATAAGAAACATTCGATTTAATTACCTTTCCACTCTATGCCTTGTGTCAACGTTATTAGATGGTAAGGTGGCAGAAATTATAAATTGGAGATATTTAACTTAAGACCTCCCAGTTATCAAAAAAATTAGACTCTTAAATTATAGATAAAAACATAACTGATACGTGATATCGTCATTCTCTAATCCAAACAATATTTTCAATGTTTTCTTTCTTTTCCTTTCATATTTAATCCTAACAAGATAGATGAGGTTTGCTTTCCTTTAATCTCATTACCTTCTTTATCACTAGAGTCTTTTCCTTTCCTTCAATCCAAACGGCGCCTTAGACACTATGTACATAAGATACACAGCAAAAACCGGTTTTGAAGTTCAAACCCAGTTTCGGGCAAAACAAATCCTCTACCGGTGCCAATTTTCTTGAGCGCGAGTTACCTTTAAATGACCCACAAAAGTATCAGTGTTCATCAAGCGAAAGAGGTCGCCAACCTGGGAACTTCTCAAACCTGTTTTTGTAATGATCCTATGAAATATGTCCCAGGTAGGAATCAGACACGTTGTAAGATCCGATGCCGGATAATATCTCATCTCCAGTAGGGAGGTTTTCAATGGGGATGACGAACATGTGTGGGGCTAAACCTCCAAAACCGGAACAAGGGGGCAAGGAAACTGTATGCGTGCTCCAGGAGTCACCATCTTCGTCACCTAATAATGCAATAGTTTCCCGGCCACCTCGACATGACAGAGCAAGGCGTCTTGAGAGTTGTACAAGGTACAAACCAAAAAATTGTGGGATGTTTTGGGGGGCGTAATCAATCTAAACTATTCCCTGTTGAGATCAAAAAATAAAGAGTATTAGTGGTGGGCCATTTCGACACGGCCGAACAGTTGTCAAAAAATCGTTCAGGCCGATTTTGTGCATTTTTCACAAGATGTGATTTGCATTGCACACGGTATAATTCATTCTCAACAATGCGTAATTATAGAACAAAATTTTGTGAATTCCACATGTGATGTGAAAATAATGTACAAAATGTAATATGCATTTTACATTTTTTTTGACCAAATTTTGACCATGAACCTTCATGAATGGTTGTTTCTGTTCCTGCCCCCTACTACGGGCCCTTTCAATTATTCATCATCCAATTCAAGAACCCATTAGTTGAAAGGCTCTAAGTTTAATTGTATTCACCATAGATTCAACGGCGGCTAGTTTCCTCCACAAAGAATCACATCACGGCCTAGGGTAAGCATCTCGAATTGTTGAAAACCGTAACTAAAACTCAAAAGTGTGATCACGAGCAGAATGCTTGTTGAACATGATATTCCTTAATTTTAGCAACTAATTGTATGACTTATTGGCAGGATCATATCCCAGATAACACTTTTAGTCAGTTGGAAAATCGACGGGAGGAGGCCTAATTGATTGTCCCGTGCAAGCATTGGTTATTAGACCACTTCTCTTAAACACAAACCAACCAATCCATCAATTACGTCAATAAATCCCATGAAGTGACAGGAGGCGTAGCACCTTCGATCGGCAGGAAAGGGGAGGGGGGTTCGGATTCCTGAATAGGAGGAGGAAATTAACGCTGACCAATTTCAGGTCGAATGTTTTTGGCTACAGACACATACGTCTCAAAGAAGCTAGGAATCTGAATGATTGAGCGCCAACCTTTCATAAGCACTTGTACATTATCCTGTTTGAATTGCTATTTTCTAAATTTTTTTAGAAATGTGTAGTGTATTAATTCGAATATATGTAAACTAAAAAGATGATTGAAAAATGTGTTTAATAAAAATATAAAAATTTCAGATAAGAATTGTAATCTAAACAAAGAATCAAATCCTCGGAGACACGAATGAATCAATAGAAAAGAATGCTCACCGGGGAAAAGGCTCTCAAACTCACTCAGTTACTGGCATATGTTATTGACCAATTCAGGTGAAACCTTACACTTTGAGTAGACCTGATTTTCAAACATCCAGTGACCTAAATTGTACCACACTATTTCACTTAAGTTGTACATGTGAGAACCCAAAAATTTTCACATTTTCCCAATATTATTTTATTTCTTTGCCTACATTTTATACTGTCCTTTAAAATATTAAATTCTATACATTTTATAAGTAAGTACAGTTTTTATATTATTTTCCTGATATAAGTTAGTGTACGTTATTTTGAAGTGCATCATTGGTTTGTGGGACCTGCTAGTGCGATAAAATTTTGACGAATAGGTGATGAGGTATTAAGTGTTATTATTTTCCAAGGTGCTAGGAGATGATTAGAGGTTAGTTAGATAGATGAATCATTGGAGAAAGAAGATAAGATTTAAGCATTCAAAGTGCCACGTGTCTGCGAACCGATTGGAAGTTGGACTTTTAACCAAGGATATTAACTTTACTAAAACTAAATTTTGACCCAATTTTCTTCCATTTTCATCCTTCTTGGCCAGCCCTCTTGAGGAGAAAAACAAGAGAGACTTCTTCAATTTCTAGCTTCCAACCTTGCTCAAATCTTGGAATTTAGCCAACTAAATTGGAATCTACTCCATACAAGTGATTACTAAGAAGACTAAAGGGCTTTGGTGGGAGTTGTTTTGGAGGAGGAAAGGACTAAGCTACCATTTTCTTTGAGGTTTTAAGGTTAATTTGCTAAGAACATCTCTCTTTGCTTCTAATAGATGTAGATTAGTGGCTTGTGATTGCCACTTTGGTAGTTTTATGCAATATTTCTTGGTTAGAAGTGGTGAGATGTGGATTTTCAATTTTCTTAGTGAATTTTTCTGCCCATATGTGATGATTAATGGTTGGCCATGTTTTACTAGATTTGATATATGAAAAATCTAGTGTTTTGGTGTTAGTTTCTTTGCCTAAAGAAATTTCAGTTTTAGGGTTTCAAGTTGAGCATGATTAGGGTTTCTAATTAGGGCTTTATTGTGGTTGGTTGTGAAGCTACCAATTGGTTGTATTTTAAGGGTGTTTAATAGCCTAGTATATGTATGTGCAATTGTGGTTGATAGTTATGAGATTGGTGGTTGGTTGTAGCATGGAAAAGTAAAGGAAAACAAGGGAAGTGCTGCTGAAATTTTCGCAGGAATCCTTGAGCAGTTTTGGAAAATTTGATATATCTTGTTGTAGAAATATCGGAATTAAGTTCCGTTTATTGTGTTTTAAACTAGATTCATAGAGCTATAAACCGTGAAAATTTCAGACCCTAGTTCTGTCTGTGTGATTTATGGTGATTTTCCAAAGTTGACTGAAATTACATACCTGTTCTGTCTTTGACTGGATGAAGCAGCGACTTGAGGCTCAAATTTGACAGACTTGTGGTATGAATTTTATAAATGTGTCTTCTGAGAAATTGTACTCCTTTGAGTCTATTTTCTGACGGTATAAAGTTTATCATTTTTCGACTTAAGAATCTTGAGATATGATTTTTCAAATGGTGGTGCGTAAAACTGGAAAATCCTGTTTTCCTATAATTATTCTTACTTTCATTTTGCACATTAAGTTTGGAATTAGTAAATTATTGTAGGCATGGTTTTTGGTAGAAGTGAAGGGTTTTGGGGTCATTCACGTCCTTAGGACCAACCGTTACCTTTTACTCCAAAGCCACATTTTATCTCTTTGTACTAGTAGTTATTCGGATTTTCTCACCAAAAATTTTGATGGTTAAACCGTAATATTTTCTCATGGTTACTCTTAGAGTTCCTTGGTGATTGAGGGGGTTATCCGGAAGGAAATTTTGGACGTTATTTTGCATATATAGGTGAGTGTTCTATATACGTTCTGTTTCAAATGATTATGTGAATTATTGTGACTATTTGGATTGTTGCTTTAATAAGTGATTGTTTGATTAAATGTTAAATGTTCTCAATGAATGCTAAAAATGATTTTTGCTAGGCGAGTGTGTACTTTACTCGACCTACACACTCGCCCTAAACGAACGTGAAATTTTCAATGATTGAATGATTAAATGTTACTTGTGCATGAATGTAAGCCTTTTGGCTGAACTGGGCCCTTGCCCTTCATTGCCGGTCGACTCGAGTCAGAAGCGGATTCGGTCGGGCGACTAGTGATCCTGGGTTAATGTTTGGTATACTCGATTATGACCACGTAGTCTGGTGAAGACTGGCCATTGAATTGGCCAGAAGGGGGAAATGATATGAATGAACGAATGACACGAACAATGAAGGAGTTTTCACTTACAAACATGTTTTTAATGATTGGAGGAATAAGGAAAATGGTTGGCGAATGAATGAACGAATGGCTCCACGTGAGCATGTATCCTTTTACTGAGTATGTTATCATTACTTTATATTGTAAATGTTTTCTGGATTATTTGTTATTACCTGATTAATGCCCTTGTTTTAATTACTTGGTTATGTATATGGAATCTCGCTGGACTTTTAGCTCATTCCGTTAGTTTTGTTTTCCTTACAGGGGATACGAGTAAGGGTGTGAGACATGTACAGACTAGCTTGGTCTAGTTCTTTTGAATTTTGCGTTTGCACTCGCTCTAGTACTTGGTTAGGATTGGATGTATCGAGAATTCAAAGTTTTTGTTATATTTGGGACTGTATATTTGATTGAAATTGGAATGAATGTAAGTATGCGTTTCAAGTTTAGGAATTGTTATGTCGCTTCCTCGAGGATATATCTTATTTTGTTTGATGAGAGTGAACGAGTCCTGGCGAGAGTTGGGCAGGCGGTCCGCCGAACCCTTTGGTTCGTCTTAGGGGAAGGTGGGGCTGTCACAGTACAGCACAATTTAACCCATTGAATTTTTGAAAGAGAAATTTGTCAAATTGGTCCCTAATATTTTCACAAATTTTTTTTTAATCTCTAACATTTAAAATTAGTCAGAATAGTTCTTAACATATAAATTATGAGTCAGTTTGGTCATAATGCTCGTATTTACTCTTTTTTCCGGCTAAAAATAGCACACCGGCATAATTTCAAGGGCAAAATTGAAAACATTCGTTAATCCATTATTTTGCATCTCTCAAACTCTTCCACCACTTCTTCAATTGGTTCTCAGCCTACTGCTACTTCATAATTTCTTCTTCTTGTTTATTCTTGAATTCCAGCTGCAGTTTCCATTCTTCTTTTTGCTTAAATCCCAGTTCCCAATTTATATTTTCATATTTTGTGGTGGTGTAGAAAAGAGCTGAGGAAAAAAGTGAATCATCATCATCTTGCCAGAAGAGTTTGAGGGATGAGTAGGCTGAGAACTGGGATTTGTATTTCCAATAAAAATTCCTCTATCTCCAAATCTCCTAACGTCAGTGGCAAAAAATGTATGAAATCCAAAACAGCTCTTTAACTGCATGCAATGACAGAAAAATCTCATGAACAACAAAGATCAAACGCGTATAAATAATTTAATACAGGTGAAATTGCAATAAATTAAATGGATATATGAAAGCATATCACAGAGGAAAATAGTACCTTGTTAAGGTCAAGAGCTTTAAAAGCCTCTTCTGCTTTTTCCAACCTCTCTTTCTCTTTAGACAAATTATCTCGAGCTAATTTATTAAAGAAGCCCAAGATGGGATTATCACTTGTTTCCCAATTAAGCTCCTTCAGCTTCCTATCAATCCTCTTTTTTTCTAAATTTATAGCAGCCTCAATAGATGGATTCCACATGAACTTCTTGAAGTCCTCATACTTTTCTAGTCCAATTCTTGCAGCTTCTCTTTCTCTTCCTTCTCCGCATCGGATTCAGCCTCAGGTTTGGACTCAGTTCCACTTACTCCGCTCTCTCCACTTAACTCACCTTCCAAACTCAAATCTTTCTTCTGGGGTTCCTCATTTTTAGGCTCTTCTGATACCACAGCTACTGAAGAAGATGATGATGATGATTCACTTTTTTCCTCAGCTTTGACATAAAAATATGAAAATACAAATTGGGAACTGGGATTTAAGTAGGTTGAGAACCAATTGAAGAAGCGGTGGAAGAGTTTGAGGGATGCAAAATTATGAATTAACGAATGTTTCTGATTTTGCCCTTGAAATTATGCCGGTACTATTTTTAGCCAGAAAAAGAGCAAATACGAGCATTAGGACCAAACTAGCTCATAATTTATATGTTAGGAACTATTCTGGTTGATTTTAAATATTAGGAACTAAAAATTTTTTTTGTGAAAATATTAGGGACCAATTTAGCAAATTTCCTTTTTTGAAAATCAAATTTATCCAAATTTTGACCTTTAAATGATACACAACCAACCAGACCTCGTAGCTATACGTGCCTGGATCGAGAAGTTGACTATAAATACAAATCAGACTTTGTCTTAATCCACTTTGCCAAGTGAGTCTATGAGACAAGTTTTCATTAATTATCAACATGAGATAATCTATAAGCCAACTAGTAAAGTACACTTGATACTGTTATATCCATGAAGTGTGTAAAAATTAAAACTTTAAATTAAAATTTTATACAATTATCATTCAATCAAAATTAACAATACATACACTAATAATTATAAAAAGAATTAATCCTTCATTTTACTATTATTATAAAAAAGATTAATCCTTCTTTTTAAAGCAATTTTACTATCATTATAAAAAAGATCAAATTGTTCTATTAAGCCTTACTATAATATTTGGGCACAAAGTTCAATGTCATTGAGACGTCCAAAATTATCCAAATCTATCATATTTCTCTGTAATCTGGGTCCAGTCCCGCCCCCAAAGAAAAAATATAGGAATCGTCTATAGGATTTTGCCACGTAACCCAATTATTCCCAAAATTAAAAAAGGGGAAAAAATTCGCTATCATACAGTTTCAAAGGCAGATCACGAATTCAAAACTAGTTACAGCAACATATCTACAGTTCCATCTCAAAACTGAATCTACATCATCTCTGACAAAAAAATTTAAAATAAAATAAAGAAAGAAATGAGCAGAAGCGAATCAATCGAATCTCCCGTCCCTAGACTTGGGAAAACCATCATCAGAACTGGACCCACAAGAGCCATCTGCTTTCTCCATTTCCTCCTCCAGGTTATCTCTGTCAATGCATCTTTTAAGGACAAATCTATCAGATGACGACACAAAGCCTATAGCTGCCACGCTACTTGTCATTGCATCGATGTCCCTTGTTCCGCTGTAAAGACCCCTGCTCCCAACTGAGAGAATGTTTTCCATCTGATTACCATCTGTCAAAACCGAAGGCAACACACCCATCATCAATGACGGGCTGGGCTGATTAGAACTGTTAATAAGCATGCGGAGCGTCTCCCTTGCACTCTTTTCCACCATAGAATCTGCTTCAGGAACGAGTGGACTCGCCAGATTTGGACACAGTGGTGGAATAGCAGTAGAAATAGCAGGGCCAGCACTTACTAAATAACCTTGGCCAGAGGAGCACACATCAATTACAGGAATGTGAACGATCGGGTCACACATCAAGGGTGTAAAGGTAGGGATCTGCTGCGAAGCAGGAATAGACAATGGCAACCTAACCAACGGCTCTGGCAGAAGAGGGGGGAAATCTAAAGGAACAACATCTGCCAGGTTAAGAGGTGGCTTCGATGCCAAAAGGCCAGATGACCTAGTAACTTGTAACAAAGTTGGTAGAGACACCAAGTCAGATGATGTTGTAGAACACTGTAAACTCTCTGTGGCACATTGCCGAGTTGATGCAACAGGAGGGCACCAGCAATAAAGAGGAGAGGAAAGAGAAGAACCCATGGAAGAAACTTGGTTTGACGAGCCAAGATCATTATCCTCACGAAGAGGTACCAACTCCAGACGAGTGGATGGAGGGAATAGACGAGTTTCAGTTGCTTCTTCAAGTTTATCCTCAGCGTGGTTTAAACTAGGAGCAATTGGGCCACTGGCAGATGGCATCGCAGCTAGATTGTCAATGCATGATAAATAGCTGTCACCACGTCGCCGCAACCTTTCCCTGGAAACACTTCTCAAGGACGCTAGGTTCCTTGCTACACCTTCTTTAAAGGAACTAGGCCTAGGGCTGAGACTACCCTGATAGAGTGGGCTGGTCTTTGATCCTTGACCTAAACTCTGCCTGGAACGAGACGGCTTTGAAGATCCTACCGGCGATTGAACATTAAGTTCAGAAGTTTCAACTGAGGTATCTAGAGATGAGGTTAACGAAACAGCAGGAATCCCACAAGCATTAGTCAACGTTGGTACAACCAGATAAGCTCGAAGATGAATTGCAAAACTCTCCAGGCGTGATTCGCTAATTCCAGTTAACTCAGCCAGACAAGGTTTTCTTTTCAACAGATCCTTCATCTATACGAGGATAAGAACAAATCTAATTAGTACTGATGCTAATGCATGCATGTTTAATTTGTGCTAAGAACACCAACCTTTCTGAGCAATTCAATCCCCAGAAGTCTAGACTTTTCAGAACACCAAAAGTAAAAGATCTCATCACTGGGGATCTTTACATAGAAAGTACGTCCAGACTTATCAGCTAAGATCTCTTCAATTTCCACAGCAGAACACTGAGTCTCAGATGTCAAGGTTACAAGTCGCTCTGGCAAACCATCATCTCCAATAAATGAGATGCGCAAGTCAGATGTTGGCAAAAGTGTGAGATTCAAATTTCCCCTAAATGGCAAAAAGAAATGCTGTAGTTCAGTAAACAGAAAAAATACAACCCCCCCGAAGTAACCTAGCAGAATAGACCTGACTTCACAACTTATACATATATTTTTTTTTTTTAAAAAAAAAAAGCTATCATAGAAGATCTCCCTACGGATCAATCAATGCGCAGCTCTAGATTCCCTCACTGACACGCACACATTTATGTACATACACGTGGATGCACTATAAGAGTGTATGACATAAATACAAATATAAATTTACATCTGTGTGTTCTGCCACCTAGACTCAGCTACATAATCTCTCTTCCTTGTTCAAATCCTAATTCCATTTGGCAAAGAATCAATTGGGAGGGACCAAACTTCAATTTGGTAGAGCAACCTGATTTGTGTGCCAATATAGTAAAAAAAAAAAAAACCATAAACACCAGGAAACGATGTTTGCATCGACCTCATACGTGGATAAGAGTCAAATTACCATTAATAGTTCAAGTAGGAAAAAATGAAATAATTTCCACAAATTATAATTTTCCAAGAGATGATGAGCTGCATAATCGTGATCCTAAATATTATTACCATTCTTTTTTTCATTGAAATCCCTATTCTACATATAAAGCAATCAGCACCTAAATTGCTAGGCTGACCAATTAATGGACAAGATTATGACACTTAGCCACCATTGTCTAACTGAAATTGGTAAAATAGTTGCCAGCATGCATTGGCAGGAAAACTGCCAAGTAGATTTAACCTAGGGTTAAGATAAATGAAAAGTATAAAACAAATAGAAACCAATGTCTTCAGCTAAAGAACTTGATCCTAGATCCTTGCAGAGGCATTTTAATTTTGCATTGATAATAGATAGCAATGCATATATAGAACAAGAAAATAATCATACTAACTCAGAGAGACTAGCAAATAGAAATGATCAAGAAAATCAAATTGCCCAAGATAAATACACAATATAGGAGCATGAAGCTACCTTTACTTCTTCTTAATTCAGAGATCATAATAGTATACGTCCACTTTCCCTACAAGTCAAAAGATATATTTATTTGGAAGGATGAACATCGACACCATTAATAATTTTAAAAAACAGCTTCCAACACTACATTCACTCAAGTCACCCACCAGAGTACAATTATCCATGACAGGTAATTCCTTTATACAAGAAGGAAAGTCAGTTTAACCAATACTAACATCAACTAAATTTTGGGACAGGAATAGAGCAATACGGTCCACAAAAACATGGCAGATAATTATGCCATGAGCATTTGGATGTATGGCAAGCATACCAATGAGTGATGTTAGAAAGATTTAAAAAAAAAAAGTCATGCATAAAGACATCAGCATAAATAGATCCACAGTCAGACAACTTAAACACTATGATAACAATGACCTCACGCACCCAACAACAAAAATTTATCAAATTAAAAGGAAAGGATCTACCACCTCCATTCCAAACCCATGTAATAGAAAATATTCAAAACACCAACCTCCATGGTGTCGTCACACGTCAAAATGCACCTCCTAGCTATGAACAGTCTCATATCAAGATGGGTAGTCTAAGATAGAATCCAGCATGAAGTACCGATCAAGTGATGATTAAGATGCGTCTGCAATTCATGTACAAGACACTCAAAATATAAACCCTAAACAAGTTTAGGGACAGAATAATGACAGTTTTCCTAGAAAAGTTTATTCCTATGGAAGCCCCAGACGGTACAACATATGCATCTAAATACATACAAAACAAAATCAGGCAGTTCTCATTAGAATTCAACTGAAAGGACAGCACACTAAATCTTAAATTGTTAAATTCAAACAAGAAAATTCAGCAATACGATAAATTCAAGCAATATGAAACAATGATAGATTTAAACAAGAACATTCAACAGGTAAGCGGACAAAATGACAAGTCAGAAAAAGGGTATCAGCACCATTACACTTTACATCCTCCAGCAGGAGTAGATACTAGAGAACAACCAAAGAAAGTATATTAAAAACTTAACAAGGAATGCTAAAATTGTCAAGATCACCACCAAAAAATGTCAGATAAAAGCTAGTAAAGAGTAAAAGCATCAGACCAATGGACCTCGTGGGGAAGCTAATAATATGACACCGAAAACAGAAAGTTATGCTATCTGTTTTCAAGGCTCGTGCATTAATCAGAACTTCAATTAAAAAACTTCTACAAAATGAACTCCAGAAACGATAAAGACGCAACACATTAACACCACTCTTAATTTCTTTCAACCCAAAATTTCACATACCACACCTTGAACATTTCAGAGTGCAGAAACCCAACCATCTAGTGCTATAGAACATACCCTGAAAAGCAGCCACAATAGCAAACTAAACCCACTCAAACTTGTAAAATGGGAATTCTACTCCCATCCCTAATACCACAAACCAGAATCTCTTATCATCTTTAATAGAAAGGTCCTGATCTCATTTAGAAAAGCAAGATATCCTTTTCATCATCTCAATGATACTGGACAAAACAAAAGTATATGTTATGAGCTTTACCTGGTTATAACAGCAAATTGAAATTAACAAGATTTTCAAAAGTTTAATTGCTCAACTTGTACCTAGACACTAAAACATAACTAGCACAAGCAAAAATGAAGCTAAGCAATCACATAGCACACATCACTAGAATCCATCTGGGGGTGTAAAAATCGCCACTACCTTGTAGCAGTTGGACAAAAAAGGCTCCCTATCTTGTTGATCCTTCCAACGCGAACAGAAACAAGGGGGGCACACAAGCACCTCGCTAGCATGCCAACCTCTGATGGCTCAAAATGCTGTAATATAAACATAATAAGGCTGTGTTAATGAAACAACAAAGTAAAAGCATTATTACACAAAACTACAAGCATCAAGCATAACAGCATATTATAACCTGGGCACTATCAATCTGACACCACCAAAATGTCAGTTCCAAAGAGTAACTCCAAATCCAAGACTTGTCACTATACTAGGCTCTATTGGGTACCTAAATCGCTTACCCACAAATAATTATGCAAATTTGGTTCCTCTATTCATGCTGAAATAATGAAGTTAAAGCATTATTAAACTGGAAGCATCATTGACAACAGGCACAGCATATTACAAATCGAGCAATCTAAAGATGACATCACCAAACTTCCAGTTCCATTCAAAGAGTGACTCAAATCCACAACTTGTCACTAAGATCGGTTATATTGGGTATTTAAGTCATTTATACGGAAATCATAATGCAAATACTTCTTCCTGGTCGTGCTGATCATCAAGCTAAACAAGTTTCTTAAGCGAAACCCCTTATCAACTGTAAATGAATGAAAGCCTAAAGAACCAAAAACCAGCAAAACTAGGCTAACATATCAGAAGAAAGAAAATTGGGAATTGGAATTTATCTTCCAAAGAGAACATTAAAAACCATGAGCGAACAAAATCGCACCAAAAACTAGTAATCAATGAAACTAGATTACCAGAACCAGCGAAATTTTGAGTAATCAGATGCAAGGTAGCATTAAATCTTTGCAAACTAATCATTATCAGACCACAAAAACTTATTAACACGAATATTTTTGTAAAATTACCTGGGTCAACTGAGCAAGCAAGCGATCTTCAGCCGCACCGGTGGAGGCATTCAGCTTGAGCAACGGCTTCAGCCTCTCGTCAGCGCGACAAGCACCGATAACCTGCACATCTAGCGCGCGAAGCCACTGCACAAGATTATCGACTCTATCGCTTTGCTGGAGCAGTAAATTCCCGCCCTCCTCCTCCAAGATCTCCGTCGTCACCTCCGAACCTCGCGAAATCGAAGAACTCGGCCGCAATACACTAGACGAAGCATTAAGGGTTGATGTTGAATCATCGGAACAACCGCTGCCGCCATTGGATCGATCGGTGCGATCCTCTGCATCGTTCATCTTCCGATCGTTCATCGATTGGCTTTTTCCCGAGTTATCCATTTTAATAAACTTCCGAATAGTCACGAACAAAAAAATCCTCGATCGGTACCAAACCCTAAGCCAATTTTCCTGAATTGCCGGCGAATTTGATATAAAATCTTTTAAAAAGTATAGATACTATCAATGATTTAATTCGCCGCTCCGATATCCAAACGATTAAGAGCAGCAAATGGGATGAGATGGTACGGAGAGACGCTTATATAGGGAGGACGGGGGACCCCCGGACTTGAATAATTTTACTGAAATGCAATCAAAGGTGACTTTGGAGTCCGGGGTCTATTTGCTGTGGGCAATCATGAGTGGGTGACGACGTCAGCTGATGTATGGATTTGGGTGGAGGTGGGATCCACCTTTCGACCAATGGGGGTGAAGATCGCAGTTCCAGGTCATCGACACCGTTCGCTGGTTGGTTGGTTTGAATATGAATATTGTCCAGCGCGAATTGTCCTGTTTATCTTCATCCACACAAAAATAGCTAAATAAATAAAGCAACGGAATTACCCTAATAAATGAGAGATGTGATAATGACTGAAGGGGCTAGTAATCTTTAATCATAAATGAGGGTGTTTATTAAACTAAAAACCTGGCTTATGTTGAGAAATATCTACTCGAGTTGTGTCGGCCTTATAATTGCAGAGCAACACGGTGAAATCGCACCGCTTACACGAGGTTCACTCCAGTCGACTTATGCTATTTGCATGTTTCGTACGACACTTTTTTTCGCTTGTCGGCCTGATTTTTTCCTCTTTTTTTTTTTGGCCTTTTTAGCGTAAGTAGCATGTTTAGAATTTGACATTTCTCACTTGACCTCTCTTCTTGGATACTAGTATTATCTTCCCTCCCCCTAACCCATTTTCCTTTTTCTTTTTCTTTTTTTTTTATCTACAAATTTGTGATTCTTGATAATGAACTTCTTAAAATAGAAATAGCTCGTGTTTTGCAATTGTCACGTGAGATTTTTTTCCACCCAATATAGTCGAAATGGTTAGCTGTCTGTAATGTGTGTGAGAATAAGTAATTGCAAGCTATGAAGAAGTAATTAACAACCTCATGGTAATAGGTGATCTAAAATAAATACTATTAACTACTAACAATACCGGTGGTCTAACATAATTTAAGAAAATAAGTTATATTTTCTAATTGAATGGTACGGAGAAAGGAGTACAAGTAAGAGGTCTGAATTTCAGATTTTTCATTTATATTATTTAAAAAAAGAGGTCCTCCTTTATATTTGATTCCACGTGAATGTTGAAT
This sequence comes from Coffea humblotiana, assembly GCA_023065735.1. Lineage (NCBI taxonomy): Eukaryota > Viridiplantae > Streptophyta > Magnoliopsida > Gentianales > Rubiaceae > Coffea > Coffea humblotiana. The sequence goes on along the minus strand of CM041209.1, from coordinate 5,119,439 downwards.
TATTACCGAGTCCAAATTACTTTCCACCGTTTCTGCCGCCACTCATGTTTGCATTGCCTAAGATAAAGCGGCTCGCGTAATCGAACGGACCTTTACGTAGTTGCACATTGTCTTCTGTCTCCTAGCATGTTATGTCCGGAAATGATTTCCTTCATGTTCCAATAATTCAAAGCCCAAAAAGTTGGTACATAACAATTAACAGTATTGAGATCCTAAGGATGCAAACATTTTGTGCTGTTATTGTGTAAAATTACATTTATGTGGCGATTTTGTAAAGGATCAGAAAACATCTCATGAAGACAACCATGAAAAATGTCGATGGCAAAATTTATGCAGCACCAATAGGTAGGTACACACCATAACTTCTGCAGTTATTTTTATTTTTTTTCCAAATATGATAAATTCTATACTAAATCTACACCTACTTTGCACGAAGGGAAATGGTGGAATATAAAAGAATTCAATGAAAAATTCGGAGGAAACTGAATTACAGTCGAATCAGATAGGTGCTTTTGCACCCGCAAATGAAATTTCAGAAAATTCTAAACAAGAATGCAAGTCAAGGAATAACAGCTGCAGTTATGGACCCTAAGGATTTGTATAAACAGAGTATATGGTGCAAAAGAACTCACTAAGTCGACAAAATACCGAGAATATTGAATACGCCTAAGAATTTGTAAATAAAGGACAAAATCTACGCCAATGGAGAGTGAATATTTGCTATTGGTCACAGCATGAAAGATGTTTTTCAACCGTCATGTACAATACATTGTTAAAATGTTACATTTAAAATGAAAAGCCTTAAAAATTTTTATTAAAGGGAAACCACATACTTTTTTCTTATATATATATTTGATATTTTGTGTCGAACTGGAGTAAAGTGCAGTACAGTCAAGAAAGTTTGAAGCGTGCACAGAACACGTGACAGTAGCACGTGTGCTCACTAGAACCAAAAATCATCATATAGTTTTCTAGTAGTAGTATTTAATAAAAGCGTCCAGAGTCTTGGGAAAAGTAGTAGCGTGGGCTGGGCCTAGGGCGACGGGCAGATATCAGAAACAATAATCTGATTTGACAAACTCCGAAAATGCAAATGCAGTCCACATCCGACACGTTGTTATGGTCCAGGAATTAAGACGGACCGACACTCAGCCCCCCACTTAACGTAACATTGACAACCAACGGCCTGATTTAGTATATTCCGTCCAACCAAATAAAAGATAAGGTATATTCCCCTATTCTCATTTTTGGCAGCTGTGGAAAGTCATTCTTCCCTTTTTTTTTTTTGTTCGGCGCCTATTTTATTTTTGGGTTTGTTTTTCTTTGGTTCGTAAGTAGAGAGTTAGCGTTGTAAATATTAGTTGATCTCATGTTAGGCTCAAGTTTAGCATGGAAATATTCTAGGAATAATTTCAAAAACCTCATCTAAGGTTTCTTATGGTGTCACCTCACATTTTCAAATTTTCAAAAATCTCACTTATTTCTCCTATTTTAAACTTTTTTTTATAATATTTGAAACCCATTTCAAAATATAATATTAAAAAGCTCATCCTGGGAGAGAGAATACAATTTCATTCCAAATTTTCTTTTTTTCTTGTGATTTCTTAGTTGCCATAACATGCCAAATTTATCTCTTAATTTTTGTAAATTGATCGATGTAGTTCTTTAATGAAAAATTAAAAGTTAATAACAAGATCGAAAAAATCTTTAATAGTTTTTGTGTAATCGGCTCAGACAAGAAATGATAAATTACTTAAAATTATGAATGATTTATAATACTCTTAAAAATAACATGTAATAACTTACAACCATGATCATACATTTTTTTGCACCAGTTTAAAAACAATACAAACAAATTTATATAATTTTTAGCATGTTGTATCTTTTTAATTTCCAACCATCGATTTGGACAAAAAATTAAAAAGTTTAAAAATGCAAACATTTTATTAAATTTCTTAAATTAACTCAAAATACATTATAGCAATATATATTTATATTTGTAACTTATAAAAACTTCAAATAAACAATCAAATATTAACTCTTGGCATTTAAAGAACACACTATAATTTGTCGAATTAGAGTCAACCTTCATACTTTTTTTTGTTTTTCATTTATTATTACAACAACAAAAGGACAAATTTTGGATGATATTATATTTACTATCTCAAAATGAATTTTTCAATATTATATTTTAAAATGGGTTGTAAATGATACAAAAAGCTTAAAAAAGGGACACAAGCGAGATTTTTCAAACCATCACAATTTATATCTGATCTAAACCATCACAATTTATACTCTTATGGATTATCAGCTAGCACTGTTTGGTTAACTATTTTTTATTTCAAATCATGAGCATTGCAAGTAGCCTGAGACAGAGAAAAGTGTTCAATGTAAAGGAAGGGCATCTTAAACAACTGATAATGGATAAGCCAGGATTGTATTATAAGTTCCATAAAGATGTCCAAAATTCAAGTCCTGACAAATTCATCAGTTGAATCATGAAAACCATATGGATTTCAACAGAACTGTTTTCTGCTCCGTTCACAAAACATATTTTGAATAGTCTTGTCTAAGCTCCATTAGCTTTTTTACAAGCACAATCTTTACCAACTTCATCTGTTTCATGTAAGAGTCACAGAACCAACTTCAGTCCCGGTGGATCGTATAGCTGATGAGCAATGTCACTTGCTCTTTTTACTTTCTCTAGTATACTCGTTTACTAGTCCCTCAACATCTTTCCAAAACAGGCCTTCCACCAAAACTCCATCCTTTGTGAACCTGCAACAACACACAAAAGAAACCTGAAAATTAGCAACTCGTGAAAATCCCAATTAAATTAGGGTTTTTTTTTTGGGGTTGGGGGGGAGATAGAGAGAGACCACTGGGTAACGCTCTTGGTAAATTCCACTTGAGGCTTTGCAGATATTGAATCAGGATCTGCGCTCACTATGGTAAGTGTGTACATATCAGAAAACCTTGGCAACTTGGAAGAGACAACTAGCCCAGTGCTACTAAAAGATTCCTGTGAATAAAAAAATTACAACTTCAAGGTGACTATCATCACAAAATATTACCGTTCAGTGGTCCTCTTAAAAAGAAAAGATCACCACATTAAGTTACAAGCCAATGAAAATATGACATTTTCACGAAAAGATAAAAGCTTTGTTGCAGCTAGCATTATTAAGGTTCATCAACCGCCAAGACTTTTCTCCCCACAGCAAAATTGGTAACCTACTCAAAGTACCATCACCTTTTTTTGCGTTTAAGATGTCATGTACCGCATTTACTGAACCTTCTCCATTAGGCAAAGAAAGAGGCTCATGCATAAATATGCAGGTTATGTCCCTGATGATCACGAAAGACTTGTCTACATGGGCAACAAGCCTTTGGCCTTTCATTTCATCAGGTTCTCTTACAACACATGCAACTGTTGTTTATGGTTATTAATCTACAAAAAAGGGAAAAAAAAAAACCTAGCACATTGCCTGGATCTTAGTTCTAAAAAGGAAGGTTCTTCATATGAGATTAAGACTAACCTCCATCACAATTAACAATGGCCTTGGGAAGATTTGGTAAATCCAACATCATGATTAGAAAAGTCATGGCACATAAGCAGAATAAATTCCTAAAAACATCGCAAGTAATACATTAAAGCTGAAAAGCATAAAAAAGTGGCATCCACTGCTCTCAGCCACTCCATTTTATCACACAAGGAAGATAATCAACAAACACGAGGAAGATTGCAAAAAGTAGTTAGATCCCCAGAATAAATTTGCTGAGCAACTTGACCCTCAACCATAAACAAAAATCCCAAACCCATAATGTTAGCAGCAATTTACTTAAGGACTTAGATCTAAAATTGGAAACTTAATCAAATAGCAAATGCTACAGAAAGCTCAAGTATTTGCTATCTTGTTAAAGATCACTAATGTGTAGATTTGCTACATGCCATTACAGATGAAAGAGTCTTAACTACAATTGGATAGTTGAAGCCTCATCAGAGGTGGTAAAGGCAATTATCTCTTCAGGTAACCCAAGTCCAACTAAAAAGTCAATTTGGAATGTAACCTACAAACCGTGCTCAATATGACTATTAGCCTGCCAGACCAAGACATCTACCCCTCTGAAGTCTGATTATACACTAAGAAGGACCCCAATATAGTTAAATCAGGCACAATTAGGATGCTAGTGGCATAAACATCAATAGAAAAAAGTGCAACAATGATCCATCAAGGTGCATGAACTCCATTCAAGTGCTATCTAAGCTAGTAGCAGAAGCAAACACTACAGAAAAAAGTTCTGCAAGTCATATTCACAACTTCCTAGGACCGAGAGCTTGAATCCAATACTTGGTGGCGTTCAGGCATAAAAAGTTAGTACTCTACATGCTTCATTAAACATAGGCACAAAAAACCACGCACAGCAGAAGCTATTTTAACACATAAAAAAATATATGGGAAAAGGAGGAGAATAAACACAAACGAATACTCAATAATTATATTAACTCAAAACTTAACAAAAAACACAACTCCACTCTAGCAGTACCAGTAGTTTATATATACTAATCAGTTTCCTAAATATCAAAATCCAACAATAGAAAACAAATCAGACTCGGACTTCAACCACCTAAAGAAGACTAATTTGACTTCGACATGGATAACTTTTTTAACCGACACAAGAAGTCCAGGAAACTAACTAATGTAATAGTACTTTAACAATTAGGTAACTAACTTTAAAATAGCTTGGCTCAATTTCCATCAAATAATTTAAAAAGATAAACTATATAAAAATAGGATGTCAGAGTCAGCAAACACTTTGAATAGTATAAGAAGGACAGTAAAGAAAGTATCAACTTGTGATATGTTCTGCAAATTACTGTCAGACCCACTCTGCAATTAGAGATGGATAAATCTATTCTCTAACAAACTTCAGACTATGACAAAAAACCGAACCTGTGTAAAGAGATTATTTTTCCTAATGTACACAGTTAGCCTGATTGCATCATATAGAATTTGCCAAATGTTTCCTTTAACACTTCATATACATCATTTCACCACCTTCACATCTCAATGACTTCTCCCAAAAAAAAAAAAAAGGGTGGCCCATCAGGCATAAGCATCGAAACTCAAAAGAGGAAGTATAAAATTTTATCTTGTATGGCACCAAATTCTATCTAATGCAACACAAGATGGGTTCTTTTCAAAACAAATAGGAAGAATATCAAAAATCATGCTAGAAAGCACAAACCTAGCAATCCCACCAAAACCATATAATGATCATGACAAATTGTCATAGATAGCAGTTGGTACACAGATATTATCACTGAATGACATCCTGAAGGAGTTACTCTTTGCTTCTACCTCCTTCCCTAACTTTTCAATAGTGTAAAAGCCTTTTCTTAGTGTTAGTTCCTATAAGTCTAAAACATAGGGCAACAGACTCAGTGTTTAATTAAAAAGGAATCTTCTCCTAACAATCATACCAAAACAGAGATAAATGCAGAGATAACTAAACATTCCTGACAGCAACTAGTTCCCAGAAACATGGAAAAACTTACAGCAGGAGGATGGGTGAATAAAATCGCATTCTTTTCCTTTGTATGTATGATCAGCTGAAGAATTCCGTTGAACAAAATATACTTGCCAGAGTCAAAGATAAAACAAACAAGACAATTGAAGATAGATACACAGTCAAGCTCTACAGCATGGTAGTATTCTTATAGACTTCATTCTTCACAAACCATAAACCGTCAAATAGAACAAGGCAACAAACATAATGCAGTCTGTGTTTATTCTATGCAAATATGTTTCCTTTTACAATTTTCATAAAAATTTAAAATGTAAAACAGCCCATATAGAAAATTTATTTAGCAAATAAGAGCATAATGTACACACTCCAATGGCATTGCCCTGAAAAATCCAGATTAAGACAAGCAATTTTAAAGCTATGGCATCAATCACCATCCAATATCCATAATTTGCACCTCCTAGGCATCGAATCCTTTTCTGCTTCATATTTTTGCTCCAAAACATACGAAATTTGTACCCTATTAAAACTGTCCACATACAACAGCACCCCTTTACCTTTTTCTTTAGAGGAATACCCAACCAGACGCTGAAAGTTTCCCCTTGAAGAATGTTTTCTGATGTAAAAATCTCTCATAAAGAAAAGTAGCCGGAAACGACTGCATTTTCCCAAAACCCACACAAGCAAAAAAAACAACTCTCACTTTTTCTCTACCGATTTTCTGTCTCTGTCATAGAAAGATAAATTCAGATAGCAGAGAAAATGAAGGACAATAACTAGAATGAAATTTCTACCAATCACGACTACATTGAACACTCTGAAAGGATATGACACGATGCACCCGATCAAAAAGTTTCGGTTTTCAGGAAATTTCTTGTTGTAGAACTGAGCGAAAAGAGCAATTATAATGATGATGCTTCCCATCAGCAATCTGATGTTACTCATCCTTACATCTTCAATGAAACCTTTGCCGGTCACGATCTGCATATAACAAACCCTAAAATCAATTTCCCCGAAAACAAAAGTTCAGATGCATACAGATGTACCACAGGTCTAAGCATACCTCAGTGACAGACTCATCGAGGAGGTGTTTGATGGAGTGGTGATCCAGAAGATTAGCCTTTTTAGGAGTGTTTTTGCTGTTGCTGGTGGTCGAGGAAGCAGTGGTGTCTCCTTTCTTGTCCGTCATTTTTCTCCTCGAACTAGGGCTTTTGTCGGAAAATGGAGTGGATTTCTGCGACTGAGAGTTACAGAGGCTGAAGAAGACGTTACGACGCGGGTCGTTCGTATTTCAGCACTCATGGTAGGCGGATCTTTGGGCCTAAAAGCCTTATACCTTTGGGCTTCTACTATGAATCCTAGTGGGAAAAGCTCTCCATTAGCGTGCACATTAAAACAAAAAAATATATAAAAATATATATATATATATATATATATATATATAAATATATATATATAATAATAATAAAGTTTTATTTTCATATCCATTCTTTTATTTTGTCTTTTTTCTACATGACTTAGTCACAATATAGTAAATAGCTGCCACGCTCTATGAAATAATCTAGCAGCCTACTCTCTCCCGTAGCTCTTTTTTCTTTTAGCTTTGTTGATTGTTTTCGGTGCAATTCTAGATACACCAACATGATATAAAAAATAAACTTCTAATGCTTTGCATTTCAAGATAAGAGGAAAAGAACAATGGCTGATTTATCGAGTTCAAAAGTCCATTAATGTTTACATAATCAATTGTAATTTATATGCATCAAAGTACAAAACGCAGTGCATTACTAGCTTAAAAAAGGACAAATCCCTAAAGCTTTTCAATCAATCCAGTGAGATTAATAACTGAATAATTGTGACACATCGCTCAATCATCTGTCAGGTATTGGTGAAAAGATTACAAGGTAAAATATCTGACATATGTGCTGAAACAGGCTAAACATATTTTATTTTCCTTAAAATGTATGTTCTACCCAATACAATACCAGAATCATCTTTCCGAAGGCATTTGCAGCAAGCAAATGTATGATTTACGAAGATACACGTTGGCGAGAATCCCATACAAGAAGAATCACGATGAAGGCTTTGAATTCACCATTTTGACGGCATCCTTCGTTAATAACCATCTGGTCCCCCTTACAAGCTCTTCCTTGACCATAAATAGAACAGCAGCAGCAAGAACGCTCTGTACGATTTTCGTGCCCATCCCCTTGTAAAATCCATAAAACCCTTCATAACGTATCATCTTGACGAAAGCATCCAAGGTCCCTGAATTTGATCAAAAGCAAATGGATAACTAGGTAGGAACAGGAATCAAACAAACACAAATCCAAGTAAATTCTGGCAACTTTTACTTGAACCTGTACCTCTAAATTCGACTCTTTTTCTCACCGATATTATACCTGAGACATTTTATTAGCTCAAAGCTAAATCTGGAATTCCCACCAGATAGCATCTTCTAAACCCATAGCAAAGTTCCCAAAATGGGCAAATAAACGGCCAGATTCAACATAATATATTCAAATTGCATATTGGGTATAAATGTCTTGTGTGACCAATGAAGAACAAGTATTAGCTGCAGACAAATGAAATAGGTTCAACTACTACATTTCCATTGTGGGTAGACAAGTGACATTTCCATATCCCAAGGGTTAGTCAAAATGTCCAAAAAAAGGTGCAGTCAAAAAGAAACTGTAGGATAAATTCTAACTCTCATCAGAAATTAAAGAAATAATCAATCTACACACCTCTATAATGGTGTCTTTTATCTCCACTGGCTACTTGCTTTGCTTGAAGTCTAGACTGCAACAACAGAAAGAAATAGAAAATGAAACATTTGTGTGGTAACGATGAGCTGCAGTGTGGTTAAACAAGCCGACCATCAAATTCTTGAAGAATTGGTTTGCCTTTAATTAATAAGCATTGCAGCATGACTGTCTCTCAAAGGAATCAATTATTCTGAAAAATGTGCTTGATGAACATTTGGAGCCACGATTGCCTAAAATGCTCCGTGAACAGTGATACCACCTACTAAATATAGGTCAAGGAAAAAAGTGTTTTCCCTGATAGCTAATTAATTATGACAGCTAGTGCACCAAATGGTATGCTATTTAATGTGTATCAGAAAAGTACCCCCATAGAAACGTAAATTCATTGCAAAGCAAGGCAAACCATTATATATGGCTGATAACCAGTCCACCCTAACCTGATTTCACTCACCATAAGCAACCAGCTCATAGCCCTCTGCTTGTTAAATATGTATCCAAATCCTCATATATCATGCAGAAATTGTCCATCCAGACTACATATTACAACTGTAAGCACGCCAACCACACTAGTCCAGCCAAGAGCTACAGTTCCCACTGCCCCTCAAAAGTAGTATCTCTCACGCATCCAGCTGTAATGTTAAATAACTCTTGTCCTGATCCTCCTGGATTGTTGAGAATCAACTCATAGGGCACATGTACTTGCTGTTTCTCTACAAGATGGTTTATCATTCTAGCTGTTCTATATCAGATGATTTACCATCTTCCAAACTTTTTTTTGGACACATTTTCTAATTTCATATATGGTTACAATGTCTTGGAAGTCCCATTTCATGTAATGGGGAAGGCTCTTTAGCTATCTAGGCTTACTTTATGTATACATAGACAGTGGTACCAACCCTTCTATTACAATCTCTTGAGCTCACAAGTGTAATGTTTACTCTATTAGCATGCTTTCTAAGGTCGCTTCAGTTACCTTTTTCTCTAGACATAGCTTGCCAGTCTTAACCTTTTTTGTAAGGAGACCAATAATTACTCAAGCACTAATACCTTATGGTATAATAGCAAGATGCAACGCATGTCTTCAAGAATTTTCACAAATATAGAATAGTTGAAATTTCATTTAGAAATTTATAAGATAATGCAAGCCGTTTTATAAAGAAACATGATGTAGAAACTTATTTTACCTTCACAACAAGAAGAGGATATGTTAAAACCGTAGCACCGAGTTTTGCCACAGCCCCAAGCAAAAAAACCTATGCACCAGATCAGTTCATTTACATTTAATAACAAAAGTACATGCTAATACCCAAAATCTCAGGGTGAAGATAAAATTTGTTTGGATGGGATGTACAACAGGAACAAGGAAATAAAGCAAATAAAGCAAAATTGTATGGATGGGAAGTACAACAGGAACTAGGAAATGAAGCAAGACTACCTCCAAAGCGGACACATCATTGCTACCTTTCTTGCTTGACGCACGACGTTTCTTCAGCTTCTTCAAAAGGGTTTCATACAGCATAAATTGTATGGAAGGATTGCTGACCTGTTGTCGACAATGAGAACAATCATTGACCACATTGTAGAACTTAAAGCAGTTATTTCTTCCATACCATGATCAACGTCGGAAAAACACCTCTCCAGAATCCCCAAACTCCACCTTCATCATAGACTTCTTGGATCTGTGGGCAAGCATCACAGAAGTAAAAAAATATGCACAACTCTCATGTCAACGAAATATGTAGAAGCAATAGTTGGGAAAGTGCTGTCTAACAACTCTGCATTGTTAAGCCATCTAAAGAAACTAATAAAAGGAGAAATCACAAATCATATGTACTTTCGGTGTTTTGACATGTTGCACATATTCTGCAGCGATACAAAAGTTAAAATCAATCTACACAAGAAAAACCATTAAACAGAATCTTTATACTATATAATTAAGGTTCTACACTGTAAAGATATCAATTTCAAGACTTCACAACCAGATGAATCTCATGGTGGAACACTACAATCTCTGGCTGAAATCATAAGCAGCATGGTATATTTGACCTTCATGCTCTGTTGTATACAACAATTTTCTGATTTCTCATTCCTCTCTCTAGCAAAAACTTGACATAGTTCGTATGACTCTTCCTGAATAATTACCACTAGAAGAAATTCAATTAAGTAATCATAATACTAGTGTAAGTATTCTATATCAACATTGTAGACAACATTAATTGTGACAGCTTAGTTTATTAATAAACTGTGATTACCACGAACAAAAGTTATCAGTTGGTCAAACAATCAAGATTCTCTTATAAAAGACCAGCACATTTTGCTATCAAACTATTTGCTCTGTTTATAACATCAAATCCAGAAGATAATGCTGATATTGCTCAAATTTGTATTAACCATGTCAATATTGCACATCAAACTTAATAGATCAGATATATTTCTATAACTGCAAGCTTTTTTGACTTCCAAATCTTTAAAGCTACAAGTCAAGGCTCTATGAAACTACACAGGCCTAAAAATCATACACCCTTGGGCCTACTCAGTCTCCATCTCCTTCTTTAACTGCTTTGTAGTTTTGCATTGGCTCTGTTCCATGATGCCACTCAAAAAGTCCAAATCACACAAACCATGAAAGAAAGATGTAACCAAAATTTTAACACTTAGAAAAATAATAATGGAGAAGCATCATGGTTAAATATGCAGTAAAATCTTTATCCCAAAAATTTAACATTTTCAGGACCAACTATACAGTAAAAAGTTATGATAAAGTGGAGCTTCAGGAGTCCCCATTAGATATTAGATAGATCGTTAAAAATATAAGCTACAACAAACACGTGTACGTAACTGCATGGCAAGTCCCAAATGGAGGAGGTTCTAGAGCAGCAAGAATAGTATCCCCTGATGAAGTAGAGTCAGGTTGACAATTTCCTGATTTCTTTGTATGAGTCTGCATGAGAATTCAAGAGAAAAAGAAGCACAAATATGAAAACATTGAACAGAGAGAGACTGATCTAGTTCATACTTGTCTAACAATGAAACCAATATCATCGAGTTCTGTTTCTTGTCTTAGTTAGTTATGAAGCAAAAATATCTTAATTCTCTTTCTTTTTAAACATTTCCAAGATGGCTTTCAGAACAAAGTTAAATTTTCATGGTTTTGATCATCAAAAACCACATGCAAGGTGCAAATAGTAGTGTACCTGCATTCTGGTCACAACTACCCAAATAGGATTAGTCAGCAAAACATTTACGCAGCTGTACAAGGAAAAACAAATGTTGCTGTTATTTGCTGAACTCTTGCGACTCAAACAGTGGATAGAGGAAATTTATATTTGTCATTAGAACAATATGCCTAAGATAAAAAAATATGAAATCTTGCTCAAAAATTGCAAGGAGGAAAATTAGATTTATTAGAATCATATGCATGTGATAGGAAATATGATATCAACAAAAATTATGTGCCTAAAACCAATCTTTTCAATTATGGGATAGCATCACAAGTGCCAAGCATAGTCAACTTGATAGTTCTACAATAGACCGGTGAATCAGAGGTATACTGGAATCTGGAAAGGCAAGGAGATGTATCACTCTGAGATCTCAAAAACAGAAGTTTAGAATGAGGTATTTGTCATCATATCTGGGTGCAGTTCTCAAATATTTTTTCCCATGAGCTATTAATTGCATGCAAAGGTAAATCAAGTAATTCTCAGAAAACTCACTTATATATTTTGTATCTGATAGATTATACTTGATGCAATTTATATTTCCCGGCATGTGGATGCTTATATTATGCTTACTCTATTGGGCAATATCCAAGCGAAACTCTCAAAATCTTCAATGAGATATGGGCAGAGATGGATAGAATAAAATCATCCAACAAAACAAAATAGATGTTATACCATCAAAAATTGCCTACTTGTTCTAAATTTCCTTTTCATTAGAAAAGTCTATACTTAAAATTTACTTCCACTCATCAAACTCTACAAAATTTTATTTGTTTCCAAATGACTGTGGACTCAAGGTTTTAAATAGCATTTAAAAATCTGAACCACAACATTTCTTTACTATATTCAGATATTTGGCCAACCCAAAAAATCCCATCATCACAAGCTAATGGAGGTAATAGCAAGGAAGGACCTCCAAGAACTGGCTGCTACTTGCTTTAGTAGCCTGAGCTAAAGAGGTCCAACTTCTTCTTTTAGTTCTAAACACAACTTGTACAATTGTATTTACTCGTGAATAAGAAGAAAGGCAAGAACAAACTGCAAAATATATTAGTTGATAAAGAATTACAATGTAAAGATTAGCATGTACTACAATTAATAACCATTTTGAGGTAAAAACTATTGAACTGCATCACTTCAGCAATTTGCATTATAAATTATAGTCCTGCCAAGAAAGAAGAGGTTGCACCAATAGTTCAAAGACATAGATGCAAGATAGGTGTCACAGCATATAAAACATTCTGAATCTATTGGGTAATTATTTATTCTGCAATATCAACTCCACTTTGGTGTATTCATATGCTTTCTGCTGCCCAATGAAGCATGAACATTTCAGATCAAGGCCCAAAAAGTATACCATTGCTGCTAATAAAGCTGGAATCAATGATAATGATCAATCAAGTGTATCCAGCAGGAAATTATCTCAATCTATTCCGTAGAAGTAAATTACCCGGATAAAGCAGCCACCACAAGTGATGAGAACATCCCAACTGATCCATCACCTACACCATTTCTCCTTCGTTGAAGTGCTGCAGCTTCAGCCTTACTCCTAAATATTTGATAGAAATAATAGTAAACACCCTGTACCATGGACATTGCAAATGCATAAAAAATTAGAGGTCCAATTACCACGGTTTGAAGCACAACTTTATATAAATGTAATCTTGCAATATAGCCACTAGGAAAAGATAAAGGTAGACTCAAAGAATTAGGTATTTTCCACAAATGAAGTTAGTTCATTCATAGCAAAGTTAGTTCATAGCACAAGTTGCTTTTGAGAGAAACAAAAGGCATAATATTTTACTGAAGTACTTGTTGTTTGGTTTACTGATGTTAAGATTATAAGTACAACAGCAGACAGCAATAGGCCATATGCTTTCACACCGTAACCTCCCTCCTAAACTAACTTTATAAGAAAAAATCTATGGATCATATGACAAATCAAGCGCAAAAGACGGCAAGGACAAGGTACAATTAACAAAAGTGAAAGACATCCACAAGCCTCCTATGGTAGATAGAGAGAAACTTAAAACGTCAGTAGTTTGTTCCTCAAGTTCAAGGTGTAAGTATTGTTAATTGGTAGAATATCAGCCCTATAGATGATACAGGGCATCATATGAAAGCAGCTCCTCCGCACAAGGAAAAGTAGCAGGAAAATTAAGTCCTTTGCACAGCACAATGTGAACTCGTAATTCATAATGAACAAGTTGTATTACTGGATATAACCAGGATTGTGAAATCAGGATTACTTTGCACTTAACCTCACAAAGAAAGGTGACAACCATCAGCGTACGCACCTGTGTTTTCATATTTTATATGATTTTGGCCCAAAAACATGTGAACCAACAAAGCCGCGTACATACTAGATACTTCCAATCCTTTGTGTGTATCTTAAAATAATATGTGAATCAAAAAATCCAAAATTTTCTGCAGAGAATTTGAGTTTCTTTGAACCTTTTTTTTGGTTGTTGGGGGGGGGGGGGGGGTGGCGCAACCTTTACAAGGACAATTTCAAGTAATTTCACCCGCTAATATGAGCCTCAGCAGGAACCATTACCAGTCTTTGTTTCTGAAAATATTGAAATAAATGAAAACACCTATCTAAGACAGTGGCACATTTCCCAGTGTCACGGAACAACATGCTTCACTCACTTATAACTATTGATAGTTAGGAAAACTCTCCTAAAGTCACTCCAAGTAGTCGCTTTCGCAATGATGGCTCTACATCACCGATTCAATACTAAAATAAAAAGACCGCGCTTTGAAAGAGATTTCTCATGTCACGAAATTTACCACTCAAGGACAATTTTCTATATAGTTATTAGTGAAACATTTTGGCCGTCCTAGTATATTTCCAAGCAACTGTACGTAACAGCCACCACTAGTGATAACCAAATGCACAGGCAGCGTAAGTTAGGCGTAAGGACACGGACATGAACTAAAATGAGCTGACCTGAGATGCAGCTGTGCCGACCAGAGATGGAGTCAAGCCTCCATACAGCCGATCCCAACCCTCATGCCTTACGACCTGCAGATCATGCAGCTAAGATCAAACCGGAAAGGGAAAAAAATACTAAAAATATGCAAAACCTCTAGGAATAGTAAAATTGGAAGGAAAAGGAACAAGGAAACACCTGGATCATTTGTTCAATAGTTCCATGCCTCCTCTTCTCCCGTTTCGGATCCCTCTCCGTTTGTTGCCGCGTATTTACCTAACAATACAAAAAAAACACGTCAATAAGCAACTAAAACAGGATCAGCAAAATATTCCGGCAGGAATAGAATTTTAAGTGAGGAATTTACGGTCTGGAGAGGATATGTGATGAGTTGAGCGATGATACCACCACCGGCACCGGCGAGTCCATTAATCAAAGCGTCCGACATAATGAACTTTTTGTTCTTCTTATGCTCTCTCTCTCTCTCTCTCTATCAATCTCTTGTGTGTTATCAATTTCTTGTGTGTTAATTAATTGAAATTTGGAGAAACAATATGATGGAGAAAATATCGAAATGGGAAGCAGAAGTATAAAAAATTAGGAAGCAGATTCCGTGAAATTGGGCAGGGGTACTATGTAGGGAGTAGCGAGGGAAATTAGAAGTAGAGTAGCTAGCAAATGAAATCAAAGTTACGCAACCGCGCAGGTTCTGCAAGAAGTTAAAAGGGGTTGGTGTTCCGTTCAAAGGAAGTAAAATGACCTTACTTGCGTAGACTGGCGTGGGGCCGATTTGGACTTTTCTTCTGGCCAGTCCTACAAGGCTGCAACACAAAACAGAATCACAACCTTTTCCATGAAATTTATGAAAAAGACCAATATTTATGTTTCTATTTCCCCCCCTTCCTTTCCACCATTTTTGTGTATTAGCTGTATAATGATGCTCTTACCGGTATTTTTAAATGTGTTTGTTTTGTTCGAGGCTCCTACCTTGCCAAAATTGTTTATCTTTCAAGAGGAGGAGAAATTTAATGGTACTAATTGTTAATATCGGGAGCGTTTGGATAGCATAATTATCTTAAATAATATTTCGCTTGCATCATAAACATATTTTTCAACCCACCTTTTTATATTCTCAATTATCTTTTTATCTCACATACATCACATCACAAAAAGTGCTATAGTAATTATTCCAAATAATACTCTATCCAAACAAACCCAATTGTATCCCAAGAACATTGTGGAAATATAATTATTATTGATTTCTTATTTCTTGATTCCAATACTGTCTATGTTATGTTGTTGTATATAACAGAGACAGAAAAAAATCATTTTTTGCTATAAATTCAAAATCAATTGAATTTTTTATTATTTACGTCTCTTATAAAATTAAGTTGTAAATTTTGGTCCCAACCAAAGTTTTTATCAACTTTTTTATCCTGAATTCATTATGTGACTCATATATGATTATTGTTTTGGGGCAAAAAAGTTAAATTTATTTGTATTAAATAAATGATCCGATTCATATTTATTTTTATCCAATAAAAATAGAATCCAACCAAAACTATATTCATTTTCCCTAAAAAGTGAGATTCAATCTAATTCATATTCACTTTTACCACTAAAAAAGTGAGATTTGATTTTTTTTATACATAAAAAATAATTGTATGTAAATCACGTGGTGTATTTCAAGCTCAAAAATGATTAGAAACTTAGGTTTGAGTCGAATTTTGTTAATTTGGATTTGTAAGGAAAATAAGGTTAACATTTTTAAAATAAAGGATAAATTGTAAAGAATATAAAATTAACATTTTAAAAATAAAAAATAAAAAATTCATTTAATGAAATATAATGGATGTTTTAAACATTTTTTTTTATTTTCTTCTTCTTTTGGGGGTTATAATATTGTTTTGTGCCCTTCACCTCGACCTTTTGTAGTATACCATTAAAAAGAAAATTCCATTCATCCCCCAATAAAGCAGCCCACTCACGCGTCGCACGTTGCCACCCTCCCTTCCTCACCACCATGGCAGCAACAGCCTCTCGGCCGCCGTCGAAACTCTACGATCTCGATATTACGATTGTTTCCGCCAAGCATCTGAAGAACGTGAGCTGGCGTAATGGCGACCTCAAGCCCTACGTCATCTTCTGGGTCGACCCCGACCGCCGTCTCGCTACCAAATCCGACGATTCCGGCTCCACTCGACCTGTCTGGAACGAGCGCTTCGTCCTCCCTTTAACTCTTCCCCCGCAAGATTCCCTACTTACTCTCGAGATCTTCCACTCCAAGCCCTCAGAGACACCTAAGCCCCTGGTTGGTACACTCCGGTTCCAACTCAAGGACCTGGTCGACTCGGATGATTCCTCCAAGCTGAGAACTTTCGACCTCCGACGTCCCTCTGGTCGTCCCCAGGGTAAGATCCGCCTCAAGCTCGCCCTTCGTGAACGCCCCGTGCAAGATTACCATATTACCCCTCCCTCCACCTATTACTACTCCTCTGCCCCTCCTCCTCCTCTCCCTCACTCCGCCGCTCGCGACTACAGAGGATACTCGACCTCTCCTTACACCATCCACCCTGCGCCGCCACCTGCTGCTCCATCCCCTCCTCCTCCTCCACCACCACCAAACCCGTACCAGTACAGCGGATACTCGGACCCCTACTCAAGCTACTATCCAGGTTACTACTCGCAGCAGCCACCGCCTCCTCCTCTTCCCCGGCCGTTATTTGACCGGCAATCGAGCTATGGTGGGCCAGGGCCGAGCGCGCCTGTGGATTATGCTCCGTATGACCACCAGAAGCGCGGAGGAAAGTTGGGACTAGGTGCAGGATTGGCAGTGGGGGCTGTGGGGGGAGCCCTTGGGGGGTTGGCATTGGAGGAAGGATTGAAGTATGAAGAAGATAAGATTGCAGACAGGGTGGAGAGTGACTTGGCAGCCAGGGAAGATTACAGCGATTATCGTGTTGACTACTGATGTTAATTTAATTGAAATTACTTTAAAGATCCTTGCTTTTGAGGTAATGTTCAATGGCTGATTTGGAAGTGTATGGTCACAATGGATGTGTATATAAAGTTTGTTTATCTTATTCAGCTTATGGTGTGAATGATGATCTGATTGTGCGAGTCCAGTGGACAGGGAACTCTTTTCGTATATATAAACTTTGGCTGAAGGCATAATCAACTGTTGGTTATGTTCTGTTCTGTTACCTATCAGGGTTATGTGGTTATATAGTTAACTTCGAAATATATACCAACATTGGCTGAAGGAATAATTAGCTAGTGTGTATGTTCTGTTCTGTTACCTATCAGGGTTATGTGGTTATATAGTTTAACATCAAAATATACACCAACATGTGCAAAAGCCGTGAAAGATGCACCCTCTTTTGCCGATTGCTTCTTCTGATGAACGAAGTTGCCATGTTACTATTAACACGATTGTCATCCTTAGCATATGCTACTTGAATGTGTTTCGTGTGCCTTCTTTTGGGTTTGGTTATTTGATTTGTTCAGGTGCTTTTTATTTAGATTCCAACAGTCCAGAATTATGGTTCCTGAGAATTGAGATATTGCTGTTACATGGTGTATATTTTGAGGTTTATGTCCACAAAGGGCACCATTTAGTTGGGGATTAAAGATTCCCTCTGCCCCTACACCATCAAGTTTGTTGTAACATGTGGATAGCATCTACGGTGTCAATACTTGGTTTGAACGATAACTATGCAAGAAATTTGACATTTCAATATAAGGAACATGATTGCTCAGGGTTTATAGTTATGGAAGAAAAAGGAGGTAGTTCCTACAAACTACTCTTATGAGATACCGCCTAATTTCTTGTATAGATGGCACACATACTCATAATGTGCCCTTTTTTCCTTTATCCTCCCGCATTGATATTTGAATTTTAGGTAATAGCTGTTCCATCTTGTTTAACATAAATTTGTTGTCACTTATACCAGAATGTGTCTAATGATTTGAAAAGTGAAAGAAATGAATATGTATTTTCCATTATACTCTCTTATGCTTCTTCTAAGAAGTACCTTTGTAGTAATGATTCACATAAAGTTAACAGCTGAATCAAAGGCATGCAACATTGAGCTTAGATTCAAACTCAGATTTTTCAAGCTCCATGCAACATGGAGCTTGAGACATCGGATTGGCGGTGGGAGTTATAGTCTGTTATATTTGTTATCTAGAGATTTCAAGAGATTGAAGTCTTAAAAAAGTAGTTTTCTGAGTTATATGTGACTAGTCTTTTATGGTCTCTCTTTACATCCTTTAACTTGTCAGCTTGTGCCACAACATAAAGCGTCTGCCTCCACTGACCAATGGTTTTACCATTCTAGATTGGCCATCCCTTGTATGTGTTCAGATAATAGGTTGAATCTCTTCAAAATGCCACAACATATGGTGTCTACATTGCTTGAGCATGTTGTGCTTACCTCATACTTGCTTTTTCTCGTGTAATCATTCTTTATAATCTAGGATGTCACAAATATTGGTTGTCAAGTACAGAGGGATGGGTTTTTAAGTGCGCATTACTGGTGGCTGGATGATGTCATATTCGTTGGTTGGAGGTAATGGTTTCTTAAGAACCTCTGCTACCGACATGTTGGTTGGTTTGGTTTGGTTTGGTTTGGTTGGTTGGAGGTTATGGAAGTTGTCCTCCCGTGTTTATTTTTTATTTAAATTTAAAAGGAAGTTGTCCTCCTGATGATCTTCTTCCTACTACTGCAAAACGTGGTTTCGAGTTAAATAAGGAAACCACCAGCCTTTGGGCTAGTGGCCGCCATATCAAAGCATTAAAGCTTGGTGGGGTGGGAGGCAAGGATTCAAAGTAGCTTTGCTTAAAAAAATTTAGGTGAGTGCGTAATGCAGCCATTTAGTCCAGTGGTAGTTCAATTCCTTCCGAGTTATTCTTGGACCTTCTTAAGTGTACCCCCTACCTCTAATATAGGATAGATTAGATTATACAACAGTTATCGTTTCTGAAAAAAAAATTAAATAAGGAGTTTTTTTTGGGGGGGGGCGCGCAAAGGGCTTCAAAATTTTCATCGATAGTGGCTTACTAATTGTAGTGAATTATGGACCTAAGCGCAACCACTTTAGCCCTAATTGCAATAAGAGGAAGCGAGTTGGGCCTGATCCATGAATGGCAGACTGTCACTGAACCCAGAAATGAGAGGATGAATGCCTCCAGGAAAGTCTATTATCGTTTTCTTTTATGCTGTTAGCTATTGGCTTGCTTTAGTACGGTACACAGCTAGTGAAATCGCATTATGAATTTCCTCTGGATAGTTCATGAATTAATTTTAATTAAATTTATCCGTTTTGCTTATTGGCTTGCTGCAGCGCACCACGCAACTAACGAATTTAATAACTCTTTCTGGCCCTAATGGTAATGTCAACCTGATTCCAGCCCAATTTTGCAAATTCTCGTGGGCTGTCGGGCTCAGATCTTCTTGTTTGTTGGTCAGGTTTTTGTCATTTGGTTTTGGTGGTCAACGTCAAGGGTCTGCATGCATGCTCAGGGTGTTTGTTACTTTCTTTTTTGATGAATAACGTTTAAAGAGTCTAAATCCACATTCTTTTAATCCTAAATCACTAATTTGCATGAACTTTAAAATTTATGGTGCGAATTAGTGAGAACGGAGAAGTGTGAATTTAACTACTTTTTTTGCCGGCTGGAAGGCGCTCGACGTCCAAGTAAAGGATGCTACACGGTTTTCACAATTTTTGTTTGCTAGAACATCTTAATTAGTTTTCGGCTGTTCGCAGATCAGAGTCGGTAGGCTTGACTTTAGGCTTGTGTACCATTAACGGGCTGAGAAGGCCCAAAAGAACGCGAGGTTCCTGTTAATAATGGTGAATTCTTGTCTTGGACCATATGACAAACAACGTGTATCACAGAATCAGAATTTTTCATCGTACTGTAGAATCTTTCTCATGCACTGAATGTTGCCCTTTTCAGTTCTGAGTCCCAACTCCAACCAAGCACGGCTTTTACTTTTTCTGGTCTTATAATGTCAGGACCCTTAACTGTTTCTGAACTGCTATTTTTCTTTCAGAAACGATGGATACGTTACATTTCACATCACATTGCTGTGTTCAGACGTATCTTACCTGCAGCTTATTGCTGCGTTGCCACACTTGCAGCCGGAGATTTTAGCAATCCATAATACCTGACGAAAAGAAAAGAAATTCTCCTATATATTCCCTCACAAAGAAGAGTAATAGACTTTTGGATCGTTTAGGGGTAGTTTCGTTTTCCACCCTTCAACTGTATTTCAAACTTTCACATTAGTTTCTAAACTATAAAATGAGATACTTTAGTTTTCAACTGCATTCAAACTTTAACATCAGTTTTGAAACCATAAAATGAGATACTTTAATTCCTAAAGTATAAAACCTATCATACTCGAGCTCCTAAAGCATAAAAGTTATCTAACTCTGGTCCCGTAAAATGGTATCTCATTTTTGTACCATTCAAGGATAAAATTTGTTCCACTTCCACCAACAATTTCACTTGAGCGGGACAAATTTTACGGCTTAAAAACTAGGATCCGTTTGGATTAACTGCTTTTTGAAATTTTTTGAAATAATTTACTATAACAATATAAATGAAAAGCTTTTATTATAGATGAGATTGTTTTTATTTGTATATTACTGTCAAACTTGTTTTTAAAAAAATGACCCATTGAAACGGATTCAAAGTATCTGTAGGGACTAAAATGGTAATGCGTATATAATTAAAGGCTGGAAAGTGGAATCAACCGATGATTTTTCAGTGCTTATGCGTAACGTATGAAGAAGGTCTGGTCTTAAGTTGCATGCGCAGCCTATAAATTGATAATGTGGGTCCTCTTCCTAATTATTGTCTAGTCCGCCTCCATTCCATAAAATGAGAAACATCATTATGATTTCGGTAATAGGTTACAGTGCTGAAGACTTCTTTTAGCATAAGTTAGGGCAGAGTTCAACGAAGGAAGGGAGGGACAGCAACAAGACATTCTCAAGATAACAATCAACTTTGCAACAATTGGACAAATGCCCGAGACTTTTTCAGGTGTTCATCTCCCTATATACACAGTAATAAGTGGAGTCCGGTAATGATGATGTTGTTTTGATTGCTAAATTCAAGCACTAAGAATTAAAAAGATTGTCAACCAATGGCTGGAGTTCATCAGTCAGCAACCATCCCTAAAGCAAATGCAAACGACGAGCAATTTTTATTTAATTTTGTGGAACGGGTACTTTCTTCGATGAATTAATTAAGAAATTTATCCCATGCATAACCTCTTCTAGCGTAAAAGCTTTTTTTTTTTTTTTTTCTAATGCCTAATTACGTCCTTCTTGAGTAGTTTGCTTAATTTGGCAGTGTGTATTGTGGTGCCTCAAGAATCATAGAAACAAATGCATAAGACATATGGATAACATTTTTTTTTTTTGTACATCTAAGAAGACAGAAGATAATTACAAAAAAAAAAAATAAAAGAAAGAAAGAAAGAAGACGGAAGATGTACAACAGTACAAGTCATGTGTCTACATTGTGTGTGTACATTAATTAGTACGACGGAAATTTACAATTGTATGGTATCTTCGAAAGTGTTTCTTCAAATTTAAAGAGAGTCATGACGCTTAAACTGCTAACCATGTCCGTGTCTTTCATATGAACAAAAGCTCTGCTGTATTTTCAATTGGAATGTGTAAAACAACTTTAGGAGTCAGTAAGATCAAATGAAAAAAGAATCAAGCACAATTGTCAGGACTCTCATCTATTTTAATGTTGATCTCATTCTAAATTACAGCTCCTGTGCTCGATGCTTATCATGTCGTAAAAGTTTGCATAAGCATCCAACACACACGTAAGTGTTTGGATTAAAGATTAGTGGAAACATATTTCAAAATAATGCTATAGTACTTTTTATAAGATAATGCATGTAAGATAAAAAAAATAATTAAAAAAATATGTTTATGATGCGATGAAATTTTTTTTCTTCATAATTTGAGTTCAAATAAATAGTAAGGAACATTAATATCCGTTGATGGCCCTTCGAGTTCTTGACCACTAAATCACCTCGTCCATGGTACTTAGGCTCTATTTGATAACTAAATTCAGCACTTAAATTTAATAAATTTAAATCTTAATATGTTCAGAAGCGTTTAATAACCAAAAAATGAAAATATGTATTAATTAAATGTCACTGAATTTTCTAGACAAAACTTGTTTTCTAAAAATAAGTGATAAACTATTCACTTATGACTAAATATGATATACGCTCAAATGTATTTAATTTAATATTTAACAATTCAATAATTTAATGGATTTAAACTTCAGATTTCATATTTTAGTTTTATCAAACGTATCCCTAGTACCAAAAGACAAAAAATCGCTTATTCTGAGTGGTTTTTTTTTTTGTGACTTGTTAAGTCAACGTCCACTTGTGCGCTTTATCTTCTATTGCCTTTTTGAGGTTGGTTATTTGAGTCATTTGGCAGTGACGTTGTATAATCTAACAGGGTAGAAACGAAAATGATGCCGTTCAATGCATTAGATCCATTGGAAAAGTGATTTAACATGTTTTGTCCAAAGATGTCTATCAGATAAGCTGCTCCTTGAAGAATTTGTCCGATCTAGCCAATAACCACATCGCTTTCCCACATTTGAAAAATATCCAACACGATTAATAGTTAGGACACAAACACCTGTCTCCACCATTAAGAAATCGAAAGGTCCCCCTGAATGCTTCCTCCTTTTTCGTACTTCGCCTAGATTATAATTTCTTGATGACCTCCAAGGAAGAAAGATACAGAAGACTGTCTTCATTATGCTTCCTTATTGCTTTGGCTCCTTCTGGCTTGGGAGTGGACCATCTTGGCTGTGCAATCCTGTACAAACACATATGTACTTAAAGCGTATGAAATCAATCATCTGGTGCATACTCCTCTTACGACCATGATGTGCCAGGTACAACAATGTTTGTCTACTGCATTGAGAATATCCGACCTTTTATGTCACTTATCTAGCATTTTTTTTTTTTTTACTATGCGTCAACAACTATACTACTCCTATTCCTGTTCTGACTTAAATTACGGGGGGACTCAACGTGACAGAAGAAAATCTCACCTCTAGATCAAAAAATATATTGATGCGTACCTTTTCTAGGTGCAGAGATTTGAACACCTAAACTACATCAGACGTGCAATTTATACTTTGCGGTGACCAATTTTTATAAAGCGAGTTGGTTATGCCACTTATCTAGTACAGTATATGCCTTAATTGAAAATGCATAGAATCAATAATGTCAGCTGTAAATCTTTTGACAGTAAGTACTTAAATTCAAGTTGTGCATCAAATCTTTGTTTTAGCACGACTTGTATTTCTGAACTTACATCGAACTTGTTAAACCAAGTCTTTAATATGTTAGTATTGGAAATGATTTTGTGAATTACATAGTCCTGACTATGGATTGATAGACACGTGTGTAGCCGTGTAACATATTCCCAATTAAGTCACATACTGCAAGCCTACTGTCAGCATATTCCCATGCTCGCATTTCAAACTCGATGCTGTTTTGTTTGCCAGGATTTTCAAGTAATGCAAGTGATTTACTCCAAAAAAAAATAGCCTCGAACATGCTGCTCTTAGGTCCAAATCAATACGCAGTAGTGATTAGAACTTGGAGACAGCTTAGTCCTCCAAATACCAGAAAACAAATTATAATTCATGGGGTGCTTGGATCAAAAGTTAATTAAAAAAAAAATCATTTACTGTAATAATATATCTTGTAACGTGATGTTGTGTACTCGAGATTAAAAGCTATTTAAACCTGTTACAGTGCTTTTTTTTTTTTCGGGTTAGGCTTCGAGCAATGCATCGCTTGTTTGTCCTAGGAATAACTGTACTACGATCGGATCTTTCATGGCAGAGATGCGCATATATTTTCCTCATTATACTGCTGCTATTATAATGATATATTCTTGACTAAGGACAAGAAATATTGGCACACAATCAAGTGGATGGTAAGGATGTGTCACCACAAGATTGGTTATATTGCTTGCCCGCTAGTAATCCCACTAGCAAAATTTCATCACATTCATCAGTACCCGGCACTTGGTGTTTTGGTGCTGTTTGCTACTTTGCTCTGATAGCCATAGGATAAATTTGCTGTGGTGTGACCCAGTCGGATTGTCTGCATTCTGTCAAAGTGCCATGCTGATACAGAGTCCCCCTTGCTCCTTTAAACATGCATGGATCCTGGAGGGATGGGGTTTCGGTGGTTATCATTCCATTCTTCCTTGTAATGGATTCCGTGTAAGAAAAAGAATTCGACTCATGTCTCTCCCATGGACTAAAAGGAAACGCTAGTTTTTTGTTAGCTGCGTCTTAGCTAGCAGATACTGAGAAGTGAGATTCTTCGCGGACAAACTCGAATGGAAACCCGTGAATGGATTCCCAATTACAAGTTCATCGCACCAATTAATTAAGCAGTCCAACAAAAGTGGTTAATTTGAGCTTCATATATAACTAGAATTTGGCACGTGCCGTAGCACAGTCTTTTTTATTTATTTATTATGAATTTATACAGATATAAATAAATTAAATACGAAAATTAACTACAATCCTACATATTCATCTATATTAACTTTAAAAAATTGATGTATTTTAAACATTCAATTATTTACTAATTTTTAAAAATTTGTTTATATACTTTCATTATAATATAAAATAGTATACATCAAATCATGTACCCTATATCAAAATTTGATAGATATTCTTTTTTTTTTACAAATATTGTTTTAAATAATTTAAATTATTATAATGACCATAAATCTAGAACTATATATTCATATTTAATTAAGTAGAAAAAAATCTAGCAATTCATTTTTTTTCATCGATAAATATTCAGTTTTCAACAATATTGATAAATTTGTCGGTGTAACAGTTAATTCTCTTTTTTACACTAACTTAATTCAAAATTCAGGGAAGAAATGATGAACAATTTGAATACTAATCAACAGTATGATGGTGAAAGGAAGTAATTTGGGATGTGTAAGATTTCAATAATTGTGATTAAGGAAATAATTTGGATATTGAAGGTTTTGAATAATTGTGATTTGAAAAAGGTTTTACTATAGTTCTATATGTAATAATTTGATAGAAAGCAGAATCATTAAGATAAGATTAGTTGTTTTTTAAAAGCAATATCATTAAAATAAGATTAGTTATTTTTTAAAGTTATTTTAAAATTAGAGATGATTTTTAAACATATAATATAATCCAAATAGAATTTAATATAGGTAAAACCTAAGTGATTCATAATCTATTAATTCTCTTTAATTAGACATGCCACGTAGGAGTGAGAAACAACTCTAATTAAAATAGGTACTTCAAATTTAGCTTGTTTGGATTGCCATATTTTGGAAATTTTTTTTTTTTTTAGTTTTTAAGGAATAATTTCTTAACATATTTTTTAACCATCTTTTCTTACTTCGCACGTGTTGCATTTCAAAAAGTATTACATCAACTTTTTCCTCCAAAAACTCTTTCAAAAAATGCAATCCAAACAACTTCCCAATTCGGAGTGATTTATTATCTTGTGGGCGGTCGTGATCCCCCGGTTCCTGTGGTGTATCTTCCTACTTCTAAATTAGATTCTTAAACTGAAGCCTGAGTCATATTTCGGTCCGACATCGCACCACATGGTCATACTATTAATTCTTAGAAAATCCTACCGTAAACCGTCTCCTAAAAATGTCCATTAAGTTACAATTTTTTTTTTACCATCTTCAAGAATCGAGCTGTTGCAGTTTGTGGTGTTACAAGTACACTTTGGACAATAGCCAGCCTCTGCTTGGGGAAGAGAAGATGAATTGGTGTGTCCTTTCGTTTGATGCAGCATGATTAACATGCAGTCACATAATTGGGAAGCCTGCACTGACCTCCCCCTTGTCATAGTATCCCTATCCATTTTATTGTTCTGCATTTATTAATTTGTAGACAACATGCAATGCACCTCCCATATTCACACAGATTATCAGCACAATACCACTGTACATCTCTGACCAGCCAAATTGCGTTTGTTCTGGTGGACTCAGAAAATACGACACACAGATTATCAGCACAATACCACTGTACATCTCTGACCAGCCAAATTGCGTTTGTTCTGGTGGACTCAGAAAATACGACGACGGCGATGCATTTTGTTTCTTTTGCTCACTCTTGCAGCTATGATTGCGACTTCTTCTTTGATCTGAAACCACACTTGTTGTTCAACGCTCTTTCAAACCAATGTTTTAAAAACCGGACCGTTAATTGAACCGGTAAAGTGAAAGGGTCGAGGTTCAACCGGTCGGACCGGTTCAACCTTGGTTCAATGATTTTTTTAAAAATAATTTATATAAATATATATATGCACAAATGGACTAATTTAATACTTTATATGATGAAAAGTTTACTATTTTTTAATAACTTAGATTTTTAAAAATAAATTTTTTAAATTATAAGTTAAAACAAATAAATTTCATCTCAATTTCAATTATATCTAAATCCAACCTAAAAATATCATAATATTTTGAAATTATACAAAATTCACGTCTATGAGAATTTAGATATTGTGAACTTAAATTTTAATTTACGTTTTGGAATTTAAAGATTGCAATTTAAAAAAGAATGTTTGGAGTTTGAAGGAAGTCAAGAGAATCGAAAATAGAAATGTAAACTTGATAAGAAACAAAAAATGAGATAAAAGTGAGTGGTTATGGCATTAAATAATTTGGGTTAAAGAAAAATAATTCTTTTTTAACTTGTTTCAATTTAATGGACAAAAACAAAATTAAAAGATGGAAGAAAATATCAATAAATTAAAAATAAAGAGGTTTGATTAAAAAGGGAGTGATAAAAGAAAAGAGGAGAGAGAGAGAAAGAGTTTTTGATTGAAAAGAAAGAGTCATGAGAGGGTGGGATTTTGTAAGAAAAATGGAAAAAAGAAATATGAGTATTTGTTTTATATAAATAAGTTATCAAAAAAACTAATAAGATGTGATGGTGCAATGGTTAATACATTGGTCTTCTATTACAAAGGTCTTGGTTCGAATCTTGATAGTTGCATTTTGCAAAATGTAAAAAATAAAATAAAATAAAAAGGAGGAAAAGTTGAAAACCGGAAACCTCCGGTTCAATCCGGTTCGGCGGTTTTCACGGTTCGACCGGTTTTTGACCGGGTTTCTGGCAAAGTCAACTATGACCTTGAACCGGACCGGTGCCATGTCCGGTTCACGGTTCAACCGGTCGAACCGGCCGGTCCGGTCCGGTTTTCAAAACATTGTTTCAAACCCAATTATATGGGTTTTCGACGTCAGTGGGTATATCACAATAATCGTCCTCAGGCTACGATCTCTAGAAAAAAATGCTTTTTCAAAAGCTCCTGTTAGAAAAAAAATATTAGACAAAAAAAAAAAAAGAACATCCTGAGCTCGATGAACCTAAAACATCAAAGATTCGTAAATTGGGAATTACATAGGAGTATAGTAATCTTGATGAAGCCGGCAATAATTAGTTGCATGCATAAATTCAACTTACTATATTGATCTAAAGTGCTAGTGTCAGTGATGTATTGGCTTGGGTGATGTATAAATTCAACTTACGGCGTAGTATCAATAAAATAAATCAATCTAGTGATGTGTGGGCTTAGGTGGTATATCGCCTACCATTTTCGGTTTTATCATAGTTTTTTTTTCTTTTTTCCGGCAAGAACGAGATGAGATTTAAGAAATAAGAAGAAGTCAGGCTATTTGAACTTAGAACCTCTAATAATTGGAGTCTCAGATTTAACTAATATTTATCGGCGCTTTTTCTTTCACTTTGAAAAAGCTCGTGGCAACGAATAAATATTATTTTCCAACGCCGGCATTGTCCATTTGATAACGAGAAGAAGAAACTAAACGGAGAACAACAGAATATAACCAGCGTTTAGGAGCTTCTGTTTACTCTTTCTAATTTATTTTCAAATAAAATTGATCTCCTTAGAATTCTTCTTCCCTTTTCCTTATAAAAATTTAAAAAACTACTTAGAAACTGTAGCACTTTTTATGATATAATGTATGTGAGATAAAATAATAATTAAAAATATAAAAAAATAAATCAAAAAATATATTCATTGTGCAAGCGAAATATTATTTAAAAAAATTTGGTATCCAAACACTCTTGCTTCTGGACACTTACAGCACGAATAAAACTGGTAATTCATGCCGCCCACTTTTACTTAATTATTTTGTCTTGTTGACATCTGGTCGACCAAACCAATTATTGGTTGGGCTTTAGATTCCTTCGAGTACAATCATCAAGTTACTCCATATAATCCATTTTAGCGTTCTTCTCTCCTTTTTCTGATGTTTTCGCGTTACTCTTTGATATTTTATGTATGTGCTATTACTGATCAAGTTGGAAAGAGCATACACCCCAACCTGTGTAAATTGTATGTTAGCGCGAGTAAAGAGTATTTTAGTAAATAATAAACTTTGAATAATCTAGCCCGCACTCATTATTGATTGATTGATTGGGGAGTCATAGACCTGAAGAGGCCACTTGTACATTATACAATACATCCAAGAACCGCAACTACCATCAAATAGGATGCATCCTAACGCTGTCCTAACTGCTAATACCTTCCAAACAAACGCAAAATTAAACAATTTCCGTCGAACATAAATTCATATAATACATAATTAAATGCGGATTCTTTTATAGAATGACATAAGGATCCATCAATAAACAATGGACAGAAGTCTCTTCGGAAAGGGAGCAATAGTTGACTCTGCGAAAGGGGTTAAGTGGGCTGAACCTTTCATTTCAGGCAGAGGGATAGCCACACAGATAGATAGCCGGCTAAGGTTGAGTTCGGAGAATTTTGATGGGGAATCTGGTTACGTACAGGGAGTTAGATGAAGGTACACGAATGCCATCTATAAAATACATGCAAATGCCGTCAAAATTTGACTTGTGTAGTCATAGTTCCAACCTGGATAATTGAAAATGAAGTGAGGCATTGATATTCAATCATTCAGGGCGGGTATAGATACCATGAATGTACTAATTAATCAACTGTTGATAAAACAGCGAGCGGCTGGTACCCAGCATATAATTCTACCACATAAGAAATCGTCCATGTCCTATTCTGCATTTGGTTTTTGTGGGTGTCTTGGAAAAAAAAATGTGGTTATCTAGGAGATTATCTGAATATTATTTAGAATAATTATTATAATATTTTTTACGATGTGATGTATGTAAAATAAAAAAAGTGATTAAAAATATTTAAAAAATATGTTAAAAAAATGCGTCTGTAATACAAGTAAATAATTGCTATCTAAACACATATTAACGTTAGCCTTCCTCATTGTTGTGACTGACAATTATGTGCATGGGATGTTCAAGAGCAGTTTAGGAGTACTGTCGCAGCTAGCATTAGGAGTGTAGAACAACCATATTGAGGGGGTAACAACATCTATATGTTGATGTGCGTGTCATCAAATCAATAAATGAGTTTAGCCCTTTTTCAGGGGCCGGTAGGGTTTGTATTCCTTTAAACCTACCGTGACCGAGTGTCAATATATATGCAACTAGCTCGAAAGCTGGAAGTCAACAATTCAAAGATGAAAAAACTCGTGGAAATAAACAGCTAGCTAAGGTTTGATCTCAACAACTTAAGCTCTTTGTTTCAAAAATGTTCGTTTTGTTTAGGTACAGAAAATGATGAAATATGTAAAGTTGTGAAGTAGTTATGCATTAGGCATATATAGGGATGAAGAATGGCACAATCCTCAGTGTGATTGACACTTTTGTATAGCATCTCGGAACCGTTGCTCTACAAGTGTAAAGCTTTTGAATCATGAATACAACTTCTAACGTTTCGAAAAAAAAAAATTTTTGAGCTCAAATTTTAGCTAGGGGAGGGTG
Organism: Coffea humblotiana; assembly: GCA_023065735.1. Classification (NCBI taxonomy): domain Eukaryota; kingdom Viridiplantae; phylum Streptophyta; class Magnoliopsida; order Gentianales; family Rubiaceae; genus Coffea; species Coffea humblotiana. The sequence continues at coordinate 5,089,042 of CM041209.1, read as the reverse complement.
GTTGTGATAGCTATAGACTGTTTCCGGACACTGCATCTCCGATATAAAAGGAAGAAGGTAAAAAACGTACTTCATGGAAAAACTGAATCACTAATAGAGATGTGCTTACAAAAAATATAGGGGATCGAGCACTTGTATCATTGGCTTAAGTTAGCTTTTTTAAAGGCAGACATAAACAACATTGCAGTTAATTAAGATTAAAATATTCACATCCGTCAGCATGAGAATACATACCTTTTTTTTTTTTTTAAATTTTAGCAAACATCATGATATAAGTTATCATGATTTTCTGCACTAGAATGATGAACTATGGCCTGGCTCTCACTTGCTTTAGATTTTACAAAAGTTGATTATCAAAAATAATCATAATCAGCAAAAACTACTTCTTGGATGATTATGAAATTTAGATTTTTTTTTTTGGTCATTAAAAATACAAAGAACATCGTAAAAATTGATTATCTAATATCATAGTTAAAGTAATCAATGTATCGAGAACAAACCCTATATATGAGAAAATTAGACAAGGAGTTGACCAATTCATATTTTTCAAGCATTTTTACCTTGGATTTCTAATCTGATTGACGTTAAAATAATGCCCTATTAGTCTACTCTTAAAATAATACCCTAGATTAACATATTGAATAGATGATTAGCATTTGGAAGTGCCTAGCAGCAGATTAATTGGTGGATGCCTTGGCAACGCGCTCAAGCTAGCGAAGCGATGAGATGGAAATTTTAATTTAATTTTTTTCTGGACGGTTGGCCTGAACCGTCAAACACGTGGAGAGAACCATGGCACGCTCCAAATTTTAACAATTAATGTGTCCAAGTTCAGGGAGAAATTTCGGTTTATCTTAGGTTGTGTTTGGATTGCATTTTTCATGATTTTCATGGAAAAATTACTGTAGCGATTTGATATATGTGAGGGAAAAAGGTAATAGGGAAATGTGATCACGGAAAACGACGTAATTTTTCGACGGAAAACAGTCTAGATTAACAATTTAGTTAGGCACAAGGATTATATTTTAATGAACTTAAAAGGATTAAAGGACACGGACCGATTTTTTTTTTAGAAAAAAAATTTGAAAAAGAAGAAGTGCATGGACCTGCCAAGTCAAACTATAAACTAAACCAGACTAATTAATCCAAGCACTAACCAATAGGAAATTCGGTAGAATACATCCGTTTTGCTGTTCTGGTAGTTAAAATAGTATAATATTAGGAGACGCCGACGAATCAGAAAAAGACGGTTTTGGGGAGTAATTGTTTATCACACAAACCGACATTTTCCAATCAGGTAATCTAAAACACAAGCCGGCCGGCTAATTAAAAAGACAACCGCCAAGGGCAAGTAGCCGCGATAAAATATGAAATGTTTATCCAAGGAGACAGCTCTCCTACTCGTCCGAATGAGTTTGCAGTACCGGAGGGATCCATGGCCTAGCCGACTTTTCTCGGAGTGAGGAGAATGACAGCCAACGTCCAGAATGTAAATAGTTGGCTCTTCCTTCAACAGATCATGATCTTTTTGTACTGACTAAAATCTTAAATTCGTCGAAGAAACTTCTCACCTGTATATTTTTTAAGTGCAAGAGGCAATTCTTTAACTCTTTAGTCTTTTATTATTATTATTTTTTAATCAATTTTACTGATAGAGGAAGATCTGTACACAGTATAGCTTTTACCACTTTAAGCTGGAAATTACATTTAGGTTGCTCATGAACGTTGTACTATTACGTACTGACAAAGGAATGGAATCTATTTGTCAGTAAGTGAGCAAAAGTAAAAATTTTTAAAAAAATTATGATGGGGCAAAAGATAATTCTATTCCCTTTTTATCTCATTGAAGAACTGATTTTGTCAAGCCAAATGAAATTTTTATGTTATTGGGATCCTAGTTTGTTTATCATTTTGACTGTTGCAGACATTCAAATCCCGTCGCAGCTGCAAAGACCCGAAGGCAATGTTAATGTCTCCCCAGTGCTAGCAAAGGCCTTTGCATGTACGCCACGCGAGATTTTACTGTCGGAGACTTCCACAGTTTCAGAGATGCAGCACTGTTAGAATAAAGGATCATTAAATCAGCCATCAGGTTTTGACGATTTCCAGTTACAGTGAAATCTAATAGTAAAATTACTGCAGCTGTTGAGGAGCTCAAGGAAGACCGAGCCGGGATTCGCAGCAAAATCTCAGAGGATTCTTCTCCTCCTCAATGTCATCAAAATGCCACTCATTTAATCCTTGATCCTTGCTTTCAGTGCTTTTACCATAAATAGCAGCGGTGTGACGTGTAGCATCCCTGAAGTCCGTCCCCTGTCTTCATCTCTCCTCTGGCAGTCGGAAGTTCAAAACAATACTCATGACGAGGTACAACTTTTACTGTTAATACTAGTGCTAGTTTTTAATGCTTATATATGTTGCAGCGTCAATAATGTATTGGAAGTGCAATTTTGAGAGAATTGAAGTATGGAATTAGCCCGCCCTTAACCAAAACTGAAAGACATTAATGACACTCCATTTTATTATAATGATTAAGGCAATAAAAGTGTCGTCATAAAACATTATAAGCATCATTAATAATTGCCTAATATGACCGTGAGGGACTTTGTGGATGTTGTTTTCAATGAATTGCAACCGGAACTCTGAACCCTAATCCCTAGATAGATTGAATGTCTACTCGAACAAAAATAAGAGAGAGAATCATCCACTACGTTTTTCAAAATATGTCTGGCTAAATAATGGTACAAACCAAATCATCCACGCAATTTATTTCTTTGGAGTTTTTATCATTTCTCCGGTTACGAGAACTCGAGAAGTTCATAGATGATGTCTTTGTTTGTTGTAACCACCAGTATTTTGGATTTTACATCAACCAAATATATGCATCAAATACCTCTTGATTCAATTGAAAAGCCCGGAAACAAGTGACCAAAATAATGAAGCTTGGCAAGATTAATTATGAGGCGTCTCGTGTGGTACGTATTATTCGGTCTTAAACCAGAAATTGTTGGTGGTATATATTCGGATCAAGAAAAAGTACGTATTATTCAGTTTTAAAATCAGGTATTATTAGTGGTATATAACTCAATTTAGGGATAACTTGAATGTTGATGAGTATGATTGGTTTAGAAATTTTTTTGTAAAGTTCAGATCATATGATATACATTATCTTTAACATTTTGTATTTAAAGTGATTTACATAATTAAATAAAAGACATGTTTTTTTCTAAAAAAATAAATTTAGAATAGTTGTACTAAAAATCGTATATGTTCTTGACATGTATATGCTGTCTTACTGCAATATCCATTTTTACCTCAATTCCACAGTATCTAAGGCCTTGTTTAATAATCCAATTCAGTACTTAAATTTAATGGATTCAGATGTTAATATATTCAAACCGTTTGATAATAAAAAATTGAACATCTGAATTAATTAAGTAGTACTGAATTTTTTAGGCAAAACTTGCTCCCAAAATTAAGTGATAAGCTATTCACTTATTACTAAATGTCATATGCACTCAAATGTATTAGATTTAATATTTAACAATTTAATAATTTAATAGATTCATACTTCAGACTTCGGATTTCAAACTTTAGTTTTCAAACGCAGCTTAAGGCCTTGTTTCATAATCCAATTTAGCACTTAAATTTAATAAATTTAGATTTTAACATGTTCAAACGTGTTTGATAATCAAAACTAGAATATATGAATTCATTAAATGACACTAAATTTTCTAAACAAGTTTTGGTTTCAAAAAATAAGTGATAAACTGTTCATTAATTACTTAATATGATATACATTCAAATATATCAAATTTAATATTTAATAATTTACTCATTTAATGAATTTAAATTTCAAATTTCAACTTTCAAACTTTAATTTTAAGAGGGTTTGCCAAAGGTCACCGGCGCAAGTACTAAAATAACAAGTACAAAAGCTAGTACACGTGCCCACCAGTCATGATCTTTTGAGTAGCACAACAACAACAAACCATTCACACATACATAATCCACCCCACAGCATGATCCAAGGGACAGGAGAGTATCAACTATATGACAATCCTGCCAGCACAAGTTGCTTAGTCTAATCACAGGAGATTGTGGGTTGGAATTTTACCGTGGAGAGTTGCATTGATAAGTTAGTGATTAATGCTTTGAAAAGCATGTTTTAACCCTTAATATTTTAGAATGATTTGAGTCGAATTCATTTAAATCTTTTTTTATTTAAAAACCATTCAAGTCATCTAGATTTACGAGCCATGATTAAAAAAATATAAGAAATCCGAGATCATTATTAACCAAATCCAACACCAATGTCACCACTGACCGCAACCACCTCAGCAATCCTACTGTTTGTGCCATTGTGCATGCACCCAACTCCCTATATATAGCCACCGTTTACCCCTTCCTTCTCAGTCCCTCACTCCTTAGTTGATATTGTCCACCTCGCAAGTGAGAGCACCCAGAAAGAGAGCGAGCTCTGAGTGACTCAAATTTAGCATCCACAATACTAGAAAAGCAAAGGAAAACAAGAAAATGCTTTTCTCTACCATGGCTCGCACTACTACTGTCTCCAAATGTAGCATTTTTCCTTCTGAGGATTCCACTTTAGGAGACCTTAAACTCTCCGTTTCCGACCTGCCAATGCTCTCATGCCACTACATCCAGAAGGGCTGTCTCTTCACTCGCCCTCCTTTCCCCATCTCCGACCTCATTTCACTTCTCAAGCGCAGCCTCTCCACCACTCTCTCCCACTTCCCTCCCCTCGCCGGCCGGCTCTTCACTGATTCTGACGGCCACATTTACATCACCTGTAACGACGCTGGCGTGGATTTTACCCATGCAAATGCTTCCCACATTAGAATTCGTGATATTCTTGGCTCCATTGACGTTCCTCATCAAGTCAAGGAATTCTTCTCGCTTGATGGTATGGTTAGTTATGAGGGCCATTTTAGGCCTATTTTGGCGGTTCAGGTGACCGAGTTGGCTGATGGAGTTTCATAGGCTGCTCCCTGAACCACGCCGTCACTGATGGTACCTCCTTCTGGAACTTTTTCAATACCTTTGCCGAGGTGTCTAGGGGAATCAAGAGGATTTCCAGGACTCCGGACTTTAGCCGGGAATCTGTTCTGATATCACCGGCGGTGCTGAAACTCCCCGCCGGTGGCCCCAAGATTACCTTCGACGCCGACGCACCGGTGAGGGAGAGGATCTTAAGCTTCACCAGGGAATCTATCTTGAAGCTGAAAGCTATAGCCAACAACCAGAAATGCGAAGTCAATCACGTCGTTGAATTGATGGGGAAACAGAGGCACGATCCTCTTGCAAGGCTCGACGGCAAGATGACGCCGTTAACCCAGCAACAGAAGAGTAAGACTACTGAGATTTCGTCATTCCAAGCACTGTCCGCGTTACTGTGGCGGGGAGTGACACGCGCCAGGAAATTACCAGCTTCCAAAACGACCACGTTCCGTATGGCTGTGAATTGCCGCAACCGGCTCGAGCCGAAGCTGGAGCCGTTATACTTTGGGAACGCGATTCAAAGTATCCCAGCGTATGCTTCTGCTGGTGACATCCTGGCTCATGATCTGCGGTGGTGCGCCGAGCAGCTGAATAAAAATGTGATGGCGTACGATGACGCTACGGTGAGGAGCAACGTACAGGATTGGGAACGGGACCCACGGTGTTTTCCCCTTGGGAATTTCGACGGCGCGATGCTGACTATGGGAAGCTCTCCTAGATTCCCCATGTACGATAACGATTTCGGGTGGGGCAGACCCATGGCTGTCCGGAGCGGGAAGGCCAATAAGTTTGATGGTAAGATTTCGGCCTTTCCTGGGCGGGAAGGGGGTGGGACCGTTGATCTGGAGGTGATTTTGGCACCCGAGACTATGGACGGTTTGGAGTCCGACCAGGAATTCATGCAATACGTGTCGTCGGGTTATTAGTGAAACTGGATGATGAGGACCTGCTGAAAATATCATTTGGGCAAAATTATGGCGTGAGAGAAGAAATTGTCTGAAAGTAAAAAGGGGGGGTGGGGGGGGGTTGTGAGGAATTGTCGTGATATATTCCTATAGTGTCTTGTAATTGTCGTTCTTAATTAAGTCGTAATCTAATTAATTAGACCTGAGTTTTAACGGAAAAGTTCAATGTAGGATGTGTGGCTGTTGGCAGGGACAGGACTAGTCAGTTGTTGACTTCCTGATATTTCAATAATGAACAAATCAACGCTGGACTAACTAAAATAACTATACGCATGCCATTCATGGTGCTAGGATTCTAAAACGAGAGATCAAAAGAGACAAAGAAAGTAAAGGAAAGAACAAGAAGGTTCGATATGCAAAGTGATGGTTCTTTACTTTTTCTTTCCCTTTTGGGAAGACTGCAGTTAGATAAGGCCAAGTATAGGGCACATTAATCTATATACCAGTGAAGAAAATCTAACGTGGAGGCATGAGTGTGCTTGGACTGTTCCTGCTTCCTAGGATTACTGCTTTTTGGGATTGGGATTTTTTTTTTTGGCGTATTTATTTGTATGGACGAAGAAGGGAGCCGCCGAGGACCGCAATTATCGGAATTCTATTCTCATAGTGGAGTACTGGATGCCATTATGACTTCATGTGCCTGCATTCTGCGCACCGAATCTAGAGTGCTAATCAAGATTTTAATACTCTCCGTTTCGTTGAAATGTCATATTTTTTATTTTAAAATATTTCAAAACAATTATCATATTAAAAAAATTAAGACACCTTTTATTTTTTTTTTTCAATAAAGTCATTTTTCTAATCATATGCATGTTATCATTCAAATTTAAAATTTGTTGGATTCCCCAAATATGACTAAATAAATGAGATGGAGAGAGTATCAAAATCATTTGGGGTCAAATAACATGGGAGCTCTTCGGTGCGTTTTGAGTACTATATACATGAGTATCAATTCACCCTTAAATATGTAAAAAGAGATATAAACTCTTAGATGATTTTAAGAGTTTAAATTATTAAATAATGTGGTAAAAATTTATTAAATTATAATTATGAGTATGGTACTTAAAAGGGATGATAGAATTTTTCCAAATAACAACCTTGCCAAATACTAGCCCTCAACAAGTTTTCAGAACGTTATTTGTTATGTTTACTAAGTCAAAGTTATTTTTGCTATTTTTTCCCAATGTTATTCCCGTCTTTATCTATATTTAATACTCAATTCAAACTTAAAATTTGAATTTTTAGGGTAATTTTGGAAATAAGTCTATTAATATCACCATCAATCCACTATTTTAAAAAAGTTGAAATTTCGAGATGCAACAAACAATTCGAGATGGAAGGAGTATCTTTTTACAACTTTAATATGTTTGGTACAATTTACCTACCCTTTTTTTGTTTTGTTTTGGCTTTATACTCTCTCTCTCTCTCTGTTTGTTTTTTTTTTTTTTTGGTAAGCTAGTTTACCTACATAAGTTTCAATTACACTAGAATAGTTATAATCTACTGGGGGTTTTCTGTAAGTGTGTTTTTGGTACCTAAATACTATGTGGTTTATGGTTCTATTCTAAAAGGTATTATGAATTTAGAACAACACCTGAAGTAATGTTTTCCATTTTGTTTTCATCCCTTGGACCCGTTTGATAATGTTTATATTTGGTGTTTTTCTATTTTTGTATGTAAAATTCGACAAAAAAAAAAAAAACAGAGTTTGTTAAAATTGTTTATGTTTCATAGAAAAGAGAAATGTTCATGAACATGAGCCTTATTTTAAAACACAAAAAATGTTGTTACCTAAAATAGAAAATCAATGAACCAACATTGTAAATTATTTCACATCATCTTTCACTTAATCACCATCGGTTATCCCGCTTAGACGCCTCATCATATTTGACCCGCTATCACTGAGTTGAGCCCAATCTGACCCATCCCATCTCGCACTAAAGACTATGATTTGTTCTTAATTGGCTTAACAATCCTGAATGTAAAACAACGAAGAGTTTCACTTGTTGGCCCATTAAAAGTAAACTCGATCCATCCAATGCTCATACATGTAAGGTTTGTCACGGCCCATTTTTCTAAAATGGGATTTCTATCGAAATTGGGTTAGCATCAATTTTTTTTGAAAAATCAAACATGTTTTAATATTTAAAATGTTTTACTTGTATTTATAAGTAAAAAATGGTACTAAACATATATATTTACAACATATATTTATTAATTTATGAATTATATATATACTTAATTAAAAGGATAATACTTTAAGATAAACACGCAATTATTTTATATAATCTAATTTATTTTGAACATGTATAAGTATTAAACATATCAATATTTAATTTGATATTAGTATTTGCGTCAGAGCTAGTTTAAGTTGAAATTAACTTGACTCGTAACTTTAATACCATATCAATTTTTTTATATTATGCACTAATTTTAATTTTTTATATTATATTGTTTTTTAACCTCATTAATCTTTTTTTTCTTGCACAATAATGGAAACGTCCAATCAAACATAGCTGTAATTATTTGTTTCTAAAAGGATGTTATGCACCAGATATGTTTATGTTCTGTTTTCATTTAAGAATATGTTTAATGAAACATCAAGCCAAAAGAGTGGGAAGTTTGGAATCTATCAGAAAGCTTTTGACTTTTAAGGTAGCATTCCAAAGAAATACTACTGAGTTTGTTTGGATTACGCATTATTTACACATTATTTACATATACTGACTTGTTTGCATTATTAATACATTTTTCAATTATTTTTTTATCTTACATACATCACATTCAAAAAGTAGTATGGTATTTTTTTCCACAGAATTATCTCAAATAATATACTATCCAAAGAAATCTGGGTCTGTTTTTCTTGATCAATTAATTGGTGGATAATATTTGGATGAATTATTTTTAAAGAATTTTTTACACTTTAATTTCACATGCACGTTCCTTATAAAACAATTATTGGGCAAAACTTCTATAAAAAAAGATAGAATTAATCTTATATATGCTATCATTATTAGATATACGACACATGTGCAAATTTTGAATTTAAAATCTAAAATTTGCTCATGTGTCATCCATCCAAGTATAATAGTGTATACACTGATAATGTATATAAAATTTATTCAAAAAGATACTTCAAAAAATAATTACTTAAAAGAAGAGTAAATATATATTGACAGTATATATACTATCACGGTTAATATATGAATATGCATAAAATTTAAGTTTCAAATTCAAATTTAAATTATATATTTTGTTTCAATGGTGAATATGTAGATTAAAAGAAATCTCTCTGGTTTTAAAAGAAGGTAATCAGGGGAAGTGCATGGGAAGCGCGTGGTCGATGGCTTGGGGAAGTGTGAAACTAAATGGGGGTGCGTGTAAAATACTTGCTACCTGGCTTGAGTGACGGAGGGAATAACTGCTATAGCCTATAGCCAAAGTCAAGCGCGAGGGTGACTGGGAACTGGGGTGAGTTTCGCCATCCGAAGCTTTTAGATATTTCAGAATCCGATTTCACAAACTAAGTTGGAGTTTCCTCGATAGCCGGCGGGCAAGATCTGATGTCTGGATGTGGATCTCCTAACTCCCCCATTAACAGGTAAGCTTGCAATCCTCTATATATATCTATCATCTCTACGGCGAAAATTTTGGGCTTATTTTATCTCTATCTTACTGAAATTTAAGAGCATGTGTTAAACAGGTATCCTTGATTGTATGTTTAGGGGGGATTTTCAGGTTAAGGTTTCATCAGTATGATTCAATCTGTTCCCTGATTTGAATTATCGTCTTGTTTCTAGTTTATTTCCCCTCTTTTGTGGTCGCAGAAATGTGGTTGTTTACTTAATTCTTTTAAATGGACTTATTGATCTCTTTTATTTGTAATTTATGCATTCTGGAAATCAAAATTAGTGAATATTTAAATTGAGCTTCGAAAGGAAACATCTAACTAAAATGCTTCCTTGTTTAAGAACTATTATATCTGTTGTAGATTCCGCAGGTCCGAGTCTGACATGTATATAATGCCTTGATTTCAGCTTCTTCTTAAGGGATATGTTGCAAAGCCAGATATGTTGGTTCAAAGAAGCAAAAGAAGCTGAAAAGCCTTTTTTTTCATTTTTCTTTTTTGTGACTGAAACAAGCATCCTATGTTGAAAGGCAGGTACGTAGCATATAGCTACTCTTTGACCTTAAATTTTAAGGATTGATCTTCCTTTTTTTTATTTTTAATTTTGGTTAGGAGTAGAGTACACCGATTGCTGTAGTAAAAGTTGATTTTAGATTTTAAGGTTGAAGGGATCATCATACTGGTGAGAACATGAAAGCGAGAAGGGGTCAGTTTCCGAAGAATCCAGTGGCATTTGTATGTGCAATTCTCTGTGTTTCTTGTGCTTTAGTTTTGTTTGTCTCAGTATTTAGACTACCAGATGTAACCATAGCCTCGTTTAGGCCCGAGAACAGAAGAGCAGTTGGGAGATATGAGAAAATAGGGAAATTTGGAGAAATGGTAATTGAAATGCTACCTGAAGATCTACCATTTACTGTATTTTTGCCTTCGGAAAAAGCATTTGAACGTGACTTAAGGTTGCATTTGAATGATAGTTTAGCGGGAGACAAGGCCAATGATACATATGCAATACTAACTCGAGTATTAGGATTTTCAGCTGTGCCGAGGATGATAAATTCAGTTAATGTTCCATATGGGCAGGAGGTCGATTTTGATTCCTTGGCTGGATTTACTCTGTACATATCAAGGGGTGCAGATGGAATGTTAGTGGTTAATAGAATCCGATCAAACAATAATGTTGATTTGCAGCAGAGGAGTAATATCCTTGTTCATGTTATGGATGGAGTTATCATGGATGCAGAGTTTGAGCAATCAGTTCTGCCTGATTACAATGAAGATGGAGGAGGAGGGTGATTTCATCATGTGCATACTTGCTTGTCAAAACTTGGCAATGATACCCATTGCATATTTTGGGTTTGGCTGCCGTACGCTTCTTTCATCTTGGATTGCACGTTAATCATAGGATCTGGTGTTTGGAAAAAAAGGCAAGAGCTTATTCTTGCTCGAATGATTTGATTCATTATTCCTTTTATACGAGGTTTAGCAAAGTTTGCCGTGAAATTAGAGACACTACTAAAAAGAACAGAAAGCATAAGCTTGGCCAATTCATGTTTGATGTTTGTGAAATTCGAAACGGAAACAATTTTATCAAGAGGAAAAAAGATGATGTTGAACCTCTTTAACTCATGTAATCTACATTTTATAAGTGCTTTCCTTCCTCACAGGGAGGGTCCCGGACCAAAAATTTTATATTTTATTATGTTGGTCCGCACTAACTACATGGTCTTTGAGCAAGGCCTAACAGTCTTATTTAATTATATATTAGCAAACTTCACAATCTCAATAAAAGCATTTTCATTGGTAGAAAGGATCAACTGCTAAATTTGCCAAATTGTTAGTCAGGTCCGCGATAAAACTTAAACATAGCCCACGTCCATGGATCTCAAATTTCTCCAAGGACGGGAGAGGCGGTGATTCTAGAGAATTAGAAGTTTGCACAAGACACACATCAATTTTGGGAAATCAGGGATTACGGGCACAAAATCAGCAAAACCAACACAAACCAAGGGGCGATCTGATAACTTTGACAGTAATGTCGTTTGCTCCAAGTCTCGAATAACTGCAGACAAATGACTAAGTATGATCGGTATTTCGGTTAATAGTAGTACACATCAATGCGAGATTCGCTAGCTGTTGAACATCCTCATCTGTTATCTGAGTAACCAAAGATATGCAACTTCCGCACAAAAGGTGTAAAACACCATTCCAAACAATAGTCATGAGGTGACACAAAACTGAAAGCACTTTTTGCTAACGATTCGAAAGGGCAACATCGGAATATATGCCCAAGTTCCCATCACCAAAGCGGACTTCGAAGTTGCACCAGCAATCTATCGACACACAAACTTCCATGCTTAGCTTCCAGCTGCAGTTGGTACAGCAACTGGCTTAGAGTCTTCGGCCTTTTCGTGCTCCTTGTTAAGCATCTGAAAAAACGCAAGGGAAACTCCAGTCATCGACATCAGAAAGCATAACATTAAGGAATGAATAATAACCTCAAGGATAACTTGTAAAGAAGGGCCCTTAAATGTTCACGCTACAAGTTCTAGTGACGTATTAATGTCCCAACGTGATCAAGTACAACAATACTGATCAAGCAGGCAATAACACAAAGAAAATGGAATCTTACCTTGTTGTTGATCAAGTTATGTAGAGCAATTACGCTTCTTATAAGGGAAGAAAGGTATATAACCAGCATCATATCATTTGTTTTTACTGCAAAAGAAAGGAACAACATCAACCAATACTCAATTTTCCTTTGGATTCTGGGGGTGGGGTTCCATAAAAGCAAATGTCTGCAAAGCATAAAGCAAATTCAGTATGAAGGATGCCAAATTTACCTGCAAATGCTTTTATTAACTCAGCCACATTGAGATTCGGAAGTAGGTTGAACACATCCTATGAGAAGGATTGAGAGCATTAGACAAAGGACCTAGAAGAGACAACTAACAAAGATACATTCAGCTCTTCGTCTAGCTGGATTTCAAAGCCTATTTTCAAATGCATAGACATAAATGAACCAATCCCAAATCCAATAAATGGATCACCCCACTCAATAATTGACAGATAAGACTAGTAAATTAACCCCCACCCTTCTTGGGAACTGAATTGAAATCCCAAGTTACAAGAGCTAAGCTTTAATACCTTCGTCAATGGACTTGCTAAACCACATCACTAGGAAAAAAAGGTAATAAAAAGGAAATTAATTAATCATAAGAGAAAATTTCTGCATTCCAACCTTTTTCAAACTATAAACTAAGGCACAATCATCTATCTGCAACCCCTATGCTAACGCAAAGTTGTAGATCCATGCATCTCAACTTATCTTTAAAATTTAGCATAACAATGTAGAACAAGGCATTGTGGTTAATGTTTGCTTGAACAAACACAAAGATGCTACATTTGGTTAAAGAATTTCATCCAAGGGAGTACTACCTGACTGTCGAAAGAGATAATTTAAACTAATATGCATGAGATGTTTAACTTGCTAAATTCTACACTTGATGAGGTTTAGTCTATTGTTCAATTGGGAAAGCCACCACACTCACTGTCCTATATAACGAAACTCAACTGAAGGTTATCAATCATCCAACCTGCAAATGATAGAGAATCTCATGGTTTAAAGGTAATTTCTCGTCAATAACATTGTCAAGATAGCTGCGAATCTCTTGAAGTCGTGCATCCAATCCCTTTAACGCAGTGAGTTTACCTGACACCTAGATAGACAAAAAGATGACCATTATTATCTTCTAAAATGATTCTAAAGGAATTAGAATTCCAGTATTCTCGTAAGTATCGCATGTAATAAAATCAGAATGCCAAGAACCTCAGTTGCAAGGGTACTAATTGTTGTGTCCTTAACATCCCTAAGCAAGTGTTCAACTCCTGCTCACAAGCAAGATGAGAGGTAAATGCAGAAATGTTAGACCCTAGCTGATAAAGGGGGAAAAATGGAAACAAGATCCCAAGTATATCAAGCTTACCAATTTCTTCAACTTCATGAGCAGCTATTTCAGAAGGCACATGGACAAACACGTTCTGACTTTTCTGGGTTGCATTCTGCAAACATACCCGACAACAGTTGAACAATGAAGAATAACAAAATCTCATTTTTGTTCAATTCATACTTAAATAACGATGTATGCTTACCCTAATTGGCAGGGATAAGGGTCCATACTACAAGTTATTTTAGTCAATTAGGCAACAATAGAACTCCAACACTAAACAACAACAGAAAGGACCCACCTCTTTAACCTCCTCAACAGCATAGTAGGCTTTAGTAGGTATTCCCAGTTCCTTGGGCTGGACATCAATTATGACTAGGACAGGGGTTGGAACATAGCTGCAGTGCAAAGGACAGCACATTAGAAGTAGACGGCGTGGACTTTTAATATGCTTACAGGCACACTAACCTAGAAAAGAAGTCAAGAATAGAACCTCTACCAATCTAACTTTGATGCATCTCGGGGACACAAGCAGATGTGACAGTTCAAGTGAGAGCACGTGACCAACACTTAGCCAACAACTACTGTGAGAAAATAACATACCACATAAAGTTCACATAGAACTCATGATGCAGGTTTGGCAGGTGGCTATGCCAGATCAAACATGACAAAGACGAGTGACAAAGTCACAAGGGATATAATTGAACAGTAAATCATCAATCACTATACCAGAAGGAGAGTGGACGGCAGGACAATGATGTTTGATGGTAAGTCTTAAACATAGAAAACATACTACCATTTCAGGGCAACAAATGTACATAGAATAAAGATGATCTTACGCATTGAAAATCCCATGAATATTCAGGTCATTTTCCCGTAGTTTTGGACCAGTACTGTACCAGCCAACGACATGCTCCTTGGCTGAAAAACAAATATTCGTCACTCAAAACATAGAGAGTGGAAAATGTGTGCTAGACCCAAACAAACAGCAAGTAAGAAACTATGTGCACCAAAGAATAAGGTCAATACCATTAATTCTCCGAAACATGGAAAACATTGATTCATGATAATTATGGTCAAGGAACGAAATGCTGGGATCCTTGTCTTCTTCTTCAAAAGGAACTGCACGTTGCAGACAAAGATTTCAGCTACACCATAAGGGAAATCATCAAGAATCAACAGCAACTGTGATAATGGGACTTAGGTTCTGACTGTTAAAGATTCAAAATCACTAGACCCACTCCAACTTGAAAAACCAAAGAGGATGATTTGAACAGGAGAATTCCTATTGCTGGTTTCCAGTTTGAATGAGAAACAAAGTTCCCATAGGTGCTTATATTGAAGCAATTGTGTCCAATCAAAAACACATTGACAGTAAGATTCCACAATTGCTAGTGCAAATTCTGATCATAGGACATGTTTCTTGAGTATATTTTTTTGGAGAATTTCACAAGCCAACTGCAAAATCCTTCTCCAATTGCTGGACGGAGAATGATGTCTTATACTCTTAAGACACACTTAACAGCTATTTGCATGCTTACATTTACCACACTAACAAGTCTCTCAGCAATGTCTAGTAAAGCCAAAGAAGTCATAAGCCCTAACTCCACAGCCAACAAGGTACCAAAACCTTATTTGTTTTGCTGCTCTTATGCATAGATAACAAATGTTCCAATGTCCCCTACAGCCATTGTCGAAGTCAGTACTCATATGCCAGCAGCCATTAAAAAAAAAATTGAAGAATCCTGTATTTTCGCTCTTTCCAAAGCAATGAAGCTTAATCAACCGGGGGAAAAAATTGAAGAAGTATAAACGTTCAGAGTAAACTAACAGTAACAGCACCCAATTAAGCTGAAGCACTGAGAAGCTACATACTACAGACACCGAGCTTTAAGCCAATCGGAAACAAAGCTCAAAGAAAAAACTCCACTATATTACATCTACCAAATATAATTGCCACCACTAAATAGCAGAAGAAATGAAAGGGCAGCATAATTGTCTAGCCCAACGCTCTCTAGATTCAACAATTATTATTATTATTATTATTATAATTATTATTTTTGCAGCATAGGCCGTTATTTGTAATTCATCGAAGCTTAAACCCTTCAATAAACCCACAAAAAGTACCATTTCTTCAAAATTATTATCTGCAATTGCCCCTCAACAATCTCCTTCTTTGCCCATAAACAATAAAAAAAATAATGCCTTAAACCTAAATTTCAAAAGCCAATGTTACCTCATCCTACACCTCAACGACTTCCTTTCTTCCAATATATCATTAACTTCCCAATAAAACTAAATAAATTAAACAAAAGCTGGTCAAATTCAAAACTTTAAATGGGTAAAAAAGAAAAAGAGAAAATTATCAGATCTGGAACCTGCATAGGAATTGGTGACGTCAACGGTGCCCCTGAAAGAAGTGCCGAGCAAAACCCCAACGACTCGTTTCTTGGTGTCCCGAGCCACTCTGTTGTAATGATCCACTATGCTAAGCAGCACCAGTGGATGCACTACCACTTTCTCGATCGGCCGCGCTGATATCTGCTGCGATTTTATCACATCCATTCTCTTTTCTTTTCTTTCTCCCTTTTCGCTCTTTCTCACCCAAGAAAAATACCTGTTACTACTATTACTAAACCAAATTTTCAATTGCGAAAATTGTCAGATTAATTTCAAATCCCAACAGAAACTAGTCTGCCTATTGGAGGAGGAGTTCCCGGTATATAATATAATGAGAGTTTCTTGGAGGAGGCGGCAAACGGCCAACAGGGAAAAAAAAAAAATAGACCTACCCTTTTGTTTGTCACTTTTTCTCGTTCTTTTCTTTGTTCACAATTCATGCTGTCTTCAATTTTTTAACTTCAACGTGGGCCGGATCTATTTTAGGCCTATAGAAGATGGGCCTTAAAAAGATAAAGTGATGGGTTAGGCCTCCTTTTGCTTTGTAGTACAGCTGTTGGAAAGTATTTCTTTGCCGAAAAAGGGCCAGTTTGAGGAGTGAGTCTTGTGTGTCAAAGATTTTAGGGCCAACGATGGTAGCCTAAATGATGTGGGCCACATGGGAATGTTCCTGGAGCGGAGCCATGATGAGAGTTGAGTTCTTGAAGCACGGCCCAATACAGTAACTAGGAATTCTCGCACAACGATGTTAAAATAAGCGTGTTCACGGGTCGGATATCTGACCAGTGAACCAAAATATTGACCTGGCTCATAAAAATGGGTCCGCTATTTTTCTACGATTAATATCTTCATCCGCTATTGCAAATATTCGAATTTTCATATTATGCGGATCGGATCAATCGGATAACTGATTTGTATTTAATTTTTAAAAATTTTTGAGTAAAAAAACTTAAAGACAGAATGAAATTCAAGTGTACTTAAGTTTTCAAAATATCATATAAGTAGTATGTTGTACTTACACGTGAGTTTTTAGTCGAAATTAATCTTTTATTATTGGAATATAAAGTAACTTCCATACTTTTTTATTTTGATTCAAATAAATAAGATTAAATATTTCATCTATAATTTTTTATCCGTAAATTATATCACAATATGTTTGAAATCTAAACACCTTATACAAAAAGAAGCTTGTTTTGGAAGCGAACATAAAAATAAAAATAAGAAACAAAAGATAAAACTATTATAAATTAGTGGATTTAATGTATAAAAAATTCTAAGATAATAAAAAATAATGTGTGGATCGAATCAAATCCGCGGATCAACAAAATGATATCCCGGTTCACACAACTCTTTGACTTGGATGTGACCCAATCCGCATACGACCCGGGGGTCGGATTCAGGTCTAGTCATTGGGTTTTTTGGATCATCGAGCCGAGTTGCACGCACGAAAAAAACCCCTGCACTAGATCATTCGATTCACATCTGGACGGTTATGTCTCATGGTTCACCGTAGTAGTCTACAACAGCATTTCCAATTGCAGAGAACTTCCATAATTTCAGATACTTAGGATCCTTTCGGGATTGGGTGACATATCAAAAATCACTTAATTAGTAGAACTTTTGATTAAAGTATTTATCAAGTGCTTAATTATATTATCTGTGTGTATATTTGTATAAGTACTTTTTCTATTTGATAATGTGTAATTTGGAATTTCTAAAACATGTTTATCTATTCATTTAGTTCAAAATTTATAATAAAAGTATTAAAAGTTAAATTTTTTTATTTTTTAGAACATAAAAGCTGCTTTAAAAGCATCAATATCGAGCTTATGTCAAAAGTATTTTATTGGCAAAATACTATACTCCTAAATTCAAGAAATGAGACTTACCAAACACGTTAAAAATGCTTTTGTAATTTTTTAGCAAAAGCACGGCAACTCCAAGCAGGGGCTTAATATCATAATGTTAGAGATTCATACTGTTTCTAAAAATGGTAAAAGCATGTAAAAGTTTAAAAACGGCATTCATAGGTCAAATATATTTCAAGTTGTCGGCTCAACAGCTTGATTCTTGATCAATAGTTACTAGTATTCGAGATACATCGAATCTGTGTTCAACTAAAAAAAAAATTTAAGATAATCATTGAAATTATTTTTGTGAGAATTGATTTTATACTTTAATAGTACATGTGTAGAAAATTAACCAAAATAAAATGTGCAAATAGATATTTATTTCGTAATGGATAGTTATGAGGAAAGAAACAGAGGAGATATGGTGGTAGATAGTTATGGAGATTAATTTAAAAAAATCATAAAGGGATAAATTTTAATCTACAGGAAAAGGTTCCTTCCTCCTTTATATATAGTATAGTATAGAATCTACAATATTTTTGATGTGGTTCACATTAGTAGCTAGCCCAAAAAAAAAATTGCATAATAAATTTCCAAAGATGCACGGTAGGACCAATTATAAATACCTAGCTAGCAGGCAAATGAACGTACCTGGCTCGCAAAAATTTCCAAGTTAGATTGTGTGGAGCGGCCAAGAAACTTCATGTGCAAGAAGAACTAATTCATGCAATCGTAAAAATTCTACATGGAAACATATTTGATTGTGGAAAAATATGACTGTTGAATAAGCCAGGATTCCTCTTTTCGGCACTGCAAATGCGGACGCGATAATGTAGGATAGTGTATATTATCCAGAGACGGGTGCACTATGCACCCATCTGATCGGTGGTGGTTCAATTTCCATCACCTTCTACATCCAATTTCCTTTTAGATTAAAATACTGTAGAGTACCATAGATAAAAAAGTGGCGATTAACTAAAAAAAAAAGAAAAAATGCAGACGCGATAATTCATGGACACGAAAGGAAGAAAAGAACGTGGGCATACTAAAATGTGAACATTTCCAGAGTCCAAAAAGATAAAAATCGTACAAGGAAAGATGACAACTTCAGGAGGTAATATTAATGTCATCTTGATTATGGGAATTATCATATTCACTGACTACCGTCGTGTATGCTTGGTGAAATTTTCGGCTGCGTTTCCTCGATTCCCGTGCATTTGTTTTCATTATTGTCCACTGCTCTTAATATTACCACTTACACGAAATGCAGACATTGAAAATGCATTCAAGAGAAACGAGCATTAATATTCGGAGTGGGAGAAAGAGAGACAAATTAATCAGAATTAACTTAAAGGACAAGTTATGGGTATAATCGAGTCTATGTTATTTATGCTGTTGAAACAACCTAAGATGAAATATCGTTTCTTGATGCCTCTGATTCTAAAAGAAGAAAAGGAAAGTCAGTGATCATCGACTAAAGGCGTCAGTTTGACTGATCTCTAGTTCCTGGCATGGCATACTCTTTGTTTGTTTTTTCTCTGGAAGCTGACAATCTTGGGAGAGTAAGCGGCCAAGTCCCATTTTCCATGCATTCGCATACGTGCATGTGGAAATAAAATAAAGATTCATATATCCGGCAGAGTAACCCCGGGAGCAAAAGAAAATAAAAAACCAAAAGTTGCATGCAAAGGAGAATGTCGAAGCATTTTTGAATTTTCCAAGCTCCGACCGAGTGATCAATTATCTAGAGCTACGTGCAGGCATTTTACAGCTAAAAATTAAATACAGTAACATAAAACTTTCAAGCCACACAATTTTCTTTTTTCCGTCCTGCAACAAATTTCATATGCATGCGTGCTACTTAATCTTGCCTTCTCCAAATGCCATGTTACAATATTCATCCAGAACCTAGCTAGCTAAACATGTGGTTAAACCGTGACAGAAGCCCCAGCTGGAGATAATTAATTAGGAGATTTCTTTACAAGGAGCTAGCTTAAACGAAGATCCAGGGTTGGATGGTCCATCTCTGCTCCCATCCCGTACGAAAACGACGCAGTCCCTTTGCAGTCGTTTGCGAAGAATCTCAGCTGCTTCTCTGCCTCTGATTCAGTACCGAATGAGTTCAAGGGAAACAACTGCAAAGTCTCTATCACTCTCTCAGGCTCTGAAATCTGATTTATCTCCACAAAATCTGTCCAAAAATATACGTGTGTGTAGAAAAATAAATATTGTGCGCATAGGTCCTCCAAGAATGAATCATTTCCTGTACTTACTAATGGACACAAGTGCAAAGAAATAAATTCCAAGAATGCTGTGCATGAATACGAGTGACTTACGTGTTATAGAAGAAAGAATTCTTTCCTTGATAGTGATTTTCTTTTTGTTCATCAATTGAAACTCTGCGACGCTTCTGTCTTTCTCTAGCCTTGTGGTTTTGAAACCAGTAGAAGACATTCTTGCTCTCGATCTTACCATAGAAGCTTAACTGGGACGATATCTTTTGGATCTGGTCGGTGCTAGGGGTACGGAGGCCAGACCTAAAGAGGTCAGTAAGAACTTTCACTTGTTCTGAGGTTGGGTTCCACCGCCCACACTTAGTCCCACCGCCACCAACATAGCCACCGCCTCGTGGCTTAATACAAAAGCCCTCATCCATGTTACTCGGCAAGACCTTTTCCAACTTAGCTTCTGGAACTCTGATCTTTCTTAGTGAACTACTTTACTTGTGATCAGTAGCTTCTCCACTCAAAAGAAGTTGTGGGCTCGTGTGCATATTATATACCACTAGTGGCAAAGTTGGCAAAGACATGTTTATGTATATTTGTTTTTTATTGTCATAATTTCTTTTCGTTTTATTCAATTTGGCATCTAAAGTACAGAGCAGAATGAACCTTTTTTTAGGCCACACTGCTTTGATTTTAGGGAAATACGAGATAGGACTTTGAGGATTTGATGGAATTGTTTTTGTCTAGTTTTTTGTGTGGAGGGAGATAGACATGCTTAAAAGCTGCCACTATTCAAAATTTTGGTCCGCGAGCAGACAGGGGGGCGAGTCCTCAAAGTTTGCATTAAATTATCGGGGACACTAACAATTGGGCATATAATTGCAATGCGAGTTTCGGATATGCTAAGATAGATAATTCAAGTGTTCAATACTTACTATCACTTCAATGCAAAGATTATTTCGGAGTATTGTTGTACTCAACTACCTTAGTCCTGAAAGAAAGAACTTACTTATAACCCATCTTTTTCTTGCATTTCTTTTTAAACTAAAGAGTTACTTATAAGAAAGAAGTTACTCCAAAAAAATATAACGTATGAGCAAAATTAATTGAACAAATGAAATATTGCGCATAGGAACTTACACACCAAACCCTCCACAAACCGAGTTGCTTCTTGGGATTTATGCACTGTCCTTTTGTTGCTCGTGGTTAGTGTTTAGTTAGCTAATCCAATAGGACAAACCCACAAGGACATGCAAATAATCCAAGTTTAATTCTTAAACTATGCTATTGCTATGCTAAAGATCATACTGGCAGAGAAGGCTGATGGTAGTGAAAGTCAAAGTTCACATTGTCTGATCCTAGTTGGATGCTTTTGATCACTGACATGGGTACTGAGTTGAGCTGACCATGCGAAAGTTCAGTCAAAAATTGTTTGGATATGTATAGTAGACCTTCTTTTTTAGAGTTGTGTGGGAAGGATCAGAGGACATAAAAGCAACAAAAATTGAAATTTGAGTGGGACTACACATATTGACCGACTGGAATTTAAGAAGGGAACCGAATTGGCTTTTCCTATGTGTTCTGGCTCCTGTCTTAGGTTACCGATTTCTTTTCCTCGGTGAAGTTACTAGCATGCTTTTAACGAACTTGCGAAACTCATTGAGATTTCTGTTGTTGCAAGTCCAGTACAAATTAGGTTAGCTTAGTTTGTTTGTTAGGAATTGTATTATTTCAAGTGATGTTTATTCTTTCACATTCATTTATATTGTCGAGGAGTCAATCATGGAAGGCATGCAAATCTCTGCCGTAAAATTTCAATTTTCAACCTCAGTCTCTGGGTTGCAAAAGCAGTCATAAAGCCTCAGCACTGCAAGATTGAAAAATGATCCATTATCCAAGGAAAATAAATTAATGGCAAAATTATGAACTTCGGCATGGAATGTTAGGTTATTGTCAAATATTTGCCCCAAGTGGAAAGAGATAGTACTAGTATTTGAATGAATGACCATATTGGCCATTAACCCCCTACTATATTGCAAAGCTTCACTTTTGAAGAGATAAAATCGCCATATTCAATAAACAGTAAAGTAGCAGACGGATTCATGAAAATGGTGCATTATGCTCATTAAAATCAGAGGTACAAAAAAAAGAAAAATCCCCATTTTTAGGTCCGCAGTATATACCACCAACTTGTCCTTTATTTAATGCTCTCAACCATTCTTATCTGGACATCTTGGGTTGATTATATAGAAATCGAGACAGTAAACGGTCAACTGGTTGTGCGTGCTTTCCGCAATTCTCGAGAATGTTTGAACTCCAACCCATAATTAAGTACGAGTTTATTTGTCTCTTGGTGCTTGGCACTGCACTATTCTGCGTTCTAACTCCTAGGAATTTCGCTAGATCTTAAAAGCACCATACATACATATAAAATTTTACACCTTGCTCTAATCCATCCATCATGGGATGGAAGTACACAACCAAAACACGATTATGGAATTGAAACAATAGTAACCTCGCTTAATTACCAGAAATTGCTTGCGATGTAAAATTATACATTTAGTTGCTCATATGTCTCCTAACCAAGAAGTAAGCTAAACAATTCAATACAGAAGCACTAAAGAATTTCAGTTTCTTTCCTAGCTTGTTTCCAGATTTTGTTCCCCCTGCCAAATTCAAAACAAGAAAGCTAGCCAAAAAAATTTTTTTTTTTTTTTGGTTGACACATCTTTAGTTTTGGTGTCCGCTCCACCACTCAACGCCGAACTCAATGTCATTTTATATTGGGATAGTCATAGGAAAGATAGAAAGCTGAGATGGGAAAAAGCACCAAACGCCCGATTCACCTGTCCTCATCAATCCTCCAAATAGATACGGCTACACTTATCTTTCATCCCAACCCAAAAGAAAAAACAGAGGGCTTTCTTTGAAGGTTTTGCTGTTTTGGGGGGCGTAACTCATTTCTATACGGCTCACAAAATCAAGGAAAATATATGTTTTTCAGTGAGATTCGAGCAGGTCCGCCATTGCCAGTTAATATAGTGTAGACTGCAGGTGCATACCTATCGGTTAAAATGAATTGATCCATGCAAATGCGAAGCATAGGAGGGAAGTGTATTAAAATAAGAAAGAGGCACGCGTGAAATCTAGGCCGCCCTAATTTCCGTCATTTTCTTTCTTGTCTCCACTATCTTTGTCTGGGACTCGGTGACGGAAGCTCTACCAACACCCATTTCGCGGACACCATTATTACAAGGCGGAGAAAAACCTCTCGTAACTTGTAAGAAGCCCCCAATCATAGGTCCGGAGAGCTACGGAGGAAGCAGGTTCTATTTCATTAATAACCTTTCTGCCTCATGCCCTCATGCGACGACAGCAGCAACGTACACTTTTTAGGTTTCTTCCATTTCCTTTACCTTTTGGCATTGGAAATTGCTTGAACTCCGATCAAAAGTTTCAAGACACTAACCACTTTCCAACCATCCTACTTCAGTCCCGACCATATGCTCGTGGCTTAATGCTATTGGCTCGTTTCAAGATAGCAAAGCATGTTGGTTCTAATCAAATCCTTGTAACGCCCGTTCTCAGCGGGCTGAAAGCAACTTAATTAGGTCAACCAACTAGTTTAACTTCTCCTGTTCTTTCCTCTCTTCTTTTTTTTCTTTGCATCTCACAAACAAAAGAAAAAAGTCCTTATAATCATGCATGTTTTGTGGTCCTCCCGACTTGAGAGTTGGGAGTTGCGGCACCAGACTTTCCGAAGGAGGGAACAATGCAATTTTAGTCTTCAAAATTTGACTTGTACTATGTTGGTTTTCAATATTTCGGTCAAAATAAGTGTAGTCTTTTGAGTATTCAATTTCGATCGAATTAACTCTTATTGTTTTGATCTTAGTAATATAGTCTTTAAAGCATATGAATTGACCAAACTGGTGGCTAATATTTTGTAGGATCTGAGAAAATTTATGAGTATAATAAATAAGTTTAGGAAGCCATAAAAAGTTGAATTTACCACTGGAATAAAAGCATGTATTCTGCACTTGCTGAATTGATTTATTTTTTGTACTTTTTAATAAAACAAATTAAACATTATAATAGTTTTGTATATCTTTATGTAAAAGTTACAAATCAGCATATCTACCGATTAGCATCATTTCGTCAAAAGTGAGTATCGTGTACATATTTTATTATTTTTTTAGACTTTTTTTAAAATTTTTTAGAGTTTTCCGATAATTTCTATAGAAACTTCAAGCATTTTTATATTAGGTTAATAAATGTTGTTAGATTTTCACCAAGAATTAATAACCAATTTTGTCAATAATATACTTTAGAAACTATATTTGTTTAGATCAAAACATTAAAGACTGATTTTCTCAAAGTTAATATTTTAGGGCTAACTTTATTTTGGCTAAAAACTGAGGACCAATTTTAGGCCGACCCCCCAGCCTTTGAGGAATTAGAGGTGCATCTTTTCCCTTGTGAAGAAAGTATAGGAAGATCGTGCAAACTTTCCACTCAGGGGGAGCCACTCTTACAAAATGAGAGCCTAACAAGTAGTACCAAACACCACAAAGACACCCGAAACATAAGTGTGCAAAAGACACCGGAAACTATTTTAAGCGAAACATAGGGTAAAAGCAACATGAATCAGATGCGCGTTCTAAGTCATACAACTCGCTATCCCCGCCCACATGCATAGCATACAAAATTTCATATTTCGAATGTCCTTTTTTTGTTTTGTGTCAATTGGCACTTTCCTATACTACTCATGTTTCTGGCACTCATTCTAATCTTAATCCTATACTGACTTTTTTTGTTTTTGTGTCAATTAGCGCTTTCCTATACCACACGTGTTTCTGCACTAATTCCGTTCTTACACATACACTGACTTTTTTTTGTTTTGTGTCAATTGGCACATTCCTATAGTGCTCATGTTTCTGCACTAATCCTATTCTTACTTCATACACTGACTCTAATTCCATTCTTACTCATACACCGACTTTTTTTGTTTTGTGTCAATTGGCACATTCCTATAGTGCTTCATGTTTCTGCACTAATCCTATTCTTACTCCTACACTGACTTATCATTGTGGTCAGAGGAAATCGATGAAAATTAAACCACAAATATATTTGTATATCTTATATAATTTTGCAATTCAAAAAGTCTTAACTAATTTAACTTGCATATTAAATGAAAAATTTCACCAAATAAAAAAAAGATTTCCAATATTTAAATAAAATAAAATCCTAAACAGTCAAAACAAAATAAACCTCCACAATTGCTAAGAAAAATTAGTAAGACAAGCTTGAATAACTGTATAAATAAGTCTTAATGAGCTTAACAGAACCATTCACATGCCAGCCCAGCCAAGCTCGTTTACAAAAAGATCCCAATCTGATGTTTGAGTTCAACTTATTTAATTAAACCAACGAGCCAAAACTTGACCTTATACGATCCAAAGGAAGGTTTTCGCGATGGCTAACAACAAGGGACCGTTGGTTTCATATTTCTTACTTTCACAAATATTGGCAATTTCATCTGACCTATACCTAAAATTAAGCCGACCACCGTAATATCTAACTAGGCACAGACTTTGAACATGTAGGCACCCAAAAAGTGAAAAAAGTCGTCAACCTTGCAAGTTCCGCAACTATTTCTACACTATGCCTCAGGCCTTTAACCTCAAAAAAATGTGGGACGTACAGAAATGGGAGAAAACAGACCGCCGCCACCAAAAAACAACGGAAATCATGAATATAATATAGAACAATACATATTCTTCAAAAAGATGACCACATCCCCTAAAGAGCTGGCCATACAAAAGTAACAACGAAAAAGTTGAGACGATTCCGAGCCAGTTGACAACTTTATTAGTACAATTACAAGATCTGAGCAGCGGTGTTTCAGCTTTTCGGCCAAGCTAAGTTGCGTTCTTGTGATGCTTGACAAATATAGCAAGAGTAATTGATCCTAGGTGAAAGTAACAAAAAATTGTGGTCAGGAGAGATAAATACATGTTCACCTTCATGATCATAACAGCACAGCACAAAAGCATGTAATTTCAAGCAATCAAAGACAATCAGAACCAAGGAACGATAAAAATAAATACAAAGAATACCACCAGTTAAACAACAAAAACATATTTCAGGTCTAGGTTAACTTTAATAAATACGATGAAGTATCTCACAATTTTTCAGGGGCAAAATAGTTCAGTGCCTCACTAACTAAAGGGCCATTTAAGATCCCAACAGCGACAACAAAGATCATCATATACAAGTGAAAGACAAGAGGGCCCAATACGCCATAAGGCAAATGCATCAACATACACAAGACACACACATGCACATAATAGGTACCTCAACAAACATATACACAGACACAAAGGCCAAATATACACTCACGCATATTTATGACAAAACAGAGACACAGAGCTATATGACTCCTTTATTCTTAGGCCGCCAAAAGGAAGGAACATAGCAAAAACATGATGGCTACCTGAAGACTGTCATTTACAAGCTTATCAAAAGCTGGGATGAAAGTTTTGGGCATGGAGGACACAGAATCTGATATAAATCTTCCAATGTTATTATCGTGGTGCAACGCGCCCTTCCTGAAATGAAGATTCAGAAGCGGTTTAGAGAGAATCCATGGGAAGTGCCCTTGCAAATCCGGTACATAGTACCATTATCTTACCACCACATCGTCAACATATTTGTAAACATCATCTATTAGAGCAAGTAATCGTTCCATTGTGGCTTCCATTCCTTCCACGTCACCAGGGAGTTTGTCAACCATTGTGTCTTAAGAATATCAACTACAATCATTACAAGAACTTCCAGGTCAAAATTGTCTTTATAGTGATAAAACAAATAAATCTACTGTAAAAATTAAGCTCTGCAAGCAATTCTTATTGCAAGACCCGGTCATTAGAAAGAGAATTACATCAGGGGAAACCATTAGGATCTACAAGTATGCAGCATCTGAAAGAAGGGAACAATTATCTTATTATCTCTCCAATTTACCCATCCTAGGCTCTAATTCGCTAATCCCGTCATCCACTCTTCCATGCCTCAAACTTATCAGACTAGACTGCGCCAATCTGCCCAAACAAGCCAGGTCCAAAACTAATAGGTCAATCCAGAGAAACAGTTGGCCCAAGTTTTTTAGTTGTCCTTTTTTCCCCTCTTTTCTTATTATTTCCCTCTTCAATTTTTATTTGACTGGATCCTTAGGAGTAAACAAATGGTTCCATATGCAAAAGCTAATCTGATCATCTCTATTCTTCCAGTTTATAGTAATTTCTTTAAAGGCTTGACTTTTAGGAAAGGTGACAAGTGAGACAAATAGTCAATAACCCTGTTGTTTGAACACCCATTAAAGACCTAAGCCATTCATAAACAAAATTTCCTGCCATCAAGAATCACCAGCGGTAACTAACCAACCATATCAGCATCCATATGCTAGAAGATCACTAAAGGGAGGACTGACGGGAATATAGTGGGTTCAATGTAGATCAAATCCCACTAACATAAAATAGCATAAATTTCCAACAGGGGAATGGAATGCAGCTCCATGGATTTGCTAACTAGATGAGATGCTAACAAGGGCAGCCTAATGCTTTCTCCACACAAAGCAAAATTAATCTTAGCACCCCCAAGGCAAAACTAAATTCCCACCCCGAAGCCTCACTTCCCTTAGTCCACTTAAGTATAGCAGGTAAGCACACAATGTAAGAGCAAGGATATTAACGCAGACAGCTTACATCCAACCCGCTCTGCTTCTACCATTCGTAGGTCCAAAGGAATCTCTTGAAATTGTGCAGCAAGTTGTTGATCTCCAAGAGGACAAATTAACAGAGACAAAAGCTTTAATTGAAGCCCCTGCATTGGTGAATCCTGTATCAACAGTTAAATGAACAGGCTTTGGAACTTCTCTTGAGTAGAACTCATGAATCAAAGCACTGCCACCTGTGACTCCGGACCCAGTTGAAAACCTGTCAACAAGCATGGAAGTAATACATCTTAATTCACTTTCGAAACTACCATTAGTATCTACAGATAACACATTGCATATATCGAGTTGCAGGGTACCAATCGCAGAATTTGCCATTTCAACCTCAAAGAACAAACCATTCACCAAATCAGTATTTTGAAAAGCACATCTGATGATGGTTTCATTTACGGTTTATCCAAACAAATACAACATACAAAGGCCCACCTTCCATGCAGAAGTGGTAAAATACTTGAAATTGTATTTGATTAACCACAGCAAATGAAGAATTCCCAAAAAAAAAAAGGGAAATAAAATCATAGGTAAGGAGAGACAGTGTAAAAGAATAATCTCGTTTCCAGAAAAGAAGACAAAAATTTTACAATAAGTTACGTATGTTACAATTTGTATGGCGTTTATTTTGTGAGGATCTGTAACAACCTACTTCTACTACCGGTAAAAGGCATTCCAATCTGAAGTTCATCTTTTCAGTCGATCACTTGAAAGCAAGCCTAGAATAAGTGAGAGAGGGCCAAGTCTGAGCAAGAAGCAAAAGCTCCTACCTGGTAGTTATTCCTCTCCATATTTAACGGAAGTTATAGAGTGTCATTTATTAGCAGAGAATTCTCATTATCCAACAAACCACTAAGAGGTCTAAAGAAGCCACCATCAAAAAAGAGGGAAAAGATGCTTCCAGAAGTTAGACTGTATATACCAATGAACGAAGCTGCATGGCCACATCATATGCGCATCAAATATCACACTGTGATAAAACTGTCCAATCCAAGAAGGAAAATAACACAGCAGATCATTTAAGTTGGTATCAATTACTAGTAATCCTGATTAAGAAATCCAGACTCCGTGATAAAAGACCCCCTGCACCACACACAGGCAATGTTTTGAAATACAGGCAGGCAGGATAAGAATTTCTAAAGCAAATAATATACATTGAAAACATGTTTTGCCACAATTTTTATTCCTTAACTTCCTAGTTGACGACCCGACCTTTTTTGTCACCATTCAACTAAGGGGAAATAAAAGGGACAAAAAAAAAAGAGGTTCCTGAAGTTACCATCCAACAATAACTTCCTTGGGATTCACCTTCTGCTGAGACGCAAGCATATTATGGTGGTAATCAATATCTAATGCAACCCTAAAACCACAACAAATGTCCGAAATTACTCAAATCAGCTCCTTCAAGTCATTTTATCTAAATAGAGGAAAAATCTGAACAAAAAATAAGGAGAGCAAAATTAATCGAGAGGCGAAAGAAAACCTGATCTGATGACTCGTTATGCGGAACGGCATACGAGTTGCGAATATCGACAGTGCCGTCAGGCAAGACGGAGCCGAGAAGAGTACCAATGACTCGCTCGGCTTGGTCGGGTCGCCTGACAAAGCAGTCGCAGATGTTAAAGATGACTAATGGATGAATCCTTGCCGTTAAATTGGTCGATGCTTGGGGAAATTGCAAAATTGTTTGGCCGCCCGATGCCATTGTTTGATCTCCGGTCTGTTTTGGAGCGACCAAATATTGGGTTTGGAGGGAGAGTTCCGCGGAAAGATGGAAGTCGGAGTGGGTGTCAGGCAATTGTAGGGTTAGATGAGTGAGAAAGAGCAGATGGTTGGAATTTGTACAATGGGCCGTTTTATAGTTTTAGACCATTGTTTTAGGCTTTAAATACTGTTAGTAGGCCGAAGCCCAGAGGAAGGGCCGCTTTCGGTCGTATGTGAATTTCTTTCTAGTCTCGTTTCGCTTGGTAAAGTCGGTTGGGAAATTTTGGGTTTTATTTTCTTAAAAATATTTCTTTACTGCATGATTAGAATGAAAAAAAAATAAAAATAGAGATTTCCCATATTACCCATCAGTAAGGAACTGATCAAACTACAATATATATATAGAGGAAGGTAAAGGAAAAAAACCGACAGTAAATCCCACTCCCCCGTTGTCGAGCCATACCAAAGAAAAAGTTAAAAAGTATTAGATATTTTTTTTTTGGTAAATGTTGTTTGTAAGCTTAAAAGACATCTCTCTCTCTATATATATATAAAGTCATGAGGAGGAGATGTGGTGTTACAATTTTGTGCCATCTTTGATTTTCTAATTCTACCCTTACAAAATTAAAATTTTATTAAAGATAATTATTTAATTTAGTAACTTCCATCGATTTATTTGTTTCCAAATAAAAAAACCATAACCCTTTTTTGCCAAAAAAAAATCTAATAACTTTTATTGATTTAATAAAACAAATTTTTCTTAATGTGTACATTTATAGAGTATGCTTTTCCCGTTAGTTACGTAAAAGTTTCGCCAAATTCTAAAGGAAAGCTTCATCTGATTCTCCCAAACTCGGAGACGAACGCCAAATTCACTTCTCAGAAGGTTTGGCTTGAATGTTAAGCAGTGGATTTTTGCGGCACGTCTGTAGTTAAAGGATTTTTGCGCAACAGCTTACACATGAATTTGTCACCAAAAGGACCGAAATAACAAACGTTAGGACTAGGTATGCTCCTACAAACTAATAAGACAGTCTTGCCCAAGTAATTCACTAGTAGTGTGACCGTAGAGAGAATATATGTCTAATTAAGCTTCATGAAGGTTAGCATAATTCACCTTGCAATTCGACGTATCATGTTTCTCTTTCTACGAATTCGACGTGTCATGTTTTCCATTTTCATCTGTTCTAAATTTTAGTACACTCTTTAATTTAAAAGTATAGTTAATTTTTAACTTCTCTGAAATGTCCTTATTCAATGTAGATTATTAGTGAGTATAATGTAATTTATTTAATATAGATTGTTATTAAATGGTGCAACTTTCATCGATATTATTATTATAATTAATGTAAGGGTATTTTAAAAAAATAGTAAATTAAATGTATACTCCCAACAAAGTTAAATAACCTTTTTTTAAAGGGTTAATTTCATTTTGTCCCCTCAAACTATACAAGAAATCCTATTTCCGTCTCTAAACTTCAAAATGAAACACTTAAATCCTTAAACTACAAAATATGTTCCAGTTAAGTAAAAGCAGTGACGGAATAAAAAAAACTTGACGGTGTATTGAAGCGTTAAGAGCACCCTCCATTAGTGTGACTCTGTAATAAACCAGAAGAATAGGAACATCAGATAATTTACCCTTTTATAATTCCTTCTTCTTCATCCTTCCATTTTCCTTCTTTTTTTTCCCCTATTCTTCTTCTTTCCCAACTCCCCAGTTGCCATCCCCACCTCTGCCACCCCATTTTCCACCACCATCACTCTCTAACCTCACCCCTCCCAACCCCCACCAACTCACTATTTCCAATCCCTTTTCCACCCCTGCACCTTGCTGGTCACCAAAACCCATCACTGCTAATCCTTTCTCACTATTGACTTTCCCCTCTTTCCCGGTCATGGGCTGATCTTTTACCCCGCCTTAGCCATAACTCGAATTTCCTACTTTTCTATGTTTCTTTTCAATATCAAGATTTCAGGGATAAAACATGCATCAAGAAGTTAAAAAAAATTTCAACTTGAAGCTTGAAATTTGTTTTGGATCTATTCGTATGGGATCTTCCGTGGAGATTGCAGTGGCCTTGAAGGTTTTTATTGAGTGAAAGAATATTGCAAGAAGAGGCAAGGAAACTTATCAGACAGCAATTCCCATAATTTTTCCCTTTTACCAAACCATACTAACCTTCTGTATTTGAATCCGATTGTGATATCAATTTCGAAGTCTCATCCAAGTACCCCTTCAATTTGTTTTCATCTTTTAGCCAATTTAGTTCACATCTCCTGCTTTGGCAGTCTAAATTATGCATTCTACTTGAAATTTTCCTTTTTGGCCTGATGATTTTGGACGATGAGCATAAAGATGAACTAAGAGGTCTTTCCAATCCTTTGTAGTTTCTTTTCACCAATTTTCATTGGGTAGAGACTAAGCGGGCCAATTTTAGGAGCGAGTGATCTTGCTGCTCCAAACTTCGCTGCCAATAATCCGAACGAACATTTCCACCACTTGGGTCAGGTCAAACTTTGGCAGCACTTCGGAATCCGACAAAAAAGCTACTGTTGTTGGTGATAATGCTACGTAGGGAAGAAAAAATGGAGAGTGAATGACGACTATAGGGGGGAGGAAAAGGAGGTTGTCAACTGCATCAATTGGTTGGGTTCTTTTCAGTGAACTCCACCCTTTTTTTCTTCATATTGGCTGGAAAAATTGAGAAAGAGCATGATGGAAGAAAAAGAAAAGGAAAAAAGAAAAAAGGAAAAAGAAGGATGAAGAAGGAAAAGATTTAAAAAAAAGAAAAAGATGAAATGACTTTTATGTCCCATTTTTTGTTATAACACTTACAAAGATGAAATTACTTTTATGTTCCTATTTTTTATTTTTTTGGTTTATAACACTTACACAACCATGCTTATAGGAGGGTGCTATTCACGCTCCCGATACACCGTCAAGTTTTTTTATTCCGTTACTGATTTTACTTAATTGGAATATATTTGTAATTTAGAAATTTAAGTGTAGGGATTGAAGTAAAATTTTAAATTGTGTAGAATAAAGACTATGAGGATGTACGATAAGCGAAGTAATTTGCTACAACACAGAAAAGGATCCATTTCACCAACAACTGATTTGCCAAATAAAGGATGGGGACAGAGCATCTCGGTCGGTGTTCATATATTATAATTATTGACAAATTCGCATTGCACAACCATAAACTGACACGACGTGCAAATACAAGAGGCCCGTCTACTTCAGTAGGGCCCATAAGCACGCACTTTTGGACTAAATTTGAAAGCCAAGTCCACAAAAGAACGTGCCTTCCTCACAAAAACATTTTCCCCCAACTACATTAGTAATTTAGCAGTAGTCTAAGGAGCAGGGCTCAAATTCGAAGAGAAAAGTTTGATAGCATGCATGCTTGAACCTTATGAACAGAAACCACAATTAAAAAAGTCGAACTACAATTCTGATCTGCTAGTAGAGTGGAGACTGCTGAGTAACTGTATCACTTGGATTTGAAGGGAATTGCTCTTATGACGACTTGGTGGTAGAGAGCAGCCAGTGCAGCACCGATGAATGGTCCAACCCAGAATATCCACTGCATCACAACAACATGGATCCAATTGTAAGAACAAAAAGTTCGTAGGAACCTTTACTGGGACAGAAAAAGAAATTTTGGTGGTAATTGAGAGGCCCAATTATGTACTAACGTGGTCATCCCATGCAGGTTTCTGGTTGTAGATGATGGCAGCACCAAGACTCCTGGCGGGGTTAATGCCAGTTCCTGTGATGGGAATGGTGGCCAAATGTACCAAGAAACACTGCGAACCCAATAGGCAACGGAGCCAATATCTGATCGAGAAACCATAGTCGCATTTAATACAAAGAAAATAAATGTATGCAATTTAGAGAAAAAAGGTTGAGACTTGACGATCAGAGTCCAAATTGGTGAATTTTGGTTTCTCAAATGTCGAAATAAAAGATGGAAGTCTTACGGGGACGTGGGAGTCTCGGGCACTGCGCTTGGCATCAGTAGCAGAAAAAACGGTGTAAACAAGCACAAATGTACCAACAATCTCAGCACCGAGCCCGTCGCCTTTGGTGTAACCTCCGTTCACTACGTTGGCACCACCGCCCTTGGATTGGTAGAGGTGCTTTTGAAAGCCCTTCACCACCCCAGCACCACATATTGCTCCCAGGCACTGCATCACCATGTAGAAAAATGCCCCTGGTTAACGACAGTTTCCTTGCCAAGAACAGCCCAAATGTCACCGCAGGGTTAATATGCCCTCCTGATATGATGCATGTATCAAATGATTAGACGTCCATGGAGTACAGTACGATGATGTCAACGGATCAGAATTCATCAAAAATTTGAACGTTAAGCATACTCGGACTAGATATTGATAATTTTAGTTTGCAACTAGTCTTTATTGATCTTAGCCAAATGCATAGACGAGTTAGAAGTTGCACTTATAAATAAATGTAAAATTGAATTACCAGAAATGCCGGCAGTACAGTAAACGAGGGCAAAGATCATGCCACCAAAAGCCCAAGCAATGCCTTGAATTCCAAACGGTTGAACACTTACTATCAGACTTAGAAACTCCCATAACAGTCAAAATGCTTATGTAGAGGAAGAGAAAAGTGGCAATGAACTCAGCCTATCCCAGCACGGTAAAAGGACCAGGAAGCTAGCTCATCGGGGTCAAAAAGTGCCGCTGCTGGTGGTTCCTGATAATCCTTGTCTTGGGTCTGAGCAGCCGTGCCAATTGGCTGCCTCTCCGAGAATTTGTTGGCTCCCAGCCGCACATCTTCTTCTTTGTTTTCCATTTCTGATTTCTACCGCTCTATCTAAAAACGACAAGTCGATCTCTCAAGAGATGAATTATGCTATGAAATATTGCTCGAGGCAAGACTGATGGGCTGAGAGTGAGGGAAGAACTGAGCATTTATACACGCTAGTGGACCATACTGACTAGGCAAATTTCCATAATTATCTTGCGACCGCCCACTCCGGATTCAGGTATTATTAGTAATTTATATTTTTTAGAAGGGCTTAGATGTTATACTTTGATTTATGAGAGGACGCAATCCATTGGCCGGCTGACGGCTGAGTTTCTTCTAACGAGTTAATCCAAGTTGGCACAATAAGGTCCATATATCCTCAACGTTCTCTTTTTAAGTGCGCAAACGTTCAATTCTGATGATGATTTGCATGGTTATAGAATTAGCAGTCGACCACCCGCCCCCCTTCGATTGAAGCGGAAACAAACAATAATGAAAGTAGAAAATGGCACTAGTGCCTGTTCCATTGACGATGTCGTGTAACTTAAAGAGTAACGTTAATGCAGCTACTGCACCTACCACGCCATTGTTATGGAGTATCATTGCACGAATTCCTTTCAAGAAGCCGCAGAAAAGGACTTGGCACGCGGAAATATGGGTGATTTAAAACCCTCGGACGGAGCTAATATTTTGGCCTCCTCCATCATTTGAGGTTATAAATATAATATTATTTTAAGAGGGTTCAGAAGAGTTTATAAGATTTTACTGTGACGCACTGTTTTAAAATATAATAATATTGTGAATTATTTTATTTTTTCCTTTCAAATAAATATTTTGAGCGATTGTTTCATCCTTCAATCTTTAAACTTGCACGTATTAATTATTACAAGAACTCTAAATTTGGGTTTTACACTTTCTATGCAGCGCAGCAGCGTATTGTGGAGCTGGCTGCGTAAATTTTTTGTCGAAAGCTTTGAACTAAAAAGTTTTGCAGTACGTGTAGAGTTTCAAGTACTTCTTTTCACTGCTAAGTGACACTTGGACAGCTATGGATTGTTGTAGGAGACGTGACTTTCTTTTCTTCTGCTTCTTAGGGAATTTTGCAATTCAAGCAACTAGCATCTTGTTCAGGTTCAACCCAGAAAAGTATTTTATGTAGGCTCAACCTAGAAAGTATGGAGTCTTTTCTGGAATCGAACAATATAAAGCATGAATCATGATCTATATATTCTTTCGGTCTGGGCATCGAACGTGAAGTAGTTGTTGACATTAATGGTCCTCCTCCTCCCGCTGCCCGTCACATTTGGGCTCGTGCTTGTTGGCCTGACCCCAGTAAAATGAAGCTTGGTTTGGTGACTCGCGTGGTCGTAATGAAGAGGACATGGTCCTTCATTTTCCAAGCTTGAAGTCAAATCTCTGGTATCAGAACAGAACCTCAGAGTTCAAATGTCGGCAAGGAACACAGACTAACTCTGCAGGGCTTAGGAGGTGGGGGATTTCTTTTGGGTTGAGAGGCCAGAGTTTTGGTTTGTTGTATTATGCCCGCGCGAGTGTGAACACACACGATGGAGTAAATCAGGCTTCTCACGACTGTGAACGACAGTGGCCGGTTCGGACTGTCACTTAGTTCAGTTAATCACGGCTAATCAACACCCAAAAAAAAAAAATGCCACTCCCAACTAAATATAACAACTTCTCCAGTCTCCAATAATTCGATTCTAAAAACTCTTCTTTTTTTTTTTTTTTGGTTTTCCCCTTTCGTTTTTGTGAGGGAGAATTGTTCTAAATTCGGAGAACATCTTCCGAGCCGAGCACAAGGAGCATCACATAACAATCTGGCATAAAGACCACATGTCTAATGGGCTTAGAGGTTGGTATATAGAAATCCCATTCTCACTTTGCAAGGGAAAACAAAAAACTAGGGACAGGTTGGTGATCGCAGATTATCTTAGAAACTATCGGTTAGTTTTTCGGGACACGATGGATGTTTTTATGGAGTATGGACCATTCTATATTTATCCTTTTCGGGGTTACATATTTGAGGATGCTATAATTATAATCCAATTATTTTGTTTCCACTCATGCATGGAGTCAATAATGTGCTTCCTCAAGCCAATAGCTATTAGATTTTCTGCGCTGAATCTGGATGATTTAGACATGATTCATGGGCTTTGACTGTAATATAAAACATCTCGTTATATTTGAAGCGCCAACATGCAGGTCCCGACGGACAAGTGACTCGAACGGTTATCAGAAAAATCGTTTAGAATGTATACGACGCAATTTATTTTAACAGTATGTAATTATAGAATAAAATTTATAAATCTCACAAATAATATAAAAAATGAGATATAAGATGAAATCTGAATTTATATTTTTTTTTGGCTGAATTTTGCCATCCTGATAACAAAAAACTCTTGCTATTAAATATGGCGACATCAACTTCAGTTGCTGATTAACCCTTCCACCAATTACTAGGCCGACGCAGTTTTATGATGTAATTAACTAAACATGCCTGGCTAGTTGGCTGTGTGCCCAGATAATGCTGTGCGTTCCAAGGCTCCGCCGAAAGCCCTAAAACCCGTCCAACCAATAATTATTCCGTACTAAGAAAAATAATTAGTCCGTACCAAGATAAGATACCATTAGAAGCGTACACGTCATCGCAACAAATTCGCTCCTCTTTAGGTTGATAATTGAACAATAAATTATTTTCAATTTTGATTATCTTACTTGCCAGAAGCATCTACACACACAAGCAGAATGATACACCAAACAAAACATGCGTCGTGACATGGCTTAAGCCATCTACAGCCCCTAACACATTAATAAGCATTAAAGTGAAAGAGGCATTTCAATTTCAACTCTATTGATTCCGATGAGTGACCTTTTGAAAGGAGTTTTTACCGTCTTTGTAGGTTCCTGAGAATGCCTTTTAACTTCTAAAAACGTCTTTTTAGTTCATTTCTCGAGTGATTCGTTGCCATCAATTCTTTTGTAAGTCGTTTTTATACGACAATAATCTTGATCATCTTCTGCCATTTTGAATGCGCTGAGATAATGCCAGGTTGGATCTTTAGATTCACTTGAGAAGTAAAAAACAGACATAAACATTAGAACCGTTTTATTTCCATTAAACGCAAGTCATTGTCTTGGAGAGCACGGAAATTTGAAAGATTAAGGAAGTGTTTGGTTCGTTCGTATTCCGTAATCAGAATCTAGATCAAAATTATAGACCTGACTAGGAGGGCGGGTTTTGATCATTTGCCTTTTGCTTGTTTGATTTGGAAGTGGAATGAGTTTCATTCAAATGGAATAGTTAATTTGAAACCTAAGCTCTTATAGGAAATAAATAGGGGGCAAGTTCTTACACTTTCATTCTATTTAAATAATCCTTCTAGTAGTCCATCAAACAATAATGTATGTATTAGTATTAACTTTGATTTCTATTCATTTACCAAACGTCCCTTAGTTTGTAGCTCTTCTAACTAAATGCATTTATAATTTATGTCATCAGCGCTAGACTTATACAACGCGGCCTCTCTCGTAGACTAAGGGAAGTAAAATGGTCCAGAGCCACTAATTATGTATGACTAAGTAGGATACAACGAATAATCAAGGTTGGCAACTTCAATTGAAATTCTCGATGTCACTTCTGGATGACCAATTCAGTACCACCCTTGAAATTATGTCAAATGTCCAGTTACGTCTAAATCATCACGTGATATTTAATTTTAACTAAAATTAATTGAACATCTGGCATCGGACGAAGGAGCGGCACAAAGTTGTCACCGATTAAGTGGCACCAAGGATTTTATTGATGGTGACTTTTTGGTGCTAAAAGAACCATAATAGACTTTGGAGCGGTGAGACTGCAGCTTTGGAAGGGCATGAGTGCTTTTGAACCATCCATCCGTTGGTGTTCAAGTCTTAGAATATAAATGAATGCAACTCTGGCCATCCTCAAATTCAATTCGAAGTTGGGGGAAGCGTCAAGAAAGTAGAGACTTGAATCCGAAGGACATCCAAAAAGGTCCGGCGTCCAGGTCCCACTGCTAACGGTGCTCGATCTGCCTCATTATGATTGTTATGG
This sequence comes from Coffea humblotiana, assembly GCA_023065735.1. Classification (NCBI taxonomy): domain Eukaryota; kingdom Viridiplantae; phylum Streptophyta; class Magnoliopsida; order Gentianales; family Rubiaceae; genus Coffea; species Coffea humblotiana. The sequence continues at coordinate 5,050,648 of CM041209.1, read as the reverse complement.
TAAATATACACAAAGATCTTACCCTCGAGTAAATGGGGCTCACATAAGAAGAAACTTGTACGCAATTAGTTCAGCTAACGGTTCAAATGTGGCGATCTGCAATCCAAGTAGGTTAACTTACTAAAGATGCCCTATATCTAGTTTTCCGTACTCCATACAAGATCAAGACTTGATAATATCAATCAAGGTGAAAGCACTTTGTTTCTACTTTTAAGCACTTTGATAATATCAATCAAGAAAAATAGATACTAAAGGATAAGACTTGCGTGCTTGTATGTATGTATGTATTTGTGTTAGTTATTACTTGTTGGTTACGCACTTTGTTTCTACTTTTAACTGCTAAACCTTAACATTGATGATTGCTCTCTTTGTACATGAATACGAAATGTATATATATATTTGTAGACTTGTAATTAAAATCTATCTAGCATGCTGCATGCTTATTCCTATATTTTTTTTTTTACTACAGAGATCAACTCATAAAACATGTCTTTCTCTTTTTATTGAAAAAAAAAAAAAAAAAAAATTTTACTCTTTTTTTTGGTTGGGGGGGGGGGGTTTAAGCAATATGATTAGTTTTAGACGGTGAATATTTTAGCCGAAATTAGATAAAGATAAGATAATCACCACATCAACGAACAGATAAATGCTGCTAAAAAGGGGAATCAAAGCATATGGAATGATAAATAACTTCCCGAAAATATCCAACGATTAAAACCAATTAAAACCAACTCCCTCCTCCACACGCCAATTCTCCATCCTCCCACCCATTATTAAACAGAAAAAGGTTGTAAATTCCCAATAATTAGCACCAACAGAAGGCAAATATATACCCTCCCCCGGCCCCCGCCCGGCTTGTCCGCTCTGTGTCCGCTTCTGATCTTTTTTCCCACTGCAACTAACTGCGCTTTCAGACAATCCTCCATTGCTACCAAAATAAAATAAAATAAAATAAAAAGACAATCCTCCATTGCGTTCTACACATGCACGTGTGCTCCTCGCTGTGAAAATGACGAAATCACCACGCCTGAACCAACGAAACCCCACCATCATTGCCGTCCATCGCACCTAAAAAAACCCCCACCGTTTTTGTCACTTTCGTGGAATGTATGAGGAAGACAATGGCAAGCACTGAGTCGACTCGCTGCTGAGTTCGTGTCCTTCGGGACTCGGATCGGTGGCGAGTCCCTCGAGGGCAAGTTGGAGAGGATTAACAGAATTCCCGACTTTCGTGTTATCGAACATGACGGCTATGACTTCCAGGTCCAGCCTTTTCAGCCGTCGGACCTTCCGGCAAGCAGCGATCTCGGCGATTGGATCTGTTAAGATCAAGCTGCTGCTATCTTGTTGTATCGTCTTCGTTGTGATTGCGTTCGCCAGCCGTGCGGCGTCGTTTATGGGATGGAAACAGAGCCACACGGCTCATCTCGGTCATCCTTCCCTTCCAAGGTCTGCCTGAAGAATCGTGCAGTCATTTCTTCAGATATATTTTTCTGTTGATAATTGTCATTTATTGCTAGAAATAAGCATTCATTTCTTGCGTTGTTTCCAAATTTATGTTAGTCATAAATACTCTAGGAATTTAGTAATTCTGCATACGTATTAATTCGTTCTTGCTGCTTATGCATATAAATCTAAGGCAGAATAAAGTCATAATTGCTTGCTTCTCTCTCTCTCTCTCTCTCTGAATTTGAAAATCTATATGGAGATGATTAATGCTCTGTATGGCTGATTCTTTTGCGGTGGTGCTAGATGTAAATAGAGACGGCAATGGCTGTGTCTATTTAACTGTCATTTGCACGACCGCTTGCGTTATTTCAATGATTACATTGCTTAAGTGAGATCTGGCTTCTAATAATACTGCAGTTAGTTTGCATCGCTCAGTTCATTTTTAGATCCTTTGCCACTTTGCATAGGCATTTAAACATGAACAACTGTAATTCTGTAGTTATGCTGCTTGGGGATTTTGAAAGTTTGGTCAAATTTGCTGTTTGGTCGTCTAATCTTACTAAGAACAGTTGGTGCAATTATTTCCGTGCTTTCCGACACAGAGAAAATGGTATTCTTTCACTGGATTTTATATAGTATTAGTACTAGCTCCCGCCGGATACACGTGTAATGTCTTTAAAGTAATGAGAACCTAGCCGAAAGCTCTTTCAGATGTTGAGAAGCTCTTTTTGGTTATCAGATCAGATGTGCTAGAGAACATAGGTAGCTGGTATAACCGTATGAGCGGGAGCTAGGTCTATATTCATTAACAACAGAGACTTCAAACTTAGAGTTTGAGAAATACTTCTGTCTGGATTTGGCAGAACAGAAGCAAATTTATTAGGGTTGAGTTAAATATAAGTTGTGACATTGGTCAAAAGTATTACTCGTTGTGATTATATGCTGACATTCATATTCATATCGCTTGTCCATTATGACTTACTTGGCTTCCCCTGCACAGTTTATTCTTGCTTTCTTGCCATGGTTACCATAAGTTGTGGTTGGTTCTAATGCTGTGTTTCATGATGTCTACAGGAAAGGATATGCTTTGTTGATTAATACATGGAAGAGAAATGATCTCTTGAAACAATCCATTTCTCATTATGCATCATGTCCTGGGCTTACTTCTATACACATAGTCTGGAGCGAGCCTGATCCTCCATCCGTTTCTCTTATAAAATATTTAAACCATGTCATAGAATCAAACTCCAGAGATGGTCAACAAATTGAACTGAAATTTGACATCAATAGGGAAGACAGTTTGAACAATAGGTTCAAAGAGATCAAGAATTTGAAGACAGATGCTCTATTTTCGATTGATGATGATGTCATATTCCCATGCTCATCAGTTGAATTGGCTTTTAGCATTTGGCAAAGTGCACCTGATACAATGGTGGGGTTTGTACCACGTATGCATTGGGTTGACAGATCGGTATGTCTTCTCCTTTTTTTTATTTTTTATTTTTTATTTTGACAAGCAGCTACCATTTGAAACTAGAATTATCCTTATTCTGCAGCGGTGAATGTAACTTTGTACATTACAACGGATCTGTATGCAGATATCTACATCGTAGATTGTGTGTTTGTGCATGACAGAGAGAGGGAGAGAGAGACAAATATATATGGAAACGGAACATGCTTGATATCAATTTTTGGAGAGGAAAAGGCTAACTTTCTCTTTTTTGTATGTCCTGCCTTTTGTGCTCCTTTGCTATGGTAGTATTTGATAATATTGTTCTAATTTAACTCGTGGAACATAGTAGTGTTTGTCAAAGTAGAATAAACATGTTGACGAAAACTATCATCAACTTTTACATGTTCCTTGTTACCTGGAATTGGAAGGACAACTTTTCGTCCATCCCCAAATAAGGATGTTTTGAATCCATGAAACTAAAAACTTTATCAACAATATTAAGATTTGGTTCATTAGAGTTGCCTCAAGGAGCAAACACATTGTCTCAGTTGATACCAAGAAGTGAAAATAAATTCAGACCGAAGAAGTTATATTCTTGTTCTATATTATTGGAATAGGAGAAGATTTCTCCTGTTATGTTACTGAAGAATTTTAGCTAAACAAGATAAGTTTTTGATATTGCTAGAACTTCTGCAAGCATGCAAATATTTTGAAGTAATTGAACTTGTCCTTCTTGGTTACTCAAAATGGCATCTTGTACCAAAACTACAATTCTAAATACCTTATCTACTAATGGGAACTATCAATGGTAAATTTACACAGAATCTGATGTTAATTTTTGTTGTGCTGCAAAGTTTGTTAATACTTGACTCTTGGTGATCAATTGGCCAGGCAATAACCCTTTGCGTCACCTGCGCTTGGGATGCTCTAGTAATTACACTTCACTTATGTTTAGGAGCTGAATTAGATTTTTTTATTGTTTCGTGTGAAATTTTTTGGGCCTTTGAGCAGCTGGAGTATGTCTCGTAATATGCATCTTAGACTGCAGTTTGTTTTCATTCTAAAATCATGACTCCTATAAATTCTTTGATCCATAGTATGTGGTTTTGACTAGTGATTGCTTGAACTTTTCTTGTCAGTAAACTTATTCTGTCATTTAAAATGGACATATTCCATTCATCTTGTGGTTGTGTAGCTATTTTTTTATTGGTAAAATACTACTTTACTCATCCTAACATGGAATTTTTCCAATTCTGATTGACACGCTTGGTGCATTTATTTTTCCCCCCTTTAAAACGGGGCAGGGAGGAGGAGGGGGAGGGGTGCTTGGGAAAGAAGAAAAACCAGGTGCATCTTTGAGTATTACTTGTATTGGTATTAAAGCATGAAGTTGTCATGCAGAAAGGCAACTCTGACCAATTCACTTATGGAGGATGGTGGTCTGTTTGGTGGATGGGAACATACAGTATTGGTTCTTTCTAAAGCGGCCTTTTTCCACCAGAAGTATCTTAGTTTGTATACTTATCAAATGCCTGCATCCATTCGAGAATATCGTGACCACAAACAGGTTCTTATTCAATCCAAGAAATTTTCTTCCCATGCTTCATCTGATGTTTGTCTCTCTTATTTTGTTCCTGCTGCTCTGTTGTTTACCAAAGTTAACTATATTCAATTGAATGAATAGGAATTGTGAAGATATCGCAATGTCTTTCTTAGTTGCAAATTCTACTGGTGTTCCCCCAATATGGGTAAGAGGTAAGTGATGCTTGTCAGGCAACTTTTCATCCGTGTCTTATCTTCTAGTTCAGCCTGCTTTTTTCAAATTTATTGCTCTACCTTGTCCGTCTCATGGTATGCCCCTCCAGCCTCCCACATGTTCAATCAACCACAGACTTTCAACCAGAAAATTAACATTTGCCCTGGTTGAGGCTGCAAAAGATCACTCTAGTAAACAAACAATACCAAGTTTAGTTCAGTCTTACTAGACTTCTATAAGGTATCTTGTTCTGTGACTCTGTTTGCCTCTGTATGTAATATGGATGTATCTGTCTGGTAACTAAATCCCTATCCTTGGAGAATTGTATCACGGGTGCTGTGACCTGCATAGGATCACACTACTTAAGAGTTGCCAATAATGCATAGTAATGCTGATAATGCAGTTAGCACAGGTTAAGTTCTCTGCACCCCAAAAAAAAAAAGAAAAAATCTTGTAGAGATGTTACTCTAATACTTAGTTGAAAACAGTGGTCTGCCCAGAATTTTTGCTGTCATCACATAGCCTGTTAATTTTCTTTGTTTTGTTTACATTACCAATCTTGTCAATTATCGAATTGTTCATGTTTGACTTAGAATATGTGTTGACTTTGCAATGTCATTTATTGAGTTTCATTCTGCTACTGAAGAACATTATTTTCAAATCATTTACTTTAGAGACTTTTCTTGATATTCGTCTTCTTGTGTTAATCCAGGCAAGATATATGAGATTGGTTCCACAGGGATCAGTAGTTTGGGAGGTCACAGCAATAGGAGGACAGAATGTGTTAATAGGTTTGTAGCTGAATATGGGCACATGCCCTTGGTACCAACTTCAGTGAAGCTGTTGATAGTCGAAGCAGTTGGTTTTGGTGATGGAGTTGGCAATGTTAGTGATGATGGCTTCGTTCCTTTTATTTTCTATCTTGTGTGGTTCTTTGCCACATAATTATCTTCCTAAGTCAATTGTTGTAAGCATCTTTTTGTAATAGTATCCACTTTCCACATGATTACCAAATGTAGAAGGAAATTTTAGTTTAGCAACATTCTTTTAGGACTTAGGTCAGAAATCATCCTTGTGAAAGAGCCAGAGGGGGAGTACATTATCTCCCAGTATAGTTGCCTTATTAATTATGGAGGGGTTTCTTGTATCTTAACCCCTCGAAGTTAATTGATACTCTAATTATGGAGGGGTTTTCTTGTATCTTAACCCCTCAAAGTTAAATTGAAACAGAGTATCGACATCGGCTCAGTAAAATGCTGCTTTATTTGCCTAGCTTTTGTCTTAATGCAGTTTTGTTTATAATCTTTTGCATGTCATATCTTTCATTTTTTCAGAAACTTTTGAGCATTTGTTCAGTTGAAAATTTTGGCAATAACAAAAAGTGGTCATTGTACAGCTCAAATGAGGAGGATTTTGCACATGCGGCTGTCTGGGGTGTCTCTATCTAATTATAATTAGCAAATGTTTATTCCTACAGGCCACAGCATTACAAGGAACTCTACCTCTCAGCCATAGATCAACTCCCTAGTAGACTTCAAGGGAAATCTCCCTTTCAATACTGTTAGATGCTGAGCTTCTCTTCTTCTCCTTGTTAATCATATTGACTATATCCAGTCCTGCTGTTTAACGATTACTTATGGTCATCCTCGTGTTGTGAAACTTCTGACGTTGTATATTCTGGATTCTCACTAGGAAACGACTTAATTACATATTTGAATCTCTGCTTGCTGCTGCTGCTGTTAGAAGCATCAAGAGGAAAACAAGTTTCTTCGCCACCAGTGTTCCATAGGAAATTGGCATATTTGGATGCAAGATAAGAATTCTCTGGGCTCAATTGATAGGGCTTGTAGATATGTATCTTCTGCTCTCCAGAAGTCCTTTCTAACCATCCACAAAAAGTCGGCATACCGGCTGAGGGATTCAGCATCCAGAGGCTCCACCTGGATTGCTCGCTTAAAACACTCTTCTGCCCTGTCAAAGTCGATGAAGAGAAAGTCAGACACTTCATTTTCCGAGGCTTAGCATGGCAAATTTTCACATTCATTGCTCTCACAGGCCTAAAAGTCATGGCTCAGCTAAAACTTCGTAACATGAGGTAAAAAAGGATCTCATGCAACATGAATCTTTCAATGTAAATTGGACCTAGCCACCTTGCAAATTGGATAAGCTAAAGAGGGACTGTTTCTTCATAATCACCAGTCTTATGTGAGCCATGACAAAAGAACAAAGTAACACAAAAATAAAAGACCTATAAGATAGCTGTTTATAAAACTAAAACCAATGACAAGCATGAGATGGATCTAGGCAGGTGGTTTATGTCCATTACTGCATAGAAATAAATATTTGGCCTAAGTAGGAAGAGAAAATTTAATAGCTGATCTTCTTTACAAATGAAAAGTTCTTTCTGGCTCCAAAAGAAGGGGAAAAAAAAAGAAGAAGAAAGAAAATTTTAGTAACTGATGTGATGCTTGGTTTTAGTAATGGCATAGCATGATGAGTCATAATTGGTTAATACAGTAGCTAATAATACATACTTTACTTGCTCGTGATTTTAATGAGAAACATTAACGAGCAAAAACAAATTCCAGCAGAATCAATAGTGTCTACCAACCGGATGCAATATATGTTTTGAGAAAATCACCTGTCATAATCACGAGCAACAAGGCGTAGAAATTGTGCATAATTGCAGAGCAAAAGTGGATTATCAGGATCCTGAGACAACCCCATCTGGTACGTAAGATCAGTCCTATGATATTCCATGTAGTCATCAGGTTCTATCTCCACAGATAGTGGGAGATACAAACTTTTGCAACACATCATGATTAAGAACCATCTCGCCTGGACCTGGTTGCATTCTCGTTGCTTGATCCAGAAGAGAATTCCACAGCGACACCTCTGCCGCACTTCTGAATTCTTGATTGCCAACCTGCAAAAGTTCTTCAGGATCTGCCATTAAATGCTTTCCAGATGTTGATATATAACTTGAGTCTTCGTTTCTGCCATTTATTACTGAATTAGCTTCCCAACCAACTCCATAATTATCAAAATTTGTTGAAGCCACTGACAAATTATCGCTTTGAGCGTGTAGAATTGATCCCAACTCTTCCGTGGTTCTAGTTAATGATCCATACAGACAAGCCTGTGATGTTGAATATACACCAAATTCTGCTAAAAGGCTCATCATACAGACCATCAAGGCTGGTGTTGGTGAAAAAACTTGCTGAAACAGCCAGACGAATGATAAATGCATGTCTCTCTGAACTTTAGAAATGATCAACCTTTAAATCTTCATTGCACAATGCTTCCCTCATCTGTAATGCATAGCTCTGCAGCTCAACTATTATAAATACCGTCGAGGAGAAGGCCTTTGTCATTGAGGAACCAGCCAATTCTCGCACCCCTTTTAACGCTTCTTCTCTTTGGTGCTTCTTTTTAATCATCCTAAGCGATAGGGGAAGATCAAAGCTCTTAGCTCTTTGTTCAATATCTGCCCGCAATATTAAATCCCTCTCTGGCCAATCGGGTGGCTCTGGCATTATTCCAAGCGTTGTTGGCTCCAAGAAATCAATATGCGACTGCCATGACGAATTTTGAGAAACACGTTCGTTCTCTATCTTTCTTTGCGGCGCAAAATTTCTTTATAATTGGATAATCTTCACTAGCTTCATTGTCTTCCGAACTGAAGCCATGACCTAACCCTTCTGCATTGTGATCCCCAAAGACTTCATCCAAGTTTGCACTGCAAGACCTTTTCATTCTGTGAGCTATAGAAGCACGTTTGTTGAAATTGAGGGACTTGTTTGAACTTTCTTGATATAAAGGAACCGGAAAGAAAATTTTGGCAGGCAATGGACTGATCCGCTTTCCTCTCTTTCATTGAAGAAGCTGAAGCAAAAGAACAATTAGTGATAGGAGAGAATGCTTGGTGTGGAATGTCCACACCAACCGGACTGATGTGGAGCTTCCCCATACTGTTTTGATCACCAATTACAGGCAAGAAGGAACAAAGGAGTCTAGGGGTTCAATTCAAGCGAGATGAGAGTGATACTATTATATCTTAGTAAAACACAAAGTCAGTCAACGTAGGAAACAATAAGAATCGCGTGAAAAAAGTCTCTTTTTTCCAAATCTCTAAACTAAAGCCCAGCTGGCCTTTTGATCTTTATCCGATCTTGAAATAGTGGGGCAGTAGACTAGAGAACTTTGATTTGGTTTGCTCTGATAATGACCCCACCTGTGACAAGCAGATAAAAAGCAGTGACACAATTAGTACAGCAATCAAGTGCGTCAAAGATAATGTACGTGTATGTCTATTATTGTCTAGTGCTGCGCTCCCTTCGTCCAACGCCAACGCGTTGGGGGGAAGCACGTTCCAGAAAAGGAGCAAACTTGACAATTTTCCCCATGATTGAAAAGGACTGGCTGTGAAGGGAAACAGCTCAGTTCCGATGGAGCTTAAACCTTTAATTTACGTGCATAACTTTCCAGTAGAGTTTTAAAAGGAACTTTAAAAGGAAAAAAAATAACAAGGGCAGCTCTTGGCAGAATTATTCCAAATACAACTGTGGTTCCTGTGTTCCAACGAGTGATCCCTATTCAGTCTTGCCCCAGCGTTAATCTTTTTACATATTTCATAAATGTTAAAACCCCCCCCCCCCCCCACAAGATGAATCTTCCAACGCATGCCCTACGACAATGATGCTCCTTCTCCGTACCAAAATAATCAAAAAGAGCCAAAAAAGAAAAGAAAAAAAAAAAGGGGACTTTTTCCCCGAAACTTCATCAGCTTACCGGAGATAGCAGTGATCGTTGAGAAAAAGAAAAAAGGACCACGTGTAGAACAGAAAGCCCTCGATGGATGGTAATAGTTCTTGAATCAGAAAGCAGTGGAAGAAATACAGGAAGTTGGCCTGGGATCTGATTGATGAATGCTCAACAGAAGAAGAAGAAGAAGAAGGACGCCAAATTTGATGACGCGTCGTTATTTGTGTGATTGTGGGGGCGAGAGAGAGACAGAGATATGACTTATGAGAAGCTTTGCAGTTTGGAGTTCGGAGAGGCTTGCAACGTGTGCATACTAAAACTCAATTCCGTGATGGAATTGGAAAACGGGAGATGCAGCAGAAACACAGAAACTGAGCGGACACCTTAAAATAGTACTGCTACTAGGAAAAGTCGGTTCCACAGTTGCGACTCCTTAGGCAGGTGACGAGGGCCTGAGTGTCAAGAAACCTATTGGCACCCGCACTTGTTGCTTAAGATAGCCCTTTCAACATTGGACATGCCTAAGTTTGGGCTTCATGAAGCTGTGCTGGGCTTTAACCCAGCCTCATATATCGACTACTACTGTTTGCCACAAATGCGCAAAGACAAAATATTTCAGTGTAGGCTTTGGTTTGTATTATTAGATCAAATTGTTCCTCAAAAAGAAAATTGGTGGAATGAAGTCCAATTCTCTTGGTTGGTTATAGTCTATAAATTAAGGAAAACGGAATCCCAATTCTCGTGATGGGTTAAAGTCCATTAAATTGTAGGACCCAATCCAAAACACAAACAACACACCCTCTTTCTCTGGCTTAATTTTTTTTTTTTTGGTCTATACGATAGATTCCTATATTAAGGGGGGAGGGGGAGGACCTGAAGAAGTCTAAGGATAACTCGATCGGACCAAGCGGGTACACTATGGATCCGCCTGAATTTTTTAAGCAAAGCCACTTAATGTAGTGAATTGGAACCCTTGACTCCCATCCCATCAAGTTTTAATGCATTGGTGGTGGCCACCAAGTACAAATGCTGGCTTACCGTTATGTTTCATTGCCTTAGCCGTGCTAGATGCCAGACTTGGGAACCAATCCAATCTTAAGACGGTTGAATAAAACCAGAGGTTGAAACAACGATCAATACCACATATCAACCTTTTATGTATGATCGACCTCAATACGCACCACCAAAGAAAGAACCGGGAAGGGGCAACAGATAGAAATAAAAACAAGCAATTGTGATAGACACTGGCGGACCTATGTTGCTCCAAGTAGGGTCAATTGATTTTTGAAATTCCATATGGTTGTATGGTAAGTTTGGATCTTTGCCCCATTCTAAAAAATATAGTAGAGTCAACATGAAATAATCAAAAAGTTCATAATGCAATAAATAATTAAGAGTCAATTTAGATAAATAATTTTCTACCAAGTCAAAGTGCTCCTCAACTGTTTCTTAAAAGTTCATTAAGTGAAACATAATATTTATGGGGAGTACCACTAAATAAAGAGAAGAAATTTAAGAGTAGCTAAATAAAAAAATACGATGCACACAAAATGCTAGAAACTATATCGAAGAAGAAAAAGATCAGAAACTCCAAAAATAGGGAGCAAAAATAGAGGAAGCAACAACTTGAAAAATTATCGAAAGACGATCAACTTAGAACAACTTGTTAGGAGAAAGAAGAGAACACTCTCAACTATCGTCTGGGTTCGGATTTGGTCTCAAATTTTTGAACTCTAAGGTTTGTAGAAGTTAAAACTCAAGATTTGTTTATGTATTTGAATTTTTACTAATAAATTTATAAGGTTTTAGCAATACTTGTTGCTTTATTGCTTACTTGAATGTCATCTTGTTTTAATTAATTTGATGTGGGGATTATTTTAGGATTCCAATCTTTTAAGAATAGTGGGTTTAATGGTGATGTTATTGATTGGGTATGTAACTGCGACAGTCCCTCTTGCAGTGATTGGATACTCGCTCCTCCACAGCCAAGGAAATTCAACGGTTTGACACCGGGATCACGCCTTGTCAAGTGACCAAAACGAATACCCTAATTCTGAGAGCTGGTAGGATCCGAACCTGCTGATTTGTAAATTGGAGTTTGAGTTGTCGAGAAAGGAATTACTTACAATTCATTTTAGCTGTTGTGTCAAAATTTTGCATCACTCTCATCCGGCTCTACAAGAATTTGTATATTACATTAATCAATCCAATATCACAGCAATTATTAATAAAATAATAATTATGGAACTTGTGATTATTCCAAGCATGCCCCGTACATATCCCTGCAGTGCTCACTGCCTCCGTCTCTCCGGACTGCACCACCGGGGTTCATGGCTCCAATAGTCCCCCAAGAACGTCTTGGCAGCATCCAAACTCGGAAAATGAGTGGGCTCCAGAAATATCTGAGCCAATGTATCCCCTGCATCCACCCCAACGAAAGCCCTTGTTCCCCTTCGCCTCCACGCTTCCCATTACCACCACCAGCAGCTGCTTATACGAATAATAGAACCTCTTAATCGCCATCTCCACCGCCTGCAACCCCTGGAGCAAATGAATCCTCTCAAACCCATTCTTCCTCCGGTACAACTCCATGGCCGCCTCTTGTATTCTCGGCCCTCCCTTGGGGTCCACCTCCACCTCCAAAATGAAGGGTACTTTGTGCCTCAAATCTTTTGAGAACTTGGTTATGTCAACCAGTTCTCTCGACCTGAAGCAGAACAAATCATTCTCCGACGTCGCTTTAATAGACAGTTGATTCTTCAGCCGGAGGAAGTCGTCCGGATCCATCAGTAAATGGAGATCTTCGATTTGGCTCAGCAGATTCCAAATTTTCTCGAGTAGCCAGCAATTACTGGAGGCGCTCTCAAACTCTCTTTCTTCGATTCGATCCGAGATTCTCTTCAAAATTTGCCCCGACGTGTAGATCCATGATTCTAAGATTTGGTGAATGCTGTAAAGCGTTTGGTTTTCAGAGTTTTGAAGATTCATGTGATCGGACGGGGATCTTTTCAAGGCGTGGAGCTCAGCCGGCTTGCACACGCGATCGTAGTCCAGGCTCGGCTTGCCGCTGAGATTCGGCTCGCCCAAGCCTAAAGTATAAGGACAGCTCCTCATCTCGCACTCGATGGAGTAGAGGATCTTCTGGGCGACGTCTTCCGACTTCTGCCACGTGGCAAGGCGAGGCAGCAAGCTAGCCTCGCTCGCTCTGCTCACCACTGTTTTATGATCTCCTCCGGTGAGCTTCCACACCTCCGCGGAGCTGCTCTCGCGAACCAACACGCCGGAATTCGACGTCAGGTCAACAAATCGGCGCGGCGCCACGCGTCCTGTAGTCCTCCTCGCCTTCTTGGCACAGCAAAGCTATAATCTCAACCTGGCCGGTGGCCAGAGACTCCAGCCGCCGCCTCCATTCTCTCCGGTTAGCCGTAGGGTCTAGAGTCGGACAAAACGGCTGAGATGAACCGGAAAGTAATCTCCAAGCCTTGGAGAGCCGGTTTAATTATGGATTCGTTTCTCCAGGTGGGGAACATCTTGAGAGCTCCACAGCTTTTTTCAGCTCCGGAAGTCGCAAGTAGTGTTCGTAGGCCGAACAAGCCGACTCAGAAGCCGGTGAAAATCGGCGACCCGAACCGTTGGTGTAGTACTAGAAGGTATGGAGAGTTGAAGCTTATTGGAAAGCCTAGGAGATGAGCTTGGTATATCGGATGAGATCATTTTTGTTTTCCAATCCAAATCCACCATTGTTTCATAAAACTAAATGCTTCTATAAAATGGAAATGGGAAGAAGAATTTAAGAATTTGGGTTTAAATTTTTTGGGATGCTCTTTGGTTTGGGAATGGAGAGAGAGAGAGAGATAGGAACGGTATTTATAGGACGCAAGGAAAGGAGACAGGAACAGGGGAAAGGCGTGTGGAAAACTGGAAAAGGAGGGATGGAAGTTCAAAGGCGCGGCGGTGTGCTTTTTTTAATTGATTTTCCTTCGGCTTGTGGGAAGGAGAAAATTAGTAAGTGCTACAGCTAATAATTACTACTGCTTGGGAAGCTTATCCATATACGGATATACTTATTAATTTGCTAAAAAAAAAAAAATTTAATGACGAAACTGCCCCTTTTGGAACTTGGAACTATGTCCTTGACTAGTACTATATATAATGACTTTTACTTTTCTTATTTTCAATTTGATTTTGCCAGACAATAAAATTAAATAAACAACTAAATCGATCAAACGTTTCAGAAATTCAATCATTTTGGATCAGTTTAAAAACGAATATATTGGAATGTCCTTTTTTAACAAATCCCCAAAAAAAAAAAAAAAAGTCTACAGCCAAAATTGTTCATGTATCCTAAGTTTGGGAGACTAATGAGAATTTAAAGAGGTGCATTTTCCGTTCTTTTTTCCTTGCACGATTATTTCTTCGCGACTGCATAAACCCATTGGTTGATTGCCAGGTGTTGGTATTGACCAATTGGGGCTATGAAAAGGTCAAATAGCCTATGGAACTGTTAGAAATTGAGAATTTTTGCTGTTCCATTACAACGTTTTTATTCCTTTGAATTAATCAATCCAGCATCCCTCGTCCAGCCTTAGGGTCGGATGCTTCCCTTATTCTTCTGGATTCTGGAAGAGCTCATCATAAGTGGACGTGTAGAATATTGGGTACGTTTATGTCTGGATTAACACTTCTGCCATCGTTGGCTAAAGAAGACTGAAAACGACTCCACCCGAGAGCCGACTGTTTACGCTAAGGTTTTGGAGCTCGAAAGTTTCCAAGATTCCCATCTAGAAGTGTTTTTCCAGCCGTCACGTTAAAAATACGCTCACTTCCTCTTTTTTTTTTTTTGTATTTGTTTCAATTAATTATAGGCTCATTTCTTTCTCAGAAGAATAATTAGTTTATAAGTGTGTTTATCAACAAATTTGGTATTCCATTGATCAAATGTTCTAATTGGAACAATAAATACAACACTAAAACTAGTATTAATGAATAGAATTAATAAGAAATTAAGAAGAAAAATTAAATGTTTTGACTACGTCAACTTCTTTGTCTTTATTTGTTTAAAAATAAAAGCATGCCTATCTTTGTGTGGAATGGAAGGAGTAATTTCCTTTTCATTTTCACTTTTGAGGAATGAGAAGTAGTCTTGGGGATGATTTTTTTTTTTTCGTCGCAATGGTAATATTCCTGTAACCTAATTTATCCTAATCCATAAGGAGAGGGAGCCGATGGGAGTAGAAACTCCATTGAAAAAAGCCACTGATGATAGCCACATATAATATAGTCTTGGCATGATGGTTGATCAGCCACTTAAGTGACTATGAACAGTTTGTATTTTTGCAGTCGTCGAAACTAATTTTATATGGGTTGTTAAGTGGTTTTTCTTTTTTCTTTTTTGGTTGGCAAGTGATTTATATAAACATACTCTAATTTTTTTTTTTTACTTAATATGATTAGAAATTGCTTTCTGATGCATACGACCAAAAGTCATCTCATAAAAGAGAGCTCCCCCATATCATCTTGAGCAAAATTTTCCAACCAACCAAAAAAAATCAAAGAAAGTTAAAAGTCAACAATTTGCGGTTCAAGCACTCCACGCCTTTCAGGAGCAATGCTTATAACTACTGTCACCGGCCAAAAGAAATTCTTTCCGCACAACAGTGTGTGATGATATAAAGTTTGACACCTAAAATCTACAATCGTGTTTGAATTGTAATTTTTTGAAGCTTTTACAGTCTGGAAAGGAATTTTATGCTAAAAAATCTTTATATTTTTCGTGGACATATTTTTCAATTATCTTTTTACCTCACACGTATCAACTCGTTACAAAAACTCTATAAAATTGCAATGTTAAGAAATCCCAAATTCTTTAAAGCGACAGACTCCATTGTTTTTAACTAAAATCTCTAATTTCCTCTCGAAAATCCCTAATCACTAAATCCTAGATCCTCTCCCCAATCTGCAAACGCTTCTCTCCATGTCGAATTCCAATCGTCTCTTCATCCCTACCTCTCCCCTTCTAAATATAAAGCGAAAGAACGCACATGTTTGAGAAAGAGGGAGACTTGCTTAAAGTGGGAACCAAACGCAAAGACTTGTGAGCAAAAAGAAACGAACCCAGAAGAAAAAAAATTGATCTTTAGTCAAAATTCAAAACTCACCGGAGAGTAAAGAAACGTTAATGAATGCGATATGAGACTTCTTTTCTTTGACTTCGACTTGTATGTATGTAGTAGTTAGAAGACTCTTTTGGAATGAAGCTAGTCCTCAACCCAACTTGACTAACGTTGGCTTAGATGAATGCTTTGTGTTAGTAATTTAAACCATTGTAGTGGTAATTCACAAGTTAGGTAATTATATAATTCTGAACATTTCCTTTATCTTACCCAATTTTTATTATATTAATTGGAATTTTTGTAATATTTCTTATATTTTATAAATATAAAAAAACCAAGATTGATAAGGCTTTCGCCTTATGTCTCGGGATTTTCATTCCATTTGAACGGATATAGAGCGTCCCATCCAACACTCTCACCTTTTAAAAACATTGCTTTTGCAGGGAGCTAAAAGGGCAACCCTTATCTCAAATACCCTCATTTACGAAGCAGTGGAAATTTTCCACTTTGTGGTAATACATGTAGGAGTGTTTGGACAGCACTATTATTTTAAATAATATTTCGCTTGCATCATAAACACATTTTTTCAATTCACCTTTTCATATTCCCAACCACCTTTTTATCTCACATACATCACATTACAAAAAGTATTACAGTAATTATTCCAAATAATATTTCAAATAATACCCTATCCAAACAAACCTGTCTAAAAATTTGTCCATGCAAAAAAAAAAATGAATCTAGAAAATTTCGATCAGCATGTAAATTTTTTTTTTTTGAACAATCATGATCCGTTTTAGCTGGAATATTAAACAAATATCGAAGGATGTAGGATGGTCCCGGAAAAGGCATTAGATTCAGTTTAAGTAATGATTTTTTTTTGAATCTTATTCTAATAAATCAAGTGTATTTTTTCATTTGAGACCTGTGAATGTTTAATGTGCAACGTTGATGCTCTTGTCAGTCAGTTTCTGGATTCAAGAGTCACATCAATCTATGCTGGGGCCTTCCTTTTGTTTGTTTATTTGGTTTGTAAAACAGAGTATTGTCTTTTGCCCCCAAGTCCATGTGACTTATTAGGCTGTAATTGTTCTAGGTTCAGATTACATTTTCGCCTCTCTTTAGATGACATGTATTTGAGTTTAAAATATACATTCCATGACGTACCTTAAGATTTTCTTTGCTAGAAACCTCCGATCCATGGGATAGTCCTTTGAATCTTCAAAGCAAGTATGCAGAGCCTCCTTCCTCCCACATACCCCGTCTCCCCCTCCCCCTTGCTAATATATTCAATATATATAACTGTCGTTGAATTGTTTTGGTGCCTGCAGAAACTAGCATTCTCAAGTGATGAACTAACCTACAACCTAAAAAGGAGTCGGAAATGTTGATGGTAATAACTTTTCCTTACCACAACTTCAACCATGGATTCAAGTATCAGTGTGTTTGGATTCTCAATTATTCTACTTTATTTACACCTTATTTATGCACAATGATTTGCTTGTATTATTAACATATTTTTCAATTACTTTTTCTATCTCATATACATCATATTAAAAAAGTATTATAGTATTTTTTTCATAAAAATTATCTAAAATAATTTACGATCCAAACACACTCTTACTATCTCCCGAATCCGACAAATCTCCTAGTAATTCCGTGAGATCGTATCGCGTCTTGCGTACAAATATCATCGTTGACAAAATGACGGGGATAATTGTTGTAAGTCCATTGTCTATTGTGTTCTTAGTTCTAAATGAGTAATAACCGCCAGGTCATACTGAAGTTGGCATCGAATGATTTGATCAATGAATAACTAGACGTACAATATTGCTTGAACTTTTTTTTTTGTTGGGAGTTGGGGGGGGGGGATTTTGTTATTAACGACATCATGAGGGGTTGTCTCATTATCATGAATCTTTATCTTTCCATAGGGGGGATAGGGTGGAGCGGAGGGTTTGGGGGATGTCAAATCGGCGGCCTCCAAAGAAAAGGAAAACCATAGTTGAAGATTTCCGTTGGTTTTGGATAAGTCTCCAGGTCGAACGTTATCTTTGCCCCATCCAGAGATCCACTCCACTGCTCCTCCAACATTCAAACTTAGGCGGGGGGCAAAAGGCAAACGACCGAGTTGGACTCAATCTCCGCGTTTACCGCTTCAAACCTCCAGACCCCACCCGCCGGCTTTTCCCACTTGTTGACTTCTCATAGGCAAATTTTTTTTTCCCAACTAAGCCAGAGCCAGCCAGCCAGCTTCACTAATGAGCTAATCACGCCACCCATTTTACATGTGACTTGCTCCGGCGGTGAAGCTGTCTGTATGTACGTTCGGCATGGTGATCACGTGTTACTACAGCCCAACCTGTCGTCCGTATGTGGACGGACACATACGGTACGATTGGCGGTTCCAAAATCAACGCCTCCACGTGGCAATTTAGCGGTTGGGGTCTCAACGGTATGTTTGGCTTGCACGCCGGGATACGGACAGGCGTCAGCTTAGCCACTCATACCCTAACTCAAAGGGAAGCACCGGTGGTAGGCCCCGCCATACTCGCGTGGATTCCCCGCCAATTTATTATCCAACCGACGTACTCTGTACACTAGGCACCACTACTTGATCTTTTTAAGGTACAAAGAATTTTTGTTTGATTTTATAAATAATTAGTGGTATTATTGGTTCTTTCCATACGAACTCGGGAGTTGAAGAATGAGAATGGTCTTATGATCCGCGTCCAATGCTTAAATTAATCCCGCTAACGCTTTGACGTGGGCCGCGCAGTGTGTTTGACATTTTGGATTTGATTTCTAGACAAGTCTGCCTCGTTTGACAGGGACATGCTCCATACTCCCATGGCGTTTTTTAAATCTTTGCACAAATCGAAGCGGGACTCGGTGATGGCGCCTTGTTTGGATTGTATTTTTTTAAATTTTTTTATAAAAATTTTATTGTAATAATTTGATGTATATATATATAAAATAAAAAAGTGATTGAAAAATTGCAATTAAAACACACCCTTTATCATGAGCTCTTGGACTGGATATGTTATTATTTGAAACTTTCTTTGGTTTAGAATATACAAATATCAAATAATTTTATAATATTGAAAAAAATTCAAATAATGAAATATCTAAATAATTATTTGCATTATGGTCTATGTGATCTGTATTCATTCTCGAAAGTGACAAAATGGAATGGAGAAGGTACAACAACTAAAAAAGAATTACTGTATGAATGTGGTTACAAAACTGAAAAAAGAGAAAAATACTTGGAAGCAATAAATAGGATAAATTTTTTATATATTGTCAAGGAAAAAAATACGAGCAGTATTAATATGTGTCACATAATCTAATTTTGAAATTTAAAATTCATAATATATAAAAAATTAATACTAACAAATAAGGGCTCACAGATCCAAAAGATGGAGTCGGTATTTCTCCAAAATGCAAAGCATGGGAATGGATAATGGAAACCAACAGGAAAAAGGTAAAACGCATATCCGCGAATAAGCGGAAAAGGAAAACAATTATATGTGTATGGGGTTTTATTTTTTTTTTTCCAAGCCGATAACATGGTGTATGGGATTGGATTAGGGCAAATGTGAATTGTCATTTGTCACGCTGGATTGACTTTAGGGTTAGTCAAAATGAGCTGCTGGTTCCTATTGAGGAAGCATGTTTTTAAATCTATGTCATGTTATGTTCCAGTAGTTATCCGATGTTAGTATTACTATATAAATACCTTTTACCGAAATCGTCAAGCCAAATTGTGGCAGCTGGTCTCGGCCAAAAGTTGTCCACAGCCTGTAACTTTGTGATCTTTAATTCCTATCTTGCAACGTTTTCTTTTTAAACAAAAGTTATTCCTCGAGTAACAGTTCATTTGCATTATAAAACCACTTTTTTAACTTATATAATTTATATTTTTAATTATTTTTTTATCTCATATACGTCACATCATAAAAAAAAAATATATATATATATATTACTGGATATCTCAAATACTACGTCTGTATCCAAACACACAAAATGGGAGAATCTTGTCGTGCTTGGTGGAAAAGGCCGAAGGAATGAAGCACAAAATCTACGGATACATTAAGTCAATTGTCATCATGATGCTATGGATTGGTTCCCTCAATCAACTGTATTGGTCTATAACAGATTCGCAATTCCATGCATGTATTGCGTTCTTGATCTTAAGCGATTCGATTCTAAATCCATTGAATTTAGCCGTTGCTTGCTCTAAAGGGCAGAACTGTGCATGGATTCTGACCAATACGGGAACGTAAATTAGGAAATCAACCTTATCATTCGGGCATCTAATAGTAATATCACCAGGACATGGACATGTGGTTTTCCAATTACCATGGTTCGTGAACAAAGTCCCTTCTAGTATACATCCCCTTTTCACAAGATCATCATCCGTCCGGTACATGAACATTATATATATATGCGTAAATATACTTTATTTTTGAAAAAAAAAACCCAGTAAGTCAAAGACACCACTGCTTCAAACATTGGATTTCTTGTAACAAGAAAGTTTCTCATGGGGGATAATTTCCACCTTTCGATGGCTAAATTTTCTTATTACTGTCATAAATCAAATCAAGATGTGATTGTGTTTTTAGTTATCCAATTTTTTTTTTCTTCAGTGGGGCAACCGACTGCATTGGCAACCGACTAGTCCTCTACTGGACCTTGACTCCCGCACCACCAAGAAGCCAGAGATTGTTAACGAGGGCAGGTTCAAACACACGATCACCAAGAAGCCAGACATTGACTAGGAGTCGTTTTCGGGTGCACGACATTATCAAGATTAAGCTCTAACAGTGAAAAGTTTCAGGCTCAATTATATTCGGTACCAGTAACGACCGCACAACATCTTGGAAGAAATCAAAGTTCCCCATTTAACTTCCAATTACTTGATTTGCGTGAATGAGGCAGACAAGTTATCCTAATCTCAGTTTCAGTGCAATTTGACGCAGTCCCACTTGTAATGATAGGCAAGCAAGGCAGGGCAGGCAAAGATAGACTCCTTATCCGTCCATGTGCTTATTTATTAGTACTACTACTACTACATGATATTCATACAAGAAGGCAGCTGCAAGTGTAGTTGCTCCCGGTTGCCATGTGAACTTTTTGCTCTTACAAAAACCAAACGTCCATAACTTCAACCCAAACCAAAAAAAAAACAAAGGAAGGAAAGAAAAGAAAACAAGGCAAATGTCCAGTCAGGATCATTTGCTAAGCTAAATCCACATTTTTCTAAAAACTTACAAATGCGATGAGGTACTTTTGGACGATAAAATGTTTAGTGATTGTCGATTAGTATTTTTGGTGCCGTATCAAGGACTTCTGTTTTGATTTAATGATTGATTTAACTCATACTAATTAGGAGGAAATTTACAATTGTAGCTATTAACTTTGCCGGTTAAAATCTTTTACGCTTGTTGGTTGACTCATAACTGAGAGAGAGGAGGAGGAGGAGGGGAATAACATGAATCACAGCAGCAGCTCCTAAGGCATCAGCTTTTTGTTTCTTTTCTTTGTTCTTTTAATTTTTCCCCCTCAAGATAAAACTTTAAGGCATCAGTCAGTCTACAAAAGCAATACTAGCTTACTAGCAAAGAGGATCCTATCAACGATAGCTTGAGCTCGAACCATTCGGTGTTGTTAAGGTATAAATTCCTTGCTTAAAACTTTGTCAACGAGTAGTATTCTGAAAAATTGCCTGCCAAGTAAAATTAGAAAAAGGCCCTGACAGGGCGCAAGAAAGAAAGAAAAAGTTAAGAAAGGAGATGAAGAACTGCAATCTTGATCTCATTCATTGTGAAAGGGAATATGGTTCCTCATCCGACAACCTCAAATTCATACCCCACCGGCTATACAAAGCAGGGACAAATCAAAGCTATTTTAGATTCTATCATCAAAGAAGAGGATAATTCAGATAATATGATCTCAGGTCTAAATCAAGTGCGGATGATGACTCTTAAAGCAAACCCATGCACAGGTTCAAAATGTGCAGCCTGTATAAGCTGCATTTAAGGCGTTCACCAATATGGCTGCCATAAATGATCACCATTTTTTGTTTGTTTGTTTTCAAAAGAAAACCTCCGTGTAGCGGTCGTAGCAACGATTTTTTTTTTTTAATTGCGTGCCACGATGACCATTGATAATACTCTCTTTCAGATTTATTGTGCTTGCATTTAAACACTCTCTCTCAATTTAGCTTCACTAAAGGGAAAAAAAAAACTGAGCGTTGAACATTTAACACCTCTTGAACAAACCTGTTAACCGAAATCAAATCATTGTTTCAAATTCTTGATTGAAAAACAGGAGAAGAAAAAAGAGGATGAGGAGGAAGAGAGAGCTAACTTATAAATTAATGCAGAGGACCCGCAAGATTGGTAGACCAATTTCCTCGTAGTCATTATCAGCTTGTCGGGGAAAGTTTCTCATTTAAGAGTTTCTTCTTAAAGGGGGGGATTCGGAATGGAGATTCTTCAGCATCGACTCGACGTTCGATTACCGGCCAACGGTACTACATAGACCTAACACAGAATTCAGAAGTGCAACCAACATCAGAAAGAACAGGCTGTAAAATTCAACGGGCGACATTTTCACACGCCACAAACATGGATGTAAAGTTAAATGTAAAATCGCTAACGGCTGACTGATCGAAGGAATGAGTCACGATGTACCTCCTGATCAACATCTCGAAACCAGAGAGCAATGCAGAAACGTATTGCCGCTTTGCCATGCAGAACACAAAGGCCTGGGATAAGTTTGTCCGCTGGTAACTATAAGTTAAGCTTTAAGATTTAGGAGGGAATTCAATAAAAATGCCTGTGAAATCCAAAAGCGCCAAGAATTGGCGGTCTTTCAAGTGTAGGCAAATCATATAGGTCATAAATTAGAACAACAATGTTTAGGCCCGAAAACGGCCCAACCACGTTAACTCTCGGTGACTACCATACTTTTTGAGTGAAATATGAACCATAGGCCAGTAGATAAGATCCATTGAGCAAGCAGGTTTCATATGCCACAAAACATGCTTTCTATGGGCAACACTCCGCAAAATAAATAAAATCCTAGACCACCAACGGGTCAACAATCATAAGGCACTCAGATGCTAATTACTACATGTTAAGACGACTTCTATGCAGCTTCCAAAACACTTGAGTTTGTTTGGATAGGAGATTATTTGAAATAATTATTATAACATTTTTTGTGACGTAATACATGTGAATAAAAAAATGATTGTAAATTATATTTATGATTTAAGTAAAAAAATTTTGAAATTTGTTTTGCCAATATTCCTATCCAAACAAACCCGGCCCAACCCAAACTTTCCTGTGCATCACCACAGATACATGCATTTTCCAAATCGACACTAAAATCCTGCAGAGGGGACAGATATGTTAGCTGGAGGGATAACCAAACAATCTCTTCATCCAATTGGTTAGATAACTACTACCTGAACTAGCACCATACTCGTTGACTACACATCCCCAAGTTAATAATAAAACCCCATTTGACAAATGAAATTTTCAAGTGTTTGTTGAAAAATTTACTGTAAAAATTTTTAAAATTTTTTTTATAATGTATAAATTTTTAAATATTTTGAAGTATATAATTTAAAAATTTTGAGAAATTTTGAACTTATGACTTAACATGCGAAGCCTAATAGAAAGTAGAAACTAGAAACCCCAACACACGGTTCCATTCACACAACATTGGCAAATGACAGACGCCACATGTTGAATAAAAAATAAGCATGCCACGTTTGAAGGATCTGATCCTTCGCGGTTATCACTTAAAATATGTCCAGAAACCATAATAAAAAGAGATTGCTACGACAAATAAACAAAGGCAAGCCAAAAAAAATAAAAACAAAATGGTGCTGTGGTCTTTAGTATATCTAAATATGAAAAGTCATCACATACGTCAACTTCATAAAAACATCAAGAAATCACAATCAAATGTCCCACAAACTACTTTTAATATGTAAGATTCCTGAAGACAAACATCAGTCTCAATCAAAGAGACTGAAACCCATATCATCATCAGACTCCTCTGGCAGGTTCTTCTTTCTTCTCCTCCTCTTTGGCAGCATCAGGGGCAGCACCTGAATCAGCAGCCGCAACTGGAGCTGCAGCAACAGCAAATTTGCTAGGATCCTGCAAAACATTTTTGATGAAAAGAATAAACAATCAACCAAAAAAGAAAATAACAAAAAAATTCAAGCCACTAAATGTCCATTAAGGGAACAAGACACATACCTCAAGGTACTCCTTCACCTTATCAGCCTGTGGGAAGGAATAATCTGTCTCAACAGCAATAGCCAACACATTCTTGTAGGCATTGATGAACATATGCGGTGCAGCAGCTAGGGTAGGGTAAGAGATGGGCCAATGACAATGAAGTGACCATGGAGACTCCCAGAGCAAATTTCTCAACGAGATCATCTTCTGTCAGATCAAGCACCTCAGGGCTGAAAACAGATCCATTATCATAAACAGACAAGACCACAAGCCCATAAGAGAAGGGCCTAATCCCTAGCTTGGCAAGCAGAGCAGCTTCAGAAGAACCTACTTTCTCACCCTTCTTGATGAGCTCCACAGGTGTAATAATCTCAACAGTACCCTTGTTAATCTTGGTGGGAATGTTGAGAACCTATAAGGTAATACTGTCGGAAAAACAATGTTTTGGGTTGACAATTTAAAATTCAATTTAAATAGGTAAAACAAAGACCTGGAAGAAAGAAGTCTGGGATGGATCAAGACCAGTATTTCCAGGTGGGACCACCACATCAACAGGAGCAACCAAACCAACACGAGCAGGAGCTCCAACCTGTTAACAGCAAGAACAATGTAAAGATGTTTTTAGCAAAAATAAACAGTTTGTTGGGGGGGGGGGACACAAGGAAAGAAGAACACGACTTCAATTTCATATACGATTAAAAAGATACTAAACTCGATATCTCCTTTAAAATCAAGTAACATCTTCATCAACATGCAAGTGATTTCTAGGATACTAGGCATCAAGCTCATCAGCAAACATAAACACATTGACATACACATCATTTTGAGGTTATTAACAAACTTTACGCAACTCTCCTAATCTGCAACCTTTCAACAAACTCATATTTAGAGTCAACATCAAGTAGTAGCTTTAAAACATAATCAGCTCTTGCTGAAAAAAATTGGAATAAGCCACTAAACCAATAACAATAACAAGACTCTCATATGACATAGTATCCAAAAGTGAGCTGTAAAAATGACAATATGCGAAAGTGAGCCATAAAACATTCCTACATGTAAATGCTTCTAAAATAGTGTTACTAAAGCTTAAACATCTCTTAACATAAGCAACATCAGTGACGAACAACTTAATTTGCACTCAATGATCTCTTAGGTACAACAAGCACAAGATGAGAAGTTTGTGTTTCCCTTTGAATCACACATGGAGACACTCAGATTTACCAAGAAGAACCGCAAGCAATGACAGAAACTTTTAAGCACAAAATCCATATATCCATAATCATGCACAAAAGGTAGATTAGCAGTCTATAACACGGTAGCATTACCAGGACAGCCAGGTAAAGAAAATCTACTACACATATACAGCAGGAAGTGCAGGTATATTAGCAGTCCACAACTATGCATATGGTATCCCCTAAACATTTAGGCACTTGCATACATTGTTCTATAGATAGTCGGTGGCACAATTGTAACGTTCTTGTTTGTCCAACATACAAAAAATTTATGCTTGCTTTTACGAGGAAAATTACATTAAAACAAGAATATCATGAAAATCAGAACAAATATAGCAAAATTGACAAATAATCCAATGAGAACCCAAAAAATTAATTAAATAAAAAATTCTTTCACAAACCTTATATTTGGCAACCTCCTCACTGATTTCCTTCAAGTCACCCTTGGTAAAGATCAACCCAACATTTCCCTGTCACCACCAAAAAGATAAAAGGGATCAACAAAAATACATTCCATACAGCTCAAGACTGCCAAAAAAAAATCGCAACTCTGCATCACAAAAATAAATTTTAAAATTTTTTAGAAAAAATGAACTTACAACAAGGAGAGGGATAAGGTTAAGGATAGCTTGATTTCCAGTCTTCTCAGCATGGACTCTAATGGTCCTTTTCATCATGGTATTCTTTCCCATCAGCACAATAGAGTCGCCTCTCAGACCCTTCCTGATATTCTGGAGCTGATTCGACCCAACGTTATCAGCCACCGCTATCAGAACCTGCGAGTACTCATCCAGAAGCTGGCAAAAGCTTCTGGTCATAAGCAATCTTCTTATCAGCCTTCGATGTCTTGGTAACCATTTTCGCAAGATCTCACTTTTTCTTAACTCTCACAAAAAATAAATAAATCTAAACTTGTATTGCTAACTATTGAACAGTTTACAGCTAAAACCCTAGATACGAATTGAAGAGATTTTCCTGGGAGTGGCAAAAATGAGGGCCAAGACGAAGCTTTTAGTGCTCGGTCAAGGGGACAGCGACGGTGCCGTCACTTTAACCTCTTCGATTCAGATTTGGGGTTTTGGGGGAAAGCTGTAGAGTGAAAAACCCAGAGACTTTGCGATGTAGACGGAGAAGAGAGTGTTTTGGGTTTATATTTGGGGATTGAAGAGGATGACCTAAATTGGACGGTGGGATTATACGGATTGTATTAGATCGGAGGGATCCTATTCCCTCTCACTAATGAGGTATGGACTGGCTACCTATAGTGGGCTTAGATGGGTTGAGCAAATGATGTGATTTTGGGGATTGTTATGTTAAGATTATGGGCCAGTTCGATGCTTGGACATTTTTTAAAATATCCAAGTCTCAGCGTCTTTCAGGTCCAACCATAAACACGGGCTCCCATTCACAACTTAAATACAGTCCACATCTTTTCTGGCCCAGGGAAGTCATGCTAAATCTTGTAGCGTGAAGAGCCTGTTGGGTTGACATTGTCTAAGTATTTATTTAAGCATGCATCCAAATGACATACTTATGCACTTAATACTAAGTAATTTCATTGAAAGTTAGATTAGGTGAAGTACTTTTCTTCGATTAGTCATCGCAAAACCCAAACGCACGTTAAATCTAAAGTATTATTTAATTTAAGAGTTGATTTGAACACAAGCATGCATAGAGACAAATGTCACAAAACCCAATTTATCTAGGAGAAACATACATCACAAGATTCTACTCGTCCTGTTACTTCTCTATTGAGTACCATTATCACCAGAGCGCCTTCTGTGCAAAGACAAGCAAGAGGATTAGAAAACTTGCTTTTACATTTCAATTGTTAAGGCAAAATTACCATTACTATTTTCCAGCTTCCTTTTTTCATGTAAATCACTTTTGCATAGTTATTCTATGATTCATTTTTATTCTCAACTCCTGTTGTAATTATTTTCTTAATTTTGCTTTAATTTCTAAAAGCCACGGAAGTTTGAGCAAGGGATGGAATTGTGTTTTCATGCGAGCTTTTTTTTAATCATGTTGTTTCATTGTTAAGGAAAGATTTTGATTAATGTGTGGTTCGCGGGCTGTCATGATGCAAAGCATGATATAAGGTCCGGTATTGACACCCCAACCACAAGTCACGCCATCGAAAAATTAAGCAGATAATATACATATTTTTTATGACACGATAGATTTCATATTTTACTCCTACTCCTATTTTGTATTAAGGGGGAGGGGACGGGCCCAAATAAATCAAGGGAGAATTCGGAAGGGACCGAATTATCACCTGACTAAATGAGTGCATTTGCACCAACCGATAAAACTTTCAGGAAATTTTGGAGACAAAAGCAAATCAATCCCTTGACCTACACTCAAGAAGAGTTTAAGGCTCTCTCCGTTGGCCAACTACTCTGAAGATAGTTGGTTGAGCAGACAATATATAGTGAAGTGGGAACTTGACTGAAGAAGAAGGAAACAGCAATAGGAAAGATTGGAGTAGTAACAAGTAAGGTAAATGGCAGACACCCGAATTCATGATGATCCAGTCTCGATTTGCATGATAGATGTCTTTGAATGTGATATGGTGCGACGATTGAAGTGACTGGGCGAAAGATTGATAGGTATTGATTCTTGGAAGTATCCCGCTAAGGCTCCAGAATCACAAATACACCTCCAGGACCTTGGTGCATCATCGCTCACTGGATCGGATCACGTCTCCCCAGTAGGCAGACATCTCACACACGCCATTATGATATGTGCAGCAACAATAAAAGGCCCTAAATTTGTTCAAACAAACTGTGTTTAGTGGACATGCATGTGATTGCAGGTCATCTTTTCCTGTCTTGATCCCATATTCATGCTCAATGTCCTCTACTTTAACGTTTTTTGCTTATTATGCTTTTGTTTTTGTTTTTAACATTTCATTTTGAAGCAATGACAGTAGTATACAGTGATGAAATTGGAGGAATATGATCTAAGACCCGACCGAATAGATTGTGAGCAGGCAGTGGGGAGAGGTGAGGCCTTGAAAGGATGTAATGTAAGCGTTCCATATTAATAATTAGTAGTAACACACAGAGAATCATAAGGATCACCCATTATTAATCAAATGGAATAAAGATAGATGGCCAATAAATGAGGAAGGTTCGAGTGTCTGTCAATACCTATTTGAAAACCATGGATTGAGACACAAGTTCATCACTTAATAATACGCATCAGGCCATGGAGTCCAAACTAAAGTAGAATGGGCACCGGTGGAGAGAAGTTCAAGTAACAAAGTCCAAGATGAGGCCGAAGTTGTAAGATTGGCCTTAATGAAAGCAAAAGAAAAGCGTTGGCGAAGGATCCAAATATCACACGATAACAGACATCTTATATCCATGATAAAGGCAGGCGCAGGAGCAGACATACATACATGCACACTTGTGGAGGATATAAAGAGTTTAACTAACTTATTTCAATTGTGTTCCTTTTGTGTCAGAAAATTCGATAATATGAATGATTGTAATAGTCTTAACCTATATGCAGTAAGCAATTTCAGAGATGAGGAGAGAATTTCTTGTTACTCCTTAAGTGTCGAGGTACACATTGTATAATTTTTTAGACCGTTACTCAAATATTGTAAGTTTTTATCAATAAAAACATCTATCGTTTCTGAAAAAAAAAAAAAAAACGCATCAGGCCATCAGCGTAATAATACACAGACCGCGTGAGGAATTAAAGTCTGAGCGGTTTTGTTCTTCTTTGTGTTACGTGTTGTCCTTTCCTGTCCTATGACATAAAATCAGACATTTTACCAAATCAAATGAATCACTCTTTAACACTTCAGCTTTGCTAGCAGCTATATCTAAGGTATAAATCCTTCAATTGCAAGCGCCAATATTCATCAATTCCTGAATTCTAATCCTGCGTAGATGGTTAGTTTGGCAACATAGGAAGCCGTTTACCACAAGTAAAAAAATGTGAGAGTTGGTTCTCAATTTGGTTTTGTCGTCAGATCTTCCTTGAAAACAAAAATGAAGATGAAGGAGAAGAAAGAACCAAGAGCATGTCGGACCGCATAACAATTCCATCTGTTTTCTCCCGGAGTTCAAGATGCATGCATGGATTATCTCACTTCACTTATGAAACCTGAAAAGATGATATATATATGGTTTTCGAAATTGCTGTTACCTGCCAATAGCATTTGGAGGGCTGTCACAAGCATAATGACTAAATTAGCGAGACAATGGTCAGCCTGCTTGGTTTTCCTTCTCTGCTTTAGAATTTAGAACAACTAACTAATTAAGTTCAAAAAGCTAAATTAGTTTAATAAACAATTAAACTAAGACTGTGTACAAAAAACTGAAAACGAAAATTCCATGGCCCAAATGGTGCTATTTTTTATTCTATATGTTTATGGCAAGCACCCGAGAGGAAGTGAAACAAGCGTACAAGTATAGACCACCGCAGTCCGACATCTGACGCAGTGCATATCTGATTGGGATGGATTATCAAAATGGTGGCATACCCATCAATGAATCCAAATCCAGTTGAGTCATCGAGTTGTTCTAAGACGTGACAATCCATAATTGAAGTGGAATATCTGCTAGTTACAAATGGTAGGGCTGCTTCTAATCATTCACATTCCCATTAGCATTTAAACAAAAACGGGTGGGGTCTAAAGGAGGGGTGAAAAAGAGCAAGTCCTAAGGATGCTCATCAAGAAACTAATAAACCCCCGTGGGATGGGGTTTATTCTGGAACAGATTCTCTCAATAAAAAAGTCTTCACTTTGTTCCACCAATCAACCTTCAAGGGGAAAAGGAGAGAAAGTGACATTTGAAGGAAAATCGAGCCGGATAAGTTAACTCCATAAAGAGCAAAGCTTACAAATCTCAACTTTAAAACGTACGAATGGCTTTTGAAAGGTATGGTGATTTTGCAAAGCAAATGTCTTTCTTTTCAATGCATTAATTTTTTTCAATTGTAAATCTATACTACATTTTGTTCCGTGGGAACGATGGATTCCTTCTAATCATTATTGAATGGACCACCATACATATGCAAACATAAAGTCATGCTGATACCCATCCTTAACTAGTTCTGATCACTCTTTAAGAGTCTAGGCTCGTAGTACATATTTTAGCTGAAAGAATATGTGGAAAAAATAGTAATTGCTTTATGCAAGTAACCTCAGTACCATGCAGAATCATCGTTCAAATGTTTCCATTTATGAGTTTGGGTCACTAACACTTGCCTGACTCCGGAATAGGTTCGGCTTCTGTGAGACGCCTCCCCCTTTCAATGTTCAAGTCCAATATCCAAACCGAAGAGATTCGTATGAAATATCTAAACTAGTACCTTTTTTTAACATGGGATCCTAAAACGGTCGTGACATCAACTACATATCCAGGGGTGTGTAGTGCACCCTTCCGGTCTGATGGTGGTTCAGTCCTTGTCGGCCTTCTATAGATTCAATTGGGTCCCCTCTAGAATAGATTAGAATAGGAGTAGGAGTAGATGTAGAATAGACTATTACCGAGCATCGAAAAAAAAATCAACTACATATCCTCTTAATTAAGCAGGTTTGTCCAACTCATAATTGCGGAGTTTTGTGCGAGGATACTAGAGTTATAGTGTTGTAAACCTTCAAACTTCAATAATTTAGCCTAGAATCCCCAAGGGTTAGGGCTGTTTCAGTCGATCGTGCTCGTGTCCAGATGCTTACGCCAAAATTACTTCTTGCCATTTTCGTCTGAACAAATTTTCAACACATCCTCCATTTTTTTTTCTGTATTACGTAATCGACTTGGTACTTTTAACCTCACAAATGTGAAATTCTATTCAGAGTCTTGAGTCCAAATGTGTTTTTGATTTGGTTTCGTTTCTAGGGATTCTAGACCTTACATGTCTAATGGAGAAAGAAAGGGGGGAAGCAGTGAATCAGAGACCTTATTAAATTGCCTTAGTAATTTGACCATTGCTTTTGAAGAACTAATTAATGAGTCGAAATTAGAAGAATGGTTTCTAAGGTTTGAATTGTTGTAACGCACTTTACCTTAGAAGTTTTAGAGCTTTTTTTTTTAAATAAGTGAAAGGATTCGAATCTGATTCTTTTCTAACACTCCCTCTGTCGAGTTATCTAAATCTATCTCCCCAGAAGCCTTAAAGTTTACACATCAGTTATAGCGTTGTGTCGCATGGACATGCCTCGAGGAGTGAATAACATACTAGTAGTATTTGATTATGATCCGCTCAATTGAGTAAAAGAAGTCAACAGAAAATTGAGAGCTAGGTTAATAGGGAATTAATCAAAATTACTACTTTAGGGCTCGGCTGCTTAACTTTTTTTTTTTTTTTTTTTGTATTTTAGTGAATGCATGATAGTTGATACACCACCTTGACTTTGTTAAATTATAAGGATAAAAAGTTTTGCCTCTGATAGGAACTTGGACCGAATGTACCCTACATTACAACGTATAACAAACCTGATCCTGAATCATTAGGTCTTCCCACTAAACCCCAACCCCCCCCAACCAACCCCAAAGCTAACACTTGTTTCAATGGCTGTTCTTTTTCCAAAAGAATTAAAGCATAAGCAGCAACAAAATGTTAAATTGATGGATCCCTCCTAACTTATACTATAGCGTATCCCTACTACAGGTGGTCAGAGTCAAAAAGAGACAATGGGCTCTGAGACAGGGAG
Source organism: Coffea humblotiana (assembly GCA_023065735.1). Lineage (NCBI taxonomy): Eukaryota > Viridiplantae > Streptophyta > Magnoliopsida > Gentianales > Rubiaceae > Coffea > Coffea humblotiana. The sequence continues at coordinate 5,018,941 of CM041209.1, read as the reverse complement.
GATGTTTTCATGGGAAATAAAGTTAAAAACCACTGAAAGCTGAGTCATGAGTGGTATGAAGAACGACCCTTCTTTTTCCCCATTAAGATTAACGTAATTTTGCTAATGATAACGAGATTGTCAGCAATTGCAAACTTTATTTGCCAAGCATGCAGTGGTATTTTACGACAAGAAACTTGCTTTTCTTAAGGGTCATATCCATCATCTAACGTGGTACAGTACTACAGTCCTTTGGGTAGGTCTTCTTCCATCATTTCATGGGAATGTTACACAAAATGTTCAAATGCTTGCCGCCCATTTGATAAATGAGTTTTTTTTTTATGTTTGATTAAAATTTCACCTGTAATTTAATTTATACAGTTGTAGAAAAAAAATTTAGTTGTAAAACTTTTTCTTTCTTTCTTTTTCTTTTTCTTTCTTCTCCTCTTCTTCCTCCCTCACTTCACAAGCAACAGCGATAGTTTTTTTTTCCCTCTCACCCCCTTTTCTTCCTCCTTTCTCTCTTCCTTCCTCCTCCCTCTCCCTACTCCGCTCTCCCCCGCCGCCCTCCCCCTCCCCCTCCCCGTGGAGGGAAGGAGAGGGGGGGGAGAGAGGTGGTGGGGGAAGGAGGAGAGGGAGAGGGAGAAGAGAAGCTATTTTTTGCGGCGTTAGAAAGTTGTTAAAAAACTAGTAGAAGAAAAATTAGGCAAAAAACTGCCTTCCAAACATGCCCTACATTTTACTGCAAAGGCTGGTGGCTTTTGCGCTTTGTCATTGTGTATTTTTTTTTTTACCTATTATCTCGTACATATTCAAGCTGTTGGAATTGGGGTTGGAGTAAATCAGCAGAAAATAATCATGTTTAGAAACAGAATGTTATCTTCAGGGCTACGTTCTTGTTTCAATTCTTAATCGTGAAAACATTATCAGTAAGTCACTACTTCCAAGTTTTCCAAGTGTATAATGGTCATTAATTAGCAATCATGAATGATTACAAAGACAGGCAAACAATTGACATATTTCAAATTGACAGTTTTTTTCTTTGAAATTTTAGCTAAACAATGAGTGAAAATAAACAAAGTACCGAAAGAAAAGTCAGATAAATATATATATATATATATTTCATTCATTAGCTTGCAATTTACTCAGTTTCAATTTTTTGTTGACTTTTTATTTTCTGTTGTTTAGGATGTACATGAAAGATACACCAGAATATTAAAAATACGAGGAAGGAAATAAACTTTTGAAAATATAATTAAAAAATTTTCAAGTTCATTTTGAAGATAAGAAAAGAAATATAAAAAAGTTTTGAGAAGCTTACATACATGTTAGGAGAATAACAGAATTAATATTCTAGATACATAGGATGCTCAAGTAATGATGTACAATTCTATCATTATATAACGACTCATTATTGGGAAAATGTACAGATATGATTGTGTTAAAAAAATAACTCCCTCCGTCCCATTTTTTATAGCCTTGATTTTTTTAATTACAATAACAATTTTGATGAAAAGTTTGTACTATTTAAAGCATGAATTAAAGCAATTATTGAATAAGGTATGTTATATTCATTGATAACAAAATATATTAAGTGCATTTTAGAAAAATTAAAATTAACTATAATGTTCAATTGAAAAGTGGACTATAATTTAGAACGGATGAAAAAAAAAAGAAATGGTCTACCTTATGAACATTCATTAAGATGTATTTCAAATATTAAATTTTTAGAAATACGAGATTTTATTAGCGATAAATGCAATGGAATTAATTAGAGATGTGTATATATGCAAGAAAAAGTAGTAATTGTTAGTACGTGTATAAATGCAAAAGAATTAATTAGAAAAAGTGTATAAATGTAAGAAAAAGTAATAATTTATTAATATGTGTATATATATATGTAAGTTGGATGGAATGTAAATGTGTTAACGTGTTAGAAAACTCAAAAACAAAATAAGACTATTAAAGTGGGACGAAGGGAATACATTAATCTGCATTAAATATTTTCGTTTTTTGGGTGGGAACCATCTTTCAATGTAAAATCTAAAAAAGAGAAATAAAAGAGAAAAATCGCTCTGATGCTATTGAGTGCATCGTTAATTCCTCGGTCAAATAAATTCTATGCATAAATTATGTAGGATTGAACAAACTATATACTGATTACTACCAAAAAAAGGAAGCGTAAAGAGTAAAAAACCCACAATAATGAGTATACAGTCATGAGCGAACCCAAGCTCCCTGACTAATAAAATCCGTCAGTGTCTCAGAAACTGAAAGACAACAACATACGAGAGAATTAAACGAGGAAACAGTTGAGAGGTAGATTTAGCGTTTCATCGCCTTCTTCACTTCTCCAGAGCTTAATAAAGAGTAAGAAAGTATCCTTTCTTTTCCCTGTTGAAAACCAGGGTCTCATCCTGCAAACCTCTTGCTCGTTTTAACTCTTTCCTCTTCCCAAACGTCTTGATTCATGAATGGAGATTGGTGATAGTATCTAGACTGGAAAAGAAAAGATACGGAGCCCTTTAGGCCTGTTTAGTCATTAGTGTACGCAAGAAGCGAACTTTGTTTGTGGGCAATTCCATTTTTCGAGTTCACTTGATCAAAAAGTTGATGTGTTTTTGTCTTTGCCTTTGCTACTAGAGCCCATTGTATTGTCTCAAACAGATTAAAGGGTGCATTTATTGGTGGGTAGCCATAGATTGGAAGAGTGGTGAAAGAAAGATCTCTGCTGGTGAAAATTGTTGAAGGGCATTTACTACTTTCCTGGCTGGTCTCTGACTGACCTTGGAAAACAACTTTCCTGAGAAGTAGTGACCGCCGACTGAAATCTGTACAAATAATACAGCACTGACCTCTGCCACTGTCCTAGAAAAAGGTAAACTAGGGGTCAAATCTCTGATTATCTTTACTACTTAAAGTGGTTAAGATGATAGTTATTTTCGTACTCATGTACATTCTTTGGCTATACTTTTTAGCTGTATTTACAGCACTTATTTGGCCTAAAGTGGTGATACACCCCTCCAAGAGCTGAAGGTGGAGGACTTTTTTTGTCTGAGAGTTCGGTTTGGTGGTATTTCTCTTGTTTTGTCACGAAGAAGTGTGGGTTAGTTTTTAACTTGTTTCAGTTTCAGAGTTTCAGAGAAGGGAAAAAGCAATGGTGCCACAGAAACAAGCTGAAGAAGCTATTGTCGCTGGGGACGTAAGTGTGAATGACGGAACTGACGGAGGAGAGGAAGGAAGAGTAGATCATGAGCCTATCCATAGGTTCAAAAACTTATTCTGGCATGGAGGCTCTGTTTATGATGCTTGGTTCAGCTGCGCCTCAAATCAGGTTATAATTCTGAATTTACCCTCCACACATTGTTAAAGTTTTTTTTTTTTAGAAGCAGAATTCTATTTCGATAGTGCCTAAAGAAAAACAGAAAATACGAAAGAAATAAAAATCGAGTATTGGCTTTATTTGATCGCAGGTGGCACAGGTTCTATTGACTTTGCCATGCTCTTTCTCCCAACTGGGGATGCTTTCAGGAGTAATTCTGCAGGTATTTTATGGTTTGTTAGGCAGCTGGACTGCTTATCTGATCAGTGTCCTCTATGTTGAGTACCGGACCAGAAAGGAGAAGGAGAATGTCAGCTTCAAAACCATGTTATTCAGGTTAGCTCTATAAGCGAATCTGCAAACATTTCTGGGGAACCCGAAAATCCGTCTATGCCTTCTTCCCCACTAACTGAATAAATAGTTAAATACTAACACCATTATAGTCTGCAAGCAGTTTAAGAATATGCTTTTTTTTTTTTTTAACAAACTAGAGTGTTCCTACCTGTCTACGCAGTGGTACGAGGTGTTGGATGGTTTATTGGGTCCACAATGGAAAGCTGTTGGATTAGCTTTTAATTGCACTTTCCTCCTACTTGGTTCTGTTATACAGCTTATAGCTTGTGCAAGGTCAGTCTATCTTTAATCATCAGACTTAGCAAAAGGCCAATTTCTCTTTTTTGATTTGCTAGGCTATTAGCATTTTCTTTAGATTTTGCAAATTTTGATTACAAAGTTTGGTTAAGATTTTTATCTTAGTTTACTTGTCTTGTTATTCTTGTAAGTGCAGCAATATATATTACATTAATGATCGATTGGACAAGAGAACATGGACATACATATTTGGGGCGTGTTGTGCAACTAACCGTGTTCATCCCCTCGTTTCACAACTACAGGATTTGGTCATTTTTGGGTCTGGGCATGACCACTTACACTGCATGGTACCTGGCTATTGCGGCCCTTATTCATGGCCAGGTATGATGGAAACCATGCTGATCATCACTAACTTTTTTGCTCGGAAATTGTTGTTAAATCAGCAATTACTTTTCTCTTTTGTAGGTTGATGGAGTAAAACATTCTGGCCCAACGAAACTGGTATTGTATTTTACTGGTGCCACCAACATACTTTACACTTTCGGTGGTCATGCTGTCACTGTGTGAGTAGTTTCTTCAACTCTGCGGGGGAATTTCCCTTGGAAATCTTTTGTCTTTTAACAGTTCTTTATACTGGGAAATCTTCTTATCAAGTAAGAGCACACATGTTTGCAGACTAACATTAACTATGCTCTTTAATTGAACAAGTTTTAAAAAGACTATTTGAAGAGCAATTTAGAGATGTTTTATCAGAAAGCTGATTATTTATCTATCAGGTAAAGATATTAGAAGGCGCTACACATGAGTACTTCCTCGATAAAATGCATGTGCTTTGGTATTAAAATTGAGTTGTTACATTTATCAGTTGTTTATGAAGATCATGATCCTTGTAGGATAAATGGAGACTAAATCTATCCTGGAAACAAGCGTTATTCTGCAGGATGAATACAATCTCTAAAGCATTTATTCGCCTGTCATTTGGAATGGGACTGTAACGTTATCAGTTCAATTATATGGACAGGCTTAAATTCATTAGGTTTGTTGTGATATATGTCAAGCTGATGGTGAATATAGCAAGTATCTAAAACTCAAGTCAGATGTCCCACTTTTCTGTTTGTCTTGACAGGTGACAGTATAAAATACAAATCGGTCATGGATTAATGTACTAATGCAAGAGTCTTGGTTCCTTCAGGGAGATCATGCATGCAATGTGGAAGCCGCGGAAATTCAAGTACGTATATCTGTTTGCGACCATCTACGTCTTCACACTAACAATTCCATCGGCTGCTGCTGTTTATTGGGCCTTCGGTGACCAGCTCCTTGACCATGCAAATGCCTTCTCACTACTTCCTCGCACTGGTTTTCGTGATGCAGCTGTTATTCTAATGCTAATCCATCAGGTCTTTAATCACTATTTCTTTGACTAAATTCTCACATTTGACTAGTGTAATTGATGATTATTTTAATTAAATGGCTCTGATGCAGTTCATAACATTTGGATTTGCTTGCACCCCTCTGTATTTTGTGTGGGAAAAAGTGGTAAGGATGCACGACACAAAAAGCATATGTTTAAGGGCATTGGTCAGGATACCGGTGGTAATACCAATTTGGTTCCTGGCCATAATATTTCCCTTCTTTGGGCCAATCAATTCAGCTGTGGGAGCACTTTTAGTCAGCTTCACCGTCTACATTATCCCTTCTCTTGCACATATGCTTACTTACCGAAAGGCCTCAGCGCGGCAGGTAACTGTTCCATTCTCTTTTGGCTTTCATTACTTGGATGCTTTTTACTTGCTGGAACTGTCCCCCTTGGTTATTTACTATCCACGATTGGTACACCATATGTTGGCTATCCCTTGTGTCAAAATTGACTATGGCTGGTCAGCCATGGAGCATTGCGAATTATAGTTTCAAAAATCAATTATTGGGAAATTATTTGGCAGACGGACATTTCAAACTTCTGTAGGCATCAATGGTGGGGTTGAGCACTTTATCTTAAATAGTCAGCTTGCTCCTTCTAGCTTCTTTCTTGATTGTCACACCAGAAGAGTACATATAGGCTTCCACGACAGGTGATCTTAGTAAGGGCACATCCAAAAACGCTATAAATGGAGCCTTTAGATAGCTGGAGAGTATGAGCAACATCGACGTATCTACTAAGATAAACAAGAGAAGATTCAGTGATGCCTGGGAGATTAGAAAAGCATCACTATCATTCATGTGAGGCAAATAGGAAAGCACAATTATGTGATATTGGCTAAGTCCCAAATTTAACTTTTTACTGGTTTAGATTTCAAGGGGGCTCAGAAATAAACCCATGAATTTTACTCGCGGGTGAAAGAATCCATATCAGCAAATTTATGAGATAGGTTTGGCAGAGTTTCCTTGTCATTGGTTATTTGCAGCAGTCAGTCCTGCTAATGCTGGTCACATCCTACATTGAGCTGGCTAGCTGACCCACCAATACCTACTCTACTAGGGTTGCCAGATATATTGTTATCGTTGTCCACATTTTGTCATGCTATCTAATATGTATTGACAGACTACTTTCTTGGTTTGGCATCTTGAAGGAACTAGTAAGAGATTTTGCACGATAGCATGGAAATTTAGTACTTTATCGCAGTTGTTTATGGACTATGAAATTTACGATACCCTGATCTTGGATGTCCAGAATGCTGCAGAAAAGCCACCATTCTTCCTACCGAGCTGGACCGCCATGTTTGTTTTGAACGCATTCGTGGTGGGATGGGTTTTCGTGGTTGGATTTGGATTCGGAGGGTGGGCAAGCATGAGCAACTTCATCAATCAGGTTGATTCATTTGGTCTGTTTGCCAAATGCTATCAGTGCAAGCCTCCTGCACATCATCACTGAGTCGGGATGCAATTAGCATCATACTAACCACCTCGCAATGTCCACTTGTGTGCGGTGTGCTGTTGTTTCTCCCAATATTTGTGTTCAGCATATATATGATCGATGCACTAGTCTCTAGTACTGGATACTTGTTGACAATTTTTTGGGCTCAAACGCAAAATAGCCAAGTCTCTATTAGTAGTAATATCATCATTTATCACAGAGTATGTAATAGCCTTTGTTAAATTCTGAAGCTTGTACGACTAGTCAGTCAAAGTTTTAGCACAGCGTGGCATCTGCATTACATTATTGTCATTTGCCAACCCTTCGGTTCTTTGTCAATGAAGTTCTCAAGGCAAAGATTTTCTTGGGTCACCTCATCTACCGTGTGATTGACACGGCACTACTGCTATATGTTGTCTTTACCCGGGTTCCGTTTGACAAGACAGTTTCTTTGATGCATCCACAAAGCTCGTGCCTGGAATTTATGCTAATACTTTGCAATATCCATTTCTGATTTAACTTGTAAAACTACATGATTCCTCCATGAACATTCAACTTATTATGAAACGTAGCTCATTAAAAAAACAAAAAACAAAAAAAACTTCTTGGAGACTACTTAGGTCCAAAGTGCAAAACTGGGGTCAGGGTTTACTGCTTGCTTGGCCCTACTCTTTTGCGGGAATTTGCGGGATGGGCGGAAGTTAGGCGGATTTTCTCCCAGTTTCCAAAACAAAGTCGGCTAGCAATAATTTCCCGAAGACCAAGGAGCATGGAATCTTGGATCTCCGCCCAATTTCTTTGTGCCCAAGTACACCCCTTGAAAGTAGACACGACCGCTGCTTACGTGTGGGTTGGCTTGACTCATCAGCAACCTCAAAATCCCAGCAACTGTGAATATCGCGCTGCACAAGTTATACTAATCCCAAATTTGCAAGAAGGCAGATAATGGAAGAAGCTTTCAATCATTAAGGATAGTGTACAAAACTTTGCACAGTTTATGCAATCCAAAAATATGTAGTATGTTATTATTGTTACCCGATAAATGAAATCACCTTCCCCAATTTTGCCCAGAAGGCCGCTTTTGCCCATCTGGACTGCTCAACTTCCGTATTCCCTTCCCTTTTGTAGTTTCCCATTTCTCACGCATGGAATCAATCTGAACTCCATCTTTAGTCCTTCCCATGCCAAAGCTGTGAAGTGCGAACTAGTACTAAACTTGTAACTTATTTGTGGTTCAGCTACTCCTCACCCTTCCTCCTAGAATTCAAAAGCATGGCTCCCCCAAGAAATAGACGCAGAAAGGTCTATACTTTTACACTTGCCAACAGCATTTTGTTTTTTTAAATTTATCTCTAATCTTTTCCTTCAAAGACTGGACTTTTATGGGAAAGATTTTCCTTTGCAGGTTGGTTCGATGAGAATTGATGCCGCATTGGATTCTATGCGTCCGATGGGGTTCCCGGATGATGTTGTTCGCAAATCCATCAAAGACTTGCTCAAGGTTTCCAATGTTACTCGATTCGTTGTAACTAAATTCCCACGTATTTCGCTGCTGTTTTGAATGGGTTTTTTCTTCTTTTTTTTTTCCCGTCAAGGTTTATGGGGAGGATGGATGGATTTTCATTGAGGAGGCTTCTTACAAGCTCCTTATTGAAACGATTATTGAAGGACAGCAAGAAGGCAGTGCAGGAAGAGATAATGGAAGTGGGAGTGGTGAAAAATCTGGATCACTAGAAGAGCTGTGTGACAAGGAAGAGCGCTGCCAGGAACAAAAGTGTCTACCAGTGGAGATTGATGCTGAGAAACGTCCAAGCAAAAATTCTCAGACCCACCATCATTTCATTTCCAAGGTAATGCCTTTTTCCCCATTTATTTAGTAACTTTGCTGATTTTTTAATTAGAGCACTTGGAAGAGAAATTGATCGCAACTGTAAGGATTCATAGCATATGATTAGGTTATCAGCGTTTGATATTACTGCGTTGAGAAAGAAGGGGACTAAATCAGTCAAGTAATCCACACTTTTGGCCTTCAGAAGTCGGAGTCTTGATACCCACAGAATTGCAATTTTATCTTTTAGTATGCATAACTCCAAATATCAGGATTTACTTATCAGAGAGAATTTGACAATTTTATTCTTTCAATTTGCATAACACCAATCATCGGAATTTACTTATCAGTGAAACTAAAATGACTTACTGTCAAATTTGACAGAAACATCCTGTAAATACAGCATAAGTAATGTGTAGAATTGCTCATGTGAACGATTAGAGAAGTACCAATTGCTTGCAACAAGCCAATTAGCTTATTGTGCTTGCTATTGATTGTTTTGTTCTGTTGGTTACCGTCTAATGTTCTATCACAATTTTAAATAGTTTACTAAGTTTCTCCCTTCAGTTACGGATTTTCGAAATGTTTTGTTCTGTTGGTTACCGTCAATTGTTCTACCACAATTTTAAAGAGTTTACTAAGTTTCATCCTTCAGTTACGGATTTTTGAAATGTCAATGCTGATTTTCCATGAGAAAATTTTCTAAAGCAAAGGAAAATGACAGCTCTTCTAGTGTAATCATGTTGAACTTTCTCTGAATACAGTAATGATGCAGTAGACATCCCCGAAGAGTTCAGAGGTTTTTTGGGAAAACAACTGTGTGTCTGCTAGTACTTGGTAAAATTTGGGTTATTATTGCTAATTGATCGTATCGTAGAATATGCACTCCCTTGTTGTGAAGAAGTGTTGAGAGTTTAAACGCATGCATCTGTACTTTTTGGGGGAGTTGGTGATTCATTAGTACTTTCTTGCCTGTGGGGGCTTCTTGGAAAATTTGCATATACTTGATATAATATGATTGGGATGTCTCCCTTGTATATGATCTGCAGCATCCGATCAGAAGATTAGGAACTTAGTTTTCTATTGATTTTCAGACCAATTTATAACTGCATTGTACCTTTTGCACCTTTAAAATCTGCATTGTATCTAAGGTATAACCAAGTCCTACTCATTGAAGGATGACTCTGGGCAACCTCAACTCGGTCCACCGGTGGACTTTGCTCCAAGTTACTCTCCCATGGACCGTGTACCGACTAACCAAACACAAAAACCGTCTTGTGGATGGCTCGATGCTGATGATGAGGAAGATTAGTTTCTATCGCTGCCTCCTGGTAATGGTGCTATTCCAAAATGATGTGGTAAATGGACAAATTGCCAATTATGATCTTCTGCCGTTTCGCTTTGCGGATATCTCTAACCCAAACTGATGTTACTAGTTAACTACCACGCAAACTTTAGATATTGGTGGTTATAGAAGCGCTAATTACTGGCGCACCATCATCTACAGCTGTAAATATGACATCTTGCACCAGGAGTGCAGAAGTAAGTAGCTGCTCATGTTTCCTTAAGTAGCAGCTTCTGTTTCTTTCTCCTTTGGGTTAGCCAGCATCTTATCAAGTTAATGTCAAATTCCCACATGTACAGTTGTGAATTTCCTGTTTCCTTTTTCAACTACTTAATAAATTCCGTTGCAGTGCAGCAAAACAGCATCTTGAATCAGGCCATGGAAATAGGATTTGGAGTAGGTTGGGCCAAATGCAGCCCCACTACAACGTAAAAATTTGGCTTGGCCCTATATTTCCCCAAAACTCTTTTTACATTTACTAACATCTGGTACTAAATGATACGGTATGTTCATGCGTTTATAGCGTGCGAGGCTACGATTGCTATCATGGTGAAAAGGCGGCTCGAACGTGCACTAACCTCCAGATAAGTTGCAATATTTCTTTATGCAGCCGCTTAATCGGATGTGTTATAATCTCGGATTACATACGTGGTTGGCCAAGTCTCTCGTCCCCCCGCGGATCATAGGTACTTGGCAAAGCCCCAAAGGTAATTTTGTTGGAGATTACACTTTCCTGATTACGATGTTAAAAACTAGGAGGCAAATAGTAAACGACGCTGGACATATGCTTTGAAGCTTTTCATATCGTACTTGCCATGTATATAATCTAGGCGTCTTGTTTTCCCCTTTTGCTCCCCACTAGAGCTATTTAATGCAGCGAAAATTTTTTGGCCAATGGTTACTGTGAAGATCACCACCACTGTCTTCTTATTTAGGGGTGAAAACAAGGAAGAAGCTGAAACGAAATACATCAACTAGTACTCCTTCAAGAAAGAAGGAAAAAACTACGAAGAAAACGTGCTTGGCACAAAAAGGAAAAAGAAGGGACCAGAAGTTTTATCAATTCTTTGTCTTTTTGTAAAAAGTGAAGTTAGCTATTTTTATTGCATAAGAAGGATATGAAGCTGGATCAACTCTTTGTTGCTTCTCATTTGTGGTTGGAGAAGAATTAGCATGTTGGCCCTCTAGGATTTGTAATGCCAGCTGATACACATAACCTTTGTGAATTCAGCAAATGCTTTGTTGTTAGAATTCGAAAATAAGTGCAAAGTTATACTGAAAGTAAAATATTTGGATGTGAGCGAAACTCTACAAGTTAGAATTCGAAATGTCACCATAAAAATATTTACTCCTCGATTAATGCCAATCACAGTGTATGTTTATATCACTCGGTTTAGCCAGCTTATATTTATATTTATATAACTTGAAATTTTGTTAAACTAGCTTTATTTCAAACAAATGTTTCTGATGGGGTTGAAGTGATGCCAACTAAAATTCCATTTATGCTACATAGGCCGCTTAACATTCGTACTCTTTACCCGTCACAAGCATGGTTCAAAGTCGCGGTCGCGATCACAGTCACAGTCCAAATTGTTTCACATCGGTTTCGGCATATCGGTTATTGTCTTGGTAAGATGTAAATTTTAAAATATTTAATATTCTAAAATTATGAATAATATTCAAAAATTTGCTAAACAAAAATAATAAAAAATTAGCAAAAGAAAATCTGTAAAATGTAAATTTATGATTTGACTCGGCCTGATTCGACCGAGACAATCTGTATCAGAGCCAATTTCTTAGTGATTCATGTATTTCGGAATTATCTCGTCCCAGTATCGAAATAGGAAAGTCCGTTTCGATGATGACTTAGGCGAAACTTTGAACCATGGTCACAAGACACGATGCTAGATCGTACATATCATTAAAGCAGCTATGAACCCAAAACGAGCACTTGTGACTTTTATTTATTTATTTTATTATTTATTTTTTTGTGTTAAATACAGGATTCGAATTCTAAATTATAAGCTTTTACTGAAGTCAAATTTTTGATGAGCTTAAAAAATAAATTTTTTTGATCAGTTAGTTTTCTTTCAAGAATCATCAATACATTTTTCAATCATCTTTTTATCTCACATAGATCACATATATAAAAAAAAAAAAAGGGAAGAGTGCTTCAGTATTTCTTTCAAAAAAACCATCCCAATTAATCTACCATTCAAATGCACTTTTTTTTTTGTGGTCAGAAAAATGTCGAGGAGGAAAAGAGGCTTCAGAAAAAGTTGCAAGAGTCTACTCTTTTTGAGTTGTGTCCATATAGTTGAAGCCTGAAGGAGTAGTGGACCTAGTGGTTGTGAACCCAATGAATCTGATTTCTTAAATTTTATAAGATTTAAAGGTTTTCCGAGGTTGTTGAGGCCCAAGCAATTTCAGAGGAACAAAAGGTCGAGGCCTACGTGGCTTTTCCCCCATGAAGTGAACATGAACTGGTGAATGCAACTGGGGCATACCACATCAGAACCTCTCGCCGATGGCCACGTACGTACCGTGCCGAGCCGTACGTACGTTACACTCACATAGTGTAGCTGCTTACGAGCAAAAGCCAAAGTCGGTCCTCACTCATCACTCTCTCGTTGCCATATTTAGCGCCCACGACGGGACAACGGACAGCCTCCCCCTCTCTTCTCTCCTTTCTGCCATCTTAACCAAAACTCCCTCTGCACTTTCCCCGCACTCTGTTTTGTGTTGATATTCCTTTTTGTTACTCTTCAATTTTCTCCACCCAAAGTTTCTCCCTCTCTTTTTTTGACCCTGTTAAATTGCGTTCGCTGGATACTTGAATACCAGAATAGTGGTACCGTACGGGGTCATCGCCAAAGAGCTCCGTTGTCTTTATTTTTTCCCCCTTTTCTGGCAAAAGGACTGTCTAGAACTGTGAAGCGGGTTGAGAGCTGACGACCTTTGGAGCTATTCATAATGGCCCCTAGAGGAAGACCTAGGAAGGTTTTCTTTCATCAACTTTCTCCTGCTCTGATTTTATTTTGTTCATGGTTATTTTCCACGCTCTTTTTGACATCTTTTTTGAGGGGTTTTTTCAGTCCCGGGATACGAGGATGGACGCAGCCGTTGATGCCATGACGAAAAACTATGGGTTTCCTGAGGAAATTGTGAAGAGGGTAGCAAAAGAGCTGCTCAAAGTACGCCCGAGTCTTTTTACTCTTTTTGTTCCCCCTTGTTTGGCCTCCGAAAAACCCTGTATAAGTTCATTAACAAAAATGTAGCTTACATAAGGAAGTAGTAAGTGATTTTAAGGGGGTTCCCTTATTATCAGCTGACTTCTGCCCTTTTGTTTTACTGCAATCTGTTTTTGAAAGACAAAGATTTATCTTCCTATTTTGTTTTTCTGATTTTTATTTTTGGGGGACGGTTTTGTCGGTGCTTACCTGTGGATGTTTGTTTCTCTGTTCATATTTAGGAGTATGAGGGAGATCAAGGAGATGAGGGCTGGTTTTTCATCGAGGACTGCTCTTACCAAGTATTGGTTGACGCGCTTTTGCTGGATCAAGAGCTAAATGATCGGCACGATGCTCCTCCTAATCAGAAAGAGGATGCTTTGCCACAGGTATTAGTATTGGGGTAATATTTGTTTAGCATTCGGCCTCTTTTTTTATTGTGTTTTAAATTTAATTGCTTTTATGACTGTTAAGTATGAGCTACTCATGTTATTTATTTGTTTTGAGGCACTTAACGGAAAAAAAAAAAAAAAAAAGAAATGTGTAAACAAATATTGGCCTATTGCACTGAAGATACTAAGGCAAAGTGCTTGTATTAATGATAAACAAAAGCGTGCATTACTCTGAAGTATAATGTCAAACAAAATGAGGTGTTAGGAGGATGGACATACGTGCCTCATATATTCTGCCGAGGTGCAAATAATTATTAAGGAAATATGTGGGCATTCCAAATTTTCTTGATTTTGTTCTGTTCTTTCTCCCATACTCTGAAGCTATAGTCATCATGTTGCAGGCTTCATTTTGAAATTTCACACTTTTAAGTCAAATGATATGCTCATTAACACTACGTAACTGTTTAGTCTAATCCTGCTATTAGGGATTTTCCTGGTTTAAATACTGCATCGACGTTACATTTGAGATGGAACCTTGATGCAAAAAGCAATCCCCTTATGTAGAACTTGACATGTCAGAAATGTATCAAGTTAGCGAAGTGGATTTACTTCTAGTAAGTTCATCTTACAATCTGCTATAACTGATTGCCTCCACTTCAGCGATTCTGTACTAGATTATCATTGTAGCAACACTGGTTCCACTTTGTCATATGAATACTATGGCTTCCGTGACCACTTCCGTCGATGCATGCATGCAAAGGTGTCATGTTTTTTACCCTCTGTTTGTACCTCTTGCATCTTTTTCATAGATTCTATTGGTAGTACTTTCTGGACTTTCAATGTGATCATTCATCTCCTCTTCAAACTTATTTTTTCTGTGCTTGTCTCTGCTTTATCTGGTTTTCAATTACAATGATGCACCAGAAGACACAGTTGTTTTTCCAACCACCCATGAAGACAAGATAGATCACAAAAAGAATGCTGGATTTGGTATCGAGAAACAAGATCATATTTAGATTCTTAACTAGGGCCTTCCTTTAATACATGGGCAAAATAATTTTGATATGTTCTCAACAATGTTATATCTTTTTGGTGACCATCCAAGGATTTTTTTTTTTTTTTTGTATTATTGATTCTATTGTCTGGTCATGTGCTGGGAGTGGACTAGGTTAGGTAACTATTATACTGAGTTATGCAAATAGACAGGTTCATGGTCTTTCTTCATAGTTGCGTCTTCAAACCCAGACTAATTAAGTTACCGCAACATTTGGTCATAATAATTTATTCATTCCACCATTCAGCACAAGCTGCAGTGCTAGAAATGTCAGATAAGAATATTAGTGCAATTGTGCCTAATTCATCAGGTTGCATTGGGCAAAAGTGAATTTCCAATTGCAGCAGTTAAGTGGCATCGCCAATTTTTTGCTCATGTTTTGCGTGATCTTTACAGAATGTCTCTTTGCAAGATGAAAGGGCTGCAGAACATGCTTTAGCAGAGCCCTCTGGTGTAGTTTCAGAAGCCAATTGCTCTAAGGTTGTCGAGAATAAATTGGAGGCAAACACCAAAGGTAATTGATGCTTACTATTCTTTCTTTCTTGTTTTTCCTAGGAGTGGCTTTTACAAGAAGTTGTCAGTGCTGTTTGATCAACCACAGCTAATGTTCCAATACATAAGATGAATTATATCTTGCTTATAGTTTCCCATTTCTTTTATCTTTAGAACAATATAATGGCTGGAAACTTCTTTAGATGTTTCAAAATTTGAACTATTGCTCAAGCAGGTGCTAAGTAATAGTAATGGTAGAGCAGGATTCAGAATCCTCCTCTACCTTCATTTAAATAATTAAACAACAAACCTTTTATCAAGTCCTCCAATATCTTTTTCGATTCTATAATGAGATATGCCTGCCATGCTGTACTTAAGATGCTAACATTTGGCAATACATGGAGAATAAAGTCAATGAAGTATTTAATAATTTTGAGGGGCAGTTTTGTCGACTACACAAGTTATATTGCCTATTTTTGCTTTGCAGAAGATGCAGACCAGCTTCCATCCAGTGGCAGGGACGGAAAAGGCTGGAAAGACATTGGCTTGGATCAGTCTTCAAGCGAGAAAGGGAGGGCTGCTGGCATTTCTGACAAGGATGAGATAGGTTGCTCCAGTCAGGATTGTGCAAATAGTGTAATACTCACCCCTCCGTCTCTGACTCCGACAACACCAGGAGGTAGTAGTGTTTCAAGCCCACCTGAAAACTGTCCGGTGCTCTCTCCTTTTCCTAAGATCTCACCTCCAAATGTTAAGCGCGTTCAGAGCAAAAGGCGTCAGCCATGTAATGGATGGATATTTGAGAGTGATGAAGAGGAGGATGAGGATATGATAGACCTAAAACCGGCTATAGAGTGGGAAGATTTTAGTTGGGGAACTGTTGAGAAGGCAAAGCGGAGGTCAAGATGGGACTTGAGACCTGAGGATATCTGAGTCTCGCTGTACCTCCCTCCATGTGTTGTTTCATGGTTTCCCTGTGCTACTGTTATTTAAGAGGTGCATCTGATATAACAAACCTTTTTTTTTTTTTATATATGTTTTATTCCTCTTTACTTTTAGGAAGAGATGACAAAAGGGGGAGGGTGAATGCCGCTGAGATTCATTCTTGATTAACCATGCAAGCTAGTTTACATTATTTCTCACCTCAAACCTTCATGTTGGGTAACGAAGTTTAGGAAAGTATTAGTTCCCTTTGCTAAGATTATGCATATTTGTAAAGGTTGTAAAAACCTTTTGATCCTTGATGTTTCTGTTTCTTAATTTAGTCTCTCTCTCTCTCTCTCTCTCTCTATATATATATATATATATATATATATATGCGCGCGCGTGTCTGTTCATGCTAGAAAAAGTTGCCTATGATTGGATGAAATGGCTAGCAGAAGGGCGGGAGATTGCTGTCCATTAGACCTATTAGTGCAAATGGCAGTTTTAAGCTAGCGCAAATGCACTGCGCTTCTTAATCACTGTATTTGAAAGGTAACTAACTAACTGTTCTTTGTCTGTTTTCTACCCTCATTGCGATGTTTGAATCATCTCTGCTATTGCTCGGTGGCTTTATTTACTTCTCTTAATTACTAGTAGTCTTTATTGTTTTGTTTCACGAGTTGGAAAGTTCAGTATTCTTTATCATCATTTGTTAAGTTATATAGTAGAAATTATCTTCATCAGTTTAATGTCAATTGGTTCGTTTTTGCAGTCTGCAAACTCTCTTTCTGCTCTCTCTTCCACATCTTAGTCCTCTGTCTCTCTGATGGATGTAGAGAATTAGAAAAGGTGAATCATCAAATATTGAACCTGTGTTCTGCCCTTCTCTTGCAGCATAAGAGTTGGGCATGCATCCACTCAATTCATTCTCTGCACGTACTCTGAAATTTTATTTTTTTTCTTCTTTTTTTTTTTTTTGGGCTGTCGAATCAAGCTTATTATTTCCCGAAATTTAATTTGGACTCTAAAGAATCTTTTTTAGGTAGAATTTTTTAAAAAAAAAAAAACAAAGAAGAAAAACGAAAACTATTCCAATTATCCAATACTAAATATTAAGCTTCACCCGTCTCGTTCAAACCCATTATTCATTGGTTGCCGGACACTGAAACCAGAGCATGAGCCCAATTAGGCCCAGTTCTGAAAAAGGATTAGGATTGTGGTGACACGTGGCTCAATCTAATTAGTCACTTAAAGTTTTAGCCTTCCAATGAGAACCATCCCAGCTCAACAGAGATTTCTCATTTTTAGGCGGGCGAAACTTCAAGGAACAAAAATTCTGAAACCAAGAAAAAAAAAGGGGAAAAAGGAACAAAATACGGCACCGAACTCCAGTCCAGGGATATTCTTCCCCTGACAAAAAGACGGATAAGATATTTCTGTCAAAACCTCCCAATCTCCCAGCAAAGGTTTAAGCAAAACAATTGATTTTCTTTCACCTATTAAATTGTCAGAACCCTGCATTTACTCCCAATAAATAAATAAATAAATCAATGTACGCATAATCTTGTTTTTCATTCAACTCATCTAGTAATATGAATTTGGGGGCGAGTTTTCAAGCAAGTCTCCTGCCTTTATCCCAGTGCGGCTCTTGCTCTGTAATCCATTCCCAGCCGTTAGCTTTTCCTCCGGTAATTAGTCGTAAATTGAAGGCCCATTTTTTGGCTACCCAATTACGCAGGTAACTTGAAACTTTGCTTATATGCAGATTATTATTCCGGAAATTTATCTGTTTTATACGTATGTATTTTATCCCTTGAGTTTTCTGGGTTTCTTTTGTATTGAATGAGTATATGATTGTGCTTTCTTTGTTCCGTAGAAATGGAAAAGTTGTCTGTAGAATGAGTGAGACGGACATTGATCCTGAAAGCGATAATAATGAGACGGTAAAGTTCAGTAGTTATGTTGATTCAAGTAGATATTTGTCCTATAAAGTATATGTGAGTCGAAACAGCTGATACTTTTTTTCCCTGTGACGTGGTTTGTATTCCCACTCTGATAATATAGGACCAAAGCGTACATGAAGAGGAGGATCAGCTGAAGTCGGTGAGTGAGCTAGTTGTGGGAAATGACTCTGATCATGTGATTATTTCTATAGTTGGTTTTTATTTTGTACGATGCGAAGAACTGTGCTGAGGAAAATTCATTTGTACTTTTGGAATAGGTAGTGTTTCTGACGGTTATACACTGTTGTATTAGGATACGCACCAGTCTCCCGAGACAGGCATGCTCGAGTCTAATAGCCTAGAAGTGAAGCACAGTCCTGAAACCGATGCTCAGACGGGAGGAGCTGAGGTGCATTTTATCTTAGTTTTATGCCATCATTGCTTTTGTTTGGGTTATTTAGTTATTACTTATTTCTTGATTCATAGCCTAGACTTGACGCTTGAGCCTTCCTTTTTTCCCAGTTGATAATCTGTTCTTATATCTGCCAATAGTGGGTTTGGAATTTTATACCCCAATCTTTTGTTTTACTTGTAAAGACTGACAAGATGGAGAAACAACATTCTGGAACGGATGCCTGTACCTTGTGCGGCTTCTGAATTCTTTCTTAACTTTGTTTCTGTTGACACCTTTCTTACAGGATGGCGAGGATTTACAAGTTTCAATTGGATCACCTCTGCCAGGTGTGAAGGTGATAGGAACTAGAGATACTGATGAAACATCATATGGATTTACATACTCTTTTCTATGTTGCATGAAGTTTTTAATTTGAATTCTTTCTTTCCCTGTGATATGATCTAAACAGCCACAGCAACTTGATGAATCAATTAGGATCCCAAAGGAAACAATTGATGTTCTGAGAGATCAAGTGTTTGGTTTTGATACCTTGTTTGTCACTGGCCAGGAGCCCTATGAGGTGAGTGAGTTAGGTAACTGACTTTTTATAGAATGACCGATCTCTTGTTTGAAGATGGATAACACAAAGGGCTTTGCTGCTCTCTAAAGTATATCTTCGTTAATCTCATCGTGCGACTTAAAGTCATGTCCTATATGGAGGTAAAATTTCATGAACCAGTGAAAGATCTTCAAAAAGTAATATACATTTACCTCGTTTACTCTGATGCTGCTCTAATCTAATGTTTTTTATTATATGGAGTGGACAACGTTGTCAATCTCTGGTATTTCTTTCTTAGTGACTCTAAAAATTAACTTTTAAAGGGTGGAGTGCTATTCAAGGGAAACCTACGTGGGCAAGCTACAAAAAGTTATGAGAAGATAACAAAGAGAATGGAGGTGGGTGTATTTGCTCCTAGAATTGGAGTTTGAGCAGTTCTGTGGCCTTGGACTTTCCAAAATGATCCATTTTTTATGCACAGGATAAGTTTGGAGATGAATATAAGCTTTTCCTTTTGATCAATCCAGAGGATGATAAGCCTGTGGCGGTTGTGGTTCCCAGAAAATCCCTGCCACCAGATACCACTGGTAACTTTTTCTCTATGCAGAGTTCCTTCCAGAAACGAATTACCAAAATTTCCAACACGATTGTCTATCCAGACAAGATGAACCTGAAACACCTAGATCTGATGCATGACCATAACTTGGTTTCGAATTCTGCAGCTCTTCCAGAATGGTTTGCAGCAGGGGCTTTTGGATTAGTCACCTTGTTCACCTTACTTCTTCGAAATGTACCAGCACTACAATCAAACTTCTTGTGCGTACTCCATCAAACTGTATATGCAATGTGTTTAGGTTAGACTTGTTGTGCTTAGGAGTATCTGGCCTTATGCAAAATTACTACAAACAGTTTGACTTAAGTTTTGGGCAAGGAATCCCCTTAAGTCTACTGATTGCGTGGTTATGTTTTTCATTTGTCTGTTTTTTTTCATCTTTTTCTCTTGTGGGTGGCATTCATGTAACAAGAGTCTGAATTTAGATTTAGTGATTACAAGATTTTCCTGTCATTCTTCAGATTGACTTTTGACAATCTCGAACTGTTGAAGGATGGCCTTCCTGGTGCCCTTGTAACATTACTTGTTCTTGGTGCCCATGAAGTCTGCCACATTTTAGTAGCAAGTGAAAGTGGAATCAAGCTAGGAGTGACGTATTTTATCCCTAGTTGGCAGGTGAGGTATCCCCTTCCTCTACGCCTTATACCGGAGGGTGGCTTATATTCCATCTCTCTCTCTCTCTCCCCCTCTCTCTGTTATCATAAGATTCAGAATCAATAGATATTGCTGTCATTGAGTTTAGTTCTGGATGTCATTTATTCATTCTTTAGCATGTTCTAAGGTTTTGACATTGAAGGTTTAACTAGGAGTAAATTTAATTTGTATCATGCCTTGTTCATCTGGTATGAATAGTGCATAAGCTCTTTTTTCGGCTTTCCTTATTTTAGAGCTGTTTATCAATGTGCTGATGATCTCAATTAGATATCAGTGGGATCAAATTGTTGTAGAGCTTGGCCTTGCAATAGATTCTGTTTTGTTGAAGACCTGCAATCCAACTTCATCTGTATGACACTTGTTTTAAAGTTAATAGCACTTTGAGGATTTGACAAGTGGTTCTGGATTGTGGTTGAAGCAAAAGTCCATAGTTTCTGAGTTAAACAGTGTTCAATCCTGGCCTAATCTATAGCCTATGTTACTCGGACTCTTTATTTTACCCCAAAGTACCTGTGTCAACATGACATGACACTGGTGCTGGTTTGGGATATGTGTCTGACAGTTTGAAAAATTTTTGGACACTTTGACTTATGGGAGGTCTGATGTTGAAGGAAGAGGAGACCTGGTTGAGAAAACTCATAGATGTAGAAGACTTGTTGTATTGGAATCCTTATTGCACTAGAACCCTTTTGAGCCATGACTTGTTGGTTAATTTAGAATTCTCCAATCCTTAGTGAGCTATCACTTGTATGTTGGCTGTACTGTATAATTCTTATATTTACTAGAAATTTTGCTGCACACGCATGTACCCATGTCTGAGTCTTTAGAAGTGTTCCCGTATCCTAATTTTAGATAGTTGACAAATTAGACACTTAGACACTCCATCCATACCGGAGTCCAAGTAACATAGCTCTTAGCCACTACATCAGCACAAACGCCTAGCTGGGCCTGCTTCAATCTTCATGCCTACTTTAGAAGCAAATATACATTGCTTCTTCATTGTTTTTTGATTTGTTTGTTTGTCAAGGAGAGTCCAGAAAATATAAGTTGCAGTCTTATCTGAGTTCCTGTCCCTCTTGTTTCCTCAGTCTGCACTTATTTGTTCATTGAAGCCAGAGCATGTCTAATGAAAGAGCTTCATTGGTGGCAGATAGGCTCTTTTGGTGCTATAACTAGGATTTTGAATATTGTGAAGAAGCGGGAGGATCTCTTGAAATTTGCAGCAGCTGGACCATTAGCTGGGTTCTCCTTGGGGGTTCTTCTCCTGCTTTTAGGTTTTATCTTGCCACCAAGTGATGGTCTTGGTGTTGTTGTCGATGCTAGTGTCTTCCACAATTCACTTCTAGCTGGGGGCATTGGTAAGCAATTTTCTGACAAAGATTTTTTGATGCCTTACAGCATATGTTTCAGGCACAAGAGTGAGCTTTCTTGGATACCTGAGCCACAATAATTTCTTTGCCTTTTTGCTGTTGACTTATTAGGTGTTCATTCTTTTTGCTTTTGACATCTATAATTGCATGCAATTAGGTTTAATTACTGCAGAAGCTCCGATACAAGTGTCAAGCTGTGTCCTGTAATAAATTTGCAACTGTGAAGGCCTGAAACCTCTTCTTTCTTTTTGTTCATTTACAGCTAAGCTACTTCTTGGAGATGTCCTCAAGGAAGGCACCGCAATATCTGTAAACCCACTTGTACTCTGGGCATGGGCTGGACTACTAATTAATGCCATCAACAGCATTCCCGCTGGAGAATTAGATGGTGGCCGAATTTCTTTTGCCATGTGGGGAAGGAAGGTATGTGACTAGAACTTCATTCCTCTAGCCATGCTGCATTGATGAGGAGAAATATAAGGGAAACAAAGTGATCTTAAGCACGAAGAGCTATTGACATGCTATGTCACCTAGTTTTATTGGACTTGTAACCCAGTCGTTTTTGAAAGCAGTAGATAGTGGCATAAAGATATAACACCATATGAATGTTAAATTAATGAATCTTAATTATTTTGCAGGCTTCAGCTCGCTTGAGTGCAGCGGCTATTGGGCTCCTTGGAATAGCCTCACTCTTTAATGATGTGGCATTTTACTGGGTGGTCCTGATATTCATCTTGCAGAGAGGGCCAATAGCTCCATTGTCTGAAGAAATTACTGATCCAGACAACACTTATATCACCCTTGGAATTGTTGTTTTGCTTTTAGGCCTGTTGGTTTACTTGCCATACCCCTTCCCTTTCGCTAGTGAAGCCATTTCTACTTTCTAGAGCTGTATTAGTTAAAGAGTTAAGAGTAGGAAATTTTGTTCAATAGCCCATTTAGGCTCGTGAGAATCACCTTGTTATAAACTAGTATCACTCAGACAAAGTGATGTACATTATGGTCTCATAGATGGAACAATTCCTATTCCTGGAAGGGGATGAGTTGTTCCAAATAATTGTTCCACAATGTAATCAGATAAGGGGAAAATCTGCTGTACATATCGAAGACGGTTGAAGCCGTGCTGTTTTTCCATTCTGATTTATGTTATATCCTATTTGCCACGTTGAATGAATGATATGAAATGAGGATCTCAGGCTATGGCTTACTTATTGCGGCCTTCATCATCTTGTTCTCTTGTGGAACCTGGAAATGATCACAAAAACTAAGCATTGCTTTCAAGGGTCGGTTTACTTCTTCCCATGCAACGGTCTTCTCACTGAGCATCGTAGCATTTCAAGGGTCGGTTTACTTCTTCCCTTGTTCATCTATGCAGCCAATTAGTAACTTATGGGAAGCATAGCTGCTACAGAAATTCATTAACTAGAAAGCTTGATTTGATCATTTCTCTATTGAAATATAGAGTAGAGTTGTTTGCTCGGCAGGTCTTTGTACACAATTGGTGAAGCATGCAATCTTCTTCCTAACTACATTCATTCAACCGAGAAATTGGGAATGGGACAAACAAAACATACAACTAGTCTATCCCTCTGATCTAGTCTATCAACTAAAAGTCTTTTATTTATTTATTATTAATTGTAGGTAAATTTGTCAATTACTGATACAGGGTCCAGGGATAATCCAGACGATCTCTTTTTTAAGTTTTTAGTTTTTTTTTATTTTTTTGGTTTTGGGGGGAGGATTGGCTTTATCTGAATCACTGTTACTTCATTTTCGTCTGCCAGAATGAGAATGACGCCCACATGTTCCAAGCGGCAGAACACTACAACTATGTCCGTAGACTGTTGGGCTCAATAGTTGAGCTCCGGCCAATTCTAACGTTTCTTTTTTTTTTCAACAGAAATTTTTAAAAAACAAATAAATAAATCACATCAACCTACGAAACACTAGAACAATATCAGCATTTTAGTAGTAATTTGTTTGTGTTGCAGAATACAAAGACACGTTCTTCAGATGCTATATAGCAGTAGTATGATTTTCTGCAATAGATCAAAGTAGTTAAAAACACGAAACCCATTCATTTAAGACTCAGTTTCAAAGCTTATTCACTTTACAGTCTGTTACATTATCCAAACTGATTTAGAGCTCAACCGTTTTTCAACTGATATCCGTCTTTTTAAGTCCGAAGCCTTGTTATGAATCATGAATGCGCATATCCCTTGCTCCCCCACCCACCGCCACCAGGCCATCGAGAGCGGAGAGAATTAGTACTTTATCTCTTTCGCCTCATTTACAGGTGAAATAATTCTGTATAACAAAAGAAGATGTAGCTGCTAACTGAATTTCGCATTTAATGTTTTACTAGTTGGGCAGAACCAGCTGGGAATGGTGGGTGAAGACTGTTCAAGTTGAAGAAGACGATAGTGTTGGATCCTTAATCCAACATTAGCCTTACATGTGAATAATTATGTGTTGCAAACTGTCAAATCAGGTTAACTCTAATTAAAGTGATTAAATATGATTTGGGTTTAATGTATCTAATAGGGTGTGGGCCTTTAATGTGTAGAGATTTAAGGGTATTTTCTATTTCTATCATGGGCTGAAATAGGAATTTAAAGGGTAACAGAAATGTTATCTATAAATAGGATTATAGTCCCTAAATCACATGGATTTCTTATTGTCGTATTTTCTAGTACCACAAAACAACTCTTTTCTGATATCCCATCGTCAGGAAAGATACCAGAAAAATAATTAAAAAGTTCTCTCGAGAATTAGCAAATACGTGTTGACCTGAAAGGCCACCCCAAAATCTTCAAAGATTCAAGTGCCAACTTGTCAACATGAATCTAGGTACGGTTCTGCAATTGTATGATTGATTTATTTTTTAATAATTGTCATATAGATTTTGAGTTTAATAGCTGATAACTTTTATCAAAGGTTAATATAAATTACCACAATAACGGATAGCTATCGGCTGTGCGTTTGCCTATGAAGCATCAAGTATGTACTATATCATAATAGATGCTTTGCGCAGCTGAGTCTTTGTTCCTTTTTTTCCCCCCTTTAATACCTACCCAATGATAAGTCCATTTTTCTTTAGAACGTGTATCAAACATGATACAATGAGGGATCTTTTCTATTTTTCCTTTTTTACTTTTTTGCTATAAGAAAAAGTTAACAAGATGGAAATGGATGGCTAGCGTAACCGATCTAAGGAAAGAAGTACTTTTAATCATTTCCGTCTAAACCTCATCATTGTTTGTGGTAGGGTTACAAATAAGTTGAATCGAATTGAATTTTAATCTAATCGAGTCGAGTCTCGATTTAGTTTTATCAAATTCTAATTTGAACTTGAGTTTGGTGAGTTCTCAAAGTAATAGCTCAAGCTCAAATTTTAAAAAAAAAATAATTATTTTATTAATATAGCAGCTCGAGCTCAATCTTAAAAAAAATATAAAATATTTTATTTTTTAAAAAATAATAATAATAAATTTTTTTAACAAATAATAAAATAGTAAAAATATATATGTAATTTTACTATTAAAATAATATATATATATATATATATATATATAATCAAACTGGCTCGCAAGTTAACGAATTAAGTATTTTTGATTCGTTTGCAATCTTAGTTTGTGACAAGAAACCTTCAACACGTTTAAATTTCATAAAGATTACCAAGCTCCAGAGTAGAGAGTGTGTACTGGCGTAGCTTTCTTGGATAACAAATTCTTGCGAGGGATCTTGGCGTGAAATCTGCTGGATATTTGTTAGTGTGATGTCAACTTCACATGATACATGATAAATATATGTATCATGTGTTTTCTAGGGCGAAATTCAATTTGGTTTCCGTCTCCGTCTTCTCATGGTCTTTCTCTGAACTCTAGGATTTCGTGACAAAAGGATGGTAGGATGTGTACTTGTAAATTGTAATAGGCTTGTTATATTCGATGTAATCATGTAAACCCATAATGAAAAAAATGTAGATGATTTTAGCTTGAAAGTACTAAACTAAAGTACGTAATTAAAAGTGCCAGATACAGAGGATCTATATCAGACTGGCCATGCAGGCTAATCGATGGCCGGCGCATAAATTTGAAGTGAGTTTCATATGGATTTTGGTACCATGACTAGCACGAAAAATATCATTAGTTCATACATTTTCAGAGCACGTTTGAATCACTATTTTTTTAAATTTTTTTCACAATTTAATATATATAAAATAAAAATAATTAAAAAATATTTTTTTTGGCAAAAAAAAAAAAAAAGTAATCCAAACAAGATATTCTTGTTCTGATATATTAGGAGTATGAGTCGGCAAATTAAATCTACACGCTTATGCAATCTAGTAAGTACATTCAATCTGCTATAGCTTACTGTCATCGAAATCCAAAACGAATAGAAATTTGATCAGTTGGGTCACCGTCTCATGCTTAAGTATGTCTAATATTCACGCTACTTAGAAAAAAACTGAGTTCGATTTTGCGCAAAGGTTGTTGCCGATTTTATTTGTGGCGGCATTCAATGAAAAAAACGAGGACAAATTAGAGCGTCCGCACCTTTAAGGGGAAAAAATCCCTCAAAAAGATCTCAAACGTTGTCATCCGGATTTGTACGTGCTGTCGAAGTTGAACTCGTTTGGCTGCTCCGGTCCTATCACGTAGCCCCAGAGAAGAATAAAAGTTTAACAACCGAACTAAGTAAAACTTTGCCTTTATGATGACACAGGAATTTTGCACAGAGCAGATGACGGAAGCTTTGAAGTGGTTCTAAGCGTCAACACGTAGATAACGCTACGGCTTTTTACCGGATTGTGGCGAAAATTCATGCATGGTCTTGTTTGGATTGCATTTTTTAAAATTTTTTGTAAAAAAATTACTGTAACGATTTAATATATGTGAGATAAAAAAATGATTGAGAAATATGTTCACGAAAAACATAATAATTTTTTTTGAAAAATTGCGATCCAAACAAGACTTTCTCAGTAAAATACATTACAAAAAACTTGAATTTATAGGTGTATTTGCTGATGATAAGAATCCTAGTTCTCATTGGTACAACAAACTTTGAGAGCAATATAACTAATTGGAGTTTGTTCAGTAACCAATTGGAAAAAATTAATGAGAACAGGCATTTAACAATAATTACTCCATGAACTTTCTTATGGCGCACAATCAATCAGCAATAGATAGACGCTAAAAGTAAATAAATAATTAATGAGACTCTTCTAAGAAGTGATATGTCTACTTTGTTGATTAGTTTATTGTTAATTTGTTATCCCATGTCTTAATAGTAGAGGTGTCAAAATGGGTGATTTGGACGGGTTTGGATTTGTTAAAATGGGTAATGAGTATAAGTGATTCAACCCATTTATATCCATTTAATTAGATGGATATAAATGAATAAGTCAAAAAAATGAATTGGATAACCCAATTACCTATTTATAACTAATTTATTTTAATTTTTTTATAAACTCATTTAAATTTATTTTTGTAAGCTAAGTTATCAATTTTATACCACCCTTTGCACCTATCATTAGTTTTAAGTATTTACTTATAATGTTCAATCATCTTAATTACCAATTTTTGTCCATCCGTACTTTATGTCATAAAATTACGTACTATTTAATAATTGAATATTAAAAATATAAAAATCTGAACTAAGTACTATACAAGTTAACATAAAAATTTATTTCAAAAATTTTGAACTTCTAACATTTTTTTAGTGTGTAAATTTAAAATTTTATTTTGGAAAGGTAGGAAAAAAATTAAAACTTGTTATAAATTCGTAATACTGAAAAATTAGCAAATTAATAAATTAAGAGAAAATAAAATGATAAAAGTATGTGGGTAAAGAGAGGAGGATTGGGAAAAGTTAATTCTAAAGTTCGTGTCCCGTCATCTCATCGAAAGTTCTTTTCTTCTTCTGGGACCAAAACTCTCATTTTTGTCAATGGCGTGGGGATGATAGCCAAGTTCTGAAAACTGAAAATTGAAAACCACTCTCGGTCTCGGATTGGGATACCTTCGATAAAAATACGCAGTTTTAACAAAGTGGTTCCGGACGATATTACGTCGCAGCCTGAGGCTTTGCACTGATTCAATTGTGTCACGTTTTTCAGGACGATCGACACTGGTCGTCGATGTCAACAGATAAAAAGAAGGGATAATTGCAGAAACCTCCCATGAGGTTTTTGATATTTGCACTAACATCCTCTGTAGTTTGAAAAATTACACTGACCTCTCCTGAGATTACTAATCCTTTGCAAATTTAGTTCAAACGATTAAAATATTATTTTAGAGAGTGAAATTAGAATTTTGTACCAAATTTTCCCTTTGTGCTACATATCCAATGAATGATAAAGTACTATAAATCAATTAATAATTAATAAACTTTAAAGATATAATTTATGGGCAAACATGCATTACTTATTTAAAATACCGACTCTTTACGGGTATTTTACTTTCAAACATTTAATTTATGATAAATATATTAATATTTGTAAGTAAAATTAAAAAATGTTACAGTAATATTCTTGCAAAAAGAAAATTGGTAGGTTATTTATTTAATATAAATTAAATATTTTTTTAAAAAAATAAATGGCCCATAAAGTATTAATTCTTTATAGCTTTCATCCATTACATGAGTAAAGTATTCGCTCTTTATGTGCATTTTATTCTGAATCATTTAATTTATGTTAAATACATAAATATTTGTAACTAAAATTGAAAAAATGTTATATTAATATTTTTACGGAAGAGAGATTGATAGATTTTGTATTTAACAAAAATTAAATATTTGAAAGTAAATACAAATCTGTATTTGAGCGTAAATATTTGTATTAAATTAAATGTTTGAAAGTAAAATACCCGTAAAGAACCGGTACTTTAAATAGGTAATGCATATTTGCCTATAAACTATACTCCTTAAAGTTTATTAATTGTTAATTGATTTGTAGTATTTTGTCATTCATTGGACATGTAGTACAAATGACAAATTTGGTAAAAAATTCTAATTTCACTCCCTAAAACAATATTTTAATCGTTTGGACTGATTTGCAAAGGATTAGTAACCTCAGGGGAGGTCAGTGTAATTTTTCAAATTATAGGGGAGGTCAGTGTAAATGTTAGAAACCTTAGGGGAGGTTTCTGCAATTATCCCTAAAAAGAAAGGGAACAACCGTGGGAAAGTACTTACTTCGCTGAAAGGCGGAAAAGTCTTTGAGAAATGCGGACCGCCAAGATCTTAGTGTCACGGGCTGCTTGTTTTCTACAAGCCAACGCCCCGTGCGGCACTAGCGTCCGTTCAAGTCTTAAGCTAAGAACGGTTGGCTAGTTCAGCCTTTAACACGCAATGCGCGGGTATAGTGCGGAAGCGCAAAAGTAGCACACAAAGAGATGATGGTAAAGTAAAGGAAAGCTTTATACACAATGCTTTGTATAAGTTGCCAAAAGATTGTTACAAGTGCAAGGGCTTGGCCTATTTATAGGCAAAGCCAAGAATACTACAAGGCCCTAGAATTCTCTACACAATCTTATCTACAAGGTCCATGGTTATCTACATGGTCAAACCTTATCCACAAGGTCAAGCCTTATCTACTTAGTCAAGGCTTATCCACAAGCTTCTAGAAGGTCCCGCATGGTTCTAGCACCTTCGTGTGAGGAACCAGGGCCGACGGGGGCACGGTCGCACGCGACTGGGCACGGTCGCGCACGGACGTGCTCGCGGATGGGGGCACGGGCGCGCGCGGCTGCGTGCGGTCCGTGTCATCCTCCCCCACTTGACCCAAGGCATCGTCCCTGATGCCTTAGCCTACCTCATAAGCACGTATGAGGTCGTGAAACTGCCACAATTTTTCAGTTGGCTCCCAGCTAATCTCGGACTCGGGAAGCCCATGCCAACGTACCTGATACTCCTTTGTTGGTGCACGATTCTTGTGCCGGATGATACGATCGGCTACGATTTCCTCCGCAACCTTGTCGTATTCGTTCCTCATGCCCGCAGGTGCCCTTGTTGAAACATTCCTCACTGGATCATGCGGATCCTTATGAAAAGGCTTGAGCAAGTTAACATGAAAGATTGGGTGGAGTTGGGACAAAGCCTTGGGCAACTCCATTTTGTAGGTCACATTGCCAATCTTCTTTAGTACCGTAAACGGTCCTTCATATCGCCGCATAAGCCCCTTGTGCACTCCGCGGACACGTCCGTGTTGGTAAAGCTTGACCAACACTTGGTCCCCCTCTTTGAATTCTCGAAACGACCGCTTGCGATTCGCCCATTTCTTCATCCGTTGTTGAGCCTTTTCCAAGTATAACTTGGCCGTTTCTGCTTGGTCTTGCCAATCTCTGGCAAAACGATAGGCAGGAGGACTTGCGCCTTTGTATCCTCCAACGATGTCCTTTGGGGTCATCGGTTGAAACCCCAGGACAACCTCGAATGGACTTCTTCCAATGCTTTCATTCTTTTGGAGATTGAAGCAAAACTGTGCAACGTCTAATAGCTTTACCCAATCTCGTTGGTTCACCATAACGTAGTGCCGAAGGTACACTTCGAGCACATAGTTTGCTCGTTCCGTTTGCCCGTCCGTCTGCGGGTGCATCGTTGTAGACATGTTGAGACCGGAACCAAGCAAGCGGAACAACTCTTGCCAGAACCTACCCGTGAATCGTGAGTCACGATCACTCACGATCATTGCTGGTAACCCCCAATACTTAACAACGTGGCTCAAAAAGAGCTTGGCCGTCACCTCGACTGTACATTCCTTCGGGGCTGGGATGAACGTGGCATACTTAGACAACCGGTCGACCACGACAAAGATGCTCGTACATCTCTCGGACTTAGGCAACCCGATTATGAAGTCCATTGAGACGCTTTCCCACACACGTCCCGGAATCGACAAGGGTTGCAGTAGTCCAGCGGGTGGCTCATTCTCCACCTTGTCTTGTTGGCACACAAGACAAGTGCGCACATAATCATCGACGTCGTCCCTTAGACTCGGCCAGTAGTAATGTTCTCGTACTAGGGACAGCATACGATGTGTGCCCGGGTGACCAGCATAGCGGCTGTCGTGACATTCCTTAAGAATGTCTCTTCTCAAGTGCCTCCAATCGGGCACATAAATGCGCTGGCCTTTGGCATAGAGGACGTCGTCCTTGAGCCAAAACTTCTTAGTTTTCCCATTGTTGGCTAACTCTATAAGAGCTTGAGCACGATCATCATGCAATAATCCTTCCCTGATGCGCTCCAAGATTAGCCCCTTCGTTGTGTAAACGGGCGCGACGACGTTCTTGCGACTAAGAGCGTCGGCTACAACGTTCGTCTTGCCCGGGCTGTATTCAAGCTCATACTTGAACTCAGCCAAGTAATCCAACCACCGTACTTGCTTGCTTGATAACTTCTTCCGCGTTTGATGGTAGCTCACCGCTCGGTTGTCCGTCTTGATCTTGAACGGTGTTGCAGCTTTTAAATAATACTCCCAAACTCGCAAGCAATGCACGACCGCAAGCATTTCCTTCTCATGTGTCGGCCATCGTCTCTCTACGTCGCTTAACTTATGACTCTCATACGCTATTGGATGGCCGTCTTGCATGAGAACACCTCCTACGGCAATGTCGGATGCATCGACGCATACCTCGAATGGCTTGGCAAAATCTGGCAATGCCAAGACCGGCTCCCTAGTGATTGCATCCTTTAATGCCTCGAACGCCGCTTAACAAGGCGCTGTCCACGTCCACGTCTTGCCCTTGCGCAGCAAATCCGTTAGCGGAGCAGCAATAGCAGAATGCCCTGCGATGAAACGGCGATAGTAGTTCACTAACCCAAGGAACGACCGCAGTTCCTTAGGCGAAGTCGGCACCGGCCAGACAATAACGGCCTTCGTCTTCTGTGGTTCCATACAGATTTTGTCGCCCCCTACAATGTGGCCCAAGAAAGAGATTTCGTGCAGGCCAAACTCGCACTTCTCTTTCCGGACGTACAGCTTGTTGGTTCTCAAGGTAGCAAAGACCTGCCTTAAGTGCTCAACATGCTCCCACTATAAATGACAATGTCGTCGAGATAAACTACGACGAACTTGTCCAGAAATTCTTTCAACACTTCTTGCATCAGTGTGCAAAAGGTAGCTGGTGCATTTGTCAACCCAAATGTCATCACATTAAACTCATAAGAACCATATCTGGTTGTGATTGCCGTCTTGGGTTCGTCCCCCGCCTTGATTCGCACCTGATAGTATCCTTTGCGCAAGTCCAGCTTGGATAATATCACTGCGGGCTGCAATTGGTCGAACAAGTCTGCGATCAAAGGTACGGGATACTTGTTCTTGACCGTCAGCTTATTGAGCGCACGGTAGTCATTACACATGCGCAAGGTGCCGTCCTTCTTACGTTGAAAAAGCACGGGCGCACCAAAGGGACTCTTGGAGGGAAAGATAGATTTCGACTCCAAAAGTTTCCCAAGTTGCTTCCGCAACTCTTCGGGCGACATCCGGTAAAGGGGTCG
This sequence comes from Coffea humblotiana, assembly GCA_023065735.1. Classification (NCBI taxonomy): domain Eukaryota; kingdom Viridiplantae; phylum Streptophyta; class Magnoliopsida; order Gentianales; family Rubiaceae; genus Coffea; species Coffea humblotiana. The sequence continues at coordinate 4,986,900 of CM041209.1, read as the reverse complement.
GGAGACGGGTTTCGCACCTTCCACCAGCTCAATCGCGTGGTCTAAGGCACGCCTAGGGGGAAGCTCCTTTGGTAGTTCATTGGGCAGCACATCCTCAAACTCTGCCAAAACTACCTCGATTTGATGCGGAATTGGCACCGACTCCTTAGACTCGCACAACGGCGGGTCTTCTTCACTAAGGATGGCCGCAAAAAGTCGGCTCACCCTTACGTAGTCCCTTCTCCAACTGTCGGGAACTGATCTCCGCTTCTCTACACACATTCACTACGCATGGCTTGTCCCCTTGCGTAATAAATATGGTATCCGCATGTGGCACCAAAATCAGCTTCAACTGATCCAAGAAGCGCATGCCAAAGAATACCTCGTAGTCATCGATCGGGACCACGGAGAAGCTAGTCGTACCCCTCCACTGACCCAAGCTCACGGATACCTCCTTAGCCTCTCCCACCAATCGCGTCCATTCCCCGTTTACGCCTTTAAAACGCCCCGACGCCGACACCCACGCAAGACCCATCTTACGTGCGGTGTCTTGACTCATGTAATTGACATCTGCTCCGGTATCCAGCAAAGCCATCACTTGGTGCCCATTAATAAACGTGTCGAGGTACATGCGACCTCGATCATTCGTTGACTGGCCAGCCTCCGCAGGTCGTACGCATGCGACCTTGCGTTCTTCCGTCGGGCCAGCCTGCTGTGCAACCGCAGCAAGGCTGCCACGACTTGGGCAATCATGACCATAATGCTCCTTGCTCTTACACGTATAGCACCCTTCGTAATTCTTCCCCGGCTTCACGTTGCTGGGGCCTCGTCCCTTTTGTTGGTTTTTATCGGTCTGCGATCGTGGGGCTTGCTTCTGCCGGTCTCCCCCACTCTTTCCATTGTCCGGCTTCCTGCCCTTATCCTTTGCTGGCTCCTTCCGTTGAAACTCAATCAAACGTTGGGCTGCCTTCATGGCTTGGGAGACGTTTTGTGGATCCTTGTCCTCCACTCGTTACTTAGCCCATGGTCGTAGACCATTCAAGAAACGTAAACAACGCATCTTCGGGTGCCATATTGGGTATCTCCAATAGCAAATTGGAGAATTCATCCACATATTCCTTCATATGGCCGTCCTTATGTTGGAGACGGCGGAGTCTAGCCCTTGCCTCATGCTCGGCATTGGCCGGCTCAAATTCGGCCTTGACCTCAGCCTTGAACGTCCTCCAAGTGGTGATAGCAGTCTCACCACGACGTCCCTCGTCGCACTTACGTCTCCACCATATTAAGGCTGAATCCTTGAGATAGAGTGGAGCTGTTCGCAAGCGAGCATCGTCACTTGCAATTCCAAGGGCATCGAAATACCGTTCGAGCCCATAGAGGAAATTTTCTATTTCCCTTGCTTTCCTTGCACCACCAAAAGCCTCCGGACGCGGAACCTCTACTCTTGGTGCGGTCACAGTCGCACCACTGGCCCCTTGTGCCCGTAACGCATCAACCTCGGCTTTGAGCTTCGCAAGCTCCTCCGACATGGATGATGGTTCTCCCACGGTCACACTAGCACCTCGTGCTAGTTGGGCCTTACATGTTTCCAACTCCACCTTGAGCTGGACAACTTCGGCTTGTAGGGACTCGACCATCTCCCGCATGGCATCATCTCCTTTTTGTATCCGCTCCACGGCCTCATTGAGCGCCCTTTGCATGCTTTCTCGCAGCTCAACACCATCGAGCTGCTCCATGCGCTGGTCTAGCTCATCCCAACGGTCGCGGTGATCACCTACAGTCAGCTCTACGCGAGCCAACCTCGCCTCCAATGCTGCCATGGGGTCTTGTGCGGCCGACCTGTCCCTCCTGCCTTTGCCGCGAGCAGGGGCAGCCCTCTCCGGCTCCCTCGCGACAAGCTCCTCTTGGGGTTCCTTAGTGACGTCCGAACTACTGGCCATAACAACCAAGAACCGGGTATCAAGCTCTGATACCACTTGTCACGGGCTGCTTGTTTTCTACAAGCCAACGCCCCGTGCGGCACTAGCGTCCGTTCAAGTCTTAAGCTAAGAACGGTTGGCTAGTTCAGCCTTTAACACGCAATGCGCGGGTATAGTGCGGAAGCGCAAAAGTAGCACACAAAGAGATGATGGTAAAGTAAAGGAAAGCTTTATACACAATGCTTTGTATAAGTTGCCAAAAGGTTGTTACAAGTGCAAGGGCTTGCCCTATTTATAGGCAAAGCCAAGAATACTACAAGGCTCTAGAATTCTCTACACAATCTTATCTACAAGGTCCATGGTTATCTACATGGTCAAACCTTATCCACAAGGTCAAGCCTTATCTACTTAGTCAAGGCTTATCCACAAGCTTCTAGAAGGTCCCGCATGGTTTTAGCACCTTCGTGTGCGGAACCAGGGCCGACGGGGGCACGGCCGCACGCGACTGGGCACGGTCGCGCACGGGCGTGCGCGCGAATGGGGGCACGGGCGCGCGCGGGCTCGTATGCACAGACACGGTCGTGCGCGCGGCTGCGTGCGGTCCGTGTCACTAGGAATAACCATATTGTGGCCCATTTCGATCCCTCTGTCTTGGTTCTTTTTCGCTGAAAAGGAAAGAAGCTCGCTTGCTTGACAATACAATAAAGTGTCTTCTAAAGAGGGTTACGTCTACGGTGGAAAGTTTACTTTTCTGCCCATAGTAGGCAAAACCAATGCAAGGAGGCCAACTGTGCTATGTGGGGACGCCATCTGAGCACCACCGGAGAAAGCCGGTTGTGCGTGGATAAAAAATGTAATATAGTTTAAAAATTACAATAAAAGTCCTTTTAAAAATTTGTTCATCACCTAATGCCCAATACCTATATTTGATAAATTAAAATAGTTAATTAAATATTCTATTATAATATAAACAACTATATGTCATTGAGTTGATTGAATAATATTTTCTTTTTCTTTTTTTGCCATTTCAATTAGTTGTCAATTACGTTTTAATTGAAATAAAAATTTTATAATTATTTAAATTATTCAATAAAATTATCAATTTAAGATGAACATAAATATAAATACATTAAATTGTATTATTGAAATATTTGATTTAATATAAAGGAAAGACAAGAAGAAATACCAAGATATTTTTTAAAAATTCATGTGCGTCATTTATATTGGTAATTGTGTTTATTTGTTATTGTAATCGCAATGCCTAACCATAATCAATTGAAACTCATATCCACAAGTCATACAACGATTTGTGTTATACTGTTTACAATTAAATTTACTATATACTCAAATTAAAATTCTCTTTTTTTCACTAAATTTTCTTTTATACATGATTTATGTGTTATCATTTATTTGTAATTAATTTAATGAAAAGATACTCTTTAGACTAAATGATATGTTTTGATAATATGGATTACTTTTAAGGATTTTAATGAGATTTAGAACACATTTTTATGCATTTAATCTAATTTACATTTTATTTCATTTGAAATATAATTATTTAAAACATAAGAGGCCATATTGATTAAATTTTCAAGTATTAGGGACCAAAAAATATAAAGTCAAACTTTTGACTAATTCTAACTTGATTTTGACCATTAGATATTGTAGTTTTCTATTAGTTGTCCTAAATTTGCCTAAAATAAAAAATTTGAAACATATTTATTTTGGTCAAAATATCAAAGACTAGTTTAACTCATAGATCAAACCATGGGGGGACCAAAATTGCACATCTTACTTTATTTTAATCATGTTTGATATCTCAACTCTTCATTTTATATTTACGTTTCAATTATTTCAAATATCAAACTAAATTAAAAATAAAAACTACCACAATATTTGTTTTGACATGTACAAAATTCATTAAATAATTTTAAAATTTCACCTATTTTCCGTTACAATAATTTTGTCAACCTTTCCGTACTTTTATTTTCCACTTTTCTTTGACATTCATTTTTTCGCTCTTCACTTTTCATTGGGACCGGCATCTCAATTAGAGTGTTCACAAAATATTTTCTAAGTAATGGGCATTAGATGATGAACATATTTTTAAGAGGGCTTTTATTGTAATTTTAAAATGTATTGCATTATTTCAGCCAAGCACAACCGACTTTCTCCGGTGCCCGGTACATTATTTCTCTGTCCATCTTTGTGCGTGTCCCCACAGAACACAGTTGGCCTCCTTGCATTGCTTCTGCCCACTGTGGGTAGCAGATGGCGTCCCCACATAGCACAGGTGGCCTCCTTGCATTGGTTCTGCCTACTATGGGCAGAAAAGTGAACTTTCCACCGTAGACGTAACCTTCTAAAGAGCGTGTTTCTATTTTAATCTTGAACTTTATAACGGCGAAGACTTTTCTATTTTAATCTTGAACTTTATAACGGCGAAGACTTTTCTATTTTAATCGGCGAAGACTTTTAAACGCACGTTTTTGACCATTGGACCTGTCGGTGGTTTTAAACTTAAAAAAATAAGCAAATGTAATATGTGCGTTAATTAGTATTCGAGGACACTTGCTAAAACAAATCCTTACAACTCAATAGCCACGCTGCACCGTCCTATATAAGACTTCATGATTCTTGGAATTAATGATTTTAATAGATCACTTAATTTACTACATATTGGTAAGTTCCTAATCCGCTAGAGACAACACTTTTACCAAACTATAAAGATTTAAGAGGCTTTATGCTGAGGTACAGAAATTTCACGTTCATCTTCTTATCTTTGTTGAAACAACAGTATGAAGTTAAATATGTATTAATAAAAAGAAATAAAAAAGAATCTGATTTTGCAGCTTATTATAATTTTCTGGGTTAATTGCATTTACTTTCCTTGTAATTTAATCAAGCTACTATTTAATCTCTAAGGTTTAGCAAAACTACACCAAATTAAAAAAAAAAAAAAGTATAACAGATGCACCCTCTCGTTAGTCAGTTGACGTTGACTGTTAAAATTTTAATGATTGTCAGCCGGCAATTTTAATGAAATTCCTAGACTACCCCCAAAAAGCATGCCTTTCTTCCCCATGGCCCATTGTTGTGATTCAAAAACAATTTCTCGGATATACCACTATTAACACAGCAATAAGATGGCTATGGCGGACTAACAATTGGCACCGTACAATTAATGCCCTCTTCCATGTCAATCTTTCGAGTGAACACGTGGGAATTCTTTGGGCAGATGTCAACTGATCCTCCGAACTCCAACAGCTGGTGTGAAAGTTAAGAGTAAAGTGTGGATGCACTTTTTAATGCAAATAGATAAACAAGTATAAAAGGGAAAAAGACAAAAGTGTGGAATGCTAATAAATGTCTTTCTTTTTATTAGCATCTATTCATGTTTTAGACGTTTAGTGTAGGTTGAGAAAAGAGACGTATGAATTTTGGAGAAGTAAGGGGCTGAAATTATTGCACAAAAAGGGAAAAAAATTCATTAATATTAAATAACTATTGTGAAATTAATAAAATAAATTACTAACAAGTAGAAAATGAAGATTGCAGAACGGAGAAAAAGGAAATAGCGAGAATGTTTTTTTATTCAAATATTACAAATGGGTCTTTTATACCTCTCTTATAAATGATACAAGATCAAATGTATGTGTACTAGCATGAATATAAGTACATGAATTTACTACTTCAAATACATGAATTTAGCTCCATAATGAACCAACAAACAAACTACAAGAAGATGCCATTCCAATGAACCTTTAAAGATGAATGTTTCAATGTATCTTTTGGGGGAGACGAATGGATATTCATACTAATCATTTCATTAATTTCGTAAAATCACTGGTATTCTTTGCGTGTCAAACCTAAGTTTTTGTCTGCAAAAAATCTTTATTACAATCAAACCTAATAGTTACTAGTTTTTAACCAATGAAAATGCTTCAAATAAAATAATGCCAAACTAATAATTGATTTAGATTGTAATAAAATTTCTCCATTTTGTTTTATTTTTGTTTATCTGTTTTGGTCCTATCTTAGGAAAAAAATTTATAAAACTTAACTAAACATCATTTGTTTGTTTATCATTTTGGTCCCATGTTAGGGGAAAAAAATCTGTCAATTACATCTGTTAACATTTCTGGAAAGCCTTCAAATAAATGATCAATTATCATTTGATGAAGGAAGGATACAGTTACCTAATCACGACATCGTAAGATAAGTCGGCATATAAAACTTAACATAAATTGAAGGTTTACAGCTTAATGACTAGTTCGTTTACCTAAATTATATATATAGTTGTTCGTTTCATGGATTTGTCTAGAGATGAAGGCAAGAGAAAACTGTCTCCACGGTTGTAAAATCAAGTTTTGTATATGGATTACAAGTCGTCATGGTTGTGCTAAAAGAAGGCATATATTTGAGTAATCTACGCAAGATTGGATTTTAAATTTAAATCTAGATCGTGTGTAATATATCATGCTGAAAGTATATACACTATCATTATATAAAAGATCAATCCTTTATATTTTTCACGTGAAGTTTCGCCTTAATTAAAAAGTGTATACACAATGAATGTATAAAAACTAGGGTTAATTACATTTTGCTCCCTTGAACTTGGATCTTTGTAACACTTTGCCCCTCTAAACTCCAAATATATATACTTTACCCTTTATAGTCAACTTTTTGACGGAGTTAAGATGAAGTTATATTTTTCATGACAAAAATATCCTTGGCTAATTCTTAAACTCTCATAACATAATAAACACCTATATTTTTTATAGTTGCTAAATGCATCTAAATACAATTACACTAGGCATTTAGATCTTTTAGCCTTAAAATGAATTAGATAATTCGCAAAAAAGAAATTTAAACCAACTCAATGTATTTATCTCAATGTTGATAGCAATACTTATTTTAAATGAAATAAAATTAATTAGTGCATTTGGAATGAAATTATTTGCTTTTTTTTATTGTAGCACTTTTTTATGTGTTTTATATGAGATAAAAACATAATTAAAAATAAAAATGTATTAGAGAACTTAAATTTTTTAAAAAAAATGTAGAATGCAAACAAAATACAAAGCAACGTATGAATGTGATATAAAATTACCAAATAGCGTTTTATTGACTAGTGAAAATCTTGTGACAGCTACAAAGTAAATGAAAATTATCAAAACTAATCCGTTTACAATTTAAAGGAACAAAGATAAGTAATGGAAAACTTGTGCTGATGTTTTAGGATTTTTTAAATTCTTTTTTTCTCCATAAAAAAATTTTCAATTCTTTGGTATTATACCATCTTTTATTTCTAAATTTTTTAAAACCATATGACTTTGTGTTTTTTCTAACAAAATGTTTTATATTCCGATTAAAAGTGTAGCATTATTGTAGAACTATTATGTAAGGGCATTAATGCCATTTTGTTAAATTTTGGATGGAGAATTCATCATTAATATTTGACTAGTCAATCAAGGGGGCAAAGTATATATTTAAAGTTTACGGGGGCAAAACGTTAGAAAGGGTCAAGTTTAAGGAAGCAAAATTTAATTAACCCTTTAATTCTTCACATTTTTCGTGTGAAAGTTTCGCCCCAGTTAAACAGGCCTCTGGAGTAAATGGGCAGAGGCGTGTGGCTATAAATAGAGTGGCTAATGACTTGGAAGCGGTGCGTATTAGGAGTACGTGCTCGCTCTAAAAAACTCCGACACAACTTCGAGACGAGACGCACCGTCTCAACGCTCAACTCTCAACTCTCAACCAGATTCCTAAACTCTCTTCTTCTTAGTGTGCTATCCCTCAAAATCTCCTCTGGAGTCTGGTGCCCTCACCGCTGTCCTTCCTGTCGTTATTTGCTCTGAGCTGCATTCGCCGACGGTGAAGTGTACTAAGCTGCATTTCACATTTTCAGCCTTGGTTTCCGTTCCTTCTTCTGAGTCCCTCAGACGGTTGAATGCACTAGGCCGTTATAATTAAAGAAAAAAAAACTAATAATGCAAGCCCTACATGCTCCCAATCGACTTTCTCCTGCCAATCACCGGTTATCTCCGGTGAACCGCCGCTTGTGTCCGGTTGTTTCCTTCGAATTCTCCCCTAGTCACAGCTTTAGCTCACGTCTCTCTCTTCGTCGCTCCCTTCCTTCACTCCAATGTTGCTCTCTCCAGTCTTCATCTCCAGGTATGCTCATTCATTGGTTAATGCTCAAATTGTTTCTGTATAATCTGTGCTGGACTTCATGATTTTTGTTTCACTCGTTCAGGTGAAAACGCTGCCATAAATAGTATCGTTATCCCCAAAAAGTCCCTTCATTTTTCAACTATGCTTTAATTACATGGTTGTTTCAATCGTGGATCTTTTTTATTTATTCTTTTGTGTTCTCAATTTATTCAGTGACGGATAAAAAAAGATTTATGGAAGCTTCCAGACATGGAAATGTCATTCCGCTCTACCAATGTATTTTCTCGGATCATCTGACTCCCGTGCTTGCATACCGCTGCTTAGTTAAAGAAGACGACCGGGAGGCTCCAAGCTTTCTTTTCGAGTCCGTAGAACCTGGTTTCCGAACTTCCCATGTTGTAAGCCTCTATATTCCCCTTCAGAATATGGTTTTTCCATTATAGCATGTGTTTTATGATGTTTGTAGATTTTTGGTTTAACTGGTGTTGAAAATGGGAATTGTTAGGGTCGGTACAGCGTGGTCGGTGCTCAGCCAGCGGTGGAAAATCGTGGCAAAAGAAAATGATGTCACCATCTTGGATCACTACAAAGGGAAGTTGAAGGAGATTGTTGTGGAGGACCCGATGACGATTCCTAGAGAAATTTCTGAAAGTTGGAAGCCTCAGTTGATTAGTGAACTTCCTGATACATTTTGTGGTATGACTTTAACATTGCTCGGACCAGTAATTTCGTTTTTCCTTTCTAGTTGGACTCGTTAACTAGAATATTCTTATTTATCTGTCTATTCTTTTGTTTTCAGGTCGGCTCAGGTTTTCCATTTCTTTTAAAACAAAATTTAATTGTGCATCATTAAAAAAAAAAAAAAAAACTTTTCTGAAGTTCGAATAAAAACGTGAAGTTTCATAATTGAGTAAACTCGTGAAATACTTTTCCTTTTTTGAGGTTGTATCCTGTAACTTCCTGTTTATTCTGTAAGAACAGTAAGTAATGTTTTTGCACATCAGATTATGAGGATTCCGTGAAGGAGTTAGGGTAAGATTTGTGATGGACATAAACTTTTGGGATTTTCCTTCCCAGAATTGTGTTCCAGCAGCCTGTAGCCATGGATGAAGATTGTTTTGTGATAGACAGGAATTTGGCTGTTGTAACGGAGAGGTTTTATGGGTTCTCTCTGTTACTGAAATTAGTATCTAGTGACTCCAAATGTAGAAAGTAGGAGATGTAATTTGAGTGTGTCCCAAAAACTTGCTGTTTCTTCTCCATCAGTGGCACTGTTCTTGACTGAACTGGTGGAGGCATCGGAATGTTAGACGTCAAAATTCTTATTTAATACAGGGAATTCTTGTTGTTTGGAGATCTAAATATGCCCTCTTTAAAAGACGATAATCATGGACATCCATATATTTCGAAGAATCACACACTTTTTGGTATTATTATGTTTCTCTTGCTTTCCCAACTACCTTCCATTACTGGGAGTAGATGAATTTAGTTCGGAAGTAGCTATTTTTTCTATCCATTCCTGTTTTGGATGTGCTTTCTTTTGTGCCTGACATGTCTTTTGATAGAGTTACTGCATTTTATACATAAAGTCAATGTTTGAAACGAATTTTCTGTGAAAAATTGTATAGTAGACTCTTACTTGAGAGGTGAACAGAAATAAAAGTGGAGACTGTATTGCTAGGTTTACAACTTTTCTTGTATACTTAATTACAAGTTCTTTGGGCATCATGTGCAGGTGGATGGGTTGGTTATTTTTCTTACGACACTGTTAGGTACCAAGAGAAGAAGAAGCTGCCATTCTCTCAGGCACCACGCGATGATAGGAGCCTTGCTGACATTCATCTGGGGCTGTATGATGATGTGATAGTATTTGATCATGTAGAGAAGGTATTCTTGTATCACTTTCTGCATGTGCATGCCTTTCTGTGTTTGTCTAATTCTTTCAGTTCTTGTGTTGTATAATGAGTCCAAACAGTGAATGGAATGTACAAGTTAATCAATTACCTATAAGGAGGTCTAAAATTGATTGTTCACATTGTTTTGTTAGCTGAGTTCAGCCAGCTTTATGGTGGTAAAGACAATTTGATAAGATCTATGATAATGTATTAATGCACAATCTAAGCTTTAGTGAGTTTCATCTTAATAGCTGTTATATCATGGAATCTTTATCGAACGTGGGAGGTCACTAACCACTATTTTTATCCTCCCTTAATAGTTCCTTGTATTCTTGAACATGAACCAGCTTGTCTTAGCCTCTTATCTAGATTGACGGAAAATAGCTTTTACCCTTATATATTAGTTATGGTCACTGTGATCTCTCTCTCAGGGCTCACCCAATTGCATTTGTTTCGGAAATTCTTCCTGAGTGATTATTAAGAATCCTTCTTGTTCATGCAGAAAGCATATGTTATCCACTGGGTGCAGTTAGATCAGTATCCATCAAAAGAGAAGGCTTACACTAGCGGTATGAAACGCTTGGAAAGACTATTGTCAAAAGTACAAAATATTGATCCGTAAGTTACTGTTTGAATCTTCTGTATCATAACATTTTCTTGGTTCAATTTTGATTTTACATCTTCTGTATCATAACATATTAAATATCCATTTTCAGTCCAAGGCTATCAGCAGGATCTGTTGAAATGCGGACTAACAATTTTGGACTCTCTCTGAACAAGGGTAACATGACAAGAGAAGAGTACAAGAAGGCTGTCATACAGGCAAAGGAGCATATCCTTGCTGGAGATATTTTTCAGATTGTTTTAAGTCAGCGCTTTGAGAAGAGAACATTTGCTGATCCATTTGAAGTCTACAGAGCACTGAGAGTAATAAATCCAAGTCCCTACATGGCTTACTTGCAGGTTAGTACTTCTATTAATACCAAGGATATCCATTCTCTTAATTGTCTCAAGTAAGTTTTCCAACTATGGTGTCTCCATTATTTGATCAGGCTAGAGGAAGTATTCATGTTGCTTCAAGCCCAGAAATTCTTACTCGTGTCAAGAAGGTTATTTACAGATTAAATTCTGAAAATCATTAAACTTTGGCCTTGAGTATACAGCTCTTGATACAGAATTAATGTGGATGTATCAATGTAATTGACAGAAAAGGGTTGTTAATCGACCATTGGCTGGAACTACAAGAAGAGGGAAGACACCTCATGAAGATGAGATGCAGGAGCTGCAGCTTTTAAAAGATAAAAAGCAATGTGCAGAACATATAATGCTGGTCGATTTGGGCCGTAATGATGTGGGAAAGGTTTTACTGACTTACTTTAGTCTCTTGTAAAAAAATTTCTTGCATTTTTGTTATTAATGTTTATATTTTGGAGTTTGTAAATGTGATCTGCTCCCTGCCATAAACATATGGTATCTATTGCAGACTTTTCAGAAAACGTACGTTGGATCTTCCATATTTTTCTATGCTTTCTCTACACTATCATAAGTAACATTATAAGATTTGTCAAATGTAGGTCTCGAAGCCAGGTTCTGTAAATGTTGAAAAACTTATGACTGTTGAGCGGTACTCCCATGTGATGCACTTAAGCTCTACGGTGAGAATATCATCATAAAGCCTTGTTGACTATCAGTTTTTCAAATAAAATTGTTCAACCCTGTCGCAGTAATTACATAGCATGGTCAATATAGTTTAGTTTTTCATACTAGAGAGTTGCCGGTTTTCCTGCAGGTAGAAGTTGTTTCATTTCAGTAGCTTTAAATGTCTTGGCCTCATAACACCTTCATAAACTCATGAGAGTTGAAGAAGGCTTTATTTAAGTAACCATTTTGTTTTAAACCATTGGGACATTATTACAGGTCACAGGGGAGTTGCTTGATCATCTTACTTGCTGGGATGCACTGCGTGCTGCACTTCCTGTTGGTACAGTTAGTGGAGCACCAAAAGTTAGTATTATCTCCTTTCTTTGTGCCCAATGTATTTTTAAATTGAATTACAGCAAAAAAATTTCCAAATGATTTAGTCATTTCATCTAAGGGCCAGAAAGAACAATCAAGAATTCTAAAATTAGATATGGTATGGTAACCTTGAAATTTGACATCCTAATAGTAAGGTGATAGTTTAGTGTTCTGGTGTGCTTCTATTTTTGCCATGCTGTGGGACTGCAAATGTAGGTCCCTCTTTCCCTCTCTCTGCCAATACAAATGAGAAATTGAGGAGAAAGAGATGCCTTGTAAACAAGTTAAACTTGGAAGCGTCATTCTTTTTTTATTTAAACTGGAGACATGCCTTGCCTTCTGATTAATATACATTCCAGCTTTAAAATCTGAAATTTGGAAGTTTTCTCATATACAAGGAAATAAAATTGAAGTTGAACATTCAAAATAGTGTCATTGCCTTTTGTGGCTTTTTACGTAACTGAAGGATCATTTATCAAGCATAATAATAACATCCAGCACTAGAAATCCTCATGCGAACTTAAACATCTCTCCACTCCAAGCTTTGTTGGATAAAGTTGTTTCCCGGTTTCCTCTAACCAGCATGTGCAATGTCTCACAGGTGAAGGCCATGGAACTGATTGATCAATTAGAAGTGGCAAGGCGGGGGCCTTACAGTGGTGGATTTGGCGGTATCTCATTTTCTGGCGATATGGACATTGCTTTGGCTCTCAGGACAATTGTATTCCCAACTGGAGCCCGCTATGACACAATGTATTCATACCAAGGTTCCAACAAACGTCAGGAATGGGTTGCTCACCTCCAAGCTGGAGCTGGAATTGTAGCTGATAGTACTCCTGAGGATGAGCAGATGGAGTGTGAAAACAAAGTTGCCGGTCTTGCTCGCGCCATTGAGTTGGCAGAGTCTGCATTTGTGAATAGAGAACAAGAAATCAAACCCAATCAGAGTTCATTTCCCACCCCTGCACTGAGAAAAAGGTCGATATTGCAGGTGGAAAGTTGAATTACTTGGGACTGTAGAGTTACTGAAGGAATATGGTGGTGTCTGTATTATAAAATCCCCCGTGGGGCTGAAAAGAAATCATTTTCTGTGTGCCATGGGTTCCATCATTGTTGTATATTGCAATCTACTGAAAACTTGTAGAACTGGAATTAGGCACCTGTATTCTCCGAAACCTCTGATGGAGCACCATAAATTTATAGTCTCTTTTTTTAAGTAAAGCCCAACTTCCTTCCTTGCTAGGACTCGGAACTCTTGGTCTCGTTGTGAAGCTCAGAAAAGTGGATGTTTCACAAAGAACTCAAAGTCATGTAATGTCGCTTACGGGCTGGCTGATTAAAGTAGGAGTTTTGAACTTGGAAAAGAAAAACAAAGAATCATCAACATACGTATTGTTAACATAATCCTTGTGGGAAATCTTTGTTAATTGAATCATTATTATTGAATGGCACCGCTGGGAGGGAGCAATCAATGCTTTCATTTTGATGATCAAACGTTTGCCCGTTTCTCCCAAGTATCAGGAGTTGGGCCCTAATACCATCCATCATCATCGAGCATCAAAGACCGCCCACAAAGTAAACTATCTTAACAAGCCCAAAATCTAAACCAGTAACTTAAGAATTCCAAAAAAAAAAAAAAAAAGACACTTCATCCTTCTTGACTTGACGGCATTTTGTCCGAAAGTTAATGGTTTTAATTTTTAAGTGGCCAATACGGAGGGATTGTGTGCAATCTTTCATCTTCGTCAGCGTTGCATCAACAATGGCGTCTCTGTTAGCTGGAGCAGTCCCAATGGCAGCCTCTCAAACGGCCTTGTGTTTTCCTCCATCTCCTTCCTTGTCTCGTCCTCAATCCCTGCCTTCTTATTCCTCCTCCTCCTCCCTCTCAACTTCACTCTCACTCTCCTCACCCGCCTCTTCAACACTCCCTTTCAGTAAGTAGTAATTAATTATATCTCCCAATCCTTCACCCCAAAAAGAAAAGAAAAAAAGAACTCGATGTCACATGCATCTATTTCTTCAGTTGCTAAGGAATTGAATTATTTTCTTGGCCTCTCAGTTTATTGTGGAAGAGGAGACAAAAAGACTGCAAAAGGCAAACGCTTCAATCACTCCTTTGGAAACGTGAGTGAACTAATTTATATTTCCTTATTTATATTTTCAACAGGAGTTAATTTACTTTTCTCGAATATGGATATACTGTGTCCGTAGGCGAGGCCAAAGGACAAGAAGAAAGGGAGAGGACCACCTAGGGTTGCTGTACCTCCGTCGCCCCCCAGGAAAGATCGATATGACGACGGCGAGGTTGTTAAGATTGAGATTGACGAGTCTCTAGGCTGAGCAGATGACGGATTTTAATGGGTTTTCCTTTTTGTGTAATTCTCTTATGCAGTTTCATTACCTTGATTACTTTGTTGTTGCCACTGTCTTTTTCAGCGTTCTCTAAGCTATGGAGTATGGACTGCAATTTCTACTATTTTATTCACTCATTACTTCAATTTTACCCCATTTTTCCTTATTTGTAAGTCGAGCTCTGGACAATTAATCGTCCACCCTTTTAGGTCGAGGAAAGAAAAAAAATATAGTATGGGACAGGTAGAATGATTTTGGTGAAGGTGCAAGGTTGTGAACCTGGTGTTAAGATTTTGGGAAGTTGATGCTGAGAGGAGGCTTTGGGCAATAAATTTGTCCGATGCCGGAGAATGGCTGCGAGCTTTGTTGCCTTTGGTCAGAAGCAGTCTCTGTAGATTTATTTATCTCTCATGCTAAGTTGAGCTTTCTGCAATAAACAGACTGCAGTTCTGGCTGGTGAGGTAAATTACAAGCTCGATTTCCTTTCCCACTTCTCAAATCTTCAGCAGCAAATATCTTCTCCCTGATTTTCTTGTGTCCGTACACTTGATGCTTCCTTCTTTTTGAGGGCTACTGCAGATTATGCCAGAATACGGTGAGGGCATCTAATTTCCTATTTAACCGACCGGACTGTGGAATTTGATTGTTTGCTTTGCCCGCATCATTCAGTTATTTCTCAACCGTCGACCTCTGCTTTTACGTCTTCCTTAACATGCAGTCTTACTCTACTAAAAGCCTTTGTGTCAGTCCCTTGTGCAAGTTTTCGCTCACACTTGACATGGCCAATGGAGGCAATGGCGGGAAAATCTTCAAAGTCACGGTTCATATCTGAACTGGATTACTCATTCTATCTACTAGTACTAGGTATTAGTTCTGCTCCGCTTGACTTGCTACAAGAAACTTCAGTAGATGCGATGACTTTAAGAAGAGAAGCTACCTTTGTTGCTAATCCTCTTGTTGGAAGGGGAAGTATTATCCCGAGAACAGAGTCAAACTAACAGAAAAATGTCATTATAGCCTCCATGAGAATCGCATTATCAGTTCTCTAACGTTCTAAATCTAGTGAATGACACCATATTTATATGGGTATCAGCAAAGCTGAACCTCGTTTATATCTTTTTTCTTTTTGCTGGATGTGTGGGTGTGTGGTATTTTCCTGTTTTTGAGAAGGAAATAGATGGGCTGAAAAGGCTGGCAAGAGTGGAAAGAGGAAAGAATCTTTAACCACCAAGCTACGTCTAAATCCCGTTTTCACTGGCTAATTAACAAGGAGTTAAAAGAAGTTTTAAGTGGCCACTTACCTGTCTTTCGTAGCATATATGCGGCTTGACGCATGTTCGATCAGCCTGGCCTGACCAATTTCGTAAATTTCATCTCTCATAACAATGTCGAACAGTCTAAATCATGGCTGATATAATTCACAGCATTGGTGTGTAAACGAGCAAATGACAGGACTGCAGTCAGCTGTACCATATCTTTTCTTCTTTCTTAACTTCTGAGCTGGTGCAAGTTTGCCCTTAAACATTGTATCACCCGTCGAAGTTAGAAGCTTACCATCCATGTGTATTTAATCCCATTAAGTAGTGCTTTTCGTGAAAGCGATTCACTAATCTGAACACATCGTCTAAACAAGATGGCAAAAATGGGTCAACTACTTCATCTCTTCCAAAAGTGCACATGGATGGTGATTAAGCCATGCCAGAAGTAGCTAATTACATACCTGTTTTCCACGACAACATGTTATGGTACTATCAAAGAATTGCCATCTTGTTATTTTATGGTAACTTCCATGCACATAGTCGGAAGGTCATTCAGCTATCAAAGAATTGCCTTGATAGCAGGAACCTGTAACTACTTGCACGAGAAGTACTTAACACGATTTTACCAGCAAATACGGCTCATCTGATTATTAAACCAACCTGTAATCAATCACATGAGTTGAAATAATGCATTTTCCAATTCAGATCTCCACAATAATTCAGGGTGCAAAATGTAAGGAAAGCAACTGAGTTTCAGGAAAACTCAGGAGAACACAATTTCCCATCCAAAACAACTGCTTCGATAGAGTTCCAATTGGGCATCTTTGCACAAAGTGGATGTCAATAAACTCTACCAAACAATCAAAACAAAAGAGTTTAAAGCTTCCATTTTTTCCTTCCAATACTTCTTTACTGATGGCATTCCACTATTTTATGGTAACTTCCCTCACCCTAATTTGCAAACTTTTTACAGGCTTGCCGCTTAACTTCCATTAACAATCTTTAGATGCATGATGATTCTGACAACATGTTCCATGCCGTAACTAAAGCAACTGAAGCAACTGAAAAAACAACGAAAGATCATAATCGAGAATAAATTATTTCTGGAAGCATCCACCTCCTCCAATTCCTTATAGGAAATCAAACAAAGAAAGAAAAAATTACTGCTCATGATGGCTTCCTCGACATGGTAACGTTGATCAGAAATCCAAAAGGCAATGCAATTTCAGATTAATGCTGCTTACCAAAAATTACACCGTTTTAAGAATAAATAGTAGATAAGCAACAGCATAAGGAAGTTTTCTGGAATATTAGCATTTGTCCATTTGCTTGGGTGCTCAACATCTTTGCAGACGCCAACTATTTGACCAAGTCCTACTTCATACTCACAGAAGAAAGGTAGTCTTGCTTATTTGTTACAAAAATTACACATGTATCAAATTACCAAAATTTTTTTTGCAGAGCGTCCAATTGGAGAAAACAAATGAGAAAAACCCCGCCTCTTGTGGGGGGGGGGGGGGGGGGATTTTACTCACATGATTCAGCTATTGGAGATGGTGTAAAAATAGACCAGCAGATGGATTCCATTTTTAACTCTTCATAACTGCTTATATAAAGTTGGACTCTATTACATTGAGTAACCACATATAACATCAGAAAAGCCCATGCATGGTTTACACTTAACAGTGTGGCAAGCTTTAGTAACTAAGAAAGTCAAGATAAGTGAATGGGGTGCAATCCCAGGTACGAGTTACTAGAGCACATTTCAGGAGTCGAGAACAAGACATAATGAACCTAATCAATTTGGTGGAGTTAAACAAACTGCAAAAGGCAAGAGTGAACTTATTCCGGCAGCATGGAATAGAGATATAAATGCTTTACGCTGTGGCCAAGCTTAAGTTATTAAGAAACTCAAAATAAGCGAATGTGGTGCTATCCCTGGTACAAGTTACTAGAGCACATTTCAGAGTTCTGATAAGAACCCACAAAGAACCTTACCAATTTGGTGGAGTTAAACAAACTGCAAAAGGCAAGAAAGAACCTTTTCCAGTAGCATGAAACAGGGATATCCACCCCCATATCAAGTTCTTTCAGGTACAGTTCACATCTATATCTCAATTCCATGAAGCCACAGTCTTTATAAAAGTCTAGCTTTAGGCATTATACATAGCTTCAGATACCACGAAGTCACACACAGACTGCCCTTCCAACCCACTGATCACCAAATCCTATTACCTCCATATTAAGCTAAAACTGAAGAAGATCTCTACATAGAGACTCTCATTCATCCATCAAGCTATCTCTGACATTCCAAAACAGTTGTATACAAAAGAATCATCAGCAAAACCAAAAGTTGCTCAAAACTACCTTTTAACAGCTACCATTAAATCTCCCGCAAGCAACTAATTACCAAACCCTAACAGTGCAAATATACATAGAAGTAAAATATTTATCTTCAAACAAAAGATCACAAAACAAAGTACTTACTGCTGCAGTACATTGTTCATCATGCAATATATCCATATCCACAATTGCACACTCAGCAGAGTACACAACAAAAATCCAACCTTTTTAGGAAACCAAAATGCACACTTACAACAGAAAGAAGAAAGAAGAAAGCTTTTCTTCTGTAAATTTGATTTGACTCGGTACTCATCTCAATCGATTATTTCCTGTTGCTGTCATAATCAACGATCTCGTTATCAGTAACGGACCTGGAGTGCTGGACTATGGATCGTCCGATGGAGTTGATCCAATCCTCCTTTTCTTTCTCGGAATCAGCGATGAAGTACATTGTCTCGGAGCGGGTAGAGAGCTCGAAGGCGTTCTGCTTGTTAAGCACATCTTCAGCTCCCTTGACGGTTGAGGCAAGTGGCCACCGGGATGACGCCGCGTGGCTGTGAGCCGCGGGTGACGGTGGACTCCTTGAACCAGAAGAGCTTCCCCTGTTTGAGAACGAACCAACGGCGTCGCCAGGTCTTGATATACTCCCCTTGTTTTAAAAGCCAGCCGGTTCGCTCCGGGTTGGACCAGAACTCGACGCCGTCGTACTCTTCGTTGGATTGGCCCGCCGAGCCCGTCGCGGCCCGCCATAGAGACGCCATATTTGTTTGGGAATCTCAAAAGCCCTCAAACGTTAGAGAGAGAAGAAGACACAAAGGGCAGAGGAGGCAGCTTCTTGATCCTTTTCCCCCACTCTTGTCGGTTCTAATGTGGAGGCATATTAGGATAGGCGTTGATCTTCAAATTGCACTTTTATGTTGAAAATAGGCGTTGAAGATTGAGAAGCGTATCAACCTTAGTAGTAACAGCATGATTTGTTCGAATGTAATTGAGCCATTTTGCATCCCTCGCTGGTGTTGTCGAATTCATTAACTGCCAAAAAAAAGGACATCTCTATGCAATTAATGTAAAATTTTCTTTTATTTCGTCATCCAATCGAATAGTTAGCAGAAACTTGAAAAACATTATCAATTAGCTAAACCTTCTCCGTTATAATTTACATGAATCACTAGAGCTCTTTTTCTTAAAGTCGATGTTCCTAAACTAATTTTACTCTGAATCCTCATCTGAGCAGCAAGTTCTTCTAAATAGTTCCCTACCAAACAAAATGCTGTGTGAGCTTTTTTAAATGAGCTTGGTAGACGGCAGCAAAATAACATAAAGAATCCACACACAACATTAATTTACCGGCTAGTGTTCTGCGACCAAATAAGCAACATGTTTAAAGTCGACTATTGCATTCCAAAAATAGCTTTTTAATTAGTTTTACTACAGATGCAACTGTTCTGTCTGTCTTTCGTAGTTGGATTTTGCCGGCATCTCAAACTCACAACGTTAATTGGACCACGGATATTTGAAAGAAGTATACCTTTTTTTTTTTTTTTTTTTTTTAACGAGAAAAGGGATATCCAGATTTTCGGCCCAACTAATTTCCCTGCGATCCGAAAGAGATGCTCCAATCCACTCCGAGAACACGATAATCATGAGACTCAAACACTGGTCAATGCCTTAAAAAAGGATTATATGACCGGCCGAGCTATCCATGAGGCCAGAAAGCAAGTATACTTGAGAGAAGTACAGGCAACAATTATGCTTGAGAAGAAGTACATAAACCAAGAATTTTAAATAATTAATTAATGTACCAGAAAAGATAAAAAAAAAATACTTCATTTCAGTAAAGTTGCAATTTGCGCTTCCACGTTTTACTGTTGCCATATGTCCAAGACCCGTTAGCTTAGGATTACACCATGGTTCGTGTTAGCTTAGGATTTATAGCATGGTCCATTGATCATTTCAGTTGAGATAACTTACACCTTGGGTATTGTGATCGGGTTCAACTTTCTATGGATAGTAGTACCACTGCATTGGGTAGGCATTGGTTTATCCGCACATATATGTTAAGAGTTCAAGAAGAGTGAGGATATGTGGGCTCTTCTTCAAATGACTGTTACAGCTATTTGGCCTTGTCTCACTGCCATCATGCTTCTGGGGCTCACAAGCTTAGTGAAGCCAGTATATGCCGCAGCCTTTGACAATGAATCGGATCTTCTTGCGTTGCGCTCTTAAGGCTACGGTAACTGAAGATCCATATAAGATCTGGGATTCGTGGAATGGTTCTATTTATTTTTGTGAATAGCGAGGGGTTCCTTGCAGTCAGGACCAAAGAGTAAGGATGTTAGACTTGCAGTCTAGAAGAGTGGCAGGATCTATTTCACCCTTTATTGCCAATTTGACATTCCTTACATGGATCTCTCTCGGTGACATATATGGATTTCATGACAGACCACTGAAATGGGCCTACCATATATTCCGTCTTCCCCATAACAACCTCAGCCATTGACTGTCTAGAATCTACAATTCCTACCACCTTAAAAATGTTGTCTCACCTTCAGCAACTTGATCCTTCTTGTAATGAACTGATTGGCAGAATGCCTTCTCAGCTGGGCTCATGTCAGAACCTTGTACCCGCTGACTTACCAAGAAACAATCTGACAGGAAGTATTCCACCTTTTCTGGCAAATCTTTCTTCTCCGGACAATTTTTTTCTGAGATATGACAATCTGGAAGGGAGTATTCCCCAGGATCTAGGCCGGCTTGTGCAATTGAAGAACTACTGCTTGAAGCAAAGCTCGCTCTTTGGTATTGTTCCATCCTCGATTTACAACCTTCCCACTTTTAGTGTGTTCAGGCCTATCAGTAAACCAGCTTGAAGGAGGCCTTCCACCTGATTTAGGAATCACATTACAGCGTCTTCAACCTTTAGGTGTTGCTGCAAATTCTTTTATCGGTCCTTTACCCTCCACATTACTTAATGAGTCTCTTCTCTTCTTGCTGGAATGCACTAACAATTACTTTACAGGCCATCTGCCCACTAATTTAGGAAGCCTAACTAGGCTAAGAGGCTTCACTGATGGTGATAATAATCTGGAGTCCACTTTGGCTATCCTGACTTCCTTAACAAATTGCACTAATTTACAATCCTTGGTTCTTGGCTACAATCACCTCAGAGGACATTTAGCAGAGCCGATATCTAATTTTTCAACCAAACTAATTACTTCGATTCCAGGATTCAATGAAATAAGAGGTTTCAATCCCATCAGGAATCTCCAAGCTTACTAGTTGAGTAATATTTTGCTTGGAGAATGATCTATTGACCTGTAGTATTCTTTCTTCCATTGGAATGCTTCATAAGCCATAGTATTTGGGTTCAATGGGAGTATATCTTGGAGTGTAGGAGACATTCAAAGTTTGCAAATACTGCATCCCGCACTAAATAATCTGCGTGGTGTTCTCCCAAGAAATTTACCTGTTAACTTGCGTAGTCTCAACTTGTCCCACATTTCTTTTACAGCCCCACACAAATTAAATTTCAGAGTATGGAGAGTCTTGTGGCCTTGGATGTGAGTGCAAATCAATTCCAAGTACTATAATCAAATGTGTGAGATTACGCTGTCTTATCTTGGCAGGCAACAACCTTTCGAGGAACAAATTCCTGCTAGTTTGAGTTCTTTGAAAGATATTTTGGTTGTTAATCTTTCAAGCAACCACTTTAAGGGAAGCATTCCAGATTTTCTGTCCAATTACGATCTGTGAAATATTTGGATCTGTCTTGCAACGATTTTGAAGATGGAACGTTGCCTCTTTACAGACACCAGTGCTTTCTTTCTTAAAGGAAACCATAATCCGTGTGGAGATGCATCTCAATTGAACTTGCCACCCTGCCCCAATCAAGGTCCCTTAACAAGAAAGACATCCCCTACTTCATTAGCAGGACTAACTACAATCACCTTTGTTCTTTGCTTTCTTATATTGCTCTCGATCTTTGCATTGTGTTAGATGAGAAAGTCAAGAAGAAAGCACTTCTCTTGTTGCTGTATCAGCAAGGGATACTGGCTACTGAA
Organism: Coffea humblotiana; assembly: GCA_023065735.1. Lineage (NCBI taxonomy): Eukaryota > Viridiplantae > Streptophyta > Magnoliopsida > Gentianales > Rubiaceae > Coffea > Coffea humblotiana. Next base: position 4,964,899 of record CM041209.1, on the reverse strand, counting down.
CCTCACTTTCGAAGATATTCGGAAGGCAACTGATGGATTTTCTGAAGCCAACTTTGTAGGATTAGGAAGTTATGGTTTTGTTTCCAATGGCTGTCTCAATGGCGAAGAGACACATATTGCGGTAAAAGTCATTAACCTGAAGTACTTACAAAAGCTTTGTTGCTGAGTACGAAGCACTAAGAGTGATTAGACGTAGGGAACATTGTGAAGATACTTATTGCTCAAAAGTTCAATCTGAAGGGTAACTACCACTTGGCTCTCGTTGTGGAATTCATGTCAAATGGGAGTTTGGAAGAGTAGCTGCATCAGACCGAGTTGGGGGGATGCGGGCATGGACGGTTGTTAGTCGGAACAATGTAATATTTTTTGAATAAGACGTAATTCTACGTGAATTACTTGTAAAACTTAACAACAGAGATGTTATTATTACATATGGGATCTATATGAACAGTAACAAAATATCACACTTTTGTTATAAGAATACAAGAAATTTACGTAGAGTAACAAAACGTTCAAAAAAATGTTACACTGTTCAGGGACGATTGTCAGATCAACCATCCTTGCCCGCATCCAATGGAGTTAAAACATTTTCCAGAGGCAAATATTGCAATCGACGTGGCTTCTGCTGTAGATTATCTCCATAACCAATGCCAGAATCCAATAGTCCACTTTGATCCGAAGCCTTGTGACATTCTTCTTGATGACAACATGTGTGCTTACATTAGTGACTTTGGTCTTGCAAGGATGCTTGCAGCTCGAACTTTTGAAACAAGCTTGGTAAGTCTAAAGGCACCCTTGGGTATACTCCGCCAGGTACCCAAACTAAGTTTGTTTCTTGTTTTTTTCCCCCTTATTCGCTTTCTTTCGGGAAGATTTGATGCATTTGAGGAACTTATCCTAAGAATTAAGGAAGCAGAACAATTGCTTGATTCAAAACTATACCAGCATATATGACACGCAAGTACTTCAACATTCCCCGTGGTCAGACTTTTACTTCATCTTCCGGTTTTTTAAAAAAGGGTAAGAGTTCTAAAAAGGAAAACTTTGGTTGCCAGCGATATGTGCATGTACAAGAACCAAAGCTGGAAAACTTCTATATGAGTATTAACATTTCATTTTAGCGATGAAAGAAATATTGACACAAACTCCAGAGAAAGATTCAACTTCTAGTTAGCACCAATATCAAATTGCTCCAAAAAACGACCGATTTGCATCTTGAGTACTCAAGCAGTCAGTGTGTTCACCGGCCAGCAATTGATCATTCGGTTAAAAAAATCAGTTTTTTCTACAAATCCAACGTCTAGTTATCATCCAAACTTTTATTTGATAATTGATTTTGACCAGATAATTGGCATTTCGATAATATTAAAAATTAGTTAAGCATGCGTGTAAATTAGTTAAGCATACGTGTAAATAACATGATTGAGGTTGGGGAAGGGATGGATTGAATGGTACGAAAAAAGAGAGTGTAAATGAGAGATTACGAATTGAGACCTCTCGCTTGCACTAAAAAAATAAAAATAAAAAAAAACATGATTGAGGTTATTAAGAGGTTAATAAATGCGTTTCAAGGTCACATATAGAATTATATGCTATAAGACTATCCACTAATATAGATTAATATACGGTAATATATTAATAAGTATGTAACATATAATACATACTATTAATATATAAAATTCGATAATTCGATCAATAATAAAAAAAATTCTAGAATCACATCTCAATAGCCATTCCCAAACTATTTTACTAATTTTATCCATGTCCGATATAAATGGCGTCTTCCGGTTTTCCCTTTTCTTGCCAAAGTTACGAATAGGGGTGGCAATGGGACGGGGATCCTTCCCCCGTTCCCCGCCCCGCCCCGCTTTCCCTGCGGGGTTAAAAAATTTTTATTATATAATTTATTATAATTAAATTTGAGCAAATAATCAAGTACTAAAATATCAACACATCACCAAATTATTATTCATTGTAACTTCACAATTAAAATTTATAAAAATAATTAAGCAAAAGTTATTTGAATACAATCTAATATGATAAAAAAATATAACTAAAATAATCAAATTTTCACTTTAATACAAATAAAATCACTAATTATTATTATTATTTTTTTTAGAAAAAAGTGTTATTGTATTAAGTGTAGTTAGAAATTTAATATAAATGTATTAATAAATTTAGTATAAATAATTAATAATTTTTATTAATAAACATATATAATTAATAGTATAATTAATAATATCATTATATATATATTTATGTACATATATATATATATATATTGTTTCAAACGGATGGCGGAGCGGGGGAACATACCCCCGTCCCCCGCTCCGTTTCTAAACGGGGGAAAAAAAATCCCCCGCCCCCGCCCCAATAGTACCTTGCGGGGCGGCCGCCCCCGCCCATCAACCCTCCCCGTTGCAACCCCAAGTCACGAAGCATCCGCTGCCAGCAGACGAGCCCAAACCCCACAACCAAATATCCTTAAAAAAAAAAAACGCTTGACTAGTTCAGAGCGCGCAACATTCAAACTTAACACCCCCCTCCCACCCCACAACAAACATCCCATCACAAAAAAACTGGAAGATGGCAAGTTTCTGGACTATATATGAGAATAGGTTTTATTCGTCTTGAGAAATGGTGGAATAAGACGCGAGTCTTGTTTAATGTAGAGTATGATTTGGGTGGAAAGACATCACTTGCTACGGAGTCATCCTCTTGGAATTATTCACAGAAGAAGGCCAGCTGATGGATATTTTGCTGGTGATTGTGACTTGCATGACTTTGTCAAAATTGCCCTCCCTGAAGTAATAGTTGAGATTTTGGACCCATCACTACTGTCAGGTAAAGACTAAAGACTATGATGCTGGAATTGTGATGCTCGAGTGCTTGATTTTGATTATCAGAATAGGCGATGATTGTTCATCAAAGTCTCCTCGAGAAAGAATGGATTGGGATATAGATGTTGTTTCGAGGGAGTTAGTAAAAATCAAGGAATCGCTCAATTTGTGCACGTAAACAATGCTAAGTTCAACAAAAGCCTTTTCTTTTCCTCTTTTTGGGGGGTGGAAGAGAGGGAAGGGGGATGGATTTTTTTGGCTGGCCAATAAGAGTAATGGAAATTTTGGATCAATCACTACTGTCATCAATTGAAGGTATTGAACATGGAATGAAGCAAGCAAGGAATGATGCATGAATGCCTGGCTTCAAATCTGAGAATCTGCATTAATTGTTCATCAAATGATTCAAATGAATGCCTCAAGAAAGAATGATTCAAAATATTGTTACCAAGAAGTCACATATGATTAGGGCCCGCATTGTCTAAATGTGCACATGATCCAAATTATTGTGGCCAGCTGCAAACACCTGTAAGGTAAGCAATGTTACTCAGGCAAGCCTTATTTTTTGGATTCTGGACACTCGCTGGCTACATTTGCAAACAAGAGGCAGATATTTGGTCTAGCGTATATCTCATATTTGTAAGACTATAATAAGGCAACTTAATCCTTTATTGCTGAGATGAGAAAATTACAGTATTTACTTGATCAAAATCATCAAGCTCCCCATTTGATCAACTCGAATGTCCTGCAAAACTGCCAAATTTCTTCAAGCTAGTAATGATGTGCCGAGAAGATTATACAGAAGTTCATTAGCAAGAAAATGAGACAATAGAAGATTCAAGTACAAATGTATTTGAATTGGAAGGACTAGTGTTTATAGCAGCTGTTTCAGAGTCCTGCCATGCTAAAAGCATCCTTAATGGATTTCAAAGAAGAAAAAACTTCAGCCATGTTCATTCTATCTTGCGGCAAGTCCATGGAGCAAGCCAAGCCAACTTTAAGCAATGAAATTAAACAGTCCTCCAGTTGACTGCATTTGCTATCATCCGCTAGAGCTTCGTGGTCTTTATGCACAAGTACGGGATCCACGATGTCCATCACGCGGTCTGGGACTGCCATTTCAACAAACTTGTGAAGATCAAGGCCTTCGCTGAACAAAGCATGCGTAGGTCTCTTCCCTGTCACCATCTCCAGCAGTAGAATCCCAAAGCTGTAGACATCTCCATAAGTTGATACCTCAGCACCTAAGCCATACTCTGCATATATTTCGAAACTTTGTCAGATGGCAAGAGTATAACAACTAGACAATGTCAAACATAGCGATCAGTACCAAAAAATGAACTTCGTGGCCTATATAATGTTGCATACTTTTAGCTTAATATTATTAAATAATCAGTTTATAAGTAAGTTCTTTCTTGCCTGGAGCAACATATCCTATGGTTCCTCTAATTCCAGCGCTGCTGCTCTCCTGTAAATTAAGAGGTGATTGAAGAAATTTGGCTAGCCCAAAATCTCCAACATGAGCTGTGAGATCATTGTCGAGGAGAATATTGCTTGGTTTGAGATCGCAGTGAACAATCTCTGCGTGGCAATGGTGATGTAGGTAATCAAGGACACAAGCCACATCAATGGCAACATTAATTCTTTGAAGAAGGTTTGGTCTACGAGATTTGTTCTGCTGATCTTCTTCCAACGAATGCAACCAATTATCTAGACTGCCATTGGTCATGAATTCGTAGACTAAAGCCTTAAATTCATTCCCCTGGAAATCTAGGCTCGAGCATGAAGTTATGATCTTTACAAGGTTTCGATGCTGAATGTTTCTCAATACTTCACACTCAGCACAAAAGCTCTTGAAGGCTCCGTGGTGGAGAAGATTAAAAACTTTAACTGCCACAGTTAAGTTTCTTTCTTCATTCAGGTTGCCTTTATACACTGAGCCAAAACTCCCAACTCCAACTAGATTCTCTGCAGAGAAACCATTGGTTGCTTGAAAGAGTTGTTTGTAGTTGAGTTTCAGGAATAATCCACCCGATAAGCTTGTTTCATTGCTTCTCTTTTTCAACAAGCGCTGTCGGAAAATTGAGATCAGGATTACTCCAATGAAAACAACGGTGATTGGAATTATTATGGGTATGATGACTCTGAGAGGCTTCTTATGTTTCTTTGAGTCTCTCAGGATGCGGCACTTCGGTAGCCGTAGTTGGAAAATGCCTCCACAAAGCCTTCTGTTCCCAACGACTGATATAGCACTAGCATTTGCAAAAACACCTTTTGTTGGTACCTCACCCACAAAATCATTGAAGGACAAATTCAAGGTCTTTATTGCAAGTTCTTCCAAAAAGTGGGGGATTTGCCCAGAGAAATTGTTACGAGAAAGGTCAAGAATTTGAATACCTCTCATAGAACTTAAGAATTTTGGGATAGAACCCTGGAACAAGTTACCTGCAAGGGAAAGGCTTTCGAGGCTACTACAACTGCCCAAGGTTTCAGGAAGTTCACCTGACAGTTGATTTTCAGAGGCATCGAATTCAGCTAGATTTTCCAAGTTGCCAACCTCTAATGGTAAGGTTCCAGATAAATGATTGTTAGAAAGGCCTAAAAAAATTGATAGAGAAGAAATCCCAAAGATTTCTTTCGGTATGAAACCACTAAGACTGTTTTGAGAAAGTTCTAAGAACAACAAACCTTGGCAGTTACCCAGAGATGGTGGTATGGTTCCGTCCAACATGTTACCGCCCAGATATAGCTTATTCATCAATGAGAGGTTTCCTAAAGAGTCTGGAATTTTTCCTGACAATTTATTGGAATCAAGGGCTAGCATCTGAAGCTTTTGAAGATTACCAATCGTATTTGGGATGCTGCCCGTGAGCTGATTACGTTCTAGAATTAAATTATCTAGGCTGACGAGATTACCTAGTACTGAAGGTATCCCTCCATATATATGATTATCACCCAGTGACAATATACGGAAGAATTGAGACAGGTTACCAATGTTGCTGGGCAACACCCCTTTTAATTGGTTGGACCCCAAGTCCACACCAACCAAATTGCTACAGTTTGTCATGGTACTCAGAAAATGCATTTCATCCAGTTCCCCACTCCCAAAATTATTAGCTGGCGCAAATAGGACAACGAGATTGGGCAGGCCTCCAAAATCAACAGCTATTTTGCCTTTGAATATGTTGTTTCCAATGTCAATCGTGGTTAGATCAGAGGCATTTGTTATTGAGGCTGGAAGCATTCCTGTGAAATGGTTATCAGCCAACAAGAGATACCGAAGATGAGGAAGCATGAGGCCTAATGCTGAAGGAAGACTTCCACGCAGTTGATTAGCAGGCACAGACAAGGTCGTAAGTCGGGAAAGATTATAAATCGAAGGTGGGATAGTTCCATATAATTCGTTCCCACCAAATCCAAAAACCCTTAAATTTCTCAACTGTCCTAAGGTTTCGGGAATATTCCCCACTAAATGATTATCTACTACAGCAAGTGAAGTCAGGGAAGTAAGATTTCCAAGGGAAGAAGGGATAGCTCCAGTTAGGCCGTTCGTGAGAATGGCAAGAGTTTCAAGATTACGCAAAAAACCAAATGCCGGCGGTAATCTCCCAACTAGCTTGTTATAGCTCAGAGAAAGATGCACAAGATTGGAGCACCGGGATAGATTTGCCGGAATTTCACCCTCTATTGAGTTCCATGACAAAGACAGAATCCGAAGTCTGAATAGCTGGCCAAATTGGGCAGGAATTTCACCTTGAAAGGTGTTGTTGGTTAAATTTAATGCAAGAAGAAAGCTTAGATTGCCCAGAAAAGGTGACAAGAAGCCCACTAAGCCTTTGTCTTTCAGATTTATGCTGGTTACTCTTTTGTGCCTGCGACCACATTGTATACCCTCCCATCTACACAAGTCATGAGAATCATTCCACGAGTTCATGATCCCATAAGGGTCATGCTGAATTTTGGACTTGAACGCCAATAAAGCAACAACATCACGATCATCTGCTTCTTTTTGGCCCTTCATGGCTTTTGTGGAAGCTGTGTCCAGAGGAATACTTGTGAAATATAACGCCAGTACGGCGAGCAGCGCCAGAGGAGCTCTTCTTGCAGCAGGAATTGAGATTAGTAATCTCGGCATTGCCCAGTTTCGAACGCTGCGATTCGCTTCTCAAGTTTTCCCAACTCTAATCTTTTCGGTGCTGCCCAGTATGGCCGGTTGACTAGCAATTATAAGACCAAGTGATCACGTCCAAATAATTGAATACTTGAGCAATCTCATTTCGAATTCTACTAGCCCGACGCTAAAGTCGTTCTTTGACTCTTTCGCAGACAGAAAGATAAGAAAATGACTCTGAGCATTAATTCCCGTTGAATCATATGAACAAGGCGCAATTTTGCCTGGTCAGAAGACTTTTGTCCGTCGATTTGACGATTTCTCACATGTCCGATATTTCAAGGGGAAACCGGTAGGTAAGATATGCCCAAAATGGGTTGCATGGGATCAGCAGCACCCACATGCCATGCTTCCAACCATTACATCGGTTTTGGACAGACGATAGCCGCCATGAAACTACTGTAACATACTTGACATCGGTACCTTGACAAATGCTCTTTTTCTTCCGGAGAGAGTGCCTTGACAATTTGGGCCACTCCAAGTCGAAGATGCTCTGCATATCTTTGTGACCCTAAAAAAGAAATAAGATTCTTTTTGTTTCTTGACGAGGAATTACTTTAGTATTCTATTATAGTGCAGAAGAGCGGACAACAATAGTGCCAGATTTTTTTTTTCTGTCAAATAATCTATTCTCATTTTTCTTACCATGAAGGGCGTTTGGATGTTGTAATTTTTAGATGTTTTTTCTAAAATTATAATCTAATGTGTTGGTTTAACATGATACATGTAGTGATTTTAGTTTTATAAAAGTTAATTTTTTTTTTGCTATCTATTCAAATAAGATGATAGAAGGTATCCGATAGATAATTCGAACGTCCGCACGAATAAAAGAGTTTGGTAATGGGTAACAAAATAGAGTTACTCGGTAGAGTTTTATAACAGATTAAGTTAGAATTCAATTCGAGGCATTTTCAAGGATGCTGGACTGACTCCCATCCCTGGACAAACTTTAGATGAGAACCTCATAATCAATTAATCACCCAACTAATCCTTCTTGGTGACAATTGGTTTGGATTAGCTTTTAAGCCCAATAACATTTGGTCTCATATCAAGCCTACTGAACCAAGAAAAGCTCATCAGCTCCGCCCAGCTCAATCAATCAGTCTTCACTCTTGTCCCCAATCTGCAGTCCTGCACTGAGGCAACTCTGACTCGAAAGCCAATACCAGAGACATCAGAGGAGAAACGGTTGTCTTCATTTATGAACACTCTTTCCTTTTGTTTTGTTTACAGTAGATTCGAAGCCTCACAATGATGAAAGCAAAATGAACTTCTTGAGATTAATGTCTCCACCAGCTAGTCCTGGGGAGCGTTTACCAAAACTCTCTCACTTAAAAAAAGAAACTGTTTTGACGGAAAAAGAAAGAAAGAAAGAAAGAAACTGAGTTTAACACATTGAATAATTCGAGGCCTGTAACATCTAAAGGGCCTAATGTCAGCCCATTACATAGGGAAAAGCTTATTAAGATCCACCCTAATGCACTCGCCCATCTTTAAGTACAGTCAGTTGTCCAGGTCAGGTCACATGTAGTTAAATGCATTCCTCATGTCCGCAAAATCTAGGGCGCCAGCACAAATGCTCAATGAGTCTCGATTTTGTGTAGTGCACGTCCAAGAAAACTATGACCCGAAAGTCAAAACTCAAAACCAAAGAAATGAGAGGAGAATATGGCGTCTTCATTTTTGAAGACTCTTGAATTTTTCTTGGTTTAAAGCCTTAAAAAAAGGAAAAACTTGAGAAACAAGACATTTACCGTGATTAATGTACCTAGCACTTGAGCTGCTGTTGGAGATAAGATTGTAAATGAATCAAATTGAATCAAACTTTCAACCTATTAGGTTGGATTCAAATTTTTTGTTTGAACTCAAATCCTATATGAGCTCAAAATTTAAGTTTAGGTTTGATTCAATTTAATATTCGATAGGTTCGAGTTTGATTCAAAAGGTCAAATATCTATTTAATTAATATTAAATTATTACTAATACATATATAATCCATATAACAAAGCGATAAATGTACAATTTTATATAAATTATTAATAACTATTTTAAATAAATTTTATTTAATTTATTAGAACATTATCCAGCTGAATATGTAAATGTTTGAACTCAATTCAATACTTTAATTAAACCTTAATTCCTATTGAAAATTTTGTTCGAACTTGTTAAAAATTGAAATCGCATTGAACTCTTAATGAATAAGTCTGAAAGGACTCAGTTCGTTTACCATCATTTACCAAATTTTCATTTTAAAAGAGAGGAATGAGTTAGGTGGTACGAAGGAAAAAAGTATAAGTAAAAGGTTCCGAATTCGAAATCTTTCACATAATATTAAAAAAAAAGAAAGAAAGAAAAATTCTCCCATGTAAAAGGAAACTGATGCTGAAAGTTGAACAAATTAGGCCCACCTTTGCAACATCCGAAGGGCCTAATGCCAGCCCATTAGACAGGGAAAAATTTATTAGATCCAGCCTAATAGACTCGCCCAGCTTTAGTACACTTAGTTGCCCACCATATAAAGACTCGGGTAACCTGCAGCCAAGCGCATTCTCTATTTCTGCAAATTCAGAACCAGAGGGGAGAGAAACGATGTCGTCTTCTTTTACGGACTCTTACGGCCACTCGGGCGGCGATGACTCACCGGCTGGCTCCTCTCGTCCATTCAACGATGGTTACTTAGGCTACGATCCTCGCCTTTCGTCCCAGCGATTTGACTCGTTCTCAAATTTCGTCGAGTCCGAGTCAGTCAAAGACTCGGCGGCGGATGACTCCCCGGTTTTAACCTCGCACACGATTGCCGAAAGTTCGTCTCCAACACCGATCCATGTATCCGGTGGAGGATTTAGCTCCGATTTTTGCCGAATTATCTCCTGAATCTAATGGAAAGCCGTTCGAGGGCGAACACGCGGAGTCTAATGGACCGATTCTGCCGCCACCGGCAGAGATGCAGGCCGAGGAGGGATACGCTCTTAGAGAGTGGAGAAGGTGATTTCATAGCCTGGTGTCACCTTGCTAAATTCTGTAATTTGTCTTGGTTTACTTCATTTCATTTAATCATAGTATAATTTCGAACTTTTTGGATTGAACGATGATTGGCCAAACCTTTTCAACCAGGAAGTTTTGGTTTTTCTTTTAACTGTTTCAAAGGATGGTACGTAGACAAAACTCTTAAGAGTCTAGACTTTTTAGTCGATGAGCAACGTTAATGATCTAATGTATGCTTTGATTGAATTAGGAAGTAGTGATTAACTCGGTTACAAATTAATCGCTTCCATCCTACTTTCAGTTTAGTTGTTGTCAATCCTAATTTTATTAGGAATTTCTTTGATATGTTTGGACTTCTTCAAACGTGAATGATTTCCTTTTTCAATATTATTAAATTGTTCTACTGCATACTCAGACAAAATGCCATTCGACTAGAAGAGAATGAAAAGAGGGAGAAGCAATTGCTGAGCCAAATTATTGATGAAGCTGACATGTACAAACTTGAATTCTACAAGAAGAGGCAGATTACATGTGAAAGCAACAAGTCCACTAATCGGGATAGGGAGAAGGTAAATTTTCAGTAGCAAACTGAGATTCTTCCAGCATTTATTTTGCATGAGAATATGTTAGGCAACAATTACAATGTCTATGCATATCTTGTTGTCTCAAATACTGTTAGTCATGATTGCTTCATGACTGCTCATGGATTCGAAATGGCACTGAAAGAGTGAAAGTGAGGTATTGTAGGAGATGGCTATGAAGTGATTATAGTTCCCAAGGTCTACTACATTTGATCACTATTTGTCATAGTTACCATGGGGAGCAATTATGCTGCTAAGGCATTGGGTTTGAAAATTCTGCTTTCTGTAGGAATGTTAATGAGTAATTAATTTGTAGTAACTGGATTTGGTAACCTTATCAGACAGGTCAGGCAGTGTGCCTTATGGCTTAAGTGACATTCCGGTATTGCTTTACTTGGTAATTGTGTTAGTAATTTGAAGTTCTGTGTGTAGAGGTAAGACGTGATATGCAAATCCCGTATGGAAATATTTAAATGTCTGAGTCAATTCAAATGTTAGGTGTCATATTTTATGTAACCTAAGCACATCATATCAGACTCACAAGAGGGAAGAAAAGGGTTTTTTTTTTTTGTGTTGAGGTGGGGGTGGGGGGAAGCAACATGACTAACAAAAAGAACATCCATTTAGAGGTTCACTAACCCTGTCTTGGAATTTATTGTGTGCAATCGTAGCTAAGCTTTGGTTTTGGCTGCAGCCATGTGAATGAGGGACTTAACATACTTTTAGCCATGTCAACCTCTAGAGGCATTTGCCCTGGCTTGGCACATTGTGAGACTGACTTTTGGTCATTGTTGTTCTAAAACTGAACATGTTGGAGAACTGACATATAAGTTTGGAGTTCCACGGTCTAGTATGAATTTGCTTAAAGGCAGGGATGCTATTCATGTTTAGTTCTGTATAACATTTTTCTCTACTTTTTTATGCTCCAACACGAAGGCATGAGTAATAGCGAATCTCCCAAAAAAAAAAAGTGGGTGAGTGACATTGCTTGTGCAAATTTTCTGACCAGAATATTGTTTGATTAGGTGTTTCTGGCAAGCCAAGAGAAGTTTCATGCTGAGGCAGACAAGAATTATTGGAAATCAATTGCAGAACTCATCCCTAATGAAGTGCCTACCATTGAAAAGAAGGGTAAGAAAGACCAAGAAAAGAAGCCTTCTTTAATTGTAATCCAAGGGCCAAAGCCTGGTAAGCCCACTGACTTGGCGAGGTTGAGGCAGATACTCTTAAAGCTTAAACATAACACTCCAAACCACTTGAAGCATTCTCCATCTCCAGCCCCTGCAACCACAAAAGACTCCAAATCTGCTATTGCTGCTACTTCTGATGCCACATCTGCAACAGTCTCTCCTGCACCGGTGATTGTTGCTTGATTATGTTCTTCTGAGCTCTATCTTTTGTTGTGGTCTGTATCGTGAAATTATTTTTTTACCTGTTTGTATAGAAGGTGGGTCTAGGCAAACTTCTCCATTGTTAGTATAATTGCTTCTAGGCTCATCTTTTTGTTTTTTTAAGACTCGTCATTATGCCCGTATGCTTTGGACTCTTCTATGGGTTTGGAAATTTTCACTTACAAGGGATGATATTTAGCTTGTATTTTGTATGAGGTGCTTTTTGTGTACCTTTCTGTTCAGCAATAGCAGAAGTATGCGCTTAGAAGGTTTGGCCGTTTCTTTGATATGATTCTGCGCGGGTTGAACGTGGAATATGAAAGCAACCAGCATGATGCTAATAATTTCGTCAGATGTTGGTATTAATTTCCGGAGGTCACCATGCTTGTGAAAAGGTGGGTCCGGAATTACCTCCTATTATCGTTGATTTTTTTTTCTGTGATGAGTAAAATTTCCCATTTGAGAGGCCAGCAAAAACCAAGCATTAAGCTAACGCGTTACAAGGCGCTGATCAATCCAACCAACTTAGAGAATGCGCTCTTAATGGTAAAGAGCTTTTGGACTTTATTCATTGCTGAAATTATAGGCCGGTTAGAAATCACCAGCAATCTCCTAATTTCATGTGAACATATAGAGCGAAAGTGAGATACCCCCTGCGGATGCTACGCGCAGCTACAGAAGAAAGCAGCAAACCTTTCATGAAATATGTAACAATATCGCTCATTTCCATCTGCCCATCCATTCCGGGTACGTAGTTTTGCAAACAAGATTAGTCTGTTGACTGATGCAAGAGAATTCTACAAGGGCAATTCCGCATTCTTGAGTATTTTTTTTAGTACAAGTGAGAGGGCTCGAACTCGAAATTTCTCACTTGTACTTCTTCCCTCGCTCATATTCTCTCAGTCGATTCCTTTAAATGCAAACAACCTTCTAGTTCTAGTATCCCTCCCACCACCACCACACCCCCCCCCCCCCCCCAAAAAAACAAAAAAAAAATAACCCTCAACGCAAAAAGAATAAAAATTAGAATGGAAACAGCACATAACTAACAAAGGGGATCCCGAGTACTGTAAATTCCGGCAGCTACACATTCACTTCAGTGAAAAATGTCCGAATGTGGCAGCATTCAAAGCTCATCAGAAATGTTGAAACGAGATAGAAACCATACCTTTCCCCCACCCCCAAACGGTAGACAAGAAATATGGTTAATCATATTACTTTAATTGCTGATTATACAACGGGTTCAAGTGATACAGCTACCAGTCCATGAACTTTACACGAATCATGCAAGCCAAATTTTGGTCAGTGCTTCCAGTAAACAGGTCTTTCAACTTTCACAGCCTCATAATGGAATAATAGAAAGGCAAATATATCGACTAGTTATCAAGTTTTTATTTTTCTTCACCTGGCACGCATGCTGGCAGGAGATCTAACAACTTTATCACTGTTAACGTCATCTTCTATTTCACTTGCATCAGCACACAGCGCGTTGTTGTTGACACTCACTTCAGAACTAGCATTACTGCTTGTTGCAAGGGGGGAATCAGAGACACTGAGTGCCCTGCTTTTAGTAGATCCTGATCTCACACTATACATAGAGGAGGCAGGGATGTTAGTCATCAGAGGCCGAAGATTACCTGGAATTGTACGCCGTATATCCTGCTCAAGAGGAAAAACCAGTTAAATGATGTGAAGGGAAAAAAAGAACCAAAGGAAGAAGAAAATACCAGTTGACTTTTGACCACACTGTTTACAAAAATCTAACCTCTCACAACTAAAACCACACAAAGTTAAAGAAGACCATGGTTAAGAAATAGAACACAGAAACAAGTTTCACCAAATGTGCATTGGAACATCTAGTAAGTGTTACAATCTGGCTTGATCTAACAATGTACGACCAAATAAACACTTCCAATGACCTATTTGTACCAAAGCACAATTACAAGATTCTAAATGAATATGCTTAAATAATGAAAAATGGAGGAAATGGAGCCATACCATATGCCTTATGGCCATATCCAAGGACTTCTTAGAGAGAGTTCTTCCAAACCCAGAGCTGTCAGGAGATGAAGACTTTCCGGATAAGTTACTTAAGGGTGAATGCTTGTCATCTTGTTTTGGTGGAACCAGCTTGCGCATATTTATTACCCTTTCAACCATTTTAGTGCCAATTAAAACAGGGCTCACATTGTCATTTGCTTTGGCATGCAATCTATTCCCAGCAGGCACAGAGCTTCCACTGCTGTGAATAATGCCATTAGGAGGTCTTCCTCTTGATGGAGAGCATGATTGTCGCCTGACCCTTCCGTTTGCCACAGGCTCGACAGATGAAGATCGAACAGTGGGACCTCCAGGCCGACCCCTACTTGCTGAAACAGGCCTATCTGTTGGTATTGATGTCCTAAGATTTGGAGGCGCATCAAGGGAGAAGCCAGGCATATCTGAAGGCTTCCATGGCCTAGGTTTCACAGTCGGAGAACTTGAACGTGCTGGCACTGGGTTTTTTGTGGTGCTAGAGACCAACTTGGTAACTGATGAGGAGGATGGAGATTTAACTGATGGCACAGATGTAATTGTTGCACTTGATGTTGTTGCAGGCCTACGAGTTGGAGTTGCTGACCTTGATGTAGGCTTCGATGCAGGTATACTTGGCCTAGCAGTTGGCGTTGACGATCTCACCATAGGTCTGGAAGTAGGTGTAGAAGATCTTGGTGGAACCGTTGGCTTGGCTGAAGCCAAACTGGCACGTGAAGTAGGTGTTGCCGACCTTGTAGGTCTAGACATGGCAGCTGATGTTGCTTTGGATGTTGTGGTTAACGACGGCTTTGAACCTGTACTTAATGTTGGTTTAGGTGCTGAGGTCATGGTAGATTTAGATGTTGCAGTTAAAGTGGGGCGCCCAGTTGGTGTAGAAGGCCTTGATCCCCCTGATGAGGAGGGTCTGCGAATTCCTCCACTCGAAGTGGTCAACCCAGTAGATGAAGTTTGCTGTCTAGATGGTAAGTTGCTCCTTACTGCATTCTCTGTCTGCGGATTTGCTAACTTCAACAAAGCAAACAAATTGCACAATAAAGTTACTGCCACATTCACAAGTACATACTCAGGACGTGTCAACTACATATTAAATTACAGTCATAATGATAGTTCTAATCTACGGAAGCCTTAAACAGGATGTACTGTTGACCTACATTGTCTTAACAGAATATTCAAGTGCTCTTTAAGAATATATTCAGCAAATCATATGATGACATCAATGTTGTACTAAAACACAATCAGGGAAGTTTACTTACTTTATTTATTTTTTATCCTTTTGGTTATGATAATCTCAACCTCCCCGATATACTGCATTGCCAATTTTCCATTAACGAAACCCCTATCAAGATCCCAGATAAAAAGACAAACAAACTACAATTTCAGCAGAAAATGGAATGGTTCTCATCCAAGGAGATCCAAATTTCATTTGGCATCCAATGCTTGAAAAATGAATTGAGCGTGAGTTTACACACTGCTTTTTACCGTATAGGAGTCTAAAGTGGCTTTGGTCAATCACAGGACATAAGTCAAAAACTCAATATTCTAACTCCTCAATTTAGGCCATATAATACTGTAGATTTCATATTACCAAAATCCTCAAAGATTGCAAAGTCTGCACACAAATACTTATAATCTTATTCTTCTTAAGCTCTTACCCTAGATTTGAGTGTTAAGGGACGAGCTTTAGGTGTTCCCAGCTGACTCATAACAGTTTTCTGAGATTCCATCTCCAATGAAGGAAAAAGGGGAGTACCAGGAGGTGTAAGAAGCCTGAAAACATTAGATAAATATAGAAATAAATAAATAAAAACGCTTATAAGCACCTTGTATTCAAATTAACAGAAAACCATCAATTTCATGTTCAGCTAATCATCTTAAAAAAAAATTGAAGTAGAAATCTCTCATCGTGAATACCTAAGAAAATACTACCATATACATATGATAGTATCCAATGTTCTAATTATAGTGCCTTGAAGGACAAACATTCCAGATCATTAGAACTCCATGACTATAAGCTTCTTGCATGCGACTTCTACTAGCCAGACTAATGTGTAAAGTGCAAGATACCACAATGGCCACAAGTCATAAAACAAGGACTTTAACCTCTCAACTGAATTAAAAAGACAAGGATATAGGAAAAGAAAATAATACATAATTCTGTTGATAAACATACAAGGGTAATGCTGTGTCCTGATCCACTAAAGTTGCCAGCAGCATAAAAATTTTAATTGACAAAGGAATTTACAGCAAAGAGTAAAAAGAATGGAAAGTGCAAAGTGCATAAGCAAACAACACTCACAGAGTCCTATCTTAAATGTGGGAGTGTGAAATAATTTTTGAGCATTAAATGTATCAGCTATAATCCGTAGTGAAAAGTTTCATCAGTGCAAGGCTCTAAACTCTCTCTCACTTATAGAGTTAATGTTAGGCATTAAACTCCCTTCAAAAGCTAGTGGTAAAACAATTACCAAGCACAATAACTCTAAATTACAATACCCAATAAGCTCAAGACCAACTAAAAAAAAAAATCAAATTCACCAATGTACCAATCATAATCATTTTTATCAGTGTCAGAATTCAGGAAATCATCGGTGGCTGTCTTTCGCACTGGTGCAGGCGTTGTAGATGCAATATTAAAAATAGGAGAACTACCAGATTTTGTGCCTGCAAGCAGAAAAGAATTAAAAACAAAATCAATAATCAAATTAAACGATGCTATAATTTGAAGAGAAAAGGACATATGATTAACAGAACAGTGATCCAGAAAAATAACCGCTAAAGCCCACGAACCTAATGCTAGTATTATATCCACTTTATACAATAATTCTACGACTACGCACTTGTTTAATTGGAGAAAGCCATCGGATTACGTCAACAAATGGCTCAATATTCAAATCAAATCTATCAAAAGAACCATGCACCACCCAACAACTACCACAAAGACGAAATTTCCATCAACTTCAGAACAAATTCCACATAAGCCTTAGAGTTTTTAATAGAAGAAAGAAAACAACATAATGTTAATCCAAGATCAACATCTCATACCAAGGGGAGCATCGAAATCGTCGGAGTTTGTTAAGTAGAAGAAGATTGTTCCGCTCCTTCTCGCGTTTTTGCATCTCGAAAAACAATGCCAGCTCCTCATCTTTCTCCTTCATCATCGACGTCTTTAGACTCCCCATTTGCAGCTGCTGCCTCTGCTTCAACCCTGTCTCTTCGGCCCTAAAACTCCGATTCATTTCGAGAAACCAAAAAGTTTGCACAACCACAAACCGTTTCCACAGCCACGCAAACCCTAAAACACTTAATTCATCACTGTTTTTTCACCTCAAAACCCTAGCTTTGTCGATTCACCACCTCAAAACATAAACATTTAATCCCTATCCTTCTCAACATTTTATCCAACAATCACAGATCCGATACTAAACCTCGAACGCTCTCAAAATTTCAGCCAAAAATCAGCTCAGACTCATCAAGCTTTTCGCATTCTCCAGAGAAAAAAAAATCCCTCGCTTATTTCGATAATGTCAAAAACTAGGATATCAAAACATGCTCTAGGATGAAATAAATAGCATTGGAAAACATATATTCAAAAAAAAATTTTGGAGCTAAAGGAAAGGAGGAGGAGGTTTTAGTTTATAGAGAGACAGAGAGAGAAGCTGAGCAAGGACTTTTGAGATCAGAAGAGTGGCAGCGAATGTTAATTGGAGGGGTAAAAGTGGGGAAATAACAATATAACGAGGGTTGATTTTGATATTTTCGGGGCGTGGGCTCCACTAGATACAAAGATTAGAGAGAGAGAGAGGGGAGAAGTCACGGGGGTGGGGTATTATTAATGCAACTAACAAAAACGAGTGTTTTGCTTGTTCATCTCCTCTCTCTTAAAAGTTACGTTATCAGATTTTCAGATTGTTATTTCTTGCTTTCTTTCCTGCGGGACGGATAATTGCGGATCCAAGCCCCCTTTTGTTTTATGTATTTGCGATCATGCTCCTTGAAACTTCCAGATTTCTTTTAATTACGTACTAGTAGTATGTTTTTTTATTGAGACGGTAACAACTAATTTAGTCTACTCTTAGGCCTACTTCTACCTAGCTTACAGGGGAGTTATGGATTTAGAAGAAATCAAAAATAGTAGCACATCGAAAGGAGTTAAGGTTTGAACCTTGACCTCCCAACCTATCAAAACTTAAAATTTTTTATGATGGCCAACAACCCTTTACGTACTAGTAGTATATTATATGTAGTTTTTTTGGCTTACAAACAGATTGGGCTAACAAAGCAATGGGACGAGTACGTAACATACTCAAGATCTGTTTGTTTCAGTGTAAAATATTTTTCAAAAAATCTTTTCCAAATTTTTCAGCATTTGAATGGAATTAGACCACTAAAAACTTTTCCTTTAGGAAAATAATTTACATCCTCTAGTGGAAAACAACTTACACAATTAGATCTTTTGAAGTTACTTTACTTACTTACCGTGAATTATGAATTTAACATCCCAAACTATCTATTTGTATCATCACTGAAGATCTACCCTTCTTCCAGCAACCCCATCACCAACTCCATCGACTCTACTCTAGGGCTCCTCGTTAATTATAGATTCGACTTCTCTCTCACGGATCACAAGTATTTGCAGATATGATAGAATTATACCTGAGGAGATTTGGTGAGGAGGAGGGGATGAGCAACAAAGAGATTGCTGAGTTTTGCTTCACTAGTTTAAATCTCCATAACTGCTCAAATCTTTAAATCAACTTAAATTTGACAGCTTGTGCTTGTGGGATCTTACTTTCTAGTTTGGGAAAGAATCAGTTTATGCCTTCATGAATGATAAACAGAGTAGAGTACTTGCAGACATTCTATCGAATTTATATGTTAAAAGTTGAACCAAACATCACACAAATCCTGAAAAATCAAAATTTTTTTTACAGAAAATGTCTTTCACTGAAAATATTTTCTCATGGAAAATATTCTACGTTGAAACAAACGGACCCTCAAATGTGTAAATTCTTAAAACGGAAAATGATTCCCCCTTTTTTGAATCATTAGCACAAGTGTCGACACGATAACTTTTTTATTCTATATCTACCCATACTCTATATTAAGGGGGAGGGGTAGGTCCAAATGGCCAAAGCGAACCACCACTGGACAAAAACGAGCGCCTTTTTACTATTGGTAAAATTTTCAAAAAAATCCTGAATATGAATACAAGTCAAGGGATTTAGTCATTCAACCTGCACCCCAGAAGAGTTTTAAGGCTCTCCCTAACTGCCAACGACTCTAAAAGTAGTTGGTTATCATTTAGGTTTATCTAATTGTGCTGATTATTATAGGTTACTTTTTGCTTTTCAATCTTTTCTTGAAGCAAAGGGTGGCATGTTTAAATTTGCCTGTGCTAGTATTCTTTTATTATTATTATTTCTGCAATCACATTCCGTAGGCTATTTCATGTGTAATGAATGCATCAATAATTATTTAATGTTGTAGTCCATCACGGGACAATTGTTCTTGAATTTCTGTATCATTCATCAGATGTTTTACTTTGTACCGCAGTTTATGTTACTTCCAATTACATAATACTAGTACCATGTAAGTTGGATTACAGTGGAACTTTGCTTGAAAACCTCTTCATTACATTCATTTTGACAGTTTGGCTTCCGTTGAGCTAAAAGCTGGCCTATTGGAATTTGGATGATATTCCATTTTTTGCCTCTTGGGTCGATCTAGATATGGCTTTATTTATTTTGTCTACTTCATCTAAACCTTTGGATTCTTTCTTTCGTTTTAATTCACCACTATAGTCTAAAAATCTCTCAGTGCTATTGATGAATGTCCTAAAAACCTCTCATCTAAAAACCATCTTAATCAGTTAAATTCGGTGATTAGCATTGTTAATGCATTGAACTGGGTCAATTTAAATTTTAATATGTTGTATATGAATTCTACAGAAATGAAATAGCAAGTATTAACTAATTTAATACATGGAGAGGGATGAGTTGAGTAGTATGGGGGGAGAGAGTGTAAGCAAGAGATCTCAGGTTCGAATCCTTCTGCTTATACAAAAAAAAAGAAAACTAATTTAATACAGGAATTCGTGAACACATTTAACAGTTTAAAACCAAATTGTGGTTGTGGTTTCTGGTGAACGCGTATAACAGTTTAAGCAAGGAGACAGAATTGATCACTTTCTCTTGCCTACACGAAGGTGTTTACGTTCTGATAAGAATAATGTGATGGGAACCGAAGGAACTTTTAAAGTTCGACCCACCAACGATAGGAGTATCTCGACGTTGACAGCTGCTGCAGCTCCAAAATGAGATTGAGAAAGAAAGGCAATGCATGGTGACTTTTTCCTAATTTCCGGAAGCACAAGTTGTCGAGAGATACAAAAGGCTCAATAATACCTACTACTTTAAAAGGCTTTAACGCGGAAGCTCAGCAACGCACTAAAACAGATTAATTTTTAAAAAAATTACTGTAACATTTTTTTAATAAAATTTACAGGAGATAAAAAAATTATTGAAAAATATATTGATGATATACATAAATACAAAAGAGCAAATAATTCACTATCTAAACACACCAATGCCTTCTAATACAATTAGATCAGTGCAGGTATGGTTGGAATTTTGATGCAATTCTATAGTATCATATTTTTATATTTTTATAATTTGATATACTATTATATAATTATTCATTGGACGTGGAAGTTTTATTCGCACATACCAATTTAATGTATACATATAACTCGAATTGTAAATATACAATACAAATTAAAAGATTATATATAACAACAATAGATAATTATATCAAATTCAAATGCACCTGCGATAATCCCTAATACAATAATTGCTTCTAATTTTGATGAGTATCTCCTTTGATTTGTGTTTACAAGTCCTATTATAGCGTAGAGTTGATATCACGTTGTTTAGATATGGTTAGAGCTTTTAACGAACGGAGGTATTCGAATTGTTTGAATTTGATTTTTTTTTTTTTTTTTATAAATGGCCCAAGTTCAAACACAATAATAGACTCGTTTAATAATCGAGACAAACACAAATTTATCTGCGAACTATTCGAATAGTTCATGAACACATATGTAATTATAAAAATAAATAAATACAAACATAAATACATTTAAAATTATTAAAGTATATTACATTTTACTAAACAAAGTAATTATACATAAATTTGTATTATTTACTTCTTTAAAATCAAGAAATACCATTAAACTTATTCTAAATAATATATATTACTTACTCCAAACTTAAATTTAGATCTCGAGCTCAAATTAAATCATCTCCAAACTTAGATTCGCTTTCGAACTCAAATTCGGCTTGTTTAATTTAACAAGTCTAGCTCAAACTTAGACTCGAATATTTGTACAAATAAACGAAATGAATCGAATTTGATCAATACTTACTGGTCATTTAATATACCCCTGCTCGTATAATACACAAACAAAACCTAAACATCTTATAAAAATGTGCATGTATAGAGTAGCCATACTTTCTAAATTGCCATAATTCCTCAAGAACCTAACTTAAATAAGCTGAGTGAACGCCGGTGATTTTGTTCATGTTCATTGGGGATGGGTTAATTTGGTTTGAAACACTTTAATAACAATTTAGGGTGTACTTTTTTTTTTTTTTTTAAAGTTGAGAATGCAAACTGAGAATCTTTGAAATCATTGAGGGTTCAAAGTAATTTGGGTCCATACTAAAAAAAAATGGTCACCTCAATTACAGTAGGAAAAAATATTTTGCTACAAATCAATTTTTTTTGGTCAAATGCTACAAATTAATTGGATTAGTGCAACTAAACATTATCGATACTGGTAAAACAGTGACAAGGCTGCCGATTGTCTCTCTTTCCCCATATAGCCCAAATCATCATTAATCGTTTTTTTTTTTCCGGGTGCCTGAAGATCGGTTATGGCAGAAAAGAAGAAGATGAAAAGCGAAGCTAGCAGCAGTAACAGTAATAGCAGCGATGGTCAAAATAGTAGCAGAGCAGAAAGCGTCGTCATGGATGTTGGCCGCCGTCGGAGCTCTTGCGGTTACTGCAGATCGGCCAGTCATACAAGTATTTCTCACGGTCAGTCTCTTAATCATGCTTAATTTTGATACTTATCCAGGTAATTTTGATGTTATCGCGCTCTCAATTTGGTTTTTTGTTATGGCAAAGTTTAAATTTTTGGGAGAATTGTTATTTTTCTGTCAGAATTATGTGTTCTGTGGAGGTTAATTCTGTTGAAACGATCAGAAGTTTGTGAGCAATTAGTTAAGATTATTTATTACTCCTTCCCCCTCCCTCCTCATAAAAAGCTGCAATTCTCGTCTTCTATCTTTTTTGTTTTGTTTTGTTTCTGATCGACATACCGGTGATAGTAAATTTTTCATCACTATGGCAATAGGCCGTCATTATGATTGCCAAAATGTAAACTACAGCTACTCGATCTTAGTCTGAATTTGATTATTTCCAAATGGTCATGCAACAATGACAAAAATATCACTTCTGCAATGAGACCGCTATTAGTCCATGCAATTCTTTTGATTTTTACTTTTTTCCATGCGAAACCTAAGGTAGTTACGGGGCGAGGATATTTGTACAAAAGATTATTTTGATAGATTTAAATTGTCATGCGATTATGACAAAGATATCACTTCTGCAATAAGCCAAGTACAATAGTCAATGCAGTTCTTTCTTTTTGTTTCCCCTTTATTTATTTATTCTTGTGTCTGTATAGAAAAAAATATATGTACGTCACCAACATTCTCTTCTTTGAAATATAATCCATTTGAATTACCTACTTTTGGAGCTCAATAGGAAATACTTGGAGAATGATAGAAAGTTAAATTAAATACCTGAAATTCAAATATTCGATTCTTGGAGCTCAACAGTTGATCTTTTATAGAGAAGGAATGATTAAGGATGTATTTCTCTTGGGATTATTGGACCACTAAAAGGGATATCAGAGAAAGAAGAGATTAATAATGTTATTCAATGTTACATGCTCATAATAATTGCAAACAAGTTCCACTTTGGAAATTAGTTTGATATGATTTTTTAATATCTTCTTCTGCCTTTGTTGAATATTATTATTTAAAAGGTTTTGGTGTCACCTTCTCTTTGAAAATCTTGTTGTTCTTAATTTGCAGGATTATGGGCTCTGAGTCTGACAGTTGATGACTATCAAGGTCTGTATCTCCTGTTTTTCTAACACAGTTGTTCTGGAGAACTTTAAATAGCAAATACTTGATCTTTCGTTGTTTAAAAAGTATAATAGGGCCTTTTTGCTTTGGTATTTTATCTTGGAGCCTTTTCTTGAATGTTACCAGTTTTAGTGAAATCTCTCTACATTGTAGCTCTTCTTGATAGAGGTTGGAGAAGGTCGGGCTGCTTTGTATACAAACCTGAGATGCAGAGGACATGCTGTCCGTCGTATACCATCCGTCTCAAAGCCAGTGAATTTGTTCCAACTAAAGAGCAACTTCGAGTATCAAAACGAATGCAAAGGTTTTCTTGTGTTGCAACTCCTTCTATCTCCTCATGTTTATTATTCGGTTTATCGTTGAATGTTCACCCAAGGCAAAGAAAAGTTTGGGCAAAGTTAACATAGATACACTTGCATCTATATACCATTGGGAAGCGTATAAGTGTCTATATCGTTTTCTTTCTCTGTTGGATGTGCTGTTTCGATTCATAAGTGCATATATTAGTGAATGTGAGTAATGACAACCTTGTATTTCTCCAGAGGTTTATATCCAACTATCTTGGTTGATATACATGCCAACTGTAGTATAATGCTACATTTTTCATGTCAGCTCCAGTTCATGGCTTGCCAGGAAAAGAATTTTGCACCGTTTGGAATCTATCTTTAAGTATTTGCTACTGTCTGTTTGTCCAATTAATAGAATGTACTTGCTATCATAACTCTGGTTCCTTCTTTTCCAATTGGTGCTTTCTTCTTTGAATCCGGGTTCTTTACAGTTTATGTGTTGGAATTCTGGAATCCTCAATGGCTCATTTGCTAGTCTTTCCAAAATTGTGATTCCAAAATGAGTGCAAAATTATACAGTGAAATATAAGTTATCTAGATACAATGAAAAGTTTCAGCGAAAGTAATTAAATACAAAAACGACTTTCTTCTAGGTTTCTAGATGGCACATTGGATGCTAGAAAACCAGAGAAAGTAATGAATGAATGGACTATTAGTGGGGGATCCTGCAGCTCTTCCCAAAATGAAATTGCAAACTGCGTGGCAATGGAGTCTTCATCAGGTGATCACGAAGAACAGAAGAAACCAAGGTGAACAGATTATACACTGCTTATCAAACCAGATAGATATTGCGGTTCAAGAATATCTTAAAAGCGCATTTTCCTGTGATCTTGAACTGCCAAAAGCTTCTGTCAAAGTAGTTTGCACCAGCTAAAAGAAAGTTACTTGTTGAAGGGTCAGAAGAATTATTATTCACCAGCAATGTATCATTCCAGATCTCTGCTGCTTTAAGACGAGCTAAGAAGGGCGTTGGACATGTACAATATTCAAAGTGCAGTACAGAGGAAAATGGTCAGTATCCTGAGATTTCTCCAAAATTGATTGCAGAAATTCTTGCAAGGCACCTAAAGGAGTGCTAGAATCCTGTGGTTTGTCAATTAGAGCTTGCAATGGGCACATTAATTTCTATTCTACTGGAGACCAAAAATATGTACAATGATATCGTTAAAAGTGGGACAATGTGGAAGCAGCTACCTGCAGAAAGTGGTAGGAAACATAGCTGCATGAATAAAATCTTTGTAACTTCTCAAGGCAAAAGAAGGCAGCTTGAGATTCGTTTGAGAAGTTCCAGCTATGATCCTGAAGAATATTCCTTGTACAGGAAGTACCAACTTAGAGTGCATAATGATACTCCCCGATCAGGTCTCTGAAATCTCATACAGGAGCTTTTCTGGTTGATACTCCCTTAATATTTGTTCCTCCTACTGGAGATGGTACAGTTCCCCCTTGTGGCTTTTGGTTCTTTCCATCAGCAGTACCTGATCGACGGTCAGCTAGTTGCAGTGGTGTAATAGATATTCTTCCTAAATGTTTGTCTAGTAAATATTTATTCTGGGACCCAGACCTTGCCTTCTTATCACTAGGTAAGTATTCAGCCCTGGAAGAAATAAGATGGGTTGAAAGAGAATCAAGTACATTGTCCCAGTCTACAATACTATTATCTTGGTTATTACATTCACTCGTGCAACAAGATGAGATACAAAGCAGCTTATCGACCCTCTGAACTCCTTTGCCCTCTTCGCTATCAGTAAGTTATTCTTCTTCCTTGTGAAAATGGGACAACTAGTGAAATATCATAATCAATTAATCTCATAGTTTGGAGCACCATAGCATGGTTGTTTTCCATTCTTTTTGGGTGTTATATCATACTTTCAGCCACATAAGATGAAACCTATTAATTGTTACCAATATAAGTTTGTTCTATGCACTATGATTTCTATTGCTGTTAGGAATTTGCTTTTGTCCTCGTGAAGGCTACGGTTTTGGGATGAGTTACATCCAATTCTTTTACTTTAAAGGCATATTTTGGAGAGGTGGATGTGCCACATTAGTGGCATCAGTTGCACTCCTTTTTTTCTTTTCTTTTTTTTGGTGGACCATTCTTGTACATTTCAGTTGAATGACCTGAAAGATGTATTCCAAGGCTAGCTTGGGATGGTCAAATCCACATGGTCGCCCTTGGGAATCCCTGTGTGTGCAATATTAGTTAGAAAGCTTTATGTTAAATTTAAACCATTTAACATTTGTGTCAGACAGGTCGATGTGAGGTTTTGGGAGATTAATTATGGCCTGAATATCTTCATTTCTCGTCTAAATAATCATGAAGGTTTAATTAAAACGAATATTTTTTTCCCAGTCTATGAAGCCCAATTTTTCCTTAATGTAACGCAGATATTTATTCTTCCACATACTCACTAATAATTGCAATGGATTTTACTTTGTCAGCAAGTCACAGTCTTTGGAACCCACCTGGTCTTCAAGCTTTTAAGTTATTTCTAACTGGCATTATTTTCTGTAGGTGGATTCCATTTGATGTTGCGAAGCCCCTGCTTGACGGGAAAAGATATGTTGTTTTATCTGATTTTGCCTCATTAACAAAGGGGGAGCCGTTGCCACCTACCACTCTTCAAAACCATACGGAAGATCTCCATGGTGATCTCTTCAGTGAATGCAAAGATGATGCATTTATTCATGAGGACGTGGAAATGATTGAACTTGATTCTGAAGATTCTGATGTTGACTCAGAGCCAGAAACTAGTTCTTTCACCACCTGCAGCAGCTGAAGATGGAGATGTTGGTAATATCTTGATTGGTATGAAGTCATTGCGGTTACGATTTAAGGTATTTACACGACATTTAAGGTATATTTTAATTGTCAGTATCCTTTATCGTTAGAGAAGACATTTCTTTTCAGTTGGTATCTTCCATGTTACTTAATCTAGTAAGACAGTTATGGAAATATTAGCTTTTCCTTTCTAAATAATCTAGATTTAAAAAGCCAAAAAAACAGAGGAGTGCCAGTCTATAAATGGTACTTCTGTTTTCCATGTTAACACATTATCCTGTTTGTAAAGTTTACATCTAGTTGCTGCTGACAACTCCTTGAATTCAGCAACCCTGGACACATTACACATACCTATGCTTGAATGCTTCAATCTTAGTTATTACCTAACTTATACTGTTTTTCAATCACCCTGGAATGTCTTACTGTAGATCGCTAAGAAATAAAGTAGATCAAATTTCCCCACTTTGTACTGCAGTGTAATTTAATCTAAATCTTATTGCGCTTGAAGGGACCTGTGTCAAGCTGTTGGTTCCAGCGAAAGGAGGTACATGGGAAACCCAATTGCAGAGATACATGAGAGCTGTTGGTGCCGAACTCTCTGAGCGCATGGTGTATTCAGCCTGATCTGCCATTGACCAGAATGCAAGAAATAGACGAGTGATTAAAAGGAAACTCCGGACAGATGGAAATGAAACTTGCTGTCTGCGTGGAATTTTAGAGTAACCGATTGCTGATCAACTTGTGGAGTCTTGAGAAACAAAAGAAGAAAAATTGGTGCTTATTGATTTTGGGTGAACTGATTTTGAGTGGTTCACTTCTAGCAAGGTGTTCACCTTAAGTCTCAAATCGCCTGTAATATGCTTCAAAGATGTAATCTTGACCGACCTTCATGTTTTAAGTTAAATGTATGTCTTAATTGCAAGACAATAACCGAACACTTGCAAATTCGAGACTAGCTATGGTGATCATTTTCAGTTTCAAACAGGGATGATACTCTTTGTGTTCTACTTTTCATGTGGTCATGCATGACTCTCTTTTCTACAGTTTCTTTTGTAGGTGTTCTAGAATATTTATGAAAGAGGAAAGACGAAGGATTATTGATCGATTTGACTTTCGAGCTGCATGATATGCCAAACGCGGGTTGTTAATTAATGTTATTGGTGTTTACTGTATTTGGTATGCTAAGCAAGCAAGAATATCAACCTTCCCTTTCGTCGTGATGATAAACCTTCTTATCCATTTCCTAAAGAAAGTCTTTTTGGGCCAAATCTCTTTTAACTCTCGCACGCAAATAAAAAAATCTGTGACCAAGAAAATCATCATCCCAGAAGCGGTTTAGGACAATAGCTTCCCCAATATTATGCTTTGTTTTTCCTTTCTCTCTCTCTTTTTTTGGGAGGTTGATGTATGTATGGTTGTGCACTATCTGTCATCCACAATATAACCAGTGCAGGTACGCCGACAAAAACCTTTTAATTTTCTCTCCAATTTATAAAACCTCAGTCGATAAAATATGCCTTGGACCAGGACCAAGAAAGAAGTAGATGGTAACATATCGACAGCAAGTCCGTGGAATGCAATTTTCCACTTCCGTTAAGCAACTGGTAACCGCGGCTCGTAATCTTGGAATCTCTCGACTCCAGTACCGAAGGCAAGGCAAGACATTCCCGTGGTTGCCAAGTGCTGACGTTGATCAAAATACAGGCAAATGTGAAGCCAAAACAAATGAGCATTCACCAACCATGTTTTGATGATCAGATGCATCTCTAGTTATAACCAAAAGAGCTTTAGAACTTTGTGATCAATGGCCATAAGTTCCATGTTCGCTCAAACAATATGAACATTGTCCAGCAGATTTACATACATGATCCCTTTCAGCAAGCTGAGGAATCCAGGGCACGGGGATTTACCAATTTAAGAATCCAATAGTCCAATGAAAAGCAATAACAGTAGCAAGAATGTACAGTTGGAAATGGAAATTGGCTTTCAATCATAATCAAACATCATCGGCGTCACTTCCTCCTACATATGCTTCATGGCTCGTCCAATAGTTGCTCCCATCGGGGCCTGAAATCTTAAACCTGCTCATCATTCAGGAGAAGCAAGTCAGGATTCATGCGGTGCATTCAAAAGATATCCAAAACCTTTTAATCTAGCATTCACTGACCGTTCAAGTACAGATTTCCCTTCCTTGTACTTCTGACTCTTTTCATGGGCAGTTTCCTGGAAGCAACCATTTGAAGCAATTAGTACCCTAAAGAAGAACATGTACCACAAATTTTAACATAACATGCCTCTGGATCTTACATATTTCCATCCAACAATGGACCCGCAACGGACACAGAAAATGTCAGCAACAGTGTGCAGTCCAGTCATCATCATTCTTTCTTCTTTCTCTCCAGCAGTTACATTTGCTCTGATAAAATCAGCAAAGGACAAGGAATCACTCAAGTGAAATGAACATAAGATAATTTTCAGTAAAATTTTAACTCTGAAGCCGGATATGTGGTAACTGAAAAGATATGACACCGCAAACTGTATGTGGCAACAAAGCCAGCTGCGCTTTAATCTTAATCCACTCAAAAGCGTTGGCGTAGAGATTCCTAATCGAGCTCCTTTGGCTTTTTGATCAGGTCTATTACATCTAAATGTGTAGCTCATCAACTAATTTTTTCAGGCAATGGCTGGTGGTGGTCAGTTACAAATCATGCTTCAATCCTAAAGCGAATTAGAAGCCTACCACATGATCTCTTCATAAGTTGTTAAACAAAAAATAGTTTCATTGGAAACTACAGGGCATCCCTAAGAATTTGATGCACGAAAACTAGCAATAAACAAGCTATTACAGGCAAGCATGAACGTCAACAAAAGGCAAAACTCAAGCATGAAACTTTTGCATGGCTAAGAAACTTAAGAATGCAATTCATTTCTTGGTAGCCATTATGTAAATCATCAGATGACTCCATTAAGTGTAAAGGTAATACATCTGTAATGCACTTGAATCCGTGAAATTTCTAGTTGAGTTGTGATATTGGGTGCACAATATCCAGAAAACTTACAACCTTATTGAAGAGATAAGCCTTCCCATGCCTGCAGTGGAAAGACTGAAGGAAAGAAACAGAGGGAAACCACTAAGTCAGTTTTGTGCATGACCAAAACTCCCAGAAATTCGAATAGTCAAATTCTAAAGAACTGTAACCTCAAGTCCTTAGAACAATGAAGAATGCATTCATAATTGCACCTAATTTGATTTTGCAAAGTTCCTGCACATGGTTGCTTATTTTCCATGGGTGTAAAGCAGTAAAGCCTCATGTTTCAAATCA
Source organism: Coffea humblotiana (assembly GCA_023065735.1). Classification (NCBI taxonomy): domain Eukaryota; kingdom Viridiplantae; phylum Streptophyta; class Magnoliopsida; order Gentianales; family Rubiaceae; genus Coffea; species Coffea humblotiana. The sequence continues at coordinate 4,935,224 of CM041209.1, read as the reverse complement.
AGTTAACCAAAGAGTTGCATACGTGAACCCCATTAATCAGCTAGAAGTATGCATTTGAATATTGTAACCTAACTGATGCATAAATACTATTTTCATGACAGGACAAATAACAAGTGAAACTGGTTACTAGGTCCTTGATGGCCAAGCAGAATCACGCGACACAAAGCTCACAAAATACAAAATGCATTCAACGATCAAGGTACTGCGTTTCGGTCTATTTTGAAACCAGTACAGCGAATGCCCCATTTTCACCATTGACCATGAGAGGCAATGAATCTATGTAGTGTCAACCCTTCAAATCACAACCTTATAGAGAATTGAAGGAAATGCCAAATTCTCGAAAATCAATCAACATAAAGCACCAGAGAGAGCACCACTTTGTAGTTGATGCTTTGACTTAGTCCCAAATGAGAAAAGTATTAGCCCTTCTCCTCCCTTCCAGTTTCCACTGAAGAAGCAGAATTCTAATAAAAAATGTCCGCTTACCAAACAACTCCATCAGAATTGCACAAACTTGAAGTCAAAGAATCCCATCACAAACAATATAATGATAATTCCAGCCAAGAAGCACAATCTCAATTACAAAAATACACATACGGAACAACAAAGGAAAGAATTGACAAATCAGAAAGCAGACAGTAAATCAAATCAGATACAATGAGAAAGTATCGATCTTTTATACGAATAGACTAACAACAATAGATGGAAATGAAGGAAAAACCTTGGAAACGATGTCTTCCCAAAGGGCAAGATGGGTACCACAGTGCTTGCAGCAATAGATCTTCCCTTCAAGACTCACCACAAACAGCCTTCCCATCTTTCTCTCTCTCACACTACTTCACGCAATTGCCTTGGCTGTCTTGTTTTCTTTCGCTCCGTACTGCTTGCTAGTTTCTTGTGTACAATAAAAACAGGGAAAAGGGAAAGAATTCAGAACTGGGCTATTCAAGGAAGTATAAAAAATGGGAGTAAAAGAATAGTTTTATGGAGGGGGTGGCGATGGGATAATGCAGTGAAGTGAAGAAAAGAATAAAAATTGACGCAAAAGGAGAGAGAGGGACAGAGACAAAGGGTAATAAAGAATGTAATACTAGTAATAGTCTAAAAAGCAAAACTCTAACCTCTGAAAGAAGAAGAAATGAAGGTGCAAGCATGAAGCAACTAAGCAAGGAAGACGCAAAAGAAAGACCAAATGGTTAGGAAGGCAAAAAACCAAGAAAGAAATTGTAGAAAAGGTGGGTGGGTTTCTTGCGGTTTATGTGGACAAGTCTCCAACGCGCACTGCCAATTCTTGCCAACACGTGTTTGTGGCTTTGTGTAGTGTAAACCCAACCCATTCGCCAGATTTCCCTCTGGGTCTGGGGAGGTTTCGGCATTTTAGCCACCAGCAAGGAGCAAACTACAGAGTCCATCAACCCATACATTTGCCCCTTGCAGAATAATTATCTCGTCAGACCCCCTCGCTCTCTCTGTTCATACCATGCCGAGTATTATTAACCATGGGAAATCCCCAAGTTCTTCCGCAAAAACAAAATTAAAAAGAAAAGAATTTTTTTTTTGAGACAGAACAAGAAAAGAATTCAAGAAAATAATTACTCAAGCATTGACGTTAATGAGTACTTGTTAATGCTCTACTAGTATAATCCAACAGGGAAGAAAAGAGAGAACCATCAGTAACTATAAGAGTTTTTTTAGAAACGTTTTTCAGTTATGTTTCGGATGAAAAAAAGATTGAGACCTCCTCATACGTATAAATTCTTTCATTTTAGAGTTGATTCAGAGTTAAAATCCTGCTGTCAATTTTAGAGTTCCAATGGCATACTTCACCGTTGAGGTTGAAGATAGTAGTAGAGAGGTGGAAGCGTTAAAAACCAAAAAAAAAAATCCCTTCTACATACTGCACAAGGAAGGATAATAATTAAGTATATAGTCAACAATTATTAATCAGGGAAAGGAAAGACTTATGATGCATTTGATAAAATTGAAATTTAAAAACTGAAATTCGAAATCTGTAGTTTGAATTCATTAATTTATTGAATTATTAAATATTAAATCTGATACATTTGAGTGTAAATCACATTTAGTGATAAGTGAATAATTTATCACTTTATTTTAGAGGTAAATTTTATTTAGAAAATTTATGTCATTTAATTAATTCAGATATTCCATTTTTTGTTATCAAACACATTTGAATATATTAATATCTGAATCCATTAAAATTAGGGTCGTGTTTGATAATCCAATTCACCATTTTAATTTAATGAATTCAGATCTTAATATATTCAGGTTGTTTGATAACAAAAAATTGAACATTTGAATTAATTAAATAGTACTGAATTTCTTAGATAAAACTTGCTGCAAAAATTAAGTGATAAACTATTCATTTATCATTGAATGTGATATATATTTAAATGTATTAGATTTAATATTTAATAATTCAATAATTTAATTGATTCAGATTTCAGATTTCAGATTTCAGACTTCAGTTTTATCAAACGCAACCTAAATGTTGAACTATATTATCAAACGGGGCCTTAGACTAAGTTTTTTCTTTCACGAATATTACAACACTTAAAGAACTCATACAATTGATCAAGGCGGTGATCTTTTTTTTTTTCTTAGGTCTACTGATGGAAAATCACAACAGCAAGAAATTTTACAAACAAACTGACAATCTCAAAATTACATATGGTGTTTGCACCACTAATATGGTGTAAATATATTATTTGTCCTTCATAAATACATTAGTGTGTAAACATATTACACCACTAAAATTATTTATTTTTCATAAACATCATATTACAGTTTTTTTTGTTTCTTTAAAGTTCAATAACTGTTAGTTGAGTAATACACAAAATTTAACAAATTCAAAAATTAAAATGCATGAAAATGAGATTTATTTAATGAATTTTCTACTGTATTTTTATTTTCTATTATTTTTTTGAAATTATTGTATTTATTTTTTACTTAGTTAATAGCTATTAGATCTTAACAAAATAAAAAAGAACTAAAATATGATATTTATAAAAAAAAGTAATTTAATAAAAAGTGAGACAGAAGATCGTTGCGCCGTAAAAATATCCATCCTAATTTATTTATTAAGATTTACTCTTTATTTATTATTTATTATTGGCTTCTTCAATGTGGGGTTGGGGAGGAGAATTGCCTGCCTGGTGGTCCGCAATCACCTAATAAACCGTTCCCGGAATTGAAGAGCAACTTAGGGGCCGTTAGTTGGTTCAAGTCAATAGAAAGTGAATGCCAATCAGGCAGCCAACCTTCTTGTTGCCGAAAAAAAAACAAAAAAAAAAAATCACACATACATTTTACTATGACCTGACTTAGTCCACCACCACCGCCAACGTTACGGAGCTTTCCTGTCTCTAAAATCTACATGATATGTCGAATTCAGAAGTTTCTCTTCTACCAAATTAGCAGTAATTAGTATTAATTACCAACTTCAAGTACTCGATGAATTGAGGAATCTATCAATCGCGACTGCGACTGAAAGGCCTCTAATCTAATGCGTGACCTCAGGCTCTCATCTCATGGGCCTCGCATATCAAATTTAAAAAACAATTTTTGTGGGATCATGGGATTTGTTGGTCTTAGGGTGGACCGCCCCTGTAACTCATCAGTGCGGTGCGACGCGATGCTGTACAGTGTACTGCGTACATAATAAAATATTTGTGAAAAAGCTCTTTTCTTATTCTTTTTGGGGATACATCAATGATGCCACGTAGTAATTTACAAACAGAAATCGTATTCTTTGTAGATTATATTGTAGATTATTTGTAAATTCTTTGGTTTGGTGGCCAACACCAATGTATTAAAGATTGGTGGAGTGGTCTCCCGTCAATTTGTTACAATTAAATGTGGTCTTATTTAAAAAATTCAGGCGGGTACGTAGTACATCCGTCTGATTCAGTGGTGGTTCAGTCCCCTTCGAATTATCTTAGAACCTCTTCAGGCTATTTTCCCTCTCCATAGTGTAGGAAGCTATCGTATAGACAAATATATATATATATATATATATATATATATATTGGTGAGGCGGAGGCCTCGAGGTTCGAATGTTAGAATGTGATTTTTTTTTTTTTGGTTTGATAAGAAAATCACAACCGTTATTCGAGAGTGTGCATTGGATAAATTTCGTCCCATACAATAACCTGCCAACAATACGAAAGAGGAAGACACATTAGACAAATTTCCTGTGACAGATAGATAACAGATGTTATGCTTATTCTTCTTCAATTCACTCGCAAGATTGGACTTGTTTCCCCGTTGGCCCGTAATTAATTGTACCAAATGTAACAAGACAATGGAAACAAACAGGAGCAGCAGCATTGTATGTACAGCAAGTAAAATAGTACACGCTTAGAAAACCTCGTATGTGATATGATGTAAGCGATAAAGCTCATTTATGTACGAGAAAATGACCCGACCAAATAAAATGTCAATGTTTACCGTATAAAAATGCAATAGAATGATAATAATAATAATCCCAGAGTACAAACCATAACGATGATACATAGGATAACACAGCTAACCAAGAAAATAGGTTCCAATTTCACATTCTCGAAGTGTGTCCTTTCATCCATGGTGATGAATGTACTTTAAAACTTGCAATAATGCAACATCCCTCTTTAGCGGCACCTTTTCCGCAGAGGTAAACCAGTCTACTTGCCAACAGTAACACGACGCCAAGCCACAATCAATCATGCATGACGATTCATGATCAGTGGGGTACTGCTAGTACAGCAAAGCTGAAGATGCAAGCTAGTTATCCAACTCGTCCGTTTCCATTATCATTTAGCACAAGGGTTGACAAAAGAGCTACGATTTTTGCAAAAGGGATGACTATATATTGCATTTGGGGAAGGATAGCACCCATCGAATTAATCTTCAGCCTTTACAAGCAATAATGCAAATGCCTTTTATCGTAATGGACCACAAGGCCTCCCTGTGGCTGTGGGTAGCTTGTTCTTTGTGGATGGATTGATGAGGTAAGCAAACCGACAATTGGATATCGTAGCTGCTTATGGTGAGGTTCTTCTTAGTCATTTAGAATTTACCCGGATGTAAGGTGTAGTCAAGATTATCTATTTAACAAGATCATCTGGAGATTGAGTCGTCAAGGTTAGGCAAGGGCATTTGTGGCTTGACAAAAAGAATTCATTTCGGGCTGCCTTTTGTTTTTTGGGTCCTAAACTTCATTTCTTTGGCATCAAGATCCCTGTTTTATCAGTTAAAACTGCATCTGCACAATACATTAAGCTTAAGGTTGGTCAAACGCATTGTTCCAATCAAATCTTTCGGCTAATACATGAAAATGGAAACTACCCCAAGCCCACATATTCTCTCGTCAGTCCACTTTGAGCCATAATACTTTGAATTCTGGGTTGATGACAAATTTTGTGCGTCAGTTTTCAGAAACGCAAAATAAAAAAAAAAGGTCCAATAATGAGTTTATTGACATGTGTAGCTGATCTGCCCAACTTAGCCCTTCTCATCTTTACTGGTTGAGAAACTTTATATAGCTGGTCAAAGTTTCTGGGTCTTAAGAAAATTTATGGTAAATCTGGTATACAAGCCTACTTATGACTCCCGTGTAATGATACAAGGCCAGAATGTCATTTATTAAAAAAAAACTTTAATGTAACTACAGTATATGCCTCCACTGGTAGTCCGGCTAGTGTCGTAGCGTGATAGTTATTAATAGGTCATGTGATTGACCCCCATGTGCTACTTCTCTTTTTGTATTCTTGAGACAAGATTTTATGCAATTAAAGGGGACTAGTCTGATCAAAAGTTGAGACACTCCAAATGGAAAAAAAAAAAATATACAGTATATGTCACATGAACTATAGTCCATACTCCATGCATAGGTTTTAATTAGCCAAGTATTTTTCTCTATATTTAAATGAAGACCATCCTTGCCTCATGGACAACTCAACCAATCCGATCACCTCGATCTGCCAACTTTTTACAACTTTTACGATTAAGCCCGATATTTTCAACCAGCCCAAATTCTTGCAGTTTAGAACGTTAAAAAAGTATGGAGGCCCGACAAACTCTGACTTAGATCCAGACTGACATTTGCAGTGACATAAGTTGGAAAACGCTTAGACCGAAGATATGGCCCAAATAACGCACAGGGCTAAGTAAATTTTCTCGCCTTTGGTTTTATTTTTATTTTTTTATGAGCGTGAGGTCTCAAGTCCTAAATTTCTCACTTACACTCCCTTCTTTAATCTCTCTTTCTTTTCTAATAACTCCTAAAGCAGTTTCCTTTGAAACATAAATTTTTCTAACCCCTTTTCATAAGAGTGCGTTCAAACATTTTATTATTATTATTATGCTAGCTTGCTGAATGACTGCAGCACTTTGATCATCTTCCAATTATTAAAAAAAAAAAAAGAGGAAAACGCCACTAACAATATACTTTGTTCAGTATATCTGAAGATTGCGCAATGATGCATGCAACTCCCACACCACGGTGTACAACTTGGCCGATGATTGCTTTTCAATAGATAATCATCAATCATTAGAACTAATACAAAGGCCTAAAGAAAGGGCGATGATAATTAAAGCCAGTTCCTAAAATTAACAAAGATTTGTTTCTCGTCATCCTCACGTGATAACATAATGATAACATGCAATCAGACGATATTGCAAGCTAATTGCAACTTCAGGAAACTAATCTATCTGTTTCATATTCTGGTCTGTGCTCTGCAGCTTTATGTCGTTTATGGTATCAACGAAACACACCGCTGTCTGCTTAATTATGTTCAATTCATTTACGTATCAAATAGGCTAAACTTCCTCAAGATAACGCGAAATTTTGTTACATTTGGAATCGGTTTCATATACATCAATCTTGAAATTTAGTCGGTGAGAAGATTCTATCCTAACTTAAACCCCATTGTATCGAACTCAATCAAAAGAAATGCGAAACAACGATCTTGAATTGAAGACTTGGCAATTTAATTATCGTCGCTGATGCAAGGAGATCGATGAAAATTTCCATTTACACCGAGCCAAAAACAAAAGGAAAAAAATGAAAGTATATATAAAGTTGCTGGAGAGACTTATAAGGAGACAGAAGAATCCAGTGACAGATACATCAGGGGTGAAAGCAAACGTGAAAGGGCCAAAAGAAAAATCAAAGAAACAGAGGAATGATCGATCATCGATTGCCAGTTTGGACAAATGATAATATGGAATGACCACAAAGACAATGGTCGACACTTTGACAACCATGGAAAGTTGATTCACATCACACCGACCTGGCAATTAATACATAAACATTAATTTCATGGTTACAGAAAAATACGTCTCCATACACAGCATATAGGTGGGGTGGTATGTTGGATCGTGAGCTGCATTATCACTGCTGCGTGAGCTATAATGATCATTAGTTAGTGACTGATGTTAATCTTTCTTCACATTAGAAAAAGCAGCAAAAAGCAAAACCACTTTTCAAGATTCCCATCACTAATATCATCAGTATTCTATAAGAATATCTATAGCACGATTTGGAAAGGTAATTAGTCCAGCTTGGTATAAATCTGAAGAAGAAAAGAGATAGGCTGGCTAATAATAATAGTAGTAACAAATGTGAAAGAACGGAGATCAATAGCATGATATATACAGGTACTTGAAGAGGAAAGGGTCAATTTGATAGTCGAAAATTTAATCATAAGCTCACGCGTATTATGTCTGGAATCTGTCGCCCGAAAGCTAGGAAAGCGATGGTCACATGGTCGCTATGGAGTACAAGTGCCATCATCATCGTTTTATAGAAGCAGTGGTAGTAAACTTAGAAAGAGAAAAGAAAAGTTCGGCATCCCCCACAAAGCTGTGGCCTGCTTTCGCTAGAATGAAAACGCACAAGTACTAGTAGTTCATGATTACAACTTAATGGGCTAATCATGATTTAACGTGTAATAAACATATCTTAGTGAGTAATTTGACGTACAGTTCCATTTCCATAGTGAAAGAATTCCAAATCCTCCAACATTAATCATTTCCATTGTCAGTTCCAACAACTTTTAGGAGTCAATTCATTCATTGTTGTGAATCTTCTGGTGCCCTCGATGATGTCGGTTTTCTGTCGCCAGTGATTCGCGCAGATGTGCTTCCCTGCTTCAATTACGTTCAATTACCTTGGATGATTTCTTTTTTTACTCTTCTTTTTTTTTTATTTATATATTTTTCTGGAGTGTCCTTGTTTTTCATTTGCGAGTTTGATTAACTTTTGGGAGTTGAGGAGAATGAGAGAAATTGCTTCACCAGTGTTATTGGGCCAGCCACTGATCGAATAAGGCGTTCTCAAGCAGTTATACAATAAGCCGTGCAATATTTGGATCAAACTAAAAAAAAATGGAGTTTTTAGAGACATGAGCAACTTAATTAGGTGGTACCTTTTGTAGAAATAAAATATTGCAATACTTCTTTTTTTCTTTTTTGAAATATGATGTATATCAAAATAAAAATATAGTTGAAAAATATATTAAGAGAATATTTCTAAAACAAAGTCAGAAAAGTTTTCCCCAAAAGCATCGGCCAAAAAGTTAGGAATGCAAAACTTTTTTCCCTTTTTTGTGAAATTTGAAGGTTGCGTGATTTGGAGATATGCCGCCCCGTGATTCCGTTATTGTGACATAGCTAAGGCACTTAATAATTTATGAAAGTGATATTGTACGATTTTCTGGTCATCCGTTATTTCAGAGTGCCTTTATGTAGGGTTTGAGTTTGATAGCAGGATAATTATCAGACGGGCCCTTAAAAATTATAGAATTTCTGTCAAGGACATTTTCACCACCACGTCAAATAGAGTAAAACATGCCGTGGTCTTTTTTGATCAAATAAATTTACAACTCAAAGTTTAAATTGAAGTCACATTTAAAAGTTCACTGCCACTGCTAAGATTTGCTGTTACAGTTAGTACCATTAAGAATGACAGACACTACTGCTCATTTGCATGTCGTCTCTGCATTTATATTGTTTTTTTTTTTTTGGGATAAGAAAAAGAAGTAATATTAAGTTAACAAGAGTTGTCAAATACAGCCATCCTAGGAATTGCGAGACCCATTCAATCATCTGAATACACAGAACCAAATTGTTTGAGGGATGGAATTATTATAGACAACAAAATCAAGAGACTAAACAGCTCCCTCCTTGGCCAAAATGTCAGTACAACGTACCATTGGCTTCATGAAATGCATGTTGCATATTCACCTGCTGAAATTCTCCTATTAGTGCCCTGCAATCGTGAATAATAGGAAATAGAACATGGGTATTAGAACAACAAATAGTTTAAGGAGATTAAGAATGACAAGGAACATTGTTGTCCAAAGCTAAGCGTAATCCATCGCGAATTGCCATGCTTCAGCACTTGAATTGGTTGCAAATCCTAAATTCCTGCTGAACCTTGCTATCCATTTCCCTCTGTGGTCTCTCAAGATATGTCGAGGTTGTTAAAAACAGCAGCGTCAATAATTAGTTTGGCAAAAAAAAATTTTTGGTGGGGGGGGGGGGGGGTGGGGCTCAGCTTATTAACAACTCTATTTTTAAAGATCTTGGTGACCTTGAAAGATCAACAAAGAAGAATTCAGATGCAGCAGCAATGCAAAAGTAGTTTGATGTGGTTCGAATAGAGCCTTGTTTCTATCATACCATAAATCATGATCACCAACATGCCGAAGGAAAAAGCGTAGTTCAGGGCAAGTCCTTCGTGCATATTATCAAACAGCCAAGAATGTTCCTGTGAACTGATTAAGACATGTTACCAATCTCTCAGTGGCGGCAATTTGCTACCGTATATGACTTGCGGAATGCTACAAGCATCTGCATGGGATACGTTTGTGATTTCTTGTTTTTTTTGCTCCTGTATTTGGTATAGTGAAGTCTTTTCAGTGATCCACCAATCATTCACGTAAAGCTTCCATGTTGGTCCCAGCTTGGTTTCGTGCAAAATTTTCCTCTTAACATTCCCATGCCAAGTCCCAAGCTTGAAATCTACAGCACGGACATTAACCTTAACCAAGAAAAGAACTAGTTAACTGTAGCACTTAAATGGAGGGAGACTGTGATTCTCAGGAAAGAAAAGGTGAAGAAGAAATAGATGGACAGTGCAATATACATGGAACTAGAAGAAATAATGCAGAATGAAATTAATTGTCGGGGGGCACGATCAATAATTCAGCCAGAAACCCTATACAAAAAGCAAGAAATGACAAAACCCAAACCGACAAGGAGATAAACCAATTTTAGGAGGCATCCCATGCCCCGGGCCAATAAATGGCCCCAATACCAATATGACCACGAAAGCAGATGGGGTCCGTTGGAACTTGGAAGCATAGAGTTAGAACAAAGTTAGAAACACATTTCCGTAAATAGTAAACGTAACATCAGGAGATGGGATCTAGCTCCGTCTCTAAAAAGTAAAAAGAAGTTCAAACTACCGCAACCTCCAAGTCCCAATTATTCAGACATTCAAAACTGTAAAATTCAAGGGCAGCTCTGAACTCTGATAATTTTACTATTTGAGTCGTCATTCCCGCGATCGACTTACAACTTTCTCTAGCTCGCCGCCAAAAGTCCACACATCCACAGTAATGGCCAAATTGACCACTGGCACCACAAAAGAAGAAAAAAGAAAAAGGGGTTAACGTTGCATGTGATCCTCCCTCTGCCGATGCCGCTTCCCATCCACCAGCAGCAGGAGTAGTAAATTGTACTCTTTGCCATGCTCGTTACCAACAAAATTTTCTCCTTCATTTCTCTTCCCCGCCTAGATCTTTCTTCTTCTTTTCTTCGTTCATTGGTTTTTGGGTTAATTACATGCATCGCCCAGGCCCTAAGTCTTTGCATAATTGAAAGAACCTTTTTTTTTGGGGGGGTTTGGGGAGAGGGGGGGGGCAGTCATGTCCAGAATTCTAATGGCTCTACCCTGTGACTTCTTCTATTTAAGTTTCAGCTTGTTTACGCATCTTCATAATTAAAGCAGCAGATTTTTTTTTTCCTGCCATCTCCATGTTTCTCTCCCGGTCGACATTCCTTTGGCTTTCGAGTTTGGAGATGTATGAGACTGGCTAGATTCGACGGACTTCCGTTAAGCGTAGAGGAGAGGAATCGAGGATCTATGCAGCTCAAAAGCTAGATAACCCAACCTAGGCAGCTAATTTTAGCGCCAATGTGCGGACAAGAAATGTTCATTTTATTAAATTGGAGTCAATATTTAAAACGAAAGGCAAATTAAATGTAAAAGGATAGCATTACATTACTCTGAAATTTGAATTGATTACAAAATGACTGCATTACATTATCATGAAATTAGAACTCCCAAGTCTTGCACCCTTTATGTCAACGTCGGCTTAATTAGCAGGTAACGTACGCTTTGTTTAACTACAGCTCCGTATTTTTTTGGGTGTTCCCCTCCCCCACAACCCCCACTCCTCCTTTTCCCTTTTGGTCGCAACCAAAAGAAATGGTCCCTTTTGATCGTGGCTAGAGGAATAAAGGGAAGGGTAGGGAAGAGAGGAAGAGAAAAGGGAGGAGAAGGAAGGAGGGAAGGGGGAGGGAAGCAGTGAAGGAGGGAGAAGAGAGGTGGTTGGTGGTGGATAGAAGGAAAAAATGTGGTAAGTTTTTTTTTCTTTTTTAGTTTTGTGTTTTCATAAGTTGTATTGGAAATGTGTGTTTTTAGAATTTATTAATGTAGACTGTACAAACAAAAACAACTTGCGAACAAAAATAGGATAATCCAAGGAGAGACTAAAGTTAGGACATATATCCATCTTCTATTCTAATTTAAAAAAAAAAAGAATATACTGCTATGAAACATATGCGGCCGTTGGTGGTAAAACAAAGAACATCGGGTGTGTTTGGTATTTTATTTTATTTGTATCATAAATATATCTATCAACTCACTTTTTTTTATCATATATATATTATATTATAAAAAATATTATAATAATTATTTTAATTAATATTTAAAATACCGCTACTACTATAAGACAGCATTATTATCAAAAAAAAAACAGCGTTGGTCTAATTTTAATGACGTGAGAAAAGAAGGAAGGGAGGTCTAATCAAAAAACAGCGTTTTAGTACGACATATTCGTCGGACAATGTGGATGGTTGTGTGTGGCGCTTGGAGAGTCGTGGGGGCGTCGTGCTACTGTGGAATTGTACCGCACGTGGGGTGAGACTGACAGAAGAAAGGACGGAAGGGAGGTCCGCCGTATATCCAATTGACATCCCAGCCGTGCGGTACAGGGGAGGAGAGATTGCAGCCGCACAATACGTGTTGGAAAATGTGCAAATTCTGCAATGCCTCCAAGGCTCCAAGTCCGTCCAGACCGACCCAACCCCAGTTTTGGACACCTACGACTCGACTACTAGTCCTAGTAGCACGTATGCGGTGATGGCGAACGACGTGTTTGGATAAGAGATTATTCGAGACAATTTTTTTAAATATAATAATATTTTTTTGATGTGATATATATAAAATAAAAAATTAATTTAAAAAATATGTTGATAATACAGATAAATAAAAATTGTGCAAATAAACACCATCCCAACGATAAAACTATCCACAACAATTTTGATTAAACTAATAAAACTATCCATTTCAAGTTCAATTTGCATTTTAGCATAATTGTGAAGATAAAATTCAGGAATAATTTGAGGAACCTCCTCGAAGGTTTTCGATAATTTTACTATTCTCCCTTGAGGATTGCAAAATTATATTAACCTTCCCTAAGGTTAGAGTTGTTAAACGAATCGAATTGTTCGGTAGTTCGATTTGTTTCGACACGTTTGTATTCGTGAAAGACTCGTTCGAAACCTTAAACGAACCGAGTTTGAACGAATTTTTTTGTTCAATTAATAATTTAGCGAACACGAGAATGTTCGCGAGTTTTAATGAACGTTCGCGATCATGGGCATAATTATCATTTGACAAATTTTAGGATTAATTTTATGGCTAGACTTTTATATTTGGAGGGTTTTATTTGTTATTTTTATGTTAATGTTAGTTATATAGTTAATGAATAACTGAATTTAGTCACTTAGTACTTTAATTGTTTTTTAGAATGATTAATGATTTATATAACATATTTAAGGTTTAGAATAATTTGGATTCGAGCATGTTCGCGAATTGCTCGTTTATGTTAAAGGAGTCGAACACGAACTCGAATTCGAACATGAATTTTGCTTAACGAATCGAACACAAACACAAATTTAGAATTCGAAAATTAACGAACGAATACGAACGTTGTTCGAATCACTTAACGAACAGATGTCAAACATGAGATATTCGGTTCAATTCAACTTGTTTACAACTCTACCCAATGTTAAGATTTTGATTACAAAATAAATTTAAGTAAAAAAAAAGTATCGTTAAAAAAGCACTTTAAAGATATAGCTGAAATTTTTATTTTATAAATACCCCTTATGTATGTGTATAAATTGTATTAATAAAAAATGAAAATAATTTAAAATTAAAAATAATTAACATATACATTTTGCTATTCAAAAAATTCATAATCAATACACTAGACAACACAAATAATTAACAAAATTACACTAATAATCACAAGATTTAGCAAAACAAACAACTTATCTCTCTTAACATGAGGTTTGCTATGATTCTTGTAATTTTGAATAGAAAAATTTTTGAATTTTGCCTTTCTTCTTACTCCTTCCTCACATCCATTAAATGACTTTATAACTAACACAACTTAAGAGTTTTAAAGAAAATTTCCTTATAAGCAACTTTTTTTGCCTATATTTTCTTTATTCTGCAAGAGCCCTTTTTCTTATATTATGTACAACTCATTTCTAGTCATTGTCAAATTCTATCAATCACAAATATTGTCATTTGGCATACCAATTGGCTTTTTTCCCGTAGTTGCGAGTTACTATTCATCATTAAAGAATTTCCCAACAATTGTTTTCGTTAATTAGTGTTATAATTACTCAATTGTCAAATATTAATTTGTAACGAGACATAATGTCTTATGGTATATGAGTAATTTCATCGTATGTGATATAAGCAATCGGGCCTACAATTCCGCTAGAGGAGTCACTATAATTTTGCAAATTTCATGAGAGATCAATGAAATTGTTAGAAAACTCAGGAGAAGTTTCTGAAATTATCCCTAAAAACTTGAGCTTGTGACATTAGCAACATCCATTTATGATTGTATGTGTTTCTCGGCTAGTCGTCTTAAAATACATAAAGGAAATGAATTAATCTTATGTATACTGTCGTTGTATACATTATCTCGATATGATATGTAATACGTATGTAAAATTTGGTATTTAAATTCAAATTAAGATTAGTTGTCATACATCAAATAATGATAGTGTATACACTGACAGTTTATAAAAGATTAATTCAAAAGAAAAATGGATATTCTTTCTTATTAATACTAATAAGGATTCATATGTTATATACACGGTTAGTGTAAAATTTTTTTACATTAACATATATGGATGTATGAAACATAGATAAAAAATGAATTTAAAATTTGGATGATGATGATGTGACATTCATTTAAACTTACTTGTATAAAAAATTTAATCGTAATAAGTAAGGGCCCGTTTGGATTGCATTTTCCGTCATTTTCCATGGAAAAATTACTGTAGTGATTTGATGTATGTGAGGGGAAAAAATAATAGGAAAATGTGATTACCAAAAACGACGCAATTTTTTGGCAGAAAATGGCAATCTAAACAGGGCATAATAGTATTTATTATTTGCAAGTCTATGCCACAAATTTGAAGTCAATTACAAATTAAAATAACTATCATGCATGCAGACCAACTAATCCACTAATATATAAAACATCATAGAGATTGTTTAAAGAAAAAGGATGGTCATAATTTTTTTGGGTATGATTTTAGAATTTTTTTTAAAAATTTCTCATAATATCACTTAACATATTTGAGATTTAAAAAATATTACTTCCTTAAAAACCTTAAGAACATCTTAAATATTAGATGAAAATTCAAAATTACCTTTTTGCTTAAAAAATAAAAGAAAAGAAAGACTTTGTTCAAAACTTCTTATGAATTTTCTTTCTGGAATGATACCTTCTTTTTTTTTTTTTTTTTTGAAGTTTTACGGAAGGTCTCTTTTTCCCCTACCGTCGTCAGTTCTGCGCACGTGTGACTGAGGAGTCGTCTGTGTGTTTTTTTGTCGTGGCTGAGGACGCCTACCAACAGCCGTTGACTCTGGCGTCATCGCCACACTTTTTCTCGGGTCAGGCTTGAATAGCAGCGTCTGGATTCTGGCCCCAGCGATATGATATACTATTGGATATTCACCGTTGAGTCTTATTGTTGTTCCCTTCTCTTCTGTTAATCCCCTATACTTTTTTATTTTCTGTCAAATCAGTTAATGCCCTCTATGAAACGCGTAATAAAAAGCACGACAGGAATCAAGGGTCCTGGAGTTCACCAAAAATTCCAACGTATAATTGATTTGTGAAACAAGTTCAGGGCTTTCCTTTTCTTTTCAATTATTGACACCCTGAATTTCGAATTTAGCACCTCTGGCAGGGAGCCAAATTAATGGATTTACTAATCCAAGTGGAATGCCTGAGGCAGGTCTCATTTTAGGAAGTTCAGCTTCAACGGCAAAAAGTCGAGCACCTGAAATGTGCATTCTACTTCTACGGCCAGCTTGAAACTTTTAATACAAGACGTGGCTCCAGAATGATATGGGTGGTTATCAACGCAAACACAGTGATTAGAAAATCAAAGACTTCTTTTACTATGTATTTAAGAGAAACAGTACTTTATATACGGGTCAAAGCAAAAACAGTGCAATCCATAATGTTCTATAAAATGTGTATTTATCACCTCCAGCCATACGCAAGAAAAGAATTCCTGCACCATCCAAGAAGAAGAAGCCATTTTCTTCGTCTGGAAAAAAGTTGTATATCATGCATGGCATATCAGGTTCTGTAACTCATTGAAAGATAAAGGAGTATCTTCTCATTTACTAAATTGTATGCCATATAAGATTACCGTAGCTCATGGAGAGATGATGAGAAGATTTTAGATTTGGAGAAAACCAATACAGCCTTGAACTTCGTAACTAGGTAAGGTTTCACTCCATTAGATAAGGACAACACATTGTATACTATTTTTTTTCCCATTATGCATCCGTTCATGTTCATCGGTTATAATCACAGTGACGGGCACAGCAATGAAGCTAGTACTGTATTAGAAAATCCAGGTTAGGGTTGCCAAATTGACCAGACTTTGAAATGAGACGCTTCAAACAGTAGTCTAGAACTAGCATCGGCCGCCAGACCGTTAGTAAATAGTTCGTCCATCTTCAGTCCTAAATTTCATGAGCGTATCAGGAGTTTTCCTTTGTAACTCCAGTTCATGATTTCCTACATGGATGTGAGAAGTACTATCGATCATAACCACAGTAACTACACAAACAAATTATAACTAGCAGATGAGTAAATCTGATAATGGAAACAGTCTAGCTCAACACAGTTGTCTTGCACAGGTTGACGTTGATATAGTCAACTCGGCCCCTCTGTGCGTGTGAAACAGTAAAGAGAGATAGGTTATCAGAGTTTGTTAATAATTACAACCTAACTTTTCATTGATCACCAATTGATTGAACTAATGTCGAGATTAATTCTTTGGCTAGAAGTTTGTTTATACTTAATTCAGTTTTATTTGATTTTGCTGTACTCTTATTCATTTGAACTACTTTAG
The DNA here is from genome assembly GCA_023065735.1 of Coffea humblotiana. Classification (NCBI taxonomy): domain Eukaryota; kingdom Viridiplantae; phylum Streptophyta; class Magnoliopsida; order Gentianales; family Rubiaceae; genus Coffea; species Coffea humblotiana. Next base: position 4,918,469 of record CM041209.1, on the reverse strand, counting down.
GCAAATCTCTCTCAGAAGTCAGAACCTCCACTTTTTATTTTATTTATTGTTTTTACCAAAAAAAAAAAAGAAAAGTCAACTAGCCCGAGTGCATAAGACCTTACTTACTACTGCACTTAAAAGTAAAAATTTTTGAGGTAGGCATTTTATTTTTGTTGGTTTCGACACCCATCATATTGACTTTTGACCATTAAAGGATTTTGATTGAAATGCATTGGCGTAAAAATCCACCAAAACTTGACGTGAAACGTTGAAGTTATTGCATGCGGCTAAAGCTTGATGTATGATTGCAAGAGTACTTGGTTGAGACCGGAACAACATATGATCCGATTTGTAATGCACAGCTTTATGCATTTGCAAGCTCTAATTTTAATTATCATCAATATTTTTTGGTCCCCTTCTCATTAATATGGGATTTCTTTAGATATTGTGGTCCGCGCTTCTGATGCCCGACAGGCACCAAAGCTCGGTCACTAGGGTAAGGTTGATGCATAACGTTATTGTGAAAGCAGAAAGCCTCGTGGTCCTTTCAAAACTGGATGGATCTCTTTCAATAATATTTCGTCTTTCCATCCGGGTAGTTTTAGTAGTTACGCGTAGTCTTGACCTTTAATTAGATCTTTTACAAGCAGGCAATAGATCAATGGTGAAAAAGAGAATAAGAAACACGAACGTGACCAGAACGATTATATATAGGAAAGATTGGAGTTGGTTCATTTTTCGTCTTGTGTTTGTTTCGCTATAAATAATTAAATATTTGGAGAGGGGGTAGGACAGTAACGCGTGTTGCTTGGTTACCTGCTTATAGATGCAGATGGTCAAGAATCCATGTAGAAAGAAGGTAAAATTTATAAGAAAAATTATAAAAAAGATACTCCCTCCTCCGTCCCACTTTAATAGTCATGTTTCCTTTTTTATCTGTCCCAAATTATAGTTTACTTTTCAATTGAAGAATATAATTATCTTTTAATTTCTCTAAAATACCTTTATTCAGTGTATATTGTTATTAGTATAAACTACCTTATTTAATATAGATTGTTAATTTACTCCATTTAATACATTTAGATTTAATGTGAAATAATGTAAAATGAAGATTGATTCTTTCTTGACCATCAATTCAAGTTTCCATAAACCATCAATTCAAGTTTCTATGAATAATTACTATCAAGTTATACTCTATTTAATGTAAGGGTATTTTAGAAAAATAACAACATAAATTTATTTTTCTAACAAAGTTAACTACTATATATATATATATATACAACGCCAGCGGCCAGGCGGCTTCTCCTGTAAATAATAAACGGGAGAGAAGATCGATAGTGCAAATGATGGGGTCAAATCTGTCTGTGGAACGCTAGCTAATCGGCCTATGAATATTTCCAGCGTGTACGTAATGGAGGTAACATTTAATTGGAATTCATTGTTAAACTCCTTGTGGTCGGATGGAGGTAACATTATGACTCACGACAAAGTTCGCCATTTAATAATTCAAAAGATGTGTCTTAAATAGCAATGTTGGCCACGACGTCAACCCATCCCATAACTTGGAGAATGTTTAATACTGTAGTAGAGAGAATTAGCACTACAGCTACACTGTTTTCCTGCACATTGATCCAGGAAGCCAAGTATTACTTGAACTTTGGACAGACATTTCAAAATAATAATAATTGTATGCCTCATGTTCATGTGGGATGGGATCTACTAATTCCCCAGGTATATTATTTTTCTATGAGGAATGTCCGGTCAGTAGAGAACTAAATGTCCCTCGTGGGACCTCGCACCATTAACTTTCGATGGATCAAATAGTTGTGTATTAGATTGGGGATTAGGCCTATATGGTGGAATCATTATTGGTTCAACCGAGTTTGCAGTGGGATGTGTTCATATTCTAGTATTATTAGCTTTGCATTGACGGCTTTAACGTTGCATCAGTTGTTTTTTTTTTTTTTAAAAATTTTAAGAAATAAATGTACACCTATAATTCACAAAACCACTTGACCGATGGAGGAGCTCAGCTCACTTGCACAGTGCAGTGTATATGCAAAGAAGCTTCTTATCGTCTTGTTCTTGTTAAGCATGGTTTTCTGAGGTAATGATCATTTGCCTTGATAATATGACAAAAAACGAGTTGTTACAGTTGACCTTGTGCTTCAGTGAAAGTCAACCACAAATCAAAGATTAAAGATTCCCAGAACAATTGTTTGTGACGATTGATATGAAATTCAGTCACATGCTATATACATATAGTTCATCCCTGTTATTTTTTTATTATATAAAAAATACTCCTAGAAGAACCCTAATGGTCCGGTCCACTGCGTGAAGGGATTACGTTGCTTGTAAGCGTTGTTTTGGAAAAGAACAAAACAATACTGCCGTCTACTGTTCTTATATTATTGTCCTTTTTTTTTTTTTCCCCGGCTGAGCAAAATCATTCATTCATGTCCTTCTGTTCAAATTTCTGTCTTTCGACAGCGCAATAATTTTGTTACGAATTCGGCACCACTAACGCTACTAGTTGTGGACGACGGAAAGCGTGAAAGCACAAACGTTTTACTACTATACCATGCATCAAACACTGAAAAGACCGCTAAAATCGTTAATTAATTAATAGACTAGTGTGTCGTGAAAATGAAACAGCCTAGAATTCGACCACAGGATTTAAAGTTAAAACTGCTGTTTGAAGTTTGTACGACGAACCTTTCGCTTTGGTACTACGGTTGATTAACAAAAGAAACAACGTGGATTACTAGCCAATTTACGAATGTCCTTTTAATAATTTCATGAATCAGCACATGCAGATGAACACAGCTTTGCATAAATTGACAAAGCAACGGGTGCATTGTCTCGGATGGCTCGATTCAAAATTACTAGTAAGCATAAAAATGCATTTGTAAAGTTCAATTTAACAAGTAATTTATTTAACTATGGAGATAGATGGTAACAAAATCTTTACATTTGAATTGCTATTTTTTCTTCAAAATTTTTTTTTATATTTTTCGTGAATATGTTTTTAATTATTCTTTTACTTCACGTATACGAAATCATTATAATATATTTTTTTACAAAAATTCTAGAATATAGCAATCCAAACAGGCATACAATTATTGAGTGTGTTTGGATACAAGTTTTTTTTTTAAATAAATATTATTTTACAACATATCTTTTAATTATATTTTTATATATTTTTTCATTTTATATGCATTATATCATAAAAAGTATTAATTATTATAAATAAAATTTTCAAATAATCACCGATCCATGCACACCTGTTCTTAGTTCTTAGTACTAACGAATTCGAAGTAGGATGAGAGTGTCATCATTATGGAAATTAGTGATTACAAAATGCCAAATACGGTAGTAAATATGCCGCATTAGTGAGAACAGGTGTGCCTGCCTCCCTCCCTCCATTAATCAAAACCATAAATCATAATAATTCTCTTAGATATCCTTTCCTATATTTCTCATAATAATTCGCTTCAAAATCAAAGCCATCCTTCCGAGATTTCCTTTCCTCTCCTTCTACATACTCTCCTCTCTCATAAATCATAATAATTCTCTCATAATAATTCTCCATCTCATCTGACGTAGTACCCACCCGTGTGCCTGCCTCCCTCCATTACTGCCCCCCTTCCCCTTCTCCCCCATCCCCATCTCTATATTTTCTCTCCTCTCTCTCTCTCTTAAATTCGCAGCTCTTTCGCTTCCAGATTTAACCCCAGAGAAACCAAACAACAGTCAGTAACCCCCCAAACACTCGCTAGTCAGTAAGTAGTCACTGCTATCTCTGTCTCTCTTTTTATATTCACGATTCACGCTATTTAATCGAATCCCACCTATGTGAATTGAATAAGCTACCAGCTCCAATTCCCATGGCCGCCAACATCTTCCTCTACACTCTCTTTTCCCTCCTCATCTCTTTCGGTTCCTTCTTCCTCCTCCGCACCACCACCGCCCACTTCACCCGCCGTCGGCGCCGTCTCCCGCCTGGAAACTTCGGCCTACCCTTCATCGGAGAAACCCTTCAGCTCATTTCAGCTTATAAGACTGAAAACCCGGAACCCTTTATAGATGATAGAGTGTCTAAATTCGGTTCCCTGTTCACCACCCACGTTTTCGGCGAGCCGACCGTGTTTTCGGCTGACCCGGAAATGAACCGGCTCATTCTCCAAAACGAGGGCAAGCTTTTCGAGTCGAGTTATCCGGGTTCCATATCCAACTTGCTGGGGAGGCACTCCCTGCTGCTCATGAGAGGGAGCCTCCACAAGAGAATGCATTCCTTGACTATGAGCTTCGCGAATTCTTCCATCATGAAGGATCATTTGTTGATGGACATAGACCGGTTGGTCCGGCTCAACATGGAGTCTTGGACCGGCCGCGTGCTTCTCTTGGACGAAGCCAAGAAGGTAAAGAGAATCATATACTGGTGTACTATTAAGTAAGTATACGATGCCGGAAAAAAATAGAATAGAATGGAAAGAAGATTCCGAGTCAACTCGGTTGTGGAACGGCAAAGGAAGAAAAATTTATCCACCTGAATAGACCCCACGCCAGGCGCACTTTAGAAGTTGATCACTGATTAATTCAATTGAACTCTGGTTGGCGTACTTTAGCAGCAGCCACTTAACTTCATGGGTTGAGTTCCTGAGGAGTGCTTGTTATCATTCACGCTGTTGTGGTGTGGTGTGGTAGGGTAAAACTTAAGAGAAGAGAAAAGAAATGAATATGAGTCAGATTTTCATGGCTCCTAAGTGTGTGTTTTACAAAATCCCACCCAAAGTTTGCAGCCAGCCGCAGAGGAATACAATACATTTTTATTAGAAAAAAAGAAACAATAAAAAAGGAAGCTTTAGAGTTCAGGACATGAATCAGCATGTGCATGCGTATGAAGTAATTATTCTGTTTGCCTTTTGACCATTTATTTATTTATTTCTTCCTTTTTTTAATGCTTCATCAGTACTCGACTAGTTGGAAGTTTCTATTCTAGGGGTATAAACAGTGAAGATTAATGAGTTTTGATTTTTTTTCCCTATTTTTAACGTGGTATTTTATTTGTGCTCCTTTATTTAAACATCTAATGGAGTTGTGGTTTGTTTTGTTTATTTGCAGATCACGTTCTATCTGACGGTGAAGCAGCTGATGAGTTTTGATCCATGCGAGTGGACTCAGAACCTCATGAAAGAGTATATGCTGGTTATAGAGGGCTTCTTCTCAGTTCCTTTGCGCATTTTTTCCCCTACTTATCGCAGAGCCATTCAAGTAAAGCTTTCTCTCCTATTCGAATACTACTAGTAAATCATGATACTTGGTGGGGTTTACATTTTTAATATAGCTTGAGGGGTGCATGGGAAATCTTTTTTTTTCTGAGATTCTTTCATAATTGAAATGTGCAGGCTCGAACAAAGGTGGCGGAGGCATTGAGCCTGGTGGTGAGGGAGAGGAGGAAAGAGAGTGAGAGAGGAGAGAGAAAGAATGATATGTTGGGGGCATTGTTGGACGAAGATGGGAACGGAGGAGGATTCTCGGACGAGGAGATTGTGGATTTCTTGCTAGCTTTGCTGGTGGCCGGCTATGATACCACTTCCACCATCATGACGCTCGCCGTCAAGTTCTTAACCGAGACGCCTCTTGCTTTGTCTCAGCTCAAGGTGCGTTTTTTAGTTATCTATCCACTTTCTCTGCTCCATTCAACTTCTCCGTCTTCTTCTTTGTTGTCCTCCCCCTCTTTTTTTTTTCTTTCCTTTCTTTTTTGGAACCCCCCCCCCCCCCCCCCCCCAAAAAAAGAAGTTATTTTTCCCTTCATTACTTTTTGATATAAAATGAACCTTCGTTTCCTTTATTTTTTTCTTTTCTTGTAGTATATAGAATAGAATGACCCATCTCAAATAATGGGGCCAGACCCCATCACCATCCAGCATGTTGGTCTTTCCTCTCATGGATAAAATCATCAACCCACCTTATCTGAATTCTTATCCAAGCAAATCTTTGGAGGTTGCAACGTAGAGCTATTATAGAAATTCCGTGTAATGGAGGAGATAGTCTGAGTCCCTTTGGGTTGTACATTTTCATACAAAACAAAAAAAAAAAGTTTTTAGGATATTCTTTGACGACACATTACTTAATTATTTTTTTTATTATTTTATAAACATCACATCACTAGAATATATTTTCTCTGAAAAAATTTTAAAAAATTGCAATTCAAACTGGACAGGAAAAAAGTTTGTCTCCTAAAAATTTTAAAAAAAAATGTTTCTGTTTGTCGCATCATGTTGTTGTGATTTATTTGAACTAAAATTCAAATAATCCCTAAAAAATTATCAAGAAAATAGAAAAAAAAGTGGGATTGCTGGGAAGTTTTTCACCTTCTCCGCCTGTCCTAGATTTTACAGCAGTGGGAATTACTTTTTCACCACATCAGTCTCAAGCTATTGAACTTTCATAGTACTACATAACCTAAAGGAGATGTACCCCTTTTTCCCATGAACGAATTTGATTTCCCTCAGTTCATATAGATATAGGTCTGAGAGGCAAAAGAGTAATTAATAAGTAGTCGTAATTGACAAAGAGGGGCGTACTAGTGTTGATAGGTACCTTACATTGCTGTTGATGTACTTAGGTTGGCGCTAAATTTTGTTTGCTTTGATTGTCTAATTCGATAGACTGTATTATGTCATGTGTTTAAGCCATCTTACACACATTTGGCATCTATACTTAGAGAGTGGCCGACAAATTAGATCCATATACAAACAATTACGACTCGGAAAAAGAAAAAGAAAAAAAAAAGAAGACAGAGAGCCCTAGGGAGAGAAGTTTTGACTTTTCTTTAGCCCCCATGTGTGATTTTGGAGTTTGTGATGTAACTTCAATTTGGTATCTTTGAGCCTCCGTTCTTGCGTTACATCATGGAAATTTATGCGACATAGATAGAAAACAAAGCATCACTTTCCCTTATGTTGGCACTACCGCCCTAATAGAACGAACTTCCACGGGACAGCAGGTATCAAGGTTAGGCGTGTTTGTAGTTTGACCTTTTCTTTTCCCTTTTTATTTTTCGTAAGAAAATACTACTCAATACTGGCTTAGGACTCACTAAGCCGAATGAGTTTTGACAAGATTCTGGGAACCCCGACTCTTGGGCATCAGACAAAAAGAAACATATAATGGTAATACTACAGTCTAATTCTTGTCTTCTTATTAAGAGAATAATTCCGGGATAGAGGATCTGATGCCTTGTGGGTATTGCGAGAGAAGTTTGTATTCCTTCAGTGAAAGAAAAGAGAGAGAGGGAGAAGCAAGCAAGTTTATGTAGTTTTAACTTTTATCTTAGGCCTTGTTTGGATAAAGTAAAATTGTTACGTTTTCTGTGAACATATTTTTCAATTATCTTTTTATATCACATATATCAAATTGTTCCAGTAATTTTTTTACGAAAAAAAATTTAAAAAAATGCAATTCAATCAATCTCCAATTTCGTGACGAAAGATAAGTAAAAAAAATTTAGGTGTAGACAGTTTTTTTTGTGCTGAAAAGGTGTGGACAATTGATTATGTCATCATTATTGATGGGTATTACTTTTGGTAGCAATAAAGTCTAGTATGACATAGTAGCAGTAATTTGGTAGTACCGTACTGAAGAAGCGCGGTGTTGTTGGAATTGTTCTTTAACGAGTCCTAATAGCCATCCCCTTCTACCAACAAAATCCTAGCGAGTGGTAGTAATTGGCTCTTTAGGACTTTTTAACATAGCAGTAAAAAGCTATTCTCTCCAGAAGTGAGTCGAGGGACAGAGTCGAATGGGCACACGGTTGGTGTTCGGAAAGTCAAACAATACGAAATGCTTTTTCCAGAGCAACTATAGACATTTTAGTCAGTTGCTACAGTGAGAGGAGGAGGAAGGAACTGGACAGCATCCCTCGATGTCTGAGAAAAATCTGATCTGCACGCCCAACACTGCTCCTACTTTTTCCGCAACAGTGTATTTCTTGGTCAGACTTTTCCTAACTATTGTCCGTGAGCTGTCCCTATGGAGGGCAAAATTCGTAATTTCCTTTACTCCTCTACCTCTTTGTCTAAAAGATATGGGGATCATATCATACTTAAGGATGCAGCTTTTTACTAAAACAGTAGGGAGCTGTGGGGAGAACCTAGGCTGGCCGCTATGTAAAGGGTTGGACTAAAGGGCTCCAAGGAAGGAAGAAAATGAATCCTCGGGAAAAGTTTGGTGCTGATTTCAAGAAAATACTAGTAGTAGTAGTAGTACTGCTGCTGCTGTCGTAATCTGGAGGTTTACCAGTTGCCACACACACGTTTTTTTATTCCTAAGACTACTGTAGCTGCCGTATGGCCACTCAATAGCATACAACACCAACTAACTGCCTTTCATTTACGTGGGAAAATATTCTACAGGACCTTTTATGGAGTAGTTTCCAATGAATTGATAATTAACAGTAATAGTAAATGTAATAACCATCTGCTTTGCCGGGTGCTATTTTGTCATTTGAGCAAAAAAAGGGGTCAATGACTCATCAATTGGCGATGGATGATTCTCAGATTGTGATTTTGGTTTTGATGAATGCTCCACTAGAACGTAGACAAGTTCTGCGCCACAATATATCATCATTACCTACATGTTCAAACTGTCAAAGGATACATGGTTTAGTAAAATGAATGCAGTAGTTTTTGTCCTCTTTGGAGAAGGGTAATGTGAAATTACTCGACCATGCAAGGAGGCTCCAAGATAGAAATTAAAAGATGGGCTGAAATTTCGAACTCATGATTTATCTTTTTCTTTTTTGACTTTGGCAGGAGGAACAAGATGAGATCAGAGCAAGAAAAGGTGAAAAAGAGGCGTTGACGTGGGAGGATTACAAATCAATGCCTTTCACCCAGTGTGTAAGTCTGTCTAATGAGGGGGGAAAATTTTAACAGTGCTGTAGTTAGTTGCATCTTACTTTTTCTCTAAATAATGGAGTACGATGTGCTTTTCAGGTGGTAAATGAAACTCTTCGGATAGCTAACATAATCAGTGGGGTGTTTAGGCGAGCAATAACAGATGTCAATATGAAAGGTTAGAATTAGCAGCCAATTCAAGTACATACTTAATAGTTGAGTTTGTAATGTCCGTATAAAGCATTTGGACTGCGAATGAAGAGCTGATGAGATAATTTATATACCTGAATATGAGACGAGATATTCACTGCTGGAATCTTGAATCTGCATGGATCTACTTTCTTCCCTGCTCATCAACAACATTATTAGGATTAGCTGTTGCATAAACACATACTTAATTCAACCTTTCCCCAAGCAGGTTACACAATTCCAAAAGGATGGAAGGTTTTCGCTTCACTGAGGGCTGTCCATCTGAATCAGGAATATTTTAAAGATGCTCGCTCTTTTAATCCATGGAGATGGCAGGTACTTGCCTGATAGCCTCTCATATATTCTCTCAGACCATTATTTTCTCACTCATTTTAATTTGTTCAGATTCTCTCTGTACTTTTATTAGATTAATAACAACACTCCTGGAGCAACAAGTCCGCTAAATGTATTTACACCGTTTGGGGGAGGACCAAGGCGTTGTCCAGGTTATGAGCTTGCCAGGGTAGAGCTCTCAGTTTTCCTTCACCACATAGTTACCCGTTTCAGGTATCTATCTCATTCACCTAAATCAAAACCTGCGCAATTAACTGTTCTTGTTGATAAAAACTTTGATCAACAGTTGGCTTCCTGCTGAGCACGACAAGTTGGTTTTTTTCCCAACAACAAGAACGCAGAAGCGCTACCCAATCATCGTCCAGAGTAGAGTTGTGTCCGGGCCGTGTAAAGAAGTATAGAGGCCTGATAGGGAGAAATATATGGCTATCAGATTCTAGGAATCCAGCTTTAGTCAGCAGTATGTACTGGGACTTAATAAAATATCATTATACAGTTTAGCGCATTCAGAATTAAATGATGCAAATAAAAAACCCATCAAAAACTAGTACTACAATAATGACAGAAGGACCTAGATTGGGAACAAGGAGATTAATGTGCTAGTTGCTGATACAAAAAATTTTGGCAAGTGAGAACTCGTCATTTTTATCAATCTCGAGTCCAAAACTTAAGACTTGTGAAGGTATCAAATATGCCAAGGTGTCAAAGCAGAAGGTTCATAGCAAAGACCATTTAGCCAAAAAAAGAAACAAAAAGAAAAGAAAGGGACCATTCAGTAAGCGCGTCAAATTACAGAATTCTTTGAGTTTATTTCAATAATACCATAAAATGTGCAACTTTTTACTGAGTGGTCGTGCTCTGATCATTGTGCTCCTCGAATGTTTATTTCACTCTTAAGAGGTACGAGGGAAGTAGCTGAGGCACAACTTCGATTGATGTTCAATGGTTGTGGCAGAGAGACATTCTGGTTTTTGCATCTTAACAAGGCATAAATAAAACTGAAAGACCATCTGTATCCTTGGAGTCCAGAAACACCACCTTTCTCATGGCAGCTGTAGAACACTCGTAAAAACGTGCGGACATATTTGACCACAATACAAAAATTGCTCATCTGCCTAAAACTGGCGCAGAAATAGGAAACCACTTTCATACAACTTCTGAAAGCAAAGTTCTCAAAATCAGGATCTTACCTAGGATCATTTTGAGGTTCACAGGATCGAACTGTAGCAGAATCGTAGGATTGTAAGATCCTATAAAAAAATTTCAAAAAATAGTCATATTAATAGATTTTAAGCTGGCAATTCACATATATAGTAATAAATAATGCAACTCGTGTAAACCATATAATGGAAAGCTAATTAAGGAAAAAAAAGGTGCTATTCAAAGTATTGGGGGCGATATGGAATTTAAATAAAAAATTTGGACTCATATACGACATACTGGAAACATATGTTGATTGAACTATATAATTTTATTCAAATTATGAGAATTAGATTGTATGCCGAAAACATACATCTTCACTTGAAAATGGCTCAAAAAGTACTTTTCAAAATGTTCTGCAAACCACTGTACTAACAAATAAAAACACAGCAGTAAAGCTTTTAGCAAATTGATTACTCAAAGAAACTTAAAAAGGTGCATTAAATTTTAATGGAACCACATTTGACATTAGAATATCACGAGACTGCACATACAATTCTCTAACTGAATCTTTTCTAACCTCATGTCACATACAAATTTCAGTTGTTAAAGAACAACTAGTCACAAAATTATTTGCGCGCCTGCCAAGCTTCAGCTTGAGTTGTAAACAGCAAGAGCAACAGGTGTGAGCAGCATGCAACCATCAAAGAATTTGCATATCTGACACTTACAGAAGCAAGGGTAGCAGTAGCAACAAGATGGTTCTAGCTACTAAGTAAACAGCATCCCCTGAGTAGATTGCAAGCTTGAACTTGTCCAATTTGACCACCAATAAGCCAGTGAAACGATATTAAATTGAACTGCAAATGCCTCATTGAGTGCTGTTGATTTCAAGGTTTCTCAGAGCAGACTCTATGAGTTTAACCATCTTAGTATTCTCATTATTGACAAGTGAAAGCTTTTCAATCGAGGATCTGAGCTTGGATACTTCCTCTGCTGGTATATAATTCATCCTCTTCCCTGATACTTGAGTATGTTGGTTGGACTGTTGAGAATTTTCAAATCTTTTCAACCTTGCATCCAAAGCTTCAATGGATGACCGCAATGCATCTAATTCCACGCCATTATATCTGTCTGCAAAATTGTTTAATTGGTCTATAAGACAACGTATCAACAAAGAATTTGATCCATGAAATGGTAAAGGAATAATCACTTCAAAGATGTATATCATAAATGATGACAAAATTCTACACCATAATGACAACCCAAGATGAATAGTAACAACACTTTGTTCACCTGAAAATCAGTTTTCTGGCAGGAAGTGGCAGCTAGGGAGGAAAAGATATTTTAAAGCATTAACTGAGGTTACCTAGTTCTGCTTTAAAATCTCGCTCTGCTTTGGAAAGCGGTTTTTTGTGTATCCCAGGCAGGTTTCTCAATTTGAGTAGGCGCTCTTCTAGGACATTGCAATGCTGAACTGCATTGGTAATGCGACTCTCTAACTTTTCCTGCTTCTCTTCAACTTCTAAAAGCTTTTGTTCTGCTTTCTGTAAACGAGAATGCTGGTTGTCAATGATCTTCTTCAGCTGAGGTGCATGGTGCTGGAGTTCAAAGTACACCTAGAAAATGTCAATGGAGGAAAACAGGAGTTAAAACCCCACAGAGACAAAAGGGAGACTAAAAAGGCAAAAGTCCCAACTCCCCATATCCTTGAGACATGATCATTATCCCCTAGAATCAACTTTGCACCGTTTCTTCATTTAAAAAATAAAAAGCCAATTGAGAATCTAGCTTATACTTGTTAACGCATTTCTGAAAATTCAGAACCTTCACCTATGTGAAAATTCTTCTGGCAGCTAGTATAAACTATCATTTTATATCAGCATACCTGAGCAAATATAGAAAAACTTAGCAAATTTCGAAGACTATGACCAACAACCAGTCATTTTGAAGTGTGGGAGTAAAGATACCATAAACCACCGTTCAGAAAATCTTCAACACAGGTTTCCAATTTTGGAGGAATCTAGAATCAAATGAATGTAGTGGGAACTTGAATATTACACCCAAGAGCCCATGGTAGAACCTAGAAAAGATCAGCATTCTCACTTGGTTGCTTTCTACACTTAGTAGGGTGCTCAAGGGAGCATTCTCACTGAATCCAACTTGGGATAAAGAGGAGAAAATTTTCACTATGTCTGTATTGTTTGCAAAAGAAGACAATGAACCACTAATAGTCTACCTTCTTAAGTTTTCCTGTGTATGGCCTATCCTTCTACTTTGTAAGGTTCACAGTGCAACACCAAATAATACCATTTTTCAATAAGCTATTGCTTTTACAGAAGAAACGGTGAAATTAAAAATCTGTTATATCATTTCTTATTTAGAAAAGGAAATTTAAATGTTTGCAGCACAATAAACCATGCAGTAAATATGAATCTTTGCCTCCTGATATAGCAGATCATCATAAATTTAAATATGATTCTTTGCTTCCTGATATAGCAGATCATCATAAATGCTCTATTTGAAGATCATCGGTGACATCATTTGAGCAATAATATTATTGGTTTTAGATGTGAAATAAGATAACCCAACATCTAAAGCAACTCCGAAGACATAGTAGTGTTATTGAACATAGGTCAATATTCCAGGCATTATCATCAGAAACATAAATATCTCTTAACGAACAAAGTCAATAAAGAACAAAGGCTTAACAACATAAACACACACCTAGGAAAATATTCCCAATCATCCTTCCAAATTTATAGTTTCACCTAATGGGGCCATTACATGCAAAACAACATGATAAGCTGCTACCTTGTAAGCATATTCCATGTAATTTTCATGAAAGAGTTTGAAGTATTGATGAAGAGTAGATCGCCCTTCAATTGAGTCTGCAGTTACAGAACGTAGATTTGGTGATGATGGTGGCAGAAGAACCACTTTAGGGCCACTAAGGAGTTCCTTGCTAATAATAGTTGTACTATTGGTATATTGCTTTTCTTCCTCAAGAGCAGGGTTTTTCTCCTCATCAACAATTGGGGGAAGCAACAAATTCCAAGTCTCCATCTCTAACACAATACATTCTCGAGAATATGTAACTCCTACGATCCATGAATCTCCAAATGAATCTGCTAAAGCCAAGAAACCACAGAGTGAAGGTGTTGAGGAAGATTCTCCGTGGCAGGCACTGATCACAGGATTTACAGATGGACTTCTCCTTGCCCCATCCTTGCCATCTGACTGACTTGAGAAAGGTAGAAAGTGCAAGACAACAGAATCTATGCCTCCATTATGAAAGCAATATGTTCTTTCAGGCATAAGAGGATCAACAGACATTGAAATATGTGAACCACCTTTTCCTGGTAAAGCTAAGTCAACAATAGCCAATCTCAACAAAGGAGGTGGATGCCCCAACCAAACATCACGATCAAGGGTTGGATCAGGCTCCAGAAAGGAGAGATCACTTGAAACTGACTCACAAATCATAGCAATACCAAGTATGCGGTCACATGAATCAACAAACAGACGAGGAGGACTACCAGCTTTCCAGACTGGCTGGATCTCATCAGCGAAGGCATCTATTTGTAGTTGTCCACCACTCCAAGCAATTACCAAAACCGAATCTTTGCTAACTAAGTTATAAAGGAAACTAACTGCACGCCCTTGACCTTCCGCATCCTGAACTTGAGTATCTTTCTTTTCACCATGACAAAAATTACGTAGAGGCCCCTAGAAACATGATTGTTGTCAGCTCAATTTGCTCAGCAGAACTAGCAAAATTCACAACACTTCAAGATAAATGAAATGGATGGTAATCAGAAAGAATGATATCTCCAAGAAATTTTATGTTGATCATCACCAACTACTTGGCAAGCTTAGTAGTTGGTCCAGGACAAATGAGAGAGTTACATGTGGACATATTGGTTCCAATTCACATTCCACCTAGATGATTGTGGAACTAAGTGGGTCCTAACCAACATAAATTGTCCTGATATCTCCACTCTTTATTCTATTTAGTATAGTTTATAGCAGAAACCTATAGACAGCCCTCTGGCAATAGGTAAAGGCAACAAAAACTGTCATTTTGTTAGGGTTTTTCTTTCTTTTTTTTTGGGGGGAGGGGGGAAAATCTTAAAGCTTGATAAGGAAAGGGAAAAAGTATTTTCTTCCATTTCATCGCATTTCCTGCTTCATTTTATTTAAAGCATCTCAAACAATTGCAATTATCTTACTCAATGCAAGCTTGGAACATCAAAAGTTTAAATTCTAAATAAGAAGCAGAAAACTGGGGGAAAGGACGAGAATTAATCGAGCAACAAAGCCAAGTATTATGGTCTATTCCAAGTAAAAGACAGTAAGGATAACTACACTGAATCAGAGTTGATGATTTAAAAAAAAAAACAATTGGGGAAAGTTCACACAGAAGATGAGCATGCAGGACATGTTAAAGCTTAGCTTTCAAAACTATGTAAATCTGATAAATAAGCAGATGAGAGGTTAATACAAGAGGAAAAAGACAGCTTGACAGGTAGAAAAGATACCTGCAATACTATGGACGAGTCAATAAAAGCATAAGGCCGAGTTTTAAGAGCAAACGAATCCCCACCTTCAGCAGATTGCTGACTTAATTCAGGAAATATTGCTTCCAACCAAGAGATTGCCATATTGATATTACTAACAGCTTTTGAGTTGGTAGAATTTAACCCAAATGTTTTGGCATCAACATAAATTTCCTGCAACGCCTCCCACTTGTAAACACTGGGAAAAATCATTAAACTTCAGCTCATCAATTTACTCAATTACATTCCAGAGAGAACTACTTAAACGATTGCAAACAATTTAGTATATTATAAAAAAAGCACTAGAAGCATCCCAATGATACACTGTGTCAAGAAATTAGTGTTTCTGCAGTTAGATCATTTCGTCAAGTGACAAACATCGACTCCATGAGCAATTCAGGAATCTACTACTCTTGATCTGCATATGTTATGATGACAGACAATAATACAAACCAAGCATGCAAGCGACAAACCTGGCTCAGATGCTAACACATCATGCAGAGTTCAGCCAAACACAGTAGAGAAGAAGTTAGTGGCTCCCTCTAAATTTAGTGATATGTTGAGCATAAATGAGCAATTACCTTCCAAACGGTACAATGGGGCAAAGAACATAAACTGATCCATCACTGAATAAAATGAAAACCTGTAGAATGGAATATAATAATCAATATGCCAACGTAACCTCTCAAAGTATATCCCATAAGGGTTGTGAAGGCTGTAACAAATGCATAAAGAAACAGAATCCCTACTCTAGCAACACTTGATTGTATATGCAAGAGACAAACAAGTAATTAGTTAGATGAAACAAAGATAATACAAAATAGTTTGAATTACTAGCCACAAGAGTACTGGAACATCACTAAAAGGGATTAGCAGGGAGAACTACAGAACATTTACTGAGACAGAAATTAGCAGGGATCATGATGTCCAAAGAGCGTCAAGAAAGCCAGAGATAGAAGCAACAATCTTGGACATCACAAAGAACTTGAGCATGAATCATAGATGGTACCAATTAGCTGGAGGATCTAAATATTTTTGTTCAAGCATAAAACAAGAATCAGGATTTTGTACATTTGAAAAAAAATCAAATTTGAAAATCAGAAACTGTGATAAGAATGTTAGAAACAAAGAAGAAACATTTTATGTGATGGTTGGATGCATACATATCTCGAGTATTAATTAACATGCTTGCAAAGGTGCAAACATGGTTCAACTCCAAATATTTCTCACATCCAAGAACAAAGGTAGTGCAACAATCTTCCTAAATGGTTTTATGCTAACTTTTCTCGCTTTAGGAGACTGGTTTAGACGATTTCACTTGCTTATCCTTTGATGTAAAAAGATAAGGAATAAATAATGGAAAATTGAATTTAACTTACACTAAATCTGTCCCATAAATGATTGCCACCAAAGGAGAAATCAACAGGGCAGATTGACGAAGCTCTAGTTGAACTGCCAAACTTCACAGGCTGCAAATAGTATTCCTGTTCTGGTTGCTGAAGAGACATAGACAAATTAAAAATTCTGCAAAATAAGGAAGAGAAAGATAGACACTGTCAAAATAAGAAAGACGAGAAATACTTGGCTACAATGGATTGCACACACTTTATTCCAAGAATGACATCTTACATATAAGGAAACAGAATTTTATTTCTTCGAGTTCTCAGAAATTAACAGTTAGATGTCGGAGTTTTGTTCTACCAATCAAAGTAAAATGGTGTATTTCATCTTTTGTACATAAGAAAGATTAGTTTTCCACCAGTCAACTAAATTTAGCAATGACACATCTTCAGTGAGCCTCCAACACGTGAAAGCTATAAAAATACATACATCCAAGAGCTTTAAAGAGTCTCAAAGTGCGACATTCATGGCATAATATTTGAAGACCATCACTTGAGTAATATGAGTTTGCTTGCTGACTTACACAAGAAAAGACCAAAAATATAAAAATTAATGTCATAATCTGAACTCAAGTCAATTTCCCTGGAGTCACTATGCACTTTGAAAGGGAACCCAAAGGAAAGACGTTTTAACATAACAAGGATCCTTTTAAGATTTCATCAAGATTATAGTGCCACGGTAACAGGCATGAATCAGAATTTTGCAGAGATCTCCAATACAAGCAATCACCATAAATGAGGTTCTCTGTAAAACCATTATGCCAGTTTGAAAGAGCTTACCATGCCTTAAACATATACTTCTCTTAAACTACACCTAAAAACTGACCACCCAAATGAGATTGAGTCCCATCAAAGTAATATTCAAACATATCATTTTCCAAAAAATATTAGATGGACTTCTTTGGCTAGGGATAGAAAATCAAAATTCTTAACCAATGCAAATATTCTATAATAGGAGCATGCAACTGAGATAATTGTCAATGAAGAAAGGTTACCTAAATACTGAATCAGAAGAAAGGATTCCCAGATGTGTATCACTGGAAGGGTGCCAATAAACTTGCAACATGCGGATTATACTCCTTCTGTGAAAGTATATTTCTGCCCCTATTGTTACAGTCCTGTGTAAAGTGAAAAATGTTATCACGTGACAGAAATTTTTACCATGCATAACTAGCTGATTGAAAAACTATATTCAAGTAACATTTTAGAGCAGCATTCAATTGAGAGCCAGATACTAATAACAAAGACGACTGGACTCTACTCATTTCTGATTCCAGAAGCATATATCACGCTGAATCATCAGTTACCCATTTAACTAAGTATCCATTACACCATCAAAGTCACCACAGAATCCAGACACAGATTCAAGAATCACCCTAAATCCTAAAGTAAAAAACAACCGTCATGAAATACAACATTTCAGTGAAGAGGAATTCCTTTAAGCTCGAAGTTCATGACATACCGGCAGATAACAATATTGTCGTTGACCGAAGTCTTTCCATATAGATACATTACGCACAGTCCATCTGAACCTGATAGGAGCATCGCAGATCCATGCCTATTGATGGAAATTTTCTGGACCTCGTAATTAAGCTGTACATCTGCTTGTAATACCTTAAGAAAGTACGTGATATATCAGAAACAGATAATCCCCAATATAATAGGAAAAAGAAAAGCATCATGAACTGACTCGACTCCTCTTCTGTCCTCATGCAGCATGAACTGGATGTCTTGCGGTAACACGTCAGAAAATGCCCAAAATTTTAAACTAATATTTTTTTTTTTAAAACCACAGGGAGAAAAACAATAGGGCGTGAATGCATGAGGACACAGCTGAAACAATCATAATTAAAAAGGAACGGACGTGCTTAAGATCTCTTAGAAGAAATATAACAAGCTTCTCATAAAGCATGCTAGAGCTTTCTTAGTGAAAGGCAGCCAAACCTTTCCTAAACGTGTACAATCAGCGCCTAAGCTATTCATTAGATGATAAAAGCAAATCATCACAATTTAATTAATACAATTCCGTTCGTGTTCTGTTCTAATTTCCCCGCTCATTACGTTTTTATCATCTCAATTCTTTCCAACTCGACGAACCGCTAGTAAACCCTAGCCGCCGGACCTGGACGCTCGTGCATAAAACGTATGAACGAGAAAAATAAGTAGACGCACATAAATATCAAGGCTATCAGTTCAGCTGGAAAAAATTGCATGGAAAAGAAGGAGGAGAGCGGAAGGGGAGGGACCTTAGAAGGAGAAGCGGCGAGTATAGAACTAGGATCAGGCTCGCCAAGCTGAACAGAAATCCGGTGGAGACACTGTTTTTGTGAGTCCCAAAAGTAGAGGCGCGAGGCTCCATCCCATGCCAAGAGATTCGTGAGCGTTTTAGAGGAGGCTGAGGAGGAGGGAGGAAGAGCGCCATCGGCAGCGGAAGTGAAAATAGGGTGGTGTTGGAGCGGAAGCCATTCAACATCTTCTTTTGGGGTTGAAGTAGACGGAGAAGATAGGGATTCAAGGCCGTCACCGGAATCGTCTAGCCCTATGAAGTTGAAATTGAATCTCATTGTGTCCCTCTCCCTCCCTCTGTTTGGTTCGCGGCCAATTTGGGTGTCGTCCGTCTTGCTCTTTGCTCTCCTCCGCCCACAAAACTTACAACTTCGGCTCCAGTTTCGCTGTTGCTAATTGCTCCACGACGTCGTGCTGCTTCCGCACGCTAGATAGTACTGAACTGTTTTTTTTTTCTTTTTTCTTTTTCCCCGGACGGAGGTCTATTCGTCATGTACGCGCTGTTTGGATGGGGAATTTGGAAAGAAAGGAAGGGAATGGTTCAATCTTTCCTCTGTTTGGGAGTTTCTAAGCGGAAGGAAAAGGAAAGAAAAGAAGAGAAATGGATGGATGAGTTTGTTAAAACAATTCTCTCGCCAATAAGTATGTACAGCGTACACAAACATTCAGCACTAGACTAGTAAATTGGTGGATTATTAATTTAAGGGACAGAATATTACTTCAAGGCAAGGGACGGAACACAAAACACTAGTATGCTTGTTTGGCTGTAAAAATTATTTACTTGTATTATTAATATTTTTTTATTAATTATTTTATCTCTTCACGTATCTTTTTATTTTAAATAAATCACATCATAAAAAGTGTTACAATAAATATTAGTGTTTGGATAGCAAAAATATCTCAAATAATATTTCGCTTACATCATAAACACATTTCTCAACCCACCTTTTCATATTATCAATCGTCTTTCTATCTCACATACATCACATCACATCACATCACAAAAAGTACTATAGTAATTATTTCAAATAATACTCTATCCAAACAAACCCAACTAGGGAAGCAAACTGCGCAGCAAGGTAGCACTAAACCTGAAGGGAAACGACAGCGACAGCGACGGAGGGAGTAATGACTAATGAGTATTATTACGAATCTTGCATCTATGGATCATCAATACCATACGACCAATTGTTAATTATCGTCAATCTCCGAATCACAAAACCCAGGAGAGCTATTAACACTCTATGCTTCCGGAATCCGAACGTCCGCTGTCATGCGAAACGCATAAATTCAAAAAACTTTTAAATCAAACTTAACAAAATACCGCAGGACTACCACTTAGTTTTCGTAAATTTTTATGTGTCATCTGATCCTTATACTAATCCTTAACGTATTAGCTGTTCCCGGTTTTCAGAATTTGTACGTTTGAATTTACTAATCCTTAACTTGTTCGGCTAATGATTTTTAAACTAGGTGCCAGCTGCGATGGATAGATAAGGAAGACAGCAACCTGGAGTCCGTTCGGTTGATTAAGGGCTAAATGACATCAACCGAACTCGTGGAATATATGGTTCTGTCATTCTGTCCTCGAGAATCATGCCAGGCAACAATCATCGGTTTTAGAGTTGTATTCTGATGAATTCTTCATTACTTCATAGAAGTTGATTGGCTGCCGTGCATCCAGTTTGTGAAGTGGAATATTCTAACCAGTTCATCTCTATGAAGACATCCAGTTTGTGATTTGGATCATCATTATATATACCCTTCAGCTGATTATTGAAGACAGCAGTAATATGTGATTCTCTATGAACAATTCGTGGAAGATAACGCTACATGTACAACGTCAAAATTGTCTTGTATCCTTAATTTGCCTCTATATATATATATTTGGAGAGGTGCTTTGCCTCTATATTCAATAACCGAACGACACGAGCCATTACAGTTTACAATCACACTTTTTATACACGTATACATATATATATATATCTCTATCATATATGATACATCGGATCGGATGAATTGTTTTGCTAGTTCTTGGACCATCAGATTGCAGATATCCTTCGGATAACCTGTACAAAGTACAAAACCCCGAGTCAGAATTTCAGAGCTAGCTACGAAATCCCACGTTGAATGATAAAAGTACAAATCAAGCCAAAAAGAACAGTGCAGATTCACATGATCAGTTAGGCCAGCAGCTATTATATTTATACAAGTACCATCTTCCACATGACAGAACTCAGTAGGCACATTTCAAGTGACCGCAGATGCGCATGCGCTATGGTCCTCCAGGAAATTTTATAAAATAGGCACACCACCAGACAGACACAGTAGTGTGTCTGTGGAAATTGTTTACAAATCATGAATGTTAACGGTTACCTGAACCTGGCTGGAAAATTTGAACTGGTCAAGAAACTAGAAACATTGAACAGAATCCAGCTTTGTCACTATTTCAATCTTTCAATTTGGAGTAACTTTTGGTATCTTGGGAATCCATTCTTGCACGCTGAGACCTGAAGAATGCATGTGAATAACAACATGTATATATAGTTAGACAGAATGCTAAAGCAATACTACTATTTGTTTTTTTCCCCTTCCTGATTATAATATAAATGAAAACCAATAATCGCCGTTCTTTTATGTTTAGTTTTAGTACGGAGAGTTTTGTAGTGAGGTGATACTGCAGGAAGCCAACAATGATTCCATTTCTGTTGTTCATGAGTGTATTTTGGATGAGCTCATCAATCTTGTCCTCTTTTTCAGTTCTCAAACAAAGCCACGTTACAATTGGACGTTAGAACAAAGAATCCATTAGTTGTATCGGGCTCAACGACCCGTTCATGATATATGCTTGGAATATATCAACCGGTTGGCTTGAATTGATTACATTTCCTAGCAAACCCCACTTATCCAAAAGAAAAAGTCAAAAGGGAGGATTCATGTGGAGGCCTAAGTCGTAGCAATAAAGATTTCGAGCCTGTGCAGCCAGCGATGTTTCAACTACGCACAGTTTTAACTTTTTTAAATTGTTGTCTAAGACCGGCATAAGCACAACGTGTAAACCGAATCTGCCAGAATTCTCGTACACACGAAAGGGAAAATGTCTATAACTCTCTCGAAATAAAACGAAAAGCATTTGGGATGAAAATTCTCCTCCACTTAACCCCCCCCCCCACAAAAAAAAAAGAATTTTCAATGACACTTAGACCCAATTAACGAAAAAATTTTAAAATTATTTTTTAATTTCACATATATGAAATCATTATAATATATTTTTTACAAAAATTTTAGAAAATAGCAATTCAAACAAACAAGACCTTAACATTATAAAAAGTCTCTATCAGCGAAATGTTTTTCTCGTTTTCGTACCAGACAAAATTGGGCAAAGTCAAATGGCGACATGAATAATGCAATTGGCAAGCGACTTAGCATTGAAAATCATGCGATTCTTCTTCGAAATTGGCCATCTAGAAGGCGGCTTGAATTCAATCCCTTGGACATCCCGTCCACTAATTCAACAAAACGTTACTTGGTCCATGTTACACCACGGTGGACCCCAGGCAAGTTGCGGATTTTTCTTAGTTTTGTCTGATGCACATACCATTATTATGTTCGCGGAAGAGAAATACATACAGTAATATAAAGTGGGGTAAAAAAAAATGAGAGAAAAGATTCGATGGATATCTTTAATTTTAAATATAAATTAATCTTTTGTACACTATCACCGTTAAATGCATGACAACTCATATGAATTTAAATTTTACTTATGTATCATATACTCAGTGTATATAAGATTTATTCCTTTAATTGAGGGAAAAAATTTAACTCAATTAAGAAATCCATGTTTATTGATAAAACGGTCCCTAGTGATTTGCTAAATATCCGTTTGCTGCTTAGCGAAGAAGGCAGAAAGGGACTTACAGCTTCAATATCAATTTTGTAGACCATAAGCTTTCTTCGCTCTCTGCAACTCGTTCTGTAGGCCGCCACTATGTGTCCGACGGCTAGAGCCAAGGAGCACGCGAACAACGCGACTTCCATGCCCCGAACACACCCACTTCCATTCACACTTGCGTTGCCAAACACGAACGAAGCCTTGAACGACACGAAAAGCAGAGACGACACTGAAAACACGGTGGCAATACTCAAGTACGGCCCTCCTGATAGTTTCGGACCATCGCACAAACCGTAAACACCTGTATGATTATTCATGAATGAAACCCAATTTAAGAAACCATTAATAAACCTTTATCGCACAAAAAGAAAATAAAAAATTGAACGGTTGCTCGGATTCATTCTTTTACTTACATAGAATGACAGCTGACCTAATGAGGGAGACGAGGGGTATGTCGATGAGGGAATAGCGGAAGTCGTAATTGCTTAGATGAGAAGACAGGGTTTGGAGGGAAAGAGACGATGGAGAAAGAGAAGCTGACAACAGAGCCGATGGAAGGAGGGCATCCGCGACAGATACGAGAATTGGTGCTGAGAATACCAGAAGCGAGAGCAGCATAGTGATGAGGAAGAAAAAAGTTTTAATCCATCTTAACGCTCGCTTTGATTTCTCGTCCTTTGCAAACCCCATATCTTAATTTCTTCCAAAGAATCTTGAAAATTGCTTGTTTCTGATCTAATCTAATGTCGTCTAGTAGTAGTATGTCCGTTTGAATTGTGAAGAGAAATGGAGAAAGACGGTCTATGTGGGGAAAAAATCAAAGAAAAGGAAAGGAATGAAATGGAGGGAGGCCAGGCCAGAGAGGCAATATATGTCTGGTCTACTAGACGAACGATTAATATATGTGGAAGGTGCAATGGTTCGACGTCTTGACTGTGCATATATCAAGTTGGACAAGGGACTTGGGAAGTAGGGACTTTACACGCGGAAGGCATCGGTCAAAGAGGGCATGCTTTTCATTCATATTTTTCTCTTTCTTGTTTGAATCAACGGCAATACCTAATCAACTTTCTTAACGACAATTAACTGCATCAACTTTCTGGATTTTATTATGCAGTAAATTTTTCCTTTATTATTAGTATTATCATTATGCTACGGTCTATTGAGTTGGCTTGCCTGCGTCTGCTCATATACACTCTCGTGACCAGGGATCGATAGCGTGCGTATCTGGAGGTATCGAGACCAATAACTTCTTTTCAAAAATTTTTCATTTTAACGCTGATTACTCTTTTTTTTTTCCCCTTTTGCGGGTGGCTAGTCTTAAATTAAATGAGCAAATCCGTGATCACTACTGAGTAAGATAATGGCACAATTCAATGAATAGCTTTCAAGCATCCATCACGGGAAAAATCATTCTAAAATGGGATGAGTTTTAGAAATTCTGAAATGCCAAGCAAGCAGACCACCACCTACAAGGCAAAATGCACCAGCACAAAGATGCTGAGACAGCTCGGTTTATCATCAAATTATATAGTAATATATGGATGGCTACCAGCTACAGTGGCCTCCAATCGTTTTTTGTATCTTCTATGATCCGGGGATTATTTTGGATAACGGATAGTAATGCATGTTACAGTCGTATGCAATCATGGATGGCTTAAAATATATAAAAATCAATCAATCACGCTTGTAATTAAAATTTCACATGATTAAATCAAGCGGGTACCGACGGAAACCAGCTGATCATGTGGGCGCATGTAACTGTTTGTTCTCCCTCCCGAATCTGGTGCTATTTTTTCCACTTATAGTAATAGTAAAAAAATTTTGTATTTTTCTGATGAAGGAACTTTTTTTTTTTTTTCAGTTGGGTTGGTCCAGTGTTACTACTCTAGGAGGAGCTCTCCCACTCTCAGATTCAAGAAGGAAGGGCTAAACTAAATAAACAAATAAATGTTTTTATGGGGAGGTGTTGGGAATAATAGATTGTTTGGAGGTCAGACGTCCGTCAATTGGCCTAGGGTCCTCCCCATTGCGGTAGTCAACGAAGGAAATTAAAATATCATCTGGAAATGGAAATTGGATTACAGGGAAAGAAGTTTGAGAAATGCAGTGAAACTATTAGAAGACATCAAGAAAGTCCCCAAAAAAAAAAAAAATCTCTTCAAAACGAATGTGGTCCTTGAATTGTAGCAAAAAAATGAGGTGAATGATTTGGAGGAGTAACCAACAACGGATTGCAATTTGCAACGATCTCCTGTACTTGCGACAACTAAGGTCAGACCAAACATTTCTGAATTTTGCATTCCACTCTCATATCAAGGGACCACTAATTGCCAACAAATTGCCACGATGTTTCTAGAAACATTACGAGAATAACTTTCTTTTTATATAAATTCTCTCTCTTAATTTGCTGCTCATTTCCCACTAGTTTGGGATAATAAATCTCAATATGACATACGTACTTTTAAAAGTCCTTCAGTCGGATATTCACACAATCGATTACAATTCCGAATGCATTCTTGAATAATGTTGGTGTTGAGTTGAAGGTTTCTCACTTATTAAAAAAAATAATAAAATAAAATCGGTGGTCCTAAATTAAACTGGTGGTGTTGGACCTTTTTCTGAGATCGCGAAGTGAAAAACTTTCTCACATGAATGAGGCATGAGTACTTGAAGATGTGAAGCCTTTGTACCTCTGCGGCCTCTCGTTTCAGAAGTTTGACCGTTTTATTATCTTTCTACCCAGTGAAAACAGTATAAAATTCAGCGCCCTTTTTCCCATTGCTGTTTCCAAATTAAATCACGGATGACGACTGGGTTAGCGTTTAGTCTAAAATATGCTGCAATTTGGGCTTTTCATAGAGTTGAATTGCAGAAGCCGATGTTGAGTCATTGCTTCTGTCATTAATTACAAGAGTAAAATTAAAGGAAGAAAAGAAACACCACGATTTTCTGAATGAATGAAGGTCGTTGTGACCTCAATTCGTATAAATGATCTCAGGCATTTCTTCAAGTAGCAGCCTTGTCTCCACTATTTTTAAGTCAAAGCAGGTGATACAAATTCATAATATGGCTTTGAATTCTAGCGGACATGATATGCATATTATGAATCTTCAGACCATATTAACATGAAATGAAAGGTTGAAATCCTGAAGCCACAGGTTTAGATATTTTATTGAAAGCCGCCAATGGCCCCCCTCGGCGCAGGAGTTCCAGCGAAATCATCCCATACCTTCTTCTGCTATTGGAGGCTTAAATCATTGGGATCAACTTCAGATAATAAAATTGATTTAAATCCATAAATATGGCCTTGCCATCATCGATCATTGGTTCGTCGAAACTTCGTAGTGGTTTTGGGTCCGAATCTTGGTCCTTTCGTCAAAGAATCCTCTTTGGCTATGTATGATATTCGCCGAATTTTTCATTTACGGGCTCCGATTAATTGGTTGACTTCAAACTTAAGTAAGGAGAGAGAGAGAGGGAAAAACTTAAAAGTCAGAACAAAAATCGTTATTGTCACCTGGTTGATTTTCTTAATAGTTAAGTTGGATCTACGGCATAAAATTAAAATTTAAAAAAGAGAGAATAATTTTTATGAACGAGAGATGCAAAAATGCGTGGGTGAACAGAAAGGCTTGCCTGAATCAGTTTGGATTATTGTCGTCCTTTTTTTAAAAATTTTGGATTATTATTATTATCCTTCTATAAACTAAAAAAAAAAATTTTGATTATAGATTTTTCCCCAGCAGCCACTGAGGAAATGCAATCTGTGGTGGTAAATGGATTTTGAAGTCAATAATAGTGGACTAGAGGTAGGTATGAAGAAACAAACTGCAAGTCTGCAAGGAAGGGTCATACGGTTTCTGACGTCCGCCGTGGACAACTTCAATCGGAATTCATTTTTCAGCTAATAAGAAATTCTTGACGTTACATATATGGCGTGGAGTTGGCTTTTCCTGGAAATTGCAAAATCATTCTCCCATAGTTCCACCTATTTGTGGCTATTAAATTCTGGGAAATTCAATTCCACCTTCATGCTCTTTTTCTGCTCCCTCCCTTCTAATTCTTCTTTTAGGTTCGTGATGTAAGCTGTAAATTGTCAACCATGACATGAGTATTTACTTTGCAAATGCTTCACACGGTCTTGGCATGCCCTTTTTATGCCTCGTTTGAATTGTTATTTTTTAAAAAATTTTTAAAAAATATATTATAATAATTGGTATATATGAAATAAAAGATAATTAAAAAATATGTTAACGACAAACATACAAATTTTAAAACTGCCAACCAAACGTGAAAATATAGTGTTGTAATGATCTGACGTAGCATTTCGAACCTTTTCGCCATGACTTGCGGTTAGTAGCAAGTCTAAATCGTCAAGTTTAACCTGAGGCGCTCTCCACCGTTGTCTAAGCTTTGCTGTTGACAAAACAGCAACATGTTGATTTATCCAATTAGGCAAATTAATAAAAGTTGGAGGGTTCGAATTTGGAACGTCTCACTCACGCTGCCTAATCTCACTTACACTACCTAATCGTTTCTCTTAGCCTTCCAATCCATCCCCTTCCAAGCAAATTAATATAGATTGATATCACTTAGTGTTACATTTTTTTATTATTATCTTTGTGAGCCAAATATTTCCTGTTATTGATGAGAGCCACACAGCCAAGTGTTGAGTATATGGCGAATTCTCAAGTCTGGCAATCCCAACTGGAACCTAAATTGGCGTATCATGCTAGCGATCAAAACATTAGAAAAGCAATCAATTGCGTTCGGACATCGTTGGAAGTGTCCATTTTACACCGGCCTACATGTATATGTCACACTGCAGCATTTCTGTCCATTAGACAAGTAACCCGGGGGGGCCTCCTTCTTTGGAATTGATTGAGGTATAATTAATCATGAATCGCATCAGCATACCACGTACCACGCTAATCAATAAATGTTCTTTACACGATTGACTATCAAATGAATTAAAAATCAAGATTACGTTTATCCCATTTCACCATCAGGATTGGAAAGGAAATGCTATTGATTTATTTATGCGATCCTTTTCTTTTAAGTAGGGATGTAAACGAACCGAACTGCTCGCGAGCCGCTCGCGAGCGGCTCGAGTCAAGCTCGACTCGAACTCGATCAATATCGAGTTCGAGTCGAGCTCGAGCTGGCTCGAGTTGAAATCGAGCTCGAACTCGAGCTCAAGATATTAAGCTCGTTAGCTCGCGAGTTGGAGTATATATATATATATATATATATATTTATTTATTTTTAAGTATATATATTTATATTTTTTTTTATTTTAAGTATACATATATTTTTTTTTATTTTACTAGTAAAATTACATATATATCCTTAATATTTTATTATTTATTAAGAAAAATATTTTTTTATTTATTTTTTAAAAATAAATTTTTTATTTTTTTATTTTTTTCGAGCTCGAGTTCGCTCGAATCAAGTCGAGCTCAAGGTCGAGCTTGAAATTGTTGGCTCGTCGAGGTCGAACTCGAGTTCATTAAAATTAAGTCAAGACTCGACTCGATTAAGCCAAAACTCGATTCGGCTCGACTGGTTTACAGCCCTACTTTTAAGCCAAGGAAGGGATCTATAACCTAGTGGCTTTTGCGGCTTGCTTCATCCACGTACACGCTTCTCCCACGGAGCAGGCCCGGGCCACGGCGATTACGCGAAACATTAATAGAGGCCATCATCCCAATCGGATGTACCACTACAACTGCTCCTGCTTTTTACGTTTTTTTGAGCTTCTAGAAATTAAAGATAAGATTCGGCGGCCTCTTTAAATCTTTTGAGTTCTTGCCCCCCACATCGCAGCCGACATTCGGTAACTTGGGCTCCCACACCAGATCGATAATTTGAGATGCTCCCAGCTCATTAGACCGACCGTTAACTGTCAAAAGTGTTCCTGCTCTGCTAAATTTATATGCGGTGACGATTTGTCCGTGTGGATGCGATTACGACTTCAGAATCTTGTCTTTCCTATCGAGCAAGCCCCAAAATGACAATGACTGATTGAGGCAGCTAATTCTTCAGTGACCTGACAAGCATGGCGTCGTTTTTTTTTTTTTTTTGTGTTTTCCAGTAAGAAAAGTTGGGATTTAAGAAGCATGAGAACGGAAATTTGAATCTAAAATCGCTACACTCTGGTGTCTTAATTTTAGTCATTGGATCAAAGTCTCCTCAACGTAAATATAGCATGATTATTATATCTACAAAATAATTGGTTCCATTTGTATTACTATTTCTTGGAGTTTTTTATAGAAGAAATATATTGCAACGATTTAATATATGTGAAGTAAAAAAATAATTGAGAAATATGTTCATACAAAATGTAAAAAAAAAAAATTATTTAGAGTAAAATAGCATTCCAAACAAGGCAAAATTTTCGTTCAATGGCGAGCTATCATTACTCTAATAATAGACCAAAAAGGTGATTGATTAAGGCAGCTAATTATTCGGAAAGCATGGTTTTTTTTTTTTTCAAATAAGAGAAGGTTGGAATTTAAAAAGTAAGGAGAAAGAGAATTTGAATCTAAAATCCACCACGTTTTGATATCTCAACTTTAATTACTAGAGAGCTGTCGGTACTATGATAATGGACAAAAATCATGGTTAGAAAGATCTCTTTTCTCTCAACTAAAAAACCTTAAGACCAATCAATTGGAATTCTTAATAAATTTACATATATTTAAATTAAAAAAAGGGAGGTTAGATATGTGTGTCTAGTGGAATTGATGATCTTCTTGATCATAAGTTTTTACGTCTCGAATTACTGTATCGTTCGCCTGAATCGCCTCTCAGAGTTAGATATCCGAATTCTGAACTGACTTCGGAGTGCAAAGACAGGACGTATTGCGGAGGTGTTCTACAGCGAACCAAGCTAACACATGGCGATGCCATCCATGGAACTTGGAAGTGAAGTTCATGTAGCTAACTACTCCTGCTTTGGCGTTGTACATAGTGTTGCTCCATTTTATCAAACAAAATTAAGGAATTACCGTGTCTTTTTAAATCTAGAAACAAATGATGAATTAACATCATTATTTTGTTTTCCGTTCAAGGATATATCTTGTCGTAGTTGCAGTACTCCGGGTGGTTGAACGAGCCATCTTTTAGACACGAAAGCTGATAAATGTTAGTATTTACCTATACGCATATGCATGATTGCAATTTTGGGGTTACAGATTTAATAGTGATTAATTATGTCTGCAAATCTTCATTCTCGTGTTTAACAAACATAACCTTTGTAATAGTGGGTAATCATCAAAGGGAAGGGGGAATGAAGAGATTTGAATCTAAAGGCTTTAATTCTTGAATGCTGTGCTAAAAAGTTCTCAACAACGTATTAAGTAGTTTAAATGCATATGGAGTTAAGTTTCTACTACCCTTAACCATAAAATGATAATTTTTAATATCAACTCACAACTCGTTTATTTTTTCAAAAACAATACTTCATAGTTTCCGTTTCTTAACCATGTGCTTGATAGCTGTTGTCGCTGAAATTTATTACGCTTAACAATCCCCACACAAATTTTTCTTTGGTTTTTAGGCCTTTTACTTATTTTATTATGAATTTTGGTATTGAATTAATACGCGAGACATGAAAAAAAAAGATAAATTTGGAATCAAAATATGTTCTCTCCACTTAAAAAAAGTTTTTAATGTTACTTTTTCCCTCGGAGGCTGAACACGCACGCCACAAGAAATTCGAATTGGGAGAGATCACTGAGAATTTAAAAAATTTATGCGTACCAAGTGATACTGATCGAAACTTTATAGGAGGTTTTTTTAAATTATCCCTTTTAGGTTCCTTGCCTTGAGTTCCACATTTCGATGATGACAATAGAAGCCTCTCAGCCCACTCCGCATGAGACAAAAAAGTTTTGAGTTGTTTATTGTGAACTTCCATATGTAATTGTGGTTTAAAAAGTTGAAGAAAACAAAGACAAAATAAAACAGATTTAGAACTGTTAACGCGGGGGAAAAAAAAGAAGAGTGATTAGCACATATAAGCAACGGTGGCTATAATTCCAAGGGTCGTTTATGCGTCTCTCTATAGCCAATTTTTGTGAAATCCCCCCCCCCCCCCCCCCGTTATTTTTATGATGAAACAAGATCAAGAAAAAGAAAAACATTTCCACAAGGTAAAAATGCATAAAAATAGCGGGGCGCCGGGGCGGTCAGAAGGTTTGTGGATAATAGAGGAAGTTTCGCCTCTGTCCACCCCGTTGTCTCGGAGTTCTAAATAGAAACCCGAAGCCAATCAAAAGGCGGGGACAAGGGGAAAAAAATTAAAAAGGAAGGCCAAAAAATGGCGGCGAGATCGGTGTGGCGCTCCAGAGCGAAACTGTTGCTGGCGGCCACAGCCGCGGGAGGCGGAGCCGGTGCGGCTTTGATTATGAGCTCCGATGATCCAGCGAGCGCATTCAAGCTCTCCACCGCCGTCCCCATCCGCCTATTACGCGATTCCGTCTCCGCCGCCACTATTGCTTTTGGTGTGTACCTTTCTTATATCATAAGCACCGCCTTAACTTTTTGCTCGCATTTTAAGCTTATTTATGTGCATTCCTCCGAGTCATTGCTTTAAAATGAAGCTAGATGCTACGAATATCTAGAGGTGAGGTGAATTTGTGATTTTGTGCTGTACTAAATTTGTCTCAATTCCTAAGCCTTAACTCGGGGAACTGTTGTATGAATGAACCCCTCGATGTTAATAGTAATGCTGATGAAATATAAAATGGTTGGGGAGGAGATATGGATTAGGCATTATGGAAAGTAGTGGTTGGTGAAGATTTCTAGGGTTCATCTTTTTGACAAAAAGCTATTTACTCCAGGTTAGGGAGATGAATAGTCCTGGGTGGGTGGCTAATTACTAATGCATTGTGATAGGGGAAAAACATGTGGAACCTTCTTTTATTTCACTGCCTCCAGGACCATGGTATAAGTAACTTTTGGTGAAACAATTCTGTTTGCGATGGAAAAGTCACTTGAACAAGTTAGCATGATTTTTTGGAATTTCTTGGTTTTTTAAAGTACTTAGTTAATTTTACCTTTATATGATAATTACTTTTATCTTTATGTTGATAGATGACTCAGAATCCTGTATGGCTTGCTTCGCTTTGGACTTCATTTATAGAACCTATTTCTTTTTAAGGTGAACAAATTAGTTATTGATGCATAATGCATTGCCTTGAAGTCGTAAGCTATGTTGTCACATTTCATAAGTAATGTCCAATTTGTAGTGACTCTTAAGTTGATTACAGTGTGTTGTAAATTTGAAAAGTTTTCTATGTAATGAATGCAGTTCCATTTTGTTATCTTTGTTTTAGATTACAAATATTCGCTCTGGGGATTACCAGAGGGTAGCCCTGAATGGACAAGAGTTAAACATGAAGTTCACGTCAGGGGTGCTCGTAGACTTCAAGAACTTTGTTTTAGGAATGGTGGAGTATATATCAAGCTTGGACAACATATTAGTCAATTGGTATGTCACTCTGATGAGTTCCTTTTAGGAGATTGTGGGGAATCAGTTTCTACCTTTTTATATAATTTTAGTGTCCATTATGTTCTTTCTTCAGGACCTAAATTTTTTCCCTTATTTAGGAGTATTTAGTACCTGAAGAGTATGTTCATATAATGAGGGAGTCCATGTTAAACAAATGCCCAGTTTCTACATATGATCAAGTGCGCGAGGTTGTCAAGAAAGAGCTTGGAGGTACTCCTGAAGAAGTATGTCCTTGTCCTTTCTAGTATCTCCAACATCATAAAATTTCTAGCTTAACCTATATAAGGATGAAACAGATTATTAGTGTAACTTAAGCTATCAAGAGCTTAATTGCCTCACCTTCAAAACTGAGTTGAAGACTCTTGTATACAGATTTTTGAGGAATTTGATCCTGTCCCTATAGCGAGTGCTTCTCTTGCACAAGTTCATATTGCTCGTACACGTGATGGACAAAAAGTTGCTGTCAAGGTCTGTGACATATGATCTTAATTTAGTGACATCTGGATTTGCATGTTTTGGTGTTACGACTATGCATTCCTCTCATTGACCTATTAGACATGTGATCCAGGTTCAGCATACTCACATGACAGATACTGCTGCGGCAGACACTGCAACTGTGGACTTACTAGTGAACACATTGCATCGGTTGTTTCCTTCTTTTGATTACAGGTTCAAAAAATTTCTCCAAGCTCACTTTTACCTTGGTTTCATGAGAAATGGAAAGTTAATTCTCTATCAAGTAATGATGCTTGGCATATATAAACCATGAAATGTGGATGGTTGCTTCTCTGTGTCTCTTCTCATACACATCTTACGTGGCACATATGTGTTACCATAAACATGGCAGTACATGTTTTACATACCAACTAAATTGAAGTGAAATTTAAAGTTTTTAAAACCTGTAATGATATTTTGAAACAATACTTGTTTCTTATGAAAAATTTCTCAACTTTTATGTAGGTGGTTGGTCGACGAAATACGCGAATCTTTACCAAAGGCTAGTTGCTAACATTTTGTCAAATCTATATGCTATTATTGCTACCCTTTCCCCATTTTCTCAATCTTGTTAGTGTCTCTGCTTTGATCAGTGTTAGACACGGTTTAAAAAGGTATTCATTAAATTGCAGATTTTAGCATACATTACAAGTGTCTCTTTTGGCCACCAAGTACCTGCCTCTTGACTGTGGGTTGGGCCCAGTTATAGCAA
Organism: Coffea humblotiana; assembly: GCA_023065735.1. Taxonomy (NCBI): domain Eukaryota; kingdom Viridiplantae; phylum Streptophyta; class Magnoliopsida; order Gentianales; family Rubiaceae; genus Coffea; species Coffea humblotiana. Next base: position 4,885,037 of record CM041209.1, on the reverse strand, counting down.
CTTGGTTCAACTTTTTTTGTTGAAATCGAGACGTTTTCAAATTACAGCTGGTATTATGGATAAAGTTGATTTCTGGTGTTTCTTTAGCAGTTTGAAAGCCTCAAGCATTGCTAAATATGTAATCATGGAGCACTGGTTGGTTAGGTGTATGGCTGTCTGTTGTAAAACCTTGTTGCCATCATCAATGAACCTATCTTGATTAGAGGCTCCTTTTATCATGTTTGATGTCGAGGAAGCATGCAATAAAATCTAAAGATTCCGTTGCACATATGGTCTTTCCTGAAGCTGACCTTTTACTTAAGAGGCTGAATAAAATGTTTGTGTAGAGAAGAAATGCATCAGACTTATGCTATATACTGGTTTTGTATGCCCCAAAAAAGGATGGATATTCTAATCTTTGAGTGTTTCTCGGGCAGGAGTACATTTAGTTGTGGACAATATGGTAATTAACTTATATGTTTTTCATGGAAGACTTTAAGCTGATCTGCTTGCCATTTTTTTTATAAAGCAGAGATGCATTTGAGGATGCCTTGAGGTGTTAGATTTAGCATTTATTGGGTGCGAAGTGCAGAACTTTTGCAAAATTAAATAGCCATTAATTCCTTTTTTCCTCATGGAAATCGTAGATAAGATTCGAGCAATCAAAATATCTGGTTATTTAGTTCAGTTCTTGTGAACTTTTCTCAGAAGAAAAAGGAAAGGATCAGTGTGCCTTAATTTGGTTCTCTTGTTTGGGCTAGTGTTAAATCTTTCACCTGTCCTCTGTCATTCTCTAGTAATCAGGGTCTGCATTTGGTTTCTGCCTCATCATTCTGCTTGACTGTTGGCCTCTTTAAATCTGATAAGAGTATAATGTTCTTCCTCATTATTAATGTCTGCAATTCTTATTCTCAGTTTAATTTCTACATGAGCTTTAGATTTCTGTATCACCGTGACAAGTTATGTTGGTGGCTCTTAGGAACTGGATTTCTTGGTTGAGGCCAAAAACAGTGTAAAGTGTATGGACAACTTCAGGAAGCTATCGCCTCAAGTTGCACGCTATATCTATGCTCCTAGAGTTGATTGGAATCTGAGTACCTCAAGATTATTAACTATGGAATACATTGATGGTGCACAAGTAAATGATTTGAAGACTATTCAAAGACTTAGAATTCAGCCAAGGGATGTTGCAAAGCTAGTAAGCACTTGGTCTTCACATTTCATTTTATTTTTTGCAAAAGAAAGGCAAGGGAATATGATATTACGGAACATTCGTCTGGATTCTCTAGCATCAACAACAACTAACAAGTTGGGGTATTTAAACAACTCTATCTGCAGTCTCTGCATGTTCCTTCACACAACCATTCATGTGTATCTCCTACCACTTTTGGCATCTTAACACCTTCCAGTGGATGCTCAAATATGCTAGTACATCAGTTGTTAGCATCAAATGCTTATGACAATTTATGAGTTTAGCTGCCTTTTGCCTACAGTTATATGAAGTTCAGGCTCTTCTTTTTTCTTCATATTACTAGTTTTATCTAAGTATGTGCCCTAACTAATTTCGTTGGCATCTTCTAAAAGTTAAAAATGACACTGTTTTGAGAAGTTAAAAAGTTGGCATCTTCTAAAAGCTAAAAATGTCACTGTTTTGAGAAGTTCTTGATATCTAATTGCTTTTGAACAGAAGATGCTATTTCATTTGAGCTGTCATCACAAGACCTTTATTTCACCCTTTCCAGGTTAGTCAAGCTTTTGCTGAAATGATGTTTAAGCATGGCTTTGTACATTGTGATCCACATGCTGCCAATGTACTAGTTCGCCCTTTACCATCTGGCAATGGGAGCATATTTGGTGAGCCATTTGTGCAGGGACTTTACTTGCTTTTCTCCTTCCCGACTTATAAGTGCCTTAAATCATTTTACTTTCTGGGAGCATATTATCATTCTACTATTTTGGGAGTGTATTTGAATCTTTTACTGTTATCATGGTGGATTATCTGTGAGTTCATTTTATTTTGTAATGTAGCAGTGTAACATTGCAGGAAGCTAAGTTTGCCTTCTGAAAGTTTTTTTCAATGTTACCAGAATTGCTGTTTCACATCCATGTAGAACTTTTCATTCTGACAGGTGGAGAATGAGAAATATTAGTAGTGTTTTACATCATAGGTGATGCTGCCTTAATTTCCTAAGGACAATTGTATCTTGTTTTGCTCTATAATTTCACGACTTTTGTTATACGAGAAAGTGGAATAACTCGCTCATTATGTAAAGATGCCTGGTCTAGATATCTGATTACAATTTGGAAATTAATCATGAAGATCAGAGTAAATTTCTTTTGCTTTTGAGCTGTGCCTTTTCTCATGGATAAGAACCTCCTTTTATTTGCCTATATCATGTTAATCAGGTTGTGAAGCCATCTGAGGCAAGGATTCCATAATTAAAATTTTCTTTATTTAGGGCTATTTAGCTAAATAGGAGTTTTTAACTTGATTCAGTGACCTACCAATCTGGCCAGCTTGTTTTGCAATGGATCTTTTGAAGATGTTGGTTCATGATTGTCATGCTCACTGGAAAAATAGAACAATGGTTGTCAGATTGTATGAGATTGAGGTTGCAGTTGAGAAATTGGAGAGTCTGAGCTGCGGTTATTGCTGGATTTCATCAATCATGCTTGTGACCATGAAATGAAAGTCCTTTCTAGACATGTATGGAGGAAAAGAAGTTACTTTCGGTTAGCATGGCCAAAGACTAAGCCTTGCATTGCTATTTGAGCATTGTATCCTCAATATGTCTCATTATTATCAACAATCCTGTAAATGGGAATTGGATGCAACATTTCAAACTGTATACATTCTTTTTCACGTCTGTCTCACTGGTCAGATTGTGTGTAGAGACATTCCTATTGTGCTTTCAAGTTTTTCCGTGCTGTCAAAATTCTAATGTACTTGAGATGTATACGTAGTATATTGACTTTTGCAACTACATTAATAATCCTTCCCATTCTCCTGAATTTTCCTTTGCAGGCAGGAAAAAGCCACAGTTGGTGTTGCTGGATCATGGTCTCTACAAGGATCTTGATGATTCTATAAGAATCAATTATGCTGCCCTCTGGAAGGTTTGTTGCAGTTCCAAACTACTTTAATAGTAATCCTGGTTGTGCTGGTTTGATTTGTCATTTACTTGAACCTGGTAATGTGATTACAGGGGTTGATTTTTTCTGATCCTAAAGCAATAAGGGAAAATAGTGTGAAATTGGGTGCTGGAGAGGACCTTTATGCATTATTTGCTGGGATACTTACAATGAGACCTTGGAACAGAGTGATCGACCCTGCAGTTGATCATCTGGTAGTACATGGCACCGACCATTCTGAACTGCAGGTGAGAATACTTGGTGATAATCGGGATTATATGCTATTTACGTAGTTTGCCAATTACGGGGTTATTTATGCATTTTTATTTTGCAACATTTAAAGTTGTTGATTTTCATGAAGTTTAATTTAATTTTTTTTCTTGTGTTCTTAAATCTATATAATTTTGCCAAAGCCTGGAAGTTTGAAATACTTCAGCTGGAGTCCTGAACATGATGTCCTGTTTATAATTGTTTTTGTTCGATTCAAGATGATACCTTCTATCCTTAGTGAGGACTCGAAATTACCCAGTCGGTTATGCTTTTAAAGTTATATTTTCTTCATCTTTGAACTTGGTTTGATCCTTAGCATTCGCGTTCTCCCCTCCAGCTTCTGGAAAAAGGAAAAATGGTAAGCATGGTGAATAGTTCAACTTTTATGTTTTTAACTAGCTACTTAAGATCTATACCTCAGGTAACTAGCTGTCTCAAAGATGTAGCAGGCTCTCTTTCTCTCTGTCTTTCACACACACACACGACATGTACTGTTCAATACACATTGAGGCAAATTTTATTATGGGAATCACGGGAAAAGATTAACAGCAAGCATTTTAAAAGAGAATAAGAGTGCAGCTCAATCAACCAAGTGTTTCTTCAAAATGTCTTCATCACTGTCTTGGGTTTATATTGGCATTCCTAATTTTTAATCCAGACAAGGATAACATATTCTCTCTGCAGTTTATAAACATAGCTATTTCTCTTGCAGATGTATGCTTCACAATATTTTCCTCAAATCACAGAACTCCTAAGGAGGTTGCCTCGTGTTATTCTTTTGATGCTGAAAACAAACGACTGCTTACGAGCAGTTAGTAATGAACTGGTATGAGAACTTTTAACCGTTCGAATTCAAAAGTCTCATTATACCTATATTTTTAAATGAATCTCTGCTATGAACACTGCATGTTGTGCTTAGTTTGAAGTTACGACTTTTAGTTTACAATATCTTTAAATTTTCTCAAGAGGAATACTTCATGATGAGCTATGCAAATCTGCTGTTAAGTCTACAGTGATTCTGTTTTAAGTCTTAAAAGTTTGTGTATATTTCATCTCTAGTTTCTCACTCAGCTTGTGCTGCATATACTCGTACGGTTAAAATAGTGCCACTTTGGAGAACTTTAGTAATCTGGAAAAGATTTTAATAATGGAAGAAGTTTGATCAACGTGAAAATCCAAACACTGTGAATCCAACTATAACATGCACAAAGAATGATAATGTCAGCTTTTATATATTTTCAATCATTTAGTGTGAGTTCTGGACTTCTTATTTCTTTATGCTTTCATGTTCCGCTTATTGGCCATTCCTTGCATTGCTTATGGCCTTAATCTTGGCATTGAGTATTTATATCTTCAGACAGAGTGTTTCTCGTTACTTCACATGTGCTGTGAATTGCAAAACAATTGTTCAAATTTGATTTCTAACTGTCAATTTTCAACTTCAGAATTTACTTACATGCCAAGTGTTGACTAAATTTTTTATGTCATCTAGTTATGTCAGCTTTTTATCTGTGTATCCCAATATCTGGCTTTTTTGGCTTTCACATGGCTGTTTAATGAAACTCGTCGAAGGCCTGGCCTGTATCCCTGTGGGTTTTTCACCATGGTGGATGTATAGATTAAATAATTAGCTTCAAGGAACTTCGTTATCCCACAAAAGGGAAGAGAGTGTTGGAATTTTTGTAGATTATTCAAGGGGTTTGTTAATATTCTTTCCTTTGGAAGGATGATCTATTAAGAGGTAGATATTGGCATCATTAATTACAAGGCCTTAGGAGGTTTGATGAGCGGCAGCTTTGTGGTTTCCAACGTCATTTGTTCCGCATACTTGTCCGGTTTATTGTTTTGACAACACCTCAATTTCCCCCACCTACCCAGTAAAAATAAATAAATAAATCCAGTTTCTCTTTTTTTAGTTCTTTTCTACTTTTGGCATGAAGCACCTTTACTTCGAATTAAACTCTTTTCGACAGTGGACTCGTCTCTGACATCTATATTTGGGCCTGATTATGTTTTTCGGTTCAAAATGGCTCTTGGACAGATGCAAGGATCTTCCCTCGAATCATTTCTAATTGTTGGAAGAGTTTCCTCTGAAGCGGTTATTGAATCTAAGTTGTGGCAAAAGAGGTCAATTCTGTCTCGAATTGATGTCTGGTTGGAAAGGATTCGCTTAGAAGCTCGGCTCTTTGGAATGCATGTGGCATTGTGGCTTTTGCTATTGCGGAGAGCTTTGACTTTGTGAAAGATATTAAATTGTAATATAGAATTTGGGAGAAATATCTTCAGGGCTTATCACGGTACCTCTGTTTTGTCTAGTCCGCTTCATAGTTCTCTCACTTAAATTAGAATTTTGGTCAAAACCTAGATGAATTTTTTTTTTTTGGGTTTTTGACTCGACATAATTTTTCTTCTTAAGTTGGCTGATTATTCCATACATCATTGTATTAGTGGGCATTCGGTTTTGTTGTAAGGTTCCTCGAAAGGGGTAGCGGCACAAATATATGTGTGATATTTTTTGCTCGCTGAGTCAGCAATATCAATAATATTTTAAAACTTTATTGTTTTCAACAAAATTCAATCTCAATGTATACGGGTGCCAGCTTGTACTTTTCCTAGAAATTTAAAATAGAATATGGTTGTTCTTCTTGTTTTCACTTTTCTGAAGCATGATTAAAATGAAAGGCTCGATTGCATGCTGTTAATTAGCCATCTTCTTTACTCGAAAAGAAGCGAGCAACAGTTGAGAAGATGGCATGAAGTTCCAATACGAAGCCATTGAAGGAAAGCTGCTAAGCGTACTTTTTAATCAATGATCCAAATGCTAATAATATGATGTGTTCACGCAGTTTTGAGAGGAGGGGGGGGGGGGGGGGGAGAAGATCGGTAATGAATGAAGCTATGATTTTTAAAATATAAGGACTAAAATGCTTCATTTTAAATTTGGAATTTAAAAACAAATATTTGGATTCAAAATGTGAGGGACAGTCTGTGGGATCAATTAGGTGAGAAAGAAATGTGGCGTCGTGACCAAGTCCATGCCAGCTAAACTGGTTGCGTCCCTATTCCATCTTCAGGCCCTTGTCCATGTCCTCTCAGCAGTACCTTACCTCTAGATCTGAACTGGGTAGGCATTCGAGCTTGACACTTCCTTGCATATAAGGTCGGTTGGATCTTGAATTTACTTCTTGATTTACGTAATTCGTTTTGACAAGTCAATACTTCAAAGTAGAAATAAGAAATCGTAATGGAATAAAAGAATTAAGGATTAAGCAAGTCCAGTGAGAATAAAAACTCTATTAATATTCAGGTTTTCCTGAAAATTTTGCCAGCAGATACATAGATATTTATCTGGACCTGTGGTAGAGTAAGTGTAGTATAGTATCTATTATATCGACAGCTAAAAAAGGGCATAGTGAGAATAGTATGATTGTAGAAAGCAAAGCGAGGCCAAATTTTTTGTTTATTGTTCAAAAAAAATCGCAAGAATAATGTTATGACAAGATCCTGGTATAAACTCGGCAAGCGAGAGGATTTTTTTTTTAAATGAACTAAGCCCGACTACTAGCTGGATCTTTTTTTAAAAAAATATATTTATATGATGGCTATCGGGCTGTGTCATCTTTCTTTTTTTAAAAAAATATATATATGATGGCTACCGGGCTGTTTCTTGTTAGTAGTCATTATTAAAAAAAAAAAAAGGTCAACAACGAGAGAGATTCTCGTCGATCAGTGTGATGGGGCAGATTTTTGCAAAATCTGTGAACAATTTGTTTTTGCAGAATTTTGTCCGCCGACGGATTGTGTCAGCTCGGGTAGTGTTTTTTTTTTTTTAATGGCACTGGAATCTAGCCATTGAGATCAACGACTAGATCTTCACCAAGGTTTAATTCTCGCCAATATAAGTAGGCGTTAAGTAAAGGTTACTCCGCCCCTCTCCTCATTTCCTCCTGTCATTGTCTTGGTTCTTTTTTGTCCCTCTTACTTCCTCCGCATCTCAATCTCCAATTCTGTCGCTTATACAAAAGCCTATAAATTTCACCATTTTACCCTTTCACGTTACCAAATTTTCCTTCTTTTCTATTTTTATAATGCACAATAATGTCATATTTGTCAAACTATAGATTAGATTAATAATTACCTTTCATACATGACTAGTTACTATCATATTTATTTCTACCTCCATTCTTATAATTACTCACTATCAAATAATAAATTATTTGTACATTTTATTTATATAAATGTCAAATTTCTATATGTTTTATAAAAATATAAAATCAAATCTCATACATAATAATTTTAACAAATATCTTTCAAAGATTTTTAAATATTCATTTATTATTGCACATTAAGCACTTTTATTTGGGAATGCATCTTCTTGTAAATTGAATGAGATGTGACCTTTTTTATCTAAAAATTTTTCTTAGGGTTGAACATAAAATAAAAATAATTGATTTAGCAAACAGATCTAAATTTTCTTACACTTGAACATAAAATAAAAAAATGATTTATCAAAAAGGTTGCTGCGTTTACTTCGAGTTTAAAAAAAGGGATAATTGCAGAAACCTCTCCTGAGGTTTCTGACATTTGCACTAACCTCTCCTGTGGTTTGAAAAATTACACTAACCTCCCCTGAGGTTACTAATCCTTTGCAAATTTAGTCTAAACGATTAAAATATTATTTTAGGGAGTGAAATTAGAATTTTGTACCCGATTTGGGATATGTGCTACATTTCCAATGAATGACAAAATACTATAAATCAATTAACAATTAATAAACTTTAAAAAGTATAATTTATGGGCAAACACGCATTACTCATTTAAAATATCGGCTCTTTACGAGTATTTTACTTTCAAACATTTAATTTGTGATAAATATATCAATATTTGTAAGTAAAATTCAAAAAGTGTTACAGTAATATTCTTGCCAAAAGGAAATTGATAGGTTATTTATTTAATATAAATTAAATATTTTTTTAAAAAAAGAAATGGCCCATAAAGTATTAATTTTTTATGGCGTTCATCCATTACATGAGTAAAGTATTCGCTTTTTATGTGCATTTTATTCATTTAATTTATGTTAAATATATAAATATTTGTAACTAAAATTGAAAAAGTGTTATATTAATATTTTTACGGAAGAGAGATTTGTAGGTTTTGTATATAACAAAAATTAAATATTTGAAAGTAAATACAAATCTGTATTTGAGCGTAAATATTTGTATTAAATTAAATGTTTGAAAGTAAAATACCCGTAAAGAACCGGTACTTTAAATAGTTACCGATTCTTTATGGGTAAACATGCATTACTTATTTAAAGTATCGATTTTTTACGGGTATTTTACTTTCAAACATTTAATTTATGATAAATATATCAATGTTTGTAAGTAAAATTCAAAAAGTGTTATAGTAATATTCTTGCAAAAAGAAAATCAATAGGTTATTTATTTAATATAAATTAAATTTTTTTTAAAAAAGAAATTGCCCATAAAGTATTAATTCTTTATGATTTTCATCTATTACATGAATAAAGTATTGACTATTTATGGGCATTTTATTCCGAATCATTTAATTTATGTTAAATACATAAATATTTGTAACTAAAATTAAAAATGTGTTATATTAATATTTTTACGGAAGAGAGATTGGTAGTTTTTGTATTTAACAAAAATTAAATATTTGAAAGTAAATACAAATCTATATTTGAGCGTAAATATTTGTATTAAATTAAATGTTTGAAAGTAAAATACCCATAAAGAGTCGGTACTTTAAATAGGTAACGCGTATTTGTCTATAAATTATACTCATTAAAATTTATTAATTGTTAATTGATTTGTAGTACTTTGTCATTCATTGGACATGTAATAAAAAGGACAAATTTGGTAAAAAAATTCTAATTTCACTCCCTAAAATAATATTTTAATCGTTTGGACTGAATTTGCAAAGGATTAGTAACCTCAGGGGAGGTCAGTGTAATTTTTCAATCTACAGGGGAGGTCATTGCAAATGTTAGGAACCTCAGGGAAGGTTTCTGCAATTATCCCTTAAAAAAAAAAAGCAGCAAGCTGTCGGGCTTACAAATCGACATCATTTTTTAAAAGTTCCCAGCGAGCTGCTGGGCTATGGCAGCTTTGTTGAAAAGTTCCCAGCCGGCCAACATTAAAAAAAATATATTCTACTGTCAACCTGGCAGCTTTGTTGGTTTCCTGAACCCGGTAGCCAAGTATTTTTTTTTTAAAAAAAATTTTGTCGCTTAGTAGGCATAGTTTTATACCAACTATTTTTTCCAACAATAAACAAAGGAATTAGCTTAGAAGCGAAATGGGGGTAGGTAAATGTTGTGACTAACCATCATAAATGCAATATGTAGCACAAACTAGGGCTGCAAACGAGCCGAGCCGAGTCGAGCTTTGGCCTTATCGAGTCGAGCCTTGACTTAATTTCATCGAACTCGAACTCGAGCTCGAGCTCGACGAGCTGGCAATTTTGAAGTTCGAGCTCGAAAAAATAAAAATAATTATTTTATTTTTTAAAAAAATAAATAAAATAATATTTTTTATTAATAAATAATAAAATATTAAGGATATTTATGTAATTTTACTATTAAAATAAAAATAAAAATAAAAAAAATATATATATACTCGAGCTCGCGAGCCGGCTCGCGAGCTAACGAGCTTAATATTTTGAGCTCGAGTTCGAGCTCGAGTTTGACTCGACCAGCTCGAGCTCGACTCGAGCTCGAAAAATGTCGAGCTCGACTCGAGCTTGAATCGAGCCGCTCGCGAGCGGCTCGATTCGTTTACACCCCTAGCACAAACGGTCATTAGAAGAACCGCTCAGGAGTAGTCCTCTCACATCGCTAAACAAGAGGTCCAGCAACAACCATGTCGTCAAGAAATAACCAAATCCAAAACGATCTCGTTTCAATTAGTTAGGATAATAAAAAATAAATAAAAGAGGTTGCTTACCCCAACAAACTCCCCAACAAACTCCATTGGAGCCAAACAGGTTTTTCAAAATAAAAATTTTTGAAATGAATTTGTGATTTGGTTTGTGACTTTGAAATGAAACTCGGAAAAAATCACCTACGATAATATTGAACAAAACACCATTTTCTATCTAGTTAGGAAAGACAAAAATCAGTAAAGAGATAATCTTGCACACATTAAAGTTTTGGGAGGGAGGAGGAACGTGTTGGAAACAGATGTGTGGGGGTAATTTGAACTGAAGAAGGAGAGTGCACTTTGCTGTTCATCTTGGCGGCATTTTATGGAATGGAGTCGCGGCGCCTTGTGACCGAATCTGTTGAAGTAACACATTCGTTTTTTTTTTGAGTCTCACAAATTGAAATGAGATCGTTTGTTTTGTGCTTATTCCCTTGCGACCTCATATCATAAATGTGGGTAGGCAGGCACCAGTGGATGTTGGTGCAAACGAAAAGGATTTGTATCTCTTAACCATGAGGTTTTGGGTCCGAAACTCATGGAAATGAAAAAGATAACGTTGGGTTCGAACACGATTAATCGTAAACAGTAAAACAGATAAGGATATATGTGAGTTATATCAATTAAAAAAATAAATAAATGGATGCGGATAAAAAAAAATAAATATAGGTAGGGAAAACCAAAAAAAAAATGTGGCGAGGCTAGGGATAGCCAAAACACATAGGACATTGAATTGAAGGTCATCATCACAGATCATAAATGTAGCTAGGGCAGGGATAACCAAAACACAACCACTGGCTCAAAGGCTGGTAATTACCACCAATGCATCAAAACTTGGTGAGGTGAGAGACAAAGGTTCAAATTTTGCCTTCCACCAATTTGTCATAATTAAATATGATTTTGCTTAAAAAATTCAAACGGGTGTGCAGTGCACCCGTCGTCTGATCCGGTGGTTGTGGACATTGGTTCTTACACATGATATATGTGGCTAGGGTAGGGAAAATCAAACACGGTGGACGTTGAATTGAACGCCCTTAGTTGTCATAAAGGTAGGTCGGTAGGTATAGCGAAGGCCCAAAACACGGTGGACAATGAATTGAATTGAAGGCCCTCTGCCTGCGTCATCACACCGTTTGCTATTATAACTCTCAAATTTATTTCATTGAATAGCACCCCCCTGTAGTTGACAGTCGTGCGTTTTTATTTCACCATTGGGTCTCCTTTTTTCTTGAGTTTCCAACAGAGGCAGACCACAAAGATACACATCTTTTTGTTTTTGGGCTGATTTCTGACGAAATTGTCAGGCAACACTCAATTGCTGAAAGGAAGAAGAGGAGGAGATGGTGGGACCACTGAGGCCGCAGTTTGTTCTCTTTGGATCGTCGATCGTGCAGCTCAGTTTCTCCAATGAGGGCTGGGGCGCCACTCTCACTGATATTTACCCTCGCAAAGTAATTACTACTACTATTATTATTTTTTCCCCCAAAGCGAAATATTATACTTCTCTAAAGTAAAGCTCATCTAATATTGATTTACATAATGATACAATGGGGCTAGGGGATCTTCAAATTGCGGAGTGTGCGCTTCACAAACACACTTCAGTTTTCATTCAATTCAACCTTGTCATGTTTTATCCATTTTTTTTTAAAATAGTTGGGGATGCTTTTGATACTTTGCTGATTGGGTTTTTATATTTTCAGCTTATGATTTAAGATGATAAAAGTTTGGTTGACTATATGTAAATGGAAATTTGGCATGTCTAAGCGCACTATATTCCTGGTGCACTTTGCATTATTCCATTTTTGCTAATATTATATTGCGAGTTTGATTTCATCATTTTCAGTTTTTTGGTCGCATGTATTGGAAGTTACGCTAAATACGGTGTAATTTTTCAACTCGATCAACTTTGTCCAAAGGCTTACATACATATTCTACATCCATGCCCATATGTATCCCTGCCGTGTACTGCTGCATTGTCAAATGAACGCCCATTTCGCTGACGCATTTGGGTCTTTGATTGGAGTCATGATGCAGTATTTTGAAAATTCTACTACAGTCTAATGCAATCTCCTCGTCTACCATGGTCACTTGTAGGCAGACATTATATTGCGTGGATACTACGGGTGGAACTCACGACGTGCTCTCCAGGTCCTTGATCAAGTTTTTCCAAAGGTATTCCATGTTGCGCTGGGGTTCGAAGTTTCTGAAGATTATAATGTTGAACGCAGTGCATGCTACTACTACTTTGTTCGCACTGTTTTTGTGTCTTCCGGTTAAGAATTTTGATGGGGTGAAAAACTTATTATTAAAGATGCATCTGAGACAGTATCATAACCACTGTTTTGAAACAATATGCTAGTCACTCTACTCCCTTGGATGCTTTGGCAGAATTAGAGCTTTGTAGGATTTTCCTTCTTTTAAGTCATTGATTCAGATGTCTTCTTCAACTTCCTCTTCAAGTGCTGTGCTTAATTCTGATAGCAATTGTTAATGTTACGTGGTTGGTGACTTTGTTTGTTAATTACTCAGTGAATGTGATGTCTATCAGGGCTTTGAGCCTTTGACAGTTGGTTTATGTTTGGCTGTTGCAGGATGCTGCTATTCAGCCTGCTTTGGTGATTGTCTACTTTGGTGGCAATGATTCAATCGGGCCTCACCCATCTGGACTGGGTCCCCATGTACCACGTAAAGAATACGTTGAGAATATGAGAAAAATTGCACTTCATCTCAAGGTAACTTCATTGAGGAATGCATCTTTAAGAATGAGGACAATTTAGAGATTTAAAGAGTCACTAAAGATTTACGCTTTAAGTTTTACTACTTATTGGCAAGTTTCCATGGGCTGAACCTATTAAAGGTCTATCGGGATACAAAATGTTCGGAGACATACTTAACAGAAAAAACTATTTTTAGGAACAAGCGCTATATGGATTCTTCATTTCGGCAATATTCCTTGCTAATGTTAATGAATCAAACCTTTTCCATGGGGATTATGGTGAGCCAGTACACTCCATTTGTTATGCCAGTGTGTGGGGAAAACAATTATGATTTTCTGTCAATAGATAGATGACCCTTAAAATGTTTGTATTTCGATATTCTATGGTTCTTATGAGAAGACAAAGATTACTTAAGCAGGCCTAAATTCCCATTTCTGCCATAGGAGAGCAAACTTGATGACATAGCTTCATGAAGATACCAGTGATTTTTTCCACTCTCAGAGGAACGTGAATGAACGTACAGAAGCTTAAAGTTCCTCAATTTCCTTTTGATTTTAAGGTTCTTGTTATTGTCTCCAACAACCCCTCCCCCCCCCCCCCCTCCTTCCCCAAAAAAAAAAGAAAAAAAGAAAAACTAAGAAAATGAGAAAAATTCCTCACTCCTATTATGCTGTTACGATCAGATTAATAATTGGAAAACCGCAATATAAATTTCCGTCGAAGGTCTTAATGCAGTGGGTGCAGTAGCCCCATGCCTGATGTGTATTTTCTTTTTGCCATCCTTTTTTGGTTAATCTGTTAAAAAATTTGTGTACATCTCATTGCTAATATGGTATCTATACATCAGAGCCTTTCCGACTCAACCCGCTTAATCTTCCTCAGTTGTCCACCAGTCAATGAGGCCGTACTTCAAGAAACCCAAAAGTAATTTGATGCCAATCTCTTAAGTTTTGTTCCTTGTCATTGATTTCGTTTCTATATTCCAAATTTCATGACTAGTCATTTAAGCCTTTTCTTCTTTCCGAACAGTCCTATGCTTAGTGAGATAGTTCGAACAAATGAGTTGTGCCAGATGTATTCAGAAGCCTTAATTGGGTTATGCCAAGAGATGGGCATAAAGGTTATTGATCTTTTCAATGCTATTCAGAAACGAGATGATTGGCTTACTGCTTGCTTCACGTAAGTTTGATTTTTACGCATTCTTGACATTCTCTTTCTTGGAGACATGAACAAATAGGTACTGCATCTGTTACAATGCACGAATTCTCAATTGTTATGCAACGTCTACAATGAGATGCTGCATTCAGTAAAATGTACAAGTTCTCATTTGCTCTGCGCAAGTTTATTTGGTTTACAAGACGTGGTTCTCCTCCATGCTCCAATTTTGACAGAACAAGTAGCTTTTCTTTATTTTTCTCCTGCTGCGATGATATCTGTTACCTTTCATACATGTTCAACTTGTTTCCTTTGGGTTAAAGGCTATTAAAACCTCGTGCATGTTCAGTAAGGTTTTATGTACTGTTGGGCTCAGTAAGTTTAAAGTGGGACATTGCTAATAAATACTTCTCTCCATGATCAACAAAGTCAGCCCTTACATGCAGATAGTGTGTGTGTTATAGAGTTATGCTCAGGCTTAGTACGGAGCAAAAAATTCTGCTTGGTTATTGTGCTCGAGAGATGCAACTTCGAGAAACAAGAATGAGGTTTAGAGAGAGACGATGCAGGAATTCAGGCTAGGAATTAGCACTAGTCGATATGCAGTTTTGCAATGATAATAATCCAGGAAAAGAACGGCAATATAATCATCCGGAAGTATAATATGCTATCGAAACGCTAGTGTATTTTATTCCGCAACTGTATTCAATGCACATTTTTGCCTCCCACAGGGATGGGGTTCACTTTTCCGCAGAAGGGAGTAAAATAGTAGTGAAAGAGATACTGAAGGTGTTGAGGGAAGCTGATTGGGTGCCATCTCTCCACTGGAAATCCATGCCCACTGAGTTTTCAGAGGACTCACCATATGACCTCGTGGCCGCTGACGGAAATTCCACGATAAATGCATCTGAGTGGAACCACTGGGAAGGTCAATGGGAGTAGATTGTGCGTTAGCTGTCGTCCCGCTGGAGGTGCTAAGCAAGATGAGTGCTTCAGTTAAGAACTCAAAGCAGGGAAACTGGAAAAACTTCTTTTGAAGTTGCGAAGTGCTATTTTGTCGCTAAAATGTTTTATTTTACTTTGGAAATTTTGCTGGTTGTCTCAGTTCCTGTTGTTGTCTTTTTTTCTTTTCCAATCAATAAATGCACAGAACGGTGGGAAAATTTTGGGTGTGGATTATGTGAAAGGCGAGTTTTTGTTTTTTGACAGATGATTTTCTTTCTTTGATCTTTGGGGTAAAATTTGGGTTGTTAAGACCTTCAATCTGTTTTCCTGTCCAGATATCTATACGATATAATGGTAGACTCTCGCCTTTGGTGTAAATAACTTATATCACTTAATTTTATGGTAAGAGTATCATTTAAAATTAGTTTTAAAAGTATTCAAAACCTCTCTTTTTCTCTACCGTGACTTTTTAAGTACTGTAACTTATATCCTCTCTTTTGTTCTATCATGATTTTGAATTCAACAACTTCCCTAAAAGAAGGTAAACAAAAAAGAGCAGATATTGTTTATTTTTTAAATAAACAGGTATATGTTCTAACATGATTTCACATATACTAGCTTTATCGTTAAAAGAAGCAAAAAAAAATTAAGTAACTATACATTTTTGAAATAAGCATTGTTTTTTTTTTTTTACACTAAACAAAAGCAAACTGAAAAGATAAACACCACGAATAGTCAAAATTACAATGAAACATGGCGTGGGCCGCGTGGCATGGATCGACGGTGAGAGTGCTGATGATGGCATTTTATGCCTTGTTGAATGTTCTTGGCCCAAAAGGCCAAAACCCCGCGCATCACGTAGTAGCCCTTTTTTTTTTTTTTTTTTTTTTTTTAATGTTTGTCAAGTCAAACAACAAAAATGGATGTAAAGCAAAATATAGAATATGGAAGATCTATTTGCATGTGTAGACTATTCTTTGGGATTACCTCGAGAAGCATTTTCATACTTTGCAACTAACTTTTCTAACCGTGTTTGTGGAAAAACATTAATAACTTCTATTTAGATAAACATATATTTCATGAGTTTTCTACGAAATAAGACACACTTATCACCCAAAGAGAGAGAGACTTATATAATAGTTTCCTCTTTATATATATATATGTATATATATACATATAATGTCAATAGCATGACAGAAATTTAATTAGTTTAATTTTTTTAATAGAAAAATGATAGAATTTAAAAAGTAGGAAGAGAGAAAGTGAGAAGGAATTTAAATTTAAGATCTCTAATTTAACATTTCGTACACAAATATAGAAATTAAAACTAAGTTTATAGCGTGACATAAGATGTCAAAATTATATATTGTTATTGTACGTACTCTTAATTTAGTGTATTTTTCAACTGTACTTGGTAGTATGCAACTATCTACGCTTTGAAATCCTTAGTTTTACTAAAACTCTGTATTATGCGCGCGTATGGGATCAAGGGCTGGTGCGGTGTACGAAACCAATAAAACAGTAGTCTTCTATGAAATAAACGTAAACACTAAACCAAACTAACAAAACATAAAAAGAAATACTACTACAACAAATTTTGACGCAATCAATCAATCAATCCGCGAGTTAGCCCGTCGGTCGTAATTGAGTATATAACTGAGTCACATGGATGAAGTTGCTGTTTTATAGTTAAAATATATATATATATCGAATATCCTTGAGTATCGTGTCTAAACTAATTATAGTTTGATTCAGCATAATCACGTCGTCTTTCCTGTTATATCACTGCTGCTTTCTCTTTCATTTTAGTATCGCATACTAGAGATTTTCTGGCTGTGCAAGGCACAGCCAATGCCCAATATATTGTGTCGAAAATATTGAAAAATTTCCTGGTATTCTCATTTCTCTGAACAATGATATGTAAATTCTTGCCAAGTTATATGTAGTGTCCATGCAAATGCATAACTCGTAGAACTGAAGCATTGAAGTAATTGTTAACTTAATTGGATTGCTAATTAAGCTGCTTAATGGGCGAGACCACAGTGGCAAAGTTTACTAAAATTTTATGAGGAAGACATTAATTTTTGCTCTTATATTTTAGACATCAATTAATTACCTCTCATATTGGCTGCCAAGGAAGGACCTTAAGAAGGAATGTAAATCTTATGTCATTCTGGATCATAATGAAGTGCTTGCATACTTCCACATAAACCACGAAGAGTCCAGACAAAGGAGCACATATGCAATATGAAAAATAAACATGCATGAAGAACACAATAAACGTAAATTAATTAAGTCACAGCACAGTGTCTTTCTTTCCCACATTTTTACAATAGTTTGTACAGCTCCAACAAGAATTAGGAGTGAAAAAAAATTCAAATCTTTGGCTGATTCAACCATTTTGGACTTTCAATTATCAAATATGTATAATAAAGATAGCTAAACAACACCACAACAAATTAATTGAATCGTAGAAGAATAGTTCATAACTTCACACACACTTTAAAATTCCTTCCAGCCCCAAATGTTTGATGCCAACACGTTACGTTCATTCCAGTCCCAAACGTTGCCATGCGGACAATGGTTTTCGTATAGCACTTTGAAATTCCTTTAGAGAGTCCTAACAATGTCAGCATTGATATTAAAAAAGGTCATCTTTAGTCATTGCTAGTTTCCTAGGAACTCTTAACAGGAATGATCACAAGATGCATGCGAGTGAGGGTATCCTCCAATTGCTCTGTTTTTTACAAAACCATGCAGCTAGAAATGTAAATCATATATTATCAGTTTGTGTCAAATTGAATAATTTAGATAATGTGGTGCTCCTGGATGAAAAGCCAACTTGAGGATATTTGTTGGATAACACCAAAATACCAGCACCTTGCACACTGATTTTACAAAACAGTAATGCTAGCTTTAATATCACTTAATAATACTCTGCTAGTCAAGTGGCACACATGAAATTTTAAGGTATATCTCAATTAGTTCGGACTACCTACTTGAAATCAAGAAAAGAAATTACAGGCTAATTACTTAGAATATAGGTTAAAAAAAGAAAAGTCAAACATTTGTTGGTCTGACACATGTTGGGTACAAATCTATGGGTGCCAGGCTGTGTCAGCCCGGCACCTGACAGCCAAAAAATTTTTTAAAAAAAAGATGGCAGGTGCCGGGCCCCGCACCTGACATCGGTTGTTTTTTTTTTAAAGATGTTAGGTGCCGGGTTGACACAGCCCGGCACCTGACACAAAAATTGTGTCACTGGGTTGTGTCAGCCCGGAACCTTTTTTTAAATTTACACCCTAATTTTTTTTTTTGTGGAGAAATCTTACACCCTAAGCATTGGATATATCTTTTGATTGATATCTGACCTCATTTCTTTGCTCTACTAGGCTCCGCTTCTTGTACCCAGTTTCCTTTTTCTCATACCATAAAAAAAGGAAATAAATTTTAAAAAAAAAATCACAGTATCGTATGCTTTCCTACTCATTTTAGTGACTATACACTTATAAAGTCCTACTTTATACATGATTGTATTGCATAGGTCAAAATTATAAATTATTTTCAAATTGTCCGCAAAAAGGGTTGTGAAAATGGTGGAAAGAAACATACAATGAATCAAATATCAAGCGATGCAAAATGTACATCTCAAAGACTTAACATAATATTGATATTGAAATTGAGGTGCTTATGAAAAGAGAAAATTAATTGGGAAAATAAACAAAAGTACTTTGAGAAGTGTGGCTATTTTTGTCAAAAATCAAGAAAATAGGGTATGAAAATATTTAGGGGAAGAAAGGGAATGTAAATGAGAAATTTGAGTTCAAACCCTTCCACTTGCACTAACCAAAAAAAAAGAAAAAGAAAAAAAGAGACAAATTTAAATATCCTAAAAGGTTAAGGGGAATAAGTGTGATTCATGATTTTAATGATTAGATTGTTTGGATTATTTCTTTTTGAAATATTTTAGGAAAATGATACTAAAGCATCCAAGGTTTCATATGAAAGATTATTTTTGAAAAACTGGCTCTGATCTTTTTTTTTTTGTGATAAAGTGCAAATTTTTAACTAATTAATTGTGATTTCAACAAAGAAGAATTTAGAGATTTCATTGCTGGCAAGAAATGTGTTAATTTAACTTTCACAATGAATTCGCCTTTTTCATTTAAATTACTAAAGCTAGAGAAGCGTAATAGGATGATAAAATAATTTTACATTTTTTAATTTTGATTTTTGCAGTTTAATTGTTCTATAGAAAAATTTTTCTTGATTTCAATTTTGAAGGATTAAATTCAGATTTTCTTTTTTCATTTTGATGAACCAAATTGAGATAATATGCTACAATGGAGGTGAAAATAAGACTTTCTCAATTCGAAGGACAACATTAATATGTTTTGCTTCTTTGTGGGATCAAATAGACCAAATTGAGATATTGAACCAAATTAGAGGATCCATAAAATAGATAAAATTGAACCTGGCAAATTTTTTTGTAAAATTTTTTTTGCTATCTTTTTTTTTAAAAAAAAATTTCTTAAAAAAAAAATTTTGCTGTCACAATCGGGCACTCATAGATTTGTACCCAACGTGTGTCAAAACCATAAGTGTGTGACTTTTTTTTTTTAACCTATATTCTAAGCAATTAGCCGAAATTACGTCAAAGAATCAATTCATTCACTCACCAACTAAAGGCAAATCAAACCATAATAAATAGCATTTTAATAACCACAAATACAAATATTTAAATTGTAAAATATTACCTTTTTTTGTGGGGTTTTGGTAAGTTCTTCCTCATTCTCAGAAGTTTCTTCTTCATCTTCGGAAGATGATTCATCTGAGCTGCTTATCTTTGGTTGCACAGGCTGTCAAAGTTAAATTCAAGCATTGAACATGTAAGTGAAATGTTAAGGTCCCACAAAAGTCAAATGCCATTAATAATATATCTTGGTACCTTGTTTGCTTTTGGTGGTTCCTCATCAGAATTTTCATCTGAACTTTCCTCTTCCCTACTACTTTTTATTTTCCCCGCCTTTAGCACTGGATTTCAGAACACCAGTGGGCTAGAGAATCCCACAAAGAAATAATTACAAAAGCCAACTAATATGATAAAAAGGCAACAAAAATGCATACTTGAAATTACATACGACAACTTTGCTCTTCTTTTTCTGAGGCTCCTCATCTTCACTTTCCTTATCAAAAGTGTCTTCCTCGCTACTGTTTTTGTTTAGCTGCACTTGCAAAGGTAAAATCAAATATGCATCTGATACCAGTCAAAAAAGCATGTTCTCTTTAACGCTTTAAGCATGCGAAACTATTACCTACTTGTTTTCAGCTGCAGAGGATGGCCTCTTGGGAGAAACAGCTTTAGGAGGTGGTGACTGCTATTTGACAAAGTAGTAAAACAAGGAAATATCAGGAATTAGAAAACAAAATGTAGAAAGAACCAGAATACCTCTCTAAAGAAATATATATCGTCCATATTTCGAACAAATACCACGAATTATAAAAAAACTGAGTGACATACTTGTCTGCAGCCATAAGTAAGCTTCATAATAACTTGAAACTTAAACTCAGCCATGTTCTCACATAGAAGTGTCAATTTCAAGAGAAAATCTTGTACAAGGAGAGACAAAAGCTAAACGCACAGTTATCAAACAAAACAGACAAAAACTCATAAAACAATAATTGACAAACAATAGAGATCTGATCTACTTAATGGTTAATTACTTTTAACAGCAAGGGGAAGATTTTTGACAGCGTTGGGCAAATTAGGAGGCAACGTATAAGACCTGTTATGTAATTTTATACAAGCTCCCAAAATTTTTTTTTGAAGATATGAACTAAAATTGTGTTTAAGGTTCATATAACCAAAAATGTTTGAAGATGCACATTGAGAGTTACTCTTCAGAATCATCATAAAAAAGCTTTTTCAGCCTAAGCTTAAGCAAAAGAACATAGTTTCTAACTAATGGGATGGAAAGACAAAATAAATTAGGGGGAAGAAATCCAAACATGCCCTGAATTCTCTGTTCACTCATTTTTCTATAACACCTAGATAGCATTGATGTCTTTGTACCAAATTATGTAAGGAATAAAAGACAACTACAAAATTGCACACAGCCCTAATATTGTTTAATCCAAAATCTCACCAGCCTGATGTCTGAGTCCGAATCTGAATCATTTGTTTCATCATCTGAATCAGGTTCATCAGGAGACTCGACTCTCTTTTTGGAAGCACCTACAGGCTACAGGCCTTAATGGCTGCTGCTTTCTTAGTTGCAGGAACATTATCTTCTGAGTTGCTACTATCCTTCAAAACCTGTTCTATTATTTCCTGTTGTTATTAGTAATGATAGCTGATGGTTTAGCACTCTAAATTTTTCATTCTGTCGCCCTAGGGTGCATGAAAATATGAATTTTATGCAATCAGCTTGTTGTAACATGTAACAGGAACCTAGCAGACTTTTACCATTAAATGACAAAACTTACAACCTATGGACTTAATACTCGCAAGAGAACTTACAATTGATAAGAAAAAATGCAAGGAAAAAAAATTCAGTTGACAAGTGATAGATGAGACCAAACGAACTTACAACTGAAATATGTAAACGCTAAATCAGAAGTTCTTCTGTACCAATTCTTTGAAAGTGCAATTAAACCCTTAAAGAAATTTGGCAACCAAAATGAAAAGTATACAGATTATCCAATCTCTTGAATACTTGTAGTGGAAAATATTATACACAGAAAATGAGTAATTACCTTTAGTAGGAAACATTGCAGAGGAAAATGAGGAAGAACCATGGAATTTTTTGTGAGCAGTGTTTGTGTTCCTAATGTATATAGAGACACAAACTTTTAGTTGTTAGGAATTTTTCTTTCACTGTCGATAATTTGCCAACTGGCCAACAAAAAGGAAAACAAAAGAACAAACCTATATCCCTAGAAATGGTATTAGCCATCATGAACATAATAGATAATGACGCAAAATGGATGAGTTGTTAGAGATTTTTCTTCTCACTTTTGATAATTTCTCAACTAGCAAACGAAAACAAAGGAAAAGGACAAACCTATATTCCTAAGGGCAAAAAACCTTAGCGGCCATTAAACTATTGGCGGGATCATGTTTTGGCCATCAAACTATTTTTTGTCAATAATTGGCCACTAAACAATTTAATTCGTTAACCCGTGACCATTTCGTCGTTAATTGCTCTTAAGTTCTCAAATTAGCATTACACGTGATAATGTCCGGGGCAATTTTGTCCAGAACATGATAGTGGTAAGACTTACAGGGTTCAAGGATTGGCTTTTCTTGGATTTTCTTCTTCTTGTTGTGTACACAAGAATAGAGCTTCGGTGTTCTCTGTAGAGTGAAGAAGGCCTTAGGTCTTTTGGAAGCAGAGGACTGGTACTCAAAGTGCCCATATCTTCTAGTTCTAGGCAACAGCTAGTGCCGTATGGGAGAGAAATAGAGAAAGTCGGAGTCTTGAACTCTTGAGCTTGGACTCCCTTCTCAAAATTAAATCTCCAATATTTCAGGACACCCTCCCAAACAATATATCAAATATCTCATGTACATCGGATTAGTTATAAGTGGCGAGAATCTTTTTTAGGGAATTTTGGGGTAGTTTGGTTTGCTTTGCTTCGATGCTTCACCTTTTGCAGCTTGAAAGCATTGGATATCAACTTTTCTTCGAAGCAAGCAGGCAAATGTATCTTTCATTTGCTTAGGCGGGAGCGGAATTTGGGGGACGTCTCCTCCGACTGCAGCAACCGGCAGTCCTCTGGTTGAACGGCGAGTTCTGGTGGAAGGGTGTGAAGTAGTTTCGGATTCATCTTCTTGGACCATCATGGTGGCCTTCCGGCGGGTGGTGGCAGTTCCTCTGGCAGCAGTGCGAGGAACGCTGAGGGATGTGACTTGGGGTTTGGCCGGTGACTCAATGGAAGATGCTGAAGGTCCAGCAACTCCTTTATTGTTCTAAAATTAGCCGTATTGGACTTTTAGGGTCAGTAAGCTCACTGGACAAAATTGCCCCCGGACATTGCCACGTGTAATGCTAATTTGAGAACTTAAGAGCAATTAACGACGAAATGGTCACGGGTTAACAGATTAAATTGTTTAGTGGCCAATTATTGACAAAAAATAGTTCGATGGCCAAAACATGATCCCGCCAATAGTTTAATGGCCGCTGAGATTTTTTGCCCTATTCCTAATAATAGGTAGAAATCATACCTCATACTTGATTTTTGTGGAACAATCCCACAGTTGGGATATGGATTGGCAGCCATAATTGACTCTCGGTGGAACAATCCCACGGTTGGGATATGGATAAGCAACCATAATTTGAGGAAAAAGATCGTCAAATTGTTGACCAAGTGCTGGAGGAGTTCAATTGACATTTTTGTTTGTCGGAATCAGAAAGAAAATGATAGCGAGAGGAAGGAACGGAAGCAGAGAGAGAGGAACAAAGGACAAAAAGTATAGTTGAACAAGAAGACAAAATGAAATCTGAAAACATGCTTCTTCTGAAGCAAAAAGAAAATGAAGCGGAACTACTGGTAAAGAGAGGAGTAAACAGTTCGCTACCGGTGGAGGGATTGAAGTAGTACTTTTTTTCGTCTAAAGCAGAAAGAAAAGAAAGCCGAAAGGAGAAATTAAGAAACGGGAACTTAAGAAATTAAGAAAGGAAGAAGAAAACAAAAGATGACGGGTTAAAATGAAGCAGAAAGGAAGTATTTTGCCTTGCTGCCACGTCGGTGAACTTGCATCTTTTTGTTTGATTTTTTGACTTCTTGTCTTTTCACAACAGAGACAAAGAAGAACCAAAGTGGAACTAATGCCAACTACCGCTTTCTTTGGTCAAGAAAAAGAGGGCAAGAGATGGAAAAGACAGAAATAAAGCAAAAGGTCATTCGCAAAAAGTCATAAATAGCCCTCAACAGTTAGTTACTGTTTTGGGGCTAGTTATTTTTATCTGGGCAAGGTAGTAATTTCATGTGAAAAGACAAAAATGACCTCAACAGTGATATACTGTTTGGAGAAGTAATCACATTCCTGAGACATAAACGGAAGAAAAAATTTCTCTCTCCTCTGATACCGCCACGTGGCTAAATCTGGAAGTAGAAATCTTAGATTTTTATATATATATATGTAAGAAAAGTAGTAATTTAATGTGAAAAGACAAAAATGACCTCAACAGTGATATACTGTTTGGAGAAGTAATCACATTCCTGAGACATAAACGGAATACAAAATTTCTCTCTCCTCTGATACCGACACGTGGCTGAACAGGGAGTAGAAATCTTAGGTTTTTATATATACGTAAGATAAGATAATACTATCTAGATTATCCTCCTCCTCCTCTGGAGCGTGGCATGGAGTATGGACGCTACATTTATGAGTTACCCGCTGGTGTGTGTTTCCATTTGTCTTGTCCTCCACTCAACGACGACTAGACCACAAGACCAATAAAATAAAATAGACCACCGGAAAGGAATCGAAAGCTCTCCCAGTCCCAATCTTTTAGTATTTAATCTTGAAACTGGGGTACTGGGAAGACCGGAAAAGAAAACAATGGAGACGTATTGGTTCATCATCGTCGTCTCCCTCTGCATCTCTGCAATCCTTAAATCCCTCTTTAGCCTGCTCTCCTCCTCTAACAACACCCAAGACAAGCTCCCTCCCGGACCCTACACCATCCCAGTCATCAGCAGCTTCTTATGGCTCCGCATGTCCTTCGCGGATATAGAACCCGTCCTTCAAAGATTGAAAGCCAAGTACGGTCCCCTCATCACTCTCAGAATCGGGTCTCGCCCCTCCATATTCGTCGGAAGTCACTCCTTGGCCCACAGAGCCCTTGTCCAGAACGGCGCTGTCTTCTCCGACCGCCCAAAATCTTTTCCCACCGCCAAAATCTTCAACAGCAACCAGCACAACATCAGCTCCGCCCGTTACGGCCCCACCTGGCGCCTTCTCCGCCGAAACCTCACTTCCGAGATTCTCCACCCTTCTCGGGTCAAGTCATACACCCGGGCCCGCCGCTGGGTCTTAGGCATCCTCTTCCAACGATTTCTCGACCAAAATCATGCTGCTGATGAGCCGGCCAATATCGACAGGACGGTGGTCGATCATTTCCGCTACGCCATGTTCTGTCTGCTGTTGCTCATGTGCTTCGGGGACAAGCTCACAGAGAAACAAATTCAGGAGGTTGAGAGTATGATGCGTCGGGCGCTGCTGAGTTTTGGCCGCTACAATATTCTCAATTTCTTGCCTAGATTGGGGAAGATTCTGTTTCGCAGCCAATGGAAGGAGCTTCTGAAATTACGGGAAGATCAAGAAAATTTGCTGGTTCCTTTGATTAGAGCCCGAATTGAAGCAAAACGACAGCGGCGTAACGATGATGATAAAGAAGAGGAGGAGGAAGAAGTGGTGGCATATGTGGATACCCTGGTGGGCTTGGAATTGCCGGACGAGAAAAGGGAACTTAGTGAGGGGGAGATGGTGACCCTGTGTTCCGAATTTCTGAATGCGGGCACTGATACTACGTCAACTGCGCTGCAGTGGATTATGGCCAACTTGGTGAAGTACCCTGCCGTTCAGAACAAGCTTTACAGAGAGATAGTGGAGGTTGTCGGCCCGTCACCACCTTTGTCTTTGTCTTTGTCATCGTCGTCGTCCGGGGACGGTTTGAAGGAGACGGAGGAGGTGAAGGAAGAGGACTTACAGAAAATACCTTACCTGAAAGCAGTGGTGCTGGAGGGGCTCAGGCGTCACCCTCCTGGGCACTTTGTCCTGCCCCATTCGGTCACTGAAGCTGTGGAGCTGGAGGGTTATGTAGTTCCCAAGAATGCTACTGTGAATTTCATGGTGGCTGAGATGGGCTGGGACCCGAAAGTGTGGGAAAGTCCTATGGAATTCAGGCCTGAGAGATTTTTACAGGAAAAAATGGCGGGGGACAATAGCGAAGGTCAGCTGTTCGATGTTACTGGGAGTAAAGAGATAAAGATGATGCCATTTGGCGCTGGAAGGAGAGTATGTCCTGGCTCGAACCTGGCTCTTTTGCATTTGGAGTACTTCGTGGCTAATTTGATTTGGCATTTCGAGTGGAGAGCTGTTGACGGTGACGATGTTGATCTCTCGGAAAAGCAAGAATTTACCACCGTCATGAAAAATCCGCTGCGGGCGAACATCTCCCCCAGAGTTAAATCCACTTGATTTGTCTCTCCCCTTTGGGTTAGAACACACTACTACTTTAAACTAGGAGAAAAATCTCCACGCAATTACTTTGAAGATATTCCTATCCTAATTAAGAGCAGCAGCGAAAGGGTTGGGTTTAGCTGTGAGCCTGTTAGTAAGGTGTCTGGGCAAAGCTGTGTGTTGTATCATGTATGTTTTCTTGTATGCATAAAGTTCCTGCTAGTTTCTGTTTTCTTGGTACATGAACTTGCTTTTCTTGCTTTTGATTTTACATGTCCATATTCCTCTAAAATGAAACAACCAAATACAACAAGTTTTACACACTCCTCCTACACTAGGGATTTCCGTGCTTCTCCTTTTTACTCCACCAACATCAAATCAAATCGCTATGTTATATTTTCTTTTACAGACACTTTAGATAATAGCAATCCAAATCTAACCTAGAGGTTTGGATGTTTATTTTGACATGTTTCTGTTCTTTACCAGTTGTTTCCATTCACATTACCAATTCTTTTTTTTTTTGGTCAAAAATTCACATTACCAATTCGAATAAGAGCCTTTTCTAGCAACACGTCTAATCTTCCTCACTTGCCTGCCGGTTGCTGATTGATAGATGCTTCACACGGTTAAAGACTAAAGACTTTGAGACAAGAAGCAGCAACCTTGCAAATATCGTGCTCTTGACTTTTGAGTTCATTTCTATGCTCCCAAGTCAGGTCTTTCTTCCTTTGTGTCCGATTTTTATTTTTAAGAAGTAGCTCATATCATACCCAACCTTTCCTCTTCCAAAACAAATTAAATAAATATCCAGCGAGCTAACACTAGTGTGCAGTGCAGATTAATCTGGCTCGAAAGTCACGAAGGCTAAAGTTCACTCGCACTCGCACTTGCTTCTGTTTGTCTAAAATTTTACTGTAACTTACTGTAAAAGTTTTTAAAAAATTTTTGAAATGCTTAGATTTTTGAATATTTTGAAGTATATAGTTTAAAAATTTTGAGAAATTTTTTAAAATTACTGTAATTAAAGTTTTTAAGAAAAATTGTAGCACATAAACTTGGCAAAAAACTTGGGTTCCAAACAAAAGATAGTAGGGGTTGTTTGTATAGAAGTTTTTTGTAAAATATATATATATATATTTTTTAATAATTTGATATATAAAAATAAAAAATTAATTAAAATATATGTTCAAATATCACCTATAAAGTCACATTCATACATACAAGTCAAACTATTGATGATTTGATGTTACAAAGATCACCTGTGAAGTCAAATCACTAACACTTTACGCCGTGGGTTTACTCTTACCACTTATACATATCCGAAGGTCAATGTGCGATTCAATTGGATCTATTATAATCATTACATTATTTGATAGATAATCGCATTATATTATTGTTATATTTATAAAAAATATATTATAATATAATTGTAAGTTAAAAATTTATTCATAGATAATAATTGTATTCAGGAACACAAAATACGACACGTAAATTATTTTCTGGCCAGGTCCGAGTTTAAAAACATTTCACCACTCCGTGTCGCGTCTCGCTCTCATAACATTACGCATACGCAAGTTTTTTTTTTTTTCGTTCTGAGGAAACGAATACGTAGGTTTGGTAGAAGCATTCAGCGACACTCATGCATCACCAGTGGCACATTATAAATTATGCATAGATATTTATATGTGTAAGGTTCTATTCCGCCGAAGCCACCATGGACGACGGCTCTCACGCCGACCACCATAACATTCTCCGCCGCCGCACCGCTCAAACCCTAACCACAGCTCATGCTCTCACAACTACTGACTGCAACACAACCACCACGGCCAATCTCGTAAACCACTCCTATATGGAAGAGAACGAAGGCGCCGGCGACGAATCCTTCGACGGCGGCAGCTCCCAGATGTGGACCACTTTCACTGACAGCTTCCAACAGGTGCAGTCGGTTTTGGATCGGAACCGAGTTTTGATTCAGCAAGTGAACGACAATCATCAGTCCAAAATTCACGACAATTTGGTTAAAAACGTTTCTCTCATTCAGGAAATTAATGGTAATATTAATAAAGTCGTTTCCCTTTATTCTGCTCTCTCCGTTAACTTTTCGAACATGTGTCAGCAGCAGATTAGTGGCAAAGAAGAAGCCGGAAAATCTGATAGCTGAAGAATTTTTTTGGAACAAAATTGAGTCCATCAACTTTGCAAGGAAATCACACAGTTTTATTATACTACGCAAATGTTTATTTTTGTCTTTTTGTGCTAATTGTATCATTGTCTTGTGGAGAAATTTGGACGTAAAAAGGTGTATGAATGTTTTTCAGAAGCTAATATGTATTTTTATGTTTGTAGTTTTCAATAACCTAAGGAGTTAATGTTTGAAAACACAGCACAGCGTACCAGTTCTTTTTTTTTTAAAAAAAAAAGTTTCAATGCGTGATTGAATTCAAAGTTCAGTATTAGAAGTGATGTCCTATGCGTGATTGCATGCGTGACCCAAAAAAAAAAAGGCCGATTTAGTTACAAATTGTTGCAGTAAAAGAATTGCCATAAACCCAGGTTTAATCAATGGAGAAAAAGGATTTAGAAGCAGATTTTGCATGGTAGAAATTGAAGACTAAGCCGATTTCCATGTCGAAACCATCAATAAAAATCATCAGTTTTTGGCACAATTCGCCACCCCTATTTCCCCGTAGCTGATTTGACATGCTTTCGGCCCGTTTGAGATGGATTTGCTGCCGGTATCATGTGTCTTGGTAAAAGCAACTCTCATCAGTAAAAATATGCTGCCGGTGATTGTGCGTCGCTAAGGAGAGGAACAAGAATGTTTTAGTCGCTTATACAAAAGCTTAACGTAGAGTCGGCCTCAAACCTTTTTCAGTTACTGGTGGAAGCTAGCATCCACATTTGAAATGTTAAAAACTACAACAAAGCATGCTTCGAGCAAGCTTCCAACGGTATCACCAAGAAGCTTCCTAATGACAAACTTCACACACAGTCTTTGGAAATTCAAGCGCAGTAGTATTACATAGGGCGTTTGCCAGTGAAAATCTTGCACAATGCGCAGAGACTTGGTGAAGTTGGTACGGTTCTTTTGAAGATCAAATGTAAGCTTCACATGGTATACGTGCCTAAATTCTGTGTGCGATTGTCCTGCATCAAGTTTCATACTGCTATCGCAGGTCCTCATAATGTTAGCTCGCCGCTGTCCGTGATGATCACTTTGCTCTTGGGTGTTCCGCTCTGCCTCCCTTCTGCTTCGACCTTGTAGACAACATCCATACCAGAAAGCACTTTCCCAAACACAACATGACGCCCATCCAACCTTTAAGAAGAATTCAAAAGAATACTTTGTTAAACTTCAATAGCTCCTGAACTGAAAAGCAGATTTGGGGATATTAAAGAGGATATAAAATGGCAAACCACATTCCAGGATACCACGTTATAGCTCTCCCACAAAGGTCAGATGCTATAACCATTATGTACTTTGGATATGCTTAAACATTTAGTTACATTTTTTTTTAAGGCAACATTTAGTGACGTGTTAGACACAGTATAAAGATCAAATGAGTTCCGTGCAAATTTTCACTAATGTTCTACCGAGTAACTGACAATTAGCACGAACAGTTTACCAGCTAGTTATGACTGTTGTGATGAAAAATTGTGATCCATTTGTATCTGGTCCAGCATTTGCCATGGAGAGAAGTCCTGTTCCACAACAATGATATCAAACATTAATTAGCCTGGTGCTGCCAGCCTCATTTACTTGGAGTTTGTTCCAGTTCTCAATAAAATCAGCTTCTGCTTTCACACATGCCAAAGAACGTTGCCACTTAATGCACTAAGAAAGTTTACCTGGGCCAGTGTGCTTCAGTTGAAAGTTTTCATCAGCAAAGTTATCACGATAGATTGATTCTCCACCGCGCCCATCACCACGGGTAAAGTCACCACCCTGAATCATAAAGCTTGGTATGATCCTATGGAATGAGCTTCCTTTATAATGCAGAGGCTTCCCACTCCGTCCAACCCCTTTTTCACCTGCAGAAGTTATTAGTACAAAATGCTTCTGTTCCTCCAAGACGATTAATGAATGCAAGAATAAGATTAAGCATCTTACTTTCCAATACAAATTCTCAATATTTTTTTTCATAAAGCATTTTAGACCATTTAACTTCTTGGTTAAAGGACAGTTTACTTCCCCTTCAATTTAGCCAGATGTCTTTCACCAATACATTCATCATAGTCCTTGTTAGTAATACATACATATTGGGGGGGGGGGGGGGGGAGGGGGGTATTGAACTGACAAGCAGATGGGCAGAATCAGTTAAATCCTCATCTTAAGAAATAAAAAATGAAAAAGGAACACGAGTAACTTGGCTACCAGTGCAAAGAGCCCGAAAGTTTTCTGCAGGATAAACAAATAAATAAGTGGCTGTCAGATGAACAAAAGTAATAAAACAAACCAAAGAGGAAAGTTAAGCTATAACACTCATACAAGCAAGTACTACCTGCTGTTTTTGGAACAACTTTTCCAAAAAGACCCATGACAATACGACCTGAAAGGAAACAGTAATGAATATACTGACATAAAATTTTAAATCGTCAAATTTCAAAATAAAGGTCTATGTAAGCCTGATCTCCATTTTGAATACCCAAAAACCAGCTTACTTACACATGGAAGGGGTGGCAAATCACACATGGACAAGTTTTTAAAGCAGCTTACTTATTATAGTACAAGCTGGAAGGGGAAAAACCAGACTGGTTGGTGAGTTATAACAATTTCTCATAATAAGTATGCATTTGTCAATGTTCCACCATGATTAGATAAATTTAATGCTTAATCACGATGACTCTCTTACAGGGTGTATGAGTTTCAGGGCATATAGAATTTGATGATCCTATACATGAAATGGTATTACAACCGGAGAGAGCAGAACATTAAACAACCATGTTCTCATTCATATAACAGATAAAGATAGGCCCCGTCCAAAGTGATTTTGAATAAGCTCTTTCTCCAATATCATGTATACAACTGTGATGATGTGATACTTACACATGGTGGTTGCTTATACATTCGCACACTATTCAGTTATCAAAGTTTTATGTGTCAATACAAAAGAAACGGTTGACAGTAACTTGTCCGCCTCCTAGAACAAGAGTAAGACTAATTAGCTTTCTCAACGCAACAGGATTCAAACGTGCCTATCTCAACTGAGAATTTGATTCTTCACTGAAGTAATGCTCCTCATGTTTAGATTAGGGCTCTATATGACTCTCTTTTCTCTTTCTCTCATTTTTTCTTTTCCTTTTTTTGGGTTCCACTAGAGCACGTTGAAGGAGACATAACTTAAAGAATGAGAAAAAACTAACATATCAAGGATAACATTATAACCAGAAAAATGAATTCTAAAATAGAAAGGCAAAGATGTTTATGAACCTTTTTAACAGTTAATTCAAGCATCGATGAGTGCTTATAAGCTTTTATAACTTATTTCAAGTTTGTATCATGACATGCTGCTGTACGAATATATTCGGTACTATCCTTTCTTCCAATTTTATTAGCCATTCAAAATGATGCCGGAAATTTTGACAATAAAACAAATAAATTTCAATAATGAAAATAAAAACTGAAAAAAGATTGTATTAGCGCATACCAGCTGGTTTTCCATTAATTTGTACGTCAAAGTAGACCTTGTGAGTCACTTCTTCTTCATCCTCTAAATTTTTCGCCTAATAAGATTTTCAATCGGGAAATCAAACATTTCAGGCTTTAGCAGAGAAATAATTCTACGTAAAAATTCAGAAGAAAGAAAAGATCAATAATTAACAGTGAATGCCTACGATATTCAATAGCTGTGAAGTGGGATAGAGTTAGCTGACCTTTTCGGTAATCCGACTGCTTGCAAGTTCTTCAGGATGCTCTGAAGTGGCTCCTGGGTCGCCTAATCGGTTCTTGGAGAAACGGAAAAAAGGCCAAAATTAAATCGCGGTTTTACTGACTAGCGTAAGGGACGACAGTGTGGTGGAGGAGTACAAACCAGAATGAGAGCTAGGCTTCCCAACAGAACCAGAGCCCAGAGAAGTACAGCGTGGAGCAGCTTCATGGCCGTCTAATCGATCTTTTTCCTTCCCCTTCCTGCAATGCCAGCCGAGAGACTTTGAGCCCTGGAGATTTGGAATGTGTACAAAATTGATCAAAATCCTTTTAATGTTCAAATTTTCAATTCAGTCCTTCAACTTAGACAAACTCTTGTCCTAAAGTTCTTTAAGTATCGAATTGCAAAATTACTTTAGATGGTGGAATTTGGATTATAAAATAAAAAAAAAAACTTTTCCTGCCACTATAAGGCAAAACTAATTTGACCTTGCAACTTAGATTAACACCAATACCTATTGTTGGACACATCACATCTGGATCGACTCACATTCAGCAAAATTTGAACCCAAAAGTCTTGTTTAGGATATCAACCTTTTACCACTAGTGTGTTTGGATATGAGATTCTTTATAAAAACATATTTAGGATAATAATGTAATATTTGTTGTGATGTGATGTATGCATGATATGATATTAGTGGTCATGCTTTTTATCTGTTTTTTTATTATAAACAGGGCTAGATCCTGTTTGATAACTCAATTCAACAGTTAAATTGAATGGATTCATATCTTAACATATTCAAACCGTTTGATAACAAAATATTGAATATCTGAATTAATTAAATGTCACTGAATTTCTTAGACAAAATTTGCTCCCAAAATTAAATGATAAACTATTCACTTATCACTGAATGTGATATGTACTCCAATGCATTAGATTTAATACTTAACAACTCAATAATTTAATAGCATATTTCACACTTTAATTTTTTGACTCAAGCTTTATCAAATGCACCCTAAGCCTGTTTTTAATTGTCCAAATTTGTTGGTGAACTTTTAGTTATAAAGGTTTCCTAAAAAAAAAAAAAATTTAGTTATAAAGGGGTTACATACTTCTAAATTTTAGTTTGTGAAGTTAATAAGGGGCAGTAAGATTTTGACAATGTTGCCATGAACTATACGCGAATATGATGAACAAATTGAATCAAGTATTTTCTTCAGGAATTAGAGTTGAGAAATTGATCATTGAGTCAAAGGTTTCTCTACCAGCACATGACAAAATTGAAGTTTGATATGCACGAGTAAACACCTTGCTTATAATAATTAATGTTTGGTCAAAAGCTTGAATCTCGCTATGTGTTTTGTTTTTTGGATTTGGCTTCCTGACGTGAATATTTGCTGTAAATTCAGGTCAATTATGATTTGGCTTTCTATATTTACACATAAATTAGCTTGAAATAAGTCTTGTCACTGTTGTCAAAGTTTTGTTAATTACCAGAAATGCTGCTCATTTAAATTTATTCTGGTTATAGTTTTTCTTCTTGGTTTAGTTAATTTGCAAACTCGACAAATGATTTCACTACCGTCCAGCAAATTTTCTTAGATGTTGGACTTTGTTTAAAAAAGTTTGCTTTTCCAGCCATAATGCAAAATTAATCTGATCTTGCAGATTAAAGGATTTATATTAGAACAACCCTGGAGTTCAAAATGTATAATTCAATTTTTAATTAATTAATTAATTGATTTATTTTGCAGAAGTAGAGAAAGACAATATTAAAACTTCATTATTACATGACTGATGGTAGAAATCCTTTTTTTACCAAAAAATTTCCGTGGAAAATATGTAAAGGTAAACGCTTAAAAACAGAACAAAACTGAACGTGGGGCCCACCGTATTGTGGAGTCCGACCCGCATCGGTTCGGCAGTTGAGTTGGGTTGAGTTCGCCATCTCGATTTTTTCAAAACCCTCTCTCTCCTCTTTCAGTTGCGGCGGCAGCAGCAGCAGCAGCAGCAGCGGCTTCCCCTCTCTCTCTCTCTCTCTCTATTGCGGCTTATCCTGGAACACGCACAAAATCATTCCTTCCTACGTAGGACGGTCGGGTGACCTTAGTTCAACAACTTGGCACTAGTAACACTAGTACTACTACATCACTTTGGTTCCCCCGACTCGGTGCCGCTTTAACTCACCTCCCAAGTCCTAAACGCCTCTATTTTCTTCCTTCTCAACACTCAACTACCCACAAAGGCAAGTTGCTACTCTTTTCTCCTGGCCCTTCTTTTTTTTTTTCACCATTAATTTTTGGTTTGAGGGTGAATTATGCCTTCTCCAAAGTTATATAAATAGTCTGTTATTTTGGGTTTGGGTTTCTTACTGAAGGGAAATATAAATTCCGTGTCCTCACAGCCGTTTTCCATGGTTCCAACAACTAGAGGAAGAGCAACTAAACTGAATGTTGCTGTCGGGGGTTTTTACAAAATTTTACATGCTAATTTACCTCCTAGAACTCCTCCTTGGTTGAGGTCCGTTTCAATTGCCATGGTAAGACCGTTCTGTTCCCTTTCCAGTTTTAGGGTTTTTCTTTTATTTTTTTTCTTTCACCCCTTAATTCGTTTTTGGCTGATCCTAAAATTGGAGAAGATATGTATAGTATATTAGTGATTTTTGGCATCCCATCAGGTGAGTGAGAAGAGTAAACTGAAGGTCACAATTTCGTTCCCAAGCAAGGAGTCTATCGAGAGTTGCCTCGATCAAGAGAGACCTGGCTCTAACCCTAAGCTTGATATGTGCTTTATTATGGGACTGAAGCTTGCCCAAAGGGTGCTTTTTAGGGAGGTTAAAATCCCTCACTTCGGCAATCTGGAAGAGGTCAAGGACTTCTGGTTGGTAAAGGCTCCTTTAATTCCTAAGCTTGAACTCGAAGAGGTTTCGGTGAAGTCTCCTTGCTCTTCGTCTACTACTACAATGAAGTTTGGTGGTGGGAGATTGGAAGAAAAGGTTGAGGAAGTGGAGAAGCAGGTGATTAAAGTGGAGAATGTGGTTAAAGCAGAGATTGTGAGCGAAGAAGCCACTACTGAAGATCTTCACAAAGCAAAGAAGTACAAATGGTGGTCCAATGAAAGGTGAAGGAGCAAAACTTAGTTATAAATTTTATGTTACATCCATATGCAGTGTTCTTTTTTATGTATGCAAGCATCCATCTTTATGGTTCCTTTTATGTATTTATTAACTCTGACACTGATTGGAGAGGATATCTGAAGCTTCGAGGCTGGAAAGAGAGTTATTTTAAACATTCTGAAGGAGAAGGAAGCTGTAGCTGAAAACCCAATATACAGAGCTGCTTTAAGGAAGGA
Organism: Coffea humblotiana; assembly: GCA_023065735.1. Taxonomy (NCBI): domain Eukaryota; kingdom Viridiplantae; phylum Streptophyta; class Magnoliopsida; order Gentianales; family Rubiaceae; genus Coffea; species Coffea humblotiana. The sequence goes on along the minus strand of CM041209.1, from coordinate 4,849,486 downwards.
GGCTCAGAAGGAAATTGGTAACACAGGGCTGTTGGATCACCTTCTCAAGGATATACCAGGAAAGATCGCGCCTGATGGAACTTCTCGTTTCCAGCGCTGTTACAATGCTGATGGGGTGATAATGTACTGGCTGGAAAGTGCTGACCTAGTTGATGTTCGGAAGAAGGCTGGTGTTGCTGATCCGTTCTGGATCCCACCACCCGGTTGGAAGCAGGGTGCCTGCTCCGCTGGGTGTCCCTGTGCTAAAGAGGTGGAGCTACTGAGGGAAGAACTTTCTAAAGTCAAAAGGTAACAGGATTGGTGAAGTGAAATTGTTTTATGCTGTTCCGTCACTGAGATGTATCTTCTGTTTAACTTGGGTTGATGGCATACAAGGTTCTTAGCTTAAATGAACCTGACATGCAAACAATATATGTTATTGTTGGATTGATTATGCCATGAAGCATTTCATCCTTGTCTTTTATTGCTTCTGGTTGTTCGTTTGATTTATGAGTTTCATTTACTTAGTTTGATCATTCTTTGATTTGTTTGTTCATTTACTTCTGTCTATATACTTCCTGTCTGCTTATGTGAGTGTGAAATACTTGGATTGTCCATATCTCACCTTTGGCCTGGCACTTCCTGAATCTGAACTTAATTTTGCATTTGTACTGCCTGCCAAGGTGGATAAGCCATGTCGCTCTTTTGAGCACTTAGCCACACACTTACAAGCCATTTAACCAATTCCTGTTTACATTTAGTGGGACAACTTCGGGTTTCAGACTGTCAATATAGATGTTCTTTTTCTATCGTTTCATGATGTTAGATTATTTATTCTTCCTCCTATCGCTGTATGCTCTAATGGACTTAGATTTCATATATGAAATTAGATGGAATTGGGATGGAATGTTGTTTATGGTAGTACTAGTGAAACGCGGGCTTTGTTCTATGGATTAACTTTTTCTCATGTTTAAGCTGTCAATATACATTATTGGATGTATTGGAAGGCTATCATTGTTTTGCACATTGGTGTTAGAATGTGTGCTATGTCTTGATTTTTGTTGTAACTAAAGCGGTCTTTGGTTTGTTTTACTTCTTGTACAGAGATTTGGAAGAGACTCAGAAGCAACTAAATGAAGTTTGTGCTGGTGATATGAGAAGGTGAGGATGAAGAACTGTTACCAAGACAGGTTTTGCCTTGGATTTCAGTTGGATAAGATGCTGTTTATTCTGCCTACATTAGCAGTATAATAAATAAATAAATAATTTCTTTCGCTGTAGTGGAATAGTTTCTTTCGCTGTAGTGGAATAGTTTCAGCATGTTATAATCGCATTGAAATTGACATCAAGTTTTACTTTGCAGGTATTGTGACTGTAACAACTGGGTAGGAGGTTTCTGGTAAGTTAGGGTTGCAATCTAATTTTCAGAAATTTCAGGTAATAGTGCGGCCCCTGACTCTCCTTTCTCAAGAAAAGGAATATGCCGGAATTTTGTATAGAGATTGATCTAATTTGTGTAAAGCGGCGCTTCTTATACTACTGTAAGATTGTACTGGTTATACATATAATCTATATGGCTCTCTCTGGATTTCAAGAAGCTCGATTCATCTTTTCACTCTAGTTGTTAGGAGATAGTGGCGGATTTCAAAGCTAAGTAGTGCAATTATTACTCCACTAATCACCATTCTGCATTTCTGTCATGGTTGTTTCATGTTTTAACCATAGTATTGACAGGAACTTTGGAATATGCTAGTCAAATGTTGGTCTACGTGATACATTGGTCACAAGATAGTTGTCATGGAGCCAAACTGAAGAGATGCTCTTCAGTGCTTTTTATCTGCTGTTGCAATGAAGTGAATTAACACAGATTAGAGTATGTTGAGTGCAAATTATCCGAAGTTGTGGGTAAGGAAAGATGGATTTAGGAGACATTGCAGAGTAAAGATTGTCAAAATTTATAGAAGAGTGACTGATGGCGATGGTGTGCTGCTACAAAAGTAATCTTAGTTGGAGTGGATGTGGCTGCCTGCTAAATGATGGACTTTGCAGAATGTTTTGTAGCACAATAGCGCTCAGGAATTTGATATCAAACTGAGCAGAAAGTTTAAGGTTTGGAAGACAAGGGAAATACTCGATTGAACCGAATTCCTAGCTTCCTTGAGCTAATAACTCATATGGGAGTCATTGTGTAGAGATATATGCCAAGTGCAAGGGAAAACGATTACATTTTGATGATTGAGTTTGTCATGGGTAGCCACTAAATATTATCACCCTTGACTGTCGCTTGAGTTCGTCAATCAGAGGAGGGGGTTTGCCCCAACTTTGTTGCCCCACCCTTGTTTGTTGGGCCTAGACGTTTCCAAAAAAAAGTCTCAAAAACATTTTATTGCAAGAGGAAAGGGGTGTAGAGAAAGGGTAGCCTCTTAGAATCTACAAAAGGCTCTATCCTCTCGAGTCTTGGGCAAAAACTTGTGACGTCTTATGCCGAAGAAGGAAGAAGACATACGGAGGTATACCCTCGAAGGTATCCATAACATAACATTCCGACCAAATGTGATCAACCTTGTACCCTCGAAGTATCAAGCATGGAGTAGCATTCTTGACAAACCATGCTGGTCGAGGACAATGTCGTTTCTCAAGCAGAGTTGTTGGATTGCTTTATTATACGTTGACCATGAAATAATTCAAGCCTTCTCCTAGTGGAAGGACATTCTCGGTGGACTGGCTAAATAAGAATCTTTGGTCAATACCTAAAGAAAGGATCCCCCTGTATTTGTTTTTTGAAATCAATAGCAGACAACTATGAATTAATATGTTTGGAATTGGACACCACTTTGATTGTGCAGTTAATCAGGTGCGTGTAAGCTACCGTGTCAACATGCTCCGATCGAGCACCTGAAACAAGGGCTCAAATGTGAGTTAAAACCAATTGTAGCTAATCGTATAAAACTCCAATTAATCAGGTATCCTGAAGGCTCGAAATTGACATTCTTAGCACTTGGATCTCTCTCATCTTGAATCTATTCGTTAATTCCCCCTTCTCAATCATCAATGTATGTGACCCATCTTTTTGAGATTTTTGACCTTTACTGGATTGCTGACGCGGCAGTGGAAGCAACTTAGCGGGAATAGTTTTCACGAACTAATTCCATAAAAAAAAAATAAAATCAAGAATTCATACATGATTGAACTCCTAAAATAACAAGATTCGACAAAAATTCACAAGATTCTAATAACTTGAGAACGCTCAAGAACATGAATAAATTTGACACAACTATATTAAAATTTCAATAATAATGACTAGAGCCAAAAAAATAAATCATAGGAATGCCTACTTTTAGACTACATGTGCTTTAAATTGAAAAAAAATATATACTTAAAATGCTCCGTTTGAATTAGCTGTATTTGATGGTGTTTTTGCAATATTTTACTGTAATATTATATATGAAAATTTTTACTGAAAATATTTTTAAAATATTTTATATATTATATGAATGAAATATTTTTATTTATATATTATTATAATATTATATTTAAAAAATTTATTTTTAAAAAATAGATTAATCCAAACGAAGATAACGATGCTACGAGTGGTGGGTCCACAGAGTGGATCCGAAAGGCAAGTCTCAACTCAATACTCATGCACGGCCAGATCCGCGGGTGTGGTGACCAGAATCCACACGCAAATCGCCTTTAGAAACACATCTTGCGTGATTTTCCCTTTTTTCTTCCTTCAATACAATTATAGTTAATAATAGGAAAACTGAATACAACTAAATAAGAATACTAGTAATAGTTTCACCGCCCTAATTAAGAAACCAAAAACGGCATTTTGGACAGTTTCATTGATGCGGACAGCAAGTTCCTGAACCTAGAATTCCACGTTCCGCGTTAATTTCGGAGCCGAGTCTCGAGCTCTTGGAGACTACTAGTTAAATGGGCCGTGTCTACGAATTCCGGTATCAGTCACCTCAACACTTCAACGACAATGACAATGAGCTGCAGGGCCCAATTCCAAAATCAATTTGTGAACCTACCTGTCCTTGATATTTCTCAAGTAACGCAGGCTTCATTTGACAAATAAGTTTTTTGGATGTTTGTTTAAAATTTTATTGTAATTTACCGTAAACTTATAGGAAAAATTTTTGAAGTGTGTAAATTTTTGGATATTTTGAAGTGTATAGTTTAAAATTTTTGAGAAGTTTTTTTAAGATAGCTATATGTAAAATTGCTAAAAAAACTTGTACCAAATAAACTTGATCAAAAACTTATTTGCCAAATAGGGCGGCAATCTCTTCAACAACCTATTGTTTGTTCTAGAGGCAAGCAGGTTTTGCAAACTTGAACTAACTTTTTGGTAATTTCATTCCGGCAAATACAGAGTCGTGAATGCTGATGTAGTTAACTCGACCCAATTCAACCTTGCTGAAGTCTTTTGCATCATAGTCCTTGTTTGGCAAATGAATTTATTGATGTATTTATAAAACTTTACTGTAATTTCCTATAGAAGTTATAGAAAAAATTTTTGAAATGTATAAACTTTTTGATATTTTGAAGTATATAGTTTAAAAATTTTGATAAATTTTTTGAAATTACTGTAGTTAAAGTTGTTTAAAAACTTATAACAGACCAACTTGATAAAAAACTTATTTATTTGCCAAACAGACCCATAGTTCTTGTCCTCTCGTGGCTTGAGAGATTTCTCACAACAGTAGACTTATTGAGAGGAGCCAATAGTCTAGATAGGCTCGATCTTTCTTACAACATGCTTAGGTGTACTGCAAAATTTCCGATGATAAATGGTTCAAGTGGACTGAAAATTTGTACCACCTGAATTTCTCCCACGAATTTCTGGTTGAGTGACGGACCAACTTCCTATTCCAAAATCTCTTTCATCTGGATCTTCGTTCTAACTTTCAACTAGGGGCCGGTTCTCTTGCCCTGCTCGCTTCATCTTCATGCAAATTGACTTTGCCGTTGGTTCTTATAATATCCGAAGAATTACATCTGTAGAGTAATTCCATAATGTTTGGTGGCCATGAGCTCAGGGATTTTTTGGTGTTAGATATGCTCCATGGATTGTTTTTACGGGAGAATTGCAGTAAGTTTTGCAGTTGCATGTCAGTTATAAGAGTCTCAATTTACGCGACAACTCATCTGAAGGCAGAGCGCCCGAAAAATCCTATCCAAATGTACAGAACCGGAAGTTCTTGATGATAACTTACACTGTACATTCCCCCGTGGTTGAAAACTGCGGGCCCTAAGCTTGAGATGCAAAAATTTCGTAGGCATTTTAAGTACTTCTAGAACTAGCATCCCACGAATGGGCTGCATAATAACGCCTTGCTATTTTATAATTAGCTGGGGGAGGCTCACCATTCACTAGCACGGAATTTTGGTCAATGCCCACTTATACCTCGCTAATCCGAAACTTTTAGGCTAATGTTGTGTTTCACTCGGGGGAACCAGATTAGTACAATAGCTACTTTGATTAATGAGCACGTGCCTTCGTCTACCTCTAGATCCCCCTACAACCCACTATTCCATTGCCAAACTGTTTGGATTGCTGAGTTTTTCAAATACTAAAATTTTTAAAATGTATTCTAAGAGATATTCTAAAAAATAGTTAAATTTTTTTTAAATGTTTAAAAAATATTTCAAAATATATTTTTAAAAACTCTTTTACTCTTAAATATCCCAAATATACTATAAAAAACTCTGCTACAGCAAAATTTTACAAAAATACCCCCGAAAACAGTTAATTCAAAATGCTCATATTGTCCCTCGGCGTCTCTCTCTCTTGTCTTTTTTTTTTTTTTTTGGGTATAACATTTATAATCAGTAAATCTCTGTTGATTTGAGTCAATTAGAAAACGTACACAAGTATCGCAATCCCCGGTTGACAACTCCCTGTACCAGGTTTTCACATCTATTGGTTGATTATACAATGTCGCGTCACTAGCTAAGTAAATACCGGAGCAATTAATTGTCAAATGCTAATCCTACCTATACTTCATATTTAAGTAATTGCTAGCTAGTATTAGAAAAGACTCTTTGTTACCTTCTTTCTTCGAAATATTCTTCTCTGTGGATTTACTCGGACACTTTGTCATATAAAAAAAAATTGAATATTGAATATAAAGAAATTGCTAGTGGCTAATAAAGAAAGAAAAGAACAGAAGATAAGGGACGGAGAAAATTTTATACCCAAACAGAACATGTACGAAAAAGCCAAAAACCACTGGAGGACAACAATAGGGTAGTTTTTAGTTGTTATGCTACTAATTTTTTTAAGAAGAATTTTTTTTTTTGTTTTTCTTGAAGGGTGGTGGGGGCAAGAAAACGGCCGGGAACGATCGGAAGATTAAAAATTAGCACTACACTAGAAAAGATCATCCAATCAGTAAAATTAGGGGAAAAATGACAAAGGGACAAATACATGCGACACTGAAATATTCTGAAACATCAAGTCGTGTGAATCTGCAAATCATTGATGTTTTGTTTAGTTGTAGTTGTAGTGAGTCGTCGTCGTAACTCTAAAGCGTCATGTAAAGAACGCGTCCCACAACGGATCCAGCTTTAAATACTCCTCATATTTAGCCCTCTCTTCGACCCAACCTCCGCGAAGTTTTTTCCTTTTTCTTATTAATCTTTCTTCTTCTTTTTCCCCTTTCCTTCTCTCTCTCTCTCTCTCTTTCTCTTACTAATCTTTAGGAGTCCTTGGATTTATTGGGAATTTCATTGCTTTTTTCTCCTTCTTCCCTTTCATTTGTTGAGGAAACGACAATCCAATTCAACAACATTAACTAAATCCATCCAAGAATCATTCAACTCGCACCCCATCACCATCATCATCATCTGATCATAGACGTTTCTGCAATGTTTCCTTCAATGCTGAATTCCCTATATATTTGGAAACATATGTAGATTGTAGAGTTATAAAGTCGTCCCCTCCAAAGTTCCACAAACTTTGCCGTCCAGAAAAAAAAAAAATTTTTTTGAAAAAAAAATGGGGAGTTATAATTATTACAGGATGTTTGGATGTTTTAACCGGAAAGTTTAAGATCAGCGAGACGGAGCCACCCCCGGACGTGATGAGTGCCTTCCATAAGTACTCCGGGGGCGGGACCCACATGACGCCCGACCAGTTTGCCAGGTTCCTGGTGGAATACCAGGGCGAGGAAGGCTGTACTCTGGCGGATGCAGAGAGGCTGATGCACATTGTCATCCAGCGTCGTCACCATTTGACCAAGTATACTCGCCGGGGACTTGACCTTGAAGATTTCTTTTATTTCTTGTTCCAGGATGATCTTAATGGCCCCATTAAAACTCAGGTCATTTCCTGATCTTCCCAGATTTTTCTCTACACCATTGTCTTCTTCTTCCATTTTAATTTCCTTTTCTAATCTCGGGCTTTTTTTTTTGGGGAGGGAGGAGGGGGGTGGCGGGGGAAGGGGAAATCAGCTTTCTATGTATGCATGCTTAAGCCAAATATAAGATGAAATACCTTCTACCCCCCAAAAAATGATGAAATACCGACAATGTAATCTTAAGAACGTGTTTAGATGCATGAGACGTGTAACAAAAGCAAAAAGCTAAACTTGGATGAGGTTTACGTGTTATGACTTATGATCTTAGCATGTCAGTATAAAGCATTATCTCTGCTGTTTGTGTAGGAATTACGATTCCTTCTTAGATTGGTGCATAATTAAGTCATTATGATTGAGGATATGTTTAATGCGAAGTGCTTTTTCAATTGTTGGATTGGGTGTGACTACTTTATGAATGCATAAATATACTAGCCAAGAAAGACATCAAAGGAGAGTTGCTCTTGTTGAAGACCTGCATGTTCTTGGCTATTCAAGACTGCTAGCTTGAGTCATCTTTGACAATTCTCCTCAAATCACTGTATAAATCTACAAAAGAATGAAAATTTCATATATGACAACTGGAACTAGGATTGGATGAGTGTTGGCTATGGTCAATGAAAAGTCTATAGTTATGGAAACTCAAGTAAATGGAGTTACAGTTGCAACTCTGACTTAGGGGGAATAATATTTTCTAAAAGTTAACTCTTGAAAGGAGTGTGATCAAATATGTTATTATGTGTTTCAGAGGATGTAATTAGATAGTTACAGTTCACCTCTAATGATTGCAAGACTGACTGCTGATAGATGGCAGATGGATCTCTACGAGAAATGCTGCCATGTAACAAAACTAGCTTGAAGAGAAGTATAACCCGTAAGACATAGGATCAAAGTTGGAGAGGACTCTGTTAGTTGCGATTCTCTTACCACGGGACATAACATGTCAAACTTCAGCACTGTTTTCGTAGTTGTCTGCTTCGAACCCTTATGATGATGGCAGGATAAGATTGAACGTTGAAACTGTTTTCTTCTACCTATTAATATTTTATGTTTGCCATCAGTTGTAAGTATCCCGCAAAGCTAATGATGTCTCACGGCACAACAACATTTTTTCTGTCAGCGTGCCCCAGATCTTTCAAGAGGTTGATGGTTTTAAGAGGAAATAAGGAGAGGCCGATAGTATTAAAATAGCGGGATGAACATTCCAATTTAGTAGCCCAAAAAGAGTAAAATGCATTTCGGAGTGCCCTGTTAGAAAAGGACGCTTGGTTCCATCTTTGCATTCTGTAGCTGGCTTATGTTATCATGGTTTATATATTGTGGAAATTCTGCAGTTTAAGCATTTTCTATGCCAACATTGCCTACAATTTTGTTTATTTTGTGATTCCAGGTAACATCATGATATGACAGCTCCATTGCAACATTATTTCATATATACAGGTCACAATTCATACCTAACTGGAAACCAGTTGAGCAGCGACTGTAGTGAAATCCCAATCATAAAAGCCCTAGAAAGAGGTGTCAGGGGAATAGAACTAGATCTGTGGCCCAATTCTGCAAAAGATAACGTGCATGTTCTTCATGGAAGGTAGGGTATGATCCTAGACTCATTTTCAGTTTTTTTTTTATTTTTTTTGTCATTTTCCTTTGGATATCGTATACAAAAGGCACTACACAGAAAAAGAAAATGAGTTCCTTGAAGCTCTTTCTTTTCTTTAGTTTCTTAAAGCATTGCTTCTTTTCCTTATTTTCTATGTCAATGTGCTGCGCAAATTTCATTCTGCAGTGTATATGAGATGATAGCGAGGGCTATAAGAGAGGGAGCTTAGATTTCCAGTTGGTTTCTTCTTTGTAGAATCGCTTCATTTTTAATGCATAGAGACCAGCATGGGTTTCTCTGTCATTTGCTTTGCTCTAGTTGTCAACATTTAGAAACCTGTGCCGGAAGCTATTTGCCTGATATATATTCACTTTTCAATTTTGCTGCGTCTATTTTTAGGGACACTTCTATATTTTCGCTTACCGGAAATGGCAATGTAAGAAAATTTAATCATTTTGATCATTTTCAGGACACTGACCACTCCAGTGCCAACTCCTTAAATGCTTGAAGTCTATTAGGGAGCATGCTTTTGTCAAATCTCCCTACCCTGTAATAATTACTTTGGAGGATCACCTCACTCCGGACCTTCAGGCTAAAGTTGCAGAGGTTGGATTTTCTCGCTATTTGTACTTCCCTTTTTTGTTTTTTAAAGACTGAGAAAACATGAACATTGCAACTGATATAACCTATCTGCTTCTAGATGGTAATTCAAATTTTTGGAGAAATGCTGTATTACCCGGAGTCAGGATGCTTAGAAGAATTTCCCTCTCCCGAAGCATTGAAGCATCGAATAATTCTTTCAACCAAACCACCAAAAGAGTACCTTGAAATAAAGAATCAGAAAGAAGGAACTTCTTCGCCTGCGGAAAAGGATTCGTCTGAAGATGATTTTTTTATGAAGGATACATTGGAGGGCGACCCAAAGGTACATTTCATAGAATCATTTTTGTCATCCGTTGAATATTACTCAAAATTTCATCTGCAATGTTTATTGGTTTATGATTTCAGTACGATAGTGATCCAGATGATGAAGATGGAGACATCCAAAACCAAAAATCATCCCAACTAGCAGCACCGGAGTACAAGCGTCTCATTGCTATTCATGCTGGGAAGGCAAAACAGGGGTTGAGGCACGCATTAGTAACTGGGCTGGACAAAGTTAAGCGTCTTAGTTTGACTGAACAAGCACTTGAAAGGGCTGCATCTTTTATGGAACTGATGTTGTGAGGTATTCACTTGAAGTAAAAGTTGAAGATTGCTAGATTTCTTTTGACGTTCTCAATAGCTGTCCCATCTGGTCTTCTACCAACATTTTGTTTTAGCTGAATTCAGTTTTGAAATCTAGGTTTACACAGAAGAATATTCTGAGGGTGTTTCCAAAGGGAACAAGAGTAACCTCGTCCAATTTTTACCCTTTAGTTGGCTGGACGCATGGAGCTCAAATGCTTGCATTCAATATGCAGGTCAGTTTTCAAATCTTGTGTTCCTAAACTCCTGGAATGACACTCCGAGCTTGGTCATGCACTCATTCACTGTCCTTATCTTAAACATAACACTTTCCGGCATTTTAATTACATAAAAAGTTTTATTAAATTAACTTCTCTGGCTTTTCCAGAAATCCTTGTCTTTGTCGTAAATAGTGATCCAAGTAGAATGAATGTCATGCAAATCTGCTAATACAGCATCTATACACTGCTCCATGCTCACATGTCAGCATGGAAAAGCAGTTTGTGCGAGGGATAAACCATCAATGACTTCTGTTGCATCAATGGTAACATGCATCACAGAAACAGTACACAAGCAAGCAATCAACTTTCATAATTTGATTATGATTACCACATTCGTGTCGGCATGTATTCATCTTAGTTGAGGATTTTTTTCACCAGCAGATTTAGTGAAATCATTTTCTTTCTTAACCCAAACAAACAGGGGTATGGAAAATCACTTTGGTTGATGCATGGGTTGTTCAGATCTAATGGAGGTTGCGGTTACGTTAAGAAGCCTGACTTTCTCATGAAAAGGGGACCGCAGAATGAGCTATTTGATCCTAAAGTAAAATTGCCAGTTAAGAAAACTTTAAAGGTGAGCACCTTTTTGACAGTGGCTATTGCAAACTCCAACTGCCCGATGACTTAGATTACAGTTTAATCATTTTTTCAACAGGTAAGCGTGTATTTGGGAGATGGATGGCGATTAGATTTCAGTCACACACATTTTGATTCATATTCACCGCCAGACTTCTACACAAAGGTCAGCGATTAAAATTGGTTTAAACGTGTTATCCTGATAGATAGACATGATATGATATGGTATTTCCTGTTTTGATGCGATGGTAACTTTTAAGACGTTCGAAAATGGAACTTCTGGCGAGCTTATACCCATGTAATGAGCGGCTGAACTGATATATTGTTGCAATCTGCTGCTTCTGTTGACGCGTTGATCTGTTTCTGTTTTGTTTCCTCCTTACATATTAAATCTTGTTCAATAGGTTGAGCCTAAGATGATTTCCTCATGAACTGCAGGTTCAGATGGTAGGAGTGCCTGCAGATGAGGCCAAGAAAAAGACGAGGATAATAGAGGATGACTGGGGACCGATTTGGGATGAGGATTTCACATTCCCATTGACAGTTCCTGAGTTAGCTTTGCTTCGGATTGAAATCCGTGAGCATGACATGTCGGAGAAGGATGATTTTGGGGGACAGACATGCTTGCCTGTTTCGGAGTTGAGACCGGGGATCCGAGCAGTTCCAATTTACGATAAGAAAGGAGAGAAACTTAGATCTGTAAGGCTTCTGATGCGGTTCCAGTTTATGTAACACTACTGCATCCTTCAAGCCCGCCCGCGACGCGCTTCTTTTCCATCCTTAATGTTGTAGTAGAGTTGGATATGCGCGACCAGATCATTTGTACAGTGGAGTGCTGCAATTGCAGTAACAAGATACAACTTTTTTTTTTTTGAAAAAAAAATGGTTCAAGCAAGCATTTTCTTGTAGACATCAGCGAAACACAAAGGGCATCATCGGTCTCTGATTGGAGGCAATGCCAGGGAACCGGATTCTCTCCGAATTTCAGTGGAATTGTGACTTTATAACCAGTTCACCGCAGTGCATGCGTTTGAGCATGCAAATGGTCATCATGTGATTTATGCCATCCTGTTGAAGCACAAATTTATCCTGCTTCATATCTAATTCAAAGAGTCAAAGAATGAAAATTGTGCCTTTTTTTTTTAATCTATCTGTCATCTTATTGTCAGTTTAATATTTTGTTGCATTTTAAGTGAAAAAAAAGAGGAGAAGTGAGTAGACAATTTAAACATAATTGAAAGACCAAAATAGCCGGAAGATTTCTTCAATGACAAAAAAGGGTTCTTTAATGTTTAATTATTACTCCTCAAATGACAAAAGTGCACGTGAAAATGATATTCTTTGTAAGTAATGGAATTTAATTATGAATTAATCTTATATATATTATCATTACTAATATATAATACATGTGTAAAATTTGATTAGCATGTCATTCGTTCAACATGACAGTATATATAGTGACAGGCATATGAAATTTACTCTTTAATTATTACTCTCTAGATGACAAAAGGGTACGTGAAATGAAATGTGATTATCTTTGTGAGCAATGGGATTTAATTGGGGTTGTTTATTGGTGACACTCCTCCACTCGATAATGAGGTGGAGGGCCGCATTGATTGATTGACTGAATTTGACACAACTTTCTTTGATCCAATGGTGGCCGGCCCAGCGGGGCAACCAGCTGTATGCATGGAGACAAAAAGGAGAAACAACCAACAATGACCTCAACAGCTCACCACCAGAGCTGGACCAATAAGAAGTAAAGCGTAAAGCTTGGGGCGGTTCCAGAATTGCTGGATATTGCAACCTTACCAGAACCCGACCTTTATCCACAAACAAAATCCAACGATTGAAGGTTTCCCAAACCAGAATCGTTATCTTTTTCTCTTCTTTTTTTTTTTTTTTCCCTGTAGGAAAAAGTTCGGTTGGTTGGATTTGGTTCCGAGTTCCGACAGTGAGCTTTGCCCTGTCCAATCTCCGGAAATGCCTTCCCATCTTCACAAGCAAAGCTATCCTCAAATCCCATCCTTAATCAAAACAACACCTAAGATCCTCAATCCCCAAGAACCATAACCAACTCTACTCCTCTTCCCTTCTTTCACTTTTAGTTAACGTAAATCCAAAATCCAATCGCATGTCTAAACAGACCTACAGAGTATGCTTTTGTTGCCGGCGAAGGTTCAGGCTGGCTTCTGCAGAGGCCCCGGCTGAAATCAAGTCCTTATTCGACCGCTACTCCGAAAACGGGACCATAAGCGTTGATAAACTCCATCGTTTCTTGGTTGAAGTTCAAAAGCAAGAGAATGCCACGGTGGAGGATGCTGAAGCCATCATAAATAGCCTTCATGAGCCTAAACACCTCTACATTTTCCATCGCAGCGGTCTTAATCTTGAGCAGTTTTTCAAGTATCTTTTTGGAGATATTAATCCTCCTATTGATCCTCGTCGCGGGGTAATTCCATTTCTTCTCCATTTATATCAATTTCTAATCATCAGAGTTGATTTTTTTTTAAGTGATTATGAGGTGGGTTTTTTGTTTCAAACAAAACAGGTTCATCATGGCATGCGTGATCCATTGTCTCATTACTATATATATACCGGGCATAATTCTTATTTGACTGGGAATCAGCTAAGTAGTGACTGCAGCGATGTCCCTATAATAAATGCACTCCAGAATGGTGTGAGAGTAATCGAATTGGATATATGGCCTAATTCCACAAAAGATGATGTTGATGTCCTGCATGGAAGGTACTGATCTTCATCGAAGAAATTAACTTATTTTGTGTATGGATTCTTTTTGAGTCGGACTTTAATTGGTTCCAAGTTGGAAATGAAGTTGTAATTAGCCAAGATATCTACTTTCTTAAACAGGACGCTGACAACTCCTGTGCAACTCATCAAATGCTTGAGGTCTATTAAAGAGCATGCCTTCTCTGCATCCGAGTATCCTGTTGTTATCACACTTGAAGACCATCTTCCTCGGCATCTTCAAGCTAAAGTAGCTGAGGTGTGTAAAATTGCACTTTGGACAGAGAGTAACTAGTACTTTCATTGCTCTACTGCTAACATTTGCGATGTCTAAAAAATCTTAGATGATTAATGAAACATTTGGAGATATGCTGTTCGTACCTGGATCAGACGGTCTAAAAGAGTTTCCCTCGCCAGAATTCTTGAAAAGAAAGGTTATGATATCAACTAAACCACCTAAGGAGTACTTAGAGGCAAAAGACCTTAGTGGAGAACAGAATGAAGTGAAGGAAGGAAAACAATCAGCTGAAGCAGGACCTTGGGGAAGAGAAATCTCAATTAATAAATCTAGGACCAATGATGAGGTCTGACTGAACATTCCAATTACTTAACTGATAATCACAATTTGAGTTACAGCTTCGTGCGTTGTTTTCAATTTAAACTTTTCTACATAAGCTGTTTGTTGCAGGATGATCTGAATGAAGAGGAAGCTGATGAGGACGATGACGATGATGAAGTAGATCGCAAGTCTCAGCAAATTGCAGTCCCAGAATATAAACGTTTGATTGCAATCCGTGCTGGAAAGGGAAAGGGTGGACTAGATGATTGGCTGAGGCTCGATCCTAACAAAGTGAGACGCCTTAGTTTAAGTGAGCTAGAACTTGAGAAGGCTGCTGTAACTCATGCAAAAGAAATTATAAGGTACTATGTTGATCATGTTGCTTTGTCTACAACATACAACCAGTGCATACTTCTTGCAGTAGCTTTTGCTTGACTTCTCTCCCTGCATTGTAAATGGCATAAAAGTAATCCTGAGAGATGTCATCCTGATTACTATAGATCGTCATAGCTAGAACAATTGTTCTTGCTGGATACTCAGATACACATGTATTCAGCTTATAATTTTGCCTTCATTAATGGGGTTTTATAGTCATGGTATGTAGCTTGATCATCTAGGCCCTGTAAAATGTACTGTTTCATCCTCGAATCTTGCTGCATTGATGCTCCAATCGACAACATAATCCATAGTACCTACTCTTTAGGCTTCAATTCTTGACCTTGCGCTTGAATTAAGTAATCATTTCCAATTAATAAGCTGTCCAGGCTTTTCTATATGCCTCTTTCAGGTTTACTCAGAGGAACTTGTTGAGAGTATACCCAAAGGGAATACGTTTTGACTCATCTAATTACAATCCCCTCATTGGATGGATGCATGGGGCACAGATGGTCGCACTAAACATGCAGGTTATCATTTTATCTTGATTGTCATATTGTTCTTCGATGTTGGCATATTACAATTTAAATTTATTGGCATCTTCATTTTAATTATAGTAATTAGGCCAAAGTCTATTTCAAGGAAATTTTCGGTGACAATTTTCTTCAACAGGGTTATGGAAGATCACTCTGGGTGATGCGTGGAATGTTCAGGGCCAACGGTGGCTGTGGATATGTTAGAAAACCAGATATCTTATTGAAGACTGGTAATGAGATTTTTGACCCTAAAGCCAAATTACCAGTTAAAACTACACTGAAGGTGAGATGAGTTTTACATCTGTATAAGCTGTCTGACAAATTTTCAAGAAAAATAAAATAAATTTTGTAATCCGTAATGTAATTGCATAAATAGGCAAATATCTTCTCGTGTTCCAAAAATATAGTAATGTTCCTATCAGAGTGTTCTTGTGCATGAATTCCCATTGAAACTTTAACCTGACTAAACTTATTGACTCGCATTCAACCCTGATCCCTTGCTATTGGGCAGGTGACAGTATTCATGGGTGAGGGATGGTATTATGATTTCCGTCATACACACTTCGACACTTACTCCCCTCCTGACTTCTACGCAAGGGTAAGTAAGGACTGAGTTGAAAGTATATATCTCCACGTTCTGGTAAACTCCTACTTAGTTCATTGCCAACTTTTAACTGTTTCAACAAATGTTGTTTGATTAAAAAGGCATTTAGGTTTCAGCTCTCAGCTGAACAGTAGTGTTGTAGCAATAGCCTTCTTCTTTGTAGTCTTTTTTTTTAGTAGTAGTAGCTATTGATTAGTTAATTTCTTCACTAGATTTTTAATGCAAAAGATATTTTTATTGCCATATTTCTTGAGCACAAGGCCTAAGAGTATAGTAGATTGTTCAAAGAGAAGAAAAATGGTAAAGGTGCTCAAGAGCATACGAGAATAATGAGAACTATTTGCTTTATTTATGAACAACCTTCTGTTACATATTTACTCTTGTGGATTGCGTTATTGATGTCTGAGTAGGTTGAAATATATCTCCATGCAGGTAGGGATTGCTGGAGTTCCTGCTGATACTCTGATGAAGAAAACAAGGACGCTGGAGGACAATTGGATTCCTAATTGGAATGAACACTTTGAATTCCCACTAACAGTTCCTGAATTGGCTCTGCTTCGGATTGAAGTTCATGAGTATGATATGTCTGATAAGGATGACTTTGGAGGACAAACATGCTTGCCTGTTTCAGAACTAAGAGAAGGCATCCGAGCTGTCCCTCTTCATAATCAAAAAGGGGAGCCATACAGGTCGGTAAAGCTTCTGATGCGATTTCAGTTCAAATGATGCAATGGCAAGTCTCTGGCTTTTGCTCCTCTGTCCTCGCCTCCTCGGTGTATGCCCATCTGTATAAATTATAAGATCTTTACCCTATTCCATTGGTTTTGTGCAATGCAATAAAAGATTGTGTAAGCAATGCCTGGTTATGTGTATCTGTATATTCTCAAAGCCCAGAACCAAAGCCAACAATATATAGCAGTCTTGCTCGTTCCATCAGTTCTTCTACGCTCTTCCTATGGTGCAGATTTCAAATTGTAAATAGTACGCCGACTTTGCTTAAATTGATCAGTTGATAATGCAAAACAGTTTTATGTGTTGCCTTGCTTCGCCCTATAGCTTTTATGGATTCTTATTTACTTTTTCTGTTGTCAAATGAATTAAAATCCATCATAAATCGGTTGGGATATTTACTCATTCTGGAGAAGAAACACTTTAAAAACTGGTCCTTTAGTGGTTTTCTACTTTGGATTTACGAAAGCTTGTAGAACAGGCTTTCTCCTTGAAGCTGTAAGGTAACACTGCAAGGCCACTAAGTCGATCATAGTTCTGAACAGCAAAATCCTTTCTGGGATTCGCTTTATCACGAGGTTCCTAACCTTTATTGCCTGGTATCTTTCCAGGTCTGTCTAGCGTCTAGCCGTCTGGTCTTAAAGAGGAAAAGCAAGATGGGAGAAAAGAAATATGCCAACGAACCAAGTGTTCGCTATATAATGTACTAAAAACTACTTGTACCATAACCTGAGGGGAATTCATCAAGGTGGAGGAGGGGTCTGTTTCCTCGTTGTCCAATGGACAATTTCAGTTATATTTAAGCTTTCTATTTATCACCCAAAAACAACATTGAAGGGATTTTGTCGAGACCAAAAAGAAGAAGAAGAAGAAGAGCCAAGTTACAGTATAGAAATTGCCCAGCTATAATATGCAGAAGAAGTTAGCACCAGGAAAAGAGGGAACGAAATGCAGGGTGACGCGCGTCACAAATTGGCCACTGCAGGGAAATGTGCCGCGCGGAAGTGACAGTTAGAAAACGCCGCGCCCAATTTCAACACGCAAATAGGCAAATTTCATCCCAAACCCTCATTTCCGCAGGAAGTCCCGTAATGGCGACCTCCAACACCACCCTCCTACCGCCACTTTCTCCACCGTCCTCCGACTCAGATTCCGACTCCGGCACCAGTTCCCGCCAACACCAACACACTGACCTCTCCTCCACCATCTTTAAATCCTACCTCGAACTCACCGGTCACCAATCCTCCCCTCAACATCAAGACCTGATCAAGATCCAATCGTTCCTTACTTCCTCTCGCTCTGGGGCTCTCTCATGCCTCATATGCCTTGAACGGATCAAACCCGCCGATCCCACCTGGTCCTGCTCCTCCCGCTGCTTCGCAGTCTTCCACCTCCTCTGTATCCAATCCTGGGCCCACCAATCCTCAAATCTTGCAGCTGCACGGGCTGCCACACGCGCCGCCACTCTTAACGATGACACCCTCCGCTGGCATTGCCCCAAATGCCGGATCGAGTATCCCAAGTCGCAGACCCCCAAGTATTACTATTGTTTTTGTGGAAAACTCGAAAACCCACCTCATGATCCCTGGATTTTACCTCATTCTTGTGGAGAAATCTGTGGTAGGCCGTTGACATACAATTGTGGGCACGAATGCTTGTTGTTGTGTCACCCAGGGCCCTGCCCCTCGTGCCCGAAATTGGTTAAAACCAAGTGTTATTGTGGGGCTAAAGAAGACGTGAGACGTTGCGGGTTTAAGGACTTTTCTTGTAAAGGCGTTTGTAGAAAGACATTAGCTTGTGGAAGCCATAGGTGTGGCGAAATTTGCCATGATGGTGACTGTCCGATGTGTCGCAAAAAAGGGGTTTATAAGTGCCAATGCGGGAAGGTGGAGCTGGAAAGAGAGTGTTGTGAGAGGATTTTTAGGTGTGAAAATCCATGCCAGAAGTTGCTTGGCTGTGGGAGGCATGTTTGTGAGAGAGGGTGTCATAAAGGTAATTGTGGGGAGTGTCCACTCCAGGGGAAGAGGACTTGTCCTTGTGGAAAGAGAGTGTATGAAGGGATGGCTTGTGATGTTGCTGTGCCTCTCTGTGGAGCAACTTGTGATAAGCTGTTGAGCTGTGGATTCCATAGCTGCCCAGAAAGATGTCATCGCGGGCCTTGCATTGAGACTTGCAGGACAGTTGTAACCAAGTCCTGCAGGTGTGGAAGCGTAAGGAAACAGGTAATTCTTAAAGTGATTGGTAAAATGAGATAAATTCTTTTATTAACGAAGTTGGGATTGAGATTGGTAAATTGATTTTAGAGCAGATTCCTTGTTATCAAGATTTAACATGTGAAAGGAAGTGCCAGAAAGTGCGGGATTGTGGGCGTCATGCTTGCAAGCGTCGCTGTTGTGATGGGGACTGCCCACCTTGTTCTGAGGTTTGTGTAAAGTTTCTGTATTAATCTGTCTCTTGAAGTTAATTGTAGGCAAATGTGTGACCAGTGGCGTAGCAGATTTGTGACAGGAGGCTTCGATGTAGGAATCACAAATGCCCTGCTCCGTGCCATAGGTATCTTGTGATCCTTTAGATTGTAGTCGTTGCTTGAAATCTCACTTCTTGGTGAATTGTGTGATGTGAAACTTACCATAACCCTGTACTTCGTTTGCTTCCATGTGGAATCCTACTTACATCTGCTGACTGGTTTTTCATTTTATCAAAGATTAAGGAGTCACATAATATATTTGTTAGCAATTACACATTTTAATTTTTTGTAACATTTAGCATAAAGACTTGTTCACTTGTATATTTTGAGGAATCATAAAAATTGCTTTCTCAAGAGAAGATTGTCCTTTTCTCTTAAAAAGGTTAGGATGTTTGAAGGACCATCATATTATGCAACATTTGGTTGCAAATGATAATTTTGTACTCAACTGAAACAGTTTAATTTGGCTTGGCCTGGAAACGAATATTGAGTACAGTATATTGCACAAAATACCTTTAAAAGAATTAACGAGTTGTGGACGTTAAGCCTGTAGTTGTGCCACATAGTTACTTGTGAATTCCAGAATTATGAAGCTAATCAAATAAACTAGGTCTTCTGTTGGCCCAGACTAATGTTACAAATTATCAATGATTTTTATTTTGCTTCTGTAGAGGTGCCTGTTCTCCTTGTCCACTGATGGTGATGATTTCATGTTCATGTGGGGAAACACATTTTGAGGTGAGCACTTTTTTCCCCCCTGCAATTGATATGAAACTTTACAAGTAATGTTTATTGCCGAAAATGTCACAACATATAACAAAGCAGTGCAATCTCTTTTTTGCCTATATGATGTACATTATGTTTCATGTTTGTGGATTGGGAGCGTTCCGGATGTGGTGCTTGCTAAGGCACAAAAATGGGAGAAAAGTTAACACTTTCTCTTTCTCAAGTAGTAATACTATAATTTTTTGGTTGGGAAACATTTTGAAAGTACAGTATATTGTTGTGAAGCAAGTAGATTTGAATATGAACATCTTTTACTTGTAACATCTCATTTTGATTAACTTCTGCAATTGATGCAGAATTATGTGCATTACTTGTACTGTTAAATCTGTTGCTTTACATTGATTAATAACTTTCTTTGAATTTCATACTTAGGTTCCATGTGGCACGGAGACCGAGCAAAAGCCTCCTAAATGTCCCAAACGGTGTCGTGTAGCTCCATTGTGCACCCACAGGTTAATTTGCAAGGTTTGTAATTATTCACTGTACTGATATTTGATATGGAACCATTGTAGAAACTTCCTTTCCATTTTTCTTGTGTATTTTGTTCATTTCTTCTGAAGTCAAAGCTTTTGTACTGCTTTTGTGAAATTGTTGAGTGTGTGTGTGTGTTACTAGGTTATTATCTTCGGGCTAGTTTTGATGTCTAATCCTTTCGACATTTATTCAGCCACACAAGTGTCATTATGGAGCTTGCCCTCCTTGTCGTCTGATCTGTGATGAAGAATACTCATGTGGGCACAAGTGCAAATTAAGGTTTCAATTCTACTGAAGTTGGTTATACCTCTTTTTCTAGTCACACTTTTCTCAAACTACAATGCATTATTGATGGTAGTGCTTTTTAAAGGTGCCATGGCCCTAGACCTCCTGCCCTTCCAGAGTTTACATTGAAACCAAAGAAAAAGAAGTCAAGTCATGAGGCTGAACGTAGTCCTGGTACATTGTGCCCTCCTTGTCCTGAACTGGTGTGGAGATCATGTGTTGGCAATCACATAGGAGCAGAGAGGATGGTTCGCACAGATCTTATATATACTTGAATTTTTTATTTTCTATCTCCTTCAAGTGTGTGTGCGCGTGCGCGTGTTTGTGGATGGGAAGGAGAAGTGGGGCATTCCTTGTTCTTACCTCTTTGTTGTGTCACGTGTCTGCTTTTCTTGAAAAGTCTTGACCATCTTCATCTTCCACCTTTTAGATGATCTGCTCAAATCCAGCAGAGTTTTCATGCGACAACTTATGTGGCGCCCTTCTTTCCTGTGGCAACCATTACTGTACAAAGATATGCCATGCCTTGAAGAGTGATTCGAAATCATATGGTTCTGTACTGGCTGAATCATGTGAAGAGTGTAATCTTCCTTGCCAAAAGGTAAGACTTTCAATCGTTGCTCCTAGCTTGTTGATCACCACCAAAACTTAACTAGTTGCTATTGCAACTAACTCTCTACAACATCCCTCACATTTTGAATAATGCATTTACAGATTCATAATTCAGTATTTTCAAATAATTTTAGTATCAAGTATGTCTATCTTTTACTTGTGAACCATTCAGGAGAGAAGTCCTCCTTGTCCACATCCTTGCCCTTTGGTGTGTCATCCTGGAGAATGCCCTCCTTGTAATTCACTAATAAAGCGTGCATGCCACTGCGGTGCCATGGTTCATGCTCTTAAGTGCATATATTATAATAGTTTGGACGAAAGGGAGCAAATGGCTGTTCGTTCATGTGGAGGACCATGTCATAGGTAATATATCCTCCTTTCCTTTATTTTTTCCTCAGGGCATACAGCAGACTGTATCTTCTTTTTTCATATGCTAATAAATGAGTATTGGAGCAGAAAGAACCATGGGTACAGATCCAAGTGCCTTTTTTCTTCTTTTCTGTGTTTCTTTTAGTATATGTAAGTGTGGACATCGGAAAGTTCCAAAAGAACTGGAAAAAAACTGTATAAAGGGCTATATTGACAAGTGATTAATACACTTAATCCATTTAGAAGTGATTGTCCCCTTTAACTTTCTTTTTAACATACGAACTCTTTGTCCTAATAACTATGCATTGCTATCCAAATTCCATAAATATGGAAATAATGGAACATTAACACCTAATATTGCTTTGAGAAATTTGGTAGTTTGACCCAAAAGTAATTGACATTTTGAAGAGACCTTATTGAAGTTTAACTTTTACCAGCTGGAACATTATCTTTCATTGTTGTTCATCTTTGTTTCTGGGTTTTTATACTCTTCGAGCTATTTTATTACCCATTCCTGCATGAGCTTTTTTTTTGTGTTAAAAGAAATTATTTGCCAAAAATGTACAAGTATTTCCGAGGTGAAATTTCCTTAAGGCCTAGTTATAAGAAACAACTGGATAGACTGGTTTATATAAAGCTTTAGAAGACTATAGTACAATCTTCTGATAGATTGGCCCTAAAAAGAAGAATTACAATTGCATGTAAACTGTAGAAAACAGCAGTAAATCATTGGGGATTGTCTCGCATAAGCCAGTTTAGGCGACAAGAAGTAGTTGGTTCCTTCATAGAAATGACTATTTTTCTTCTTACAATTGAGCTTGCTATTCATTAGTGGAGTTATGATGAACTCTTTGAGCATAAAAGATCTGGGGGCAAGAAAAGGAGATGTGAAATAGAAAGTACAGCCTGTAACATAGGCTTTAATTTTATCTCTATTTATAATAGCTCAGTGTGAAAAAAGCATACCTTTATTTGATTAGTAGATTTAGTACTGTTGTGTTGTGTGAAAATAAAAGGTGAATATATTTTGGACTGAAGGTTTCTTGTCTTTGGAAAAACCCTGGTATTATGCTACAATGCAGTCATGTAGTGAGAATTGTTGCTACCACAGTGCCACCTGGGATGGTTGTTGTGATTTCAGATTTCAATTACTGCAAGTTTTCCATCATTTTAAGTCTCTGTTCTTAGAATGTGTTTGCTTTTAATGTTTAAGGGTGTGGAATATTCTTTAGGCATTATATGCAATTCAATCCTTCTTCAATATCAAATCCTTTTGTTGAGATTTGGGAGAGGTATGCAAATGAAACCTCAAGTTTATGAACTAATTTAGTGATGTTAAAGTTTTGATTTTGGCACAACAGAAAGCTACCAAACTGTACGCATCTATGTCCAGAGATTTGTCATCCTGGTCAATGTCCATCACCTGACAAGTGCTCCAAAAAGGTAATTTTATGTTACGTGGATGAACAATCATTTTCTCCTACATTTGGAAATTTCTCCTCATATGTAGCTATGTGTTTTGGATTCTCGTTCTGTAAAATAAAAAAAATCTGCAAAATTCACATTATGATCCTGAAGTTAACTTTGTTTATGGTTGTCTAGTACAGTTTTGTAGTTTAATTTTGCAGTGCACTACTTCATCATTCTATATTCCGTGTGCTCGTGTCCTTGCTGCCTTGTCATTTTCCGAATATTTTCACTTTGAGACTCTTTTACCAGTAGTTTGAATTTCACGATCTATCTTCCTTGCATAAGGTTATTGTTCGTTGCGGATGCCAGACCTTGAAGAAGGAGTGGTCGTGCAAAGACATGCAAGAAGCCTACAGAAATGCTGGGTCTGATCCCAAAGATGTGCCTAAAACTAATTTTGGACTTGGACTTCTCCCTTGTGATCCAGATTGCAGGGCTAAAATGAAGATCACTGATTCTGAGTTAAAACTTCGTAAATCTGTAGTGACACAGGCAATTCCTGACCTCCTGTTAAATATGTTGATTTAATGTGATAATGTCACATTTTCTATTCTCTTGGCATCAACAAATATGCCAGTCTTTGGGACTGCTATGTGAAATTCAAGAAGATTAAATTTTTAGAGAAGAATGGGAGATCCTAAAGTTATAGTTTGATTATGTTATTCTTGTTGACAAGTTGTTCTTTGATCGAGTTTAGACACCTTGTATTGTGTATAGGTTGTTGCCATGATGGAAATGTTGTGATGCATGTGCCTGATGCTTGATATTTAAGTTCTAGTTCTTTTCTTCTGCTTCCACAGAAAAAGGAGCCAGATGGTGAGAAACCTGTAGCAAAACGAAGAAGGCGAAGGGAGCGGGTTCAGGAAGACAAGAAAGTTTCCAGACTGCAGGTTTGTCACATAGTGAGAGAAGTAATGAGACATTTTGTGTTTGTTTGTTGCTGTAGGTTTACTAAGGGTGATTTCTGTTATTCCTGGGCAGGTTATCAGTGGTGCTACGAGAAAGGTGCTTTTGATTGTCATCATTTTGGTAACGCTGATTGCAGTAGCATACTGTGGATACAATGGCCTTTTGTGGCTCTCAGACTGGATGAATGAAGCTGAACTACAACGGCAAAGAAGAATATACCCTCGAATCTGATTAGCACGTAGTAGTAATACTATCAGTTGTCAAGGAGTGTGGGGTTTTTAAGTATAGAGTGAGAGTGGGTTCAGTCATCAAAGAATTCATTTTTTCTGTTTAATGATTTTAATAAAGCTTCACCGTAGGACTTACCGAGCACATGTACTAGAGGATGTTTCAGAATCTTGGATTTTATCCATTTTATTCATTTGTTATTTAGTCACATGAAGAACTTTGTTAACCCCATTGATCGTGTATTGAGTTTGCCAGTTAACAGGAAGATTGATTGTTGTAGGCATGGAAGGAATACGGTCCCTAGCAGAAAATGTTACTCATAAAAGATTGTTAAAAAGGTTCTTGGTGGATGTTGGATAACAATAAATAGGGGCGGCTGAAGGAACAGGAACAGGAACAGGAGCGTCAAGCGTGCGTGCATATCTTCCGAATAGACAGGCGGAGGCGCGCTCACACGGCGGTGGCTCGAGTAAAAGTTATAGCCCCGCGTGGTCTCCACAAAGCAGCCCTGTATAACCCCATTCCCGACATCTCTCATCTTCTTCTCCCGAATATAGAGAGTGCGGCTTAGCGGGGTGTGCATCATTTAATGATTCAATTCTAGTGGACGCACCCCACAGGAACTTACAATCAAGTGTACCACCAACACCAACTAGGGCTCATCCTCCCATGATTCTCCTTATTCTTCATCCATTTGTCGGGGTTGCTGCTATAAGGGAGAGCTAGAGGAGGAGGGACTCTAATCTAATGGAGATTGGGTACTGCAATCTCTAAATTTTTTAAGAACAAGAAAATATATGCTTTCTCGAATGATGGAATCTAATGCTGTCCATTGGACTGCACTTTGTTGCTTTGCGATGTTATACTATGGACGTGGTCTTCTACATTTAAGTGAACATGTTACACTGTGTTGGAGGGTATAAACGAGCAATTTGCCTGGGATAAGCAAGCTAACCCCATCCTCTCGGTTACCCCTACCTGTCATACTTCAGTCAATATCCAATACTCAATTTTTGGTATCAGTATGAGCGTGCGTTGAAAAAATAAAAATAAAAATCACCAAGTCAAAAAGTGGACGGGATCATCAGATGACCAAATTTTGACCGCCAAGAAAGCGCAAGAGTCGTGTACACGTTACATTACACTGTAGTAATAATTGGGGATCTCTGCAGAACAACAACTTCCCTTCGGCTTCATGCAGCTATTTTTAAACGAGAATGAAAATGGAAAAATGTTCAATTCAATTACTTGGATAGACCCTTTTTTTAAAGAAAAAAGGGGTACACTACCAGTGCAATCCTAATTTCAACATTTCAATCCCCCAATCCCTATCATATGGGCGAATTTGGAACCCAAAATCAAATGATGCATTGCCCGAGTTCCAAAGTATTACTACTCAATAAGGCCATCTAGAAGTTCTCTCTCTTTCATGCAACGGTAAAGCTTGACCCACAAAGGTGTCTTAGAAGGGAAATTGATAGATTAGGACTTCTGGGCTTGAGAATGGAGAAATTCTTGCTTTCCCTTCTTAATCCTTCCTTATCTGGGTTCTGGATGCTCAAAAAAGTGAACGCACAAATCACTGCATCTCAAAAGTTGTCAACCGTGGCAGAGCTTTACTAGATAGATATGAATATCAGAGGATTGAAATTTTGAAGATTTCTGTGGAAAAAACACTTTTTACTACAACTTAAATCTCGATGAGAAACTAATAATGACTTTTTATCTTATGCTAAATCCCAGGTTCTTGCTACTAAAATATTGCTGTGATGAGGTGACAGGGTTTGAAGTAGACGACTGACTCCAGGATTTCAGGAAGAATGAGTTAGACCAAGTTCTTGGACAAATTGACTTAGAACCACGTCACAAGTAAAGAAAAGTCAAAAAAGTTGTTTAATTATCTTGGCCTCACGAAATTTAAGACACGGGCAAATGAAGATGTTCAGTATATCTTTGACAAAATCCACAATCGTATTCATGCGGATTCATCACGAGCTCCAATTTTACATTGGGAATGCTACAACGTTTTATCTTGTGTCTGACGTTAAAATGATAGCTATCACTGCAGATTTATCAGTAGTGTAAATTCTTACGTTGGATTTGTAACACAAATTTCTCACACTTCTTCGGATCCTCCCATAAAGAACCTCGGCACTCCACCGTAACCCTGAAGATTGATTGTTCTTCCCCTTCACAACTCACTAGCACGGGTTCAATAGAATCACAGCCTCCTCACGTGTATCGTTGAGATCTACGCCCCGCAATAAAAAAATGAAGGATTTCTTCTTCTTCTTTTTTTTTTAAAAAAAAAATGTTTGTAAAGAGCAGCAAGCAAATTGGAAGCAAGGAATTAGTGCATGGGGAGGCCAGGTCTGCGGCCGCCCATTTACAAATCCACCTCTCAACCGCCAACCATTCATTGTCCCGACTTTTAATACCAAGAATGTTTGCACCGGAGGAATCTGAGTAATTTGGTGAACGTTACTTCTATCATTTTCAAGAATTGGTTTTGCTACTCCTCTACCAAAAATAACAAATGAATTAATTTTTAGATGTATGTCACATTTGTATAATTTGAAATTTAAATTTGAATTCATGTCATGTAACATGATTTAAATTTATCAATATTAAAAAATTATACACTAACGATTTATAAAAAAATTATCCATAACAAATTGCTAAATGAATAACAAACGTGCGTGCTAATACAAAATCATGTACTAGCTATTAGTGTAAAAAAAAAACTATACACTAACAATTCATAAAAAAAAAAGGTATCCAATAAATTACCAAATGAATATCAGACGTACTAATACAGACATTATGTACCAGTTATTTTGAAGTACGAGCATTTCGTTTTTAAATATAAATAAAAGATTTTGAATTCAAAATATTTCACTTACATTATCTTTTCACCGTATCACTGAATCCATCCCTCCCTTCCTCGTAATATACTAGTTATCTTGGAATCTTTGTATATACAATATAAAAATTAAAATATCTCGAACATTTGGAAGCTCTGTTAAAAAACTTAGGAAGACCGAGTAAACATGTTTGCAGGCGGCGGCGTACAGAGCAGCAACACAGCCAGCAAGGAGTTCACATTTCGTAGGAGACGGTAGATAGAACTGAACATGGAGGGATCCATTCCAGAGGAGGAGGACTAAACAACTCAGGGTGGGTCCGCCTTGGGAGGAGGATGGGGGAGAGCCCGCCTACAGGTGTCATCATCTGGAGCGACTACTTGATTTTAATTGACCGCTTTTAATGGAATTTTCAAAGTCAATTCTCAGTAGGAAGTAAATTAGCCCAACGTGCAAGTTTTAAATGCCCTGTTGGACCACTTTTGTTACGGTTTTAGACTTCTTTTGTTTTGTGCCCCGTACGCTGTAGGAACAACGACTCCCATCAAAGTACAAAAGCTGCACCAACCATCTTTCTTTCTTTTCTGTTGTACATCATATCATCCCATGTTCTAATATACTAAATACTATTTATTTAAGGACATACGTGAAACCATAAAAACCTTGGATAAAAAGCCCCCGCTAAGGCTGACCAAGTCCAAATTACCCACACAAAAAAAAAAAAAAACGATACATGAGCATTTCGCTAGACAGAAAAGAAATTGAGGATAGACAGTAGTGTAGCTGTTCCATGAAAATAAATCATAAATCATATGTTGATATTTCTATTTGCTTGTCAGCGTTCATAAAATTCTAGGCTACGTCCCATGTTAGAACAAATATCCTACTCTTTACACTCCAAAACAAAGAATCCCCACATCAATTGGTTACTAATGACCGGGGGGAAAAAAAGAAAAGAATAAATAGAAAAAACTGAAAATTTTGTGACCTGGAGTTGTTTATGAGTTCAATCTGAAACAATGGATATTGGACCACTTGATATGCTGCCATGACTATCGTCGCACAGAGCCAATGCTCGTTCCAAATTAGCAACGATATCGGTCATGGTAGGCCTATCTTTGCCTTCCAAATTCACACAATGCATTGCGGTGTACGCCACCAGCTCCACCGCCTCCGCTTCGTTGAGCTCCGGTGGCCCGACCCTCGGGTCCAAAATCTTGGTCAATTCCCCAGCCATAATTGCCGGTACTGCATAATCCACCACGCTCATTGGTGCACCATCATTTTCGCCTGCTTTAAAAATAGCCCTCTTCCCCGTCAAGAGTTCTAATAACACCACCCCAAGACCATACACATCACTCTTTGCTGTCAATACATTTAGACCGAAGTACTCTGGATCAATGTAGCCTACTGTCCCAGCTGCCTTGGTCGGCCTAAAATGTTGCTCCGATTCTGGACCCATTAGTGATAACCCAAAATCAGAGACTCTGGCAGTCCAATTTGCATCGATCAATATGTTGGATGACTTGATATCTCTGTGAATTATGGGTGGAACTGCGTAGTTGTGAAGGTACTCGATGCCCCGAGCAGCGTCCAGTGAAATCTTTATCCTCATTTTCCAAGAATTCACCACGCTGCTGCTCTTCTCCACATTGTCCCTGTCGTGCAGATGATCATAAAGCGCGCCATTTTTCATGTACTCGTAAACCAAAAGCCTTTCGTCCCTCTCCTCACAAAACCCCACGAGCCTAACCAAATGCTTGTGATGAAGCCGCGACAGGAATGCTAATTCTGATTCAAATGCGCTCTCTTTCTCTTGGAATTTCTTCGTTCTTGGACCTGTCTCGCTCCGTTTAATCGCAACCTCGCGCCCATCAAGTAATTTGCCTTTGTAAACAACCCCAAAGCTCCCAGCACCAATCTTGGTCTCCATGGAGAAATTGTTGGTGGCCGCAGCAAGGTCTTGAAACAAAAACTCCTCTGCCCTGTCCGCATGTATTGACGATGTTCCGCTCCTCTGTCGCCTCATCAGGCGTGATCCTTGCCGCCTAAGAGTGGATGATCTTGAGGGTGGACTACTGTTTGATTGCTGCGGAGCACTAGCAGCACTAATAGTAGGTTGCACTGAATTATGAATTTTCTTTTTCCCAAAACAAACACCAGTCCACCAACAATAAACTACAGTACAAATCCCAGCAAAACACCCAACTGATCCAACGATGGCAAAGGCCAATAAACCCCTACTCAGCGCTTTAGAGGGCGAGGACGGTGGTGGACCAATTGAAGGCGGAGGCGGCGAAGGTGATGGACCTAATGGTTGTGGCTGTGGCGCTAAATTTTTAATATCACAAGGCCAACAAATATTACCATTACCAGAGCAGAGTGTTTGAGATTGAGGATATATACCACACCTACAAATACTACGAACACATGGCCCCGGAAGAGTCCTCTGCAATGGAAGCCCGACGCCTGCAGGATTCAAGTCATTAGGCCATCCAGGCCCCCAACAAATCACTGAAAAATTACTCGTAACTAATCCACAAGTAAAATCCAACCCCGCAACAATTGACTCAAATGAGGTATCTTCCGTAAAATTGCTAGAAAATTCTCCACCTCCTCCCCAACAAACAACTGCGTGGTTTAGTGACCTAATAGCACAGGTATGATTTGCACCAAGAGCTAAGGCATTGTACTCGTACCCGAAATTAGCGGGCACATTTAACTGACCACTGTCCGTTATTCCCTCTGCAAATAACCACTCCACCTGTATTCATCCCGCAAGCATGCTGTCCACCTGCAAATATGTTCTTCATCGACATATTTGCAAACTGTGTTTCTATCTTTGAAGCTAGAATATCCGTGTTTGTATTACTGCCCCAACAAGCAACCCTACTAGTATTCCCCACAACTCCACAAGAAAAGCCCAGCCCAGATGAAATTGAACTGAAACTCGACGTCCCATTTGGCGAACTTGCTGAACAACACTTCCCGCGCCAACAACGGACGTTAGTAGTACCGTTTGTTAAGGCGCAAATTTGAGTATCCCCAATTGTAACGCTTGTTAACAAGGTTGAAGACCCGAGGTAGAGTCTTTTGGGGGTGAAGTTAGGAACATTCCAGCACAGGAGGCTGTATCCGCCGGAGCGGACAGCGCAGACGGTGTCAAGACCGCCAGCGATGGAGTCGAAAGAAACGGTGGGGGCGTAGATGGATAGGAAAACCTGGCCGTTCGTCCAGCATTGAATTTGCTGGGTGGGTTGGTCGGCGAGTAAGGTACAGATGGTGGTGGCCGAGCCGTAGCTGACGGCCACCGTGGTGGCGGAGCCTCCGAGCGCATAGGCTGAGGGCGGTGGGTTGGTGACGGTGAATATAAGGCTGGTAGTTATGATGATGGCGGTGGCGATGGTGGCGGCGGAAGGTGGGGGACTCATCTAAAGGGTGGTTAAGGCCCTCCAGTCCCACCTCATTTTTTTTTTTTCTGGCAGAGAGAGAGAGAGAGAGAGAGAGGGGGTATGGGACTTGGAGGGAGGCCTAGAGAGAGAAAGGCCGGAATTGCATAAGCATAGAGAATTGTTGCTACGCTACTGTTTTTTAGACTGGAAGGGGCTCTTTGTTCAACTGCATAAAATTCTGAGGGGGAAAATGTTAAGCTGTGTTTCATGTTGTACGAGAACTGCATTGTTATTCTGACACGTGGTGCATGTGGGCCCACATTGCTGAAACTCATGTGCGATACGAGACAAGTTAGGGGCTTCCACGTAGGCAGAGTGTTTCTCTCGGTATTAGTATATGGATTTGAGGTAATTATGATTGGTGTTAGATGTTATTGGTGTGTTATATTGGGCGTGCGTTTACAAAAGTATTTGTACTTATGTAGTATTAAGTTAATGTACACAAAAAAATATTTATGAGAAACATAATCTTGTATGAAACTTGTGAAAAAAATGTATTTATTAGTGTTGCAAAAAAATGACTTACATGAAACTTGTATGAAGCTGGAAAATGAACTTGTGTTATTCATTCATCAGCTTACTATTTATAATGATTACATGAAATAAATTAACAAAACATCCAACTAACAATTATCCTATAAAATCTCAACAAAATATAATCTTCTATTAGCAAATATTAACTAAAATATTTGTTAAAAAATCAACATAATCTTTGAATAACATATATCCTAATAACAAGACGTATTCTTGTAGTAACTAAATTATTCTGATATAAAAAAAATCTGTAGAGAAATTGAGATATCTCAACACATATTATGTAAAAAAATACAATAGCCTTGCAGTCATACGAAATTCCCAAGTGTAAAAAATACAATCAAAAAAAATTCCAATTGTAACTACCTTGTAAATACTATTCCGGCTTAGGTGGCGGTCACTGGTCAGTGTTACAGGCCCGTGTTGTTTGTCTTTTCACTAATGGTGTGTTGCACTGTACCTTCGCAGAAATCAAAGTAAAATATCGACCAAATTTAGGTTGCGTTGTTAATTGGGGGGTTATCAATGATTTAATACGGGCTTAAGTTAGAACATAAATGGTGGGCTGTTATACTTACTAAAGTTGAAATTCAAATGTAAGGAACTAAGCGGTCAAATTCAAATAACACGAGTTTCTTTGCATGGTCACAGCCCTGATGTAACATGAGCTTCATGCCTTCAAAAAATTTAAAAGTGAATAAAGATAGCCTCAGCTTTGTGGCTGCTAAAAGAAACTAACTTAAATTTGGTGCATCTTTTACAAAATGTATCTTTGACGGTTGAATGTAATCCGAATTTGAATTTGAAACTTAAATTTTGCATATATGTCGTATATCCAATCGTAATAGTGTATACATCGTCAGTGTATATAAAATTTACTCAAAATAAATTAATCTTCTATACACTGACAGTGTATACACTTTCACCGTTAGATGCACGACACATAATTCAAATTTGAATTTGAAACTTAAAAATTGCATATGTATCGTATATCTAATTGTGATAGTGTATACACAGTCAGTGTATATAAGATTTTTACAAAATAGATGAATCTTCTATACACTGATAGTGTATACACTTTCACTGTTAGATGCATGATACATAATCCGAATTTGAATTTGAAACTTAAATTTTGCATATATGTCGTATATCCAACCGTGATAATGTATACACCGTTAGTATATATAAGATTTACTCAAATAAAATTCTAATATTTATTACGTGATTACATGTTGATTCAGTACTTGTGTATAGACTCTAAATGAATGTAAATGGTCTACCGGCAAATTGAAAGAATGTTGCTTTTAAAAGGGGGTGGGAAAACTACCAAGATTTGGCTTAGTGGTTATCAAATGGGGGTTAAATCCCTCTTTGTATAGTAGATCAGAAATCTCAGCTACCGTGAAAAAATTTAAAAAAAAAAGTGTCAAAACACCTTTTTAATCTAATCAAATCTATATACCCGTTCTTTAGACTCCCCTCCCCATTACATATGATAAATTAAGTTATAAAAAAAAGTTATCCCTGCAACAATAAAAAAAAGGGGGGGGGGGGGGGGGGGGGGGGGTGGGAGGGGGGCAAAAAGTTTGAGAGGGACAGCTGAAAGATAGAGGAAGAAAAGGTACACTGGATTTCTAGGAAAATCCAGCAAGCCAGTGGATTACATTTCATCTCCTTTGATCGGGTCATTGGCAAATGGAAACTGCCAATGAAGAGGAATTTCTTGGAACGTTTCTCCGCGGAAAATGAGAAAGATGGCTAACCAATTGAAATTGAATTGCATGACTCAAGACTTGAGAAATCAACACGAACGTCCGAAAGAAGGCTGCGTGTTACTCCTGCTGAGAAACCAATTCAACAAAATCAACGTGGAATTACAAGTAAATATATTTCTTCTTCAGGCTTTTTTCACAGTTTCCTTTTGGTGTTTATATTCTTCCACTCGTGGAAAATTCAGGTTAAATTCCAAAAAAAGTGAAAATCATTTATTGTCATTCCAAAATAAGTGCTCTCCGCTTTAATAAGGAATTAGGATACTTTTATTTGAATCTAACTTAAAGAATGGTCTAACTGGATTAATGAGAGAATCGACGAGAATTGAACTACAATCGAACTAGATAGGTGCACTATGCATCCGTATAGATTTGAGTTGAGGAAATTACATATATTGTGGCAAGTGACACCCACGAGGACTCAAATTCTTTGGTAGGAGCCAAGTTCATGTTCAAGTGGAGTATGGTATTTAGGGGAAGAGACGGAGTACAGGCACGATTGAGTACAACAGTGTTAAAATCAGCAAATGGCCCGTTCCACCCAATTGCCTGAAAAACAATAACAATTAGCATATATATGGGATGGAACAACTACTAAGGGGGCTCAAATTCAATTGCCTCTAGCTTTATTTGCGATGCCATGGAACCAATCATTTTGCTGTCCATTTGTCATCTCTGGTCTTTGCCGTGTATGAAGTCTGAGACCACATCTATGATTGTTTTCTTTTGGTTTTTAGACTATGTGCATTAAGGTAATCGACAGAGTGTTATCCTTTCTTAAAATAATAATAATTATTATAATAATAATCATTAGCGTGTCTTAATTTGAATTTTTGTTTATGTAAGAAAATATATAGATTACAGCTTCACATATTTGTAGGTTGAAAGTAAAAATGTTGTCAGGATAATACCACCCTTTCAATTTCAATTATAAGGATAAAAGAGAATAAAATAAGCCAAAGATAGAAAAACTCGGGTGAATTCTTTCACTATCAAGAACCTGAACAGCAAATAGTTCAATATATACTTTAATCTTCACTAATATTCAACTAGGGGAGCAAATTTGACCCTTAGGGATCCACTCTATTTCCAATCAATCGTCGTCAAAGAAAGAGGTAATTCTTAATCCAGGACTCTTGAGGATCTATACAACTGCTCCTGTCCTTTGCTTTTGAATTTCATGACTGAAATTTGTTAAGAAGACCTCCTAAGCACAAAAAGCCTTCCTCCTCATCCCTGTGGGTTGTTCTTTTTTTCAATGCCACCCGACGCGGGCTTCTGGGGAAAATAAAAGATGCAAGGAAGGCTAACTTCCTAAATAAAAGCAGGGCTTCAAAGAAATGGACTGTTAATTGGTAGTACATGCTATGCAGCAATTTCAGGGAAATAATTTAATCAGATCTGGTATACACCATAGAGAATCAAAGAGACGAAAGAAAAAAGAATTACAACAAAGAGCATT
Organism: Coffea humblotiana; assembly: GCA_023065735.1. NCBI lineage: Eukaryota > Viridiplantae > Streptophyta > Magnoliopsida > Gentianales > Rubiaceae > Coffea > Coffea humblotiana. The sequence continues at coordinate 4,815,221 of CM041209.1, read as the reverse complement.
AGTGGTGGCAATATGCTCCTTGGAGGTTTTCTTGGAACAGCAGTGTTAAAATGCAAATGGGGTCAAATTATGTATGCTTTCTTGCTGGAATACAACTCTGAGAAGTATGCAACTTTGAGTTGTTGGAGCAGTTGGTTATGACCCTTGCTCTTTTATGTCTTCTTACCTTTCTGCTTTTCGGTTTCTTAAAATATACATTGACTGAGAAAATAATTGAGTTCCTGATCTGAAAAGCAAATGATGTACATTGGACGTTTCTTTCTTTTTTCATCATTTTATTTTCCGTGTTGACCATTGGAATACTAAAACATGATGAATCAAGCTTTCTTTTTTTTTCCGATGCTCATTCTTCATCGATTAGTCACCAATTCCAATTAGCATAGGACAGACTTGCCTTTTATGGCAATCATCCCTGCTCGATTAGTCATACCATTTGTACAATCATTTGCTTCTTTTAACAACTCAATTGGGCTTCTATTATATACAAACTAGAGACTAACCAACATAACCATAATATTTGATGCCTTCGTAGTTCATGTGAGAGATAAACTTCCCACGAGGACCTACCTTGCACCCTTCAAGAACAACATTGACAAGTTATTGCAGCTGTACCATGATTTTGATGAACCTAATTTAGATGACAATGCATAAAGCTATTTCATTTTTTAACTTAAAAAATTGTGTCGATAAAAAACTATCTGCTTGGGATTCTGTTCTTACCTTGCGATGATCTGGGATGTTTCAAAAATCCAAGAAACTTTGCTTCTTGAACAGATTAGATTTTTTTTTTTTGAGGGTAACAGATTAGATTGGTCAGACGTGCTTATGAAACAGGTTATGATCTTGAATTAAAGAAATATGGTATGTTCTGTTAATTTGCCAACTTTAATAACAGGCCAGCGCTCTGTTGGGGCCCACCTAAACACGATTAGTAAAACAAAAGCGTGTGAGAAGTTCTTGAACAATGTATTGGTCCATGCTTTCGATTCTGGCTGAACATGAAGGGGCTTTTAGGAAGGAACATGGGGCTGTTGTAGAAAGGTTAATCAACCATTTTGTGAGAGTCTGGGTTTGAGACACAATCATGATGTCGGACTCTTTTGCAAATCCTTATCCTCAGTTATTGTTAATTACGAGCCTATTGCCCAATAGCCTAGCTAACTGTACCGGGGCTGTTTTCTTGCTGCATACCACCTCTTCATTTGCTCGGTATTTAGCTGGCAACCCTCAACTCCAGGCAGAAATCCATCAGTTTATGTTTCTTCAAGAAATGATGTACTTTTCTGGGATGGAAACTGAAGATGTATGGTGATTATCGAAACATGGAAGCCAGGCGACTAATGACACCAGTTTCTCGTCTGAAACTTTTTTTAAATCGATTTGATATCATCATTTCAAAATTTGCCGATGTCCAGAAAATCCATCCTTATTCCTCTCGACTTAGTGAACAAGTTTTTAATCATGCAGCAAACATGGCATTCTTCAATGTCTACCTGACCTTTCCCATATAGCGAACAGACGAGTTAGGCATACCAAAATCCATTGGATGCATCCTTCTATTACTTATCGAGTTGGCAAGCAGACAGACATGATGAATTTCATCCCTGCAAGACTAAGTGAGAATGCAACAATAATCTGGTTTCAACGGCACAAGCTAACTGGTACTAAATAAACAACTCTTGACAACTAAAAGTAGCATCCAATGATAGGTTCTGTACAGAAGAATACTGCTATCATGCAATAATTATTGGCTAGAATACAGTGTACAACATCTGACAAGTACATTAGATCCCACATGAATTGAACGCTATGAACAGAGTTACACAAGAATTTTAGTTTCCAGAATCGCAGTATGTGCATCATCCGTTGGAGACACCTCTGTGAGGCGGCTATGAAAAATTCGAAGCTGCTGCTCTGCACAAAATGCTGCTATACAGAACTTCACTCTTCGTGGGAAGAGATGTTGCCCTTCCAAAAGAGTTACTTTCCAGGTGCATCCAGGAATAATAAACTATCTCAATTTTTAACAATCCCTTCATAGTTTGCCCACCAAGATGCAGGGATCCCATGTCTTTGAAACCATTCAGGCATATGAAACCTTTCATACAGCACTGGTCTTACATCCTTCTGCTGAGAAAGATGCTTGAGAAGTGGAAGGATAACTTCCAAAAGCTGAAGAGCATGTGCATATTTAAATTAGCGTGAGTCTCACCCAGTGGATAAAGTTTGACAAAAGTTTTTATCCAATTACTGTAATCAATGGTACCTGTTCATCCTGCGGTTGGCCTGCTGAAAATGGAATGCATGGAATACCATTTAGTGGTTGCAACAAGAAACTGAATGGATTGTTATCAACGATAACCATTCGACACAAATCCTTTGACACACATGACAAATCCTTCACATGCTCCCGATATTCCCTGCAACATATCCAGCATTTAAAACATGAAAACACGATCAATCTTCAACATCAGCAAAGAAGCATGAATACACTATGGATCCTCAACAAGAGGATCCAAACTTTTAACCAACCAATATCCTGAATGTACTAGTAGCAATTTCCCCCATGTAAAGCATTTTCTTGTTGATAGAATACTTGCACCAAATAATAAATGAAATCAGAAAGCTACTAATATTCTTTTAATTTCTTAATAAAAAAGCATCTGAAGTCATTCGAGCATCAAGCAGAACATGAATGAGCTGGTCAACTTAGTCCAATACATTATTCATACAATAATGGTGGCATGGTAAGATAGATACCATCGAAATTTGCTTCAAGAACTTTTTTGAATAGTTGCGTTACCATGCCCAAAATTCTTAGCTAGAGAAAAATAATGACAGCCCCCAAAAACCATGCCCTATTTCTTGTCAACTATCGGCTAAGTGAACTTTGCTTAAGAATGTTAGTAACTTTCACCATCAGGCTTGCTCCACATCAAGATAGATGTTCCATATCTATCGACAAATCACTGACCTCTCAGTGCTCCGTGGATTCTCATTGGAGGAGACAATTACTACCCGAAAAACTAGAACTCTCTAACACCCAAACACAAGTGCTAAAATAATATAAAATCAAAGAAGATATAATAAAATAGACATAGCTTAATGTTACCTGATGTCATCACTATAAACAGCAGACTAATGAACTGTGAGTTAATTAAGATCCATACAAGTAACAACATCATGTCTCTAGTATGTATTAACACACGTGCCACACGAGTGCCCACACAAGGATTTTAGCTCAAAATTTTTTAAATGGAAGGGGAGGGAGAAGTAATTGCAAATGCAATCAGACTCTTCATGTTTAATTGCTTTTACACAAAGTGCTTGAATATCCATTCCCCACACTTCAGAAATCAGGGAAATCTGAAATTTATAGCTCCAAGGAAACTCAGTCAACCCCCTCAAGTAGATGTGTATATGCATCAGAGCAGTGACAGTTTCTGAGCCACCATTATTACCATTTTTCTTTAGTTCAATATATAATCACCAGAATCTGCTCAATTCATAAAAAATTTGGGCTGACTTACAATATATCTTGACAACATGTTCTGGAAATAGCTCAGCTGCTTTGTCCTTGAATATTCCAGTTCCATCAAATTTTAAGAATGTAATATAAATCTCTAAATGATGATCAAAATTAACCTCACCAATACTAGAAAGTACTTATGCAATTAAACAGAAAACAAGAAATCTAAATAACAATAATAACGAAAACTATGGGGTCTGGTAATTGCAAAAACAGCTCGAAGCACAGAAACCATTCTTCCTACATGACCATTTTCCTGTAATTGTTCATCTCTTACAATGTCCACCAGACATTTTTATATCAATAAGGTCAAAGGACTTCAAAACAGAAAGAATACCTTATCCCAACAATATACTAACTCCCAACAATTCACCAGTTAAACAAGCTCCAAAACAGAAAGAATGCCTTATCCCAATTTGAGTGTTCTTTACCCTATATTTAACCACTGATCAATGAGTACATTATCCTGGTCACAGACCTATGGTTTACATGACGTCTCTTACAGAAAATCTGGGGCCAATATCAAACCGTAGATGCGAACTTCGATTCAAAATGTAAAGCTATTTTATCTTGGGCCCTCATCCACATTTGATGTGACTTTCCGAAGGAAAAGAAATAGTGCTAAGTCATCTTTGCCATCATATGTTAGCCCAATTAGGTCTTCTGTTAAATGGTTAACTTTCAATGTAACTCAACCTCATTATGAGCTATGACTCACAACAGCTACATCAAGCAACCATATGGAATTCTTCCATAAGCTCAAAGTGGAAGAGAACCTCTCTCCCAAAGAGTTAACAGTCAAGAACAGAAAACTTAATAACTAGTGGTCGAGGATTATAAACACAGCATTGATTCCACTAGTTAGAGAAGAAAACCAAGAGGAGTTCACCAAAGAGGTCCAAGATACACTGTTTCATGTTACATTAACAAGCTTGACGTCTAAAGGTGAAACCTCCAGGGCAATTTTAAAAGAAGCTTCGTGGTATGGCATTGTAAAAGCCCAAATATCATGCATCAAGTTACAATTAAACCATGAATCATGAGTTTTATCAATCAGAAAGAATTCAATGTTTTCAAGATAAAAACCAAAACACATCTATTTTTGAGTGATAGAACATCTGCAGCGACTGATATAAGAGTACTCATTTTGTACTAAGCCTGGATGGATATCCCACAATATATAGCCAGATTTTTTTTGGTCTCTTTTTTCTTTGCCAGCTAGATATGTGTTCTTAGCTTTAGTTATTTCTTTCTTCTTCATTTTCTTTTCCTCCAGTAAGTTTTAACTCTTTCTTCCCAGAAGAGTAAAAGTCTCTTATATTCCTTTTTTGATACTTCCAAACATATATACAGATGTCAACTTGTTTTGATACTTCCAAACATATATACAGACATCAACTTGACTCTCAAGTATGACTAGTAGATTTAAGAACAATCAAAAGTTCTTCCCATATAAATTAACGCAACTTTAACCCGAGTTAAGATAATAAACATATTACCCAAGACACGTCGAATGAGATCACTACTACACTTACGTGCTAATGGTTGACGGTCGATAAAGTCTGAGACTAAACCTATTTTCAGCATCTATTCTGTCTACAAGAGGCCTAGCATACCCTGCAAGGTGCAAGCACAAAGCACTGTTAATTTAAGCAACTATATATAAACGCAATCAGCTACAACAATAATAAACCCCCCCCCCCCTCCAAAATCCCAAAACATTAAAAAAAGGATTTAACTGGAAAAAGAGAGTAAAGCATAGAAAATCAAAGAAATTGCCCTGTATTGAACAAACCTTCAAGGCCAGCAGTAAATAATACGAGGTTGGCAAATTCACTGAGTTGTTTGAGAAATTCATGCAATCCAGGACGCTCAAACACCGTCACATAGTTAATCTTAGGCTTGCCTTCAATTTCCTTGAAATCAAAGCATAACCAAAATGAGATACATTCACCTCAGATATTTTGTGCTGAATTATTTTAGTGTGAATTGAACATGCATGATCACCTTATCGGAAGATACGCATTCCAGTTCAAACCAGTTTAACCCAGCCTCAGTGGCTTGACTACGTATCATAGAAGGCAGACTAGATGTCTCATATGCACAAACTAGAGTTTCATCCAAGTCCAGAACCACCTGCAACCAGAAGTTCATAGCTTGAGCCGCCTAAGGTCCTCCGAAAGCAAGAAAAATCTAGGTAATACACACAACCATTCAACAGCATTTCAAACATAATCAAATGACTCGTGGATTTAACACATCATTTAGCTAATTCCGGTTAATCCTGAATACCGACAACATCATGAAAATGACCTCACTTTTATCCTCCATGACCCGCAAATTTCTAATTCCAGCTTCAACTGGATTAATCTTTGACTCAGTTTTTCCTCGAACATCTATTCTCATTCAAATACAAGTCTCAAGAAGTCACAAATAGTGTACATAATTATTCAGACCAAGCTCAAAGTTCAATTCTCCTACTTGGTTTCCAGTAACAAGAACAACTCATACATCCTCCCTTTTCTCGATATGTATATTTCCCATGGCAACCATCTTAACATGGCGATTGAAATGTCTCAAAATAAGTACAGAAAACATATAGCCACACAGCATTTACCACGTCTCCCTATTGCACTTGCTGAAAAACAGCATCCATCACAACCGCACAGAAACTCTTACTGAAAGGCAAAGACTGTACAGAAATATCTGCTAAGAAAGTCAACAACTCTACAGCAGACAACAGCACGAAAATATAAGGAGTAGAATTATTTATACCCTTTCAGGTTCCAGATTAGGGAAAATTTTATTTTAACAGAAAAATCTCAGGGCTGCTTTTTCCAGCCCACAAAATCCAATCTGTGGTTTTACTTAGAAACAGCTCTCAAGAATAACTCTACTTTCACCCCATTTATGCAAGTGTTTCTACAAACTCCAAGCTTAAACACAAAGCATCTCTCTCAATTCATGCATGTTTTGCCTCGTCAGGATTGTAAAAAGAGGTCAGCCGAAACAAATGATAGATTTAAAAGATCCAGAAAGAACTCTGCAAAGTGTTAACTATTTCATCCCCAACACAATAAAATTATCATGCTCCAGACCAACCAACAGTAATAACTAACAAATCCCCAGAGAAATATCACACTAAAAATTCCTAAAACACCGATATATATATATCTTCCATATTAAATGCATTGAAGTTCTCAAGTCACAAAATGGAACTAGTATGAATCTACCGTGAGCTTGTCGAGAAGTCCACCGTCAGAGGTGGCGCCGGAGGTAATTTGAACGGCAGAAGAAAGGGGAGGAGGAGGATGCTCAGGCTCCTGTAACTCGACGACAGGTAAAGGCTTGAACTGAGGCGATGAAGAAGAGAGAAGAGAGGAGTGGCGCAGGCCAACGTAAGACAGGACCTGAGTCAGCGACGGCGTGCCTCTGATGATCTGAACGAAGATCTGGAAGAAGAAAGCCAGCCAGTTTAATAGTGCTCTCCAGACTTGTATAGTCTTCGGCGCGTAGACGTCGGCGGATTGAGCCAGCTCCGCCATCAAACGAGGCTTTTGAGTTTTGACTCACTGATTTTTGTTCTTTTGTATTTAGTATCTTATTTTTCCAGTTAAGTAGGAGTTTATATATGGGTCTTATAAGAAGTGTGGTGAGGAGTTTTGGGAATTCAGTCCATAATTTTCAGTGGTGGCGTGGATGCAGACCGGAGTTGTGGTCAAGGTGGTGCCTCGACGAAGTGGTTGTGGTGTTGATTGAGAGAGAGAGAAGGAAAAAAAGAAAGGGAAAATGGGAGAGTTAATGGCACGCGTTTGGGGAGGGAGTCTTGGGGGGAGATGAAAAAGGAAAAGGACCCTTGGATGTTTCAGTTCTATAGGGGTATTAGTTGATTCATTTTACCACTCCACTACTTTTCTTGATTCTTTTAAAATTTTCTTTCTTTTCTGTTCTTCAACTGCAGTCCAGGTGATGAACAGTTGGTTAGCTTTGAATCCTTAAAACATCCTCAAAATGGTGTTCGTGTTTTGCTTGATTAAATTTGAGCTCTTGTCCAATCAAATTCCAGTATGTCTCTGTTTTAATAGGATAACTTTTACATTTTATTAGGATTTATATTTAATTAGTTGAATGAATTTAATTCCCATGAATTACTGACTCACCAGTCAAATCTGGCCTGCCTTACGAATAATTTTGATCCTGTTTCGCATCTGTCACTACTATTTCTCGTTTTCGTTAATTTCAAATTGCCCACTGGTTTAGTCACACGTGCAAGTGACGAATTTTCATTGCCGGTTTCTTCTTAAATTAGCACTCAAGTAATACTTTTCTTCTTACTAGACAGTTTTTGACAAGGACCAAGCATATGGAATTTTAATACAAGTTGGAAAAGTATAGCATATGGAATTATGATGCTGTTTCGTCCCTTTCCCCATTGAAAAGGTGTCCGATAAACAATTGAAAAGGGGTCTAAATGTTAAGTAAATTACTTTGAGTTAAAGAACTAAAAATGAAAATACGAGCAATTGTACCTTTCGACTGGAACTAATTATTAAAAAAGAAAAGGACAAAATATTTTCAGAATCAGGAAAAAAATCATTGACGCTTCACGATAAAAAAGAGGCGTCTGAGAAAAAAGTTAAAAAAGGCGGAGTCAGGGACTGCATCCGCCAATAAGAGGAGAAGAGAAGGGACAATCTTTCCATCGTTGGAGGGTTTTGTCCCTGCCTCCTTCCATGACCGATGCTACTATTTCAGAATTTTAAAGATCCCCCAGCCCCCAAAAAAAGGCACTACTATCGTTTACTTGCCTCAGGATGCAACGAATCGCGAGAGCTCACAGAACTTGTTTCTTGATCAGCCACTGCATACTTGGGTCGGGTTGACATTTTGACCCGGTCATTTCATCATTCACTGCTAGTGTTTACTTCGTCTGATCTTACTGATATATATGTAGCCTTTTTTCTCTGACAATTTGCTTCTTCGTTTTCTTTTCTTCTTTTACGGCAAACTTGTTTGATGGGCCTCACCGGAAGAAGAAAAACTAGTACCGGCAGTCGTCGTTACAATTAATTATAGGTCATAAAAGAAGACTGTTTGCTTACTAGTAGCACAATGCATTCATGGATTTAATTTCCTTTCCATTTACTTTCCTCTAATTACAAGTTTGTTTATCCGGCTTACAATTGTTGAGGACCTGTCCAAGGTGCTAAATTTTTAGAAAAGGGAAGTTAATCTAAGAAAAAAGTATATGTACCAACTACTTCGATGTGCACCAATTCTAAAAATAATTACGTTAAAGCGTGCCCATCATTATATTCTTGCACCAATTACTTCTTATTTGTCTTTAATTACTTTTAACTCCTCTATTATACAATTTTTTTTTCCTTAAGTAGAAAAAAGGTGAGATTTACGAAGTGGGGAGAAATAAGGGGGACTAACTCAATTTAGAATTAAAAGATGGACAAAAATACTAAATACTCGAATTGAACTCGGTTGGATAAGAGTTCATTCAAACTTGGTTCGCCAACTAGTCAAGATAAATTTGAACATAATTTTAATATTCCATTAACTTTCAAGCTCGATTCCAGCTTAGTTTGATTAGTATTCAATTGGATATTATATTGTAAAAATTTCAATCAACTCGAACTTAATTCAAGTTTGACTCGATAAAAATTCGTTCGAGCTAGGTTCAATAAATAAAGAAAACCAAGCTTGAACGGAGTTTCAAACTCAATAACATAATCAAACAAGTTTATACATTAAAATGTTTGACCGGATTAGATCGATTTACACCCCTAACTCTGTCACACACATCTTAAACTGATCAGCTGTTCGTTGTCTGTGGTAAAATAACTGAAACAGTTTTTGGAAAGTAACACTACAGGCGTCATATGATTATATTTGTCACTTAAAAGCCTATTCTAATTTTGTAATAGCATGTTTACTTTTTATCGAATTTATTTGGTTGGGATAATAATTGCGTGATTAGGAGAACCTCGACCCTCAAGTGCCCCCTATTTTCTTTTAAAAGTTTGAAGCCGACTCCAAAAAAAAAGAAAAAAAAAAAGGCAACGTTGAATTTTACCAAAACTTAGAATATGTAATCATGAATAGGAACGTTTCAATTCAAAATTTCAAAAGAAAGGTTCCCGAAAATCATTGGACATATGAATAATAATTCTAATACGGCTGCCTGGTACTGCAAACTTCAGATTCAATCGCCGCCCCCAACTTCCAACAGTAAACTACAGAAACGTGTTGTTAAAATGTCGGGCTCACAGCCCTACTTTAACAAATTGTTCTCTAAATAATGGGTTTTTGGGCATTCCTCGAATCAAATTATCTTCGTGCTTGGGATCTCGATCTACAACGTTCTTTTGAAACAGATACCCCTGTTGGTTCTTAATTATTTGCGTCTTCGAAAAGTCGTAAGGCGTCCCAAAAATCGTTACACCACTGTGAAAACATCAATACATATAACAGCATTCGTAAAACCTTGGCAAGAGATTTGTTTTGCTATTTGTTTATTGCAGCTCCAGTTCTTCATAATTAATGCAGAACCAACTTAGATACAGCCATTCTGACTTTTAACACAAAGTGCCTCCAGCAGTAAGCTTTGACTTTTACTTTCAAGTTCACTCCACAAACAATAAAGGTCACAACTAATCCAACAAAAAAGTGGGAATTCAGCGCACTCTTATTTGCTGAAGATATAGTATATAAATCTGATAAGCTGTGGATGAATACATTATGAACATCAAAAATCCTTTGTAGCTTGACAGCATGATCTATGCATGAGAAACTGCAGGATCTAAAAAAGAATATCAACACCTTGCCATTCCCCAAGAGCAATTCCCTGCAGCCTTTTAAGCATAAACTCCCAAGGAACCAAGCAAACACTAATGTCCAACACCCGCTATACAAATTGGAAATGCAACCACATATTTACGGACCCAATCAGAGTAAGTGAAGTGAGCCTTTTGTGCTGAGTAAAGATACAAGCAAGAGATAAATGACCAACTATTTCAGGACTCGGGACAGGGACTAGGATAACAAGTCTTGAGACAGCCAGGGGTGGCCCAATGCTTCCCTTGCTGTTGGCCTCCTCTCAGGATTAATCTCAAGCAATTTGCTTATGAAATTTAAAAATAGAGGATCAGAAATTTGCAGATGATGCTCCAATGACGATGACTCCTCAGCAATTATGTATTCCAATTGATTAGTCTCCTACCACCACGTCAATATGCAAAGTCACAACAAGTTTTAGAAGAAAGTAAGGGGAAAATGAAAAATCAATAACCCCATGTTTTCAAGCAATCCTATCTGTCAATGACGGTTAATAGAAGTCTTTGACCACATATCGTTCATCAAAGACTTCCATGGTCAAAGATTTGTATGATCCACCATTGACCAACTGATAGGACTGAAAACATGCTTAGAACCATATTTCTAATTTGTTGTCTCCACATTGAGTGACCACCCTTACTTGTGTTAACTGGGTTCCTAAGATGGGAGAAGATGGAATAAAATCTATGTTCTTGTAGGTCAATACCTAAACGACTTTACTGCACCACAAACTATATGCAGCTTTGTTTCTTTTCCGTGGAACTGTTATGTTGTCCTGTACAAGTCACAAGTTTGACATGGAACTTGACCTCATCATACCTAGGCTCCTCTACACCTGAAAAGTATAAAGCCTTAAAAAAAAAAAAAAACCACTTTTCTATTAGGTACAAAGATTTGCATCTCAAAGACTTCTTGGATCACAATCTAGTGCAAACAGAAGATGATGTTTCATAAAGTTCCTGTCAAACTGAAAGAATGAGGATGTAGTATCTGTTCTAAGGCCTCTTCCTCCACGCCTAGATTAAGGGGCACTAGTCTAACAGGCCTAATCTAGAAACCTGGACAAAGTTCAGTGAGACTATAAACTTCCAATAATTTCCAAGGGTAACACATGACAGTGTAGATGGAGATAGCATTGCAAGTAACAAACCTCGTTTATATAGTAAAGGTCATATTCTTTCGTAAAATATTTGTGTGTCTCCTGTCCCCGCTGTAACATGTCGATGCCAATAGGACCAAGCACTGTTATAATACGTGCAAGCAACAATGCTAATGCTTCATTGGGGAAAAGCACCTGGGAAAACAGTTATGCTGTGAGGACAAGTGCACAAAACACAATCCAATCCAATTTTCAGTCAGAAGGAAAAGAAATTCGAAAGTTTCAGAATAAAGTAAAAGAAATTTCCTTGCTGACCCACTCTGAGCATACCACAAAATGTACAAAATGCAGCCAAACAGATAAAATAAGAATCAAACAAATACCTCCCCAGAATATAACTCGGCCAGTATGCAACCAAGTGACCAAAGATCAATCTTCTGGTCATATGATAGCCCCAGGATGACTTCAGGAGCCCTATAAGAACGAGACTGACATATAGGGATAAGTTATCCGTCTGAAAGCAACTGCTTCCAAGATCAATGACTTTTATCTCACATCTTCGATAACTTTTAATAAGAACATTTTCAGGCTTTAGATCACAGTGGAATTACTCCCAAGCCATGCAAATACTCTAATGCCACCAAACATTGCCGAGCAATGCCCTGTAAAAATTGGAAAATATTCATGTTGGGGATTTCTCCAACTCAGCTTAAAAAATATCCTCTGAAAAGAAGTTCACTGATAGTTGAATCAGTTCAAATTATAGCTCTAATACAACAAACCTGCAGCCTGCTCAATGTAAAATATGGCTCTCCACCAGATTCTCGGTTAAATTTCTGGAACTCGTACAAGTTTGCTCGTAGAAGTTCACATACAATGAATAGATGTTCCTGTAGGTAATCACAAAGAGTATAATAAGGACCATTGAGATAGCGTCATTTAAAATGAATGATAGATGTATTTTCAAATTTTAGCTAAATGAATGACTGACAGTGAGTAGTAGAAAAAAAAGAGGAGCAAAGACCTGTTTTGGGCATTGAAAGAGCTTAACTAAACTAGCCAAAAGGAAGTATTATCTGAGCTCTTGATTATCATTTAAGAACAAAAGCTGAACAGCCTACCAGAAATCCCCACTCTTTAAGTAACTTATTGTCTGTTCTTGCACTAAATTAATAGTAGACATCTAACCCCTTGAGAGACTTTTCAGAAGACAAGTTCTTAAATGTGATAGCCCTTTTGGTAGTATGATGGAGCATAAACTGCTTCCATAAAGTCAGAACATAAAAAATCTCAATTTTTAAAGAAAGATCCAACCATGAAAATCAAGGTTACCAACTGCAATGTTACGAGATGATTAATTATCAGAAGTCTTTTGTTTATGACCTCAAAAAAATCCAAATAGGTTTTTCAGCATATAATGCTGGAGGAAGTCTACCTATTTAAGAAAGACAAACAGACAAGGTGAAGCAGATCAACTGGACAAAGATGTTAAATCATGTCTGTAAGCACTACACAAATATAGACCATGAGTTCAATGGCCATGGACCATGTAAATATCAAAGTTGGCACACGGAGAATCAACTGAACATCTTTTTGTTTATCTCTGGAGGTAGGAAAAAAGTGAACAACTCATACCATTTGTGTTTAGCGAATTTGAAATATAATGTTGAACTGTAAGGGAAAACATCTTTATTTGATCACATAAAAAACAAAATACATGCAGAAAATTCCTCTTATGCTCATCTAAGAATAGATGAAAACTCATACTGATTTATCACTATGGAGATGAGTAAAGGAAAGGGAGAGAAATTTTTTGTTAATCTGCCATGCCTTAATCAGAGAAAAACTGCTAGTAAATAAATCTAACAAGATTCTAAGAAAGTAAGAATACTGAGAAACTGTCTTTGATGCACACCTGATGGTAGAAGTAATCATAAAGGCGCAATATATGGTGCTCATCACCAGGATCATGCTTGTTTACAAACTTCAGAAGTTTAATTTCATCTAAGCTCTGATCAAAAGAAGTCCTTATCATTTTTTATGATCTTCAAGCAAAACATCCATTCCAGTATGAAGATCATGTGCCTGAGCAACCTTACTGAAAGCGGCTGAACCAAGGTACTCAGTGATATAATATCTACCAGCTACAATACTATTTAGAACAATGGGAAAGTCCTTGTTTTCTTCGAATCCAGTCCTGTGGATGGCATAACAAATGAGTACTACTGTTTGCTACAATTCAACCCTGCACAAGACAAACTATAACAACCATTACAGGACCAGGAAACTAAGATTAGAAAAATCGATTCAATTAAGGACTAATACAGAATCCAAGTGCTTTTTGCACTAGCTGAATAAGTCTACATTATGTCATTTCTCACATCGGATTAGCACTTCATCATCAAAAGTGAGAAACACAGAGGATGCAAGCTCAGCATCAACATCTGGGGACAAAGACAAAATCTAGAAAAAAGACAATGAAGGACTTACAAACCTGTTTTTCCTGTGTATGATTCTCAGACTGAATACTTCATAATCATCTTCCTTAGTCTCATACATCAGAAGCTCATCAGAAGGGGTGCCAACCTCTTCATCAGCTGAGGGATCAGGGTCACAGATTTTTCCATCCATTTCATGATTCCTAGATTCGATTTCACCCAGGTGGTAATCTTCCCTCAATGATGTGAGTTTGAAAGTCATCACTACTTTTCAGTTTCTCCAACCCAGCCATTCATAGAGCTACTCTTTCACAGAATAGTTTGTATTATTCTTGACAGAACAGTTTGCATCACGTCCAATAGATGCTCCTGACTAGGACTAAGATTTAGAATTCCAAAATCTGCAGGATCCTCAATATGATTTATCCCTGCTCCACCACAGCAAGCACAGAGCGTGCCTGAACATTGATAACCCGTGCAACCTTCCTCTCCCTTCTTAAAATTTTCTTCAAGTTGTATATTTCTTTCCAAATCATAATAATCTTTAATAACCTCATTTTCTCCACTCTCCTTTGAGTTTATTGGCCATTGTCTATCATAGTAATGAGTGCTACTTTCAGATTGAAACCCTTCAGATATATGGTTCAGACGAAGCTCATTCTCCCTGTGCTTCCCTGTCTCTACAGTCATGACAAACTTATCCTCGCTTGGGTCAGCATCAAAAGTCTGAGATCCAAAGAGGGGAGGCATGGCATAGTCTTCATCTTTCTCTTTGTACCAGTATAAGTCATTTTGCATATCAAACTCATGATAATCTCGTGCAGTACCAAATTGAGACATCCCATCAGATGAAGCTTGAGAACTCGGCCTTGTGGTAGTATGTATCCCGTATGGATTTGTGAAGTCTGCACAAGGAAAAAAGCATGCATCAGATACGATCTCCAAATATTCACCATTTCTACCTTCACATCCACACCCTTCCCAAAAGAAAAAGGAACCGCCATTTCTTGGGAAAGAATAGCAATAGTCACAGGTTTTTGGCGTTCAGGGCTCATGAGACCTCTGACTTGCATGCTAATATAAAGCTCGGGTCAGCATACAAATTCCAGGGAACAAAATGCTGATTTAGAAAAGAACAAAATAGACATCAGGTACGTAATGCTGCATTAATTGCACAGGATAGCTAAGCAGAACTGGAGAAAAATTTTTAACTTAAAGGAGTTCAGTGGATGTTGCGAAGGCATAAGAGGAAACACAAGCAAGAAAATACTCCCTCTCATGTAGTAATGAAAAATAAATTGGGAATTTACCTAAAGTCCTTGATTAGACTGCAGAAACGCATGATTTCATTGCCTAATTTGGTATGCTTTGCTTTAATGACTACAGTACAAAATTGACAGAGCAAGACATAAATTTTTCCACATACTTTAGTTCAGCGAGAGAGGAGGAGAGGGAAAGAGAAAAACTCCGAAATGCGGAGGGAACAAAGCAAGGAGCAATCTAGCTGTCAACTACTGAACAAAAATTATTCTTCAATCAATTTAATGGAGAAAACAAGAACAAGAAATATTACAAGCTAATAATCGATTTAAAAGCAACTAAATTACACCCCAAAAAAAAAGACAAAATTCTCCCAAAGATCCCAGTTCCCAAATAAAACAGACAACACATATCAAGATAAAAAAGAGAAACAATGAAATTATACATGGCAAAATTTAACAAGAACTTTTATAATAAGTCAAAGGAAAGGAAAATCCACAACGATCACTGGCAGCAGTTAAAATATTAGAATCACTACCTGAAGAACACAATTCAGTAGTAGACAAAAGCAAGCTGACAAACTCCTCATCATCTTCAGAGAAGGAGAACTTCAGCTGCTGACCACCACCATCATCAGCATCGCCTCCACCAGGGACCAGAGGCAACCACCTAGCTGCGGGGGCCGGAATTTTAACCGGGGGAAGTGGAGGGCACCATTGGGAACAAAAATCTCTGAAAATCCGAGGATCCCAGTTGGGATTTGTCACAAATATCCTCCATAAGAGGCTGATTCCAGACTCTGAAAATCCATTTTTCCTCAAGAAATTCAACCACAGCTTCAATGTCAAAACTGCCATACCAGTAGAACTAAAATTTAAACAAAAGGGAATAAAAAAGGGACAAAACTAAAATAAAAAAAAAAATTATGCTGCTGCTAATAGTAATCCGAGGTGATATAGTAAGCTTTTCCGTTGGCAGTGGGAAAGCAAATGAGAATGCATGGGAATTGCGTGAAGGAGTGAGGAGTAAAGACTCAGAAGCTGAAGGCGGTCGGAATTCATCTGTTTTGGGTTTGATTCTGCTGTAATGGCTTTAAACCTGGAGCAGAAGAGTTTGAGTTAGAGTGGAAAGCCAGAAAAGGAGGATTTGTGATTTATCAATCTAATAATATCCTGGACCTGGTACCAACTTTGAAAAGTAAAGTAAGATGACGGAGATTTCGTCCCTGTCCTGTGGGTCCGGGTGTAGTGAAACAGGAAGAACTTGTGTTTGACATTTGGAATTTTGATCTATTCTAGGTTTGTCTTTTCCTCTTATTTTTTCGCTTGTTGATTTCTCATGTAGTACTATACTGGTAGTTTTTTTCCTTCTTCTTTTTTTTAAAAATTTATTTTTCTTTTTCAAGAAAGGAAAAAGAAAAAAGCGGGAAACGAATGAAATATAAAAGGAAAACGTACTAACTACTTCTTCTTACGGATAAAAGAATGAAAGAGAAAAGTTTTTTCTAGGATTTCATAATTGGGCTTTCTTTTGGACTGAATTCTTCTTACGCTTTTTTTTTTTCGTGAATATATTTTTTCAATCATTTTTTTATCTTACATCTATCAAATTATTATAATAATTTTTTTATCAAAAAAAATCTAAAAAAAAATGCAATGCAAATTACTTTTTACTAGCAGTAATTGTACTCGGACCATCCGAAATCATTTATCTGACGTGCCCAAAAAAGGAGGAAGAAAGGAAGAGGGCGGTGGGGGCTTCTGATCTGACTCGTGAGGATGGTTAATAACTTAATATAGTACAGGGTATTGGTGGCGGATGCCATGATCTGTTTGTTCAAATCTGTGAGCAGAATGCTATAAATGGAATGGAACGCTGAAGAAGAAAGAACCCAGGCCACAAAAGTCAAAACGTCCTTTTAGTAGTTGCGGATTTGATTTCGGAGTGCATTATTTTATTTTGGATCCTTCCGGGTTGTTCTCCTCTGTGCAAAAGTACGTCTTCGTTCCGATGAATAGTTGTATTCGCCCAATTTTCCCCCACTTTTGACCGACTTGATTTTCTAGAATTGTAATAGATCCACGTGTAATTTCACCATTTTTGTTTTTTTCTCCCGGAAGAACAACCACTCCGTAAAGAATATGATAAAAACAGGAAAAAAGAGAGAATAATAGGTCACCATCATCATTTTGCACTCGATTTCGGCTTGGCTTTGCATTTTGCAACATTTACAAAGCTTTTATAACTCATCACGCAACATGTTATGATACAGAATTCATTGCATTTGACAATCCACTACTTGATTTCTAATTTTTGTTTGTTTGTTGTTTTCCTTTTTCACTCGTTGATTGATTCTTCGTACTTTAGCCAACTGAAGAAGGCCTGTTTGGATTGTAGTTTTCTGTCGAAAAAATTACGTCATTTTTCGTGATCACATTTTTCTATTATCTTTTTCCTCACATACATCAAATCGCTACAGTAATTTTTCACAAAAAATGACGAAAAATGTAATCTAAACGGGACAAGAACGAATGTAAAGTAGTGGATGAATACCTTGTCAATTCCTTGCGCGATAAGCATAACCGGTCATCAGTTCACATCAATTCTGTTCAAGTTGAAGAACATAATAAAATTAAAGAAAATACTTCAGTCATAAACATCATCATGTACGATAAGATTCAAAACCCACTACAGCATATTCACATCCAAATATTTGTTAGAAGTTGTTGGAGATGAACAAGGTATTGGAAATTGGTGGCATAATTAAAAAAAAAAAACAGGGGAATATGATTGTGATCGATGTCATTAATTAAAACTTTAACTCGCCACCACAGGTTGAAAAATGTGGCCCGAGATGGAGGATCATCACCTCACAATTTACTGCTGCACCTTACTTTCCGGGGGGCATGAAATAATTAACAAGACCCACCCTCACAAATACCATCATTATTACCATAGCGTGGGCAAAACCATCCTTTTCACTTTACAGCTTCTTTTTCTTTTTCTTTTCTTTTTTTTTTGGTGTGTGTGTGTGTGTGTGCCACAGTAAAGGATGTAATTATGCTGAGAGATCGCTTATTTTTATGTTACTACTTCTGGCTTTTGAGATTTGAAACTTAAAATCTTGCGAGCTTCGTATCTCTTAGCTTTTAACGGCATAAACGAGATATACAAAAGGGAAAAGAGGATAGCAAGCCCAATTGTGGGCGGCAAAAGTAGAAATTGTTAAAGTTAACATAGACGAATCTGCAATTCTGCATGAAAGATGAATTTGCAGGTTTTGATATCTTGCCTTACACATATGACATGATGAGATCAATTACACACCCACCTCCCCCACCCCCTTCTTTTCTTTTCTTTTCTTTTTTTAAAAAAAAAGCGAAAGGTGTTAAATTTAAGATCTTCTGCTTACAATTTCCCTTATTTTATCATTCAATCCAACCTTTCTTCCCCATCCTCTTCTTCTTTTACTTTTTTTTTTGTTTTTTAGGAGTTAATTTTTTTATCTTTAGCATCTAGAAAATCATTTTGCCAATTAGATCAAACAGATAAATATCTCTTTTTTCTTTTTCAAAATAAACAGATAAATATTAGGTATCCACCGGTATTTATTTAGGGCAGGGATACAAATAATATAAACGGTAAATGATCGAAATTACGCAAGGCCTTCCAAGTCAATTCCGGCATCCACTAAAATGATTAAAGAAGAGAACTGGAGGGAACCAAAAAAATCAGCAGGTAGTAAGATGCTCCCGGTTGATATTGCCGTTTGTTGAAAAAAAAAAGAAAAAGTAAGATGCTTCCGGTGTTCCCTGTGAAACCCAAAGTTTTGAATGTAAATCGATCATTCGTCGGCTTCTTTTAATAAAATGACTCTAAATTTTTTATTCTTAGCGCAATATTATTGAAGCGTGGGAGGCATTTCCTGGTCAATCGGTTTCGAGCGGTATATTGAATTGTTCTTAGCCGAGACTTTTATTTCAAGTTAAAGAAAGAAGCTCCAATCATTTGGAATATATCCGAGCCCAGCTGTAAATGCGGCCTTTTTGTGTCCTATAGTTTTTGGGAATAAAGAGATGATACACGGTATTATAATGACATCCCACAAGATTATTAGAGAAGAATTGCCACTAGTTTTTGGGTATATTGTCCCGTTATTTCGTGGAAGATGGAAAACCCAATATATATATATATATATATATATAAAAGAAATTTTCTTGACTAATTATTAATAACAAAAAATGTCAAACAACCAATCCAATCAAACAAATTAAAGAGCACCAAATGGTTGGAATTGGCCACCATAAATTAGGTGGTGATAGATACAATTATAGGGCATCGAGTAGACTATGGATTAGGTCCATGAGGGACATGAAGTTAGGTATTGCTATATATATATATATATTAACTTAACCCTAATGAAATCAAGACAGTCCAAGTCCAGGGTAGATGTTAGGACATTGATCGACGGAATGAATCGTGACAAGCATGTTATATGTCCTACCATACCTTACCCAAAGAAGCGATTAGGTAATACGAGTTTTTTATGGATGCTTCTTATTAGCATTATTGTTATTCCTCCACCATTCATTCGCAATTATCTTTCGGGCCAAGGAGATTTTGTATTTTAGTCATTTCTTGGTAGCATTGATCATTTCCGCTGCGGGCTTCAATGTTCAAACTTCACCGGCCTTAATAATTGATAACAATAACCCATTAACAGCAAGAGCTGAAAAAAAACCAACCTTTCTTCATTAATTGAGTTAAAATCAAAATTCAAGAATCCCTTATCCATATGAATGACAAAAACAAGCAAAATCTATTTGATTCGCGGTTGATGATGCTTCATTGCCTTGTATGTAATTTTATACTTAGTAGAGATTAACTCTGTTGCACTGGTATTAATTCTGTATGTAAAGTTATGTACGTGTAGATGGGCAGGCAAATTTGAGATCTCTTACATCTTAAAGTGCACGTGATTAGGACTTTCCAATTCTATGAATGTTAACATGCAATAGGATTGTTAGCCGGGTGACATTTTAAGATGCATACACACGAATATGAATATGATTTTTGTTGCTCTCACTTACTAATTCCAAAATCATGAACTAGCACCACCAATGTTGGTTGTAATGATTTTTGCCGCTATTTTTTAAAGTTTTTTTATATAAAAAATATATACTGTGATGATTAATTTATATAGTATATATATATATATAAAAGGTAAATAGATGATTTAAAAACGTGTTTACGATAAAATAAACATTCTTTTCTTATAAGATTGCAACCCAACCAAGGCCTAAAATTATCAATACAAGGCTTCGAGTTAGCAACTTGCTTGCCGAATTTGCCCTATCAATATCTTCGGGTATTGAATATAAATGCACGTGCAAATTCGCCTTCTTCTTCTCCTCATTATTATTATTATTTTAAGTCTGAAATATTAGATCCAGTATCCGCAGTGCACAATATGCTTCTCAAGGTATTCGAACTGTACGGCTGTACCTTACTAAACCATTTTAACTTCTCTCCTGAACTTCTGGATGTTTATTTTGTCACTACACATTAAGTAAACGTAATTCTTTCAGATTTGGAATTTTTTGATGGCCAAGGAACCGTTACGTTACTGTGAAATGGCCAGACATTATGGCCATTTTTTCCAAAGCAGAAGATGATAGACAGTGCTGCGCATGCCCCCGACAGACGGGATGAAAATGCGCAAACTTGGTGTCTGTTGCAGGACAAAACAATTGCCACCGACCCAGGTTTTTTTTTTCACCCGTCCCGACTAGATCCTGATGTAGTTCATAACTGCAACAACAGTCACGACCACAGCACCTTTGCTTCCTACCTTTCTGGTTTCCCTTTCTCTGATTGAAAAGGACGTTGGAAGTTGTCTGGTGTTAAAGAGCAACAGGCCATCTTCCTGTAATTTTTTTGTTTTCCTACATCAAAACCGTTGCTGCTGAGAACTGTGGGCTTTACTACGTGGAAACATTCATCTGGGGTTAGGTTAAAGTTAATCTCCACTCTCCCTACGTAATTTGCCTGCGAGACACGTATCTTTTAGTAGGCACGCTTTCGAGCATCAATCAGGGTAAGCCCACAGTGAAAATTCTAAAATCTCTATTTACGCCTCCCATGTGTACTTTTTTACACTTTTTTTTAAAAAAAAAAAAAAATTAGTTTGGGCTTCAGTCAAGAAACCAAGGGATGTCTCTCACAATTGGTTGGGTTCACTCGTGTCCGAGTATTGTAGTAATTCTTACAATTGTTAACACAAATTTATAGAATTCTTAGACTTGTCTCCATTGGCCATTTTCCTGTTGACGATATCATACTGTCAGCATCGTCTCAATGGGCCTCGTTCACACTGACTTAAACGAGACTTAGCATATTAATCCTCATTGGAGACTAGTTATTGGACCAACTTTCGAATCCACAAGTCACCAAGCATCCCGGTTCACAATTTTCAAGATCCAGTTTCCGTTGTCATGGCATGAATCAAGGTCAGTACACAATTGGTAGTTCAATTCAACACTTCCAACTTTCTAGAACTTTCACTTCCAAGTGTGTAAAATAAAGTAAAGAAGAAAGGAAAAAGTATTCTCATACATTAGCCCACACTACACTTGGTTAGTTAAATTCGAAATTTGTCTCTTCTACCTTTATTTTAAATTTTATTGTATATCAAACATTACGACACGTCATTGATATAATGGAAGCTTTTTTACTCAGTTACATGAGTTTTGAAGATATTAGAGGCAGCGCTTTTGCCTTTTAACATAGTACATAGAGAAAAAGAAACTGCAAAGGAGTGCTCAATTAGGTATGCCTCTAGAAGTGAGAACAACATCTGCAATAACATCAAAATTGGTTGATCTTGTATATTAGGAGAGTTATGATTGATAGTTTTGTTGGTGATACATATATTTTTTTTAAACGTGTAAGTGAGGGCTCGAATTTGAAACTTTTCACTTATATTTATTTCTCTCTGAATCATCCAACCCATCTTTCTCCTATCTTGTGGGTGAAATCATGTTAAAGTATTTTTGTTTGTAATTTTTTAAAAACATCTCAGATTTAAATTTTCAAATTGTTTAGACATGACTCCAGCTGTACATTCTTCCTACATAGCTCGTTATTAAGATTTTAAATTCGAAAAAGGGACTAAATGATAACGTATATAGAAATTGAAAAAGACTTAAAATAACTTGAATAAATTTGAAAAAAAAGGAATATATTAAATTATTGGACGTGTAATTGTTTTCTAAGTTCTCATTCATCAATTTTTTTTAATCAAAATTCCGTCCAATAAGAGGCATTTAACAAGGAACGTCTTTTGTATCCAGTACTTAATTTACTTGGTTTTTTTTATTCTTTAAGGTGGTGATAAAAAATATGTGTTATTTCACAGTTTAATTTTGAGCTTAGGCTTAAGGGTGCGTTTGATAAAATTGAAATTTGAAATATGAATCAATTAAGTTATTGAATTGTTGAATATTAAATATAATACATTTGAGTACATATCACATTCAGTGATAAGTGAACAGTTTGTCACTTAATTTTGGAAGCAAGTTTTATCTAGAAAATTCAGTGCCACTTTAATTAATTCAGATGTTCAATTTTTTATTATCAAAAGATTTGAATCCATTAAATTTAAATGTTGAACTGAATTATCAAACATGGCCTTGGGCTGCTTGGCCAGACTTCCAGCGGCTAAAGCAGAGGAAACCGGAAAAGAGAAGGAAAACGGTTTTAGAGAAAGCCAAGGCAAATCAGAGTAATGCTAGAAAAGACGTAGCATTTCCACCAGCCAAAACAAAAGTGCTCCTATTTATGGTAATGTACAAGGCAGAAACAAGTTGCCCCTTTTGTCTCCACTGCTTAGCATCATTCAGTTTCAACATCACTTTTCCTTTTTTCCTCCTCCTCCAGCTCCTTTCCCACGTCTCTATTATTGCTTCTTTGCGTGGAAAAGAAAACTTTTTCCACAGTTGAAGGATCATTCGATATTTGATCATTACATTGCATCTGCCATCACACATCCATACCCACACATACATTTTTTTTCCTTCACATGATATGACTTCAATTCTCCACTATGGCTTTATTTATTAGCCTGCGGAGAATAAATCGATCGAAAAGGCCACAAAAGTGTACAAATTCATAAAAGAATAAATGCAAAATTTGACCCCGAATTCTGCTGGCAAAACGAGGGAAAAAAAAATAGAAAGGAAACGAGATTTGACACCTTGTTGCTGTTGAGATTTCAAGAATCGAAATGCAGATTGGCGGAAGCCAAAAAGCCACTGTTTCATATATTGAAAAATAGGCAGTTAGTGAAGATTCTGTACAAGTTGCGTAAGGTGGTCAGTGGTGGATGGCACCAACGTGCCAATTATTGAGGCCTTGGGTCCCTAAAATCCTTATACACTGCGGGGCCTTTCTATTATGACATTTTTGAAAATCAACATGTGAAACTGCAAGGTGATGACTGAACAGAAAATTTTAGCCGGTGATTTCCGCGGGTGCGCGAAAGCGATTATTTAAAATATTGTTTAATTTAAAATAATTATTATATAACACTTTTATAGTGTAATAACTATATAAATAAAAATTTATTATTTATTGAAAATATAAAATAGAGTAATTTATTGAATAACGTGCTTATGATAAATTAGAGGTGTCAATTATAACCCAATTATTTTGACTCGTTCAATGCCACCCACTAATTTTAAATTGGTCCAAATTACGAGTGGGTATGAATGGGTTTGCCCAATTATACTCATTATTCAATTATGACCCATCCAAATCCCGACAAAATTACTCATTTTAACACCTCTACTTATGATGCAAGTCAAATATATTATTATTTTTAAAAAAAAGTTAATATTATCCAAACACACCCAAAACGCACCCAGGGTCTTCCATGGATATCGGGATTAACTGTCTTGAACCAAAAACATTTTGCAGTTAAATACGGTCAGGAATTTCTGCACAGGAGTAATTTGAGTCCCTATGGTGGAGTACGTGTTAATCACGATAGTATAAGCCAAACATCTGGCACGGTTTTCTTCAAGAATATCTGCTCTTTCTTGGTCGACATACGTTTTTAAAGTTGAAGAGCATATAGTAATCTTTATTCTTGATTAGTGCGTGCTTATTTCTTTACTTATTTTATATTTGGTGCTCAGTAAACATTAAACAAAAATTTGAAAGCAACTTCATAAAAGAGAGAATTTGTAAATTTAACACCAACGAAATTCCCTTCTTTCTTTTTAGTTCTTGTATGTATACTCAATGTACTACTAATCCGACGCAAGAGCTGGTAACCACATACAGGAATAAATCCCCCAAAAAAAAAGAAAAAAAATTAAAGTAGATGAAAAGAAGAACAGTCCTGAAACCTAAAAGCTCCGACGAGTTCTGTTTTACTTTTACACCCTTGACATTTTATTGAATTTTTTTTTAATAGCTAGACAAGTCACGAGTTCCCTGGCATTAATTAATTGAGTTTGGAGTCTACACCACTAAGCCATTTGGGCAAAGTTCTTTGTAATCGTTAATCTTATTTAAACATGTCAATTTGGCCACAATGGAATTCTTCTGTTTTCTTTTCCTCCGGGGAGAGGGGATTTTTTTGTTTTTTTGGTGGGGGTGGCCCGGGACGAAGGGCACTGGTCTCAGTTGTTCTCTTGTCTTCACACAGACGTTGGCTCAGTTGTTCAGGGTGTATTGGCAAAACCTTACTTAGTGATTTGTTTTTCTTCATATACTTTAGAAATGAATTTCATTGATTTTAAGGCCATTGTCTGCCATTGGAAGTCGTTAGAAAGATGGAAGAAACACAGACAGAGGTAAGTAAGTGCTCGCACTTCGCAGCATATTCACATGCTGCGTGTTTAACCTATTTTGCACCTTACTTAAGTCCATGGAGGGAGGCAACACCTTAACACATCCGAATGAAAGCAGACGGTACAGTGTCTGCAATTAAAGAAGACATTAAAAATAGCCGTTAAAATTTAAGAAAAAAGGTCTAGAATGTGTGCATATTCATTGCACAAATTGAAAGAATGAAGTCACTCTTCATCACCCTTTCCGCGACAAACTCCTCCCAAAGCCAAAGGGTGCACAAAATTGAAAGGAATGTTGAATTTTTGTGTGGCCAAGGCAAAGACATTTCACCATCGATCCGCAATTCACTAAGCATAAGACCACACACAGTTGATTTTTTCCATAGTGGTTGTTGGTCCCCAATTGTGCCGCCCCCCTCTTTCCTCTCTTCTTTCAACTGTGACTTTTTCTTTAAGTCATCGTCGCCCATCTTTTGCCTGTTCTAGTTCCCTCCTCAAGAATAACAAGACATCGTTTTCACTGTCTCGTACCAAAGTTTTGGCATATATCTTCGATTTACATAAGCAGCAGCTATCTCGAAAAGGTTTGGTAAAAATTGTGCCACGAAGCGGCTGAGAATTAAAGTAAGGGTATTATGATGGCATCGCATATATCTCTCCAGTTCCAAGTTGCAAGGCCTCAATTCGGTGCAACCTTTAGCTATAAAGTGGTGTAAAGTTCGGCAACGTACGTCTTAGAAGAGTAGTGACAGTACCCCACAAAAATGATACTTAAAAGATTTCAAATATTAACAGGGAATAGGAGGATATAAAGTTAACAAGTTGATTAATTGTTAACAAGTTAATTAATTACATGCTTGTACATTCCTCCCATCATTTGTCGATGGATTACTTTGTAATCAATGTTGTTGAGTTACAAGTTTAAATGGGACTAAAAAAATTTAGTGCAAGTTTTTACACATGTTAACCTATGTATATAGCATATAACATTCTAAAGATTTTGTAAGGGGCTAGAATTTAAATTTCTAAAGGAGAATTTTTGAAAGCTTTTTAATTTGTTACAGGAGCAGATCAAATTTTCTAAAATTTGGGGGGCAGTGGTCCCTCCCTAGGTCCATCCTTGATTGTAAGGCCCTGTTAGACAGCAGTTTTCCAAGAAAAATTGCTACGTTTTCCGTGAACACATTTTACTATCATTTTTTTATCTCACATATATCAAATTGCTACAGTAATTTTTTTACAAAAAATCTAGAAAAATGCAATCCAAATACAACCTAAGTTGTTTGTATTATACCATTGCTCGTTTTTTTTTTAAGATTTTTTTTAATCGTATAAGTAAGAGGGTTCGAATTTAGAACCTCTCACTTATATTGCTTGCAGGAAGGGATTCTTTTACATTTTTTTTATTTGTTTAGTGTAAGTGACAGAGTTC
The DNA here is from genome assembly GCA_023065735.1 of Coffea humblotiana. Lineage (NCBI taxonomy): Eukaryota > Viridiplantae > Streptophyta > Magnoliopsida > Gentianales > Rubiaceae > Coffea > Coffea humblotiana. The sequence continues at coordinate 4,788,760 of CM041209.1, read as the reverse complement.
AAACTTGTTACTCGGGACCTTTAATTACACTACTTAAACTTTTTTTTTAAGTGTAAATGAGAGAATTCGAATTCAGAATCTATTAACTACACTCCTTCTTTCAGAAACCGCTCAACGCATCCCTCCCCCAGTGTTCTGGGTTAGTTAGTTGTAATCTAATAAAAAAAATTTTTTGGAGGTGTAGTTTCATGGTTGTGAATGTATTATTTTGTGGCTCCTAACACAATAAATAAAGCATTTTCCGCTTTCCGATTTTGTGTCACGTAAATAAGAATTATCTTTACGAAGTCAATATATGATGTCATCAGTGGATATGTACACCAGATTTCAACCAAAAAAAAAAAAGAAGAAGAAAAAACTGGATCATGTTGCCTAGATGGACCCGTTCGTGGCAATCAATCAAGCATAGGCACGTGTCAAGAGGAAATGGTATATGGAAAATTGGTCAACTTTAATTCATAACGGCTGTAAAGGCAGCAATTTCCTGGCTAAGTTGATATGTTTGATGTTTACATGATAGCTTTAATGCACGTCTTTGTAAGTTAATTGACTGATATTTTAGGTACATCAGTGCTTTTAATGCCGCAGGGCAAAATCTCCCCCAAACCCAAACCGTTCACACTCCCTTTTGACTTGCGATGGAGAAAGACGTTATGGTTGTTTTAGTAAATAACTAACGAAGAGAAGCCAATAGAGGAGATGATGGGATTTTCCTTTTTATGCAAGTTTTGGACTTTTTGATCCAATAGCTCAAATTGTGCCGTTTCATCTTATTAATTGATATGATATAATTTGAATCATTGAATCTTTAAAAATTCGTATGCTCAAGTTTTAGGTTTTCTATTTCTGTTCGGGCTGAAAGGCGTTAATATATTGAAGTCAAATCTCATCACTTTTCCGGATAAAAAAAGGGTTATTCAGTAATGGTGCAAGCAGCTTTCAAAGGCAAAGTGATGCGGGTGTTGAACATGTTGGTGAATTATGGAGGCAATCCATCAAACACAGGAAGTCAGTGGTATAATTTATGGTCCCCCAACCGCTAAACTGATCATCCCTTTTGGAGATATTATGCTTCTTTATTCTCTGTTACCATCGTTGTTTGTGCTTTCAATATCCTCAACGAACGTCCTGAATCGATGCCAATCCTCGACACATTATTGACTTGGACCTGTTCGTGTTAATTAATGTAACCCGTAATGCAGGCACACCAAAGTGCTTCCTCAAACTTTATTTACTCAAAATGATGATTAATTCACTCTTCTTCGTGTAATGTCAGCACCGCTGCACTTCTTGTTACAAAAAGCATGCAGATCAGATCAATGGCTCATCGTCATTTCCCTCCTCTGTCTCCAGCTAAAATGAATGACAGCCAGGAGAGTAAAAGGTAGGAGCATGCTGGTTGTCCATAAGCGTCCTTCCTCGCCAATTTTTCAAAAACTGCGGCTTATCCAGCGATCTATCAGGATAAACTTGCGTGAAAGGACCTAACATCGCCTTCACCAAAATTGTTTAATCTTGTTCCAGGCTATTATTTGAATGGAGATTATTTAAAATATTTTTTGCAATGTGACACGCATGAGATAAAAAATATAGTTTCAGAATATAAAAAAGGTGATTAAAAAAATATATTTATGATACAAATTAAATAATATTTGAAATCATTTTTATATTTAAATACACCGATTATTAAGTGAGCCTTTTAGCGTCTCTCTTTTTTTTTTTAAATTTTTTTTTCTCTCTAAAGATAATTTGATAAGGTAAAAGTACAGATAATAAAACTCCTCCAATGAATCTTATTTTGGTTAAAGATAGAAATGATTTGAACCCAAAAATAGAAAAACCCAAACTCCAAAAAGTATCAATTAGAATCTTGTAAAGTAGGAGAGTGGAGGAGAGTAGGTACCAAGAAATGATGAAAACCATCCAACACTAGCTAGCCTTGGTAGACGGTAACAGCTCTCAACAACCCGCCGCTGTTAAAAAAGAAACCCGGACGGGTTTTGTTGTTTGTTGTTTGTGTAAGCCTTCGCAACTGGCAACTTGGGTGACAATGCAACAACTACGTGTAAGAAAATGAAAGCACGAGAGAGAATGAGAATGGAATTCCATTGCGATAATTTTAGGTTTCTAATAATTTCACTTGCCTCCTCTCAATTTTGAAAAATCATACATGTCTCCCCTGACGACCCATTGATGACATGAGGTGCGACATAATAACTATTATATTTTAGTCTTTGGTGATATTAACTAAACAATTTCTCACCTTCAAAGACAAATCCTATTTGTACAACTTTTTAAAAAGGAAATTATTAAACAAGCAAAAAATGATTCTCTCTTTGATGCTGCTACACAGTTTCACAAGATTAGAGCTATTTCCCTCTTGTCTTGAAATTTTCTTTCTTTCCTAAACTTTATTTCACACTCACTCACCATTATATATAGCAATACCAATTTCCAAATTTTTAATAAAAAACTTGTAACATCCCTATCTACTGACCATCATTAACACATAGGCTACAAAAAGTTCTATGACTTTATTCACATTTTATTTTTATTTGGTAGATAAGTTTAAAATTCATTCAATAATTAAATCTTCTGGAAATCGCTCATACTTATTAGTTTTAAATCTTCTTAATGTTTTAAATTTAATTCAGCGGTTACAGAAAATGACCAATCTCTTAAAAGAGAATAAGAAAAGAGAATGACCTATTCTAATATAAGAGTCCTATTTGTTGTATTTCTGATGATCAGTTCCATTCTCCACTTAAAATTTCATAATTAATTATACTTAGTCAACTCCTACACTATATACGTAACTCATTAATTTAAGCTTATAAATTTATATACTTAATAAAACATTTTTGTCAGTTAGCAAATGATCATGTTACTTTAGTTTTTTTAAAAAAAATTTTGAAGAAAAACTCTTTAATAGTACACTCTAGTCATAGTACCAGTAACTTCATTTTTTTTCCTAGAACTGAAATTAGTACCCAAAATTGAAAAATCTCAAATCTATATACCTAAATAAAAGTAAAAAAATACTGGGTGTCACACCCAAACTTTTGCTTTTGGTCACCAACTTTTAATTCAATTGAAATTTTCTGAAAACAAATTGTTGCACGATACAAAAAGGCATTCTCGATACAAAATTCTATTATCTCTCTTGGAATTTTTTATTATATATTTTCTTATTTGAGCTGACATGGTGTGCAAAAATGCCAAATAAGGGAGGCATGTGAGGTTTTCAAAAGTTGAGAGGAGGCAGGTAAAACTATTAGAAACCTTGGAGGAGTCATCGGAAATTATCCCCCTTCTATTTCCAGCATTCACTGGTGGTGGGTGCTTTTCTTCCTCTTTGTTGTTGTGACACGTGAGAGAGAATCTAAACCCAAAGAGATCTTCCACTTGAAGATTCTTCTTGTTTGGGCTCTACATGCCTGCCTCTAGGGGATTTGAGAGGCCATGAGAAAGTGATGTGAAACAACTCCTTATCGGGCGTTCAAGAATTTGAGAGTTAGGGAGATGGTGGTCTTCTCGATTGTCCATTATTTTTAATCACTACTAACACTCGAAGAGAAAATTTTAAAAATTTTGGTCAAGTCTTCACCTTAATTATTGTCATTCACCTTACATACTATGTTGGTTAGAAGATTATTTAGAATAATTTTTTTGAAAAAAAATACTATAACATTTTTTTGAATCTTTTTATGCGACATACGTAAAATAAAAAAAAAATTAAAAATATATCGATGATGCAAGTAAAGAAACTAAAATTCAAATAAAAAATTGTCCCATCACAAAAAGGAATATATTACTTGCGTAAACTTGCTACCTCACAATTTTTGCAAGAGCTCCACAAAAAATTTTTTTTTTTTTCAAAATTCCCTTGGGTTAGCATAGGCTAAGGAAACATTTTAAACGTCTCAATTTGCTACAGTTTGGAAATTATACCACGCCACGCTGGTAAACATGAATTTTCTTCATCACGTTAGACTGTGGTACAAAAGCACAACCCCAATGGGTTCAGCTTTTGTGTTACTGCTGTCGATGTTAAAACTTAAAACTTAAGCGCGTTGTCGTTGTCTGTTTGAATGAAACTCATAATTGAAAGCAATAGGAGAATGATCATCATCACAGCTGAAAAGACTTTGATCGAGAATCTGTTGCGAGGGGAGAAGTGTCGAGATACGAGTGGTGGAAACCAATTTATTGTATATTTCTGGAGTCAACGTTTTTCCAGAGGGGCTTCATCGCTCTTCCAATAGTATCGGAAATTCCATCTTGGTTTGCCCATCCTCAGGACAAAGAGAGTGGGATTTAACTGCTTGGTACGAAGAGTGAAAAACTGAAAAAGCAGCTGAGAGGAATACAAAAGCGAACAGAGATTGTGGAAGCAAAACCGACGCATCAAATCCAATGCCTTTTTTTTTCCCAGGGTAAATAGTTCTCGCTCTCCGCCTCTTGGTGCTAGCGAGCACAAGTGGATAGTAGAATATTTGAGATAATTATTTTTTTAAAAATATTGTAAAATAATATAAATAAAATAAAAAGTAATTTAAAAATATGTTAATGATATATTTTTTTTGTTGATAGATAGATTTCTACGTTATAAGGAGGGGAGGGCCTGAAGAGGTTCTGGGTAATTCGGAGGGACTGAATCATCATCGGATCAGGCGGGTGCGTAGATTTTTTAAGCAAGGCCACATTTAATTGTGGCAAATTGGTGGGAGGCAAGGTTTGAACCCTTATCTCCCACCCCACCAAGCCTTAATGCATTGGTGGTGGCCACTCGCCCTAAGGCTGGTGGTTGTGTTAATGATATAATCAAATAAAAAGTGGCAAATAATCCACTATCTAAACACTCCAATTGTATAATTATTTCAAGAAATTATAAAAAAAATGTACTAGCAATTAATGCGTAATGTTTTAATTGTGTCTGTACATAAAAATTTGTTGGATTGTATGGTGTATACGTCAAGAGTCAAGAGGGGTTTAATTACATACTTGTACGGATTGTCCATCAATGAATTACATTTAATTATCCAATTTGATATGTTTGAATATCAAAACTTTTTTCAAATGCCATTTTACTTGTATTATAAATACATTTTTTAATTATATTTCTTATATTTTTTATTAATACTTTTTAATCTCATACACAACACATCATAAAAAGTATTATAATAATTATTTTAAAGAATGTTACATTTCAAATAATACTCTTTCCAAACACAGTTTAAGGTCACATGTCGAGCCAGCGGAACAGAATGCTTGCTGAGTAAGGGAGGGATCGCCTAAGAGAGTCCTCCAGTACCGTGGGATGACGCATCTAAACTCTGAAAAAAATTTTAAAAAAAGGAAAAAGGAAAAAGGTTTCAGCTTTTCACAATGGCAAGTGATGATGATGAATGATACGTGTGTGGTGGTGGTGTGGCGCGGCTCCGGAGTTGGACGCCTGATTCACTCACTTAGTTCCACCCCCGTCGCGTTCAACCTTTACAATTTGAAGGGACCTCTTAAATGCACAGTGACTGGAAAGTGGAAAGTCCGCGTCATGCATTGAGTCACGAGTTTACGCGAATCGATCACCTAATTCGAGGAACGTCCCATGATCATGGACTCAGTTCAACCTTTCTTCAAGCCCTTCAGACGAGAGATCAGAGAATAAGGACCCACAAGAAGATCTTTGGGCAGCAGCAGTAACACATCCAGAATGCCATATCATAATCAAGGAAATACAGGACTTGTTAACTAGCGAAACTAGAATAGCAAGGACATTCACGAGGATCATTTCCTGATGATGGACGTATTAGCTTAGAGAGCGACGCTCTATCATCGTCTATTTGTCAATGGACTGGCGCTATACCATGTGAAAGACCGACAAAACCAAAGAAAGACGTGTAGTTTAACGTTTGAGAGCCAGTTTGAACTGTAGATTATTTCGTAGAAATACTCTGTAGTTATAGTAACGTGATATACGTAAAATATAGAGAGAGGAGCCAAGTCCGAGTGCATGGGAACTGGGACGACGCTTTAACTCCGAATTGGTACTAGACTTTTGGTAGGCTTAGCTGAAGTGTCGAGATTTTGTCGTGTAGCGCATGGGGTAAAATAAGGAGAATAAAGGTGAATGAATCAAGAAGGGTGACCCAGTGAGTCAACTCAGCGATCGAATGACATGAATGCATCAATCTCAATTCTCAATTCTCAATTCTCAACTAGCAGTAGTAGTACCCGCTCGTGTTCCAAATAATAGACGGACCCGTTTTTGACAAGAAAGTAGAAAGTGACGTCAAAGGGGAGAAATGGCCCCCACCTCTCTCCCAGGTAAGTGGACTTGGCATCTCTCTCTATTCTCTCCCCAGTCCCCAGTGCCCATTTCCTTCCCTTCCCTTGTCCTTCTTCTTACACCCCTTCACTCTGTTTCGACCTTTCTTTCATGATTCATTCATCCATCAACTCAGGGAAATTTGAAGACTACTGGGAAGAGAGCATTATGGATCCCTACAAAAGCTGAAAATATGGTACTTGTGATTACAGTACTCTATTATTATGCGCAATAACTGGCAGTGGGTTTTTTTTTTCTTTTTTTTCACAATAAAAAGTTTTCTTAGCAAGTACCTGCTTCTTTTTTATAGTACTATATAAGATCAACAGTAAGTAAATCTTACCGACTTAAACAATTGAAAACGAACTTGAAGGAATAATGAAGGAGCTGCGTACATAATAATGCTTTGGGACGAGTTATTCAACATCGAGCTTGGCAAGCATGTTGTTATTATCATTCATCAACAAGAGAATCGCAAGTTTAGGAATCCTTTAACGATAAAAAAAAAAGGCCGAATATGGACGGAGAAGTAGCAGAGATCAAATCAATTCCCGCATTGTACTGCATATATATCGACACTTGACAGACGTTCAAAAAGCAGTACGTACAATGGTTAAAGTTGTTTCAAGAATTAGAAGTCCTGATAAAAAAAGAGACAGCAGGCGCAGTCGCAGGCGTATATATATATATTTTGAAATTTTAATTAATCTCAAAATCATGAAACAACCCCTACAAAGGGTCAGCTTGTAGTTTGTGCTAAGCAAGGTATAATATAATACACCATAAAGAACTATACGTAGTTGGAACTCAAAAGACATAACATACATGAGACTTTTGTAATTGCACCCGCATCAAGATCAGTTTTAAAATGCGGGTTTCTGTTTTTCACTGATCCCTACAGAAAAAGTGGCTGTGCAGGAGGATTACAAGCACCAGAACTGAGATTCGAGAACAAAAATGTCAAAATCCATTCGCTTTTTGCATAGCCTTTTCCTAAATAATGTTGCTCCGAGGGCTCTACTACAACAACAATTAGTGTAGTACTAGCCTCTAGGCCAGGCCCCCATCTAAGAGACCACACACTCGAAAGCACAATCACAGCCCCCACCACCATCACAGCCCCCACTCAGCAGCAGCAGCAGCAGCAGCAGCAGTCACTGCACTAGTCAGCAGAGAGCAGAGAGCAGTATCTCCACCTCCAAAACATTGTCCACCCTTTCAACACAAGCACACAACCCCCAAGTTTTTATAAATAATTCAAGGAGTCCCCCTCAATCCAATCCTCTCGATTCTTATATACCCACATAGTACTAAAAAAAAGAAAAAGAAAAGAAGATGTACTCTGTATTTGGCATAGAGTAGTTAGTATTCTGTATTATCATAAAGTAGTCAGTACTTTGTATATTTATTAGACTAATAAGCAAGCAGTGGTATGATCCATCCGACCAAAATTTTAAAGTTTCTTAACAAAAAAAAAAAAACATTTCCCCAACCTTTTTTCAGTTACTCTGGGGACCGACGTTAGTAGTAATTAATAGTATTTAATTAATTAGTGTTGTTGCTTATTAGGCTAATGCCGACGCCGGTGGACACGGCCAGGCAATGCTTCACAGAAGAAGCGGAGCAAGCTCTGGACGAGGCGGTGACCGTGGCACGTCGCCGTGGCCACGCCCAAACCACCTCTCTCCACCTCGTCTCGTCTCTCCTTTCACGTCCCTCCTCGGCGCTGCGGGAGGCTTGTTCTCGTACCCGGAACAACGCCTATTCCACTCGCGTTCAATTCAAGGCTTTGGAGCTCTGCCTTGGCGTTTCCTTGGACCGCCTGCCTTCCACCCCCAACCCCGTCCAGGAGCCTCCCATTTCCAACTCTCTCATGGCCGCTATTAAGAGGTCTCAGGCTAACCAGAGAAGGCAGCCTGAGAATTTCCATCTTTATCACCCTCATCAGCAGCAAAACCAACTGTCTTCTTCTCCGTCCTCCATCACTGTAGTGAAAGTTGAGCTTCGGAACCTGATTCTGTCCATTCTTGACGACCCAGTAGTGAGTAGAGTCTTCGGGGAGTCGGGGTTCAGGAGTTGCGAGATTAAACTAGCTATACTCAGGCCACTTCATCGTCAGATGTTTCGATACCCCAAATACAAAGGGCCACCCGTGTTTTTGTGTAATTTAGGCGGCGGCGGCGGCGGCGATGATGAGCTGGGGAGTCGAGGTTTTTAGCTTTCCGTTTGTGGGTTTTTCTGGGGTTTTAGATGGAGAGGAGAACTGTGTTAGGAGAATTGCGGAAGTTATGGTACCGAGGGATAATATCAAAGGGAGGAGGAATCCTCTGCTTGTTGGCGCATGTGCTTATGACGCTTTGAGGACTTTCTTCGAAACGCTGCAGAGGAGGCGGGGCTCAAGTATTCTTCCTCTGGAGCTATTTGGTGTGGGCGTAGTTTGTCTGGAGAATGAGATTTTGAGGTTCGCCAGTGGCACGTGCGAAGAGAGTGTTTTGAAGTTGAGGTTTAGGGAGGTTGATAAAATGGTGGAAAATTGTGTCGGAGCAGGGGTGGCGGTGAATTTTGGTGATTTAAGGGCAATGGCTAAGGAGGATGCGCCGGTTGATGTTCTGAGGCTTGTGATTAGCGAATTGACGAGGCTGGTGGAGATTCATGGAGACAAAGTATGGTTGATTGGAGCGGCTGCGAGGTACGAGACGTATTCGAAGCTTTTGAATATGTTTCCCTGCGTTGACAAGGATTTGGGCCTGCAGCTTTTGCCTATTACTACTCTGAGACTGTCTACGGCAGAGTCATACCCAAGATCCAGGTAAGCAAGCAACACGTTGGCCCTTTTGGTGTCTTTGTGATCGTTTAGCTTTCACTTCTAGTTATTAAGGTTTGAGGTGTTTTTGCAATTTTTAAATTGAACAGGATTATTATTTATTATATTCTGCATAACTTTCTTTATATATATATCGTAGTTAAATTCGTTTTCTGCATATGGATGTAGCTTCCGACAAGTACATGAGTGACAGACGAGGATTACTACTTTATCCTACAATATCCATGCATAAAAACTGTCCATCCTCTGAAATATATACGAGACTTGAAATTATGGATCAATACTCGATTTTCTCTTATCCCTTCGTTCATTTCTTGCCATGTTGACTTTCCGTTCTATTGCAATGTGAATTGAGAAAGTTTGTGCCTACCTAAAACATAGACGCTGTCTCTTTGATGACCAGCTGATGTTCCACAAGTGATACTACTTACTTGTTTGAGAAACGTATTCAGTCAGTCAATTCTGCACGTAAACTCTACTTTGCTATCCGGGTTGTCGTATTGTTCATTAACTGAAATCATTTTCCCTTAAAATTTCTGGTGACTGGACCCGTCTTGTGGATCTCCACTGTATAGCGTCTATCACTGAAGTGCATCCAAAAACATTGTGCAAAGCTTTTTTTTTCTTGATGCACTGAGTAGTACTTAGTTGTAAAACTGTACTTTTGCTCAAGAGAACAATATCAGTGTGAAATTCGGAGACTCAAGCTTGACACAGCAGTTTCTGGCTGAGATAGGTCTCCTTCGTTTACTGCACAGTAATTGATCAACCTTTCTTTCTTTCTTTTTTAAACTGGTTTTGAAACATGGAAATTTACTTTGCTTTACTACTAGTCATGGAGTTTTTTTGTTAAGACGTGTCTAAATATCAAGTTTCATAGTGAGGTCACTTTCTACTTTTAATTTCCAAGCTAGTGACGAATTTTATCTCAGTCTGCTTCTCCAATTCAGACACTGACAGCAATAAGCCAATGATTCTCACATTGTATACTTGCGATATGCTTTCAGCTTGATGGAGTCTTTTGTTCCGTTTGGTGGTCTCTTTTCTTCACCTTCTGAGATGAACGTCTCATTACGTAGCTTGGACCATGGTGCATCGTGCTGTCACCTCTGCAATGAGAAGTGTGATGAAGACGTTAATGTTCTTTCAAATGGAGGAGTCACAACTTCAGTTGCAGAACATTGTCCATCCAATAAACCTTCTTGGTTGCAGATGACTGATTTCACCACACACAGTGGCTTGGACGTTGTGAAGGTGAGCACTGTTACTGGATCTTGTTTATTTGAAGGTTAATGGTCTAGCATGAATGTTGAGGAATCCAGAGCCACGCGTATGTTTACATTTGGAAAGTGGAGCAAATAAACAGTTAACGGTGCGGTTTATCCACTGAGTGAATGCCTATTCCTCCAGAGCAAAGGACCAGTCATAATCCACCTAATGGCAAAGGAATGCACGATTTTAATGATTATTTGAGAAGATTTCGTCAATCAGTGATTATAATAGCTTCTATCTTTTAATACCAGCTATCTAATGTCTTCTCACACCTAATTCCGGAATCTGCTGCTAAGTCCTAGCATAACATAAGATTTTTTGAGAATATTGTCCTTCATCAGTGATTATAATAGCTTTTAAATTTTAATACCAGCAAGTTATGGTCTTCTCACACCCAATTCCTAGAATCTGCTTAGTAAGTCCTAGCACTGCACAAGTTTTGTTCATTTGAAAACCAGTCTCCATATCTTCAGTGCAGGCCAAAGATGATAGAGTGTTATCGAGTACTAAAATTGCAGGACCGCCACAGCAATTCAGACAATATGTTTCAGCCTCTTCAGTGTAGCCAACCATCTCCTAAGGCAAGTAGTTGTCAATTGGGAACTCAATTTACGTCTGTCTTTGGGTATCAAATTCCTGAAGATGGGAAAACGACTGCCAAGGATGACCCCAGCAGCCCTGCAAGTACGTCTTCAACTCAAAAGTGATAGTAAGAATATAGCTTCATTCATGTCAACGGATGTACAGCATTTTTCTACAACAAAGCTAAGCAGTCCAACAAATGTGAACTTTCTATCCAAATATGGTGCAAGTGAAAGCGCCTCAAAAGTGATAGAGGACAATGGTCACAGTCCTCCTTTCAGTTCTACCAGTTGTACTGCTCAAGACGGCCTCGCTTCTCCAGCCTCTGTTACTTCATTAACTGTAGATCTGAATTTGGGGATCAGCAGCTCTTCTGCAAGCACAGAACTGGAGAAACCTACAAATAGTGGTTGCGTGGATAGAGTGCAGAATTGCTCCTCCTCCTTGTCTGCAAATCCTGACAGCAGAAATATCCGGAGCAACAACACTAGATCTTCATCTTGCTCCCATCCTGATACCACTGGCCAACTTGATGGAGTAGATTATCAGAATCTCTATACAGCTCTAGCCAAAAGGATTGGTAGGCAAGAAGAAGCTGTAAAAATTATTAGCCACACAATTGCTTGTTGCAAAGCAACCACTGAAAGGCACCACAGGGAAAACTGTGGAGATATATGGCTTAATTTTGTTGGACCAGATAGGTTAGCCCAGAAGGAACTTGCCATTGCGCTCTCTGAAATATTGCATGGAAGCAGAGAACACCTAATCCATGTGGACCTAAGTTTCCCGGATGAGATGATCCATGCAAATGCTACAATTGATCTACAGGTGTGGAGTGATCTTACTGTTGTTTACCGTGGAAAAAACGTTGTTGATTATATTGCTGGGAAACTATTCAAGAAACCTTTTTCTGTTCTGCTACTTGAAAATGTTGACAAAGCTGATTTGCTTGTTCAAAGTAGCTTGTCCAAAGCCCTGAAAACTGGTAGGTTCTCAGACTCGCATGGAAGAGAATTTGGCATTGGCAATGCCATATTTTTGACGACCTCAGAGTCTGCAGATGGTGATAAAACCATATATGCTGGAAAAGCTGGCTATTTTGAGGAAGACATGTCAAAAATGAAGGGATTGCCTATCCAAATGTTGATTGGATTTGATCTTGGTGACTATGAGACGAGCCACAACACAAATATGTTGGATAGAACCAGTAAAGGCAGTTCTAACCGGATCTTCATGAACAAAAGAAAGCTTATTGGTAATACAGACATTGGAGAACGACAGGGCAGTTTGGAGATGGCAAAGAGAGCCCATAGGGCTTCAAATACACAACATTTAGATTTGAACGTTCCTGCCGAAGAGGGTGAAATATGCGACGGTTCCATTGATATCTCAGGCAGTGACTCAATTCCAGAAAACTCCACAACATGGCTGGAAGATTTCTTGGGACAAGTAGATGCAGTTGTGGCTTTTAAGGCATTTGATTTTGACGCAGTTGCTCAGAAAATACTCGAGGACATAAGCGAGTGCTTTCAGAAAGTTGTTCACTCAGAATGTTCTCTGGAGATTGATTCCAGAGTGATGATGCAGATGGTTGCAGCTGCATGCTTAGGGGACAAGAGGAAAGTGGAGGATTGGGTCCAACGCGTTCTTGGCCAAGGATTTGAAGAAGCTCAGGAGAAGTATAGCCTAACTGCTCGTTCCACCGTAAAACTTGTTCTCAGCGAAGGTGTTTTTCCCGAAGAACGAACGCCAGCAGAATTCCTTCCTTCTACAATCATATTGAACTGATTTGTGCATTATATTTCGTGGTGAATAAGCATTTAAAATCTGAAGCCTTAGCGTCTAGGACACCTGATTTGGCCTTATCATCAAATCGATCGCATAACTGTTATGGCGGGGATATGTGCAGGTTTGGATTGAGCAGCGATCCGTGCTTCAGATCGCCTGTGTAATATGTTTTATGTAAATTGAGCTTAGTTTGTAGTGTAAAAAGTTTACAAGCATGAATGTTAGCAGAGTACTTAATAAGATCTCATCTCTTTGCTGATGCTTAAATTGTAGTGGTTTTTGTAGATAATCAGGAAAGAGGAATACTAAAGAGAGAATAAATAAAAAAGGAGTAATCTGCTTTTGCGCAAATAAATGAAAAATATGTAATATGTCGAAAATGAAAGCAGTAATTTTGTTTAAGCATTGAACTCATCCTCGCCTGTGAGTTGCGAATGGTACTACTTAAAAAGATGTACCCACAAAAAGAAAAAAAACACAACTCAATTGATGATCAATTTCCTATTAATTTCTCTGGTGTTCACTGTACAAGTACACAAAAATCACAGGTGATCTTCTTTATGTAGTTTTTGAGTGACAAGGAAAACCTATGTTAAACATAGGAGAATTGAGAATTGAGATGACTGCTAAAATACTATTACCCTGTTTGGATTAGCTGTTTTTGGAGGGTGTTTTTAAAATATTTTACTGTAGTAGTGTATATATAAAAAAATTTATTGTAGATGCTTTTCATGATGCCTTTGAGATATATTTTGAAGTATTTTTAAAGTTTAAAATTTTTTATAGTATTTTTTAAAAATTACTACCACCACCCACCACTATTACCATTCTCTCCCTTCTCTTCCCCATCCTTCTTCCTTTTCCCTTTCTTCTCCCCTCTTCCTCCTCCCTTTCTTTCCTCCGGTACTCCCCTTCTCTCTTCCCCTTTCCGAGAGGGAAGGAGAAAGAGAGGAGGGGATGAAGAAGAGAGAGGAGGGGATGAAGAAGAGAAAGAAGGAGTAGAAAGAGAGAAAGAGAGAAAAGAGTAGAAAGAAGGAGATGGTAGCAATGGTGGATAGTGATGATAAATGGAAGAAAAAAATAGTGTACATTTTATTTTTATTTTTTTATATATTTGGAGTTATTTTTATATATTATATGGATGTGGTGTTTTTGAAATTATTTTGTTTATATATTAATGTAGTATTGTATATGAAAAATTTGTTTTTCAAAAAATGAGGAATCCATACGGAGCATCTATATCTATATGTATTACAGGGAGGGTTTTTAGAATGGCTAAATTAGAATGCTTCTAACTTCTTATTCTTTTTTTATATAGAATTTTGAATATGTAAATATGCAATTGAGGCATCTTTTTATATATATTTTTTGTAGTAGTTAGGGTTTTATAAATATGATCAGTTTTTCATTTGCATTTTTAAATGTCAACACTTGCAACCATTGTGATCAATCTTAAGTTTTATATGCTTTTCATATTGTGAGAGGTAAAGTTAAATATATTGTAAAAATATTAAATCAAATTGCAGGTTATGATTTTCTTTTTTCTTTTGCTTCAAATTTTATCTTTTCAAATTTATTTTGAAATTACAAATATAAGTATATTTTAAACTTGTAAAACCAAATTGCAAGTTGTGGAATTTTTTTTGCTTCAAATTTTAACTCTTCAATTTGAAGGTTGAATGTAGATTCAATGACAATATTTCTCCTTTGAAAATTTGAAATCATTCAATTCAAAATTAATATGAAAAATAACTAAATTTGGTGTTTTTACTAGGAAATTCACTTTATAATAATGTAATATAAACATATGTTAAGTTATATTTTGAATAAATAATAGAAAAATATTGGGTGTCAAGGATTGAAAGTTAGAGGCTAACTATATGTAGAAAAAAGGAATAGTAAAAAGTTAAAGAGTTGCGGAAAAAGTCAAAAAAAGAAGATGAACTACTACAGGGTTGGATGAAGAGAGGAGAGAAAAAAAAGAACTATGGGGACATGATAGGAAGGATGGTATTGTGGTAAAAGATCTGAAAGTCATAGAAAGTAACAGGTAACCAATCAACAAGTCAGAGAGGATGGAAAAAGGTAATAGTTTTTAATAATTTTGAAAACTTTAAAACATGTCTTACAAAGATTTTTTTAAATTTATATTAAAGTTTATGAAGAACACTATTTTAAAAGTGCTCAACAATTTTAGGATTACAAAATGGGAGAAAAAATTTCTAAAATTGAGGAAAATGAATTAGTTAAAATTTATATTTTTAATATTAAAAATTTTGATATATGGGTATAACTTGATATATTGATAAATAGATTTACAATTGCTTTATCATGTAAATCATTATAAATTAAATTATTTTACTCAAATTGTTATCATATATTGACAGATAACAGGTAAACAAATTTTGGTTTCAACTTATTTAAGATAATAAAATTACGAAATTCATTTTGTACTTACGAAATAAACTTTTTTTAACATATTAAGTATACATTTCTTTGAATTGTTTTGACTTTTTTATATACTTTATCCTATACCATAACATCTAAGTATATATTATTGTTTTGAATTGAAATATAAATCCATGTATAGCACGGATAAGAATGCTACTGTAATGAGGAAACCAGAGCATGTAATAATCTAGAAACAAAGGAAACCGGGGAAAAAAAGGCTAATTTCTTAGATTATAGGTAAAAAAAAAAACATCCACCAAATGCACGTCTGACATGAGTTTTTCTAATTCTATACGTGCCGTGCTGACAAGGCACGGCCGCAGAATAAGTTATTTCAAAAGCGTCACTGTCAGAAGACAGACGAAGGGTGATTTTGTGTCAGCGGGGCGTGCTGACTGTGCACGGCCCGAGCTGACACGGAGTCAGTCTGGGACTGACTTTTGTGTCAGGTTTTATTGTAGCTACAGGTTTTATTGTTTTGTGTGAAAAAATTAGGGATGGCAATCAGGTCCAATTCAGGTTGGCGGGTCGGGTCCTGACCCGACCCGTCAAAAAATTTGTTGACCCGAACCCGACCCGTCAACCCGTGACGGGTCAGATATGCTGACCCGAACCCGAAAGTTTCAGGTTGGCGGGTCAAGCGGGTTGACCCGAAACAACCTGAAATTTAATTCCCATTTACTGATTAACCGGCTATAATTTTTAATAGAATCAATTCCAAACTAAATTAAAACATCAAAAGAGTAAAACTAATGTAATACATCATCTATCCAAATATAATAATTTCAACTTCACACAAGTTAAATAAATTCATTTAGGATTAAGTAATTAATACCTTTGAAAAAAAAGAATAACTTAGTTTAGTTAGATAAAATAATTTTTATATTTATTAAATTATTTTTAATTTATAAACGGGTCATATCGGGTCATATTAAGTCACCCACGGGTTAACCCGAAATTGACCTGTTTTCTTTTCGGGTTCATCGGGTTCGACCCGATTCTGACCTGAATCCCCAAAACCTCAACCCAAACCCATTAATTTCGTGTTAGGTTCGTGTCGTGTTTTCGAGTCGTGTCGGAAATTGCCACCCCTAGAAAAAATGAGAGAGAAAGAAGTGAGATTAGGAGGCATGGAAGTGCACGTGGACAGCATGCTGCAATTTGACAACTGCTGTTCATGCAGCTGCCCATGGAGCTTGGAGTTGCCAAGTTTCAGGCTTTTCAGCTGCATTCCGGAAGCAGACGCCCATGGGGCCGGGTCACTCCATCCATTGCAGGGCTTGTCCCATGAATTTAGGGAGCCGTGCTGACTGTGCACGGCTCTCTGACACAAAAGTCAGAGCTCGGGCCGTGCACAGTCAGCATGGCCCGCTTTTGAAATTTCAAAAAAAAAAAAAAATCGTATACATTTTAGAGTTAGGGTTTAGGATTTTTGGGTTAGGATTTTGCGTTAATGTTTTAAAGTTAGGGTTTTAGGTTTTTAGACTCAGGGTTTAGGATTTTTGCATCAATGTTTTAAAGTTATTGTTGTTTAACTTTTTAGATTTTTTGATGTGTAATATAGTTTAATATAAATTATGAATTGCATGATTTTGTGTGTTTCTTTCGAGGCATGCAAAGTTCGTTTTGTAAATTTATAACAAAAAATGACTAATTGCAATACTGCAAATTAAGAACAAAAGCCAACACTAATTTTAGATTTTAAATTTAATTACTTTAGTTTGGTATTGGAATTACTCGTATATTTCATTTGGACTTACATTTATTGTATTAGAGTCATGTAAGTAATTTCTATTTGGATCAGACGCCTCATCCAAATGTTCAAATTGATTATGTTAAAGGTTGGGTTAAACAATATGGACCAAGCTTTTGTTTTTATTTTTCTTTTGTTTTTCTTTTAATATGTAGTTTTAGATATTTATGTGTTTTGGGCATGTTATAATTTTTTGAAAATTTGATTGTGTTATTATGTTCACGAATTTTGATCTAAGTCCATATTATGTTCACGATTGGGGCTATATTGAAAAACAAGTTCACGAAAAAATTACAGAAAATAGTATTCACGTTTTAAATCAAATATTGAACATTTTATGTTGGAAAAAAAAAAGAGAAAAGAGTACGTTTCTAACTTTCATGAATAACATGTACCAATTATTTAATCTCTATTTTTGAAAAATACGGCTTTTGTTTGGATTGCATTTTTCTGAACTTTTTGTAAAAAAAAAATTTACTATAGTAATTTGATATATGTAAAATAAAAAAGTAATTAAAAAATGTGTCTATAAAAAATTGCAACCCAAAGTGTTTAAGTAACGTGTATTTGTTGCATAATTTTGACGAAGCCAAAGTATGGAAAATTGAATAATATTTTGAGGTTCAAAAGTGGGTTCGAGATGGTTGAGGTGTCAAGATAGGAATATGACAAGTCGTGAACTATTTACTTTAAGATTGAGACACGTTTCCGAAGAAAAACCTTTACCGCTTCCATTCTTTCACTTATTGTTTTTGGGGGATGGCCAAAAGCACGAGAACCTCTCTGGCTTTTGTGTCAAAGCGCCGTGCACAGTCAGCACAGCTCCTGACACAAAAGTCAGTCCCAGGGCCGTGCACAGTCAGCACGGCCCGCTGACACAAAATCAGCCTTCTTCTGGCTTCTGACAGTGACGCTTTTGAAATAATTTATTCTGCGGCCGTGCCTTGTCAGCACGGCACGTATAGAATTAGAAAAGCCCATACGTGCATTTGGTGGATGTTTTTTTCTTTTACCTATAATCTAAGAAATTAGCCGGAAAAAAAAAGGGGGAAAAAAAAAGACAGATTTTCTAAGTACAAGTAGGAAGTCTCTGTAGCCCCCACTAGCTGACATCAGATATATTGACAAATTTGGCAACCGAAAACGACAAAATAGAACTCCTCCGCCCCCGGTAGTGGCACATCTCCCAAATCCCAACTCGAGCCAAAAAGCCCCGATTCCCTCTCCGGCCAAAATCTTCCCCAAGCCCCCCATCACCCCAAAAAAAAAAAAAGAGAGAGAGGAAAAAAGCTTCATCCATCCGTGTATCCGTGCTGCTGGTTGCCTGCCTGAATCCGTAAGCCGTACTCCTGAACGGTCTATGCATCTCTATCCCCAGAGAACAACACGAAAACTAAGTCAAAGTCTTTGTTTATCTATGTATTGTACAGTACCTACCCACCTGCTGAAACTTGCCCCGGTAGCTTTCCTTTCTACTCCATCCATCAGCCCCATTTTTCATTTGTGTAGCGTAAGAAGCTCTAGCCTGTAGCACACCGGACCCAGTGACCCACATCAGATTCTAAACCCTCAAAGGATTCAAGTCGACCCGACTGGACTCCCTTACTCAATCGGTGCCGCTCTTTCTCTCCCTACTGCTACTGCTCTGCTCTGCTGCTACTCTCTTATCCCCAGATTTTCTCATTTATTTTCTTTTTTCAGACAGACAATTTAATTCAGCCAAGCTACTCACAAGATACGAACACAACAATGGCTGCCACCCATTCCAATCCCCGAACTGTTGAAGAGATTTTCAAGGACTTCTCCGCTCGTCGTAACGCCGTCATCCGTGCCCTCACCACTGGTCCCTTTTTACTACTATCTATTTTATATATCATTCATACCCGTATATGTTTAGGAAATTGTTCTACGAGTGTTGGACTTGTTAATTTTTCTAATCTTTTCTTCTTCCTTTTTTCCCTCCCGCAGATGTTGACCAATTTTACTCCGACTGCGATCCCGGTGAGCAACCATTTTCTTCATTGTGTTTGTGGGTTCTTTATTTGTATTATGAATTATACTTTTGTTTCTAAAATGTAAAATTTTTGTGCCCTTTTCTCAGAGAAGGAGAATTTATGTTTGTATGGATACCCCAACGACAGCTGGGAGGTAGCATTACCGGCGGAGGAAGTCCCACCGGAGGTGCCCGAGCCGGCATTGGGGATCAATTTCGCCAGGGATGGTATGCAACGCAGAGACTGGTTGTCTTTGGTGGCCATGCACACTGATACTTGGTTGCTCTCTGTTGCTTTCTACTTTGGTGCTCGTCTTAATCGAAACGAAAGGTAGTATTGGAACATTGCATTCCCTATCATGCTAGTGCTAAGTTATGCTTGGAGCCCCTCCTGTTCTGATGCTCAACGCTGTTTTTTCCCCTTCTCCGATTCAGTCCCTGATGTTTGTCACATTATATCTAACGCTCGTCCTTGTATTTGCCTTCCGTGAGAGCTCAAAATTTATAGGTGGAGGTGACTTGAACATGGATCTCAATGCTCTACTTAGAATTTAGGCGACGGAAGATGGTGGGGATCGGATAATGGATATTAATTGCATTTGCAGATTGGTCCTTGCAAAATATTTCTATTTGTGTCCATACAAATATTATGCATATTGGTACTTTAAATTTCTCAGTAATCCTCCCAGTAGCATCTTTTGGTGAGCTTGAACCTGCAGTTCACACTTTCTTTGTGAAAGAAACGAGTAAAAACACATAAAGGATGCTAATTTTCTGGTCTTAAAAAGTTTAAGACCTGAAAATTGGTGTGTTGAGTTTTGCCCTTTAATTATGTTAAGAAAGGTTGAAGATTTCTGGTCTGCATTGTTAGGAAATTGTTTGGTACTTGTGCTATTGTAATAAAAAGATACCATGTTACCTACATGATATGCTGTATAGAGCTTCCAAATTCCTTCCTTCAAGTAGGTTAAGGGTCTTGATACCTATCTACAACTTAATTGTTGACAAACTGGCTGGTTGGACCTAATTTTAGTTTAAGACACTTTGTTAGGCCTGGAGATATTTCTATGAAATATAGATAGGATAGAGAAAGTAAACTTGGGCAAAAGCTAGAGGACCAAATTTGAGAAATAAGAATTCCAGAAGTGTGTCTATTGGCATGTGGATACTTGGACGTTCTTTTCTGGTGGCCTTGGAGAAGTGATTACTATTATTCAAGAGAATTTGTATATTTTATGTATTCGTATGTAGAAAAGAAAGTTTTAGTTCCTTTTTTTTTTGGGGTTGGGGGTTGGGGAGGAGCATCTTTTGTTAGATGCATAGATTACCAGTTATGCGGAGGATTAAGACTGTATTTGGGATTGCGTTGCTTTTGCTAGTAAAGTACTTTTGGTTGATAGAAGCATTTTTAAGATGTTAGCATTCAACCCATCCCAACTTGGTGGGGTGAATTTAGTTTGGCAGAAATTTCAAGAACCTGAAGATATATGACAGTTTAGTTTCAGAAATTTCAAAAAATGATGATATATAATAGTTTAAAATTGAGAGGGAGAAAATAATGCTCTGCTGATGTTTGTACAATTGCAGATCAGTTAATTAGTGCTTTTGATCCTTTCCTTTCCATGTTGGTAAAGTGGAGAGAGTTTAATTTGATCAATTAACTTACATCACCTTATAATCGCTTCATCAAATTCCCTATGTAAGTTCATGATGGTTTTGGTGTACTTCCGGTTGGGAAACGTGGTAACAACCAAATACTATCTGATATGTTCACTGACTATCTGATATGTTGATTAAAATTTGGGGAAACGTGGTAACAACCAAATACTATCTGATATGTTCACTGACTATCTGATATGTTGATTAAAATTTGGTTATTATTTTGTTAAGAAAGAGCCATTTTGGATGATTACATAGGGATCAAATGGTGGAGCTTACAGGTAAATCTGAGCTCTCGGTGCTGGTCTGTTGGGCAAACTAACTAATTTTGACTGTGCTTGGATGTCTTTTGAAATTCTGCTGGTAAATTGCAGTTACCATATGTCGTGGTCAATTTGTCTCTATGTTTCAATGTGTTGCTGCCACTTTTTAGTTTCTTGTTCCTTAACAAGCAAAGGCATACAATATCGTTTGGAGCACCACCAATAAAAGTAGCTTCATTATACTCAACAGGAAGCGTCTCTTTAGCTTGATGAATGATCTCCCAAGTGTCTTTGAAGTCATAACAGAGAGGAAGCCGTTAAAGGACAAGCATGGTGTTGATAGTGGGAGTAAATCTAGGAGCGGCACAAAGGTGAAAGTATCTTCTTTTTTATTTGTTCTCTCTTCTTTCTTTGTTCCCTTCAATCTTGTAGCCGACACTTTGATACAGAGATCAAGTGATGGACATGCACAAGGAAATCCAAGGCTACAGGATGGAAGTTATGTGGAGGAGGATGAAGATGAACATGGTGAAACCCTTTGTGGAAGCTGTGGAGGAAATTACAATGCTGATGAGTTCTGGATTTGCTGTGACATCTGCGAGAGGTGGTTCCATGGGAAATGTGTAAAGATTACACCTGCAAAAGCAGAACATATAAAGCAGTATAAGTGCCCTTCTTGCAGCACAAAAAAGGGTAGGCCATAGCAACTAGATGAAAATGCTTTAGGAGGATGCAACTTGATGCTTAGGTGAGCATGTTATGAAATATTAGCTTTTTACTGTTGGGATTGTGTTTCTATATTCTTGCTGTTCTTGCTCCAATCCTATTTATCTTCGCATTTTTTGTCATTATGTATATATTGTTATTTCCATTGTGATTCCCTGTACCATATAATCTAACACATGCTCCTTTAAAGGCTTCAAAAATGCTATCTTGTAATTGCAATTTCTAGTTCATCTGTTCATTCTTAGATGTTGTATAACTTAATGAATGCATGATGTTATATAACTTAATCAATGGCATTCTTATTACAATAAAAAAACTGTTAGTTGGTACGTCCTTCATGAGAAATCTGTTCTAGTTGATGTGTGTGAATTGTGTTTGTTGGTAGCAAGATGGATATCTTGAATATGTAAAACAATGTAACTTCCATTTTTTTCCTCCTTTCAGGTGATAGGCAACGATTACATGCAGTTGGGATGTGGACCAGTTACTAGAGCGGCAGTGAAGAAGCACTGGATGCTGTTGATATGACTTAGAAGTTGATGCAGCATCTAAATGCTTTTAAGCTGCTGACTCTTTAAAAGTATCAGAAGAAACTTGTGGCTAGCGCTTATGTTTCTTCTTTGTGACTGAGATATTTTCAGTTAGTAATTAAGGATCAACGTCCATATTTGTTTCTGTTAGTATTATGCATAAGCAGTGTATTGCATCTAAAGAGATAGAAGTAAGTTAACATAGATTTCAGATTACATAAGTACTTTCTACCATGCCAATGTATTTCTACCTATCCCATGAAAATCTGCGGCAGATCCGTTCATATTTGATTGGTCTGGTATTCCTTTTTGTCCAACCTAGACTGAGAAGTTCAAGGCTGAAGGCGGATGAAGTTAAGGTCTTCTTCAATGCTTGTCAAAGTAGTTTGGTTGTCTTTTTTGTTGATCTTTGAACTGAAGAGAATATTGCAAAAGGAGCTGTTCTGTTGGTTTATTTAATTGATGTTCTGTTGGTGACCTAACCTTTGATGTCATGGTTAAATCGGAAATGTCAGATTACTGCATTAGTTCTTTACACACTAGGGAATGTCTAAGATGCCCCGTGTCTCGTGTTTCAAACTTCAGAAGGAAATATATAGCCCTTTTGCAAGATCCCTTCAATATCGGTGCATTTGTAATAGTTAAATTAGTGGTTAAACCTTGGCTGAACTTGGTTCAGTCAGAATCTAAAACCAATTTAATGTCATTAAAAATTATCATAATCTTGCATCGGTATTTCAATTAGGGTTTCAGTAAAACATTTTGATTCTGTTCCTTGTACTGTTTTCGTGACAGGAAGACAGTAGTGTATCGACTACTGGTGTTTGTGAGAGCAAAATTTGGCATCAGATGTAGGCCAAATAGGGAACGTTCCTCTTCTGGTGGTATCTGTTTATTATGTATTGACTGCACTTTCCTGGCCTTTTTTTATTTTTTTTTGTACAAGTAGAAGATCTTGAACTCAAAATCTCCTAATCACAATTCTTTCCTCCTTACCGTTCAATCCACCCTCCCCTTCCCCACTTTCCTGGCTTACAGCAGTTGTAGGGTCGGGTCTCTATCCTTCGTGTTAGTGTACTGGTTTGGTGGACGGCCTTGTAAATTCTAGTGGCTATGGGCATTTGAGCAATATTAGCCATTAGTACTATTGAAGCTGTTCATGTTCTCGCTCCTGGAGCTTGGATGTGGAGAGGAGAGGCCCCATTTGCCTTGCTCGGTTCTTGATCATTTCTTACTCCACTAATATTGTTTGTATTTAAGGGCTTCCGATTTTGTGAATCTATATATTTTATAGATTACAACCTCTGGCACCTATATATGTATATGTAATTGTAACCTATTTTATTCTAAGCTCAGCACCACTTTCCTACTGATTTTTTTGGTAAATAAACTCTGAAAGATTGTATGTGCTATTCATGCTTATTTTCACTTTATAGTATGCCACGTCCGTAAATTATTATTATGCGTTGTGAAACAAATATGAACTATGAAGAATTGAAGTGTATGATTAACCTCATCTAAGGAGGGGAAAGAGATGGATTGGGTGATACAGGAGGGAAAAATGTAAGTGAGAGATTTCGAATTTGAGATCTTCCACTTACGCAAAAACAAATAAATATATACTCCCTCCGTCCAACTTTGATAGTCCTGTTTTCCTTTTTTGTATGTTCCAAATTGTAGTCCAATTTTCAATTGAAAAATGTAGTTGTATTTTAATATTCCTAAAATACCCTTATTCAATGTAAGTCGTTGTTACTATAAACCTACCCCATTTAATGAGAGTTGATTCTTTTTTTACTATCAATTCAAGTTCCCATAAAGTTGTACTCTATTTAATGTGAGGGTATTTTAGGAAAATAGCAATCTAAATTTACTTTTCCAACAAAGTTAACTACTTTTTCTTAAACTGTGTGAAAAAAGAAACAGGACTATCAAAGTGGGACGGAGGGAGTAAATAAAAAGAGCAACTGATTTTTGATTTTTTTTCCCTTTTGGGGCAGGATAATTTTTTGTGTGTCCTGCTTCAGTTCTGGTGTGCTACTACTATTCCCTTCAAAAATTCCTGCGAGCTCGGTGGTTGATTGGTTGATGGATCATCCGGTCCGAGATTGCCACTTGCGCTAAATAATTAACAGTGACACATTATCATCAGTCACTTCCAAGGCTCACCAACCATATCACAAGATCTTCATTGATTTCTTTTTTTAATAAGGCATCTCATGTACTTATTCGTGCGTAACGAAATTATTATATTCCATGGGACTTGATCATCTATGCTTTGATCTTAACAATTTTAACTTGAAGATAATTTCAGACAACCTTGTGAAAACCAAAATTTATAGAATATTGTCAAGTGTGAAGTATTAGGTCAGCAAGTAGCATTTTATTCACCTAGCCTTTACCTAATAGAATTTTTTTTAAAAAAAAAATTCAGGCTTCAAACTCAGGATGGGTATTAACACGTGTTGCCACCTCAACAAACAAATGACTCAGGAATACCATAATCCAGAGACAACCAAAATACCTCGGAGCTTTGCAGTAAAAAAATCTCAAACCGTTGTACTTTTGTTGAACAAAACTAAAACTTGACTTGGACAGGCTAGCTTTGGACACTCTAAAAAAATTGTAAAGAGAATCTAGGAATAGGTATAGCGACACCTGAATGATTAATTATGTATGCGCATTCTCTCACTACAATTCCTGAACCAAAAAAAAAAAAAAAAGGGGGAAGCAAGCAGCAGCTTTTGTACGAAATAGAAATAAAATAGTAACAAAATGCTGATGTCCAATATGCATGCGGTTTTTTTCTTTTTCTTGATAATATGCTTAAAAAATCGTTAGCGGTTGAAACTGCTGACTTCAACTAATTACTGAGACATTTTATGATTGTTATGTAGTATCTATTATTTGATAGTTATAAAAAAAATAAAAAGAAAAGAAAGGGGACACAATCACAGAGGAAGACATCAGCGGCGCAAATTATGGATGAAGTATTGTCAACATAAGCTTTAAGGAAATAGGATTACTCATTATATATATACACACAGTAGTATCTTTTAGTAATAATTTACCCTCACGCACTCCTAGATTATAAAGGAAATATATCTTCCCTTTTCTCTCCTTCTACAAATCTATATATATCAGTTTTTAACTTCAAAATGGAGATCAACAATTTTTCTAAAGTTTATTGAGTAAATTTTATATGCACCGACAATGTATACACTATCATGATTAGATACACGACACGTCTGCAAAATATAGGTTTTCAAATTCAAATTCAAATTATGTGTCATGCCTCCTCTGTTGAAAGTGTGTATATTATCAGTATATAAAAGATTAATCCAAGTTTATTATGCTAACTTTTGCTAATATGGAGAGCTTCATTATTCTCACTGTTAATACAGTAGGACTTGGACGAATGATTGATCGGACAGGGCTGAACATTAAAACTGTTCAGTGGGACTACAGCCTTTCAATTCTGCCAGTTTGAAAATTTCCAAAATAGAGTTGGCAATAATGATGGTGGCAGCGGCACCGTACGAAAAGATTAGTTAATTCGACTATAGATTATTAAGCTAAAGATTAAAAAAAAGAAACCAATCAGAATCGTAGAAGCAAAGGTCCATAGTTTTCCAACTCAAGTCCGTATCTAAAGATGTTGCACTAAGTAGTAGTAGTATCCAAATAGTTAATTAGTATATAACTAGGGAGCATAGCAGCCTAAATGTTTATTTTAGTGTTAGGTTCGTGCTGAATTGTTAAACGTGTCTCGATCTTCAACTACCGGCAATTTATTTCCTTAATCAACGCTGGAAAGGGGAAACATTCGCTTATCTAACCACATACTATAATGATAACAAGTACACATGCAATTATAAATAGAATTCACGGATTCATTGGACCGCATCCAACAACAGATAAAAGGAGCATTAAACTATACAGCACCTCTCGGATTTGCTCCTTTTTATATGGGAATCTAAATCCAATAATCCAACCTCCTGATTACAAGATCAATCTACAAGTAAACCATTGCGTTTACATCAATATCAATGGATTTACAAATTAAAGTACATTGATTTTGGCAATAATTGATTAGTAATTTAGTAGGGATAATAGGTGGTGCTATCTTGGTGAACTCTGAGACTCCACTAACTGTGATTTCCCCCGAGGACCCCTTGTCCTAATGTATAGTCTGTACTGGTCGTAGGTCATGGCTGGGTACAATGCTGGAGTCTCTGGCGTCACAAGCTCCTTCGCTGGTTCTATCAGCAAATCGCTCTTTGGGTTATAGAAGAAGGCAAGCGAGATGCGCTCTCTGTCCGAATTCACAATCACTCTATGCTCTACGCTCTTGTACTTGGCGTTGCTTAGCACCTGCATGGCGTTGTACATACCACATGGTTAAGTGATGAAGAAATAGGAGTAACAATAAATTAAGCAAGTCTTTGCAAATCTAAGACATTATCAAATGAGTGATCATCGAGAATGGACTATATAACTCAGTAACCGAAGGGTTTTTGTTAGTTTCTACGGTAGAGACATTAGAGAGGTGGCTATGAAATTCTTGATCCACTCTCAAACCCTTTCTTTCCTCTTTCCTCTTACAAAGTTTCGAGCCTTCCTTGAACCAGAAGATGAAAGTCTTTGTTCATTCTTTGAACCAGAAAAAGAGTGCAATTGTTAGTGTTTCATCCCTTCTCTGCCTTCCCGAGTCTTACCAAAGAGCCATCAACAAAGAATAAAGAATAAAGTTCTTTTTTTATTTTTAAAGCACTTGACCATGTCAGAATGGACGTTTCAAAGTGAATTGCCCCAAGAGTTCGATTTCAATAACTTCTTAGGTAGACTTGGCCAATTTCTTAACCTACATTTAGATAGATTTTGGAGTACACGACGGTTGATGCTTATAATCTTCAAGCAGGCACTGTTCCGGCGCACGTTACATAAGTTTCTTATGTACACTTTACTGTTTACAGCTAATCAAGTGCACTTGAAAATAATTAACTAGTTTTAACATCTACCCTATATATAAAGGGTGAGAGAAGGATTGGTGTGAAATTTTTTGCGCCATTATATGTTTTTTCTAAACTACCTTGATAACTGTACACTTCTAACTTCTAATATATCCTTCTTCTAACTAATATGTATTTCTTATCATTTGGTTTTTCAACTCATTTAGTAAATTTTAATTTTTATTAGTAACTATCAATTATAGTTATGAATTACTGCTAAAAATTATTTGTTTATATATATTTTATTTTAGTGAATTTTTTACATATTTACTATTACAATATAAAACTAATTCTCGTGAAAATGATTTCAAATATAGTCAAAGATTTTGGCACAAATTTCTTTTCTTAGTTGCATATATATATTCATGTGTATCTTGAACACTAGTTTTACTAATGTGAACGGTCAAATCTAATAGTACTCCTATACAGAATCACGAATTCATGATCATTTAAAATTAACCAGCAGAAAAGGGCGAGATAGAGAGAGAGAGAAAGAGAGGAAAAGCAAGATTTTAGAAATATAATCCTGAAAAAATGAACAAAATATTGAACAGAGAAAATGCAACAAAAAAACATAATAGAAACTCAGAAAACCAGCATAGAGGGACTCCGTCGCGGTGTATGTATGAAATATAGACAACAAAGTGTTACGTAACACTACTAGGGTAGATATTTTGTTTCTTTCTCCAAAGCAAAATCTAATTGAAGAGTCTAAAAAGAGGCTTTTAGTCCAATGTTTGACATATCAAACTTTTTCCTTTCTAAAAGCAAATTAGGATATTTCAGGGTCCTACATGAAATATCTCATGATGAAGTTGGGTAGTTTTATAGAGTAACGATTCATATTTGTTGTCAAGTATGCGTAAGCACAGAGAAATTAAGTGGCATCTGTTTGAATTAAGACTGCAAAACAAAAAGCAATTTTGAATATATTATAATGTGGCTTGAATCTTCTTATCTTCATGTTTATAGGTCCCATTATAATTGTTTTCCTAATTTATGTATGTAAATGATTTTCTGCTTCTATACGATATTGCCAAATGGAAATAAAAATGTCAAGCAATTTTCTCCTTTTAGAATGAAAAAAAAAATTCTACGAAAAGTTACTTATAGAGAATTGCAGCAAGTTGAAAATTTCCAAGCAGTAGAAGAGGAAATCAGGAAATCTCTACACGCGTCGCGCAGGTAATTCCAGTTAGGAGTCCAAAAATCCAAATTAAGTGAATGGAGTCGCATAATATATTAAATAAATAATATATATATATATATAAAAAAGCAGTAAACTCCCAAATCTTAACCCCAGCTCGTTCCACCAACCCTCGACGACGACCCCCACGTTCGTCATATCTGACGTCTTATAAACTCATTTAGGCACGTTTAAAATCTGTCTTGACCTGCTTCTATTTTCTTTTCAGACTTGAAACAAAAGTCTAGAAAACGAATCATAAATGAATGTCCGTATTCTGTTTAAAAAACAAAAAAAACACTCATCAGACCATAAAAACTAAGGCCCCTCCATGTGCCTTTGTTACGGGGAAAATCGGCGGATAAAGATTTTTGATTTGTTGACGTAGCTTTTATCGAGCATAGTTCTAGAAGTCACTGGGGTCATCAATTGAGATTTGAATTCTATACTTAACAGTTAAAGATGAGAAAGACGGGAGGAAAGGGATGAATGATAAAAATACATATATAAAATTAGAAATATCTAGCGTGGTATCTGAATGAATGAGAGGCAAAGGATAAGGTTATAAGTTTTAGAACTTGATTATATTGATAAGTGGGCAAATAGACCTATATATTATTATTTTTAATAATAAAAAAAAAAAAAGAAGCCCCTGCTATGAAAGACGGGCATGACAGTTAATAATGTATAGCAAGTACATATACAGTTGGTACCTGAATTTGATCTCCGATATTGACTATGAAAGCATGCGGAGCTGGTTTAACAGTTGTCCACATGTCATTCTTGCGGACTTGAAGACCGGCCACATTCTCATCGCCAAGAGCACAGTCAAGCCACCAGGGTCTGAGTGAGAAGAGAGACCAAGGGTCAACTCCGGTTGCGGGCACTTGGGGTAGAAATTCACTCTTAGACACGCTCCGATGTTTTCTCCTCCGAATGCATCTTGGAGAGCTTCGTCTCCCAATCCCAGGTTTTGGGATAGAATCTTCATCAGCGTCCCGCAAAACTTGACCACTTGAGCTGAATATTCATCAACCACTGCCCTAGTTCCACATCCAGCAAAATCAACCGAATTAATTAACAAACCACTCTCACCCAAGAACTTTTTGTTCGAAACGTAAAGATGGGTGGACGAGTCAGTATTGCAAAATATACATCGATTTAGTGGAGTCCTACTAATGTTGCTTAGTTGTGCAAATTTCGTTGGTTATCAAGTACAGAAAGTTATGGCAGCCCTCTCCATTTGCGCCAAGGATAGATCCAAATGCAAAGAATTTATGAGAAGCTGTCGGGTGGCGTATCCTTTTATATATATATATATATATATATAAATACGCCCGCCTCCCGTTCGTCCACGCGGAGGAATGGATCACTTGGATATTGAAAAGCAGCCAACTCAGCTCCACTTCTCTGATAGAAGAGTAATTAGCCGCCGGCAACGTTTGGACACCCTCAAAAAGAAGCACCTAAGTCAGTCCCGGTGGTGGTTCTGTCCCCCATAGATCCAGTTGATCTTTTCATAGTTAGATTAGGATAGATAGGAGTAGGAGTAGAGATAATGATTGAAAAAAAAAAAAAAGAGGAAGCACCTAGTCTAGCGTCAAAGTTGCATACCAAACAGGACAACTAACAGTAACCAAAATCGTCCCAAGTACGTGCACAGTCGTCCCTTACGTACCATGATGTAGAGCCACACATGGAAACGGTTAGAAGATTATCCGTATATTCCCCAATCGCCAATTAAAACAAAGGGCCTAAAGCAGTGGACCAGCTATATATATACATATCCTTATAGGTAGGCATCAAGGAATTAATACATGGATGATGGATAGCATATATATAGCTGCTAAGGGTTGTAGGGTACCTGAGATCGGAGGGAAGTGCAGGCCACTTGTTTTGATCCTTCAAGGAGGAAGGGAGATAATGAAGATAGTAATAGTCACCCCAGTCAAGAATGGCCCCTTTTTCGAGCCCCAGTCGGCTACCGTACCCTTCGTAGGTCTTGGGGGAATTGGCATAAGCTTGCTTCACTTCCATGGGCTGGTGGAAGAAACCATACCAGGCTTGTCTGGCACGGTCCATGAGCTGAGGGCACACCCCATGGTTCACCACTTGGAAAAATCCCCACTCCGTGCTCGCCTGGAATATTTGTTCAGTTATGGCTGTACGCTTTTCATGGTCACCATTCAAGTCTCCCAGATCAATCAATGGAATGTTAACATGGGATGTTTGAGTTGCGGGGCTGAAGGAGGGCCTTTGGTCAGGGGGCTTGATGTATCTATCTGGAATTACTGGCAAGCCACTTTCAGATAAAGATTGGACCGCGAACTATTGGTTCGGGCCAATCTTTCGGACTATTATTCATTATCTTCCAAGTTGCTTCCAGGGACAATAAAAGCCTACCATGTGCAATCAAGTGGACACTAAAAATCGAAATGCAAAGTTCCCCATATATTGGAAAGAAAGGCGGGGAGGGAGAGGGAGAGACAGAGAAGTAAAGAAGAGAAAGGAGTGGAGGTGGTGGGGAGTTGGGATTGTAGCTTGAAAGGGTGCGCTGCACAGGGAGGGGGTAGCCATGATTTATAATAGGCGTGATAACTGATAAGAACGTGAAATTTGTGTTTAAAACGTGATTCTGTGTGGCTGTGGGACGGAAGGATGAGAAGGGTCTTTTTCCTTTTCTTTTTTTTTTTTGGGGGGAAGTAGTAGTGAATAAGATGGGATATCTTTCGTGCCCGAACGTCGAGTAATATCGAGCTCGACCTGGTCGAGTCAGAGTCGAGCTCGAGTTCGAGCTCAAAATATTAACCTCCGGCTTGCGAGCTCGAATATAATATATATTTTTTATTTTATTTTTATTTTTAATAGTAAATTACATAAATATCCTTAATATTTTATTATTTATAAAACATATTATTTTATTTATTTTTAAAAATAAAAATAATTATTTTTATTTTTTTCGAGCTCGAATCGAGTCAACCTCGAGTTCGAGGTTCAAAATTGCCAGCTCGTCGAGCTCGAGTTCGAATTCGATGAAATTAAGTCAAGGTTCGACTCGATAAAGGCCAAAACTCGACTCGGTTCGGCTCGATTCGTTTGCAACCCTAGTGCCAACTTATAGTACTACGTGTTAGACGGTATTTATTGAGTAGAATAGTGGAGGCGTAGTGCTGACGTTGCCGACATGGAAAGTGATGGATTTTAATACTAACAATTACGTAGTGTTTGGTTTTGGAATGGAATTCAAAAAATCAGAATAGTAAAACCTCACTAACCGTGTGTGAGATTTGGCAATTCACCACCCTTGCTAGTGTGTTTGGATTGTAAATTATTTGAGATATTTTTACTGTAACACTTTTTATGATGTGATGTATGTGAGATAAAAAGGTGTATTGGAAATTGTAATGGTGATGTAAGTAAATATATTTGGAAAAATAATCTCCTGTCCAAACACAATTTAAAAATCACCAATTTAAAAATCTCCAAGTCCGATGAGCTTCATGCTATCGAAAAAATCAATTCAAAATGTAAACTATAAGTTTGAAATGATAAGAGCAAAGCACCAATTTAATTCCTAAACTATTTTTTTATAGTTTATAAACTTTATTATGATCCAAATTTTTTATATTTGTGTGAACCACTTTATTCGCATAACTATTTTAACAAAGTTGAAATAGTCCATAAACTTTATTATGAGTCAATGTAGTCCATCAACCATTTTACTTAAACAGAAATTGTCCTTCACCTTTATTTGCTTGGATAGTTTGGCCCTTATTTGGCTGATTTAGACAATTTATCAACGTCTGCACCAACAACCAAGGGCTAAATAGGAAATTCAACCATAACCCTTGTTAGAAAATATATTTGTTGGCAAATGGGGAGCGGAATTAAATCATATAGAAAGCAAAAAGATTGAGCTTCTTTTAGCTTTATGTCTTCAAAGGGTAATCACAATGTTAGTACAATATTGCAGCTTGTTTGCATTCTCCTGTTATGTTTTTTTTTTCTCTTCCATTTAATGGATTAAATCCATGTACAATTTTCAACCTAGTTTCATATTTGTAAACCAATAATGTAATGCTTTAAATATACGCAACTTAAGTAATAGAACATTGGTGAATATGGGTGAGTAAACTTCTTAATCAAGATATATGCAGAGTATGACAGATAAAAGCATTCACAGTACATAGCAAAATCGATAAATTTATTTTATATTTTAACTTTCATTAAAAAAAATGTGTCATCAATGCACTATAATGTATAAAAATTAAATTTATCACAAATTCTTTTTCATTCTCCCTACCCCTTCCTTACTTTTTCCATCCCCTAAATTTATCAAACTAATTACATATATAAACTTTAAGATTGCCACAAATTCTTAAGAAAAAATACTATTTATAATCTTACATTGGTATTTCACTTGACATATGAATAAGAATTACGTCCTTCTTTTAGTGAAATACTCTTTTGTTGTTTACTATTCTCCATCACAAACAACCTTTTTAGACAAAAATGGTAAAAGGTTCAATCTATTTTTTGTGCAATCGAATTTAGACCATTGGTTGACTACATTTTTATATTTTTATTTTGAATGGGAATTGCATATGTTCTGTTCCGTAGCAAAATAAAAAAAAATGTATAATTGTTGTTTCATTTACTAAATTTATTAGCCATTGTTAACCTGATAATTGGATAAGTTTCTTTCCATCATAATAGTTTAAATTGTTGTTTCATTTTTAATTTTTATCATTTCATGTATTTTTCTTTTAGTGTAAATGGAAGGTCTCTAGCCCGAGATCTCTATTAGTCTAAAATGTATAGAAATAGAAATGCAATATGTAAAATCTACCATTTGGCTAAATAATCTCATAATTGGAAAACACAAATAATAAATATAGAAACCAAAGTAGATCTTGGAGATAAAGAAAAAAGAACTCACAATAGTAATTTAGATTAGTCTAATACATAACCAAAAATATATGTGGATCAGAAAACTCCTTTTGTTATCTCAAATGTTGAAGTCATGTGTATCATCAAGGTGTTAAAATTTGAAATAATTTAAATTTAGAAATGATGAAAATATAGTCTACAATCAAGATTTTGAAATCAACTCATTACATTTTAGGATCTAAAATAAAAAAAAATCTACAAAAAAGGAATTGAGAGCTTGGGAAGGATTTAAATTTTGAAACAATGAGAATATAGTCTACAATCAAGATTTTGAAATCAATTCATTACATTTTAGGAATTAAAATAAATAGACAATTTACAAAAAAAGGAATTGAAAGTATGGAAATAATTTAAGTTTTGAAATGATGAGAATATAGTCTACAATCAAGATCTTGAAATCGACTCATTAAATTTGGGGAATCAAAATAAATAGAAAATCTATATAAAAAAAAAGGAATTGAGAGTTTAAAAATAATTTAAAATTTGAAATGATGAAAATATAGCCTACAATCAAGATTTTGAAATCAACTCATTACATTTAGGAATTAAGATAAATAGAAAATCTACAAAAAATTTTATTGTATTATCATGTGCAAGGAAAACAAAAAATGCTACAAATTTTATGAAAAAAAATCTCATTATTAATTAGATTAGAGTAGTCTTGAAATTGGATTAGTCATCGGGTATAACCCTACTTATGAAATTGAATAATCGGCTGTTGAAGTTGGATTTTGATTGCTGGTATTATATGTGACTATTGATGTTCAACTCTAAATTGACCAAATAGATTTAAATAACAAATATTGTTTTAGACGGTTTGAAATGATGGTAAATTGCCGATTTCAGTTTCAATTCAAAATTTTGATCACTGGAACTTGAAGCTTTTAGTGATTAAAAATCTATTCTGATTCCGATTCAACAAACCGTGAAATTAATTTCGGTTCAAACATAACTTTCATCCCTAATAACACTGCTGTGCATATAGTGGCTAGACATTTATGAGTGGAAACGTACTTGTCATATCCTGAATGTCATTGCGGCGCCGTGAACAACTTTTTGATTTGCAAATTGGCAATTAGTACGGTTGCCATCAATTGAAATTGCTCAACAATTGCACCACAAAATTGCGACCGACTGTTTTGTTTGTTTCCTTGACATTGATGCTTGGGCCGGACTGCTCCAAGGAAAAGGAAACAGCTTCCTGCTGATTTCGGTAACTGAGAGTGTTTTTTTTCCTTAACCATAAAAATTAACTCGCACATTAAAATATCAACTTCCACTACCCTTCATCCAATTCTCTTCAATTTGGGACCTCATCTCCCTTATCCGACTTTGCTTTCGGATAACCTTCAAGTTGGCGTTTATTGGTGTAATTTAACATTGTAAAACTTTTGTTTTCGTGTCTCCATCTGTATTCGATCTGGGAACCACATAAAAGTTTTTTCCTCTTTTAGGAAATACCCTATAAAAGAATAGTTCGGTTGAATTTTATCTATAAATGTTTGAAAACGTAAAAGTATCCTCAATTCAGAAGTAAGTAATAAATGTCTAAATTTTATAATGAACTGCCTCCGTATTGATCGTGTACTATAATGGCACGAATACAAAAGGACTTGCATATTTTGATCTGGAATGACTCGATACAAAGCAAAATATAACTTTCATTTCATTGTGCCCGTATATTTTATGTGGACTAGATCATTTTTCTAATTAGATAAAAAGGGAATGATAAACTATTCCGGACCCCAAAGAATGGTACAATGATTTTATTAACCCAAAGCAAGTAGTCTAACACTTATATACACATCACATTGAATGCTTCAACATGGACGGAAGTTAAGGTCGGGCAAGAACTGAATCCAACTATATATTTGATTCTATTATTTGAGTATTATTCTACAAGGTAGGGCAAAGGTGGAATTTAAATAAAATGTGACATATTGCCCTAGAAAATATGGGTTATTAGTGAGAAAATCATCAAATAGTCCCTCAGTTGGCTTTGTATCTTGTATGTCCTTCGTATATCAGCTACATAATAGTTGTGCACCGTTTACATTTTTCACATATAAAATGATAATTTTTTCGTCCCTCACAAATAAGAAAATGCTTATTTTTAATCTCTCGACTCAATCTACTAATATTCTTGACAGAAAAAGTCACGTGCAACTCATGCCTCACAAACCTTTGGAGTAATATTAAAAGATCACAGGAAAAAAGAAAAAAAAAAGTCCTTCATATTTCTTTACAGGAGAGCTAAATTTTGGTAAATATTGTGACGGAAAACAGTGGCAGCCGACGGCAACACTATCAACGGCGATTGGCGACTGAAAGTAGCTATGGCTACTGTCACATCTTTGACTAAGAAAATAGGACCAACAAGAAAGATATGTGAGGGATGTTTTTCCCTTTTTTCTACTATCTCTTGATTTTACTCCTAAAGTTTGCAATGCATGAGGTGCACGTGATTTTTTCGGTAAAAATATGAGTAGAAATGAGTCAGATGGGCTAATAATGTACGTTTTTCATTTGCGAGGGACAAAAAATTATTATTTTATATGTGAAGGGACATCAAAGATACAAAGTCAATACATGAGAGACAAAAAATCATCACTTCATTTGTAAGGAAGGTCAAAGGTATAAAGTTAAAATGTTAAGAACTATTTGTATGATTTTTTCTTATTTAGCTAAAGTTTTGTTGATCACCTTCTTGAAAAGCAAATATTTCAATAGCAATGTTCCTTACGGTTTATGTAAATTAACTAAAGAACAAAAGTGCAAAATTGTGGAAGTTGCAACCAGGTTTCGAGCCTTTGCCGATACTCAAGGTGCCGCTGAGTCCGGCTACTCCCGCCACAACGCCACTAGATTAGCGAATAAGGAGAGAGGTAATAAAAGAACCATCTTCACAATCAGATAATATGATGAAGATGCGTAGATAACAATCATTGCCCTGTAATTGCTCCTTTCTTCCGCAGTCCAAAATCAGGAAAAATTTCATCTTTGATCCCTAAATTCATAAACCGTAATTTTCAATTTAAGCACATAGAGTTTACATTCAGGACATTTTATCTCCCTTAAAAATGACCACCCATCTCATTTTTAACTTCGTCAATTTCAATTTGGACACCTTATTTCTTAAAGTATGAAATATACTTCTCTTTATTCCTCAAACTTTGAAAATTGCTTGCTTACAATTTTGTTAGTTTAAATAATTTCATGGGTTGTATTTTATATTTTAAGGGATAAAGTGTCCAAAATTAAAATTTAAAAAAATAAATTGAGATGATTTCATACTTTAAGGAATAAAATATATAAAATCATAATATAAGAACTAAAATGAAAAAAACGTACAACATGAAATTTGGCTATAAAAAACGACAAATATCAAAGGAAACATGTGACAGGTTTTGAATTTAAAATCTCTTACTTATAATTCCCCCCGCCTTACCATCTAACTCAACCTTCCTTCTAAGAAAACATGTTATTTTACATCACGTAACAACTTTACTATTTTGGTTTCTTCTTTTTTTTTTTTTTTAATGTCTTGACCAAACAAATAAAGTCATATGTAAGGCCAACATAACTTGTAGGACAAATAAAGTCATATGTAAGGCCAAACATAATTGTAGGACAGGTGACCTTCAGAACCCGGTTCGACTATCAAATTCTCACCTTATTCCCATTCCCTCGTGAAGTTCGAAATCTTGCTTAATCCAAACATACAAACAAAGCTGAATAATTCTAGAACTGCCAAAGCACACAAACAAAGGCTTTAAGTTTGGCGGGCGCTAGGTTACAAGTGGCCAAATACCACCTATTGGGGAAAAAAACTAATCAACGGAACAGGTGGAACAAAAAAGGTTACGTGAATAAACTCCAGTGCTCCACAGATGCCATGGGAAGTCAAAATCACGGTTGTGTCCAATTATTGTACTCTAATACCGTGTGAACCCTGAGATCGTCCTTCTCCCGAACCAGTCAATTGTGCTTAGCCAGAGATTTGAATAGGATATTTCAGGTGCAAGACAAATGTAATGTATTTGAACGGAAGTCTTACCCGTGCCACATCCATGGCCCATGTTTGGGATTATGATATTCCGTAGAAAAATTTCTACGTTCTCGTAAACGTATTTGTCAATTATTTTTTTATTACATAAATATCAAATCACTACGCGGCAATTTTTTTTATAAACTTATGAATGTGAATTTGAAAATACGAATAGGTAAGTCAATCACCTAAAAAATTAACAAGAAATTATTCGTCTACCGGAGGATATTTGATATGCATTTCTACTTGATCTTATTTTTATGTCTTTTCACTTTATTTTTTTAAAGATTGATCTTCTCTATACTGACAGTGTATACATTTTTACCATTTGATGGCATGACAATAATTCGAATTTGAATTTGAAACCCAAATTTTACATATGTGTTGTGCATCTAATCGTAATAATGTATACACTGTCAAGTGTATATAAGATTTACTCTTTTTTTTTTTGGTTTGACAAAATAGGTAATTACCAATAAAAATGACCCGGTCAAGTTAGATGTAAGCTACTATGTAGTCTTTGTCATGCATGCATGTGGTCATCTAAACTAGATCTTCACAGAATTTGATTCTAAATTCAAGAGGGATTGTGAGGTAAAAATTTTCAACTGCTGAATTTAGTTGGAAGTTTCACCCCATTTCACTTGTAACCAGTTATCCACTGGGGAAGCCGTCAAATTCATCACGTACGCATTTTCGTTTGTGTGAGACTGTCCCTTCAAGTATCTTTAAAAATTTTAGAGCGTGTTTTCAGTTATGGGACGATTGCACCGGTAATCAAGTTCCTAGAGAGGATTCCTATTTCCTCGTGTAAAAATTTGCAAAATGGATCCATAGGCAGGGTTCCAAACACAAAATGATTAGGTATAAAAGGAACCATGAGTGCTCATGGAACGTTTTAGATGTGCGAAAATAATTGAAGGGTATGATTAATGAAAAGTACTGCTAGTTTTCTTTTTGTAGCAGAGGATCTACTAAAAGCCATTACATACTTTATTTTTATGTCAACTTTTCTTAAAAATGTTTTTTCTAGGCCTGTTCATACTTACACTTGGAAAGGCAGGCGGCTTAGAAATTGGATTAAGTAATCGCAAAATGCCAAAAAAAAATTGAAGCGGAAACTGAATCACTCCAGTCTCAGTCGGAGAATAGTTGAGAGAGGGCTAGGATACTATATTTACACTTTCTGAACTCTGAAGCTTACCTCCTTCGAATCTGGCAATTTAACGGTGAAACTATTTCTATTTGTCAAGTAAGATTAATTTGTGGCAATTTTTGTTGTGCGAGTAAACTGTAGATATGTCTGATTAATTTTTGGTAAGAGAGATCTCAGGTATTAGTTCTTTTCTGAAAAATTTTAGTTAATTTTTTTAAAAGAAAATCTAAAGAGGGTACAATAATTGTGATTGTATGTGTTCACATACTAAATTAAATATAATTTAAGTATGCTAATGATCATTAAAAAAATCTTTTTATCTTTTAGGAAAACATTGCCAGCAAACCTTCTTATCATAGTCAAATCCATCTGTCCGCCTGAACTTGGTTTTCTGTAACTCGCAGGAAGCCATCAGCTATCCGCCCAAAGTTTTATCACATTCCGGATGCTAACTGAAGGCCCAATCAGGAGTTTGGTAAACATCTCACTTTTAAGGACACTTAGCCGTCGGCGTAAAGGGGGGTGACGGACTTCTGTCGGTGTTTTGTGCTTGCTTTGTTAGTCAAGAACCTCACGGGTCCCTAATTATGTAACCTAACGACCAACTGCCGGATGAGGATAGTTTGGAACGCTTTGGTCAAGAACGTTTAGTTAGTACTTTTCTTTCAGCTAAATCCAGTACCAAATTGTATAGGGATAATTTAGAGGTTTCTGATAGTTTCAATGTCCTCTCCTGAGATTTCTAAAATATCATAAACCTCCCCTATTAGGTCATTGGAGTCCAATTGTCATATCAATCATAGTGAAATGACTTGATTACCCACACAACTTAAGAGATATTTTCCAATTATGTTCACATGATTCGTTAAATTGTTATTAACTATATTTAACAGAAATAATGACAATTTATAGGTTTTTTTTAAAAATTTCTAATATGCTATTACAAAAAGGGAGCCAAATATAGGCGCCTTTCTTTGATTGATAATTGATGTACGTGAGTAGAAACAATAATTCAGACTTTAGTGATTTTTGTGGAATAAGAGAAATAGAGTTTCTTTAGCCATATCTAAGGATTTAGGAGACTTGAAAAGGAAATTTGCTCTCAAATTTTTCTCACAATTTTGGTAATTGTGAAAATCTTAAGGTCAACATCTAAGATTTTTTTGCTCTTAAATTTTGAAAATTTTTATTGTTTGATTGTAGATGTTAAGGTAATTCTTGATGGTCATACTTAATAGCGACCCTACAAGTGAAAAAAAATAACTTGAATCAAACAAAAAATGAAAAATATGACATTATGTAGTTTGTATTATGTTCTGTATGATCTGCTCCATTTGATAATTGGTACTCAATTATAGTGTTTTTTTCCTTTTTTATCCTAATTGTTACTTTTATTGCCATCGAAAATAGGTGTTGATGTTGTATGAAATATAGGTAAAGATTGTTGGTTGTATACTAATAAATTGAAAAACCTTTTAATTATGACAATTCTTTTCTTGTTTGTGATTATTCAACAAATGGTCTTTTTAAATCGAAGTGTTGGTTGTAGTAGGGTTTACATATATTTGTTTCTCTTGTAATAGATTATGCAACTGATGTATTATAATAGATGTAATAGTATGATATTACACATGCAATATATAGATGAGACTTTGAATTGCTAAACTTGTTGTAGAGTTAGAAAGTTGATCTTTTGTTTACGCTCTATGAATGCGGTAATAGTTATTCCACCTTACATTTGATAAAATTAAAATAGATATATATATATATTGTTTGTAGTAAATTAACTATCTAATACAAAATTTGAGGGTAGTTATGGAATTAAATTGTTTTTCTCTCCTAATACCAATTTTATATTATTTTTGTATTTAATTTGGGCTGATTTGTTACTAGCTAATTAGTTTTAGGGGAGATTTCTGATATTTTGAAAATTTCAGGGGACGGCAGTGAGATTGTTAAAAACTTCAGAGTAGGTTTCTGAAATTATCCCAATTGTATAATTCAAAGTGGAGTACTTTCTAACTTTTTAATAACGTTAACGTCTTTTGTTGAATAATTCCTGTGTTTCTGCTAACTCTTCCTATTACTCTTTCGGCCGTTTTATTGCTCTCTTAGGGATTGATTATTGGCACCGTTAATTGGATGGATGTTGGGGGAACAACAGCGGAAAAGATAAGAACACACTTATACGATGCTAGTAATTGGTACACTACACGGTAGCGTGACTTTTAGGGAGGAAAAAAAAAAAGAGAGAGAGGGTAGAGTGCATGATTGGATTGGATTGTTGAGCGACGGGCAATTCTTTAATCGTGGTGGCGGCCTTGCGGCTTGCGGCGGCGGGACCATTTCAACTGTTATTATCGGCTAATATATATATATATATATATTTTAAAAAAAGCAGCATTAAATTATTAATAAATCAATTTTTGTTCCAACGCTTAACCGACAACATCGCCAATTCAAGACCACATCGCCAATTATATACATTGGTGGAAATTTTAAACGAGCATTCTTGTTGACCCTTTCTTTCTTTTCTTTTTTTTTTTTGGCCTCAACTTAAAAGGAGTAACCAGGGAATAGTTTAGAAAATAAACGTCCTTTCCTACGACAGTAGCCTTTTCATCGCCGACCTCTTATTCTTAACAACCGAACAGCGGCCGCTTTGCGTTTTGCTTGATTTCATCGTCATCAAAGCAAGTGGACGAAGAAAACGATAAAAGGCTAATGGGTACATTGCTCCAATGACCAAATAAATAAATGATGCAGACATTTGTATCAAAATCATATTTGTTGAGTTGTATATTTTGAATCTTAGGCCTGTTGGAATGTTGTGCAAATATATAGATAAAAAATTATTACTATGTCGTTTTGGAATATAGTACTGCTATATTGAGTAGGAGTGTTCACACCAGAATCAGTGCCCGGACAACGCTAAAGAGTCAATGCACGTGCCTCCCCAGAAATTTTTAGCCTAATTAAAGAAGCTCTTCTCTACAATGGGAGCTTTTGCCTCCTTGTCAAATAGCAAGAGAATTGGCGACTGAAAACTCGTCTCTACAAAGTCCAAACGGTATAAAAGATTGCAGGTTTTCTCCCAAGCCCAGGTGATAAGTATGCCCAAGTAATCAAAATCCTCATTGTTGGACACACTACAGGCCCAAGTATATTCCCAGGCCGAGTAGGCAACAGAAAATGAAAAGCCCAAGGGATCTCACTTTGACAAGGCTTTTGAGGCCTAATATTTCTTTCCAGCAGGCCCAAATTAATAACCCTCTTTGCGTCCGAATATCTGCATGTTCATTGTCAGCTTTACGTCTTGGCTGATGGGCCCCTCGAGGTCGTGGTTGGGCAGTTTAAAGTAACTCAATTTGAGCGATGGAAACAATCTGCAGACTAGTTTTTGGAGAGTATATATTTGGTAAAAGTAGTAATTAGCTTCTCAATCACCTATTTTGATTATTCTCATGTCTAAAGTGATTAAACAAATATATATATATTTTTTTTTAAAAAAACTTTTGAATTCTACAAGCTAGCAAAATATCCCCTTCTACGTATTCTTTTTAAGATTCCAAGAATAAGTTCCGAACTGCTTTTGGATACCCCAAAAATGAGCTTCGAACTGGTTTTTTGATACCCAGAGCACAGTTTTATCACTAATGTAGTAATATTATCTGCTAAAAGCACACTACGATAAACTATCTTTTTTTTTTTGGCTTGGTGTTTGATATAGAGGAGAGATATTCTCAAAAAAAAAAAAGGGAGTGGAGAATGTCTTTCAGAAATCCCTTTCTTTTATTTAATACTGTTCGCTAGTACGAACATTAAGGAAGAAGCCTTGTTAACTGAACATCATTAGGTCATAGAAAAATTATATGGTTCTTCTTGAGAATCATTTCCTTATTTTGTATCTCTAGATGATGATAGTCTATCTTTTAAATGTTTAAAATTGTTACAAATTAGGGGTTAAAAATACTTGTTTTACTATTGTAGCGGCATCAACTCTTCCAGTGACACGTGTCAGTTCGACAGACTTGCTCGGCAGCGCATACTTGCTAGTTCGGACCTCAGCTATGGGCCTCTTAAAATCCGAACATGGGGTGGACTCCAGGCCTATTGGGTAAGGCTGGAAGTAGAATCCAAATGGGACTCCGCCTCCCCGTGACCTAGTAGGGCTCATATTCGGGATAGTTACCAAAGGTAGCGAGATGACATAGGGCTCTTTCCGGACCATCCCACAGGACTCTATAAATAGGGAATGGAGGGACCAAGAAAAGGTATGCATACACTCAACACCACACAATACAATTACTTTCTCTATTCCCTCTTCCTTCTCAACTGACTTAGGCGTCGGAGTCACAACGGGAAGCTAATCTCTCTGTTCGACTCATTGCAGGTCAGTTCGGAACCTTAATCGATGCTCTGTTCGGATCGTGATCCCGGCATACTCTTCAACTATCTAACACTGAATTTAACTAGGAAATATGATACCCAAAAATAATAATAATAGACATTCTCTCTTAGTTATAACCACTTGAGCTCCTGAAAAAAACTTTCAAAACCTTGATTTCCTTTCCTTTGCGTTCAGGCTTTTGTACATCTTACCAAAATAATGACCTGATGCTAATTAGTTATGCCATAATTATCCCTTTTTCTTTTCTTCTCTCTTTTGGGAATATACTGCAAATTGCCACATTACTAGCAAAGCACAAGTCAACAATGAAGAAAACCTTAAAATTTTTGGATCTCTAGCTCTCTTTTTTTCTTATTTAAACTTAATAGTCATGTACCATACATGGAGACAAGGTCGAATTTTTTTTTAAATGTAAGTAGAAGGATTTGAATTATGAACCTCTCATTTACACTTCTTTCCCTTAGACCACCCAACCCTAAATTTCAAAATTATCCTTATAGGTGCGATTTTGAAATTATTCTTATTTCATCTGCTAATTTTCAAAATTATGACTCATCACCTAATGAAGATGAGAGTTACATAGTAACTAACAGGAACAATTGCATTAATAAGGTCTTGATCTATTGATGAAAGTTGAGATTGCAAGATTTGGAACTCATGAATATAAGTTTCACTTATAAATTATGAGTCTCTCCTAACTTTGTATTAGTATGTGAAAAAAAAAGAGTAATTGTAAACAAATTTAGTTGTAATGTCTTGTATTGGTGCTACATATGTAGATTATATATATAGAGAGAGAGAGTAATTGCAAATACATGAACAATGAGTGATTCTTGCAGCATCAATATATTTTTTAATTATATTTTTATCTCATATACATTACATATAAAAAGTGATATAATATTTTTTAAAAAAATTCATTCCAAATATTTTACTGTCCACGCATAGTCAATTATTTTAACGCACTA
The DNA here is from genome assembly GCA_023065735.1 of Coffea humblotiana. Classification (NCBI taxonomy): domain Eukaryota; kingdom Viridiplantae; phylum Streptophyta; class Magnoliopsida; order Gentianales; family Rubiaceae; genus Coffea; species Coffea humblotiana. The sequence goes on along the minus strand of CM041209.1, from coordinate 4,744,860 downwards.
ACAATATGCTCAGTAATTTCCCCCCAACTTGAATGCCTTGCCATTTTAGTTTGTTTCTTGTCTGAAAATTTGTAACTACACAATTCCGCACTCGCGATTACTTTATATACAAAAAAAAAATCTAGCAAACGAGTTTGCGATCTAAGTCTTGATTTTTTTTTTTTTTGTTTTTTGAAAACACTGTTTTGATGAGCTGCAAGTGTTCTTAAGTACCCAGTCATTTCACGTCTCTACCACTGTTATCGGAAAAATGCTTGTGCCTCATTAAACATTGGCACAAGCCGAAAGTGCAACAAAAATGTTTTTATTTGGATTAATCAAAACATATTTGCCCTTCTGCAGAATTTCTTTAAATATATCCACCACCCCATCTTCCTTCTGACATACTTATATTAAACAAGTCAAACCTGTCAAAAAGTGATTGATAATTAGAGTACATAAGGAATAGAAATTTATACTACACTGAATTGCTATAATCTTCTTGATAAAGAAACGAACAGAAGGTTTAAAATGAAGCAATGACTATATCAAAACTTACAAGATTAAAGATGAATAATTTGTAATCATGTTGAATTTACTCGAGTAAAAATACATGAATTTTGTTTTTAAAAACTGACTTCGAACTCGAACTCAATTTTATATTTTCTTATTCGAATTCTATCAAATCAAATTCAATCGACTTTAAGTGATGTAAATTAACATTTTCTATATAATTTAAACACTGAATAAAATAGACACTACATATTAATGAATAAAAATTTTCACACACACACATACACGAAATTCAATTGAACTCAACAAAATTTCAATCACCACATATTGAGTTAGAGCTCAGTTAACTCAATTATCGACCAAGCAAAATCGTAAATTGACATCGAATTGCTCGTGTCTCTACATATAATACGTGATTAGCCAACTAAATCTTAACTATTATCCATTCATAATTGTAACGTTTTTCAAAACAAAAACGACGAAACTAAGCGACAATCTCTTAGTATTAGTGGAATCATGAAAGTAGTAAGATTTGAGATTTTAAAGACGTACAATAAGCCCAAGCGCACAAACTGAAAGCTGTCCCCAGCCAACTCAAATTCTTAATACCGAACATTCAAAACGTGGCGAATAGCTAATGATGTGGAGGATGACTAGACTTTGGATATGTGAAATATTAGTATTAACCTTCTAGTATTACTTAGCTGTGGAACAATTCCACGGCAGGAGAAGATTGAAGACAGCTGACACCACAATATTTTTATTCCGGGGGAGAGAACGCGTCACGGATTGGACCATTTCGAAATTTTCAAACCGGTTGCCCTTTACTTGGCCCCAGTGTCTTCAAATACATGGCATACGACACCACGCGCACATCAATTTTACTTTACAAGTTTCCAATTGTTTTTTTCTTCTTAAAAAAAAACTTCCACTTGTTTTTTGGATTGGACTAGTCAATTATTTACATGTTTGATGCTTCAAAAAAAATTATTTACATGTTTGGGAAAAGAAAAAAATTTGCAACAAATAAGTGAAAAAATAATGCTTAGGCCTTGTTTGGAAAGAGATTTTTCTACCAAAAAATCTCTACATTTTTCGTGAACATATTTTTCAATTACCTTGTTACCTCACATATATCAAATCATTACAATATATTTTCTACAAAAATTGCAGAAAATTACAATCCAAACACAACCTTAGACTGTCAAGGAGATTAGAGGCAAACATTGCTTATATTTTTGGTTTGTAATACACAATAAAATGTAATTGAAAACATTTGTGTTTGGAGAGTAAGACAGCGTTTGGATATCAAATTATTCCAAATAATATTTCGCTTGCATCATAAACATATTTTTCAATTCACCTTTTTATATTCCCAATCACCTTTTTATTTCACATACATCACATAACAAAAAATATTACAATAATTATTCCAAATAATACTCTATTTCAAATAATATTCCAAAAATTATTTGAGATAATTTTGTGAAGTGGGTTTGTTTGGATAGAGTATTATTTGAAATATTATTTGGAATAATTACTGTAGCACTTTTTGTGATGTGATGTATGTGAAATAAAAAGATGGTTGGGAATATAAAAAGGTAGATTGGAAAATGTGTTTATGATGCAAGCGAAATATTATTTGAAAAAACCTACTATCCAAAAAAAGTAGCATTTTTTATGTCATGTATACGAAATAAAAAAGTGATTGAAAAATATGTTGATGATGCAAATAAGTCAGTGTGTGTAATGTATAATCCAAACACAATGATAAGAGTAAGAGAAAATCCTAAATACCATAAAGGGTTTTTCTAATGAATGCTAAATGAACATTTGTTAGTGCATTTAAATCACACCCAACCTAATATAAGAATTCACACAATGATAATTGTTCTTCTATCTTGCATTTATATGATTTTTTAAATTAATGTTACCTTTCGAAAACATCAACATTTAAATTTCGGGTCGTTGGATACTCATTAGATAGACCTTACTATAAAAGTTTACAAAGCAATTATATTCCCAAACACACCTATTTTTATTTCAGTCTCAGCACACACTGTAAAATTTTTTGGTTGAATTAGCAAATTATATCTGGATTTAAACAAATCAAAGTAAATATATATCTTTACAATTTTGAGTTTTCTTGTTCTTTCTCTTACCTCCAATCGCACATTCATCATCAATCATGGGTTAGCTGCACCGTTAGTCTATTTCCATTGGTACTCCACAAGATACATTTCACTCACGAATGGTAGTATACAAAAAGAGGGAATGGATTTTTTTTTCCATCTTCGCAAAAACTGTCAAGCACCAAACAAAACGCTCCTCAAGACCTAAGTGGCTAAGTGCGTCCCACGGTAACAAACTCATCAGATTCCGCGCAAATAGCAAAGCAAACCTCACACGTGAAGCGGAAAGATAAACCCGTTGAGGCGGTTCAGATACTGCAGGGCTGGAGTGGACCCCAGTCCCCCACTCTAGAATGTAGAAACCACAGCATCTGCAATCTGAATTGCATCTGCATTTAATTTCACATTTCATCGTCATTTGCATTTGCATTTGGTATTTGCAAACCAGTACTCCATTAAGTAAGACACAGAAGTGGTGTGTGAGGTGGACCATGTTTTAAAGGATTTGACTTTGACCAAAGGACACGCAGTTGGAGGAGCCAAGAAAGCAAAAGAACGCAGAGAAAGAAAGAAAGAAAGAAAGAAACCAGAAGAAAAGTCACACTTTCCTTCCCCCTTCCTCCCTTGCCCTCTTTCCTCACCCCCTCCTCCTTTCCGGGCAACTAATATAAAACGCCAGCCAAGACCAACTCCAGAGTCATTCTTTCCCAAGTAGCTGATCCCAGCCAGCGAATTCCTTCCCATATTTCATTCACTTTCATACTACGAACATAGTCCATTCTGTCTCAAAAACCTCGACTTTCTTTGTTAGTTAACAAGGTAAGGGTTTCCATTTCCAAAGACCCAAACTTCTATGGTTAATGTTTTTATATGGTAATGTTTGTTGTTTTGTGGGAAAGGTTCAATTTTAGCGAGATGGGAAACAATTTTTATGGGCTTTGTTACCATGGACTGAGTCTTGTAGGAGATTTTTTGTTGGTTCCTATTTTTGTAGACTGGCTGAATAGTGGTACTCATGATGACGCCATGAGTTCACAACAATCTTTGCTTGGCCAATAGGGGTTGTGGTTTTGATGAAAAAAATATGTGCTCGAGTCGCCTATATCTGAAAAGTTTAGCTTTCTAGCCAAGACTTGGTAAACCAAAATTCCCAATTGGTTGAAGAATGATTCTAGTATAATAATTACGTAATTAGCCCACCTCATTCACAAGTTTCAGTTTGCCATTCTATATATGTTTGCTTTGGAGTTTAATTTGTAAGATTGAGGGTCTTGTCTAAATTATTTTTCCTCGTCCCTTGTTTCATTTCAGGGTTTGATGTGCTTTGGTTCAAAGAGTAAGCCTTGCCCCTCGGATATGGATATGGATGGTAAATTTCAAGCAAAGAGAGGAGGAGTTGTGGGTCAAAATTGCTCAAAGTTGCTTGAATTGTCTGCCACAGACGATCTTGCTGGCTTCATATCTGAAGTAGAAGAAAAGGGCTGTGATGTAAATGAGTTGAGCTTTTGGTATGGTAGAACAATTGGTACAAAGAAGATGGGTTTTGAGGAGAGAACCCCTATCTTGATTGCTTCGATGTATGGGAGCACCAAAGTTTTGAAGTATATTGTTCAAAGCGGCAAGGTTGATGTCAACAGAGCATATGGCTCGGATGGGGTGACTGCCCTTCACTGTGCAGCAGCTGGAGGCTCAGACTCATCAGTTGAGTCTGTCAAGCTGCTGCTTGATACTTCTGCCGACGTTAATTCTCTTGATGCCAATGGAAATAGGTCTGGTGATCTGATTGTTTCTTGCGTCAAGTCCTTGAGCAATTCAAAGAGGAAAGCCATGGAGATGCTGCTGAAAGGCATTGCTTCTGAGGCTGTTGATGAAGGGGAAGAGCAAGGAAACGCAAGAGCTCAATCAAAAGAAGGGGTTGAAAAGAAAGAGTATCCAATTGATGTATCCCTGCCAGATATAAACATCGGTATATATGGGTCTGATGAGTTCAGAATGTACAGTTTCAAGGTGAAGCCTTGCTCGAGGGCTTATTCTCATGACTGGACTGAGTGCCCTTTTGTCCATCCTGGTGAGAATGCTAGGAGGCGGGATCCCAGGAAGTACCACTATAGCTGTGTCCCTTGCCCCGACTTCAAGAAGGGAACATGCGCAAAGGGTGATGCCTGTGAATATGCTCATGGGGTTTTTGAATCCTGGCTTCACCCTGCCCAATACAGAACCAGGCTTTGCAAGGATGAGACTGGTTGCTCCAGAAAAGTTTGCTTCTTTGCTCACAAGCCTGAAGAATTGCGACCCTTGTATGCTTCCACTGGTTCAGCTATGCCTTCACCTAAATCTGTTGCAGTTACTTCAATGGACATGGCCACTTTGAGCCCGCTGACCTCTAGGTTCATCCTCGATGCTGATGCCAACTACTTCGACACCGCCCATGTCACCTTCCACAGCATGTTCGTCTCCCGTCGGAACAAGCATGTGGCAGAGCAAGATGAACCTCACACCGCCTACACTGCAACTCCCGGGCAGCCGTCTAAAGACAGCTTTGAATGCAAGGGATCTGGATTGGAACTGGAATTGCTTGGGTTGGAAAGTATCCGCACGCAACAGCAGCAGAGGCAGCAACTGATAGACGAGATGGCTGGTCTCGCTTCACCATCCCATTGGAATAACAATAGGATTGGGGACTTTAAGCCAACTAATCTTGACGACGTTTTTGGATCTCTCGATCCATCCTTGTTGTCTCATTTGCAGTGTCTCTCACCTAAAGTTCCTGCATCTTCGAGCTCCCAGTTACAGTCTCCAACTGGGATTCAGATCCGCCAAAATATGAACCAGCTCCGAGCGAGCTATCCTGCAAATGTTTTCATCGTCGCCAGCGAGGAAGTCATCAACGTGGGGCTTTGACTCTTCTGCAGCAGTGGCTGCAGCAGTCATGAACTCAAGGTCAGCTGCTTTTGCAAAGCGCAGCCAGAGCTTTATTGACCGTGGTGCAGGAAGCCAACGAGCTGGTCTGTCTTCTTTTTCTAATTCCAAGAACATGATGGCCTCAAGGTAATCAGATTGGGGCTCTCCTGATGGAAGTTGGACTGGGGATTCAATGGTGACGATATCAACAAGCTAAAGAAAGTCTGCATCTTTTGGTTTTCGCAATGGTAATGCAGCAGCAGCAGCAGCAACAAAGGGGATGAGTCCAAGTGTAGATGAACCGGACGTTTCTTGGGTTAATTCCTTGGTGAAAGATGTTCCCTCTACGAATGCTGGCTCTACAGTTCGGAGCAGAAGCATGGAGGGTTTAATGACATTTTGCCATCCTGGATCGATCAATTGTACATAGAGCAAGAGCAGATGGTGGCCTGACAAATTTACTGCTATCCATATGCTTTATGGTCGCTTTAATTTGATTCATATTCTTTGTATTCTTTTGATATTTCATATGTTTAGTTAGGCGTCTCAAAGATATAGTACTAGTATATGGTGAACATTCTGTCGTTGGAAGATTTGGGCAAGGCAGGAAAGACTAATCGATTATTTAGACGGCAAGGATTATTAGAAGGAATAGTTTTCAGTTCTTTCCATTCCCTCAAGTTGGGGGTGTATTGTGTACTGTACTATGTATTCCTCAATACAAAATGCAATAATTTCCTGATCAACCGTCGTCCAGCCTCCAAAATCTTGTGAATGCTTCAATTTATATGTTCATCTTGGCAGCAACTTCCAAGTATTTGGAAGGATCGAGCGTCGAGCCTTTCAATGGCACATTCTCTGGAGTTTCTAAATCAGCGGGACTTGAAAAAGATGCTAATGGGCGGTCGTAACTGAAGCTGAGCTATGTATTGGATCCCTAATATACAAAATAAATATTCCAAAGGAAGACCCGCGTAACAGTCATCATCAACAAAACCAGTTAAGCTTTGATGGTTCATTCAATCGAAAGGCTTTGACGGTTCATGACTTGTTTCTCAAAAAAGGAAAGTTCCAAATGTTTTGTTACACTTAAAACTTGGAGATGTGGATCCAAATGTTCGCTTCTTAGTCCCTAAAGTTTGAAAGAAATCAAATGTAGTCCCAAAATGTTTCTCAATCTTTAAACACTTGTAATCCTATTGAATGACTTTTACGAATTGCTACAAGGATTCGATGACGTGCTATTAAGTATCGACAAATAATTTTTTAAAAGGAATTAAAAAACTTGGAAAAAAATTGTTGGCCAAATTTGTAGTAAAAAAAGGATTAGTTGCTCGTGAGCAATTAGTATTTAGTTAAGAAATACAAAAATTCTGTTAACAAAATTTTTTTTGATTAAAAGCTAATTATTCGACCATCATATGAGTAATTAGTCATAATTTATTATAGTTATTGGCTAGCAGTATTTTTATTAATTTTTAAAACTAACTAGTTGCTGGCACATGACTCGATTTTGATAGCAGTATTTGATAAAAATCAGTTATTAGAACTAAATATGCATGAAACTAAAATATTTGGAACTATATTTATTTTCATTCAAATTTTATAACTAAAGCGTTCACGTTCCAAATATTTGGAGCTAAAAATCGTAATTCTCCCAAAGCAGTATTTATCTATCAAATTCGGCTTGCTTTGAACTTATTAGGTCAAGAATGTAGTGCCAACTGGGTAGCGTTGATAAAAATCCCCTACTTCAATGATGCGATAAATTAGCCGAAAAAAGAAAAATCAAAGTCGATCATTAAAGCTTTGCACGAGATCAACCCATCAAATTTTGCTTTGTGCTGGTGCAGGGTTAGAGATTTGGATTGGATAAAAATCATAAAATAAAGACGGCACAACAACTTTGATCCATCGCCAGGCTGGAAGATGGGTGGACATTTAGGACCGGAATGCTGGGCTGAAACTGTGACGTATGGGGAAAGGGCAGAAAAAAAAAAAGGAAAAAGATGATAATATAAGCCGGTAACTGGTGGCGGCCCGTCCTCTCGGTCCGATGTGACCTTGAAACGCGTGGGTCCCCTATCTTTTTAAAAATCATAGATAGGGTGGGGGAAAGCAATGAGTTGGTTCCCCAGCCGCCCACGCCGGCCTCCACCTTAAATAAATGCCCTCAATTTCCAATTCTTCCACCGTCCATTTCATGAAAGTCCTTTTCAATCGTCCCAAAGACCCAATATAATTATGGGCCGATTAAGTATGGGCCTCTTGGGGCCGGTGGTATAACAAGTCAAAAGGCTCAAGAGGCCCGAACTGCACTGCGTTCCCTAACAGAACAGGCTTTTTTCCCAAACAACGAACCCAGCTTGCTGCATCCCCAACTCTAAGCGGAGTCGGAAAATGATGGCGTCAGGTTTCTCAATAGCACTTGCCAGTTTTTTTTTTTGCATTATCACATCATGATCGTTATCAAATTGGAGATATGGCAGTACGGGAAATCTGGATGATCACTCATTTCTTTTTGTTTTTGTTTCAGGGTTAAATGTGGGGGTGCAGCTGCATCCCATAGTCCTGAGCATGCACAAATGGGGAGGTAATTGAAGTGACAGTACTCTTCTATGACATCATTCTCCTTCCACCCCACCCCCTCCTCTTTTTTTTTTCAAAAAAAAAAAAAATCATCGAGCTTCTTCGAATTTGAGTTGGAACAATTGGGCAAAACAGTCTGCTTTTCCCAGAATTACCTTTTTTCCTTGCGACTTGAATTTTTGTATGATGGTTGTACTTATATTTTAAATTATGAGAAAAAAGAAGTGGAAAAGAGAAGCATAATTGCGATAAGAAGGAATGTTGGTGGCATATATGATCTTTAGCTTCAAGGATTGTTTCGATTGTTAAAGTGAAAGATCAGTACCTAGGCCTAAAGGTTGTTCGCGTATAGTTATAAACCACTTTAATGTCCACGCACCCACCTGTTTGAATTCAATGCTCAATTAAAGTATGTGACTCTCGTGTTCTACTTCGGGAGGGCGGTGTAGTGTTGGACCTAAAGACAATGTAGGGCTGTTGAACAACTTGAATCATGGTGCATTGTATTCTTCTTGGGTCAGGATGGACAGGCAAAAAGAACAATTTCAATCATCATGACAGTGATCGTTTTTTTGGGGGCGGTGAGGGTATCATCGTTTTCCTTTTTTCATTTTACACCTAGCTGTTCCTTAATCCTGGAGGGAGTGTTGCATGAATTGAGTTTGTCGTAATTCTATCAAACCAATTGGTCTGTAACTGTACATCTTGTTTTCAGGTCTACAAGGGAGACGAATGCATTCGTCAGGCATCACAAGTTGTCTGAGTAATAGGATAGCATGCCTACTTAATCAGCCATCCATTCTGACTCCTGACATTGACCGAAAAGAAAGTAGGCCTTTGGTTAAAATGTGTGGAGTTACATCAGCTAGAGATGCTGCTCTGGCATCAGAAGCTGGTGCTGATTTTGTTGGAATGATTCTCTGGCCTAACTCGAAACGTTCTATTTCACTTCCTGTTGCCAAGGAAATATCAAAGTTGCACGGGAGAATGGAAGCAGAGCCTGTTGGAGTATTTGTCGATGATAATGCGGACACTATATTAAGAGTTTCTGAAGCCACAGACCTTGAATTTGTGCAGGTATCTCACTGCCTAGTATTTGTTAAATCTGGAAGTTTCTAACCCTTTTCTTTAGCTTGTAATTTTTCAAAAGTAATGCAGCTGCATGGGAATGGTTCCCCGTACTGCTTTTCCAGTTGTCGTGAGAGAGAACCGGGTGATTTTTGTCCTTCAAGCTAATGAAGATGGAAGCCTATTGAAATCCATTTCTGATGAAGAATGTTCTCTGGTTGACTTGATTCTTGTTGATAGTGCTAAAGGCGGAAGGTAGATGTTTCCAACTACAAATTGTCATATGCTAACTCCGTAACTATTGGCCCAGTATTTGCTTTTCAGTTTAACACTGGTTGGAAGCACATCTGATTCATAAAAGCAGGTGATCCGTTTCCTTTTGTCAGACTAATGACCTTCCTGAAAGTACCTCCCTTTTGTACCATTGTACTTATAAATGCAGCCTCCTCTTCCGAAACAAAAGTTTCCAGTGAAGACAACCTTAAATTATTTATATTCTGAAATCTTAAGGCTCAAGCATGTGGAATTGTCTAAATAGAATTTACTTTCAAACCAATTAAGTTAAAAAACCAACACTTCAGTACTGCTACAGTGTAAAGGAAGGAAAAGTCTAGACAGTCAAACTACCAAAAGAAGAAGGTAAGATGCTATGTTAACTTCTTGTTTCTTAAAATATCTGAATATGCGGTCATCTGTGTGGTACAACTAATGTCCTTTCTGGATCTTGATTATGTATTTTTTAACTTTAAACGACTGTGCATAAGTTCCACCAGCATTGTAGGTTTGAATCTAAAAATAGGAATATCATCTTAATATTTGTTTATTGCATAAATTCTGGAAAATGGTTGCACACTATTTGTTTGGTCCATTAAATGATTCCTGACTCCAATCTTTTAAAGCAATCGTTTAAAAGCTTCTGCATATGCTTTACAGTTTTCATAGCCTGTGTAAGCCTGGTCTTGACTTGTCTTGGAACTCCTCTGAAATGCTATCTTCTGCATCTGAGTATTTGCTTTCTTCTGGACGAGCATTCCTTGTGCAGTTGTTACAACACCACCTGATATTCTTTTGCAGCGGCAAGGGATTTGATTGGTCCAAGTTTGAACTGCCACCGATTAGAAGCAAATATGGGTGGCTCCTAGCTGGGGGAATTAATCCCGAGAACGTGTCTGAGGCTCTTTCTGCCCTAAGACCTCATGGAGTTGATGTTAGTAGTGGTATTTGTGGTCCTGATGGTATTCAGAAGGACGAGTCACTGATATTGTCCTTTATGATGCAGTCCGTTCTGCAAATGTTTTAATGGAGGAGTAAACTGTATTGATTTCGAGTTTGTTGAATTTTCTTTTGTAATTAAACCATCGCTTTGGAGTCCAATCATTTTGATGAGATGTTTATCACAAGTTTGGTGTACATATTGCCCGTTGTACAAAGATCGAAATACTGTGTCTCTGTTATTAATTTCCTAGGGCTGTGTACGAGTGGGACACTTTCGTTCAGGCTTATGAAAAACGACTGGCGAACAACCGGAATGGGCCATATGCGCGTAAATGTTAATGATGCGGTCAAAAAACTTGTGTGGACTTGATTTGTCGGCCCATTTGTAGAGAGCGCAGCATTAAGATTGAGAAATCCAATTTCTTTCTTTTTTTTTGTTTGTTTTTGTTTTTTGCTTATTTTTAACTATGCCAAGGTCCTTAAGCAATTTAACCTTTACAGAATATTTCTATCCTGAATATGAGGAGCAAACCCTCTGGTTTTGTCGATTAGTTTTTTTAAGAGACTGGAATTAAAGAAGGAAAAAAAGACTTGGACAGGATATTGTGGGAGCAAGAAGAGGGAACGAAAACAAATTATTGTAGTACTTTTTGTAATGTGATGTATGTGAGATAAAAAGATAATTAGAATATAAAAAGATGAATTGGAAAATGTATTTATGATACATGCAAAATATTATGTGAAATAATTCAGCAATCCAAACACACTTCCATCCGATTTCTTCTTGTAGGATTTTGATAGAAGGGGGTGCTAAGTTTACAAATTGAAAAGGAAGGGAATGGTAATGATTGGCGATGGGGGAAAGGGGGTTGGCGTTGGTGGTGGCGGCACTGATCGGGGTGGGAAGGCGGAGGTATTCAGGCTATGGAGCTCATCAAGTGTTGACGGAGAAGAGAAGTGAAAAGGTACGTCAGATTTTGAGGCTTTGCGATTAGGAAGCTGAGGCCTGTGCGAGCATTTGGGAGTACAAGAATTCAACATGGCGATGTGGCAACTTGTGCACTACCCACTCAAAAGTTTTAGCCCTCTGCCAAAGATGCCTTTGTCCCTCTCCAAATAGCCTGTTTTCGCACATAACGTGAATGACTAGTCCAATGTTGAAAATGACGCGACTTTTGCGCCATCCATGAAAACAATGTGCAGTTGGACACTATTTCACAAAAAGTTAGTGAACCCGACGTCCATATGTTTTCAGTGAATCTGCCATGGTTACCACTTTTTAATATTTTCTCTCTCTTTTTTTTTAAAGAAAAAAAAAAACATTAATGGGCACATCATTTTGGTGTTTGGGACTTGGATTTGATAGGGCACCTCCAGCATTTCCCTTTTACTACTTCAGAATCAAGAAATCTCGAACGGGACAAAACCCTCAAACCACTCTGTGCTAACGAATAGATAGTAGTAGTACATTTTACGGCATCAAATATCATCCTTTCTAACACTGACCACTCTGCTGGGGTTACATCATGATTTACTTTATGCTGGGCGAAAAATTGCAATGCCCTCCTCAATAGCCTATATGCCATCCCTAATTACTGGATGGAAAGAATGATTTAATACGGTAGAGTTGGTTGCCCTTGATTCTGGTCTTTGCAAGCTGCAGAATCTTTTAACAGCTTCGAGATACAAGTCAGTCGAAAAGAATTGAGTCTTTTAGCAGGCCGGCTTGATACAACAGACTAGGTTATAATATATATATATCTTCTTCAGTGCCTCAGTTCACTTTCGAGAACCAGAAAGCTGAGGGTCACTCTGATAATAGACAACCTCCCAGTATCACTCACATAGTGATCCTTCTCATGCTTCTCACCAGGACTCCCAGTAGATGAAATGGAAGAGGCCTTGATTTCTTTGGTTCCCTGTAATACTTCCCTAGCACTGGCGTAGCAGCTTCTGTCTGTAATCACCCAAAGCCATCAAGGTTCGGACACAAAAGAACACGCTTAATTATTTCATCAAATTTTGCATCAAAATTTTTACGTCAACTTACTGCTTCAATTAGATGATAGTGGAGGATTGTGGGAAGAGATGATGAATCACATGGGTCCCAAATGTCATGGTGGACGTTATTAATCCATCCATAATCACGATCAATCGTAGTAGACCTCCCTCTCATATAATTCCACTCCTGTTCGAGTTTAAAAGGAAAACCGAATAATTTTAAGTTACTAAAACAAGAATAACTTGGTAACAAATCATATTTAGTTGACAATTTTTTATATTCCCCTCTTATTTACTAGTTAACAAATGTAAAGATACACTGCAGTTGGAATTTTTCTAAGAACATCAGCTTTGACTATAAGGTCTAAGAATGACAAAGGCCCCCAGTTTGCATACCTTTCCCCGATACCAAGGCAGTTTCTCTTCATGACCGTGGTGATGCAAGTAGGTAACCAAGTCTAGCCACATGACAAAAATCTGCAAATTCCACGTAGAAATCTTCAAACACATAAACTCAAGAAATGTAACCTTACAATAAAAATGCAAAGGCAAGAAAGTTGTAAGGGGCCTTGACTAACCCAATAGGGAACGCCATAGAGTTTGAGCAATTGAACAGGACCCATAACAAAGGATAAACCCACAAGCAATGCAGCCATAGCCGCCCAACAAACTGTTGAAGTAATCACATCATTCTCCTCACTAGGGACAAACAAATCACTACTTGGATGAAAATGAGAGCCAGTCTTCCCGGGGCTCCTACCGCACTGTGATGAAATCCAGAAGAAACATATTCAACGACTTTGAAAATCCAAATCTGGTTGTGACAATTGGTCACGTTATTCAAATCATAGACGAACAAATCTTTTAGCTTACCAGATATATTGGGTACGCTAGCAAGGGGGAATGGCAAAGTGAACCTCAATTTTTTGGTGGCACTATCCAAACTCTTATAAGTTTTTTCAGATAACTGGGAAAAAAAAAAAAAATTCAACCTTGGGTGTTAATTGAGAAGGATTTTATGTATCAGAGCGTACCACCAAATTGACAACAATGACTTACAGGGTGCCAGGATTCATCGTTTTCAACATGGCCATGGTTCTGATGGTGAGTCCGATGGCTAATTCTCCTGCAAAATTCAAGATTTTAGAAGTTAAAGATAATCCATATCCCAATTCAAGATTTTTGATAAACAAGCAATAAAATGGGCATTAAAGATGAAGAAATGTTGAGAACAAACCATCCATGATAAGGGACGAGAATTGAAGAATGAAGAATATGTCCAACGACACTATTCAGCCTGGGATTATTGGAAAAGCTTCCATGCCCACTGCAGAAATTATTCCACGAAACAATAGTTATTACCACCAGCATATCATCTCCCAGTCCCAGATACCAAAGTGGAAATAAAGCACCAATATTTTCAGACAAGGAGATTAGAAGAAATAGGAAAAATGCAATCTTTATCCAAAGACGTGGAAACGCGAGATTACCAATCATGGCCAAGAACAAACAGTGCCCAGAACATAGTCCCTTGGGCAAAACCAGTAGAGAGGCCAAACAAGCCAATTATTGAAATAAGCTGCAACAGCTGCCAATCCGAAAACCGCAACAACATCCCTCACCACATAGCTCATGGACCTCCATGGATCCTTGACCCAGCAATGCTAGGAATAGCTGCTCTAATATCGGCCATTTGAATGGTGGCGGCGCACCTGGGTCAAATTCACCGTCATCTTCCCCAATTCCTCCATTAATCCTCCCCCTTGCCTTGTATTCTTCTTCTCCAATTCCTTGTACTCTAGCTGGGGCACTAACATTCAATGCCCAATTTCTGTCCTTTACCCCACTTGAAAAAGAAAAAAGAAGAAACTACCCAGATCTAGTTTTGGTAGTCTCAGTTTGGCATTGAAATTATTCAGGCCAGTTTTTGGTTTTGGGTAGATTCTGGGGAGTGGTCTTATACCACATTCTGATAATACCCAACTGGCCATTGGGGAAGACTAAGGAGAAAGTCAGGTGCTTGGTCCTTCTTTAGAGGTCTCTCCCTAGATTCTGATAGTCCTCCAGGGAGAGAGATAAAAAAGTAGATGCAAAGAATTTTTTATATACTTCTGACAACTGGAAAAAAGAAATTTTATGTAGCTGAAAATTGGAAGTTACGGTTGGATTGGGCGGATGAGTAGATAACAAAAGAGATCTTCTCCTCCAATATCAGGCTGCAAAGACAGAACCCTAAACTAGCGTTTCTTGTTGCTTGTCTTCTTGCTAGCTCTATTAGGGTTAAATGCTCTCACTCCAACCTCTCATTCCCTTCCCATTTATGGAGCTCTCAACATCTAAATGTTTTTTTTTTTTTTTTGGTCAAAAGCTCTCAACATCTAAATGGGATTAGCAAAATCCCCCAATTTCTTCTCTCTTTCCTCCGCCAGGTCCCTTCTGTTTTCACGCGAGATAAATAATCAATCGAATAAAACGTGATATTTATGCTTCACAGCGACATTAGAGTCCTCTTTCATCGCTCCTCATCAAGTCATCGCGCAATATAGTTGTACTGGTCCATTGCTTATTTTACGGGCTTTGATTCTCTTTTGTTTATTCTTGAGAGCTGATGTGAGGTGTGAACCTTTGCTTATCATCACCACTTGCTATTGTTTGGCTGCTATTGTTTTTTCTACTTGTATTAGTATAATATTTTCGCTAGTTGGTCATGTTAGTTAATGCACACTTTGAAGCTTGATTGTTGAAAGCCCAGGAATTGTCGTATGCTTAACTGATATTTTGAACTTTTTTTTAAAACTCTTGATGCTAAAAAATCATTAATCTTTTTTAGCAGAGAACAAGTGGGATTGAAGAAGTGAAAAGAAAGAAGAAGGATTTGAATTTAGAACTTATAACTTTTAGAATTTCAATCATAGTCACTACACCAAAATGTTCTCTGTCTGAAGCTAAAA
The DNA here is from genome assembly GCA_023065735.1 of Coffea humblotiana. NCBI lineage: Eukaryota > Viridiplantae > Streptophyta > Magnoliopsida > Gentianales > Rubiaceae > Coffea > Coffea humblotiana. Next base: position 4,729,511 of record CM041209.1, on the reverse strand, counting down.
AATAAAAATTAGTCACTCTGTCCCATTGAAAATGTCATACTTTTTATTTTAAAATGTTTCAAAATATTTGTCATGTTGAAAAAATTAAAACACCTTTTAATTTTTCTTTCCAATATATCTTTATTTCTAATCATATGTATGTTACCATTCAAATTTAAATTTTGAATTTGTGGAGATAAAATTAAAAAAAAAGCACAAATATAACAATCAAATTACTATTATTAAAAAGTTAGATTTCTCAAATATGACTAAATGATTGAGATGGAGGTAGTACAAAATACTTCGAAAAAAATGCCCTTACTCGAGCTTGCAGTTGAACTCACACTTAGGGGAGGGCATGACTTTAACCTCCAAATCGGACAAAAAAAAAAATTTCAACTCTCGAGTTTTATTATGCTTAGCTTATTTTGTGAACATGCTTTTAGCTTTTGATTCTAAATTTTTTTAATTTAATGTTCTTAATTGCTTTTCTTTTTTGGAAGTTGACTTTTCCAAAAGCTATTAAATGAAAATGATAGAAGTTGCAAAATACACTTTTTTCTCTCCTTGGTTTCTTGATTTTAACTTTAAAAAAAAATAAAAACTGTCACAAAAAAAAAAAAGCGTGCCCTTCAAATTGGATTGGTAAAATGGGGATGGGGTGCGCCTAACTTTCTTTTTGTTAGGATTATTACCAATTTGAAACAATTCATGTTTTGGATTCAGAGAGAGTTTGCCGAAAAACGTGTGGAAGACAAGACTACGTGGTCAGACCTGGCTCGCACCCCATATTCCATACCAGTACAGTACTAACTACTAACAACAGGCCTTCCAGAAAGAAAGAAAGAAAGGTATTAGCAGCACAAAACCGCCATTAGACTAGTAGTAGCAGCATTGGTCATTGTCCTTCTCCAGTTCTCCTCCCCCACTCTCTCTCTCTCTCTCTCTCTCTGCTTTCACATTCTCAATCAAACTTTGAAAACGAACCACCAAACAAAAGTCGCGAGTCCTCCGTTGAAGAATCGGTCGGTGTCAAAATTTTCTCGTACTTGGGTCTAATCCAGACCGTGTCCTAACGCGCTCTCTTTACTTGCAGTCATTTTTGCCTGCCGACCACATTTAAATGATTTGTTAACTTGTTTTCTTCCATCGGTTAAAAACTCCTCTTCTTTTTTGTTTTTTCGCGCATGTATGTATCATGGTCGGAGACTCTGACATCATCCAACCTTCCGAAAGTGAAAAAAAAAAAAAAAGGTTCCCAAATTCTAAAACCCCTTTGCCAAACTGGGGCATAAATCTGACTAAACTGGATTCCCGAGTCATTGGCTGCAAAATTCCAGCCATTTGCCCCAAAAAAAAAGTCTGTTATTACATTATAAATATATATTTTCAATCACCTTATTTTTATTTAACATATATCATATAATTATTTTTTTATTTCACATGCATCACATCACAGAAAATATTTTTCAAATAATCTTTTATCCAAACATACTTTGTTAAGCTCCACTGTTCGAATACTTGCTTGAAATTGTGAATGTTAACGTGCATTGCAAATATTTGACGTCGTCATAATAACTTTAGAACCTACACGCATTTCTTGGTTCTTACTTTCCTTGCCCTTTTTCTTTTGTTTATTAAGTCGAGAAATGGTTGCGTGCTTTTGAGCATCCTCCTCCTCATACTTTTCCTCTTCATATTCAAGCGAAAGAAAAGAATATGCACTCTGGTCAAGTCCTCGATGAGCAGCAAACTGGAAAATGGTACCAATTATTCGTCAGACTTTATAACATACTTCGCCCAAAACACGAAGTTAGTATAAAATGCCATAACATATATTTATATGCTCTGGTTGTCAACGATGCTCTGGTTGCATTTGCAATAGGAAATGAATAATCATCCTTATCACTCATTAGAATATAAGCAAAAAGTCTTCCAATTAATGTAAAGCTGGACTAATACAGCATCGGATTGAAGGGATTTGATCCAAAAGTAGCCACAAAAGTTTCCAACGATATCCGGATAACAACAAGGAATCAACTCACACCAGTTGCTTGCCGTGTGGTAAAGTGCAAAGTTGAAAATGATAAACAGGTGGTATATATTCGAGTAGGAGTAAAAACATGCTATCTGTACAAAATTTGAAGCTCAAAATAAAAACATGCTATCTGTACAAAATTTGAAGCTCAAAATAAAACATGCTATATAGATTCATGTATCCAGATCTCTGCTAGAATACTAAAAACTTTCAGTTTCAGGAGGAAAATAGTCAACCTAGTAAAGCTGCACATTCGCTCAAGAACACGAGGAAAAACATTCGGTGTTGGTCGGAAAGCAATAACACCTTCGTATCTAAAACGAAATTTGGTCAATGATAAAAATACCTATGCTTTCTGTACAAGTTTTTTGTCAGAGTCAATCTTCTCACTAAAAAATGAATTTCAACCATAGAACACTGGAAAATAGAATAATATTCAAAGTTTACCAACAACCCACCCACCCAACCCGAGGAAACCGATACACATAATAGTTTGTATGCCCGGCAGGTTAATGGTTTTCAAGACGGGGATGCTCTTGCAAGTGTTCACTCTGGTCGCAATAGTTACATAAATGGTTGTGGAGTCCAAACATTGTCAAGCCATCTGGTTTAACAAATTCAATCATCTTAACAAGTCAAAAGTTCCACCATTTCCGCTTTTCCATGTTCCTAGCCAGCTCATTTGCCAAATCTGCAAAGCTCTCAGCCCCGCTTTGAAGTTCTGCAGTGCGTTCACTAAGTTTCTGGTAGCAGCAGCAAGAGAGCACGTAAATAACCAAAATTTTCAAATGAAGTACAGCACTAGATAATACGTTGTTCATTAGGCAAAAAACAGAGTTCCTTAGAGATCTTGTTTATATTCCCAAATATCTACTTCAAGATAGACAACTACTTAAAGCTAGAAGATGGACAGACAAGATTATTTCACAAGTCCCTGACATTCAAGAGTAAAATGACCAATTCTATTGAAGCTACATTTTTAGCCATGACCATACCTCAAGTTTCTGCTGCCGTTCTACAAGTTTGTCTCTTGCTTGTGCAGCTGCAGAGGTGGCATCCTAGGAGTAGCACACAAGTCAGACATGCAATTCCTAAAACTAAGTGTCCAGCTATTTATTATTCATTTTTGGATGAAATTACCCCAGCTTTTCGATATTTTGCAATGATTTCCTCTCTTGTTCTCATTCTGGGTTTTGTATCAGTAGAACTGCCTTCAAACAACCTTTGCCTCTCTGTTTCCTTGTCTGATAAAGTAGCAGAAGATGTTAGTCCAGTGAAAAGTGATGATAATTGGACAATACCACTAAATTTCTTTATACCTTTTCTTTCATTGTCACTCTTAGAAGATGATGATACAACTGACAAAGGCTCATCAATTTCAATGTCATCTGTTATGCAACAGACATTAGCAAACAAGGAAAAATAGAGTTCTATAGATCTGGCAGATAATGTTGGGGATTAGGTCTGTCCAAGTTACCAATGTTAAGCTCAACATGAGGTTGATCATCAGCAAGACTTTTTACAGGTTCTGAAAAAGGAAACCTAGAAAATATTATGTCCATATGCGCAAGAATGCTTTCCCGAGCTTCGGAGTTATTCATCTCCAACTTAGCCCCTTTAAACCCCTTCATGAATCCACCAAAAACACCAGGGACAGTACTCTGGCATCAGAAAACACAAATTTCTCAACTGACCACTAAGGGGATATGATAGATTCTGATATAAAAAAAATATTATATGACCTGCTTGTTCTTCTGATCGAGGGCAATACTGATGGTGGCATCTGCAGCAGCGGCAAGGACTTTATCATGAAGACAAGGTAAAGCCTCCGGAATCCTAGTATAAAGCATTAGTCGGGAGAGAGAGAGAGAGAGAGAGAAGAAGAAAAAGAACAAGAAGAACAAGAAACAAACCTGAAGTTGTTTTCAGAGGCTAGTAGAGATACAATAGCAAATTCACTCCCACAGGCCTGATGGAATTGAAACAGAAAATGCTCCAAGTCATATAATGCCAATAAAAACATAACCCTGGTACAGTTGTAGTGATGATGGAGATTCTAACATTTACGCACTCACAAGATTTTGCAAACAGTCAATTTTGGAAACAAACCTTCAAAATAAAGTTAGATAATATAGTATAGAACAAACACTCAAATTATCAACTTCATCAGTAAAATGCGATCATTTTGATACTCAGGCTAGTGAGCCGTTATACAAAAATTGATCTAAAACATAAACCTCTCAAACTAATTCCTCCATCATTAATCTTCCAGGAGTGAAAATCCATCAACTCAGCTAATGAATTGTAACACGAATTAAGAATACAATTTGCTATAGGATGTGTAATCCAGGTTCTTCCATATCCTCCGTAGCTTCAGATATCAAGCAGCCCAAGCTAAAACCAGATAAGCAGTACCATGTTCCATATTCTACCAAAACAAATATGAGAAATCATCCCTGCTTTAGCATCTTCTTTCACTTTCTTAACTTCCTTCTGATCATTCTTGTGTGCCTTCATAGATGCCATCACTCTCGGAAGTAAACAGATTATTTGACTGTTCAGAGATACTTGTGACAGAAAGTGGAACTCAAGGCAAACCTGATTTAGAAACCAGAATATTCTTCCCAGTTTGTATACCATACCTATCAAAGTTCTAACTACACTTCATAAACTTCAGAAGTATACGTAATTTTATTACCTCCTAGCTTTAACTGCTAATTCTATTCTCACCAACATCCATGATACCCCAAATACTCTCTTAACTTTTCCAAGGATTCTGAATCAGAAGGCTGATGTTTCTTGAACTTTACCATGCTTCAATTTATGGAAGTCAATTACAAGTAGGTGATGAACTGAAGCCAAAGACACAAAGCAATTAGCAGCATTCTGATTCTGTAATACTTTTTTTGACAAAGTGGTGCACGGCTAATTATAAGAAGAATAGCCATTTCTGAAAATTCTATGTAAGGAATAATGGCTATTATCTGTAAAGAGATATCTAGTTTCATATCCTTAACACGAGAGCAAAAAATGAGTTTAATTTTGATTCATTTTTTCTTTGATAAGGTAGAAAATTTGACAGAATTGCACATCTTTTGAGAGAGCTAAACTAGATCAAGCAGTCATTGCATTGTCCGCGACTTTCGCATGTATAAGAAGGGAGAAAATTCCAGATATAGAGGAAAACAAAAGAAAACAAAAAGGTGAAAAGACTTACCAAAGTAATCTGCCCTTTATCTGAAGAACTCATCAAATTGTTCATATTAGTCTTGAAATTCCACCTAAGAATTGATGTTAATGATGTGCTTCCCAACACACTGAAAGCTGGCAAAGACCTTTAAAACAGAAGATATCAAATGTCATCCATCTGGTGTTACAGTAACACAGAAAGTATTTTCTTGCATCTTTCAAGTGATTCAGTAAAAGGATACTTCAATCAAACAGTTTATTTGAAGAACAAAATTAAACCCTAATTAATTTCAAAAGCATTTCAACTATACCACGTAACTTAGTTCATAATATCATACATCTCCTGATCAAGCACGCCACATTAATAAAAACAGTATATTATCATGTCTGAGCTATGTACTTACCTGACTTCAATATCTCCAGTTTGATAGACTATGATAAGCCCATATTCTGTTGCCTCTTTTGTGAATATTGCCGTCCAGGAACATGGTTTGACAAGATCAAGTTTATAGATTGACTTATTCTCACCCTGAGATTAGCAATATTAGAAGCTGCACAAAGGTATAACAAGAATCTTTAAAATGAAAATCAGTAAACAAGAAGGCACCTGAATCACGGAGTTCAAAAAGTACAGATGCAATGCATTCTCACAACAAAATAAAATTATTGAGTCCTTCAAATTATGCACTATATCTGGCTCTGAATTTTCAGCTTCCATTGGATCACTTTGACGTTCATAACTCTTGTGTCCAGGTTGACCTTTGGCTTCAAAATCCTCAGAAGACTTTGAAATATCATCTTCAGACCCTTCAGCTACAGATACATCACCCGCTGATAACAAAGATGTCTAATTAAGGAGCAAGCACATGGATGTAACAAAAGAACGTATGTACTCAAGGAGTTATGCTTGCCTATAATATACAAGGAAACTGCAGTTGACTCTTCCATTGGATGAATTGGCTGAGATATCACATTGCCAGTGCTACTATCCACCAATACAACATGTGAATCTCTAGTTAAAATAAAAGCTACCTCCTTAGCAGATTCATTTGATGTCCCAATTTCCGACTGCTTCAGACTCTCAGTATCTGGAAGTGTTTTCACAGCCAGAGAGATGATTGGGCTTGAGCTGCATAGAGCGTCAGTAAGAAACAATACTGACAGCGCACTGGTTTCAACCATAGCAACCTGTCATGGTGCAATTAGAGCTGAATCTCTGAAAAGCTTTTAGTCATTCCTTATTCGTAGTACAACCAAATAGAGAGGAAGGGTAACCATATAATAGCCTCCAATTAACTACCATCAAGTTATAACTTACCTGACCACATTCAAACCCAACTGCAAGTCTATCTCCAGAATTTACCCACTTTAAGGTACGAACAGGAGAATTCAGGAGGGAGAAAATAGCTTTGCACAGGGATCCACCGTCATGAGGCAAATTAAGAACTGCAAAGCAGCTACAAAGGTCACATATTCACAAAAAGAACCTAAGAATATAAAAAGAAGATGGGCAATCCACAAAAAGGCATACCACAGATATGTTCCAAGATATGCGAATGGAGATGTGCTAGTACACATATACCTACACTGGACAACCAGTTATGTGTACTATTTGTTTCTATGCTAATTCCCATTAAAATTTTTATTCATAAAAATTAATCAATCATTAGATTTTTGTCAGCAACCATCTAAAAGGAAAACCATAAACTGGGAAATTAAGGAAGTTGGCATTCCCTGCCATCCCATAAAAGGCTCTTTCGAATATGTTCAACAGAAATGATCAACCTACAGTGCCTCATAGGAATATACTGAAGTTGTTCTCAACCAGGTTGCTTCGTTTTAAGAAAATACTTTTGTCATAATTTCCCCATAGGAAGGGAAAGCCTGCATTGGTAGAAAATCCCACCACCTCTTTGGGGTTTTCATTTGATAAAGTACTTTATGTATGCCCGGATTGGCGACTTACTGATTCCATGAGTTTGGCAAGCAATGTTCCCAAAAGGGTCCTAAAGGTGAACACTGCTTTCAGAGTGACTTTACCACTCCTTGCTCTTAGCTCAACAGGTTGTCCAGCAAATTATTCATTCACTCTTGTACATTTCATGATGTTTTATTTCTATATTGTCATAAGCTCACCATACGATGCTCTCACAATGTAGAAACCTAAATCCTTTTCACTTAGTTTACGTGCTAAGTTTCAACAATCAAAATTGTTCAACCTTTTTTCCCTGATCTTTCTTTTTTTCTTTTTTAATTCAGGAGATATGGTCAAAGCATGCCCGCCCAGAAAAACATAATTTGGATCACTGATCAAGGGATCACTCAATTTTTTAATGCTAGGAGATGGGTTCTTAGCTACACAATAGTTCTGTTTGCTTTATCCTGGCAGCAATACTCTTCAAGTAAGACTTTTTCTGGGAGATATATAATTCATTATATTATCTTTGAAAATTAAAGTCAAAATTCATCATTAGAACTGCTTTAAGTATTTCCATCACCATCTTTATCATTTTTCATAGAGTATTTAATCCAAACAATATAACAAATTCTTGGATTACAAATTTTAGCAATCTAGGATGCTAATATATGTGGATTATAATATCAACTTGCAATTCATTCGGCTGTTAGCAGGCCCTGGTAACTTAATTTCAAATTACTGCACACAAAAGACATTCCACAGCATATCCTGCCTATAGCTTTATAAAACGAATCCACACCTTCACAAAAGGCGAACTATACATATTGATGATGGGGAAACATAACAACTTTATTCTTTATTAGCACGAAAGAGTACAGGAAAAGAAAACTAATGCAATTAAAAAAATTCCATTCAATTCAACTGACAAGTGGATAAGGTTAAGGCTTGGCAATGTTAAGTTCCTCAATCAGGTAGCATGGTACCACTTACATACAAATGAGTGGCACCCTTTCCAGTTCAAAAAGAGCTCAATTGATCAAAAGTACACACTCCCTTTTGCTCCTTTAACACCCTCACAACTTCTATTTCTGTCCCTAAAAAGGCAAGCTCACTGGAAAAGGCTCCATCCAGAGCAGGGTTTGAGACTAGGTGATCCTATTATTTTCAGGTAACTAACAGTAAACTCCTTCAAAAGAGTATATACGTTGACTCCCAACCAAAAAAGAATACTGGTGTAGCATGGAACTCTGTTAAGTCGTTCACTTAAGGCAACCAAGTTGCTAGGAACTATATACCTGAAAATTATGTTGTATGACAGGAGAAAAGCACAGCGTAAAAGCAATTATAGTTGATAAAAGGACGTTACCTTGCTGTTCTGTCTGTGTAACCAAGTGAATTCCAGATTTATCTTTAGTTCCATCTAGACCATACAACCAAACCTACATCATCCCAAGATAGGATCAGAAATTGCTCAGCCGAATAATAATATTCATGGAGTAGAGAGGAACTTTATATTCTGGAAATGGTATCAGATCTTACGAGACCATATTCATTGCCAATAGCCAAAGACAAAGAAGTGGGAGAAAAATCTAAAGTAGAGATTGATGCACTTGCACCAGCAACATCAATACCCTCCACCTGTGCATCACATGGTTTTTTATTAGTTTTCATTTGTTCAGCTAAGCAACATTTACCATTTTTTCATAGAAAGAATCACAAGCCTCTCATATTCCACAAACCTGGAGTAGAAAAACAAGCCTGAGTGATAGAACAGGAAATGTCAAATCCCATACTCGAACACTTCCGTCTTGATAGCCTGCTACATATATTCTTTCCATTCCACCATCTTCAGCTATAGACAGTTCACCAGGAACACCACCAGTCAAAGGCCATCTGCTACTCCCTCTTGTCATAGTCTGCTCAACTTCAAGTTTTGCAGCTGAAACCGTCTAAGGAAACAATAAATGATTAAAGGAAGAATATTACATGAAAAGTGATTAGATGACAAAATTCTGCATGCTAGATGGTAAATTATACCTCTGCAAGAACCCTGGAAGAATTGGCCTTTGCAACCACTGAATATAGTTTTCCCACAGTCATTATTGGTTCAATTGTAGGTATAGTTGCAGGATATTCTACAGCAAGTACTGAATGCTTCTTATCTGGCTCGAACCTCAGCGTGGACAAACAAGAGTTATCATAAAAATGGAGTTGACCTGGGTTGGTCAGAACCAGCAGTGAAGCACTGTCAGTTTTCTCCATTTCATGAGATCTTGCAATGACAATCATATCCGAGAAAGACCCATTAAGGGGAAGATCAACACGGTGGACGCATGTTAACTTTGCTATCCCAGATGACCAGTCAAGATCGAGAATCTGCCAAGGGAGAGAAATGTCAAAGCCCATGGGCGAATTAAATACACAAGCCATGGAGCAAAGAGCTCCACCACTTGCATCTTTATTTCCTTTTGCACTAACAATATGTTATAAAGATGGAAAAGTCGGCTTTACTGGTAACTAGAAAATTTTTAAAATCACAAAGATTGCATGCAATGTAGAAAAGTGCAGAAGCAGCAGCCTAGCATCAAATAATTATTTATGCCCTACGCTCCTCCTGAGCTTCAATAAATTTCTCTGAATCTACGAATCCAATTTCTTACCCATTTCATTAAAAACCATTTTCAGCATGCATGGAAGGGAGTCCACGTATGTGATTTCGGTTAGAAGGTGCAGAATTAGCTACAAATGAATACAGAGAGTAGGAAAATACAACTTGTAATGTACTTAACAAGGAGATTAATTCCGCTCTTAAACATCAATTATTTTAGTAATGATCCAGCAACTTTGGTATATATAAAGAAAGTAGGGTTAATCACATTGAATCCCCTTAAGGTATACCCCATTTCTCAGTTTACCCCCTAACCTTTAATTTTGCTCATTTAACCCCCTATAGGACAAAATTGCCCTTGCATTATTTTGACTTTTCATTTACTTTGTTTTCCTTTCTTTTTCTCTTTCTTCTATATTTAATTCTTCCTCTTTCCCACAAAAATCTTCACCTTAATGATTGAAATTAAAAAAGAGGAATTGCAGAGATCTATCTTATCCTTAAATGATTAAAAAAATATTCAAATCACATTCCTAAAATACAATTTTTTTAGCCTTTCAATTCTTTTAATTTTGGGTTTTCCTCTTTCCTTTCTAGTTTCTCATTTTATTCTCAAGAAAATATCATAAGATGAAATTGTTTTCCTTTCTTTTATTTCTTTTTCTCTTTCTTATCTCTTTCTTCCTTCCCAATAGAAAACTTCATTTCAACGAAAATTTTTGTTTTGAGTTTGTAATTTCATATTTCTGAGTGAAGGTTTTAAAGGCATCAAAAACCAATTTTGATTTTTTGTATGATGCCACATGTCACAAATTTCAATTGATGATTATTAATCAGATCACAATTTCATCTTATGATATTTTCTTGGGCATAAAATGAGAAACTAGAAAGGAAAGAGGAAAACCCAAAATTAAAAGAATTGAAAGGCTAAAAAAATTGTATTTTAGGAAAGTGATTTGAATATTTTTTTAATCATTTAAGGAGAAGATAGATCTCTGCAATTCCTCTTTTTTAATTTCAATCATTAAGGTGAAGATTTTTGTGGGAAAGAGGAAGAATTAAATAAAGAAGAAAGAGAAAAGAAATAAAAGAAAGGAAAACAAGGTAAATGAAAAGTCAAAATAATGCAAGGGCAATTTTGTCCTATAGGGGGTTAAGTGAGTAAAATTAAAGGTTAGGGGGTAAACTGAGAAATGGGGTATACCTTAAGGGGATTAAATGTGATTAACCCAAGAAAGTAAATGCAAATAAATGACTGATACTTTTTATTCACAGAAATGAATTCATGTAATAGAACTCTACTAGAATTGCTTTGAACAAAATTTTGGTCAAGGAAACCGAATCATGCATATAAGTCGTCCATAATGTTATATTATCTAGAGAACCTTATTAATCTTGAAAAGAAATATAATATAGTTTAGCAATCTGCAGTGATGTTCACATAGAGCATGTCTTAGTTGATATTATGAATAGCAAATTCATGATCCAAGACATTTCTCAGCTTTGATGGCTAGTACAATCTAAGTAGATTCATATTTCACCTCAGCTTGGAACCAAGACTTAATATAGAGATTAGCATCATTCCTATGATGCAGTCAAATTTTGAAATTCAGAGATTTGGTAATCATATACCTCAAACCAGTGGAAGAACTGAAGACTTCATTGTCTGAAATCACAAACAAGCCAATCCAGGAACTAGGATGGCACAAACTTATGATGTACTCGTTATGAAATCATTGAATAAGAAATCTCACTATCTTGTAAGTAGAATACAAGACTACCAAGCATTACTAACCAGGTGACAGAGTTGCATTGATTAGATAAAGAAAATAAACTATAGTCAAACAAAGAGACTTTGAGCCAGACTTCGGCTAACATTTTTAGACTTTAGTTTGCGAAAAAGAAACTCCAAGTATCCACAAATGAAATTTCCATTTCTAGGAAAAGGTTCTTTGCACCATATTTGTTATACAATTTAAAATATTTGAGACCACTAGGACGTAAAATAGACTCACAGCATACCGTCAAGACTTCTTCAGATCCAATTTCTTCACCGCCATAAACAAAAAGCTGACCTCCAAAACCATTTCGTTTCTTGTTAGCAGACCAGTGCAGAACAATGACAGGAAGCCTTCTTTCTGCAGATGACAATTGTATCTTAACCACTTTATCAGACGACTTTTGAGCTCCCTGACCTTTAATATGATCAGAAGCAGATAGATTCCACAGGAAAATGTCTCCATCCACATAGCCAACAGCTAGCAATGAACCATCAGCAGACACCCAACAAAGAGAGCTTATTTCCTTTTCATGGTCTAATAAATTATCCAAGGGCTCATGGCTCCCATCACTCGAAGATTCAGCCAGTATTTCATCCTTTAGTTGGAGATCCTTATTTCCTCTAACAAGAACAGCTCTATCTTCAGTAACATCCCAGAGAACTATCAACCCATCCTCATATGCAAGAAGAAGCCTGCAAATAGTTTCAATGATTGGAACAGAAACAGTAGAAAGATAATTTGACCACTAGTTAGTATTTTAAGAATAAGAAGCCAGAAAATTTCAGCTAAGAAAATAAAGTCGAGATATCTCATATCTTTCTAATCAACACATATGCTAGAGAACAAACAGGAAGAGATCGATGTATGGCCCTTCTGCAGATATGGGAAGCAATAGTAAAACCATCAAACTAATAAAAGTAGTAACAAAAATTACGTTAAGTTAAACATTCTCCATTTTAAGCCTCCAAAATACAGCTTAATAAACTTTGAATGGATCATAAATACTTGCAAGTTACAAAATAGGCTACAAAATTTGAATACTAAAAGAAACTATCAAGTACGAAGAAATGCAAGTAAATCTAAGTTTCTAAGATTAAGAAGCATAACTGCATGTTTAAAAATGTTTTCTCAGCTAATCATGACAACTACAATGCTGAAAAAGAGTCCATTCATGATAGAAGCTAAAATGCAATGGTGGGAAAAAACAAAAGTGTATGATGAAGGCTAGGGTAACATAAAAACAACTTGACATGTAAAAGAAACCCGTGTTCAGAAACTGTGGAACTGAATAGAGAAAATGAGATATTGTTTTCCTTACCTATTTCCAAATGATGAAGGCTGAGGTAGCACACCCACTATCGATTGGTTGAATGGCAAGGAAATCTCTGCTGCTTCTGCAAAGAAAACACGTCAAAAGCCATCATAAACAGACAATACAGAGTCATGAGGTCAATGTTAGCCTCTTTTCCTTCAAAAAAAATCATAAGTGGCTTTCTTTCATTATCCATTTAATTGTTGAACATTTCAGAGCTTTCTTATTATGTTTGCCTAAACACACAGGCCTGAAGAATTCAGAAGTTCCCAGCAAATGGTACACAACAGCAGCGGTTTTCTACACCCAGAAGAGCAGTTCCTCAAGCTTCCAAGTTAGTACACGAGAATGTGCTTTTGACATAGAGGAGCTTGAAGATGCATCAAAGAAATTTAAAAGAACAAAAGTATGGCTACGCTATTACAAAGTACTGTTGAACTTGAATAAGAGTTGGATCTGAAATATCCCTTTTGCTCTAGTTCCAAAGAGTTCTAGGCTACCCAGACTTTTTATATTTCCACTCAAAAACATTGGCACTGTCTCAAGATACATCAAGCTTACAGTATTATCATTTGTCCCTCAACTTTAGAACACAATTAACGTCTGACAATAACCATTACACAGTCCTTTCTCCTTAAAACAAACAATTCAAAACAAAAGGCAGGACATATATAAAAGGTGATAGTGGTGTACAGTATTCCACAATCAAGCTTCAAATCATTTTTCCTCATGCAGACTCTCATTCTGCATGCACAAGAATGTAGCTTTTGGTATTAAATATGCTGAACATCAATTCATTTTGACAAAGAAAAATGGGTTCAAATCAAGAATGATATTGCTATTGCTTGCCTATTTCTTTTGCCCAAAAACTCTTGCCTTATTATAGATGTAGACTGGTCTCATTACTCTCGTCACAACAATGGATGGGCTCCATCAACTATTGCAGTCAATTTATTAACACCAATAACATTGGACTAGTGACCCTTGGTGTAACTTTAAAAGGATGATCCAAAAGATTTTTGTTTAACGGGCTAGAAGATGGACTAGATCATGCACATCTCCAGTCAGTCACAGATTTTAAACCAGAAAGATAAACCAATAACAGCCTAAATATTCTGCAATCTAGAGACAGAGTATTCTCAAAGCACATAAAGTTAAGGTTCAAGCCAACAGACCCCATGGGTTGGTAGGGCTGGTATGCATTTTAGTCTTGCCAGTACAACCCATGAATCAAGTCAATAAATATGGGTTCTTATTTACCCATGTATCAGTTGCAAATTAGGGATAAAATATCCCATCAAGAGAGCTTTTGAAGCCCAGAGAAAAACATGGTTCAATGTGAAGTGGCTTTATTCAGTAAAAGAGTCATAATTCAATACAAGCAGCTGCTCCTATTCTAGGGAAACTACTGACTTCCCATGAATCCACAAGATGAACTTAACCAAAATTTGATATAATGATAAGTCAGCATCACAGGCGGGGAAAACGTTCGATGATTCAGTTATTCAGTGAACTTCCAAAAAACAAACAATGGAAAAGAGGCACAACATTCTAGTTCACAGATCAAACAAAATCAAAGGGCTACTTAGAAAATGTAAAGATAAAATAGAATACTTGAGGACATGATAAACAGTAATTTACCATCAATGAGCAATTACATTACCAGCTACAAGATTAGCAGGAATATGGTAGGGTAATTGAAGAATGGTTTGTTCCTCGGCATCATACTTCAGCACAGACAAAAATCCATATTCGTCCCTATATACCTGCACGTATGCATAGAGATAAAAGTCAGGCATATCTCAACTATGTTACTTTGATTCGGCCAATAAGTGTAAATTGAAGCCCAAAACATTACTCCTTTAGTTCTTTACATGAATTGAGTGCCATAAATAACAGAGAAGGCAGTTATATTGGATTCCCATTGTAAACTTGTAGAGATACTCCTGCTTTCTAGATCCCAAACCTGTAACAGTAAATTCCAACTAAGTTAATCAGAGGTACCGCCCCTGCATCCAGAACGTGGCAAAAAAGAGAAAATAGAGAAGATAGGAGGGAAGAAGGATAATGAAAAGATGCACTTGAGTATTTGTGGCTCATAAAAGCAATAAGTCCACAAGATGATATTGCATCAAGTATACCTGAATTTCATTTTCATTGGAGACACTCACAAGATAGCCTTGATTTTGAAGAAACTGAAAAGAGACAAAAAAGTTGGCAACATAAGCGTTAGTCTTGTCATATCCAAAAGGAAATTTCTGCTGATTTAAGCAAAAGAGGGCACATCAATTTGGAATTGATAAAAGATTTCCCTTCTCATTCTTTTAAAATGTTGAAGTTAACACCTGTTTTGGTGCTTTGACCATGTCTGAGGAACATGATTAAGAACAGGTAGTTTATATTTAATTTGCACAAGGAACATATAAACTCAAAGCAATTGAATTAAGAAATACAAACATTCTCATGTTCCTACTACACAAGACCTAAAGGAAACTTATTATATGAATAAATAAATTTTAGAAACTATCCAGACCCAATGACAGGAGGCCAAAGAAGGTGAAGACTAGAGAAGAAAGGTTTCCATCAAACATCTCAGTTCTTCATTTTCACAAGTAAAACATTCATCAAATGGTGCCATTCATCAAATGATGCCAAAAAGGGCATGCTGCATATGAAGGTTTTTAAACAAACCTCCAAGTTCTTAAAAGGTATCGGCTTAGGAGACATAAGAAGGCCTTCAATGCTGTCACCACCAACCACTTTAATCCTTCCATCCCCTGAGAGAAAACAGGAAATGTTTTCCAATATTAAGAGGATAATAAGGAATTCTACAATCATTTTTATCCACTCTGTTCTTAAATGCTAGGCCAACTACGAATTTCTTGTAAAGCACTTTTCCCCTGCAAACACCTATTAAACTGAAGAGTTGGAAATTTCAAATTTTAACAGAGATTAAACAGTCCACTATTTAAAATGGTTTCACATTTATTAGTAGCAGGGAGAAATATCTATGCTACAACCCTTAAAAGATTATAATATCTATTCAAAATGATGTTTGGATTAACAGAACATTGTTAGCAAGTTCACTTACGCATCTTTGACATAAAAGTGTTACACTTTGCTAGATGTCTCTTCATTGACAAACTATTGCCAGAAGTTAATGTCTCTTCATGTTTGATTAGGCAGATCCTTTCAAGAATGTAAATTAACAATCGAATCTCATGTTATCTCAGAGACAATTGCTAAAGGGTAAAAGTTTGGTAGATTCCTCTTTTTTGACAAACTGTTGCCAAACTAATGTCTTTGTTTGACCAGGCAGATCCTTTCCAGAACGTAAATATGCAACTAAATTCTCATGTTATCTCAGAGACAAGTAATGAAGACATGACTCAGCTTGTGCAGTCCCATTGCTCCACCCCCACCCCCCCAAACAAAACCCCTCAAACTTTTGTGAATGTTCAATCAACTTTTAAGGCGCTCCCAACACGTAGGTACATAACAAAGCCATGAACAGTATCATATGAACATTCTTAATGTCAATCAACCTTCTAATCACATGACAAGAATGGAAATAGCACAACTTATTGAGTGCCTTCACTCTCCAAATTACAGGGTTTGACTCTCACAAGAGAGCCAAGCCTCTCCCCTCTCCTGTCCAGATAGACTATGACTTCAAACAGTGAAAAAGGAAAAAGTAAAAAACAATCACAAGATGGCAAATTACATGAATATAAAAGTATCAGTTTAGTATTTGTAAATGTAATTAACAGATCAATCATTACCCCAAAGAGAATAGAAGCAGATCAACTTAGAGAAGAGCCAGTGTTCACTCAAAGGTTCCAACAGCTAGTAGTTGCTGAACGGAGTCAAAAGCCAGGACTGAAGCAGTAGATGGTATACCATAATGAACTACAACACGGGGTGCCACATCCGAGGATATAGGGCTTTCTTGCACTTCACTTTGCTGAAAGATGGATGCCATCACCCAAAGTTGTAAGAAGCTCAGAAAACCAGTTTTCCAAAAGCAATATTAACGAACAGGTTAAATTATTGACAAAAAACTAACCAAATTAGTAAATCAACACCGTAAAAAGGTTAATAAAATTTGAATTTCACATGCAAACAGGTAACTATGCCCACCCTAACCATTGGCACTCCTCTTAAAATCTCATCCTTTAAGACATTTAATACAGAATTCCACAAAGAAAAGGAATCAATAACCAGAAGAATCCAAAACAATTAGGCAGAATATAAGCCTTAACCACAAGAGCCATAGTTTCCTTGTGACGGTGAACAATGACCGGCAAGGGAAATAAAATTTCACAGTTTTATTACTCCCCGAACAAAATTTAACCTTTTCTTTTACCACAAATGCACTTGGATCATGAAATGGGATGAATCAACCATATTTGAATGCCTTTGCCTAAGCTGACTATTTGACAATTGTTCAAGCTGGTTTAGGACCCCAGGTCAATGACACTATCAAACCATTATTCTGAAAATTCAATTTACTAGCTGCTTAATTTGTTGGGCATTCCCGAATAAAAAAGAAGTGCGTCCACGCAAGAAAAAAGGTCCTCCGGAAAGCAGCAAGAACAAAATATCTTAATCCTTCCTAGCATATCACAGTAAAATCAGCAACGGCGTCAAAAGAAAACACAAATTTCACAGAAATCTTGACCTTCATCAATGCACAACTCCAACAGCCAGGAATGATGATCAATCACTTAATAGTTTGATTAACTGACTTAAAAAACTATTTTTTTGATTCACTTGATCACTGAAACGTACAGCAGTAAACGTTTAATTTGCAATCAGAAGGAGAAATACATTTGGACGGATTGACGAAATTACCTGAGGCGGTGGACGAGGACTGGTCTTTTGGAATAATTTACCGAACATTTTTACAAAAAAAAGAAAGAAAGAAAAAGATTGATGAACTTGCCTTATAATTTGGCTTTAGAAATTTCCTTGTTTCTGCGGATGAATTTAGGCAGGGCAGGAGGAGGAAGAACTCGGTTCCGGGTGGAGATGCGGGTCGTGGTTCAAATTTCCGAATGGTACCTTTGCGTGTTCAGAAGTGATCGCGGAGATTTTCGTAAAATTGAATGGGAGAAGAGTCATTTGTCAACAAGCAGAAAACAAAAATTGACCTTCCCAAATATATTCTTCTTCTTTCTTTCTTTCTTTTTTTCTTTTTTTTTTTTTTTTTTGCTTTAACTATATTAATCATTTAATTTAGCTGCAATTTATATAATTAGTTTACTACTTGAATCCTTATACTATATAAGAATGAGTTTAGCGCAAAGGTTTCAACCGCAAGGATGGGGCTATTTTGCGAATATGAGAGTATTTGAAGTGCAATTGGAGTATTGAATATGAATCATTATAGCTGATTTGGTTTTTTTTATAATTACTTAAATGTCCTCTCAGATATTTAAAGCTATGGGTAAGTTTAACATGTGACAGTATTCGATATCCAATTAAATATTAGGTACAATGAATTCAGCTTGTGTTTTAGTGGAATTACATACAAATCCTTTTAATCATTTAATTGTATTACCATCCAAAGTCTCTTAATTTCTTAAAGCCTTTCTCAACCGTTATTTGCAAAACTTATGATATATAGATGTTAAGACACAATTAATGCTGATTAGTAGAGAAGTTTGGTTTCTTGGCTGTTACCATAGTAACCCCCATCTATTCATATTCATTTCATTTGCCTATAACTTTGTTCCACTACAATCATGTAGTCTATTGAATTCAGATAAGAATGAGTTTAGGACAAAGGTTTCAACCGCAAGGATGGGGCTATTTTGGGAATATGAGAGTATTTGAAGTGCATATAAGAATGAGTTTAGCGCAGAGGTTTCAACCGCAAGGATTGGGCTATTTTGGGAATATGAGAGTATTTGAAGTGCAATTGGAGTATTGAATATGAATCATTATAGCTGATTTGGTTTTTTTTATAATTACTTAAATGTCCTCTCAGACATTTAAAGCTATGGGTAAGTTTAACATGTGACAGTATTCGATATCCAATTAAATATTAGGTACAATTCAATTCAGCTTGTGTTTTAGTGGAATTACATACAAATCCTTTTAATCATTTAATTGTATTACCATCAAAGTCTCTTAATTTCTTAAAGCCTTTCTCAACAGTTATTTGCAAACTTATGATATATAGATGCTAAGACACAATTAATGCTGATTACTAGAGAAGTTTGGTTTTCTTGACTGTTACCATAGTAACCCCCATCTATTCATATTCATTTCATTTACCTATAACTTTGTTCCACTACAATCATGTAGTCTATTAAATTCAGATAAGAATGAGTTAGGACAAAGGTTTCAACCGCAATGATGAGATTATTTTGGGAATATGAGAGTATATGAGAGTATTTGAAGTGCAATTGGAGTATTGAATATGAATCATTATAACTGATTTGGTTTTTTTTATAATTACTTAAATGTCCTCTCAGACATTTAAAGCTATGGGTAAGTTTAACATATGACAGTATTCGATATCCAATTAAATATTAGGTACAATTGAATTCAGCTTGTGTTTTAGTGGAATTACATAAAAATCCTTTTAATTATTTAATTGTATTACCATCCAAGTCTCTTAATTTCTTAAAGCCTTTCTCAACAGTTATTTGTAAACTTATGATAAATAGATGTTAAGACACAATTAATGCTGATTAGTAGAGAGGTTTGGGTTTCTTGACTGTTACCCATAGTAACCCCCATCTATTCATATTCATTTCATTTACCTATAACTTTGTTTCCACTACAATCATGTAGTCTATTGAATTCAGATGTTGCTATATTAGCTACTACTCTTTCCCATTTTGCAACATCTTTTCTCAATAGGTATGTTTTCTTTAGTTAATCTACTTTTTTTGGTTGTAAGAAATTTGTAATCTTACAAGTTGTATGTGCAATACTTTTTTTAGTGTTTTAATTCAATTGCCCATGTTAGATAGGCTTGATAGGGAGGAGATCACATTTGTTAATTGTTATTTGTGGTTTAGAATAAGTTTGTCATCATAAATTTTTTCATTAATAGATTGCATCTACTTCTTTGTTGTTTTAACTATTAGTTACGTAATTTTCAAATCATTTGCTACTTTATTGATGATTCCATTTAGGCAATTTTTCACTTCATTTGATTTGCCAACATGTTTAACTATCTACTTAAAAACTATTTGGCTGCAAATCTAAAATATGTACTTCATTACTTTTAATTGTTTTCTTGAATTGAGTGGATTAAGATGTTTTAGTACTTTTTTGAGATAATTATTCATCTAGATTAGCGTGTTAGTTATTGTATATCTTTGCAACTAGGTCAAAAACTGATGTTTTGTGATTGTAACTCCTATCGAGAAGGAGATGCTTTGTTATATGTCCTAAATCATACAATAAATCATAATTGATTGATTTGTCAATGTGGAGTTTTCATGATGATATGTCCTTGGAATTAATATAAATCCAAGAATTTGGCTTGCAAGAACCGAAATTCCACTAGCAATGATTTCTTCAAGTATGCTAATTTTTTAAATCTCACTTATATGACAAGATAATGAGGTAGATTGCCCTCATATCAAGATCAAATTCAAACTAAACGACAAAATTTAACATCTCTAAAATGTATGAGCAGATATAAGTAGATCTTTTATTCTATTAGATTAGACGCAAAGTAATTAATCGTATTTTATAATTATATTTCATTGCATATTATATTTTTGACTCAATATGTAATTTATGATTTTTCTGTTTAATATCACATAATAAAATTGTCATACTTCAATTCTTATACTACAAAATACTAAATAATTATTATTAACTATCTTTAATTATAGGTACTAAACTCCCGCGCATGACGCGGGCTTTTTTCCCTAGTTAAGTTAATGAGGTTTAAGATGTCAAACTACAAACTCATAAATCCTCCACTTGAATTGATTAAACAAGGTTGTAATATTAGGGAGATTATTTACCAACACTTTAGAGTAAGCAGTCATTAGGGAAATAAGCAGCTTAAGTAGAGCAAGAAGCTTCCTATTATGAGGCTGTAATGGCTGATTAAGCCGCTCCCCCGGTATCACTCCTATCACTTTAATCCATTATATCCATTATTTTGTACAGGGTCAGAAACTTCTGCTGGCACTTTATTTGTAGGATTAATCTTTCCTACATTGATTGTGTATACACTATAATATTTGATAAATGATAATTATGTAAAATTTAAATTTGAAATCCAACTTTCATATATAGTTGTTCCTTACTTTTAAAAGTGCATTTTTACGTCCCTTACAAATTCACATTGGTCAAATTTCGTCCCTACCTAAATTTTCGACTAGTTTTTTGTCGGAATCCACCACGTGCCTTGCATGTGATCATTTTTAAATGACAAATTTATCAAATCAAAATTTACATAATCTAATTCATAATCTCTCACATTTCACAAAATGAATTGTTTCGTCCCTCATATTTTTATAAAATAAATTTTTTTATCCATCATTGATCATATATACAAATAATTTTAAAAAAAATAACTGATGTATATATGTCTATTTAATTTCATATGAACAATATAAATAGCATATAATATATCTTTATTTGGTTTCGTTTGAACGTACTATTCAAGTGAAATTAAATAAACATATATAAGAGTTAAAAAAATGTTAATTTTTCACTCACGTTTATTTTACTTTTATTCAAAAATTGAAAACAAAGAAGACATTTAATTCTAAATATTATCAAGTGTTTATATCGAATTAATTTGAACAGAAAAAAGAAACAAAGGAAAAGTATGACAAAAAGAAGTAAGTGATTGACACTTTCAAATTTTAAAACAATCACAAACAAAGTAATTTAACTGTTGATCTTAAAAGTGGCGAGTCAAAATTTCAGATTTAAAATGCAATTTGTTAGCATGACTATAGAATTCGATTTAGGACCCATTAATTAGATGACCTTATTACATAACTCAATAAATGAATTATTATCCAAAGAGAAAAGGCCATAAATATTGAATAGATTCACATGATGAAATCAAATAAATATATGTATATGAATTTAAAATAAATTTATTATTTTTAAACTCATGTATATATCTATTGAATAGCATGTGTATAACTACAATTAGTCTATTTAGATGAAATCAAATAAAATATATTACATGCTATTCATATTATTCAGGTGAAATTAATTAGATATATACATGAATTTAAAAAATTATTTTTACACATAGTCAATAAGGGATGAAAAAATTTATTTTGTAAAATATGAGAGACGAAATAATTCATTTTGTGAAATATGAGGGACAAAAAAATTTATTTTGTTAAATGTGAGGAACTATGGATCGGATTATGTATATTTTAATTTGACAATCTTGTCATTCAAAATAATCACGTGTAAAACGCGTGGTGGATTCCGATAAAAAACTAGTCAAAAATTTAAGTAGAGACCAAATTTGATCAATATCAATTTGTAAGAGACGTAGAAATACACTTTTTAAAGTGAGAAACAAAAAGAATTATTTTGTAAAATATGATGTACGTTTTGAAAAATTTTCCTATTTTTTATCATTAGCCATCTATTGTGATTTTTTCTTTAAAAAATCATACTTTGTCTTGTTCAATTTCTTTTCAAAATCTTTCAAATTCTAATATTTATAGTTAGTTTGGATGTTTAGATTAGAAAACAAATGATAGAAAATGCTAAATTATGAAAGATAAAAAAAAGAAGACAAAGGGGGAAAAAAAGAGATTTTAATATTGTTTGTGAATTAAGGTAGGAAAAGTGATGATTTTGGATATATATATATATATATATATATATATGTTAATAAAAATTTATTCAGCTCATATTTGAGAACAAAATTGGCATTTAGAAAAATTTTATTAGGCATTCTTAGCTATTTTCAATGCTTTCTGCCCACATTTTGGCGGAAAATTTTGGTAACCATAATAGCAGGAGTTCATCTATCCAAATCAAATGCTTTCCATCATTTTCTACCCCTCAAAAACTCCCAATTACTAAAAAAAAGTGTCTTTTTGTCACTTTCTTTTATTTTCTTATCAAATTATAGCTCTCAAACTAGCTATAAGAGTTTAGGAATTTTTGCGTAAATCTTGATTCTAAATTAATAAGTTTTCTTCTCCAATACTTTGATTTTGCTATTTTATGTAGTATTATGAAAAATAGTCATTGTTACTAAGTTCTATTACACTCATGTTGAGGATGGAAAAGAAAAAAAGAGGCAAGCTAAAACCCAAACTGAATAAAGGAGAAAGGTGCATTTATATGCGTTGATGATATTGGGTTAGGGATTTCAAGTTGGAATTGGGTCTATATTCACGAGATATTTAAGTGGATCAGTTGGTTTGGCAAACAACGGGTCAGGGTGAATTTTGTACTAACTGCACGCGTTATTTTGTTAGACTGCCTTTTCTTTTTCTTTTTGCCTTTTGAATTTTGACAAAATTGTTTAATAAAGGTGACAGGACGGTAGCGGATTATTATATTTTTCATAATTTTATTAAACCAACAGTTCTAGGCCTTAGTTTTTGCTGTTGAAATTAAAATCCAACGCCCTTTCTGTATGGCCTTTTGAACTTTTTATATATATATATATATATATATTATTTTAGAACATTTATTATTTTAAATCAAGTTTTTGTGAATGGATATTTCGTGTGGAGCATTTTGATTTCCCTTCATTGTCTCCTCTAAGATATTTTTCCCCATTAAGGGTGTGTTTGATAAAATTAAAATCTGAAATCTGAATCAATTAAATTATTAAATTGTTAAATATTAAATAAAATATATTTGAGTATATATTATATTTAGTGATAAGTGAATACCTTGTCACTTATTTTTTGGAACAAATTTTGCCTAAAAAATTTCATATCACTTAATTAATTCAAATATTCAATTTTTTGTTATCAAATGCGTTTGAACATATTAAAATTTGAATCCATTAAATTTAAATATTAAATTAGATTTTTAAACAAGGCCTAAGTGTATCAATCGTTTGAGTTCATGTCCGAGAATCAAAAAAATTGGACTCCGCACTGTTCACGGAAATTGGTTAACATTTTCGTTTTTGATTACTCAACAGTTTGCAAAAGTACAAATTCTACTTTTAATATGTCCAAAAAAATTTTCACAAAATTATCCACCCTTTTTCCGATTTATTGGGAGGCATCGAATTCGAAATTTCTTACTTACACTTATTTCCCATACCACCCATCCATTCCTTCCCTTCCAAGTTAAGGAAAGTTAATTATTTCCTTCCCACTCCCTCCCCCTTCTCAAGCACGAGCATGCGCACGCGCGCACACACATATATTCTCTTTGTCACGGACCTCCCACCACTAAATTAAGTAACTCTTTGTCACTTGTGTATTTGGATAGTAAATCATTCAAAATATTATTTTATTGCATTGCAAATATAATTTTTAATTAATTTTTATATTTTCAATTATTTTTTTTGTCATGTG
This sequence comes from Coffea humblotiana, assembly GCA_023065735.1. Taxonomy (NCBI): domain Eukaryota; kingdom Viridiplantae; phylum Streptophyta; class Magnoliopsida; order Gentianales; family Rubiaceae; genus Coffea; species Coffea humblotiana. The sequence goes on along the minus strand of CM041209.1, from coordinate 4,705,179 downwards.
GATTATACCACAAAAAGTACTATAGCGATTATTCTAAATATTGTTTCAAATAATTTCTTGTCCAAGCACACAAATAATCTTTTCATATACATTATAAATATTAATGTATTGATTGTAGTTTAAAGTCATACTCGTGAATATCCACATTTCACATCGATTGCAGCAAATTGAGTGACACGTACGATTTTATTAAATAAGTTGTTGCGCTAATTCATTTCCAAAAACATGAAATGATAATTATCCAAAAAAATTAGAAATTATAAACAACATTGCAATTGCCCAAATTATAAAAACAAGAAAAGCATACAAATATACATTGCAATTGCAGTGGATATTTTTGGTGAAATTGCAAAAATCATCTATTAAACCTCATTCCTCTTTTCCGTTCTTCCCCTTGAGATTATCCTTATTCCCTAGTTTGCATGTACCGTTTAAGACTTGCTCTAAAGAACTAATAGCTTATTGTTCTATATTTTATGAATCATTTAATTTTTTCTCTTTATATTTTCATAAATTTTTGGAACAAATTCTTTGGGCTTCTCAAATTTTGATAAACTTAATTTTTATTTATGTAGTTCTCTTTTTCCTAGAAGAATTGTGATATATTTTAGTGAAATTTGTTTGAAATTTTGTTGTATCATGGCCAAATTGAAGCATTTGGCATGGAGGTGTCTGTCTAATTTTTATTTCCAAGGCCCACAATTGTGCAGGAAAACCTACGAAAAGAAGAACTTACAGTTTACATAGGCATTTTAGGACTTTCACAATAAACCTTTGCACATTTCTTGGAAACTTAATAATGTAGTCAACGTTATTGAACAAATGGTAGGGGTGTGATAGTTATGAAATTTTGAAAATGGGGGATGAATTTGTAATTTGACCACACCTAAGGGGCTGATTGGTAATATAGTAAAACATTGAGGGAGGTAAAAGTAATCAACCGGTTAAGAAATTGTCAAAAGAAAGAGGTAAAAGAGCTCTAGAGGGGGGGGTCCACCAACCGACACAACCTAATATAGTCTCTTTATAATTTAGGATAGATAATTTATATAATAATTGTCATTTTCGAAAAAAAAAAATTTAAGAGGCCGCACTTATTATTCACTATAGGGTCTCTTTAGTTCAACAATTTTCTTGGGGAAAAGTCGAGGAAGAAGAGCTATTATTAACAGATTCGCATATGTAAACAAGGACCGGCTAGAAACGCTCCCAACTGATTTGATCGACAGCAAATTACCGAGACAATCAAAAAGGAAGCTTACCTCAAACAATACCCACAGCCATATCATGAAGAGACGAATCAACAATAATTCTGGTTGACTAACGATCAAAAACACCCAAGTGAAAAAAGATAAAATCCAAATAATCAAAATTTGTCTCATCAGATTGCGCATGTTCAATTCTTAGTATTAAACAAACACGATAAATTCAGAGACTAGGGTAAGTCCACAAAAAAAGGGGTATATTTTGACTCTAAATACTGTCCTTCAATCACCAATGACCTTCATCTGGCGCCTACGGCCTTCTAAAGCCACCAATGACCTCAAGCTGTCTCCTCCTACTTTTGCTGGAACATTGCAACAACATAAGAAAACTGTAAATGTCCAAACAAATGACTAGTAACCAAGCAAATAGTCAAAAACGACTCCATAGCAATTTAACAAAACCTAATTCATGGCAACACTAAGAATGGAAACAGTAGAAACCGATAATGATCACAAAAATCAGGAGTAGCTTCTGAATGTCTAGTGTACCACTCCACAGCATGGACACAGTTTTCAAATTTCAGGAGCTCCAACAAATTGCAAAAATCTAATCATAGCCAGATGGAACAGGTCAAACATGGAAAATGTAGCATACATGCATATGAGAAACCCTCCGCAAGTCTAAACATTACACATCAGTGCCCCAACAGCAGAACATCAAACTGTGTCCTAAAAGAAGTCAACTTAAAGCTATTGAATGCTAACCTAACTCATTATATTAAATTAGGATAAATCTGCGCCGATCAACAAAATTGCTTTAAACTGTGTCTGCAGTAACTTTGGATAACTTATACTGGGGAAGTTTCAAAATACTTGGAAACTAGCCACAGTGCCATCTTTTCTAACATGCTTCCTGAAATGTGGAGGGGATATTACTTAACAAATCAAAGTCGCCTTATGAAAATTAACAAAATCTCTCCCTTTCACCCCCCACATGTTGTGCACACAAGTCTCCATCAATTCTGCATATCTAACAGCCATATTTTGGATGAATTGTGTAACACAAACAATTTTAAGCATGATTGACATCCTCTGTATAGTCTTCAGAACCACATCTTGCTCGCTTTCTCTCCACCCACATTTTTTGGTCATGTTCATCACCAAACACACACACTGTTCTCATGAAAAACTTCTCCATGTTACCTCATCATTCACTAAAATGATGCATGTCTGAAAATTTAAGCCATAGCTATAAATCTGGTAAAACTGAAATCCAACACAAGAAATCCGGTAAAACCATCTGCTACTCAAGCTGAGCTCTATAACCTACAAATTTTAGTATTGCATAAAGACCAATATGTAAAACTTCAAGCAAATTCTTCACAAAGACCAGCTCCTTCTTACAACCATTCTAACAAAGAAAGCTTAAAAAATTAGTACAAGCACACATCAGTGTTAAAGGGAAACCACTTATAAAAGCAATATGAGGAGCAAAAGGAATTGTGACCGCATATCTATATATACAGAATCCAACCCAAAAAATCAACTCCAACTATCGACCAACCTTGAAGTTACTCATAATCTAACCAATTGGTCAGTTTACCAAACTCTATAAGTTAGAGCATCCCGTAAATGACCCAAATTATTAAACTCTAATTCAGATATTGCAAAAGGAGCATCTCACTGAAAAGTATAGGTAACAAATTTTTCACCAAAAAGCAACCATAAACATAACCTTGGAAAATTTTCAAAAAAAGCGGATAAAGAATACCTTACATATTGCTTGGGTACATGAAGACCCGAACCCTTGATCCCTGAAACATCAAAATACAGAAACATTCATTTAAGAAAAAGAAATAGCAAACCAAATAGTAATAATAAATAAAGGAACAGCAGTACAGTTGGACTTGAACTTAGCTCGGACGACGCCGCTTTTACCGTGAGGCCGGCAAACCTTTCCCCAAATGCAGCGGTAATGAGGTCCATTCTTCTTAACCTTAGCGATGTAGATGTACGCCATCTTCTTGCCGAGGTACCAAGCCACCTCCTCCTTTGTGTTCACTCCTTCGATCTGAATCAACGAAGTGTTCGGGTACTGGTTGGACTGCGACCTCTTGTACCCCAATATAGTTCCTCTCACGTAAAGCCTGCAGGGTTAAACCCAAAGAATCGGGAGAAAAATCAAATTCAATGAAACAAATTACTGAATAAGGGGAAAATGGAGATGGAGTCGGAAAATTAGATGACCTGACGCGCTATCCTTGGCGTCCCTTAACTATTTTCTGATGGGTGGTGAGGGGCGGCGGGGACTGGGGGATGGGGCTGCTTGTAGCTAGTTATGGAGGAGTCCGAGAAGAGTTGCGGTAAAACCCTAGGTGAGAGGAACTATATTGGGGTACAAGAGGTCTTCATTCCAAATTCATTTGTTTTCTGGGCCATTTCATTTTCCAATTTATATTGGGCAACGGTTTTTCTCCCACCAATTGTCACGTATGTGATCCTTTAAATTCAGACGGATGCACCGTCTGATCCAATGATAGTTCTGTCTCCATCGGTCCCCCATAAATTCAGTTGGACCTCTCTCTAAATAGATTAAGATAGCGTAGGAGTAGGAATGGCGATTAACAAAAAAAAAAAAACTCCTACAATATCAAAGTCTCATGCTTTTGAGGAATAAAAACTTGTCTGTTGGTTATTGCAGATGTTATTATTTTGAGGAATAAAGGCTCCTAAATTTTTGGTATTAAATATTAATGATAAGAAAATATCAACCAGCAACCCTATTTGTTCTTTTTAAAACGTAAGAAACATTACATTCATTAGCAAATTATGTTAATTTAATTAGTTGATTCTTAGTAAACTATCATGTTTGCGCTTAACATTAATATTTCAAGACGACGCTTTTACCTTTTTTCAATTTACTTAGAATATTGTTAAGGGCTTACCTACTATGCGTATAAATAATGTCCTTTTATAATTGATTTAACAAAAAAAGGCAAAACTATGATCTTGTAAAATTTATTTCTACCAAATTACAATTATTTTGTTAGCTACAATGTTTATTATGATGGTTATATTATAACAACATGCGCTTAAACTTCTAGTGAGAGAATTAAATTTGGTTCTTTGTTGCAAGTGTAAAGGCAACTTTGTTAGATAACAAAATCAATATAATTTACCCGATAAATTTTCAAGGTAAAATATAGAGGTACCACAAACAAAAATTTATATCAAAACTAGAGTTCAAACTCCTTGGTCTAGGGGGTTAAGGATAAGAGGTCATGCTTCATATGTCCTTTTGATTCAAAGTGGTTAAGGTTCAGAGGTTAGAATTTAAAATCTCACATCTTCTCTGCTAATAATAATAATAGTAATATTAATATTATTATAAAAAATCTAAAGATAACCTAGCTAGTATAGCTTAACTCTTATGGCAAAGAAGAGACCTCGTGTAAAATTACAAATCTCTTTTTTTTGCCAAAATTAATCGAAAAGCTAGCCAGTTAAAACTTAAATAAAAAATAAGTCACTCAACCAAATAAACGGGGATGGTTATGATAGAAAATCACTATCAAATCACATTTTTTTTCCTTTTTTTATTTGGTGGTTTTGGTATTTGATGATGTGGGTAAATAACAGCAACCGGCTAAAATAGTAAAATGTGTCGTGCCTGCTTGATTCTTTGTGAACCAATTTCCATTTTACTCCAACAAACATCAGAACGGGACGGGGATAAACGGAGTAACACGTAAAGGGCTCATACTGGTATTAAAATCTGGCCCGAAACAAATTGGTAATACTTCCTCTCTTGTTATGAAATAATGATAAGATGTGTATGTCCGTTGATATTCTCAAGAAGGATTACAAGATGTGAATGTCCGTTTGTATTCTCCCCATATTCATGTATTAGTATTTAATAGGGTTCATTTACCCTTGATCTTGGATCATCTATATATAGGGGTGAATCCTACTTCTTTTGTAATCTTGCAACCTTGAAACCTGGAAGTACTTTGATAATAATTCTATCTCTCTTCTCACTCTACTATTCCAATCCCTATTTTTGGTAGTTTATTTTATTAGTTTTACAACATCTCTCACAATGTCACTTTTAATCCGCTTCCTTTCCTCACTTTTCTCTTCAAATCATTTGTTGCTCTTTTCTTTCCTTTTTTATTTGTTTTTTTTTTTTTTTTGGTGTGCTGGGGATGACGGGGCCTTCATCCATCAAAGGCCTACCATTCCGCACGCCCCATCTTGATTTTGCCGTTCCAAGTTCTCGAGGTGCTGGACTTTTTCTAAGGGACGGCCGAAGCTCCGTAAGCAAAATGATTCAAGGATAAATAGACAACTTAAGCACAATAAAAAAGCCGGAAATGTAAAATTTGACGGTTATCCAAAAGAAGAAAAAATAAAGAACCAAGATACCCTTGCAAGTTGTTCCACATGAAGAAGATTGATCCACGGTTAAAAATGACTTACACTTGAGTAGATCCAATTTTCAAAAATTTAATGATCTAAATCATGTTAAATCACTTGCAATTTTCAAAAATTCAACGATCTAGATTGTGTTACTTCACTTGTCAAGTAATATGACACAATCTCGATCATTGAATCTTTGAAAGCCAAATTCACTCCAACTTTTACCCATCAAAATAACCCCATATTCTCATATTCTTTGATGCGAATGCAAATAGTTTGAAAAGTGACGCATTCTGAATTATTGAATTTTTTAAAACCAAATTTACTCGAGTTTTTACCTATCAAAATAACCCTATATTCTCACATTCTTTTGATGCCAATGCAAATAGTTTGATTTTTAACATCATTTTTAAGGAAACGAAATAGTAACTAGAATAGATTAAGGTTAAGAAAGGGTTAATTACATACAACTCCTCGGAGGTTCAGCCAAACTACAAAATAAACCTTGAGTTTTAATCAAATAACAATCACCCCATACAAATGACACTGTTTAAACCCAATTAACGGATGTTACAAAGGTTACAACAATACCCTCATCTAAAACATGCCAAAAATGAAATTAGTAAATGAGCAACCAGAAACCAAAGACAGAGAATTTTGCTTCAAAGAAACAAACAGGGGCTAGAAGAAAAAATCAATGAGGAAGAAAGAACAAAGAATTCTTCCATCCCTACAATTCTTGATACGCTGTCCAAGCTCTCAAGATCCTACCTTCATGCCCCTCCGATCTTACCCCTTGTAGTCTGGGATGCTGCAAATCTGATTGCAAAGTATGCTTCACCAATCACCAAGACACCCACTAACCTTCTCCCCTCCCGTCTTTTCTAGCCTCCATTGAAATACAGAAGACCCAAAAAAGCATACAACATTGACAAATCATACCACAGTAAACTAAATTTTGGATAAATTTGAAAGCTTGTTAGAATTCATTTTGAATTCACACTAAATGTTCTGAAGATTTTATGGTGTTTGAGATGGATATGATGAAGATTATAGTAGATCGGCAATTTGAGTGCTTGGGTATGGATATTTCGGTGAAATTGCAAAAATCATCTATTAAACCTCATTCCTCTTTTCCTTTTTTTCCCTTGAGATTATCCTTATTCCCTAGTTTGCATGTACCGTTTAAGACTTGCTCTAAAGAACTAATAGCTTATTGTCCTATATTTTATGAATCATTTAATTTTTTTCCCTTTATATTTTCATAAATTTTTGGAACAAATTCTTTGGGCTTCTCAAATTTTCTTTATGTAGTTCTTTTTTTCCTAGAAGAATTGTGATCTATTTTAGTGAAATTTGTTTGAAATTTTGTTGTATTATTGGCAAATTGAAGCATCGGCTTGGAGGTGTCTGTATAATTTTTATCTCCAAGGCCCACTTAATTGCGCATGAAAACCCAGGAAAAGAAGAACTTAGGGTTTACATGGGCATTTTAGGACTTTCCCGATAAATCTTTGCTCATTTATTGGACACATGATTATGTAGTCAACGTTATTGAACAAATGGTAAGGGTGTGATAGTTACGAAATTTTGAGCTTGGGGGATGAATTTGTAATTTGATCACACCTAAGGGGCTGATTGAAATACAGAAAAACATTGAGGGAGGTAAAGGTAATTAACCGGTTAAGAAATTGTCAAAAGAAAGAGGTAAAAGAGTTCGAAAGCGGGCCAAAAAAAGAAAACCACCTACCGACTCAGACGTACTTTCCAGTTTCCAGTATAAGAATTAAGAAGCCGCACTTATTATTCACTATAGAGTCTCTTTAGTTCAACAATTTTCTTGGGGAAAAGTCGAGGAAGAAGAGCTATCGTTAACAGATTCGCACACCAGATGTAAACAAGAACTGGGTAGCAACGTTCCCAACTGATTTGATCGACAGCAAATTACCGAGACAATCAAAAGGAAGCTAACCTCAAACAATACCCACAGTCATATCATGAAGTGACGAATCAACAATAATTCTGGTTGACTAACGATCAAAAACACCCAAGTGAAAAAGGATAAAATCCAAATAATCAAAATTTGTCTCATCAGATTGCATGTTCAATTCTTAGTATTAAACAAACATGAAAAATTCAGAGACTAGGGTAAGTCCACAAAAAAAGGGGTAAATTTTGACTCTAAATACTGTCCTTCAATCACCAATGACCTTCATCTGGCATCTACCGCCTTCTAAAGCCACCAATGACCTCAAGCTGTCTCCTCCTACTTTTGCTGGAACACTGCAACAACATAAGAAAACTGTAAATGTCCAAACAAATGACTAGTAACCAAGCAAATAGTCAAAAACGACTCCATAACAATTTAACAAAACGTAATTAATGGCAACACTAAGAATGGAAACAGTAGAAACTGATAATGATCACAAAAATCAGGAGTAGCTTCTGAATGTCTAGTGTACCACTCCACAGCATGGACACAGTTTTCAAATTTCAGGAGCTCCAACAAATTGCAAAAATCTAATCATAGCCAGATGGAACAGGTCAAACATGTAAAATGTAGCATACATGCATATGAGAAACCCTCCGCAAGTCTAAACATTACACATCAGTGCCCCAACAGCAGAACATCACTTGAGCAGACAGGCTACCAGACAATTCAATCCAAAAGGATGTCAACTTAAAGCCATTGAATGCTAATCTAACTCATTATATTAAATTAGGATAAATCTGCGCCGATCAACAAAATTGCTTTAAACCGTGTCTGCAGTAACTTTGGATAACTTATACCGGGGAAGTTTCAAAATACTTGGAAACTAGCCACAGTGCCATCTTTTCTAACATGCTTCCTGAAATGTGGAGGGGATATTACTTAACAAATCAAAGTCGCCTTATGAAAATTAACAAAATCTCTCCCTTTCACCTCCCACATGTTGTGCACACAAGTCTCCATCAATTCTGCATATCTAACAGCCATATTTTGGATGAATTGTGTAACACAAACAATTTTAAGCATGATTGACATCCTCCGTATAGTCTTCAGAACCACATCTTGCTCGCTCTCTCTCCACCCACATTTTTTGGTCATGTTCATCACCAAACACACAAACGTTCTCATGAAAAACTTCTCCATGTTACCTCATCAATCACTAAAATGATGCATGTCTGAAAATTTAAGCCATAACTATAAATCTGGTAAAACTGAAATCCAACACAAGAAATCCGGTAAAACCATCTGCTACTCAAGCTGAGCTCTATAACCTACAAATTTTAGTATTGCATAAAGACCAATATGTAAAACTTCAAGCAAATTCTTCACAAAGACCAGCTCCTTCTTACTACCATTCTAATAAAGAAAGCTTCAAAAATTAGTACAAGCACACATCATTGTGAAAGGGAAACCACTTATAAAAAGCAATATGAGGAACAAAAGGAATTGCGACCGCATATCTATATATACAGAATCCAACCCAAAAAATCAACTCCAACTATCAACCAACCTTGAAGTTACTCATCATCTAACCAATTGGTCAGTTTACCAAACTCTATAAGTTAGAGCATCCCGTAAATGACCCAAATTATTAAACTCTAATTCAGATATTGCAAAAGAAACATCTCACTGAAAAATATAGGTAACAAATTATTCACCAAAAAGCAACCATAAACATAACCTTGGAAAATTTTAAAAAAAGCGGATAAAGAATACCTTAAATATTGCTTGGGTACATGAAGACCCGAACCCTTGATCCCTGAAATATCAAAATACAGAAACATTCATTTAAGAAAAAGAAATAGCAAACCAAATAGGAATAATAAATAAAGGAACAGCAGTACAGTTAATATTACCATTGACTTGGGGGGCAGGTTGGACTTGAACTTAGCTCGGACGACGCCGCTGTTACCGTGAGGCCGGCAAACCTTTCCCCAAATGCAGCGGTAATGAGATCCATTCTTCTTTACCTTAGCCTTGTAGATGTACGCCATCTTCTTGCCGAGGTACCAAGCCACCTCCTCCTTTGTGTTCACTCCTTCGATCTGAATCAACGAAGTGTTCGGATACTGGTTAGACTTCGACCTCTTGTACCCTAGTACGGTTCCTCTAACGTAAAGCCTGCAGGGTTAAACCCAAAAAATCGGGAGAAAAATCAAACTCAATGAAACAAATTACTGAATAAGGGGAAAATGGAGATGGAGTCGGAAAATTAGATGACCTAACGCGCTCTCCTTGGCGTCCCTTAACCATTTTCTGATGGGTGATGAGGGGCAGCGGGGACTGGGTGATGGGGCTGCTTGTAGCTAGCGATGGGGGAGTCCGGGAACAGTTGCGTTAAAACCCTAGGTGAGTCAATGATGGTTATATGTGGGGGTGCAGCGACCCAAATCGAGTTGAGTTTTTTTCTAATCAAGTCGAGTTTTCAGTTAATTGTATGAAACTTGAACTCGAACTCGAGTTCGACGAGCTCAAAATGTCAAGCTCGACCTTGAGTTCGACTCAAATTCGAGTCGAGCTCGAGTTAAAAGAATAAAAAAATAATTATTATATTATTTTTTTAAAATAATAAAATAATTATTATATTATTTTTTAAAATAATAAAATTTGAACAAATAATAAAATATTAAGAATATATATGTAATTTTACTAATAAAATAAATATATATATATATATATATAATCAAACTCATGATTCCAACGAGCTTAGGTTGTGTTTGGATTGTATTTTTCATGACTTTTCATGGAAAAATTACTGTAGCGATTTGATGTATGTGAGAAAAAAGATAATAGAAAAATGTGATCACGAAAAATGATATAATTTTTCAATGGAAAACAGCAATCCAAACAAGGCCTTAATATGTTTGAGTTCGAGCTCCATATTGACCGAGTAGAGCCGGTGCGATTCGATTCGTGAACGGCCCTGCCTTTAAACACATCCCCTTAATAACTTTATCCTGTAGACGTCACTCGTCGAAACTTTCTTGCTTACGGTGAAGAGCATTCATTGGCGACTGGAATCTTTGATAAACGTAATTGGTGAATAAAAAATGAGATTGAGAAAAATAAAAAAATTGATTGAAAATCGTATTTGGGAAGATATATTGTAGATTGAGATTGACATTACATTTCCTATTTAATTTTTACGGAAAATAAAAAGAAAAAAGACTGAGTGTATTAGTATAACGAGAATGGTACAAAAACACACATGCAAATGTAAGTCTGGCTAGTCATCAAGAAGGAAATTGCAAATACGCCTACCTAGAAGTGTAAGTAATGCATGAGCCAGAAAAAAGAAAAATTTTTTTAAGTGGAATAAATGCTAGTTGGGATTAAGGGTGTCAACGGGTCGGGTTTGGATCCGAACCCGACTCGAATCCGATTTTTGTTTTTGGATGTCGGTTGAGAAATAATTCCAATACTCGGATCCGAACCTTTACCCGTTCACTCTAACAAAAACGGGTCAGATATGGAGATTCCGTCATGTATTCGATTCGAATCCGAACAATATATTAATAATTATAAAATATAAACATTTCTAAATATATTCTTTTACCAAATTAACAATTTAGTAATGATTTTGTAGATTGATTTGTGGTTAGTTTTGGATTGACTATTGCAAATTATTTGTGATTTAGTTTTTAATTTGATTTGTTTAAATTTGGAAGTTGGATTTGTGATTAGTTTTGGATTTAATTTTGAAATGTTTAAATTTGGGCCTTTTCTTTCAGGGTAGATCCGGACCCCGTTCCGAGACTCTAAGGTTAAGACCCGTCGGGTATACAGGTCAGGTTCGAGTCTACTACATAAAAATGGGCTCGAGTCCAAAATTTTCAATTCCAACCAGTTGATGGGCCTAGTTGGGGCTGCACAGAGAAGAAGAGTCTTAAAACTAAAAAGACAAAACCAAATTCGATATTATACATGGATTCTGATCTGCAAACGATTCTCTACAAGAAGAGTTAGAAGTCCAAGGGATGAGTAAGCAGGAAGCCCTAGACTGGGACAGTCTCAGACTATACAAAAGGCAAACGCATGCACTGTACTAATAAGAATAAATTTGTTTCCTCGAATTTTGTAATTAACAAAGTTGATGATCCCAAAACACAATTCCTTCCCCAAGGATAGGCACAAGCACGACCTTCCAGGTTCCCCAGCACAACATATATTATGGCAGCAGCCTGCCATTCAATCCGGAAAAGTTTCAACTATTTTAGGACCAGAAATCGAAAGGAAAGAACGTTTAAGGTTATAATAGTACACGTCTGCTTATTAGACTTCGTGCTGTTGCTGCCCATGTGATCTGGAGCCAACATTCATAATTAATCCAGGTGTTTTTTTGTCTTGCCTCCCGCAGTACAATGATCCGAAGCTCTTTTAACTGCGTCTGGATAAGCCGTTTTCACTGTGCTACAATACTTCCTATTTACCAAAAGAGTATTTTGACGAAGTAGCAAAATAAAAAAAAAAATGACACCTATAGTTAAACATTTCATATAAAAAAAGAAAAAGAAAAGAAAAAGAAAAAGGGGCAAACCAACCCTGAATACCGGAGAAATATTCTTCCAACACAACAAATGGAGACAAGCAACTGCAGCTGAGATGCCTCCTGCTGGGTTTAGTCGTTAGTTTCTAGGTTGTAATGTTGTTGTACTATCATGTTTTAATGGCCCAGGCAACGACATACTAGCCATGGCTGTTTCTCCTTTTCATGGTTTTGGATTAATTATTACACTTGACGAATTATGAGTGGATATTAAAGGACATGCAGGATATGTACGAGTTTAATACGCATTATGACAAAGAATGTAACTAATGATCTAAAATCCTCATCTCATGGCTCATGCATGAATGACCAGCTAAGTATATGTAGTATTATTTCTTTGAATATGCTACAAAATACTTACTCGTTTTCTCCAGAAATTTTTGTTGGATAAGAGTTTATTTGGATGATTTATTTGAGATAATTACTGTAGCACTTTTTATGATGTGATGTATGTGAGATAAAAAGATGATTGAAAATATAAAAAAATGATTGGAATTTGTGAGATAAATTACTTGATACATGGTGCATGCAATGCATAACAAAGTATAATTGAAGTGCCGTACTAATTGTAAAGTAGTAGCAAAATTTTTTGGTGTTACTTTTTTAGATTTTCATTTCTATTCTTATTAAATATTTCTTACAACAACTCCATCAAAGAATAAATAACATTCAATAACTTCTATCTTTTCTAACTTTCAATTAGCAAACATGGACTTTTCCGGCCCACCATTATATGGTGTTGTGACATTTTATCTTCTTTTTTAAAATTATTTTTAATTCGATATGAATTAGTTGTGTACTTAACTTTCACGTAACAACACATTGTGCACGTAATTTGAACCCTAGAAGAACCAACTTGGTTGCGCATACCTTTGCACAACGTTCTAGATCTGCCAACCAAGTTGAATTTTTTTAAAACTCTCATCCGGATTTTGTTAAGCAAATTACATCTTAAAGGAACCAATACAACTTTGGATAAAATTACTATCATTAGCGAACATCCCAGTCCCATCCCTTCTTGAGTATCAATAGGTGCAAGCGCACAAAAAAAGAAAAAAAATTCTTGGCCTTTATTTAATGAACATCCCAGTCCAAATGCTTCTGGTCTTTATTTATTTAATCTATTTATAACCAAATAAAAAAAGGTGTAAGCGCAAGTAGATATAATTTTGTTTTTGTTTTATCTCTTTTGATTTGTTTGATTATTGCATCTCTAGTTCTTTGCACAACAAGTTTAGATTTTTTTTTTCGATATGGTAAACTATTCTACACTAAGGGGAGTGAGACCTAAAAAGGACCAAGGATTTTTCGAAGAGAACTGAACCACCATCGGATCAAATTGGTGCATTACGCACCCGTATGAATTTTTTAAGCAAATCTACATAGTGTGACAATTTGTTGGAGATAAAGTTTGAACTCTTGACCTCCCATCCTATCAAGCTTTAATGCTTTTGCGGTGACGGCACAAACAAGATTAGATGATCGGATCCATTTTTCAGACGGACATTATCGGGACCGATAGCTGCAATCGGAATAAAGGACAAAAAATGAGCCATTTCTTGACGTATAAGGCTGATTAATTTAACTTAATTACTGGGAAACTTCGTGGTACTTCTAGATTACTCGAAGACTAACTAAAATTCAAATCTCTATATATAGAAGTATCAAATGCTTGTCCTTGTCCCTTCTATTTAAACTTCGGAACAAATATAACACATGTCATGGAGTTATTTACTTGACACAAATTAAAGCCCAAAATTGAAAGTTTCTGCTGAAAGTTACCTTTCCCATTTTAGTTTTTCCATCTCGGGATAGCTTTTCTTTTTTCTTTCTTTCTTTTGATAAGAATAAAAGTTAACTTTTGAAAAAAAATTATATTCAATTGGACGAAAGGAAATTTAATTGCACAAAAGTTGTCGCGATCCCAATTTGTAGATGTTTTATAGAGTATTTTAATTTATGTATGCAAGTAAGAGATGTTTTAATTTTAATTAATAAATAACAGTGTGGAACATATCTTTGTGTATACTTAAAAATCAAGGTATGACCTACCATTAGTACTTAATTGTTTACCACTACTATGTAGGAAACAAGCTTTGACCTACCAATATTACCTAGCGCTGTCTAATTGGTGCTATTCACACACTATAAAATAGGTATGTTCAATGTGAATTCTAAATTTTTTAAAATTATTTTAAAGAGGTTAAAAGTATGTTTAAATTTGACTTATTTATTTAATGAGTTAAACTCAAGTAAGCTTTTATAGAATTAAACTCAAGTAGTATGAATTTTTTATAAGTAAATTTCAATTATATGCCAATCGAACTAAATTCGAGTGGAATTTAAGATTTTTAAAATATTAAATACTGTTCAACTTTAATTTAAATAGTTAGCTAAGCAAGCTAATTATTCAAACTAGACTCGATTGGAATTTAAAAATTTATAAATATAAAATGCTGCAGAATCTTAATTTGAATAGTTAGTTAAGCAAGCTGAATCAAACTTACACCAAATCGAACTCGTTTCAAGTATGAAGTAGAGTTTGGTTGCTCTTATCTGATTCGGTTAAATGAATAACCGTTCCATGAGGCAAGTTGGAGTAGCGCGATTTGGGTCATGTCCTAATCTCAGGTCCTCGACAATTTGTTTGGATAGTGTATTATTTAAAATAATTATTGTATCACTTTTTATGATGTGATATATATAAGATAAAAAATTGATTAAAAATATAAAAAGATAGATTGAAATATATTTATAATGTAAACGAAATATTATTTAAAATAATTTTGATATCCAAACACCCCCTTAAAGTTTAGAGCTACAAATACTACAGCAAAAAGCAACCAAGCAGCCATTTCTTGCGTCGTCTGATTTCTCTCGTGAGTTGCGACACACGCATTCTCTGAGAGTGAATACGTCGACAGGCCACAGGCAGTACAGCATGGCATCCTCAGCTCACAAACACCATCAGCACCTTCCTAACCCCTACGCCACCACCGCAGCTCCGCCGCCAACTCCTTCAACCCAACCCAGTGAGGCGGCCGACGCCCTCTCATGTCTCCTTCACCGCCTCACGCCAACTCTTACCCTCTCCCTCCCCACTCGCCACTCATCCCCATCAGCTACCACCGTTGCGACCACCCCTCCACTTATTTCTCTTTCCGACCCTGCTGAAACTCTCCGTTCCAACCTCCTCTCTGCCGGCTCCCAGTTCGGCTTCTTCCAACTCACTAACCACTCTATTCCCTCCCAACTCGCAACCTCCGCCGAGTCCGACGCCCTCTCCTTGTTCAATCTCTCTCCCGACGAAAAAGCAACTCCATTTCCCCAAAAACTGGCCACTGGGTTATGACGCTGGCGACGACGATGATGAAGAAAGCACGATTCCTGGTGAGTCATCCTTCTGCCTGGACTCGGCCTGTTCTTCCGAGTCAACCGAGTTAAACTTGACTTCTCTTCGTGAGTTCACGGCTGATATGGCTAAACTTGGACTACAGCTAATGGAAGAGCTGTCATGTGCATTCGGGTTTGACAACCCGGCCCGTCCGGACCCCAATAAGGTCTGCTCTTTGATGTGGACATCAGATTCAAGGGGGACTTCAAGTAATAAACCCGCTTTGTCGGGTCGGATCTACCCGTATGCTATCGGGTTGCAGTACCAAATTAGATGCCAGAAGTACTCGATATTGACGGATTCGGGTTGGACCGCGGTCTCGCCCAATGTGGATACCATTTTAGTTACACTTGGAGACATTGCTCAAGTAAGCTAATTACCGAGCCATAATTTTCATTTTCCCAAAGTCATAGAAAATATCGATAATTTGTTTAATTTTTCTGGCCTAAATGCATAAAATTTTTTTTAAAAAACATGAGGTAAAACGCATTTTGGTTTCGTTTCAAAGAATGGTAGGATGAATATTGAATACTGGTTTAACATTTTTATTCTGCATTTGCTAATTTGGTAGGGAACCGTATCAGTGTATGAATTTTTTGTTAAGATCTTTGTTTTTTTTTTTGGGTGTCTGATAATATGAAGAGATGGCCGTGATAGCCGCCAAAAGGACCCCACTGAACCTAATCTATCTGGGAAATTGATTGTGTTTAGATGTGTGTTGACATGAATTTTGGAGAACTAAAGTCTTTAATTTTGTTTTGTTTGACACGAAATTGGATTACTGCTTTCAGATAATATAATTTAAGGAAGATTATTTCTTGCCGGCTTACTCATGCACCTTAGATCCTATTTGATGATTTAATTTAACACTTAAACTTAATCTTATGGGTTCAGATCTTAACATATTCAAATGCGTTTAATAATTAAAACTAGAACATTTAAATTGATTAAGTGGCGTTGAATTTGAATTTTTTTAGACAAAAATTGCTTTAAAAAATAGATGATAAGCTACTCACATGTGACTTGGTGTGATATAGACTTAATAAATGTATCAAATTTAGTACTTAACAATTCAGTAACTTAACAGGAGGTTTAGATTTTAGTTTTTAAATTTCAGTTTTATTTGTGCCACTAACTCAATACTTTTGTCAGAATAACAAAATAATTAAGATCTTCTACTGATTACCATAATTTTTTTTTTGGGGAGGGTTGGGTTTCAATGGATAAAGATAAAAGGAAAAGTTCTTATGAACGATTTGGCCTACAGACTTACTTTTGTCGGTTAAATCAAGTCTGTTTCCCACATTTTGAGCGCATTACCGCTACTACTACAGGACTACTAACTTACCTCAATTCCAAAAGGAAAGAAGATGACAAAAAAGAAAAAGTGACAAAAGAAAGACATTTTGTTTGGGGGGGCCACCAACTGAAACCACCATGTTGGTGTGGGGACATAGGAGATATGAATTTGATGCGAATCTCCATAGTTTTCAGCAAGGGTACGAATCACGAGTCGAAATCCAAAAATGCTCAGACTCCAGCTTTTTAAGTTATCGCATGTGTACTTAATGCAATGTACATTCGGAATTCATATGGTAGTTTTTAAGTTACTGATTCTTGGAAGGTTTTTTTTTTTTTTTTGGTTTTTTAATACGGAGTACATCCTATCTGGAAAAACAAAAAATGTTAGTACATCCTATGAGGAGAAAAGGACGAATTTTTACTGCATTGAGAGCCTGAATCCTTGGAACCACTGAGCTAGCCACCACCAAAAAAAGAGATTTAGTGCTTCTTTTTGAGTCGTAGGTCGAGGGTTCAAACTCCATTTACAGTGAAAAAAAAATTCAAAGAAGGTGTCAGAGCACCTCTTTGGCTAGTCATATTCTTAAATTTACTAGTCTTTTATACACAGTCTCTTTAGTCCCTTGTACTCAGTTTCTTTAGACTTGACCTTTTTAGGCTCCTCTCCCTGTAGATGTTATTGTTGCCGTAAAAAAGAAAAAAAAAAAAGGGAGAGACTGAATCCTTGGATGTTTACTCGATTGCTATCAGCATACGCCATACCTAGATGAACGTTGTGTAGTTTCTTATCACGTGGAAATTGACCAAAAAAAGGGAAAAAAATCTCATATTGTTAGCAGATGGTTTGAGCTCTGAAGTTTACGATCAAACAGTTCTGCTGCGACATCATTTCATGTCGCAACTAGAGGAGTTGATCAATGTATAAACATATTGGCAGGTATGGAGCAATGGGAAGATAAAGAAAGCACGAGGAAGAGCAGGACCCAATTTGTCTGGCGCCAATAACTCAGACTGCGTATCGATGACTTTGTTGATCACCCTGCCCGTTGACGCCACCATCACTCCCCTGCTTCCTAAGCTGGACAGTGGCAACGGGGAAGACAGTAACCACGAAAACGACTGCAGCTCCAAATCCGCAAAAGAAGAGAGGATATTCAACTCCTTCTCTTTCGAGGATTATGCGTGGAGAATCTATCACGAACGTCTTCATTCAAAGGACCCTCTTCTCAGATACCGAGCTCAGCTGCAACGTCCCCTGTTATTTCACTCTTCTATTAATGATGCATAACGATCTCCGATCCACAACCCATTTATCTATCTATGGTCATTTGTGATGATCCGCAAGCGGCTGCAATCTGCATCTTCCTATGAGCTTGCAACTCTTTGGGTAATCCATTTATATACCCTCCCAACAAATGTTTACCTACATTCATGGAATTAAGAAGTTCATGGCTTTACTTCTCGTTGGCTGTTGTTTTTTTTTAAAAAATTTTTTGTTTTAGCCATTTGGTATCTTGTTTGGTCATGTACTGAGACTTGGAGGAGAAATTCTTCTTGTTCTTTTGCCACGAGGTATTGATGGTATGGCCTGTTTGTCTTGACATGGACATTCGATCCGAGCATTTGTTGAATTTTATTTCCAAACTTAATACTAGTATCTTGGTAATGCTCCGGTGAATGCCTCGTCGTCCATAGAAGTCTTCATTTTCCAATTTTCGACTTGGAGTTCTGAAAACCGCGGTAGCAATAAACTAGCGTCAAGTATCTATTTTAGCGAAGGTTTTATCAGGCCGTTGGTTCAATGGAATTGGGCCTCAAGCTTTGAGATGGAATTTGGACTTGCTTCATGTAAGAACTAACAATTCAGGGGTGATGATACTGCATTTCTATAAAAATTTGCTCTTTCTTCTAGTAGTGGGCTAAGTGTAATGAATTTGAGATAATAACAGCCTAGAAGGTGTCTGGATCCTCAACAATTTTGGCACTCCCTTTTGTTTATTTTTCTTTATGAGAATATATTTTTTGTCTTTAGATATTGAAGGGCGAAAGAGTGTTATACGAAAGAGAGTTAGGAAATGTTGTGTTGCATCCGTCGTCCCTCCACTCAATTTCGATTGACTAATATGGTAAGCCTCCGTGCGTCATGCCCCTTTTTTATTCCCCACCCCTCCTCTCGTAAGGATGTCACCATCTTTTGAAAGTGTTATAATTTAATTGCTCCTCGTATCTAACCAAGAAGTGACGCATTTTATATTAGTTTTGGTGGGGGCAACTTTTCTTTAGGGGCACACGTAGTTGAATCATTTAGAAAGGGTTATTATCACTTTATCCCCTTCACATTTGGTGTCATTATTAATTTTCCCTTAACCTTATTTTTTAGTCATTTATCTCCAAAACTAACGGTCAAACTTAACGGAATTTATTAATTCAAGTGATAAGACATGTTTAATCTTTAAAATTATTATCATTTTACCCCCATAAACTATAATCTTATTATTAATTTACCCCTTAAAGTTATTTTTAAGCAATTTATTCCACTATTAAACCAACTTAACAAATTAAAAAGCTTTAGAAGATAATACCCTCTTTTTTATATAATAAAAATAATAAAAATTTAGAGTGACTATTCTCCATTTTTAGTGTAAAAAAAAAGTCGAAACATTAATCTCTTTCTTCTTGGAAATCTTATTAATATTGCAAAAAA
Source organism: Coffea humblotiana (assembly GCA_023065735.1). Lineage (NCBI taxonomy): Eukaryota > Viridiplantae > Streptophyta > Magnoliopsida > Gentianales > Rubiaceae > Coffea > Coffea humblotiana. Next base: position 4,685,619 of record CM041209.1, on the reverse strand, counting down.
TAGAAAAACAGGGAAGGGAGAGAGAGGTCTCAATTCTTTTTTTTTAATACAAATAAGAAAGAATTCAATATTTTTATTATTTTGAAATTAATTTACTTATCTGTTTACTACCCAATTCCAATCCTAATCTCGAGAACATTAAATTAATACAATAATATTAGATTTTTTCTTATTTTCTTTCTTTGCAAAATCTAATTTTCTGTCTCCTTCTATCCTATCTCTTTTTATTTTTCTAGTGTTAATAAGTGTGAAAAAGGAAAATTGAGAAAACCCTTTTTTTTTATATTTTTGAAATCTTAGAGTGAAAAAAATCAAGAATAATTATTCCAAAATTTTTATTTTTAATTATATAAAAAATATAAATATATATAAAAAAATTTAACATACTTTTTAAATTAATGATAGGATAAAATATCTAAAAAATAATGTTAGAGAGTAAAGCGATTATATCACTATAATTTAAAAGGATAAAGTGATAATAATAATGTAGTAATGATATAAAATGAAAGCGTATTTTTTTTCAAAAATTTATTAATATGCTGAGTTGAATTACTTATGGGGTGAAGTGACTAAAAAATAACAGTAAAGGGTAAATTAATAGGAGTGGTATATTAAGGAGGGTAAAATGATAATAACCCTTTAAAAAATTACGACACCGTCTCGAATGAATACTTTTAAAAACTTTGCAAACATATTTGTAATTTTTTAAAATCTTGCATAGATGCATATTTCAACAATATTTAGTAATAATTGTTTGTTTGACAAAAAAAGTAGTAATTATCTTTTCGAAAGACTCCATTTTTTGATGGGAAAAAACTATCCTCAATTCAGTCTAGAGTTGAACATATAAAGTTCGTAAAACACATTTCGTTCAAGCTAATGATAATTGATTTGTAACTGTGTAAATTAATACTAAATTAATCTCTTATGTTATGTGGGCTGTATTTCACAGTATGCTAAAATTCCTGGTGAGTTTTAGAAATTGTCGTTTGACATGGGATTGATTAACCAAAAAGAAAAGGGCCAAATGTAAATAAGTACTGCGGCATCAGCATCCAAAGCTTCCCACTTCCCAGCCAGCGGCCAGCGTCGAACAATAAAGGGGGTTCCTCTCCTTCCCGGTTAAGAGAACCGGCTCCAAAACCACTATCTACTTCTCCTCCCTAAGACCCTAACCCATCCCATCTCAGGTAATTAATATTTTTCCTTATCCTAAATCAATCCATGATTAGGGTACTTAATGCACAAAGTAATCAATCTTTTATCGAGCTGTAGTATCCTCTAATGAATAACAGAACTTACCGCATTTCTATTTTTTCTAAGGACAAAACGATACTTATTTGTTGCTTCACTTTGGGATTATTCCCAATACTTGTTTGCTGCTTGATTCCAGCTGGTAAATGGGCTCCGATTGACAACGGCTAAACGGAATTAGTACTACCCACAGAAATGAGGAAAAGGCCTCGCTTGACACAGCACAAGGTTGGGCATTTCTCTGATGGAAACAAATCTTCATTTATGATCTGCAATAATTTTGAAATATTGATTTTTATAAGTTGAATTCGTTATATTAGTGATCGTTTAATCCTTCTTTTATCATGTTCAGTACAGTATTGCGGTTATTGATCTCTTGTATGTGAATGGGACTCTGATAAGCTCATTTAGAGAATTGTCCTTGACTATATTAGCAAAGTAGGTAAATATATTATGTCTGATTAAAAGGTTCCCCCCAACACCCAAAAAAAACAAAAAAACATTTGGCATCAAGCGGGAAGATGGTTGGGGAATCAAGGATGTTATATGTGGGTGCGTGCACATGCATGTCTACACTCCAACAAGTTTATATATCTGAACAGAAAGATTGCTCTTTTATTAGCATACTTGTATGGAATTTCTCATTTAAGTTGTAGGCTTGTAGCTGTTGTGCATATGGAAAAGTTGTTTTGCTAATGCTAACCGCTTTTCTTTCTCTATTCCTCCTTTTTTTCTTGTTGTTTCTGGGTAATTATGCATTAAAGGCCAGCTGCTATAGTGAGGACTGTATTAGTTCGCTGCCAGATGATATTCTAGTTTCCATACTATCTCGTCTGTCACTTAAGGAGGCTGTACTTACTAGCTGTTTATCAAGGCGATGGAGGCACTTATGGACGGGTATAATTGGGTTAGATTTTGATGCTGATGATGAATTAAATAAAATAGCAGCAGAACCAAAATTGAAAAGCAGTGAAAGATCAAGATACATAAACTGGGTGAATCGTGTTGTCAGAAATTATAGAGGTTTGACTTTGGAAGCATTCAGGATTTGCTTTGATTTGGAGAAGGGTTCTAAAACTGCTATTGATAATTGGGTCAAGTTTGCTATGGCAAAAATGGTTCAGAAACTTGAGCTAGATTTGTTAGAAAATGGGGGAAACTCTTCGCCAATCTTTGCGTAACTATACGTTTCCATATAAGCTTTTGACTGAAACTAAATGGGCCTCTTTGAAGCGCTTGTATGGTAATCTTCCTAGCAATCTGTCGTTTACTTCTGTTGGCTTTAAGGCACTTAAGGTCCTCTCTTTGAAGTGTGTAAACGTCAATGATGAAGCTCTGCAGTACTTCTTGTCCAACTGTCCTGTTCTTCAATGTTTATCTATACATGGCTCCGGAGATTTGGAGAATGTCAAAGTGACGGGTGTGTCCCTAAAATTGAGATACTTAGAGATTATTTTCTGTTTGGGTGTGAAAACGATAGAGATCTGCGACACAAACCTTGTTTCCTTCAGTTATTTGGGGGGCAACATCAATTTATGTATTGACAATGTGCCTATGCTGGATGAGATATCTATTGGTGAGGGGTACTCTGGACTAGAGAATGATGTCTTTAACCAGCTCTCCAGTTGCCTATATCAGCTTGAGGTTCTTACATTGGACATCTACCGGCCCGAGGTTAGGAAGTCAAAACCACCTTTCAGTTGTTTTGTTTTTTCTGTTTTTACTACTCGACGCACTATCACTCTCGTTGCCTTTGTATTTTTCTTTCAGGAAAATATAAAGATGTTTGCTTTTCCAGAATTGCCCAACCTTAAGCAATTGATCCTGAAAATAGGAGCATGGGATGACGATCCTCTCCTTCAATTCACTTCCTTAGTAAGGGCATGCCCTAACTTGTATAGATTTGTATTACAGGTAAATACTGAATGTTATCACTAGATTGATCATTTACTGTGATACTTGCATCTCTGACATTAATATCCTGCAACCTGAAGATGACTGAAGAACTCAAAATTTGATGACAAGTATTTAGTGTTGTTGGATCTTGGTTGCATGCTTCAATAATAATTAAATACGCTATGAACCGGCGGTATTCTGTTCTCTATTACCTATAGCTTACCGGGTTTGAAACTCCTTAAATTCCTTTTCCTGAGAGTCAGTTATTCTCTCCAAATGAGTTGTAATTTTTTTTCCCGTGGGAACTGTAATTGAAGAACTCTAATGGAATATATTTTGGCTCTTTTCCCTATGCTGGACATGTCCAAATTTAGAACGGTTGTAGGCTTCGGAAAATTTTGATCCATCGGGCTGTTTTATTGTTGGCATATTTGCTATGTTCTTGCAGTATTTCCTTTTCTAGCTATATCTTTGAGTGCTTGATTGAGTTCCCTTTGTGTTGCTTCTTTTCCATCTAGTCGGCAAATTGGTTTGTCAACCTGTAGTTTCTTTACAAAATGGGAAGGCTACTACTTGTTGTACTATAGGCTTTTGCAAACAGATTATTTATAATTCTGAAGGCTACAGAGGGACTAAAAGTTGACATTTCTACCTCACCGCTCCTAGATAGAGAGACTAACCTACAGCTATCTGTATTGTTTCTGACCAGATGCCTAAGCTTTGTTTGTTGCAGTTAATATGGATGTCACCATCAAAAAGACGAAGAAAAATAAGGCGGGCAGCTAAATGTCCTCATCAATACCTCAAATTGGTGGAGATTGTTGGATATTATGGCCGTACTAGTGATGATGAACTTGCCATGTACTTCATTGAGAATGCTATTGCCCTCCAGAAAATAGTTATTGATCCTCGCCACCAAATTTTGGAGAGAACTCCGATAAGGAATGACAAAATCAAGCGGGAGGAAGCTGCCGCAAGAAATGCTGCAAAGAAGCAACTTGAAGCGAAAAGGCCTCCAGGTGTTGAACTGGTAATCCTTTGAATGCATCGTAGTGTGTGTCTTTTAACTTCACTGTGATTGAAATTGTGTATTTATAGATTATAAGCACACATTTCTTAATTAAAAGAAATTTAAAAAAAGGGAGGCAAGAATAGAGTTATTCGTAATAAGTTGAATTCATTGTATACTAGGAAGCAAATTCATGGATACTACTAAATAGATGGGTACTATTTAAAGGTTTGTCGTACAATGTTTTACTTTAGTCTTCCCTAAAATGATTGGGAGACTGCTGGTTGTGACATTATCCTTTCTGGACTATTAGTGCATTATCCTCATCCGCATTGCAACAATCAGTTTCGCCTCGTCTACTGTCTACACCAGTATTCCTCTTGGTTTGTTCGTCGGTTTTGTTCCGGCCCATCTTAACTTCCACCCAAATACAAACTATAGCACCTGGACTGGGTATGGAGTCCGCCCAGAAAAAATAGTGTGTGTGTGGTGTGTGTGTGTGGTTCTGATTGGATTGTTCAAGCTTTGGGTCCCGGGGAAAAAAACAAAAAACTTATGAAGGACTAATTTGGAAGAGGATGAGACCCGTCTATTAAGCTTGTAATAATTTGGGCCACCTCAAATCCATGTAACATAGTCAGGAAAGGGTGAAACACCCGACCCGCTTTATCAGGCCATAAGGCAGCGGAAAAGACAAACCGGAAACATAACCAAACACCAAGAAAAGAATAACTCGACAGCAAACAACAAATCTTCCTCTTCAACAGAGGAAAAGTTTCTTTTTCCACACACTTTTCTCTTGAATTGCTTGTAGTGATAAAAATCCTATATGAGGATCGGAAACCTTAGGCGGCTCGGCCCTATTAGGCATTGCGCTCTGTTTCGCAGCCCATATCTCCGTCTGAAATTGAGCAGCAGCGGCTAAGAATCTCATGGCCTGGGAAGAAGCTGAGTAATTCAATAATTCTCATCACCCGTCTTTTGTCCTCAGAATAGTCAGCGCACTCCACAAGAGCTTCCATTGATATATTCCTAATCTTTCAATGGTATATTCCCGCTCATCCACTGGCCCCATCTTGACGTCGCCCCATATGTGCAGCTTATGCTATCAATTGGGACTGCAGAAACCCCTGTTTTTAAAGTTTTAATAAATTACTCACCAAGCATCTAGAGGTGTCAATTGAATTTTTACAATTCGAGTTTTATTGAGGGGGTAAGGGGGCTTTAGGGGTTAGGCTTCACTTTAATGAAAGCCTATATTTTAGCTCACAAATATATTGAGATTCCGGGCTTATTTTGAGTTTGGCCTGCATAATTAATAAGTGATTATGTATTTAGCATTGTACTTTATAATAAAATTTATATATGAATTATAAATTATACATGTTATTATCTACAATTATTAAATTATATACATTTATTATGAATATAAATAATTATTAGGGCCGAGTTTTTCTCAAGCTAAAATTAGTTAAATTCAAGCTCCGCTGACAATTAAATCAAAATTTATATAAACTCTACACAGTCTTATTAGGCACCGAAGGTTTGGTCCCAGATTTTTTGGATAGTTTCATTGACGGCCTAGAGGCCCTAGGCGATCGAATATAAGTTCCTCATTTTTTTTTGTTTTTTGTTTTTCTGGCATTCTCGTCTACCTTGTGGCTGTTGTTGGTGGGAGCTGGGAAGGGAAGTAGGAGGAAGGTCAAGCACTTTGGCCTTCATTATAAGCAGAAAGGCCTCAATCGAAGATACCATCTGTTTTTTCTAATTCAGTTGCGACGAAGCAGAGCAGTAAAAGAATGGCACTCGCAAGCGGTGGCGTTGGCCAAGAGACGTGTTGGAGGCTGCATCATACGTCGAGCCTTTTTATTCTTTTGCGGTTAATCGAAATCTGAGTACACCTCTCAGGTTAACTAGAGGAAGGAACTATAACATATGTTATTAATTACCGTCTATTTTGCCAGCTCAAATTCGCACAAAGACTACCTCTGAACAGCAAAGTATTTGTATAATTGTTCAAGAATGCTAACAAAAATTTTTAGATTCATGAATACAATTTGTTGTGTATGAATGACTAAATGTGGCTTAATCTAAATTCTCTGAAAGAGCCAGGTATTGTTGATCACCTGCTCGAGCAACCCTTCTACTATTTGGGTCAAATGCAAAAAATTGGATGCCTGAGAAAGAGTCCAAGAAACAACTCCATATAAAAACTCTTCCTTCTACTTTTTGTCTTTGAGAAGAGACCAGAACCATACAAATTTAGAGACGGAGAAGAGATATAAGCCAATAAGATTTATATATTTCTCTGTCTAAGCAGATTTCGATGTGTTGCTGTCTATGCAGTAGTTTGTACTGTTATCTTCACTTGGAAAAAAAGCGATGTGCCATCCATCAACGAAGGTTTGCCCACTACAGCTGAAATCAACAACTGCTGAGGCACAAAAAGATATTTGGGTTCCGTAGGCTCTACTTTTCTCAAACATAAAGCTAACAATAATTGATATACTTTGACCTCTATAATGATTATTAAGAGCATTAATTAGGAGTGAATCAACAGGGCTATTGGTTGGTGGTGACAAAGAAAGAATTTACCGAATCATCCGTGTTTTAGAAGATCAGATTAAAGAGTGACTATCCAAACAAACCTATCTTCTGCATCCATCAATTTGCTGCCTAAAAATCATACTCCAACATACTTAACCCGCGATGTATCCAATTGTAAGAACTAGTAGTTCGTATGTATTGCTAGCCCTTGCGTATTTTGGTCACGTAAACTGCAGTCGATACGGTGTCCCACCCTGTTTATTAATGAATCAGATTTTGACATCACACTGTTGGATATTATTATAGTAAGTACTTTCTAATATATAAATTAATTTCCCATAGATTTTGGGTTCTAAATATTTGTAGAGATTCGTTGATGTATAGATAGTCTCTGCTACTTTGTATATGTTTCAGTATATATATAAATTATTTGCATTATTGGTTGAGTCAAATAAATTAAAATTTTCCTGACTCTAATTCGTTGATTCAAAAACGTTGCCTCCAACAGCAGACCGTCGAGTCCGTGGGGCTTTTACTTCTTTTTACTCTGTTGTGACAGTAGCGAAAGCAGATTTCAAAAACCCAAACTAATGTGAAATATGGCTTGAATTACTGTTTAGAACATTTCTTTTCTGATGAATAAATGTCCTCAGACTTTAACTCATATATGAGCCCTGCATGTTTTCAGTCTTAAGACTTGGCATGATCAGGACCTCTACTGTAAATTGTGGTGGACTATTATGCATATCCAGGTTTCCCTATCATTGCAACGATTCATCCTCTATTCTGAGCGGGATTAGGACCACCACACCTTATAACTAACACGTTAAAATATTATTGAGGGTTAGTACCAGAAGCCACATTTCAAGTTCATGTACCCCTGGAATGAATGCAGTTGAGCAACTCCAGAGGTTATATGGAACCAATTCAGGAAAGACTAGCTTAATTAATAAAGTAGCAAATGAGTAAACCACCTAATGGTACATTATCAGTTTCATAAATTATTTGTTAAGTCATTAGCCTGTAATCACCAAGTGTTGGTAATATATGATCTTCTTAACGGATTAGTTTTCGTCTACTCCTAATATCTTTCTTAAATATCCTGTTAATCTAATTAATCACAACATTGAAAATCAGGACCCTACTGGGCTGGAATCTAGATGGAGTAGGAAAGCTGAGGGGCCGACGTAGGGAAGGCTTTTCAATTACTCTTTCCCTCTCTTTGTCTCTCTTGGTCGTCTGCTAAGCAAGAGAGCCGATGCCACTTGCAGCGAAGTAGTTAGAAAAAAGATTAGCAAAGCCAAATATATGTGAGAAAGACAACCCTCCAGCTCCCCAAACAACGGCAGTTTATTCAAGAAAACCCCATTTCACCAAATCCTGTATTAAACAATTTAATCTGTTCCTTACGTTAAACTACTTAGTGAGATCAATGCTAATATCCTACTCCTTATACAAGATCCCTTCTTCTTTCTTTCTCTATATCTCCAACTATTTCGGCTCTTTGCAGGAGCAATCATCTGGGCTTTTCTCCTTCTCATGCCACGGAAAACACCACTCTTCTCCCCCGACGCATTTACCATGAAGCACGGTGGCCGCAAGAAACAACAACTTCTCCATCTTTGTTGTGGTTTCTCTGTCTTCCTGTTTGGATGCTTCATGTACAACGAAGATGTGAAGTCCATTGCTGAATTCCCTTTTTCTCGGCCGAATCCCGATCAAGAAATTAACAACGGCAACAGCAATGCGCATGAGCTGAAGAATGTGGAAATCCCAATAGTGAAAAGTTCAAGAACGATAGTTGAGAAAGAAGTCGAGAGCTCGACGGAAGATGATGATAATGCACAACAACAAAATAGTATCGCAATAGAGCAGGTGGAGCAGAAGAAGATAGAGTTGCCAGTTGAGGAGGAGGAGGATAATGGTGGTAATGCTAATGATGATGATGATGATGATGATGATTGATGATGATGAGATTCAATTGCCGCCTGAAGACTGCGACTTATTCACCGGACAATGGGTACTTGATAACAACCACCCATCCAATATATAAAGAACCTGAATGTGAATTCCTTACGGCCCAGGTCACTTGTCTCAGGAATGGAAGGCATGATTCTTTGTTCCAGAATTGGCGGTGGCAGCCTCGAGATTGTTCTTGCCCAAGTAAGAATAAGAGTCCCAGTCTCAAGACAGCATTTTGCATTTCCTACTCTAATCAGGACTTGTTTAACATCGTTTTAATTTTTAAGGTTTAAAGCAAGGTTACTCCTACAGAAGTTGAGGAACAAGAGGCTAATGTTCGTGGGGCGATTCATTGAACCGAAACCAGTGGGAATCAATGGTTTGTCTAGTGCAATCAGTCGTTCCTCCGGGCAGAAAGAGCTTGAACAAAACGGGCTCTTTATCTATTTTTAGAATCGAGGTCTTCTTTAATTTCCCTCTGATGAGCACTAACTGATTTAACGATAATTAATATTACTATCAATGTTCCTACATGACTATCATTTTGTCTACACATGGATTTTATGTTTTGTCCTGTGCTTTCGAGGAAGGGGAGGACTCCATGGTGCAGTTAATAAGTTGAAAAAAAAAAATATATATATATATATATCATTAATTTTCTAACCATGAATATATCGCGCTGGGTATACTAAAATTGACTTCTTCTTAATAAAACAAAGGTGAAGAATGTGGCAGACTTTGTAATGCATGGGTGCAATATTAATGCTTGAGTCACAAGCACCAAACAGCTTGGATATTTTACCCAAAAAATAAAAAACAGCCTGGATATGGAGTTGTCGTGTGAGCAATAGTTCACCTAATGTTGGTGGGGTGGGTGGTCTTCATTAACAACGATAGACCCACGTCTAAGATTTATGGATTTGGTGGATAATGACTTAACTCCTAAATGATTGCAGCTTAATACCTTTTTTTTCGTGGTTTCCTTGGTTGTAGGTCTAGAATTCTAAAAAGTTGCATGCCTTTTTTTTTTTTTGGTTGATTTTGATTCTGTAGGATTACAATGCCACAGTGGAATTTTACTGGGCCCCGTTCTTGGTGGAGTCGAATTCTGATGATCCAAATATGCATAGCATCTTGAATCGTATCATCATGCCTGAATCAATTAAGAAGCATGGCAAGAACTGGAAGAATGTGGACTACCTCATCTTCAATACGTACATTTGGTGGATGAACACTTTCTCCATGAAAGTTCTGTAAGTACAGCTTAACTAGGCGCTCTCTTCAACTCGTGTGAAAAGACTGAATCAATTAAATAAATCATTATTAATTGGTTAACTTTTTTTTTTTTTTTCACTTTTCCCCCAAATTTCTGGAGCAGACGAGGATCATTTGATGAAGGAGCAACAGAATATGATGAGATAGAGAGGCCTGTAGCCTATGGTAGAGTTCTGAAGACGTGGTCCAAGTGGGTTCAACAAAAACATTGATCCCAATCGCACCGAAGTATTCTTTATGAGCATGTCCCCCCTTCATATCAAGTTAGTAATTCTCTCAGTTCCGTGTCTCTCTTTTCTTTCGCTTGAAAGTCAACTCCACTCGAGGGATTATGATGGCATTTGAGATTTTTTTAACCTTTCCCTTCTAGTTTTCATTCAAACTTTTATAGAACTCTTAGCGGATTCGGTTAGTGCATCAACTAAAACCAAACTAGTATTAAATCTGAGTGGAAAAAAAAAAAAACCATTGCTAGTTGGGACGCTGGCCTCCAGCCATGATTGCCATCCTAAATTAACCACCACTAATCCACTAATCTAAACTCCGATTACACTTTCTCAGATCAGTTCTTTATTTCCATAAAATCCCATCTCTTTCTATATAATTTGTACGTTGCTAAAACAATGAGAAATTATTTGTTAGCTTAAATATTATCTTCCAGCTAGAAATCTATCCAAAAGATTGTGCTCCATTGCATTAGTTATTGTTTCATGTTGAACGTGCATGGAAGTTGGAAGTAACGCAATGTATATTAATTTGTACAGGAGTTTGGATTGGGACAATCCGGACGGAATCAAATGTGCAAAGGAGACGAGGCCATTGCTGAACACGTCTATGCCACTCAACGTTGGCACCGACCGCAGACTGTTTGTGACTGCAGCAAATTGTGACTCGTTCTATGAAAGTCCCTGTCAACTTCATCAACATTACCAAACTCTCGGAATACCGCAAAGATGCCCACACTTCTGTCCACACCATCCGGCAGGGGCAAGATGCTGACCCCGGAGCCAACAGGCCGACCCCGCCACTTATGCTGATTGTATTCACTGGTGCCTTCCGGGAGTGCCTGATACCTGGAACGAGTTTCTGTATGCGAAAATTATTTCTCGCTCTTGACAATTTTTGTGTAACCGCCACCCCAATTTTTATTTTTCTCATGGGATCAACCTCAGCTACCCTCTAGCCCTCAGTTTTCCGGTTGCTAGTGATGTTTATTTTTTAGTAGCTTTGTTTATTATTCCATCTTTGCCATGCATGTGAGTAAGGTGGGCAGTTCGCCGAAGTGGACGAGATCTAGCCCGGCCGATTAGACAAAGTCGATCATGGCTAATGTTTCTTGATGATACCTTGAAATGTATATTGGTTTAGTTTTTATGAACAATAAACACACGTAGATTGTAAGTATCTCCAAATGTAGTTTTCTATCCATGCCTTAATATTTGAGTCAAGTTGGGTTTAGTTTAGTTGGTTATGATATGACTCATTTGGAAAACTAAATCCTATCAAATCTCGTTCCTATGGTATGAGATTAAATCACAAAAGTGAACAAGTTAGAAAGGACCCAACTAAGACTTCTCACTTTCTTAACACTTTGTTTAACTTTCTATTCCGCAGTTAGGCACTGATCAGTAGCAAATTGCTACTAGACTTTAGTATGAAGCAAGAGACATATGTAATAAGTTATAAGCAAAGCCAGGACGCTGGCTGGTTAACTATATTTGTTACGATTTTCACGAAATATCACCACAATTTGTTGCCAAACTTTTTTATGTATTTATATTTTGCAAGATATCTTTATATTGATGTTTTAATGAAGAAAAAGTCTTTTTTTTTTTTGGTTGAGGAATTAAGACAAATCATTGCTATTGACAAGTTAAGTGAATTTCCAATTAGATTTTTTTTTCCGGTTGCATGTTGAACTCTTCATTTTGAGGATAAATACTTTATGTCATTTTATTTATTTATTTATTTATTGGCTATGGAAATTAAGTTAGCTATCAATTAAAATCCAGAAAAGTTAGCGGTGAATAAATAAAAAAAAAGTCAGGTGAACTATGATTTATATTAACCTTAAAAAAAAAAAAGAAAACAGTTATCCCCCAACATTCAACAATTAACAGGAATGCGTTGACCTACGATTATCAACACAGAATTAGAAACTCGTAGGAGGTAATAGGCCTAATGGCTTACAGAAGATTACGATTAACCAGTAAATTTGAATGCTGATTTCAGGTCCTTGTGCTCGGCTACCTACAAGATGTCGGCATGAATGAAAACTTTGTACAGCCAGAGCATTTAGGAAGACCTTTTCCTTGAATGATGAAAGACTTTATTCAAGTAGATTTTCTCCCCTTTTGTTTTATCGAATCCCTGTTTGGACCTATAATTGTGCTTGATATAGGATTACAGACTTTTTTTCTTTTTTTTTGGTTAATAGGATCAAAGAAATTGATATATAACGTGGTTTATCCCGTAAGTAACAGTTTCTATACATCTATTCGTATAGTTACTCGGCCCAAAATTCTTTGGCAACTGAAGGTAACGGCCGTTCGTGATCTTTAAGCAAAGTTAGTGCTGTTTCGAGAAATTGAAAACCAAAACCACACCAAAGTAATCGTTTGTATTGTCCTCTGGCTGGGGCATCTTGTATGTTAAATAACATTCACAATCTGAAAAACAATACATTGATGTTGGAAGCTAATGCAACATAAAAAAGCCATGATGACGTGACGCATAACTAGTTTAAGGGTCTGCCAAGGGTACACTCGTAGATATATATTTCAGATGTTATATTTTTAAAAATATAAAAATTAATTTAAAAAGTAAATAAATACAAGGGAGGATAGATAAAATTAAATAGAGAATGTATATAAATGAAGGGGGTAATAATTGTAGTATATATATACACATATGATAGATTAGGTGAATTTTAATAGCCACTCGTTAGAAAAAATCATAGTTTAACCAATTCAATATAGTATTATATGTGAAAAAAAAAAGCATTTATGGATTGCTGAATTAAATAATTGGTATATAAAAACCATCGAATCCAACCTTGCACGTAAAAGGGTATTTCACCTTAGGGCTTATGGTAACATATGGCATATCTCTTAGTTATTCGAACTTGAATAACTAAATTTAATTCGTGAGGTTGACCATGGGAACTGATTTACGTTAGTTCTTGTAATTCTCTTTCAATCATTATTAACTCAATGATTTCTTATTTTCTTAAGCAAGCCATGCAACAAGAAGTTCCGCGCATTATTTGAGTTGTTTATTTATAGCTTTAATTGCTAATTAAGGTTTTGCTTCATATGCGGCTATACAAACTTTCGTACTTTAAGATAGCCAGTCTGAGGAATAATGCATCATCATTATCCTCCCATTCAATCCTCCTCCCATAGTTAGGCAGTTTCATTTATTGAGTGGTCTTTACCACTTATTTGTCTAGTATAATTTGGATTTCATTTTAACTCGATTAATAAAATAGCGTTTCTTTTGTTGTATGATTTTTTTTAATGAGTAATTGGGTTAGTCACTACTTTCGGTGATTTTTCATCGTATCAAAACAGAAGCAATGTGCCCCTTTTTGGATTTCCTTCTATAATGAGTTCGTGGATTGACTATAAAATCAGTACACTTAGGCATGGCCACGGTTCCAGAACCACTAGTTCTGGTTCTTCAAAGAGGTAGAACTAGAACCGCACCATCTAAGATGGTTCTGATTCTGGTTCCAGAATCGCCAGTTCTGGTTCTTTCAAAGAGATAGAACCAGAACTGCACCATCCGGTTCCAATTCCGGTTCCGATTCTGGTTTCGGTTCTGGTTCCTTATAGTTTTGATTTCGATTCCTTATGGTTCTGGTTCTGATTCCGTATAGTTGTATACAATTTTATTTAATTTTTTATCCTTACCAATTTTAATACGAATATAACAATATATTTAAAATTTTAAATAGAATGTAAAAAATAAATACAAAATAAAGATCATATTTTAATTTTATTATTATTCAACAAAGTACGAAGTAATAAATAGATAATACAAATTTTATGAAAAATACGTTACATTGTCAAATTAAAAAAATACATTACACTATCAAATGGTAATCATTTTAAATGGAAAGGAAAATACTTGATTTTTTCATTGAAATTGAGATGAAATATCAAAACAAACATTAATTATTTAATCATTTTCATTGCTTGCGACGGCACTAGAATCAGTTGTATAATTGAATTCTTCTTCTTCATCTTTTTCCATTTCTTGTTGTCTATATTCTGCTGTAGTCCAATCATCCATGCATACTTGAATTTCTAGTGATTTTGGGCTTAATCTCGATCTTGTCTCATCCAAAATGCTTCCATCGGCACTAAAAGCTTGTTCCACTGCTACTGTTGATGCTAGAGTTGCTAAAATTTGCTTAGCAATAAGGGAGAGGATAGGATAATTCTCTGATTTTCGCTTCCACCAGTCAAGGACTTTAAACTGATAATTGAACCGTCAAGGACTTTAAACAGTCAAGGATAGGATAATGGTTCCGGTAATTCTATTTTTATCTCATTATTGATATTAATTGTTTTTAATTTTTTTAACGGTTCTGGAACTGGCGGTTCTGGTTCTGGTTCTATTTTTTAGAGAACAAGAACCGGAACCTTTATCCAAGATTCTACCACGGTTCTAGTTCCACAGTTTTGGTTCCGGTTCCGATCTGGTTCCGATTCCAAGTGGAACCATGGCCATGCCTAAGTACACTCATTTAAAACAAACTCTTTGGATCTATTGGTGGTCATTGATATTAGACGTACAATCACGTTTTAACGATAATAAAGTAAATCAAAATCTAGATCCTACTAAAGATATCAGACAAGAAAAACAATCTCCAAATTAATTTCCCATGTATTCTAATTATAGCCTGCAATTCTTCATAATTTTATCACCCGGTGAAATTATCTGTGCGGAAGTTGCAAAGGTCCTTAGACCCCCATGGAACAGATTGAGATGTTCATCGTTATTTGAGATTGTGGGAAGAAATCAGGATAAAAAAATTCGGGATATAAACTTACAAAGGTCAAGTTTGGGTGGGCTTAGCTGAAGTTTACAACCTACGCCTTGAAAAGAAGAAAATTGGTACTGAAAAACTGAAAAGGGCTGCATATTGAGGCCTCCTTTCGTTTTCTGTAAGCACAAAAATTAGAAAAACATTATCTAAATTGGCTTTTTACAAAATAAAGAGACGTGCTTTAAATGTTAGTTCTTAAAAATGATACAATTATTTCAGTCATCAGAGTACTGGTCGAGTTTATTTAAGACGTTCTTTAACAGTTTAAACTGCTTGAAGTTTTAGCAATCATTTGAGTCATTTATTAGATAATTTTAAAGTTAATTGATGATATTCAAAATGTCAACTTTTAATTAATCATTTAGTTGTGTTTGAACAGAAAAAATTAAAGATAAAAAAATAAAAGATTAATGTTTGACACTTATAACCCTATGTGGAACCAAAAAAAAAAAGTTCGTTATTAAACATCAAAACTAGCATAGAGTTCTAGGCATAATTGTCTTTACAAAATGTAAGACTTTCTCTAATTTCTCGTAAGTTTTCTAACCACCAAATAAGTACTCAATATCCTAACATATATTAAATTGTAAAATTTTATCAGGATAAAAACTACTCTAATAAAAGGAAACTTCAGCTCTCAAAGATTTTGGTTCAATTATGTGAATGTGAATAAAAATACCTTCCATTACGAAAGAGCGTGAGAATTGTGTTACCTTTGCTTCCCTTACCTTAGCACAAACTGATGGATTTTGCATCAATGATTGCGTTCCCATGCATTATTTCTGAATTTATTAACGCAATATTGTTTCTATTAACCCCAGTACGTAGGTCGGCGCATCACGTGAGTTGTTTGGTTAAGGCGGTAATGCAAATGAAACTTCAGCTTATGCTTGCGGCTGTGAAACTTCTCAGATTAAGGTTGCTGCTTTGATGAAATTTCTTTCCGTTTGTCATCCTCAAGCCTAAAAGAAAATCATTGAATCCTCTGATACTAAGAACTTGGATCAACGATTTGTCGTTCAGGATTGACAGCGGGCAAGTCAATGGTGTGTAAAATAACTCATTTAAGCCCTCTGATACTACGAATTTGGATCAACTATCAGTTGTTCGTGATTGAGACGAGTCAAACTAATAAGCCGGTCTGTAAAATTCGGCGAAGGAAATCAGTCGTGAAAAATCAAAACTCCCAAGTAACAATCCATGTGCTTGTATTGAGACTTGAATTACATTTTCAGATTTGCTTTGGCTGGGACAGCTGATTTCTTTTTCCACCCTCCAATTAGACTTGCCTATTCGGGATTTGTCAGCTTTTAATTATAACTGTGGCAAGGTTTCTAAGCATATGTCTTATTGAATAGATAACCAAAGAGAGTGTTGCATTATTACTGTGATTCGAGGTGCGTGAATAGTGTTGATGGAATTTGGAAATGAGGGAGAAGGGACTGCAGACCTTTATGAATAGGAGTATAATGTTTCGAGCTTACGGATATAAAGACTAAAGATTAAGTAACGGAAAAGAAACCATAAATTAAGTGACTATCAGGATAATTGTAAGTGTCATTTGGTCACCAAATGAATTAGTGGATTCAGTTTCGATTATGGTAAGCTCGTTTAATTTTTTTTTTTTTTTTGCCCCACATTGCTGGTATCCACTCTTAATGACTAACCATTTTCTTAAATACTTAGCTAAGTCATATCATTCAACTTTATTGCTCATAAATATTCGATACACTGCAGAGATGTTAGAGAGGATATTGCTATTTACTAGTGTATAACTGGAATGGATAATCTCTAAGTCCAAGCCAGTTCCAATGTTATAAATAGAGCAACCAAACGCCATTGTCTCCAAAAGAGCTAGATTGGAAAAGAAAAAAAAGAAAAAAAAAAAGAGAGAGAAGCTAGGAATTCTCACCATCTACCTAGTTCACATTCTTCCGCAATTATGTCTTCAGTGACCCTCTTTGCTTCCATCTTATATCTTCTACTAGTTTTTGCGAACAATGTTGTTTCAATCGACTACGGATTAGCACTTAGGAAATCTTTGTTGTACTTCGAAGCCCAGAGGTCCGGGAATTGCCCCCAAACCAGCATGTCCAGTGGAGAGGCGATTCAGCCCTTCGTGATGGCAACGATGTTGGAGTAATGCACCATCCCTCCTTACAGATTTCATTCAAAAGCTCATTTTAGCACTAGGAATTTTGAATTTCTTTTTCCTTTTTTTGTTCCTCTCATTTTTTACATTATAAACAGGCAAATTACGTATATATATGTGTGTGTGTGTCTCTGTAGGCTCAGTAACTTAGAAATCAGGCTTTCT
This sequence comes from Coffea humblotiana, assembly GCA_023065735.1. Lineage (NCBI taxonomy): Eukaryota > Viridiplantae > Streptophyta > Magnoliopsida > Gentianales > Rubiaceae > Coffea > Coffea humblotiana. Next base: position 4,668,303 of record CM041209.1, on the reverse strand, counting down.
ACATTAAAAAATATATATATGTATATATAGTGCAATGATTCATGATGATAAATATATACATATACATATATATATATATATAAACAGGTGGATTTAGTGGGCGGATACTATGATGCCGGGGATAACATCAAAATCGGATTCCCAATGGCATTTACGGTGACGATGCTTTCTTGGAGCGCGGTGGAGTTTGAGTCCCAGCTGGTAGCCAAGGGAGAGCTATCGAACGCATTGGAAGCAATCAAGTGGGGAACCGATTACTTGATGAAAGCGCATCCAGAGCCTTATGTGCTCTACGGTCAAGTGGGAGACGGTCGTTCAGATCATTCATGCTGGGAAAGGCCGGAGGACATGACGACGCTTAGAACTGCCTACAGGTTCGATGAACAGCACCCTGGAGCCGACCTGGCTGGAGAGACAGCCGCTGCTTTGGCTGCCGCGGCATTAGCTTTTCGTGGATCGGATCCTGCTTATTCTTCCCAACTCATTTCTCACGCAAAACAGGCAAAACAATAGCACTCTTCCATTTCTGTCTGCATGCATGCCAATAATCCATAATCTACAGTCAACTGTTTGAAGAGGGGTTCATTTTCATTGGTGCATAATTACCTTTTTATTCTTCTTTCCCGTGTTCTATCCCTAATTGCTAATTCTTAATTCATGCAGCAGGGTGATTAAATGAGTTCGAGTTTAACTTGAAATCCCAAATGTAATTTCTTGGGCACGGTTTGCCTTGATGATAAGTATCACGCTGAGGTGCATGCTAATTAATCACTGCTCCGATAGCACTTAAATTTAAGGACTTAGGCCCAACATGTCCACTTAATTGAGAAGGCCATTTTAATGTCTGACAAGATACTTTTTGACATAGAAACAATTAATTCTGTCCCCTTTTCTATTCTTTATCCATCTGTTGCATCCTAAGATTAGCACGTCTTATGTAGCCGCGTAATGAGGAGGGTCAATATTTTGGACAGCCTCCGCTAACTAAATAAGAACACTTTAAAACTGAGGATCGTTAACAAATTTCACAACGATTTGCAGTTGTTCGATTTCGCCACAAAATTCCCGGGCAAGTTTTCAGACAGCATCCCAGACCTCCGGCAGCTTTATAGCAGCAGCGGCTTTGAGGTGGAATCCAATTAAGCAGTCACACTCTTATTTGGCACAGCACAGCACAGCACATTCCTAATATGAAATAATGCAGTATTCCTATGTAGTTGGTAATATAAATTAAACTCCCAAGGACCTCCCTAATTTCTTTGGGCACGCATGCAGGATGAACTATTGTGGGCTGCAGCCTGGCTAGAGCGAGCTACGGAAGGCAAAAACCTACGCCGAGTACCTGAATCAAGCTGCAAGTTCAGGTGGAACCAGATCCATGTTCTCTTGGGATGACAAATATGTCGGATCTCAAGTCCTCGTTGCAAAGGTAACTTGAAGAAGATTCTCTCTAATTAGAATGCTCTCACGTCAAAACGCTGTGCGGTTTCCACAGCATGAAGCGTGCTGCATTATTATTCTCTCAATCATTATGTGGTATGTGATGAAAACGAGAATTAAACGTACTTAAATAAAGGTACTTTTTTCTGTTCTTATGCAACTATATCAGGGTTTGCTGGAGGGGAGATTTTCAGGATACGGGAACCTTGGTCAGTACAAGAGCAGCGCTGAGCAATTTATCTGCAATTGCATCCAAAAAGGAAGCAGCAATGTTCAGAAGACCAGTGAAGGGCTTCTTTGGTTTGATTTTTGGAATAATCTCCAATACGTAACCACTGCAGCTTTTACCATTTCAACCTATGCAGACACCCTTGCCAGGGCCCAAACTACGCTTCAGTGCCCAGCAGCTTTCTGTTACTCGAGATGAGCTAATCACATTTGTCCAATCACAGGTAAGATGTAACAAGATCGTATCATTATACAGTCGTGGAAAATTACTATAAATATTACGAAAAATTCAAGTGCCTTTTTTGAATTATCATTTCAACTTAAAGTTGTTTCCTGCCGAATTTATTGTGCAGGTGAATTATATACTTGGTTCAAATTCGAAGGGGTTTAGTTACATGGTCGGATTTGGACCAAAATACCCGCAGCAGGTTCACCACAGAGGAGCATCAATTGTGTCGATTAAGGAAGACAAAACGCCAGTATCTTGCCAACAGGGTTTTTCTGATTGGTTCAACAAGAATGCACCAAATCCTAATGTCCTGGATGGTGCAATAGTTGGAGGACCAGACCAAAATGACCAGTACACTGACAAAAGAAGCAACTATTATCAAGCTGAGGTTGCAACGGCCAACAACGCTCCCCTTGTTGGAGTTTTGGCTCGTCTGGCTTGAATACTTTTACCTTTGTCAATTGTAAAAGCTAGTATAAGCTTGCCATTTGTATGAGGAGCATAATAGTGAACTTCTCTTTAATTTCGCATTAGAACTACTCAATTTAAATTACATTAACAGATAATTTGCCCCTTCATCCAGAAGAAGAAAGGAAATTTATTAATCAACTGTTTGGTCCGTCAGACGCACATGAACCTATACATTCACAAACGCACAAATAAATTCTATTAGCATATAGTAGTATCTTCTGTGTCGCAGCATCTTTATTTGAATTTTCTTAGATGGATTGAATGCAGCAATTTAATATGTAATACACTTCTTCTTCTTTGGGGTCAAAGGATTGCAAATGATATTAATGATAGTACAATGATTGAACTATAGTCGAGGAAAAGATTGTCCTGAGAACAGAAAGAATACGTTTTTATGGAAAATTCAGTCTAATAAGTACTTACAATTGAACGGGACAAACCCCGTTCACTTTTCTTAATGTCACCAGCCCAAATAATCTTCAAAAGTAAGAATAATAAGTATTTTCCTATGTAGTACTTTAGTTGAGTCTAAGGGTGTAAACTCTTTTTTCTTTTTTTTTCAGAATTTGGCTAACAAGACAAAAACGGACGCACTCAGGGTCTTCATCTAAGTTTTTTTTTTTTTTGGGGCTGTATGTTCGTTCAATAGCCAAAAGAAATTAAGTATCTTTACGTTAAAAAAAAAAAGACAGAGAGAGAGAATATAATGAAGCACTGGATTTACCATTTTGAAGGCGTTTGTTTGGCCATGCTAGTAAAGGAAGAACATTTTGAAAATTCATAATTGATGAATAATAATCCAAATCATCTATTTAGTTGGCAACAGATCCTTCCTATTCTACCGAATTGATTAGTTCATGAGCACTTTGACGTTTTTCTTAACTGCTGACATATCAATTTTCCAGATTATGTCAACTGATTTCTTTTTTAATAGTACTCGTGCCAAGTTACGTGAAAAAGGATGGTAAAGGGAAATAAAAAGTTTATCCTACTTGAGCTACTGGCTGTGGGCAACTAGCTAAGTAATTGGCTGCGGAAGCTGATACATGAGTATAAACTTAGCCTGCCCACGGTGTCATTCTGAGAAAGAAAAAAAAAGATGGAATATGAGTATCATTGAAAAAAAAAAGAAGAAGAAGAAGAAAGTAATACTCCCATTTGCCCAACGGAAAATATGGAGAACTAATAACAGGACGCCTGGCAGCAAAATGAAAATAACATTTTTAGAGAGACGTAGCAATTGGACAATTAGACAAAGATGAAGGCTTTACTTTGACCAGGGGCTCCATTGATGCTTGCAGGATATGATGATCAGAACCTGCGGAATCCAGAGGGTATTGAATTGATTCAATCAAAGTCACAGGCGGAATTGCCATGTCCTTCATTTATCATAGTTTTCTTTAGGGTTGGTACATTTACTCTAGGGAGCAGGAACAAACAATAATGTACTAATATCAGACATATGCATGCAACTGTGCAAGTCTGGTTTTTCAGTTTGGATATGGTGGTTCAGTTGTTCATCAGGTCAAGGCCAAGCGCACCCACTTGGCCAGCTGTAATATCCGCGATTTTGTGGAACATCATGTCAGCCTTTCTAATTGGTTTGCTGAGCTAGCTAAGCTAGCTTTCCATTTACTTGAAATTCTCACACGTCACAAGCTTGGAGCGTGACTGCAAATGAGTTGAGTTTGACGAGTTCTAGAGCTTGATTTTAAATTCGAGTCGAGTCGAATTTGATATCGAATTTTGAAAATTTAAAAAAAATAATTATTTATCTTTTAAAAATAAATAAAATAGTAATTTTTCTTAACAAATAATAAAAAATTAGAAATATATATATAATTTTATTATTAAAATAAAAAATTATATATATATATATAATTGAGTCAACTCGCAAATTAACGAATTGAGTATCTTTAAACTTGAGTTTGAGCTCGAACTTGAGTTCAGTGTTGATCGAACTCGAGTCGAGTTTTGACTCGACTTACTCGCGAGCGACTCAACTCGGTGTTGACTGAAATCGAATCAAACTCTTACTCGAACTAATTTTACCACATAATTGTCGGATTATAAAATTATGATTGTGTTTTTTTTTTTTTTGCAGCCTTATTTTTTTTCTTTTTGTGTTTCTTTTGAACGTAATCAAACTTATATCGGACTTCTTACTTGAAGCCGGAAATGGCAGACACAACTTTGATGTTAGTTGATTTCATATGAACAAAATGCTCACGTAAGGACAAATTATCATCATTTGTCCACTTGAGCGTTCCCGACAACATTTGCCCATTTAAACGCTCTCCTTGAATCAACACTTTTCTTACATCTGCCGAACATAATAAGAGCTCTATCCAGAAAATCCAGTCCAACTGTAACCGCCCAAATGCTGGATCTGAGCCCATTGCTAACAGCATTATATTTCGTCTGGTCTTAACGACATAAGAATATCCTGTGACCCGAAAAAAAATATTTATCAAATTATGATGTCCAAGTGCATCCATCCAATGGGGAGCACTCCACTTTTCCAGATGACTTTCGTTGTCTTCCAATTTCCACCAAGATTTTCTCACAGGTTTCGTAACCTAATTGGCCAAGTTGGTCTACTTCCTTCATCTCAGAAAAAACCACTCACTACTTAACACTTTTTTTTTTTTTTTGAGAATCACTACTTCACACTTGACATAGTCACCTCATATCCCTCCTCATGAGTTATCATTCCTTCCTTTGGAGGCTTGAAGCGAAGAGGGGTTCTGGGGCGGGGGATAGCCCTCCATCCTCTCCGATCAGTCCGTAAGCGTCCCTCGCAGAAGGGAAAAAGTAAATAAAAAACTGATGTACTACAATACCACGTAATAGAGAGTGGCCTGCAGATGTTCTCAAGGTTCTCTGCAAATTTGCCCTTCCGATCCTCCCCTCCTCCCAACTTCTTCTATCTACTATAATATATTTCGGTACTTTTCAATTGTGTTATATATATATATATATATTTTTTGTCCCAGTGAAGATAATATAGAGCCTTGTTCGTCATTTCCAGGGACAAACGTAGCATCGGGTTAATATATAATCTTTTCTTCTTGAGATCTATTTGTTTCCCTTTTTTTTCCCCTTTTGTATGTGTGTTTTCTGAAGATTGGAGGATTGGGACTACCAATCTGACGAAACTTTAAAGATCCGACTTAAAAGAATTTGCCAAAATGCTAAAATTACTTATCTACATTTATTTTATTTTGGGTAACAGTTGCGGAGTTTTACTTCTTGTGGGGTAGTGGAGAGTTGGCTTAAAGGGCTTCACTGTCTTGTTGATTCTGGTTCCCGATGAATTCGTAACCATGAAGCCAAAGAGAATTTATTAGTCTCAACTTGCCCTCCCAATCTCTGTCTCATATTTGCAATCTCTGTTGCATTTATGATTTTTGGGTTGTCGAGCATATTTTTTCTTCTTGATGGTTACCCTTCCTGACTTTCTCCTCTCCCTTCTTTTTTTTTCTTTATCATGTTTTCAATCGTAATAATATTTACATTTTTAGTATATATAAAATTTATTTTAAAATTATTTGATATAAAATTAGTTTTTGTCCTGAAACTAACCGAATTAAAAGAAAACCCCCAATATTTTGCAAAAATTAAATCTGTGATAGGTAGCAGTCGCAAAGTACGAGGTCTAACTAGTACCATGTAACCTTTGCTCGCTGGAATGCATTAGCAGGAGGACATGGACAATTATCGCATTTACCTTCCTTTATTAATTTGCCACACATAAGTCCAAGAGTGCAGCAACTGCAGCATAACCTACATTAGCAGAGTTATTATATAGGCCCCTCCTTGTTTACGGCTAAGTGTGAACAAGAAAAAGAGCCAAGCTAGACGTTCATACTCGTTAAATATACACTCTCTTTTATTTGTCAACTACATTAATGATTGTTGTCCAATATTCTCCATCTTTGAAGTCACCCTTGGCTACCTGATCCTGATGTAGGTATTAAATAGTCTTATCCATATTTCACTTGTTCGAGGTCTTGAATAAGAAAGGGGAAACCACTTCCCCCCATCCTCCCCCCCCCCCCCCCAAAAGCCAAACTAGACATCGTATTATTTTTATAAAAATAATTTTTTTAATATAAATGAGAAAGTTTGAATCTGAAACCTCTCATTTACACTTTCTTTCCACGTTCCAAATAGGTTCTTACTTGTTATCAACACCATAATTTATAAGAGATCCACAGTATAGGGCAAATAACAACATAGCATAGGGCCAATGTATTTCACAATCATAATGACGTAAAAGAATTATATAGAGTAGAATGGTGCAAAGTTAGCTTTTTGGATGTGTGGCTAACAACGTGGTTGTTAAAACTTAATGCTCACTCATTGATAAGCATTAATATAAATGTGCTTCGTTTTCTTCTCTTTGTAGGTCAGTTGAGTTAAGTATTTCTTTCTCCATGGACTAAGTTATCACCCTTTGTTCCATTCTGATCCCGTTTCATCTTCTCGAGCCATCTGTCTTTCCTTGGCAAAATTTTCCTTCCTCCTCCCACTTTGAGCAAGCAATATGACGTAATTAACAACTAATTTCGCGATAAGTCTTGCTTCAAGGAGTTAATTCTTGCGAATCATGTATTTTCCACTGGATTTTATTATTCGGACAGTCAATTAGAAGTAGTTCAACCAGAAGTTTGGAACCTGCTCATGTTTCATGTCATAACAATAAATTATAGGTGTGATATGTCATAAGAGTGGTCAGTCATCGACAAATGTTGAAGATCTAACCATACTTCAAAGCTTTCAACTCTAACAATGGCCTTTTTAAGTATTCCCAAAAAAAGAAAAAGACCATTTGAGAACCATGTGTCCTTTGCTTGCTGGAAACCATTTGCATTTTAATCTTCTTATGATTCTATGGTACTACTCTCTTTCCGTAATCGTCCGCACAAGATTTTGCAAGAGGCCATCGACAGCGATATCATGATTTACATTTATTAATTGCCCACACAGATCGAAGGTTGCAACTGCAAGATGCAAGCTATGTAGGTCCCTCCTCATCTTGTTTACTGATTTTTTCAGTGTTTCTGAAAGTGACCAAGAAAAACAATAGAAGTGTACCTCTCTTATTCATCAGCAACTTTCTATGTTGTTAAATAGTCGATCTATAACATCACCCTTGGCTGCCTGATGTAGGTATTATATAGTCTTATCCCTATTTTACATTTTTGGATATTTTTCTCTCCAAATTAGATTTTTTTTCCGGAGATGACAACTATAGTACATCCTAATCTATCATAATCTCTCCAGATTGGGTAAGAATGGGAAAAAATGAAAGAGAGAGGGAGGGAGAGAGAGACAAGACCGCATATTTTATTTTACTTCACTCGAGTTTTGATCAAATTGAGTCCATTCAAATTTAATGGAGATCAGTTGAATTTATAATATTAAATAAGAGATAAAATAGATATGTAATAATAAAAAATATTAATATGTGTGTGTGTGAAAGTCGAATGAGCTCAATTAATTAAGCTTGACAAGCTTTTGAGCTTGAATTTAAACCCGTCAAGTTGTTCAATCTGAAGTTTCGAATGCAATTCAATATTTATGTCACAAGATAAATCAAAGGTTTGATGCCAGTGTCATTCGTCTAGTGCGTTTGGATAGGAGATTATTTGGAATAATTTATAAAAAAAATTGTAATACATTTTTGATATGATAAATATGAGATAAAAAGTAATTAGAAGATGTGTTTATAATAATGTAAGAGAAATAAAATTGTGCAAACAATAAACTATCCAAACACTTTTATAACTTTTTCCCATATTGCTAAAACAAAAACAAACATAGTATTCTGGAATTTTTCGAGCACGAGTATCCTTCATACAAATTTATTGTATTCTAGCTCTTGACAAAATTATATCAGCCACTGTTACATACAACACGTAATAATACACAAACTACTATTTCTGAGCAGTAGTAAAACATGAACTGTTTTTTGATCAATAGAGAAATTCAAACCCTCACGCAAATTATTCAATGCAAATGCTTGGATTGGGGGTCGTATATTCCAGAAACTCAGGATCTTTTTCCAGTATGGAAAGTTCAGCCTCATCAGAGGCCAACCACAGCTCTAACCCCTTACCAGTAGTAGCTTCCAAGAACACGAACTGTTGCTTGGATCTATAGCCAACCATATCCCCCATATGAGCTACCCAACTGGGCGTTCCCCACCCAAAATCAACGTCATACAGACCCATGTTGTTTGCGCTGGTGAACCGGAAGATCTTTATATTTTCATTGGTATACACGCTTTCCAGCACCTCATTGAGGGCGTTGAATGCCTCATCGGCATCTAGCTCAGCAATACTGTCCTTGTTCAAACCGGCAAAGGCTTCCCTCAATATTTTCACCAGATCAGCAAGATCGATCTTCTTCTCGGTGTTGGAAGGGTCGATTTCGTAGAAGGCAAAGGCCAACCAGATTATGTTCCCGAAAGTGTTATCAGGTAAAGGTGGCTCAATTCTCTGTCGGAGGTTGACGGGATGAGTAATCATCAGCGTCGAGAAATTTTCAGATTTTGCTGCTGTAGAAGCCCAAGTCAAGCGTTCGGCCACGAAGGCAGATAATGCTTCCACGCGGGACGGATTTGGGACCTTTTCGCTGGCAGCGTTTGCCCTGAGAGCCGTTAGTGCTGTTGCGTCGAAAACATATCTTCTCATGTAGGATTTTTTTCCCTGGAAGAAGAAGTTATCGAAGTATCTTACGAAATCATCGGATAACGGATCCTTGGGAGGGAAAAGGGCGGATGCTGATGAGAAATCTGGTTCGACAACTTTTTCACCACGAGCAACTCTGGCCCAACTGTTGAGAAAAGCAGCGGAAGCAGCTGCATCTACAACTTTGTGGAATAGACAGGCTCCGACAACAAGACCACCGCATTGGAATTGCGTTATTTTGACAGCAACAGGGGGTATTCGGTCCTTCTCCAGGCCGTTGGCTTTGCACGGGAGGAAATTATTGAGGAATTGGACATCAGGCTGTTTGAGAAACTCGGGTAAAGTGCCATTAACCTGAGCTTCTACGTACAACCCTCCCTCATCATTGCACTCGATGGTGGCAGCGTCTCTGAATCTTCCCGCTAGAGGGTAGTAGATCGCTAGAGTTTTAGAGAAAGATTCCTTCAGGTGAGACAGGGTTTGAGCAGAGTCTTGATGGTCTTGAGTGTTGTTCTTGTTCTTGTAGAAAAGGATGAATGGCATGTAGGACGATGGAGAAAATTGGTCGAGGAGAGAAACTTTATAGGTGTTTGGGTGATGATGAGGAGTTGGTGAGGAGGGTTTGATTATTTCCTCTGAAAGGATTTTGACGTTCATCTTGCAAGATTTGGAGGGAGCTTCTGTTAGCAAAAATTGTCTATGCATTTGCCTCTACAACTACGAGCCCTGCCATTTCCCGGGATTCGGAATGGTTTTATAGGAGTAGGACTATATGTACGAGGGCACATGCGTGGCCATCGGATCACCACGCTCGTCAATTAAGATTGCCCATCCATCTGTATTCAATGCATGTTTGTTGAACCGTCAGTGGTAATTGAGACGCTGAAGTTATTCTATTGCTGTGGTAAGTCCCAACACCATCCGTGTCAGGTTAATATTTAAAAAATATGTCCAGCACTTGCGTCTGGTTTACCACTTTACCTGCCGATGCCAACATTTTAAAAACAGTAACAATCAAACTCAAACCTCTCGATCCCTTCGCTAATGCATGTTAGGATAAGAATCATAAGATGTAAGCCACATGGATGATTTGATTTGCTAATAATAATATCATCAAAAGGAAATATGCAGTTGAAGAATCGACTAAACTTACTGATCAAGATGTGTGTAGTGTCCGAGTCAAATCTAGTATACCTAAATCTAATCTGTGAGTGTTGGTCTTGCGGGTTTCCAACTGTCCACCAGCTACATGTGAAGGAGACTCAGCTGTTAGTTCTACTTCTAAACCGTTTGTTTCAATTTGTTGGTCATGGCTTGAACTGATTTTTTTTCTCTCTTTTCGCCTTCGGGGGCGAAATTTACTTGAAGAAGCCTGGGTACGTACCATCGTTTTCCCAGAATGAAGAAAAGATGCATCCTGTTGACAACTTTATTCGACATTGAGTTGAGACATATCTATCCCTGTTCTTTTCGTATCAAATGCAAGGCACCTGACCAATCAATACTTGGAGGAACAAGCTGGGGACATCCTCGCCAAAAGAGAGAGAAAGAAAAGTAGAGGGCCAGGGCATAGAATTAGAGCTCTCAAGTGCAAAAAAAACAAATACAGGGCATTTATGTTCATGCGTTAAAGCTACATCAGTCATCAAATACCCCCCACATAAAACAGCTCGCATTTCCAATTTCAGACTCCGTAAAAGGAATTGCTCCCACGACTTTTACCTTGCAGATTATAGCAAAGCTTCAAAGCAAATCCCTGTGCAAGGGATTGGCCATTTTTTTCAAAAACAAATTTTTCAAATACAGTGTTACAGTAATACACAATAATTCAAAAAAATCTCATCCATACAATATATTAAATATTTCAAAAAAATTTCTCATATACACTACTACAGTAAAATTTTTCAAAAACACCCCTAAAAATAGCTAATCCAAATGGAGCCTATTGTAACTTGTGAGTGTTGAGTAATAAGCTTTTGTTTAGTGCAAAAATACCTCCATGGTGAGATGTCTCCGTAGTTAGCCCCTTTTTGGTTTTTCTTCGTGTGAATTTGCTCTTTTTTCAATTATCAATTTTATGACACAAGTAGAACTATGTAAATTCTTTAGATTGGATTCAATTGGCAGTATTTTTTTTTGTAATATTAATTCATTGAAATGATAAGTGTAGATATGGATATTATTAATTTTATGCTGAACCACCTCTAAGACTTAATTAAGTCAGTTAAAGCAGTTTTTCTGACAGCCATACAGTTCTCTTTCCCTTTTATTATCGTTGTTGCGTGTGGCAAGACTTATCAATTCGCTGTTTCTTTTTCTCTCTTTTCCCGTTCTTGATGTTATAATTAGGATATAATTTACTAGTATCATAAATGGCTACAGTAAAAAATGCTTGAGGCATTTTACAGGGTAACCTAGCATCATTTACTAAATTTTGCCATCATCACGTATATCATTAAAGCTGGAATCTGATGGTCAAGGATTGCACTTGCGTTATATACCACATAGGGTTAGCATCCTCCTCATTAGATTTCTCTTCATTAGTCTCTCTATTTATTTATATTTAAATTTATATATAATGTCATAAAATTATGCGATTGTGTCATTACTTTTATTTTGAACTCTAGATCAACATACTAGAAAATAAAATTTTTTTTTTTGCATATTTTAACATTTAATTTATGCAAAATATTTGAGCGGTGGAAAATGGGTCGTCACAGTGAGGACCCAAGAAATGTAGCCAGCTCATTTCGACCTCGCTATCATTGGTATGCAATTAAAACCTCTACCTTTAGGGGAAGATTATCAATAGCCCCAACTTACAATGAATTAGATCAAAATTTATCACACACGGTTATCGATATTTACAACAATTCCAGAGTTAAGAATATCTTCTTCCCATTGCCAGATGAACATGTAGGTGGGAAGTATTTTGAAATTGAAATTGGTAGGAAGTTCTCTTCATGCGGGTAAAACAACAAAGTCATATCCTCAATTGGGGTTCAAGTCATTAATAGTTGCGAGACAAAACAAAATACAAATGTTCGCCAGAAATGACAAAATTTGCCACTAAACAGAATCGTCATACATCGTACAACCCCTCAATTTTGCGAGGATAAAGAAAATCTTTTGCGAAACAATCGGACATCAATAAGCCGAGCCTAACTCAGCCCACCCAGTGTCCAAAAGCAGCCCATATTCTTAAACCAGCTGGGCTGGCGTTGGGCCTTGGAAACGAGGCCCAATTTCCCTGTGAGTTGACCTCGGTCAAGACTAGGCTCAGCCTGATTACAGGCCTATACAACTAGAATCGCGTTGTGGGAAGCATCGTTGTTCTTCATTCATACAGAGGACAAACGCCCGTCAACACGCAACAAATCTACTATAAAAAGCTTCCATAACATCCAAAAGAACCGTATACTTGAAAACTAAGCCCAGAATGTGATGCCCAACACCAAGATTTACACAAGATTTCTAGAACTTGATTATCTTCGCTGTGGCAGGCCAGAGTAAAGACCCAAACCAAGCCTAGAATGTGATGCCTCCGTGTAAGCTTTTCTGGGCTGGGCGAGATATGAAGAGGTGCTGGTAAAGCCCAAATCAAGCTTCCCAATCTGCTGCCCTTCACAACATCCGGAGAAATTCAAAATAAGGGCTCTCTACCTTAATTCCGAAATACAAACGGTGCTCAGTTGGCAACCATGCAATAACCTGTTATCACTGATGCAGACTCGGCACTTAAAACTGGGGGATGACCCCATGACTTAGACCCCATGACTTGAACCCCTTTTTTTTTTTGGTTGAGGGTCTATAGCTGTGGCACAGAGTTAGTATCCTGGCCTGGAGCGAGCATTCAAATGATCCCAGATTAGACTTGCGAAATTCAACACGGGAAGCGACTGTTGCTAATGGCCATAGAACAGCCCGCGGGCTCTTTAAGTCGTAAATGCTACAGTTTCATGGCGTTATAGAGGCCTGTTCTGCATTAACCTCCTTCCAAAAGGCACTCATATCTTGCATCAATTGTCAACCCGGGAAGACAACCAGCATCTGTAGATCTCACCAATTGCAGTGACATGAGTTCCGGGAAACAACAAATGCAACAAAGGAACTGACGAGGATATGTTGACAAGCTTGATTTTCTCTCGAGCACTTCTAACTCCAATTGAAGGCGGTACACCATGCCACTGTAGATACCAAGAAAGAAGTATTGATCGCTTCCATCCCGTGGTATCTTTTTTTGGCCATCTCCCTGACAATAGGTACTCATGGAAATCATTTGTGACGCATAAAGAAAGGTTCAGAATCTCCTCCAACCGCTTTTTAAGTGACCCAAGAAAAGTGGATTGTACAATGCCCCCGTTCGGAATTGTCAATCTCCCATTGAGCAAAGCTTCATTATAGGCAAGTGCAAGCTGTACGACAAGGAAAAGGAGCAGAGACACTAAGACAGTCAAAATCAAGTAGCACTTCCTGTGGTGGAACCGGATAAGTAATACAACTTGAAAGAAACAAATAGTTGGAACTCCAGTTTTGGAGAGGGAGGAAGTGGGTGAAACCCGGGGGGGGGAGGAGGTTTTTAATTCAGTACATCTACTAGATGAGGAAAACTAATTCTTGAAAGTGACACAAAACCCTAACTTCTGCAATGTAATTGACTCTTATGCCTTTTTGTTTTAGTTTTTGGTTTCTTCTGTGCGAGTCACTTTTCCATGTTAACTGCTGTAAAGACAGTGCTCAAGCAAAAATGAAATTCCATATCAACATGGAGTGATGATAAGTAAATTTATTGTGATATTACAGCCACAAGAGTGCAATTGCTTTTGCGCTTATATCTAATCCAGGAAGATGCATTTATCTGACATATTGAATACACAAAGCAACCGAGTGATAAGACCCAAAATGGCCTGACTTTTACTCTCAAATGCATCCTTCTAACCAACATTTCAAGGGTAGCATTATCTCAATATATATAACTACGTAGTAGTTGTTATATTATCAAGGAAGATCCTAGAAGAGAAGTAATCTTAAGGGAAAATCGTTTAAAACATCCCTCACATTTTACAAGATGACTTTTTTCGTCATTCACTGTTAAAGTGTAATTTTACATCCCTTACAAATTCACATTGATCAAATTTGGTCCCTACCTAAGTTTCCGACTAGTTTTTTGCCGGAATCCACCTTGTGACTTGCATGTGATCATTTTTTAAGGGCAAAATTGTCAAATCAAATTTTTATATAATCTGATTCATAGTCCCTCACATTTCACAAATGAATTTTTTCGTCTCTAACATTTTACAAAATGAATTGTTTCGTTCCTCACATTTCAAAACTGAATTTTTCCATCCCTCACATTTTTCAAAATGAATTTTTTCATTCCTCATTGATCATGTGTATGAATAGCTTTTTTTCTATAAACCCACTCATATGTTTATTTGATTTTATCTGAACAATACAAATATCATGTAATTTATCTCTATTGGATTTCATCTAAACATGCTAATCGTAGTTATACACATGCTATTCAATAGATATATATAGGGGTTTAAAACTAATAATTTTGTTTGAAACATATGTATATATTTATATGATTTTACCATTTGAACCTATTCAATATTTGTGACCTTTCTCTTTTGGTAATAATTTATTTATTGAATTGTATAATAAGATCATCTAATTAATGGGTCCTAACTCGAATTCTATAATTGTATTAACAAATTTCAGTTTAAATCTGAAATTTCTACTCGACACTTATAAAACTAATAGTTGAATTACTTGCCTTATAATTGTCTTAAAATTTGAAAGTGTCAATCATTTATTTCTTTTTGTCATACTTTTCTTTTGTTTATTTTTTCTGTCCAAATTTAATTCGATATAAATACTTGATAATATTTAGGATTAAACGTCTTCTTTAATTTCAAATTTCGAGTAAAAGAAAATGAATATAAGTGAAAAACTAACAATTTTTTAAACCTATGTATATATCTATTTGATTCAACTTGAGCAGTACGAATAGTATATAATATATCTCTATTTGATTTCACATGCTATTCGTACTGTTCAGGTGAAATCAAATAGATATATACATGGATTTAAAAAAAATTATTCACACACATGATCAATAAAAAATGAAAAATTCATTTTGATAAATGTGAAGGATGAAAAAATTCATTTTGAAAAATATGAAGGATGAAAAAATTCATTTTGTGAAATGTGAGGGATTATGAATTGAATTATATAAAATTTGATTTGACGAAAAAAATGTGAGGGACGAAAAAATTTATTTTATGAAATATGAGGGATTATGAATTGAATTATATAAAATTTGATTTGACAAATTTGCTCTTAAAATATGATCACGTGCAAGGCATGTGATAAATTCCGACCAAAAACTAGTCAGAAACTTAAGTAGGGATCAAATTTGACCAATGTGAATTTGTAAGGGACGTAAAATTACATTTTTAAAAGTGAAGGATGAAAAAAGTTATTTTGCAAAACGTGAGGGACGTTTTGAACGATTTTCCCTAATCTAATGTATACCCTAGGCCAGACTCATTCATTTTCAATTATATTAAAAACAGATAGAACATGTAAAAGACCAACTAGAAATTCAATGAAACACTTTTTACATCTATTCTTAATACTACATTACAAGAATCAACAAGGTAGTTTACTTCAAAATTAAGCAAGTTAGTGCATTCTAAATTGCAATTTGCAAGCATAACATAAAGGCATCAGACCTAATAAAAATGCTGCTTGTGGTTGAATAATCATAACTGGGTATTAAAAGCACTTGTTTGCTTGACAACAAAAAGTTGAATATGAGGAATTTGCACGGAAAATAAAGATTTGAAGTACCTTTATACTCCAGAGAGAAAGTGAATCTCCTAGAGAGCAAGTAGCACTGGTAATCTCATCAACCATAGACCCAATGGTTGTGTACAATGACAGATACACCTACAACAATCATAGCATTGTAAATTTTAATAAATCGCGAAAAAGAGTATTAACCAACAAATATCTAATAAAGCTTAATGTTTAACAGATACTGCATGTACTAGAGATTTGAGTTACAATTCTACTACCAACATACACCAGGCCGAAGTACAATGCAAATATGAATGCATGATATAGTTACCTGTAAGAAAGCCGGCCTATCCTTGCTCACACACTCAAACAACACTTGAAGGCAAAACTCCTGGAAGTCAACGTCAGAACTGCAAATAGATTTGGAAGGAAAAATATGAAGTATTCCAACATAAAAATAAATCAAGTTGCATGGTAACCACGCCAGCATTCAAGTGCATAAGTGCAGGGGGACAAAAAGGTATGGCCCCATATGAAGAAAACAAGACAGACACAAAATACTGAGAAACAAAAAGCAACGACCAGTAGCACATTCAGGTGTCAGCTGCCACTGCCGGAAAGGTTGTAGTATGATCAATCCAACATTATCAAAGTCGAGCTGGAAAGCCTAACATCCTGCATCTAATTTTACTATTGGGCTTTCTTCTTTGGGAGTTGGGACTGGCAGATAGGGCATGAAGACCCTTTTTTAAAAATGGCATAAAGAAACAAAAGGAAGTTTAAGGTTCCACAGTCATCCGAACTCTTGCATCTCTTTAGTAAATAAATATACACCAAATGAGTAGCACTGGTGATATTCGTACTTTTAGTTTTTTTATGAGTAAAGCATTACAAAAACTGATTTACTTTCAGGGATTTTAGGTTCATGATCAGCAAATTCCCAATGTCTTCTGTAGCCTATCTATTAACCCAATGTACGATGGACCACAATTTAAAAATGTATTACCCAGAAATCAAGAATTATTAAGCTTAGCAGAAGAGTAAAGTTTCATTTCTGGCAACTCTTAGCTAGGTATCAGGGAGTCCTAGGTAACCTTGGGGATGTTAGTTGTAAGATTTCCTACAGACAAAGGATTGTACTCTAGTGATTACAATCAAAATTCGTCAATATTAGTTTAGCAGCTCCAGACATGGTGGCAGTCTTTCACTGAATGAACTATCTCAGTATTCTAAACATTGAATCTATGTTGAATCTAAATGAGCATTTATATTTTTGTGCCCTTGACCACATTTGCTCCTAACTACAGGAACCAAAATTATCATTTTCCAAATTTTCTTAGGTATCTATTTCCTTATTGGTGCCTCAGCCACATGTTGCCACAGGTTGCTCAGGACTTGAACCATTCAATCAAAAAACTGTTCCCAGGGAATAAAATCTTAAAAAAAGAAATGAAAACAAGATAGAAGACAAGTTCAACTCAAGAATAACATAAGACCCTTAAAGCTTCATTGAGAATTAAAGAATGTTCGGTTTAGCACAGAGGTCAATTAATTGGAATAATGGAAACAAACTGAAAAAAACAAACAAGCATTACCATCGGAATAGCTGATAAATTCACTAGGGATGACAAAGATGGATGATGCCCATCCTTACCTGTTGTTCAAGGAAGGCTCGCAAAACATTGAGCAAATGCAATCAAGCTTGGATCAGATGAGAATGTACTGATCAACTGATCTAAAGTAACTGCACCCATGCGCTCTGTTCTAGTAGATGAAGTTCGTAAACATGCTAAACCAACCTGTACTAATGATACTCCAGTCAACATCACAATCTGGACCATATTTTTATAAATTCAAATTAATGAGGCTATCACTGGGAGAATCAACCTTGTGCATTGCTCGTGACAACAGAGACTGACATCCTACAGGATCATCCACATATGAACATGCTCCAACTTTTCTCTTTATGTAAAGAAACCAGAATTGAATGGGTCATCCTTGTCTCCAGAAGCCCACCAAGGTTTTTCTGTGAAAATATTACAGACATAAGGAACATCCAATAATCATAAGATATTTCACCAGAAACATACACGATTAATATCATATATACCCTCAGGAATGAGCTCTATGACATGAGGCCAGTAACGTGGACCACAAACACGAACTGTCTTCAACTGCAGCAATAATAATTTCATGAGCATTATGGATGAAAAACATACACAAGATGAAAAAGGTTTTGCAGTATGTTAATCATACATCTTGTACTAGAGAGCAAAACTATGACATCGGGATTGATTAAGTAGGCAAGAAAATTAGGCAATTAAGGGCCATTTAAAGTCTCTCGAAATCATCTTCTATAGTCAAGCAGGATCGAAATGATATACTCAAGTACAAGCACAAAAATCAAGAAGATAACTTACAACAGCACGTTCAGGGAGAATGCAAGGGGTGACCTCACAAAAGCTTGTTTCAGCATAGTGTTCAGTTTCTCGAATAGTAATTTCAAGAGGAGCGTAAACAGGCATACCAGTGTCCCACATCAACTGTCTGAACCAACCGAGCTTCAGTTGCAAGAACATATAAATGCCTGAATGCCTGTAAAGACGCCGCCCTCAACAAATTAAGGATTGAGCAATTCAACAAAAGAATACCCCTTTTAATCCTATTATGACGTTGATCAGGGAGACAAATTTTATGAGAGTCCAAATGGGATAAATCTTGCTATTTTAGGAATCAGGAATCCATATAGAAAGATAAATGCAGATGAGTGATATCATGCAGAGCTTTGTAGCAGTAAATGGAAGGAAATAATAACATACAACTTTATATAATGCAGAGTTATATAGCCCATCTAAGGTGGGGTGACCCTCTGGTGATATTGTAACAAAAGTGAACTTTGATTATCAGGTACTTTGATTCTCAAACGAGGCTGTAGAAATTGTATTCTTCCAAGAGAATACAAGAGCACTCACAGATTTGAGATAATAAAAATCTCAAACAAGAAGCAAGCCTTTTCCCAAATTTCAATTATTGGGCAGAACTAAGAATTCATATTCGATATATGTTCAGCACTTCATGAAAAGTATGTTGCTCCACAAAGTAGATGACTTGGTACATATTTCCTACAAGTTAGCCAGAAAAAGAAGTCCCATCCATTGTAGGTACTTTTTTTGGTCTTTCAAAAAACCATTCATCTGTCAAAAAAATAATAATAAAGAAGTTTACCTGAAGGTGGCATCTATTGTCATTTGGTCCAGCAGGCAAGCGTGGGTAGAGGGTAATTAATAAAGCAGCAATTGCGGTATTGCTCGTTGAGAAAGTCCTCATTCCACCCCCAAGAAACAAGAAACCAATACCCAAGCTAACCTGAAAAAATCATGAAGCTCGAACCATAAAACCAGAATGTACATATATACGTCTCTGTGTATATAAACATACACATCCATGATATCCAGAGATACATCTCTTAGTGTTCCAATTGTAAACTGTGGATTATAAACCTTCTCAAATTCTTGCCATTTTAAATATTTGGGCATATGTTTTCACGTGTATCAGTAGAAGGTAAATAGGCTGATCCTAACATGGCAAAATTACTTACTGCCATCTGAGCACCATAATTAGAATGCCCCTCTGTTGAATTTCGGTTTCTAAGGAATTTCAATAATCTCAAAGTTTGAAGATGTCCTGAACCAGCCATAACCTGCTCTGATACAACAGATCTCAGACACTGGCAGTTGATATATTGATCACAGAGACAAGTAACATGCATAAAAAGGGCCACTGACCACACATAAGGAGAGAACAATGAGATGAAGACACGTCTCAAGGGTGCCACGATCAACATAATTAGACAGTCCTTTTGGCAACCAATGTTTACTTGAAACAGAAACTGACTTTATCTGCAAATATAGAAATGAACTTGATACACTCTGACAAACACGTGAAATAGTGGGACACCAGAACAAAGGACAGACCTCATTCAGGAAGTAGACAGCATAATCATAAAGCAACTCTTGTGACCTTCCATCCCGGGTACCAGCAAATCTCAGCCCTACAAACATCAAGAACAACTCAAAATTCAATATAAACCATAGAAGTTTAAATGACACACTTGCAACTAAAAAAATCTACCACTCAAAGATGCTACATTTTATACTCAGTCTGTCAACTAACAGTGATGAATACAATACCAATGCAAATCCAAGGACTGAGATATTTGTAGAAAGAAAACCGTGAAGAAACAAAATCAACCATGCATATCAAACACAAATTCCGTGAAAGCAGAAGTTAAGAAATTCTAAATATAGTACATCAAGGGAGGGGGGAGTCTGCAACCTGCATACCCAGCGGAAGATAACAGTGGTAAAGCTTCAAGAAACAGTTAAATTCACCAGTATTAGCAAGAAGAACAGCAAATTACCAATGGAACACCATATACACAACTTTCCTGACAAAAAAGTGCTATTCAAACTTTGAACCATCTTTTCAAAGTTTTGCTGGTGGGCATCACAGTTTAGAAGGAGGAAATTACTTTTTTTAAAAGGATAAAATTATATTAACACCTAATTAAGCAAAAAAAAAAAGTTAAAAAAATAAAACACACACACCAATTTGGCATAAGCTATCAGTTTAGCCCATGACAAGACTATAAAATGTAGATCTTGCTTTCATATTCTTTCTCAGTAAAACTATGATAAGTAGCTCAATTGTCGAGACACGGAAATCTGCAAACTTTGCCAGAAGCTATCAACATAGCAAATCAGACAAGACTCTCCAACATGTAAAATCCATCTTCTGCACTATTGACTCCAAGTAGGAATGCTTATCAGTGGCTATGTGGTACATGCGCAACAAAGAAATTAATTATTAATTAACAAAGAAAGGCTACGAGCCTACGAGAACAGTTTGGACCCTCTCAACAACTACAAAACTTTGAATAAAACAGAACATATTGGGTAATGAATGTTAAAAATGCTTTTAAAACAACATAGCATACAAAACATCACATAGGCAAGGCAACCAGACTAATGTTTTCTAGATTCATACGAAGGAAGCAAAGTATAGACCCCTATAACAGACATAGCATAAGAAATAAAGAATGCTTCAAATTGTAAGCCCCAAGTAACGAGCTCATCCAGTGTACGTAAAACTAATCATAGATATGAAACAACAGGCAACAACAAAGAGAAATACTTTCTGGGGTGCAAAAATGCATAGCTTACCAAGAGAAATACATGCTCCAACCACTATATTGACGAATGCCTGAACAAAAGCTTCGGCATCCATGTCATTGGCATCATCCATCTCATCTGCAAGGCCATCGATGCTATGTTGGACAACTTTGGGGACCTGGGACTGAATCCACTCTTCAGAAGGATAAATTCTGAAAATCGAATCGTTAGTGTCAAACTACAGAAGGAATCAAACCAACAACCCATTGGTTGAAATTTAAGTAAATGATGCTACCTGCTCCAAAGTATCAAATTCCGTGCAATGACACGAAGCATTATAAAGTCAGGTCTGACATACTGTAAATCAAAGTGTGTTTGTGGAATAGACAGCCGAGACAGTATTAGCTTTGATTCTGTCTGTAAATCAAGTGGGAAAAATGAGTGATTTTCAAATAGAATATCTAAGAATATTGTTTATAATAGCCAATTCTCAGAGAGCAAAATTACCTTCATATACATTAGAGCCAAAGCAACTATTGCTCCAGGTGCAGTAACGTCAATATTTACCAAAGTCCCATCCATTACCTAATGTACAGTGGAAGCAGCATTTAAGAAAATGGAGAAAATGAGCCATTAAAACAGCAGATAACTAGCACCGTATTTCCAACTAGATTGTGTAAATATTGATATAACCAGCAGAATTGGTACTAAAGAAAGAAGAGTGATGCACAAACCTGTCCAACAGTTCGCTGGTGCTCATCAACTGGTTGCGTAAGAAAATAGAATCTTTCCTGAAGAAGAAATCAACAAACTCAAAGGAGAATTTATAAAATATATACATTATTTTGCAGCACTTTTGGGAGTAAATGAAGACTATGGATATACAGTTTTCTGTTCTTTGCCACCAATAAATTGGAACAACCGATCAACCAAACCTTCCATGAAGCCAGGGGCATCTTCACCACGACCTTTGGTCAAAATATAACAGTCAGCTAAAACTATTAGCTTATCAAATCCATACACCTAAGAGATAGAGTACCATACCCAAGGCAACGAGCCCCAAAGCAAATCCGGCAGAAACTGCATAGCCCTCCCTTTCAAGCACATTATCGCCTCCACTTCTCCGACCTATTTCACCCTGAAAAGGTCAAAGATTAAAGTTGATAGAAATATTACACAATAAGAGAGCATTTGCCACAACATCACATCACCACTCCTTTTGCATTCAAGAACACAACAATATCTAAGGGCACAATAATTCAAATGGTAGAAGAAGAAGTTCTTGAACCCAATAATTCATTGGCTCTCAAGTATCCCTAAGGTTGACAACTTTACCACTATAGGCTGGTAATTCTGCAGAAAAGATGTTTTCCACTTCATATTATGTTAAAATCATTTTCAAACCAACTCGCCCTATCAATTGTACTTCCAAGAAAATAAAATTAAAGCAAGGCAATACTTGGAGGAACAAAATATCACCGAACAATATGCATCAAAAGGTCACAATAATCCACTCTCCATGAGAACTTACAAACTTTCAAATATAACTGAGGAAATAATAATAATAATCACTGCATGTATCCTTTGCAACCTATTTCTAGCCAACCAGTTGATAAAGATCATCAGACAATGTGCATTGTGAGGCCATGATAGTTAACTTCCAAAAGACCTAAAAAGTACATGAGTATAAAAACTGACAAAAAAGTAGACAATCTGTGCATGCTTCCCATGTAAAGACTTTTTTCTACTGAATCATGGAAGGACAGCACCATTATCAAACCATTATGTGGGAACATAACACCGAAAAAGAGCATTTGGACTGTTTTTAAAAAATGCTTATTACAATATTGGATCAGCAGGACTAAAAACGTAAGACACAGTTTTCAATGTTTAAACTCAAAGCAAAAACCAACAGAACTAGTACTAATACATTTATATATTTACCAGAATTGCAGATGCATCAGTTACATTTATACTTCAGAACACATAAAAAGCCCACTAAATAAAGGAATGAAAAAGTACCAGAAGATTTGCATTGTTTGTGGGTGTGCCGAACCTTCATAAAGAAGCCCAACAGACAGAAGTGCTGCTGACTGAATGTTTCATGAAAATCACCAACTCCAAGTGAGAATCAGGGTGTAAATAACATAGTAACCAGCTTAAACAACTCCTGGTAGATCAACAAGAAAATTTTTGGGGTAACACTTTTACTAGCAGATGTATTCTTTCAAAAGAGAAACATTGATCATCATGACATTAAACAACACGACACAAAGAAAGAGAGGGGGGGGGGGGGGGAAGAAGATATATGGTAAGAAATGAATAAAAAGTTGACACAGGAATCGCGACAGATCTGGAAAAAATCAGAGATATCATAGCAAGTTCAGCAAAAATCATATTTCAAACATAGAGAAACATGTTTAGCAACATGATGCTTGTATGCTTTTTGAAATGCATAACAAAATATAAGTACAACTGAAGGTTATTTTAATGAATCCCATACGGAAATGAAGACAAAGATGTAGCAACATCCAAGATCACAGAGAACTCATGTAGATGTCATGACAGTACCTGTAGAAGAGTTGGTAATTCTAGTTCCGGGAAGGAAGAGGGGTGCCGGAGCGGGTATATGCACATATAAAGACTGTTCAAAACAGATCAATTCAGCAACTACCATTAGCAGCGAAAAGGCACATTTTAGCATCATATCCAACAATAGCATGAGATGCCCCTACCATTTAAAACAAAGATTTGTAGCGCCAGTTCAATCTTACTCTAAAATGGGATAGACAATGTAAAAAACTAACAAGAACAATCCAAGTATCATCAACAGGAGAAATAGTTTCAAAACCAGAACCAGAAGATTGTTTTGGGAACAGTCCGAATGACGTACATATTCTTTAATGTAAAACTGAGATTTGCATAAACCTACTGGGAACAGCAGTATCCAGTGAAAGAACCAGAAAAGAACTAGCTAAAACTCTTTTTATCAAATTTCAGTTCACATTGTTATGACAAATAATAAATGCACTTCAATGCCAGAGTGGAGAAAAAAATTTGAAAATAAATCAACTTCCATAAAATCACAATCTTCGCAGGATTCAATATTGCAAGTCGATTCATTAACACAACAAACATTTAGCAGGAAAAACTAAATTTGGGAACTCAGAGAGAGAGAGAGAGAGAGAGAATTAGATTCTTCCACCTTAGAAATAGCAGGTTGCATAGTTCCCCTGTATGATGCAGCTAGACCAAGCATTAGCCCTACAGTTGTGCTTTCATGTTCCTATAAGAGAAGGTCACAAACGTTACAGTAGTCAGAGCTGAAGGGACAAGCATGTATTCAACAAGAGAAATAGTATCACCAATAGCATCCAGGGAAAAAAAAAAAGAAAAAAGAAAATAGGAAAGGCACTTAAGCAATAGACAGAGAAGAGGCTGATAGGATATCAAAGAGGAAATTCACAACAAAAGAAGCAATACACTTCTGCAAAATCGAAGGCCAAATTAATTCGAATATCAAAAGTTAATGAAAAAAAAAAAGAAGAATAGAGATTAATGTGATCACTACTATTTGATGCAAGATACAGATTCAGTTTTCACCTGGGAATAGTATTGGTATATGTCTGTTATGGTCAGTACATGAAGATGCGCATGTAACCCCAAGGCAAGAAGGAGCCCGGCATGGACAACATTGGGCTCTTCAGGCTTGTTGTATACTATCCATGTTCTTGACATCTTCCCCTGCAAGGAAAAAGCCAATTTAAATTCTTCTGAAAAAGCTTGTGGTCAGGTAAAATATAGTAAAAAGTAAATGAGAGATGCATGTTCCACTATCTAATGTAAAACAGAACAGAGATATAACTCGATGTTAACTACCTAATAAAATCAAACAACAAATTATGAAGACAAATAAATCAAACAAACAAATAAATTGATGTAACTGTTTAATCGGGAAGACAAACAAATCAAACAACAAATTATGAAACCAAAAGCAAACCTGAAGGGGAGCAAGTTTCAGTCCAGCAGCAACAGCATTGTGAAACTCAGGCCAACATTTGAGTTCTTGTACATTTCTAACATTTGGATCCAAATTTACCTTCCAAGCACATTGGTTTTACAATAAGTCAGGAATTCTCTATAGTTCTCAACAGAAAATTCGACAGGAACTTTTACCGCTCAATTTTGCAAAGACTTAATACAAATGGAAAAGCACGACAAGTTTGAGCGGTTTAAGGCATTTGATCAAACCAAATTTTCCTACTCTCTCAATGAGAGTGCAAATAAGCATTACAATTCAAAAAAATAAAACAGCAAATTACAGCAAATCCTTCACAGATTAAAAACCGAACATACTGTTGCATTCTGTTGTGCAGGTAACCGGCCTGCTAAAACAAGCTTTGGGACTGTGAGTGCCTGCACAGTGTTCAAGGCATATCAATACAACCAAGACTTCTCGATAAGCAACAGTCTCACAAAAATTCCATGCAAGAGCATGAATTTGAAAAAAAAAATTCCACACACCTGCAGGAAGAGAAAGAAAGGGGCACAAGAACTAAATGTAAATACCTCTGTTAAAAGAGTACATGTCGTGGCAAGTGTGAAAGCACCACGACCAAAAGGTAGGGAAGTAGTCCTTTGAGCAAGCTGCCACAACTGCGCCTATACATGTTATAAATTTTATAAGCAGCTAAATTTTGCACAGGTACAGTACAAATTTCTGACATCCAAATCAAAAGAAATTCGATGGAAACCAAGTAGTACAGTCGTGTATGCATTTCTTCCCATAAGTGTTTAAAAAACATTTACCTAACTAAAAAAAGAATTGTCTACAACTCATATTTGTCCCCGCCATACAACAGAAAGTGAATGCCTGGCTCTGAGAGAAGGCAAGGAAAAGGTAAGAAACTTACTCTTAGTTCACGCAGTTCAAGGAAGCAAAAAAAAAAAGACTACTACTAGTAGCTTTTTCTTCTTTCCTTCCTGCGTTATATTTTATCTTCCCTAATCCCACTGAAACTGACAAATTGATATTTAAACTTTATGTGACAATACAAGGACAAATTTCTTTCCATATTCTTATTTGACAGCACACATTGCTGAAAGCATCCAAAGAACCAAGATCCACACTTAAGCATGCAAGGGAAAAACAAGCAATACCACCAAGAACGCTATGTCAAGTCAGAGTGGAGATGATTAATAACCAACCAAACCATCATACAGCGGGGCCTTAATGTATAATAGGCTATTTAAAAAGTCAAACCCAACTCCGAAAGCTACTACTTTTACATGATACATGTCAAAGCATCTTAAATTCCAAATTTCCACACAATTACATCAAAAGAAAATTGGTTATTTTAGCTTGAAGGTTAATAGATTAAACTCAACTTGAAACGTGGATCACCAGGCTGTACAAGAAAGAATAAAGTATATAATTGAAATCCACAAGCAGTTCCTAAAACTACACCAAAATTTAAAATCTGCAGTAATTGAAAATAGAAGCTTTAGATTATAAAAGTATTTGACCCCAAAGGCGAGGACCTCATTCTGAAAGGAACAGTCGAAGACAAGCATAACAGAAGTAGCAAGAACCTTTTAAACCAAATGGTGTTTCAAAAAACACAAGAGTCTACAGTTTATGCACTTCTTACACTGGTAAGATCCAGGTTTCACTCAACTATGGGAAAAGAACTAGAAAAAACAGAAGACAAGCTGTTCATATTTTACATAAAGATACAGATTTACCCTTTCAAACATTTGAACAAGAGGTAGCATCAATGAAGTGCTAAAGAAATCAACGTACCTGCTGGAGGTCTTGATCAGATGCTGTAGGACTAATGGGTGTTTGAATTGCTATTGCCCTTGCAGAACATAATATGTGTCTAACCTACAATAAAACAAAGGTGCCATCATGCAAAGAAATCAAAAAACTGTTTCAATAGGCTATAGCTTGGCAGACAAAAGGAAGCCTATTAAATTGGATGACCGCAGGGGAAACTAAGCCACCAGCAAAAGAAAGCAACAGCTTGTGTCAACACCTATGTGTAAGAAAAAAACATACTCTCATGTTGCAATGAGATAATAAAACCAAGTCAATTGGCCCCTCTTGCAATTTTGGAGCAATAACGACTGTATACCTTTATAATTGCATATAAGATTTTCCGGGTAAACTTTCAAAAACAAGTAAAACACATGGTTGAAAATAGCACGATGTGGAGAACAATTTGTTTTTGTAGAGGTATCCCAATTTTCAAGGTATATTCAGGCATGACTATGGCATCCCAGAATCAATAAACTTTTTTTTTCCATCTACGTAAATACAAAGGCAACAAAATTAAGCCAGGCAGTTAAAGCAAAGCAAATATGCTTCCTCATGACAAACAGAATCACAAAAAGAGAATGACAGGAAGATGTTGAATCCAGAAGGATAACAACGAATGTAAAGAAAATGATGAAAAGCAAGTACAAAAGAAATTCTGAAGAGGAAAACCTGATTAGTGAACATGTCTTGTAGAGCATATAAACGCAGAGGGTCGCATAATGTTGTTGCAATATATTTGTAAACCGTGATATTTTTAGAATGAAGACTTAAGATCTTTATTCCAATACTTCATCAGGACAGGATATATTATCAATTAGACATGGTCAAAACCAACTAACCTCATTTAAACGCAGATCACGACCATATCGCAACTGAGTGCTGGAATTGAAAATATGCTCCATTCCATCCATCAAAGATCCATCAACTGAATCAACATCCTCTAGCTTAGTATTCTCCAACTCAATTGTATCCGAAACTAAGGAAGGAATTGTCACAGGCTGCAGGTGAGCCATGTAAGGGCAGACTGAAAAGTCAAACTTCCATTTGTATGAAGCTCATTTTCCTTGGGTTTCTTGGATGAACAGGACATGACCAGGCAAGATCTTCCCGCCCAAGGAGAATATATGCAGCAGCCGGCCAGTCAGTGGGAGGAGAATCACGGCACTTAGCTAGTGCCTAAATATTGCAGGAAAGAAAATTACATAATGGATTTCGAAAAGATCAAAAAAGAATCTAGACAATCTAGAGGAGATTTTTATCAACCAAGACCCAGAGCAACAGTAAGACAGAGGAATACAACAAATAACCACCAAATGGTCCATAAAAGCATAAGAAGTAAGAACAGAATAGCAGATAATGACTAAAATTAAAAGTTTGTACCAGGTACCCATTGTACGACTAAGAAGAAATCACCTAAAGCAAAGGATAAAGAACTTTTATTATTAGATGGAATCTAAGCTCATTATGTCTCTCCTTAATTTGAATCACACAATCAAGCAAAAGTTAGACATGTCAAGTTTATCTATCAAAGGAGTCAGCCTACATGAGCAGAATCAGACAATCTAGAACTGATATAGGTGACCCCGGAATATGGGAAAACACTCTTAACTAATTAGGTTGTAAAAAAAATAACAAAACTCTTTTCAGCTGTCAACTTACGTGGCGCAATGGGAGAGAGACACCAACAGGCAGCAAGTCTAATTCTTGCAAACCAAATGCTTCTCCAACCATGGCTAAAACGACTAGCTCCTCTTTAGTAGAATGTGATCCAGATGCTACAGTATAGCAAACACCAGATGACAGCCCCTTTCCCAATTGTTCCGC
This sequence comes from Coffea humblotiana, assembly GCA_023065735.1. NCBI lineage: Eukaryota > Viridiplantae > Streptophyta > Magnoliopsida > Gentianales > Rubiaceae > Coffea > Coffea humblotiana. The sequence goes on along the minus strand of CM041209.1, from coordinate 4,639,614 downwards.
ACCACACAATAGACTGTAAAAGGATACTATCTTCCTTGCCCAACAAACAGCCGAAGTCCCATCTTTACGAATTAGAAAAGGAAGATCACTAATTTTAGCTGAACTATATCCATGTAGCAAACAGCTTTCTAGCCATCTAAAAAGACTAGGAGGAATTTCATTCATCAATGATGACTGGCACATTCCAAAGTCATTTGAAAGACTAGGAAAATCGCGCATATAATAATCCAAATAGCCTTCTTCGCGCAAAGAATCAGCAATATTGCACAATAAAACTACAAGAAGACTTACATCCCTACAAGAACATTTAATTTAAAGGTCAATAAACCACTCAAAAGACAAGTAAAATTGAATAAAATAAATTTCATTAATTAATGTTAATATTAGTCAAATATAATACCATTGCACAACAACTACATAAGCAAAAGTCTGCAAATTAAAAATATTTCACGAAGCTAAAGAATTACCATGGACATGAACCTCCGCAACAAGTTATGATTAAATCCAAATAACTGCAGAATTCATGCATATCAACATCTTACACTGTTTATGTGAATGCATATTGATTTATCAAGCTTTTTCTATCCTTTTTCCCCTTTTTGTCCATCAAGCCTTGAAAAGCACCAGACATGGAAATTAACTACTAAAAGAAGAAGCTTCAATCAAATAAGTACAAGCTTGCACTGTCGAGACTCAACTTCAGGGTAAACTCATAAAATGCATTTAGTTACAAACTATATGAATTCTTATGCTATCCCACTACAGAAATAACCAATGATAAACCAAAAAGGTCTTTTGGTAAATGCAAGAACAATTACTTGGCCTCCCAAAAACATGCACATCTCTAAGGTTTACCACAATTGAGAAAATAAAAGTAGATGCCAACCTATCGTCCTAAGGGTGATGCTGACCATCATTCTGCATAAAGCCCATGATTGATGGTAACTTGACCACCTTTGATTTGCACATAACACTCCTAAAGTGCCAATATTCCAGCTCAAGTAATATAGTTGTGGTTCTTTCAAGGAAAACCAATGGCAAGTCACAACATGTTTATATTTTCATGACTCTGTGATAGCGTGTCAGCATGTGAATATGTGTGTATCTATCTATTGTATATATGCATATTAGGAAGCGAATGAAATTGAAAAGGGAAACATACATATATACGTGCACACGTACATACTGACAGAGAGGGCAAGAGAGCAAGGGTGAGAAAAAGTGGTCAGTAAAAAGCAAGAAAGAATCAGAAGTGGCTCTGAACAGGCACTAACTGATAATTTTTAGGAAACAAAGAGGTTACCGCTTGCGGAGAATGTCAAGTTTCAGGTTTTCATATACTGCATGAAGTGAATCTAGAATTCTCCTTTAATAACTCGATGTAAAATGATTCTTCATGATTGACTGTTCTCATTAGAAGTGACCGGGATGAGTCTGATCCCTGAAGGTTACACGATGCCACAGGTGGAATTCCAGCAATACTATTATGCTTGCCATAGTTCTTATGATACATGCTGTTGATCAGAAACTCCCATGATGAACGTGAATCAGAAGACGAAAGTTTTAGAGAGACATCACTAGACCTTCTGCTAAGTGTCATAACCACGTGACAGAAGGACTCCCATTCTGAATTGACAGCTGCATCCACCTTTGCCATAAAAGCTGAACCACTATCACCCCATAATAAAACAAGAAAGTGATTGTAGAAACTAGGATTAAGTGCTTCAGCCCATTGGCTGTGATGCCAATCGTTTACTAGTGATGATGAAGGATTACACCGAAGAATACATCGGTATATCTAGAGAGAGGAGAGAAAGACATCAAAACAAATTAAGTGTCAGCCACAAACATGACCCATAGAGGTAACATTACTATGCAGAATCACGAAATAACAACCAGAAACTTAGCCAGAAAGTATAAACGATTGACTGCATGCTTGGAAGAGGAAAAGCTGGGTCTACACTACTAGCAAACAAGACGACTTAGCTTTTATGCCCAATTAGCCAAGTATCACCCTAGGCAGTTGATCACTCAAAATAACATCAAGCAAGTGACAAACCTAGGAAGTTTGATGACTGCAGTCCAGAATGAAGCTTACAGAATTACTGGAAATGAAATTAGTGCTCAAGAAATAATTCCCATAGACCGAAACTTTTTTATTATAACCACTACAAGCATCAGTAAGTTCAACAAATTCATTGACAATCAATGTTAGATTAATCAACAGAGTGACAGAGAATTAGGCAGCTAAAAGGTCAGTGAAGGAAGACTCAAGATATGATCATCATTTCAAAAGATAAAAGGTTCAAGGTAAGGAATTTCACCTTTCATAAGGCGGCTCCTCATATCAGGCATAAGCTCTTGTACAGCAGGTGGAAAATAATACTGAAGCATCTAAATTTAACTTTGCCCAAGTTTTTACAATGAGAGACGTTCAAGAACAAGACTTGTGACTTGAGAGGATTAATTCAACTCCAGAAATTACTCCCTCACCCTAGGAATGGTGTTTTCTGAGCCAAAGGAAATAAAATTACATATTTGAATCTATTTTCAAGTCTGTCGCTCCCTTTGTGGTATATTTCATCAAATTATTACACTGGAGGTGAGTAGCACATCTTTAATCAATCTGAAAACCATCCGATCTGAAAACTGTACATTTTACCATTGACCAGCCAACTCTGTCAATGATCACACAAGCCATGGGATATTTCCAGCAAAACTATAAGTACAACACCTTTCTCTACATGCGGATGGTAGGGAAATGTACAGCGGTGCAAACAAGCAATCCTAATCAGACAGGTTAGCATATATACTCTATTTGATTGATTGCATCATTTCCAATAGGTCCTATTTAACAACTAAGCACACCACCTTTAAGTGTCATATCATTCTGTTAGTCTGGACTCACATGTGATAGACAACAAATCAGTCACAATTTCTGCTAGAATTTGCTCCCAACCACAATATTGACCCAAAATTCGCTGAGACATCCATAGCAACTAATCTTCCAAAAGAAAAAGACTAAGTCACAGGAAATATAATTAGCAATTCATCCATAGCCACTCAAAGAGCAAACTGTCAAACATGTCAACACAAAGGTCTCTCCCAACAGGCAATAATTAGTACATGGGCAATTTTAAATGTAACCAGAACAAGTAAAAGACGTGCAAAATACTTCTTAAACTTTAGACAGTGGGGAACGTGATTTAACAAGTATACCTTTCCACTATTACAACAACATTTACACGCCCTTGAACAGCATCAGTCAACCCAGTAGCTTTTATTTCATGAATAATGGATGTCTCTGAAGACTTTGTAACCCACGACAGCCGATGGTTACCCAAAAATGAAGGCAATGTGTATCTACAAAGGCATTGCTTTCCAGACTGCAACAGTACAAAATCAACAAGGTTAGCAAACTTTTACATCATAGGTGGAACAACCATATAGACAACTTCCACCAAAAAGCCAATTTACTAAGATTGAAAGTGCCAGACCAGGGCCACTCAAACAGCAGTCCTATCTCTTTCTTGTTATCTTGTTTGGTATGAAGAAAAAATAGTAATGTGCCAAAATATTTATTTTTTCAAAATTAAGGAGGAAACTTGAGCCTGATAATCTTTTCTTCGTTCCTGGCAAAGAAGTCAATGTTAAACTCTAAAAAAAAAATGGACAAACGATTGGTGCAAAGACATGACTAAAGTATCTCAAAAATGACAAAAACTAGAACAGACTCCAAAAAAGTGGGAAAGGTATCTGATTCAAAGGAACAAAAACAAATAAACACTAACAAGCAGATTTATTAAGCAAAACTGCAAAACAACCTGAAAAGACGTCAGTACCCCCTAAGTTGTTTAAAAACTTGACAACTATTGGCACTGATTATATACAGTTGCTTCCATAAGGAAAAAAAAAAACTGGTAAAATGGAATTGGTTTGATGCAATATTGAAAAATGAAGAAGTTATCGAGAATGACTTTGCATAACTTCCTCTTGTTTAAATGTGAAGACAATTCGTGCGAATGAGGGGTTGCCAACTTGAACAACTTACATAGAGAAGAAGGCTGTTCTCTGACGTTAAAGCAATGATGTCTGCAAATGGAAGCAGGCCAATGTTCACTCTGGAAGAGGTAACTACAATGTGAGTCTGTAAACAACAACAAGTGACACAGATTGAGCAAACAAAACATACCTAGGACAGGTAACAATAACAGGTTCTGCAGCAATTGCCGGAATGCTCCAGCTCATGTCAGGTTTAATATCATAAACAATTTCATCATCTATTTCTACACTATGAAGCCGGACTGATAGCAACTTTTTTTGCTCATGGAGAAGAAAGCAAATAATTTGCACAGCATCGTCATCAGTTGCCAAAAACACCTGGTAAAACAACTTCAGCCAGTGGAGTTACAATACACTAGGAAAAAATAGTTACCAATCTATAATGCATAATGCTTGATGAACATAACAGAGTTACTTAGATATATGTTACAGTTCATACCACTATTGACAAAGGAGTATTAAAATGGCATGGGAAAGTGCAATAGGTACTTAAAACAACAATAAACAATCCAGCTTTCAAGTGATTAAAGTCAAAACTATGGGACTAACTTATCAATAAATAATTTACAGGGTATGACAACAGAGATAATTTACAGAGATATGACAACGATGCTTCATAGTGGAAAGGGAATGACAAGTCTTTTAAATCTTTACAGCATAAGAGGACCATGCAGTGAGCTTTAAGCCTCGTATAGTTCCACAGCTCATCCACTACCAAGCAACTGGTGTACAGGAGCATTGAGCTTCCAATGATATGTCTTGACTTTCCAGGAAGGTGTAACTTATGACAACTTAAAAAAACTTAACCTAATATGCCATCTTTAGAAAGCAATCATGAATTTTTTGCACAAATAACATATACATGTATAATAATGTCATAATTTAACAGCAGCCTTGCTGATGGCCTAGGCTAACATAATTAAGAAAAAATACCAGAAATTTTTCGATGTTGATTATGACATAAGAGAAAAGGCATACAAAAAGCATTGTTGCTCTACTCTATTTGAAGTTTCCCCACAAAATTCCTTTACATAATAACAATACTTACTACAATTACCATAACACCAAATAACAGATAAGCTACAAGTTCTCTAAAATATTCATTTCAAAGTGTATCACTCCATAATGCTGCATGTGAGTATTGACTTCCATCAAACCATCAAGAGCCTTGTCCAATTAATCTTTTAGCCTATACAATTACCACATTCACCAGAGCAGAAATCAAGTGAAAGGAAAGCCCAAAGTTAAATCTGGGTGCATGGTATTTCTTTAAAGTAATTTTATTCATGTTTAAAAATGTGAATTGCCTTGATAAAGAACTAAAAACTGACAAACAAGAAATGACAAACAGTTTAACAGTTTCAAAAAGCACTTGACTTCACTTTGAAAGCCCTATGTGATATAACAACAAGTTGAACACCTTACTAGCAGCAGCATGTGAGCCCTTCCCCTGCCATATCCTTCGGAAGGAAATTTGTTTTGTTAGCACCCCAGCAGGCACTACATCAGATAATCCAGATTTTACCACTTCGAGGTTAGAGTTGATAATTTCTGCAACCCACACCCGAATGTTGCATCTTTCCTTCAAATGGAGAGGTAAAACATGGAAAAATTAGTGTTCAATTTGATTTCAAAGAAATTGGAGTGATAGCTTGTAGAGATCACAACGAGCTACCTTTGTTATATGATGCCATCAGAGGAACACAATTACTGGTCCATATTGTTCGTTCATCAAACTCTTTAATGATGTTTAGTTTTCCTCTTTCCTCAATATAAGTTGGCTGAGAAAAATCAAGAAAATATTAAGATATTATACTGAAAAAAAAAAAAACACAGCCTTCTCATCAAATCAAATGAGAACAGCAAGAGAGCTTAACAGTATTCGCCTACAACCAGAAAAGTAAATAAAATATGCAAGATTCATAATAGAAAAACGTTTTGCATGCCTGAGGTTCTTCCAGTGGATCCTTCAATATCAAATGTGAGGATCCTGAAGTTCCATCAGCCTTGTAGATAAAATCAAAGGCATGAGTTGCAGTAGAGTTATTTTGAGAGCTGTATCCAACTTCCCTTCTTGAACGAGCAATATCACGAGTGCTTAGGGATGCAGAAGAAGACGAAAATGGAATGTGCACTGAGAAATTCCCTTCAGGTGCATCTTGTAAGAGTAAACCAAATGGAAGAGGCCAAACTGATATAATGCTGTGAGGAAGAGGAACAGATGCAACTTCGCCTGTGGACAAGATCATCAATATTCTTTATTGAATCTAAATCAAGAACATGCATGTAGCATGAGAAGCACAAGAACAAAAAGAAACATAATGGCACAGGTTTTTTGCATAGGCAATTATTCTAAGCATCCCTGAATTCACTGTTTACTGTTAGGATGCAGAAAATGCAAACATACAATCACAAGTCCTTCAAGAACCAAGTGGCTCCATAACATTCTTCGATAACCTAGGCAAAAGAAAAGAAAAGGAGAGAAGAGAAACTGAAAATGTCTGGTTCCCATTCTGCAGGACCACGGATCCAATCTTTGTTTCAAAAATGACATTATCAATGGTCTTAAGAAAGGAAAGTACAGGTAAATCATCAAAAGACTGTAACAGCAGGCATTTAATGCTAGTGTAAAACAGAGAGCTCATCAGATCCAGGAAACTCGAATAAAAGTGGGCCAAAGAAAATGGTGAAAGTAGGACAGCAGAAGAACCTTTATGAGAAGTAAAGTAACAGCAGTCATGCTAAAGAATCCAGAAGAAGTGAATAGTACACAAAAGAATGAATATGTACCTGATGTATTGTAGATGGTCAAACTATTGATCTGAAGAACACAAAGAAGAGCCTCAGACAAATCACCCATCCGGCACCAACATGCCTAGATTTTGCCAGTGAAATGATTGTTAAAACTTCCCATTTGGAAATAAGGAAGAAAGGTCAGCAGTCATAGACGCTAAAGTTGCTCAAGGAAATTTCTAAAGCAAAATCTATTTTAGGTAAGAGATCGTGGGAGTATAGGGAACTAACATGTGTATGGAAAAAACTGAGGCAACTCATAGGGTGCAATATACAAAAGGCTCCATGAGTTACAACCTAAACTGCAACTTATCAAAGCTAATGCTCAAAACTGATAGCTCTAGCAAGTTTCAGAATTTTCATTTCTTTCTCCATAACAGCATCTTATGTTTGGTATATGAACCCTCAATATCATCTTTCTTTACATGCAGTGATTCAGGAAATTCAAAGCCACTAGGCAGGATCCATCTGTTAGCCACTGACTTTCACAATGTAGAGTAGTGTCGACATATAGAAGAAAGACCGAGAAATTTAAATCAATTTGGAGAGGCTAATGCATTAAACTAATCATTTCCTTCTAGAAAAAATTTGATGCCAAGGCAACACAAGCAAAGATTTCAGCAATAGAAGAATCTTAGGAATCACGCCATAACCCACTACAATTGCTAATTGATTTGAAAGTCAAACTGGATTTTCTGGCTTATTCGAGTAATAAATCAATTTATGAGCACTAAACGGATTCCTATTGAAGCTGAGCAAATACACAGACGTCTTAATTCATCCCATTCTGATAGCAGTTACAGGCCAAGCACCTTTAAACTAATCAAAAGTAAAACCAATGGAGAAGTTGAAGATGAAACTATTAAGTTAAGTAAGCAAAATCACCTTCAAGACTTTGGACGGAAAACTGAATCTTTTGTACACTCTGGCACCAATGCTCCATATTATCCTGTCATGGTTGACAAACATAAACGATCAAGCTAAATTGATCAAATTCACCTGACAGTACATTGCATAACCTGCTTTCTGAGCTTGCTATCTCAGCTAAGTCTGATGTCCTAGCATATATTCATAATTGACCACAAAATGCAGCCCCAATTTGAAAATTCTATTGAACTAATCAGAAATTAGATAAACACTGCAGAACATTATTTGATAATATTACCAGTTTCCTCTGATGAAGAGTTCGTGTTCACTCCCATCGGTAGTCGACGATGTGCAGACCGTGTTCTCGGAGTCGTCTCTTTGTCGGGCAACTTCCGGGTCGAACAAGAAGTATGAGTAAACATCCTGGGGATTGTCAGAAGAAGATTTGCCGTCGAAAGCTTCGGCGACCAAGCCGAATGGTTTGAACTCGCCAAGCACATTCAGTTCTCGATCACCGACAGGCATTGCCCTAGGGTCAGCCAATAGTGGCAGAAAGGGGGCGAGGGTGTGAACCGTTGAAGGATAGTCTTTTTTTTTTTTTTTTGGGCTCTCCCGCTCTTTTTAGCTTTTTGGTATTGAGTAGCTTCAGGCGAGTTTGAAATTGTAATGACTGCCCTAGTGATAGAAGAGAATGGCGAGGCCAGGGAAACGGAATAATCAATAGTGCGGGAGCGAAGGGTTGGTGGCACGTAGGAAGAGGGGGTATAAGTGGGAAATTTGAATATAAGACCTTTTATTGATGTTATAAAAATTAAAATTTTAAAAAATGATTAATCAACGAATGATTTACTTTAACAAAAAAAATTGAAAAATCATTTGATTTAAGGCTGCAATTTGGTTCCATGAGATTGGAATTAAATTGGAACAAATGGCAAGACCAAGGAAAATAGATTAATTAATAGTACGGGAAGGAATAGATTAGGTGGTATAGGAAATGAAGTATAAGTGAAAAAATTGGATTTGAAAACTTTTACCTACATTAAAGAATTAAAACAAAAAAGACTAATCAGTGAATGATTTACTTCAACAACAAAAAGATTTGAAAAACCATTAATTTAAGACAGCGTTTGGTTCCATGAGATTGGAATTAAATTGGAACCACAAGCACAGCACTCCATAAAATTGCAAACTTGTGAATTCAAGACATTAATTGAATTCTTTAATTTGGCAAATGTACAAGGAACTCATTTGGAATTCCAAATATTGTGACGAGATAATACCCCATTGACGATTACAGTTGCTACATACATCGGTTTAGCTATATAAGGGGTTAAATACTAAAAACATCCTTATAGTTAACCGAAACCTACATAAAACCCCTTTATTTTGCGTGCGCGCACGTATATATGTATGAATTTTGGTAGGTTGTGAGATTGAATTTGAATTTGGTATAAATCATATTCCACGAGATCCATGAATCTCTTATAAAGTTGGGTTTAAAACAGAATCATGTGTATTAAAAAGATAAAATCTTAATCCATAAAAAGTGTGCTAAGTGTGAATTGAAGGTTCATTGGCACTCATAAGTCCTAACACACGATTTGTAAGTAATATTGACAGAGAGTTTCCAAGCACGGAATCTAACACAAGATAATCTCAACGGGTACCAATTAAAGAGATACATACTGGTGATCGCCAACAACGTATGAATTTCTTCAAATTATTACTGAAGAAAAGAATGTAATTGAATTAAGTTGAATCGAACTTGATTTAAATATTAAAATTCAAATTTAAATAGAGATATTAATAAAAGTTAAAAATCACCAAAGCGTGTGAAATCGAATTTGAACCAAAATTTTAATAAAGGTTAAAAATCGAGTTCAATCAAACTTGAACCAAAACTTTTTAATAAAGGTTGAAAATCGAATTCAAAGAGAGTGAAATTGCTCATTTTATTTAAAGCCTTACAAGCTACATCCTGTTTCAGAGGCATATTATTCTATGCCTACCGAGCAAACTAATTTGAGTTGCATGGCTGCATTCTTATTGCAGAAGCATGTTTGTTCCGTGCCTACCATCTGGGCAAAATTAATTCGAGGTACATGGCCGCATTAAGGAACAAGAAAATGGATGAACAGAGCCACTAACGCGCATAACACGTAAGGGTACACATTTGATCAGGCATACCCCATTACATATTTGCGCGCACAAAGCGGTGTGAAGACCGTTGACCAACTTCGAGCTTAACGTAGACTTCCGTTCACTCCTCTTTACTTGCTTTAATTTTGACGAATCATGCTAAGTATTATCCAACAAAAAAAAAAGAAGTAAAAAACATGGGTCAAGGAACACCAAAACACGACGTAGAGACGAGAGATGAATTGATAGCATTACATTACTACAAAGAGGTACAATCCAACACGCCAAAATACACCCAAAACTAACCATCAAACACGAGAAAATTAAAAAAAAATCTTGGCCTGTAACAGTAGTACCTGGTCAACTCACATTCTACAGGTGCAGGCGGCGGAAAGTGGAAACTAGAAAGCTCTAATTGTTATCCCCTGATCTTTTTCTTTCTATTTTTTATGATTTATTTCACTTGTTATCTTTTTCCAACTTCTGGTCGTAAAGTAAACTTGGACTCCTCGACAGGGATTCCTTCCTCGGCAGGACGCTCTCCGCCAGGCTCGTCCCCAGTGCTTAGTCCACCTTTACGCCCCCTCTCTCTGGGTATCCTTCAGTTCCCAGCTGTTCCCTCCTCGTCTGTCCCCCTCGGCTCCTCCCTTCCCACGATAAATTTGTTGCATATATGTATTATCCCTCTTTGGCCTAGACACCAAACGTCAAGAATTGAGTTTAACTCTCTTCGTATAAATAATGAATTAAAAAGAAAAGCTAATTACTTACAGCAAGGTGCTCTTGAGCCTTCAGGCTTTTACCTCCCGTGCCATCCGGAACAGCCGTCTCCCCTTTGCCTTGCCCTGGCATCCAATTCGGCTCTTTCTTGTTCAGTAGGTAGACATTGTCCCCTTGCGTCTCACGCTTGTCAGTACAGTACCTTCCTTGTTAACGACAACAACACTAAAATGATGGTGATCGCGATTTTCAGCAGCTAGAGAGCTGTCATCTGAGCCATGAATGGTTTCGACACGTTGGAGCTAACTTTAACCAGATTAATGAATAGATGCCACGTGGCTGCTGATGTAGCAGAACAAATGATGTCGTAGGGCGACACGTGCAATTACCGTCTGCTGGATATGTCTACCTGGCTGACACGTAATGACTGACCCTTTTTTCCCCCACAATTCCAGGAATGATGAGGCATAAGTTCAACTTTAGCGCCTCCAAACCCATTCGACAAACATTACGAGATGGCGTTTACTAATCAAACAACCTTACTTTGTCAAACACCTGGGTGAATCAACGTCCTCAGTGGTCGAAAATTATTTTTCAGATTAGAGAGCGATCAGTAATGTTCTTTTTTGGTAGGAGAGTAATCGGTGGTTTTGGTCAAATTTGATATATTTGAAGAGCCTAAAAAATGGAAGGCGGAGACCATTGATACCCACCCAAAGGATTAAATTGACAAAACACTCAATTGTCTAACTCGGGGATTCAAAATGGAATTGAGCCTAATAATTTTCTGCATTCAACGCTAATAGTACATTATGCATGTTGAATATTAATAATATTGTTGTCACTCATCTTTGTAGTTTGTATATGTTGTAGCATAAATGTAGCTGAGTTTTTATGATCATTAGACCACCAAGTCTTTTGTCTATTTCATATTCCCCTTTTTTCATTTTCAGTACATTTTTATTTCTATTAAATACGCTTCGCGAAAAAAGCAGTCGTCGTTCTATTGGTATTGATGATCTACTCGTAAGCAAAGATCTCATCCAACCAACAAAATGGTCATCAAAAGCGTGCCTTTGAGAAGAAGACCGGTACTGCAACTTTTCACCTAATATTTTTCCCCTATTGAATGACGCAGCTGATGAAGTATTCGGAATAAGAAGGTGGGGCTTCATGCACCAAGAGTTATGAGGATGGTTGATCGTGCTGGTTAACTGAATGGTTGGGCGAGAGAAAAGTTTTGAACCTAATATTTTAGTATGTTCTTATCGACCTGCGATTTCCAAAACAGGATTCTAGGTCGCATTTGAGGTCTGCATGCGGGTGTAAAAGTCTGGCCTCACGGTCCCCGCGCTTAATATAATTGGCATTTTTTGCAAGCTTATCATTTTTTTTTATTAATCTTTTATACACCGACTGACAGTGTATATATTTTAATCATTAAATGCATGACATATACATTTTCACACGTGTGTTGTATATCCAATCAAAATAGTGTATACACCGTCAGTATATATAAGATTTACTCTTTTTTTTTTATGAAATGACTTAGAAAGCTAGCGGTTCTTGATAAATGCCGGTATACATGAGCTAAGATTTATTCATCAAGAAAATATTTGAATAGTGAAATCAATTTGCTAAGGCGGGAATCAGCTAAAATCTCAAGCAAACCAATCCATGAGGATACATGCTCGCATAGCATCAGTAGAGATGCCTTGGCTTTTCATGAATTGCATGAGAAATGCCCTTCGAGATTTTAAAGTCATCTCCATATTTTTCTTCAAATCTTAAAATAACAACGACTTAGTGAACATGATTCCATGTTAACATGTGATTTAAGCAATACACTGCAAGTTTAATACATTATAAAATTCGCACCAAATATGCATAACAAAACTATCTTTAACATAACAGAAGAGATTAGGGATGTGACGACGCATTGGTACAACCAGCTTGAAAATTACTATGTTAACTGGTTGGTTATTTATTCGTGATAATGCATATGAACATTTGAATCACAAACATAAATTGGTGTTGCATGCAAACTGCTGAAAATAATTGTAGCAAAATATAAACTCTGAATTTACCATATCAACAGACTAAAAACAAAGCCTACTTTTCTTTTCAAATCTTGAACTTTGCACTAAAATATAGTCCTTCTAGATCGAGCAAATTTTCCAGATTCCGGAATGGAAGACCCGTGTTATGCCTCGTGGAATTTCCAATTAGGTGGCTTGAAGTGTACTTTAAAAAGAAAAAGAAGAAGAAGAAAAAAGAAACAAGCTTACTTGTAAAAGGCAAGTTTGTGCTGTATAAACAATTTTAAAAATATTGCTCAGGAGAGATTTCAAAAGAAAAGCGGAAGACACCAAACAAATCGAGTCAAAGCAGCCGAATATACCCTTGACTATGAAGTAAATGAAAAGAATAATAATTTTTCATGATAAATTATTAATATATACACTGTCAGTGTATATATTATTATAGTTAAATAAATAATATACGAGCGAATTTTAAAATTTTAAATTTAAATTTACACATGTATCATATATCTAATGATAATAATGTATGCACTGATAGTTTATTTATAAGATTAATCTATCTATATATTAAACTTGCTTTCTGTGCTGGTTAACACATTCGGCCGTTTGCCTCTTTTACATTCTACCCTGAAAACAAAATCGTTTACCGAATTCTTGACCGTAACTACAAAATTACGAGAAAATAGGGATGTGCCTTAGGAATTAGGCAATTTCGACAGCTTCAGTCAACTTCAATGGAATGTTTAAGTGGACAGAGCGTACATGTGCAAATGCAAGGGGGATATTGTGACCAGGGAATTGCGGAATTGGACCTGTGTAAAATTTGCTGGGCTTCTGACAAGTTGTTGGCTCCAAAGAATAGTAAAAGGCCATGGGGCCAGCATCTTGCGGCGAGCAAATGCAATTACAAATATAGCTAATAAAAAAAATGAGAGCCAGCGGGCAAAAGACTGGATAGTCGATAGGCAATCAAAAGAGACCCATTCCTACAAGCAAGCGCCAGGAGGACGAAGACTATTGACTTGTGTGAGAGAGTTTCCCTGGTTTTACTAAAGAAAGACTAGAGAGAAGAAAAAGCTAATTTAACGTGTTTGACCGTTGACACGGTTCAGTCGGTCATTGAACACCTCCCAACCCAACTCCATCGATTTCCATCGACATGTTGTGAAGAATGCTGTTCTCCACTCCCACCCGAGGGACGTGGCGTTGCGCCATCCTAAAATATCATACATAGTAGTATTTGATTCTTAACTTTAATTAAATAATACCAGTAATTACTTGTCTGTAGTTGTATGTATACATTTTAACTAAAAGTCATCTTGTGTTATAAAACTAGATAGTAGTATTTACTTTTAGAACAAAACCCATCATTTTGACAAAATTTGGACACCTCATCAAACAGTTAACTAATTAAAATCTACGAATTGATACAGATTAATAATATACAAAAGGGTGGAATAATTCAAATTATTCTCTATAATTTTAATTTATTTAAAAAACAAATAATTTTCACTTTAATAACTCAATAAACAAAGTTTGCTAAAACGTGAGTGAAGTAATCAATGATTAGACCCAAAAAAAGCACAAAGAGACTGTTCCCCGTTTTCTAACTCACAAGGATCTGTCTCATAAGTCATAACTTGTTCTCCTCTCCGTTGGTTACGTGACAGTACACTATTGATTATTGATGAGCCGAGGGTACCAGCATGTGTATAGTCTATAAGCAGTAACGACACGATCCGGGTAAGAGCGTGAAGGATTTAAATAGCAAAACTCTTTCGAATTCTCGATTACAAAAACCAAGTCACAGATATTAACAGCATTGCAGCTAGCTGGCAAGTGGCAATTGGCATCAAGGTACCCACTATATAAGTTATAAGGACACAGCCCTCACCCTCATCAATTCAATTACCGATACCGCTGGAGGCAAAATCGAATTTGCGCAAAAGAAGAGGAAGAAGAAAGCAAGTATAGAGCAAGAAGACGAGAACAAAACATGCCTGGCGCTGTAGCGATGGTAGCAAATTCACCGGTTTTTCATGCCATCTCCCAGACCCAGACTCTCTCCTATTCTTCTGCAAGGCCACCTCCTCTTCACCATCTCCCTCGCCGTCGTCTCCATCACCCTTGTCTCCCTTCACCCTCCGACTTCAGAAACAACCGACCAACCTTTTTAATTACAGTAGTACTAATAGATATGGAAATACAAATATCAGTAAGAGCGAGGCGGCAGTCTGTTCCATGTCATCGGCGTCGACGACGACTTTTTGAAGAGGAAACGGCCTGGCAGGATTGATATTCCTAATGAACCATTGAGGTTTGATTCGACACCCGGGGATGGAGAGAGGATCGATGAGGTGGAGGCCGAAGGAGAAGGATACGCTGTTTATTGCAAAAGAGGGAAAAGGCGTGCCCCTATGGAGGATCGCCACTCTGCCGCTTCTGGAGTCCTAGGAGACCCTAAGCAGGTATTGTATATGCCTCAGAAAACTCTGTTACTGCATTGGGTAGTCTTTGTTCCGGGAATTTTGTTGTTAGTTGTATAGAATATAATCTTTTTGCAATCTCCAGATATTAAGCCGATTAATATCGAATTAGAATTCAATATTCAGGAACAGATCATTGGATTAGTCCAACATCAGATGGACTTGGTAGATAGCGAGGGAAGAATTCGGTTGTTGTATACTCTAGAATTATTATTCTTGTTGAAATAAAGGAAGCTTAGAACAATTTAGTGGCAGAAGATGAACTGGAGAATTTTACAGTAGTAGTCTTACGCGTTGTTTGCAAATGTGGCATTGGATTCTAGTATGCGATGGAATGGATAGTTGTGAATGAATGCAGTTTTACTCAATTGGTCTTGGTAGGAATATTATGCCTTTCGCCTTAGGATGTCTATGTACTAGGATGTATTTTACATTTTAAACTGGATTCTGAACGATGCTCAATGCTATTTCAGGCTATCTTTGGAGTATTTGATGGGCATGGAGGAGCAAAAGCTGCAGAATTTGCAGCTAAAGAATTTAAACAAGAATATCATGAATGAAGTGGCTAGGAGAAGTGGAGAATGCATTGAAGTGGCTATTAGTGAGGGATATCTCACTACAGATGCAGAGTGCTTGAAAGAAGATATCAGTGGGGGGACTTGCTGCGTGACAGCATTGATACAGCAAGGCAATCTTGTGGTATCAAACGCTGGTGACTGTCGTGCTGTTTTGAGCCGGGGCGGAGTTGCAGAGGCATTGACAGTTGATCACAGGCCTTCCAGGCAGGACGAAAGAGAGAGAATTGAGGGCCTGGTAAGTCAAACAATCATAATTCTTCAATAAAGAAAAACATAAAATCTTCCATATGTTGCTCATTTGATTTGTAATGTCCTCTTTGTAGGGTGGCTATGTGGATTGTTGCCATGGTGTTTGGAGAATACAGGGATCTCTTGCTGTATCAAGAGGACTCGGTGATCGCCATCTTAAACCGTGGGTGATACCAAAACCAGATACTAAGATCGTAAAGATCAGACCGGAATGCGAATTTCTAATCATGGCCTCTGATGGCCTTTGGGACAAGGTAAGTTGTCAATATGGATTTCGTATGATGTTTTCTTGTACAACATTTAAAAGTTGTAAACTGGTGATGTCAAAGAATCAGGATGCTAATTCTGCTTTATGGATATACTTTCAGGTTAGCAACCAAGAGGCTGTAGATGTAGTTCGACCTCTATGTATGAATGTTGACAATTCAGATCGACATTGCTGCTTGCAGAAAGCTTGTCGATTTGTCAGTGGAGAGAGGCTCTACAGATGATATCAGTGTCATGTTGATTCAGTTAGGTCATTTTATTCCATCAGTAATGCAAGGAGCTGAAGTAATTTGAGTATAAAAGGCTCAGATATCTTCTATCTTCACTCGTGAAACCTGAGCTACACTTCAAAATGCTCATGGACTGGATCCGGGATGCCCTCCACTGGAACACCTTCACTCAGAAAACTAATAAGTATGTCGAGCTCCAACTTTTGTATCATCACTGTAGGAGCAGAGAGGTGCTTATGGCTCACCGATAGGTAAATGAAACAAAGGCAACTGCAAGGTGATTAAGCACATGGGTGGGATCAAGCGGTGCGCCACCATGGGAACCATTGAGGTCTGGAATTAGTACATTGACAACAATGGTCTTACCGTGTATATACTGCACATTTGGATTTCCTTAATTTTACGATTTTACTGTTAGGTGGAAATTATGTTTTATACTCCATTGCAAGTAAATGAAGCCATGCAACTGTACACAAATTCCAAATTTTATAGTACATACAGTCGGAGAAGAGAAATTTGCCTCTTCTTCAGTTGGTCATTTGACTTTTGTGGTTTGTGTAGTTGTCCGCTAAGATAACTGTGCTATCAGTTGATTCTTTTTCCCCTTTGGTCGTTGTTTGGGGGTTTGCTCCAAATACATTAATAATGTATCTGGGGCTTCTGTAATTATCAGTGATAATTGCACAGTGCAAGTGCAATGTAAACGCTGATATAACCAAAGTAAACCTTAAAACAGTAACATACAAATTTTTTTCCACTTGTAAAAATTTGTGTTCCGAAATTTAATGCGCACCATCCAATTTTAAATTTGCCCATCTGCCACCTTTAACTGTTCTATGTAATTAAAATACTTGGCACAGCATGCCATTTTTTGGTTTCTGAAGGCTCGATAAGGTCCAAGTATTTTAGCACGTATGTACGTGGGAATGATGTTGACTTCTTGCTAATTGCACTTTCACGTTTCAGAATGAAAAAAAAAAAAAGAGGAAAATGACCATGATTCCTTACTCCAGGTTGACCATAGCAATTTAGCAACCCATTAAGCACGTTTTCGCGTTTACCATCTCATGGAAAAATCGTTTTCTTGGTTTTGTCTGACTCTGAAGTCTAGATATACAAATTGGTCCTGATGGAGGAAAATTCGGCTTTTCATTGGTCCACGGACGGTTGGGCGGCGTTGGTCAGCCTTGGCGGCTGGACGAATCCGTGCGTCTGAAGCACGAGCTTTGATGGATACCTTGTGAAGACGTATAGCAAGTAAAAACGCGAAACGGACCAACTAGTTTATGTATTAGGGATGCATTTGACGCACGTTTCATCTCTTTCCATCTCAAATTATGGCGCTTTTTGGATTGCTGGGTTTTTCAAAAATTAAATTTTTAAATATTATTAAAATTTTTTAAAAATTATTTTAAAAGATATTCTAAAAAATAATTTAAAATTTTTTAATGTTTAAAAAATATCCCAAAATATTATTCTAAAAACTCTTCTACTTTTAAATATCTCAAAATATTTTCTAAAAAAAACTCAAAATATACTAAAAAACTCTGTTACAGTAAAATTTTTAAAAACACCCCAAAAAAATAGCTAATCCAAATGAACCCAACTTGTTGATCTCAGACGCACGTTTCACATCTAAAATCATGCACGAAGACCCACTGGAATTAAACTTCAACTTGAATGATTGAGGAAACAAGGAAAATTGAAGAAATTAAAACTCGAATTAGTGGTGGTGGTTGATACTAATTTACAATATTTGGGCTTATCATTTTGCAACACTGCAACATAAAAATTTTAAAGACCAAAGTTTTTTTTTTTTTGTTTGATTGCTCCAAAAATTTTAAATACCAAAAGTTATTTCTGTTAGAGCAATCTTTCTGATACGCTAGTATGCGTTTGCAAATCTAGACCTGATCTTTGGGTACAACAGTGTAGTAATTTCACATGGACGACGAGTCAATGTTTTCACTATTCAACAGGACTTGGGACGACTTTAACGTACATAGGAATTTTGGTAGGCTGTGAGGCAATTTTTTTTTTTTTTTTTTTGCCGGTTTTGAAAGGGTAGGCTGGAGGCAATTGATCCCAGAAATTTTGACAATCTTATCCGGCTTATTGCTTTCTAGCGGATGGAATCCCACAAATACACATTTGGAGTTTGTCACTTAGTGACAGATTTCCCACCAGGTTTTGCGGCAAATGCCTTAGATCAGTAGATGAAAAGACTGCATCCTCCTGTGAGAGCCCACTAGGAAAGGTTAATTAATTGTAAAATTTTAACATCATTACTCATCTCCTGAGCACATTTTAGCCTAGAATCGCAGCTGTTTGGTTACCAAAATTTGCAAAAATAAAATAAAATAAAATATTGTTCTGCTGATGCAGATAATTTTTTTCCAAATAATTTCGATACTGCATGTCCGCCCACCACTGTCCTTATGACACAAAATCCTGCGAACTCAAAAACCTCATCCAACTTTTTGTCCTTTCACTAGCGCGGTCATGGTAGCCATGTTTGAAAAAAAACACTTAAAAACCCATACCCGGTATTTACACTACCACTCTACTAATCGGTTGTTTTGTCAGAAGTGGGATTTGAACCCACGCCCTCTCACGAGGACCAGAACTTGAGTCTGGCGCCTTAGACCACTCGGCCATCCTGACTGACTGGCCACCTGTGGCAACACAATACTTATGTTGGCACAGCAAGGCAAATTATGCGCACTAGAACAACCTTTTTCTTTCATATAGCTTTTGTTCTCTCAGTAGAAACATGAGCAGTAGTCTTAAGGCCAGATGGAGGATTTACATCAGTTTCACTGAACCACATCAATCATTTCTTGTGGAGTAATATAAGCACTATGCAAAAGTAAATGCTCCAAGTTAATCCAGTTTCAGGTCTTTATTTTAGATTTTTTTTTTGACGTTTCTATTTCCAATTCAAAATATCTCATTAATTTGTGTTATATCATCATCAATGCTCCTATGTAACATACAAAGATAAGAGAGTTTGGCATTAGTTTTTTGTTGCCACTTTTTAGATTTCCGTTATTGGCCAAAATAAATGTTAGCTTATCACAGAAAAAAAAAAGGAAGATTTGACGTAGATAATTATTAAACTTTTTATATAGATAATTATTAATAATGTTAGCTTGTAATAACTACCACTCTTTCTTTTTATCATTTTTTTAAAATTTGCACGCACTTTTTTTCCCGTCAAAATTCCTTTTTAAAACAACCAACTGCTATGGTGGAGTTCGCTTTAACTTGCCAAATAAATGTGCTGGGAACGTAGGATGTAGTTTATCACTTTGCCATCCCTAAGAATTTGGCGCACAATAGAGCCGCTGATTCTAACTTCGGCCCAATTCAGGGATGCAGTTAACTCCTTAGTTTTCGTGCGAGACCAAATTGCATCGAAACTTTAAAGTCCATAAGTTCTCATGGAACAACATTGAGTCAAATCTTTAAAGTCCAAAATTAAGAAGAAGAGAAATCCAATTTTAGAAACCAAACCAAAACTTTCAAAGATAAAAATATGAAATTAATTTCTTAGAAACGCTTATTTCATTGGAAGAGGTATAGCCCAGTCATCATAGTCAGGTGAAAACTCTTAGAATAGTAATGTAGGCATGCTTGACATGTATGCACTTTGGATATTGATTATTACATAATTAATTTAATATTATGATGCCTTTTTGTGGAGAATTTACGTAAAAAAAAACTATGAGCTCCATTTGGATTAGCTATTTTTTGGAGTGTTTTTGAAAAATTTTGCTGTTGCGGAGTTTTTAGAGTATATTTTGGAATATTTAAAAGTATAAAAGTTTCTAGAATATATTTTGAGATTTTTTTAAAATTTTAAAAAAATTTAAACTCATTTTTAGATTATCTTTTAGCGTACTTTTTAAAAATTTTTATTATATTTGAAAAACACTCCCATCCAAACAGAGTATTTTTTTCATTCATTTGTTTTGCTGCAAAATATGAGTAAATCTCATATACACTGACAGTGTATACACTATTATGGTTGGATACACAATATATATGCAAATTTGAGATTCAAATTCAAATTCGAATTATGTGTCATGCATTCAATGGTGAAAGTGTATACATCGTCAGTGTATAGAAGATTAATCCGCAAAATATATCAGTGTTTATAGAATTTTTCTTTTACAATTTTCAAGAGTAGTTACAATTGGTAACTAAAAGTCTAGCAAGAGAGAGACTATTACGTGTATGGGGAAAAAAAATTTCCCTTGCAAAGGAGAGACTATCGAATACTTGGGTGCTCTCCTTTTAACGCAAGTAAAAATAGAAGAAGAGAAGATGCTACACAGTAATATGAGTGCAATTATTTGCCAGAAAGAGAAAACATGTCCATTGAAAGCTGAAGATTGATGTTGTATATTCAAAAAGGTTGTGACTCGAAAAATTGTTCTGATGCTTAAATGAACTACATTATTGTGCTATGTTGCTAACCTCCACGAGCATTATTGCAAGTTCATCGATTGGTTTCTCGTGTAAGTGAACGAAAGAAGTACAATCAAGTACTATGTACGCTGTGGCATGTGAGCTTGATGCTAATACTATACTCAATACAAAGGACTAGCTTCACTTTACACCTTAAACTTTAATTTTAAATGTCTTTCACTCTTAGCTCTCAATTTTGGATATTATATACCATAAACTCTTAAGTTTGTAACATTTAAGTCTAGTCAATGACAAAATTAACAAAATCAAAGGCATAAAAGGCCTTATAAATTGATGATAGTTTGCTGAAAGTGATTGAAGGGAATCAAAATATCACAATTACAATAAAATGATATGTTATTACTCCTTCCAGTCCACTTTTATAGGTTTTTCCTTTTTTATCCATCACAAATTATAGTTCACCTTTCAATTGAAGAATTTAGTTAATGTGTAATTTCTCTAGAATGCCATTATTTAATGTAGGTTGTTATTGAGTATAACCTAACTTATTTAATATAAAGTTAATTGGCCATACTCCATTCAATGTAAGGTATTTTAGGAATATAGTAAGTTAGATTTATTCTTTCAAAAAAAATAACTAGCTTTTCTTAAACTGTGTGAAAAAAAACTATCAAAGTGAGACAAAGAGAGTATTATTTATATTGTCTTTTATCAATGATTTGAACCACAAAAAATAATGATAACATGCTGAAAGTGGTCAAAGATAGCAAAGGGATCGCAACTAGAACAAAACAATATATTATCATTAATTTGAACGTCATTTATCTCGATAATTTTGGTAATATTATCATTGATTTGATTTAAATTAAAAAATTATGGTATAAAGTGTTTAAAATTAAAGTTTAAAGTATATTATAAAAATTAGTCCTATCACTAGCGTCTAATGGGTTCAATGCATGGTGGCTTCAATTATATCACTACCAAACAAAGCGGGCACAAGCACAAATTTCTTTTTCAGATGAAGCGGCATACAACAATACAACATACAAGCATCCAAAAATTCTAAACAACAGGAATAAAAGCATCGAGTTTGCCCGGTATTCATGCTTCAAATTTTGCTTGCAATTTTTAAATGATGCTTTTTATTCAAACGTGCTTCAATAACCAATGACATATTCAAAAAGCAAATAAACAAGCGGTGTTTGCATTTAGTTTGAGAAAATTGTTAAAAATGTTACTCATATTTCGTAAAAAGAATTTTTCATCCATCACCTTTAAAACATTATCAACACGTTTTCCTTTTTTCAAAAGATTGTTTCAAATAATCTACTATTGAGACATGCTCATGTTGCCTCACTTTTAAAATATTGACTTCATGTTCCTAACAATATTAAGTTGACTAAGTCCAGTTTTAACCTAGATTTCTAACTATTCTTTAGCCTGAATCTGTCACGTAATTCACATGTATTCATTTTTTTGAGTACAAAATGATCAAATCTAATTTTTTTAGTGGCAAAAGAATCAGATCTCTCTATCTTTCTTTTTTAGTGGCAAAAAAAGGAATGACTAGATCCACATTTCATTTTACTTGTATAATTGAACAAATGATTCGATCCATATTTATTTATTATTTAAAAATGTGACACATGAATTTTTGCACTTTAAAGTTAGGGTGTGTTTGATAAAATTAAAGTTTGAAAACTGAAATTTGAAATCATTAAGTTATTGAATTGTTAATTATTAAATTTAATACATTTGAGTGTATATGACATTTAGTGATAAGTGAATAATTTATCACTTAATTTTGGAAGCAAAATTTATTTAGAAAATTCAGTGTCACTTAATTAGTTTTGATGTTCATTTTTTTGTTATCAAACGCATTTGAACATGTTAAAATCTGAATCCATTAACTTTAAATGCTAAATGAGCCTTAATATTTAAAAAGTATGAAATGAAAAATTCACTTAAAAAAATGCGAGAGATGTGTGTGTATATATATTGATAAGTAAAAAGTTTTGAATCTAAAATCTCTTATATAGAATCTCTCTTACCTTACCAATGAAATTAACCCCTCTTCATGTGAGAGATGTTTTGAACGAATTTCGCTTGTGCTTATTTATATTTAGAGGACTTGCCATAGTATTTAATTAGAAATTGCAATTTTATGCATCTTAATGCTTGCCGTTAATCAAGGGAATGTTAGATTAGACAAATTATAGTTTAGGGGAATACAACACTAGACTAGCTATTTATGTGGAGTAACGATATCTCTTGTTTGGAATAGTGGTAGGTCATTCAAATTGGGACCACTACTACATAGAGAGAAATCTCATGTTATTGTTCTTTTCGGCTCCAAGTTCATTACTATTGACTATATCAATTTTCATGAATGATGAGCGGCAAAAACTGTCTTAACACCCATCCCCTCATAAATAAAGGAAAACCCAACACGATTAAACTAGCTAAAATGACTTGTCTCTACCATTTCAACACGAGCCTGATAAAATGATGCTTGCCCATTTGCGAAAGCATATATTTCATTTTTTTAAAAATTAATTTTCAAATATATTTTAAATTATCATTTTATGCCACAAACATCACAAAAACTTTGATAACGTAACTCAAAAGAACGCGGTAATTTTTTTCTTTTTTGGAGCATTGAGATGTGTTTTCAAGTGGATGACTGATAGGCATTTGTTTTTTTACAGTAATTTTTACATAGTGGGATGATTCGTAATATGACTTCTGTCGACCGGTTTTGGACGCGAAAGATGCTCCGAACTCATAACTTGCAAATAAATACCATAACTTGCAAATTAATTATCCCCTTTCCATAAGAATGGGGATAATTAATAAAAAACGTAATCTACAACAGGTTGGGAAGAAAAGGTTGCAATTCAGCTCGTTACTACATAGTACTTACCAGTGCTACATAGACAGGCATCCGTATTATGATCGCCATCCTAAATATAAGTATCTTAATCGTTAAGACATCTAATTAATCCCGTAGTGGAAATAAAATCCTAAATGTACATTTCTTAATTTACTTCATTTCGAACCCTTAAACAGATAGTAAAAGTTATACGGGTAAACCTGCGACATCGAATACGGGCGCCAGTAGGGTCAATCTTCAAAGTCTTTCAACTAATCCTAGATTTTTTTTTTACTTTTTGTTATTTTGTCAATAAGTATATGTGCATCCCCTCTGCCGCTCGGTCCAGATTAGATCTCGCTTGCTCTAATTTTCGACAAAAATATCCCATCTTTAATTCCAAACAACAGGTTTGTTTGGACAGTGACTTTATCCCAAATAGTATTTTACTTGTATCATAAACACAATTTTCAACTCATTTTTTTATATTCCTAATCATCTTTTTATTTCACATACATCATATCACAAAAAATATTACAGTAATTATTCCAAATAATATTTCAAATAATACTTTATCCAAACAAATCCAACAAATAAATAATTTATTTAATATATGGTATTGAATTATACGGCCAAGGAAAATATATGAGCACTGCCATCGCGCACTCATTTGCTTTCTTTAGAAGAACCCTCTCTCCTCCTCCACTCTCTCTCTCTCTCTCTCTAGATCTCTCTTGTTTCCTCTCACAGTTCTCCCTGTGTTTCTTTCTAAAATATTGCTGGCTTTGTGAGAGGGTCCGAGGGTTTCGTGCCCGTCTCAGATCTCACAGCGTTTTGAGTGGTCTAAAACGCTGTCGTTTGGCAAGCTTTCGATTAGCGATTTATTTACGTCGTTCTCAGATCCGGAGCTTTGATCTCGGAGCTTCGATTTCGCCACCATGGCGGCCGCTAACGCTCCGATCACAATGAAAGAGTCCCTTACGGTAACCTTCCTATCCGCCTTGATGTTCTTGAAGAGTTCTATATCAGTTGCGATGTACTTAATTTTGATTTCTCCAATTTCAGTCTTATAGACTTCATTGCAACGGTCACATGCCTAATTATCAGTTTTACGTTTGTAGTATCGGATGTAGAATTGCTCGATTTGGTTTGTCATTTTCGCTTACTGTCACTTGTAATTGCGGCAATTTTAGCTTAGATCTGTCTGGCTTTGTTTGCTTTCAGATCGGTCGTTTTAAGGATGTAGTTCGAGGCGAAATTTTTTTCCTTTTGAGCTCTTTTCGCGTAATATATTTGAGAATATGGGATTTGAATATCAATTGTGTTGAAATTGTCTTGTGTTTTGACGTGGAATTGCAGTTGACCAGCATAGGGATCAATCCGCAGTTCATCACATTTACCAACGTCACCATGGAATCTGATAAATATATATGCATACGGGAGACTTCGCCACAAAACTCTGTTGTAATTATTGATATGAATATGCCAATGCAACCTTTGAGGAGGCCAATTACTGCTGATTCAGCACTTATGAATCCTAATACTAGAATATTAGCTTTAAAAGGTATGGAATTCATGTTAAGTATTTTCGCTGACCTTGATTCATTTTTTATGTTGATTTAATCAGACTTGTTTACTAGCATAGTTGATGTTGCATCGGAAAAGCTTAGAGGAGGTGTTTTCGGTCTGTGTGTTGGTTTGGCTGTATGTATGCCCTCTATCCCCTACAACATTTTTCCTTAACAAAGGACAACTCCCTATTAAAAGAGGTTCGACATAGAAGCATATTTTGAAATAGAGGTCATGAGGTGGCATAGGTTATCTTTCTCATTCTTATTCTAAAAATAGAAGAAAATGATGCAATGATTAGTGTTAAGTTGCATGGGGTGATTTTATTCAGCGTCCATACTTGACTCTCCCTGCTGCTTGATATTTTGGAGGCAGTATAAGTGGCATGTATCATATTTAAGGTGGGAACTGAAACTGAAATGCCTTCTAATGGTCTTAGTATCCATTTTTGAGCATGATATTTATTCTTATCGTGGACATATCCTTGCATATAGATTTTGGTGAATTTTATATTATGTTCATCTTCTGTTTAAAAAAAGGATCATCAGCAATTTAAAATTTTAGATCTTTTATTACTTCCCTTGTCAGCATAGCATAGTGTACGGACTAGTGATAATTTTTATCAATTTTGCACTGCCTGTTTCAAGTTATTCCCAACCATACGTCTTAGCTTTGCTCAGTGCATGGCAGGGTGTATTGCCTTTGTTCAGAACAAATGGCTTTGCTCTGATCAGGCAATGCATTAGTAGGCTATATATCAGCCCGCGTATGATTTTTTCATTTTTATATAGTAGAAGCAAATGAACTGTACATCCTGTCACACCCATCATCTAACTAGTATCCTTGTGCAAGATAGTTCACCTTTGATATACTTAACCATCCTAATAAGTAACAGGCTCAAGTTTCTTTTTACTTTCTTTTTTTAGAAATTTCTACCTGTTAAATACACTATATGTATCGTATACCATGACTTACATTTGCTGTTCCTGGTATTACGTTTAAAATTTTTTCATCTACTACATCCTGTTTTAATTTCTTCATGTACTGTGTCCTGTTAACTTCATCAGTATCTTGAGTATGTGTGGGAATATGAGAGTTTGAATTCAGGTTGAACGTTTTACTGATGCAAGATTTTCCCGTCTGTAGCTCAACTTCCTGGAACTACTCAAGATCATTTGCAAATATTTAACATCGAGGCAAAAGCAAAAATGAAATCATATCAGATGCCTGAGCAGGTAACTGCTTTTATTATGTGATGTTGGCAGTTTATTTTCATTTGTTATGTCGCATTTTTACGTTGTTCTTCATATGCTGTATACCTTTAGTTTACATTACGATTTGTCATAATTAGGAGTGCTAGTCATTTCATGTTACCATGCTTATTCTCTGAACTTTATTCCATAGGTTGTATTTTGGAAGTGGATTGCCCCAAAGATGTTGGGCTTGGTCACGCAAACATCAGTATATCATTGGTCTATTGATGGTATGCTTTTCTTCATTCTGATTTTGTGCATGTAGTACATGCTAAACTTGCACAAATTTTCTTGGGATTTATCTATTTGGTTTTTGTGCATTTCTTTGCAGGTGACACTGAACCTATAAAGATGTTTGATAGAATGGCTAATTTATCCAACAATCAGATAATCAATTATAAATGTGATCCTTCTGAAAAGTGGCTGGTTTTGATTGGAATTGCACCTGGATCTCCTGAGGTTTGTTTTGTGTTCATACTGGGAAACTGTTTTGCTCCTGTACTAGGCATGCTTCTAGGTTGTCTCTTGGTTTTTGAAGCAACTTGTATATGGATTTTGAGCACTTCTCTTTTCTTCTTAGGTTTGGAAGTTGTGGTGAATATCTTGATTGTCATCTCCAATGCATTGATATGTTTTTTTGACCTTTTTCGATTAATTTATTGTTGCTTTTGTAACTCACAACATTGTGCATATGTGGTTCTTGTGTGTTTTTCTTTTTGTTCCTTTTGTTATACTAGAGGTTATCCTTCAACTATTTTACGAAGCTTATGGATTTAACTCTTGTGGTTTAAGAAGCCTGTTCCTGCTATTTCTCTTGCATTAGTTATTCTAGGTGTCATTCTAATGTTTGGTCAGTTAGTATTGCCTTGAAGGATCTTCATTGGGCATTCTTAAAAGAATGTGGTAGTGAAGAGTATCCATTGAATGATTGCAACTACTGAACTAATGACTTGAACCTTTCATACCTCAAGCATCCAAGTTAAGAGAGATTGAACTGCATCTTGTCAGCAATCATATTATGGAATTATGGAGTGTGAGTTGTATGTAAATATCTGCCTGTGAATTTTTGGGGTACGATGATGAAGTTTTCAGACTAACCAGTTATTAGATGCCACATGAATCATAATTGAGCAAAAGATTAATTATGGCACTTAACTTATGATTTTCAAGCTTGCTAAGGGTGTGTAGTCTTATCTCGTATGTGAAATCTAAAGCTTGCGCTCGTGCTGGAAGCTACTAGTTAAATGTATGGTTTCAGCAGTTGAGCTGGTGTTTCTGTGCTATCTCGGTGATATTTTCCCAGTTTTTTTGATCTCTTTGCCGTGTTATATGATCTCTGCCTTGCCAAGTTCTCCTCCCAATCCTTTTCATTTTGCCCTCTCTTTGGTTCCTTCTGTTCTTCTTGAGGACATGAATTTTGTTGTTATTTGCCTTTTCAGGATAATGAACATGTTGGTTTTTCCTTTTTTTGCTCATCTTTGATTTTACCTTCTTTGTTACACTTGCTATGTAACAGAGGCCTCAGCTGGTAAAAGGAAGTATGCAACTCTTCTCTGTGGATCAGCAGCGGAGCCAAGCACTTGAAGCTCATGCTGCATCATTTGCCTCTTTCAGGGTATTGATAATAGTTTGACGTGGTACAGTTGCCTTGATTTTTCCCTGAGCAAGTTGGTTTATGTGTGTGTGATTTTTTGCTCTGTTCATCACACAGGTACCAGGAAATGATAAGGATTCCATTCTCATCTCTTTTGCACAAAAAACCTCCAATGCTGGACAGATTTCCTCGAAATTGCATGTTATTGAGCTTGGAGCGCAGCCAGGTGTTTAAATTGACTTTTAATCCTGTCATTTTTCAACACTTTGCCTCCTTTGACTTTTTGGTTTTGCTTATTCAGTGTGATATTTGTGAGTTCTTTGGCTCCCAAGAGAGCAGTTCATATAACTATGGTCATGTCTGTGTTCCTTTTTTTTGGGGAATAGGACTGTCTTTTTAATTAAGTTCGCTGCATATATATATACACCCCCCCCCCCCAAAAGGGGGTGGTGATTGGAAGCATGTTGGGTGTTTATGCATGTGTTGAATGATTTTAGGGCCTATTATGTTTGCTGGATATTTTTTTTTGGCTAATTTGGCTTTTCTAGTAGTTTAACTGTTTCTAGTGCTTGCAGGGAAGCCATCTTTTACAAAGAAACAAGCAGATCTTTTCTTTCCTCCAGATTTTGCTGATGACTTTCCAGTAGCTATGCAGGTATATTGTACTAATCTTTTTCTTATTTTGTTTTTTTGATTGGAGGCTTTTTCCTTGTTTTAAATATCATGTTTAACAGAAATTGGTGGTTGATAACAGATTTCCCACAAATATAGTTTGATATATGTGATCACAAAGCTTGGACTTCTCTTTGTATACGATCTGGAAACAGCTACTGCAGTTTACAGAAATAGAATCAGTCCAGATCCTATATTTTTGACGTCTGAAGCGACATCTGTGGGGGGTTTTTATGCCATCAATAGACGAGGGCAAGTGTTGCTTGCCACTGTGAATGAGGCAACAATTGTACCTTTTGTTAGTGGCCAAGTATGTTTAGTACTTGCATACTATGAAAACTAATGATTCAACTTTTTTTCCATATAATATTCATAGTTCTGATGCTTTCTTTTGTTTTCTCAGTTAAATAATCTAGAGCTTGCTGTGAATCTTGCCAAAAGAGGAAATCTTCCTGGTGCAGAGAATTTGGTATGTTGGTTTTTCCTCTGAAGGGTATTTGTGTTATAGCATTGTGTAGCTCCTCTCTGTTGATGGAGAACTTCATTGTTATAGCTGAATCAATAATATGATATAAGCACCACTCGTTTATGATGATATGCATTACTGAAAACACTTTTACATTTTATGTTTCAGGTTGTCCAGCGTTTCCAGGAGTTGTTTGCTCAGACAAAGTACAAGGAGGCTGCTGAGCTTGCTGCTGAATCTCCACGAGGCATCCTTCGTACGCCTGATACTGTTGCAAAATTTCAGGTACTTGTTGCATACATGGAATAGGTCTCTGTTTGGTTGCTTATTGGTAATGTCAATTTGATTTTACTGTCTCTTTTCATCTAAACTATGGGTATTTTTTTTGGGGGGTTGATTGGAGATGCTAAATTATATCAAACATTTAATTTTTCTTATTCGCAGAGTGTTCCCGTCCAAGCTGGACAAACACCACCCTTGCTGCAGTACTTTGGGACACTTTTAACCAGAGGAAAACTGAACGCATTTGAGTCATTGGAGCTGTCCCGTCTTGTTGTCAACCAGAACAAGAAGAATCTTTTGGAGAACTGGTTGGCTGAGGATAAGCTTGAATGCAGTGAGGAGCTGGGTGACCTTGTGAAGGTTTGCAATTTGCTGCTTATTCTGCAATTTTGATGATCTATTGGTTGTTAACAGTCTAATATTGGCTGAGCATTTTGGTAAGTTTTAACTCACATTTTATTTTTTTGGTAGACTGTTGATAATGATCTTGCACTTAAAATATATATAAAAGCAAAGGCAACTCCAAAAGTTGTTGCAGCTTTTGCTGAACGGAGGGAGTTTGACAAAATTGATATACTCCAAAGCAGGTTAGCATCATTACTAAATTTATGATTACGCATGGAATGCTTTCTTTGCCCATATTGCTGATTTCTAGCAGACAAATGCTGGTTTCTTGCTGCTGTCATTGATTTGTTATGGTAACTGGTTGTGTACTTTGTTTTACTATGTTCATGATAATGCTTAGCTAGCAGGATTCATGTATTGATTGATCTTGCTGAAACAGGTTGGCTATACACCCGATTATCTTTTCCTTCTGCAAACAATTCTTCGTTCAGATCCCCAGGTATGTATGGAATAGTAATAGAGAGATTATGTCCATCAGTTTCTTCAAGTGCTTATGTACTTAACTAGTTTCAGGCTGATGTTACTTTCCATGTGTAGTCTTTCTCTGATAGTTCTCTTAATATTGTTTGTTTGTAATTGGGAAATTTCTTCTTCTAGTCAACATGGTATTGCATGAGATCATTCATCTGTAGTTGTACGTAATGGTAGTGAAGATGAATGACTTATTTAATCTGCTTTTCCAGGGAGCTGTTAATTTTGCCCTCATGATGTCCCAAATGGAGGGAGGTTGTCCTGTTGACTACAATACTATAACAGATCTCTTTCTTCAGGTTAAAAAGCGTGCTATTTCTGATCATCTAGTGGAACTTTCTCAGATTGTGCTCTTTTATTTGATAATTGCTTCGTGTGCTGTGCTGTGCTTGCTGTTCTTTCTTTAATATTGTAATATCCAACTCTGTGTAACATGTATTGATGTTCTCCAGAGAAACATGATTCGTGAGGCAACAGCTTTTCTGTTGGATGTTCTGAAGCCCAATTTGCCGGAACATGCTTATCTTCAAACTAAGGTTGCTTAAGTACAATCTAATCAAAGAAATTTCCATTTGTTTATCTTTTTAGGTTTCCACATGTTTGAAATTTTCTTCTTTATAGGTCCTGGAAATCAATCTTGTCACTTTTCCTAATGTGGCTGATGCAATTTTAGCAAATGGTATGTTTAGCCATTATGACCGTCCTCGCATTGCTCAGCTCTGTGAAAAAGCTGGCCTTTATATTCGAGCTCTTCAGGTTGATTTTCATTCATGAAATTTTTTCCTTGTATTGCTGTACATTATTCTAGTTTTCTATCAACCTGAACATTCAATTGTTTTTGCAGCACTACACTGAATTGCCAGATATAAAGCGTGTTATTGTGAACACTCATGCAATTGAGCCGCAGGTTGGTTACAATTTTTTTTTGGATAGCAACATGAACTGCGCATTGTTGGACTTGATGTAATATTTTCTGTTATATTCCAGGGTCTTGTAGAATTCTTTGGGACTCTTTCTCGAGAATGGGCTTTGGAGTGCATGAAGGACCTTCTTTTAGTGAATTTGAGGGGCAACCTTCAGATTATTGTTCAGGTAAATATTCCTGTCTTTGTTTTACTTTTCCAGGAGAGGTTTTTTTTTTTAAAATTAATTTTGGGCAATGGTGAACTGCTGAGGTGATTTTACCATGTCTAACTATATGTTGATTTACTGTCTGGAATTGCTTGAAATTATGTTTCTTCTTGTTGTTAATGTTGTTGGACTTGTTTTTATATATATATTTTTCTTTTTTCCCTAAGTGGCGGTGGGGTTGGGATTGTGGATTTAATTTCCATTTTTGATGGATGGTCCTGATTGTTAGACAGATGTTCCTCTTCCATGAAGAGGGCTTGATTGGGACAATGCAAAGTATGGGAGATGTGAACACTGTCAAGTACTTACACTCCCATTGTGTGAGATGGTTGTCAGAGAGGATAATTAAATGATTCAAAATATAAAATAAATGGGCGAAGGATTGAAGTTGAGTGTAGTTGATTTGCTGCTTTGTTTCTCTTGTTACCTTTGTCTCCAACTCCTTGTTTTCAAGCAGTAGATTTCTTCCTTTCCCTTCCTCTGCTCTTTCCTTGAATTAAACCTTGAATTAGAACGCAGCTTACCAATCTCTCGGTGCTTGCAGGTTGCCAAAGAATATTGTGAGCAATTGGGTGTTGAACCTTGTATAAAAATTTTTGAGCAATTCAAATCGTATGAAGGATTGTACTTCTTCTTGGGGTCTTATCTGAGCTCAAGGTGAGATGTTGGAAATGAAGTGACTCTTCTTTGTTTTTGACTTGGCCATTTTCTCTATCTTTAGTCTGTTGCCTTCATATTTTAAACTCTGGTTGTTGCAGTGAGGACCCTGACATCCATTTTAAGTATATTGAAGCAGCTGCAAAGACAGGGCAGATCAAGGAGGTTGAGCGTGTTACAAGGGAATCAAATTTCTATGACCCAGAGAAGACTAAAAATTTCTTGATGGAAGCCAAGCTTCCAGATGCTAGACCCCTAATAAATGTGTGTGATCGATTTGGTTTTGTTCCAGATCTTACACACTACCTGTATACAAACAACATGCTCCGGTATATTGAAGGATATGTGCAGAAGGTCAGTTGCTTTTGAGAACCTACAATTTTGGCAAATGGTGCATACACTCTGAAGCTGAATTCCTTTTTTTCATGTGTACATAGGTCAATCCTGGAAATGCTCCACTAGTTGTGGGGCAGCTGCTAGACGATGAATGTCCCGAAGATTTTATTAAAGGCTTGATTCTCTCTGTCCGTTCGCTTCTCCTGTTGAGCCTCTCGTGGACGAGTGTGGAAAAGGTGCTTTTTTCGTTGCTAAAACAACCTTTACTTAGCATATCGGTGGACTTATTAACTGTGAACTTCTGATTGCAGGAACCGGCTTCGGTTACTTACCCAATTTTTGGAGCTCTTGTGAGTGAAGGAAGCCAGGATGTGCATGTGCACAATGCACTTGGAAAGATCATTATAGACAGTTAATAAACCCTGAGCACTTTCTCACTACCAACCCATATTTATGATTCACGTGTTGTGGGCAAATACTGTGAGAAGCGTGATCCTACCCTTGCTGTTGTTGCCTACGGACGAGGGCAGTGTGATGATGAACTCATCAACGTAACAAATAAGAACTCCCTGTTTAAGTTGCAGGCCAGGTTGGTTGGTTTTCTGTGCTTAATTTGGCTGTTTGGTCTGCTGATTGGTTGGTAATGCTTTGACTTGTTATTTTGTAGGTATGTAGTTGAAAGAATGGATGGTGATCTGTGGGAGATGGTCCTGAACCCTGAAAATGAATATAGGAGGCAACTCATTGACCAAGTTGTATCTACTGCTTTGCCTGAAAGCAAGAGCCCTGAACAAGTTTCTGCTGCTGTCAAAGCATTCATGACACAGATCTTCCACATGAACTTATTGAGCTTCTTGAAAAGATTGTGCTTCAAAACTCTGCGTTTAGTGGAAACTTCAATCTGCAAAAACCTACTCATTTTGACAGCCATCAAAGCTGATCCTTCTTAGAGTTATGGACTACATTAACAGGCTCGACAACTTTGATGGACCTGCAGTGGGGGAAGTGGCTGTGGAGGGCCCAACTATATGAAGAGGCCTTTTGCGATTTTCAAGAAGTTCAATTTGAATGTGCAAAGCTGTCAATGTGTTATTGGATAATATCCGAGACATTAACCGTGCTGTGGAGTTTGCATTCCCGTGTTGAAGAAGATACCGTTTGGAGCCAGGTTGCTAAAGCCCAGCTCAGGGAGGGATTAGTTAGTGATGCAATTGAGTCCTTCATCCGTGCAGATGATGCTACACAATTCTTGGAGGTGATACGTGCTGCTGAAGATGCTGATGTCTACCATGGACTTGGTGAAGTATCTTCTGATGGTTAGGCAGAAAGCAAAGGAGCCCAAGGTGGACAGTGAGCTCATTTATGCATATGCCAAAATTGATAGATTGGGTGATATTGAGGAATTTATTCTTCATGCCAAATGTTGCTAATCTTCCCAATGTGGGTGATCGCTTGTATGATGAGGCCTTATATGAGGCTGCAAAGATCATATTTGCTTTCATTTCTAACTGGGCCAAGTTGGCAAGTACACTTGTGAAGCTGAAGCAATTTCAAGGTGCTGTTGATGCGGCAAGGAAGGCCAATAGCTCAAAGACATGGAAAGAAGTTTGCTTTGCTTGTGTTGATGCTGAGGAGTTCCGTTTGGCTCAGATTTGTGGGCTTAATATTATTGTACAGGTATTGTTGTTTTCTGCCCCTTCGATAACCTATTAATAGCAGTCACATCGTTATCTTCGACCCACTTAACATAACATCTGGGGGCCTATGCTAAAACAAAATCCGGGGGCCTAACGACTTTTGGTGTTGACTATGTATTGAAGTTCTCTCAATTTTTTTGGAGCAGTTAAAAGCTCTCCTAAAATAAAAATAGAACTTGCAATTAAATTAAAATTTATCTAAATTTAGAATTATTCTTTTGTGAATGTTATAGGTGGATGACCTTGAAGAAGTCAGTGAGTATTACCAAAACAGAGGATGCTTCAACGAGTTAATCTCTCTTATGGAAAGCGGTTTGGGATTGGAGCGTGCGCATATGGGCATATTTACAGAACTTGGAGTCCTTTATGCAAGATACCGCTATGAGAAGCTCATGGAGCATATCAAGTTATTTCTACCCGTCTTAACATTCCCAAGCTTATCCGAGCTTGTGATGAGCAGCCAACACTGGAAAGAGCCTTACCTATTTGTATATTCAATATGATGAATTGATAATGCTGCCACTACTGTCATGAACCATTCGCCAGATGCTTGGGATCATATGCAGTTCAAAGACATTGTTGTAAAAGTTGCAAACGTTGAGCTATACTACAAAGCAGTGCATTTCTACTTGCAGGAGCATCCTGATCTCATAAACGATCTTCTGAATGTCCTTGCACTTCGTGTTGACCATACAAGAGTGGTGGATATAATGAGAAAGGTTTGTCTTCGTGCCAGTAACATTATTTTTCTGTTGTCAATATTTTCTTAGCTTCAATTTTGAGAAAACAGGCATTTGATTGCTGAAGCGTTTTTTGTCTGAATATTTAGGCTGGCCATTTACGACTGGTGAAGCCATACATGGTTGCAGTTTCAGAGCAACAATGTTTCTGCTGTTAATGAGGGCACTCAATGAGATCTATGTTGAGGAGGAAGACTATGACAGATTACGTGAATCAATTGATTTACATGATAATTTTGATCAGATTGGCCTTGCACAGAAGGTAATGTTTTGTTTTCACTTGACAAAATTTTTATTTGGGGTTTGATCACTTCTTAGCCTATTTGCTTATTTTTGAGCAGATTGAGAAACACGAGTTGCTTGAGATGAGACGTGTTGCTGCTTATATCTATAAGAAGGCAGGTAGATGGAAGCAATCAATTGCACTGTCAAAGAAAGACCACCTGTACAAAGATGCAATGGAGACGGCTTCTCAGTCTGGAGATCGTGAACTTGCCGAGGAGCTGCTCGTTTACTTTATCGAACAGGTATATTTTCTGGGAAGTTTCATGATGTCCATTAAGCTGGCAATTTTAGTTTGTGGAATGTGTTTGGTGTTTGTAAACATGTGCATAATCGGTACAAGCTTGTTTCACTGCATCCCATATTTCATTGAACTAGCTCCCATGATGTTGATTCTGGGAAAATAGTTCTTGATCTATGTTGAGAGAGGATTAGAACCCTTTTATTATGCACATCATTGTTCTATTTGCATGTTCTTTTCTTTTGCTTCCCCTCACTTTGGTAGGCTTTTTTACAATGCTCATGTAAGTCAGGAAGCAGAAATAGTCCTCTGTGAACCTTGATACATGAAGCAATTGTCTAATTACTTTTTGGTGATTCTGCAGGGAAAGAAGGAATGCTTCGCATCATGCCTCTTTGTTTGTTATGATTTGATTCGTGCAGATGTTGCTCTTGAGCTTGCTTGGATGAACAATATGATCGACTTTGCTTTCCCGTATCTCTTGCAGGTCTCACTTTCTTTGTGTGTCTATAGTATTGCAACTGAAATTCGATTTATATTTCTTCTTGTAATTATGTTTTCCATTTGAAAAAATCTGGACCTGCTTGCATTTTCTGTGGTTTGCTATCTGCTTAGCAGTCAATTTTTTGGGGCTTCTTTTTATGCAGTTTATCCGTGAGTACACTGGCAAAGTTGATGAATTAGTCAAGGACAGAATTGAAGCTATGAATGAAGCAAGGGTAAAAGAGAATGAAGAGAAGGACGTTATTAAGCAGCAGGTACTTGTTGTTCCTTTATGAGGAAGATGCTCTTGTTTTTGAAATAGAGTCTGACCTGAGAGTGGGAGTTCCAAGTCTTAACAACGTTTAACTCCTGTTTTCGGTGTCTTTTCCCTCTCATGGTGCTAATTTGCTCTCTGTTTACTGCAGAATATGTATGCTCAGTTGCTGCCACTTGCTTTGCCTGCACCACCAATGCCGGGTATGGGAGGGGCAGGTATGGGAGGAGGTTTTTCAGCACCTCCACCACCAATGAGTGGAATGGGTATGCCACCAATGCCACCTTTTGGAATGCCTCCCATGGGCTCTTATTGAGGGTGAAGATGTGTGGTCTGAAATTCGCAATGCAATGTGCTTTGGGCTGAAATGGGAACCGGCAGATTGGGCCCTTTACACATTGAGTTTGTTGGTTACACCTTTTTATCATTTTAGTCCCGATATTTCCCAAGCAAGTTCATGGGCCTGGATGAAGGTTTACATAAAAATAATGCCATTTTGTGTTGTTTGTCGTAGGGTGTGGATATTTCTTTTTTCTATTTTTGTAATATTCTTTGGTAGTGGAGGCAATTTTTTGCAGCTGGTAGGCGGCAATCAGACGATAATATGTATTCTATGAAAACGTGGTGGTCCATGTTAGTACATTTTTGTACTGTTTTTGTTATGTGGGTCGATGTAATACTGTTATTTTTAGCTCAAGTTTCTTTGGTAGGCGTCCTACGCATTTTTCTATAAACTGGCTTTCGGATTTAATTCTGCTTCACCTCGCTACTTCCTCATTCTTGAAGCAGTTGATGACATACCGTGTGAACTATGCACTGCCAAAAACAAGGTGATACCCATGGCTATGGGCTAGGGCTAATACGCCCAACATTCACTGCTATTTGCTCCACCAAAAGTTTCCTCTGAATGTGAAGTAAGGGAAAGGATCAATTTTCCTGAAAAAGCAATCTATGATTTATGCATTTCAAAGTTATGGTTGTACCAGGATTTGTGATTTGGAGGTTCAGCGAAAATAGAGGAAGAAATAGGATCGGACCATATGGGAGTTTAAGAGGGCACAAGGTAATGAAACAAACTGATAAAGAATGTAGAGTGGATAAAGAATTGCATGCAGATTTGATTTCGCTTTTTAAGCTATCGAAGTGAGTTTGTTTACGAAATTTTCCCACAGTAATAGTACTTCAATTTATAACCTATTAGTATTCAAAAGGAAAAAAAAAAACTACTTAGTCTGCATAAGACTTTTCAAACCTTTTCTTGTGTTCCTTTACAAAAGGCTTCTAATATTTTCTTAATAGTACTTCAGTTTTTCCAAATTACTTCTAAACCTGAATAAATAACTATGTGGCATCTTAAAAATAGCATCAAACAAATTACCTATAAGAATTTATCACAACAATTTTATTCTTTTAAGCATATATCTCAGTAAGAAGGGAGGAAAGAAAAAAAATGAAAAAAGTCAATAATTTCTATGATTATACAATAATGCATGCTATATGATTAATTTGAAAAGAAGAGGAGAATATATGTTCAAATTCAAAATCTTTTTATGCTTGAAAAAAAAATAATCGTTCTACTATCAATGGTAAAACAAAGGCAAATGATTAACCATGTTGAAATTCTTGTATAAAGAGCGCTAATTTGGAACAATAAAGTTTAGAATTATTATTATTTTTAAGTAGATATGGTGCAACTCACATAACAATTTCTATCCCGTAATGCC
Organism: Coffea humblotiana; assembly: GCA_023065735.1. Classification (NCBI taxonomy): domain Eukaryota; kingdom Viridiplantae; phylum Streptophyta; class Magnoliopsida; order Gentianales; family Rubiaceae; genus Coffea; species Coffea humblotiana. The sequence goes on along the minus strand of CM041209.1, from coordinate 4,601,598 downwards.
AAATAAAACAGAGTAAAAATAGAGATGGGGTATCATGTAAATGTAGAAATAGATTTTTGCATTAAAAGTCAATGTGGCATCAAATACATTAGAAAAGATAGGAAAAATCGTTCAAAACGTCCATCAAATTTTGTAATATAACTTTTTTCGTCCCTCGCTTTTAAAAATATAATTTTACGTCCCTTACAAATTCACATTGGTCAAATTGGTCCCTACTTAGGTTTCCGACTAGTTTTTGATCGGAATTCACCACGTGCTTTGCACGTGATCATATTTTAAGGACAAATTTGTCAAATCAAATTTTATATAATTCGATTCATAATCCCTCACATTTCATAAAATAAATTTTTTCGTCTCTTACATTTCACAAAATGAATTTTTTCATCTTCACATTTTTCAAAATGAATTTTTTCATCTTTTATTGATCATGTGTGTGAATATTTTTTTTTAAATTCATGTATATTTATTTAATTTCACCTGAACAGTGCGAATAGCATGTGAAATCAAATAGAGATATATTACACACTATTCGTATTGTTCAAGTGAAATCAAATAGATACATATATGAGTTTAAAAAAATTGTTAGTTTTTCACTTATATTCATTTTCTTTTACTCGAAATTTGAAAATAAAGAAGACATTTAATCCTAAATATTATTGAGTGTTTATATCGAATTAAATTTAGATAGAAAAAGTAAACAAAAGAAAAGTATGACAAAAAGAAATAAGTGATTGGCACTTTCAAATTTTAACAAAATCACGAGACAAGTAATTTAACTGTTGGTCTTAAAAGTGTCGAGTAGAAATTTCAGATTTAAACTGAAATTTGTTAGCACAATTATAGAATTCGTGTTAGGACCCATTAATTAGATGACCTTATTATACAACTTAATAAATAAATTATTACCAAAAGAGAAATGTCACAAATATTGAATAGATTCAAATGGTGAAATCATATAAATATATACATGTGTTTCAAACAAAATTATTAGTTTTTAAACCTCTATATATATCTATTGAATAGCATGTGTATAATTACGATTAGCATGTTTATATGAAATCCAATAGAGATAAATTACATGTTATTCATACTGTTCAGGTAAAATCAAATAGACATATACGTGGGTTTATAGAAAAAAAAGTTATTCATAGACATGATCAACGAGGGATGAAAAAATTCATTTTGAAAAATATGAGGGATGGAAAAATTCATTTTTTCAAATGTGAAAAACGAAATAACTCATTTTGTAAAATGTTAGGGACGAAAAAATTCATTTTGTGAAATGTGAGGGACTATGAATCAGATTATGTAAAAATTTGATTTGATAATTTTGGCCTTAAAAAATGATCACATGCAAGTCACGTGGTGGATTCCGGTCAAAAACTAGTCGGAAACCTAGGTTGGGACCAAATTTGATCAATGTGAATTTGTAAGAGACGTAAAATTACACTTTTAAAAGTGAGGGATGAAAAAAGTCATCTTGTAAAATGTAAGGGGCGTTTTGAACGATTTTCTCGAAAAGATATATTATTTCAGCTTGTGTTACCTTGGGAATGTTTTCTCTAGAACTGAATTACCTATCAAGGAAATGTATGTAGTAGGACTCTTGTTGATGCAGGAATTTGGTGAGGATCTCAATGATGTTTTGCTGGAATCCTTTCCAGGACTGATGAGCACATGAGCGTCAAGTGGTGTTGTGGGGTACCAATCTCATCCTTGGGCTTAGGCTGGCTGTGAGGTGGATGATTCTGCTGCTTCTTAGCTCATAATTCAGCTGAGGTCCCAAAGACGTACATTTGTTTTTTAGCAAAACCGTGAAGAAAATTAGTTGATGAAAACTGAGACCGCAAAAAGACCAAAGAATTGTTTAAGACGCTTGGATAAGGAAGTCAACGGGCTTAACAAGACGAATGGTGAAGAGAAATATATATCAGGCGATTGGAATTGTGAATTTAGTGTTATTTACTAGTAGTACTGTTTAGTTTGACGGTCGCCGTTAAGCTCTAAAAGATCATGGATGGCAGAAAGCAAGAGGACTATTCATTCGCATTACACCAAGCCAGTCAACTCTGCTGTAATATTGCAATTTGGTAAAGATTCTTGTTGGTGTCAACATGTAGTCATTAATGCCCGTCTAGCTCAGTCGGTAGAGCGCAAGGCTCTTAACCTTGTGGTCGTGGGTTCGAGCCCCACGGTGGGCGCTTTTTCGTATTTCTCAAACATTTTGTTGCAAGATATATATATGAGCACTAAGGCATCGGGAGTGCAAATTGGAACACCGTCGATATGTCCGAGTGGTCAAGGAGACAGACTCGAAATCTGTTGGGCTTTGCCTGCGCAGGTTCGAATCCTGCTGTCGACGTATGGTACATTCCGTCAATTGTTGTGTGTGTTGTTCGCTTTTGTGAAGTTCCTTTTGCTGAGATGCAAGATGATGTTCACTGGACACATCATGCCCAGAGCTGTATCTTTTGAAAGATTATTTATTGTTCCAAAATTTTTCTAAACTTTTTAGCCAAAGCATTTAAAGACAACTTTATGCATGTGTTTCTTAACTACAAATAAGTGAGGACGAGATTAAAACGGTTATTGTACCAAAATAAATACACAATAATAATGTTAGTGAATGATAAAGCTACGTGAGAACAAAATCACACCCACGGTATGTGAACTAAAACAATAAAAAAAGATCATACAGTATCTTTTTAGGTATCAAGTTCATAGTGCGTAAAACGGGGGAGGGAAAGACAAATAGAGAGTGAAGATCATCATCATATTTTTAACAAGAAAGAAGAAGAAGAAAGGTGAAAAGGATAAGCATGCATGTTTAGTCTGTAGTTATCCTCCTCCGTGCGACGAAGAAGTGTCGTAGTCTCCGCCGGGTGGAAACATACGCCATAAATAAAATTAAACCAAATCAAAGGACCGTCATTGTGTCGGCAGTTGGCAAAAAAGACTATTGTTTCCCACAATTGCGTTATCTTCCTCAGCCCACAATAATAAATTAATCAAAACAAAAGAATGCTTAATGCGGTGCTTTCCGTTTTTTGCTTTTCCTTCCTCATTTGTGTATTTTTTTTAAGCACTCTCTTATCTTATGAGGCTAACGTGGCACCTAATGTGTAGGTTAGGCGGTAATCATGCACTTATAAAATTTGGAAGCTTCAAGTCTTTCATAGCAATATCTGAGTGCCAATTAAAATCATCATCAACCTCTCCTTTCTTTGCTTTTGCTTTTGCTTTTCCTTTTCCTGTAAGCGAAAGTTTTTTAAAGTCAAGATTTGACTCCTGTTTCGTTCAATTCAACCCTACTCCAAAACTGCCGTCAACTTGTTTCATTTTTAGCCTATAAGAAATTTATACACGGAAAATGAAAAAAAAAGTTGAGAGTCGAATAAATAAACGATTTCAGTCATTATTTATTTGTTTAATGTCTGTATCAGTTACGTTAGATTCTGAATAGTGAAAAGAAACCAATTCCACTCGCCTTAATAGCTACTCCTCTTCACGTTCTTAGGGTAAGGTTACATACACGATTATCCTTCAAAAAGCATCCAAATTTATTTACGTTACGTCACATAAATTATATGTTGCTTTTGTTGCCATTCTAATTCGACAGTTTTGTCCTCGTCAATTCAATTCGACGGCCAAAAACGTCAGCGTAGCTTTGTGGTAATGAATTCTGAAAAATCAAAAGGAATCCGAGAAATTTGGACGGTTGGGAATCCTCCGTTTGCCATCAAGCATGCTACTACGACACAATATTTTAATTATTTTGCCCCCAGACAATTATTTTGGTATTACTCCCCAGCTCTTTATGAATTAAATTGTGGTGTTGAATTAATCCCCAGTTTCCTACTTTAGTTTAAATCAGATCTAAACGACATGTTGTGATATTCACAAGTCCAACTGCGGTCCAAAAGCAGCGAAGATCAATATATATAACTGCACATAATTCGTTTAAACAATTGGGCAAAGTGTGCCTCTGAATCCCAAGTATATATACGCAACCAAATATAAATATTATTCCTATGTAAATAAAAGGAGAAAAAAAAAAAAGAGGAAAACTTGTACTTCTAGCATCTGCTCTTTCTTTTTTCTTCCTTGATAAAGAAAAAAGAAGAGCCAAAAATAGGAAAAAGAGGAGGAACTCAGGCGGGACCTCAAACAGGAGAGTCAACTCGGAGAGAAGCTCGACAAAGCGGACAACTGGATTGAGTTCTGAGCCACTCGTCTATGCACTCGGAATGATAACGGTGGTTGCAATCAGGCAAAACTTTTACCTTTTCACCGTCCTGAAAAATCCCAAGGCATATCGCGCATTCTCCCTCGTTCGGATTCGCCGACGACGCCCGGTGCAAAATTATGGGCAAGTTGCTAATCGCATTGAGATCCAAACCTTGAGGCGCCGGCGGCCCCGACGGCGCGTGAGGAAGAAGGCCGCGGGCGGGAACTGAAGGGAGGGAGCCGGCAGACCCACCTGGCGTACAAGTAAATAAGGGTTGCGAAAAGGATTACGCAAAAGAGAACCACCGCGAAGAAGAGGGTGCGGCCACGGATTTGAAAGTTACTGTCGTCGAAATCTGAGTAGTGCCAGTGAAATGTTGGGGAGTCTTGGTTGACATGGCAGTAAGAGCTTTTGTATTTTTTGTTTTTTGTGGCGATGGTTTTAGAACGGCGGTGGGGGTGGCGGAGACATGGCGGTGGAAAAAAGGTGAGAGCAATATATGGGTGCGATCGGTATCGAGTAGTAGTGGCAGTAGCAGGTACGTGGAACGACCACATGGGTGGGCGGGGTACTGAGTATATAGACAAAGTGTCGAGCAGAACGAAGTAAACACTTGTGGTGACTCTCTGTCAGTTTGTGTCCCGATTCCGTGGACATGTTACGGCTGTTTCCATGATTGTAAGAAGCCCACTCGCAATTTGAGCGCCTGGGTGCATGACAGCATCTAAAATCGTGTCAAGGGTATTTTAGAAATCTTATGAAATCTTGAGTGAGATTTTTAGATTTATGGGATGAGAGAGGAAGAAAAAGCACAAGGAAAGTCGGGATGAATAGAAAAATATTTTTGCGTCCTTTTTGTTTTCTTATCAAAAGAAAGTTAGTCAATTATTGTGTCCGATGCTGTGCGTGCAACAGTTGTATATTGTGTCGGGACAGAGTATTATTTGAAATAATACTGTTGTATTTTTTGTGATATGATGTGTGTGAAATAAAAAGTGATTGAAAATATAAAAAAATAAATTTGAAAATGTGTTTATGATACAAACGAAATATTATTTGAAATAATTTGACAATTCAAACACGAGCATTATTTTCGCCGAAGAGCTAAAAGAAATAGAAAGATGAAAAGTCCATACGAATGATTTTCTCCCTCGCTCGCACAATTAATTAATGACATAAACGGGATCTTTAAGGAAAATGATGCGGGTTCACTTTGCTTGAAAAAGCAACGATAACTGACGAACCACAATTACAGAAAAGGAGGCCCAATGAGTAGCTTGTTTTATGCTTTTCATGATCAAAGTCAAGGCTGCGGGAGGCTTTCTTCTTGTCATATGATAGTGCTGCTGAAAATGTCATTTTTTTTATTTTGAAATACTCTAAATTTATTTATATTTTGAAATAATATTATTCACATATTTATTTATATTTGATACTAAATTCAATTTTGAATTTTGAATTTTCGAGAGAACCATGTACGTTTACCTTTGTTAGAAAAGGACAATCTGGACAGTTACCTTGTCTGGACTGTGATTTTTACTAGAAAAAATTTCTATATTTTTCTTAAAAAATATTTTTCACGAATTAATACAGAACATTTTTTTATAAAAAATTTAAAAAATAACAATCCAAACTAAAACTCCCGGTGATGACCGATAAGTCAAGTCGTACACCACCGACTTTAACTGATGAGAAATGTTTCTACAGTGTCATTTCCACAGTCCCCACCAGATGGAACATAATAATTGACTTTTTTTTAAAAAAAATTTATTTTTCCAGGTTGGACAGTTTTGAAGGTCTATCATTCCCTTCACGTGACCTGATGAATGAATAAGATGCGGAAATTAATAATTGCGAGCTTCAGGATTTCTCTCTCTCTTTTTTTGTTTTGATAATGGTACGACGAGTTAGGACAAAATTGATAGTGACGTGTGATGCCGATCATATTCATACGGCGATACCGTTGGTTTTGTACTGCTTCCTAGTAAATGGTTTCGGAGGTAGGTCAACCAAACCATCAAATTCAATTTTGCTGAGATGCATAGCCAATTCGCAGCACCTCAAGAAAGAACTTGATATCCTAAATTCTACAGCCTCGAGAAAGATATGACGAGCACCAAATTTTTATCTGCGGGAGACAAGGGAGAAGGAGGACTCTGCTTTGCCGGGCGTTGGAGCGGAGAGAAGACGTAGGACTGGGAGGAGGCCAAGCGGAAATACTACCATAAAGCTAAGAGACCAATTTCTTCGAATTGCTAGAAGTTTTCGTGAGTCCAGAGGAATCTGGGGGAATGCAATGCAGCTGTCCTTCTGGCAAAGCAACTGTAGAACTTTTGATGACGTACTTCCTATTTTACCCCCCAAAAAAAAAAAAACTTTAGCTGAAAATTTGTCCCCTTTGCATCGGTTGATTTAGATTTTTATAAATCTGATTATAAAAATTGATTATATAGAATAATTAAAATTAGAAAAACTACTCTTTAAGTGATAAAATTAGAAACTATAAGTTTCAGATATTTTTAACTGTTTTTTTTGTCGGTTTCAATAATGGGCCAATGGCACTTTTTCTCCGTGATGACGACATACAAAGTTCATTTAGGCCCAACTTCTTCATTAGGATTGCCGTGTACTATCCAAGTTTTGGAACAAAAAGGCCACGAAAAATGTTTTTCTTCATTGTTTAATTTAACATTATCATATTTTACTTAAAATTCACTCTAGTAGGACTAGATGTAGAAAAAGTGTACAACAATTGTTTATGAACGTGTTGGGTTGTTAATCAGCGAAAATCTGATGGAGGGAGAGGGATCAAGGACGTTTTGATCCAATTGTTAAGGTTGAAGCATCAAAAAATTAGAGATTCTGAATTCAAATTTCCTCTCCGTTTTTTGGATTTCATGCTAGGAAAAAGAAATTTTAAAACAGAGGGAGACGGAATAGTTTGCGTTTTGAGAAGCATGTGAAGATAGCAAGGGCTATGGTAGCATTAATATTAACGCACGGGTTGGGTTGGGTCTGGGGCTGGGCCTCACTAGGGACTAAAACGCGTCAGGCCCCAAAACTCGAGTGACGTGACCTGACATCCTCGTATCAGGATTGGGTGGGATCAACTATGTTTTCATTTTCTTTTTCTTGTTTTAATGCTTGCATGTCGTTGGATTTTTGTAGGGCCACCTGGCCTCGGTGGCTATATACCTCTGTAATTGATTTTGTAATCACAAGTAAGTTGTGTGTGTGCTTGTATATGTAATTATTTGAAAAATTATTTTACTTATATGAAGAGCATGTTTATTGATTACTTTTTTAATCTCAGATATCATTTGATAAATATTGTTACAATAATTATTTAAAAAAGATAAAAAAAAATTCCAAGATAATTAGCCTCAACTTGACCACCAAAAGTTAAAAAAAAAAGGCAAGAAATAAAATGAGAAAAGTACGTTTAATTATTCTATCTTCTTATCCCAAAATTTTAGGGATACGTTTTAGACTCTCACACAAATCTTTAAAATCTAATGCGATAAAATATAATTACTATGAGAGTTTATTATGCTTGTTTGTAACTTTCAACAATCTTTAAGTATTAACTTCACTTACGCCTCTTAAAAAAAATGTATCACTTTTCCACTTTACATTCTAAACTCTTACTTCTACACACGTTCTATTCTAAACTTTTAAATTTATCCAATGTAAGTTCAACCAATAATTACATTCGCAAAATTAATGAGATAAAGGAAGATAGTGAAAACTAATGACAATATACCATTTTGTTCTAATTGCAATTTCTTTGATCGCTTTAGGACATTGTCATTGATTCATACTCTCAATCACTACTATTATTAGCAAAATTAATGAGATAAAATATGGTATAAATTAATGACAATATATGCTTTACTTTTACTATGATACGTTGACACTTTTTGACCATTTCCAGCATATTATTATTAATTTGTTGAGTTCTCTATACCATTAATTTTACTAAAATTGTCATTGATTGGATTTGAAAGAGACAAATTTGAAAAATTTAGAATGTGAAATATCTAAAATTAAGAGTTTAGGATGCGAAGTGAGAAGGTCATATAAGTTTGGAAGTTTTTGGTAGAGTTAATCCAATCTTTAAATTCTAATGCAATAAAATGTGTAAACTATTGGAAGAGTTTTATTATACTTGTTTGTAACTTTCAACAAATCTTTAAAATCTAAGGGTAAATTCTTTTATACACTGACAATGTATACATTAACGGGTCTAAATACATGCCACACATACAAAATTTTGATGTTTAAATTTAAATTCAGATGATGTGACATTCATCCTACTCCGCCAATATATACACTGACAATGTACCAATATATACACTGACAATGTATGAAAGATTAATCCAAAATCTAATGCAATAAAATGTAACTATTGGAAGAGGTATATTATACTTGTTTGTAACTTTCACGGTTACAATGCCCAGAAGGGGAAAAAATAAAAACATTTTTTCACATTTTACCTCTGATCTTTGGTAATTAGCACGAACCTGGGTGCTGACTCTTGAGTTTTAACATTAAGGGATTGGGGGGTAGGGTAGTTCAATACCTCCAATCAATAAGTTACCTACCGTTTAAGCCTAAATTGGCCGATTAAACAACAAACCGTTAGCATGGCAGCATTTTTCCATTACGAGGTGAAACTTTGAAACAAAAAAAAAAAGCAACGGTAACGAAATTTTTTCTGCTTAAAATACCTCTCAGACACTCTGAAAGCTTGATTTATATTTTAATTAACTGCATCTTTAGCATTCGACTGGATCTAGATTGTCTCTTCCTTTGTAGCGTTAGCAGGAATGTTTCATTTAAATCACATCAGAGACAAATGTGCAAAAACATTTCAAGTTTTCAACTCTCTTTTTGGTACACAACACTCATCGTTATTTCTTTTTCGTTTTATTCAGGATTTTCTCATTCTTGCAGTCTTCAATTTACTTTATTTCTCAATTAATTAATTATATCATATCATACACAAATGCGTTTGGATGCCACAATGGGAAATCTGCTTTCTTAGTAGTAAAATTTACCAACTCCTTGTGGTTTTTTCCCCTATCATAAATTTTACAGGAACGGGGAGATTATGCAAATTCAACTTAGCAAATGAATGGTCAATAGAATTAGTGAATGTCACAACATCTATTTTCTTTCCTTTTCTCTTTCTCATTAATTTCGTGTAACACTAGGAAAATGTAATGCACTAGACAATAGACATCCGCAGTTTTTCTTACAATTTTTGTAGGCTACCAAGGACTAAAGAGAAGAGACATAAAAATTAATTCCATGAGCTATTTGTCCAAAACATTTGTCCCAATTCTCGATCCATGATAGAATGTTCTACAGAATCTTCATAGTTGCCCTCATTTCATAACGTGAAAAATTTCTTTAGAAAAACAGAAAAAAAAAACTGGCAGAAGAGAAGTCTATCAAACAACTGTTATGAAGATTCATCATCCCAGAGAAAACACGACATTAGAATCTCATTTCAATTTTCAAAGAAAATGGCATTTATTCACATAAAAGAGAAAACAAAGGAAATTAAAACGATCAAAACTAAATCAACAACAATCTTTTTTTTTAATTTTTCCAAGTGAAAGAGCCAGGAAGCATCTAATAACTACTTCTAAAATCTAAACCTAGCAATGGCAACTAGTCATTCCTTTCAAAGCAAGACCACAAAAGAACCTAATTCTCCTTGCTTACCTGACGTAGCTTTAGGCCAATGAACGCATGCAGTTCAAAAACTCTCCCAGAATAATCACTTGATCAGCTTCTTCATCTCAATGGAAGTCAAGAACTCTCAGATTCAAGCCCTCCAATTAGTCGTCCAACGTCAATTGTCAAACATCCGACACTTTGGTGCAACTCTTGTAGCTCGTTTTTCACAAACTCTACCACATCAATCAACAGAATGCTTGCTTTCTTCCAATTGAAATCCGAAACTTCCAATTACTAGTACGTATAACATAAGACATCATCAATGGCAAGATTTATAGCTGATTTCGGTATAGTATGCATGCAGGCTGCACGCCTGGGCTTGAACAAAGAAACCGGGTCCAACGAATTTGTCAAAAATCAAAAACTGAAGGATCGCCATAATCCCAAATACTAGTAGGCGGATATTCATCATCATTAGTCAAAGGCCACAACGGTGGGAGATCCGGGGCATCCAGACACCGTTGGAATCTGAGCATTCCGAAACTGATGGTGCAGGTGCCGCAGCCACTGTTTGGGTTGCAACAAAGAGACAAGCTAGACCCAAACTGACCCTACGAGCGAGTTCACTTCATCGTACAATAACTTACTTGGATTATGACAATATTGTTGTTCTTGTTGTTGCTGCTCATGATTAGGGTTTGCACCGCTCGTAGTAGTAATATAACTACTGGAGTCAACAATCCCAAGAACAACATTCATATCATGATTTCTAGCAGTAGTACTAGTACGGTACTCTTCTGGTTGCTGACGTTGCGGTTGTGGCTCTTGTAAGGCTAGATTTTGCTGACATTGTACCATGTTAGGGTACTGTTGTACGGTAGTGGGGTAATATCCGTACGGAGCATAACCCGCCACCCACGCCACCAGCAACAGGCAAAGAAGCCGGTGCAGAATAGAAAGTCAGGCCGAACCCAGATGGCCGAGGAAGAAGCGGCCGTAGGTTTTGCGTGGAAGATGATGAATTTGAGGACCTTGATGAAGATTGATCAGAGGGTGCTCCGCCGCTTTCACTGCCAGTACCCGATGAGGGTTGAAGGTTGAGCTGAGCCCTCGAACCGTAGAGGATAATGGCTGCGCGGTCATAGGCTCGCGCAGCATCTTCTGCGGTAGCGAAGGTGCCTAGCCACCGACGCGTGCGCTTTCGTGGCTCCCGGATCTCGGCCACCCATTTTCCCCAACTACGCTGTCGCACTCCTCTATACCTGAACTTGTTATTGTCAGGTCCTCCTTTGCCTTTGCCCTTTTTGTTGTTATTGCTGCTGGTGCTACCAGTAGAGAGGTCACTGCCGCTGGAGGTGGTGGTGGCATTGGCTGCGGCTGCGGTGGCGTTGTCGTTGTTAGAAATTGAGTAATTGAGGTAGGGTCTGTGTCTTGTGAAAGGTGACTAGTGAGGTGGTCTGCAGTGGAGTTGCTCATAGTTTAAGCTTTTTTAAGGACTGAAGGGGCTAAGTTTTAAGTGCTTAGTAAAAAAGAAAGATTGGAAAACTTGTGGTGGTTGTGGGGCTGTCTCTACTGTGTGCTGTGGTGGCCAGCTACCTCGTGCCTCTGTTTACCCAATTAGTCGAAAGAGAAGACTATGATGGCTTGGTTTCAACCACAGCAAGAGAGGTCTGCAAATGGTGGATCCGGGCGGTGCTATTCTTCTACGTATAACGAATGGTACTAGTATTACAATACAACGCCACTAATGTCTTTATATACGTGTACCTTATGAAGCAAGAGAGGGATTGCTGCACCGTTAAGGAACCTTTATACACTAGAATTTTGGAAGGAAAGAAATGTTGGAAAAGAAATCGATATTGGGATCTTGTATATGGCAAAAAATAAATAAAATTTTTGGTAAAACAATAAAAGATGAAGTCCAATTCAATATTACCTAGTATTAAAAAAAAAAAAAATACTGTGGGCATGCATGCTTTGTAAATTGTGGCGAGCAGCTAGAGCTTCTGGAATTACCTTACCAGAGAGCTTCTGGAATTAGGACAGCTCTTCAGAATCGTAGTAAAGTAGATATATTACTACTTAAAAGACCAGTTCGTGATCCTAAGATTAGAAGACAAGTGATTAATAGACTCTAGTCTAGTCTAGACGTGCAAACGAATCGATTTTAATCTAGTAATTCGCAATTCTACTTGATCAAAACTTGAATTTGAACTTATGTTGATCGAGTTTGAACAATTCAAACTGCTTATGAGTTTGAACCTAATATGTGGACTCGAAAATTCATCCAATCTAATCGAGTTCAATTGAATTTCACACATATATGATTTTTAATTTTTTATTTATTAGTATAACATGTCTATTTTGTCCTTTATTTAAAATTATATAAATATAAATTTATCTATTTTAAACTTGATTAAATTCGACTAAATTCGATTGAGTTGAAACTAAACTTGATTGAGTTTGATTTGCATGAACTCAAGTTTGAATTTGAATGATACAAAACAAAATCGAACTTGATTCAACTCCATTGCGCCCCAACTCTAGGCTAACAGTTAAAACGATCCTCTGCACGACCAGGTATACCCATGTACTGCATGTAGAAGAAGACATTAGTCCAAAAAATAATTAAAAAAAAGAGGTCAATAAAAAAAAAACATGAAATATGAATCCAATGCAATTTCGAAAAACAGCATATATAACTCGAAGGATGGTGGAATACTTATCACCCTGCGTTCAAAACTCAAAAGAAATGTGACAAAATGAGGCTACCAGGAAATGATGGTGAAGAATTAAGAAACTAAACCCGCGAGACAATTATTTTTCTCAATTTAACCGATAAGCGATGAAAGCCATGAAATTTATATCTTATTTTGCCCATGATTGCAAGTGCAAATTTGTAATCAAGGATAGATGTCAAAAGATTGGGAAACTTTTACTTGACTCAGTGCCAGAATGCTGTAGCCTTCGACATAAGTAAAGAGTATGTATAGTAATTCTTTTGTTTCGAGTCTTAATAAAAAACTTTTTTTTTTTAACCCTGATGATGCTTTCAGGCATTTAGAGAATGAAATTTGACCAAAACATATTACTTGGAAAAGGGAAATAAAATTGCTTTAGGACTAGGAGTCTTGTTCCAAGAATGCATAACTACATCGGAAACGAACAACAAAGACGACCTTTTCTCTTTCCGTCATTAAATTTCCTCGGAATGCGCCGACCGAGTATTCTTCGTTAAACCATTTAGCTGAATTCAGATGCTCCTTTTTAGTTTGAGTCCGTTGGAAGGTTCCCGCTAGGGGTATTCTGGGTTGCTTGACACGGTAGGTATATGAAGCTGCAATTTTACGATGGCACTGTTTTTCAAAAATTAGTTTTCAAATATAATAAAAATTTTTAAAAGTACTTTAAAAGATAATTTAAAAATTAGTTTAAATTTTTTTAAAATTTTAAAAGATATCTCAAAATATATTTTAAAAACTCCCCTACTCTTAGATATTCCAAAATATTTTCTTAAAATATCTCAAAATATAATCTAAAAACTCTGCTACAGCAAAATTTTTAAAAAATATCCTAAAAAACAGCTAATCCAAATGGAGCCTTTCAAAGCAAAGTTGCCCTTAGTTGTTTGGACCCAAATAGATGAAAGAGCAAATATCAAGGAATGTGATTCCTTTTTTCTTCCCCTTTTTGATCAGGTTCAGAGAATGGTCATCATACCGGAAGCTCTTTTTTCTGTGTATACATGTAAAACGTTGAGCTTCCAGCAGTGCTCCTGCAGAATCACGGGTGTGCCGTACAAAAATAGCCGCACTGCTTCAACTTCGCTATTTTATACGGTACGGTGGCACTATGGCAGGGATATCATAACTGAACTCTGTGCAAAAAATTATTGAAATTTTGGGATTTTTAGGAGGCCATTTACACAGATATTTCTTTCTTGAGTTAAGAAACAAAAGAATGAAGAAATGGGTTTTTGCCTTCTCCCTCTGCACGAACTGTCTAAGAATCAACGTACCATTTCTTTAAAAATCCAAGCTGGTCTCCTAAATGCATGGGAACAATGACAGTTGCTTCACAGTTGCGTTTTGGTTAGGGAATATATCCCATTTCCTTTTTTTTTTTTTCTGGTTCCAGACGTCAGTACCTGAACACCAACCCCTACCCAGTTCATCCTGCAACATAAATACAAGCACAAAAGTATCTGAAATGAAAAGGCAATTCTTGCGAAGATTTGTTCTGCGTGCCTAGAGAACTGAAACCCTCGTATAACCAACTGTATTTTTTTTTAAAAAAAAAAGTGCGTCTGTATCACTCCAGAGATAGAATAAAAAATACTTTTGTTTACCAATATGATGTTGAAGATGAACCCCTAAATTCCCTTTAAAAGTAAGTGAATAGATTCAAAACATATGAAATAGGGTTAGTACTTACTAGGAGGATGACAGCCCAAACTATTGTTGCTTTTATTGTGAAAAACCATCATTACACATTTTGGGGCCAAAAGCAAGCCAAGAATGGAATGTGGCAGAGACTAAGTGTCTATAATAATCGAAAATGGTATTTTCAGTAAGTGGTAGATATTTTGTTAAACCTCCCGAAGGAACCATATGCTTTTTGCCACACCTGAGATTGTTTTTCAATCTTAAAGTAGTGCTAAGAAATTTATACGTGACATTCCATAAACTTAAAGGGTATATAGTAATAACAAATATGAATGAAAAATGCAAGATCTGGTTATCAACAAAATCCTAAAAATTTATCAATTTTACCGGTTTTTGTATGAGATATCCGCTCCATTGGATAAATATCTTTTTAACCCGAAATAGAAAACGGAATAACGTCTTCGTTCTTATATAGTAAGTACTATGTAGTATTAGTAGAGGTTGGTTTGGTAGAAAAAAATGAATCATTTTGTAGTTTTTTTTATCTCCGCGATTCCTTCGCATAATTCAGTGGTAATAAGTATTTAGCAGAAAAATAAATGAACGGGGGAAGGGCAAAAACGATATCCCGCGGCGCTAAGCAAAAGCAGCAATCGGCATTGGAGATTCAAAAATTTCGACGGTGGGCAAAAGAAAAGGCAAGTTTGCCGTTTTGCATGGGAGAGACTGACGTGTCCGCATGCAAAACAAAAGCAGAAGAAGTGTTGGCAGCAAACAGCATGTGGGGGAAGCCTGCAATTGTCTTGGAACTCGCAATACTAATACTAATAAGGGCAGTAAATGTTCAATTGAAGTTGTTGGGCCCCAGAATCCATGGGAGAAAAACAAGAAAAAAGGAAAGGGGAAAAAAAAAAAAGAGCAGCAAAAATCAGTTTGGTCTGATTTTGGCAAACCTACAGCCTTCCACCTTTCGCCCTAGTTCTCCATGCGGTGGGAGGGCCGGAGGGTAGGCGTAGACCGCATTAAGTAGGCATAGTATGGTAGGTAGGGTTTGTATGGTAGGTAGGGAGCTGTTCGTATATACTCAAGGGAAAAACTTAAATGGTTTACTACTCGCATTTCGAAGAGCCTTGATCATTATTAGTTTGGCCATATCAATTTTCGCTAATACTAGATTAGACTGCTGCTATTTGCTAATGAAATTATCACATTCAATAACTTCAAGATGTAGCCAAATACAGAGAAGTTCTTTCAAGTATGAGATGATTGCCAAACTCCATCAGATGCACCCTTTCTTTCAAATGAAATGTGTTCACTATAGGCCACAGTAAGAGAAGAAAAAAAAAGGAAGAAGAACCAATTTTGCAAGTTTAATGAGACTGTTTGTTAAGGTCACAATTATTTAAATGAAAAGTCAACGCAGTAAAAAAAGTAGTCTATAGATATAATGAATAACTGCCAAATAGTATAATGTACATTTCCTTTCTTTTTTATTCCCCAAAAGGAAAAGGAAAAACTCATAAAAAATACTCACTAGCACAAGCTATACTACATAGGAAAAGCATCTGTAATAAAATTTTCGTCCCCTTAATGGACGTTCATCAATTTTTGTACCTGGGCCAACTTTGGGTTTGAGAGATTGGAACTGGATCCGTCTTTCTTGATCCAGCCCATCTCTAGGGTTGAATTGTTTCGACTAGGGCTGCAAACGAGCCGAGCCGAGTCGAGTTTTGGCCTTATCGAGTCGAGCCTTGACTTAATTTCATCGAACTCCGAGCTCGACGAGCTGGTAATTTTGAAGCTCGAGCTCGAAAAAATAAAAATAATTATTTTATTTTTTTAAAAAATAAATAAAATAATATTTTTTATTAATAAATAATAAAATATTAAGGATATTTATGTAATTTTACTATTAAAATAAAAATAAAAATAAAAATATATATATATACTCGAGCTCGCGAACTTAATATTTTGAGCTCGAGTTCGAGCTCGACTTTGACTCGAAGCTCGAAAAATGTCGAGCTCGACTCGAGCTTGAAAAATGTCGAGCTCGACTCGAGCTTGAAAAATGTCGAGCTCGACTCGAGCTTGAATCGAGCCGCTCGCGAGCGCTCGATTCGTTTGCACCCTTAGTTTCGACCATGCAAAGAATGTTGGTTTTGGCAACATCCGAATATCGCAGGCATTTAGAGATTCCTTACGTTTGTTTTTAATCATGTGCGTGTCCTATATATATATATGTATGTGTATGTGTAAGGGGTTAAGGGCAACCTTTTTTAATAAGTTGAAAAATAATTTTCTATTTACAATCCCTCCTCCCATGCTACTCAATCAAATGCTCTCCCCGTCTAGGGTGACTTGAACCATTTATTGATAACTAATCTTCGGGCCATAGAATCGTAATGATAGTTCTACGCTCTATTTTCAAACTCGGACCAGATCGGCCGGTCCGACCGATCGAACCGGAAACCGGCTAGTTGTCCGGTCCGAATTAATACTAAAAATCGGGCAATCAAAAGCTCGGTCAAACCAGGTCAAAAACCGGGTTTTGACCGGGAAAATGAACCCGGTCTCTTTTTTTTTTTTTTTACTTTTTGAAAGGTCAAAATATTTTAAATATGATGTTTTGACCCTTAAGTTGTTAAAAATTGTTAATATATCTCAAATATTTCATACTTTATAAATGTTGTCTTAAAGTTTGGTATTATTTTTCAATTAAGTCCATAATTTTAATTATAAACTTGTTAATGCTTATTAAATAATATAAATTGCTACTTGATTGTTCTAATTTATTTGTATTTTCTTGTTAAATATATTTGAAATATCAATATATATGAGTATACATTTATTTAATATTAACATGTTATTAAGGATTTTACATATAATATTTTAATTTTTAAATAATTTTTATTTATGACGTCATCCGGTTCAACCCCTATCGACCCCGATTGAACCCATTGACCCCTGACTCCTGAACTCGACCGAGTCGATATCCGGTCCGGTTTTGAAAACATAGGTTCTACGGTCGGCGGGCATTATTAGTTATTAGTCATACAAGTGACAAGTTGCCACTTTTGGAATGAGATGCGGACAAATAGACATTAAGAGCATACGCCATATGCCCAACTACTCTTTCTGATGAAATATATAATCCTAGTAGACGGTCCTGGTTTCCTCGCTCCGTCAATCACGCCGGAGGTAGACAATTACACCTATCCTTTAGTAGACAAAAGCTTAGTACCAAAACCTCCACATGGTAACAAATTCATTAGGTTTTAAAACAATGATCTCCTTTGGTCTAATGGAAAAAAAAAAGAGCTCGGAAAAAGTTTGGAATGTTCTTTTTCACGTTCGTATTACTTTTAACTAGATTTTGGTCAATTTTAATTTATAATAGTATAATTTACGACTACTAATAAGGTTAATAATGTCTTAAGTGAACTTTTACCTTGTATTAACGCGCACACGTTCTACTAAATTTATTAAAAGTTACTTTTGCTTATGTTGCATAATTTTTTTGCATTCTTGGGTTCTTTTTTTTTTTCTCCCTTTTGCTGCCCCCTTTAAGGACACCAAAACTAGGTCTGTTATCGAGTCGAGTCGAGCTCGAGTATCGCCATACTCGAGCTCGACTCGACATAACAAAAAAGGTGCTCGAGTTCGAGCTCGAGCTCGAGTAGTATTATTGGAGCTCGAGCTCGAGCTTGAAGCTTGCTCACAATACTCGAGCTTGACTCGCATGGGCTCGAGTCAATCGAGCCTTATCGAGCTCGGTCGAGCTCGAGTTACCAAATTTCATTTTTTTGATAATTTTTGTGTGAAAAGACATTATTACCCTTTTAAAATTTTTATACGATTTGAAACATTTCGTAAATTCAACAACTTTTTTGGATTATAAGAGTAATTTTATAATAATAATATATTATCGATAAGGCTCGACGAGCCTTCGAGCATCGCTTTTGGTTGCTCGAACTCGACTCGTTTAGCCTTATCAAGCCGCTCGAGCTTGACTCAAACTCGGGTTGACCGAGTTCCAGTCAAGCTTTTGACCAAGCTGCTCGCGAGTTATTACACCCCTAACCAAAACTAATCTTCTGTGTATCTGGTACTGTAGGACATGTGGAACCGTTTAAGAATGCACTCTACACATACCAAAGTATACAGCTAAGCAAACTTGAAAGGGAAACCTTTGGTGAACAGAATACAAAATCCATTCTTTTAAGCATGTTACCCTTGGGCCATGCCATGAGTAAACGGCCCATGTGAATCAGCACTAAATTGGTTCAGAGACGACTGAGATACAGAGACCTTCCAAGTCTCTCTGCAGCAAGATTGAGCAGGGGCCGGGCCTTCGCTCAATTTCGTAATTTAACTGCGACAAACCGACTGTACTGCGGCCGACATCGTCTTCAGCAGATATTGTGACGAGGGAGGACAATGATGAAAGCGAGAATAACTACTGCTTAATTATGTACTTTCATTACAAATTAATTCTATTCGTCACCGACAAAGAAGGTTTGCAATTGATTGGGCAATTACGTTGACATAGGATTTCATCCTTTCGGCTTATTTTTCTGATGATCTTCATGTATATGATACATGTGGGGACCACTGCCAACCTTAGACATCGGCTACCGGCCCACTAGATTGCTCCGATCAACTGATGAATTACTTGAGCTTTCGAGCTGTAGCCTAAATCCGATTTCGATAGAGGACTTGATTTGATTGATGTGATAGGCGTTGTCTGATACATTAGAGTTCAAACCTAATTTTTGATATTACTGAACTATCTCGAATTAGGAAGTTAGTCTATAGATTTTATCATTTACTTCTCCTTCTCTCTCTCCACCAGTGTGAATACCTCCCATTTTGTCATTTTGCTCTCCCAAGGGTATGCAATAATTCTCACGCCTACACTCGAGAGTAACACTGACTTAAGCATCGGAGTGAGATGACATTGGGAGGAATTCTCCCCTTTGTATTGCAGGTATTGGTCTGAAGTTCACCTCGGCATCACATCTCGACATTTTGGTTCTTGATTGCATGATATTTGTTAAATGTCCCTCTAATAAGGGGGAAAAAAGGGATAGATTGAGCGAAGTTAATTGTTACTTCTATATTTTCTACATAGATATTCAATTATTAAAAACATATTGAAATTCATACACACGATGAGTTCTAAAAGCTCAAAGCTGATCATCATATGGGGAAATAAAAGCCCATGATATCTTCATAGCTCATAAAACTTTCCCTATAAACTTTCGCAAGTACTGGTAAAGGTTACACGTTGAAAAAGATGCTGTAAGTGGTTGCATGGATGTTCGTTTCTGACAACAAATGTTGGCAAAAGAAAACTCTGGATGATACTTTTCATGTAGGGAAGCTTTTTCTTGATTGAAACAGAAGCAGAACTTTAGCTTATAGTATTTTAATTGAGGAGACGGGAAGTGTAGGGGCTATGGTAGCGGCGGAGAATAGAAATGAGGATGTAACTTTCATCTTCTGAGTTGTGACAAGAAACATATATATATATATATATGCTTTAATATATATCACTACAAACAAAACTGTTCAGCTTTAGCAGTAAAACGACTATCCTCTCTCAGTGCCATTAGCATTCCATTTTAAAATTGCCCTTAAAGACGGTAACACAAGGCACTTGACACATTCAATTTGAAGAGAATAACACAAGACCATGAATAAGCAGTTTCTATCTGCAATGCAACCTACAAGCTGGAGCGATAGAGAGTAGGATGCAGAATTACCATCGATGTTCTCACAATCTGCTCCTTCAATTACTAATAAGTGAAGTTTAAAAGTTTTTCTTTTCTTTTCCCTTTTTGTAAGTTTCGCAGTCAATGATACATGCTCCGACTTATTCATTATTCTTAACCTAGCAGCATGCAGCATTCAGCATGCAGTATTTTTATTTTTAATATCTACATAATAACTAGTACAAGATAGACGAACAAGGAAGCTGGATTGATAAATCAAAATAGCAAGGGAATAGTTAAAAGATTTTTCGTCAGTGAGACTTCTCTGATCCATTCCACCAAAAAGGGGGGGGGGGGGGAAGCATGGTAGGAATTAAGCACAAGACAGCACGCGTCATTAACCTTATTAGCTAAATTGATCGGAGGAAATCTCTGTCAGCGTCTTGGGCAGAATCAGTAAGATTCGACGCTAAGAAATCTAAGAAAAAAGAATCTTCAAATAGTCAACTAAGGCGGTGATCCAGTCCTTCATCCTTAGTTGGTCCTTACTCCTCAGGCATTCTTGCTCCTAACCTAAGAAGATGGACGTATTGGTCAACAGAATTTGTGGGGACGGCTAAATTGACCTTCACAGCATCCCTTTGATTGTGAACCGGTAACAATATGCAGTACTTGTCACAGCAGACCGGTCCCACCTCAACAGGCCTACCCATTCCGAAGTCAACCCTCTCTAGCCCCAGCCTTGACCATTGGGACATAATCAGCACCCCCACTGGGTCAGGACATGCCCGACTCGTGCTCACCGCCTCCACCACATCCCTCACGTACCCGTCGTCCACTCTCTCTTTAGCTCTTTTCACCAACTCCGTTGCATGACTCAGACCCTTCTCGATCAAGTCCTTAACGCAAATTTCGGCACAGCCAAGTACGAAGGCATTGCCGTAGTAGCCACTGGGTAGACTCGGCTTGACTCGGTTGCGAATGTTGACGCTGAAGAGAAGCTTTACCACCTGCTTGGAAGCCAAGTTGAGTGATTTGGCCCAACTCCGCCAGACATGAGCCGCAAGCACTTCGAACGCGGTGTACGATGACTCACTGAGCCGACCAGCGCGCATTGCTAATCTCTTTAACTCGTTTAAGCATTTCCTGTCGAATGTGACTGAGGTAGGGGTGAGTCGTTCTTGACTAAATCGAGAAGCAAAGCCGCATAAGTCGGGGACTTTCTTGAACTCGGGGTGACTCAGAGCAGAGTTTATAGTACAAGGCAGGATCCTGAATGGACTCGGGTCCATAAGATGGCGAGCCCAGACTGGTGTGGGCTTGAACTCATTTGCGCCGGTTGTACTCTTAGCACGACTCGCTAACTCCGCAAACGAGTTGAGAAACTCGCCGCTGCCGATGCCATCACACAAGCAATGACTGAATCCCACACCCAAGGTGGCAGCGCCATCTGAAAGCCACGTCAGCTGCACGACCAATGGCGGGGCCCCTTTGAGCGCCTCGTCCACGTGTGACGACAGGAGCTTTCTCCACTGGTTGCAATGCCTCGGAGCTCTCTCAAACTCCGACGCCGTACAATCCGAGAATGCTTCAACGAATATGGCACCTTGGGCACTACAAACAACCTCCAGGCCCGGGGCGTCGGCCACAGCACGGACTCTTCCTGCCAGAGGATAATATGGAACCAAAGCTCGACTTAGCGCAGCCTTCACGCGGGCTGTGGTTTGTGGCTCTGTCCAAGCCGTGGGCGGGGGCCTTGTAGACAAGCAAATATTCGACGGGGAAGCGGAGGAAGAGCTGGGAGTCCAAGGCGGAGAGGCGGAGGACATGAGTAGGGTCGGTTCCGATGGGGTGACGACATCAGCTTTCCTCACTTGGACTGAAGCGGGCATGTGGTTGTCGCTGGAGTGGTGATGTTTGGAATGAGTGATCATGAGTGTCTGCCTGCTCTATCAGTACTACTATATGTCGTTGTTGTTGTTTCAGTGAGGGGAAAGTGATATGATGTGTAGATAGATATAAAGGGTTGCCAAGTGGAGTGTCTGTATATATATACGTATATGAGAGATAATGAGAACAAATATTTAATCATTTGAATGTAATTGCAAATTGGTGCATCTGAGGTGAGTGCATACTTCTAGACTTTGAAGAACACGTTGATTTTGCCTTTGCACCTCACGTTCGGAGTTTTATAAAGAAATCTCTTCTTTTAGTGATTATAAATATGATAGACTTAAATGAGTTTAAATGTGTTAAAGGCACCAATTCAAATGACACAAGCAATGGTGATCCAAACACCAATTCAAGCGAGTTTTAGGGGGACTCGTGAGCAAGTTAGTGGGTCTTTGGACCGTTGAACATTTTGTACTCTATTTTTTGTTATAATAAATCTGTTATCTCTTCATTCGTGGACGTAAGTCAATTCGATTGAACCAAAAAAATTCTGTGTGATTTATTTGCTTGTTATTGGTTTTTATTAAATTTTTAAAAAATTCTATTACGCGTGTTGATCAATATTTTAGAACCAGACCTAACAGAACGTGTGATATACTTAAAATCATGTAGTCATGGTTCTGCATGATGATTAAAACGAGTAATGGTAAATGATGTAGAATAATAATTCGGGTTCGCCTATTTTCTAAATTTTTAGGGTTCAAATCCTCACACGACATTGAGGAAAATTTTGGCAAGTGGAAGCGTGGGAGGGATGACAAATAGCAGTGTAAGATGATGAGCAAAAGGAAGGAATTTGTAAGTGGCTTTTAATTGTTTCTATTTTTTTGTGTTCAAAAAGTTAAGTGACTTTTAAGTAGTAGTATTAGATGGTCCGGTCCACAAGCGAAATGGTAAATGTTTTCTCAATCATTTAAAACAGGTTGTTGTGTTGGAGTAACCACCACCACCGAAGCATTAAAGCTTGGTGGGATAGAAGGTAAGGGTTCACTAATTGTCACATTAAAAATGACTTTGCTTAAAAAAAGAATTCAGCCGGGTGCGCAATGCAATCGTTTGATTCAGTGGTGATTCAGTCCCCTTCGAATTACCCTTGAATCTCCTTAGGTCTGCCCCATTCCTCTAATATAGTATAGATTAGATTATACAACAATTATCGTCTCTGGAAAAAAAAATGTTGGAGTATAATAATAATAATAATAATACGAGTGTTTCATGGCCACCATACATACAAGGGCATAAAATTACGAGGGCATGGCCACCATACATACAATCGTTTACTGCATTAATTAGGGGACATCAATTTTGTCAAGGTGCAAAAGCTACAATCTATTTTTCTCGTTCATGGTATGCGAGCCGCGAAATATGTATGCATGTTGTAGGGCATGGCCATAATTCCTTCTCTCTCTCCACTGTGAAAGATTTGTGCGAGATTCTGAGGGCATCACTTTATGGGAGAAAATTGAAATACAAAACAAATGAGAACAGGTTGGCTTTGCTTTC
The DNA here is from genome assembly GCA_023065735.1 of Coffea humblotiana. Classification (NCBI taxonomy): domain Eukaryota; kingdom Viridiplantae; phylum Streptophyta; class Magnoliopsida; order Gentianales; family Rubiaceae; genus Coffea; species Coffea humblotiana. The sequence goes on along the minus strand of CM041209.1, from coordinate 4,578,127 downwards.
TGTCTGCTCCCGGGAGTGAAAGCTATCACAAAAACATCTTTCACTTTCCCTCCGCTGCTTTCATGAAATAGTGGAATTGAATATCGGTTGCTGATACCTGTCCCGAGTCTTATCCCAGAAGTACATTTACTTACATGATCCGCACCGCACCGCATTGCATTGCATTGTTGATTTGATTTCATACGGTAGACCATATATTCAGTTGTTCCCCCTTTTCGAGTTAAACCATATATTTATTATGTGCTGCTCCACCTCCACTCTACACCTAGTTAGTGTTTATCCATGATATCGTCTCCTTATATATATATATATATATATTTTTTGGGATCTACTTAGAGGCTGAATCTAAAGCCATGCATGAAATTCGATGGCCCTTAAGTTAACAACAAAGAAGGAACCAACCAAAACCAGAGAGAGAGAGAGAGAGAGAGGTCTAGATCGCATCTTCCCTTAATTGTGAAATGAGGAGGACTGGACCCAGCGCCCCTGCGTGATGCTGCAATTGATATTCACCAAACAGCGCAGATGCTCAAGGACGCATGTGGACCTGTTTGTCCTGGATTAGCCTCCCGTCTAGTCGGGGCTTCTGATGGAAGCGACATTTTCATGAAAAATCTATAAGCGTCGTGTGAAAAGTTTTGATCCTGTTTTTTATGTTTGTTTAATCTTAGATTTGATGTTTGGGGGACTGATCCATTCAAATCTTTTCTTCGGTATGCAATTCGGATGATCTGGAAAGCTTTCAATCTAAGGCAATTGATATTGTGATGAAATGACCCTGAATTCTAAATTTTTATGACCGCCTTAAAAGTAACCGTCTCCCTCTCATCAAAGCTCAAGAAGAAGTTTTGTTCGCTTCAACAAAACAAATTGGGATGAAGATCATGTGGACCGAAATGACCTGATTGATTGAACAATTAAAGAACTTTTTTTTTTTTTTTTGGGTGAGTGCACGAGGTCGTTATTGTACAAATACTTTCCGAAAACAAAGATTTTCTGGGCCAGAAAATAATGTGCTAGTTTGAAAAGCATGCTCGATCGCTTCACCTTTGTAATGGATCACGCTATAGACCTCTTGCCCCATCTAATCTTATCTGTTTTTTTTTTTTTCCTTTTTCCTGTTTGTCACTTTGGGAAACTTCCAACTGTTGTCAAAATTCTATTGCCCATGGGTCGTAAGAAATCTAAAGAAAAAATTTGTACTACTACTACTACTACTTTATTTGTGATAATACCTAACGAGTATCAGAAAATGGATTCGCCTTTTGAAAGTTGTCGCTGTGACCCTGGAAATTTTTAGCCTTGTTAATCAAGTACCCAAGAATTTGAGGCCCTTGGTAACTAGTTACTATTATTATTAGAATAAAAAAGCGGCAACAATTTGCACTTGAGCGTCGCCTCTCGGAAAGCAAGAGATCAAAACGGTTGCGGTTCAACAGCATCAGGTTTGATTTGAGAAGTCATTATTGTTATGTCAGTCCCGTCATGAAATTTGGGGAATTTGTCTGTGTTTGTTTTCAAACTCTCCGGATCCTACGAAAATTTCGTATGTCATGCTTTGAAATTCGAACCATGATTGTAATCCAGTAAGTATGACATATACATTGCCTGTATTACTTGATTTTTTTTTAAAAAAAATAAAAATTTTGAATGCGTTGAATTCTGATCACTGTCCCTAATCAAGATATGTTTCTGAAATCCTAAGTTGCTTATATAAATTATTATAAATTGTCCACGAAAACAATTCTTATATCAGCGACAGCGAATTCGAATACACATTCATTCTTTTAAGAGGAAATATCTATTCTTATTAATTGAATCAACTTGTATTATTGACGATGAATATATATGCATGCGTTGCGAATTTGTAGCCAATAAGCTGTGGGATGCAAAAGCTAGACGATGAATATATATGCATGCGTTGCGAATTTGTAGCCAATAAGCTGTGGGATGCAAAAGCTAGTGATCTACCGCTACTAGATGGACCATCCTATATGGTGACTGTAAATTCTAGATTTTGATTGAGGGAATCAAGCCTAGCAAGGAATTGTCGAAGCACATACGAGTTGTCGGGCTCTAGGCTGCGGTCGTAGCCAACTCTAGTGCGTACTCAACATTAAATTTGCGTCACATATATTCCTGCTCAGCCATTGTTGTACTAGATACAGACAGCACGAATATTTCTGGAATTTGGGTTATCCTGGATCAAGAACAGCAGCGCGAAGAATATTATCTTCATCGCCGGTCTACCTTTTTGTTTTGTTTCTCTTCCCTCGGGGACAAGAAGTAAAATGCTTCGTAATCATGCTCTAATTAAATTAATGAACGCCAACCATTCTGGAGATAAATGTAAAACCATAAAGGGGAATCTAATGCAGTCGGCGTGCAAAACTTTTGTTAACATCGAAAAGAAGCTAATGGGTGAATATCATATCATGATTAACCAAGTACAATACCTTGGTGATTAATCTTAATGAAGACAACTTGACCCAAAAAGAAAAAAAAAAGATCTTGTTTGATAAACCGCCAACTATAGTTTTCTGTGAGAAAATTAACTCATGCAATAGAGTGTTTGTTTATTTTAGTAACCTAAGGCCACGTGTCATAAGTTTATTGGTTTATAAAGTTGGTTTGATAGCGTAGCTACGTGGGATTATTCTCATCTCGGAAGTAGTAATAATTTGCTGCCAGCCCTTATTATTAAAGCTGCACAGCGTTTATAGAGTAAATTGCCCGAATAACCACTAAGCTTTTCGAATAGTCAAATTTTGACCATTAAATTATTAATAGTATATTTTTATCCGCTCAACTATCAAAAGTATGAATTTTGACCCATTTCATCTGATTTTACTGTTAACTTTATCAAATCTAACTATTAATAGTATGTCTCGTGAATTATGTGGACCTCTAAATCTGGTAGAATTAACGGTAAAATTAGACAAAATGGTCCAAAATTTACAAGTTTGATAGTTCAGAGGGTGAAAAATACTATTAATAATTGAGCGATCAAAACTTGACTATTCAAAAATTTCAATGACTAATCCTAGTAATTTGCTCAATGCTTATAAGTATGTAGCCTGTCAATAGCCTCTACTTCTTTGTACCATGTATGTAAATAGTAGCCGTAGAAAATTTTTTTGTTTTAATCCTTGCCTCCCCCGCCTCTACTCCCTCCCTAACCGTAAACCTAGCAGTCAAAATCGAACTTTGGTCTGCTAGGCAAGACATAAAGCCTTGGCCAAAAATGCCGCCTCTAATCCCTCCTCATCTTCAGGTGTGACAGTCAAATTCGAACTCTAATTCATCAAACACGACATAAAGCCCTAGCCAAGAGCTCCAATGGCTATTGGTTAAATAGTAGTCACAGCTCTATTTATAACTAGAGAGAAATTTCTCTGTCTCTTGTATGAATTTTTTATCATTATTACTGTGGATTTATGCTCGTCAATTGTTTTGGATCAATTATTTTCTCACGAAGAAATAGGAAGATTTGCTAGCGTCATGGTCATCCGGCAAAAGTTAAATTAAGCGGGATATTAAATTTTTGTCGTGAACAAGTAGGAAGATTTGCAACAGTCATATATGCTGGCTATTAGTTAGCTGGTAGCTAACGTAGTGGCATATCTTGAGGATTCAAAACTAACGCACCTAGTTGACCCCCAAAAAGACACCTTATTCTCTCTAGCTAATCATAGAGAACTGTAACGCCGAAAATGAGCATGAAAAAGGAATCATTGATTTATTTAAACTTGGGAACGTCAGGTTCAGGTTGAGAATGCTGCACAAGGATCTAGGGCCTCACAAATTCCCGTTCAAATCAATTTGTCGTTAAGGTATAAATAAGTCGTGACATGACGTGAATAAATTTATACAAGGTATAAATGGGTAGTATTGTGATGTAAAAAATTAGAAAAGAACCATGTTGTCCTCAAACTGGTCTCACATGAAAACTGTAAGGCCCGTGATCCGCTGCACACTCTGTGGTTTTTTATTTTTATTTATTTTTTATCAATCATCAACTCTTATTCTCACTCCCATTTTTGCTCTAATTTATTTTAGGAGAGAACTCAACTGAGACAAGGGAAACTAAAGAAAAAGGATTCAACCTCTAAATTAGAAGGATGCACTACCGCACATCCTTTGGATTTTACTAAATATGCTGGAGTTTAAATCCCTAACTTGCAGTTAGGGGTGGCAATCGGGTCTAAATCGGATTGGTGGATTAGGTTGAGATACGAGTATAACAGAAAACCCGCTAACTCGAACTTGACCCAAACCAAAAAATTTCGGGTTGACCGGGTCGACCTCTAAACTAAAAGGAAAGGATCCAACCTCTAAACTAAAAGGGTGCACTACTGCATATCCTTTGGATTTTGCTAAATATGCTGGAGTTTAAAGTTTAAACCCCTAACTTGCACCCATACCTGCACTCTATTCTTCATTTCATGGTCTTATGATTCATTTGATGGCCATCTTATGCAGTCAGACCTGCACACCATTCTGTCGTGCCCATTAGCGATTAGAAATATTCCCCCTCCCCCCTCCTTAAAAAATATTTAAAAAAAACTGATAGTCAATTAGAATGCCCCTCTCTTGGATTGAAGATCCCCGAATTAGCAGTTTCCCTCCAACGTCAGGGTTAGCAAACAAACATCCAAAAGTTGGCGAGGGTTTTCGTAGATGATGCAAAGGAAGAGGTGCAAGTAACAAATGTAACGTCCAAAACACTAGATGCAAGACTACAAGTTAAGTCGGCTTAATTTGCGCTGTATTAAATTAATACATGCCTAGTGTTTAGTGACATTTAGAGTGGAACATGAGCACCACATAACATGGAGACCACGTACAGTTGATGACAATGATAATCATAAAGTAAGCGGAATTGTTTACGGGCAATAATCGCCCAAAAATTTTTCGTAAAAAGCTGTATGTATTATATATGTATATGTATGTCCTGAGCACGAGGTACAAACCAATGATACTACAAAAGAGGGACATGTACTAAGAGATCCGGAGCCGCAGGGCGTCCTATTCGCATAGAGGTCAAACGAGGAGCCCAGCCGTGCGGGGACCAAAAGTGACGCATAATAATACACACTTTTGCTAAACATTAAGATGCTGGACAATGTGGTATAAAGCTTGAGTGGAATGGGGATAAGATAAGAAAATGGCGAGATTAATGGATTGTTTGCCTTTTTTATGTATGGATATGCATGGATCTGCATGTTTTACTCTGCGATTGCTATCTTGCTTTCCTCCCTCACTTTAAGAATTGTAGCTGGAATTGATTCAACGCTTCGAGTCTTTTCACAAAAGGCAAGCACAAAAGCAAAGATGTGTACTTCACAGATTTTGGATCTTTATTTCTAACGGGAATATTATCTGGGATGAACGATTCTGTCTCCTATTCAGGTCCTAACCTTTTTTTATTTTTTGTTTTTTCCAAAGACAAAAAAAAGTCCGATGGATCTCAAAAGTTTAATGATCTATGCACCTCAAAAGCGTCATTCTTAACCACATTTAGAGTGGTTCGGTTTTTGATTAAATGCAAAGGTTGAAAAAACATGCGTGTCAAAGTTGAGTAGAAGTTGGGACTCTCAATTCATTTTGATTTGATCCAAAACTTTAGACTATTATGAACATTAGTAGAGTTTCTTAAAATCCGATGTGCTCTATTTTGACCTCTTATGGATAGGAGATTATTTGAAAAAACTTTTATTAAATAAGACTTTAGCGTTTTGAATGTGACGTGGCACACAATGGTGATTGGGAATTCGGAAACGCATTTATTTAAGTAATTGGTAATTCAAAAGTTATGTTAAAAGAATATTTAGTTGAACATCTCTTTTTGTTTCCCCATTTGGGAGAGTACAACATCCATGAAGTTCGCTTAATTAAACATCTGCAACCCAAATTGTTCTTCGAAAGCAAACTGTGTGTTGGACAATTCGTTTTGACAATTTTAATTATCCCCCGAAAGCAAGCGGCAGGCTCTGTCCTTGCCCCTTGGACCCTAAAAGAACAAAGAAAGCAGTTGACCCGCCCTTCCTACGACCTCCTCCTTTCTGTGGCTCGAAGAAACTAATGGACGCTTGACCTTATTATTCTAGTGCAAATTAACCCTGATTTTCCGGAATATGTTGGCACTTGATCAGCATTTAATACTGTTGTAGATGCAAGAAGTGGTTGAAATTTGTTAGTTAATTCACTGTGTACATGCGATGTTTTATAGTATGATTTATTATCCGGAATCTTCATAAAGAATTAGTGCATGCGAAAGTTGAGTTGGATCATAAATCAGAGGAGCTTGCATCCTGATTGAGTGGCATTTCTGTGAAGTTCCTATATATATATATATATATAGCAGATTTTTTAAGTTCCCGATGATGATTTGTTGTGATCATGGCAATGTCAGGATAAATTGATCTGACAAGTTTAGTTTATTTTGTCGGTTCATGATTGGTACGTATACACCCATGGGTTAACACGTAATATGAGTACCATCCATGACGCCTCGTTTACTTGTATGAAGACTGTATCAAAGACTGGAACAGATGAAATCAAAATGTACTATAATTTTTGCCTTAGAAGTGATGCGAAATGGTGGTCAGAGTGTCTTGGTATGAAAATGGTGGTCAAATTGATACTGTTGGTCCCCCTATCAGGACTTCTTGGAGCTGCTGGAGCAGTTTTCTTCTGGCATGACAGGAAGGAAGGCATTATAAAATCAAGGCGGCATAAGAATCCAGCAGCGATTTCTGAAACTTTGGATTGAAAAGTTTCGGGATAGAGACGGAGGTGGAGCGCACCTTCGCATGAATCCAAAAAGTCTGAGAGACTCTGAAGCAGTACTTCTCTTGGGCATTAATGCTGGACGGCATAAAACTACATCACAAAGTAATTGCCCAGGCTGTAACTTCTAATCTTCTCCTGGGCATTGCCGACTCTTTCTTTGAAAATTTTGCAAACAGCCAACACCAAATTCTGCGGTTCTTAATGTCATGGAGGGTACAGCAAGCACCAGTTGACGTCGGTCGCCGAGTAAACGGTCTCATTTAGGAGGTTCTGCTTTTCATAATTTCCTTGCGTTCTTTTCAGTCCCTGGATATTCTCGTGTGATGTAACCAATCAGGCTCACAATTTCATGGAGGTTAGTGTAATTTTTCAAATATCAAGAAAAGTCGGTGAAATTATTAGAAATTTCAGCAAAGGTATTTAAAATTATCCAAAAAAAAATTCATTATGAGAAATTTCAGGGGAGATATAAAAAATTATCCAAAAAAAAAACCTACACGGGAAAGAGAGGCCCAATGGAGCCGAAAAATAATTGACGCAGGCTAAACCACCATTAGACTAGACGAGTGCATTACATGCCGGTATGAATTTAGAAAAAGTCACATATAGTAACACAGTAATGAGACCTTGACCTTCTACCACACCAAGACTTAAAATCTTTTGTGGTGACTAACAGCTCAAAGGGCCTTTGGTTGACTACTATATAATTCAAAGTCGGTTTTTTTTTTTAAACAGATGCTCTTAGAGCACTCGTTAACACTCCTAGTATTCACATAACTTATAATATATATATACATACTAATAATAATTATTTTTTCTTACATTTAATATTTTTTCTATTTAATATTGCCTACCCTCTCTTATAATTATTACACATAATAACAATTATTATCCTCTCTTACATTTATATATTTTTTCTATTTAATCTTGCCTATCTTCCCTTGTATTTATTTATTTTCTCTAATTAATTTTATATTTAAAAAAATATAACATATGAAATATATTTTAACGAGTGCCCTTAAATCCGGTTATACAAATCGTTGGAAGCTTCAGTTTAACATTCGTCTGAGTTAGCTAGTGTTGGGTCCATAAAAACCCGAGTCAAATGGGCTTCATACCCATTTATGGACTGTTAGCCTAGTGTTGGGGAAAATCGGGCCTATACCAAACAAGCCCATTCTGATTCAAACGCCCCCCCAGCCCAATGCTCTCTGGAGTCCTACGGATCACGAAGCCGGAAGCCTGCAATTGACAGGAAACCATTATGTCTACAGTTTTCCTTTCGTTCATGTCGCAGTAGTGCTAGAAGTTAAAAAAGCAAGTGTTTCGTTCATAGAAGCGCTACAGCGGTGGAAATTGAATGAAGCAAAGAACGGAGCAGCATCCGTTAGCTGGCGGGGGCGATACTGAAGTTTGGGGAGATTTATGAGAGGATTGAGAGCGCCAAGCAGCAGCAGGTGATGGGGGTTGGGGAAGCAGAGGCCTGAGTTTATTGAAGGATTTGGAGTTTGAGAAAATGAACATGTTTCTGGAGGCTCAGCTTCATCTTGAGAACTTGAAGCGGCCTTCCGGAAGTGCTTCTGGATCAGGTAAATTTAACTAGTTGCGCAAATGATTGAGAGTCAGGGATTTATCATTTCAGCATATTATCTTCTCGCATTTTGGGGAATTTTTTATTCGTTATTGTTATGAGGATGCTGAATGGATTTGCATTGCCTTCGGTTGGAATATGGAGAATGTGATGTCACGTTGGTTCCAAACATTCATTATCATTTATTAGGATGTTAATGTGTATAATTTTCTTTGGTTATGTTGATTTTGTTGATGGGGCTAGGATTGAGTTGTAGATAATCACTAACAGAGTTTCTCGAGTTTTTTTATCGGACTTCTTTTTGAAGGTTGAAAGAGAAAAGAGGTGGTTGTTCATTTCTACATTGGCATGATTGGAAGTTTTTCCCTTTTGTTGGCTGAATTGGCTCGATTGATCGTTTACATTTTTTATATTAATACTTGGCGGTTGTTCTGCGGTCATGATTTTCCTGCATTTGGTCATCTAAGGTCACTTGCGTCTTACAAAGAGGAAAGCGACTTATTGTAAGGTATGCTAGAGGTATCAGCGAAGATGCCTTAAAAGTGTCCTTCCTTTTGTGCTACATACCGTTGGTTCTTATAGTGGCTCATAAAGTTTTGAATGATGTTTGGGACGGTTTCCAATGTATACACTCTATGATGCTTTTCTACAGTTTGCGTAGTTGTTTTGATGTCTCTTTGATTTTGTTTGCTAGTTTGTAACCAACAAAAACCAAAATTTTATTGCTGATGGCCTTGTCACAATTGGGCTTACATTAACTGGGTGTCCTGATCTTCTTCCCCTTGCTAGGGATTTACTGATGATTTAAGTCCACAACTAGTTGATCAAACTATGATCTGATTATTTGAAGGTCAGTGGTTGCTTTTTGTCAGTTCTAGTTCATTGAACTGCCGGGAGCCTATGCAAATATCGTTTTGAAATGAGTTGCTCACATTAGTTCCTTAACCATATTGTAGATTCTGTTAAGGTGCGTAATCCTTTTCAAAGATTCTGGTCCTTTGAAATTTGACAATACAGCCCCAATTTAATGTGTCTACATATGCTGTTGAATGTAATTCATTGGAATCTAATAATGAAGTTCTAAAGGGACTTGACAATATCATAGCTGCATCAATTTTCCTTCTTCCATAATGATGGTTTTGTTTTCTCCCCTGAAGTTAAGCATCATGAATGATTTTGTGATTCATGAAAATGTTGTCAATTCATGCATTATTAGAAATATTTTGAGAATTGCTTAACTAGGGTTCTTCGGAACCTTTGATGACATCTCGATTAATGGGTATTACGATACTTCACATATTCAATATACTAGTAGTTCTGATTGCTGATCTTGTAGTATGTATCAGGCAAGCACAAGCCGCAAGGTACTGAATGTGGCCTCTTGTGCGAGAATATTATGCCATGCTTTTTATGAAGTTTACCGACTGGAATAAGGTGAAATATATCTCCCAAACTAGTCATGCACTGGTTATGTGTATGTAATATGTTATTAGCTGAGTGAAAAACACTGACAAAACCCTAGGTTTAGTGTGTTCTTTGCATTGGTCTAACACTAAATAACGTATTACCCCCATTGAGCATCCTTTTCTTCTCACGCTTAATTGGTAATCTGTATTAGTTTTGTGCATAATCCTGATCAAACATGGTTCACATTCACTAGCTATACAATTTGGTCGGGTTTTAGCAAAATCGCCTGCTTAAGTAATGCTTGTGATACATAGTGAATGTGCTCGTCTTAGTGATAGTGCCCAAGCACAAGTAGTGGTTGTAGCATTCTGTGGAACACTTGCCACTTCATGATCTCACAGTAATTTGTATTCCTATGGTACAACCTTGTGCTCAATTCCAGCTGCTTGTCATGGACAGTACAATGGGAGGAAAAGGATTCCTCTCCTCTGTTGGACAGCAGAAATATTGATACGTAAATGTAACTTTTGGCTTCTTATCACATTGAGGCTGTTTTGTACGAGGCTAAAGCTTTTTTCTTGTGATCTACTCAATTTACAGGAAAAAAGATGTAGCCGAGATGCCATCAACAGGTAACTCTCGGAAGTCACAGCAATTACAAGCCCACCCCTAAGACTGGCAAAGTAGTGCTTAGTTCTTAAGCGCTTGTAGGAGACATCAATTGAATTTACAGAGTCTTAGCTGTTGTCAATATTTGTTGTTGCTCTAGTTGTTGTACATAACTCAATTTACTTCTAGTATGTTCATGTGACTTTCAACAAATCTGCAGTAGTAGAAGCTGTAATTGCTAGCCTGATTTTGGTTGCAGAATGCTTAGATTAAGTGTAATGAACTGTTTCTTTCATTTGAGAAACGATGTTCTGCACAATGAGCTGAGGGATAACGCCCATGTTGGCACAACTCAAAATCATTTTCACAAATTTGGTCACATAGGTTTGTACTCTCCGACATAGAGGATTGCCTCTCTGTGAGTAAAAGATACAGGGTACCTACCATCTAGCCCTCAACCCTCGTATTCGGCTGGCCTTCACGATATAGCAAATCATCAAATGGGACAAAACGTGCCAATACACAGTGATATATATCAAATATCATATGAATAAAAAAAAAATACGCACAAAATTGTTCCTGGGGAAATGTGAAATAAAATAGTCCAACAAGAGAAAAGAAATGAGAAGGTAAGTTGAATTTAATCTCTAATGTCCTCCTTTTGGTATTCGGTAATTTTTTGGATTTCTTGACCAATCTGAACACAGAGTCACACAGAACCATCTTTACCTTTTTGTTTTTACTACATGATTCTAATAAAAAACTCCCATTTTTGAAACAGTTACTCGTAAAGTTCTGGTTGTGGAACCTACACTTCAATGCTATGGGAACAGCCGATTCCTTCCACAATGCAGACAGCATTGTCCGCATCTCTAGCGAGCAGTCCTCAGTTTTGTGGCAGGGAATTTCAACTTCCCTGAAGTGAGAAGCTCAGTTGAAGAAAGTTTTGGGCATACAACGGCGTTGCTTCAGCTAAATCAAAATTGGAAGGAATAGACACGGGGTGAGTTAGGTAGTCGTTAACCAGAGAATTTCACCCTTGATTTGTTTTTCTTTTTTACTGTTTACCCTCTCAAACTATAATTTGGTGGCGATGCGTCCTCATTTTCTACAGTACCCCCAAGGCAGGTCATTATTTGGACAAAATATCAGTCCAAACACGATCAGTTTATGCAGAATTCTTCAAGAAAATATTAGCAAAACATTAGGAATGCAATTGGAACAATGATCAATTGCAGTAGTCACCACATAGGACGATGGTCAGTGCATTGCGGCGCAGGTTTGCGGACTCTGGTTTCGTCCTGAAGATGGCATCTCTGTTGGTGGTTTGGTATTTGTAAAATCCGGTCTCCCAAGGCAACTACAGGTTTACATCGGTCCGTCGTACCCTGGCAACAGGTGAAATGGAACAGAGGTTCTTTTAGTCTGCGCGGAAACACTAAAAAAACACACGGTATATGTTTTGCTTAAAGGAGAAGCAGTTGAAAGAAAACATGTCGCTGTTTGGAATGTATCAACATGTCACATAATTAAGTGAACGACTAGCATATTTATAACTTTTCTTATTCACAGCACGTCAAATAGTGGTAAGCTAGTAGTAATACTTTCAGAAGAGGCGCAAGATTCACATAATAAAAGAGGAAATCTAAAAGGGTAGAGACCTTCTGTTCTGAAAATCTAAAACAAGAAGTAGACGCCATTACATATATATACACACACACACACACACACACAGTAGATAAAAGGTATCGATAGTACTTTGCCTTTTCAAGGATAAATTCTCTTCAATGGAAGATTAGAAATTATAGTAGTACATCATCAAAGAGCAAAGTACATTCATAGGTTTGTTTTTGCAGCCCCTACAGAATCAGAAGCAAAAAATAGGAATGTGGGCGTGTCACATCACACAAGCGGGAACTGGCCTAATTCATTCATCCATCCATTGGCATTTTGACCCATGACCGAGGAATTGTGATAGAAAGCCTCCTCCAACTCCAAGCCAGAAGAAGCCGGAAAATCAATGTTGGAAGCGATATTGGAAGGACCCTCCAAGAATATGGCTGAAGTGGGCGCTGGCTTAGTGGTGGCACAGTAGGCAAGACGAGCTTTAGCAAGAAGCAGATCATGTTGAAGCTCTACCATCTTCTTCTGCAGAGAAGCTATTGCACCAATGCAACCGTAAACGGGGTCCCTCAGCCGTACCTCGGCCTCGTACACGAGTGAACTCACGGTGTCCTCTCTTTGCTCCTCAGGGACCTCATTCAGAATCTTGCTCACATTGCTGGCTCCGAATACCTTGTGAACTTTGGCGAACTTATCGGGCTCGTCCGACCGAAAGTACGGTGCAAATTGACAGTTGGGGATGCACCGCCTTTTCAAGAACTTGCAAGCGGCACAAGAAGAGCTTGAACGAGGTTCTTGGTTCTTCATGGCTCTTCTTTCTTTCTTTCTTTCTTCCTTCCTTTGTTCGCTCACTCTAAAAGATATGCTAGTACTGCCGCTGCCTGCGTTATTTATAGGGCTCAAGAGTCTGGGACTGGTATGAATTCAGAAACATGCATGTTATTTCTTTTGCTAGACAACCTAGGGACAACTTGGCCTATTAGCTCAGTTGGTTAGAGCGTCGTGCTAATAACGCGAAGGTCGCAGGTTCGAGACCTGCATGGGCCATTTATGGATGGATTTCTTTTTCTGCTCAATTGATCTTTTACATCCTTCAAAACTAGAAGGAGACGAAACCATCATTGATCTTCCATTTCTACATAGACCTTTGAAAAGGACTTGGCAACCGAAAGGAATTGACCGTTTTGCTTCCTCCTCATATTAACAAAATCTGGGGATTGGGAAATTAGAGCATGTTGGAAATAATTAGACATGGGGTGCATCTTCAAGTGCAGGACATATGCATCACTAGATAATAGACGTGATAGTTCAACAGACAAAGTATAGACTACACAATGTGTGGCCTCATGAGGTTATAGGGAAATGATTGATTCGTCAACAAAAGTAGGTTTCAATTGAATTGGAGAAAAAAGGGTCTCAGTTTCACAAAAAAAGAAACCCTCGAGATAGTTCATATTTGGACTCATCTATAAGAAGGAAACCTATAAAGCCTAACACAGATCAATATCTGCAATTCATTTTGCATTTGAACGGATGTAGTACACATATTGGGTGGGAGGGAAGGGCGATAAAAAAAAAAAAGAAAAAAAAAAGAGACGAGGATGAGATGCCCTGCCCAATTGAGCATCTCTTCTTTTTTACAATCCTTCAATGAGAAATCGCATTTAATTCCCACCACTTATGTTGCTTCACGTTTGACACACACACAGGCATGATAGCGCTGGACGACCAAAATCAAATTACACAACTTCTTTCAACCTTTCGTTTTTCTCATTTATTTTAACTTTCACTCCCAGTTGAACACGTAAATACACACACCTGCTCATAGTTAATGCACATTCTGCATGTAGACACTTTTAACTAAAATTAATTTCATTTTTATCCAAAAAAAAAAATTAAACATTTCAGACCCCTCTTGATTAGAATGCTAGCCAAACCCTTTTTATTTTTTCCCACCGCCGGGCTCGAATCCGCGTTTTTTTTTTCCCTTTTTCCATTGTCACTCTTTCCGTCAAATTCGGATCTTCATTCCATTTGCATCGCCCCCTTTTCTCTCCTAGTACAGTACCACGGGATTAGGTGGTTTTCGCTTAATATCATAGAGGTGGAATCTTTTTGAGCTGGAAATATGCTGCAAACCCCTCAAAGACGGTATATAAGCTTGAAATTTTGGCATGTAAGAATACTAACGAGCTCTGCTATATGTAATTAGGCAAATCATGACAAGCACAATGATCTGCCTCCATTGGAGGTGAATCCTGCACTTGATCACATCTAGGCACATCAATTTGTGCTCGATTAGAACTCATTAAGATCCCCAAAAGGAAAATGTTAAATGGATCTTTAGTTATAGTCAACTATAGATTGCAGTAGTGTTGATTTTTAAACAGTAGTATTGGCTGTATGCTTCTCCTATTGAAGAAGAATTTTTGGGCATCCCCCATGTACATCTCAGAGGCAAGTCGTGGCTTTATGTCCATCAAATTGCACGCGTTGAAATTAACACGCCATTACAGGTGTCGCAAAATGGTTGCCTTGACATGATAATGACGTTCACATATAGGTTTGTATGATGAATAGGGTATGTGTACATTCTTCCAAAATCAACTACTGAGCTTTGGATCACTGGTAAAAAAAAAAGGACAGTCCGTTTGGATTGCGATTTTCCTCATAAATTACTACTATGTTTTCCGTAAATATATTTTTCTATCACCTTTTTATCTCACATATATCAAATCGCCATAGTACTTTTTTTACAAAAAATCCAGAAAAATACAATCCAAACGGGGAATCTTTCTTTGGGTTATAGGTCGCGGATTCAAATCCACCTGCAGTGATAAAAATTCAAAAAATGTGTCAAAACATATTTTTAATCTAGTTAGATCTGTATATCTTCTAACCCTTTACAGAGTCTCTTTAACTCTCCTTTCTGTAAAATGGAGTAGATTAAGTAATACACCAATATTATCGTTACTGGAAAAAAAAAAGAGAGTACATTCTCCAAAATCCAAATTGCAAATTAATACGAATATGGCCCGGGAGTAAGGAGAAAGAAAGCAATGCTGCACATGCGGGCAATTAATACTGATCCAAGTTGCAACTTGCGCAAATCGGGCTGAGATCGAGCATTACAGTTTCTAATTTGGTCCCTTACTTTCCCCATAGTTGACCAAAATCTTTCGGAGCAAAATCATCGACCTCTCAGATCAATCAATCATCAGATCATATTTCTATTCCCTGCTCTTATGCAAAGGCCACCGAAAGAGAGAGAAAACAAAGTAAAAGGCAATGGCTTGATCCAGTATGCGTACAATAGAGATACTACTTGGTTTGATGGCAATCGTTAAGTGTCGGTTACTTCGTGGATGATATAGAATTGGATTATTCATTCTGTATCATCGTAATAGCATTTTATATATGGAATCATACATCCTACCTAACTGAATTAATCCTTTGTTTATGGGATACAATAATCTCATGGGAGAGGTGATATTAGTTATCGCGGGATGCATAAGATGATAAAATTTTAAACTAATTTATTCTTACAAAAAATATAAATTTTATACTCTTATAATTATATAACCCTGCTCTTAGACGATAATATAATATAAATGGACTAATTTGCCGTTACTAATTAATTTTAAATTTTTTTGACTAATTTGGCCCTTACTACCAGTATAACAATTATTTGGATAGGGTATTATTACAATATTAGTATATTTTGACTAATTTGCACTTATGAATGATTTAGATTCATACTGACTATTATCTAACCATACTCTCACATAATAGTATGATAATAAAGGGACTAATTAGCCCCTACTAATAATATTAAATTTTTTGACTAATTTGCTCCTATTCATTATTTTTAAAAAGTTGACTAATTTACGCCTATTAATTAATTTAAATTTTTTGACTAATTTGCCATACTAATATCGTAATAGAAAGACTATATATTCCTTGAACCAAATTGCCCTTACTTAGCTTATTTTCTAAACCAAATTCTATATATATACATAACCTTATCAATTGGACTTTGTGAATGAGGATTTTAATAAATTCAAAACTTGGCCCAAAAAAAACTTCTATATTAGCTTGATTTTGGCTCATTTAAAGTTCTTAAATGGGTTTAGGTTTTAATCTATTTAACCATAATTTAGCCAAATTTCAGCCCATTATTTAATTGAATTTCAAATTTAGGTTCAAAAATTTGGTCAAGATCTATTTTTTAATGGCTCGAATGGGTTTGAGTTTCAGTGAATGCAAATTTTTATATATCAAAATCGTTGATTTACTTTAAAATTCTAAAGTTTCAAACTACTCTATTTGAATAAAAGTTATAAATATTAAACTTTTTATTAAATTATTTATTAAAAATATTAAACTATTTTATTAATGTTTTATAAAATATTAAAATATTTTATTAATAAGAATCTACAAATTAAGGGGTGCTTTGGTCATTAAAATATTAATACTATTTCATCCAATTTTCAACCAAATACAGGATAGGATTATTTTCCAACATATCCTATCCAACTCAGAACCAACTAGACCACTAGATAATTTGGATTATTTATATAAAAATGACTCAACTCAGAATTAATAATCTAAGAATGAGTCATTCTATCTCATCCAGTCCATGAACCAAACGAGCCCTAAGGGTTTTTTTTAACCGGGTGTTGTCGTAATTAATACACTTAACATTTTACTAAATATATCATATGAATACATGCATTCATATTTAATGTATCTCAGCATCTGGATCTTTCACAAATTAAAAATATTTTTGTCAAAACATTGATAATTGAAACTCCGCTTAATGGATGTCCATCCATTAGTGAAATCCATCATTTGAAAAGCAAAAAAGAAATCCAACAAGATATAAATGGAGCTACTACAAGATTCAAGGGCCCGCTTGAGAAGATTTTCACTCAATAACCAAAACGCTATATAGCAATTCATTGACTTCCGCTGTCGCAAATTTGGACCTTACCGGACAATCCATCACACGCGCAAAAGACGAGAGAGGATTTGCCGAGAGCCTTGGCCTCACCTAATACTAATGCCCTGACAGAGCATATTATTTTGTGGAGCATTTAAGATCCTTTACGGCTGAAACTGTTTGTTTCCTAATGCACAAAAGTTCCGATGCTTAGGTGACTCCCGAAGATAGGTCCAAAAATGATTTTCATGTGACAGATTAAAGGCCACTATATGTCACGCCAGTCACAATCAATTCTCGAAGATCACACATTTCTCTTCATTTCTAGTATTGAAAAATAAATAGCAGCTCTAGATTTGGGGATAAAAAGCAAAGAGATTATGCCTGTTTGCTAGACCTTTTTCTATCACCACCATACACAGGTCCGTCAACTGTGTTGGACATGGCAAATTGTTTTTCTTCGGCTGATTTACAAGAAGATGCAGCCTGGAAAGTTCGTCACGAAGCTGCTGTTGAACAAAACCGCATGGACTTGCCCTTTCTAGCTCCACAGCTCAATAATAATAGTACTCCAGATGAAGCTTCATCTTTCAACTTCCGATGGCTATCCTTTCTCCCTGCATCCTGGGTCGATTCCCGCTGAAGGGTTCGCCGGAGGGAAGGGGCTGCAAGTGCCTCTAGAAGCCATAGTGAAGCGGAGAAGAGGCGTAGGGACCGGATTAACGCGCAGCTTGCTACTCTAAGGAAAACTGATTCCCAAGTCTGAAAAGGTAATTAGCACAACCCCAACCCCTCTTCCTCTTCCCAACAAAAACAAAAAAGTCTGATTCTTTTCTCTCCCTGTGATCTGAAGCTTAATTAATCGACCAGCTCAAGATGCTGTTCTTAATAGTCATCTTCTATTAAGTTGCTAATTAAGTTACTCCCAAATTAACTTGCAAGATCATGGGCCGGGAAGATCCCGCAGGTAATTTTCCGCCTCAAGAAAATAGTATGTCCATCAATTCAGATACTATCAGTACACGGATATACTAACAGTTTATAGCAACAAAACAATGTCTAATTTTTTCCCGGTGGCATAATCTCCCTCCCTGTCATACACAGAAGGTTGAGGTAACTTGAAACCAAGGCAGCCAAAACACTGGGATAATATTTCAAAAGCTAATTCTCTCCTTCGATAGGTTTGATGCCTTGGAAGCAAAAGATACAACAACGAGAAGCGTTAGATGTAAATTATGCCCTTTTCAGCACAAGTGAGAGAGGGAATGTTCAATTTTCAATGGAAGGATCAAACAAGAGTGCGCGGATGATCCTGAATATATAAACAGAATTAAAAGTATCTATTGCCTTTAGTTAGGCATTGTCGAAGTGCTTAATATTTTTTTTTTAAAATAATAAAATTTCTTGACATAGATGGACAAGGCAGCTCTATTGGGCAGTGTGGGTTGAGCATGTGAAGGAAATGAAGAACAAGACGACGGAGATCAGCAATTGCATGATGATCCCAACTGATGTTGACGAAGTAACAATCGATCATGTGGATGATGAATACTGCAGCTCCATAGCCAAGGATCGGAAAATCTTGCTCAAGGCTTGTGTTTGCTGCGACTGATCGGCCAGAATTCTTTTCGGAGCTGAATCGGGCTCTGAAAAGCCTGCGGCTGACCAACAGTTGAAGCAAATGTCATCAGCTTGGGGGCAGAATCAAGAGTAGTTTCATCCTTTGCCCCATTAGTAGTAGTGTGGAAGGCAGGGATTTGCAGGAACACACTTAAGCAGTCACTAAAACTAGTGTTGAGTAGGATTGCTGCCTCATGCACCCACTAGTACTGGATCAAACTACCGTATTAAAAGTAGAAGACAAAGGTTCTTCTTGCCTTCTCATTAATTTAATTCGTTATTAATTTCAAAACATCTCTCTCTTTTTCTTCTTTTCTTCTTTTTTTTTTAAAAAAAACAGCCTCTGGATCTTCAACATTTGCTGCGGCTCCTTCTTCTGATTATATATACTACGTATATATTATACATTGTAAACATCTGCTTTTCTAATTAATAAATATTTATGCATATGGGTAGATTTACTTTCAGCCCAGAAATAGGACTTGTATTAGAATTTGATGTTGATCGTACTAATATTATTAGATGGGGTGGCTAGAATTGCTTTGCTTTATTTACTCACTTCCGACCGGCAATGTCTCCTAACTCTGATAAGTTATAATTGTCACAGGAGACCAAGTTGTACTTGTGATGCAATAGAATACTTTTGATACTAGTAAGATATTTTAGATACATGTATGAAACTGTACCAGTACTACTTCCTGAACGACTGATTTTTTTAATTTTTTTTTAAAATTAAAAAGCAATTTAATGAAATATACACAAGCATGAATTTCTTTTTTGTTTCTTTTGTTTTTTTGGTCGGTTTTTGACGCTTGACCGGTAGTCCTCTACACGTTCCGTCCGGAAAGTCGTTTTGCAGCACTAGACGCCGCAATTTTACCCGGTCTCGAAATTCTTGAGCAGCGATATATGTACAGTAGTACTATTTTCCGGTTCAACCAATTCAACCGGAATCATTTCGTTGGACTGTTCAATTTTGTAGGACAGAAGTTCAACACAAATACAAGTCGATCTTTGAAGGGCAAAGATTGCCACTAAAATTTCAGACTTTTGGTCCGATTTTTTTTTTTTTCTTTTGGGAGGTAAAATTTGCAGTATAGATTATTACACCTTTTAAGATTCTCATTTAATTCATTAATTTTTGTTGTATCTTTTTTTTTTTCGTATCAAGTAGGCCATGAAATACTTTTAGGTCTTTGGTAGACCATTTGACACAAAAAATACTAGTTAAGTTGATGAAATAAAAATATCAAAAAGTTTAGTATAACTCACTGCACATGTTACCCCTTTTTTTTCGTGTTTGACACCGTTTTTTCTTTTTTCACCTCAAGAAAAGACTTGTTAGATTGGTAGGGTTCACATCAATTCCCGCATAGATGATGTAGGATCTTTTGAACGGATGAAACTAAAATCTCGCAAATCTTCACCATCAAAATTGCACTGACATCTATCCTGTTAGAATTTTCCCCGTTAAGCAAGAAAGTTCAACTCGTTTTATCCTTAAATACGATTCATCTTTTTCCCTTGTTAGGTGTAGAAACTTTGACTGCCTACACCATGGAGAAAATACACTACTGATCAGTGCTCACTAGAAACTGAGCAACCTCAAAATCCACAAAGGCAGCTGAGCGTTGATAGCAAGTTTAGGCACTAATATGATGATCCATAATGCCATATGATGAGACTATCTCCGGACTGAAATGGAATCCCAAGCAACAAAAAACTGGAGTATTTGGGAGATTGGTGGTAATGTATAACCTTTGCTTTTAAAGGTAAAATCCACCATAAAGAAATTGTAATGTGGCTACGATATAAAGATTTAGGGGCCCTCTTGGGAGATAGAAGACAATCGTCACTTCAGTTCTGCTACGTTACGTGAAATGGGAATGCCATTAAAAAGCTGATTGAAACGACTTGCGGTGTCGTTGACTGTTGTACCTTGTTTGTTTCTATGAACTATAGATCTACAATTATTCTATGCTACGAGAGGGAGGACCTGAAGAGCTCGAGAGTAAACCGAAGGACTTGGAAGCCACTTGAAGTGGCTTGTCACATTTTGTGGCAAATGGTGGGAGGCAAGGTTTGATCCCCTGACCTCCCACCCCACCAACTTTGGTGGTGGCCATTGAGCTCTTGTTGAAGAGCTCCTGCACTGCTCATGTGAGTTTTTTTTATCTTTATATTTTAGGTATTTCTATCTTGATTTGTGGATACTTTCACGAACATTGGATTACAATTTTTTGGAGAAAATATATTGTAGTGATTTGATATATGTAAAATAAAAAGATGATTGAAAAATGTGTTCATAAAAAATGTATAGATTTTTTGGTTGAAAATCCTTTTCCAAACAAGGTCTTAAAATTCTAAACAATATAAAGTAAGGGGAGTAGTGGGAGAAGTCTAATATGCCTATAACTTCTAAAATGACATTGTTTTTTATGTTGATAGATTCGTATATACAATTATCTTTAGTTCACAATTCTCAACAAAAAAAATACTGAAAAGGCTTGATTGATATATTTGGAATTGGTATACCTAATTTGGATTGAATAATAAGCGTCCGAACGTGATACGTTTGATTTGAAAATTTTTGGTCTCACTCTTTTCTTTTTGCATGGTAGAACTTTCTTCAAAGGAATTTAATTGGAGATTTCTGCAGTAAGTTAGTACCACATTTCAGAACTACCTAACCGACAAATTAAGGAGGATCCTGATACAAGTTGGAAGAAAGTGCAGCACGGGAAAAAAATTGTGGCTATGGTGGAAAAGAAAAGAATTTGTTGTCACTTCAAAAGGTGGAAAGCACAAGAAAAGGGCCACACCCACAAAAAAAAAAAAAAAAAAAAGAAGAAGAAGAAGAAGATGATGATAATAATGGTCGTCCCCAAGTCTCCCCACTTGGGAAGAAAGTGTTTAAATAATCATTTGTCGTTTCCCAAGCCACGACCAGAGCAAGGGAGGCCAGCAACCACACGCCACATCCACCATGTACTTGATTATTACTACTAGTTACTTGTTTGACAGTTGAGCACGAATTATTTTATACTAGTGTTCATCCCCGAATTTGATGGCGACACCCTTTTTTAATTTTGACGACTGATTGGTATTTACTCCCTTGGCGTTTATTTATTTATTTGCAAAATCATATGTTTTCCGGAGTTTGTATGATTTGCCCCTTTTAACGGTCGTTATGTTTGAAACAATGGAGTGTTTCGAAAGATCTTGTCCCACATTGAAAAATTAAAGTGACTTTTCGTCACGTTATAATATTTAGTCTTGTATTGGGTTTAGGACAATCAGAAATCTCGACAAAATTATAGTACAGAACACGATAAAAAATAAATTTTTTCCTTACAAATCACTCGTCACTGCGAGCAAGAAGTAAAATTTATTTTTAGTGCAGAACACAGGTGAAATCCATTAATTCACCTTCTCTTCTGGTAAGGAAAAATGAGCAGAGAAAACCATTTTCTTGACCGATGTGAGGACTCTTTTAATGAGTGATTTGTAAGAACAGTCTTGCGAACAACTTATGATTAGGGATATACTTTTGACTTGTAATGATAATCAGATTCAAATCCATCAAAACTTTTTGTAAAAAAAAAAAAAAAAGAACTTTTAGTTGTTAAAATCCGCAACTCTTGAAAGCTTGTGTATATGGAAAGTGAGTACCCGGTATGCATCCTTGTTAAACAACTTTTAGCGTCTAGGGACCAGACAATTAAGCCTCTCATAAATGATAAAACTGCCTAAGCTTGTAGTATTAAACAGTAAAATGCTTTATTTATTATTTATTTTTTTAGGAAGTCATCATTTGTTATTGTTATTGCTTTTGAATCTTAAACGTGGGTAAAGTTGTGGAAAGACACACGTCTCCAGGCCGACCCACAATTGTACGAAGGGAAGGGAATGACCCATCTTGGATTTCATTTTCGTCGGTCCAAAGTGTTTTATTGTTCCTCAACTGGCAATTAAATCGTCCTCCACCATTTGCATTTCTGCTATGAAATATAAGGACCCTTTTGCAAGTGTCCAATTTTCACCAGCTACCTTAGAGAATAGGGACAAAAACCCTCCACTAAAAAGCCAAATGCTTTTTAGAAACTTTCCTTCCAATACATATTTTGGCCTGAAAAAGAAAAAAAAAATTTAAAACTTTGCAATGATCATTCCTTTCACCAACAAGGAGCTGGTCTGATGGGAAGCAAGGCCAACAGGAAAAGTAGAAATAACTTTCCTTGTGGGCTATTTGACCTGGGGAACTTTTGGGCCGTAACAGGTTTTTAAGATTTGTTACCTTAGAATTCAATAGTGCACCATCTACGCTGTTAGGCCCAAAGCTTTTGGACTTCCAGGTGGCCCTGTCGTTTGAGAGTCAAAAAAAAAAAAAAAAAAAGCAATATGTTTGACCATTTCAGATATTGTTAATTACTCTCAAGTTTTAGATTAGGCAAAGACTGACGTAGCTTTATGCAGGTTCGCGAATCGCGAGTAGGATTGGACAATTCCATCCGGTGGTGGCGGCGGCGGTGAACGGTGGTAGGTCTGGGGTGGGGACAGCGGCGGCAAAAGTAGAAATGGCAAGGAAGATTGATGATAGACGAGAACAATAAGTGTGCGCTTTTAAATCGTTTGGATAAGGGTATTTAAAAATTTAATGATATTTTTAACGATTAATATAGACAAAATCGTAATATAATTTGTCTAACACAAAAATATATGAAAATATTGGAGGGCCAGGCACACCCAAAAGTGGTATTACCGGACTAAGAGTCTTTCTTTAGTTGACTAAATAGTGAATACAGACAGAGGACCTTTGTAAGTACATCACTAGCCGCAAAATGCAAATGAATTGTGATGAAAATTTATTCACGGCTTTCCAACTCTATAATGTGCGTTTTTTTTAGAGTGAATTCTCAAATTGTGGGATGTTTTAAATCAATTCTCAAAAATGATTGTGTTTTCTGAATTTCTTCCTAAATAGTGAAAAATTGCATTTGATGAGTTCGTTCTTTCCTTAAAAGATGCATTTGTGAATGCATTATTTTACTGAATTAAATTTTTATCTACCGTTAGATTTTAGCATAGTGGATTTTTTTTTTTATACCAACAGGCAGGTGTAAATGTATGTCACTAATACCAAAAAGTGGATATCAAATTTGAGATTAGATTACGTAAAATGTATTTACACCAATTGTATATATACCTACGGTACATAAAAAATTACTCTATTTTATTTGATCAGGTATTTTTTTCCCAAAAATGATATTTCATAACTTCTTTTTTTTTTTTTTAAAGTATCACTATTTAGGAATTTACTCGTGCATTCTGTGCTGTATATCTTTGTTGGTAGGCGTATTTGTATCGAGCAAAAGGAAGAATACTAAAACCCATTTTCTTCTGTTGCGCCTCCAGAATTTTCACCCTTAAGAGTTGACCAGTGGCTTTTGGGTTTTGACGGACTCGATCAACGAAGAAGAAAACATGAGTGCTCTTTTTGGTGAACTCTAAAGCAACCAAGAAATCCATTAGACAGAAGCCAAATGGTGGGCGGTGATGATGGCCTGATACCATACAAGATCTCTAGGAAGCTTATCCAGACTGGCCTGTCTTAAATGACCTTTCTTATTCGTTTTCAGGCCTGAAAAAACAACAAAAATCATTCAACTAGCCTCCCCAGTCCACTTCACAATAAATTTTTCATATCCTTTGAAGTAGACTCGATCAACTACTGAAAAAGCAGCTAGTGATAAAAAAATCAAGGAATTTAAGACGAGCTGCTTACTTCTTCCACGCGTGCAATAGCTTATTAAATCATCACATCCAGTTCATACTTTGAGACTCGTACTAACTATAGTACGAACCTTTTTACTCTTCTTAGACTTTTAACCTCCGCATGCATTTCTGTCTCATCTTCTGCCAAAGCTGCTGCTATTCGGCTGCATTCAAAGTCAAATGAGTTTTCCTTTCTTTAAGCTTTTTACTTGAGACTTCAGAAGATACAAATGTACAACTTCATGACTGGGATACGTTTCCTAAATGTATAATATTGCAGATCCATTCGGCAATGCGGTTAATTTTGCTGTATACTGCAAAACGGGCATTCTGATGTGTCCCTAAACTGCTTCTGGCCGATTCTGTGAAGTTTTTAGCGGACTCTAGTGACATGAGCACTTAGCAGCTAAAAGCGTCAAGTTTCTTATCAGCTCATCTAAGACAATCTGCTAGGAGATGCGCAATATCACCATGCAAAAACCCTGAGTTCATGAAGCCATACATGTTCTGATTTTCAGGTGCCATCCCACTACTAGCAAGTAGCAAGTAGTAATTGCGAAAGAATGAGCAACTAAGAGAATCAACTTTTCATCCCTCGTCAGAGTGCAACCCTATTGTCTCTTTACTGTTACGTCAAGATCATCACAAGCTTATGATTATCATGATCTCATATCTCAATGTTCTTGTCATGACCTCATATGTTGAGGTTACGCAGTAGTGTACAAGCATTACAGTCCAAGGACTTTTACACCTAAGCAGCTGGAATTAGACATTCCCCTAATTGAATAATATGGTAACTTGACAATGTATTGGAAAGACTCTATGGCTGCCAACTACCAAACGAAGGCATTGACAAAGCTGTTTTGAATAGATCAGCATGTTTGAACCCCAATAAAAGATTAGATAGGAGTATGACTAACACGGCAGGCCAGTTTTCCCTCCCCCTCCAAGTGGCAGCAAATTGAGAGATTGCTTTCTTCTCCCACCAGCCTCCTTATTGTTAGCTACATAATGAGTACAAACAAAAATGGCCAAAATCCCATAGCATTATTATTATTGTTTTCCAAAACGAAGAATGTTCCGTCCAGTTTTTCTTTAGCCTGACAATTTGTTGATCGCGCAAAATAAGAATGAACAGGACTCTCAGAACATTGCAAAGCAATGGATGGGTCGCTACCTCCTCTCATGGTCTCCTCAGGGTTTTTTCCCGCTGGGGCTTTGCTGGAATCACTGATCCACATCTCTAACGAGGTTACTTCGATCGAAAAATTTCCTTCTGTTCAGGTTAAAAACATATCGACGATGATAAGCAGGATCAGACTTCTTTCTTCCTTGTTTGAAGAGATTCAAGAAACAAGTGGCACCCTTCCTCCATCCTCAGTCTTATGCCTTACCGAGCTTTTCTCTGTTATACGAAGACTGAAATTCTTGATAGAGAGTTGCAAGGAAGGAAGTTCTCTATGGAATCTAGTTCAAACGGAGTTTGTTTCCAATCAATTCTATGTAGTAGTCAAGGACATGGGAAGAGCACTGGACATCCTTCCCCTCAGCTTGCTTAATCTTACAATGGACACCAGGGAGCAAGTCGAGCTTCTCCACAAACAGGCAAAAAGGGTTGAATTGTTCCTTGACCGCCGAGAGATTCAGAGAAGAGATGAGCTTCTTCAACTTATGTCCAATAGAGCTGATAAGAACATCAAGAATAAAGGTTCCTCTGATTATGGTAAAGTCAAAGAGATACTAGGCACCATTGGGCTGAGAAACCCCTTAGATTATGAAGAGGAGATTTCAAAGCTAGAGGCAGAAGCTGAGAAGCAGGCAGGCACAGGTGGACTCATCGTGGTCTCAAACATCAAGAATCTGATATCCCTGGTCCCCTTATCAAAAACAGTGATCTTCAGCGAAGAAAAAAATCAGAAGATCAAGGAGGATCACAAGCTACACACTGCTCATCTTACTAGCCGTTACGATCAGTCCTCGTCTTCCCAATCACTGATTCTCAACATCCCTGATGAATACCGCTGCCCAATATCACTTGACTTGATGAGGGACCCGGTCATAGTTGCATCTGGCCATACTTATGATCGAAGTTCAATCGCACAGTGGATTAATTCAGGTCATCATACATGCCCAAAAAGTGGGCAACGCTTGATACACATGGCCCTCATACCCAATTACGTGTTGAAAAGTCTGATTCATCAATGGTGCCAGGAGAATAATATTCCGATGGTGGAATCTGCATTATCCTCTTCAGATTTGGGAAGTAGTAGTAGTAAAAGAAAATTATGTGCAAATGCAGTAGATCATATTTCTGCCACTAAAGCTGCAGCAGATGCAGTCAAAATGACGGCTGAGTTTTTAGTGGGGAAGCTAGCGACAGGATCACCAGATATCCAGAGACAGGCAGCATACGAGATTCGGCTACTTGCAAAAACTGGCATGGACAATCGCAGGATCATAGCGGAAGCAGGAGCTATTCCATTCCTTGTAACTCTGATGAATTCTCATGATCCAAGAATCCAGGAAAATGCAGTGACTGCTCTGCTCAACCTTTCCATATATGATAACAACAAGACGTTGATTATGTCTGCTGGTGCAATTGACAACATAATTGACGTTTTACAATCAGGAAAAACAATGGAGGCAAGAGAAAATGCAGCAGCAGCAATCTTCAGTTTGTCCATAGTAGACGATTACAAGATATTCATTGGAGCCCGTCCTAGAGCCATTCCGGCCTTAGTTCAGCTCCTAGGAGAAGGGACTACAGCTGGGAAAAGAGATGCAGCAATAGCACTTTTTAACCTTGCAGTTTACAATGTTAATAAGGTCAGTGTCGTTCTCGCTGGAGCAGTTCCACTGCTTATTGACCTGTTGTTAGATGACAAGGCTGGGATCACCGATGATGCATTAGGCTTGCTTGCCCTCCTGCTTGGATGCAGTGAAGGATTAGAAGAGTTAAGGAAGAGTAGGATCTTGGTTCCTCTTCTTATCGATCTCCTGAGATTTGGATCTTCCAAGGGAAAGGAGAATTCGATAACTCTGCTGGTCGGGCTATGCAAGGATGGTGGCGAGGATGTTGCGAGAAAGCTGTTAATGAATCCACGAAGCATTCCATCGCTCCAAAGCTTGGCTGCAGATGGATCTTTAAAAGCTCGAAGAAAAGCCGACGCTCTTCTTAGGATACTGAATAGATGCTGTTCTCAATCTCGGAATCCTGTTGGGTAATACAGATTTAACTAGATTGCTAAACAAAAATGTAAATTGTGTTGACTCCAAACTGCCATACCCACTTAACTTCATCACATGGTATCCTACAGTTGTGCTTCAATAAAGAATCTCCTCGTAATTTTCTCATTAGACCAACAAAATTGTCAACGCAAACTCTAGTGGTTCTGTCTGCATGAGAAAGCAATTAATATAGAAACAGAGATTAAGATCAAGGTACCTGAAGCAAAATATGTTACGCATTACTAATTGCCAACAAAGTGAAGCTGATAAGTCAATAAGCAGAGCATGGGGTACGTATGAGAGCAAAAGGATCAAAATCACCAATTAACATGAATCAACGCCAGCCACACAGCAAAAATTCCATGCTCGAGAAAAATTATATCAAGAACCTGACGTTAAAAAGCAAGAGTTCAGAAAAATTGACCTTTGAGCTGACTACATACGACAGAAATACTACAACCAGAACCGCTGTTGCTCCTAAGGAGACTAAATGGCAATTTGTTTTATTCCATCACAGGTTATATACAGGAGGCTAACAAAGTAGTCCAATTATGTCAGTAAAACTCAGCATTCGAAAGAGTAATTAACGTTGAAAGAGACAACTGGGATTTCTCTTGTACGTTTCATGCCAGAGATGGAAAAATAAACTGCAGAAAGTAATACTAGAAGCAAGCACAAAATGACAATACTAGAAGCATATTCCCCCCAAGTTTAAGTTTACAAAATTGTCAGTAGAAGAAAAGATAACCTTAAATTATTCTTGAAGTTGAATTTCAAAGTCATCGTGAAAAAAGAACTGATAAATAGCTTTTATTGTTGCAAATCATAAACTGTACTTGTACATGCTTTACTCTGAAGATACAAACAACAACAGATACTGTAACTCACTATCTCCACTCTTGTTGAACATATTATCCCTAAAATTGATAACTAGTTCGACAACAAGGGATTCAATTTGCTTTTGTGCGTCTTATCTATAGACCAAGACAGGTTGAACTTTTGTTCAACCCACCAGCTCAGGGAGGGACTATAATCAGCATTTGAGCACAAGTTCATGTGAACCATGATTCACAAAACATTCAGTGAAATGAGGCAAGTCTTCTATAACTCCACCAACTCCAATTGAATATGAGTGCCCTCTATCTTATAGCTCCAAAACCAGCTTCCAGAATCCACCCATTTTTCTTCAATAGCTCTTAGTTGTACTTGTAAACCTGAAATCAGAAGTATGAGTACGATACAGTGTGATCAATATTAAGAAAGCCATTCATTTAAAGAAGGGAAAAAATAGAGTTCAATAGGACACAGGACAACAGGATGTGTTTTTCAAGACTGTCAATGCATAGCACTACATTTTTCTCACTTAGAGAACAGACAAAGGCAAAAAATAGTTTCAGTTTATTGCATGGGTAAGATGACGAAATCTAGCAAAGGCAGGATCTGTTGCACCTATTCAATGGGAGCGCAAAGAGTTGAGAATGGTAGGATTCTTATTGTAAATTTAGTATTTAGCAGTACATGTAAATATCTTAGACAAAAATACATCTGCAACTTATCCTGCTCACAAGTTGGAACTTGCAGCATGCACAATGCAATCCTTTATATATAGCAGCTGAGAAGGTTCATGAAAACATTTACAGACATTATAAACAGAAACATAAAACTAGCCTTGTGAAACATCAAAAAAGTGTATTCATCCAAAATGAAGCGATTTACACTAATATAACAGTAAAGTAACTGTAGTACCTGAGTTCCCAGAGGTAACCCTCATTCTGTAGCCATCAGGAACTTCAAACAGATGATCGCCCTACATCCAACAACATACAACAAAGTACAAAGTATCAGGAGACAGAAGTTTCCTTTGGCAGAACTATTTAAGCATCACTAGATGCTCGTTAACAAGGAGTTGACTCTCTTATCTGGATGTTTACGGAATAAGGAATGCGTTTGAACTGGTTTGTCCCTTTAAATTTCCAAAACTCTTCATTATCCTTATCATTAAGGTAAAGCTTCATAAAGCTAAAAAATGCAACTTTTTGCATCCTAAATAACTTCCCCTGCAGACAAGAAAAATATGCATAAAGGACAATCACTAGGTCCACATGAATTTACCTGCAGGGTGACATCCATTGCTTCAAATTCAGCATTTCCATGGAGTATAACCTTCACAGCCTCGATCCGGTCCACATCATGCTTCCAATACAAGTTGTCTCCTGAATTCCAGTCAATTCCTTCGTTCACTACCTTAACATTTTCTAACTTACATCTTCCGCACCTGCATGAGCAAAGTGACTTATAAAGTTACTTCTCTCGCAATGATTATTCTTCAGAAGAAGAAAGATGTAGCAAACAGTTGCACCTCTTCCCATACTGCAGTACTGTTTCGCCATTCTCATTAATGATCATAGATCCCATGATGTTTTCAGCCAAAATTATCAGACTTCCGTGAAGCTAAAATGAAAGAAATAAATCAGCTGATAAGCAAACTGACAAGGAGGAATCACCAATATCAACCAAGGTATCTGACCTGCACATCTCTCCACAAGAACTCTGCAACTTCTACTTGCAACTCGGAACCCACTGATATTGAACCTCCATGAAACTGATATAACAGATAAACTTATGGTTGATGCTATATATTTTCATTACATAAAATAAAGCAAAGTCTTTCTAAATGAAATTTTAATAATTCTGACCATGAAATATGCAATATAATAGGTTAGTTAACTATTTTTAATCAATGAAGGATCTTCACAACTAAAAGAAGGTCAAAAAAAAAAAGAAAGAAACAGAATCCTGTTATGTTGCCCAACTACAGGAGGAAATTAGCTGTCATGAAGAATCGATCTTTTCAGATACTATTCTACAACTCTGTGAACATTGAGCACCAAGTTGAAGCTCAGTTTGGAAGTTCCATTAGAAAGATCTATCAAGCACTAAGCAGTCCAAAAAGAGAAAAACCAGTTTTGTTTGAAAGCCAAATTGTATCAGTTCATTGAGACTTACTTTCTGTCTGGTGACTTCCCAAAGAGGGCCTAAAGCAGGATGAAGCAGGATAAGAAATGGGGGCCCTGAGTCAACATAATCTTCATTACCAAGAATCTGGAGAATGATGAACATAGCTTTAATAAAACATGAGGTAGAGAGTTAGAACCAGACATACTATATAAGCATAACATTGAATCCGATTAGAAGAGCAACAAATCTGAAATTAGGCAATCTCAGCACTAACATTATAAGTGATACTCCTCTTAATAATACCTTAGGGATGCTTATCTGACAGTGCGAGAGAAGGTCGGCTGCATTACGCATGATATCCAGTATAGAACCTTCTGGAGTCTGCAAGAAAGCAATGAAGACCATTCTAGATATAAGTAATACAATGCAAGACTTTCCATAATCCAAACTTCAGAAATTTCAGGCAGAATTGGAAAACTGAAGCATAAACAAGAGATTAAAAATCAAACGTTTAGAGATTAACCTTTATTTTGGATAAGCTTGCAAAGACATTAGCAAAATGGAAAAAGGCACAAAATGATGGTTTGACAAATAAAATGCAGGGCCTTGGAAACTAATGTGCATGATTATCCCAAAATTCTACAATGATAACTAGTTCAACTTAACCAATTTCAGACAATTATCTGGTTGCAACTTTCTTAAAGTGTCGTACTCTCGATTAGACTAAATAAAGCTTAGACCTGATGAAACTTCCAAACTACAAGTAAATGGTTAGAATGGGACAAAGGAAACCAGATTACAAATTTCTAATGTGAAATTGTGTTAAACCATAAAGAGTTTTAAGTTTCTGTTTGCCTAAATCTGATATAAAAATCAGGGAAACAAAAGAAGGAACAACAGCACAGTATGAATTATGAAATGCCACCATTGTAAACAGGCAAACATTTGAAATAGTGGCAGTTAGGCAAACCAAGTTAAGCCAATTCTATGTTATCAATGATTTAAGTTTTGTTAATGAGTATGAACTTTTGTCGTGGATTGCACGCAAGACATTATCAACAATCTCCTAAATTAACAAATTTTGGGACCACTAGTTAGGAGAAACTCCTAAAAAGGAAGGACATGTTCTAACTTCTTCTATCATCATATAGAACAACAATGAGAAAAATAGTCACATAAGATCATAAAAGTATATCAACATCTTAAATTCTAGTTTCAACAGGCAGTGAATGTCAGGCTGAATATATCCAGAAAAGAAAAAAAAAAGAGAGAAATGATATCAAGATACTACACCTGGTTTAAAGATTTATTCCCATGCATTCTTTTCTTCTTAGCAGATGATGTGACCTTCCTTCTTTCATTGTAAACAATAAAGGTATCTAGGCCTTCTGCAGTCATCAACAGAATCTATATCACAATCATACCTGGAGATATTGACAATAGGTATCTTGGGAGGAAAACATTTAGACATTATATTATGAGAGACCTACTAGTATTTATAGGAGTACAAGCTTAACTAACTATTGACAAGAATACCCTTACTAACTTATTATTTACAAGAATACTGATATTCTCCTAACACTCCCCCTCAAGTTGGAGCATATATATCATAAGCACCCAACTTGTTACAAATGTATTTCACTCTAGAGCCCCCTAAACTCTTGGTAAACAAATCAGTTAATTGATCCACAGACGGTACATGAGATGTCTTGATGACTCCGTCAAGTACTTTCTCTCGAATGAAATGACAATCAACTTCAATATGTTTTATCCTTTCATGAAACACTGGATTAGACGCAATATGGACAGCTGCCTGATTATCACACACTAAATTCATAGGCTGTTTATGCTCAAATCCAATTTCAAGTAACATGCTCTTCAACCAAACCAACTCACACACAGTGTGAGCCATAGCGCGGTACTCAGATTCTGCACTTGATCTGGAGACAACTGTTTGCTTCTTACTCTTCCACGACACTAAATTACCACCAACAAACACACAATATCCTGTGGTCGATCTTCGATCTGAGGCAGAACCAGCCCAATCTGCATCACTATATCCTTCAATATCAGTGTGGCCATGATTTTGATACAACAACCCTTTTCCAGGAGCACTTTTAAGATACCTGAGAATCCGTATAACAGCATCCCAATGACTAGTACGAGAGGTATTAAGAAATTGACTCACAACACTCACTGCAAACGAAATGTCAGATCTCGTTACAGTGAGATAATTTAATTTACCCACAAGTCTTCGATATTGCCTAGGATCATCAAATAATGTACCTTGATCTCCTACTAATTTCACATTGGGATCCATAGGAGTATCCACAGGTCGGCAACCTAACATCCCAACTTCACTCAACATATCGAGTACATATTTCCTTTGACATAAATAAATCCCATGTTTGGATCGAGCTACCTCAATACCCAGAAAATACTGTAGATGACCTAAATATTTTGTCTGAAAGTTTGCCTGCAGATTGGATTTAAGTTTCTGGACCCCACAACATCATCACCTGTAATAACAATATCATCCACATAAACAACTAATAAAATTTTACCAGCATTAGAATGCCGATAAAATACAGAGTGATCTACTCCACATCTTATCAGACCGAACTCCATGACAACACCACTAAACCTGCCAAACCAAGCCCTCGGAGACTGTTTCAATCCATATAAGGATTTTTTCAAACGACAAACCAACCGCGGATTCTCCCCCTGAACAACAAAGCCAGGAGGTTGTTCCATATATATCTCTTTTTCCAAATCTCCATGCAGAAATGCATTTTTCACATCCAACTGATGCAATGGCC
The DNA here is from genome assembly GCA_023065735.1 of Coffea humblotiana. Taxonomy (NCBI): domain Eukaryota; kingdom Viridiplantae; phylum Streptophyta; class Magnoliopsida; order Gentianales; family Rubiaceae; genus Coffea; species Coffea humblotiana. The sequence continues at coordinate 4,544,760 of CM041209.1, read as the reverse complement.
AATTATAAGTTGCTGCCAAGGAGATAAGAAGACGAACCGAGGTAATCTTTGCAACAGGAGAAAATGTTTCTAAGTAGTCTATTCCATACACCTGAGTAAATCCTCTAGCTACTAGACGAGCCTTCAATCTATCAATAGAACCATTAGACTGCACTTTTATAGTGTACACCCATTTACAACCAACAACAGGCTTACCAGAAGGAAGAGGGACAAGATCCCAAGTACCATTTTGTTCCAAAGCAGACATCTCTTCTTGCATAGCTAATCTCCAACCAGGATGATTAAGAGTATGGGTAATAGACTTAGGAATGGAAACAGAATCAAGGAAAGCAACAAAAGAAGAATATGACATAGAGAGACGAGAATAAGAAACAAAATTAGAAATAGGATAAAAAGTACAATGCCTCTTACCTTTGCGTAAAGCAATAGGAAGATCTAACTCAGAGGAGGGCGTCATACCTGAATTTGAAGATTGAGAGTTATTTGGTGAAGTGCATGACATATCAGGAACTTTCTCAACCATGGAACGACGAGAATAAACTTGAAAATTAGGACGAGATAATCGAGTTATGGAATCTAGTGGACTAGATAACTCAGGTAAAGATGAAGGGACTGGCAAAACAGGAGAAGGAAAAGAGGAACACTGGTCTAACTCACAAAACATACCTTGCTTCATAAAATATGGAGTGGATTCAAAGAAAGTAACATCAGCACAAGTAAAAAATCGATTTAAAATTGGACTGTAACATCTATACCCTTTTTGCACTCGTGCATATCCCAAGAAAATACACTTAATAGCATGAGAATCTAATTTATCCACCCCGGGAGCAAGCTGATGAACAAAACACACACATCCAAAAATACGAGGAGGCAATTTAAACACAGGCTCATGAGGAAAAAAAACGGAGTGAGGTAATTGACCCCCAAGAATATTAGATGGCATGCGATTAATTAAATAACATGCAGTTAGAACTGCATCACTCCAAAATTGTTTAGACACATTCATGTGCAACAAAAGTGTCCGGGCAACCTCGATTAAATGTCCAATTTTTCTTTCAGCAACTCCATTCTGTTGTGGAGTGTGAGGACAAGAGAACTGATGAATAATACCGGATTTAGTCATAAAGGTATTAAAAGGAGTGGAAAAATATTCTTTCGCATTATCACTGCGAAATATACGTACAGGCATACCAAATTGATTCTTTATTTCTGTAACAAATGCACAAAAAATGGAATATAGTTCTGAACGATCTTTCATTAAATAAAGCCATGTAACTCTTGAAAAATTATCAACAAAAATTACAAAATATTTAAAACCTAACTTTGAAACGACTCGACTAGGACCCCAAACATCAGAATGAACTAGCATGAAGGGTTTAGAAACTCGTTTATTGACTCTAGGAGCAAAAGAAACACGATGATGCTTTCCTAACTGACAAGACTCACATTCTAACGAAGACAACTGACTCAAAGTAGGAACCAACTTTTTCAAATTTTGTAAAGACGGATGACCTAAACGACAGTGAATTTCAAGAGGAGAAACAGTAGCAGGACATGCAATCGGACCATTGGAGTTGAGAAAATAAAGACCATTATGCTCAGGCCCTCCACCAATCGTCCTCTTTGTCTTCAAATCCTGAATGACAACAGAATCAGGAGAAAAAGTAACTGAACACTGTAGAGATTTAGTGAGCTTACTAACAGACATTAGATTAAAGGGTAAACTGGGTACGTAAAGAACAGAAGACAGCGGAAGAGATGGGTTAATTTCTACACAGCCTAGTCCTTTAACTTTAGTTGTAGATCCATCAGCTAAAATAACATGAGGAAAGGAAGTAGACTCTTGAAAATTAGAAAAATTTTTAGAGGTACCTGACATATGATCAGTAGCCCCGGAGTCAATAATCCATGAGTCATTACCTTTTTGTGCTAAAGAAGCAGAGGGAAGAGATGCGTGATTTGTAACTTGGTACTGTAGGAATTTAACATAATTTTTCTCGAATATAGTAAAAGTCTTCTGGGACCCATATGCTGAAGAACTTGATTCAACTTGATCAGTGGTAACCGCATTAGCAAAACTTTCAACCATAGCGAATAGCACTTCAAACAAAAGATAGGATCAAAACTCAAGATGAACAGCGCCGCGTGAACAGTGCCCGGTGAACAGTGCATCGCGATGAACAGTGCGATGAACAGGACTTTTGCTAGATGTTTAACCCTAACCCTAGGACTTTTGCTCTGATACCATGACAATAGGTATCTTGGGAGGAAAACATTTAGACATTATATTATGAGAGACCTACTAGTATTTATAGGAGTACAAGCTTAACTAACTATTGACAAGAATACCCTTACTAACTTATTATTTACAAGAATACTGATATTCTCCTAACAGATATAATCCCAAGAACTGATAAAATGCAACATATAATAGATGTCAACACTCGAGTACCTTCTACATCCTCATAACGTTGAGATGAGCAAGTGTTAAAAAAATTATCTGCAATATTTTGCATTGTGCATTCCAGACGGCCACCAGAAACACTGGACAATTAAAAAGCCATAGCATTAAAGAGAGTATCCTGGTAACAACTTATTGAAAGAGGAATGTGTTAACAATGTTAGTCAAAAGAGAACCAGACGTGGATGAAAAAGAACACATGCTTCAAAGTTGACAGGTCAGAATATTATACCAAATCCTTTAAAACTAATATTGTGAATCATCCTCATACAACTTCTTGGATTCAATGGAACAGTGGGGGCTTACACTCCACACCTGGTAAACAGATTAAACTTCACTCCCATGTTAAAGGAGTGATGTGTGTGCTCTGGTTTACAAGCTATAAACTTTGTTTCTTCCTTTTTCTAGAAAACGATAAACCATATAGCTTATTAATGTTTGATGCCATCATTTACCTGGTAATGTTGTTAGCTATAAGCAGAATATTGTACTACTTAAGTAAATCTATGACTATAGGATATTAAGCTGTTGAAAATAAGCTCTTAGTCATTTGATCTACAACTCGATAAAAGAATAAAAAGACACCCGCATCACATACAGTGCACACTTAGTAAGTCAATATGAGAAAATAAGAGATGCCAGCATTATCACAAGCAATCAATTAGCAGAATTCAAAAATAAAGTGCTGCAATTCTGCAAGGGATATAGCAATCAAGTAGATTTCAAATTAACTCTTCCACCAAAAGAAGGAAAGAAAAAAAAAAAGAAAACACAGTCATTATAGTATCCAATGTTTGTGCAACAGAAGAAAAGAGAAGATATGTTGATTCATTATATTAAAAAATAAAATAAAATAACACTACGAAGACCTATCTGCATACCTGTGCGTCATGCCAAACTGGTCAACATATCTTACTGGCTTCTTCACATTAAGTACCATGCCTGGCAAGCTGGTTTCATTTTTACTCGATCCAACAAGCTCTGCTGAAGGCAAATCTACATATAGGATATTTGTGTTGGCTGGAAAGTCTGCCTCCAAACTTCACAAAAGGAAAAAGGTTCAGGTTGGAAAATACTCTATCATCTTCCGCTAAGAGGTTACGGTAAAACAGATTATCAAGACAAGAGAACAATCCCCGAGAGAATTACCAACAACTAGCAAGAACCAAATGGTCAACTATAAGTAACATTGCAAAACAGTGGGTAACATGTCAGCACACAAAACTATCCTATGACAGAAATAAGTGAAAAGCAAGATACTAGTTAATCATTCTTCCAAGTTTCCTTCCATTTCACACAGAATAATTTCTTATCATCATCTGAAGTTCAATATTCAGTGTGACTACTACACCTTGTTGCTATGCTACTGCAAGCTTTGAAAAGAAAAAGAATAATGCAAGCGAGATGATAAAAAAAAAAAAAGGAAAATTCTCATTCTCCCCAGCCGTGTTTACACCAATATAGTTTTACTGTCAATAAATAATGAATCAGGCTATTAAGCAACCTAGAGGAAGTCTTTAAATCACAAATATGCATCATACGTAAGGGCAGTGATAAACTTGGATACCAACCTCAATTACCATGCAATACTACCTTTTAAAAAGTCTTAGTATGACACCAGATGATCTTTAGATAAAGTTTGACTCTTAATTTTTCATGTCTCTTTCAGATGAAGAGATGGGCATTTAATGATAATGACAAGAAATGTGTCAAACTCGGAAAAAAGTTGGAGCATACTTTTATTTAAAGAGATTGTCTGGAAAAAGAAAACGATGTCAAATTTTGACATGAACAAAAAAAGGTTAAATATGTTAGTAATGCTATAAAAGAACAACAGGAAGAAAAGTACCTCTTAGAAGAAAGACGTCCATTGATAATTCCAAATTTATCGAATTCAGTGTACTCAATACATGACAAACCATATGCCCACTTGTCATCAAGAGTCCTTTTCTCGATCAGGACATTTATGCCTTCTGTTGCCCCTGTGTTTCTTCTACACGAAGCAAAGCCTAATTTCTGAAATAATAGCAGTAAACTAACAGAACATTAGTAATTAGTATATCAGAAAAACAATACAAGCATCCCTCCAAGAAATTATTTATCACAAAAATCTTGAGGACATGGCTTCCTTGATAAAAGATTGGTAAAATCCTACTATGCTCAGTTGCACTATCAGAAGTAACACCAGCACATAAGAATCGAAATCCTTTTAGTGTTAGAGCTGCTCCAACGTGGCTTAAAATTGGAAGAAAGGCACATATGTTGACATAACTGTGGTTCTTCCTGATTTACATTTGATTCATATTCAGCCACAACTGCACTTGGATGAGAATATTTCCTTTTCAATGTGGTCTGTCAATAAGGAAAAATACTTCCAGTGAAATGGATAAAAGTAATTCATGACAGATGCATACACAAGTAAAATTGGGCACTTATTTACTGCACAATGGCAATAGTTGTAGTAAACACCTCCCATCCTCCTTCCCTCTGCCCCAGGAAAATGGAAAACAACAAACTATGCCCCAAAAGAGGAGGAGGAGGAAAAAAAAAAACATCAACAATTAGCTGCAACCAGAATTTTTAAAGCATTTATTTCAGTCAATTTACTACAGAGATCTTTATGACATTTGTATGTATTTTCCAACAAAAGATTCAATTCCTACCTTCCTTTGTCGAAGACCGATTCCTGTCAAAGCCAAGAGAGTCAAATCTGTAGCAGCCACAACATTACTGCAAAGTCATCAATGTCAAATATGCCCCAATGTTCAAACTCAACAATCTATGGACTCTTGCAGCAGTACCTGACTTGCCGAACAGTTGCACCTTTACGCCCATAATTGCCAAACCACTGAAATACACCCTTATCATAGGCAAGTTTCCAAATCACACCATGACCACCAGGCTTGCATACTGGCATGAATTGTCCACGAACAATCCATTGCCCATCTTCTGCTCTAATAGCTGGAACAAGAGGCTGCGAGCATAAATTTGAAATGACAAAATGCAACAGCAATCATATATCTCTGTAAAAAGCAATTTAACTAAAACTAACTTAGAATAAACCATCTTTTTTCCATTGTAAACCTGCTCAAAAAGTCTAAAATTAGATCTTCCTCTTCCAAACCATTCAAGTCTTTCACATAGTGAGAGAATGCGTTCATGATTTTTCTTTGCAGAACTGGTCATAATAGCTACAGGAGTAATACATTGTTTTCCATACAACTTGAAGAACAAGAACTCTCTTGCCTGCCAGTAAATAAAATATCAAATCAGTTTCATGCTAAATAGAAGTGATTAGATTTCATGTTCAATCCAAAATTTAACCAGTCAGTTTACTTAACAAACCAGAATCAATATTAAGTTTCCAAAGCTCAGCAAACACTGTTTCCCTACCTGAAGATCTCTTATTAAACCTTCCAGTAATGTCCTTCCACAATAAGGAAGCATAGCAGCAGGAAGACATTCACCTGTGTCAGGGTCCACCAATCCCAGCCGATCAGCGGAGCCTCCAAAAGGATAGATTTCTCCCAACTCTGGCAAACCCTGGAGACAAATCAAATTTTGTAACAAAATGAGCTCCAGCCATCTTTCTGATCCAGAATATCTAACTAGATATAAAGGGAGAGAGCTTGCTTTGGCGTAAACAATTTATCTCACTTTATGTTGTACCAAAAATACCCAATACAGTTAGTTTTTAAACTATTCACATCCCCTCTTTTTCTCCACCATGATTTTACATACAATAACTCCCTCCAAAGAAAAGTAGTAATTATAGATTTTTCAAATGAACAAATACATGTCTACCATGATAAGTAATAACTTAATGTGGGAAAAAAAAACCATACATCTTTTAAACTAAGCACACAAACTAGGGTATGCAAAAAGCATTAACGTATATTAAGCACCTACCTCGATACCCCATAGAGCTGCTTGAGATGCATATTCGGTATCTTGAGAGAGATCAAGTACTTTAGGAGGATGAATTTCTATAAACTGGCACTGCAACGAACTTTTATTGTGCTGGGACCAATTGACTGCCTTTTCTTCACATGTTGAGTGGGCTAGAAGCTCCAGAACCATTATTTGATATCTGAAACAGTTAGTAGCATCATTTGGTCATCAAGACAGAGTTTAAGCTCAATATCACTTATACACTGAAATTTGGTGGACCTTTAACATCTTGGGCAGAACAGCTGAGACACTTCTTGAACATCTCAAATGACTAGGAGCAGAATATAGAAAAATGAGTGTGGACCAGATACACTTTACCCCCAATAAAAATTTTTTGTTCCCGAGTTTGTTAAGAAATCACACCTTGTTTCTGTTGATTTCGTTCATCCACAATAAAACTCAACTGATGAGCATGAGAACTTCAGAATGCAGCAGATATTAATAACTCTAAAGTATTGGCATTTGTTACAGAATCACATATTTACAAACTAGAAACTGCCAAATGTAGCCAACTAATATGCAAACTAGCAATATAATGATTTAAGAGTACCAGCATCAACTATGGGTTGCAGAAGAAGTCGAATACCTGATACAACGTATATGACTAAACAAGACATTGAAAACTCTATAAATGTTTTTCCACAATAAACTTAAGTATTCGTATACAAAGCTGGCACTCTAGTTCCTATTCTAGAGTGCTTTTCCAATTATTTTTGAGCTTAAAGATCCCAAAGAGGTAAACCATGATTTCAGTCATTCCATTGGATTGGACGTAATTTACGCCTCGATGGCAGCTAATAGAAATTGTCAGTTATTGCATTGGAGTGTGGACATCCTAAACTGTGTTTGTCCGACATCACATTGGAGGTATCCTAAAACTCTGTTTTCAGGCATCAGATTAGAGGCTTCCACCCTGTTTAGTCGCATCCGAATCTAACTATACACAAGATAAGAGGAAATGAGTAAGGACCAAAGAAGTAGTATACCATGAAAAGGAGAAACTAACCCAATGATACCTCCAATGCAATCATAAAACTGCTCAACGTCTCCAAGGGTTTTCAGCAGTAACTTGAACGCGTTAACATCTTCCTCTCCGTGTCGCAAGATTTTGTTTGCCAAACCCACCTTGCTGCTCTCACCAGTGACATCCCAACCGTCAATCATCTCCGCCAGTGCATATAGTGCTCTCTTCAATGCGCTGGCCGAAGAAGAAGAGGGAGAATCAAAATCTCCGCTTTCGTCAAAATCATCCCCACGCAGCACGTGCTCTTGGCCGGCCGCAACGGCGCACTTAAGCAAATAAACTTGATAGTCATCCAATTTCAAGCTCTCAAAAAACCTAAACAACTCATTCTTACCGGAAGCGGAATTGAAGAAGAACCTAACCCTAGAATCGGAGTCAAGGACTTGAAGTTTGTCTGGCAAGGAAGTAGAGTTAGAGAGGTTGGACCCAAGCGCTTTGAGTCTGGCAAGTTCCAGGTGGAAATCGAATTCGGGAGCTGGACCGGAGGCGTACTCAACGGGGGGCGGTGGAAACGCGGAGACATGGCGGTGAAGGCTGCGATGCAGCAGGGCATGAAGAAGAAGAAAAGGACGAGGAAGTAAGAGGGGAGTAGTTAATTGATGAAAGAAGAAAAGAAGAAGAAGAAGATGAAGAGTGGTAAGACGATGACAAGAAATGCGGGAGAGGGGGCTTCGGTGAAGGTTTTGAATTATTAAGGAGGGGGCTGTTGTGGTGAAGCAGTGGCGTCACCGCCATTACTGCTCTAAGTAACCAGAGCCAGCCCCGTCTGCGTGCGTATGCACTTTGCAGTGCGTGTTTTGAGTTTGTGGGAAGATTGTGGGAGTAGAGTAGCCACTAGACAGGAAGGGTTGCCTGCCTCCTTTTATTTTTATGGCTAATAATTAACGGAAACGCACGGAGGGATAAAACGAGATGCGGCAAGGATATACTGTCCCCCCAACCCTGTGTTTCCAATAGTTGCTCCAATCGATCAGTAGTCTTGTTCCAGAGCCTCATCTGAGTTGTGAGATGTTGATTGGTTTGGTGTATTTTCGGCCTGTTCCATTCAACTCCGGGTTTGTTTGGACAGAGTATTATTTGAAATATTATTTAGAATAATTTATATATAGCACTTTTTGTGATGTGATGTATGTGAGATAAAAAGGTGATTGGAAATATAAAATGATGAATTGAAAAATATGTTTATGATACAAGCGAAATATTATTTGAGATAATAGTGCTAGCGCTAGATATTGGATTGGCATCCTTGTTTGTTTGGCCATATCACATGTTTAGGAAGGGGGACTCTTTCTCTAATGGGTTCAAATATGACTAAATGAGCACGTGTTTCTTTTTCTTTTAGTTAAAAAGAAAATTTAGATGGATCGAATTTCAATCATCGCTACGGATTAAGACATGACTTTGAAAAGGAACTCCTGACAAAGTAACTCACATTGAGTTAACTTGTGTTGACGGCACAAATAAGAGTTTACTAATGCATCATCGACTGATTTAGTATTAACCAAATTTATTATTTTTTAAAGATAAACATCACAATTTTATTTCATTGCATAAGACTTGCATCACGGCAGAATAAATACATGCAGAAACACACCAAATTCTCCTTCAGGTTCTTCACCTGCGATATAGGTAGAAGGAGCTGGCGCGTAAAAACCTTCTGCATAAGGTTCGAAATGGTGAATCGAGGTTGAGTAGACCAATGACCGTGTAGTCATTTGGCCCGCTATGGAAAGAAAAAGCTTCTTGTATCTAGGAAACTTTATCCCTCTGAAGGTGGGAAAAAGGACAAAACTAAATAAAACGGATTGGATTATGAGTCCAAATTTGAGTTTGGAACTCGTGTAATTACCCTCTTTTGCCTAACTCGAATGAGACCTTATGAAGCCTTGTGTGTGTGTAAGCAAGTGTAGGTCACTGTTGCCTTGGAGCGAAGTTGGAGAAAAGTATGCAACGGGATTGCATCCACTGATATGAAAAATTAACACAAACCACATTTTGGAAGTTCCAAAATATATTTTAAGCTCAGTTTAATTATTAATAGTAAGTAAATCATTGTTAAGCCAAGACCTCAGTAGAATGATAGAATTTTGACTTGATTGCTCATTAATTAAAGAGTTTAACACTGCTTTGGTTACGCTTCAATGAATTGGATAGAGTTTGCCTGCATCAATTGCTAATTAAGGACCCTCATCAATCCGGTTTCCGCAGGCCCAAGCTTCACCGGACACGGTTTTTTAAAAAATCTGACATTATGAGTTTTAGGCTTTCGGCTGAAAAGCACCAAAACCTTGATCCTCGGCCCAGTCAGCTAGCCCATGGCAAAGGTATCGTTGTTGCGTATAGGGCTTCCTCCATTTCGATGCCCTCCTTTGCAAGTGACACGTGGCCGCAATCCTACCGGCTACCAGGGCAAGATGCTCCAAATTGGATCCTTCACATGAATTTTTGAAGCCATTTTTTTTGATGATGCCATACAATTGAGTTCACTCATTTGAGGAAAGAAATAATGCATAACAACGTGCAAGATTCCAGTTTCTATACTAATATACAAATCAAGAAAGACGAGAAATACTAGAATAGTTGAAGAAATTTCTGCATATGATTTTTTTCTTTTTCGGAGACGATAATAATTGTATAACCTATTTTATCCTAAATTATAAGGGAATAGGAATTTAAAGAAACTTATATTAGGGATTAACAGATACACAGATCTTATTAGACCAAAGGAGTGCTTTCTGTCTATAACGTCCTAGACCATCTTATTGATTACATTTTTAAGCAACCCCTTAAGGAAAAAAAATCGATCAATTATTATCAATTCCAAAAAATTCAAAGCAGGGCCAATCTTCTGCTGACTAGTTTTGCTGCCTTGGATCCAGTAAATATCTGATCATCCAAGTAATACCAAGCACTACAAATATGTTTCTTTTGTTTGACCAATTGGGAACGTATCATCAAAGAAAGAAAATTAGGAGAAGAGAAATCTAGCTACTTCTACACCAAAAGGATTTACTGCTTCATATTCTTTGAATTTATAACAGTATGCAAAAGTCTAACACTGACTAGCTACTAACTTTACCTGTGACCAAACTTACATGAGGCGAGTTGGCCAAATATTAATTAGTTACTCCGAAAACGGTGTACTTATGTTCATTACATCTCTGTGTGATTGACATTTATTCTACAGAATACATACCATACTGCACTCAGGTGAATAATGAATTCCCTTTTAATCCTTTTCAGTTTAGGCTATGATTGAGGGATCAGTAACATTGTGCAATCACCACGAGATCCTCTGTGCCACTTTTCCAGTGGTAATTCGGTGCTACTTCTATATTTATGACAAGTGTCCTATTTATTTAATTTATCATGTGTTATTTATTTAAATTTCTTCTACCATCACGTGATAAGTGGGATTGGCACTGGATTTGGTACCGAATAGTGACACAGAGGATCCCAATTGCTTTTTTTGGTGGGAAGAATGAAGTTTGTGGAGTTTCATTCAATGGAAATAACTACTTGCCATCTGTTAATGGTTAAAACTTTAATGGAAAACTATCCCTACTTCAATTTTTGCCTCCTAGACAACAGCTCCACTACGAAGAGCAAACAACTTTGCCGCGTATGGAAACCGGTCATGGTCCAACCATAAAGCTTTTGCGATTTAAAATCAATTTATTACCTCCTGTTTTACCTAATGTCTGATTCCAGTGCAATGTGGATAGTAGCCTTAGGAAAGGAAAACATATATGTGTATAAAATGATTGCCAATCTGTCATGTTGAGTACTGCTGCACCCAAGAAACTGGAAAAATTCTTTGTAAAAGCGGATCTGCCATGAATCAATGTACTTCAAGTTTTCGATTATAAATGCCATGAACCACCCACCAAAAGATCAGAAGCAACTACTATCAGCGAAATTCTTAAAGACTTCCACTTCCAAGGATTATGCATGCATCATTTGTTGTAGAATAAACCTCATCGATATATATATATATATATATATGATGCTAAAGTAAATTTGGCTGGAATTTCTTTCAAAAAGTTCAAGCAGCATCTTAAACGCTACAACAGTCTAAGTGTGATGCTTCTTCTTATGCCTGTAGAAAATGCACAACATTCTTCCTCACACACACAAACACAGAGACACTAACGCACGGATATAGACAGATGGAAACTGGTAATACTTGGTACCCTGTTGATAATCATAATCTATTGCTTACCGTATGATGATACTCATCAACAACATTGTTGTTAAGCACTATTCCGAATGTGCGATAATTAATTATTTGGAATTGAGCCATTGTTGTGAAATGACCTTGAGTTGATTAACTATGTGAGTTCCAACAAAAAATTTTAAATTTCCCATCAATCTGAAAAATATACCAGTCATTAGCACTGTGACAGATAATATACAATTAGTTGCTTTTTTTTTTCCTCTTGACTTTCATTTGTTGATCATAAAGCTTTCTCCTCCCCAGAAAAATTTTAACTAATAAGAGCGCAAATACTCCTGCCATTCAGGATTCAATCCAAGGTGACTTATCACAAAATCATGAGGCTGGTGATGGCCGTGATTAGCACTGTCACTGCGTTGTGCTTATGACCCTTTTGCATAGGTACTAAATCAAGAAGTGTGAAGTGAGAAGGACTGACATTGATATGATTCCTTTTTTATTGTCAGTATGGAGAGAGGGGAATAATTCTTTTGACTCGATAATTTAGATACTTAGTCCCTCATTAGAAGAGGTTAATCTCTCCTAAACTGAAAATGATGAAGATTTATTAGGTGTTTTCTGTCGAACGTACAAAAAGATGATCGTCAAAAATATAAATCCTAACTAGGAGGTGTACCTTGTAACTTATTAAATATCTTCAGACAGGGAAAATGAAAAGGAAATCCTTGGGCTTATATATTGAATACAACTCATATACTGATAGTCGATCCAACTCCACGCCAATACATTTCTCGCATAGTTGACGGATTGATTTCAATAAACTAATTTTGGTGATTGTAAAAATCTTTTAAACTGCTTTATCTCAGAAATTCAACATTTCTAAGTTCCCAAAAAAAAATAATAATAGTAATGATCATAAATATTTTAGCTGAAAACTAAAATCTACATTATTTTTCTGATAATGCTCAACATCCAATGCATAAATTTATTGCTCATAGAAAAATCTATTTTTTGCACAGATTAGCATCCCAAGGCTAAATATTTAGTAATTTATGCAGAGAAACTGACAATAAAACAAAACTAAACTGACAACCTTACCTTGCACACTGGTAGTTTAAGACAAAGATCTGCACATTGACATAGGTATTGACAAATGACAAGTACCTCAGAATCTCACTTCTGATTGTCTTGTTCATAAAGTCAGATCAAGGGTACTTGCCGTTCTTGCATGCTTTCTAGTATTACCATGAATTTCCTCTAAATTTCTGCTAGACACTGAGGTTGAGGACGGGAATAAAGAGAGCGATAAAGAATTATCAGTTCCATCAACCTTCAATCTTCTGTTTTCTCTCTCGTCTGTTTGCCTTGGCGTTAGTAGAGACAGGTTCAAGTCAAGATTCACATCGGAGTCTGCTGAGGCCTTTCTTTTCAGTATGTTGATCCCTTCTTGAACAGCATGTGGTTTTTTGCCGGGAGAAAGAGGGCCTCGAAAATCAGCATTAATTTGTTCTGATCTCCCTCTATCGTGCAATTGCGACATCAGACTTGGTTTTACATTTGAACTCGTCCCAGTCCCAGATTGGGTTCGCCAAGGTCTTTGACTGGAAAAAAATTGGGTCTCGTTCTCATTAGCAAGAATATTCCTCCATGAAGATTGTCTAGCCGCGTTGAATTCATGACAACCATAAAGATGTCCAACATTGTTTCTCCCAAAAACTTGTCAGCAGTTGAGCCATGTCCAAATCCATGTCTAGTATAATTTGATGGAGCACCTCCATAATTGTAAGGACCATGGTAATTTGTCTGCCGACTGTTCCAGAAAGTATTCCCATATCTTGAAAAAGATGAGACAAACAATTAAAATCAACATGAATGGCCTAAATGATGCTAAATTGGTAGTAGCGGTAAGTAGGCATTTATGCAATTCGTATACACCTTAAAGAACCGGAACTAGAGAAATGATCAAAAGCTTGAAGCATCGGAAGTTTGCTGAGATTATAAATATTGTGATCCCCACTGTCAGCAAGAAGCCTTTGCTCCGAGATGACTGTTTAAGATTGACAGAAAAGGCTTTAGTCAGAAACAGGCCAAAGATGAATTAAAGAAAACCCTATTCGAAACCCTAACTTTTCCAAGACGTATTAGATTATAGATGCAGCCGAAATACGTTACCTTGATTGGGGTCGTCAATTTTCTTGCTCCTGTACATCTGATTAAACAATTTTGTGAAAAAATGTTAACAATTATTAGCTGAAAAATTGACTCTAATAAGAACCCCAAAAAAAAAAAAAATCTATGAAGCTAATTAAGGTAAGCCCTCTTGAGTCTTGAAGCATACTGGTCTTGTGATTACCTGAAGATGGCTCTTGACGTGAGCTATGCTAAGACCTTTAATGTTCATTAATTGAAGAACCAACTTTGGAGTAGCTCCTGCAAAAAGTAGTAACCATTAACCACACCACAATTACGAAACATCATCAATACATAGTTGTATGGGTTGGGCGAAAAATTTTAAGAAAAACTACTAGCTAATGCTACTTACGATCTTGTCCTCCTAGTCTTTCAACAGCATGAATAAAGCAGAGATGGAGCTCGGGTGTCCACCGGAGCCTGGGAGTTTTGGAACGTATATATTGCCTAACAGATCCAGAAGCAGGCTTCTTTGAATTCTCTTCCACCGTGCTGTTGCTAGAGCTGGTACCATTGATATTAGGCTTTGTACTGTTGTTGTTCATGTCTTCTTGATGATCATCATCCTCATGATCTTCTTCATCGTCCTCAAGTCGTTGGTTAGTTGTCGGGCTGGTCTTGGAATCTTCCGTGCTACAGCTACTTTCTTTCATTTCTTTTATAACTAGTTAATGATCTTGTAATAACCAGTTTCTAGGGGTTTATGAGATCCTCAAGGAATTGAAAGGCAAATGATTAAAAGCAGTCTCTGCCTTTCTCTTCTCGGACCAGAAGTAGATGGAAATCTTTTTCTTTGAGAAGATGGTAGATAACTTGTGGCAGCAAAAGTTGCTAGAATTGGGAATGAAAATCCTTAAATAGGCAGATAAAGAACAATTCTCATTCCCTTCCCCCCACACACAACCCCCCCCCCTCCCCCCGGTTTACTTTGGTACAGTTGTGGGATTTACATGAACGTGATGTCATGGGTACATGTGCATGCATGGTAACATTTGAATGTGCAAATTATTACTTGTACAACTATTATAGGTGGAGAAATAAAAGCAGCAGCTTCCCACTCATATTAATCTAGTTGCTGTAAACAAAACATTCCACATACATACCTAAGCATTCTCATGTATACCAGTTGTTATTCTTGCAGAAAATATTAAACATTGGCAATGAAGGTGCTCAGTTATTGTTATGCAAATATTAGTGCAAGCCTTGGTGAGTAAACTCGTAATTAATACTTTAACATTCTAATTTGTGGTACTTCTTTCTTCCCCGACCAAAAAAATTGAACATTCTCCACATTCTCTTTTACTTGATTAGGTAAAGGGGGAGCTCAATGTTACGTTACCAGGTCACAGTTTAGATTCTCCATATTTTTTTTGCGTGAACAGTAAATACAATCAATTAAGTAAAAATTAAAATGCTCGGTTTGAAATGAAGAAAGTGTGCCAGTACTTATTTAAGAGCATTTAAGTGATTTTTATCTTTTTGCTCCGTAGATTGACACAAGTTGGGCTCTGAGTGCCACAAAAGTCTCCAACACTATAAATTCTCCTCATCATCAATCCCTTAATAATTTAGCCCCTTAGAATAAACTCATATGCAAATGCATATATATTACTCCGTTCACATTATAGTGGTAAATTTTAACAGTAATGATGGTTATAATAGTAAAACATAGATCATTTAATCCTTTTATTCTACAAATTGTCTCTTCTGAAAATGTACAAAGAAGAATTGCAGTCTAACTACTTAACAAGTTGGGACTTAAAAGGAGAACTTTGTTTTATAGTACTTATTTTCTTAACTAAGTTGAAAAGATTAAAAGTACAACTTCGGTCACCTCACTGCTAGAAGAAGTCGTATGTATTGAAAATCTCATACATCTTTTGTATCCTTTCCACGCGCCATAAACAGATTAGTTTCTCGATTTCTCACTGGATTGGATAAAAGAAATGGCTCTTGAATCATATGAAGGCGCGTTAGAGAGGTCGCGCATGTGTATTCTGAACCAGGCTTCGATAAATCCCAGTGGCTATTACCTAAAGAATAGAAAATTGGCATTGTCTGTCCGTCGAGAATCATGGATTTGTCTCCTTCTTGGATTGTTTTGGTAGGCTTCTGCCTTCGAAACTGTGTCCTACCATTTTATCTATCTTCACTTCATTCATAGGTCTTGAGATCTCAATTTTCAGGACTCACTCGATTCTATGTTAAGAGGGCCTATGGCTATGTGCTTAAGAACTAGGATGTAATTATGATTATCCTGAATTAAATATTCTGCTTTCAAAATTTTTTTTTAAAAAAAACTGTACAGATATTCAAACACAAAATTAGCCAGCAGGACTAAGACTTTGCAAGTTGTATAGTTATCTGGGGTCATCTTCATGCATGCAATCCCAAGAATCAAGACTCTGAACAATATTGACCTGCATTTTGGACTGTTCCTCTGATCCCCTCTTTGAAGCATCTTGGTGAGTTGAGTTAAATACTAAAAATGGTGATTTCTGACACTGTTTTGATGGCGTCAACGTGAGAGGGGTATCTGTCAAGTTAAAATTGAATAACTTTCGGAGTACTGAGCAAATTTATGTTCGTGGAGCAATTATATTTTGCGGGCATCTCGCGAGTTGTAACTCGGGTCATTTGTCAGCTAGTTTAGTGAGCTTCTCTTGCCCCTCTTGCCACCATATTCTCTGGTAACTCTTTTCTTTATGTATATATTTATTTTTACTGTCTTTGCTTTTTCATATTTCTCTTTTTTGGGTGGTTTGAGTGTTGAGAAAGAGATTTGAGGCAAGAAAGACTCGAAGGCGATGGATTCACGAGGATCTTAACATTGATCTGATCTTTATAAATGGCTCCAGCAAGCAATTTGAAAATGTTAAATGTCGCACTCATGGCATGGATCTTTTTCACCAAAGTTTCCGTGGGGCGGGGCGGGTATTTCGTTTGCATGAAACCCATTATTCTTTGCTCGTGTGGACTGTTCCCCAAGGATTCAATATGCGCCTGATATTGCTGACATAAAGCTTTTGCCTTTTCAACTTCTAAACACTTCCTCTCACGAGTATCTTGAGAATTAGAAGTTGAAGTCTCAGAAGATTGTTGCCGTCCAAGCAGAAAAGGTATATCTATATTGATGTGATAATTACGACCTTACCAAAGTAGTATTTTCTTGTATGCTCTTTCATTTTTCAGGTCAGAAAGAGGTCAATACCTGTCACTAATGGAGAGAGCTCATTAACTCTTGAAGACCTAGCTAAGGGTCTTTTTGTTTGGGTGAAAAATAAGAATCAAATTTAGTCATGTGAGAACCTGATTTAATTTGTTAGCCTATATTGATTTCCCCAAAAAACGAATGGTCACAAGAACCTGATTTATTTTTTTTTCTCTGAATGCGAAAGAATTCTTATGGCCCTGAATGCATACATATGGGAGACTGCAGTAGTAGCTAGTTGAAGCTCCACGCTCAACAGAGGGTAAGCTGGACGGACCTGCTTGTGAAGATTATTAAAATACAGGTTGGTCTGCAAGATTCACTCTCAAGCACCCAACCTGTAAAGTCAACCCCCAACAGTACCAATGTTTTCTTCTGGAAATTATTTCTCTATTGCTGATTCTAACTTTTTTTAATCATACTTGAGATTCGTGAAGCAATTAATGCGGATCTGTAATCCATTGAGAATGAGTATGTCTGTCATTTCACCTTATAAACAACTCCCTAAGGTCCCAAAAATAAGCAAAAGAAAAATAGCATATGAAAATATGCATCAAGCATATATATATATATATGATTAACCAATTGGTCGAACGTGGGTTTTTTGCGGGTCCTCCTTAAATTGTTTTCAGGTCGATTTTTCGTTTATCTTCCGTGTTTGTTCTAATTAAGTGTGTGTGTTATTTTTGTTTCGGAACAAAACATATATATATATGTATATATATGATCATGATGGGTTATGCATGGATCATCATACATGCATGCCACATTCATCTTTCTTACTTGCGCCATCAAAATTTCAAAGAAATTTCATGGTAAAGCCAAGAGATAGATAGAGAGAGAGAGAGAGATGGAGAAAGGAGTCACAACTGCTACAATTTTTAATTTGTTACTAGTATGGCATATGCATAAATCAAATATTCTCACTTATTCTCAGCGTCACATCCTAGTCTTAAAATATGGAATGGTCATTCGTCAAATTAATCAAAACCAATTGATGCCGTGGATGGTATGGAGTTCGTTGAAATCGACTGGCTCATATGCTTCCATGCAAAACCTAAATTATGTTCCAGCATAAGGCCAGTACGTACGATGGCAGTATTGAATAATTAAGTAGAGTTGAATAATTCACTGTTAAAATACTGATCGGCTGAAGACGTATGCATGGCGGATGAGGGAATATCATCGAACTTGAGCCTTCAATAATTGAGCCCCAAAGGTATTTCTCGTCTACTCTTCCAGCATTTTTTGTGTCCCACGTCAGTGACTCCTCACCAGCAGTGGTAGCTATGATGGTTGTTATTGATGTGATCCCAAGACCAATAACTTTAAAAATTCAAAAGGAACCCTAGTTTAAACGCCTACTAAGCTGCGGGATATGTTGGAAAAAGCATATTAGTACCCTCACCACAAATTAAAGTCACAACTGTAATGTCTTGTTACCCTTTAATGACAGAAAAAAAAAGTGCATGTTGCTACCGTCTGCATAACCCAAGCCCAATTCAATCATGGTTTCTTATTTATTTATATCATGGTTTCTTATTCGTAGTCAATTTCAACAAATCTATTAATGACCTATCTTACATAAATTTGTACTAATTGTACCTTCTTTATTGTTTAGTCAATCAGCTCATATCTTTTCTTTTTTAATCATCTTCAATCATATTATTTATTCCTGATATTGGTTCACGTTCTTCAATCACGTTTTGTAAAAGTTTTTCCAAAAATATTTATTCCTAATAGTTCTTCAATCACATTCTTTTACACGAGGTTGTAAAAGTTCTCCCAAATTACTTTTCTTAATTTTCAATAATTTAAGTAAATTATAAGTTCATCATCTATTAGTTTGCTTTTCAAATTCTTTATAGTCATGAAAGAATCAAATATTTAATTGCACTTATTTCCTAACATATCTCCTTCATTCATATGTTGACTTCCCACCATTAATCAGAGTAAACACAATTGAATTACAGGATAAAATTCGATTGGAACTATTTATTAAGTTGCTGTAAATTAACCATTCTTAATATTTTTTATTTTAATGTTTGTCTTACAAAAGTACATTAAGTTTTATATATAAAATAGCATTTTAAGTTCTTTTATAACAATTTTTGTTCAAAAAATCCAAATTTTATAACATAAAAAAGTGCTCGTGCAAATGCATGAGAAAGAAACTAGTTATACTATAAAACTCCAACAATGTTAGTGTTATATATATAACATTTGTAGCCCCAACAAATAACGTGTAATAACCTTTCTTACTAGTCATCAATATACGCTTAGAGTGATTTTGTTTTAGGCTTGCAGCATTATATATCCTAAATGACAAGGTCAATCCAACTGTTATTTTAGAGCACTCGGGATACTAAAATGTTTTTGCACATCATTGATCATGATTATTTCTTATTCGTAATATATAAGAAAATCAGATTTCACATCGTATGCACGAGTTTTATTGTACAAATTTCAATAACATTCACTCATCCAAGCACAAACGTAAATCATTAGCACTTAAAGGTAATTATCATTAAGTTTCTTAGCTCAATAGTCCTTTGATTTCATCTCACAAGTCATGCTAATCCTGAACTCTGTGCAACCAAAAAAAAGAATACTTATCGAAAAAAAATGAAAATTACTTATCTCGGAAGACGTCCAAAAAATAATGTTAGCATACAGATGAAAAAGAGACGGTGAGTTGGTGAGAGTCGGCGGCCTCCGGTGGAAATATAAACAGAATGAGTACTAGAATTCCTGGTGCATTAATGCCAGGTTGAAATAGCAAAATCCGTTTTCTTTCAAAATCTGATTCATGGAAGTGACTAGACTGAAGCAGCACGTAAGCCTGATCATGCCTATGAACTACTAGTTATGTACAAACAATACATAAAACAGGTAACACAGGGACAGAGAAGTTGGTTGGTGGATTGTGGCTGGGGTTAGAGGTGGAAGGATGGACCGGAGACTGTAGAGTTAGCCCCCGCGACATATGACTTCTAAAGTAGGCACTAAGCTCCGTCCAATCCACGTCCAGGACCGTCTGCGCATCGCTACAACTAATCTTACAAGAGAGAGAGAGAGAGAGAGATCAGGTCTAATATTAGTAGTGTAATAGAGTAGAAGTATGCTTCGGACAAGTTATTGACCACATCAAGACTAGCCTTTCACTAAAGATATTTGTGGATCTTTGCAAAGAGTGGCAACTATAGACTAATGTTGTACCAACGTTGTTCCAGTACACAACAATTCATTTGTTATTGCATAAGATGCCTCCTTGAGTAAGCCAGAGATTCCACAGGTTGCCCGTGCTCAGCGGATTACTTTCTCCCCATGCTTTATTCATTTATTCTGTCTAATGGATGGATGCCTGTGACCGCTCCCTAAGATGTGTTTTAGGTGTTAGATTTTTAAAAGTATAAAATTAATTAAAGAAAACATATAAATGTAAGGCGATTAATTAAAAAAAACGTATGAATGTAAGGGGAAAAAAAAGCAATTCTTAGTGTGTGAGTATATATATATATATATGATAGATTGGAT
Organism: Coffea humblotiana; assembly: GCA_023065735.1. NCBI lineage: Eukaryota > Viridiplantae > Streptophyta > Magnoliopsida > Gentianales > Rubiaceae > Coffea > Coffea humblotiana. The sequence goes on along the minus strand of CM041209.1, from coordinate 4,524,209 downwards.
GAAATATGTATTTATGTGTGTTTTAACGAGTGCCCATGAAGTAACCGTTGGAAAAACCTTTATTTGGTCTGTCTAATGGAAATTATTTATTTTATGTAAATGTTTTACTAACACTCCATTTTTACTCCTATTATTGAGTAGTATTATTTATATGTGTTGCTCATCATGTATGTATGGTGCATTATAATCCACCCTATCAAAAGCGACATACTCCGACAAATTGGCATTCTTTATTTCATTCTACAAGTAGTTTCCACAATAGCAAAGGTCGTGAACCGGTTGTCACATAACCAAGGTTCTTTTATATATATATATATATATAATTACCCATCTTCATTAGCATCCTTGTCAGCTCAAGTATTTTAATCCCCGGCAATGAGCTCTTTAACTCGTAATGGCCCGCCTATACATGCACAATTGTACCCGGCAAGTTTCTGATCCGGAGGACCACCATCCAAAATATTGCGAGTTATTACGACTCCCAAGTAAAGAAAGAAAAAATAAAAACGCTCCTAACACTAAACAAAGGATTCCAGTAATGATCCCGATTGACAATAATGTTTAAGGGAATCGTGTTTAGAATAACTGATGCTAATGAAGATTTCCTCAAAGGAACTAGTGCATTTTAGTGATAACTGAAATAAGCTAATTCTAAAGAATCCAGAACAAAATGATACCACTTTAGAAGTAGTAACAGCCAGTGTTACTGCCTGTTTAGTTGGCTCCATATCCTCGTTCAAATTCAATCACCTCATTCCAAAATTAATAATACAAACTGGAGTGTTTACATTTAGTCATTTTTAGACATTCAGCAATCAGCATCTGGCTTGACAAACTTTATGTTGAAAGTTTTGTCAAGCCGAAAGGTCACCAAGGACATTTTATCATCAATATTTGCTAAGATGATGCGAGCCCTCCTCTCCTCCTCTGAGTCGGTAAAACACAATACTGCTCCAGGCCGAAAGCGTCTAAATTCGTGATCCAAGCACACTTAGGCTACGTAGATCTTTAATCAAGAAAACGATATTCAGCTTGAGTCTGAGTCTCAATAACAATCAGCTCGCTACCAGATGGATAAATTATCTCATAGTTGAGCAAAAACTTTTCCCAATTATTGCCAGCACAACGTGTAGTATGCAAGAATAAGAGTTGTTTTATGTCAATCTGCGGCTTTAATCTTCTTCCCAACGCAAATTAAGCCAAATGATATTGAATGATTTTCCAACATCTCTCGACTCCTGTTGTTAGTGTTTGTAATAGACAATCTAACTCATGAACGAAAACTTAGGCAAACAGTGTCTAAAGACAATATCGGAGACTTCAAGAATAGCAGGCTCATCAAATAAAATGATACAAGTACACAGGAACAGTGGAGAGCAATACTCAGAGGAAAAAGTGTTGAAAAAGTACATAGACGCAGTTCCTGTGTAAAAAAATCAGATGCAGATTGAAAGCATTCAAGTGTTTTCTTAATTCTTCACTGAATGGGAACTCTACCTGTATCTTTACATCTGTTACTCTTATTCCCCCGCTATGGTGCATTAAAAACCATCTCAATGTTGAAACTAGAGCCATTTAAGCCATCTAATTTGATGTGCTAAGAGCAGAAGAAGACAACAGTTCTCATAGGTACCTTCAGGAAAGGCCGAAGGTGCTAACCCAATAAAGAAGTCAAAAGACAATAGAAACTTAAAACCAGAAATTATAATGGTGAAGAGAAGCTGAATTGCACACCAGTCTTCCCTCGGTCATGCTCATGCTTTTTCAGTATGTAGCAGTAGTTAACCTGAAAATTAAGTCCAGGATTTAGAGAAAATCATAATTGCCAAAAAAAAAAAGAAGAAGGGGCACCTCTTTTCCCCCTCCCTTCCACTGCCTTCAATCCCCACAAAACTCTTAAAAGCACAGAAAATTGCCTCTCAAGAATTTCAGAATCCTACAATGTGAACAAACTGCACCCAAAATCAATTCCATCTTCAAGGCATTCTGTCACACTCCAGGGCAGAAGATTCTAAATTGAACATAAGAATTCTGCCTTCCAGGCTGCTTTTATAAGTCAAAATTTTTTTCTTTTGAAATTCAGGTACAATGTCAGATTGGAATCCCTGCCCAATTCAGATGTGGCACATGTTTGTTCCTAATATCTTTATGTCCACACCATCACCCAAGCACCCAGAAAGAAACTTAACAGAGAAACAGAAACTAAGTTACAACACCACCTAGCCCCAATTGAAACCCATCAGAACGTAAGAAAGCATGAAACCAAAACAAAGCAAATTAGACAAAAAGAGAGATCAATTCAAGATCTAAAAACAGAAGAACCAACCTCCATGCGAAATAGTTTAGTAGGCACAATGATTCCAAATCCTGCTGAGTGTCTGAATGACTCTTTGAATTTCGTTAAAGAAAACTCTCGGTATGAATTCTCAGTCAAACTTGTCAGGCTTCCTGTGCAAGCAAATGCATGTCCATGAATACCTGCATCTCTAAACACCTTCAAGGGAATATCAAAAGAAAGGTCCGCAAAACCAGTAACAGCAAAATCTCCCCCAAGAAATCCATTTCTGAAGAAGCATCAGCACTTTCAGTAGTAGAGTTTTCTCCAACTTGCCTTCTAGGCTCAGCTGGACCCAGTCCCCTGGACTTAAAACCTAGTATTGACGTAGGGCCACCCAAGGTGCAGACAGGAGAAGAATTACCACCCAAGAAGAATCTCTCGGGTAAATATGAAGGCCTATTCAAGAAGCCATGTCCCCATGGAAAAACAACACCACTAGAGATACCAAAGTTCATTGCAGCATTTAAAAATCCCAAAGGAAAAGCATATCGAAGATCAAACTCCTGCATACAGCACAAATGAATCACAAAAGGAATTAAAATCAACTTATGTCATGCATAATGACAACGAATCATCAATATGATAAAAGTAGGGGAACATCTGCAAGCACCATTCGCTCTGGAAATGAAATGCGCATGAATGCAAGTGGGAGATTAAATATGAAAATTGACCTTGAATCAAGGTCTCAACATGGAAAAGAGTTTTGTCGAATCAAGAGTAGAAAGTGGTCGAGTTATATCTCAGCACTAAAAGCCAGGGGGAAAATCCACATCAAATTTAAGACAATGAACCAAGATGAGAATAACTGAAAGACCATGAAACGCCTTCATTTAAAAAGAAATAAAGAAACATAACACTAAACCTGGCAGAGGGAACATATGACGAATAGATAAATAACAAAAATGGACATGAGAGTAACCTGGCGGAGAAAACGTAAGCTCCGATAATCTGGTACAAGCCCCCCAAGTTGAGAGGTAGAAACAAAGGCGTATCCTTGTGTTGGTCTGAGAGGCGAATTTCTTCGGTCAACCTTGAAAGTATACTTCAAAGTGGACAGTAAACCGTGTCCAAGTTGCCTCCTTACAGTCCTGGAAGATATTTGTGATGGGTCACTCAAGGTACGCCAAGAGAGATTGTATGACAGATCATGATTCCTGGATGACAACAGGCCAAGGGAGAAACCTAATGCTCTCTCCTTATAAGAAGAAAACTTCGACCAATCTTGGGAAAGCAGAGATATTCGAGCCATCAGAGGAGTCATTAATCCTTTGAATCTGGGTAAAGACAGACCAGCACTAATCTCTGAGGTCTGGTCCCAGCCATAAGCCAAAGAACCATCCCATAGATCCCCATAACCAAACAAATTTTTCAGCTTCACAGATCCTTCAAGCGACCAAGACCTAGCCTGCAAACCCGTTCTATAATATCAGAAACCAGATACAGAGTGAATGCTAACTCATTTGCACAAATTAAATGTCCATGTTGAAGGGCATTTTAGCTGCATGGAAGATGCAATTGAAGGTTTTACCAAATCTGATACCACCTCTAAGGTTAGTAGAAGGTTCATAAAGATGTACATAAAAAGAAAGCAAAAGATTATTACCCAATATGCTTACTCAACTTCCAACAAGGTCAGCATGATTAGTCAAACACAACCACTCTGCCCACAGGACACCCATCATGAGTTAAACAACAGAATAATCAACAATGCAACTACAACATGAGTTCTTTTAATGAAAAGAAGTGAGAGATGGATTTTAACAAATTTTAGATTCCAATTCAAACTCCAACAGAATAAGACAGGTAATCTAATTCATGCAAATGCAGTTGGTTATATCTTACACTTAGGTTGTTTACAGTATTAACTGACATGTGCTTTATCCACAGAGGTTAGCTCTTGTAGTAATAACAAGCTGACTAATTGAAGACCACTACTTACTAGCTTATTGAAGAAGAATTTCTTCCAATAAAAAAATCAACAACAGAAGCGGAGAATGACACTTACTGCGAAATCAACGATAAATAGCAATAAGAACAGAGTGAAATAGGATTAAAACATACTCGATAATTTTCCCATACGATAACACAGAAGTAGAACAAAGCACATCCTCTCATTATTACATTCTCAGTCCACAAAAGTGGATCACTACCCATTTCACTCCGCTAGCCAAGTACTTCGGTTTCTGTGATTTTGCAACACAACTAGCCACAAGCTCTTATTAATAATGGAAAGCCTGGATAGTCAAAAAGGTTTTCCAAGATGGTATGATTTCAATTCTGAACAATCAAGCAGTAAGTACTATATTTGAGCTCGTACTAATTCCTACATCACAGAATAATAATCCTGCTCATATCCCCGCATCGTCTGAAGTTTAAGAAATACCTTTTCTCCTCCTGAAATACCATGCCAAATTATATTTACAAAAAGTACTGCCACAGCTCCATAACGTTTAACTACACCCATAACGAATTCATTTTTTTCTATGCATCTCAACAACACATTTTGAAAACCCTTATTCCAATCCCAAAACCCATACAAGCTGCAATATTACAGCAGAGTTCAGCCAAATAATTAGACAAAAATGAATAAATTATTCAAAATCAAAATTCAGCAATATTATTAACATCCAATAAAAAAGAGAGAGTAAAATGCCACCTCGGGCTTGGAGAAAATCCCAAAATCGCCACTAAGAGGGTTCTTGGCCTCGACAACCTCGACAACCACATTAGCCGTCCCAGGAAGCTCCGGCGGCCCCGAATCTAGTGTTATATTAACTGAATCAAAAATCTCAAGGCGTTGAAGCCTCGCATTCGCAATACCAGCGGCCTGAAGCAACTCCTGAACCGTGGTGGCAGTTTTCAGAGCTTCCACTTCGGGCTTCGATTAGAGAATCTTTAGTCTTCGCGTTTCCTTTGATCGATACATCGTGGACTCGTACTGGGACTCGCTCAGTTGATAAGCGGCGAAAGAGGGCCTCCATTTTGGCCCGGTCCGACTGCATTCGGGCCTGCCGAGTAAGAGGTGGTTGTTCATATTCATCGTCGTCCTCTTCTTCTTCTTCCTCATCATCGTCCTCTTCCTGGATGTCGTCGTCGTTGTCGTTGTCTTGGTCAGGTTCGGTGCGGGCAGGAGCTGTTGATTTGAGGGCATCGTCTTTGGGCTGACCAGTTGAGTTGTCTTCAAATGATGCTGCCATTGAAACACTTTGTAGTGTGTGACTGTGTGTGTTTCAGGGCGGTGGCGGAAGCAAACGACGGTGGCAAAGAGGGCTTTAACACTTTGATTCGAACAAAACCTTCACCGGAGTTGTTGTGCCCTCTTTCTCCTTCGTCTATTTCGCTTTTTTCTTTTCCCTTTTTTTTCTTTGGAAGGAGGGAGCCCCTCTAAAATGGGCGAATTTCTATAAATATTACGAAAATAAGAGATCGTGCCAAAATTGGTGTTGCGGGGAAAGTGGGGATGTTTTAGGAGTCGCCGCAAATTTCATTTGCGGCGTAGGGTTAAATTTAATTTGTTTTCGAATTTTTTTAACTAACAATCCAAAGCACAGCAGAAATTTTTTTTTTAAAAAAAAGGACGCCGCATTGCGGCGACCTAAGTAGCCGCATCCAACAATGGATGCGGCTACTCTTGAGCTACTACTATTCAGCACATGGACGCAAATGGACAGTGCAAAGCTTTATTAAGAAAAAAATTTCAATCGCCTTGGATGCAGGTATACTTGAGCATTGTTGATCACAGTGGATCAATGGTGCAAATCTTTTATATAGAAAAAAAAATTCAGATGCCGCAAACCACAACACCCTTGGATACGACGTAATTCTTTTTACCGTTGATAAAAAGTGGATCAATGGTGCTAAGTTAATTTTTTATTAAGGTAATTACTTATGGTGCTTTAAAAATTAGGGTTTACACTTATGATGATAAATTACGATTTAGGGTTTATAAATTAGGGTTCAAGTTTTATGAATTAGGATTTCAACTTTATAAATTAGTATTTAAGATTTATTAATTTGGATTTATGGTTTATAAATTAGGATTTTGACTTTATATTAATTAGAGTTTAAGATTTATACATTTGGATTTAGGGTTTATAAATTAGGGTTCAAGTCTTTATAAATTAGGGTTTTTGATTTATAAATTTGGATTAAGGGTTTTTAAATTACTATTTAGGGTTTATCCATTAGGGTTCAAGTTTTATGAATTAGGATTTCAGCTTTATAAATTAGTATTTAAAATTTATTAATTTGGATTTAGGGTTTATAAATTACGATTTTGACTTTATAAATTAGAGTTTAAGATTTACAAATTTGGATTTACGGTTTATAAATTAGGGTTTAGGCTTTATAAATTAGGGTTTTCGATTCATCAATTTGGATTAAGGATTTATAAATTACGATTAGGGTTTATAAATTAAAGTTCAAGTTTTATGAATTAGGATTTCAGCTTTATATATAGTATTTAAAATTTATTAATTTGGATTTAGGATTTATAAATTAGAGTTTAAAATTTATAAATTGGATTTAGGGTTTATAAATTAGGGTTTAGGTTTTATAAAGTAGGATTTACAATTTATAAATTTGGAATTAGGCCCTGGGTTTAGTTATTATATTTTAGGGTTCATTAAAAAAAAATTTGGTCTTATAGTGTATACGGCTATTAAAAGGTCTTAGCATGTAGAAAAGTCTCGTTGCATGCACTTTTGCATGTGTTGTAGCATATTCAAAAAAAAAAAATCCTTCTCAATTGCAAAAGAAAAATGGAAAAGAAAATTGATTTTTTTAAAAGCCGATGATGGTATTTGTGGTGACCCTTCAATTATCAAACATTCCCGTATAACACTACTTTTCTGACTTTTTCTCTCAATCGCATTATTTCTAGAAATTCGCCTTGATCCACCTGTGATCAACAATGCTCAAGTATAGCCGCATCCAAGGCGATTGAAATTTTTTCTTAATAAAGCTTTGCACTGTCCATTTGCGTCCATGTGCTGAATAGAAGTAGCTCAAGAGTGGCCGCATCCATTGTTGGATGCGGCTACCCAGGTCGCCGCAATGCGGCGTCCTTTTTTTTTTTTTTTTTTTTAATTTCTGCTGTGCTTGGATTGTTAGTTAAAGAAATTCGAAAACAAATTAAATTTAACCCTACGAAATTTGCGGCGACCCCTAAAACATCCCCACTTTCTCCGCAACACCAATTTTGGCACGATCTCTTATTTTCGTAATATTTATAGAAATTCCCGTCTAAAATGTTGTTTAAATTAATTAGGAACTATTTAAATTTGTAAATTACTAATTATTTTAGTATTTAAAATATATTTTAATAAATGGTGAATTACAAATTCAAATACATCTTAAATAATCCAAACTACTAGAATTTTTGGATAGATTTCAAATCATTCGTCAAATTCTTCAAATGATTTGAGTAGAATTTTCTTTTTGTCCTTTTTGTATGTCTAATTTCTAAATTTAAAATATTCATACTTCTAAAACGTTTAAAAATTTTCCAATTGACAATAAGTTGAATTATTGGTGAAACTTTAAAACATTCTTTCACACTTTAATAGAAAGGAAAAATACGGTGCCTTAAAATGGTGTAAATTTTTGTAAGATAATGAAAATTCGAAGTAACAATACTCATAGAAGTTTGAGGTATGTATGACCAAATTAACCAAATAAAAAAGTTGAAGTAAAAATATTCGTATTATAATGAAAAGTTAGTCAATATTCACTCTTTTTTGTTTGGTATAAGCAATTGCGAGTCATTTATGGTTTCTTTCAAATTCTTTTTTGTCATTTGGTTTATCAACTTGCACAAACTTTTTTTGTTAAAATTTAAAGAGGTTTTACAATCCATTCATTGTACCCGATGAGATTTAAATTTATTATTTCATATCGAATAAGATTATCAACTTTTAAATTACTTCAAGAATTTAAATCACTAAATGATGTGTAAAATATAATTGGATTAGAGTCAAGGGCATCGTGTTTAAAAGGACCTGTATCATTTTTCTAAAATCTAAGTAGGTTTTATATTTGCAATAGTACCTGTAAATTTTGAAGGTAAATGCCAATTATGCATAAAAAGGAGAAATGGGGGAAAAAAAAAACAAAAGATAGTCCTTGGCTAAACTAGTACTACTACATGTGGTACAACCGTACAAGCACGTTAGTTTAATCTTCACATATTCTTCATTGGAAATCAAAAGGATATTTCAAAAAGAAAAACAAGACTTAATTGGCGTTCGCATAATAATGAACAAGAACACCGAAATCACGCTTAAAAAAAAAGAAAAAAAGAAAAAAGAAGCTAGTACTTTAAATTATAAAAACAATTCCAGGTAATCTAAAATTCTCAGAAATTGAACAAACCACCCTTGAGTTCTTTTAAATTACACTGAAAAGCACAAAGACCAATATTCATTTCAGAGTAAACCTCATACACCCCGGATAAAGCCGGATATTCCCCAAACCTCTGAAGCTCCGAAGTCCAAGTACCGCCTCAATCAAATTCAAACACTTCCTCCCCTGTGAAGCCCCAACCAAGAAAATTAGAAAAGGTAATTTGAAAGAAGAAAAAAATGTCTAACAGCAGTAATGAATACAACGACCTCTTCAGTTCATTGATTTCAGAGATAAAGGATTACACTGGCAGAGACCCTCTTCTCCCTTGGCTCCGGTGAGCAAAAAAGTGATAATCACATATGCTTACACATATCTGGGTCTTTATCTCTATCTTCTTCTTTTGTTTTCCTTTTTTTTGGCCCCGGGAGAGAAAGGGGGGGGGGGGGGGGGGGGGGTTTGCAGGTCTGTTCAGTATTTCAATCTGCTATGTTATAGTACGGGTTTTTTTTTTTTTTTTGCCCCTTCAACAGAGGAATACGTAAAATGAAGGAGTTGGTACCACCTCAGCTTCTGAAAGAGAAACTGCCTCGATTTCTGCAGAAATGCGCCCAGACTTTTCAGTCCGACCGCCGTTACACTAATGATTTGCGGTACCTTCGTGTTTGGTTGCAATTGGTAACTTTCTCAGAATCATTACTATCGAGTTTCTATTTTCTAATTTTCCTTTTATGATTCTTATTCTGGGCTGCCCTTCCTCCTTTTTCCTTTTTGATTCTTCTTGTGGCTGTTGATTTATGTATATATATATATATATGAATGCTTAGACTATTATGTTTGATTAGTTCTGCTCTTTGATTCGTTTAATCAGGGTAACTTGAAGTATTACAATGTCCACTTCAATATAGTAGTAGTGTTTAAGACAAGGAACAAAAGATGATTTACCGCTGGACTATGTTCAAATTTCAAGTAATGTATTGAAGGTTCAAGATACCTATCCATTTTAATAAGAAGGGATTCCATTTTGCATCAAAGAAGTACATTATTTTCGAGACCTCTTGTAATTTTGGCAATATTTGAAGCTGTCATTGGTGGTATTGTAAATAGGAAAAACTGCTTCACCTGGAGAAGCTGTCTATAAAAGAATTGGCTTGGATATCAGATTTTTATTCAAATTAAAGAGATACCTTTACTGATATAGTTATCTTGATTATCTGGTTGACGTTAGCGTATAGCTAAATTGGGCATTTTTCACGTGTTTTATGTAGATGGACTTTGTTGACGATCCAAAAAGTGTTTTGAGAACAATGGAGGAAAATCGCATTGGGATGAAAAAGTCACTGTTTTACCAGGCTTATGCACTCTACTTCGAGAAGATGAAAAAGTTTGAGGCAGCTGAGAAGATGTATCATTTAGGAGTGCAGAAGTAAGCTCTGTAGATCTTTCATTGGACTTGCTCTGATAGTGAGGTCATGATTCTGTTGTATCATCAGTTGAGCTGCATTCCTTTGGTGATTCAGTAGGATTTTATGTTTTGATGCTTTTCATGAGATGTATAGTAAATTTTCCTTTTCGCTTCATACAAAATAAGGCACCTAGACGTTTCAAAGTAGATTCCAACAATGAGAGCTAAAATGTAGCTTCATGCCCTTCTGGCATTCAATCATGTCCCTTGCCAGTATTTTGTATGGATTAAGTTGACATTCAAGTACCTGGCATCAGGGTATACTGATGAATTCTTATCTCCTGAATTTGTGGATAAAACTTCACATTGTTGTGATTCTGCTAAAGTATTATCTTTTCTGGCAAAATAAGGACATTGTGCAGGCTGATAAATTGTGTTTTAGATATAATAACTTCTGATTCAACAGCCTTGCAGAACCTGTTGATGAGTTGCAGAGATCATATGAGCAATTTCTTCATCGCATGGAAAGGCACAAGAATAAGAAAAATCGGGTCTTCAATCTATAATTTTTCCTTGTTTCAGTCTGTTGCATTCTTATAGTTGTCTGCCTTAGCCTAATGCTGGGAAGTTGTCCTGCAGTGCCAGGGAAGGATAACTTCTAATGTGCGACTTTCTTCTGGAATTTGTCTGAAGGAGAAGGAGCATGAGTGCTTGAAACCAATTGGAACCTGGCTTGTTGATGATGTGAAGATGCCGTCACAAAGCTCTCAACATGAGATGCAGTCAAAGGATGCTGATCATGCCCTAGCAGCTTCAGATCTCAGTGATGCACAAGTTTCCAGTGATTCAACTCTTAAGAGGGGAGTCGTGGGTGACATTATTGGCAGAAGTTATCCCGAAGGAACTAAAGCGAAGTCCAGCAATAATCTAAAACACTATACTGATGATACAGTTGTGGTTAAATTTGTAGATACTGCCTTTGTTGGGCAGTCTGATGCAGAAGATGCACGACATCATGGTCTAGTGGAACCCACAATAAACACAAAGGAGGCAATGCATGCTATCAATAATATGTTTCAAGAGCCTCTAGAACCATCCCAAATTGGCAGGAGATCACGTAGAAACCAGTCCAAAACAGATACGAGCTTGAACAGTAAACTTGAGATCTTTGTTGATGGAATTATAGAAACATCAGATGTACAATCATGTCAAAATTTAAGAGGGGATTCCTCTCTACAAACTGATAGTTCAAGAACTCATCCACCTTTACAGGAGCAATTGCAGATATTCATAGATGATGAGGAAAATGAAAATGTGACAGAGATGGTCACTGGAATGGATATAGCAGACCACAATAAAGACCAGAATTCAACTAGAGGCGCTAAAGTTTCCAAGGAGCATCCCAACGGTTTTGTGTTTCCGCTTCCATTGGACATTTCCTTGGATAGTAGTTGCAAGATTCTAGATTCTGCAAAGCCACAGGAAGTACCACTTAGAGAGGAAACTGTCTACAGATTTGTAGGATCCACCATCTCAGATGAGCCAGCGGTGGAAAATGTTTGTCATCATGGACTGGTGGAACCTACCATTAATTTGAAGGAAGCTATGGATGATATAAACAACATGTTTGGGAAGCCAATAGAATTTGTAAGGAAAAGAAGACCAAAGAAGAAGGATGAGACAAATTATAGCAGGAGCAATTCTAGTGGGTTTTTGATACTTCCTGATGGTGATTTAGACAGTGAACTCGGGAAAACCATCCCGAAGTCATCAACCAATAATGAAAATGATTTGTTTGAGCAAACTGTTTGCACTAGGGAGGCAATTGCTGAAATCAACAAGATGTTTGGGATGCCACTTGATTTCTGAGTTCCTGGTAGGTGCTATTTTTGCTGCCTGCCTGCATTTTGATGAATTATTTGTTTTTAAATTGTATCAATTAATCACAGACAGTATGCCATTCATAATATGCTCTGCTATAATAGTCAAATGAATGATGAACTCTTTTGTCAATTTTTTATGTTCAAAGACTTTTCATTTGTTGATGGCATAAAACATTATACAGGAGAGAATCGATTACTGAAAAACAAACAAAGATACTGAACTTTTTCAGCGATATTGCAAGCTCAGATAAACATGTGAGCTGTCACCACATTGGTCTTGACATTTTCAGTATATTCAATGTAAATTGGAAAAAAGAAGTAGCTTATGCATTTAACATCAGTTAATAACTCTTGCAGAAAATGGAAGAAAGGTTCAGGCTTATTTTTAGGGATGACCAATTGAATAATTAGGATGGATTTTTAGGAATGCAGTGAGCTGGACGGAAAGCCAGGGGCCCTGCAGCATAAACCACAGCCTCATACCGATTTCCAATTAATCTTTTGTCTTCATAACGTAGAGGAGCACCATTGAGTCCATAATTAACATTGGTGAGAGAATTGCAGTTTTCTTGGGGGGACGAGACCAGCTTCACACGACAGGAGTGCAAGGGATGGTCTAACAAGGAGTGGCCCATCTTGAAGCCTTTAAGCTCTGCATAGAAGTAACCATTTGCATCTGTTGGAATGCCTTGTAGAAGCTTACTCTTTTTTTGTAGTCTTTGCAGATAACGCCGATTGTAGAGTTGGAAATGGGTTTGGCTCCTGATAGAGACCATGTTCCATAGTGCTCACAGCTCTGGCAGTAGACAACACCTTCAATCCCAACATCAACATGTTTCTCCACAGGCTTTGCTGGGACCTGTTCATTGGCACTTGCCAATGCAAAGGCCAACGAGAGCAAAAGCATTGAGGTGAAAACATTGAGTTGGGTGCTAGCCATCTTCTTGGAGAACTGTCAATTCCAAGAAACTAAGGATGTTCTTCTTGTGGTTGTGGAAGATATGGATTTGGTCTGCTATATATAGGTGCTGGTCGGGCTTGTCTTTTGTGAATTTGAGCTTTTGCGACTAACGTGGGAACTACTAATGTTACGTACCTTATGGTAGCTTGACAGAGGCTTCTTGATTATTGCAAAGTGCAAACGTGATGCCCATATTTGGATTCGGAACACCATTTGAAAGTCCTATTATCCCCTCATTGTCAATCTTGATTGTTATTGGCTTGCATAATTTATCAATCAGAATTGATCTAATAACAGCTGTTCATCTGATTTCCTGGCATGACCTTCAAAGAAGAATATGAGCGTTGAATTGGGACTGACGTGCTCCCAAATCATCTCGATGTTCTTATTCTTGTCGTCCTGTTGACCGAAGGCAAACTTGGAATGACAATGAATTCTTTTGGCAAATAAGTTTTGTTAGATTTCTGATTGCACTTCAATAGAAATGTTCATAATTTAATCAGATTTTAGTCGCATCACAAACAATCCGATTTTTCTGAGTTATTTAATGTGGAAGGCGAAACCACTTATTTTGTATTTGTGTTTGTGTGCATTGTCTTTCTTTCTCTTCTTTGGGTGGTGGCAAAGGGCAGACTTGACGTATGGAATCGTTAAATTTTTCTTCAAGTCTCGTTTAATCTTTTGATAAACCCCACAACCAAAAGATCAAATGTCAAATTGACACTGCATATGGTTCAACTTATCGATGGTTAGTAAGAAAACTGAATGATCTCTCTTCCTTTTACCTTTCTGATTTACCACCCTATAAAAAAAAAACCACAATAGTGGACAAGATACGAATGACAAATACAAGTGAAAAGATAGACAGCAGACATGATTGAACACTGGCCTTCCATTTTCTTTAGTAACCACTCAGTAGTTTCGCATTTGCTCCTTCCTCTTCTATGAAAATGTTGACAAAAAAAACAAAAAAAAATAGCCTCTTGGATTTCACTTATATACAACTACCATATTCCTACATTAGTTACAAGCAGCATCTACCTGCAGCAAGGTATTGATCGGAGACAATGGTTCATAGAAGAATATGATTTCAAGAACTAATTAGCCTCCGTAGAAAGAATCTCAAGTTCTGCCCACCAAAGCGGTGACAATTTTGGAATTGCTGCATCAGGCCCAATCCCTGTTACCTCACGTAATATTGCTGCTACTTCTCTCATTTCTGGTCTTCGTATGGGGTCAGGATTAACACATGATTTCATAATTGTGTAAATTCTTTCAAGCTGCTCTTCTTGAAAAGAACTTAAAGTGGGATCTACCATATTCCTGAGGGGTTGTTCTCCTCCCAGATAGTCAGATGCCCAATCCCCATGAGTGCTTCTGTCCACGGAATAAGGAAGCCGCCCTGTTACAATCTCAAAGAGTAAAACACCAAAGCTGTAGATGTTGCTCTCTGGATTTGACTCCATCTCAGCTGCAGCCACTTCATTCCAAAAGCCAAAATCTGATATTTTGGCTGCATAATCTTCAGTCACATATACTGCTGACGAATTTAGGTTCTTGTGGTATAGTGGTGGCGTCAATTGGTGCATGTGCTGAAGGCAGTATGCCATGCCCATCACAATTCTCATTCTCATTGTCCAATCCAGGTGTTCAGCTTCTTTTACTGCATATGGCACAAAACATAAGACACTGAAGCATTATAATGGCTTTTAGCAGACAGCAAAGCCAGGGGAAATTTTGGTGCCAGAAAATATGAAGCAGATGACAAAAAAGAAAAGTCTCCAATTCACGATATGTATCAGAGGCAACAGGAACCCAAGAGCAAAGCTACTTTAAGAAAATATCTTTCCTCACTATTAAAACATAATTCTCTAGTTTTGCAGGCTATCTTTGTCAAACTGTAGCATGCTCAATCCCTCATAGTTTGAAGCAGAAAAGTCCACGGAAAGATTTCTGTGTCTACATAGATGGCATTATAATGCTGTATTTACCAAAAAATATGTATGTATATTCAATAAAAAATTTTGCAACATTGAAGTGGAATACAAGGAACAATCATACAACTAATAAGTCAGAAATGCAAACTAGGTTTTGCTGTTAAATTACAAATAGGAAGACGGTGACATTGAGACAACAGATACAGCAGAAACTTCGTCCTTATTTAGGTGTCAATATCATGATTAAACATTATGTATGAAGTAATTAACAAATCTTGTCCTTAGGCTGAAGTGATTGGAATATTCTCTAGCCTCTTTTGAAATAGACCTGATATATTCATGAATTTATTCTCTTCTATGTAAAAGAAAAAAGGGTGACTATGTACTCAAACTAGCTTAAAGAAAAGGTATGAATCCGAATTTTAGTACATAGTTATAGGTAAACAATCTGTGATGCATAACAACCCTACAGTTAAATCAAAAGAGACATCTTTTCAATTGCCACCAAGAAGCTACTAAAGAATACATTTGTCCTACTTTTGTCATTTCAATGGGCTTTAAGTCCAAGAGACACTCACTGTGTAGATGCTCAAAGAGTGTGCCATTAGGAGCGTACTCAAATACCATCATCCTCGTGAAAGGCTCTTCTTCCTCACAGCATCCAAGGAGATTGACAAAATTTTTGTGATTCACTTTTGATAATGTCTCAATCTGGATAAAAGTAGGAAGATTAAGGAACTAGCAAAAACATTTCAATGTCAGATATAGGTTAGACAATTAATTCAGATGATACCTTCTTCCTGAACTGCACTTCCATATTTTTGACCAATCCTTGGCAGATATCACCGAAATGGATATTACAGCAATTTCAACCCCACTGGACAAGGTTACCCTTGTATAAAGTACCAGCTGATGACGATCCTATCACATTGCTGAAATCTTCACAAGCAGTTTCAAGCTCTGATCTCTTGAGCTTTTGGCACACCTACGATATGATGTAAGACAGTGATTTCTCAGTTCAACTTTGAAAAACTTGTCATTGTTTCATGAGTTGATAATTCAGAATGCCCCTAAGCAATAAAAACGAGGTTGGCTTCTCTACAAAAGTAAGTTTAGTTCCCATTGATCCCGAGTCTTTTGCAGTCGAAATTCTACATAACTCCAATTCTACCGTCAAAAATTTTTAACAATAACCACTTTCAACATCCTGTCAGTGAAGAAAACTATACCAGTAACGAATGCTTTCTGCAGCTGTCCACTCAATCCTGTTGCCCAAGGCTTGACAACTGCCAACCTTACTGCTTCGACAGATAAATATGCTAGTGACCAAAAGCAAAAGCAGCAGAGAACCTCCTATAGTTGAAGACAATATCAAGACATGATGGTGACTTGATCGGGATTTTTTTGACTGGGGCAATGGGGCTCTTTGCTAAAGGTAGGAACTGAAGGCTGAGAAGCAGAAGCCACAGGGGAAGGGGAAGGGCCTGCAGAGGAAAATGTTGGTGCAGGAGATGGGGAAGAAGATGATGGTGATGGTGATGGTGATGGTGATGGTGATGGAGATGGAGATGGAGAGGGCGATCCTGGTATCTCTGATGGTAAATCTTTGGGGGGTTGCCGAGAAAAATTTTCGTAGATTTTCAGGCCCACCAGGAAATGCATGAAGCAATTTCCGCTGGGTTACATCTTTAAACTCAGGCAATGTTCCTACAAAAACAAAGTAGCTTTACTACAGTCAGAAACTACCTGAAAATCAGGATAGGGAAAAAAAATGCTATCCATAGCAGAACTAACTAAGAGATGTTACAGATCTCCAACTTACTAGTAATAAACAAAATTAGAAACATAAAAAGTCAGTTCAAAAAATTGCATGAACATACTGGAACAACACTTCTCCTTTCCAAGATGACTTCTTCCTAGCATTATTTAGCTGGTTTCATCAACTTTGAACTTCAGACAGCGTTCTAAGCTCATAAATTTCAGGAGATAAGCAGCCGACAAGTTCGTTGTTGTCCAGCAAACTGCAATTTTTTTTTTGGGGAGGGGGGGAATATGTTACAGAAATGAGCAGGGAGACAATGAACAAATGGGAATACTAATAACTAACTTACAGGATTGCTAGAGACAGATTGTTGCCAAGATCAGATGGAAGTGGTCCACTGAAATTATTATATCCCAAATCCAAAACTTCCAGTTCTTTCAGCTTTGCAATATCTCCAGGTATGATACCGAAAAAGGAGTTATTGCGTAAAATTCTGGCAAAAGTGAAGTCCTTTAGTTCTCTAAAAAATAAAAGAAACAAAGACCTTGGAAAAAAATATACGGCGAAGTAATTTATTTGGTTTAGTGACTGTAAATGAAATAAAATATTATCCAGACAAGTTCTTTGTATCCTTACATAGACTTTATGTGAATTAGGTTCCCGAGATCAGGAGCTATAGTACCTTCAAGACAAAGATCTTTCAAGTTCCTGAAAATTGTAAACAGAACTTGAGAAAATATCAAAATAATTAACAAATCAAAACTTGAAGTCTAATAACCACAGAATGATATTTTTATTTTGTCCTTCAACTCAAATTTCACAGGCATTTTACCAAGAGCACAAAAGACCAGTGAAATACATGGAACAAATTACTATTACATCCAAAAACTTAAAGTAGCGCTATCAGCTATTCATCTACAAGCAACAGGAGAGCCAATTCTCAACGATGTCCATGGGCAATACAAATTAAGACCCCGTATACACAACCCTTATATAAGTTCAGGGTAAAAAAGTAGTTCTAGAGAAAACACTATAGAACACCTCACATCCTCCAGAACTTAAAAATTGATAGGTTTCCCACAAGATTTTGGCCATTCTCTGAATCGAGAATAATTTGACAAAACAGCAAATGAATTTACTTCCGGTAACGCACATAACTCTTCCAATAACTCTGCCCAGGCGACACCATCCTTGACCTTTCTTGTTATATACAATCTTCCAACAACAAATAGTACAGAACTAATTAGAATCCTATGCAAGGAAGGGCAAACTAATTCTTTTTTTTTTTTTAAGGAAAAGGCTAATTGTTTTCAGGATAACTGGGAAAGAACGTATCAAAATCAGAAAAAGCGAAATTCATCTCAAATAACAAGAAACAAAAATATACCAAAGTCAGGGATAGATGTTCATGGTGGCTGGATTACTTACAGTGACACAACAGTTCCATCAGAGCATTCAATTCCATGCCAAGAACATGGATTCACCACTCCGACATCATCATTCCAATTAGTCAAAGCCCCAAAAGGATCACTAACCACTCTTTCTCTAAATCTCAGCAAAGCCAAACCTGCAGCACATAAATACCACAAAAGGGGAAAAAACTTGCTCTCAATAAAAATATCCAGAGAAGAAAGGGCAAAACTTTGAAGAAAAACCCAACAAAGTATTTCTACTGAAAGCTTGAATAAGAAGAGAAAAAGCTCCGATTGTACCTTCATCATTGAGAGACCAACAAAAGCTAAAATTTTGACACAGCAAAAACATTACCAGCATCAGCACAAGAGCATGATGCTTACGCCACTTCCAAAACTCAACCATTTTTCATCAATACTATAGCAGAACCCACAAAAAAAATTTTCACCAAAAAAAAGAGATCAATCACAGACCAAGTTGAACCAGAAAAGAAGTTGAAGTCCCAATCGTGCACTCGTAAACCCAGTTGACCCTGCCCACAACTCGAACAAGAAGAATATGATGAGAGAGAAGAATAAGTAAAAAATTAATAAAAGATTGGGGATTCAAAAGTGTATATTTCGCGTTGATGCCAACTGAATTAGACCAGTAAACGGGGCAGTACAAAGTAGTACTGGTATATTCGAAAAAGACGCGTATACAGCAGCCAAAAACCGAGAAGCTGAACCCTTGTGACATTCAACAAAACAAATGGAAAAATATGAGGAGTGCTCTAAAGCAGTACAAAAAGGAACGAATAGAAGAGAGAATGAGTCTTTAAGCCAAAAAAAAAAATATTTTTTTTTTGCTTTAGAGTGTTGCACGGGGAGTTTTTCCAGCGGAAGGCCCAATTTTAAAAACTCAATCTAAGGATTTAAATTGAAGCCATAATTTTAATTCAGTCATATCTCATCACACCATTTAAGGATTTAAATTCTGTCAATAACTTTTGTTATATATCCAACGAGAAATTTAAAAGTATAAAATTCTCCCATATTGTTAGTTGTACAAAGTTGAAATAATTACATTAATATCAACAAATGCTTTGAAATATTTGTTATCATGGTTCAAACTCAAGCCCACGTTAGTTTGGGTTTTGCAAATCCAAACCTATTTTTGAAGTACGCTAGTCAAAAGTCAAAAGTAATGCTTAGAATGCCAGATCACATAAAATTGCCTTTAATCAAAAGTTGCATGCTGTCAAACTTGTGTTAGACGCGCGCTCTCTGTGTGTGTGTGTGTGTGTTTTTTTTTTTTTAATTTAAGAAAAGTTCTATAGCATTACAAAGGCAAAAGAGAGGGTTTGGAAGTCACAACGGAGACCACCTCCACGCCACATAAAGTTAATGCTCGAAATGGGCCAACTTGTGTTAAAGGTTAATTTGCAGTACTCCAATAGTAATATCGAAGAATTTACCTCAACCATCATTAGTGCTATTAAATGAAACGAATAGCTCGAAAGAATGGGCTCGACTTGATAATACTCGAACTCGGCTCGTTAATTTTAGTAAATGAGTCGAGTTCGACTAGAAATATAGTTGATTAATTAACGAGTCGAGTCTACTCGAATACTCGAATCGTTTATTATTCGAACAACTCGTTTGGGTTCGATAAAAAAGAGCATATATGTCATTTCATAAAACTTGTGCGATTGAATTGTGACATTTGTATGAATATCACAAAAATTAATAATAAAAGTTGTTTGAGATTTCAAGGTCGAACTTGGCTCATATGTGATAAACCAATTGAACTCAAGTTCAAACTCAAGTCACAAATCTCAATCGCTAAGCCGATCTCGAGTACCCTTCAAGATTCGTCCCCTTAGTCAAGCAAGCTCGAGCCTGACTTGATAGAGGCATGAGTGGACTTCAAGAATCAAATACTCAGACCAGAATCGGCTCCATTAACAGCACTAACCATCATTAAGTATTGGGGTTAATTGCACATTGCGTAGTAACCTGACGAAATCCTGGCGTGGGTTATTCAATAAAAAGTGAAGGTGGGGGTTGAGATGCCAAAATAAAAGCTAAGCTGGTGTGCTCAACTGTTGATCGATGATTGTAGTTAAATTATTTATTGATGCCGACGGCATCAAGCAAAGCCACACCACAATCAAAACGAGTGGGCGGTGGGGCCAACCTCGAAATTGTCTTTGTAAGTGTTTTGCTTATTGCATAATTAATACCATAGTATAATATAATTAACGGGTTTGGCCAGTCGGGGCCGGGAGCTTACTTGGAAATTTAGGCATTGGCGGTGGGCCAGTAGTAGTTACTAGTTAGGCATTGGCTGAGTTAACTGAGTCAGCAACTTAGCATGGCTTCTAGTAATATTTTTAGGGAAAATCGTTCAAAACGTCCCTCACATTTTACAAAATGACTTTTTTCGTCCCTCACTTTTAAAAGTGTAATTTTACGTCCCTTACAAATTCACATTGATCAAATTTGGTTCCTACCTAGGTTTCCGACCAGTTTTTTATCGGAATCCACCACGTGACTTGCATATGATCATTTTTTAAGGGCAAAATTGTCAAATCAAATTTTTACATAATCTGATTCATAATTCCTCACATTTCACAAAATGAATTTTTTCATCCCTATCATTTTACAAAATGAATTGTTTCGTTCTTCACATTTCAAAAAATGAATTTTTCCATCGCTGACATTTTTCAAAATGAATTTTTCCATCGCTGACATTTTTCAAATTTCGAGTAAAAGAAAATGAATATAAGTGAAAAACTAACAATGTTTTTAAACACATGTAGATATCTATTTGATTTCACTTAAGCAGTATGAATCAAATGTAATATATCTCTAGTTGATTTCACATGCTATTCGTACTGTTCAAGTGAAATCAAATAGATATATACATGGATTTAAAAAAAATTATTCACACACATGATCAATAAAAGATGAAATTTTCATTTTGAAAAATGTGAAGGATGAAAAAATTCATTTTGTGAAATGTAAGGAACGAAAAAATTTATTTTATGAAATGTGAGGGATTATGAATCGAATTATATAAAATTTGATTTGACAATTTTGCTCTTAAAATATGGTCACGTGCAAGACACGTGGTGAATTCCGACAAAAAACTAGTCGAAAACCTAAGTAGGGACCAAATTTGACCAATGTGAATTTGTAAGGGACGTAAAATTATATTTTTAAAAGTGAGGGACGAAAAAAATTATTTTACAAAATGTGAGGGACGTTTTGAACGATTTTCCCATATTTTTATCTTATATATATTTTTTGGCTTTTTATATTATACTCAAGTTCTACGTTGCAGTGTACATTCTTGACTTTTTTGTTTAAACAAAATTTGATGGCTTTTTCCTCGTGATTATGCATTTTTTTTTGGATTGGGGGGGGGGGGGGGGGGGGGGGGGGGGATAACCCTGTATGAAGGCGATATGGTAAAACAAAACTTTCTGGATTAAAAAAGGTTGGCATAGATGTTTCTGTAAGTTCAAATATTATAGAAAAAGGTTGGTTTTCACTGCTAGTGTAATTTTCTGTCGGTGGTGAGGTGAAACTTTTAAGAAGGATTTGGTAGTGATGGATCGATTTCTGAATTCTTCCTCCAAATCTGGAGGTTAACAGGGGAACAAACATATTGACGTAAATGGCTGATGGGTGCTTTTCCTTTCAATTATTCTTTTCCTCTAAGCATTCCAACTCGAAGCAATAATTTATGTCTTGAATTTTCATATTAGTTGTTCGCCAAACGGTGCGGATTCTCAAGCTATATTGTCGGTTCATTTAGTTCTGTTTCTAAATTTTGAATTTGAAATTTAATTTTTATATACATGTCATTAATCTAACGGTGATAGTGTATACACTGTCAATGTATATAAGATTTACTCTTTTTGTTATGTATTAATCTTTCCTATACTGACAGTGTATACACTGTAAGCGTTAAATGAATGACAATTATACAAAATTTGAATTTAAAATTCAACTTTTGCACACATGCTATAAATTCAACGATAATAGTGTATACACTGTTGGTGTATATAAGATTTACTCGTTTGTTAAATATAACATGCAAACACGAAGAAAAGAAAACCAAGAAGTATTGCAGACCATAAAATGAGGGAAATAAATATGTTTCTAAATGAAAGACCAATCTTTTCTTCTTGAAGTCACGATCTTTTCTTCTTGGAAATAAACCATGAAGCACTCATTCAACTTTCCATTAAATTTTGATAATTGCGTGGAATTAGAAGATCCTCTCGAAAATAGAACCTCTCGTCAATTTGATCAAATTTCTCCTTTGGACTTATCATCGAGTTTTCCATGAAATTAGAACCTTTCATTTAATAATCAAACCGAGTAAGAGAGGCCAACCACCTGCTTGGGAAGATAGCAATAACATCAGCATAAGCAGGCACCTGGTAGTTTCACACCCAATAGACCGACTGGCTTGCTTGCGGTGCCGGCTGCCGAAGGCCACAGCTGGTACAAGCTCATTTACTTCGTCATGAAAATGACAAGGACTTTTCTTTTCTTTATCATGGATGACATGGAAGATATCCATTAGTACTGCCTCATTAGAATTTCTCTAGATTGCTGGCCAAAGGATTTGCAAATTTTCTTTTCCTGTTTGTTTCTCAAAATTGAAAATCCTTTGAAACGTGCGGACGGGTGAGCAGGATTGTGAGCATTATGGTTTAAACAAAGTAATTAAAATTTCCTTAAATACTGGATATTCTTGGTATGAAAGTCTAATTTAACCTTCTATAACATATCGTCAATTCTGTGTGTGAAAAAACCCAACTTATAAAACCGATATAGTGGTTATATCTAAACATCCAAACTCTTTTGAGTGCCACTTTTTTTTCAATTGTATAAGTGAAAATTTTCGAATTGAAATTTTTCACTTGCACTCCCTCTCTTTGTACTATTCAATCCATTTCTCCCGCCGAGCGCTTTAATTTTTGTTGACCCATCAAAGATTCATTTGTTTATTAAATATTTTATTAACAAAAAAAAAAAGGATTATAATCAAAGACTCGTTAAATTCGCCATACACACAATCTTTTAAAGGTATGAAGAACAAATCAAACAATGGAAAGTGAAACCATTTATAATTATTATCATTATTATTATTATTGACTTTAAGTTTAGATGAGGAGGTTAGCTCAATTTGGATTATCTTTGTTGACTGGCCATTAATGTAACGTCATGTGCAGCAGGCTTATTCAGACAATAATATTCTAATATTTTAATAGTTTTGCTGCTGTCCATATCTGAGGAAAAATCCACCCATGCGGAGCTTGACTTTTATTAAACAAACAAAATACAAGTATATTCGCCATGCTTTGATCTTAAAAGGAAAAGAGGGGAAAGCCAAAAGAATGATTGCCAGAGAGAAAACAAGGTCATCAAATAGAAATCTTCATGCTGTGGCATCTGAATGTGGACGCCAAAATCCTTTCTTTCCAACAAGGAACTGATCCTGATACAAAGATGTAGACCAGTGAAGCGAATTGAGAGCTGAAGTTAGCTCGTTCACCATTTCCATGGTATCTTGAACTAGAAGAGTTCCTCCTGGTCTCAGTATCCGATCCATCTCCATAACTACATCTAATATGTTACACCTGAAAAGGAGAACGTGAAAGAAAGAAAACATTTTAAAAGGAAACCATAAGTGGCGAATAGAAGATTCTTGAAACGCAGTCACAATAATGTTTTAAAAATAAATCATGAAACCATTGAAAAAAAATGTAATCCCGGAGTCAGTTGAATCGACTATTAGTCCTGTAAAAGGGTAAAACTTGTACCTTTGAGTTAGGTTTTTTAAGAGGAAACTCGAATGCAACAGATCATAAGTCCGAGGATAGGTGCTGAGTGATTCACACCAATCATGGTATGTTCCGATTAGCCCTCTGTCAAAGATAACTGGTAAAGTATCTGGCTCATGGATGGGAACCACATTCATGACCCACAGAGGTAGATCAATGAGAGCTGCAGCAAACCTGTTACCGACATTCGGAGACAAATGAGAATAATGAATCAGGAAATATCATGGGGACATGAACTTCAATTCCTGGAAAAGTAGACATTCTTTACCCCCCGTATCCTGCATTCATATCCATGACATTTCTAATGCTTGACCAATTCACGGTGAGGCCTTCAAGGTAAATGTCTGAGACGAGTGCTGACCAGTGATTTGAGTCCTCCATGAAATTCTTTTGGGAGTCTGATTCTTTAGATAAACTTGAAGGTTTGGTATTCAGTCTTTCAGGCCAGGGTGCAGGCCAGTTATAGATGCCATCTTCACTTACTGCTGGGAATTGGAGGAAGACAGCCATCTAGAGGCTCGTACCTGTAAATGGAAATATTATGTAATGATCAGGTGAAGATTATGTCAAAATTAGTCAAGGTGATTAATACATCAACTATCATAGCAGTCATACCAAGAAATATTTGGCCGTCTATTTGGGTCACACAGACGTGGAATGTCTTCTTTACGTGCTTCATAGCAGGAAGACGTGACAGGCTTTTGATAGATAACTAGCCCAATCCCTAATCCATCAATGGAGGTCTTTTTGACTATCTTCCAGCAAATTGATTCAGTCAAAGCAACCATAGCTGCAAGAAACATGTACACGAGATCCACAATATTACTTGTTGCACCAAAAATCATTGCAAAGGGGAAATGATAATAGATGATAAAACGATCTAAATTAGGAACCTTGCCAGATTTTCTGATGTTCTTCATCTTTCAGGTAAACAGGTGTGGCTGACCATATAAAATACCCTCCAGGCCTAAGAATCCGGTTAATTTCGATCAAAGGTTTCCCACCTGCATTTGCTATCAATAAATTTATATCGAAACAAAAAAAGCCCAACAGACTCAATGCAGTATAATGTATTACCATCAGCATCCCAGCGAACCCTGCATCTTGCACAATGAACCACATCATATGCGTCATTGGGAAATGTCAGCTTTTTTGTTCCTATTACAGAAAGAGTGGCAGGAATTCCTCTTTCAAGTGCAAACTGGATCTGAGCATCATGTTCATCCTTTGGAGCAAATGACAAGGTGATAACATCTTTATCCAGCAAATAACCACCAAAGCTAGCAACACCACAGCCAACATCTAAAACAACCCTCGTGTGCTTTCCCCACTGGATTACTGGTAAGATCTGAAGCATAAAGTAGAGGAGAAATCAATGACCGAGAGCCTACCACATGCTATCAGAGTCAATTACTAAAAGATGCACATGAAAACCATAAAAGAGGAATCCAGATCCGCATTCACATCCAGAATTTGATGCACTGTCTGCCAAATTAAGCATTGCAGAAAAAAAACCCGGGGAAAAGTTCATCTAAAAGCTGGTAGTTTGATCAATTCCTAAAGCTCCGAGCAAATCAAGAAGGTATCTTCGAAACAAGAGAATGTAAAGGTATCTTCAAAGCAAGAGAATGTCAGTGCCCTATGAAGCTAAGATCCCAACTCAGACGGTGCTTCCTCTAGATCAAGTTTTGTTTGAGCAAACTCTTACAACCAGAATTACTAAAGGAAAAAAATCTTTCTTTCTCAGGAATCCAGGGAAAAACATGAATGAATCTGAGCAAGACATAGAAGCTGATACACCTAGACATGTTTTAACAGTTGAATGCCATCAATTTAACCACCTCAAAAGCTCGTTGAACAACTTTGCTCACGAAAAACAGTAATGCTATTGCCACTTTGTTTGCAAACTAATCTTTTATGTGTTTTCGTTTTCCTCGGGAATGAATTGAATGTATGGCATAATTGATTGGACGACCACTCTACCATGACTTTCATCCAAACATCTCAAGAATGCTATTGCCACTATATTTGCAAACTAATCTTTTATGTGTTTTCATTTTGCTCAGGAATAAATTCAGTGTATGACATAATTGATTGGACGGCCACTCTACCATGACTCTCATCCAAACATCTCAAGATCTAGCCGGATTCACT
The DNA here is from genome assembly GCA_023065735.1 of Coffea humblotiana. NCBI lineage: Eukaryota > Viridiplantae > Streptophyta > Magnoliopsida > Gentianales > Rubiaceae > Coffea > Coffea humblotiana. The sequence continues at coordinate 4,498,169 of CM041209.1, read as the reverse complement.
TAGCCTCTCCAGAATAAGTAGCCTATAATATCTAAATCTCCACTGCTAACCTACCCTTGATAAGCACTCTAGCAAAATCATCCTGAAGCTGTTTCCTTCCGGTAAATTTTATGACTACGGGAAATGTAGATAAGTGGGCATGCAATCCACAATGGTGTAGCTACTTAGATATGATCGTTAATCTGATGAAGCAAATAAAAGTACGGGTGATGAGTTAAGACAGCACCTTTTCTATAGCTTCGACGTAGTGAGCCACACCTTCCTTGAATTGCGTACCACCCCCAGGGAAAACAAGATATTCACCAGATTTGACCACCCAATGCTGCTCCTTCTTGTATTCAACAAGCTTAGGATGAGGTACATTGTCATACCATATCTGTCAACCATATCAAAGTCATTAGGAAGTAACACAATAGCAAGCTTCGGGAACAAAATCTTGTGCATAGATACAAGCTTGATTTTTCAAACAAAATGCACATTCCCTAATATCCAAACAAATCATATTAATGGAAAAAAAAACCCTGTTAACCATCCTAATATGAAGTTAACACTCGTTAGAGAGTTCCAGTCAGAGAAAACAACTTAACTCGCCCAATATCATAACTAAGGTCAAGATTAGAAATTGAATCCAAAATGGAACTTTTCAACATTGTACAAATGATATTTTAAAAAAATGAACTAAAAAAGAACAAAAACCCTTACCACCAAAGAGTAGGAGTATCAATCTCACCATGTCCCTGCTTTTAGGCCACGGAACGGGAGTCTTGTACCCTGGAGGCAATGGAAGCAAACACCTGGGACTCGGTCCTTTGGGGCAGTGTCTCTCCTTACGCTCCAATTTCCTGAAGGTCTTGATGGCTTTCCAATTATCCAAACACGGTATGTAATCAACCATCCCTGGACCCTCACACAGCCGCCATCTGGGCAATGAAGATTCCATATTAGCAGCAATGAAAGTATTACTACCATTCTGGGATGGAGACTGAGGTTCACTTATGCTTATGCCGGTGTAATCAAACACAAAGGATTGGGAGTTAGAAATAAGGAGAAACGTTACGAAGATTAACAAGACGAATAGGAACAGTACGAAGGCATATTTTCTCTCCTTCAGGAGGCTCCGTAAGGCTGATATGGACATCCCTTTGTTCTTTCTTGACTCTTTTTTCTATCTTTTCCCCCCTTTTTTGGGGGGGTTTTGGAGCCTTAAGGGGAAAAGGGCTGCTGGAGCCTGGTGCAGCAGATCAGGGTAGGCGATTGAGGGATGGAGGCTAAGATGAATCGATGATGATTAGGGAAAGTTAAGCTGGAATCTAGTAATGGGACTAGGGACGCGGTAACTGAAGCACTGGTGAAGGATGGTTTTGAAATGTCGTTAATTTTTTAATTATGGCTGGGTACCACTAGAAGTGGGACCCCTCTTCTGTTTATTGATTTTCTGTCAGAAATCTTTTGTTTCTTCGATTTAGCTTAGCGAGTAGCGAGTGCTCAACCAACCTTCCTGCTTTGTCAGGATTGCCATTTTTCTTCCAAAATTTTTTTTTTACTTTTTTAAAAATATATTTCTTAATCACCTCTTTACTTTACTGTACATACATCAATTATTATAATATATTCTTCTAAAAAAATCATAAAAAATAGCAATGAGCTCTTAGTTTTTTCTTGAAAAAAAGTATAATTAATTTAAAAAATATATAAATAAATATTCACATAGCAAATTAAGTATATATATGTATTAATAAGTGATGAGAAAAATCCTCTGTTCTTCTATCACTCAATAATTGATGCTTGTGCATTCACTCTGTCACTTCTTGGACGCATTCAATGGTCTAATGAACGAGGGATGATTTCACAAACCTCCCTCGAGGTTTTTAATAATTACAGAGAGCTCCCCTCAGATTTTAAAAATTATATATATATCCCCTACTTTTAATGTTTAGTAACAATGTAGGTTCAACGAGATAGATTTTCTTATAAAAATCCTAAATTGCCCTTTTGTACAAAACTAAGAAAGAAAATTATATTATGCTCAATCATTTTTTTCTATACTTTGCATAAATCAACAAGTCTAATCCCTAACAATTATTCAATCATAAGTTTTAAAACCAAATAGTCATCTAAAAAATTCCAAATTGCATATACATTATCAATGTTTGTCACACAAAAAAAAAGAAAAAGGAAAAAAAATACACACACAAACCCCATTGAAAACCAGTTGCACCCCACAACTAAATGTTAATGCTCAAATACCTTTTCAATACAAACTAGTCTAACATAGAACTGCCATTATAACCCTTCTATGGTCTTAAAAATATTAATATCTCAAAAGTAGAGAATAAATTATATCTCCATAATAAAATCATAATAAAAAATTTCTAATCCAATTAAAGAAATCCGTATGTAATTATTGACATTTTATAAAAGATTTTCTTGACAACAAACAAAATATGACAAATTCTACATCTTTAGTTCTTCTAATTTCATCAATTTTATTATCTATTTTTGTATCATTGCGAGGCTCTTTATTTCCTTCTAATTTGACACATAATTTGCTCTTTCTATTGATTTTGTAATTTTATTTTGCTAATATTCACAAAATTGGAAATAATAAAAAGGGGTTATATTAATAAGAAAAGAGAGGAGCGAAAATAAATAAGAGACAGAAAAATGATTTTTTTTTTGGTTTTGTAAATTTATTGCCTTAAATTTAAAATTGTCTATCAAGTGGAGGGCATTATAGGTATTTTACTATATTAAGGGAGGTAAGTGTAATTTTTTAAACTTGAGGGGAGTCGAGTGAAATTATTAGAAACCTCAAGGGAGGTTTGTGAAATTATCCCAATAAATTATTACTGCTACTACGGTCACTCACTGTAATCGAATCTTGTTTATTTATTTCGTGATTCTTTTCCATCTTTTGTCCTTCGCCCAATGAACGCTGCTCTGTTCGTTGTTACTAGTAGTAGATCTTATAGGTATCTTGATTGTACTGGTACTTAATGGAACCGTTGCGATGTCTACGTGATAAAAGGGACTCCAAAATAGAAAATCTGAGTTCATTACTTGCGGCCGGTGTTTAAGCAAATGCATTCAATAATTTTTCATTACAAAGACGGAAAAATACACAGAGTTGGAGGGACGAAGAATCCCTAAAAGCCATTTAGCTATGATAATTCATTAAAGAAACATGACACGTGATCAATTTTTAAGGGTAAAATTATCAAACATATTTTTATAAAATCTGATCCATAGTTCCTTACATTTCACAAAATGAATTTTTTTGTCATTCACATTTCACAAAATAAAATTTTTGATCTCTCACATTTTGCAAAATAAAAATTTCATCTCTCATTAATCATGCGTATGATAGTCTTTTCTTATTTTTGAAAACTCATGTATATGTCTATTTGATTTCACATGAATAATACAAATAGCATATAACTTATGTTTATTTAATTTCACCTGAATAAACTAATTATAGTTAAAGATAAAATCAAATACAAATATATTCTATTCTATTCGTATTGTTTAAGTGAAATCAAATAGATATATACATGAATTTATAAAAAAAAGAAACATTCGTACACATAATCAATGAGAGATAAAAAAATTCATTTTATGAAAATGAGTGATGAAAAAATTCATTTTTTGAAATATGAAAGACGAAAAAATTCATTTTTTAAAATATGAGGGACGAAAATATCGAATTATGTAAAATTTAATTTAACAATTTTGCTCCTAAAAAATGATCACGTACAAGGCACATGATGAATTCTGACAAAAAACTAGTCAAAAATCTAGGTTGGGATCAGATTCAATCAATGCAAATTTATAAAAAACGTAAAATTACACTTTTAAAAATAAATAACGAAAAATTTTATTTTATAAAATGTGAGAGACGTTTTGAACGATTTTCTTTTACTTAAAAGTAGGATAAGCGGTCATTTATGGCAAGCAAGATGACACTCCTTCAAGCAAAGAGCTTTCATGTGCCGTAGGTGGCGATGGGGCATGTTGGCCCTTGGGAGAGCGGATGGACGGCATCACTTGCCCATTGGAATTTTCCAAGTGCCAAATAACATGACATGTTCCCAAATTCACTCTTGAATTAATGAAGCTTGTAACTTTGTAAATCTCAGCTTCGCATCTGTATAAACTGACTTGAACCATCAAAATCTCTTTTTCACCTTGAAAATCACATATACCCTGTTTAAATATGCTAGAAACATGAATGAACAGCTTCACGTTCACGATAAAGATGTGCCGCTATGCCTTGCTGACAGTCTTCTTTATGACAGTTAAAGGAGAAGGGATATCGATGATAACACTGTACAAGCACAAAATTTGGCAGCTTTTTCATATCCTGCTTTTCTCATCAGGGCGCCAAAACCCTTTCCTCCCAACAAGAAACTGTTCCTGATGTACAGTGATTGACCAATGCAGTGATTGCAGAATTGAACCAACCTTGGTAATCATTTCTGTGGAGTCTTGGACTAGAAAAATACCTCCTGGTCTTAGCACCCGATCGACTTCCACAACTACATCTACGATGCCACATCTAAGTGGAAACAGAAAAAGTACAAGTCCTCAGAAAATTTGACTTCGCAACGAAGATGGAGGAGGAGCGTGCATGAAAACTTAGATGGATAATGGATGATTTAGAACTTTGATTTGTAACTTTTATGCACGAAATGGTAGAAGATATGATGCTTTTACCTTTGAGTCAAGTTTCTGAAGAGGAAACTGGAGTGCAGAAGATCATATGCTCGAGGATAAGTGCTAAGGGACTCGCACCAGTCATGGTATAATCCTATCAGCCCCCTATCAAAGATAATCGGTAAAGTATCTGGCGCATTGATTGGAACCACATTAATCACCCATAGTGGTAGATCAATGAGAGCAGCAGCAAACCTATAACCCATGATCAGGAAGAACTGAGATTCTGAACAGCTAAATATAGTGCAACACAGAAACAGCTTCTCTTTTTAACTTTCTTACCCTCCATAACCAGCATTCATGTCCATCACATTTCTAACCCTTGACCAGTTTATAGAAAGGCCTCCAATATAAACATCTGAGACAAGGGCAGACCAATGCTTTGTGTCCTCGTTGAAGATTTCTTCAGCATCTGGTTGACTCGATAGGCTTGCAGGTTTACTGTTTAACCTTTCAGGCCACGGTGCCGGCCAGTTGTAATTATCACCAGTGCCTGTTATCGGAAGTGACTGAAGACATCCATCCAGATGCACATACCTTTAACCAGAAATTCAATGTTCAGATGAAGTGATAAGGATCATAAATGGCAATTGGTAGCAATTGAGAGCACCATCAAACTATGGTAAATGTACCATGAACTATTTGGTCTGTTATTCTGATCGCACAAAGGTGGCTTATTTTCTTTTCTATTAACATAGCAAGAAGATGAAACAGGCTTTTGGTAAATAACTAGACCAACTCCTGATGAATCAAAAAAGGTCTTGTTCACCGTCGTCCAGCAGATTGCTTCAGTTAGTGCAACCATTGCTGCAAGAAACATGGTAAAAACTCATAATATGAGATACAGTTGTTACCACAGTAAGCATCTTAACATGCTTTTTTCTAGTCTGCACTTTTGAGAGTAGTCAAATATGACAACTGTTAAACTGCTAACTGAATTATGTGATAACAATATGGTATGCCTTTGCAAATTTCAGGTGAAGTAAATAGTCATAAAAAGTTAAAATAATAGCAAAAGTATAATGTTAAGGGTAAACCTTTCCAGACATTCTGATCTCTTTCTTCCTTTCTGTAAACTGGTGTAGCAGACCATATAAAATATCCTCCTGGCCTAAGAATCCTATTTAGCTCCATCAAAGGTTTTCCACCTGTGGGTTTCACTCAATCACCTGATTATTGAATCTTAATCAAAATAATATGGATAGAAGCATGAAACTTTATAAAACAATTTCCTACCATTTGCATCCCAGTGAACCCTGCATCTTGCACAGTGAATCACATCATAAGCATTATCTGGAAATGTCAACCTTTGGGTTCCAATGACAGATAGAGTAGCAGGAATTCCCCTTTCAAGTGCAAATTGTATCTGAGCTTCATGTTCATCCTTCGGAGCAAATGACATAGTAATAACATCTTTCTCCAACAAATAACCTCCAAAACTAGCAACACCACAACCAACGTCTAAAACAACTCTAGTGTGCTTTCCCCACTCAATAGTTGGTAGAATCTGGAGAAAGTAAAGAATCAATTCTGGAATAGGAGTGACAGTGGTGAAGCAAATATAACACAGCAAATCAAATTGATGCGTTCTTCTATTGCTTTATTCTGACCAGAAAATATAGAGAATCGAAATAACTACTTTTTTTCATGCTTTACCAATTGTTCCCCCAAGTATGCAACATACCAAAGAAAAACCTCAGCTTCATAACGAGAGAAACACCACCACCTATACTATACATCATACACCAAGGAAGCCCAGAAAGAAATCTAATTGCTCTCAGTTATCTGATTCTGATATAGTTTGCATAGTTGCCACTGTACAAAACAGTTTGTATGCATTGCAATCAAATGCTAACACTACCATCAGAATCTGCAAGTCTGAGTTTCAGTTTCGCTCAAGCCTCTCTTTGGCTTTCACCTTGGTGGGGCATTATGCAGGAGGAAACCATTTATATAAACTGATGACAATCAACGTGAAACAGGAAACAGTGGCTATTATGACCATCATATGGAGGCCTCGAGAAACAGCATTCTTAATAGATACATACTCATAAATTGAATTTTCCCATCCAATTGCAGATAGAATAAAATTTCTCACCCTGCAAAACTAGAGCAGATCTTTTGATGCGTTACCTTTTCTATGGAGTCAATGTAGTGTCCAACTCCATCTTTAAATTGTGTACCACCCCCAGGAAAAACAAAATAATCATCAGATTTCACCACCCAACGCTGGTCCTTCTTGTACTCAACGAGCTTTGGGTGTGGAACATTGCTATACCATATCTGTCCAACAAATTGAGAACAGTCACTATCTAAAAACTGAAAGATGTATCCACTAGCAGTCAAAATTTAAAGAGCTAAAGCATTCTCCACTAGCCTCATTCACGGAAATAGAATTAATACAGATCAAACTATAAGAGTTATTACTCTCCCTGCAGTTACATTTTCTGTCGTTCTCAAAGACTATTCATTCTTACGCAAACTTTGCAGCCCAAGAAGTCAAAGAAATAAGAGAATTCACTAATTGGTAAATGTCATTGTTTCTGCTAGACTAGATATGTTTGGGCTTAGTCTCATGATGTATGAGTTTCGATTCCCAATTGCTTAAAGATGTTACACGCAAGCAGGGAGAACATTTACACAAGCAATTAGTAAACAAATTTACAAAGTATTTGAATTTTTCTACAGGATATGCAAAAAAAAATTAAAATTTAGCAGCTTGCATTACAGGTTCGCTCTATTAAACCACGCCTCGGAATCCAAGTATAAAATGCCGATCAATAAATAGGGTTGTCTAGTAGTAATCAAATAAGCGAAATCGAGTTATTTTAAAAGCGCCGTTTGTTTGCCATAAACCGCGTCTGCTATAATACGACCTCTGGCATAATCAGGAACATGCACATGAATATTTTTACAAGTAGTGCCACTTTTAAGTGTACGTTCCTTTAAAGCTAAATCTTACCAGAACGTAAGTAAACAACATCCTTGTGGATCAATCAATCAGTACTTTTTTTTTTTTGGTCCATCATCAATCAGTACTTCTTAAAGGCACTATCGAAAAGCAGAGCAATATCTTATCTTTCAACTTATATTTCGCAACTTCCAATATCGTACGATACAACTCGATCCAAGAAAGTAAAAGCCCACCCCACAAAAAGAGAGAGAGTGAACCACCCAAAAAAAAAAAAAAAATCTTACCAACAAAGTAGTAACAAGCTCACCATGTCCCTGCTCTTAGGCCACGGAACTGGAATCTTATAACCCTTGGGCAAAGGCACCAAACACGTGGGATTGGGGGTGGGGCAATGCCTTTCCCTATGCTCCATATGCCTCCTGGATGGTAAGGCCTTGATGGCCTTCCAGTTATCCAGACAGGGTATGTAATCAGCCCCAGAACCCTGACACAGCTTCCATTTAAACTCATATTCACCACTCGGGGTACTACTGCTACTATTGACAAAATCCCCTTGACTCTGTGACGGTGGGGCAGTGGATATTTTTGCTATTGAGCTATCGATGGGAGGGGCAGCTGCATCTTTTGAAGGAAGTGATTTTGGAAGGGACGCAGTTTGAGATGGTGTGAGATCGCCAGAGGTGATGTAGATTGGGGACTGAGAATTGGAGATGAGAAAAAGAGCAGCAACGATCAGTAATACGAAGAGGAGGAATATGAACGGGTATTTTCTCTCTTTCAGGAGGTTTTGCATTGTTGCTGTTGCCCTTTTTTTTTTGGGCTTTTGGTGATTAATTACTATAAGAGAGTGGAACGGTGGATATGCAGTATCCAATTGAATGAATATATTTATGGGGTGGTTGTGAAATTGGAATCTTTATGAATTATGAGGGTGGGGTGGGGGCGGGCGGGGGCCGTCGGCGTCAAAGAGGATTCGAATGGGAAGGAAGAGGTGAAAAGGAAACGCGGAGGGAAAGGAGGTAAAAAGGGATCCGATATGGGGATGCTTAGTCGACTGCAGTGCTGGCTGGGGGAGGAAGATTTGAAATGTCGTTATTTGAGGTGACATGTGGGGTCCTCTTCTGAGTGAATCTCTCGGAGGAGGATAGCTCCCTTACTCCCTCCCTGTATTCTATGGTGGCGGGTTATCACTTATCAAAAGCGGGGTCCTTCCATGTATTGCAGGTGGACCCAGTTGGGTTCTTATTTAATAAAGTTTGGCTTTGTTGAAAACCGGTTATCAAGCTTTGGCTTGTTAAAAACTCGTTTGAGTTTGCTTCGTCAACTGCTCAAATTAAAGTTGAACCGCATTTTATATTTGGTAGCTTTCAAGCAAATAAATAAGTTAAATTTAAATAAAATTTTAATTTTTGAATAAGCAAATTTTTTGTTAGCTCATGTGTTTTTATATTTGATAGCTTTTAAGCAAATAAATAAGTCAAATTTGAATAAAATTTTAAATTTTGAATAAGCAAATTTTCTGTTGGCTTATGTGTTTTCTCTTGCTAGCTATTCTCGCAACAGCATATCATACATCTATATTTATATGTACTGCAGGGAGGGTTTTTTGAATGATTAAATCAGAATGCTTATAACTCCTCGTTCTTTTTATAGAATTTTAAAATTTTTTAATTATTATATGGATTAATCTCTCTTGTTATATATCCTTTCATGTCTTTTGAATTTAAAAATAAGAAATGGCCCCACTTATATAGGAATTTGATTTGAAATCTATTAATGTAAAGATAAATAAAAAGAAAAACCACCAACCCTACTAAAAATAAAAAAGTAAATAACAATATTTTACTCTTCAACTTGGTAATCCTAACTAAAAGAGCAAATTATATAGAAAACGAAAAGAAAATAATATTCATTGGTCAGGGATTTAAAATATCAATAATGGTACCATTTGTGAATTCTAAAATTATGAAATCACTAAATAGAAAACAAAGTACTACTAGGCTAAAAAAACAAATTATGGATTTATAGGGCTTGGAAGAATGGTGAAGCGAAAAGAATAGGAAATTCGGTGGCAAAGATAGAAAATTAGAGGCCAGATATAAGCACGAGAAAGAGAAGAGCAAGAAGTTAAAAAAAGTGACGGGAAAAGTTGAAAAATGAAAGTAAACTACTACAAGATTGGACGAAAAGAGGGGGGAAGAAAGAATTCTGAAAGTCATAGAAGGCAGTAGATAACCAATTAGCAGGTAAAAGAGGATAGAAATGATGATAATTTTTTTAATAATTTTAAAAATTTTAAAAACACATCTTACAAAGATTATTTTAAATTTATATTAAAATTTACGAAGAACATCATTCTATAAGCACTCAACAACTTTAGGATTACAAGATGAGAGAAAAATTTTCTAAAATTGAGGAAAATGAATTAGTCATACTTTATATTTTTAATGTTAAAAATTTTGATACATGGGTATAACATGATATATTGATAAATAAGTTTATAGTTACTCTATCATTTAAATCATTATAAATTAAATTATTTTATTAAATGGTTACCATATATTGACAGACAATAGGTTAACAAAATTTGGTTTCAACTTATTTAAAATATTAAAATTAAGAAAATCCATTTTGTACTTATGAAACAAATATTTTTTTAACATGTTAAACATACACTTTTTTGAATTTTTTTGCTTTTTTCATATACTTTATCCTATACTATAATATATAAATATTGTTTTGAATTGAAATATAAATATGTACATAGCATAGGTCAGAATGCTAATGTGACTATATACTTAGGGTTTGTTTGAAATTACGGTAGTTTATAAAAAGGCACTCTACTAATAAAACGTTTGATAAAGTACTTATTAAGTGTCTAAATATTTTTAAGTATATTGTTTAGATACATAATTTAATAAATACTTATTATATTAAATAATATGTAATTTAAAAAATTTTAAATAAAACTATTTCTTTATTTAATTCATAATATAGAATAAAATGATTAAATTTAATCTTTTATTTTTTAAATCGTAAAAATTATTCTAAAAACACCAAATTTGAACTTTTACTAAAATACTTTTAACACAAAAAACTTCACTCCTATTTTTTTGAATAACGTTCATCAAACACCTCAAAACTACTTTTAGTATCCAAAAATATTCTTTTTTATCAAAAACACCCCAACCCCTAATGAAACCTTAGTCAAGCAGCTACTTGCTTAATGGGTCATTGCCTCCTATCGCAATATCTTACTAAAATCCAAATTTCGATTGTTAGTTCCATCCTTAAAAACCCCGAACTCTGATTTCTGTTATTAGTTTCGCCATTAAAAATCCGAACTCTTATTCTACCGGTTTGCATGATGACACTATCAACTACTAATCAACTTATTTATAATTCCTTCCCCGTTAGTTGGAAAACCCCCCTTGTACAATCAGTAGCCACAAATCTTTATTCCCCAGTTCTTCGTATACCTGGTGCAGCCTAACAAGGCTAGGCTTCACGAATGGATCTCACTCCTCACTTCGTAAACACTGAAAAACAAGGCGCACCATGATTAATCCTGGGTTAAGCGTCCCAACCATATGAATGACAAAAATCAGAGCCAGGACCAAAACAACTTAGTGAGCAACTAAGCAAAACAATAGACAACATGCTCATGCACTATACTATCTAACACCGTTACGCGAAAACTGCCGAAGAGCATTAGTCCACTAAACAAAAATTTGACTGGTAAATGAATCATCGTTGTTGCCATATACACTCCTTCAAATGCTCAATTGGAAAAGATGAGGCAAGAAAAGGAAAGAGAAGGTCAATGCATAGACGGGCAGCATTTTAGTCTGTTATGCCATGTCCAGAGAGTTCTCCACATCAATTTCTCCCATTCCAGTATCTTCCTCCTCTTCACTATCTTCATCACCGCTAACCTCCTCATTCTCATGACCTAGCTTAGCCATATGTTCAGCAAGCAATTTATCATCCCGCTCGCTCACCTGAAAAATCAACCACATCATATTATATAGAAGATAGTAAACAAGGTAGAGAATGAACTGGAAGAAATTATGATATACAATTCCAGGATCAGGACAGCTTAAATTTCCATGACACAAAATTCAAGGAAAAAAAATTGATGCTCACCACTCTGGGTGCCTCCTTAACAGCAAGTTTACCCTTGTGGCGTTCTATCTCTTCAGTACAAGCTTCAATTGCTTTGTAGAGAATAGCAATGCCTTGCTCCTGCAGTATGAAATACACACAAAAGAATTAGTAGCAATAAGTGGTCATAAGTGGCAATAAGTGCTGTATATAACTTTTGGAAAATAGATTTTTAACAGAGTCTGACTACATGTATCATTGAATTTATTATAATTAACAAAATTGTGTAGAATTAAGAATTAGTTAAGTTTTAAAGGCCACAAATTAACCATGAAAAAACCACCCCAGAATGCAAACTATGGATATAGCTGGTAGAAACAATCAGCAGATGTGTATTTGTTTGCTTCTCTCTTTAACGCCATAAATGATGGCCAACACATAGCTAGACATGCATAATGATTTAACAAAGATGTATCTGAAAATAAATAAGACCACAATATGTAGTTAACTAACTGATTTACTCCATAAAGATGGTTTGAACAATGCTATATTTCAGGCAAACAGCAAATTACTAAATTAGTATACCTTGTCAAGGGTCTGGGTGTTGAGAACATAGGCTGGAGGAGCAACAAGTTTAATTTTAACAGGGCAATCCTTGTTCCCTGCAGCTTCAGCTTTACGCATTGCTTCCTGTGGAGTGAAAGACCAATTATAATTATTCCTAATTCTGGAGTAAAGAGTTTTGCACAGTAGAATGATAATTTGCTTAAAATGACATTTTATCCATAGAGAAAGATGCTGGATGAGATGAGCAATATGACCTTAATGTGAAGAACACCATCAAATTGAAAACATTTCATCTCGATATCTGCACGAATCTTCAATGGTTGTGGTGTCATTCTTCTACGAATGTTTTTCACTAACGCATCTTTTACTTCCTCTGAGATGGCAGGAACCACCTTAGTCGCCTACAGAATGATGACAAGACAAAATCCCTAGTCACAATCATGAAGAAGGAAGTAGGATGGGGAATCTGAAAACTGAGCAGAGACTACCTCTTGGCCATCAGGTCCAACTTCTTTAACTTCACGAGTAAGGGAATTAAGAACTGAATCCGGATCGCTAACAATCAATTTGAATGCCTGCAACATTAATTAGTGATATCCAAACATTAAATTCACTTACACATTAAGAAACAATATACATCCTTCAAGATGCCATCCAAACTCTTACCTCAAAAGCATGACCATATTTTCTGTATAAAGGCCAGCCAACATGAATATATAGATCCTGCCATGGACAATTTGCATTACAAAAATAGCAAACTTAAATGAAGACGAGAAAGTATCGCAAAACACAAACACAATTTCATCTTACTTTTGAATTCTGTAACAAAAGTGATACATTAAAACCTTTTTTAAAAAAATAATAATAAAAAGGAATGCAAAGGAGGAAAAATGTTGCAAGAGAAGCTGGCCACTTTGCATCCTTAATAGTTCATAAGCTTCTCGAAACACATGACAAGAACACTAGCATAGAGACAAAAGAAGTTCAACATTCCAGAAGTAATTTACGTCAATAAGGTTTTCTCACTACACAAGATGGGCTGACATGCTACCTAACAGTAGGACCTGACTTACTGTTACAATTACCATCTCCTTTCCCCCTGTCCACTGCAATGATTCGTTTATTCAGATGTTTCTTCAGCACAAGTAGGGTACCCGAGTAGAGGAAGCTTATCAGATAAGAGTTTAATCTAATCACTAATTATTTGTGCCAAGAATTCCGGTCCAGTAAAACACTATTCACAATCTCAGAGCATCACATTATACAATTGATTTGCAATTCATAACCCACCAAAGCTGCTAAGTGTTAGTATAGTAAATAGTTCAATAATTTCCAATAACCACCCACCAAATCTGATCTCAAGAAAAATAAGATCTCAAACTTAAGCCACCCCTCTACACCGACTGCTAAAATCAACCATAAAAACTCTTTTGCACCCCCTCTCCCCCCAAAAAAATAAAAGACGAAGAAAAATTCAGTAAATGAACCCATTAAAGATACCAATTCTACGGTGCGCTTCTCGCCCAAATTAAAAGAAGTTAAACAAGCCCAAAAGCGCCTTCAACAAAAACGTCGCATTTCTATAGCCAAAGCCAAACAAATGTATCTAATTGTTAAGAGCAAAATACCTCAAGGTCAATCTTCATGGTCTCGGCGACATGGCGCATGATGGAATGCACAAGCTTGCTTTTATTGTACCTCTCCTCGCAAGCCTGAATGTCCTCTTCAGAAACCCTTCTTTTGCTGAGATCGATGTATCCTTTTTCTTTGTCAACCCTAAGAACCATGACGGGTTCGATTCGACCCACTTTTATTAGACTGCTGATGCTCCGAATCCGACGACGAGAGAGTTCCGAGAACAAGATCATACCCTCGATGTTGTTGTACTCCAGCAAAGACACGTAAGCACCGCTGTCGGCCATGCTCTTGACTTGTATCATGACGGCCTGGTCGACCTCCGGGTATCTAGCTTCGTACATCCGGCACTCTAGATTCGGCGTGTTCGTCGCCATAGCTTCTGGGACGGATCGCTTGGGGGATAGGGTTTCCTTTTTTCCTTGATTGATTTGGTAATGGAGGGAGGAGGATTAGAGATTAGGGGGGAATTAGGGTTTGTGTCGTTGCTAGTGGTTTTTGAAGGTTCTTTCTTTTTATTTTGGGGAGAGGCTGGGGTTTGTAACTTTGTTGAGCGTTTAATGGCTACTGCTGTCCGATTTGTTCCTTCTCTTTTTTTGCCTCATACATGTGCATGTACTGGATAATATCAGAAACTTCCCTTTAGATTTTTCATAATATTATTTGGCACCCTCTAAGTTTTAAAATATCACTTACCTCGTTTAATAGTATTAATGTAGTACGACTATGTTAATCCTTATTCAAGTTATAATTTACATATCAAACAAATAGAATTCAAAAAATTTAAAGAATAAAAAACAAAAAATCACTTTTTTCTCCTCTACTTTTCCAACAATCTCATTTGGTTTGTCTTTTTAGATGATTAGGTGATATTCTCTTTTGATATGGCTTTGATTTATTTCTTTTAATGATTTTGCATAACTCGAAGACTCGCGTCATTGGGTTGATAAGAGATGTAAAAGAATAGGGTCAAAGTTGGTTTTATACAAATAGAATGGAATTGAAAATAGTGCATTTCTTTACAATTACTATTTTTAGGATCTAGTATAATTTTGTAATTGTGATGGTGCTATCATAAATAGTTTTGAAGGTAACAATACCTTGATAGTTCTTGGAATAAGCAAAGTAATATAGAAGTACATATATACATATATATTTTTTGAACAAAAAAGAGAAAAGGGGTATTTTACTAGCTTAGGGTTTTCATTTAAGATTTATGATATTTTTAAGGTTTTGTTACACAAATAATAAATGTAAGGCAGTTAAGTCATATATTTAAAACTTCGAGCGTGTTAAATAATATTAAGAAAAACTTTAGAGGAGGTTTCTAATATTACCCCAATAACGCTGGGATTATTGGACTTTAGAGGAGGTAACAATACCTTTTTGTGATGAATTTGAAATAAAAACACTAATTAGACAAATCGAAAGGTCATCGAAAAATGTTCTCAAAAAATATGCCCAAAAATGTCAAGGAAATATTTCTGTTCATTTGTTTGTAAAAAGAAAAGAAAAAAAAAAGAAACAATTAGAGAATAGCTTATTAAAATTCAGAGTAAGAAAACGTGAAAATTAGAGACAAAATAGTAAGTACTCATCAAATTCTAGTAATGTACTAATCCTAAGTTACATTCCTACACTAGTGATAAAATTAGTTATAACCCACAATTTTAAAGTTTTTAATTAGATTTTATGTATTAAAATAAATACAAAAATCTAGAAAAAAAAAAGTGAAGTTTGAAAGATATTGAGAGGATCTCTGATAAAAACCCTCTTTGCAATACATATAGATATAGATGTTGTAAAGACACGTATGCATTTCTTATTTTCTTTTTCTATTCCATTTCAGGTATAATAATGGAGAGATACTACATATTCATGACCAACAGGCCAACACGATCACTCAGCTTTGGATTAGTTAATTGGTACACTCTATTTCACCAGGTATAAGCAGTCAAATACCTGAATTAGATTAGTCGTCACAGTTTTCTGAATCGAGATTTTTGCTTTATCCAATTCCCCTTTAATCCTTATCTCTTCAATTTGACAATCTTTTCTTAAGACTGGGAGCAATTGATCCTTTTCACTCGGTCTGATAACCAGAATCACTTTTCTTCTAATTCCCCAAGCCCAAGTGCTATACTTTTTTGTATGTTGGCAATGTTGTGGGGTTTATCAAGGGCATGAAACCAATTATACATAACAAAGAGTGTTAATTCTGTTTGGATCCACTCTTCTAACTGTTCTATTTTACTGAACTTTTCGGCTTCTAAAAAATGCCACATAAGGCTACAATTTGCCAAAAAGCATCTACTTCAAGTAACTGTTTTAAGTAGAAGTTCGTTTATGAAATTCAATTGCAAAGAGTCTCTTTTTGGAAATCACGTGAAAAAGTAATAATACTAATTTTTAGATAGAATTTGGCAAAAACAACTTGCAAAGTATTTCGCCAGTTGGCGTCATGCAGCAGACGGTGGGTGGAGGAAAATGTATTAAACTCGTCGACAGCAGGATTCGAACCTGCGCAGGCAGAGCCCAACAGATTTCGAGTCTGTCTCCTTAACCACTCGGACATATCGACGATCTGGTGTAATGGGGATTAATCTATATATATATAAAAGAATGTAAAGTGCCCGCCCGTCATGGTTCCCGAATTCACGAACTTTGCGCTTCATCTTTGTGTCCAATCCATCCAGCCTTCATATTTTCCCATTGATATGGTAACAATTTCGATGTCCTGCATATATCTGTCATTAACATCAGTGTTCCTTCGAGCAAGTCTGCATACGGATCTTGAATAAATTAAGCTGTCTTTGTTAATACACGACCATGTAGAGTATATTAGGTACACAGTGCCCCTTGTAGATTCAATTCATCAAAAGTTTAGCAGAATGCTTCTCTCTTCTTAATTCTTATGTGGGATAATTTCAAAAACTTCCCCTAAGATTTGTCATAATATCACTCAACTCTCCCAAAATTTTTAAAGTTTTACTTACTTCTCTTATCAATTTGGCAAAACTAAATATTCCTATCAAATGTCACAAATTGACAATATTACTCTTGCTCTTAATAACTATTTAGCCAAAAAGCTAAAACAAAATAAAATTTTAAAACCGAAAAATGTAAATTAAAAAAAATAAATTGCTAGCTAATAATGGTTCATATTTCTTTACATTGGGATTGTGGTGAGGGGTACTAAAGGACATGGATAAATTAAATCTAATCAAGGTCAACAACTTAGAAGGATTTTGTTGAGTAATTAATAGCTTAAAAAATTTCGTGAACAGTTAAGTTACAATTAAGGAAGCCAAGATATTTGTTGAAAAATTATGTTTAATTCATGTTGTAGTTTATTAGGGAATATTGAAAACTAAAATAATTTCTTCATACATGTGAATTTTTCAAGGTGTAAACTTTTCTTTTATTTCAATACAACTAAAATAAATAATTTACGTCAAGAAATTTATACATTATAAAAATTTAACCTTATTTTATTATTGTTGTAATAAATTTCATAAGTAGGATAATATAAGGGTAGTATTGGAATAAAAGTTGTATCTTTCTTGTATTTCTTCCAAAGGGCTAAAATGTTACAAGAAATGTCAATTTAAGAGAGATAAGTGAGATTTTTAGAACTTCAATGGAATTGTGTGATATTATAAAAAACCTCTGGGGAGGTTTCTGAAATTATCCCTTCTTGTGCAAAATAGCGTCGCACTTTCCTCTTCTTAAGAGACCGCGTAACCGAAAGCTTAGCGCAGTCGCCATCTCGAGCTTTCAGAGTTAAGACGAATGAGTCAGTAAACAAAGCAATAGAGGGCAAAAGGGTAATACTAATGTACCATGACAGCAGCCAAAGTTGTGCAATCATGAAGTTAGACCAGAAAAAAGCAATCACGCATCACTAATCACAGCCTAAAGGTATGTATAAACATCTATGATGAGAAGAAAAACTAAAAAATTAAATGCTTCAACTATGAGTTTATCATGTACTGTACTGGGAAAAATTGCCACGCACATTTCCAGTTTCGGTGCCAGACTCTTATAATATATTAACATGGAGGGCAGTGGAAAGGCAACAAGAGCAGACGCGATGGGCTTGATAAACCTCATAACAACAGCAGCCAGAAACGCTATAACGCACAAGAACAACTGCCAGCAGCTAGCAGATCATGTGAGGATGATTGGAAACTTGCTGGAGAAGCTCAAATCTACGGACCTGATGAAACTGGCGGCCACTGCTGAGCCATTGGCGCAGCTTGAGGAAGCCCTGAAAAAAGCCCTCGACTTGGTGGAGAGTTGCACAGATAAGAGCTATCTGTACATGATTTCATTGGCGTGGAACGTTGTCTATCAGTTCCGCCAAGTTCAAGACGAGATTGATCGTTACCTCAAGCTCGTTCCTTTGATTTCTCTTGTCCACGAGTTTAGGCTTCAGGTATGCCTACTTATTGAACTGTGCAAAAAAAAATGCATTCTTTCTTATAGCGAATATTTAGTGGCCAAGAATTCAGGAGAATCGACTTTGATTCTTGAATATTCAGCTAAGTTGTACGTATATCGTAACATAGGATATCATTCCCCCTTTCAATTAAGGGAGGAAAAATGTGCATCGAAGCCAACTATCGTTTTATTCCTGCGGCCCAGTGCTATTAGACCATTAGTGGTGGAAATTTCTATACAAATAACATGTGAGCATATAACAGAATGTAAAAGAGAGCTTGGAGGCAATTGAAGAGGATCATAAGGAGTATACCCTGGATGAAGAGGATGTTGAGACCCAAAACGTCATTCTCAAACCCGATCGTTCCAAGAAAGATGCGAGTGTGTTGGAGAAGTCACTGTCTCGTAGGTATCCTGATTTGCAAATCCATGAGGCCCTCGAAGAAGAGAAAGAAAAGCTGCTGTTTGAACTGCACCAGTTAAGGGAGAATAATGATCCAAAGCAGTGCAGAGTGATTGAGCATCTCATTGATGTTACTGAAAATGTGGCCAATGTGCCTGCTGAAAAGAATCTCGCCCTCAATTTGCAACCTCATATTGGACCCGGGTAGTAGTTGTCTTGTTAGGATTAGGATCTGTGAAAATCTATTACGAGTACTAGTATTCATTATCTTCACGGTTAATTCGTTACAGCGAAACATCTGATCCTAGGTGGGAGTCAACCAAATTAAGGACGGATGCAGATGGATCAGAGTGGCAGGCTGATCTCTTCGAGTGTTGCAGCGAACCTTGCTTGAGTAAGTTGTCAGAACATCTTCTCAGTATTTAGCTAATGAACCGTGGCAAGGAATTGCATACAAGGTATAATTCACTTGCTGAAGCGCTCACAAGTTACTACCTTGATCATTAAACTTATGGTCGTTTTCTCTTACCTTCTGATGGATCTTATTTGTTTTTGCAATCTTTATTCTGATATTCAGTTATTTGTTTGACTTTTACATTTATGCACACAGGCATGAAGGCCTGCATCTACCCGTGTGGAATCTTTTCTAGGATAGCTAATGTTGTGTCATGTGGGAAAATAAGTAAGCTTAAATTTCTGCCGAAGTTTGTTACTTTAACAATGTAGTTATCAATTCAGCATGAAAACCACTATAATGATGAAAATACAGTTCCGTCTCTGAAAACATTTCATGAAACTGAGAAACTTCTTTCACTGGACACTTAGAAAAAGAAACTTGCATGAGGAAGAGAGAGTTATATACTGTAGGCATGCTTTCTGTTATGTAGATGCCTCACCTACTTATAATGTGTAGTAGAATTAACTACTGTCATTTCTATAATATCTCTGCCTTCAGCTCGTGAAGAAGCATTAAACAATCTGATGGCCTACTCCCTCTTCTGTGGTTGTTGCTGTTATACTTGTTGTATAAGAGGAAAGCTTAGGAAGCTTTTCGGCATTGAGGTACTCATATTTACCTTTGAAGGTCTTAATAACATCCATATGCTTCAATAAGTTTGCTCTAGCAGCAAGCGGAAACAGAAATCTTCACTTTCCCAAAATTCTATCTACACTGTTTAGTGACTGATTGAGGATCCTTGACTTCTGCTGCTCCATTGTTTTACTGGCGCCTCCCTCTCTTTATTGCACTTCAAGAAATACCTAGAGTAGTCGTTACATCTTTTATAAAACCTCGACTCAACATGTTATGTAACACTATAGTTCTATATGTTTTTTTTTTTATAATTTTCATAACTAGCAGCTTATTACCCACTAAATATCATACTCATTACCTATTAAGTCATAATATGCCTTACTGATGAGCAACAAATTATCCAATTTGGTTAATCCATCAACTCAAGTTCCTATAGGCTTATAACTCTATGGGGCTGCAGGAGATAAGTTGTAGTTAGGAATATGGACTATTCTAAAGCGCTAAGAAATCGAAGGGATTGGTTATCCAATGGAGATGATTGACTTCATATACGAACATTTTTGGTCACCTTTATTTGATTAGCAACAGGATCGTTGGATTTTGAACATTTACAACCGTAAAAAGCATTGCTGATTCTGTTTTGCAGGGAGGCTCATGTGATGATTTCTTAACTCATCTAATGTGTTGCTGCTGCGCTCTGGTCCAAGAATGGCGCGAGCTTGAGCTGAGGGATTTTGAAGGTTTGTCATTTACTTGTGTGGTCCAACCTCAAAGTAAAGCCTAATCAATTAGCTTTTAAATATCCAACCAAAAGCATAGATCTTCTGAATTGTTATAGAATTTGATGTTTTCAATTCTGTCCAGAATTGCAAATGGAACACGAGTCTAGAAGAGACCAATTTATCAGTGAAAGGACAAACGAAATATGTTTTAGATTAAACTCAAAAACTGATTAACAAGGCATGTCAATCTGGTGCACTGTCAGGATAATATCATACTACTAGTTTATAGCGGACTGTTGCATTGGTCTGTCATCCAAATTTAGGGCTGTGAATTTTCTGAAGAGGCAGCTTCTCCTCTGTAGATTTTCCATTGAGAAACTGAGAAGAAATATAATTCATGAACTCCTTATATGTTCTTCAGCTGAACATGTCTAACAATTTAAAGTTCCAAGTCTTAATTACAGGTTGCCAAAGGAGGAAAAACATCGCACCACCGTACCAGTGTATGAATCCTTAGAAGAAGTTTTTTCTGAGCTTTAAGTTCAAGCTTCCAGCTTAAAATTGTATCTGTCTCTGTCCTAGAGAACCAATTTTCCATTGGCTTTGCGGTGGTTCAATTTCTTCTTCTTTGCAAGCATCAACACTTGACTAAAAGTAATGTTGTACTAGTAGTTTATTAGCTTTGGCAGAAAATGTAAGGCCAATTATTCCGGTATAGAGAATTATAGATGGGCAAAAGAAGAAGAAATAGTTGAATGGGTTGGGCGGGGATTCATTGTGCACTGAGCTGCAATTCTCCACTCTTATGTGATGTCAAATTGGTAAGGGTAAAATACAAAAAAACCCTCTGTGGTAAACTTAATACACAGAAAAGTCTTCCGTGATTTCAAAATATACAATACGACACCCCGTACTTTGAACTAAATTGTAAATGTGACGGAATCCGTTAAACTTAACGGATATGACTTATTGAAACATAAAAAAAAATAAAATTTTATACCTAATTTTTAACATATATATTGTTCTATCCCTTAATCCTCAATTCTCTCTATTTAGAGACTAAAAAAATAAACGATTTTTTTGAGCTGTCTTTTGTTTAATTATATCAGGGTATTTTTGTCATTTCGTCCATTGTCGTTAAGTTTAATAGATTTCGTTACCTTTACAATTTAGTTCAAAATACGGGGTGTCATGTTGTATATTTTGAAATCACGAGAAACTTTTCTGTGTATTAAGGGCCCGTTTGGAAGCCAGGTTTTTAAGCAAGTTTTTTACCTACTAGTTTTTTAACAACTTTTGCTACAGGAACCCCAAAAAATTTCTCAAAGTTTTTACCTACACACTTCAAAATACACAAAACACAAAAAAAAAAAAAAAAATTCCCCTCCCTTTTTTTTCTTCTTCCTCCCCCATCCCAATCCACCACCACCTCCGGCACCGTTTCCTTTTTTTTTTTTTTTTTGCCTTTCTCCCTCTCCCCGCCATCTTCCCCTACCATCCTCTCCCTTTACCCAGTTTGTATGATCCCTTTTTTTTAAAAAAAATTCCCTTCCCCACTCCTCCCCCATCACCCTTCCCCTTCCCCTTCCTCTTCCCCTCTGGCCGATCTGGTAGCGAGGCTAGATCGCACCGGGGAGGGGGATTTTTCCATGCACCAGATTGCCGGGAGGGGGAGGAGAGGGGAAGGCTGAAAATTGCAAAAAAAAAAAAGTTGACTGGCTCGTGGAGGAGGTGCGCGTTGACTGCCGGGCGAGGGAAGAGTGAGGGGGAAGGGCAGAGGGGGAGGAGAAGGGGAAAGGGAGGAGAGGGGTGGCGGGAGGTGGCATTGGAGGAGGTGCTGGTGGAGGAGCCGATGGTGGTGCTGGAGTTGGAGGAGGTGCAGGTAGTGGTGGTGGTGCTGGTGGTGGCGTTGGAGGAGGTGCTGGTGGAGGAGCAGGTGCTGGTGGAGGAGGTGGGGCTGGTGGTGGAGTTGGGGGTGGAGCAGGCGGGAGAGTAGGAGAAGGGGCTGGTGGAGGCATTAGTGGTGGTGCCGGAGGTGGAGCAAGTGGAGGCGTGGGGGAAGGGCTGGAGGAGGCCTTGGCGGAGGTGCTGGAGGTGGGGCCGGTGGCGAAGTAGGGGGTGGAGCAGGCTGCGTTGCTACTGGGAGGCAGAGGTAACGGGGAAGGGGGAGAGGGAAGGAAGAAGAAGAAGAAGAAGAGAGGAAAGAAAAGAAAAAGGAAAGAAAGAAAAGAAAAAAAGAAAAAAAAAGAAAAGGAAAAAAAGTTTTTCACCTTACAAACACCCAAAGTTTTTCTTACAAAAGTTTTTCTACAACTTCTACAGTGATCTACAGTAAAATTTTATACAAACACCCAAAAAACTCACCTTCCAAACAGGTCATAAGTTTACTACAAGGGTTTTTTGTTTTTACCCCAATTGGCAATCATGTCAGAAGGCCACTATTAAATATGGGATGAGGGGCAGGAGCGGTTATCAGAAGGACCACTCCTGAGCTGTTCACGGCTAAATTTTGGGCAAAAAAAATGTGCGGTCCAGATCACTTCTTGTATTTCGATTTTCACAACGTGTATGGGACCCACAAAATTTTGAACTCAAGTTACACGTTGTGCAAATAAAGTTACGCTGTGTGCAAACAAAGTTACACAGTGTATAAAATGCACAAAATCGTCAGGAACGGTTGCACCTGCCCGTTGTTCGTTAAATATCTAACTGACAGTCTTTCTAAAGTAGGTTTTGTAGTGGATACATGTTCTCAATTTAACTTCTGTCTAACTTGACTTTCTAATTGTTGAATCTCAAGAATCCTATACAACAAATGCTGCCCAATGCCCAAGTAAGTAAAATCTAAAAACCCCCACGGATAGTCCGATTAGTTCGGTAACCTGATAATTATTAATAGGTTTCGTGATCAATTTTCTTGTGTTATTTTGCTTTGTATTGTTGAAGTAAGATTTTACACAGTTTTAGAGAATTAGTCTGATAGAAAGATTAGAATAACTCTAAGTGAAAAAAAAAGTAAAAATCTGAAAATATTAGCAACAAAATCTGAAAAGCAAATATCCAGAATTAGCAACAAAGGAGGCTAGGAGCCCTGGACCGGAAGCTGTGAGTGAATAAGGGCTCGATGGACAAAATCAGCCGCAGAGGCACACGACACGTAGGTGGGAGTTGGGTATTCCACGCCCTTTTTTAATTTCGTATTTGCTGCAATTTTCAATTTTGGAAAAGGGACTGCCATTCTTGACTGGTTTAATGTGGGTGACGTCATGTATCTTGCGTACTCATCATGGTCAGACCAATCCCCTTTCGAGATCCAGAGTTTTCGGTTTTGTAAAATTGTCAATCGTATCATACAATAACGAAAGTACGTGCTAACAAATGATGTAGTAAAAAAATGATAAATATTTTGTATCTCATTACAAGTTGTGTTTCATAATCAATAACATTCAGTCGGAATTAAAAACAAGCTTATTTGAGTCATCAAATAAGTTAAAACTTCCAGCGGGTGCGTGGTGCGTGGTGAATCCATTTGATCCGATGGTGATTCAGTTCCCTCCGAATTATTCTTGAACGTCTTTAAGTACTCCCTCTCTCCCTAGCATAGGATAATCTATCGTCTAAAAAAAAAATAACACTTGAGTAATATCAATGTTTTACGTTCAAACATTGAATCAAGAAATCCAAATCCCTTTTCTGTATTTTAAATCCAAGCTTGCATTATAAGTTTTTCTTTTCATTACGATCATAAGTAGTTAACATAACTTAAAACTACTATAATTAATAATTCACATTCACATATAGTTGGACCAACACTCACCTCTAAATAGGATCAACTTACATTTAGGGTCCGTTTGGTTGGAAGTAAAATGTTTTCCTTGGGAAAATATTTTCCATAGAAGTAATTTTCCAGGAAAATCATTTCCCTTTCATCATTTTCAGGTGTTTGGTTAGCTTATTGAAAATATTTTCTTACTTCATTTTCCGGTGTTTGTTTAATTTTTGAAAATATTTTCACTTTTACCTCTATTTTTGCTTTCGACGCATAGAACCACATACTTCTTCCCATGCAAAATAAAAAAAAATTTATCTGATTGTTTAACTTTAAAAAAATCTTGGAGAAATGTATATATGAATAAAAAAATTTTCCTTAAGCAATAAACAAATTGCTGGCTATTTATTGTCAAATATCAATCACACGTAATGCTTATTGTGATATATATCTTGCACTCTCACTGCTGAAAGTTTCTCTAGAAAAGAATGTCGCTATTATACATAATTAATTACTAGAATAAGGTGAACAGGGTGAGGTCTTTTTTTTTTTTTTTTTAATTTTGAACATACTACAAGCTTTGAAAGTTTGACAGATACCTTTATTAGGCGAGATGCATGCATTTCGGAAAACAACTTCAGTAAGTTTGGAAGGGAAGTTGTTTTCCATAAGATGAATGAAAATCTTTTACACCGTAAAATATTTTCAGTAACTTTTGTGCAATCAAACATAGGAAATTAGGAAAATATTTTCCTGGAAAAGATTTTCATCCGAAACAAACGGACTCTTAGTGAAACTATAAATCATGACTTTTAATTATTAAAATCTCGACCTGAGAACTAAACAAATTTCTCATTGGCTTCTATTACTATTACAAGTTAGACAAACTAAAACTCATAATGTGCCCCTTCCAAAACCGCTGACCCATTCTTTACTGTTGAATGAATATAACGATGACTTAAGCATACACAAATCCTATTATACTACTACTAATTGTATTGTATGTACGTCTAATTTTATTTACTGATTCATCGTTCATATTTGTGTCAAACGTCATATGTCTATTTAGAAAATGACACGTGACAATTACGTTCAAACAACAATATCCCTTTTCCAATTTCTTGGTCATGCATATGGAGATTACATTTTTGCCATTTGCATGCTTGAGACTCACTTTCATTTAATGTCAGGGGACAAAATTTATTCCACCGACATAGGCTCGATCTTATCCCTTTGTCATTTACGTTTTATGCCACAAGCCAGTAATGAACGAAACTTCAGCAGTACTAAAATTCAAAATTCTATAGCTTTAATGCGATTTATTTTGTTTTCTTTACCCTTCGATCTTTACTCACACCTTTTTTCACCCCTACCTGTGAGACTCATACCAGGTCAACATACATGCAATAATTTCTTTTTCTTTTTTTTTTTTAATTTTGACTTGGGTTCCACAATTATATGTTGTTCAATTTCATCAATTTTGCTTGTCCAAATCTCACTTGGAAAAATTTGAAATTGAAGGAAGAACGGAAGAAGAATTATACTATTGATATCTCCTATTCTATACCATGTTTGATTTTGTTATCAAAAGTTCAAATTTTTAGCGCAAAAGTATATAATTTGAGTATTTTGAAAATTTCACATATAAATTTAAAATCTTACACTTATCCATTCAGTTCGAGAACAGTTTAAGTTTAAATTCTAATTATTGCTAAAATTTATTCATTTTTATATTAATTAATTGATAATTAAACTTGAATAAACTCTTATTAAAGTGAGTTTAATCAAATATCCTGCGGCTTAATCCCCTTTTCAACTATTTGACTTGGGCTAGCCAACAAACCGTTTGTCTACTTTCCTAGTATAATCCTTAAAAAATATATATATATACTTTCCTAGTATAACGGTACAAATAGAGTAAACTACCACGTTAAAACAAAGAAAGATGGCCAATTTTTTTTTTAATAACTAAATAAAAAAAAACTACTACTCTATGGGGTGAACTGTAAAATTGAGAAACAGAAAATTCAAGAAAAAGGTTTCTAAACTTGCTTTACTTGGACCCCTTCAGTATAGCAAAAAATGGTGGAGTTGTTCAGCGTCAACACGGGGAGACAACCTGGGGGTGTTTCTTTCTGTTAAAGAACAAATCCCTTCTCCGGATCTGCAGTCCTTAGAAGCCAGAGACCTTCACGATCTTCCCCAACGGGCCAGACCGAAAAAGTCCCTGTGCTTTGGTGATGATCTCTGTAAGTACAGATAAAAATTCAATATTTGATTTCTATTGTGATCACTAACCCTTTAAAGAATAATGATGCATTAATTCTGTGATCTGCAATGTTAGTTTCTTTATTGAATGCAGATGCTTGAGTTGTGGGGTTTTATCGTTTTTGGGAAGGGGTACTGGGAAATGGGTTGTATTAGTTTAAGTGAAGTTGGAAAAGTAGATAAAGAAGCGATTTTGGGTTTTGCCGAAATGCTGAAAAGGCATAGTTTTGCTATGAATTTTGGAGAACTTGTAATCATGGTAGTGTAAAAACAGCCCATTTTTTGATCAACTTCTGCTTGACTACTCTTATTCAAGATATGTTTAGAGGGATGTGATCATAATTATTGATAAATACGGTTCTGTTTAAGGAGATAAAGATTTCATCATTCATTCATCCGGGGGCCAAGATGTTGGGGACAAATGCTAGAATAGTTATTTTCATCTTAATATTTGAAAATTCGATTGAAGTTGTCAAAGGAATTTTGGTAGGTTCATTAATTGGATAATAAGACATGTTTTTAAATTTGATGATTTCTTTCATTTTACATGTTCATAAACCAACATGGTATCGTTTTAATTTCAGCACACAAATAAAGACTGTTGATCTAGTTAGTCACTACGTATCTTTATTTATGCTATGAAAAGTTTACGCTGGTGGTTAGTTCCTAATAGGCATCCGTTATGTTGCACAACTAGAATCTTTAAACTAGTTGTCCTAGCACAAACGTCTAATCTAGACACCCAATAAAGTTTGTGCTTGGAAGAATGTATTAGCTCTTCTGACAAATCTAAGGTAGAGAGAATTCCCCATGAAGGGCATCTAGCATGCAGTCAGATGTAGAAACATTATAGGAAGAGGATGTAGAAAAAATGCGGTAGATTACGTTTCTACTAGTGAAATAGCTAAAAGGTGCTTCATTATACTTGATGAAAGATAACTCACAATTACAGTCCGTTTGAGAGCTAAGTTCTGATGGGAAAAGAAGAGAAAGTGAGCGAAAGGAGTTGGTTTCTGCTGTTTGGGAATCTGAAAGTGACAAAAAAGAATGGAAACTGAAAGATAAGATGGGATCTGTTATCCTGCTACAGTGGAAAAAACTTTCTGCCCATAAAGGAAGGGAAACAATAAAGCTTTATAAAATTTAACTAAATGCCACTTCTGTCCTTAGATGTACATTGAATAAAATTTTAATGACGTATATGTTCAAAATCCTTCCATTTCTTTCCTAAACTCCCTAACAACATTAAACTCTATTCTCTTCTTCTCTCTCTCTCTCTCTCTCTCTCTCTCTTTTTCTCTTTCACAACTTAACATTTCCCATCTTTTCTTTTCTATCCCAAACTCCCAAACTAGCCATTAGTCTATGGCATTATTACTTACCCCAGATTGTGTAAAACCTAAACTCACATCTTTCAATTTGCACCTGTAATTTGTAAGTGGGCTCGTCTGCTATGACTACTTTGATGGCTAAGACTGGACTGGGGGAAGGAAAGTTGCTGGAAAGGGTTTATGTGCTGGGACAAATTTGTCACCATTATATCATGATGTATGCAAAATGGAATAACCCCTGATATGCTGTTTGCCTGCTCATTATGCAAAAGCTATTATGGTTTGTCCTGAGGAAGGAAAAACTAGAGTGAATAAGATAACACGAAAAGATAGCAAAACAAATGTTTTCTCCACATTTTTTGTCTTAGAGGTAGCTTTTTGTTTGATGAATTTCCCTTCGCTTATATGGCGATTACTGAGTGTTTTCCACATCAATTCTGCAGGGGCTCTAAAATCTAGAGTCTTCGAATTGATTTTGGAGGCAGAGACGGGTAGAATACTTTCTAGGACTCTTACTATTCTATTTTCATATGTTCACAAGATTGAAAATGTTCAGGATAGATCCTGAAGTTCAGAAGATAAATTACGTGTTTAGAGTTATTACTTACTACTCAATAGTGGCATAATGAACCGGGGTATAAATGATGTTGAAACCATGACTTGCGACATAAGAATTTGCAAGGAGAAAATTGAAATAGGAGTTGACTGGTTTGTACATATACACCTTTATGAGTTGTTTTTGGTTCTTTAGTTCATGTTATTGCACTATACGGAGGTGGAGCGACTGCAATTTTGTATAAAGATTTCCTTTATTGGGTTTTTTTAAAACTACCTTGTAAAATTTCCTTCTTTACCTTTTTTTGACTGGTAATGTCTATGTTAGTGTCATTTCAATTTTAATCTCCTTGTTTGGAACAATCTCCAGTTCATTCTTCTTGTCTTCCTCAACATAGGGTTAATTAAATCATCTGTATTCTGCAGGTGTCACTTTAGCCACTGAAAGAGGCAACATTTTCTGTGCAACATGCTTAAAGATTAACTCTGGTTGATTTGATTGATATGTTCAGTTGAAGAAGCAAATGATGGGCTGCCAGAGTCTGATATGAAACACTACTTCGCCCATCTTTATAAATTTCCGGAAATATGGTATTCAATAAAGTTGCAGAGTTCTTTTCTGCTGCAGGAACTTATCTATCAGTGCCTAAGTCTTCTAATCCCTCACCAGGATTGCCTCCTCTGCCAGTCTCTATTCGTGGGTTTTCTTTTGCAAGCAAAGGGCAGAAAAATAATTTGCGGCTCTCCTCGTCCCTTCAAGATTTCTCTACTTATCAGCAACTTGATCCTGAAGGAGGTCATAATTTCCTTGAATTCCAGAAAAATACAAGTAATTCAAAACAGTCTAATCTGTTGCTAAGAGAGGATGCTGGATCAAGTTTTTCAAAGGAGAAGGCCAACCCAGTGGTTGCTTCTGCCCAAAAGAAATGGACTCGAGTTATCTTACTTCTCCTCTGCGTACTATTATTTGCTTTTGTTGTTTATGTATCACAACATTTATACTTTAGTTGGTCTCAAGGGGCACCCAAGTACTATGTAGTGCTTGACTGTGGTAGCACTGGGACCCGTGTCTATGTCTATGAAGCTTCTGTGCATCAGAAAAGTGATAGCAGTCTCCCTATTTCATTGAGGTCACTGCCAGAAGGGTTTAAGAGAAAATCAAGTTTGCAGAGCGGGCGAGCTTACAACCGAATGGAGACTGAACCTGGATTTGATAAGTTGGTGCATAATATATCTGGACTGAAGGGAGCGATAAAACCACTTGTTCGCTGGGCAGAGAAGCAAATCCCTGTGCATGCACATAAGTCTACCTCCCTCTTCTTGTACGCAACAGCTGGGGTTCGCAGACTGCCAAGTACAGACTCGGAATGGCTTCTTAATAATGCCTGGTCCATTTTGAAAAGTTCTTCTTTTTTGTGCAAGAAAGAATGGGTTAAGATTATCACTGGCATGGAGGAAGCATACTTTGGATGGATTGCGTTGAATTATCATACTCATGTTTTGGGTGCTGTACCTAGGAAAGAAACCTTTGGTGCCCTTGATTTGGGTGGTTCGTCATTGCAGGTTACTTTTGAGAGCAATGATGGGGTGCGAGATGAAAGTAGTTTAAAGCTGAGCCTTGGCCCTGTTAATCATCGCCTCAGTGCCTATTCATTACCTGGATTTGGATTAAATGACGCCTTTGACAAGTCGGTTTTTCATCTTCTGAGGAAGCACCCTCAAATTGGTAGTGCAGATCTTCTTAATGGGAAAGTCGAAGTTAAGCATCCCTGTTTGCAATCTGGTTATAAAGAGCAATATGACTGTTCTCATTGTGCTTCCCTTTATGAAAATGATGGGACTCCTCCTATTGGACAAAAGAAGTTTGGTACTGGAGGAAAACCTGTAATACCTCTTCAGCTTGTCGGCACTCCAAAATGGGAAGAGTGCAGTGCACTAGCAAAAATTGCAGTCAATTTGTCTGAGTGGTCAGATCAAAGTCCTGGAATTGATTGTGAGTTGCAACCTTGTGCTCTTGCAAGCAATCTACCTCGGCCTTATGGCAAGTTTTATGCTATGTCTGGCTTCTATGTGGTGTATCGGTTTTTCAATTTGAGCTCTGATACTACACTTGATGATGTCTTGGAAAGGGTAAGGAATTTTGTGAGAAAACGTGGGATGTTGCAAAGATAAGTGTTGCACCTCAGCCCTTTATTGAACAATATTGCTTCAGAGCACCATACATTGTGTCATTGCTGAGAGAGGGATTGCACATTACAGACAGTCATGTAATTGTTGGGTCTGGGAGTATTACGTGGACACTGGGTGCTGCTCTGTTGGAAGCTGGGAAAGCAGTTTCAACAAGGTTGGAATTTCAGAGTTATGAGATAATGCAGATGAAGATAAATCCCGTTGTTCTTTTTTCAATTTTGATTGTTTCATTTTTTATTCTACTTTTCGCGTTATCCTGTCTTGGCAACTGGAGGCGAAAAGTTTTCCGTAAGCCATACCTCCCACTTTTCAGGCACAATAGTGCCTCAGCGGCATCAGTTCTGAGGTTCCAGCGATGGAGCCCTATCAGTTCAGGTTAGATCCTTTAAGAATATCTGACTTCATCCGTTGACGATGTGCTTGACCATGTAGTTCTAACTTTTGGTATTATTACTAATCATTATTTTTTGTGCAAACCTCGTGGGGACTGGTATGTTTTTTCTGTGTCTTGAGACTACTCATGCCATGTATTGTTCTCAGGGAGCAGGATGTCATGAGTATGTTGGTTAAACTTGCCTTATGTTAACTTCAAAGACCTTTCTGATGGACAACTTAGAATATTTATTTTCTCATTTAGGGCACTTCTTCTTTAAGTGCATGTTTCTATGTTTGATCTACAATGCATTAAGCAATTAGCTCTTGTTTACCATTCAGAAGAAAGTATGACGACCTCGGAGCACTATAGTAAGCTCAACTAGATTTAAGACTGTTGTTTGTACATTACTTTTCCTACGTGCTTTAGTTCTGTTTCTTGTGATTGATTTTAGGATGAGATAAATTCCTTCGACTTGAATTCTCTCTCTCTCTCTCCAACCCTTATTTAGATTATTATCTATACATAAAAAGCTTTTACTTTGCTTAATCTTATTAGTGCTATGATTTGATTCTTCCAGGGGATAGAGTTAAGATGCCGCTTAGTCCAACTATTCAAGGCACTCAACCAGGACCATTTGACACAGGGCATGGTTTTAGCGGGGGTGGAATCCAGCTTGCAGAATCTTCCATGTACCCATCCTCCAGCAATGTGTCACATAGTTATTCATCAGGCAGCTTGGGCCAGATGCAATTTGACAATAGTACCATGGGTTCATTTTGGGGACCACACCGAAGTCAGATGCAGCTCCAGAGCAGGAGATCTCAGTCTAGGGAAGACCTTAATACTTCACTGGCTGAGGCACACTTGGCGAAGGTCTAAGAATGTCCTGATCTTTTTTCCTGCCTGAAATATCCATGTTGGGTAATGTGAATCCAGTGCAATGGATTTGGGATCCTGAGCGGGATCAATCAATTTACATCTTCATGAAGGGGATGCCTTTGCAGGTGAAGAGCTGGCTGACTGCAGCTGGCTATTTTGGAGAGAATTTTCCTAAATGCGATTTGGAGGAGAGTCTTTGGAAAGACTTTTGCTGCTAAATGATGGGAGTTGAGCGGCAGCGGATGCAATCAGCCAAAAAGTCTCTAATGCTGATTACTGATGTTGACAGGAGTTAGAGTTTGTGAATATTATTAAGACTAACTTTGTTATGGATCTCACCCAAAACAGGCCATTGAAGTAAGTTGACAACACCCAACGGTGCACTCCGACAGAATTGCAGACAACTGCTGAATATCAAGAGGGAGTTTTGCAGTCTTCTCACCCGTTTTCTTGATTGTTTGACAAATGATGATGGTAAAGCACAATGACATCTTAACAACTTTTCTCACAAGTTTTGGGTACTTACTCCCATGGATACGCGACCAAACATTCTGTTATTGAAAACAATCTTGACAAATTCATCAGCTCATTAGTACATTCTTTTGACACTTCTCTCTGGACATTCCTGCTTACAATGGCACAGAGAGGCTTCCATCAGTAATTAGGATCTGGTCTTGTCAATTGGATAATTGACACTTGCGACACGAGTAGTTCATTTAATCTTCAGGTTCTAATAGACAGGGAGTCTTCAACCTCAAAGTTTGCCTAGCACATTTGTCATCTCAAAGTTAAGAATAGCCGTCTGCTTAAAAAAAAAAAAAAAAAAAAAAATTCATTCTAACTCTTATTTATGAATCTGACTAGTGACTGAATAAGGTGAGCGGATTTTCACCTCCAGCACCCTCAGGCACTGGCGAGTCAAGTGACTCCAGCTGGCTGCCAGCTCAAGCTTTCTCTACCGGACGGATCACCGGTTCACATTGACTATACGTCAATTCGGTACTTTCGCTGTTAGGAATTCCGAACAGCATTTGTCATGCTCCCCGTGAGCCCGCCTCCAGCAACCTGGGCCACATACGTCTTAATGAGAAAATTTTAGAACTTTGAGAGAGTAGAGAGCGGTACGACATCCAGAGATCCTTTGAAAAACAGAGCCGCCTGGAGAAAACCAATAACAGGTCAACAATCATTTTCAGAATTGCAAGCTTTTCTTCAACACAAAAACAGGGCTCTAATTTGTTGCCCAAAGAAAGCCTAAGCTATTCGGGTCAAAACCTCGCATATTCAAAAATAATGACCAGACGCCCTATGCCAGCCGCAGTACCATTCTTTTATTTCCCCCCTTGTTGGGCAGTTGGGCCTTTTTGAGTTGGTGCGCAACATAATAAAATACCTCAGCAAAGCTTAAAATGTGACTACAATTTTTTTTCCAGAAAATACAAGATCAAGAAATCGAATGATCAGATACTGTCAAAACTCTGAACCGAGTGACAAATCAAACGGCAAGGGAAAGAAAAACCCCTTGATCCTCGTGTTATTACAACAGCTCCAAAACAAAACAAGAAAAATAAGAGGCTACTAGCTGTGGCATTAGACTCAGCCCAAAAAAGTCAGCTGCACAGTTTCCTTTCAACTGCCACAACTAGAATTAGACATGAAGACTAGAAAGCAGCCAATCTCCAGAACTGCATCCGTGAAAGTCACAGGTAGGATCCGAGCTGCACTTTATCGGATGGTAGCGACACTAAGCTAACAGAAAGCTAATTCTAGTGAACACAAAATGGTAAAGAGTTGCTCATTGTCTCAAACCAGTTATAGCTCAAAATGGTGTGCCTGCGCATCTACATTCTTCCAATTGAAAAGCCAACTTAACAATTTTGATATCCTGCTGCTCGCATGTCTGTTTTCTGATTGTTCTACATTTACATTGCAAAGTGCATCGTAGTCGTGCTTCAAATGAGGTGCAGCTATTTGTTGCTGAAAGAACAGGGAATGGATTTTTAACAAATTAGATTGAAACATAATTTCTTAAAACCCAGTTCAGAATACTGTGATGTGCTATCAAGAAGTGATACCTTAAACACGTCAAATGGACATAAATCAGAGTTCTTGCAACCCTATACACAAGGAAAAAACCATAGACAAAGTTAAAAGTTAAAAAGAACGAGAGGGAACATAAAAGAGAGCTGGAAAACGTGGCCAGTGTCCAAGAACAAGAAAGGAAAAAAAAAAACCTCCTCATACAGCTAATGTACTACAAAGAGTTGAACAATTACCTATTAGAAAGCGCAAAAAATTAATTGAAAAGAAAAGAAAAGAAGCATGCACTTTGAAAAGAATTTTCAAAAGTTCCAGTTCATGACAGATAGATAAAAGATTGACTGAGAAAATGGAAATGATTAACATTTGCTGGCATCAGTATTTGCTAAAACATTTGCTCATTGCAAAAATAAAAGAACAAGTTGATGAAGTCTTTGTGTGACAAATAGATTAACACAAGGAAGATGTTCTCATAAAATCCATGAAGAGCTTACCGGCATTGGAACTGGATGTTCATTATGTTGTACATGTACAAAATACTTGCTTGAATTGTTGTCAGGGCAGCTGTAGAGGACTAATAAGTTGTTTCCAGCAAAAGGTGCCACAATGCTACCTTTCCAGTTCCTCTTTTGCGGTGGCTTAGGAGGTAGTTGTAAAGGTTCTTCCCTTTGTATTCGGTCAAATTCTGCAGTATCCAGTAGGAATAAGCCTACTAAGAAGCGGCAGATAGAAATATAACCAAGGATGCACAAAACGTGAATACACTCACCTGATCCTTCAAGAAAGAGTCCAAGTAAACAAGAAAATGGAAGCAACGTTTCTGCATGAGCAAAACGCAATCTCGCCTTCTCATAACTCCCTGGGACATATCCCTCTGCAAAAAAAGAAAATTCAATTTTGATGTCCCAAATCAGCTAGACTGGTGAATCCTCAGTTAACAGAGCATGTCCACTTCTTCTGCTGCTGTCAAACCACTTTACAAGAATCCAATAATGCATTGGAAAAGCTTTTGATTTCCACGGTTACTATATGGTCATAAAATATTGAAAAACTAAGACGCAAATAATTAGGAATACTATGTCAACTTACAAGTCAATTTTATGCAAGAACACAAGAATTCCACTTAAGCAAAATGACTGGCAGGAAGATACCATGCATGGGACAGGAAGGAACATTTTCAGTTCCTTTTCTCTGAGACGGCTAGCATACACTTACATTATATTGGAACCGTTTGACCTAATGGTTTTCCAACAATGTCACTAGAACTTAACTACAGATGCATGAATTCTGCCTATTTCCTTTCCCTTGACCAACTTTATCTGCTTCCACTCTATTTCTTTTTATTATTTCAAACTTCCTTACGCTAAAGTAGATTTCTTATTTCTCTAGTCCATCTTGCACGATACACTAAATCGTTAGTCATTTTGCACCATACACTAAATCGTTCAGAAAATCTATTGGTTTACTAATACAATGGGTACTGATTTAGAATACCGCCTACTTTAGACTAGCAACATGTTATATTAAAATTTCAGATCTGTCAAAATAATTTTCTTCACATAACTCAAACCTTCAACTCCCTTGTCCTGCCAAAAAAACAAAGTAATGGTATGTAAAGGTAAAAGACCATAAAAAATTAGTTTAGTGGTATATTTCACCTTCTTTAGCTTTAATTGCTTGCTCCATGGACTCAATAACATCTTGAAGCAATGGCACTCCCATTCGGTAGTTTAAAGAATTACCATAGCCTTTCAGTATGAATACCTCCAGATCATCTGTCCACTCCAATAAAGCAACCTAGAAGATACTTTGGTCAGAGAGAATCAGATGCAAGGACTAATTAAATACTGCTATAATTCCAACAATAGTAACATAATATACAAGATGATGACTGAACATGTAGTTATAACCAAAGCCCATTAGAGTTTAGCATCTTGTAAAATTGAATTCCAGGAATCTAGGACATCCTCAAATAACAAGCATGTAACAAGATTATTGCCAAGTGCAGCGGACAAAAACATAAAGAGTTAGAATGTAACCTCAGATGGACTGAACAGACCACAAGCTTGGTCATATATCTCCAGTAAGGAGGCTTCCTGGAACAAACAAGTCATTTTGCAGTGAGATGATATAATAATTTCAATTAAATCATAAAAGGATACTTAATTCAGCAGTATGCCATCGGGATACTGGATATGCTGGTACCTGTTTGCATAGTAACCACAAAGAAGAAGTATCCTTTCTTGTGAAGTTTAACCCATAACGCTGCACCAGTGCAGTAGTAATTTCATCTAAGACAGGCTCCTTCAATTTATCAACAGCAGGTTCCTGACTTCTTCTAAAACTCTGCATACACAGATGAAAAGAAAAAAGCAATCCCTAAACTTTTGATCCTCTCGAGACAGTGATAAACATCAATCCAACTTTGGGACAGGTGAGATACATTTATATTTTGTTAATATCCCTTTTACCACCTCAAACCACAAGCAACTGTTGAAAAGGAACCATTGGATTAGGTTTGTCAAGGCTATTCTTCCCCTAAATTACCCTTCTAGAGTTTAGTGGATGTTTAATGAATTAATAAATAAGTATGATAAATCTATTTGGATAAAGAGGGAAAACTTGCACGTATACACTGTGGCTGATGGAAGAAAAGGTAAAATCAGCGACATGCCACAGTACAAGCACTGATTCAGAATCTAATCATGTAAACTCTGAGATCACATCATAAGATCTACAAAGTACCTTATAATTTTGACAACAATCATGAAATCTTAGCACTGTGTCACTAGCACGGCTTTCACTTATCACAGCAAATGCACGATGACGTCCTGGGCCAAGATTCCCTTTTCCACTGAAGAGACCCATGCCAAATGCCACCGCACTAGCTGACGCCCGAGGAACCTACTCAATCGCAGAAGCTAATAATTAAGGCTAAGAATGTAATGGAGAAAATTATGGCTGCTGCAACCATCAATCTTTTGTAGCTCAGAAATGCAGCCATAAAAGACAGGAACAACTTTGGTAAGTTGGTTGTCATGTGCATGTGCTAAATTCTTATAACAGATACGCTTCAGATGCGAAGCAAATTCGAGGATAAAAGGTCTCAAGGAGAAATGTAAGTTATTTTGATGACACGGCAAATTTGCAGCTATTAAAGCTATTCTGTGTATGGTACAAAGCAAAACCCAACACATAAGTTCTCATCAATCAGGCAAGCTACCAAAACACAAAGCAATAATTCCCTTTATACATCTATTACCACCCATCCGATAAACCCCATAACATAATGAATTAAACCAACATACCAGTGGTCACCCCTAGTAAACTGTAAAACAAGTTCCACGACAGAAAACCAAAAGTTCACCAGATTGGTTCTCCAGGCCTCAAGAGCATGGATAGCCTTCTGGCCTGCTTTTAATGTCACAAATAAAAACTCAAAACATGTCTCATAAATATATGTAAAAAAAATTTTAAGATAGTGAACCTGTGTTGCTTTTATCGGATATATGTCAGGGCGGTAGTCCTCATTAAACAATTCCGGAAACATATCTCTGATTCTAATTCCAAGATGGTATAGGTCATCTTCACCTTCGCAGATCAACTCCCCACCCGTAAGCTTTCCTTTCCAAGGAGATTTCCATCCCCAAAACCAGGAAGGAATCTTGTCGGACGACTGCTTCAGCTCTTTTGCATCATGCAAGAGGACTTCCAAGCGGGAGGCCAGGGCATCAAATTCTCTCATCTTTTTCTTAGTTGGAGCACGTGTACCATGCCTTGCCTGCAAAACAAACCTTTCATTTATTTTGAAAGTTCTGATGAAGTTGCCTGCAATAATGTGCTATCATTTGCACAGCATCAATAGAGTGTTGAAACTGTTGTTATGACAAAAGGAAAATAGATATTGGACAAGACATTACCCAACTCCAACTTCAGATTACATACTGTAAACCTAAGTTTAGGAAGCTGATACTCTAATTTCATAAAGTCTACTCCCATTTTGGCAGCCAAACAAGGATATCAAAGTCAAAA
This sequence comes from Coffea humblotiana, assembly GCA_023065735.1. Taxonomy (NCBI): domain Eukaryota; kingdom Viridiplantae; phylum Streptophyta; class Magnoliopsida; order Gentianales; family Rubiaceae; genus Coffea; species Coffea humblotiana. The sequence goes on along the minus strand of CM041209.1, from coordinate 4,460,195 downwards.
CTTAGACAAGATACAAAATTTTATACGAAGGAAGAAAACAATTAAGGATTCTATATTTTTCCAGAGTAGGTACGTTTTCTTTTCAATGCAATAGCATCTTCATACCTCGAAAAAAAAATGTAACAGCCTCTTTGTTCCATAAATTAACTGACTTAGACAACTGTCTAGCATTCTTTATGTGATTACGAACTACTTATTGGTATTAGGATCCAAAAGACGTCTTGCTGTAGCTATTCACCACTCTCTTTCATGGAAGTGAAGTCTATGAGACTATTAGAGTAATGTTTGAGATAAAGATGACTAATGAGAAGATGAACGAGCTAGCATCACCTTTATACCCTAAACATAAAAAGTAGTGCTACCTAGTACCACTTGAACAACAAGTGAAAGCATTTAAAACGTCATTAACACAAACATAGCTCTGAATCGTTGTTATTAAGTCACCAGGATACGCTTCACTGACATCCCAATCTTGAAACAATCAAAGAGTGATGATAAACGAATATTACCACAAGATTTAAATGGATTGGAGTACAATGCTCAGGAATTTTTGATGGTACAAATGAATTGCTTGTAATGTCTTTCACAACACCGTATCTGAAACAAACAAAAATAATCAGAATTCAGCACCGCTATGTCAAAAAAAAAAAAATTCCTACGAACTTATAGGCTCTTTTAAATCCAAATGAAACCGAGTCTACTGACTTAGTGTCCCCCCTCCCCCTTTCCCTCTTATATTTGCGAGTAAAAGCTTAATGCTTTAGTAAGCGCAGCAAATCAAGAAAAAATAGCTAAAATTTTACTTTTTTCAATTTGTTAAGCAAAGACAAGTTTGTAAGCGTTCCCAATTACTAGACTTTTGCTCCTTCATTTACGAAACAGACCGCCAAAATCAGGCAACATGCATGTGCATAGTTAAAAAAAAACTCCAGTGACGGTGCTGTTCGCCTGAAATTCTACGCAACAAGATAATTCCTCATTGTACCAACAAAGAAAAAACAAAAATACTAAAAATAAAAAGTAAGATCTCATTTTCACTAAATCGAAAATGTAAACTAAGTAGTATGTAACATTACCAACCTCGATACCGTTGAAAGATGATGCCGGAACATCAAAGTTTTCATCGGCGGCTGAAATTGTAGTCGTCCCCGCCGCCGCTAAACATATAAACACTAGAATTAGCATAAATCTGGTCATCGGAAATCGGAAATTCTCTGGTTAATACTTTCTCCCTCTACAGGTGTCCGGCGATGTGTGTCGTCCTTTTGTTGAGGAATTTGAACGAGACCTCGGCTTTCTATTCCTGCTCCAAGTCATAAGACCGCGGGCTTCCTTGCGTGCAGGACCAGTGTACTTTCACTTTAGTTTGGAATGGTTGGATGAGTTTATGATGTTGTCAAAAAGTGCAAAAGGATCACCGGATGGAAGGCACGTGTAATTTATACAGGAGCTTTCCCCCAAGAAGATCCGTTGCGTGCTCTCATTCTCCTTCTTTAATTTTTGGGTCCAGTGACCCGAAGGCCCATTATTTGGTAATTAATCTAGGAAAAATTGCATCAACTGTCTCTCATGTGTTACCGATGAGAAGTTTTTTAGTTCTTTAAAATTAAAAGGGAAAATCGTCCAAAACGTCTCTCACATTTTGTAAAATGACTTTTTTCATCTCTCACTTTTAAAAGTGTAATTTATGTCCCTTACATATTCATATCGGTCAAATTTAGTCCCTAACTAGGTTTCCGATCATTTTTTTGTCGGAACCCATCATGTGCAAGGCACGTGATCATTTTTTAAGGATAAATTTGTCAAATTATATTTTACATAATCTGATCTATAGTCCTCCACATTTTATAAAACAAATTTTTTCGTCCCTCACATTTTATAAAATGATTTTTTCATCTCTCACATTTCACAAAATGAATTTCTCCATCCCTCACTAATTATGTGTGTGAATACATTTTTTTAAAACACGTATATGTCTATTTGATTTTGCTTAATAATACGAATAGCATAAATATCTTGCATTCATTGTCAAGCTTGGCCAATAAAGCTATTTTCAGTCAAAATACAATAAGAATATGCAAATTAAGGTTCTATTGGTAAATATTAGTCATAATCATACAAAAAGAGAAGATAGCCCACAAGTTGGGCCCAATTACATGCATGTGTTTTATGCTATTGTTATTAAGCAAAAATTAAATAGACATATACATGTGTTTTAAAAAAAATGTATTCACACACATAATTAGTGAGAAATGAAAAATTCCATTTTTTGAAATGTGAGGGGATGGAGAAATTCATTTTGTGAAATGTGAGAGATAAAAAAAATCATTTTATAAAATGTGAGGACGAAAAAATTTATTTTATAAAATGTGGAGGACTATAGATCAGATTATGTAAAATATAATTTGAAAATTTTACCCTTCAAAAATGATCACGTGCCTTGCACGTGATGGATTCCGGCCAAAAAATGATCGGAAACCTTAGTTAGGGACTAAATTTGACCGATGTGAATATGTAAGGGACATAAAATGTACACTTTTAAAAGTGAGGGACGAAAAAAGTCATTTTACAAAATGTGAGGGATGTTTTGGACGATTTTCCCAAATTAAAATAAGCAATTTGGGTTCTTAAGAAATTTTTAAAAAAATCTCACTTTTGATCCCTGATTTCCTTTCCCAGTTGAATTTTGGTTGAAATGAATCACGGACACATCATATGAGCCAATTTTTAAAGGATAAATATGGCAACTCACTTAAATATTGACCAAATTTCTCACTTAATCCACTATTTTTTCCTAATTCTTTCCAACCCAAACCCTCTGACTGCGAATCTATTGTGCATTTCATTCTTGTGGGATTGATTTAGGTTGAGTTTTGGGGGAAAACAAAATCGAGTCTAATCAGTGAACGTTGTTTTTGGAGGTTTTTTAATTACAACTTTTCAGTTAATTTTATGGTGTAATGGGTTGAAACAAATGTTTATCTTACTATTACGAAACCTCCTGCGTGACGAATTGGATCATTTTTATATGTTTGCCATAATTTCAGTGTCTGAGTTTTAAGTTTCAGTTGAAAATGGGCATTTGCAGTTATCTGATTCAAATTTCTCATAGGACATGATTTTTAGGGATCGAAGAAGTCATTCAGTGGTAATCTGATAGTAATTTTATTTGAGTTTTATGAAGAAATTAGAGTAAGGAATTTAAAATTTTGATTTCTCGTTTGATCCTTTTGATGTTGTGTTTATGCAGTGACTTTGAATTTGATTTAAAAAGTTGAGGTATGTTTGAAATGACTCAGGGACTGATTGAGGCCAAAAATCAAGTTATAAAATATGTTGAAATAACTTTCTGACGAGTTACGGCCGGAAAATCATTAAAAAAAAAAAAAAACTGCAAAGATGAAGATGAGATATGATTGAATCTGGGCTAGAATTCGACTGGGAACCGAAAGTTACGGTTTTTTATTTATTTATTAGGGACTAAAATTATTCATTTGATTCTAAGGACTAAAATTTTATATTAATAATAAGCGAGGGACAATTGATGCAATTTCTCTCAAAATTGACAACTGGATTTGAATAGAATTATGCCTTGTACACTCCAGGGGAAAAAATTGTACTAGAATTATGAGTACTTGATAACGAAAACTCTTTTTGTTTTTGTTTTTGAGGCTTAAGAGGAGAACCTTACATGGAGAAGAAGAAATCTCTCTAATTCAAGATGATGTGCAGAATGAAATTAGTTCCACGGTCAACTACAGAACATCCCAAGGCTAATTTGACTTGAGTGCCCATTCTGGGACATCTTCGGCTGCCTATGCGAGATAGATTATTGACCGTTTGAACGAGCTATTTATTCAAAAGTTCTTCTCAGATACTTTACAAAGTGGTCTTCCCACTTCCCACCACCTTATGATATTTCAAATCACCTTCTCTGCTCCTCATGCCTTCAAGAAAGTATGACAATGGAGCTATAAGTTTCTTATAGGGTATTACTATTTCGTTGCTCATGTACCTTGTATTTGTAGATTACCTTACTTCCTTTGAGACTTGAGATACTTATTTTTGTTCTAATCAAATTTCCAGCACAATTTTCCAGGTTTCTTCCACATCGTGGCCGCCCTTACCCTTCGGGTCAGTTTTTTTTGTTTGTTTGTTTGTTGTGTATTCATTCTTCGGCCTTCTTTTCCTACCGTACAAGTGACTGTAATTTGTAACTTTGTACTCAGATTTTTTTCTGTTGTGTGTAGTTCTCAACCATTCCCAGGCAAGGGGGAAGAATGGCCTTGAAGCTTGAATTTGACTCTTAATCAGAAGTCATCAAGCTGCGATCAAGTGCCATTTGTATGGGAAAATTGAAACTTGGATTCAAGAATTCATCTGGCTTCTGTGACAGAAAAATCGGTATCTGACTGAAGTGGAGAGTACTCCACATAGGGCGATACAATTGCTTTTGTTTAATGAAAGGCAAAAGCCAGGACTTTGGGAAAAAGGACAAAGAACGGCGCCCGCCCCATATTACGAACAATAGAAGTGCGGGCCGCGCAAGTGGAGGCTTAGAGCCCCTGTGAAGATTCAATACAATTTGCAACTCTCCACTCGACCTGATCTTAATTTGATATTCAAAATAGAACAATTATTGGCTCCACCAACAGCACAGTAAAACACAAACACCGAGAATGCCCAATCAATTTATGCCGCTAAGTGTTTGAAGCACTACAACGTTCAAAACCGACATAATGGTTGGGAGCAACTCATACTTGAAACATACATATGTATATATGACCATTTCTAACGCAGATTTAAAACATATCACTACTTAATTCGTCAAAAGGCTCAACAGCACGAAGGTCTAAGTTTCACGATGCTCAACTACCACGAACCTATAAACTAAATGCATTCATCATGACCTTTTTTATCAACAGCTCAAGCAAATTTCCGGCAACTACGTCCCACCAAAATCTCTAAAGCCAACATCTAAAACAAAATGCCCCCTGCTTCCTTCCTCTGATCCATCAAGCGACAGCTTCCTAGTGCTCATGAAGGAGCGCTTGATCAAAGTGCCAGACACCTGAATTTCCAAAAGAAATAAATAATGTCTTAAGAAAGGACAAACAATAATTTCACCCACAGGAAGCAACACGTATATATAGAGAGATGAACAAATTGAACCATGAGAAGTTCCAACTGTACCATGTCCTTTGCCCACTCTTCTCAGCTGAGCCACATACTCCGAGATCTTCTTTATTGCCTCCACCTATTGACGAGAACCCAAGTATTGTATTAAAGAGCATGCAACATACACATAAGTAGTAGACTTGATTTGGTTTATCTGATTACTATAATTTTAGTAACTACATAGAGCAGAGGCCTTATAACCTGCTCAACTAAAAATTCACTTTCAACAAAATCAGCCAACTGCGCATCATTGTTTTGGGTGGCCACCTGTTGCACAGAGTTAAAACACAGCTCAGCAAAAAACCATCAAGTATCTGGTCCCAAAATTTCACAACTCAAATTCATGGTCGGTTGAAGGACCATGATATTCAAATCAGAACTTAATTGGACCCAACTCTAGATGATTCCTATCACAACAATAATTCGCAGCAGTTAAAAAGAACCCAGAAAAAAAATTGTTGTATGTCTTACAGCATGTAACTTGAGAAGCTTCTCATTCACAACTTCTCGAAACACAATGCAATCTCCATAGCTGTTGTGACAAATCAGAACCAACCTTAAGTTGATACCAGCAACATCATAAACAGTAACAACCACCAAAAGTTCAAAAGGCAATCCAGGCAAGATTGAAATACAAAGGGGCTAATTAGGCAATTCTAGACAAATCCTTACAAAAGCAACCATTTAAAATTCATTCCCATTAATCAGAAATAGTGACACTACACTGACATACGAAAGGAGAATTTACTGTGTGCCTACGAGTGAAAACTACATGGGTGATATTTTACACGGGATATTGCGCTACTAATTAATGAAACATGCTGAGCTAAGGCGGCCCATAGCAAAACCTGGTCCCTGTTTGTTGTTGATGTTACATGTCAAAAAATGGCCAAAGATCATTGGTAAGTCACCCATATAAAAATCTAGTCCTCATTTAATAATGACACATACTATTCCAAGAAAATAGCCACCCATTCATTTGGATAAGCATTAGAATGGAGAATCATTTACTACTTATTAAAAAAAATCAGGGAGTCCATCAACAAAAAGCTAGAACAGCATTACCATTCAGTGCGTCTCCTTTTTCTGGGTGATCGAACTCGGTATTTTGGCTTGTTATGCACTCCAACTTCACTCTCCCACCTCGTTTGTTCTGTTATAGGAGCGTAATAATGAATCTCGAGAAATTAAAACGCATACAAGATATATATATAATTAAAACCAGAATGGATTAAACGATGCGTATCAACAAACACCTGATACTGCCATCAATTTTTCAGCATGGTCCCTTTTCCTCCTCACTGGAGTTCTTGAAAAATCTACGAAAATGAAATAACAATTAAAAAAAAAAAAGGAATTATTTAGAAAAACTCGCCAACATATAAGTGAATATAGTACACAATTAAAAAAGGTTATGCGAAAATATTACTTGGCAAGACCCTTGAGAGCAACGTTATCCCTATCAAAATAGGCAAACAGGGCATGGTATATGTACGAAACAGTATATTCCACACTGCCACAAAGGGAAGGAAAAACGTATCAAAAGTCATGACCCATTATATCATTGGCAAGGAGAAATGAAAATTTGAGAGACAAACTTGATCTGTTCGTTGATAGCGGCTTCGCAATCATCAACAAACTTGTGGCGAGCAAGGGACGCTTGAGGGGCGGAAGGCACAAGCATAAGCTCCTTCTTCACTTCTTCAAAGGGCTCAAAAAGGATACCGGTCAAAGGTTGATTGTTGGTTTCCTTCTTAGCATACACAACCAAGCCCCCATTTCATTCCTCGCCGGGAAGTTCTTTGTCAACACAGAGCCTTGGCGAGAAAATTGGGTAGAAAACGAAAACAGGGGACCCAAGTTCTCCCCTTTAGCAGGATTCAGAAGCGCAAAAGCAGGCGCAGCCTTCAGCATCATTCTCTCTTCTTTTTTTTTTTAAAACGAAGAAACAACCGTGGTTGTGGAGTTTAGAGGGGGGGAAAATCTTTGAGGAGAGAGATCTGCGATGGTGAGTGACTCGGAAGGGAGTGTGGCGAGGGTAAGATATAAGCAGAGGGAAATGGTGAGGACCGTTGGATGATTGACACGTGAAGGGACAGGATTGAATGGTGGGAACAGGCGCGTGGGCAGACTCGTGCTCGTGGCAGATATGGATACCTGAAGATGCCTTCTGGGCTGTTTTGTCGTGGAATCGCCAATGGGTTATCTGTTCCAGCTGGTCCGCCTCAAAATGCTTTTCCAGGCGACATTTTCTCTCTCTCTTTTTTTCCCTTTATTTCGTGGTCTACAGTTTCTTTTCTTTCCTTTTTTTGCTATTAAAAAATGGTGTTTTTTTGCTTGGAAAGGTGATCCGATTATTGTGGGCCTTTCCGGGGAACTACAATGTTTCTTACTTCTTACTTTTAGAGGGCAAATCGTAAAAGTGGGGAGGTAGGATCTTGTTTTTATTTTGGGTCTGCACTGTTACGAATAAAAATCTTTTTGAAACTCGAAAAGCAGTGTGAACGCATCAAGATCCCCAATGCAGAGAACAATTGGGAAAATTTAAACAATCTTTGAATTATTGATTTGATTCATGAAAAGAAAATTATTGATTTGTTTATTTCGAACTTAATAAATGGTAGGTACATTCGTAGATATTTATGAGATCCGCACATTCAATCCTCTTATTTCTTCCTCTCTCTTTTTTCCCCTTCCTGCTTTATACGGCTTATAAGTGTAATCTCATTTAAATCGAAAGCAAATCAACCTATTTTGACGTTGAAGTTGCTATGAAGAATAAAACTAGTCAGCTTTTTAGTAGTGTTGCTAGTGGTTTTGTTCAAACCAATAATGCATGAAGAAAGAGAGAAAATTCTATGGTTCGCTCTTAAATTTATCGTTCAGTTGCTTGTATTTTAAATGTTTGAAATTGTTACGCTCTCGAGGTAAAAAAAAAAAAATGCTTGTTTTACTATCTAGCGGTAAATTAAATTCAATTTTTTTTAGTATAAATGAGAGGTTTTGAACTTGAGACCTCTGATTTAAATTTGAATATATGATAACAAAAAGAACCGTAGAATCTCCAACAAAAATATAGGAAAATTCAATGTTCACTTTAGGTTCTATTCCTTCCTGTAAATATCTCTTAATCATGATAGTACTTTAAATTCTAAAATTTGAATTTGTTACAATCTAATAATCAAAATCACTTCTTTTATAACCAACGGTAAATTAATTTGAAATAATTTTTTATATACTGATAATGTAACGATTTGTTTACACTAATAATTTAAATATATGATACACGTGCATGATTTAAATTCGAATTTGAATTTATATTATCCAACACAATTGAAACCTACACGTGCTTGTACACAGGAACTGATAATGCTTAGTCATGGAGAGTGGAATTGGAGTTTCCAGCACATAGTTGTGCTTGGACATGGTTTTTTGATATAAAAATATTGAAATTTCATCCACTTTCTAAACAAATCCGCCCATCGGAAATGACACAACAATACTTGGGGACGAGTTACTGCCTTAGATGTGCATTCCTTTACCTAAGCTCTTGTGAAAAGTACTCAAGGCCAAATGCGTAAATTCCTCGCCCCGTCCCACCCTTAAATACCACCATAAAACCCAGTTGACCTGCTAGCTTATGGCAACGATGACCAATTACGGAAATAAAATGATTAAATGACGGTCCTGCAATTCTAAAGATGATTCGGTCTATCCTCACATCTATGAACGTGACAGGCGAGTTGGAAAGCGACCAGCAGCAAATAATTCTTGAGGCATCCAGGAAAAAACTCCGTTCTATTCTTTTAAAATTGAGATGCAAGCTTGAAAATTCCAGGAAACTAATACATAACAAGTCAATTTTTTTTAATTACTAGTATTTTTTTTAATGGGGCTGAGCGATTTAGTCCCAACTGGTCGTTCTGAAAAAGGAAGCGCTGACATAAATAAATACAAGCAAACTGAAAAGGAAACTCGAGAAGCAGATGCCAATTCAATTGGCCAGGCGTACTTACATTACATGGTTAATTGTCCAAAATAAGTAAAAGGTAATTGGAACCCACTGCTCTCGAACTGCCAATTGCTGCTAGCTCACGAGATATCAACTGGACCACGAATCAGTACTCAATTCAGTTCGTGGCATACATCGATATTGATATGGAAAAGGAGGAGGATGAGACAGAAATGCTCAATCACTAGCCCTGGACCGTTTACCAGTCCAGAAAGTGAGGTAAAATAAAGAGAGGATTACCTCTTTCCTCATATTTGTTTGACAAGAACATCTTTTGAGAGGGAAAAAAAATAGGTAGTCAGTGACAGTTATGGACATTTTTTCTGTAAAATTTTGACATAAAATAAGATTTTTTTTAAAAATTTGAAGGGAAGTGGTTGAAAATTTTCTAAAATTTTTGACTAAAAATTAACAACAAATATAAAAGCAACTAAATTTCCTTGTACGTCTCATGCTTTTCCTTACTTATAATTAGAGCTGCAAACGAATCAAACCGCTCGCGAGCGGTTCGAATCAAAAACTCGACTCGAACTCGATCAATATCGAACTCGAGTCGAGCTCGAACTGGTTAAATAGAACTCGAACTCGAGTTCGAACTTAAAAATATTAAGTGCTAATGAGCTCGGATATATATATATTTTTATTTTAATAGTAAAATTACATATATATTCATAAAATTTTATTATTTATTAAGAAAAAATGGGAGTGTTTGGATAGCACAAATATCTCAAATAATATTCCACTTGCATCATAAACACATTTCCCAATCCACCTTTTTACATTCCCAATTACCTTTTTATCTCACATACATCACATCACAAAAAGTGCTACAGTAATCATTTTTAAAAAATAAAATTATTTTTTTATTAGCTCGAACTCGAACTCGAGTTTTAAATTGACAGTTCGTCGAGTTCGAGCTCTATAAAATTAAATCGAGACTCGTATTGATTAGTCAAAAACTCAACTCGTTTGCAACCCTACTTACAATCATATACTCGGTGTAAAGAGAAGTATGGGTTGCCAAACGGGCAGATTGAGCGTGAACTAACAACCCTGCTCCTATAATGATGCTGCAGCTCACAAAAAAAAAAAACCGATAACGTTTGCGTTCCACTACCCAACTGGCAACTATTCGAGCTTTTTTTTTTTTGGTCTTGGGTTTACAAAAAATGCTAAAAAGAATATTGTTTATTTAGTAAAAATTGGGAAGTGGAAGTGGTGGGGTGGGAGGGAGTTTAATCTTTTGGTTTGAATATTATTTGGAATAATTACTGTAGCACTTTTTGTGATGTGATGTATGTGAAATAAAAAAATGATTAAAAATATAAAAAGTGAATTGAAAAATATATTTATGATACAAATAAAATATATTATTTGAAATATTTTTGCTATCCAAACACTCATGCTGCTCACTTAGAAATGGTGGGCCTAAAACTATGGCCGGGAAGAAGATCCAAGATCTCTATTTTAGAAAGGATAATGTAGGAGGCATTTTCATCTCGCACATGGAATGATCACCCAAGAGAAAGAAGCTACGGAAAAGAAAACAAATAGCTACTAGCTAAGGTCACTGACGCACTTTGTTCCGTTCATGGAAGACGCTGTGATTGGTGATTTGATATATGTTTACTCAACACTCTCATACCTGCTCCGTACACGCGGCAACTAAGCATACGTGCTCCTAAAGTGATGTTGGTTCGTGATTTTGAACGCAATGTGCTTTGTGTTTGGCCACGTTTGCATTGCCATTTCTCTTAAATTTTTTTTTTGATATTTTCGGTGAATATATTTTAATTATTTTTTTAATTTATCTACATCAAATCGATAAAATATATTATTTAATAAAATTCTAAAAAATAGCAAATCAAACGTGTTTCAAGCAGGGGTAACAATTTCATTTTCTTTTTTTTTTTGCTTAAAAAAATACTCAATGTAACTACTAACACTTATTCTTTTTCTTAAATACACACACACACATATATATATATATATATATACAATCGTTAATGTATACATTGTTAGTGTATACAATATTAATCAAAAGTTAAAAGGTCGATGTAAATGTCACTATAACATGTTCTATTTAAGCTAGTATTCAATGCACACCCAATGTGTGTACAATAAAAAAATAAATGATATTTGTGATCATATATTTTAATAAAATTTTTATTACCAAAGCAAACATTAATCCTTTAAATATTTTACATAAAATAATTTCATATTGGTAGTTATATTATTTAGGGATAGTTATATTGAAACGTATACTCAAATAGTTAAAAGTAAAAATAGTTATGAATAATTAATAGATAATTAAAGTAAAAGTAATTGTTATAAGGAAAGAAAATAAAGTTCATCGAGTAACCACAAATATTAACTACAAACCCCTTTCTCGGACTTTATAGATGGTAAAATATGCAGACAAACTCTGACTGGGCTGGGCTAAGAATGTGATGTTGACAAAGTTCCAGCAAATCCAAACTTCTCCGAGCCCATAACTCGTACCCGAAATCATCAAGAGAGTGGAAACTGGCCCATTTGCCAGTTGATTGTACATTTGCTACGCTCCGTTATCTTCTGAGTTCTGATGGCTGATGCAAGTTTGTTGGGTTTGATGTTTTTTTTTTGTTTGGTCGCAACGGCGGCACATTTAGCCTAACCTAACATGCTTCTTTTCTTACCGGGAGAGGGGAAACCTACTCTATGAGGTGGCCTAACTGAGCCGAGGGAACCTGACGGCACATCTATGTTGGATTCGATGTTATGTTGTTTACGGTTTCACCTTTCCAGGTTTGTACGGGCAATAGAAATTATTTTAGAATTGGACGATAAAGTACTAGATAAACAATCATGGAAGTTACATCAGAATTTCTAGCACATTACGTCATATTTTAACCAAAGAAAAAAGTGAGAAGGGATTTACTATCACTTCAAATACAGACAAATGTCTGCTGGGCTGATTCAGCCATACACATATTAATTAAATAATACAATTATTTGTACCTTTGATATATAGCACAATTAATTACTTGCGTGTGACCTGCATTAGAATATAATGGAACTGGGCTCACGCAGTCACTGGAGAAATTCATAGCCGTCAAGCAATCCTGATAAATCATTGATCACCCAACATTTCAATTTTCTAGCTTAATGGATTGAAATATTTCACATAACGCCATCTGCAATAGCACCAACAGAGTCTATTGCAAGGTTCATCTTGCGTGTATGATGTATGATATGTCATTCTTCTCAACCAAACATTTCAATATATACAAGCACGTACAATTTTAAAAAGACGAAACACAGATTTCAAGCTAGAAAACCCGACGACAGGGTCCATGACGTAGAATAGAAAAGAAAATGGGTAGAAGGAGAAGGACAGCAACAGTGACCCAAACGAGCATCTAAATATGTAATGCTTGCGTTGGAGTTCTCATGCTTTTCCTTTTTAGTGAATTGAGGCAACTCAAAAAAAAAGATGTCTGTTTCTTTCTCTTGTAAAGATTAGAATCTCTCTTTCAATCGAAATATTTAATCTCTCGACGATAATTCTATGGGTTATTGAATCATCCATCGCATGGATAAAACATTTTGTTTAATCTTATATCGCAGCATGTGTCGTACCAACACATGCATTGAACATTTAAGTTCTTCAGTGTGATGTTAAAATAAATAAACAATGCCGATTCGGTTGCTGGTTCAGTAGGATTTGATGATACATTTGCTCCCCAAAAAAAAAAAAAAAAGTTTTAATGATACAGAGTCACAAATTGTTATTGGCTGAAACATGTACATTTTAGAGCTGCATAACACTAGGGAGGGAGGGTCCGGTCAGTCATGTCTATTGGCTCAGAGTCTTCAATTGATTTTTCTCGAGTGAACATTAGTCCAAGATTCTCAGCACTTTAAAAATAAATCGCGACTCTGAGGAATTCATTAGCAAAGAAGATCTCAAGGGGAAGGGGCACTGCATTTCTTCTGGAGGGCAGACAAATTAGAAAGTTGTTCGGATGAGCAGCAGTTCGATGAGGCCAGAGAAACTGTTTCTGATTAAGAAAACAAGAAAATTAAGGTTGGAATCATGTGACCGACAATTAATGCATGGCTTAGATCTTCCCAACTGCTGATTACAATACCAATCTCCCTGCCCAGTTTATATCGTGTAGTCAGGTTCGCATTAATAGCATTCAATGTTTGATTTTAGATTTTCCGTTTCCTTCTCCCGCCCCCCAAATTTCTGATGCTTTGAGCGTCAGTCGTTTTGCCTGCCAAATTATAAGACAAAACGAAAAAGAAAAGAATGGCTTCATTAAAAATCGAATTTATCAACCAAGAAAAATGTATGAAACCAATAACGACCACATACTTAGTTTGGACGATTGCATAAATTGGGTGTTGAAATGGAGAATTTATCAGATTCATGAAGCTGTTGACCGAAGCATGAGAAAATAAATGCTGAATAATAAGGCCATTAGAGGCCTTTCTGTGTGATTCCACGAATATTGCCATCACCATAATTATACGATGAAAATTCATGGAAGCTCACGGGCAGCTGCCTGCCGCCTGGGTGGAACTAAAAATCGTACACAACTAAGACGTGTATATATAAAAAGGATTAATCTTTTCTATACTGATATTATATACAGTACTGTCAGCGTTGAATAAGTGATAACCATACAATACTTATATTTAAAATTCAACTTTTATGCGTATATCATGAATTCAACACTGAAAGGATTAATCTTTCCTGTATTGACATTATATATATATGTCAAAGTTGAATAAGTGACAACCTTTAATGTCATACAACATTTATATTTAAAATTCAACCTTTATACATATATTATGAATTCAACACTGACAGCATATACATTAATGTCATTATATACACTAGTTAGAGGTGAAAGAAAAAAATAAAAAACACTGTCAGCATTGAATAAGTGATAATCATACAATATTTATATTTAAAATTCAACTTTTATACATATATCATGAATTCAACGCTGACAACGTATACATTAGTATCGGTGTGTATGAGATATATTCTATACAGAATCACAACTATATATGCGTGACATGGTGGGGGATAATTGAGATAAGGACGCATGATGTTACATTCATGTACCATACAAATTTTCTTGTTTTTGTTACATGCAGACGCTAGTATCGTCAAATACAATGCGGTGCCTCCCAGACACATCATATGTACAACTAAGCGCACGAGATTAATTATGCGGTAGGACCATAGTTAATCCGTCTCACGAAGTTGCTAATGCGTTGACCGTTGGTTTGATCAAGGCTAAGGCTGCTCCAATTTTGGGGCCCGACGAGATTATATATTCATTTGAGAATGGAGACTTGGGAGAGCTAATCAGCTAAATGTATTGTATTCACGTGAATGTCTGTCTTAACCAATGTTCACGTCCTTCGTATTTGAGTTTGAGTTTGAATTTAATTTGAATTGAGCTAAACTTCATGATATATTTTTTCTTACTTTTCTTTTTCTTAATTATTATTTGCTGCCGATACTATATTTGCCAATGCACCTCCTATATTTCAATCCCTTTATACTCTTTAATTAATCACCACTCGGAAAGAAGCACTAAATTGGGTCTTGTGGTGTTCCTTCAACATGGAATTGAACTATGGAAGAAGACTCAAAGGCTCAAACAAGAACGTGGAGACCAAACAACTCTTCTAGTCCTTTGCATACAGTAAGTAGTAAATGCCGACCAATCACAAGTGCAGGCGGCAGTCAACCCTCGATTTCGTTTCTAGCCTACGTGTCTCACCTCAGGGCCATCGATCAGGGAAGCTACCTGTTAGATTGAATTCATATCATAGGCTCTGTCTACATGGATTAATTCTAGTAAATCAAAACCAACCTTATTAATTACTGCCACGACTCTCATTCATAGGAACACTTTTATTTACAACTATAACGTTCTGCCGCATGATTTGAGGACTTTCTCAGAACTCAATAATAACTGAAAAGTTCTTTCTTATCTAAAGATATTCTAATCTCAGAAATTATTCATCTGACATTGGCGTTTAAATGCCTTGATTAATTTAAATGCCTTGATCTAATGAGGACACAGGAGGTTCACACTTTTTCTCTAATCCCCAAGTCCCTGGCCTCCTTTAATTATAAATAATCAGACTCGAGAGTTGAGAGTTCCACTCTCCACAAGCCCCTTCTTACCAACAACTACAATTTTTGGTTTATCCTCAAAGTCCTCCATCGCCTCCTCTTTTCCCTCCTCCTCCTCCTTTTCTAGTTTCTTTCACCAAGAAGTCGCTTAGCTCTCTCTCTCTGAGTTTTCCTCCGTCACTCACACTGAAAAGTGAAAATGGGCGGACATTCCCCATGCGCTTCATGCAAGTTGCTACGTCGACGCTGCACCAAGGATTGCCCTTTTGCTCCTTATTTCCCTGCCGATGATCCTCACAAATTTGCCATCGTTCACAAAGTCTTTGGTGCCAGCAACATCAGCAAAATGTTACAGGTTTCTCACTCCGTCCCTCTTTCTTCTTACATACTTAACTGTCCTGATCATTATAGGGATCGGCCTCCAGGTTGCAAGAGTGACGGGTCTTTGATTTGATTGATCATGACTTGCAAAACGTGATTCTTGTCTAAGTTGGTCAACTTTTCATCTGGCTTTGCAGGAGCTTCCAGTTCATCAAAGAGCAGATGCAGTGAGCAGTCTAGTGTACGAGGCGAATGCAAGAGTCAGAGACCCCGTCTATGGCTGTGTGGGAGCAATATCGTACTTGCAAAATCAGGTTTTCCGAACTACAAATGCAGCTTGCACTGGCACAAGCAGAGATATTCTGCATACAGATGCAACAAGATCCAATGGCCATGCCAACTCCTCACTGTCCTCAGTTCGATGATGATGATGAAGGATCTTTTCTGCTCCAACACAACCTCCCTCAGTACCTAAACTTCGCCTCCTCGTCTAGCAATGTCATTCAAGAATCTTTCAAGAAAGAGTCCCCCTTCGGGCGTGACATGGTTTCTTAAACAGTAGCCTGCTGTAGTAATAAATTTATCTTGTAGTTCTTACTTTATACTATCCATTAGTTATTATTGGTCGCATGCTATAGCATATTCTGCCTTTGTGTGCGTATATTGTAGTTGGCGAGAGAAAGAGGGCTACACAACAAAGATAGATTATTAAGTAGCAACCAAGAAAATCACCATTTAGCAGAGGTAGATGTGTCTGAAAACAAGGGTAAGTTGAGGAGTCAACCCAGCATGTGTGACAAGTACTAAAATATTGGAACCACCTCTTCTCTCTATTTTTTTTTTTAATTTTGCACACTATAAGTGTACGAATTACGATACGAAATTAATTCATCATGATTTTTTATTTTACTTCTCTATAACGTGTCAACTTTCTTCACCTGGCAACAATAAAATTAAAGAATATTAACCGACTTAGATTTTCGGACAAAATGATTGCATATAACTAATTAAATTTTACACAAATTGTTCGAATATTGTAAATTCATAGCAATTTACATCTTTTGACACGATTCAAATGTTATATATATATATATGCTGGTCGAGTCAAAACTACTTTGTCAAAAGATTTTGTCTTTTCACTGGTTAAATTAATCTACTTAATTGCAAAGTAAGGCTTGAGTGTGCTTGAGAGGTTAAGGTTATGATATGATTGCTTGAGATAGACTAGATGACTGCCCTCATCTTTCTTTCGTCCTCTTTTTTCCTTAATATCTATGTCTAATCTCATATATTGGAGTGGAAATGCAGTCGATTCTCAGCTCCATTATGGATCCCTTACCAAAACGAACAGAAAGTAAGTATACAAAGGAAATGAAAATCGAATAAAGAAAAAAAAATCGAAAAAGAAGAGCTTCTCATATATTGGAGAACATCTCGGAAGTGCAAGAAAATGCTCATGATCTTATGGGAATTCTCTTAGGTTAGGAGTGGGGTAGGCAAGGAGGTCACGTGTTCTCTAAATCTAAGATTGCTTTGTCGCATGTTTCTATAAACCTATACCTCATTTAATGGAAAAAAAAAAAGAAGTCCAGTCATAACGTTCTTTGCTTGTCTCGGCACTAGATGGGAAACAACAAAGATCAGATACGGGTCTCTCGGCTCTGGATGGGAAAACAACAAGGATCAGATATGGGTCTCTAATAGAAAAGAGGACTCTTCAGTTGCTTTTGTTCGATTTCGATGTGGAAAGTGTGCGCAAGTCAAACTGGAAAGTTTTCTATCCTCTCCATTAACTCCACTTTTCCTTCACTTGTCGCTTCTTTTAAGAAACCGTTCTTTTTTTTTTTGGGGGGGCGGGGCAAAAAGAAAGCAATACAAAAAATTTGAGACTACTGGAGTTCTTTTTACATGGTACCATGATCTTAACCTCGATTTGTCATTTAGTATCATCCTCGCTTCCACTTATGAGATATCTAATCGTTGCTCGACAGGATTTTTGGTCTACTTTGGCTCTCAAAGCCAAAGCAACGCATGAATATTTCGGCCTCTTCCTATCTTTTGATTGATCATGTGAATCTAATCATTTCATTGGACTTAGCCTAATCGCAAGTAGAGAGATCTTATGGTAGCCACTCGAGGTGCAGCTTACCTGATCGTGTAGTCTATCTTTACAGCATCGAACACGGTTCGACTCTTCCCGGATTAATGTCCTGGGGCATCCTAAGGGTGGCCTCCGTTCAACCGCAGAGAATTAATCTGGATGATTCCAAAAGATCTTATGGTATATCCGATGTCAGATTTAATGTTGAAATTTCGCTGACAATTAAAAATGAAAAAGAAGTAAAGAGGGGTTAAAAGCAAAAATCACATTAGTATGCTACAAGCAATAGATGACAAGCAATCTTTGGCATTTATACTACAAGATGTATGGATATCAACATTAAATCGATTATTTCGTTGCAATGAGGATAATATATGGACATTTCATATTTTCCTCCATTTAATCGCCGCAAAAAACAAAACCAAAAGAAATTAAAAGGTTACCTGGACATATTGATCGAACAGGACACGGATGGGAGCCCTGCTAAGTCCGTGACAAGAGTAGCTTTCTGATTCAAGTGGGTCAGTGAGGCGGAACTTTGGTACTACTGAAAAGAACTCTTAAGACTTAACAACAGCATAATAGAGTACAAATGGGACTGAATTGGGTTAAATGCATGAAACTACCAAATTGAGTGGCGGTAGATGGACCGTTTTAGAAGCTATAAGATTAGTCAATCAGGAAAACATTTTCAAGCAGAATGCTCAAAAGTACAGAAGAAGTATATAGGAAGACAAGTGGGCGCCCTCCAATTTGAATTTACCCATCGACGTCCGACTAACAGGAAACCCTTTCTTTTCTTTTTTTGTGGGCTCGAGGAAGATGATGCTTCCTAATGGAGGTAGTTTTGGTTGTCTAATCTCCGATTCTATTCTTTTGGCTTCTCTCTTTCTATTTCTTACTTGCCGTTCCTGTTTTTGGCGGGTGTGCTTATGAGGTCAGGTGACTGTTTTATATTTATTAAATAAAAAATCTATGTTAGGTTTGCCACAAGAAAAAAAAAAAACAAAGAGGTTCTGAGCATTAGCCTGCTTAAATATATTAATTAAGCTTTGAAAAGCCATGCGAATGAGAATAACGTTCACCCTCTGTTAACAAGAAGCGGCACATGTTCATACTTAACTCTGGTAGATTACTTGAGATATTTTTTTAAAAAAAATTATTGTGACACTTTTTTGATATAATATATATGTTATGAAAAAGTAATTAAAAAATATATTTATGATATAAGCAAAATAAATTTGTGCAAATAATCCACTATCGAAACAGACTCATAGTTTGTCATCTAATGGTATATTTCACCTTGTGCTGCTTATTCTCGAAGAAAATCATCATAACATGTTCCTAACCAAAAGAAGAAGAAAAAATATTTATTCATCCTATTCTTGAAACGACACAGGCAAATAGAAACTTAAGCGAATGAGCGTCACTTTTCTACCGAGTCTACCCTTGTGAATTGAAATGACTAAGCCTCATACTCGAACTCGACCTTAAAATAAAGTAGATTAAGAACCTGGAACCTGCAAATCTAGAAAGGGAGAATCTTCTAACTTTTGGCTGGCCCCATCAAAATCGCAGACCTGAATTATAAATTTGAGGCTCCAAGTAACAGAAGGCAGAACGAGGTCAGAAATGTAAAATGCTTCCACTTCTGCAACACCAAGATACTCTGCCACTTCAGCAAGCATTTTGTCAGTTAGCTTGGGATCCACCAGTTTCTGGACATAAATATTAAACATGGGGAATGCAGAGTCTTTTCCATCTTTCAATTGCCATATTAGCTTGACACTAAGTTTCTTGGACCCTTCAGAACTTGAACTCCATTTTATGTATTCACCTCCAACAGTCCAAGAGGCAGATGGTGGGAAATCTGAGTTCTGTGAAGGCATATGGACATTTAGATGCCCAAGCACAGCAGAATACTCGGACTGACTAAGAGCAAGCGATGAATTGTGACCATCTTGTTCCAGTTGAGAGCCAGTGACTAAAGGCGTTGCCATGTAGCATACAGCATGAATTTCTGTTAGCGTGTAACCGCCCATTGCAATGCTACTTTCCTGCACGATCCATTCTGGTGCTGCCTCTGCATTGGTAACCCGACGTGGCATTATCACAGAACTAAATTGGCTTGAGAAACGGTTCATCGTAAGCAAAGTGTTTCTCCAGGATGCAAGAAGTATGGATTTTTTGTCTTTCATGGCAGAAGAGAACTCAAGCAAAAGTCCTAGAAGAGAGCTGTCATTTGATTTCACCTGAAAAGTGATACATTCAACAAGCAAATTGACAGCATAGAATTCCATATCCAGGATATACATATAAACTCAGGAGAAATTACCTGCTTATGATGTCATCAAACAATTTCATAACCTTATCAATCTAAACTAATCAAATTTAGAGAAGTTCCCTGAGGTCCACATTTTTCCAAATGGATGCAGCTAAAGTATCAAGGTTTTGGTCCATTTCAAAGTTTAATTATACCTATCATTACTCCCCCTGGTTATTTCATGTTTTCCAATTTCCACCGTTACTTTATGTGAATTCAAAGTAACTCTTATACTAGTAGCTAGAAGTAGATAGATATACTGAATACTCATTCTTTGTCTAATTTTCAGTATATATTTGCAAGCCCACTTAGCCAAAGAATATGTATACCAAAATTTGTGAACCTTCATCTTATGGCCCCTGGGGGTTTTATGTTCCAGGAATGTGATAAAAACCTAGACTCATTTCCATATGATTGGTGTTCCATCATTTCATAAAAAAAAAAATCTATTACTTGAACGATTAGGCTTGACAAATCAAACTGCACCGGATAAATAGTTCAAATGCTTTATAAGAAACTTGCATACAAATTAAATAGCTTACAGAGTATGTAAAATGAACTGGTAAATCTCCCAAAATGAGCTCCCCCTGGAAGAGCCTTGCCTTAAAATAAGCATCACCATCAAGAGTTCCTTTAAATGTGATACTCCCTCCTCCACTGTAAGATGCTTCCTTAAAACTATCATTTCCAAAATATATATTCAACACCATGTAAGATATTGTTGTCTTGTCAAAACATTATAGACAATAATATTTTCTATTTTCAGCTCTTTGGTAACAAATAAAAGCATATCTAAAAACTAAGGAGCAATCACATTGAATTAAAGAAAGAATGATAGTGGAAGTAAAAGATGAAGTCTTCCTTTACGAAACCAAACATAAATTGTGATTATAAGGTCCGTGGAACTCAAAATGGTTCTTCTTATTTAGAGCAATAATTTTTTTAGCTTATGGGATAACAAGTAGTAGGCACGCATTGAAGGAAAAATAAATTCTAATGGGAGTAAAACAAATGTCATCCTTTTCGAAAGTGACATGCTTATGTCACTGCAAAGGATTATTGGAGGAACAAAACTTACTCGACGGAGACTTGGATAGTATCTGATGCAGAATCTCCAGAGAACTTGAGAAAGGGCTGTAACATGAGAAAATGAGTTGGGAGGAAAAAAAGAAGCAAATAATAATGCCACCATAGAATGGAATGTGGTTCAGAACAGCTTAGTGGATATAATGCATCGCCCCTGTTAACTGTATCACATTCAGCGCTTAAAGTTTGGATAACATGCAAATGATAATCAATAGCATGAATTCAACTCTCCCCTCTTCCTCCCATCAGCAACTCAACCACACACACAAGCCTGTTTAACTGGTCAAGATCTTTTAGACAGTAAAAGTAAAGGCACTACACAACTAGTGGTTTAGTTTCACCAGATGACAAATATAGAGCAAAGATTCTGAAATTGATCCATTCTAGTACTGTGTAAACCTTAACAACTTGTAGTATCTCTTCTAGCACAAGGTTAATGGATAAAACGACATACAAAATCTGTAATAGTATGTTTATTTGCTCAACTATTCAATAGATTAGGTACCTCCATCTGGTAGCATTATATGGATACTCGGAAAAGGCATTAAAAGAAAAAACACGATGAGTGGAAGCATACTTGGAAGCTTTGGGAAGAAATGTTATTCCAAGGAGTGCCTGATACTTGTGCTCCGTCAACTGATTTATGGTGGCCATGACCCTGTACAAGGACACAAAGGTCGTCTTGCATGAGTCGTATTTAAGCAGCAGATTTTTTCTCGTAAGCGTTGTTATGATATGCAGGAGCCAAGTGACAAACCAATAAACCCTTGCGTGTACAGAATAAGGCAAACTGATCTTAAAGAAGAATGAAAAGGAATAGAAGATGTAGATTCGCTTAATCAATACCTGGTCAAAATTTGAGTAGAATGGAAGTGCTTTGGGGTATTTCAATGAAATTCCCCAAGATTGCTCAACGAGCCCCCACCACCTGCAGAAACAATGATATTATGCAGAAGTTGATTATAAGTAATAGAGAACAAAGGCAGCACATATACATCTAAGTACTTAAACGTGTCTCCTAAAAACAGTATTAATAAGAACTCTTATATACGGTACTCAACCCATTTTTGAGAAAGCAATTGGTTTAAATCTCATATCCTACTATAGACAGTTAATAATGATCATTGTAAACAGATATGCCAAAGAAAGCACAACTTCAATGTAACAACTCTCTGAGTTCAGTAAGTAAATAAGAAAAACAAAAGAAGCGACAAGGAAGGCATACATGTAACCAGATCAATGAAACATCAAATGAATCAGACTTCGAGGATTCAACAACATGGCGTAGTTTCAACAAACAGAAGCATTTTGTATGAAAATTTTGTTGCTAGCGAGCTATTTGCAAGAAACTGAGTTGACATAGATCAGCTTCGAGTTTATAAAAGCACTGAACTACCCAAAATTACTTGCCATGGATATTACAACAAATAAACTTTTGAAAATATTACCAATGAGGCTTACATCCTAAAGGCCATTTAAACTCTAGAATCTTTCTTAGATAATTGAGTCGTACATTTGAAAGATACTTTAAGCAAGTTCAAAGATTACAAATGTAATATTTCTTCCTCTTGCAGGTTCCAATTCATATATCATTTAGATAACCTTGTAGCTGTATTTAAACTATTCCGAACAATTTATTGTTTCACAAACCACTTTCATAGCTTCTTTTTTCTAGCTGGAGAGTATTATAAGGCACAGAGGAAAAATTTCCGGAGCACCATCAATGAATACCCAAAAAAGAAGTAGCTCAATTACAACTAGACAGGAAGCAATTACTTACCGATTTTGAGCAGTTTGAAAATCAGGTGGTTGCTTGGTCTCATAGACCCACCCAGGAGCAAAAATTGCTGCTGACACATCATCATTCTTTATCACATCAAGTGCAACATTTGTCTGTGCAAACAGTTATCAATCAGATACAGAAACACCTCCTTCCAAAGGTGATGATTACAGATCTTAAATCAGCCTCTAGAAGGGAATTTTCATAATTATTATGTCAAATTGTCAGCTAGAACATGTCTAAAGATTGACAAAGTAAATAAACACACTATTCCACAATTCAATAATTAATATTCATGCTACAGACAAAACACAAATTCTGAAAGTGGTAATGTTTATTTCATTAAGAGCACTTCTGCCCACATCAGCACAGGCATAAAACCTATGAACTGGTATGAAAAGATACAAAAAGTTGATGAGAAAATATAGGAATTAAGGGAAAAAAATCTAAAGAAGATCCATAAACCAAGAAGCTCACCCTCCTCTTTTAATTGGCTAATATTTGACCTGGAGGCTTCATGTGCTTACGTAAGATAGCTTGGAGAACAACAATCCAAAATTTAGTGATGCCCCCCCCGCGGAGGGGGGGGGGAGGGTGGGGGGAATACTTAGGCAATAAAATGCAAGATCATTTAGCTACCACCCACATTCTGTATCACGCCTATGTCAGCCCAATAATTGGGGTATTTTAGGAAGTACCATGACTTTGATACAGCTTACCATTGTCCTGGAATAAACAATTTGAAACTGAAAACATCATGAAAATTGGAGGCACACAGAAGTATAAAATCCTGCAAATAGGATGAACTAACAGGAAAGCGAAAGGATGATCTAGACAGAAAAGGTTGCTAATTTTGACAAAAGCTATTAAAAAGATAATCTTTAATTAGCCATTTTTAAATAATAATTATAGACTAAAAATTGTGTGTCTATAAGGTTAGTTGGTGTGGGAGACCATGAAAGTATTGTAACAGTCTAACATTATCTTTTATCTCCATGCATAGATTTTTCCCCCCTTTTTTTCTACAGAGCATTCTCTGCAAAGGAGACTTCCAAGAAATTTACCTTCCAACTACATCTACACTAACATATATGATATCACACTTGAGCTAAAAACAAAAGGGTTATGTAGCTCTTCTGTTTTGCCAGAATTTTGTTGGAATATATCATCTATCAAAATGCATATAAGAGAAAATGCAACATATTTCCATTTATTGCATAGATTAGGATAAGTGACATACCGTCCACTCTCCACCACCATATGTATTCCTCCCAAAGACATCAATTCCCATATAGACATCAAAACGTCTATCACCAGCAACTGAAGCGGACTCCTTAGGATAAGTTTCCTGCTTGGTAAAGAAGAGTATATTTACCAGAAAACCAAAAAACTGTTATAAATTGAATTGAAGTTCCAGGGGGTAAAGAGACTACCTTCCAGGTATAGTTTACAAACATGCCATCACATAAATCAAAGAAAGGTTTATTCATGTCATTCAACTGATTTTGCCAGTCAAGGTCACCATTAATAGTAACACTGTCGTACCTGAAAAAAGTAGTGTTGTTAAAATCGTATTTCACCATGTTGCTAAAAAGTAAAAGTAGAGACAGTACTGTGAAATGTAAATGATAAATTTCGTAACACCCACCATATGACTAGAGATGTAGGTAGTGAGGAGTGCATGGTCTGGGTTAAATGGCTGACAAACTCTTTCAGATTTGGGATTTGTCCCGCATCCAACTCAACCTCCATATTAATCTGAAAATATGAGAAAATGGAGTGATCCAACCTCTGGCAGTTGTTCAAAGAAATAACTTGAGGAACGATGTCTTCTGCCCCTAGCTTATCAAAAATGTCATCAAACAGAGTAACTAGAAGAGTTTCTTTTACCATGAAACGTCACTTGATGTGTATACAACTATCTAGCATACAATGAAAAGAAATACGAAAAAATCTGACATAATATTGTAACTTTGCATTTACGAGTAACTGACATCAAATATCCACCCAGAAGATGAACATTTGCTTCTCAAGTTCACGCTACACAATATTTCAAAATTTCCGGTGACAAAATGAGTTCAGATAACAGTATATAGATATACTTTTAATTTTTTTACGATATATGTTGCCCAATGGATGCACCTGATTTTTCTCTTTCATATATTTCCTCAAATGAATCTAAGACAGTTAATCTCAATGTGGCTCTCTTGGAACATTAAGCAATCTATCTGGAAAGGGAGAGAAGAGAATGCAAGAAAAGGAAAAAGGTCATTGGCAAAATGAGCATCTGTCATGTCTGACCTGTGCCGCTGATTAATGAGCATCAAACACGTCAATGACTCAACATTTAAATTGCCTGCAGATACTCACCAGCCATCCATCAAAGCCCAGAGCAACAGCAAGCTCAGTCAAGAGCTCGGCATACATTTGAGCAGACTCCTTTGTGGACAGCAGTTTGTTAGCCATAATTCTCCCTTCCTTCCACTCCATGATGAACGTTCCTAGAACCTTAAATTCCATTACCAAGAACCAGTAAAAGGACAGCAAAAACAACCAAATCACACACAACATTTTTCTGAACAAGCTATTTTTGTCCATCAAGACTCAAAAGGGGAAGCCTGGCACGTTGCAATTAGAATTAATATTAATTACTATTACCTTTTAATAAAGTTTAGGAGGTCTTTGCACAAATTCCAAAGCCATTTTGCAAGTAAATGTACCCAAAAAGAAAAAAAAAATACTCCAATATAAAGAGGGTATACATGGACATGCATGAATCTCTACGTATTTTTGTTGGTAAAAATATGTAGTTATGTATCAACAATTTGAAAAAGATAGAGTTGCTTGCGCTAACAATTGTCGGATTATTTCGAGCAATGTCAACAACAATGTATAAGGTGTGCTCTAATAAGACCCTTACAGACATTTTCTTACAGAAAAACGTAGTGTAACTTTCGGAAAATGTTTGCGGAACCCGCACGAGGTGAAAGACAAAGTGACAGCATCATGTCGTTTAAAAAAAAAAAAATCAGTTAACTTCGGTCATTTTCTTTCATATCATTTTGAAAGAATACGAAAGTTTTTTTAAAAAGAAAAATGAAAATCATTTCCATCTCTTTCAGAATTACTCCACTTTCTAACCTCTGAAAAACTAAAAATAAAAGAAAAAACGTTTAAAACGGCTCTGATATTTAAAATTTTTTGTCCTTGATGTTTAACATAGTAACTTTATGTCCCAAATAAAATCAATTCAAGTCGGTAAAATTTAGTCTCAACTTAAGTTTTCCATCATTTTTTATCCTGAATCTAATGCTCTTTGCAGGGGTAAAAAAGTTTAGATTTCATTTATAATTAAACAAATGATGCAATCTATATTTATTTTTGTCCAAAAAAATAGCATCTGACCCAAATCATGTTCATTTTCCGTCCTAAAAATGTGAAATCTAATCCAATCCATGTTTATTTGCCATTGAAAAGAATTTGAGCTGACCTTTTATACATAAAAGTGATTGTACGTAAGCTACGTGGTAATTTGAAACTAAAAGGTGATTGAAACTTTGTAGTATTGGGACTAAATTTTGTTAAATTAAATTTGTAAAAGATGTAAAATTAATATTTTATAAATGAATGACCAAAAAATTTACTTTAAGAAATGTGGGGATATCTTGAACGATTTTATTTTCCCTACGACGAAGTAAAGTTCTATCCTTAGAGAAGCAATTAAAGATCAAAAGTAGCAGCTACTAGGCTGCCACTCTCTATCCATACTCCACACAAGAAGAAAGGAGAAAGAAATGAACTCAAAGTACCTTGACACCATGCTTGTGAGCAGTATTGGTCCAGCAAGGAGGAGGCAGAGTAACCAAATGATGAGAAAAGTAAACAAAAACATCCATCAAATACCAATGCCAGATAGCATAGGCATCAGCATTATTCCCTCCTTGTACCCACTTATCATCCGCGTAGCCTCCCTGCATGTCATGACACACCAGCATCCTCCGCCGTTGCGGCAAGGCGGCAGCCGAAGACTGCTGCTGCTGCAGCTTCACTCTGGACTTATTGAAGGGGAAATGGAAGGAGTCGAAGTAGGACCTGGACTGGAGCTCTTCCAGCGTTTTGAGAGGGTAGGAGATTGGAATTGCAGGTTCTTTCGGATCAAACGGCGGAGGATCGGAGTTTGGAACGGATTGAATTTGAGGAGCGTCCTCGGTTACTGGATTTGAATCCATTATAATAGAGATGATGGAGAGGAGAGGGTCTAGAAAGGATTTGAGATAGCTGAGAGTGTGGCGGTGGCGATACCAGAAGCGACGGAGAGTTGGAGTTAAATAGGCGCGAAGGCGAAGCAGCATCGGGGGAGTGGAGGAGGAGGTGGTAAATTACTACTAGTACTGTGCGATCCATTATTGGAGTCTTGGAACTGGGGGGACTGGGAATAAATTTATTTTTTATTTTTCTTGGCGAGGGAGCGACGGCGATGTAAATTTTTCCACTGGGCGATGACCTGGAAAGTACAGGTGCCATTTGATGATTGGTGGTAGAAACTAGAATTGACTTGGATCCCGGTCTTTCCATAGAATTTCGTGTTTCACGTGTAAGCTTGATTGAAGCAGCTTCGTCATCCCAGAAGACATCCCGCCATCACCCATGGTCCCAGGGGATCAATCAAATCTGAAACCGTACATAGTTGTTTGCCAAAGGATTTTTTTATGAGAAGTTTTTAATTTCTCAAAATTTTTAAAAATTCAAAATATTCAAAAACACACAAAAATATAACAACTCTTTTTTCCTTTCTTCTTCTTCCTCCCTCACCTCAACTCAACTCACCACCATCTCTGCTGGCATAGTGACGACGCCTCCTCTTTTTTTTTCTTTCCTTTCCACTTTCCCTCTCCTCCCCTTTCCCCGGCCATCTACCCCAGCGCAACCAGATCTAATCGTGACCAGGGAAAGAGAGGACAGGGAGGAAGGAGAGATAGGAAAAAAAGTTTTTGTGGCCAGTCGTCGGCGGCAATGTCGGCGATGACAGTCGCTCACTAGGGAAGGAAGGAGAAGAAGAGGAAAGAAAAAAAAGGGGAAAAGAAAAAGTGGCCGCCTATAGACCCTGCGGTACACAATTTGCCATGTCATCAATAAGAACAAAAACTAGCAGATACTAGTAGAATTCTAGTCCTGTTCATTGCTCGGCTTCAATTCTCTTCCTCGTTAGCTTAACCGTGGACAGTGGCTTTACCAGAATCCGATCTCTCAATTCTCCTCCCCCCTTCCTTTTCGTTTTTGTGTTTTTCCTTTTCCTCTTTCTTTCGGGTCTTTCCCAAATACTAGTAGTACTACTACACATCAGAATTGGGTGGCAGCAAAACACCACGTCCAGGTTATGATTTGTTTTTGCTTTAATCCCCACTCAACATCCTCCAAGGTACCAAAGCCCAAATGTTTTTCTTTAATATCTGATTGAATTTGTCTTGTAAGTTTGCGGTATACATTTGGGTTTCTCGATGTAGCTTTAAAAAATATTTTTGAAACTTAGGTCTTGTGTGAGAGGGGAAGAAGACACGGAGGAGATGAAGAATCAAGTGGCAGCGGGTAGTTCAATGGAGATGCAAATGACCGCTAGTCCAGAGGAACAAAGTGATTTGGTAGTCGCCGACGAGGGTTTTCTCGGAAAAACAAGACTATGAATATATGGATCTATTGAATGATTTTAATGTCCTGGAAGAATTTTCTAATGAGGAATTTGGGGTTTAATATTAGAAAAGAGTCATCAGACAGTTGTGATTGTGAATCCATCTTTACTGACGCCGCTGCTGGATAGTGAAGGAGGTTTAGGAGAGGAAAGGCAGTTTTGCGAGGAATACTGCTGATTGAGAGTCCACCGGACCGTCCATCTCCATCCGGAGGTGGCAGCCCCAGTGGGGCCTTTGGGAGGGGTGAGGCATTGGGGAGAGAGAACCAAAAATATATTTAATTTCATATACGCGGAGTGGCAAATTTTATACGACTCGTCTACAAGTGGGGTTGTAGACCCAGTCTACACAAGTTTTTTCCTTATGCTTTTTATCTTCTGTCATTTATACATATTGACTAGAAAATGGAAAATGGAAAATGGGGTGCGTTTGAGTACTCATTATTTATATTAAAATTACTTGATTATATCACAAATATATTTTTTTAACACTTTTTTTGTATTTTTTTAATTATATTTTTATCTTTCATATACCACATCATAAAAAATATTACAATAATTATTTTAAATAAACTCCTATCCAAACACATACTGTTGTTCCTTGTGGATGCAGGACATGTTGGTGCATTTAAATTCAGATCCTATGGAAAAAGTTGGTATAATTTTGGGGGCTTATTTGGGAAAATAGATACAGAAAACTCTTTCATAGTTTGGGACGTAATCCTTTGTCCATTACTTCTTTCTCTCTGAATTTGCTTCATGATTTTACCGAGGCTAATAAGTTGAATTCAAGTCCCAACATAAACAATCAATGTGAGAGAGAGCTTCAGCCAAAAGTTGGCTTCGTTTAACGTCGATTTTGATGGGGCTGTCTTCGCTGACATAAATGTTGTCGGATTAGGTGTGGTAATCGGAGATGACGAAGGTAATTTTCTGACTGGTGTGTCTTAATTTTCTCATGTAATTGTTGAGGGAGATGTTGTAGCAGTCATCAAGGCTCTATTAGAGGACGAAGATGATTTCTCAATTGCGATGCATTTGTAAAAAAAAAAAGGTGCTTTTAAGCACTAAAAAATTTCTAGATTGTCTGTATTTTCCGTAATTTAAGGATCTTAGTTCTTGATAATTTAAAAAGCACTTGTGTCAGAGTTTTTTTTTTGGTATAAACGACTGCAATTCCAAATGGAGCTTTAATCCAAATAAGATAGATAAAATCACTTCCTCTCTCTCTCATTTTTTTATAAATGACTGCAATCCCAAATGGAGCCTTAATCCAAATAAGATAGATAAAATCACTTCCTCTCTCTCATTTTTCTTTTCCTTTTTCATTGGTGTTCTTTCCTTACCTTTTAGTATTTCCTTTCTTTCTCACCTATTATTGTAACTCTGGAATTTCGGTACAAGTTTTTGAATTTTTTTGGTTTTCAAGGTAGATTGTTCAATATAAACAAATTAGTCAGACGAAAACAAATCGAAATGAATTTTAGAATAGCTTTGCGTTTCACATTCAATAGATAAGGAACGAACCCATTCGTTGATCCAGTTTCAGAAGCATATTTCTGTCATTTCCTATCTCTTTCATGGATTGTCTTATGTATTTTGCTTCACTTTCAGTTCTGGTTTTCGTGTGAGATGAAAGAAAAAAGAGTCTAGAATTGCTCTCAGACCTGACCAAAGTAAATCAACCATATGCCAAGAAAGAATAAATGCTCCTTTATGACGAATATGGGGAAAAAAACACTACGAATTACTTCATCTATTATCACAGATTGATTACTCCATCTTCTAACTTCCAACCCCACTGCATGACCTCAAGTCCCCAGAGGCGAATCAAATCTATTATTTGTACAGATTAGATCCAACACTACAATGGCAAGATGCTCTGCCTATTTCTTTGGACTTATCAGTGTACACCTGCACCCAACAATGGTTCTTCAATAATGCCTCGTTGCAGAGATGACTAAGCTCCCTGATATTGGGAGAATCTGCCCCACCTTCTTCAGCTTATTTTTTATGCTAGATCCTCCTGCAATAGTTTAGACGAGTGTAAATAAGGTATCGTCAGAATGCCAAAAGGTACTCGAGTATATGGCGTGCCAGAAATTGTTGATTCCGCGACTACAATCTACAAGAATGAAAAAACAATACCGGTTTGAGCAATAATAAATAGTTAAGCAAACAAATATAAACACTCCAACATTAGAACTCCTGTCAAATGCACTCCAACGTTGGCAAACCATAATCATCAAATCAAAATTTATTTACAAATACACACCGTTCTAACATGAGGACTACACAAGAATACATAAGACATCATCAATTTTCTCTCAAGCAGAAACCGATTGACATGTTTTTGACAAAAAAAAATTTCTTAATAATGATATACGGAAATAATACCTAAAATTAAAAATTAAAATGATGTAGAAATAAATTATGCATGATAACAGAACTGAAGCCATACAATGTGAGGACCTCTTAATCCTGGGAAACTAGTCTTACCTTCCTCGCTGTAGACTTCTTGATGCCTCAGCAAGTGCAACGAGCATATCAAGGAAACTTGTACTTTTTTCTACCTTAATGCTTATTTAAGGTGCTCCCATTCGCAGCTGGCTGATATTCTACCAGTAGACAAGCTTCAAGCAGTCTCAAAGCAAATCTTCAGTTCCAGTCAATTTCGCAAATTCACTTTCATTTATAGCACCCCTTTTTAGCTTTTTCAATAAGCGGTATTCCTGTGCCATCTCGTCATCATCCTCAACTGATTGAGCAGCCCGTCTTTGCCTGGCTGTTTTCTTCCTCATTACAGTGGCTGTAGTGGTTGAGGCTGCTTTTGGCTTCTGTACCTTCTGTTGTTGTTCAGCTGCTTTTTTTGCCTGCAAGTTCTTCTTTCTTTGTTTCTCACGAGATTTATCCCTGCATAATGGATTTACCGATTATCTAGTGCACTGTATACTAGAAAAGAGAGTCCAGTGGGACAATGAGCATGCTCATTCTTGTTTGAATGATTCAGGATACTAAGCTTAATTTTTAGCATCAACCAAGTAAATGCAACAACAAATTTCACTAGAACACTCATACACTAGCATCCCAAAGTTCTCAATGTGTGTTGATAACTAGCATATTCAAGTTGTTGATGCCTCAAAAGGATCCAACTCTCATTGACGAGATGAGGCTAATAAAACCACAATTGGGTGGCAGAACCAAATATATAGTTCTTGACTCCAAGGGCAGGACTAGGTTAAGCTGACATTTCACATCCCCACCCTGCCCTCCACACACACCCCCCAACCCCCCCCCCGCAAAACCCCCCCCCCCAAAAAAAAGGAAAATCCCAAAGCCAAGGGGAAATTCCAGAACTAAAAGAGTAAATGATTAACCAATTGCAAGTGTGTCAAATCCTATGAAGTAAGCTGAAAACTTTGAGAAGATTCTTACTTGTACTTGATCTCATCAAGGCTTATATCTTCAAGTGGTGTAAAACCCTCAGTAGAAAGATTGTGATGCTTCAGGTCAGGCATTGCAGGGAGCTGCAATAAGCCATAACCCATGCCCAATTTCCCAATCTCAAGTTCTTTCCACCTGCAGAAAGGAACAATGAGTCTTCCAAGAAAAAACAAGATTCATACTGAGCGTATACCATAAAATTCACTAGCCTGAATATATAGGAGCAGTGATGCTCTTTGTATGCACGGATGTAGGAAACAAAAGCTCTAAGCCCTTTTTCCATGACATCACGATCCTTTTTTGCAGCTGACCTTATCTGCAAAATGCAATTCCAATCATTTTAATGGCACCATAAGCCAAAGTGTATCTAAGAAACAGAATTAATGGTGAGGTATTTTCCACCGATCAGATCAAAGTTATGTTTAAGCTGCAGCTCACTGTTACTCATGGCACCAAAGCAAGGATTAGTATTGGCCAAGAATCAATATATTTGAAGACATCAGGTGCTGGAAAATTAACATAGTTAGATGTGGCTAGCATCATAAAAGGAAATCTGAAAAGCAGGGGAATGTATGTTTTTGTCATAATTTACACTTCATTAGATGATAACTAAATGCTCCACTTGGCTCCTCCTTATTTTCCTCTCCTACACCAAAGCCATATCATTGGTGGTACCAGGATTCAGCAAAGAGGTACACATGCACACACATATACCCATACCTATGTAAACTAACATAGAGAGAAGAAACTTTAAACCGAAGGAGCCATCAAGCAGAAACTCTACATAAGGTATTCCAGACACAAGCCTTTTTGTATGAGGTATTTGCATAAATAACTAGCACAAAATAGCCTCACACAATTACCTCCTTCGACCTCAAAAAAAAAAAAAACCCACTCTCTCCAGCAATACACGCATACATGTAGAAAAGGAAGGGGGTGGTCCTTATGTAGCCAGTATAAAGGCCAAAAATGCAGAAATGAAAAGAATAAGATTCAAACATAAGTTCATGAACAACCTGTGGGACAATATCACAAACATCATCTGGGCTTTCTCTCTCTTCAAGTGGAACCCTCCTTACTCGAAGGAACTCAACATATGCTTCCTCCTGTTCGAACATACAGGAAAGAAAGCATTCAACTATAAAGCACTTCATAAATGATGTTCTGCAGAAAGCATAAACAAGACATACAAGTCATACAACAAATGCCAAACCTTTGGTAACAAAAACACAATAGCATTTCCTTGCCGTCCCAACCTAGCTGTTCGTCCTACTCTATGAATAAACACATTTGGATCCTGAGGGGGGTCATACTGCATATAAAACAGAAGCAGTCAACTTCTCCAGTAACTATCAGCATACGACACGAAAGTAATGATAGTGCCAATTAACTACCATTAAGTTACCTGTACTATGCAATCAACTCCAGGAATGTCAAGACCACGTGCAGCTACATCGGTGCATAGAAGGACACCACTTGCCAGAGATGTGAATGAAGCCAACGCTTTTTCCCTTGCAGTCTACAGCAACCATACCCCATAAATAAATAAATATATATTATGTATGTGTGTGTGCGTGTATAAAATGCATATTATCATGGAAATATATTTAGAGAATGCTGCTCATAGGTTTCACTTATTCATGACAAGGTCAAAACAGTTACCTGCTTCATCTTTCCATGAAGTGAGATTATAGATAAACGCTTTAGAGCAGATATTTGAGGAAGAACAACTCCCCAGTAATCAACACAAGCACAGGTCATAAAATAACTGCAAGATTATGCATCTTTATGTAGACCATCTTCTAATAGAAATACGGCATGATTAAGATAATCTTTCACAATTACAAGAAATAAAATTCAAAGCTCACATTATAATCTTCTTAGACATGTTCTGAGTAAGGAGTTGAACAAGCTGCGATGGTTTCTTATCTGCTTCGCACTCCAGATACTGCAGAAGGGAAAAAATAAATTAATGAGCTGCCCAGAAAGCATTATTTAAGCATATCACACATATAAATAGACCAGATGCCTTGATCTCCACAACGGTAGAGACGTTCAATCCACCTCAATGTGAAGGCCAGAAGGTGTTTTTGATGGTGCCTGTTGTTGGGAGGATGTTGGATTATCTAGCATTTTCATTTCTGCTCGAACCTCAACCCTCACAGGATTTCTTAATCCTGCCTTGGAAAGCTCTTCAACAGCTTCAGTTTGAGTAGCTGAAAAAAGACCAGTTCTACGAAGCTTTGGTAAGCGTGATATGATGGCATTTATCTGCTTCTGGAATCCCATATCCAACAGCCTGTCAGCCTCATCCAAAATGAGAATCTGGAGAAGAGAACATATTCGTGCTAGTAAGAATCAACAGAGGACCAAGCATATTCATGTATACACTTTAACTATGGCCAACAAACAAAGTGATGATTATATTAGAATAAATCCTATTCTAGTCCAAAACCTCAGACATCCTGTGAAAGACGAGGGCAGAAATTATGAGATCAGGCACTGTCCAGAGGCTATAAGCTCCCATTTTTCCTAGTTGGGAAAGGAATTCCACTAAGTAAAAGTAGCCTATCCTTTTTTTTTTAAACAAAAATAAATAAAGCATATCCTCTTTGGAAATATTTGTGTACAAAATCACATAAAAGTGGATCCTGAGTATAAATTTGTGGCTTACAAATTACATCAAGAAAATGTGTTTCAAGGTGTTTTATAGTCTAGTTCAAAAAGAAATATTGCTGGCCTTGACTTTTAGAGTACCATGGTCTTGACTTTCAGAAAAACCATATAATCAGAATTACCAGCCCATATACAAGTGTTTATAAACCTATTTAACGAAGCCACATAAAGAGGAATCCAACTAAACACCTCAAGGTTCCGAAAATCCAACAAGTCCATACGCTCCATTATGTCAAAGAGCCTGCCAGGAGTGCCAATCAATAAATTTGCACCCTCTTCTTCTAATTTTCTCACATCCGATTTTACTTCTACCCCGCCGACGAGAAGCACAGACTTTACATTTGACAACGTGGAGATGAATGGCTGTGCAACATGGTATATTTGCGATGACAATTCCCTCGTGGGTGATATGATTAGACCAAGTACCTGTCCGCATTTCAGACTTTAGCGTCAAAATAGAACCAAAAAAACAGAACTCCTGATAAATCTTCCATTTAAAAATTTGATGCACCGTATACACACACACAAATGAAACTGAAAAACATGTTAAGTATGGAAGAAAAAGAACCCTGTGAATAGTGACCGATTCAGCTGCCGTCACACTAATAGCAAAATGTAACCGATAAAAGTGAGGCAATTACAAAATGCATTAAGTGAGCAGCAGATTAAAGTTTAGGCAGTTTTACAACTCCCAGAAGCTATTCACTTCAAGAGGGGAAAAAAGGAAAAGAATTTAGAAGCACAAGTAATTCTAGTTTGTCAAATTCCAGGAAAAAGCAACAAAATAAACACAAAAAACATTGGATTAGCAGGTAGATGAGAATGGTATGGAGCAGAGGATGACCTGATGAGGTTTGGGGGAAGAGGAGCGGCGGAGAATCTCGACGAGAGGAACGAGGAATGCAAGGGTTTTGCCGGAACCGGTGGCGGCGTCCACGGCAACGTCTTTGTAGCTGCAGAGTAAGGGTATAGTGGCGGCCTGAACCGGCGTACAGAAATCAAAACCGGAATTAGTAAGGGCATCAAGAACGGGCTGGGAGAGTGGGGGTTTGAGGTCGGAGAACCTAGTGTCGGTTAAGGCTCTGTTTCGGTTGGAACCTTGGGCGGACGCCATGGTCGGTCTGTTTTTGTTTTTGTTTTTGCGGGGGCTCTCGAATGGTTTGCGTCTTTTTCATGGAAGGAAGGACATCGAGTTTATGAAACCCTTCCTAAACCCTCCCCTTTTGACTTTTGTCAACTTAACTCAGAGTTGTAAACTGGTTTATTATCGGTAAAAGCAATTGTTAGAATGTGCTATTCAAGTTTCTGGGTTTAATTAAGGAAAAGATAATTCAAATTTTGCATTATTCACATTTAAAATAGTCCTCAAAATCAAGTTGATAAATTTTAATTCTTCGTTTATTTTTATTCTAATCTATTACGGAACCTACACGTAATCATTTTTTAGTAGCAAAAAAAGTTAGATCTCATTTGTAATTAAAAAAATTTAATTCATATTGATTTTTATCTCTAAAAAAGTAAAATATGACTAAAATTATACTTATTTATCACTGCTAAAAATTTGAGATCAAAACCAAATCGAAATTCATTTTTACCACTATAAAAGTGGAATCTAATCTTTTTATACATAAAAAAATGACTACATGTGAGTACGTTGTAATTTCAAATTAAAAAATGGTCGAAAACTCAGGTTGAAAATCAATTTTTATCGGAGGAACATAAATTTATTATTTTAAAAATAAAGAACTAAAAAATTTATTTAATAAAATGTGAGTGACATTTTAAATAATTTTTTCTTTAATTAAATATGAAAGATTATAAAGTAGACACCTATAGAAATATTGAAGGATGCAACGTTACTGAATCAAATGGCCTTGATGCAAGCTTATTTTTGCCAAAAGATTTTAGTTGATCAAGTTTTTAATACTTTAAAAAACCAAAAACTAAAGTATACAGCACCTCGTAAATTAAGTTTTTACTTTAATCTTGCTAATAAACAATGGCTTGAGATTTACCAAAATAAATACGATGTCCAGTAAAATAAATATTTCAATGGAAATTCTAATAACCATTTCCATTATCGAAGCCTATGCTAAAATCACCAGTTATACATATACATATATATTTGCAATAATTTGTGTTAGTTAAGTGCCTAGATTCGGTTTTAATTACATTACGTGGAGGACAACAGGACAAGATTGCTTTTTCCTAAACATACTTCCGGGCCCACCCTGGCGAGGTGTGCGTTGTCCAACGGTTGCGACGACGTCGTCACCAGACCAGAGTTCTTTCTGTAAATCCATGAAGGAGATTTCTTCTTCAGCTCCTTGTAATCCACTTCTTCACCCAAATCCTCCAATTCCGTGGCCGATTGATACTTTGCACATGATTGATAGGATAGCAGTAGCAAAATAGAAGCTGAAGCTGCCCCGACCCAACCCCTCAAACCAATTGCGGGATATGTTGGACATGCAAATTGTCGGAACAGGGACGATGGATCCCACCAATTTTCGCAATCGGTCACCCAATTTTTATTCCTTTGGTTTTTATAGCAACGATTCTACACAGACTCAGCTTCAACTCGGTGTTTGCAATTTGCGAGTTCAGCTACAAGGACCATAACAGGCTCTACAACTATAGCTTAGCTTCCCCACTTCGTAAATTTCCCCACGGCGTCCTCAGCGAAAGATGGGTATTTCTTTAACACCCCACCACCTCTTTTTTTAACTCTCGTATATTAAATTCTTTCTTTTTGAGATTTTTTTAAATATTTTGTGAGTATAACTAATGTCCTTTATTGGCATTGATAACGGGTTCCATTTGCACTTTCTGTTTTTACGATTTCGCTGCTATTGTCTCTTTTTCTTTCTAAAAAAGATAATGAATGTTCCTTTTAGGAATTTTTTTTGGGTCCCGGGGGATTTTTTTTGTTTTTGTGGTGGTGGGTGGGGGGGGGGGGGAGAGGGTGTGGGGTTCATATAAAGAAAAAGACCACAAGCTTTATGCTGATGATGCCATCAAGTTGAGCTTGGGGAACTTTGTTCATTCAACTAATAAGGAAAGAAACTTTGGTGGGAAATGTCTAGTCCAACTGTGGCCAAATCAGTCAGGCAATTCAAGTACATGTAATGCTGGAGCTAAGTAATCCACTGACCTTGTCTGGGCCGGTTTTCACTTCCTAAAAGCAGTGTTAACCTGGGAATGTTTTTACTTAGTTAATGAGTAATAAATGTTTCTCAAGTAAACTTAGATGGAGAGAGTCTTCAATTGAAGTTTGAGTTTGATCTGTTTTGTTTCTAATACAAATTATTATTTTTGATATATGACTAATAGGTTTTACAAGGTGGCAGTTAATGAGACAGTGCTTTGGTTTCAGGTTGGCTCTATCAGGTTGCATTGTACTTCAGTATTTCCTTT
This sequence comes from Coffea humblotiana, assembly GCA_023065735.1. Classification (NCBI taxonomy): domain Eukaryota; kingdom Viridiplantae; phylum Streptophyta; class Magnoliopsida; order Gentianales; family Rubiaceae; genus Coffea; species Coffea humblotiana. The sequence goes on along the minus strand of CM041209.1, from coordinate 4,422,023 downwards.
TCACGTATTAGATTGAGCCTTTAATTGAAAGTACCGTAAAAGCATGACTGGCCTAACTTGCTAAGAACAGCAAGAGACTGCAATTTTTTCCTCTTTTTCATTCGTTTACTTTTGTGTTGTGTTGACATGTCTTTCCGTCTTTTTCAATTTTGCAGCTTTGTGATGTAATGCTTTTCAAACCATGATCCTCCTACTTGTATTGACTGCATGGTGAGTTTTCTGAAGTTGCACCTGCCCATTCCTGTAAATGAGAGGATGAAATAATTGAAAGTCAGTAACTGTTTCAGTAGATTTACTCCTGTAATTTGTAGAATATCTGATTGATGCTTACATAAGATATATACTTGGCTGATGCTGTGAACCCATTAAAAAGTGATTGTGTTTATTTTGCTTTATGTCAGAAAATTATGGAGTCTTGTCTAACATTCAGCTAAACTTTGTCATACTTCTTATATTGTTCCTCCTCCACCTAGATGTAAATCTGAATGACATGATTGGTATCTACTATTGTAGGACTGTGGTGGTCCGTCACGCTGTGGCATGGGTTGTAGTGCGCTGGCCGCAAATATCATTCAAGGTGAATAATGCATTTCATAGTAATCTTCATTGAAATATGTTTAATTTGGCCAGTTTACTTGATTTAGAGCCTTGTTAGCATCAGCTTTGGCACGCGTCTGGCTTTTGGGAGGGGGGCCCAGGGGGTGGGGATATTGCTGTTAAAGAGTATGATCCGTTGCCCTGTAAATAGTGAAACGATACAACTTGCAGCAAAATGAATTACAACCAAAGACTTACTATGCCATGGATCAACCAAATTTAGATATGGTTCTGTTTCCTTTTTTAAATTGGGATTGGTGTTCCCTTTTTCTCTTGTTGTTGTTCTCCATCTGGTTATTTTCCATCTTTCTTGGTAAGCTCTGTTGCCTTTTCTGCTTTGGCCCCAAGAGAAAAGGTACGAGGACCTAAGGAAAAAGAAAGGAACAACAAAAAGAGAGGATTAAGATACTGAAAGGATAGGGAGGCACTTGTTGCATGAGGCTCCATTCAGTAAAGAGTGCAAACAGTGAAAAACTAAAGAGATACTTTGGAGCCATTTAAATGAAGTAATTCCATACTTGACAAGTAACATCTTGCATACAGGTTTGGTTTCGGGAGCCATTTGGTTAATCTACATAAAATATATATTCCTATTGTTAAATTTATTACACAAGTTTATTTCAAAAACCTTGCACTAAAGGGTGCTAGATTGTTGCCTTTGGGATGGAATAGGTATCTTGATACCCTTCTTTGGGAGGAAATATATATTACTGGGTATGACTGAAACTGAGATGCTTGGATGGTCAGTCTCTGGCTTTCAGAAGAAAATGTGATCTTCTTTTGTCTTGTTAGATTCCTATGTGTTCAGTTCATATTTCAGATCTTAAAAGTGGCTTTCATTTCAATATATGCCCATTCTTGAATTAGAATACAATGGAGAACCTTTATGTACCTAATAAAGGCAGCGGGTCCTCTTCTCCTGCAATGCTGATAGATCTTATGTGGTGTTGTAGGTTATCCCATTTGTAATTCTGTTGGACGTCTATCAAGCCACAATTGTGTATCTTATAGGTAACTTTGTTCTTCCTGTGATTTTTAAGCAAATGTTCTTTCATTTCAAAAAGTAGATTGGTGTTAATATCTAATTAGGAAGCTTGCTTGAGATGAGGCTTTTAGATGAATTGACAACTGCTGCTACTTTGATACTGCATATGTTATGTTTCTTCATTTTCACGTGGATTTGGCCTGCCAAGGTGCTTCATATAGATTGTTTTTTGTGAGCTCTATTTGACTAATGTTTCATCTGTTGTTTGCTTAATTTATGAGGCAAGATAACAAAAAGCCACACATGGGTGTCGTTGTTTAAGATGTCAAACAGCCAGCCAAAACTGAACTGTTCAGTCTCTGTGTCTGTTATCTGTGATTATAATGGAGTTGAAGTGAGGGCTTTTCCTGCTTTTCTGTTTTTGAAGTACCATTTTCCATGCTTTGTTAATAAACAGTCTTCCGTGCTAAGTATGTTCTGTTTTTCAGGGCCTCGGATGCTTGAAAAGTTGGAACATGTGACTATGTGAGTGCTTACATTGAGGAACCACTTAGATTTTGAGCTATAAGTTAAGCACTTTGTGCTATTTTACTTGTAATATATTTTGGGTTTTTAAAGTTTGTTTACAAGCACAGGTACCTTACATAGATTGAAAGGTTAAAAAAAAAAATTCTGGCTTTAGCTGTATTGTGAACTGAAAATGTCCAGATACATTCTCTCCCCAGTTATTCTTTCTTCTTGATACGTTTGGCTATACAACGTGTAGCTCCTTCACTGATCTCCCTGCCGAATGTGAATGAAGTGTTTCATGTTGCTCGAAAGGATGAAGAGAAATGACAGGTCATAGACTGGTCTTCATGTTTTTGGTAAAATGGCAAAGAATGCTGAATGAATTTCAACAGAAAGCAAATTTCTCCTCTTATATGACTAATTTTAGGATTGATTGCGTTCTTGATTGTCATTATCTAACGACATCTTATTTCTGCATGTGTTTTTTACTCCACATAAAAAGGACAACCATGGTATGAGGGCTTTTCCTGTAGCTTTTGGTCCTACCTTGGTATATCTGGATAGAGAAAACTGCAAGTACTGCTAGAATTGCATCCTATCCTCTCTTGACCTTGTTTAATTAAGAATTTAAACATGTTTTAGGTTTATTTTCTGCATTTAGATTCTTTATTGAAGGATAAGTCAGACTTCGAAGTGCACCATTTGCTGTTTTCTTGATTAAGCTCTCGTCTTATTGACAGGTTACTCAACTAAGGCATCCTGCTGGGTGTGCTAAGGTGATATCCTCACATGGAAGTGGATGGGGTTGGTTTGGTACTTTTTAGTTATGTAAGTATATAGCCACTTCAGATTTTCCCCGGTTTAATATGCCTTGCTTTATTTTTATTTTATTTGGGCTGTGAGAGGTAAGATGCGATTCCTTGTGGATTCAAGAAACATCTTTGTTCACTAAATGATTTTGTTCTCAGAATCTTATGCCTATTTGGGGCTTACCTGCTGGCTGGTGTTGTTTATCGATATTTCTTCTTGAACATTCATGGAATAGATGTGAGTACTAGTTGGCTTTCAGTTCTTGTTCTTTGAATGATTTTGAATTATTACTACCTGGTGCTTTTCCTAGTAATGTAGCACTATTAAATTATTGAGGGTTCATGTTTCAATTTGACTAAGCGTTATCTGTATCTGCTATTTGAGTTAAGCCATGTTAATCTTCACAGTACGCCCTGTCAGGGCCCCTTTGGCCTTTTCCCTTCCATTCTTGATTGCATGCATGAGATATATAGTGTGAGATTGACTTTTCAACTGACAACCTTGGGTGTATAGCATGAATGCTGAGCAACTTGTATTCGTCTTGCCCAGATTGTTTCTGTTGAATCAACTTTAATGTTCCTACTTACCAAAAACAAACTTTAATGGTCTCCTCCTGCAACTTTCAGGCAATTCCGAACTTGGAATTTTGGGCAACTGTACCACACAGAGTTCAGGTAGTTGCTTACTGTTATAATGACTTTTGCTAGAAGTGAAAGCAAAGTGGTATTTTCTATTTTCAGTAATTTTTGCACTTGATTTCCCTCCTAGATTCTAAGTTACTATTTAACCTTTTCTCCTTCTATACGGTAAACCAGGGATTGTGACATTTAGAAGGATTAGGATCGTAGGAATCAGCATAGGTCTACCTGTATCTTAATGGTCCTTTTCTTCTGTTTTTGTTCTAAAGACACTTTTTTGCAGTAGAGTTTTTGGCTGCTTGGCTATGTTATCAACTCTGAAAACATGCTGCTCCAAACTACTGGACATTGCTATTCTGATTGTTAAACATACGGTGTATTATTACATATTAATTTGCCTTGTCAAAGTTGAACATAGAAAGCCTCAGATCTCAAACTTGAGCTTAAGTAGAAGATCCTATGATAAGGTTGTTGAAGTTCTACATAAGCAATTTTTTGAATTGTGTCTGATGAACTTGTAACTTAAACGGGATACTAATAATATTTGGTTTTCAGTTCTTTGGGTTTTTATTATATTAAATATTTTGTGACTTAGATTATAATGTGTCAAATTACTGGTTATAGACAGCATTATCATTTTCTGACAATGTATAGTTGTGATTAGTTTTCATCTTTCAATTGATGCGTCTTTCCCCCATTTTTTTTCATGTTTATTCTTCCTGTCTTCCATGCTAGGAAACCTCCCCCCTTTCTTATATTTCCTGTCTTTCCTCACAGAAGATGGTCTTTCATGGCTTTGAGTCTCTACTGGAAATATCTAAACATCTACTCTCTGTCTTTCTGTGGATTTGCAGAGTTTTTTTGTAGCTTTGGTCCGGAGATTTAGAGGACCTTCTCAAGGTTATAGGAGCTCCTATTCTCCGGTCAATTTTTGAACAATGAGAGTAATCTCCGAGGTTTGAACGTACATCAACTTCTGACATTTTTTCATGTACGAGATTCTACAGTGGGGCGATGATCGTAGTTTTTGGACGTTTATGAAAGCTGATTTCTTCTTCAAAGCAATTTTTGGAAATCTGACGTTCTGAATCTCTTCAAAATTCTCCTAGCCTGAACCCATTCCACGGAGACATTTTGGAAGAGGCTGGGAGGCTTGTTCTGTTGTTCTTTATAGGTTCTTAGGAATGAGTTTGTTATCCTTTCTTTATAGGTTCTTTATAATTGTTAATTCTGTTTAATTTACACACACACACACACATATATGAAAATAGCTATTTTAATCAGAGTTGTTTTATATTTATGGTCATTATAAAAATTTAAATTATCTAAAAGCATATTTGTAAAAAAAGAATATTTACCAAATTTTGTATATGGAGTACATGATTTGATGTATACTATCATATTAGAGTGAAAGTATGTAAACAAATTTTAAAAATTAATAAATAATTGAACGTTTGAAATACATTAATTTTTTAAAGTTAATATAGATGAATATGTAGGATTGTTGTTAATTTTGTATTTAAATTATTTATATATGTATAAATTCACAACAAATTTTAAAAAAAAAACTGTGCTAAGGTATTGGCAAAATTTTAGTTCTTGTTTAGCAGAGTATGGCTCGTGGCTGAGATATCGTCTAATTTCTTTTGCTAACCGCTGAGGTTGCTGGGGAGCACCCCAAAAAAAAAATGCCGAAGTTTTTGAGTTTTTTGAGGTACCCGACCCGCATCTTAGTGAGTACTCGATCTTCTTTTGACTCGATCAAATAATAAAAATTGGATATTCTAATTTTTGGATCAAATCGGATCGGATACTATGGGTTTTCGAGTAAACGGATAATTTTGCCCACCCCTACCGCTAATTGGGATAATTTTGAGTTGAGTTACAAAGGGTAACTGGATATCACGACATACTTTTGTGATAAATACAGACGTGGGAATAGTTAAAAATACAGAGGTGAATCATCTTTTGTTTTATTTTTATCGTATAGAGTCATGTGCTGTATAAAATGTGACCATCATCTTCTAACAAAAGCACCCGTCTCAGTCCATACTGAATTGAACTTTTTCTTCTATCTGTCAGCCACTATTCCGAGGATTAAAATGCTCCATGCATTCTGCCATGCTAGTACTACGAGCATACCCTGTTTAGGTACTGAATCTGATCGCACCTAATTGAGCTGATGCCAACAGGCTGTACGATCAGACCCGTTCTATCAAATCTAGTGTTTGTCAAATTCCGCAGGCAATCTTTTTGTTTTCGAAAATGAAGAGCCTGAACTATATACAAATGAGTGATGAACCAAGAAACACATTATTATTGTCTCAATTACTCATCAATCATCATCAATATTTAATCCGGACAACAAATTAATTGGTTAAAATACATCGATCACCCGCTGAAATAAGAAAAAGCTTTGTTTTGTCTCTTGAATGAATGAATGATGCCACTCTTGTTTAATTAGCTGTCTTAGCCGATGATAATGTGATAACTGCTCCGCTCGGAAGGTGAAGATTTTGGGAGGATCAAAATCCCAACTCGAAATAGACATTGCCAACCAAATGAAGTGAGACGTTTAACAGAAAACTCACTCACTACCCACCTAAACCACTCCAAAACCATTCAGCACATTTTCCTGGGCACCCCAACCAAAAGGCAGCTAGTACTATTTTTTTGGTCTATTTTTATAATCTGTATATGATCAGTGGTAGACTAGAGGATCGAAGAAATTGATGTGCCATCTTTCTCAACAACTCTTTATCTTAGAAGTCAAGCAAAAACTATGGCTGCTTTTTCCAGTCATCATGAATCACACTCAAAAATACTGGCACTTGATTCCCCACATGTAAGTGGCGGTTAAGCAAAACTAGTGGAGTTTTTGTCCATCAATTCAAGTTTTACAAAAAAATTAACCAGCAATAACCCACTAAACATATATGTCGTCTCCATCGCCCTCATGAAACAAACGGCTAAATCGAAAGTAATTAACTAACAAACACCCATCAATTTACAAGGTCATCATATGATAAGCAGATATCGTCTGGCGATGGAGGGTCTTATTCCTCTTTGTATTGTGATGCAAATTCATCTATTTACCACACTCTCTCTCTCGCGTCCCACTTTCTTTTTGTAATGCCAAGGTACCAGGGAAAAATTGAAAATAAATAACTCAATGATGATTATGTCGTTCCTAATCCTAGTGCAAATCTGAATAAGCACGAATCGCGTAGTTCTTACTCCATGATGGTTATACCTCTTTTCTTCATCATTTTTTTTTCGCTTAGGTGTCTTAGACGAAATACAAAGGCAATTATTACTTGGATGGTTGGGCACTTCCCTTTAGAGTTACACATTGGTGAAAAATACTACTAGTACAAGAAATTTCTCGGTTTCATTCACAGTCTCTCATCGCATACTCGATGCAGCACCTAAATTTTTTTTTTCCCCCTTTCTCCAGTTACTATCAAGAAGGCTGTTATTTACCTACCTGGTTATCCCCAAGAGAGAAAGGGCGGTTTTGATGATGGGCTGCTTTTGACATCTCTACTATTATACCTAATGAGCAGAGGCACGTTTTACCATTTCTATGCATTCACCTTTGCAACCAGTTACGTACGGTCTTTCAAATACTACTACTAAACAATCATTTGCTTTTTTTGGGTCAGGAAAACAAGTGTCAAGGACATGATAGCAAAAGCACGAAATTAATCAAACAAAGCATTTTTTTTTTTTTTAACTTCATTACCCTTCTCTTCTTCTTCCTCTCTTTTTCTTTTTTCCACATTTGGTATTTTAGAAAATCTCTTGTACCTATTGATTCATGAACTGTTGTTATTGTTTGTTTATTCCGTGTGCTAGCTTAGGTAGGTGGGGCCATGAAGTTGAACTTGGTTTCATATGACCTGTAATAATCCTATATTTAATCTACCAATTCCACTGCAACACATGACACTTTCCCTTGATCACAGAGGAGTGTCACCCTTCCAACCAAAGTAAAAAACGAATTCGAAAGGCACGAGGCAATAGGATTTCAGGCTTCAAATGAAGCCACCAGCTCCCTCGTCTTCTCGAGTCAGTTTCCTGCTGAAAAAGGCCAGGGTCTCTCCTATTCTCCTCACCTTCCTAGCCTTCGTTGCGTTCGTCACCATCCTCTACAGCCAAGACTTGCGCTGCCTCTTCGGCCAATTTGACTACTCTGACCATCCTAAACACAACAAGTACCAAACCATCTCACCTACCAGTGAGTAACATAACAGATTCATCTTATCGTCTTTTCTTTTTTTTTCTTTTTTCTCTGTTTAGAGCTTCACGAGCTGGAAATATCAATTGACGGGTTGGTTTTGTTTGTTGGTTATTGGCGTTGAAAGAGAAGAACGGAGGGAAGTTACCTTTTGCCATCGGAGAAACTGAGGAAGGATGTGACGTGTTTAGCGGGAGATGGGTTCGGGACGAGGTGAACCGGCCGCTGTACGAGGAATCAGAATGTCCGTATATTCAACCGCAGCTGACATGCCAAGAACACGGCCGCCCTGATAAGGACTATCAGTATTGGAGATGGCAGCCTCATGGCTGTACACTTCCCAGGTCACCTTCCTTTTCTTTTCTTTTCTTTACAAACAAAATAATTAAAGCCTTTGCCGTACGATACTAGTGATTCTTACTCTCCTCGATCTTCTCATGATCTCGTGTCTGGGTATTGAAAATGAATTTTTTGACCTGAATCATGCGGCGGATATAACGGGAATCTGCAGGTTTCCTTAATCTCTTTGGTAATCGCAACAAGAACTTGCATTGCACTTTCCTCTTTTTAGTCTTTACCCTGTTTATTTTTACTTTTTTTTTTTTAAAATAAAATATTAATAGTATTAGTTTTGGAATTCAATGTGAATGACAAAGTCCATAACATTGGGCTTTCTAGACTAAGTCCAGGTGGTTCTCGTATACTCTAGGCGTGAGCACAGGTAGTAGGAGGGAATAGCTCTCACTTTTCCCATTTTTTTGACAAGAACATTTTTTGTTCTAGAAAAAGATTCAACAAGGGAAAAAAAATATTGTCGGGAAAAAAGAAAAGTACTAGTTCTGGTACTTTTAATAGGAAAACATTAATTAGCTAGCCAATTGCTACTAAGTTAGCAGAATGGTTAGCTCCTATGCTACTAAGTTAGTGTAAGACGAGGAATCGTTGAATATTTCTCCTCCTCAGTGTCTAAGGATGCTATTATAAAGTTGAATATGTATCTTTATTTAAGTTTGTATAACTTGTTTTGATATTAATAATATTTCTAACGTTTTTGTTAAAAAAATTTTTTTTGCTAATACCATATGGTGGTGTTCATGGTGAGCCGGTAAGAAGCCGACGCAGTCGTATTTGGTGGATTTTGTGAAAAGTGTGGTCTACCCTACCATCCATAATTAATACTAGTAATAATAAAGTGATTCTCAAACGTGGTTTACATTACATCGCCACCTTTGTACGTACAGCGGTGGTTCAACCGTTCCACCCGCCTGTCGTTTTTATACTTGACCTGTTGCAAAGACGGGACGGAAGCCCCTAATCACTCACTGCAAATCAAGAAAAATCCAACTCTGGATATTGGACCTACTTATAATAACGGGTATATATATGCCAACTGCTGTCTGCAGATTGGCAAATACTTTGACCTCTGGAACCGGTTTGCCTGAATTCCATGAAAACAGGAATATTGTTAAAAACTCTCTGACTTTGAAAATTACAGACTGCTTTCAACTAGTAATTTTTCCTGATTTTCAGAAACATTTGTGAATTGTTAAAATCCCCAGCCATAAAAAAAAAAAAAAATTACTATCCATTATATAAGAAAGTATAATATATATATGTGTGAGTAAGTCTCACAGTTACGTTGCCGTTATGCAGCTGGAATCCTTAAAACTAATATAGGATAGGAGATCTTGAACATGTTTTACAGTTATACTACTATAATTTAATACAAATGGTTGTGTTGGCTGATGAATATGATTCTCTCCAATTTGCTTTATGGACCATCTCAGTATCCAAATTAACAATAATCTGTTTTCAAACTGCATGTTTAGTTGCGGTGTACCAAGTTAATTACTGCCAGCAAGGAGCAATAAACAGTGTGTTTGCGCATTTAAAAAAAATTTTTTTTTTTTTGCAGTTTCAATGCCACATTGATGCTGGAAATGCTTCGAGGAAAGAGAGTGATGTTCGTTGGCGATTCCCTAAACAGAGGGCAGTATGTTTCCATGGTCTGCCTTCTCCACAGACTCATCCCTGAAGACGCCAAATCCATGACAACTAATGGTTCACTTACTATATTCACAGCAAAGGTGAGTTGGAATTACCAAATGCAAGTACACACACACGCACACATATATATATATGTATCTCATTCTCATATCATCATCCACTACAAATGCAAATACTACATAGCTTTTGTACACTGATATACATACATGTATCTGTGCTAATATTTTAGCAGCCTTGATTATTTGATGTTGACCAGGAATACAATGCAACCATCGAATTCTACTGGGCACCATTTCTCCTCGAGTCCAACTCGGACGATGCTATTGTACACAGAATATCTGATAGGCTAGTCCGTAAAGGTTCAATTATTAAGCATGGAAAGAATTGGAAAGGAGTTGATATAATGGTTTTCAACACTTACCTGTGGTGGATGACCGGCCGAACATTCAAGATACTGTATGTTAAACACTCCCTCAATACGATTGTTGCTCATTTGATCGTTCTTGTTTTATCTAATTAGATATACATTTTTGTGAGAACTGATCTGAAAAATCTCCAAAATCCGAACAACAGGCAAGGGTCTTTTAATGATGAAGTGAAAGATATTGCGGAAGTGTCTACGGACGATGCTTATCGTATGGGAATGAAAACTATGTTAAGATGGATAAAGAGGAATATGGATCCCAAGAAAACTAGAGTCTTCTTCGCTAGCATGTCACCCACTCATGCAAAGTAAGTACTACTACCATTACTGTCATGTGCACGTAAAAATTAGCATCCATGTTAGAAATGGTATTTAATCTTTCGTGATCCACGGAATAAAACTTCAGCATGTATAGTATTGCATAATACAGAGGTAGTTACTCGATGTGAATTGATTTGATGAGCAATGAATCATGCACGCCTGTTTCAGAAGCGTAGAGTGGGGAGGCAGTCCAGATGGGAACTGCTATAACGAGACCAAGATGATAGAAGACCCAAATTATTGGGGTTCAGATACCCGGAAAAGCATAATGCAAGTGATGGGAGAAGAATTCAGAAAAACCAGGGTGCCTATAACGTTTCTCAACATCACGCAGCTATCAAGTTACCGAAAGGATGCACATACATCCATTTACAAGAAACAATGGAGTCCCCTCACCCCGCAGCAGCTAGCCAACCCTGTCAGCTATGCCGATTGCACGCATTGGTGTTTGCCCGGCCTACAGGATACCTGGAATGAGCTTTTGTTTGCCAAGCTCTTTTATCCTTGACTTCATCTTAAAAGTTAAAAACCATCGTCTCTTTGTACAGCACAAACCAATGTCAGCTGCTGCTCCAAAACGTGATGATCAGATCAAAGATTTGCACGCAGCCTTGGCTTGTTTCTTTCGTGGAGGAAAGCGAACGAAAGAGGTTGCTCACTGACCTCTCCAGCGGATGGAGAAATTTTTTTTTTTTTTTTTTTTTCAAAATACCTTACATTGTTTTTGTTCAAAGGGTTTTTTTTGTTTTTTGTTTTGGGCTTGTTAACATAGATTGTGGGTAGAATTTTAGTTGGAATTTTTCCAAGGACGGATATTGGGCCTTGGTGTGTCTTGTTTCACTCTCTCAATCAGTTTTGTACATCTTACCGAATGATAATTGCATACTTTCATATTGGGGAAATCAGAGGCCTGGTATTTTGTTTGTGGAGTCCATGCTCTCTTCAAGCGATACAGTTAGAATATAAATACACAGTTTGGATTGGATCATAACGACTCGGAAAGCTTTGACTGATGACTATGGGCCCCCATTACTAAAACCATAAGAATTTGTTAGTCCACTACTTTTAATTTCAAAATGATGTAAAATATATGTATCCGGTAGCTTGTAATTGGGCTGTGGGTTACTATATTATCATGTCCTTTTGTCTTTGCCTGGTTTTCTTTTCCATGGTTGGATGGAATTATACAAAACATTTGTCCTTCAAACCAAACCAACTCAGATGTGCATGGAATGCGGTGGCTGCCATTGTCAAGTGATGTGAAGCACCAAAGAATTGAAATGGGTGGGGGCAGAATGAGGTTAGAGCTTGTAGCAAGAGGCGCGAGTTTGAGAAGGAAAAGGGATCTTTATGTTATGGAGAAAGAAAGGGATTTTTATGTCTTTTTTGTAGCATTTAATTTTACAATTGATAGGGGGTTTAACATGAGAGAGATAAACCAGAAGTCCAACGCATCTAGCTCACGTGTTTGAATCCATGATACGCTTTGGATTCGATTTAGCACATCAAATCTTGAGATCTAAAGAAGACTAGGGCTGTCAATTTTTCATTGTATGCAACGATGGAGTACCGCCGACTTTTCATTTTAGTCGCGAATAGGGGATCAAAAGAAAACAAAAAAAAAAGAAAAAAAGAAGAAGACAATAATCCAATAAGATGAAAAACTTTATCTGGTGCAACTTATTTGTACAAGTCACAAAAACACTCTGTTAGGTTCCATGTGGTAGGTTTATATATGTAATGCTTCGTGCAGAAACTAATTACTAAAACAAAATGAGCAACATACACATCCTGCAAAGCGATATGGGGTATGGAAATTTTCTTTTCTTTTCTCGAATCAGCAATTTCTTTTGTTTCTGCTATTCATCAATTTCCGCTATGGATTGCGCTTTCATGCAACTTGGTGGTATGCTGAACTACCAGAAAGGAAGAATTGTTTACCTTATCACTCATTCTTAGTGATGTCAACTTAATCTGCACCACTTGTTAAAAAAAAAAAAAATTCCACCAACTCTATTCTAGTTGTTAAATGTTGAAATTCATTCAAAGCCAAGAGCGTTGTAGTTCAATTTGTCGGATTTTGATAATTTGTGATTCACAATGTAATTTTTCCTATTTCGTAACTCTGTCAAATCTAATTACTTTTCAAATCAGTTCAATTTGTCGGATTTTGATAATTTGTGATTCACAATGTAATTTTTCCTATTTCGTAACTCTGTCAAATCTAATTACTTTTCAAATCAGATACATCTGCAATACGTTCTATATATTTTTTGTCATTGACGCAACTTTCTTTGTCTAACTAATTGTGCAGGACAATTTTCAACTCATTTATTAATAATATTGACTTTTGTTTTTATAAAGAAAAAAAAAAAGAAAGGGAAAGCATTGCAGTCAGTTGTAGTTTTGGATTAGCTCACTAGCGCCAAGTTTCACCGCCTAATGCCTTAAAAAGGCAATGGCGAAGCTGAAGCATTTGATATTCTTTTTAGACAAATATTTGCTTATAAATTTTCAGATATATAATCACTGGCACTATCCCTACACATCTGATATTCAGGTGAGCAGAGACACGCTTGTTGAATTTCGTTCGCTAACAGTAAATATTGACAGTGCCTACCGCAAATCAACAATTTACTTAGTGGGAGTAGGAGTTAATTTGACTCTAATGATCAGTCTATCACTTCTCATACCCACAACTTAAAATGTCTAACGTGTAGACTTCTGCTTCTTTTTGCATTTTAGTTTTACCTTTTGGGCGGCGGTTGTTCATCTCCGTCCTTGGCTTCAGCAGAAGTTTGAAATAGTCATTCTGGGACTCAAATGGTACAAGTTCTCGTAAATTAATTTACCGCCATCAAGATAAGAGTGGTGCTTTTAATTATCTGGGAAAAAAATCTCTTACGCTCAATAAGATGAAAAACTTCATTATTTTTTTTTTTGTAATTTATTTGTACAAGTAATCTGTAGAAGTCAATAATGCAATATATATATATATATAAGGGAGAGATTTTTTTTTTTTTTTTTTGGGTTTATAAATCCTACATCTCAATTTGATTATCTCGTGGGACCATTCGGTCGCACATGGATCCCAATTCATGTTAGATTGGTGAAAGATGTACTATGCCGTTACCTTATTACGAACTTTCGACCTGTTTGGCAAGTGAGTTTTTGGGTATTGATATAAAATTTTACTGTATCTTATTATAGATGTTTTTAAAAAAATTTTGAAGTGTGTTTTTTTTTAATATTTTAAAGTGTATAGTTTAAAATTTTTGAGAAATTTTTTGAGGTTACTGTAGCTAAAGTTTTTTTAAAAACTTGTAGCAGACAAATTTGGCAAAAAAACTTGTCTACCAAACAAGCCCTTTAATTCTTGTTAAAACTTTCGTAAATTTTCTGTGTAAAGTAAATGTACATATTTATAAGACTCAATGTGGTGGAGTATATATTTTGGTTGTTAATATATATTTAATGCTTCGTGTAGAAACTAAAGAACAAAAAATGAGAGACATAGACGTCCTACAAATCGATTTGGAATATGGAAAAATTTCTTTTCTTTTTTCCGAATTTTTTCTGCTACTCATCACTTATCTTGAACTACCAAAAAAATATACCTTATCATTGACTCTTTGCAATGTCAACTTTGCACCTCTTGTAAAAGACCTCCACCAACTCGATTCTAATTAACTCGTTTCATCTTTTTCTTTTTTTTTGCGCAAAAAGGACACATCTCATTTTTTTTAGGGACAAAAATGGACGTGAAACGGATAACTTATTCAACTATAAATCTTTTTTGAGGGACAAAAAATAAATGGAGCAGAGTAATTTTTTTTACCTATAAATGAGACTTGACGTTTTTACACCTAAAAAATGACTGTATATATATATATATGGGTCACTTGGTGCATTAAAGCCTGAAAATTGTTTAGAAATCTAGGTTAGAACCAAATTTATGCAACTTAGTTTTGTAAGAGACGTAAAAGTGAGTGAGCATTTTAAAAATGAAAGACGAAAAAAATTCATTTGACAAAATATGAGTAACGTTTTGAACGATTTCTCCTTCCATAAATGTCTTAATTAAAGGCGAAGCTGTAGCTTTTAATATTCGTTTTAGGCAAATATTTGCTTATTATTTTTGGGATATACAAACCACTCACACACCGTGTCACTAATCACTATCCCTGCACATGCAAAGTATCTAAATACATAATTAACTTTAATTTGATTGTAGTGATCAATCTAGCATTTCTCAAGACGTGCAACTTAAAAATAAAAGGACCAACTTTTGCTTCTTTTATTTTGTAGTTTTATTTTTCAGCTTCCGAAGGTTGAAGTGGCCATTCTGGGACTAATAATCAATAGTCTACTAACTACATGACTGATTCTGATGAACAAGAACTCTTAAGCATAAACATAATTGGGTCGTGAGATTCAAGACACTGGAATGGTACAAGTTCTCTTAAACTAATTTAATTACCACCATCAAGATTCGAGTGTTTTTAATTTTCTGGGAAACAAAAAAAGACCCTCTAACTGCGCTCCAGTAAAGAGTAGATAAACGATATATCCCCATCCTCCGGTCCAACTTGTAACAGGATGAAGAAAATGAAAAATGGTGATAGTAATCGACAGCCAATAGTTAATTGATAAAACAAGGAAGTCCAGTCGCGTCCCGGGGGGGAAGATTATTAATTATTACTGGGGAGTACGCAGATATGTCGTCTCGTGATTCTTGGAAGTTAAATCACAAAAGGACAGAGGAAAAGAATGGGCAAGTAGTATAGCAAAATATTATTAGGCAAGTAGTAGGAAGAGATCGATCAATTAAAGCATTGCTGCCCCACTTGCAAACCAACTTGCTTCCATTTCCAATCTCCTTCCTTCCTTCCTTCCAGAAGGCAGAAACAACAACGCTACTAATTTTTTTTATATATAAAAAAAGGGAAAAGAAAAGAAATTGAGAGGCATCGAAAAGTAAAATACTCATAACAAGTTGCTTTTGTTTGGAGAGCAAGTTGGTCATCAACGTCAACTTGGGGGTGCAGGCTGTGTTGATTCTTCCACACAACAACACCCGCAACTAGCTGTACCTTTTTTCTTTTCTTTCTTTTTAATATAATAAACGTTCCATTCCAACTCTCCTCGGCCTTTCATGTGCCCCTCCCCTCCTACGGAAAAATCCTTAATTTAGGAGGCCTTCAGTTTTCATTTTTGAACCAGCAGCTGCACTTAGCTACCACACACACACACACACACACACACATATATATGTGTATATTACTACAACATGCATTAACCTGTCCAGATTGCACCGCTAACAATGATCTAATCATCGTGTTTCACGAATAAAGGGGGCCGCGCCGAGAGTAGTTTTATCCGGTCCGGATGAGATTTTATGCTTAAACAAATCATGATTAGTCCAAGGGACCATTGCATTGCAAGCTGGATTACTTTTTTTGAGTCTGGCAAGTTGCCTGCCCGGTATCTACATTGGTTGTTTTCGGAACTTCTGAGCACAATTCCGCAAGATTCAATCAAGTTCATGAATGATCCATGCAATGCGTTCAACAAATAAGAGGAGGGCTGCTTATATTTGGATGGATCGCCAATTGGGTAGTAGCGGCACCAAACTAGAATTTAGAAAAACTATATATATCAAAAAAATGTTCTCTCGTAAATTCAGCTCACCAAATGTACTTAGAAACTGTTTGATAACCCAATTCAGCAACTTAAACTCAACTCAATAGATTCAGATCTTAACATATTCAAACCGTTTGATAACCAAGAATTGAACATCTGAATTAATTAAGTGACACTGACTTTTTCTCGGCAAGACTTGTTTTCAAAAATTAAGTGATAAACTATTTACTTATCACTGAATGTGATATTCATTAGATTTAATACTTAACAATTCAATAACTTACTGAATTCAGACTTCTGATTTCATTTTATCGAACGCAATCTTAATATATATATATATAACTCATAATTTGAATTTACTTGGCCTTGAAACGTATATCCTATCCTCTATACGTACATCTGGGCAAAAAAAAAAATGTAATCTGGTGCAGTGGGATGAGTATAAATATTTATGGCCTGACTTTGATTCCCACATTGTACGTTGTTAGCTTTAACCCATAAACCAAAAAAAAAAAAAACAAAGATAAAGTACCCATGTAAGTGAATCTTAATGATATACTAGTATTAGATTAATCCAGAGCGGAGGCGGACGTCAGTGGCCAAAATATTAGAATATTTCCGTTTAATTTGAAATCTAGAAAAGAATACTCTTTGCCAAGTGCAGGAGAACACCTAATACAGTCCATGTACAATGTATACTAAAAATTAATCAACAACATTCATCAGCACTGACTGCTGAGTGAGGCTAAGGCGATGGTAGAAATATTTCTAAAGTGGAATTGTGTTACATATGAATGAATGTAAGGAAACACCTCAAGAAGAAAATGGAAGCAAGAAGGAAGGCACTGTGGATGATGATCAAAACAGATAATTAAGAGAATGAATGTGATAGTGACATAAACATCTAACACATATCGATCGATGGTATGATCGATGGAAGAAACAAGAGTTTTACGCTCCGTAATACATATGAATGTGACCATCAAGAGTGTTTATATCAAAACTATCACCTTTCAAACTTATCATCTTGCGAACCAACCTCAAGGGATTCATCAGAATCCTACTATCCAATCTACCACTTTTCTGTTCTGGGCTTCCATGATCTACAACACCATACATAAAAAAAAAAAAAAAAGAAGAAAAGCTCTGTCCATCATCAATCAAAAATACGAAAGAAAGAAGGAAAAATATCTCAAATACACAAATAATATAGTAATTTAATTTAGCGGTCACGATGATTTACTGTTGCTATTTTTGGCCAAGTTTTCCGCCATCTGAGCCAGCGATTGCAAGTTGCACCGCACAATGGTATCGACAAAAACACAAGTTTCCTCATTGGTGTTGCCCTGGGGTATATCGACAACGTAGGATTCAACCACCACTGTCCCACTATGGTCCGGCGTGGCGTGGAGAGTGGTGACGGACCTATAATTGTGGAGCCTGTGTTCGCCACCCACAACTCTAAAGCTCATCACGTGCCTCTCGTCGTCCAGAATCTCCAGCCGCTCGGTGCTGGTTTCCGCGGGGGAGACCCGACACCACGTGCACCTCTCGGAGAGTTCCCACGTTGCCGTCTCCGACGAGGACGTGGCAGCTCTTGAGGAAGTGCTTGTAGGCTTTGAGGGTTGTCGAACGTCGCACCACGGACCACACGGTGTCGACAGGAGCCATGATGGACTGCACAGCCGCGGAGCAGCACTGGTTGGGACCCACCGCGTGGGTGTGGCAGTGCAAGACATTCTCGGGGACAGAGATGGGCACTGGAATCACCCACGTGGGCTTGGCCGTGTTTCTGAAAGTTGATGGCTGCCGCGGCCGGGCTGGCTGCGGAATTGGTGGTTGTAGGAGGAGTGATTCTGTGGATTTGAAGGGATGAAGGCATAGGCATTTTTTTTTTCCTATTCTTTTTTTTTTTGCCCCCCTCCGATGGCTCCTCGACTGCTATCTGTGTATCTGTAAATGAAGGAAGTGAGAAAGAATAAATGAATGAAAAAAAAAAAAACAAAGCAAGAAACCAAAATCTAGCTGCTCTCTTTGGATGGTGTATGATGATATATATGCAGAAGTGACGCTAATGGATACATATATACACGGTGGACAGAGAAAGGAAGTTAAAACTAATATAAAATGTCTGTCTAGTTGCAATACTTTGATCTTTCCTCGGAGAACTTTTACGCCTGGGTGGGGGGTGGGATGGAAGAGAAGAAAGGAGAGAAGAGTGGGAATGAGAGAGAGAGAGAGGAAGGATTGGGTCGTGTTGTGGGGGTTGCCTTTGATTTGATCACCAAACAGCTTACGCCGGACCCGTGCAAGTGGATGAGCAAGTTGCAACTTTGTCTGTTTGGAGTTTGGACAGAGTCTTCAAATGTAAAGGCCCATGCTCTTTCCCAGTAATTACGAGATATGCCAGGTTAGTTCGTCATCCTAGGTCTGTTCGATGTTGAATGACGAAAGTGCCCTCGATAAACTAGCAAAGACATTTTACAACCCTAGGTGCGTGCTTGTTCAAGAAAATGAATGGTTATCTTTTTCATATTAAGTTGCATATCACGACAGATATATATATATATATACACATATAGGTGTGTGTATGTATTTATCTGAAAAATCAGTATTTACTATTCCCTCCGTCCCATTAAAAGTGTCATATTTTTATTTTTTGGCTGTTCAAAAATATTTGTCATTTTTGATATTTCGAACTACTTTATACTCTGAAGTTTCCCTTATACTCTTCGTTGATGATGCATAAAGACAAATGTGATGGACTTACTTTCTACTTTTTACTTTGACCAATACATTATTACTGGTAAAAGTGAAACAAAAGAAAAAATTTCTTGGTGAAGTGTACTATACATAAAAAGCACGTATCCCCATGTATGACTAAATATATGGGACGGATGAAGTACTTTAAAGGAAGTTATTATTAGAAAATGTGAAGTAGTTAGTGTGAAGAAGTTGTGAATCGATCTCAATAAGATAACTAATTGCAGATTGTGAGGGGTTCTTTTTTGGAATATATATGGGACGAATTTCCCCTTATCATAAGGGTCAATCAAAATTTTCAAAGGGATTATTTACGAATCTCTTTTATTTACATTATCAGCACATTTTTCAATCATCTTTCTATGTTACGTGCATCACATCAAAATATGTTATAGTATTTTTTTTCAAAAAAATTATTTCAAACGATTTATTATCTAAGTATACTCTATGTGTTTACACCACACAATAATAATAATGTTATTTTCTCTTTATATATAATTGTATAGATATGTGACGGGAGGCAGAATAAAAAGACTGCCGACGCCCCTAGCGAGTTCGCGTAGTTTTGTGGGCGTCGTCATTTGGCCGTTTATGGGCGAGGGAGGTTTGGAATTGGAAGCACAGCCAGCTACGACTTCGCTAAGAGGGCATGCAGGCAAACAACACAAGAACGCTATCAGTAGCTTGAGATACCGGCGAAGGTCGTCAAGTGACTCTGATGGAATCGTAAAACTGGCACTGGATCAATGATCTCGCACTAGTTGGGAGTATGGATGGATTATGGATATCTCACAGTATTGCTGGTTGGGGGTTGGGAGTATAATGCTTGATTCTTGTGCTGCTCATGACTCTTTCACAGTAGCTGTGATGGATAAAATGTTTTCTTTTACCAGTCCTTTCCAACTTGGTAAAAGTTTTTCAGAAAATTTAATTCTACTTGACATTCCTTTGAGTCTTTGTTACGAACTCCTATTTCAAAGACATCATGGTGTTAATTTTCTCGTCATTTTCTGAACCCGTAAATCAAACCCTTAATTTCTCCTCATATCTCTTGTCAATACACGATAAGGATAGATCTATAATTTTTACAATGTACAATATTATTAACTAGATAATAAGACTAACTTTTGTCTTTAAGCTATTTTAGTGCTAACGTTAAAGTGCTTCAACTACTTGAAATTTTTAACCTTCATAGTATTGATTCGTTCTTTTCCCACACTCATTTTTAAAATTCTTAATAATTCTTTGAGAGTATCCACTTGTTGTACATTTGTTACCGCATGTACATTTGTACCTTTCTTTTTTATTTAGAGGGAAAAAAAAAAGAGCTTCAGAAGTCGGGAAGGCTACCTCCTCCTAAATTCCTAATACCAAGACGGCATACTTGAATTCGAACTTGCCGTGAGTAAGGTGAAAGAAGCTTATCAGTCAAGTCAACCACCATTGACCATATTTGCAGCTCTTTACTCTTTCAGTCTTTCTTACTGTTCCTTTTCGTTGGGTTCTGGTATATATAGAGAGTTTTCGATCGTTTCGGTTAATAGAAGGGAAAATAGGGGAGAAAAAAAATGTGTTTATTTAAGACATATAGAACGAGTCGCAGCCATCTACAAGTGCCTATTCTCTAAGTTCAAAAGTCAAGGAGAAAAAAAAAAGTCAAGAAGTAGAAATCTTTTTTTTTCTTTGTACTTCTTAGGGTGGTAGAAGTTTTACGTAGCACTGGTTTGTTTAGATAGAATATTATTTGAAATATTATTTGGAATAATTATTATAACACTTTTTATGATATAGTGTATGTGAGATAAAAAAATTATTGAGAATATAAAAAGTGGGTTGAAAAATGTGTTTATGATGCAATTAAAAATTTTTTTTTGAATAAACAACAACTAAAAGCAATTAAAAGAACACTAAGGAAAAAAAAGAAAGTGGAAGATACTTGGAAGCGTAGTCACATCCCCAGAGAGGCTGAGACTAAGCATGAGAAAAGGGCCCTAAGGACTTGGCTACATGTGAACATACAATTAATGCCGGGCCATTAATAATCCAAGCAAGATGATTGCAAACTCTGTGGTAGTCATTATCTTTTCTCACGTAAACAATAAAAGCAATGCAAAGTGTGGTAGCAAGCTATTAAATCTCCATGCAACTTGCATCACTGTACTATTTATCGGACCAGAAATAAATAGGAGTGGCCGCCTAGCCACTAGCTACTAGCTAGTGTATTGCAAATTTCACATTCAATTTTGCCTTTCATAATTTTAGACGATGGCATAGGAAAAGATTAAAAAAAATTTTAAAATTAAAAAAGGGTGCTAGATGGTTCTGTTTCTTTTTTCCCACTTCCAATATATGGTAGTAATCAATAGTTATACACATTTTTTCGGTAATTCATCAATCTCTTGTTCGTCCATGAATCTCATGCGTCAAAACTAGAATCCAACCGTTCAAGCTCAATTTCGCCTTCTTGAATAATATTCTTTAAAAAAGAAAGAAAGATTGATACTGCAAGAAGAAAGCTGTGACCACGGTACGATGTAACTCAAATAAGGCATGCATATAGATACATATGAGTGGCACATCTTAGTATTGAGCTTGGAACATCTCTGAGTACTTATTTGGCTGTAAATTCTTGCATGTCGTGGAGATGGGATTGGCACGTGATATATATATATATCACATTTGTGATATCCCATGATTTTTTTCTCTTTGTCACATTCTTTGATATCCAAGAGGGTTTGTTTGGATTGAGATAATTTCAGATAAAAAATTTGTTTCACAAATTTCAATCACCTTTTTATCTCACATACATTACATCATAAAAAATGTTACAGTAATTATCTCAAATAAACTTCTATCTTGTTTCTACAGCGTGGTTTAGGTTTACCACGATGTGGTATACCACATTGTAGAATTTCCGTTTAGAGATAGATTCGGTAACAGTTTTTTGTACAGGGGGGGACGCAAGGATAGACAAATCATGAAAGCACATTTTCATTGCTTTGTTGATCAACAGTTGGTGAACAATTAAAAATATATACATGCTGTTTGCCCATTGGGCCATTCAAGAACTTCATGGGTTGATTTGTTTGGCTTCGCCGGCTGTGAAGTACTGCAACGGAATTGACTCGCGATGTCCTTTCTAGCTAAAGATTTATCCAATGAACGAATACATTCACAAATGTGTGGTAAAGCAGGCTTGTTGGTTTTTGTCCAAACCCACAAAAGCTGGTTTGTTGGTTTGTCCTAATGTCCCTGTTTACAGAGATAAAGAAAGCCATTTTCTCATTAACCAAGACTGGGGTGACTGGAGAAATGATATCGTCTGGCAATTTTTTTTCGGAAAGAGTATGAGAGGGGGGGACGGGAAATCATAGTACCTATCTTTTGAGTTCATAACGACCCTTTTCATCACTTTAACTGTAACAGTTTGAAGATATAACAGGCCAACAAGATGGCTAGTTCAGTAACTTCAGCCACCATACCGACCAAGTGGACATATAATTTACTACTTTCTTAGTTTCTCCCGTTCCAATCTATCTATCTCTCTCTGACACTCCAGTAAGCTAGTCCTAGTTGCATTTTTACTATTTAACTTGCTTTGTCGTACAACTTTAGAGATGATTCCGGTGTGGCAAGAATTCTTCTTCCTTGTCCCTTTTCCTTTTTTCTGTTTCCAACCACTTTGATCAACTTGATCCTCTTTGTTTTTTTTTTTTCCTTTCTTTTTAGAAAGCAGTACGTACGTAGCCCACTCTTTCCCCGGTACCACTGGCCGGCGTGCTGCTCAATATCACCTCTGGTTTATTCTTAAAACTAAACCCTAAAATTGAGATCCCGCTCTGCAACTTGACAATATCATAATATCTCACCCGCCGCTGGGACAGATTTCTTTTTCTCTTGTTATTCATAATAAAAGAGTACCATGAGTATTACCCGCAATCAAAGCGATGATAGAGAGATTTGAAAGGCACGTAATGAAATAAATCATGATCATGCATGACGTTTATTATTCGAAAAGATTTTTGTTATGTTTTACCTTGATGCTCTTACCCCCTTCGCCTCAACCAATTTGCAAAAGTAGTGATTATCTATTATCTTCGTCCACCCTACGTCTTTGTTAAGGTCCTTACACAAATATGCTTACAACGCTATCAGACAACTTAAAGTTGCTAGTTTGTATTTTAATGGATGGGTCTATTTTAGCATTCGTTAAGATATATTTCAAGTATCATATTTTTTAAAAGTCTCGTTTGGATTGCTATTTTAAAGGGTTTTGTTAGAAAAATGTTATGTAGTGAGTCGATGTATGTGAGATAAAAGGGTGTTTGAAAAATGTTTTCATGAAAAATGTAAAAATTTTCCTATAAAAACCCACAATAAATGAATATAAGAGATGGTAAATAAGATTAAATAAGGGATGTATATAAATGCTAACGGAGGGTATAATTGTAGCATATTTATATGCATGGTATGTTAGGTAAATTTTAGCTGTGTCAGGACACCCTTAATGATTGTGTCAATTCTTGCCTCTACTCTAACATCTATTTTGAAGATTTTGTACTCCAAAGTTTTGAAGAGGGTAATTTAATTTGATTTTCGCAGACAAACATTTAAAAATATGTCCATATTCCTTGCTTCTTGATGACTGAAATTTAGCGTTCATCCTCACAAGAAAAGGCGCGATTCATGTGATTTGGGGCTCGTTCGCAATCTTAGGATCGACGCATAGTAATTATTGAAAATTGAGAGGCAAGGCAACCATAGTCGATAACTGTAAACAATGTCAAAATAAAATTTTAAAGTTCAAAATAAGAATTAGTGAAAATACTAGAGGTGCAATGTTATTTATTTATGTTTTGAAGTGAAGGCGTAATTTTGTGGTTGTAAGAGATGAAAATTTTCCCCTTTAAGTCAACCTGATCCATCCATTGTTTTACTACCAACTTGCAGTTTTACCTTGAGAGCATTTAAATGGGCATATCCCCAATTTATTGCTGCTTGTAGAAAAAAAGATCGATGACATTTTCCTGTAACTGGAGATAACTTTTGAACTCGAGTCTGCCTAATTCCGGAGTACATTGTATGTAGCACTAGAAACATCCATTCATGCATACTTCACATGAAATTTCACAAAAAAAAAAGTGAGAATAAACGCAACCATTGCTTCTTTAATGATTAGTTAGAAATAATTCAGCATTGATCTAAACAAGTATGGCAGAAAATATCAGCAAGGTTGACTAATCTTACCAACATGCATGTTAAATACTTAGTCAGTGAATTGGATCCGGTTGAGCCAAATATCAAATGTTAAAGAAACAAGAAATGCAAAAAAAACGCTTTAATATGATTAGAGCAGAGATAGAGATGAGCAAAAGCTTTCATGCTTGCTTTTTAAGTTGGGATGTTTTATTCTATGTGCCCACTTGATAGGGGGGTTTGGTTCAAGAAAGATTCTATGCAGATATATATATATATATGCAAAGTTTATCTATCCCACACCATGATCTAGGGAAGATTAGGTAGCTGAGGTTGATCTATTTGTTTGTTAAGACTTAGTTTTTTTTTTTGGGGTCTTTTGAAACTTAGCATGTAGAGTGGGGTGAAAGGGCACAACGAATTTAGTTTGGCATGTTAGAAGTTATGATCAAAACAAATTGACTCCACATTAGTCTATCCAATATTTATATTCCCCTAATCTCCGGCACTTTTTTTTTTTAAAAAAAATTATTTATTTTTCTCGTAACTCTGCCTTCTCAGTTCTCATGTTGATCTTGAATAGTAACACGAAGAAATTGTAAATCCTTTTGGCACGTAGTCTCGATCCTGTTGCCTATGAATAATAAGTTCTTTAATCTTCATGTCAAATGTAATCCATCTATCACTTGCCTATGGTAAAAACGGGAGCCAGATTTACGAACGTCTACTTATGCTTTATGAAATTTCCTGTGCTTTTTTTCTCAAATAGCGGAAAAAGCTCTTCGATAAAACTTCAAATAGCAGAAAGTAATTAACAAGAAAGTCATAGCAACCAAAATTAATAATTTGCAAAATCTTGATAGTAACTACCTCCTGCCCCGTTCATTCATATCAGCCAGTCCCTACTGGAGTTTGCTTTCCATCTTTTCTTGAAGTTTTACGTACGAAAGTACCTTAGAAACAAAAATGAGCACGAGAAATTGCTTGCAATCGAGAACACTTGCAACCAAGTTCTTTTTAAAGTTTAAAACGCATTTAAAATTTGACCGAACTGAAAAATGAACATTTGTTACCCTAAAGCAACTAGCTTGAAACTAGTAGAAAAGTATATACTCGGAGCTTAAGAAGTGAAAACTAGCTGATGGGTCTGTTACATCCGTACATTTCACTAGAGTAAGTGGTACAATTCCAAAATAAAGTCTACGCTGTTGGATTAGAAATTAAACCAGACTTGGTTATCGCTTTGGGTACTCTAGTATTTCGAACTTCTACCCTGTCAGCGATTTGGTTTTGGATTGGACTTAGTCCTCTCATTTACTTGTGGGCTGTTCTCTCTTAGGGATCCAGACCTGATCTAGTTGTAGAGGACAGGCCTACCTTGTGCCAATCTCTTTTTCTTCAATTTGAAGTATAGTGATTCCTCATTTCAGCACAACTAAAGTTCTAAATAAATACTAAAACCAAGATCATTGCAATCGTAGATGACTTTCAACTCAATCTCCGCTGAGCCGATCTTGACCGTCAAATGCTGTTTACGGCTGCACCTGCAATCGCAGACAATCTAGATCCCTAAAATCACCACCCAAACCGCTTAAAATCATGAAAACAAATAAAGGCGCGCCTGCCAGGTTCACGAGTAAAAAATTATATCTCATATTAATTCGAAAGATGAAAAAAGAGCGATTAATATAAGTAAGAATTCAAGATCTAATTGTTTAATTTTTTGGATCAAAGTTTGGTTCTTGACTTACAGATTTGGCTCTTTGGTAAATTCTCTTGAGATGTTTCTCCTTATCAAATTAGTACCAGAGTTTCAGGTTGTGAGATTGGGCTACTCGTAGGCAAGTGAATTCTTCTCGGAGTTGGACCAGTGAAAATTCTTTTCTTGGTGATAAATCGAAATGCTAAGGAGTTTGGTTAGTGTTGAACCAGGTACGCCATGACTTTAACAGGAGATCCAGTTATTGTTAGACCAAGGGGCCAAAGGTTGACGGGGATCCAAAATGTAGTTTGAATGTTAAAAAAAAGTTGGTCCATGTTTGGCAGAAGAGGTAACCTTAGGTGATAATGTGGGTTTGCGTTGAGTATTTAAATGGGCTCGAAAAAGAGTTTGTAAATTTGGATTTAATGTAAGGATTACTCATGAATGTGAGGGTTACTCATGAAGGGGAGATTTGTTAGATTTATAAGTAAAAAATTATATTCTATACTGGTTCGAAATATAGAGAAAGAGCGGTTAATATGTAAGTAAGGATTTAAAACTTAATAATTTAAATTTTTGGATCAAAGTTGGATTCTTGACTTGCATATTGAATTCTTTGATGGATTTTTTTCGAGATGTTTCTCCCTGTCATGCCACCATGTCAATCTAAGTATAGCTCGACTTTGCAAAGGGAATGCAATTTCCCAAAGTCTTTCTGCGAAATTACGCAGTTGATTTATTTCCTTCTTTTTTGCCATTTCCACAGCAGGCAATTAATATCAGGTCTATTCTAGACAAGTCAGGTTCGACAATGATAGTGGAAAGATTAGTGATCTAATTTCTTTATTATCATGGTGATCTTGGACTGTTGAGCAAATAATTATCTACAGTCCCAAACACTATTGCCTAATTGTACTACATGGGTATGCTTTTCTAGAATTAGCAGTTTTTCAGTGTGGTCCCAAAAAAAAAATGAAGGACAAAAGGATCAGTGAAAGATAACAGCACATGAGAATGAAAATTCAACAATTTGGGCCCATTCATCAATAGTATACCTTCTTTTTTTTTTTGCTAGTATTTTGAGACTACAAAGTACAGGACTACGATACGTTTTGATTGATAAGGCCTCTTCAATATATTCACTCTCTCTCTTTTGTTTTTTCCTTAACTGCTGGGAGAAATATGTATGGTGCCAAGGATACTTTAAACTGTGAGAAAATATGTTTTCATATTCACATAGAACAATATAGTGCATAACCGGTATTCCTTTGATTTAACATGGACAGCAGCACTGATAGGCTACCTACGTTTTAATAAATTCTGAGGCTTTTTTGGTGCTTTTATGTGACGACTGGTTACATTTTGCAAATGATTTCGAAGTTTCACTAATTTCATTTCCTGTCATGGTATTCCTTATTTAAATGTTTTATTGAGCAAATGCTTTTATGTGTACTATTTTACTTTGCAGATAATTTACCAAAGTAGTTTTTTATTTATTTAAAAAGAGGGGATATATACTCATTTGTCCATCGTTCTTTAGGGTTTTTTTTTTTTTTTTAATATTCCATGCACGTAGTCCTCGCAAGCGTACATGTACGGAAGAAGAAAAAGGGTAAACCTACTTGAGGAGATGCATGTCGTATTTTGGATATGGTTCGTATAACGTAGAAAATTTCACACCAAATTCTTATCATGAATTTGACGCGCATGTATGGAAACTCGACAAACGAAAATCAGCTAGGCTAGGATGAAACCTGAATCTCTGCAGCGTTTTTTTTTTTTGGAAATGTCCCTCCCTCGTATCTACAGACTTTTGCAATGAACTTGTACTCCGTGTGATTTCAAAAAAGTCTAGTTACCTATCCTAATTTTAAACACACCAAACTAGTTGTTCTAACAGAGAAGTGATGTTTAATCATTTCTTATAATCCCTTTTTGAACTTGATGGATGACTATGATAACTTGGATAGAGGTGTCAAAATGGATGATTTAAGCAGATTTGAGTTGGTTAATTAAAATGAGTAATGGGTATAAGTGAGTCCACTCATTTATACTCATTTAATCATATAGATATAAATGGGTAAGTCAAAAAATGAATTGGGTAACCCAATTACCCATTTATAACTCATTTATTTTAACATTTTGTAAACTCATTTAAATTCATTTTTGTAAACTAAGTTATCAATTTATACCATCTTTTGCATCCATCATTAGTTTTAAATATTTACTTGTAATGTTCAATAAACCTAATTACCAATTTTTTTTTCATCCGTACTCTATGTCCCAAAATTACATACTATTTAATAATTTAACAATAAGAATATAAAAATTTGAACTAAGTACTATAAAAGTTAACATAAAAACTTAATCCAAAAATTTTGAATTCTTAGCATTTTTTTCGTGTATAAATTTAAATTTTCATTTTGAAAAGGTAGAAAAATAGGCTAAAAGTTGTTATAAATTAGTAATGCTGAAAAATGAGCAAGTTAACATAACAAAGTAAGAGAAAATAAAATGATAAGATAAAATCAACAAATAATAATAATGAAACAAAAGTAGTTAACATCATGACAAAATGAAGAATTTGAAAAAAAAAATGGATGGAGGAAGAAAGAGACTTGGGAAAGACAATTCTAAATAGGTTAATTGGGTTTGATGGATTATCCAATAATAAATTGGCATTATTGGATAACCCATTTATACTCATAAGCAAAAACTTAAGATACTTATATCCATCTATTCATGGACGGGTATAGATAAATTTAGCTAAATGAATTTGTTTGCTACCTATAACTTAGATAATGTGCCAAGCATCAGCTTTATTTATTTATTTATTTTAATTTACTTCTTTTGCTGTGTGTAATGGAGATGGCGGTTGACAATTTCTACTCTATGATATTTTCCTTTGTTTTACATCTTTCAATCTGATATACTTTGGTTAGTCAGGTCAAGTGTTAATACATTATAGAAGCAAGGAGCCATATATAAACTCCAGGTTTATTATTGTTATTATTATGTTGTGCTAATGCTAGCTTCAACATGCATGGACATATTCTGCATGGATTAGTGAACCCAGTTCCCGTAGATTATGGAGAACACCATAGTCCATAGAGCTTAGGTGTTGCCCAATTCAATACGAGATGGCACACAATTTAACAGTCATCTTCTTCGCCAATGCAGAACAGACTTAAAATACTTGTTCATGGATACTACTTATAATTATCTTTTTTTTTTTTTGCCTGCTTTGGGACCTCTCAAGTGATGCATGTTCGCTACGTTGAAAACCTAATCTACGCTAGGTTTATTGTTTGATGAGATTGGATAATTCTCAGTTTTGTGATTTCATCAAAGAAGCATATTGTAGTTTGCTGCATATTCATACTCTCATGTGCTATGGCCTATAACATAATCCATGAACATAATTTTCTGACATACCCGGCTAAGTCTTAATTAAGTTGCAGCAAAAAGTAAACTGAACCAAAAATTACTACATCACTTAGTAAAGCTAGCTCATCCTATTCCAGCACGTTCATGCTCCCATTTGCCTCAACAAGTGGAATCATGTAAGAATGGAAAGAAGATGATACTACAGTAGTTGGTGAGAAGATCATTAACTTGAGCCAGAACTACTGGTGTGTTTATTTTATATATCTTTAAACGTAAATGATATAAAACATCATGCAAGTTATCAAGTCAGAGAGAGAGAGAGAGAGAGAGTGTGTGTGTGTGTGTGTGTGTTTTTATCCAAATAAGGCGATAAAACGATTTCTGAAATGGTAACTTTTGTACGGCATTGCTCAATTTTGAACATACGCTACAGCAACATCAGCAAAACATTGGAACGACTTCGTTTCTTCTTTTTTTTTTTGTCTTAATGCCTCCAAAGGGGCATACTGTGAAAGCGTGATTTTGACGGGAAAAAAAAGTGAAAGCGTGATGCCAAAACTGGAGCTGACAATAAATCATACCTTTGAACATGAAGTGCTTTTCTGTTAAGTAGTATTAGCTCACCATCTGCAGGACTTGCAAGCCTTAATTAGACCATCAGTGAAGATGTGAGTTTTCAGGCCTGATTATTACATGTGCCGGCTGTAAAATCCATTTCATGAAGTAATTCCAATTTACGATACCATCCCTGGACAGAGGATATAAAACGTAATACCAGACTATTCGGACACCCAGGATCTTTATTCCTCGTTTCATCTCAGAAACCAGAGTTTGATTCTCATGCACCCAATTGTCCCTTCACGCTACGTCCTTCCCCTTCTAAAGAAAAGAAAAGATGCCAGAAAACAGAAGACAGAAAAAGGTCAGGTTCTTACATTTGCATAAAATTATTTTACAGCTGTTAGCAATATGATGTTATATGATTCTTTACCTCTGATCACACTTAATGCCTTCTCAATCTTCATTATCCTGTGAAATAATGTAGCTCGGTCTTCCTCCACTATCTCCCTCAGTAGTTCGTCTTCAATTTTTTGTGCTTGCCAGCGAGAAGGATCCTCAACAAGTTCTTCACTAAATATCATACTTGAAACCCACTCCTTCCATGTAGTTCTACTGTATTTCTCTTCTTCCAGTGTGCCAGCAGCCAGGAGCTGATAAACATACACAACTTTGTCCTGACCTGGTCGAAACGCCCGAGCAATTGCTTGCTTGCTCTTTGAAGGATTCCACTCAGAATCTAATAATATTACTCGTGACGCTGCAGTTAAGCTAATCCCTTCAGCACAGGCTGTAATAGATGCCAACATAACCTTTGAAGGTCCACCAGCCTCCTCAAATTTATCCATCACCCTCCCTCTCTCAAAGAGCTCGATGTCACCTTGAAGCACTAGCACCTCTTTGCCCTTTCGCCAGTGAAAGATGGTGGCAAATAGCTCAAGAAACAGATTGATCGGAGCAATGTTATGGCAAAAGATCAAGACCTTTTCCCTTCTAAACACACACTTGGGTATAAGACTCATAACAATCTGACCTTTGAACCAAATTTGACATCAAATTTACTTCTTTCAAGATCCTCCAATTCTTCCGCACTGAAATATTGATTAGAACAAGCAGTTGTTCTTATCAACCAAGGATGGATTGCCCCAAGAGTGATTAAGAGCTCTAGTTCCAGTGGGAAACCTTTGTAGACAGGCCTTTGATTTTGAAGCTTGTCCAAAATTCCTTGTTGAAGAGAGGTTGACTTCATCATCAATGTGTAACATTGTAAACCAGGGAGATTGTCACTGCTCCCACCTTCGTACACATCTATAAATCCACCAGTCAGATTCTTCAAAATATTTAAACCTTCCAACCTTTCATCAGGTATATTTGAGTCGATGAGCTTCGAAATTTTGTCAGTGAACATTTTTCTTGCTCTATTTTCCTGCGAGAAGCGATTTTTTTGACCTTTTTTGTTCCTCTTATACTTCGGATCCAGCTCTTTCAACACCTCTTTCACAAAGTTTGGTCTTGCCAAGCAAAGAGTGTTGAAATACTCCCCAAAATTATTCTGAAACAAGGTACCGGAAAGTAATACTCTGAGTTTCGTATTAACTTTCATCAAAGCTTTCCTTAGCCTTGATTTTGTACTCCTTGGGTTATGCCCTTCATCAAGTATTAGAATCCCCGGACAATGCCGCAGAACTTGGGCCATATATTTCCGGTGAGCATAATTTGAACCTTCTCTCGTCAATGTCAGGAATGAGGTATAACCCATGAGAAGGACACTGGGATGGGAAAGCCACTTCTGCATCTTTCCAGACAATCCAAGACATGCATAAAATCTTGGTTTCGAGGAAGACCTGCATTTGAGCGCAATCTTTGCCTTAAAACTTCACCTTTATATGTTTGGCCACCATGAATCTGGTAAACGGGAATAGGAATGTTCCACTTAATTACTTCCTTGTACCATGTATAAAGTGTTGTCTTAGGAGCGAGCACCAGAGGTCGAGAACCTGGAAATAGTTTCAAGTAGCTAACAAGGAAAGTTATAATCAACAAGGTCTTGCCAGCTCCAGGTGTATGAGAAATAACACAACCACCCCTTCTTTTGCTCTTTTCTTCCATAAGAGCTGGTACTAAAGATCCAGCAATGTTTCCCCAGAGAAATTCAAAAAGCTCGCTTTTGGTGGGCACGCAATTTACTTCTAAGATCAGGAATTAAGGCCCACACGCTGTCCTCCACTTCTCCTTCTGATGAAGGTGCCTTGGAGGAAGCTGGGACTTGAAAATTATCGAGGCCTTCAGCTCCATTTGGCTTTTGCTCTAAATTTTCTTCAGCCCTTTGCTCCTTATGTACAAACCCACTTGCAGATGACCACTGCCAAGGTAGCAACAGAGAACCAATCAAGATAATCAAGTTTTTGCATGAAAACAGGTGACCTTGAACATAAAAGAGTTCATGGGCAGCATGATGGTTTCTTTTAGTCCCTAGAGACAAATGGCATATCATGCAAATACCCAGTTGGCCCTTCTTTAAGAAGGCAAAAAATATAAAATCCAGTTGGCCCTTGTTTAAGCATGCAAGGCTATTTTCACTGGATTACCATTTAAAAGACTCAGAACACATTCATTCTTTCTTGTACAAGCTGTACAGCACCACTAACATCTTAAGCTACACCATTTTAGTTGTTTAAGTTCATATCCAAAGATTGGTTCATGCTTTTGACATATTTGATAACTCTTTCATCAAATCTTAATTGACTTACAAATGGGGGTGAGACATCCTTTATTTCTGTGCTCACAAATCCGCACAGCCGGCAAATAACTCCAATTTCTTCATTGAGTCGATAATCATGGTGACATCCGGTTCCACCTTTCTCAGTTGACAGTTTCCTTTCAGTTGGAAATGCATGAGATTCCTGTAAATCTTTAAATCATCATGGTGTTTCTCTTATATTTTAGTGGAAGAAATATCATCATGGACACAGACGAAGTTAAAAATATGGAGAGTTCATGGTTGACCATTTTATTGAGGATTTGCATGTTCGTGTTTAGAAGTCATACCTCACCATCATCAAGAAAATAACAAGATGCCAGGGCGAGTTTCCATTTCCTTCCACAACATATCAATTTCAGAGATTTCCTCTTCATGATTCTTTTCAGCTTTGTCATTAGTTTCCTTTTGGTTCTGAAATTTTGTTGACTTGAACTCTTCCCCATTGATCAATAATTGGTGGCTGTTCCATATTGATGGTTGCGTCAATGTTCTGCATGCATCTTGTCAACAATTCTCTGCATGCAGCAGCACTAAATGATTTCTTTCCAGAAGGCTTCATATTGTATATACTCTCCCATTCAGAACGGATGCAAAATGCACTTCTCTTGTATGTTTTTCTGGGTAAATGTTGTACCATGAATCCACGCTCCTTCCTGATGAAGTTTAACTCAGAAGCCTTCTTTTTGCGTCCTTTGGCGGTGGAACCATTTTCACAAAGATACCTGGAAATAAGGTCAGCAATATTTCCAGAATGATCTTCAGGATTTTCATCATATGAAGCGTCCAGTTCACGCAGAATTGATTTGCCCTCTGAAGATATTGACAAGGGAACCAAAGCAAGTTGTGATTGGTCAGATTGTTTCTTCTCCCGAGTTGGTGGGCTTTCAGAATTTTTAGAGACAGTTGATTTGTCTGCACTTCCACATACACGAATATTCTTGTCTGATCTTCTTTTGCAAGAGAAATCCCTGTTTTCATTTTCATCATGCTTCTTATATTTGTGGTCAGCCTGAATTGATAGTGCAAGTGGCATTTCCTCACACTCCTCATCCTCATAATCCCATTTGCACATCTTTCGTCCCCCTATTCTTGGAGTTTCAACATCAAACTCGGGCACATCACAACCCAAATAACGGTCAGGCTGCACAAAGCGGCGCTTTGACCGACGCAAGTCCATGGGCTCATAAAGGCACAGTGGTGCATCAGTATGCATCTCGTCTCCGGTTCTTTTCCCAATGCCTGGAACAAATTGGACAATGATGGGGGACAATATTCCATTGTCTAATTTGAAATTCACACAATAGGAATTACCGCCAGAATCGGTGCTGCAATCAACATCGAGGACCTCATAAACCATTCGACCTTCTACTGACCTTACGTCAAAAATGGCTTGCTTTACAACGGATGCGACGACCAGCCATGTAAGGTCGGAGCAGAATTTTCCCGTGAAAAGTTTGTACTTCAGAAGAGAAGAGCAATCCTCTGACGTTCTCCATCGGTAGTGCTGATTTTCAGAAGGTGCTGAGTCAAGTTTCTGAAGAATCATAATCTGATCAATTTGCACCCTTGTTGTTTCTTTACTAAGTTTTTTCTGCAACGTAAGAGCGGCATCTTCCCTGATATAGAAACTGACATAGAAATGGCAAGCACATATAGTGCCATGAGGCTTCCTTTCAATAGATCTTATTCTGGCATCAGCCCAGACCTATACCACAATAAGAGTATGCAATAAGTTGGCAATTCTGGACACAGCTATTGAGAAAGCAACAAACAGAAGCAATAGAAGGAATATGTGAGTTAGAGCAATTTAGTTAAAACACCAAAATCAGCAGAAAGGATACAGAACTCGAATACTTTCACAATAAATCTTTTTACAATAGACACAGGAATAATGTCATGCTCTTAAAAATAGATTGTTGATCAACTTAATTATTTTGTCTAAATTTCATTCTTCGTGAAAGCTTGTATACAAATAATAGTTTGACCTCCTCTGCTATAGCACCGAATAATGTCAGGAATAAGTTGGGCTCTCGCTGAAGTAGAGCAAGGCAGGACAATATGCCTGACACTTGAGCTGGCCTTCATTTTGTCATTGCCAATTAGGTCCGCAGTTTTCTTATCAGGTTTCAGGAACTATTTCAGTCGAAAGTAAAGAAAATGTTACGTTTTTATCAAAGAGACAAATTGGGGAAAAAATGGATGAGGTATTTCAATGTGAACTGTGTAAATTGAAGGAACGAGAACTGAACTAAATCCTACAGCTTGGTGCATAAAATTCTTGGTCACAAACGGAACAATATCCAAGCTTGAGAAATTCGGACATAGAAAAACCTACAGGCGAGTCTTCACTCGAGTCTTCTGTATCGGATGAAGCAGTCAGAACGCATACATCAAGGCCGGGTCTCAAGATGCATGAACAATCATTAATTGTGGGCTTCCTTGACCTCATTCGGAGATATGACATTGGAATCATCTCCTCGATCACCTCCCCATCATCTACTAGATGCATGGTAATGGCTCCATCCTTAATTCTTAAGCGCTCCACAGCATGCCAAGAGCCCCACCAATATGCCTCGAAGGCTGTCAAATGACATAACATAGACATGTCAACTGAACTTCCAATTAAGTAGAGGTTATAGTCAAATAAACGGGAAAACAGAAAGCATGAAGTTCATAGATGGGAATTGGTTAGTGCTTACGATATGTATCAAGTGGATGACTGCTTTCATCCAATCTCTTCCTCTTCATGATCACTCAACAAATCTGTGGTCAAATTAGAAGGACAGGTCAGTACATGAGTTTAAAGCTGCAATTTATTGCAAATAATCACTTTCTATGTCCAGACACAGGCGTCTTGGCTACAGATATCTACATTTGACATGGGCGAATGTACATACTAATTAGGGTACTGCAATTTCAGCTAATATTTGTTTCCACGACATAGAGCTCGCTTGTGCGTGCCTCGGTCTAATCTACCTTTCCAGCCCAGATGCCTGGAGCGTCGTCCTCCACAAACATAACACACTAAATTAATCGGTCTTAGCTACTGGCCTTTGGGCGTTTTTTTGGGTGGGTGGAGGGGCAACTCCAGGAATAGTGCACGACAAGAATATCAAATCTTTCTATCCGTTTAAAGCATTTTATCCATCAGAGAGCGAGGGTAGGCCCAAGCGATTAAAATTGAAACGACCCTTTGCTCAAGCAATAAGCTACTCTTATGGAAGCTATTTGCATTAGTTGATATCGCTTCCTCTTTGACAGTGTCAATTGCGTAGAGAGAATGGACAATCAAAACCAGCATTGACATACTAATGGGACTAACAACTTGCGGTAAAGAAGGGTGAGCCCGAGTTTTTCTTTTACATTCGTGAGACCTCAAGGACCAAGACCTTCTTTAAATAAGTCAAGTTCCACTGGAATACACTAGTTGAGCAATTGGGGATCTATACTCAGAAATGTCATTTGAAACTCCTCTTTGACGGTGTTATCTTAACTTAAAATGGTTAATCCAATCTTTGAAATTTGAAACCCATAGATAGATTTTGTTAATTGTTATCCACACGACATTTTAAGTTTGAAAAAGGACAATTCTTCTTTTTATTTCTCTCTCTCTCTTTTTTGTGGTCCAAACAGCACTCGAAAAGGAATGAAGTCGAAAGACAAACTTTCCTTAATTCCAAATCAGCAATATGGCTTTTGAGTAAATGATCTAAACATGTCTTTTTTCGCCCTATTTTTTCCCCCTTTTCCCCACATTTTTCCCTGAGATCGATGAATTTACAGCAGCAGCAATAAGTAATGACTTTCAATCACACTCGGAAATGTAGGATGATTCAACAGCCAAAATAATCGGACACAACTTTCG
Source organism: Coffea humblotiana (assembly GCA_023065735.1). NCBI lineage: Eukaryota > Viridiplantae > Streptophyta > Magnoliopsida > Gentianales > Rubiaceae > Coffea > Coffea humblotiana. The sequence goes on along the minus strand of CM041209.1, from coordinate 4,385,616 downwards.
GCCTTGATTGCCTCATATTTTCCATTTCCTTCTCCTTTTGCATGGCAACCCACCTTCAATAACTTATGTCATAAGCTTTTCTCTCTTTTTCTTTTTTCCCTGGACGAGTCTTTTATAGCAAGTTAAAAGCAGGGATGGAAACTCAAGGTCATTAAAACTTCAGTCCAATGACGTTTCAATCATTCCACAAATAATAATAAGACGGCATGCACGCACTTTAATTGATTGAATGTGTACACGGAAATTTACAGATTCACAGACGACATACCCCTTCGCTTTCCCAAAATGAATATCAGAAGAAAGCAGCAGATCGCTACCAAATGAGCAACTGCCCCCGGTCAGCCGTAACTGATCAAAGCTCTTGTCTGCTCATTTATCCATCATTTTGATCCCCCTGAATTACCACAGAATTAAATCAGTAAGCACAAGTAGGAAGAGGAGGATTAAATCAGTAAGAAGAAGAAAAAGAAGAAGAACGTCAAGTCAACTGCACAGACTTCAGTGGAGCTCAATCATTTCAGCGAGGTTGAAGCTAGTGAATGAAATGAAATTTGAGGAGCTTGCTTCGCTGGGCCAGACACCGAGTTCGGTGGCGATCAATGCACTTCACTGTTTTGATTTGATGCTATAGAAGTAATTGAGCGATGGATCCATAACAATTATGATACTATAATAAATAATAAAGTGTGTGTGAGACAGAGAGAGAGAGAGAGAGGAAAGATAGAAAGCGAGTGGGTCAGTCGGTGGAGGACGAAAGCAAAAATCCACTAAATAGACTGCGAATCTTGAAGTTTGTGCACTGTGTCTGCCTCTTTTTGCATGAAAACCGGTTGCAGCGGTGGATAGATACGTCAGTCCCTCTGGTCAGGTCGACTGGGATTAATGTTTAATGGGGAGGGGTGGCTGAGAATCCACGCAGTAAACGACAGTCGGGTGCAACGGTGAATGATTACACCCGGCAAGGGTAAGTTTGGGCATTCGAAAATTCAAACGGTTGAGATTTCATGAATTGTTAGATCGTACGGTGATGGATGCTGGGTTTGATAGATCAATATTGGTTTCTGCATGTCAAGTAGGTGTCGGAAAAGGCGCGCCACTCGTGGCCGATGCTCAACAAAAAGTAAGAAAAGGTGGTGGCCCACGTGCTTTTAATATTTCGTCAAGTTGTTGACAATAATTTTATCATCGGCGGACCACTACGTAAACCACCATATATGTATATCAGTATATGCTAGTGCCAGTGGACAATTTACTGCTGGTAAATATGGGTGTTATTAGGGTGCAAACGAATCGAACCGCTCGCGAGCGGCTGTTCGATTCAAGCTCGACATTTTTCGAGCTCAAGTCGAGCTCGAGTTGGTCGAGTCAAAATCGAGCTCGAACTCGAGTTCAAAATATTATATATATATTTTTTATTTTTATTTTATTTTAATAGTAAAATTACATAAATATCCTTAATATTTTATTATTTATTAATAAAAAATATTATTTTATTTATTTTTAAAAAATAAAATAATTATTTTTATTTTTTCGAGCTCGAGCTCGAGTTTCAAAATTGCCAACTCATCGAGCTCGAGCTCGAGTTCGAATTCGATGAAATTAAGTCAAGACTCGACTCGATAAGGCCAAAGCTCGACTCGGCTCGACTCGTTTGCAGCCCTAGGTGTTACTATTAAAATTGTGGCTGCCATTAATCTCATTAATCATGATCACCACTCTGTAATTGCGGTTTGGATCATTACTTGAGAGGTTCAAATTACTTTTTTTTTTTTTTTTACAGTATGGAGGGGTATCCCGGAATCACCCGGACTAATCCCCTAGGCTGGGGAGAGCTCACTCCAAGGTCCCAAATTACTTGATCATTTGGATTTTGCACGTAAAGATTGTTTGAATATGTTGAATCATATTTTTTAGGCGTTTCATGTAAGATGAGGCTTTTATTTGTTCTTCATTGATAGGAAAAAATACAACTATTGATTTAGTCTGGATAAAATTTTCTCCAGTTAAATAAAATATATAATTGTAGCCCGTATATTTGTATTTATTATCCATTTGCATTTTAACTGTGACACTTAACGTGACAATCCAATAACTATACAATACAAAATTGATAACAAGTTCATACCCCAAAAAAGAATACAAAGTGAAAACAAGTACTTCAAATTAATTGGGTAAAGGTTGGATTGGATAGTAGATATGAGAGATTGTAAATGGGAAATCTTAAATTCAAGACCTCTCACTTATCAAAAAAAAAAAGGTATTCCAAACATTTCAGTTTAGTTTATTGCCAAATTTTGTTATACTAACGCGACATGAGAGATGGATTTTGATGGCACCGTTGCAATGATTTCATATAAATGTCATGCTTGTCATGAATAATTTGTAATTATGTGAAGATTCATTTGGATGGAAGATATGTTAAAACTGATATTTATTTGTATTATATTTATTGATTTCAGAACTGTATGTATTTATATTATGTTTGATTTGATATATTTCTGCTAATAGTGCATACTTATTAAATAAAAATGATCTTTTTCATTAAAAAATATATATAGAAGATTCACCTATGTAAAATCAACGGATAATTTCAGAAACCTCCCTTGAGATTTTTGACAATTTTACTCGGCTCCTCTCAAGTTTAAAAAATTACACTTACCTCCCTTGACATAGTAAAATACCTGTAATACCATTCACTTAGCAGACAATTTTAAATTTAAAATAATAAATTTAGAAAATCCAAAAAAATTTATTGTTCTGTCTCTTGTCTATTTTCTCCCCTCACTTTTCTATTTAATATAACCTCTTTTCATCATTTTCAATTTTGTGGATATTAGCAAATTGAAATTACAAAATCAAAAGAGGGAGTAGATTATATGTCAAAATAGAAGAAAATGAAGAGACACGTAGTGATAGAGAAATAAATAATGAAATTGATTATTGAAATAGGAAGAAGAACTAAAAATGTGAAATTTGTCATAGTTTGTTTGTTGACAAGAAAACATATAAAATGTCAATAATTATATAAGAAATTCTTTCATTGAATTAGAAATTATTATTATTATTTTATTGTGAAAATAGAATTTATTATCTACTTTCGAGATATTAATATTTTTAAGACCATAGAAGGGTTGTAATGGTAGTTCTAAACCAAATTGACTTGTATTGAAATGATATTTGGGCATTGATATTTAATTTTGGAGTATTAAATTGGTTGTCAATGTGCAATGTGCAATGTGTGGAAGAAAATGATTCAATATACTATAATTTTCTTTCTTAGTTTTGTACAAAAGGGTAATTTAGGATTTTTGTGAGAAAATCCTTTTTGTTGGACCTATATTGTTACTAAACAGTAAAAGTAGGCGAGATATATGAAATTTTTAAAACCCGAGGGTAGCTCTATGTAATTGTTAAAAACCTCAGTGGAGGTTTGTAAAATTATCCCTAAAATCAAACGGATTTTGTTACATTGAAGTACAAGATTGGGCTGACCTATATATTGTTATTCTGACACGACGTAAGAAGTGCATTTTAATGGCATCGTTGTAATGATTTGCATAAATATCTTGCTTGTAACGAATAATCTCTAATTATAAGAAGATTCACATGGTAGAAATTTTCTTTATTTGTATTGATTTTCAGATATTTTGTACCTGCTGATTTCAAATTTATATGTATCTATATCATATTTGATTTGATTTTTTTGACTATTAGTCCAGATTATTGAATCAAATGATCTTTTCTATTAAAAAATAAAAAATGAAAAAAAAGAAAGAAAGATTCACCTGCATAAAATCAAACGGCCTCTGTTAGGTTGAAGTACAAGATTGCATCATAAGGGAGGCCCAAACTCGAGAAAAATCTCTAAATTGGTTTTGTGCCACCAGATGCGGCATAAAATGGACTGACATAATGGTATCACCACATCTACAGCGATACAGATCCACTCAACTACTTACAGGTAGCTATTTGAAGTGAAATAGCTCAGAATTTAAAGGGATTTGCGTAGAAATTTGTTTTCCTTTTTTGAAGCCCAGCACAAATTTTACGTCAAATGGACACTAGGCTATTGAAGATTTTTAACTTTTTAAGAGCGCCGTCAAACGCTAGAAAGAAATTTGAAAATGTCAAGGCAAGTTTAGTCGATGCCAGAGACTTCCAGCACAGGAAGCTGCCGGATACATACAAGTAGTAATTAACATTTACGTTGGCTTGGTAAAGATTTAATCCAAGGCTTAGATATAGAGGTAAGGATGAGGAGACGGGCTAGATATCTTTGCTGCCATATAACAAGCGAGTGGTTCAATGTAAAGAAATGCAAGCCGTCCGGTTTGTTTCTGTTCTTGTTATGTCGTTGTTTTCTCCTACTTGAGATTGACTCGAGGTGTTCGGAAACACCACGTCTCCGAATTGAAAGGCAACTATTTGCCAAATACTCCTGACTGAATATTTGCAGGTAGCAGTAGCACAATTAGAACTTGCAAAAGTCTGGAAATGCACATTCAATATCATCTTATAAAGATAACAAAAGCATTCCCTAAGTTTTGTTTTGTGTTAGAATTTCCAAATCATCAAAAATTAGTAAACAAATATAACTGAGCGCAGAGAAGCAGGCGGGAGTTTCTTCATCAATAGGCTCTCCCTCCCAATAAAGTCAATTTGGCAGAGCACAAAACCACTGCCCAAGTAGTATAGACCAAGGAGTCATGAACAAGAATTACAGAAATAACATACCAAGGTCATACGCACTAACTCCAGGACTCTTCAAGGTGAAAAGAAAAAAAAAGCTGTCAATTTGAGATGTAAGGCCTGAATATTCCTAACCAGTCTGGGAAAGTAGAGGCATGCAACGCAAGGGCTTTTAACCAGTAGAAGAACTTCAACATGCAATACAACCAGAGTCAAGAAATCAAAGACCTTTCTACCGGTTAAGTAACATATCACACACTGCACAAAAAATTCCTTTGCAGATTGCGTGGTAGCATTACCATCAACAACCTACAGCTTACGGGCAAAACCAAACAAGAGCTGTCATGCAATGCATGAACCACCACAATCCATGTGCAATTGGCTTACATGCCATGCATGGGAGGAATCTGCAGATATATAATCAATTAGACGAACAATCATTCAATACTTTGACTAGTTTATATTCCAACAGAGATGCATCCCTAGTAGCCATGTATGGTACAAGAACTCTAATCCAGAATAAAGCAGCAGCAAATCTTTAATAAAAACAAATTCCTCCCTTTTAACCAGCCAAATTTTGCATGATAGAAGTAATAACGGGGAAAGGAAAGAACATGATGGTTCCAAAATTCAGAACCCAACTGTAAAACATGAGAGCCATCAAGAAAGCAACATTTCGTGACTTTCTAATATACAAAAAAAGATTGCAGATATTTCTTTATTGACATCCATGTTGACATCCATACTTCGTTCAAACCAAAAGAACGTATGTAGAAAAGCAGATAGCTAGCTCCCCTCATATTTACAAAAGAATTTTGTAACCAAAACCTATGTCATAGCTAAATTCTCCCACCCAAAAACATACAGAGAATCAGCTGATATTTCTTGTTAGCTAAAAGCAGAGATGTTAGTAGCAAATACTAGATGAATTATAGTAATTCAAGTTTCACATATACTCTCTCACAGCCTAGTGTGCTCCTACACTTGAAAGATCCTCAGAACAAATTGAAGATTGCTTTGTTGGTACAGCAAACTGAATCAAATCCCCAAGTCAGCATCCAGATCAAAGAATCCTAAATCATCCAAAGCAAACTGGGAATTCTCCTCTCTGCCAGGCTCCAGGAAATCAAAACCATAATCAACTCCCTGAGATGTCTGCTCCATGTTCTGGCAACTTCCTAGAACTTTTGCATCTGGGTTCTGCATTTGATACAGGAACTCTGAGGGCTGCATATTGCCATTCAAAAATTGCCCGCCATTAATACCAACCAACTCATATTGAGATCCTGAACCATGTGTGGGTCCAGAGTTCAAGGCGCTCAACATTTCATCAATGTCAAACATTTCATCCCACGCCAAAGTATCCAACGGCTCATCGCTACAGTTGAATGTCTCATTCTTAACAGGCTCCTCTGCTTGGATACTCATATCTAAAGCTTCCATGTGCCCATCTTTCGGCTCTTCCTTAACTGTACATGGTGGAGTACCAGCATCTACCCAAGTCAAAGGCCTGGTATCCTGGATTCTTGATTCACCCTCACCATCTTCTTCCTTCACGTTTGAGTTAGGTTCAGCATCCCTATCTGCAGGTGGACAGACCTCAGAAAGGCCGGAAGTTGTGGTGGAGTCCGATGCTGACGTGGCTGGAAAAGAAGAGGATTCAATGGAAGCCTCCTGTTGTGGTCTGTAATTGGGAAGATTCAGACGGGCACATGGGCCATACATTGATCTTGCAGCTTCATCATATGCAAGTGCAGCCTCAACTGCAGTCCCAAATGTACCCAACCAAAGCCTGCTACCCCTGTTTGGCTCGCGAATTTCAGCTACCCATTTGCCCCATGTCCTTTGCCTAACACCTCTATAGTTGCAGCGAGCATTTTCAGGACCTCCTTTACCTTTCATACATCCTTTCTTTGATCCCTTTGCAGGAACTTTACAAACTACTTTGCCTTCCTCATCCAAAGAGTCAAGCTTGTCATTGTACTCTTTCCACTTTGCCAGCGTGTCTGCTACATTATTGGTTCCATCCCTCCTCCTAGACTTCCTCTTTCTAGAGTAATCCATTGGGACAGAAGCCACGTTGGACACTTGATCAAGAAGAGCCATCGATATACTCCTACAAACAACAACCAGAACCTGTTAAGCACTTTAGTGCAACGATGTAGATAATTGTACCAAACTCAGGAAGAACTAATGCTCTACAAATTATAAATGCACATATAAAAATTATAACAAATCGTAACCCCAGGAATCTTCCATAGATAAGTTGACTTTTTTCCCTTGGTACCCAAGATAGAAGATAAGGGATAGAAGCAGAGGATTATCAATATCCAACTACAAAGCAGTAATTTGAGGGATATTATCCTAAATTAATCAAGAATAAGTATAATTTTATCCTTTTTTTTAAAGGGTGGAACGTAATCAGCTGTTCACATTGACAAGTTGCGATAAGTAGCGGACTTAATACTTGGTTCCCAAGAAACCTAAACTTCGGTTGCCCAAAAAAAACCCAAATCAAGAATTATTCATGCCGGAGCCCGTAATTTTCCGAGAAAAAAGTCTCTATCAAGAACGAAAATTGAAACAAATCCCGGGAAGCAAGCCCCCAAAATTGAGATATTGTTCTTCCAATAGAAACCCTAAAACAGATACGCATGCGATTACTCTCAAAACGAAATTCGCAATCTCATGAGTAAATCCAGACCAAATTAGACCCACATAACGCGATCAAAACCACCCAAAATATATATATATATAGTCAAGCAAAAAAAAAAAACCCAATAAACAGAAAGAAGAAAAGAACATAATAATAGGATTAATGCAACCTACCTCAGTACCAAACTGAGAAGACGAGGCCAAGGTATCAACCACTGCTGCAAAAGACAAATCTCAATTGAAGACCAGAACTTAGCGTCTCCTTCAGGAAACCCTTCAATCCTTTTTTTTTTCCTCTTGTCGCGTTTGCTCTTTCCTTTCCTTTGATTTTCTTCCTTGAAGTTGTGTACTAGAAAGTAGTAGCAGGAGTAGTAGAGATGTTTCCGAGGTACAGTTTAGTTTGGGAAAGGCGTTTTCGGTGAGACAGAAACAAAGACCAAATCCTGAATCTCGACAGCTGCCGAGCTATTTATAGCCTTCTCTAGATATTTCTTCCTATAATTTCTTGAGGCCGTAATATTTACTACTTAATTTGTTATGGATATTGTTGACGTGTCAGTTTCTTAGTCGCGTCGTGGCTTTGAGCATACCATGCGTTTTGGCACGTGTCAAAGGAAGCTTCCCGAACCACAAGTTCTGTCTCCTTTAAGCACGGACTGTTTTCGGCCGTTATAAATACTGTTTTAGGCTTGACTAAAGCCAGAAACTTCAGTTTTGCCCCTTCAAATATGTCAAGTACTATTCTATAGTATTTCTGTTTTGGTTTTATTGGGTAATTACTTCGAAATTGGATTTTGATTGATATTTTGGTACGACGTAACGTTAATTCCAGACTAGTCTGGTGCGTCCTGGATTACATCACTGCCAGCCTGCTAACAGCTGAGTACCAACATTCGTAAGCCCATAGCACCAGCAAGTTGTAGAAGATTTATGGTGGGCCTGCTTCCTAGAAGCAACTCTGGGCCATAACTTCACGGGATCATGTCAGGAACCTTCCCCAAGGTTCTTTATTATATTACTTAACACCCTTAAAGTTTTCAAAATTTAACCTACTTCTCTTGAATTGAATTTTTTTTATTGAAACATTGTTTGTTTGGACAGGAAATTATTTGTCCAAATTTATTTGCTGACATCACCATTACAATTTTCAATACACCTTTTTATATTCCCAACCACCTTTTTTATCTCACATACATCACATCATAAAAAGTGCTACAGTAATTATTCCAAATAATATTTCAAATAATACCCTATCCAAACAAACCATTATATAAGTTCTTTTGTGAGATATAAATGTTTTAGTTCCATTACTCCTCTTAGGTTGTCCTATTTGTGAAGTTTACAGCAGCAATAAATGTTAAAATAAATCTAAAAAGTAATTGTGAAAATATGAAAGGGGGGGAGGGGGTTATAAATGCTATGAAGAATGAGTTGCAACGAAATATGAGCTATTACCTAGACGCCATTTTGATGCAAAAAAAAAAGGATAAAACCTTTTTTAAGTGATTTTTAAATATTTTATCATGAAATCATTTTTAAATTAATCTTTTCAATACCGATTAATTAAAGAAAATGAAACGCAAGATTGAATACAATCGGAAGCAGTTGAGAAGGAGGCCTTAGATTAACTCATTATTCACAATTGCTAACTATATTCAGTTCGTCACGTCTCAATTCCACACACTTTAGTACTTTCATACAATTGAATAAGTTTGTCTCTAAATGCACTAAAAGAAGGTTGTGGCTTTTGTAACCTTCTGCAACCGGTTCATTCCATTCATTAGATTAGTTCTTTTTTCACTTTCCAATCTTGCGTTTCATTTTCTTTAATGAAAAGAAACTGTACAATTACATTTTTTTTTTTTTTGGTATTAGTTCCGTTCAAGTCAAGTGTGCCTTAAGAGCAAGTTCTGTTAATGTGTGGTCATTATACTTAGGGATGGCAACGGGGCGGGGTTGGGGCGGGGGACCTCTCCCCCATCCCCCGCCCCGCTGCCTATAAATTCCCCCCGCCCCGCCCCGTTTCCCCCGCGGGGTTAATAAAAATGTGTTATTTAATTTTATTATAGTTAAATTTTAGCAAATAATCAAGTACTAAAATATCAACACATCACAAAATTATTATTTATTGTAATTTCACAATTGAAACTTATAAAAACAATCAAACAAAAGTTATTTGAATACAATCCAATATGATGAAATACATACAACTAAAGTAGTTAAGTTTTCACTTTTGGCACCAATACAATCACTAATTCATTATTGCGTGTGTGCTTTTTTTTTAAGAAAAAAATGTTATTGTATTAAGTGTATTTCGAGATTTAGTATAAATGTATTAGTAAATTTAGTATAATAATTAATAATTTGTATTAATACACATATATAATTATTAGTATAATTGATAATATCAATTATATTACATATACTAATATACATTATATAATACATATAACTACTAATATATTATCATAAGTTTTTAACTAATTAAATTATATATTATATATATTTATATACATATATTTATTTTATATATTTATTTTTTTAAAGCGGGTGGCGGGGCGGGGGTACACTCCCCCATCCCCCGCCCCGTTTCTAAGCGGGGGGAAAAAATTCCCCCCACCCCCGCCCCAACTCCCGCCCCATTGGTCCCCCGCCCCCATTGCCATCCTTAATTATACTCCTACAATATTTGACAATTTCACCATCGTGAGTGCCTTTTAGGGCTATCTTTAGAATTTAAAAAGGGTGTGCGCAATTTTTGACATTACGCTAGGCGGACCCCATCTTAGAAGGTATCTTTTTACTGCGTTGTTGACGATAGAAATTAGCAAAAAAAAAAAAAAAAGACAAAGAAAAAAAACATTTAAATAACAATAACTTTTTTGCATAGAGATCTTTTCACACCACGTACAGTGGTACTTAAAATGGTATTCGAATTTCACATTTTGTGGACATCTTCAGCATTACTGCATTCTGTAGTGAGACACAGGCCGTATATAACATTGCATGAGATAATACTCTCCTTGCAATTATTCATGTGCCACTCCCATGAAAATGATGAATGCATACAGTGGGGTGTAATACCCTTTATTACGGGAAAGTGAAGTCCTTAACTCTGAGTTAGGAACATATTTCGTCTCCAAATTTTTAGACACATCACATTTAGTACATGAATTAATTATTTTGGGCCACATTTAGTCCAAAAGGGGTAAAATATTTAATTTGGATAGAAAAGACTGACGTGCCCATTGATTTTGACTGAGAAATTGCTTTTACTTAACGGCCACGTGCCAAACACGTGATTTTCTTCATCCAAATTAAGCAATTTACCGTTCTTGGACTAAGTGCGGCAAAAAATAATTAATTCATGTAATAAATGCGATACATCTAAAAGTTTAGAAATGAAATGTGTCCCTGACTCAAAATTTAGAGACGAAAAATGAATTTTCCCCCTTTTATTACACTCAGTCATAACACCCTATTCTATTGTTAGAGTAGAAGCGGAATAATCATGATGCATATCGTGATCATTATATGCATAATAGATTGGTTGCAGGCTTCATTTGATAATTTTAAAAACTTTAAATTTCATGGAATATGTATTGTGAATCATTAAAATAAATGGATAATTTGATTGCAGGTTTATGCTATTATACTCTGTAAAGTGTAATTTATAATGAAAAATAGTATAATGAAAGGAGAATAATAAAGTAATGATGTGATATATAAATTACACTCCATTCTGAATGCCCTAAGTAAAAACTTAACGAGGGCTGTTAACTTTGAAGTTCCTTCAGTTTTTTCTTCTCCTTCTTCTTCTTCTTTTTTTTTATTTTTATTTTTCTAACTTTCATTCTGAAACCCCATGGAACTGATCAATTTGAACAGCAAACCGTGTTAAGCGATTGCCAGCACAAAGTTGGCAGGCAATGTGTAGGCTATAGGTCGGTGACAATTAGACCTTTTCCGGACTTTTGACTATGATCAAGCTACATTTATGCCTAATATGGGTCCGTCATGGCTACGTGTCCGACGCAGATAACCTTTAGCGCAGAGTTTTTTTTAGACCGCAGAGTGTGGCTAACGCGTAGAACTTTAATTCTTGCATTCAGCATTGTGTGATACTTCATTGAAGAATTGCAAATTTACACGTAGAATTTTACTCCCCACTTCCTCCTCCAGTGAGATGCCCCATTGCGTCCTACCATGGATAACTTCAGACCCGCTCTAACTTCTGCATGAGCGCCGCGTGTTGCGCGCTGTCCTACATTGATTAAATCTCGCTAGAATCTTTAAGCCATAAATTAACTCATTAACTGATGGATACGTCGGAAGATATCATCACTGGCGTCAAAAGTCAAAGTAGCCACCGACCAAAGTGAGTAAGTCAAAAGAAGAGCAAAGGAGAGATATTCAAGTATGTCATCATGAGTGACACTGGACTTCTTTTTTTTAGGCATACTAGTGGGCCACTGGTGATGCTGACGAGTGGATTTCGAGTATCATTTTGCTCGAACTCAATGCTAGGCAAGTTTATTCGAGTTTAAATTTAACTTGAACGAGCAGAAAATTATGTAATTTAATTTAACTTGATAATATGTATTTTTTAGACTTGAATTCGATTTGATAAAATTCGAGATTAGTCTTGAACTTTGATAAGTTATAGGGCTCAAAATAAATCTCAAAAAAAGGCTCAAAATTTTATGATAAATTATCTAAAATCCTCATTTCCTTTTTAGTTTTTACAATGTTACATTGTTGTCATTTATGAATTTTATTAAATAGACAACACTTATGGTAAATTACCTATAACATAAATCCTTATTAATCGTTTCATAATAAAAATAAAAATAAAAATATAATAAAAATAATATACCAATAATCAAATTATTCGACGAGCACTTGAGTAGCACAAATGGAGGTTCGAATTCGATTTGGTATATGCATCGAGTTACTCGAGTTTGAACCGAGCATTTGACTAAATCTCTCGTGAATTACTTGTAAGCGGCTCGACTCACCAGCAGCCCTATCCACGACAAGTTTGTATCTAGAGCAACTACACCTTACAATGTAAAAGCTTACGCCATAAATATAGGCATTAGATTAATTAATATAAACATTAAATTATGATATGCAAAAAATGTAATAATTTTTTTGTTACTTGCTATAATTTGTGCTCACAACTTCAATTTGAACTTCCAAATTACTTTATCGGAATCATTAACCGATGCACCCTGCACTTGTCATTGTCACTGCAGAAGATCTAGAATTCGGTAAATTGCTGCAGAAATATCTGGCCACGTTTTCATTGCATATTCACCAAAAACAATCCTTAAAATCCCATTGGAATAATGCAAAATGGTACAGAGACATCATATTGGCTGTTTCTATACTCTGACCGCTCTATCTGCTAGTAATGACTTTCCGTCAGCCAGAAGTCTCTGGATTGAAGTAAACTGGAGAGGTGGCTGCCAAAGCAATTGTTCCCAAGGTTGTAGGTGAAAAACTTGCTATTCTAATAGTTTTGTACTAGTACAGATAACAAATCATTTTATAGACTGTAAGTAAGATATAGTTTCGCATTAAGTGTGATAACGAATGTTCATTTCTCCGCACCATATTAACAAAATTAAGCCTAAGACTTTCAATAGCTGCAGAGAGGTGCTATATCTAGAGTTTTCCCTTCATAAAATAAATGGTAATTCCATTTCACAAATTCTATAACGGAAAACTACAATGTTTGAGGTAAAGATGTATAGTGAAAAATCGAACTACTTTGACATGCTTTACATCAGTAAAAGAACAATTGCAAGAAGGAATTTGATTTGGAATAAATAATCTTTCTTAATTTTTGTTCATCCCATTCTTTTTCAATCAAGCTGTGCTTATTCATGCCAGAGTCCCCTCTTTTTGCTATTTTATATTTTTACTGACTGTTACTGCTTTATCTTAATTATATAATAACAATACGAGTTTTTTTTTTGGTAAATAAAGATGCATTAAAATAAAGTCAAGTGATAACAATACGAGATGGTTCAAGGGAAACTAAACTTATTCAGAAGTCAAAAATTGCCTACAATAGATTGGAAAACAATAGAGCTACAGCCAACAAACAAGTTGGGCTTGACTTTAATTGGGATGGTGCTCTATTTTGCAACCATGGGCACCAACTTTTCTCTACCAAAAAGAAAAGCAAGAAAACAAGGGGCTACCTCAATATGGGGAAACAAACATGCTGCCAACATACTTAACTGTAAAAAATGATGACCCCTGTTATCCAGGTCTTTGGGAAAACGTCTTCTTAATCAATCAACTAATAGTCTTAACAAACTGGCAGATCTGCTGGGGCTTCTTCCAATTTTTCCAATAGTCCAGCTCCATCTTCCACAATGAATGACATGGCCAAACCCCATGTGATGTGAACGTCCAAGTGACAATGCAGAAGCCAAACACCTAGTGATTAATTAGATGATAAGAAAAGAAGATAAATGTTAGATACAGTTGATGTATATTGCAAAAGGATGAAACTGTTGCTTCTTTCATCTGTTATGCTGTACCTGGATTATCGGCAACAAATCTGATAACTGACCATCCTTGGACGGGTACACTTGCTGTGTTTCTTAGAGGAGGGTCAACGAGGTTGAATTTGGCCGTATCAGTTTTCGGGTTGAAATTGCCAAAGCCCTCTGCGATTAAGTAAAAGTCATATCCGTGAAGATGAATCGGGTGGTTTTCTGCGGTGAAAATGCTTGTTCCCTGTAGTACTAACTGCACTCTAGCTCCGTATTTCAACTTGTACACCTTAGTTGCTCGCACAGGTTGCCAGAGTGACCGGCTCACATTACCAGTGTAATCAAATTGTACAGGCGGAGCAGCTGGAAAGTCTGTCGTGAAAACTCCAGGAATACCTTGCTGGTGTGATTGCAGTAAGGAAAAGTTGGACGGGAGAACAAAAGACACATTGTTCATGCTGGCGGTAAAACGAGTACCATTCGGTCCCTGACAGTTTTGGGAGCTGGCACCAGGGGGACAGTTTTGGAGTCCTAATCCAACGGTGAAGAAGAGACTTTCGTCAATATCAGTAGGCACCGGTACCTTTCTTGGGCTTCTGAAGCTTTTGCTGAAGGCAGTGGCAGTGGCCGTGTCGTTGAATGCGGGTAGAGATGGTAGAATTGGTTTGATTGAGACACCCTTGGCAGGGCATGGAGCAGTCTTGTACTCGAGGATGGCTGTGGTGGTAGTATTGTCAAATGGTGCGCCTTGAGCACTGGCGTATGCCCGTGCTGCTATGTAGTACCGGGCTGGTGGCTGGTCGGTGGTGATCAGGACATCAGTAGTCTGGCCTGGTCCCAACATGAGAACCGAGGTGGTAAAGGGTTTAACATAGGAGGCATCTGCCCCGACAACTGTGAGCTTGTGGTTGGCTATGGTGAAGAAAAGTTGTTGGTTGAGCCCAGAGTTGACGACTCGGATGAGGTTGGTCTCACCTGAGTCCACTGGAACTATAGTGGTATCTGCACCACAACGAAATACGCAGAAAAATATCATTATCTTGATGAAATCAACAAGACACAAACGATTATTGTAGACAGGTCGTATGGTGGCGAGCAGACAATGCTCGAACACAAACACATATGAGTAGGGTAGGGCTATAAAAAACGAACCATTGCTGGAGCACTTTAAAAGATCACCAGGTTGCCCGTTAATAGTAAATGCGTCGGACACATTTGGAGTTGCTCCAGTTCTGGTGGCTTCCCTCACAACGTCCATTGGATTAGCATCCCACCATTCACCTAATCATCATCGTCAAATCATTGTCAAAACACTATCCGATATATATATATATATTTGTTGAAAAAAAAGAGAGAATAAACAAGGAAACATGGCAACAAAATAGGGTACAAAGTGGGAGAACGAGAACCATCCCCTCATGTACCATTTCAATAAATGCAGTGATGGTAAACGATTTATTTCTATCTACTGAATTCGAAATGTAATCTAAGTCATTACCAAGAAGAAGAAGTGATTCGCGCTTTGGCTTTGGGAATGGGTATGAATCTCCTTCTTTGGGGCGAATTATTAGACCACCGTAGACGGTGGCTCTGAGCCAGGAGCTATGGGCATGCCACCAAAGGGTCCCTTCTTGTCCTTGAATGGTGAATCGGTACGTGTAACTCCCTCCGGGTCTAATTGGGCATTGGGTCACGAACTCCGGTCCATCTGACCAGGCTGTCCTCATCTGCCGGACGCCATGCCTGTCCACAATTGAATTACCACTCCGTAATGAACCCATTCCATACAAATATTATGGCATATGCATGCACATTTTTATCTGGCACCAAAAACTCATTTGCATGCAGAGTTGCTTTCCAATGCTTTGTGCTCATATTCATACAATATATATATATATATATATAAAAGGGTCAGCACTAATGCAAAGCATGCATACCAGTGGATTGTAACGTTGTACTGAGCTTTGTTGATAACTTTGATTTCCAAAGAATCTCCGTTATTTACTTCTAAGGTTGGTCCGGGGTATTGACCATTAACAGTAATAGTGCTGTGAGTATTGCACAGCCTCTTCACTGGTGTTGCTTGGATCTGTTTCAGAAAAAAATGAATTTAGTACGTGCTAGTGCATGAAAATTATTACAAGGGAGACAAAAAGAAAGAGGGCCGAAGAAAGTGAGGCTTCTGATCACGCACAACAAATTGGTGAGAGTGAACTACGGCATTTCCCAGAGATACTGCATTTGCAAAGAGAAGCAAGAGGCC
Organism: Coffea humblotiana; assembly: GCA_023065735.1. Classification (NCBI taxonomy): domain Eukaryota; kingdom Viridiplantae; phylum Streptophyta; class Magnoliopsida; order Gentianales; family Rubiaceae; genus Coffea; species Coffea humblotiana. Next base: position 4,369,497 of record CM041209.1, on the reverse strand, counting down.
GAAGAGCAAGAAAATGCTGGACTTCTTCTCCATGCTATTGAACGCCTCCGATATCTTTACGTACGTACTTAATTCTGCTAGCGTAGCTCTTTTGGTTCTTCCACAATGGAAAGAGTGGTAATGTTTGCTTGTGAAAGAGGTGGAGGGACGATTGATTTTATAGGGGCAGAACAAGACAGAGAGGGTTGTTTAGGGTTGGCAGATTAGGTTGTTTAAGGTCAAATTCCAGAGCAAAACTTAGTTCAACCCTGTAGAGTTGTTGCACCCACTGACCTATCAAACTGAAGGATTTCATTAATTCTTTCTTTACAAGTCTTCTCATTCTCACCAGGTCCAATGCCTCAAAATCTTAGCAAACGAAAAAAAACCGAGAACGTTTAGAACAGTATCCGCGTCTACTTCTAGAAAAAGGAGTTTTTGTTCATAACTCAGCGTATTGTGTTTGCTTACATATACGAGGCATTTTTTTTTACTTATTTAATGCTTTGACAGCAAGGAGGGTCCTATTTCTAAGTTTCATATTCAGAATTCGAATTCTAACTTGACTGCAGAAAAAACTCTGTTACCGTCTCCTAATCATTGCGTCAACTCAGTGATTACTTTCTTAGGCATCTTAAAGACGCGTATATTTGCATATGACCCAGTGGCCGCCAGCTGCTGCTGCTTACTTCTAACATATATTTCGAGGTAGACAGGAAGAAATTTATCCACCTCTCGGATAATCTTAATTTAAGTCTTTTTTTTCATGATGCAAGGTGTTTAATGTTATAACGTTGATAAAATGGTTGGGAGTGGTGAGAAACCAACCATCCTGAGTGAGTTAAATTCAAAGAAATTAAGAAGTGACAAAATGGAGTCAGGCGTTGTGCCAATTATTACGAGCATTAGAGTGGGGGAAAAAATCGCAACGGATCTTCTATCCCATACCCTGTGCCACTCTCTGTCCCACTTTTATTATATTGCTATTTCTCCTACATAAATATCATGTTTTTAGTTCTTTTTGGTTTCCTCAAGATTCAATAACTATTAATTCAGTAATACACAAAATTTAACAAACTCAAAAAATCAAAATGCATAAAAAATGAGATTTTTTATAAATTTTCTGCTGTATTTTTTTAATTTTCTATTATATATTACTTTTTTGAAACTGTTATATTTATTTTTTACTGAATTAATAGTTATTGGATCTTAAGAAAATAAAAAAATAACTAAAACATGATGTTTATGTAGGAGAAATTGCAATATAATAAAAAGTGGGACAGAGAATGGTACAGGGTGTGGGATAGAAGATCCGTTACAGGAAAAAATAGTAAATTAGTTATATATCGAGGGCATTATAAGCAGCTGCCTATAAATACGTTGCGAATCGCTCGCCAACTCGTTTTCTTTAGCCAACCCGTGCAAAAATTATTAACTCTAACACATCTTCCTGTACCATTTTTTTCAGCTTGTGCAGAAGGAAATCTCCAGAATTGTCTTAACAATTTTACTATAACTATTTGTACTTCATAATGGTCGAGTATTCTTTGGCTTATATTTCTCCCGTCTAATGTTCTAAATAACATGGCTTAGTGTATCAACTGAATAATTAATGTAGCCTGGCTGGCGTTTGTATTTTGTTCCAATATATGTTTGCAATTACAAAAGTGTACGGTTTGTGTAAGATGTAATCATTTGAATACATCACCTCCTGTCCGGTTATCTGACTCCTTTTTCTTTTTATTTTTTAAATTTTTTGGTAAAAAAAATTGGTAGTTCCATTCCAACTACTATCACGAGTCAGGATATGTAGTCCGAGACCATACGTCACCACTATGAGACTATAGGTTACTAAAAAGGGTTCTTATAAATTTCTCCGTAACACAGCCCTCAATTTGAACACACGAACTTTTGTTAAACAAAAAAAAAAGGTAATCTGTTTCTTATCAAATGAGTCAACTTATATTCGCAACGTAACTGTATAGGAGATGAAGTTTTCAAATGATTACAAAACCTGATTTGGATTGCAGCCTTTTTAAAAAAATTTTATATTTTTCGTAAATACATTTTTATTTCACATATATCAAATTGTTATAATACAATTTTTTTTTAAAAAAAAAACAATTCAAAACGGGATTGATTGCAAACATACCCTCATTTAACCAATTATATATATAATATATATATTTTAAGCAAAACATGTTATTCGGGCTTAAAAAGTTTCCATCTGACTCTTTTTGAAGACATGTTTAACCAGATGAATTAGACACTTGTGTGGCATGTGATAAAGGGAGATAAAATTTTCTCGTAATTTAGGTGGAACGCGGACAAAGACACTGCAGATATTGACCAAGTCACATCATCAAGTGGATGGAAAAAGTCGCATTCATTAGGTCCCAATTACCATTAATAAAACTGATCTGATGGATTCTAACAAAATTCCGTTAGAGAAACCCCCAATGAGAAGTTAGTGTCCTATTCATTATGTCCATATTAGGTAGGCCGTCCATGACGGCTCAACAGTATTCTTTCTGATGGCCCTTTGCTGAAAGGTAATTCGACTTGTTCACTCAACATATCAACATTAGGAGTAACATTTTAAATTATACTGCCTTAATTTCCAAGACTATCAACCTACTCCTATGTTTCATCATGAATACACATATTTTTGGCTATCATCACATCTAATGAATGAAAATTTCCACTGGCCTTCTTCCCGGAAACGTGAGCCATCATCATTAGAAACTTTGACGAAACGATTTGTCTTTGGCATCGTCGATTTATGATTATTTTAAGTTTTTTTTTTTTTGTTATTTTAAGGGCACGAGACTGATGATTTGAAAAGGAGGGACGGATGTTTAAGAGAAACAACAACCGTTAGTCTCTTTGAATTCAAGCAATTTTTTCGACATTGCTTTTCCGGAGTAGTACTTTGAACTGAAGCATTTATTTAATTAGCCTAGTGGACGCCAAATATTAGCCCATTAGATCGACTTTGCTTGAATCAAATCGACATTGACTTTAAAAAGGTGCAGCATAGTGGAAAACGAAAAATTGATTGAAGAGCTAATCTATTAGTTGCCCCGTCAAACCTGTCATCTTCCCTCCTCCATTTTTTGCCAAGTCATGCCTTATTGGTCTCAATTTCTCAAGTAGTTAGTTATAGGTGGGTGTGAGTTTTAGGTACTTAAGTTAGTCTCGTATCAATTCCATTACTGTGTTGTTGTAACGAGAAAAAGCGTGATTATTACAACCATTTGTGCAAGTATTTCTTTTACATCTCGGTCCATAATTTTAACGATGGTCTGTCTAAGGTACCCATTAAGATGCATTTCACGTGTCAGATTTTTAGAAATATAAGATTAATTAGAAAAAATCGTATAAATGCAAAGAAATTAATTAGAAAAAATGTATAAATGCAAGAGAAGATAGTAACTGTTACAGTATGTATATGCAGGATAAATTGGGTGGAATATAGGTGTGTTAGGACTTCTATTAGAAAAAAACCCTTTTAAGGTCTCTTGCAAGGTTAGGATCAGCGAGATGAAATAGTAAGACGTGCTTGTTGCAGTAATAAATTTTCTATATGTATGGTTAATTATCGCAAGTGTAAACGTTTGGATAAAGAATAGAAAATATTAATGATAAATTACGAATACCAGTAAAACACTTGAAAATTGGCTCAAGAGTTGTAGAGTTGGCATGATACAAATTTTATATGTGTTTTTAAAATTAAACTAGAACACATGACAACTTCACATTACCTAATGAATCACTAGGTATGTGTTGTGGCTAAACCAGGGATCAAGCTATTTTGATTCTTGAGTTTATATCAGTTTAATAACTCGAACCCATGATCCATCGTTTAATCAACTAAACTGCGTTTTGTTGTCACGTAAATGAATCATTGGTAGAGTAATAACAAACAATAAATGAGCTAAGTATATGTTGCTGAAAGTTGAAGAACGGATGCCCAATGGCTAACTTACTGAGTTAACAAACGACATTCTTAGCAGATGGGCCGCTCACATTCATCTTCAGCCCATTAAATCCACCACCATCTCCATCTTGAAAGTTTGTACTCTACTTGGTGGTCCCCATTTTGAGCAGTTTACATACGGATTATTAGCTACTAATGGGTTTCCCAATCACATATCTTCCCCGAGTACTGCTCCGGTATTGGATTGCTGGTAATTATAATTGGGCCTCATGAACCTACCGAGTCAGGGGCATTTATTTGTTTGTAAAATTATAGGCTATTCGGTCCATAATATTACATAAACCTTCAAAGCAAAGGAGGCTTGAAGAGAGTCTCTCTAATTGCTGGAAACTTTAAGGAGGCTAAGACCTAGAACCTTGTAACCAACTAAGAGGCTAAGACCTTTCCGTCTGGGGTTGATATACTGGTCCATTGGGCTATTAAAATACGCACGTTGAGAACTACTCGAATACCTCGCGTAATTTGGGCCTAAGAGCCTCCATAGATCCATTCAGCTTTTTTTGTTTTTAAATTATTATTTAAAGCACGACCGAAACAAATAGTATCTAAAACCGTCCTCTTGCATTTAACCGATCTATTTGATTGACATAGGGCAATTAGGCATAGTCGTCGACCTTCTACTAAGTGGTCCTCCTCCTTTAATTGTTTTTCCCTCAATGGGAAAAAAAAAAAAAAATACAGGAACTGGGCGTTTGTTCCAATAGTGAATGAATTGACCGATTTTGGAAATTTCTCCTTCTGTTCTTTCCCAGCATCGTCAGGGGGTTTGATGGATTCTGGACTTTTTTTAAGAGCTGCAGAAAAAGCAAAGCATGCGAGTTCCAAAAAAGGAGAAGTTTATCTCGTGATTATCAAAAAAAAAAAAAGTCTTATCTCGTGAGTACAAATGATAAACCGCACACGTGGCAATCACGTGGCGACCCATCATATCCATCCTCTCTCTCATTAGACTTGCCGTGGAATCTCCGAAACGGCAACGACAACCACCTCCCTCCCCCTCAACAGCTGATTCTCCTCCACCTTCCGCCGTTTTCTCATCTTACCTGTCCCTAAAATCACCACCTTCAGTACCCCCCCTCCTCCCTCCTACATTTTGTAGTGTTTAGTGTTTTCGTCTATTAATTTAGGATCCGTAAATCGATATTATTTGCAAAAAAATGATGGGCTATGAGCGCCACCAGGGCTTGGAACAGGCCCATCTCTACGCATCCAAAGAAGAAATGGAGTCCTTGGTCCTCAACGACGACGCCGCCGCCGCCGTTCCACCCCATCCGCTCTCCTCATCTCCTCCCTTGGCCCAAATCCCCACCAACCACGACTCTGACACTGATCCACTACGCTCTTCTCCATCCCCCCTCCTGCACCCTCAGAGTCAAACTCAAAACCCTGACCCTCACTCCTTCATTCTCGAACCTCCGTCTTACGCCGACGCCGTCTTCCGATCCTTCGACGCCTCCTCCGAGATCAACGGCCATGACCCCTCCACCTCCTCCCCCTCCCCTCCTCTTCCTCATCCTCCTCCTCAGATTTTCTTAAAATATCCGTCTCCGATCCTCAGAAGGAGCAGGACCTCGCCACTTCACTTGTCCCCGGCGCTACCTCTTATTTTACTTACTTAATTATCACGCGCACCAACATACCGGAGTTCAACGGTACTGAATTTAGCGTCCGGAGGAGGTTCCGAAGACGTGGTTACGCTCTCGGACCGGTTGTCAGAGGCTTACCGAGGTTTATTATTCCGATTAGGCCGGATAGAGCGTGGTGGAGAGTCAGGTGATGCAGGCGCAGGATTTTGTGGAGCAGAGGAGAGCGGCATTGGAAAAAGTATTTGAGGAGGTTGGCCAAGCATCCGGCCATTCGGAGGAGTGAAGAGTTGAGGTTGTTTCTGGAGTCGCAAGGAAAGCTGCCGCTGATGAAACCTACGGATGTTGCGTCGAGGATGTTGGATGGGGCGGTGAAGCTGCCCAAGCAGTTGTTTGGCGCGGAGGTTGTTGCGGGAGTGGTGGATGTGAATGAGGTGGCCCAGCCTGCAAAAGGTGGGAAGGATTGCTGAGGCTTTTTAAGGAGTTGAAGCAAAGCGTTTACTAATGATTGGGGTGCAACGAAAGCCAGCTTTGGTAGAGGAGGACAAGGAAATTTATGGAGAGGAAAGGATAAGTTGCAGGAATTGGAACAGCAGCTCAGCAATGTCTCTCAGCAGGTTCGATTTCTTGCCTACTATGTTGTGGCCATTCCTTGATTTAATCGAATTTATAGTTTGCAATTATTGTGCTTGTGTCTCTTTATATGTCGTATTGCTTTCTTTAGTGGTGCGTCCTTTACTAACAAGTTGTGAACTTGTATCCTAATATCTAGAAAATGATCCTGGGAAATTTTGACTTGATATTGGCGCACATATTACTGCGATTCTTCATTACCTTTTAGCACTTACAATTACATTTAGTTTGCACTGAAATATACCATTTCCAATCATTATTAGCTTTCAGGGTATTAAGATCAGTAATATTGCTCAAACTCAGTTGAAGCTGGGGTTTGCTTGGAGAATGTGGGGATGGGTTCGATGCACTTGACCTGCCTAGACTTCTTTCTTTATTGAACAATACCATAGTCTTGTTTCTAGTTTACAGCACATAAGTATTCAATTTTCCTTTTTGCGATTTCTATTGGAAAATTCTGACAGGTAATGGAGTTGCTTGATTTTAGAAAATTGTTAATTTTTTTGGTTATTTTAGGCTGAAGAGCTTGTGAAAGCTCAGCAAGACATTGGAGAAACGTTGGGCAATTGGGCCTGGCTCTAGTCAAGTTGACTAAGTTTGAGACCGAGGAAGCTGTTTACGATTCCCAGAGAGTGCGAGCAGCAGACATGAAGAATGTTGCAACTGCTGCTGTCAAAGCTAGCAGACTATATCGGGAATTGAATTCACAGACTGTCAAGCATTTGGTAAATCACTGGTTTATATTTCTTGACTATCATGACCTAGAATTCATATTTTCACATGGCTCATGCACTTACCAGGATAAGCTGCATGAATACCTTGGAGTGATGTTAGCTGTAACAATGCATTTCAGACCGATCAAATGCTCTATTGACTGTTCAGACCCTTTTTATCTGAGTTGTCATCATTAAATTCAAAATTGGAAAAGCTTGAAGTTGCTTCATCTAAGATATTTGGTGGAGACAGGGCTAGAATCCGGAAAATAGAAGAGTTAAGGGAAACTGTAAGGGCTACGGAGGATGCCAAAACTTGTGCTATTGCAGAATATAAACGAATAAAGGTAGGATTATTTCGTTTTAATGAACAGCTGCTTGAAGAACATGTAAATCTGTCTTTAGCATATGTTTTTGTTTTCACTTGTTGTCCTGATAGGTCTTTTTCTGCTGTCCAACTTCTTAAGTAGCTCACATAACTTGGCGTCTTTTGATACGACTAGATACTTCAAATTTCCAACTAGCCTGGCAAAACTTGTAAAATAAATTGTCACAATTCTTTGCTTCAACAACATGTTAATGGTCTTAATATCCGAGAAGACTTTGAAATGGTGAAGGGGGAGGATTTGGTGAACTTTATGAAACTCGGATGCAAAATTATAGAAGCTTATTTCTTACAGTTCAACGTGCTGGTTAATAGTATGGAATCAAGTGTGGTATATGGTGTGGTCTATGCAGGAAAACAATAGAAATGAGCTTGACAGATTAGACAGGGAGAGGCGTGAAGACTTCTTGAGCATGTTGAAAGGATTTATTGTTAATCAGGTAAGTATTGTTTTCTCTGCTTGTGTCAATTCTTCCCTGTCGTTTTGTTTTGGTGGAGTGAGGAAGACTGTCTATATGACCTTGGAAGATTAGTTTGGTCTCAATTGCTGAACTTGGCCTGTATCGGTGTTCCAATCTTTTCTTCTTAAATTCAAATTGATAAAAAAAATACATCTGATAAGTTTTGGCCTAATTTTTTTGCAAGTGGATATCTGTGCTAATTTTGTTCCTTCAGTTTCTTACTTTCTCATCTAGTGGCACCTTTTCCTCCTCCAGTTTCATCCATATCTGGAGATACCAAATAAAACTACCTGTGGTTTTAACGTACCTCTATCGTGATGTTTCGAGGATCTTTACTTGTCTGGCTGCCATTTTCTGATTACCGTTCCTAATTCTGGACAAGTAACACGTTTAATTTTAGCAGGCAGGATATGCTGAGAAAATGGCCAGCGTATGGGAGACGGTTGCAGAAGAAACAAGCGGATATGTGAAACACACTAGCTGAAGAGCTGGCTGTAAATATTTCCTTTTCTAACTTCCTCTGTACTTCAGTCATGTACACTAGTTAATGGAGTCACTTATTCATCGTATGGTGGAAGCTATATTATACTTATATCAGCTTTTCATTGTTACATGTAAAATCGGTGGAAGTGTGCTTAAGAGATTCAGTTTTGCTGTCTTGTACACCAAACTGGTTGTCACAAGAAGTGACGAAACAAATTTGTTTTTGGCTGGTGCTACTTTGTGTTAGAGAGGAAGGTTGTATACAGTCTAGTGGTTCTCCTGAGATATTTGTTTTCTACTTCTTTGGTGCGTGATTGAATTTCTGGTGCTTCATAGGTGCGATGGTACGGTTACGGTTACCGCGTACGGGCACACACAAGAGGCCCAACAGGGCCAATTCAGCAAAAAGAAAAGCCTAGAAAAAGGTTGGGGAATTGAACGACTGAAAAGTGAAAAGGGCAAGGCTGATGCCGGCACGCATCAGTTCCCATGCATAATGGTCGTAGCCCTGTTTAGGATGGAAATAATTTCAAAACTTCTCCTGAGACTTTTGACTATGACACTGGTTTCTCTAGATTTTTAAAGTTATATTAATTTTTTTTGAGATTTATTATCTCGTAACGTCTAAATTTAATTAACAATTAAAAAGTGATATTAGAAAAAATAAGATAATATGATTTATCATTGTTTCTTATTAATTAAATTATTTAATTAATTTAATTTCAGTTCAAACATTAAAAAAAATTACAATTTACTATTTATCATTAGAGATTAACATATGGTAGAAAAATATTATATTATTCTATATATTTTATTGAATTAATATCTAAATTGCTTTTTTCAGTTATAAATTCATTGTCAAATAAGATTAATAATAAATAATTAAAAATATATGTAACCAAAATATTATAAAGTGCGAATTTTAATATCCTAAAAAACTCAGCAACTAACTTTAAATATGTTGACAAGAATATTGATGATGTTAAAATTTGTTCTCTATACTAAAAACTCAGCAACTAACTTTAACATGTTGACAAGAATATTGATGACGTTAAAATTTGTTCTCTATAATATTTTGATTGCAAATTTTTTGATTATTTGTTGTTGATCGTATTTGACAATAGATATATAGCTGAAAAAAATTAATTTGGATCTTATATTAAGTGAAAATATAAAATGATATACTATTTTTTAATGTTATATGTGATTTAATCCCTAATGATAAACAGTAAACTTTAGTATTTTATTTTAATTTGTGGGTTAGTATCAAATTAATTAAATAATTTAGTAAATGAGGGACAATAATGGAATCATATTATCTTTTCCCTTTTAATATTACTTTTTAATTATTGATTAAGTCTAAATGTTACAAGATAATTAATCTCAAGGGAGGTTAGTGTAATTTTTATAATACGGAGGAAGACTAGTGTAATTTTGAAATCCTGAGGTTTCTATAACTATCCCTTTTAGGAAAGCAAAAGAATGAGATATTTTCATAATCTTCAACGCCAAAATTTAGGGATAATTTTAGGAACCTACCCTGAGGTTTCTGTGACTTTCATTGATCTCCCTTATTAGAAATATGAGCCCTATTACTTACACGAGATGTGATGAAAGTACTACTCTACCTTAAGACATTACGCTTTATAACAAATGGATATTTGACCCAAAATAAGGTCAGGGCATTAAATAAATGAGGTTAACTGCTTAAACAAGAATGACTATTGTTTCATCTCAAATTAGCAACCAAAATGCGATAAAAAATGGCACCAATTGCTATTCTAACATTGCACCATTTTTGTGGTTGACATCATTTGACAATAACAAGGCTAGATAACTTTATACAATTTGGTAAAACAATAATATTTGTTGAATAATTTAGAGATTTGATAGTTAGATATTGATGGTGAACAATATTTATGTGTCCTATTAAATCTGTCATGTTCTTTTTGTTATGTGTTTTCATGATCTGTGCAATTTTGTAAAACTTATTTGGTTTAAGAGATAAGTAATATGCTTTTGAAAAATAACCGGTTTGTTTTGCTGAGCCTTACATCAAGATAAAACTAATTCATACCTTTATTGCTAATTTGTTGACTAAAACCTGTATGCTTTATGATCAATACTTTGCTCTCACCAATTTATGATCCATTTTTTACCCCAAATTTAGATGTTTATATTAATAATTTGATAGCTTTATTATAGAGCTCATTGTGTCCTTTATATACTACTGTAAAAGATAGAAAATGTGGCCACTGCAGTTTGTACTAATCATTGCAAAGACTTCTGTTACTTCAAATTGTTGCTGCTATTCATCTTTTGCGAATTTCTCTTGTTCCCTATCACTTTTACGTGCTAGTACAAACTAGTGGATAATCCAAAATGGCATATATGGAACAAAATTACCAACTCACTCTTCAAAATATTTTTTAATAGTACATTTTTTTTTTATTTGGACTGATTTTGTTATCAAAATCTTATGTTAAAAGGAAATTAATGTAAATTTTGAAACATAAGAAAGTGCTGGAAACCTTAGGGAGGTTTCCAAAATTATCCCAAAAATTTGGGGAATTGGAATTAAGGAGCAATTCCAAAGTGTACACGCGCTGAATCCGCATCAAAGAAGGTAGCCCATTTCCCTATTTACAGAAATAGCCATTGGACAAACTACCCAAACCATACCAAATTATAAATCCAGAATGAAAGAATGGTGAACCAAAAATAAAAATAAAAACTTAACCAAAATTCTAGATGATGTTTAATCATTTGCTGAGGAGGGGGCTGCACCAGCATCATCCCCGGGACTGGCAGCGGCAGTCTCCGGTCTGATCTCTTCCAGCTGCTGCAGAACTTGCTGAACTTCAGGTCGAGCTGATGGTGAGGGATCAACACAGTGCAAAGCCAGTTTCAATGTATTCAGTAGCTCATCACCAATTGTGGAAGCATCGTTCATCAAGTTTCCAAATCAAAAAACTTCATTGGTCCACTCCTCTTTCACAATTGAAAGCGACCCACTGAGGCAAATCAACACCATTCATCGCTCTCCTGGAGATTTTCCCGTCAGAAGTTTCCAACATGATTACGCCAAGGCTGTAAACATCAGTCTTTGCGTTTGCTTTCTTGAGCTTCGAAAGTTCAGGAGCTCGATAGCCTAGCGCTCCTGCAGTTGCAATCACATTTGCATTTGCAGCCGGTGTCATCAGACGTGAAAGTCCATAATCTGAAATTTTTTGCATTTGCGTTTTCATCAAGCAACACATTGCTTGATGTAAGATTCCCATGAATAATGTTCGCCTGGGTGTGAAGATAGAGCAATCCCCTCGTCATGCCTTTTGCTATTCTCATTCTTGCTAGCCAATCAATAGGCGTATCAGGTCCTCGAGCTGCAAGAGAAGAAGAAAGTTCAAATTACTTGTGCACAGCGAATTGGTCAAATCCTATGCAAGAATAGGGGCTAATTTTGAACTCACCATGAAGGAAGGTTGCCAGACTTCCTTTAGGCATGTAATCGAATACGAGAAGCTTTTCACCTTTCGGACCTAAATAATAAGCCCTCATCGCTAAAAGGTTTGGATGCCTGATCTTCCCCAGTATATTAACCTCAGTTTCAAATTTCCCTTTGTCCTTTAGTAATCTTCTCTCTCAATCTCTTCACTGCAGCAACACTGCCATCCTCCAGTGTTGCCTTATATACTGTTCCATAAGTGCTCTTACCCATGATCTCTGCTGTGGCACACAACAGATCGTCTGCTGTAAAAACCATGGGTCCATCAAAGTGGACAAGCTTTCCTCCTGCTTCTCCAGCTGCTTCAACTTCACCTGCAGTTGGAGGAGCGCTTTTTCTCCGGCCCTGGTACCAGCAGCAGCCGCCCTTCCTGCAACCTGACCATCCTTGGATTTCGTAGCAGCTCTCCTCCTGATCAGCAAGCATATCAAAATGCAGCAAAGGACAAGCAGAACGATGAGGAGAGCCCCAGCTGCGATGAGAATAATGTCTTTGGTGCTCAGTCTATGATGTTTCTTTGCTGGAGATTCTGGTGGAGTTGATGGGCCCGGAGAGGGTGGTATTGGACATTGGGTTAATGCACTGTATCCGCATAGCTCAAGATTGCCCACGAAAGGCGCTTGCATTGAACTTTTGAGCAAGCTTAGTTGGAACAGGACCGGACAGATTGTTGTAAGACACATTAAAGGAACTAAGATTAGGTAAATCACCTATAGATGCTGGAATCTCTCCACTAAACTTGTTTTGAGATAAATCAACTTGTGTCAGGAAAGAAATGTTCCCAACTGTGGCTGGAATAGGACCAGCAAATTGGTTATTTCTCAAGTTGAGAACAGATAGTTTCTGTAGTTTGTTTACAGCTGCAGGAATTTGGTGGTCAAGATGGTTGCTTTCCAAGTTCAAAAACTACAAGGTTTGATAAATTGGAAAGAGCGGCAGGTAAGCTCCCATTGAGTGCATTATATGAGAAATCAAGTGTTCTAAGCCTAGATAGTCTTCAATTTCATTGGGTATCAATCCAGCCATGTGGTTATGACTGAGTGAAATCTCTTGGAGCTCACTTAAGTTGCCAAGAGAAGCTGGAATTGTCCCAGAAAATGAATTGTGACCAAGTGTCAGGGACTGAAGTTTGTAAAGGGCCTTCAACATTTCCACCCCAAGAGTCAGGAATGGAACCAGAGAGATTGTTGTGCTCTAGAGCAAGAAAAATCAGCGATTGCGATTGAGTAAGGCTGGCGGGAATTGAACCAGACAAAGAGTTGTAGCTAAAATTAAGCCTAAAGAGCCTGGTTGAATTGGCAAGAGTAGCTGGAATAGTTCCAGAGAGGGAGTTGTTACTGAAATCTAGTGATTGAAGAAGGGGACTCAAACCAAGTGTAGGTGGGATTGAACCAGAAAACCGATTATTGAATAATTGAACACCTCTGAGGTTAGGCAGAAGTCCCAACGAGGAAGGAATTGCACCACCAATTGCATTATCGTGGAGGCTAAGCTTTCTGAGAGCTTGAAGCTGCCCAATATTTTCAGTTACTCGACCACCTAGACCTTTCCAGGGAAGCTGGATTACAATTACTAGTCCCGAGCACATTTAATCCCGGCCCAACCACCCGAACAAGCTCCAATACCACTGTCGTTCCAGCTTCTCAGGAACCCTTTAGGATCAGCCAATTCACGTTTGAATGCTTGCAATGCTTCGTAGTCTGCTTGGGTGATAATTATACCATCCCATGCCTGACTAGAAGCTGGTTGAAAGGAACAGATCAGTAGCAGTAGAAATAACAGCAAAAAATGAGCATAGAAATGAATCTTCCATCTTTCTTTCTTTCTATCAGAAATATCGTGCAACTCGGTTTCCTTGGATTAAGAAACGAGAGAATGGTTGTGGGTTGTCTAAGAAACTGTCCATGACCAAACTAAAAGAATAATGAGGACATGAGAGAATGTAAAGGGTAAAGAATGAAGAGGGATAAACTTAAAGATTCCTCAGAAAGATTTCTAGAAAGTAATTAGTTGGTGAATGATTCTCTCCCTTTCCCGTCCCTTGTAAAGTTTTCTTTAAGCAGGTCTAGAGAAAGAGAGAACAGTTGCTAGTACAACTGAAGCAAGAACAGGAACATTTTAGGACGAAGGTTTTGTAGTGGGAACTTGAGAACTAAGGAGTAGTAGTACCAAGAGAGAGATGGAGGATGATGTAGGCTCCTGCGATGAGGCACGTGAAGAAGTGAAGAAGCTGAGAGAGAGAGAGAGAGAGAGAGAGAGAGAGGGAGAGAGCAGAGCCAAAGGGGAAGAATCTACAGTTTGTGGGAGGCATGAAAACTGTCAGGTGCCAATGGAATAGATTGCTGCAGACTGCAGAGGCGCTTCTTTCATGGCGCTGAAGAAGCCTAACGGCTATTTTTGGTGGCTGGTGCCCTCTAGGGTTGGGAAACAGAGGCCGTGTTTTTATTTCACCGGCCGCTCCTCTACTCCAACGGCTATCTTTTTCATGTGGGCCCAGATATAGCTGCTTTTTAAACTAGCTTAGTTTAGGACTAGGATGGTCACACCATTAACACTTGTCCTTGGCGAGTAATTGACCAAACACCCCATCTGCGTGTTATCCATGCACATAATAGTCTTACATGAGCATATTTACCTACGTGGCTTTTTGGAGAAGTCTCTATTTCTATTTATTGTCATACGAGGTTTTCCAACATGGATTTTGTCCTCTTCTAGGTTTGACGATGGTCAGTAATAGACAAGTGGCAAGCACGTGGGCAGACTCTAATCCAAATTTTGTAACGCCACCTCACAAATTCTTTCAATTGATTATTAAGTTGTAAATGTGGGGCCCCATTTCCAGTTCCATAAGATTATTACCAATAAACAAATAGTTCAATGACTCGTCATGATATATAATTAACAACTTAGAATTTATAATAAACTCTCTGTACATGTCACTTCCTCTTTTACACTTTGGTACATCGAAATGCTTAGAATGGAAAGGTTTTTCCATCCAAAATGTTTTTTCAATTAGAATGTTATTGAAAAAAATTCTCATTCCAATATTTCGTACGTATGTCAGGATGAAATGTTCATGTACAATCAATTTTTTAGACGTCAAAATGAAATAAATATGTATAAAATTTACTTAATTACCTTGAAATCTATTATTATATATTTTTTACGTATTTTGTTTATTCGTGCTATGTTATTTGTTACTTTGTACAAGGAACTTGACTCTGTTTTAATATGCATGAAGAATAACTTATGTACTTATTGAAATAATTCGATTATAATATTTTATCATTTTTGATATATGAATATTCATTTTATAATTTTAAATTTTAAATTATAGTGTAATTACTAACAATAAATTAAATCACATGAAGAGCTGTTCTTAGAATTTTGTGAAGAATGGGGTTTCCAAGAAAAAGGTGGAATGAACATTTATGAATTACGTGCAGGTTATTACAAAATTAGCAATCAACTTTCCATATCGCATTTTGATACCCCTGTCGTCAACAACAAACATAAACACCAAATTCATGCAAAAGGGCCAAAGAGCTCTGCATTCTTTATCAACTTTGGCTCGTCCAGGGGCATATCGTTTTAACGCTAGCATAATTAGCAAATTTATGTAAAATAGTACAAGCATGCTGTATTTTTATTCACCAATCTCATGTACCGTAGACATTAGGCTTAATATATTTTTCCGTTTATAGTTGGGCCGTTGTTGGCACCCCTTTTCTAGAATCTCATGTGCCGTAGATATTATAATTCACGTACCATAACCTTCATTTCTACAAATTCCAAAGAACGCATTAAACATATGTTCCTAACTGATTTCAAAATCATCCACTTGGATAGGAGGACAAATTTGTAATCTTAAGAAAAAATTTCAATTTAAAAACTAAAACTAGCAAAAAATCAATTCACCTATCCAAAACTTATTTTCACTTTCTATTTCAATGGCCCTCAAGCAGAAAATCATAATAAGGCTCCGTTTGAATTAGTTATTTTTGGGGTGTTTTGAAAAATTTTACTGTAACAGTGTATATAAAAAACTTTTACTATAAATAATTTTTTAAATATTTGATATATTGTATGAATAATTTTTTAGAGTTATTTTTATTTGTGTATTACTGTAATATTGTATTTGAAAATTTTGTTTTTGAAAAAATGGCCAATGCAAACGGATAATTTTTTCGTACAGATTAACAGATTTCTTTTCCATTTTTTTTTGTTTCTTGATTAATTAGTTATTTACGTGCCATCACATCAAGTATTCTTATTATTTAAGATTACTCACTCTTTTTGCATTCTTTTAAAAGAAGTTTAATTCAACAATACGACTGCATGCTATGGCGAACAAGATTGCAACTAGAAATACAAAGGATCCGATGATGGCAACGGTGCTAGAAGATGATCTTGCCCTGCTCACCATGTTTGAATGTAGTAACGCAGTAGCAAGAAAGAAGATAGTATATTACCGACAAAATTAGCTAGTTTGCAATGTATTTGAAAATCTGCTTAAGGAAAAAAAAAACCATGTTTATTGGCTTAATAGTTTTCTCCCTGCGGCTAGCATAGTTGCAGTGAAAGTTTCTCGCAATGTTGTATATACACAAGGTCGTTCAGGGAAAGTTCGTAATGAAACGATTATCGTTTTGACTACCGAATAAAAAAAATCTTTTTGTTTGAAGAAACCATTTGCACGAATGGTGTAACCCAATATAAGAAATGATCCTTGGTTCATCCAGAGATCATTAGGGCTTTTACTACACTCAGCACATTACAACCATTGCCCATCCATTTTCCATAAAAAATAAACCATTCAACTTCCTCTGTTATTCCATCCGATCCATTACGAATCTCATGTTTTCGCTTTATCAGTGTTCCAAAATAAGAATCACCATTTCAAATTTAACACATCCTTTCCAATCTTATCATTTAAGAAAGCAACTTTTTAAAATCTCACAACACATTTAACATGGAAACATTTTGATTTAAAGGATACATAAATAAATTTACCAATATCACCTTATCTAAATATAATATGATTATACTGTCTCCACAAAAAATTGAATTCCCAAAAACCACTCTAATATTAGTACGGAGGGAGTATCTTTCAATTGAAAAAAACAAAAAAACACACCAACAAGAAGTTGAAAGAAGATGAGCTAAAAAAACTGCAATCAGATCTATATACTCAGCATGGCTGCAAAAGCATGCAGCATCAGTGTCCTCATCTCTAGGCAAGTCGATTGCAGCTTTAATAATATACCAATGCATTAGAGAAGAAGATTATAGAACAACATTAACACTAATGCAACTTCTATTTCATAAAGAATTCCATTTAACATCCGAATCAAAAAGATAAATTAGTAGCAATGGGAACCTCTTTATTCTCACTTTCTAAGAAGAGGAACCAGAACGCAAGCAGCTTACAGAACAAAAATATCTAGCAAATTAGTCAGGCATACTATCTCAAAATCCCCACTCACCTGCTTAATTGTTTGCAAGTAGATGGCCAAGGGAAATGCAAGGTTATGTTGTCTTGCATTTTCACAAATTCAGAGGCCCATTAATCTCAAAGATCCACACAACTCTTTATGTGAAAACCAGCTGAACATATAGCGTCCAACTAGATCAGCATTCTGGAGTCACTAGGACAACTTTCGAACCATGTGCAGGCTGTTGAGGCACCTTCCATGGATATCCGTCTCTTACACCTTGACATATCAGGTCTTGTCACATACATTTTACCGTGGAAGCACTCTCTTGGATAAGAATTTAGACCTTATAATTTAAATGAACCATACAAGCAAAAAAATAGCCTCGAGTCTGCAGCACACTTGACCTTCTTGCAAGGCAACTGCCATGCAAAATATATTGGACCACTAACAGACGGAAGAGAACAAAGAATTTCTTTTCCTTGTGTGCGCGTGTGAAGGGGAGATGATACATTCAAAGTGGCACTGAGGGGAACACAGTTCTTCAATCTGCATAAATGCCGCTAAAATACATAACCAACAAAACCGAGGTTCAGTCAAGCAAGCATCCAGAACCAAAAAAGTATCATAGTATCAGAATTTGTCCCATGAAGGTTCCACCAGAAAAAAAAAAAGGGCGCACACGCACACGCAAATCTAGTCAAGCATCCATTCTTCTTCTCTATTGCCCCCTTCTCCTATATTTACCAACTCTGAAGCAGAAGTTACAAGTCACAGCTTAATGAACTTGTTTTACAGTCAAACATTCCAAATCTTCCTCATGATGAAGTGGCACATTAACAAAAATCCTTTCAATGATGCATCAGAAGTTTACCACCAGCATTAATCATTGCACCAAATGATAGTCTAGTGACCAATATATCACCTAGAACTGCAAATGCTAAAAGCCTAGAAGCACATACCTTATTCTTTTTTTTTTTTTTTTTTTCGTTTTTTGGGGTTTAGAAGCACATAATTTTACATGAGCTATTTGCAAGTTCTACTATTCATGCGTATCTACAATGCATGGCATACGTCAACCCTCACAATTTTCATATGGCTGAGCACTGGTCATTTCAAACAGGAAGACGACAGAAGATCAGCCTATGCGGCTAAGCAAATTAGCCAAACAAGGAAATAGGGATGTTGCTATTCTATATGGTGGAAAAGACAACAAACTCGGTACTACACGCAAACTTATTTATTCAATTCCTTGTAATACTCTCACATTTTTCGACTCCTAATGCAATCAAACGAAAGGGAACAGAGGTTTTCGACTCCTGCTTTGTTTCAGACAAATTGAATGTTCGATTGAACAAATAAATGATTGTAAAAGGCAAAAGAATAGAACTACAAAACCAGGTAACAAATCGAGTGTAAATGTGATTGCAGGTTACAGATCCAACCTAAGTTACAAGAAACTAAAAAAAAAGTGTCTGCAAAACCCGAGGCAATGTCTCATATTTTAACCAACAAATATTACAATTAAAAAACCAAAAATCTAAAATTATCAAATATAGAATCAGGAATCTCCAACCTTGCTGAAATCAGGGACCAAAAATGTAATATCAGAGGGAGATCGGGAGAGATGGGATCAGATCCGACTACTACACACGGGCGGCAACGGCTGGAGCGGCAGAGGAGGCAGCTCCGCCAAGGAAGGAGAGGAAACCGGCATTGACAGGCTCTTGATCGTCCAAGAACAAATCCTCGGGAATTCTAAAAGCTCCATGAGCGCAAACAATGGCCAATCCAACTAAGGAAGCGGAGATGAGAAGCGATCCAACGGACGTGAGGACCGCCACAACTATGGTGGAGACGACTAAGATCAGTAGAGTCTCGCGATCCGAAAAAGTGCGTCCGAAGACAACGAGAGGCTGATCGGAAGGCCTGAAGAGGTAAAGGAAGCACCAGGAAGCGAGTAAGGCGAGGAGGACGAGGAGAGAGAAAGGGTGAGAGAGGAGAGAGAGCGCGAGAACGAAAGCGAGGAGGGAAATGTAATTGACGCGGAAATAGTTGAAGTTCTTGCGGATGCGGGAGGCGGCATCAGAGAGGTTATCGGGGCGGGAAAAGGCGGTGCGGTCTAGAAGTTCGGACCAGGGGCGACGCTGGGAGAAGCCCTGGCGGAGGGAGGAGGAGAGGCGGTTGATGAAGGAACGGAAGGCAGGGGTGGCGATGGGAGGCTGGGATTGGGGACCGCCAGTGGGGGCGGAGCTGGTGGATTGGGGACTAGAGATGGGGAGCGTCGGTTGAGATGCCATTCCTTCTTGTTTTCTGATGGGGAGATTGCGACGGGATGGAAGGGAAAGGGGAACTGGGGATAGGGGAAAGGGAAGCCGGGAGGGGCAAAGAGGCTTCGTTTCCGTGCTTTGCTTTTTGCGACTTGTAATAACAGGAGGAGGGGAGTCCTTGGCCACCGCGTAAATTAATTACTTAATTAATAATAATGGCAATGGTATTGGTGCATTCCCATTTCCCACCCTTTTCCTAATGGCGCGTGAGATGAGAGCCGCCGTCTCTCTTTGTTTTTGCGGAGTACCTTCTCGTTACTTTGTTGTTGTTTCCCCACATCTAGTTTTGTACCAAAATACTCAGCGAGTAAACGAATGGAATGAATGAAGTTGCCCTAAGCTCCCAACACAAATTCAAGGCGGGTCTGGATGGCTTCATACTATAAAGATTTACTAGACATCAAGAAAGAAAGAGAGAGAAACAAGAAAACAAGAAAGAAAGTGAGGAAACTCGGGGAAGACCAGAAGTGTGCATTTGAAAAATACTAGTACTATTATGGGACATTAGCTACACTTCGCAAGGTTTGCTTCAACCCTCAAGTTTTCACTTTTTACCAATTGGCTATGAGTGTAAAAAAAAAAAAAAAAAAAAAAAAAGGTGTAACAAGAATATCGTAACACTTTTTTAATATAAATAATTAAAAAATATATTGATAATACAAGTAAATAAATCTTAGCAAATAAAGCACCGTCCGTGCAAAGTGCAAACAATTTACTAGCTGCTCGAGGTGTTTGCATATTCTATGCGGGCTCTTGGTAGATCCCATTAGATGCGTGGCATTCGTACTCTCATGGACTATGTAACTCAGGACGTAGATATTGTGCATGTCCACCAATCTAGAGAACTTGGTTGCTGCTCGCTAGGCAAACGATTAAGGTCCTTTAGCGTCCGTGGCCGTGAATGTTTTACCCGTGCTGTCTTCTAATTGTTGCAGGCAGGCACGGAATTAGTTGCAGTTTTTAGGATTGCAAATTAATATGGGGCTTCCCACTAGGTTGAATCGAATCGTTCGTGAGTAACTCAGTTAACATCAAATTCGAGTCGAGTTTGATCTGATTGAATCGAGCTCGAGTTTAATGACATTCAACTTATTAGCTCATGAATCGGTTCCGTTATATATATATATATATCATTTTAATAATAAATTTATATATATATATAATATTTTTATTATTTATTAATAAAAATTATTAATTTAATTTATTTTGAAAATAAAATAACTATATTTTATTTTTTTAAATTCAAATTCGATCTTTACATTTTGTCATCGTTGACTTCAAGCTTTATAAAACTAAATTTAGACTCGACTATATTAGATCAAAATTTGATTCGATCCCTACTTCCGACATCCTCTGCCTGCTCCTATTTTCTTCCCACATACAAAATAATTCCCATTATCTTCTTGCCCATATCATTTTTACAAGCCTCTCTTACAATTATTTTTATTTTTCTTTTTTGTTGCTGAAACTCCAAGCAGATTCTACGCCGTAATATGTTCGATTGCATCTGCAAATGTACCTCACGTAAAATTCCATTTGGGCGAAGTTTAAGGAATGAAGGTTGACACTGATTTTTTTTTTTTTTTTGTTCAAGTTCCAGGTCATGGCAGATGCCATAGTTACTAGACAGTGATTTGCCTATAAACCGCGAGTTCACGATCAGGATTGGCATCTTTTTCCACCGTCACTGAGAGAGATAAATGCTGATATTCCTCAACAGCTATTAAGCTCAGATCCAATAGATGACGTGATACATGCAAGAGTGCTGGCAATTCTCAACAATCAATCACACATCCACAAATCACTCCAGGCCATTACCAGAACACCCAAATTTTCAGGTCTCCTTATTCTCTCTTCGTACAAAGCATGATTCTCACTTTAGTACGGTCCAATATATGTGCTAATGTATGCTAATATACAAAAACAAATTAAGCTCGATACAGCTTCTGAATCCGAATTCATTGTGAGTTCTTTCTGGTTCTACTGCCATCTCACTTGATAAACAGTAACAAGATTCCTTCACTAGCTAGGCCTATGCTCTCAAATTACAAGACGAGAGCAAAACTTAAAAGAATTGATGAACTTAGGAAAACAAACAACCACCACAGCAGTCCCCATAAAGTGCTCGGCCAAAGTGTTTCTGACAGTAAGTTACTTGATACCATGAAAAGATGGGAGAACAGCCATAAGCGGATCACCATAACCAACAGCTTCTGCATATGTCGTGTACAGATGAAAGTATAAGCCAATTGATTATTATCTCGTTCAAATGAATTACAGGCTTGTGGATCAATAATTTTCCTTTGTGATGCATCATACTAATTCAGCTTTGGAACCTTTAAAGAAGAATATAACAGCATCGCTTAGCAACATGAATATCATGTATGTGTTATCAGTCCTTAAATTAACACTTGGTCAGCTAACAAAGATGATCCTCGTAGTAGTATTCAGTCTTTGGGAGAATAATAGTTGCTAGTTAAAATATCCAAAGTTAAACAACATGTTCATCCAAGCAAATGGTATACTTTGTCTAATAATGATGAAAACGGAGCAGATGCAAGGGATTCAAGGAAGAAGAACTACTTGCAATATAAAAACGTTCAAGAAATAATCCACAGAGTTCACATTATGGAAGCACATAATACCAGATACCAATAATGGCTAACAAACTTTAAAAAGAAAATTTTTTCTCAAAAAAAAATTACTGATTTTAAGCAATCAAATAGATCTCTTATAATTGGACTGCAGGATAACATGCACCAAGGATCATGTCAATATCTACTTTGAAACTAGTTACTGGCTTTCTATATCCATGTGGTTAAGTGAAACCAAATTCGAGTGTCCAAAATGACTAACTACGTTATGTCCTAATATGAACCACGGTCAACACCTTTTGGAGGCAGCATCGTATGATTCATGAACATGAATGAACAATGTTGTTTATTCTCCTAAAGCAGACCACGAAATCCCCCATAAATTAAGATTATTTGGTAAAAACCTTCTTTCCTATCAGATTATTTTGGAGTATGAAAAGTGAAAACTATAATTCTAACTACCAAATTAAACCCCCAAAACCTGCCAGGCCCCATATAACATGAGACTTAAAGTGAAACAGAATATGCACGTAAAGGGGCAATGATATCTTACCGCCATCATTGTAAAGAATCTTCAGAACTTCTCCAGCCACGTCTGACTGCTTGGTCATTTTCCCACGAACGAGATGAAAGGAAAGGGGGAAAAAACAAAAGTATAAATTAATGATCATAAGCCATTATGGTGAAAGCAAAGCACCATTCAAAACATATATATGTATTGCTGTGCAGAGGTGCATACACAAACAGAAGGCTTACTTTAACAGGAAGTTCAGTGCCAAACTGATCCAGATAGCCTATGGTTTGTCCTTCTTTGATCAAATCTCCCTGCACATGAGAAGGAAATCATTGAATATGCACTAAAAAGCAAATCACAAATTGTTGAGTTGATTTCGGCAAAATTACAAAAACATGGTCATACCAAAAAACATATATAAGGAGAATAGTTTTACCAATTCTGAAACTATGCCGCATAAAGAATAGAAAAGTAGATGAGCAATCCACAGACAAGCCACTTGCTGAACAACCATAAATTGCCAATATAGATATGATGTTGTATTCCAAACCATTCCCTTCCCAAACTTGGAATTTCAGGAGCAATTTTTAAGTGCAGAAAAATAAAGAGTTTCTGGAGGACTTTACAATTGGATACATTCTGCCATACAAAATTACTAGGTTTTTGCAAACACAAATATTTTACCTAGAGCTTCTAAGTCCTTTCCGGACCCAAAGAATAGAGTGAACTTACCAGATATGTCATCACTGTCACAGCTAAGTAGCAGAAAATGCAGAAAAAACAAAAAAACAAACAAACAAATGCAGGAACAGCAGGAGATGTTGTCTTTACATCATGCAGCTTCCTATTGCCTACAAAACCACTCCATTCCACCATAGCACCTTGAAGATAATGGAATAAAGACACATTTCCTGTCCGTACCTCTTTCAGAATAGGAGGTTGCCTCTTTCCTTTCAAAGTCCTGCCTCTTCGGAATGAACCGACCTAATAAAGAAATAAAAGAGAACAGATAAGTATTCATGACCAGAAAACAGGTAAATATTTGTAATTAATGGTTCAATGGTCGGTTATGTGATACATACTGTTGGAGATGCTGCTAGAACATAGCCACTAGCCCCTGAAGCCTCTAGTGCCGCTAACTTGGCTGACTTCTCTGCAGGGACATTTGTAAATGGGCTCATTTTTTCTGTAGAAGGTTTAGGTGGAGCAGGAGGAGGAACTGATTGATTCATCGGTTCACTTGGAATAGGTGGTGCTACAGTAGGAGACTCAACAGGTGCTGGAGCTATGGGAGGTTGAATATTTCGCTTCAAATGCATCTCGAAGTCCCCAACCTATGGACAAAAATAAACATCTCACTAGCCACCATAGTTTTCCAACATGCACCTACCCATTGAAACCCAGCACCCAACAACTCTATATGATTATGTTCAATGTATGAAATGCATGACTTGCGCAACAAATTCAATTTCAACACATAGACGTGCCCGCATTGCATGAAGACTTGCAATCACAATCTTACGCATTGACATTTAATATTTATTCAAGACACAAGTTTATGGTCATGAAACATCAACTCCCACTGACTCATTGGTACTCAATCCCTTATAACAGAAAATAAAGAAACCAGGAATACAGTAGACAATTCCATTGCCATTTCCTGGTTAAGGAAAATAATTGAAAATAAATGCCTTCACCAAGTAACCATGCTTTCTAGACACAGAAAATCAATGCCTTCGCCAAGTAACCCTGCTTTCTTCTAGGGCTGATGATCAGAAAATGATCATTTCTCCCAATATAAATCTAAAGAAAATTCTCAAAAACACAAATACAATTACCTTAACTTTCAGCTCTGCAATTTCAGTGTCATCACAGACTTCTGTGAGAAGTGCCTGATATAGAAAAGAAAAGATTCTCATCATGTGTTGTCAAATAAAGGAAATGTCGGAACATGTTTATACATACTGTACGAACATGAGAGGCAAGTTCAAACAAGAAGAATTGAAAAGAGAAGCTTTTGCAAGTATAGATAGAATCCAAGTTGATTTTCTTTACAAAATATCAAATATGATTAACTTCAGAGCTTTCACATAAGCGGATCTTCGGTTGATGCACTTATACAAGAATATGGGCATCCACGAGCTTATAAAGGCTACGGCTTAGAGAGAGAGAGAGATATAAAGAAGGAGGTTAAGGCTACAAACACGTGAAAGTAAAACCTGACAGGTGTGATATCGCAGTAAATGCAATTATCATCTGTAAGTTAAACAAACGTGGATAAAATTCTTTTGGTAATTGAAAAAAGAATATCCTATCACTTGGGCCAAAGAAAAAAAAAGATCAAATAATAACTCTTGATTGCAATAATCCCTCAGTCTATCACTTTCGTGCAACACTGAATGCATAGTGTTCACTCACAAATTTTCTTCACCTTATTAGTAATCAATGAATGAGAAATATGGAGAAGTCAAGCATAAACTTCGGGCAAACAATTCTGGAGTCTTCATCCAATCATTTGCAAATGATCAAAGAATAACTCATGCAAAAACCGGGAAGCATGACAATAGTTTTGATGCTTTATGCACTATCTCTAGCGTACTTTACGTGTATTCAAAGTTAAAGCTTACTATAGTGCACCAACCACCAAGGAAAGCATTGTCTCCATGCTGTTGATTACTTTTATTTTAACTCATTCTTTTAACAAGGCAAAGACTCTACTCACTCAAGAGCTCAAAAGCAGAAAGCAATATTCTCTAAGAGGACAGCATACCTTGAAACCATTGGGAAATGTTGCTCTCCGGATTGAATTCTTGGGACCTGACTCTTTTTGGGAACTATCTGACATAACAGCTCCATTAGACTTGCCTAAATCTGGGATTAAAGGTTTAAAAAAAATGCTAAACAGAAGCATTTAACAAATCCTTGAAGAATGAAAATGAAAGAAAGTCAAACCCCAAGATCTTTCAGCTGTCATTTCTCATATTCCAAGGCAGATAATCAGCACTAAAAAGGAAAATATCAATGTCTATAAACTCCCAAAAAAAAACCAAAGAAGTTAAACTACACTAATCCATTGGTGTCCATTTTCCCACTTTTAAATTGACTATCAAAAGAAGTGGAGATCAAAATTTCACACCAAATACCATGAAACGAACTTGGAACACCATTTCGTACCAGGACTTGGGAACTTGAGAGAAATTTGTTACAAAGAAAATTATGGCACAACTAAATCACAAATAGGCAACTCACCATCAGATTTTGCTGTCACAGGGACTTCAGAAGTCTTCACACATGATACTATCACTCCTCCCATCTTACTTGTGGAAGAGATAAGCTTCCCGTTGTATGCCAATCCTTGGATATGGCACTTGGCAAGGCCAGAGAAGCCAACAGTAGTCATGGGAACCGCACCAGGTTTATCGATTATGGACTTAAGCGGAGATGTGATGCCTATGGAGTATAAAAAATATACTATAAATATGAGAAATAAATTCAAGCAAGGATATATATAAGAACAAAAGAATTGTAGCACAAGATAAAGGGAACAGATAAAGCCAAAGGAAGAAAGAAGAAAGAGAAGATTCCAAGTCCAATCATCTTAGTTAAGAATCCAATGAGCTCTTTTTATAATTTGGGGCACAAGCATATAAAATCCAGAGTGGGGATGTAAAACGAGCTGTGGATAGACATCAAAATGGGAGATAGCTGAATCAAGTCCAAATAAAGCCTAGTACACGCTACCATTCTTCATAGTATTAGTTCTGGTCGACACAAATTGACAGTCTATAGTTGAAGCCACATGCTGTCTCCACAACGTTATGAACTTGAGCAGTAGGATAAACCATGCATAATCTACACAAGCTCTTTGCTTCTCTTCATGGATAAAGGAAGCTCAAAATTCAATCTCAAATACGAATCGCACTTATATACCAGACTACTAACGTACATGTGATACACATAATGTTAAGCTAAATAAATCGAGGTTCATCGGATCTACAGCCAAAACAACGCAATACAAACTGTGATTAAATGATTTATAACCAGTAATCGAAACAAATTATAATCAGATAAGCAAGCTAAATCTAGGCTTTAGTCCAGCATAGAATATCGTGCAGGAATCTATAATCATTACACTAGCAGAAATGCAGCATTTCATCGTTAGCCACGTGAATAGTAAAAATCGAAAGAAAGAGGAGGTTATATTACAGTGGAAGGAGCGGAGAACAGCGGCGGACTCCATCAGGAGAAGAAGCGGAGATATCTGAGAAGATGGATAGTTTACCAGCAACAAGGCTTCGAGGGATGCAAAGTGGAGAGGAATTTATAATTAGAGAATTTTTTTCTGTTGATTGGGAAAAAGCTGAGAGAAGCTGTGTTGGGGGGGGGGGGGGGGTGGTGGTTGCTTGAGAAGGATTTACTGCGTGGAGCAGGAGGGGTCTTAGAGGAGCGGTTTGTCACTTTTGGGTGTGGGCTGATTAATTAGCTTTGAAATGTCCGCCCCCTCACATCAGTTTCTTCACCCACTGCTACTGGGCAAGCAGCTTTTGTGTATTTTTTCCGCTTTCCATTTCCTAATGTGCGCTTCTCGTTGGCCTACCCGGATCTTCGTCTTATCCTGCGCCTCCTTTCTTAATTATCCGACATTTTCTTCTTCTTTTTTTTCCTCTCTTAATCAACCTAGAAAACGAATTACCGTTAAAAAAGGGTTAAATTGCTCTATCGTCCCTCATGATTTCTCCTAATTACAAACATTTTCTTTTGGATTGTGAATCTCTTTTCGTGTAGTTATTCTCGCGTAGGGATTCCTAGTGAGAGTTTTTGATAATTTTTTATTTTTTATTAAATCTAAATTTTTTCAAATTTTGATTATTAGATCTGAAATTTTTTGGATCTATTCAACAAATCTCACTATAATATTTGGAGTTGAAGCAGTTAGTCAGCAGATCTGCCAAGCATGCACAGATACCCGTGGAGTTACAATTATTTTATCTCATTTTTTAAATTTGGATATTTATAATGTAATTTTTATTATTCTTCAGATCTGGAGTATCCTTTTTTCATATCTATTCTTTGATATCTGCGTATGTTTGTTGATATAATTTTTGCCATTAATGCAAATTTTAATGAAATTATGATATTTTATCAAAAAAAAAAAACTTATGAAGTGGCTAGAAATTAGGATTCCACCAACAAGCAAATATGCTTGCAACTTCAAAAATTTCCTTAATTGGAAATCTAATGAAGAACGGAATTCAGTAAAATAGTAGTTATATGATTACTTGAATTTATTGCAAAATAACTTGGTCCCTGAGATACATAAGAAAATATTCCTTGACTGTTTATTTTCATTTTGCATCTATCGCATACCTTACAAGGCATGAATAAGAGAAAAAAAAAAAAGAGTTCATGCTATAGTACAATAATATCACTTAATTTGCCATTTTATTACATGTTGATTCTTGTCATTTTTCCTTCTCCATTGCGAGTTCAAAACTATTGTTGTATATTCCATAAATAACAAAAGTTAAACAGGCCGATCAAACGAACAAGCTGTTGAAGCATACGCACAGCTACATTTCTGGAACAATTGTAGAATCAGTAAGCTGGTTGGCTACACACGCACAGCAATCACCCCGTTTCGTCTAGTCAAGCATAAGATTAAGGACTTCTCTAAACTCTGCCCTCCGAGTCTCCGAATAAAGTGTTCTATGTTTATTAGGCCAATAAGTTAACCAAATCCATCCTCTGATCTCCCATTCCATCAATTTCCCCATGGCACCTCTGTCCACTTTCCAGCACACTTTATCTCCATACTCGTCACCAGCAAAAATAACCCCTCCATCCTTGTTAAATGGCCGATAAGCAGTGGCATAGCGGTTCTTGAACCAAGCCTTGGGCTGATGTAACGCAAACTTGGAAGGCTTCGAAGAGAAAACCTCTTTACCATCAGCACTGTCATGGAGAAACCAGTTGAGGATTGCACTATTGCCGTAGACGGACTGCTCGAATTTCCATGGTCGCAAGCTCATTGTCATCGTTTCTCCTGCCGAAAAATTGATACCAACAAAAGGATTTGTTGGTTCCAATGAAGCTTCGAAGGCCCTTTCTAGGCCAATTCCTCTTGTGGGATTCTCAGAGGATTTGCTTACCGATATGCTTATGATGTTGTCTGCACGGTTGGAGTAATATGCAGTGATATCCGTGAAGGAAAGTGCTTTTCAGCTGTTCCAGCTCCTCTTTCGTCATCAGTGCTTCGTTAACCAGCCTGATAACATCACACCTGGTCATGAGAAATATTGTTTAGAGTCCAGTGAGTCACGATAATGGACATGAATTGATGACTTCATCAAGAAAATCAACGTACCTTATATTGTCTGTGTTCACCAACACTTCAATCCACTTCTCCCTAACTATAACGCTGTAATTCAGTTGAATCACGCCCTCAAGTTGATGATAGTTGAGAGAGAAAAGTAAGCGATCATCCGGTGAAGGATTGCTAGAGGTTTCGACATCCATGGCTATTATAGGACAGTACAACTGAACTTTCCACAAACCAAACGCTGAATTTGAGTAAGAATACAGGGGAGAGGGAGCTTTTAGGCTATGACTCGATGCTTGGAGTTCAACAATCCAATTTGTAATCGCAAGGTTTATGGAACGCATCCATTGCTCTTCTACGTTTGATCCTAAGACTCTCATGAGCATTCTTGATACTTCTCTTGATCGCGGGCATGAGAACTGATTTTTCAGAGTACTAAGACACTCAGAGCGGATATCGGAAGGGGCTTCATAGATGCAAATGAGGAAAGTCAGGGAGAGAAACGAGAAGTTGAAGATGTCTTTCAAGTTGAGACTCGAATCTATTGAAGGGGAGCTTGAGCAACGAGGGGCATCTATTCGGAGAGTAGTTAAGGATATCTTCGATGAAGTTAAGCAAGAGATTTGAGACGGTTTCCTTGTCTTGTAACGTAGACTTCAGTTTGAATGGTTTAGAGGTCCAAAGGTTGACGGGAACATTATAATCTGCAAGAATTGAGAGGGAGACAGATGACTGGAGAGATTTGGTTATCGATAGTTTTAGATGAGCCCGGGAAGACCTTGAAGAACATACGCATATGGACATGGAATTTGATTTCCATTGAGTGATTGGTGGAAGGTTTTGAATCCAGGTCCATACATCCAGGAAGGAAAAAGAAGCCATTTGAAAATTCGAGCAAGGCTGGCTTGGAACAAGGCTTGTAAAGCTTCCAAGTAGTTTGTTTCTACGAATCAAACTCCATAGGCAGGAGAGATTATAAAGAAACTGATGGGGATTACACTTTACAGAAGCAAAAGATTTTTGACGAACTGGAAGGTCAAAAGTTATTACAAGATATACTAGCATAAAGTAACCAACAAAAATAAAAGCATAAAGGCAAGCAGTTGGCTGCCTTTAGTTTCCTGACGGAATTAGAAGCGTCTATAGACTTTCGTCCACTGAAGTTTCTTAATCACTCTCTGCCGAACCAAAGTTAAAGAGAGGGCTAACCAAAAGCTTTATGTATTTTGATTCCTGTAGAAAGTCTATGTAAATTGGTGATTCTTGCATTACGAAGCCTTTTGTAATTGTCAAGCTACGTTGAGAATATGGGTCCAATGTGCCTAATTCAATATCATAATGATGGAAGTCTTATCCACCGTTATTCCTTGTTTCCCTGTTTTTGTAAGAGTTCATGAAGAGAAGATAGAGATGTACACGATGGCTTTTACCAAGCCAAAGATTCTTCCCTTTGCCCAGATTTCTAAAAGAGATGGTGGAGAGAATCTTGTTCCCGTCTTATCAAGTATTGCTAACCTTTGACAAACGAACACTCGCAACTATTCCTTAGCCCATAGTATGGAACTGTGGATATTTTTATTTTAAGTTTTTTCTTTTTCATGAGTAAGTAAGTCAAAACTTCTTACTTTTAGTTTTCCTGATTTATCAGGAAGCAAACATCTAAAAGTAATGAAATAGCACGTCCGGAATCTGAATCAACTTTGCACTCATCCAGCTCGATCTTACCTGATTAAATGACACGGTTACGCAAATCACAGTGTGGGGCAAAACATGAGATTAGTTTCCGCCGATGGATTCCATCGGAAGTGTTTTCCTAGTTCCCTAATGCTTTTTGATAAAGCCATTTTACTTGCATGCAAATTAGGGGTGGGCGCGGATTAGATACCCGTCACATTCACCATTTGGCTGATCCAACTCGCATCTTGCGGGTCAATCATTTTCTGACCCTTATCTATCCCGCATATCAGCGGATACCCGATTATAGGGTACCCGCTGAGATAGGGTCAGGTTAACGGGTACCCGCCCTGTCCTATTTATCATTTAATTTTTTTAAAAAAAGATTTATATTAATTTAATTTTATATTTTACACATTGATATAAGATTTAATAAAGATTTTTTTCTCAAAAAATCTTTCACCAAGAAACAAGCAAATGAAGAGAATACAAGATAAAGGAAAAAATTAAAATAATTCAAAATTAATAAAAGTTTGAAATAAGAAGCACATTTTTTTAAAATAAATGTTCCACATTAATTAAACTCTTTTTTATAAAACATAAATTATGACCTCTACAATGAATCTTGTAAATAAACTATAATCTCTCATATTTGTAATGCAATTTGTTCAATGAAATTACTTATTTAGCTCTAAATTATTATTTTATAGTATGTGTATAAAAATAAAAAAATTAAAAAAATATATGTGTGGGGCGGCTCGGATACCCATAGATTTTTAATTATGTGATCTTAACCCACCCCACATTTTAACGGGTACCCGACCCTTTTTTACCCGATCAAATAATACAAATCGAGTATCCTAATTTTCGGATAGGATCAGATTGGATATGACGCGTTTTGGGTTAGCAAATAATTTTGCCCACCCTTAATGCAAATGTATCTTCAAAATTCAAGCACGTCCGAAGCCTACCTACACTTACTGATATGGTAAATTCTAATGCTCAATAAGCGTTCTATTTAAGTTAGGCCTGCCAATCGGACTATATAAGTCAAGCTTTCATAAGTTCAAATTCAACTCATTTAATTTGTAACACTTGCGGGTTTCAGGCCATGAGTTTCAGGGTTAATAAATGTAAAGATAATACTGATTTAAGCCTTATTCTGATTTAAGCCTTAATAAATGTAAAGATAATACTGATAATACTGATATGATAAATATTCGAATTTTAAGTCTTATTCTGATTTAGCCCAAACTCATTTATTAATCCTTAATTTTTTTAATATAATTACTATAACTATGAAGTTTTAAAACTAATTTAACATTCATAAGATTACAATATTAAAATTAAACATAAACAAGTAATAATCCTTGAAAAGTACATAAACCAAGATTTTTTAACAATATTTATGTCTAATTCATTCAAAATATATGAAAAATAGTAATAAAACATACGGTCATAAACCAATACATCTTCAAATGTTGGAATTTCTTCATAACTTTGTGACTTGAATTCAAACATACTTGATGATTTGGGTTTCTAGGCCAAAAAAAAAAATCAACCAATATTATGCTAATAAAAAAATTTACTCAACCAATAAAAAAAGTTAACTTCAATTTGAAATTTAACTTTTGCATACATGTCATGAATCTAACGATGATAGTGTATACACTATCAGTGTATATAAGATTTACTCTGTCAGTGTATATAAAATTTACTCTTAACAATATTGGTTCTCAAAAAAGTTAATAAAAGAGTTTTCATATATGTGCGTGTGAGTGCATGTATATATATATATGTATATACAAATCACAAATATATATATATGTAATTAAAGGGCCAGATTTATATCAAGTTTGAGTCTAATGAGACCCATGCTCGACTCATAATTAATTCAAGCCTCATTTTTAGGTCCAAACTCATACAGGCTTATTGAAAGATCCGATTCATCGGGCTTTTTTTCGTATTGAGCAAGCCAAGCTCAGGCTAATTCCGCCCTATTGACAGTCCTAATTTAAGCATAATTAGGTAAGAAGACGCAAGAATTTTCGATGATCAGCTTTATAAAGAGTGATTTCTTTTAATCAACCACCACCGATTGCAACTCCTCGTTTATTCTATTTAAGCGAAGTAAAAAGAGTTTTTTTCCTGGATAACCTTCAACAACAAAATAGAATTCGTGTATGCAACCACTAGAGCTGGCAAAAAAGTCCAAAATCAAACAACCCGTCCAACCCGTCCATTAATTTTAAAGGATGGGTTGGGTCAATTGGATTTTGGGTTTTGTTGGGTTGGGTAAGAACAATCCAACTTATTCATTGGACGGGTTGGATTTTTTATTTGGGTACCCAATACCCAACTTGTTTAAAAATAATTCAAAATAATAAATACAATATTCAATACACATATACCTAACTATTTGTATTTGAACATGTGTTAATAATTCATTAATTAATTTGTATTCAAAATTCTCATATATATATATATATATTTCAATCAATTTTTTTAATTTTTATTTAAAAGAAAAAAGAATTTTAAATAAAAACTCATGCTTATTTTACTTTTATAACAGTAGTTAAACTTGTTCAACTTCTATAATAATTTATTATGCTTTTTAAGAGTATGTTGTTTTCCTCTCTCTTTTTTTTTTTTTTTTTTTTTGTGGTTGTTCTCAAGTTGTTATTTGCTTTTGTTTGTTAATATTTCTTGTAAGTAAAATAGAGTTTTAAATGTGTTGTAATTGCATTCCTTTTTAATATTTCGTGATTGCTTTTGTTTGTTAATATTTCGTGTACGTATAATATTGTACAAATTTCTTTTTTAACATTTCAGCATTATATAATTTCAGATTCTTCAAATTTACAAATAAAAGCTTACTTTATATCAGCCTAATTTTTCGCTAATTCAAAATAATGCGATCCCCATGTGGTAAAAATGTCAGAATAGTTTATGAATTCTTCTCTCATAAACGGGATTTCAACAGAATAGTTCATCATTTTACTCCCTAAATCTAACAACAAACAAACAGTTTGGCTAATGGAATTAATAGATATTCCTATAATTAAGAGAATATTTAGGTGTTACATTTTTTCAAAGAATTACAATTACTTTAAGAAAGTTTTTTCAAAGGAGGAGTGTAATAATTGTAATTGTGCGTATTCACATGTTAAATTATAATATAATATGAACCTATTAACAGCATCGTTAGAAATATCATATTCATAATTAATTGGGCATCCGACAAAGAGTTGCTTATTAAGATACAAAACAAGCAAGCATAGTCTCACACAATCCCAAATATAAATTCTCTATATAACATGTCTTATATATTAAGAGTAGATGCACGGCACAAATAAAAGTTTTTTAAGGGACACAAAAATTGATAGTGGATCAATGGAAGAGATTATTGAAAAGATTAAGGTGGTGTTTTGTATTGGGGGGGGGGGGTGCTATGCTCTTCATTAAATGTACAATTTATTATCTAAAATTCACAATAGAAGCAATATAAAATATTATTCTATTTATGATATGTTTCCAAGGAACTTAAGAAGAGAGTGTGTGTTTGTGTGTGTGAAAAAATGTTTACATGTGTGAAAAAAATCTTTTTTGTATATTAAAATGTATGTGAAAAAGTTATAAAAGTTATAAAATGTATGTGAAAGAGTTGCTTATTAAGATACAAAACAAGTAAGCATAGTCTCACACAATCCCAAATATAAATTCTCTATATAACATGTCTTATATATTAAGAGTAGATGCACGGCACAAATAAAAGTTTTTTAAGGGACACAAAAATTGATAGTGGATCAATGGAAGAGATTATTGAAAAGATTAAGGTGGTGTTTTGTATGGGGGGGGGGGCGCCATGCTCTTCATTAAATGTACAATTTATTATCTAAAATTCACAATAGAAGCAATATAAAATATTATTCTATTTATGATATGTTTCCAAAGAACTTAAGAAGAGAGTGTGTGTTTGTGTGTGTGAAAATATGTTTATATGTGTGAAAAAAATCTTTTTTGTGTATTAAAATGTATGTGAAAAAGTTAATGTATTAAAATGTATTAATTAATATGTTGGGTTATGAGTTTGAAATAATCCAATATGATCCAACCCAAAATCAACTCAATTTAAAGTTGGACGGGTTGGATATAGTCATTTAAATGAAAACTCAATATTAACCCGTCCAAAATCCGCCCAATTGCTAGCTATAGCAACTACCATGAGTAAGCTAAGCTAGTTCTGGATTTGGACAGGCTACAAGAAACCAATTCCAATTATAAATTATACCTTTACGAGAAGACAAGAGAAGATAATTAAAAGTGGAATGAGTCAGGCGCAAACGCAAGTCAAGATGTTTAAAGTGATTATAGTTGTAGAGAAGTTCTTATGTCACAAAACCACAAAAAGAGTCGAAAGCTCGTTTATAATACACAACCAGCAATGACACATTCCATGCAGCAAACATGGGGAGCCTTGCTGACTGCCGGTTCCCGTAGATATACCTATTGACAGCGAGACACGGAATACAACGAGCATTCACAAAACAAGAGCAGAGATGAAGCATCTTTTCCCCAAAGCTTTTAGTTTCATTACCTGCCAGCCATAACCCTCCTCGAACAGCTCTATCTGTAGTAATGAGTACAGAAAAAAAATGAGAAACTAACCCAGAATAGATTCAACACCCATTAGCATTTATGATCCCAAAACTTTTAACTTACCGTGTCTAAAATCTCCTCTTTGTCCTTCAACCCACCTATGGCGTATATCTTTCCTCCAATCACCACAGCCCCAAAATATCCCCTTGCATGTTTCATGGGTTCTCTCATCATCCATGAACAAACACGAGGGTCAAAAACCTCAACAGTGGACACCATTTTCTCTCCATTATAACCACCAAAAGCATACCTATAAGACACCAGTACAAGTTTCAAAACTAAAACACAACGCTATCAAGATAATCAGATTCTACCAATTATTAGAACATCCACCACCATTATCGTTGTTCTTGATATGTGAAAGTAGTTGTTTTATACTTGACAAGTTTAACACGTTTCCTCGATTTATAATTATTGCTACACTATTACAGGCATTATTGCTAAGAAGACAGATTCTCAGCGGTTCTAGGTATCTACATTTTAAGCTAAAAAATACAGGCTGTAATTACAAGTTATATATCCTAACTAGACGTTGCTGCAACGCAAGATGCATGATATAAATAGTGCTTTATTATTGAGAAAGAACACACCAAAGCTACTGGTGTTGTAATTATGTCCGGGCACTTACCTGTGTGTGTATGTGTGTGGGTTTTTTTTTTTTTTTTGGGAGTGGGAGAAAGCTCTCTAAATGAGCAAGCCTAAAAGAATGAGTCTCCTAGAAATGATTGGATATGGACA
The DNA here is from genome assembly GCA_023065735.1 of Coffea humblotiana. NCBI lineage: Eukaryota > Viridiplantae > Streptophyta > Magnoliopsida > Gentianales > Rubiaceae > Coffea > Coffea humblotiana. Next base: position 4,333,492 of record CM041209.1, on the reverse strand, counting down.
TTGCAAGCAACATCACTAGTTTTCTAGAAGTCACTTGATATTAAGCTCAAATTTTACAATCTGTTATACTTGCCAAGCTAGTACACAGCTGAAAGTGTGTTTAAGTGCTTTATTTTTCGTCTAACACAGTGCTACTCGAATATTTCAGTGCATATAATTCGGTGAAGTACAACAAAAATGAACTACATTGGAACATGCTATAAGGTGAAAATTTTAGAATGCTTTGTACTTGGCCTACACCTAAGAGAATTTCTTTATTATTATTATTAAATAGTCAGCATTTGCAGCCTTAGACAATTGAAAAGCTTATTAAATATTTGTTCAAAATTGTACCCATTAACCTTAAGATGATCATGAGAAATAATCCATATCTAAAAAAACTTGAAACTTACAGTTTCTCATCCAATGCGACTGCAGAGTGGCATCCCCTCTTTGTGCTCATGCTGCTCAGTAAAGTCCATTTAGGTTCTCTAGGATCAAATCTTTCAAGAGATCTGAAACGTGAAAAACTTTGTCACGAAAAGAAAAGGAAAAAAACTTAAAATTAAAACAAAAAGAACTGTTTGCTCTACAAACTTTGACAGACAGGACTCATTTATAAGAATCCAACGTAATGACTTGTATAAGAAGCTCAGTCTACTCCTCAGTTCCAAAAAATGGAACAAGATTCTGTTTGTCAATCTTTTTAGCCAAGATTGCAGATTATACAGATATTTCAGACTGCACTGGTGCTCTATAAACTTTAGTCCTTAGACCCCCACCAACTATAAAGTTAAAAAGGGACAATCCATGTTTCAGGAATACTAACCTATCGAAGAGTGCCTACATAAATCCTATGTTTTCAGAACCGGACCGGATATCGACTCGGTCGAGCTCAGGGGTCAGGGATCAATGGGTTCAACCGCGTTCGATAGGAGTTGAACCGGAAGACGTCATAAATAAAAATTATTTAAAAATTAAAATATTATATGTAAAATACTTAATAACATGTTAATATTAATAAAGATATACTCATATATATTTGATGTTTTAAATATATTTAACAAGAAAATACAAATAAATTAGAACAATCAAGTAGCAATTTATATTATTTAATAAGCATTAACAAGTTTAGAATTAAAATTATGGACTTAATTGAAAAATAATACCAAACTTTAAGACAACATTTATAAAGTATGAAATATTTGAGCTATATTAACAATTTTTAACAACTTAAGGGTCAAAACATCATATTTAAAACAAAGGTGACCTTTCAAAAAAGTAAAAAAAAAAAAAAAAGGAGACCGGGTTCATTTTTCCGGTCAAACCGGGTCAAAATCCGGTCAAACCCGGTTTTTGACCTGGTTTGACCGAATTTTTGATTTCCCGGTTTTGAGAATTAACTCGGACCGGACAACTAGCCGGTTCCCGGTTCGACCGGCCGGCCCGGTCCGAGTTTGAAAACAGAGCATAAATCAATAAAATTACTGCCACCAACAATGGCTTCATTAAAAATTTTGAAGGAAAAATAATCAGCTTGAAATTACAAAAGGGCCAGGATAAACTACAGAGGAAGGTTGACCCACATTTACCTAATGATAGGCCATCATAAATATAGGACATAAATTAGTAAGGTACAGGGATAGGAAGCATGCTAACCACATCAAAACTTACTTTAATAATATCATAGCCTCAAAAGACAAAAAAAAAGATTACACTTTTATGTGCATCAATTGTCCCTCACACACAATAACAAAGCTTCTAATCCTCTACAAAAATGAGTAATAGTAGCACAATGGCGTGACCAGAATACATACATACACCAAAGATAAATTAATAGCAGGTGGAATTTCAACAAATCTCAGTAACACTTGAACATTAAGACATGATGAACGGAGTCAATGATCATGACAATTTGCCATCAAAATGTTTAGTACACAATCAAAAGAAAACATGATGCATAAATTAACACTGTAATGATCTCTTACTTCAGGTACTGTGCTCCATCATATCCCCCAACAACATAGACTGCACCATTTATATCTGCAACTGCTGGAGCAAATCGCTGGAAGGATCAAATGAGAAACAGTAGAATGAAGAAATGAAGTCAGTCATGTGATGCAGCAAGATGAACTATTATTGTTCTCTAACATCAACATGAACTAACCAAGAAACAGTAATATGGCAGACATCTGAGGTAAACAAATTTCTCATTTTAGACCAAACTGACGACTTGGAAAGGCTTTAAAAATCTGCCTAAACTGGATAAAGTAAAAATTTGATGTACTTGTTCCTTAATCTGAGTTCCTTCCAACAGTAATATAATAGACATCTGGGGGTAAACAAATTTTGCATTTTTGACCTTACTTCGATTTAGAAGGGCTTTAACAATCTGCCTAATTGGATAAGTACAAATTCAATGTACATGCTATGAAATCTGAGTTCCTTTGATTATATTTTTTTTAAAACTAAAAGATCATCCAGAAAATAGCATCTCTGATACATGAGCATTGACGATTCTCAATAAATTCTCTGTATCTTAACCTTCATCTGATAAGAGCTAAAGCGCATAAAGTACTTCTTTGGATGACATTTGACTACCATTTCAGTTGATTAGGCAAAAACTTTTGAAAGACTACATCATCACACATATTCTATGTCTCATGATAAAACCTTTCTTCAAATTGAACTTTTGTGGGTAAAATGTAATGAAATACCTTTTGTTGCATTGGCTGTGTGAAGATCCACTTTCCTATGTTCGCGTCAAACATTTCAACCTCTGAGTAACACTCAACTCCATTTCCTCCACCGATTGCAAACAACTTTTCCAATACAGAAACCCCAGCCAAACTCCCTTTTCTCTGATTTAGAGCAGGACGTTTAGCCCATTGATTGTGTTTCAGATTGTATGATTCAACTAGAAACAAGTAGATTACTTAAGCTTGTCAGAAGAAGTCATCGACAATAAATAAGGCAGAAAGACAAAGTTTAAACCGCATACCTGTATCATACCAATGGTTTCCATGTACCCCACCAACTAGATAAAGTTCACCATTCAACTGTGCTGCTGAGGCATAAGAGCGCATAAAGGTCATTGGACTAAGAGATTTTACAATATCGTGTGTAGGTGAATAGAGGCTCAAATCTGATATCCAAGAAGAACCATTGTATCCTCCTACTATAAGTAGAGAGTTGTCAAATCCCTGAAAAGGTTTGGATGCTTCAGTGTCTACTCCCTCCAAATGCCCCCTTGAATAGGAAGTTGAACTAGAAGCCAACATTTTACATTGGCTTCTTAATTGTTGAATCTCTATCCTTGATTGAACCTTGACGGAAAATAGAAACAGGAATTAATCCACAGAATCAACACATATTCCAAGAACTGGGGGGGTTTAATAGAGATACTGTCAAGTGAATAATCCTTTAACTCTATTGAACAAATAAAAGGAACAAGATAAGATGGGAAACAAAACATGAAATACACTAAATCAATTTCAGATCTAAAAAAAAAGCGAAGACAATTTACCAGTTCTTGCTCTAGAGAGTTAATTTTGAGGTTTTGTTTCAAATGAGATCCCTTCAACTCTTCAATTTCTCGCATTAGCTTCAAAGAGAAAGGTCGAAGTATCATAATAAGTTTCTAAAAGGGAATTACTAATAAACAAAAAAAAAAGGAAACCAAAAAAAAAAAGGAAACAGTCAATAAGTTACCTGAGCTACAGCAGAGGGAACATCACAGGACTTAAGCCCTGTACATGCTACTGAAGCCTCACCTTCCCCTGGAAATTCCCCACCAGTCAGAAACAACTGGTCAGGATCTTGGCCATGAATTTCGACTGGATCCTCGGAATAATTGTGCATGCCTTTTGCATCATTGGCAATAGAAGTTTTTAATGCAGTGCCATCTCGAATTAAAACATGGGGAACACATGACTCCCACTCTGCATCTGGCTCATCAGGCTTATGAAGGTGCAATCCTGAAGCAATTGACTTCATATGCCCGATTTCCTCCCTTAAACCAACAGTAGTTAACGAAATGTTTGAAGTGCTAAGAGTGATTGAATCGGTTACTTTTGACAGCAGATTAGAGTCCATGGAGCTTGGTTTCAAGTCCAAAGGCTCTTCGTATCCTTCTGAACCCCAATCATTAGAAAAAGTTTCCAAATGCTGGTATTCTCTGTGAAGAGAAGATGAGACGCATGAAAGCACCCATTCCATATTGGAATTATCTGATGGAGGCGAAGTTTTTGAAGATTGTGCTGGAAAGCTTTCCTTTTTGTGTAGCCCACTTGAAGCTGCAGAAGGTTTAAACAAAGATATCCATGGTTTCTGTTCAAGGGTAGTACTTTTACTACTCAGAACAGATGCATATGATCGCTCACTTTCTAGTTTTGGGTCTACAACAGTTGATTCCCATGAGTTGCATTCTGTACGCACCTCATGCGAATTATAGGCTGTTTCTTCTGAAATTGGAGCTCTAACTCCATTATCTACCTCCCTAGCATCAGAACTTGGTAAACCATTGAAAGTGTGCTACATTTAGCTGTATTCTGCGATCGAAGAGCATTCCTAGGAGGGCGAGGTGCTGAAGATAAAAATAAGTCCGTCAGTTTGCTCGTTTGAGTCCGGTCGAGCTCAAACCAGAAATGCATTGGGTTCATAATAGTTATCAGCAATTATTGGAGCAAATTCTTCTTCAAGCAATGGCCGACACTGCTTTCGAACGCGCACTTGCACCTTGAAAGAGAAAAGACATGCAAGAATTAAGTACTTGTTCTTCCTCTACAAGAGAATAGCCTAAATTGCCATAGCAGCAGCTGGAAAAATGACAAAGAGAGCAGGAATCTTCATCTCTTTACCTGTGCAGGGTAAGGGTGTGTGGTCTGTGCCTTCATCAGTCCACCCATACGGGTTGATATTCAATTGGCCTGCGCTTGCAGCTTCAAAGATGCCATGAAGCTTCCTATCGCTATAGTTGAATAGGAATAGTGTTAAGCCAGGAGTAACGTTCTTCACATAGGAAAAATGTGCTGACGGCAATCCTGTTCACATCGTTAGAGGTAATTAATCATCAGAACCAAAACATCTACACAATATGGTCAATTCGAGAAATAAGTTATGCCATAAGACAGGACCAACTGACCAAACAATTGCTTCAACTGGCATTCCTTAATTGTATAATGTTTGCATCCGAATATAACTGCACCTAGGTCAGCTTTCCTTAGATTTCTAGCAGAAACACTGCAATTAACTGTCCATTTATCTTCAGGCTTTTCCTTTAATGGAAGCGTCTTTGTCTTTCTCCCCTGCTCCCATGCTGATATAAAAGTCCATTGAAGTCAGAAACAAGTAGAAATTAAAGCCGCGTAGTGAGAAAAGTATCTGAGTAACTAGAAATATTATCCCCCAAAAACCTATCTCACGTGTAAAAACAACTCAAACGAGAAGCACATTTTCAGAAAACAGAGGCAAGTTGATAGATAAAATAAACTTACCACTAGGATCTCCTTTTCATTTAAATGTCGGAAGTTTTTAAGCATTCTACATAGCATGTGCTAAACTTGCCCCAGAGAGCAAGTAAAGGTACCCGACATGTATAGTTCTCAATATTGTGCTTGATCTAGTATTGCACATAAACGAAGTTCGAACACAAAACCTTCGTTTTTCCCTTGTGCTTGACCAATAAATGCTCAAAAAGGAGTAGTTTTTTTTTTCTAACAATTACCAAAATTCTCAACCATGCTTCACGAGCCATAACTCATCAAACATTGCATTAGATGTTAGAGTAATAAAAAATCCTCAGCCAGATTAGTTTATGTTAAGAGGCTCAGCGAATCATAGCGAAGAATAAAAATGCCAACAAGAACACAAACATCTTCTGGCTAAATAAGATGGGAAACGGATAGAACAGAAGGGCAAAAGCAGACAACTATAGTCAAAGCAAGACCATAATTATAGCCCTTGCCAGCACATGACAGTAAATGAAGTTCCAAAAATATCAAACTTCAGCCATCGGGTTAAAAAAGAAAAAAGGAAACAAAATCCTTAGCAGAGATTTCACCAAGAAATGATATACTAAGCAATTGCAACATTAAATGACATAGACATAACTACCAGAGTTTCATACTGCATGCCAGCTATATTAATCAATTTCTTCAAGGTTAGCAAACAGTGCTCTTTCCAAAAAGACTAACAAAATTTTATGCTCACCTATAAATTTCAGAAGTTGAAAGGGAAAATGGAAATTTTGCAAAGTTGTAACTCTAAAATAAATAAATAAATAAATCCCTCCTATGATCACATATCAACCTGTTGATCACCTAACCCTCCTTTAACAAAATTTCATGAGAAAACACATAAATATTTTTCAGAGAAACACACTGTGTTTTCCACTTACAAAAGGAAAATAAGCATGCAGCCACGGTTCTCACAGAACATCAGCCCAAAAAATCGAACAGGAAAAAGAAAACGCCCCGGCTTTAAGGAGCAAGTGAATATTATCTCAGAAAAAAAAAAGAACGAACTTGTAATAAATAAAGAGAGAGAAAGTACATTGCTTGTTCCGTACTACAATTTCAGAGCAGCAGCAGTTCCATAACTGAGAAATACAAGAGTTGAGAAGAAATGAGTGAGGAAGAAGAAATGAAAGAGAGACACAGTGGGATATTTATAGAGAGAGAGAGAGAGAGAGAGGACCGAAATGAGGAGAAAAGTGTCGGAGAAAGAGAGAAAATAAAAGATTCAATAGAATCCACAAAGTTGTAGGAGGTTTTTCTTGTATTTTGATCCTGGAATTGAACTAAATGAGTGCACGGGGGGGTTAGCTAGTGCAATGTGTGATTGCGCAGTGCCCCGGGATATGAATCGTGATCAAGAGAAAATGCATGAACCGTATCGTCGTTCCAATTCACTACTGATCCACCAACTTGTGCTGTGCTGTGCTGTGACCAAGGGGTTTCCTTCCTGTGGTTTAGTTTAGCATTACGAGCTGGAAGCGTGTTTCGATGACACGCCTTTAGTTGGTTTTTAATTTTAGTGAAACAAAGCCATTTAATTGCTTGCAAGGTGTTTGCCGCACTAAATTGGACATTGTACTAAAATCGTCTATCTGCAACCGTCTTGAAATTTCGTTTTCTGTTTTGGGGAATTATACTAACAAGTAAACGAAATTGGAATTTGATGGGTTAGGGAGGGCTAGTGGGAAGGCAAACCAAAAAGAGGAATTTGTAACAACAGAATCAAAAATATTTTTCCATGTTTGTTTGTCCAACTTGTACCTTTTTCCCTGCCCAGTAAAAATCTATATTAAGTACAATTTATTCTCACAAGTTTTTTAGGAACTTCTTGACTATGTAAAATGTTCTTAAATTTGGGAAGGGGATTTGAATTCTGGGTTGAACCGTTTTGGCAGCTCTTGAATTTTCGTTGTCCATTAATCGCGAGATCAAATTTACATTCCCATCGTGCATTTCAGAAAGTTCCATTGAAATGTTCTGGTTTTTACCAAACTGTCTACTGTCTGGAAAGCGTAACTTGGAAATGTACTTTTCCCCTTGTAAGTAGTACTACTAACTTGTTATTCCTCCTCCGTCCCATTAAAAGTGTCATACTTTTCTTTTCGATCCGTCCCAAAATTACGTTATCTTACTAAAAATGGATAAATAAATTTAGTATCTTTCCAAACGTTGTCCTCTTTGTTCACATGGTCAGGAGAAGTTTTAATAATTATTGTAGGTGTCAAATGATACATCCCATCTTCACCAAGATTGCTAAAACAGGGGAGCGTCATTTGCACGGAACTATGATAACTCAGCGTGAAATTACGTACACTTCAAATAGTTATCAAAAGAATACCAAAGCAATTATAGACCCACAATTGCATTCATTCTTTCATCTTAAACTAGCTACAAACAGGGATACGAAAGGAAACCAAGCAAAATTAGGTGATCGTTGATAAAAAACACCGATTTCCAAAGAGCGTCAGACTTATTGGTAAGGAATATCAAATGTGCTAAAGCTAAAAATAGCGAGTGTATGTTATGCAATTAAGTGGACGGCCACTTGCTGTCGCTACAGCCTACAAAATTAGCGTAAATGATATAGACTAGTTTGACCGTCGCATTTTTGAATGCGCTTTTTAATTACCTTGTAAGTTGTAAATGCTAAATATTTTTTACTTATTTTATTTATAGTTTATGGATAAAAAAATGAAAAAATTTATTGGTTGGTTCAAATTAGTTGTTTAGCATCTCATAAATGCTTTCAACATCTTTTTTTCTCGATTGTTAACAAAAAAAAAGCTTATAATGTGTTATTTTAGACTAGATAAGTATTAAGAGAACCACCTTATTAGCACTTTTTTAAAAGGCTCTTTCACGTTTCTTTTTGAAAATGAAAATGTAGCATTTTATTTTCAACTACGTAACCATTAAGCAAATCATCTTACTGTTGTACTAGCGTATGAGAGATTAACCGTCTAAATTTGTAGTATCATTTTAAACATAAATATATTTCATTGTACCACTAAAAAAATTTATCTAGGCAAAATCCATAAAAACTGAACCGATTGTTCACTTTTAGCCCCCTCATTTATTTTAAATTTCAAAATGGTCCTTAGACAATAAAAAAGTATCATATTTTGATCATTCGGTCCATCTCTACCACTAAAGTTGATAAGTATTAGGGCAAATTTTGATAGATGAAACAGCGATAAATTGAAGGATTAAACTCTTTTTATTATTGAGGGAACAATTTGAGGAGTGAAATAGATGAGAGATTAAAAGTTAAAAAGATGAAATATTTTAGAAATTCTTTTAAGTAGTTTATCCAAAATGTATAAGCAAAGGCCTTGTTTGGAAGTCAAGTTTTTTGCCAAGTTTGTTTGCTACAAGTTTTTTAAAAACAAAATTTCGTTTGGATTAGCTGTTTTTTGGAGTGTTTTTGAAAAATTTTGTTGTAGCCGAGTTTTTAAAGTATATTTTGGGATATTTTTAGAAATTATTTTGGGATATTTAAGAGTAGAAGAGTTTCTAAAATATATTTTGAGATATTTTTTAAAATTTTAAAAAAATGTAAACTAATTTTTAGATTATCTTTTAGAGTACTTTTTAAAAATTTGTATTGTATTTGAAAAACACTCCCATCCAAATAGAGCTGCCTACAGTAATATCAAAAAACTTTTCAAAATTTTTAAACTACACACTTCAAAATATTCAAAAAATAATACATTTCAAAAATTTTTACAATAAATTACAATAAAATTTTAAATAAACACAAAAAAAACTCACGTTCCAAACGGTGCCTTACATATGTAAACAACTGAGAGACGCTACAGTATGTAGACAATTACAAGACCTTGTGGTAATTTGCAAAGTTACACAGCAGTATTGCCAATTTGCCATCCTGTTGAAGAATACTGAGCACACAACATGCCGAACAAGTGAGCCTTGAAGCAGGCGCTGTCCAGAAAAAGGAACTGAAAAGTGAAAGCTTCCTAGCCACTAGCCACTAGCCAGTGGCCAAGCCGGGCAGAGTTTGCCTTGTCATCTTACGAGGATTTCAGAGACAGAATCCCCATTAAATTGACCTGCAGAGCAAAAGCCAAATTTCTCGCAGCAGGCACCGCTCTCAAGGGTCTTTAAGAGTTGAGACAAATTAGTCGATTATTAGTTCCTGCCAGAGCCAGACAACACAAGAAGTAATAGTAATCCAACATGACGTGTCGCAAACTCACTAGGATATGAATTGTGATTTGGACTGGGCTGGCTGCTTTCCTTTGGGAAAGGTCCATCTACTACTTAATGTTAAAGATGAAAAGCACACAATTTAAGCATCCAACCGCCTGATAAGATCCTAACGACCCGTAATAATAGTTATGCAAGACAAACGATCCCTCAAATCAAATACTTAAATTTAATGAATTTAAATTTTAATATATTTAAATATTTTAATAACTAAAAATTAAATATAAGTAGCACTAAATTTTTTATATAAAATTTATTTTTAAAAAAAATAATAAATTATTCACTTATCATTTAATGTGATATACAATCAATGTATCAAATTTAATAAGTATTTAACAATTTAATAACTTAATAAATTTAAATTTCAAATTTTAATTTTATCAAACACACCTATAATACGATCATTTGCTTTAATTATTACCATCAAACTTCAAGAAATTGTAATCAGTTATTGTGTTCTTTCTAATTGGTTCATATAATTTACTTCAACCGTTATTATGAAATATACAACCAGAAAACGTAAATTGGGTGAGAAAATGAAAATCAACTCCAACTATTATTATGAAATTCATAACCATAAAAGCCGAAATTGGACGAGGAAATGAAGATGTAAGAGAGCAACGTGCCAAATCGCTGGCCTACCATTGAAGTTATGCCTATCTTAATACTATATCTGCCACGTAAGGAAAATCGCAAAATCAGCAATTCTTTCCATAAAATTACGTGGCAGTCAAAAGGATAGAGAGAGAGAGAGACAGGGTGGGAGTCCGTCCACTTGTACAATTTTTAAACGACAAATACGTTCAAGGCTTTAAGGCTCAACATGAATCCCTCACCAACCCTCAACCCCAGCCCCAACCCACCAAAAAATTGGACTCCAACAATGCTCCGATGCGCGGACCATGTGGTGTTTGCAAGTCTGAGAGCATCAAAAGGAGGGAGCACTGCTACTGAAATCCTGGGCCACTGAGCAGTGTAAAAATGAAGCCCCACATTCACCGTTCCACTGCCTTCAGCTCAAGACCACTTCTCCACTTTAGTACTCAGAGGAGGAGTCCTGTACCCCGTCGTTGCGTCTTCCCTGATGAAATTTCAGTCAACAGCCGCCAGCTTCGCGCTTTCAGGCGGGAGCATTGCCCACGTCGGAGTCTCCGTCCGTTGTCGTCAAATTCCGGTGGACCATGGCGAATATTCTGGGCCTAGAAGGCGTGATGTTCTTGTCGCGCCTCTCCTGGCTGTTGGCGCCTGCGTTCTTCGGTCGGCAGTGGCCAGGGCGGATGAGAAGCCTCTGGAGGTAGCTCCCACTGCGACTGTTACGCCAGAAGCGCAGCTGGAAGGCGCCCGTGGAGGAGGTGATTAATTCGAGGATTTACGATGCGACAGTGATGGGAGAGCCGTTGGCGGTTGGGAAAGATAAGACGAAGGTATGGGAGAAGGTGATGAATGCTAGGATAGTTTATTTAGGTGAAGCTGAGCAGGTGCCTGTTCGCGACGATAGGGAATTGGAGCTGGAGATTGTGAAGAATTTGAAGAAAAGATGTGACGAGGCAGAGCGGCCGATTTCCTCTGGCTTTGGAAGCATTTCCTTCTAACCTGCAAGCTCTGCTCAATGAATATTTGGATAAAAAGTACTATTTCCATCTTTCAATCAGTCTGTCTTACTGACTTTTGTTAGTCTACTAGTTATGAAACTCTGTACCGTGCGGAAGTGCTGTAAATCATTGTGTTTGAGATCCGTACATTTGCTTTGAAGGTTTGTTATGACGGGAGAGAGTGGATCATTACACCTGTTTTAGCTACTAGCTTGCGTCGTTCATCCTTTGAGAATATAAAATGCCTAACTCGTGCGCTCTTTGTGAAGTATGCTTGGTTTGTTAACTCTCCCTGTACGCGTTATGATAGTATTGCATGTTTTGAATAATTTGATGAATTACAGATTAAGTAAGTGATCTGTTATGATTTTCGACATTGAGATTGCTACTAGTTAACTTGTACCAAGAGGAGGACAAAGAGTGAGAAAGGATACAGGTTGCTATCATAGATTAGCCTCTAGTGATCCATGAAGGTTGTACTTGGAGACGAATTATGTTGCACTTCTCTTATGAAAATTATCCCTATGACAGGATTGATGGAGAAACCCTCAATCTTTTCTTAGACAACTGGCCTCCTGAGCGCTGGCAGGAATATGAACCTCTGATCAGTTACTGCCGAGATAATGGAATTCAGCTGGTTGCGTGTGGCATTCCACTTGAGGTATTCCACAATTTTATCGGGCATAAGAAATACTTCTCGTGTTATGTCTGCTACAAACATTTCAGGGCTATGTACAGCTAGTAAGGCTTACTTGACCTAAATATTTGCTGATGCTCACAAGCAACTTGTTTCTAGAAGTCAAATTCTCATATAAGACTTGAGGAAACAAATCAAACTTGCTAGTATTTGTGGTGAGTTGGTTTTAATTGTTGATCTTTAGATAAGATTCAGATTTCAGGTCAATATTGTTTTTTAGTATCAAAATGTACTGTTACTGGCATTCAGAAATATTTGTTTCCAAAACAGTGATATATTTTGTCAGATAGTATACTAAATCTTTTTGGCTGTTGAGTATCAATGGCACATATTCCAATATCATAGAATTCACATTTCAGCTACACAAGATCTCAGAAAGCGAAGTAATCTCTGGTTGTTTTTCTTCATCTACTGGCCAAATTAGACTGCTAAATGGGATAATTTTCTATTATAGAGAATTGTGAAATTCTTGTCTCTCTTATGAAATTCGTTTTCCCAGATCTTAAGAACAGTTCAAGCTGAAGGAATTCGTGGACTTTCTAAAGCTGATCGGAAAAAGTTTGCGCACCAGCCGGTTCAGGCTTTATCTCGGGGTTTTCTTCATTCTCACGCAGATCACCAATGGATACAAATTATGCATATCAATCTACTCCTTTTGGGCCAAGTTCATATTTATCGCTACAGGCAAAAGTGGTTGAGGATTATACCATGTCTCAAATTATCTCGCAAGCTGTGACAGATGGTGGAGCAACGGATATGCTAAGTTGTAGTGACAGGTGCAAGCCACGTTACATACGGATCAAGAGGGACTGGACTACCTGCTAGGATTTCAAGGAAGATGCCAAAGAAAAATCAAGTTGTCATTCTGCTTGACCCTGAAAGACAGCAGATACGGAGAGAAGGAGAAGTTCCTATTGCTGATTTCTTGTGGTATTCTGCTGCGAGACCTTGCAGTCGGAATTGCTTTGATCGTGCAGAAATAGCCCGAGTGATGAATGCTGCTGGTAGAAAGCGGGATGCATTACCGCAGGTTAGTTCCATTTGTCTGTCCTCCCACGAATGGGAAGATCTTTTTCTCATAACGTGCTTTATCATGCGAATCATTCTCCATATACAGGGGCACTTAATTTTGGAACCCATGGGACTCCCTCCCTCCCCAATTGAAGAGACAAGAACTTATCTTCTGAACTTGAAAGTCTTAGAAGTTTTTAAATTATTACCAAAGCAACCTTTCTTGTGGTTTATGTCTAGCTTTGGAAACAATTTGGGCTCTATCTCTACGAATTTTTCCTTTTTCCTAATTCAGAAGTCGCTCTAGTCTATTTGTGGCATTTTGTTTATAAAGAAAATAAGTCCAAGTTTATGGTAGTGTATCATTTTGATTTTTGATGGATTGTTGGCTTTGTCCTATATTTAGTTCAACGTGTTTTTGGTAATTGTTTTTGGAAGCAAGGAAGTTGTTAAAGATGCACAGCGTTGGGTTTAAGTTTGAAATACCTTTTTACCTGTTTTGGATATATGTAGATGTGTATCCTGCAACACACTTCACCTTACTGAGTATTTGTCCTGTTTGCATCATCTCATCAATTGAATCTCATGGAAATTTTGTAGGACCTTCAGAAAAGGACTTGATCTTGGTCTGGTATCTCCAGAAGTGCTACAGAACTTTTTTGATCTAGAGAAATATCCTGTTATTTCAGACTTGAGTCATCGTTTCCAGGTACTCTACAGTCTACTCACTCATAATAATAAATGACTCGTTGCAAGCAGTTGCTTCCAGTTGTTGATATGGTTAAGTTGGTGGTGGTAACAACTTATCTTGTGCAGGGCTTTAGAGAAAGATTATTAGCAGACCCCAAATTTCTGCATAGATTAGCTATAGAAGAAGCTATATCGATAACAACCACACTCCTGGCGCAGTATGAAAGGCGTAAAGAAAATTTTTTTATGAGCTTGATTACGTCATCACAGACACACTGAGGGGATCGGTTGTCGACTTTTTCACAGTGTGGCTTCCTGCCCCTACCCTCTCATTCCTTTCAGTTTCTGATGATTTTAGTGGACCTGATCGCATGGAAGCATTAAAAGGTTTTCTTGGTTCTATCCCGGATAATGCTTTTCAGAGAAGTCCAGCTGGGAAGGACTGGAATTTGATTCATAGAGTTGCTTCAGTACTTATTGGTGGTCTGAAACTAGCAGGAGTTGGATTCATATCTAGCATAGGAGCTGTAGCTTCATCGAACGTTGTATATGCAATGCGGAAAGTACTAAATCCTGCCCTTGCTGTCAAACATCAAATTAAACGTTCACCGATACTGAAAACAGCAGTTGTATATGCATGCTTTCTTGGAACATCAGCGAATCTCCGATATCAGGTAGGTTGGATATGTGTTTTTCAAGTTTGACATTAGCTAGAGTTATTAATTTTTTCAAGTGCTGATAATTATCTTGATTATCCAGTAAATACATATAAACTCGTCTAAAAAGCTATCATGAGCATTGGAATCAGGTAACCAGAGAGCATGGCTTCTTTGGTATAGTTACATCATATGCTGTACCTTGATGGAAACTCCGTAACTGTTGACATTGATTTTTACATGATAATGATAAATACAGTTTTCTTTTGAGTGTATGTGGGTTCTGCATGTTTATATGAGGAGACATTGATTTTTACAAGATAACGATAAATGCAGTTTTCTTTGTGTGTTCTGCATCTGCGGGAGAGAGAGAGATTATACATGGGCATCTTAGGGTTATAAACTTCCTGCAACTAAGAAAACTTTTATCCAACATATCCATTTGCCACATTCTTTTTCATGTCACTTGGTGTAACGCCATGATATAGAGCAAATGGTTGACATGAGAGCCAATTCTCTGTATAGGTTAAGGCCGGTGAACCCTCAAGAATAGAAGTGTGTGTAGTGAGGCCAATTTAATATGCTAAACCAAATAGACACAGGAAAAACCGTTATCTGACACATGCATTTCTAAGCCTGAACTGCACCTTTAACGTGTCACATGGACTGATACTCATGCAACAATCTCGAAGTAGTCTTTTGATTGTATAAGACGCTTGTGAAACAACTGCAGAGTTTGAGCTTGACATATGTGCTTATCTCCTGTGTTACAATGTTAAAATTACTGAATCAAAGACTCCAAAGTTATTGATTTGGCAAATCCTCTTTTTCTTCTTCTAAAATGTGTGTTTCAGTCGGAGGTGGGTGGGGTGGTGGTCTTATTGTATGGTATTTGTTGAAACTGACTGGTGATTCATTGTAGGTTATTGCAGGGCTAGTGGAGCATCGGATTTCAGACAAATTTAGTGATCAAGCATTTCTTGTAAATATGCTATCCTTTGTTGTTCGAACGATCAACTCCTACTGGGGAACCCAGGTCAGAGATATTCTATTTTTGGGAACGCTAGCTTTTTTATTTTATACTTCACAACATAAATCTCAAGCTAATAAGGATAGACAAACTTATTTATAAACGTCAACATTCAGAGAAATAGGGGTTTTATCTTTTGCTTTTCTACCTAGATAAAGGGGTCGGCACGATTGCATACTTGGAACGATGAAAAGAAAGAAATAAAGTCTGTTACTCTGGCTATCATGAGTAGGCTTTTAGTTTTTGTAGTTTGCACAGCCTTGATCATCTTGAATTCTAACTCTTTGTATGCCATGGAGTAATTGCTTTGTGCCTTTTGTTGACTATACTACCTTTTTGGTGCTTAATGGAAAGTTGGTTTCATTGTTGGGTCTGTTGCACACAAAGAGGTGGTCTCTATTTGACAATTTGGTTGCCATAAATAGGATTTCAGTTATGTTGTTTTAGATATATGATATGCATAGCAATAATCATTTTGAGTTGTAACCCTTACTGTGTTGGGAACGATACTGATATTTACTGATATTTCTTTAACATGCTTCAGCAATGGGTTGATCTAGCTAGATTCACGGGACTTCAGGCTCAGAAGAATGAAAAGGTTTCATCTGAGACATCAGATTCTCCTAAACCTGCTGCATTGGAATGTAATGCTCCAGAAGATGCCAACATTGATGAAAGCAACGAGCAATAGATGGAAACCCACAGCAGCCCACTGCATAGGCTTCTTATACAACTTTAAAGAAATGAGTTTCAATATTTCCATCATTTTGCTTCCAGACCAAGAGTATCTGGCGCATCTATTAGAGTTTTGCACTTCATAAAATTCAAATAGGGCGAGTGGGAAGAACTTCTTTTCATGGATTGTGCTGTTTATTGGTGCTCCATTGTTGAAAATACCCGCAAAAAAAAAAAAAAAAGAAAAAGCCAGAGAAAAGTGGGAGGATTGAAACTATAATTTTACTTGTAATATATAGGGCAACCTTTATATCACAATTTTTTACCGTTCACAACATCCCGTGTATAAAATGCAACTGGATGAGTGATACAATTTGGTGAATGATATACATTTGTTTAAGTCCATTTCAGTAAACTTAGTGAACATAGTTTCAATCACTCAGTCGCGTAATCATTGGACCCAATGACTAGGGGATAGCTTTTATTTATTTATTTTTTTTGACAATAATAACAATTGTATGATCTATTCTATCCTAATTTACAGAGAAGGGATGCCTAAGGAGGTTTGTGTATTAAGAACTAGTAAGCATGCAGATCTGACTTGATCAAGAGAATGGTATGACATCACGTTTGGATTTTTTTAAGTGCAGTGGGATTTAAAGAACTCCCACCTACAGTTCAACGAGGGATTTAAGGAAAAGTTTTTAGGATAGCTTTTAGGAAAAGCTCTTTCTGCTATCAGGTAGAGAATTCAAATTCAAAAAAATCACTCGGTCGCCTGGATTGATGATCAACACATTGGATGGATTTCGATCCGTCTATTCATTCATCCGGTCTAGCAGCTTATGTTTGACACCATCGAAGGCAACTTCAAAGTTCTTCAGCTGTACCAAAAATATCGTATGAAGTTTTGATGTCCTGTGCTTGGCTATGAAAGGCATAAAATGAAAATGGAAGAATTTCTTTACCTGTTGTCTAGCAAACCTATTATGCACGTACAGCCCGTTGAATAGATCAAAACTATCATTTGCTACGCTTTCCTTCTGCAAGCGGAATGACACGTCTTTTAAAGGACTACTGTGGTTAGAAATTGAGCCGTCTCCAATGCTGGAGATCAGTGCTCTCATAGTGATTGACTTACCACTTGAAAAAGCTTTTCAAATCCTTTCGTGTCAATAGGCGTGGGTTCAATCTGCATTTCTGCCAAGACCCTGTTGAAAAATAAGCTATGTCAGCTTGTTATGTCTCTGGTATCTCTGGCCTAATTTTAGTCATCTATGGTTGAACTGCGTTGAACTTTGTACCTGCCAATGGTATGAGTGAGGAATTGACTTTTGGCAGCCAATTTATCGTGCTCTTCGCATGTCATTTCCAGCATTTTGCATCCCTGTGCAATTATCAGCTTCATAGATATGTGAAAAACAGTCTAAACGAAGATATAGCTTAACATGTCCAGATGAAAAATAAGGTCATATATATGTATATTTTTTAACTGGTGTCACGAAGTATAGGCAGCCGATGAAGATCTAATAGACTCACCTCACTTGCAAAGATATGGAGGAAACCAGAGCACACAGCTTCATTCCTGATGCGGACTTTCTCATACATCAGAGTCAGGCCGTGCCACCCATCTCTTCCACTTTCTGGCCCAAACATGGGATGGGTGCAAATCAAATCCGATTCTGGAGGCAGAGCCTTTTTCAAGGGACCAAAAAGAGTGCATGGTAAATGAAACGGTGTCCTGTTTAACACATCAATCTTGTTTTGGCTAATCAAAATTCATTTAAGAGCATACTTGAAGTAGAACATCTCTGGGATATTCTTTCACTGAGAGTACATCAGCAAAAAGAGTCGGCTGTTTCAAGCATTGAAACGGCATGGACTTGACGACATCTGAAAGAGAGAGGATCGACGTGCACAGCAGTACAACTTCATTGTCTGATTGGAGAAATTCGTCCATGTCCCTGCACCACTAGTTACTATGCTTACACATATGGGTATTTGTTCATGCGAAATATGATACAGTACAACAACAGATTTTCCTCGGTTTTGAAATGCAGAAAAAGCTTATTTTAATGGGGTTATATACCTACCTGATGAAGGGGATGCCCAGACGAGCGCAATGCTCAGAGTAGTCGGATCTTGAAGTTGCCCTTATGGAATGCCCTTGTTTTATCATGGTTTGCGTTAGGAACTGTGCAAATGGTCCAAAACCAATGATACCTATCTTCAGAGCTCTTAGGGGAGCAGAGGATGTAGGGGAAGACATGGGGGCTGCCACCCTGTGATCCCGAAGAAGCTGAAGTTTTCTAGAGAATATAAATAATTTTGTAAACGTATTTGACCGGGTCCATCTTAATTTAACTGTCAGCGGAAACCTAACACTCCAAGTAGGCGGCATGGACATCTAGGCAGATTGGACACGTTTCTGCCTTTCTGGTGGATATGCATGGTCCCATGTGGAGGCGTTTTCTTTTATCTTGTTTTTTTGTTCATGTCCTGATGACTCACTCCAGGGTTGGATTGGGCGTTCATATCCAATGTTGTTAAATTCGGATCGGACAGCGATTCGACTAAATTACTAAGTTAGGGTCAATTGATCGAATCGATCGAATCATTCTCAAAAATTCGTTAATGTTTGCATGATGTCATAATTATTTTATATTTTTATAAATTTCAGAAATATTAAAATTAAGTTGTTAGTTATATTCAGCTAATCATACAAAATGTTCCAAAAATATTAGACTTTTAATCCTAATAATTATATATAAAAATGTAAATTCATGGCTAAAATATATCTATTCTCCAAAACTACATGAAAAACTAAATTAAAACAAATTAATGTAAGTTGGAATCACTGATGCAAAATTGATAAGATGATAGGGATGAAAACATCTTTGATTTAGAGATTATTCAGAAAAACGAATGATTTTGGTATTTACATTAAGTGGATGTTGTTTTCTTATTCCTATTAATAAATGAAAGTGTTACAATTTAGATAACTCAAATTATATTTGGGAAAAATAGGAAAGAAAAATTTGAGAATCGAGTCAACCAGTTAAACCGGATCACTAATTTAGTCAATATTTTACGATTTTTATTGATTTTCAACCAAAACGGATTTTGTGCTACAAATCAACTCGAGGAAAAGGTGGGTTCAAGTTCAGATCGATTCAACCGATCGATCCGTTCCGGATAGGTTGTTATAATGACTTTTCTGGGCGGCATCCAGCTTTGAGGTTGACCCTGACAGCATTTATCCAATTTCCATTTGGCCCTAATTAATTGCCAAATCATAGAGGTTATAGATATTACCACCGGCAACAAGATACCAATTTCGGCTGGCGCTTGTTGATGAACATTAATGATAGGCATGAAATTCAAATAACGGGTCTAATGGTCGCTAGCAAACAGATCACGATGAACCCTTCTGACAGTGTGTCGTTGCTGGCAAGCAATGCTCCATTTCTGATTCCTGATCGAGCTATTATCTTTACTTTGTTTTCTTTATGATGCCAGAGCTATTGCTGGATTCATATTGTAAACTTTGCTAAAGCAAATGTTACCCTCACTTAGTTATTCATGGGTAATTCCTTTAACATATTTGCGTCACTGTTTTAGTGGAGATTAACTTGGGCTCCAGAAAATGCGTCAAAGCCACTAACGAATAGTAAGACTTGTTGATTTACTCCATGAAGAAGTTGAACAGTTCTGCTGTGTGCATTTGTCTCGTTCATTGTACGTTCTTCTAGTGATGATGTCAATGCTACTCTGGAGCGGTGCATTTTCACGGTATCAAACATCTATTGGAACTATACTAACTCTAAGGATTATGATTACAGCTTGTTCATAAACTAAACAGTGCGAGGGGCCTCCATGTATAAAGTAATGGACTTCATCTACTCTAGCTTTTGCAGTCTTCTAATTTATTGGATGCTTCCGCTGATTATGTTGCTCTATAGAATCAGGAGTCATCATGTAGCATGGAAGGGCTCTTGATCAATGACTACTGGTTTTGAAATCCTCTTCATCACTTTCCCTTTTAGCCTCTGCTGTTGCACCACTAATATGGATGCTGTCCGTTCAAAATCAGGCTCAGCAAGCATGTCCCCTATCACACCAAGTTCTGGACAACCTATCCAAGCACCAAGGCCTTCCAAGAGAGGAGATTCTTGGTGATTTCTTCCTACAAGAATCAAATCAAAACTACCTCCTAATCTTGTTGCAGATGCAGCTAGTCCTACACTATCTCTGACGATCTCTTCTTGGTACGCAAAACGCTCATTTCCTATGTTGACATGTCGGATTTCATCTATCAGATTATTATCGATCTTCCTCTCCCTCATATTATCACTTGCTAGGAGGAGGAAACGGAAAACTGTAAGGCTGACATGGGGATGCATCACCATGCGAGCAGCATAAGATAGTGACTCTGCATCATCTGCACCACCAATGAAGATTACTGCAACATGATATGAAGATTGACCGTTCAAAATGGTTCTGGAGCCACGCAGAGTTGTCCGATCCACTAAGACAGCAACGGAGCAAGGTGCCTTTTCTATGACCTGGGCATTCATGTTTTGTATGGCACGGTTTACTGATCCAATCGAGCCATCAATCTCCCATTGCTTATGAAATGGTAGAATGATGATGTTGGTATTTTGATCAAGTGCCACGCGGCAAACATCTTCGTGCATTGTGTCAAATTGTGAGATAGAACTGAATGACTGAAAGGTGACACAAGCCTCATTGCAGAGCTCATATTGCCGCAAGGCATTGATAATGCGGCCTGATCTGGAGGAACTAGGCTGCAGCAATCTGTGGGACTGATGAGCAATGAGCATGGGGTTTGCCCGACCTACCAGCTCAATGAGCAGGACGGCTATGACTGTAACTGGGCTTTCTTCCGTTGCATTGGAAGCTTCAAGCAGATTCACCATTGCGGGGACATTCTCTTGGTTATGGATGCAGACTAATATTCTCAACTCTCTGCCGCGCTTGCAATGCTGAATGGTTCTCCGTCTCACCGGAGTAAGTCGCGAAGATGGGTCATAGAGAAGTTTGATTAGTAGTGTTGTGATTGCCGTGACTAGAATCACTGACACAACACATAAAGCAAATGCTTCAGGTTTCAAAACCTGTCATTTCAAATAAAAATGATAATAATGAAAAAAAGAAGAAGAGAAGAGCTGTATCACGGATTGTGATCGCATGTTTGAGAAGTTAAGTTACTAGCCAGGAAAACATAGTAGGATCAGAAAGTTGGCACCTCTACGTCCAGAAACAGATTGTACAAGACGAGTTCAGAAAGGCCTCTGACATTCATCATCAAACCGAGCACAAAAGATTCTTGAATTTTCAAGTCCATGTAACACGCGGGCAACATTACTGCTCCGACCTTGACTACGCAAGACAAAAAAACTATCAATGCCACTGTCCAAGCACCTTGAAAGTGGATGCAGAAGATGTCTGTTTTGAGGCCACTAGCAGTTAGAAATGCTGGATACAGGATCTTTCCAACAGGAATATCAAGTTTTGCAGTTAATGCGGCGCCCAGAGGAGGACCTTCAGGCACCACCAAACCAATAACCATGGGTCCAAACATAAAGTGCTGGCCAATCATCTCGCTCATAAACCCGACTACAAGAAGAACAGTAAAAATAGCAGTAATATGCGACTCCCCTATGGATCTTCCTTCAGGTACTAGACTCAAAACTTTTTAATATTAGTGGTCGAATGATATATACTGAAACAAGTACAAAAATGACAAAGACTAAGATAGCTAACACTGAAATCATTGGATAGTCCCCTGAAGTTTGTAAAACTGCAAATGCGGATGCCATGAAGCAAATGCCAATCAGATCACAGAACATTGCTGATGAGACTGCAAGGCGACCCAAGTCGGTTTGAATCATCTTAAGCTCAGTCAGGACGCTGGCAACATTTTGGAAGGATAACAGACACTGGGCTGCGGCTATTACAGGCAACGGTTTGGCAACGCTAGGATCCAAAGAAGCATAGCGCTTCAAGGCAAAGGCTAAAAGTA
Organism: Coffea humblotiana; assembly: GCA_023065735.1. Taxonomy (NCBI): domain Eukaryota; kingdom Viridiplantae; phylum Streptophyta; class Magnoliopsida; order Gentianales; family Rubiaceae; genus Coffea; species Coffea humblotiana. The sequence continues at coordinate 4,311,373 of CM041209.1, read as the reverse complement.
GAGAAAAAACCAGCGTTGTGAACACTGCAGAGAGACCTAGAATCGCGGGCTTCCACCCTGGGCGGATCATCATCTTAGGGTCCATCTTCACTGCTACTGAAAAAAGGAAGAACATTAGGCCAAATGTTGAAAAGGTTTCGAATATGATCTGGCCTCTTGGAGGAAAGAATACCGCTCCTACAGATGCTACATGTCCTAAAAGTGATGGGCCAAAGATTATACCGCCCTGGTTGACAAAAAACGTTCAAGATGAGAAACCAGAGAAATGGTACTAGCTAAAAATGCTTGCCAAACTTACAATCAGACATTGAAAAGATTCGTATACATAACGCATGTCATGGTGTCGCATGCTTACAAAAATTTGTGAAACAATAGTGGATTGACCAAGAGGCTTGATGATGACATCAATAAGCATAGATGTTAAAGAGACGAGGGAAAGTTGCATTAGCAAAAGAGGTGTAGAATAATTCAGCGGGTTCTCATTGGTCCACAAACCATTGGAAGAGATCTTGTGAGGGTCATGGCACACAAGTGTCCTGTTTCCTACCGAGTCAAGTACTATATTAGCCGATGCTTTCATTGTCTGGGAGGCCATTTTTCTTTTCTTTTCTTTTCTTTTCTTTTCTTTAAGCAATAGGAGTTTAAATCATCTTCAGTGTGTAGCAGCAAGTAATTGGAGCTGCTGGGGAGAAACAGAAGAACGGAAAGAAAGAAACACTTTCTTGGCCTTAGTTAGAAACACACACAGAATACCCAACATACGCAAACTGAGGGAGTAAAGAGTGGGACGGTTCACCTCCAATTTTGGCAAATTTGACCACGTCTGTTGTGCCTAGACATGGTTTACCACTGCTTATGAAAGATATTATTATTACCACACACGTATCTGTCAGGGATGCCAACTACCATGCACCGTTTTTTTTTTCTCCTAGAGCTTTTTTTTTAAGAATATACTTGGTGCTCCTAGAATTTTCTTTTCTTTTAGTTGATGTCTTGTTCAGGAAAAGAAATTATCTTTTTTTTTTGTAGTAGTAGTAGTAGAACTTCTTGTTTTATCATCTAATAATTTGATAACATATTCTATGTGTCAATTTTTGATAAATCGAAATTACGCTTCATTATTAAAAAAAAATTGAGTTCACCTGCAAAGTTGTACTAAAAATCATACATAAAAATCCCTAAAATCAAAGAGATGCGTCATCATTTAATTTAGTTTGTGCCTGTCATGTAAGTATAAGTGGCTTGAGATTTCTCAAAAAAAAGTACAGCGTCCGAGTTGTATTCATGCCACATAATTAGCTTGAATGAATGAATGGGTCATAGGGTGAGCATTTTAGCAGGAAGCGGAACCTTTTTTCATTCAAATTCAGATAAGCTTGTGTCCTGCAAATATGAATTTCAATGTTCTTTTGACCATTGACAGTTCAAGTTTTTTAAGGCCGTTTCTTTCCATCAGATCATAAATAATCTTTCATTATGAACAGAGGAATGACATTGACCATTTTGCATCCATTTCAAAGGCTATGTGAAGCTCGTTATGATGAACAATGGCTCTGATCTTACTTGATAATTAACCAAGGCTTGATCTTGAGTTGATTCTTTTTGCCCTTTTAACTTTTCATTCTTCTTCTTGTGATATAAATTAAGGAAAGGAACAAGCTCAACTGCGGGCAAAGAAACAAGCGCTATATATTAGTTTTTGCTTTCTATTTTTCTTTGTAAACATTGGTTCCATCCGTGATATCAACCTTTGATTTTGTTCATTTGTTGTTGCACCACCAAGACTGAAACAGGCTTTTTGAAATCCGCAGCAGCAAGCATGTCCCCTAGAGGACCGAGCTCTGGCAATTCAGTCCACCTTATTAGTCCTGACAACAAGGGTGAGTCCTCTCTATGACGCCGGCCTACCATGATCAAATCAAAAACTTCCGCCACCTGATGAACTAGCAAAGCAGTGTCAGATTCATCATTCACCATCTCCTCCTTAAATGCAACATTATCCTGTTGTAAAAAACGGAGCTTAAACTCCCTCAAGCTTTCCGCGTCAAGAACCTTCTCCCACTCGTCCTCTACATCATCTTCTCGTGATATAAGCCTAACGACAGACAGGTGAACTCCTGGAGATTTTGCCATGCGAAGAGCATAGGCCAGTGCCTCGCGATCATCATTGCCTCCCAAGAAAAGCACAGCGACACGGTGCAGTACTGATGGAACACATGATGGATTGCTCATTTTCTTGCGATCAATGAGAATGCCGACAGAACAAGGTGCCATGCCCAGCACAGAGCAGTTTATCGTCCTTATGACCTTGCTGTCATATATGAGCCTTCCCTGATGGTTCCATTTCCTGTGAAATGGGAGAATCAAGATGGATGTCACTTTGTCAAATGCAACGGAACAAATGTCCTCTTGCATGAATTGAGGTAGTGACACAGACGTGAAGCATTGCACGCTGATGAATCCTGGGTGAAGATCACCTTGGAAACGAAATATGTCAATTACTTTAGTCGAACGAAAGCCCACTGAAGAAGACTTTTGGCCCAGTTCATGGTTAATTAGAACTGGTGCAGCTTTGCCTACAAGCTTCTCCAGATGTAGTGCATAGACACCAATTGGACTTCCCCTGGTAGGATTAGACATATGTAGGAGCTTTATTGCAGCCAGTGCATCATCTTGCCGATGGGTGCAAAGAAGTATGCGAAATTCTGAATTGGAAGCCAAGTGCTGAATGTCTCTGTTCTGATATCCAGTATATTTTCTTGAGTAGTCATACAACAATCTGATTGTGAGAGATGTTACTATATCCACAAGTAGAACTGAACCAGTTAGTGAGGCAAAAGTCTCCCGGTCTATTGTCTGTAATTAAGAAAGAAACAGGTTATTTTTCCTGTACAATCGACTAATAAAGTCAACCAATCACAGAAAGAGTCTGTTTGAAACTGCATCAGCCAACACAAACATATTATCTTGTTCTTACCTCTTGAACTGTATCATTGCATGGAAAAATCACCGAGTGAAAAAGATTCCAAGTTCCAACCAAAAGCTTTAGAGGAAAAGAAAGAAAAGATTCTTAATTAACAAGAGGGGTGATAATTGATGCCAAAGGAGTGGATCATACACAGACTAAAACCTGAACTCCTGAGAAGGTCAACTCTTAATAGCATTCATACAATGCCTTTACCTGGACCACTAGTTTCAGTAGCTGAATTTTAGACTTCTGAAGCATGAAACCCCTACCAGGATTACGTTTTTCACACATTAATAACATAGTATCCATGAAACTTAAGCTTCCCGTATGATAAAGCATTGGGGTTTGGTGGAAACCTTGTCACTGCTTGACTTTCCAAAAACTGCTTAATACACTGATCATGTCAAAACATCGTCAAGCATAACGTAACTTTAGGAATTCAATGTGTTAATTTGGACAGAGATGGTTATCATCTTGTGGACTAAAATATATATTTATTCAACTTGGTGTAATAACATTGGCATATGATATGCTTACCAACTTGTTACCATTCACAGTAATTTCACAGATGCAAAAAATTAAATTACGTTCCCAAAACTTGTTCGGTAACATGAGAAAATGGAATGTACAGTGCTGCACAAATAAAAGAAACACAAAACTTTTACCTGATTCATGAAATAGTTCTGACATAAAGCCAGTTCAACGATCCCTTGTGAACTCATGATGGCAGAAAGGACTGTAGCATCTCTGATTGGCAATTTGCACATCAATGCCGGCAATATGACTGATATGAATTTTACAACAGAAAAAACAAAGATAATGATCCATACAATCCGCAGAAATCCAGCATCATATACCTTGAGTATATCAAACTTTAGTCCACAGGTACTGATTATTAATGGGGCAAATAGCCCTGATATTAGTGTCTCCAGCTTCTCCGCCAGTGTTGAACCTAAAGGTGGCCCAGATGGAACTGTCAAGCCAACTATGAAAGGACCAAAATGATACTGGAGTCCAATAGAATCACTGACAACAGCAGACAACAGGACACTTAGTGATACCAGAACAATGTAAAACCCCCTAACTGCCTGTCCTTCAGGTGTTTGCTTAAATTATCCACATAAACAGCGGTCGCAAGACCAGAATAGCAGCTAAGATGATAATAATACTTATTATTGTAGTTTTTGCACTCATGGATTTATCCATATCTGCAAATGCAAATCTCATCCATGCCGTGAAAGGAGAAGTTATCAAATCACTAATCAACGTGCATGCCAAAGCAAGGCGGCCAATCTCGCTGTTAACAATTTTTAGGTCAATGAGGAGAGAAGCAACAACAGCAAAGGGAGTCAAAGTTTGTATTCCAACAATAGCTTTAGCCGCTGGCACATGATATTGGTGCAGAATCTTATAAAGGGCTGAATTGAAGCCAGTGACCACAATCATTGTGATAGCAACTGATGCTAGTCCTATTGTCCATGCCTTTTTCCCACTTCTTGTGATTGTGCTAATGTCCATGTGTACTCCAGCAAGAAACATGAAAAAGACATAGCCAACTTTCGACAAGATGTCAAGGAACATTTCATCTTCTGCAGGGAAGACAATTTCTGAAAACTTTGAGATCTTTCCCATGCAACTTGGTCCAAGAATCACACCAGCCTGGATGACAGGAAATTATCTGCAAAATTAAATGCAGACACTAGTGCATTCTTTCATGCTAATTCTTCATGTTACAAATATTGGTATTGTTCGAAATAAGTACGTGGATTAATATCTAAAACCAACAGTAACTAAAATTATGTGCAATGGAACTGCATAAATGCTAAACGTCCCATTGATCAAAACATTTTTTCCTATGCTTCTAGCAAGTCATCCCGTTGAGATGGGGTTAGTTTTCTCTTGCATTCCTTGTGATAAAGCTAGAACTAGGACTTATGCTTGTCAAAGTGCAACATATTTACCAGTTTCAGCAACAGAACACTACCAGATTAGACATGACTGCTGATAGGAAAAGCAACATACTGACATGCATACTACCTTTATGTGTATAAAATTGTTAGAGAATTGCGAAGCTCCTCAAATGAAAGGTCAACCAGATAGTTAAATGGGGGCTATGTGATCCATCAAACGGGTGAAAAATTGCTCCCTCATGATTCATAACCAAGAGACGAAACATAGAGGTAGGGAAAATACCTTCAAGGTTCTTTAAAAAAGAAGAAGGAGAAGAAATATTTTCAAGTTACGGGGCTGGGCACACCATAATCAAATGAGGCTGCGTGGGAGGGGGGCAAAAATTATATAAACCAAAGCAGATGTACTGGTCTTGCTTAGTCATGTATTTAGGAAATTTCTTGAGAGTCCCATCACTCACTCAATATCAAGCAGTAAGGGGTTAGCACTAATGCTCTAATACAGGACATTACGTATATTGGTGTCAGAAAATGAAGCATTTAAATACTTCTTGTTTCGACTCTTTTAAATTTTAAGCAATAAACCATAGTCTCACTAAAAGCATTGAAGATAAAAAGAACACATCACCACCTCAATGTCCCCGTTCTCTGATCAATTCTGTCACAATTGTTGCTAATATGGGTATTCAAGGGTGAAATTAACAATTGAAGAAATAGTTCAGGGGGGCAGAGAACAAATGATTTGAAGAATACATCTTGATTAAAAAGATCAGTTTAAAAGCACGAGAAGCAGAGAGACATAAAATACCAGGATTTCGGAGACTAGTCTTTGAAATTTGAAGGGCCTGAACAGACGATGGAGAAACTGAGTGATCAAGGAAAATAGCAGATAACTGAAATTCAAGACGAGGCAAAGCATGATGTAGAAAATCATGGGCTCCCTCTGGAGTCCATATTCCTGGATAATGAATCGGTTCATTGAGAACGCATTCATGTTGTTGGCCATCAGTTTCCCCAGGCAGTTCCCCATGCGGGATCGACTGTCCGACCTGCATCAGTGAGGATGGGACTTTTCTTCTCTGCCACCTTTTATTACAACACCACCATCATAATATGTACGTGCTAAGTTTTATAAAGAAATTGGGATGAATATTTGCTGGAACAAAAACGCACATAAAGAAAGGCCAAAGACCTATGCTTTGAACAAACATGATGAAATCAAGAAAATGAATATTTAACAGAAACCCCACCAGGCTGGAAGTAGCTAGTTAGCGACGATCATTTCGGAGGGATTTATGAAAGCTATTTATTACAAGTGTCATTATTGGAGAGAAAACCACAATAGGATTCTCTGGCACGATAACAAGGAGAGGTAAAACTTAAAGCTTAAAAGTGAGGTTGCAAACCAAGCCCGAAATAAGCTGAAAATTTGATTTTCAACTTAAACCCCCGATTTTCTTTAAAGCGAGAGCTTATATCATGCCTCCAGTGCAAGCCCAGCTCCGCGTGTAAATTCTGCATCGACTTCTTTTTAGGCCAGATATGAGAAAGTCATGAAATACTAGGTTACGTGATGCTACCACCACACTCCTATTCAAACCTTTTCTTTTCCGTCGACGCACACAGTAATTTCTATTCTAACTTGGAAGGAACTAACTCGCCACCAGACCAGACAGTCCAAACGATACCAATGCAGGTTCGTTGATAAAATTGCAAGAAAGCTTAGAGAAGAATGCAAATCGAGAAATTTGATTCCTTGACCAACTCAACTGGGGTGAGCTGGTTATATATATTTAAAGCCGATTGAGCGCATTTCATCTATGGGTTACATTTGAATTTGGCAACAATAAATTCATTTATGACTTTATTATAGCCGATTTTAATAATGTCCATATTGCTCTGCCAGTCTTGCATGCATGCCTTTATATTTTAATAATCCTTTATGCTCTCCATTATATTTTTGCCCTTTTTTATCCTCTTGGATTTTTGGAGGAGCTTCAATTCTATTTATATTGTCAATTCGGAGTTGAAAGGGTTATATTGTCAACCTTCTAATTCTCTTTAGGTGCAATTCAACAAATAAACAACGATTGATGAAATGCCGACTTTTTTCAGACTGTTCTTTCGTTTGAGGAAAAGGCGAAGCTAAAAGCTCATCCTATTATCTGCCTTGTTTAATTGATCACTGAAAGTGCGATTACAATGTGATTGAGTAGAGTTCAACGGATGACATATATAATCAGCATCCAAATTCATTGCTAGAGGGATTCAGAACTCTACTCCCCGACCAAAACCAGAGAAGGAAAAACAAATTTTCTAGTTCTAGACAGTAGTTGAGTCATGTAAATCTGATGATCAACTAAATGGACCCGAGGAAACTGCTAAAAAAGGCCTCGGCCATTTTGCTGCTCAATGAGAAGCGGCGACCTATCAGCGAGAACGATGTGCAGCTACTTCTCAAGTTCTCATCTTTTCCTCACAATTTGCTGTTGCACCACCAGTACTGAAACTGGTCTATTAATATCTGATGCTGCAAGCATGTCTCCAATAGGCCCCAGTTCTGGCAATTCAATCCATTCATTAAGGCCTAATAACTGAGGTGTTTCCTCCCTGTGGCGACGTCCAACCATGATAAGATCGAAGGCTTCCTCCATTGCATGTACCTGCAGAGCCGTTTCAGCACCATCTTTCACCTTTTCCTCCCTGTACACTATGTTATCCTGGTGAGTGCCTTGCAGCCTCGTGTCCTTTAGGAGTTCTGCATCTAAAACAGCATCCCACTGGATCTCGCTCATAGGATCCCAAGGAATAAATCTGATGACAGTCAAATGGATCCCTGGTGATCTTGCCATACGCTTGCCATACGCCAGTGCCTCGCGATCATCAGCACCACCAATAAAGATTACAGCAACACTGTAAATTAATGAAAGAGGTGAAGGGCGCTTTATCTTGTGACGATCAACAAGAATCCCCACCGAGCAAGGAGCCATGTCATACACACTACAGTTTTATTATCCTCAAACTACTGTTGTCCAAGATCAGTTTGCCCTGTTGATTCCATTTTCTATGAAATGGAAGTATAACAAGCGATGCCAACTTGTCAAAGGCAAGAGAACAAACATCGTGGTGCATGAACCTGGGCAATGACATTGCAGTAAACAGTTGCACGCTAACCAACCCCGAGTATTGCTGTTGGAAGGAACGGAAGAACTCAATAATCTTTGCGAACGAGAGCCACCTGAAGAAGCTTTTTGTCCTAATTGATGATCTATTAGTAGCGGACTGGCCCTGCCAACAAGCTCCACCAAATTGAGTGCATACACAGCAAGAGGACTTTCTTTGTTAGGGAAGGAAGATTCCAGTATCCTTCGCACGGCGAGGACATCATCCAGCCGATGGGTACATGTAAGCACTCGCAGCTCAGCATTGTAAGGGATGTGCTCGATATCTCTCTTCTGATAACCTGTATAGATTCTCGAGTAATCATATAATGACATCGCAGAGAGTTGTGTGCCTGCTGCTATTAAAAGGACTGATGCAGTCACCGTGGTAAGTGTTTCTCCATCAAATATCTGCATTTCAGCATGAAACAGAATATCAAATGTCCTGTTCAATGCAGTACTGTATCTTCAAGTGAAAGATGAATGCGGCATTTACAAATTCGTCGAACTGGAATTGTTGTGCTCGTTTATTTCACAAAATAAACAGGATGATATACATAAACCTCCCTCCCAAAGGGCACGAAGTAGAAGAAAAATGGAGAGAATTCAAGGTACCGAAAAAGAGGTGGTCAATTTAAACTCAGCACCTTTTTCATCAACCAATGTTTCATGTAAAGCAATTTTTTTTTTTTTAAGATGCTAAGTAGCCTAGATAAGTTATAGCAAAAACATGACATCGTGCTTAACCTAATGCAGACCGACTCAAATGCCACCGCCAGTGCAAATCAAAATGTAATAATGCTGCATTCATATATCCTAACTGTGGGCTGAAGCTAGCTCATGATTGAGCACCTGAAAGGAGTGACTAAACAAAAGAAACGAGCAAGTTCACTTTATTTTGCCTAGCCAGTTTTAAACTCAGTTGAGGATGAAGCTCCTGTTCAAATGTTAGTTAAAGAATCCAAATTACACAGAAATCAGGATTAAAAGTTCGGCGTCCTGGTCCAAACACAACTGAGCTATTAAAGAGCCCATGGGTGATAATAAGTCAACTGGAGCTCCTAAATCAAGGTAAAAAGTACCTGGGCAATAGCGAAGGTAAAATAGAAAGCCAATCTGGACAACTCCTTGCGTGCACATGACGAAGGAAAGAGCTAAAGCATCTTTAATCGGCACTTTGCACACCAATGCCGGAAAGAGAACGGCTGCGAACTTCATTGTGAGACAAACAGCAATGAGAGCCCACACCCTCCATACCCATTCCAGGTCATACAAAACAGTCAAATTCACTTTCATGCTACAGTAGGTCACCAAAAGCGGAGTAAGCATTCCACATGCGAGAGTTTCCAACTTGTCAACAAGCGTTGATCCTAAAGGCGGGCCATCCGGCAATGCCAAGCCTAACAAAAAAGGACCATAAAGGAAGTTGACCCCAGCATTGTCGGCGAGTATTACAGCCAGCAGGACTGCGCCGGATATGATAATGATGTAAACCCTGTTTACTGGCTTTCCTTCTGGTGTCTGCTTGATGATCCAATGTGCAAATGGCTCTGCTGAGGCCACGATAAGAAAACACCATGCAACTAATAAGATGACGGAAGATGCTGTTATCCCGTCCCTCCAGCCTGAGCCCATCTTTATATTGGAAGCTATGGTCGCCAAAAAATTGCTAATCAAGTCGCTGATTAATGTGGACGCCAAAGTGAGGCGGCCAAGCTCTGAGTTCATGATTTTCAGGTCGATGAGAAGGGAAGCAATCACAGGAAAGGGGAAGAGTATGTTGGTGGATATTATGCTTCGAACAGCTGGTATGTGATAGCGGTGGACATTGAGGGAAGCATTTGTCTTGCACATTAAAACTATGGCAGAGCCTCCAGCAAATGGAATTAAGGGTGCCAGAATTCCTACGCTCCAGGCGGTCAGGCTTGCACTTCCTGTCCATACCAATCTGGGGTCCATTTTCACTCCAGTCAGGAATATAAAGAAGCTATAACCGATTTTTGACAATATATCAATGTATATATCTCCCTCTCGAGGGAACAATGTCTCTGTAAAATTCGGTATGTTTCCAAGGACAGTTGGTCCCAGTATGATACCTGCCTGATTCACACAAGAAACACGGATTGAGAAGTTAAGAAGATGATTCAGACAAAGTACTCATAGAAAGAGCTGCTAACTTTATCTTCTCTGTTCAGTTATCACAACTAATCTACTTCCCTTGGCAATCAGGCTCACCGCCGTTCTTCTACCCCCAAGTGCTCCATCATTCTCCCTCCTTCCCTCTCCCAAGTTAAAAGATGTTAAAGAGCGAAAAGGAATTGGTTCTCTTTTATCTTTTAATTTTGTTTACAGAGCAATTGTACCTCAGCATAAACAAGTAGAAATAATGTAAATGTTAAAACAGTTGAAGAGACAATCACAAAAACAAGCTGGCCCCCTTTCCTTTTCTTTTTTTTTTTTGAGTTAATATATGCATCTCTATATTTTACTTCTGAACGCAGAACACAAAAAGAAGAGATAGTATGTTGAATTGTTGACAACAACAACAATAAAAAAAAAAAAAAGAAGTGCAAAATTTTCTTGAAAGTACCAAGATTTCAGAGCAAATGCGGGGTAAATGCAATCGCATGAGCAACAAATGGAGAGACTGAGTAAGGACGAAGATGATTGCCAATTGAAATTGAAGACGCGGCAATGTACTAGAAAGAATGTTTCCTTGGTTCCAGACACCCCCATTTGTATGAATATTTATGGCGCTTGGGTCGACGAAGCAGGTGTCGTTAACCGCCATGATCACGACTTCTATCTGGGTTTTCAGGGACCTTCTGACGTTCACGTCCGAAAATACTACCAATACCGGGCCATCTTTTTGACTCCCTACCCTTAAGTACTACTACCATGAGAGTTGGGTTTGTGAATTGTGATGAAAATATTGCTGGAGTTTTACGAGAATTTCGAAATTATTATCGACAGATGTCCGCTGGCAGGGTGGCCCGCTATCCAGAATTAGCTGGTCAATCTGAATTCAATTCTGGCAAAATGGATGGATCAGGTGACGTACAATTACCCAAAAATGCTCGTAGCCTTTTGTTTTCTTCGCTCAAAGCTATTTTCTTTTGTCATTGCGGACTAAAAATGAGATTATGCTGACATCTTTTATGACAGAAAGGATTTAACAAAAGGTTGCAGCCAGCCAGTCAGCGACCCTTTCTGGGCTTTGATTATAGTCATGTGATTGTTTCAATAACTACAACCCCTACAATTTTGCAGGTTTTTTTGGGTTTCAATATATATATATATATATAGACAGAGAGAGAGAGGGAGAATAGAAAGTTGACAATAATTTTCCCTCAGGATTGTTGGAGACAAAGATAGAATTCTTCAGAAATGTAATCTTGGGGTATTATTACCCTGCTAATTTATCGGATATAATTAGTGCCTCAGTTGAAATAGAACCCATATAGCTGGCAACTCCAGTTACAGGCCGGACCAATTTTTTGATTGGCTAGGCAAGGAGAAATTCCTTATTCAACAGACTAGCTATAGCATTATGGACACGACTCGCGAGAGTAGACTCCATGTGCGAGAAGCCATGGCTTTAACCTGTGGCTGTGGGCTATGTGCTGCGACAATTTCTGAATTCCGGCACCACCCTTTCAGGGATACCTCCACAATGGAAAATGTACTTCGATGTACTTCATTCACCCACATCACAACCAGGAAGTTTTGGCATTACGAAGGACTTGGGGGAAGACAAAGGAATATAGGATTGGTGGTGTCATTCTGCAGTAGAGAGTAGACTGCTAATTGACGACTGCTCAAGAGTCTGCTAAATTTCCAAGCATAGGATTCTTGGCAGCTTTTCATTTACTATACTACCCTATTTATTAGGAAAATGCACTGGGTTAGCTGGACTAAAATGACCCAAGTCAGAGGAAGGGAGGGGGGGGGGGGGGTGGGGGGAGGTTGGGCTTTAGGGACCTGGAATGCTTTAACAAAGCTCGCTGTCAAAGCAGTTCTGGAGAATCATTACACATCCAAATCTGCTAGTCAGTAAAGTTTTAAAATCCAGGTATATAGGAGAGGGACGAGACTGGAATAGAGAACCACCAAAATCTACTTCTTGGGTGTGGAAAAGCACATGGGGAGGGAAGGAACTGATAGACAAAGGGATGAGACATAGAGTGGGGGATGACAAAACCATACAGGTGTGGAAAGATAAGTAGATTCCCAGGCTATGAGGAGGGGACGGTCAAATCAGCAAGAAAAGAGGGTTGCAGTATAGAGAGGGTGAAGGAACTAATCACAAAAGGGGAATGGAACCTGAGGCAACCAACAGATGGTTTGATCAGGAAGATGTCAGACAAATTCTAACCATTCCACTAAGCTTGACAGGAGGAAAGGATAGAATGTACTGGGAACATACAACATCTGGACAGTTTACTGTCAAATAAGCTTATGCAGCAGAAAGAGAAAGACCTGGAAAGCATGAAAAAATGGAAAGAAGGGAAGGAATTAGTTACCCCTAACAGCAAAAATGTGGAAGAGCCTATAGTCATTGCAGTTAAAGCACAAGCTCAAACATTTGGTATGAAGATGTCTGCTAAATAGTCTACCAGTCAATGAACAAATACACAAAAGATCTGGGAAAAGGAATGAAATCTGTGACTGCTGTGGGGAGGAAGTGGAAACAATAGAAACATATGCTGTTCTTTTGTAAAATGCAGAACTCACTTGGAGGATAGCTCCAATCCAATGGGATGGTTTAAATGACATGAGGAGCAACTTTGTGACGTGGTAAGAAGGAATATTAGAAGCAAACAAGAGAGATAGGGGCCAGGAACATATTGCTCTGACTGTAAATATTATGTGGCAGATATGAAAAATTAGGAACAGAAGGGTATTCTCTGATGAGGTAGTAGATGCAGGTCATAGTGTTCAAAAAGCATATATGGAGTGGGTAGAATTCATGGAAGCCCAAAGTAGTAGAGGAGGGGAGTACATGGAACAAACAAATCACACACAGCCTTCGGTAAATTGGAAACCACCAAGCAAAGGAGTGGTCCTGATCAACACGGACACTGCATTTTCAAAAGGAATGCAGAAGTTGTGGACTGGGAGGGATAGCTAAAAAGTAAAACTAGAAGGGAAGGATACAAAAGGCATGGGCAAAATCTGCTGAAAAGTCTAGTGAACCATTGGTGGAAGAAGCTGAAGCCATTAGAATGGGAATGAAGATGGCGCAGGAAGCTAAGTGGAAAGCAGTGGAATTCCAATCAGACTACAAAGCCATAATAGACATGATACGAGAAGGGAACCTCAAGGAATCAAGAGTTGCAGTCTTACTAGAGGATATACAAAAAATGAAAGGTTTGTTGATCAATATACTTTTTCTTTTGTTAATAGAATAGGTAATAGTTGTGCACACAATCTAGCAAAGTTTGCTGTTAAACTTGTTAGAAATGTAGTTTGGGAAGAAAATTTTCCAATGTGGCTCAAAGAGAGCGCACAAAAGGACCTGTTGGATAGTAACCCCTTTATAGCTGATCTTGTAATATCAAGTTAGCAATGAAATATAAAGTGACTTTTGACCAAAAAAAAAAACACTACGCTATCTGTTGTGCCCAGCATTTCGACTTCAAGCTGACTGATTCGGCTTCGAACCATGCAATTTCCCGCTACCAAGAATTGAAAATGACAAGGCACTGCGCAGCTACTTATAAATTTGCTAGTTCTGTATATTAGTAATTATTTCCACCCCGGCTTAAAATGCTCTACTATTATCATGGTCCACGACATGCTCTGGCTTATTAGTAAATGGATATGGAACGAACGACTAATCGGACAAAGAAAAGCTGTATGCTAGTAGAGCTTGGCATAATTGTAAGTGCACTCTATGCTACGCCAGTAGAGTACTAGTAGGAGTAACAATTATCTGCGGAAGGTTCTTGCTGACCCCAATTGCTGGCTTGCTTTCCAACTTTATGAATAACCTTAATGACCTCTTCAGTTGTGACGTTGCCCGTTACCGTCACCTTACTTAGCTGTTTGTCGATGTCGTAAGTTTCAATATCTGCCACTCCCCAAACAAAGAAAGGCACAGAAAATATTGATATTTATTAAACAAAATAAATTTTTTTTTGAGTAAGGAGTACAGCGTTAAGCTGTATGATTGTGATACATGTTGTGATTTGAGGAACTCAAGAAAGGATGAGAAATGAAGGGGCAGGAGTTTTGTGAAGCAGAAATAGTAGAGTGAGTACCTTCAATCTTCTTGATGGCCCTCAATATTTTCTTAATGCATTCGTCACAGTGCAGACCTACCTTCAACTCCACCACCTACGAACAACATCACAAATTATCAATTGGAGAAAAATGATTCAACCGGTGAAAGTAATGACGGCTTTAAGATACTTACATTGGCCATAGATTACTGATTGCGGATGAACTCTGACAACTGGTTGGATCAAACAGTGGAATCAGCAATTTAGGAGCTGATCGGAGCTGTAGTGATAAAAATGGAATCGCCCCTTCAATCTTTGGTAGTTGGAGGAGGAGTTCTTGTAAGGAATAATTTTTGGTTGATGAAAATGAACTGCTTGAGCAGTTTTTTCAAAAAACAAATGGTTAAGTGGGAGTACATGATGATTCTTTTCATCTTTACATGATGGAATTTCAAGCTTTTTCAAAAAGCTTCTTTAAGGCTGTCTTTTGACTCTTTAACTTAAGGGGACAACGCAAAACCACCTCCATGCTTTGGGGCGGCCAAAGTTGACGCTTTTGTTTGGTTTGTAATGGAAGAATGGATTTACGCCTGTTCCATTTTTTCGTGTGTAATAAAAAGAACTCCACTCGGATTTGTGAGAATCAAGGTTCCATAATCTTCAAGAAAATGACGCGTTTTGATTTCGCATTCTCCACTGCTTGAACAAACCCCCTCCAACCAGCACACACCACTCCACCCCACACCCAGCCCCAAAAAAACAAAAACCAAGAAAAAACAAATTTAAAAAAAAAAAAAAAAGGGCGACTGGACTTTGGTCTCCGGCTCATGTGAACACGGAAAGCAGGGAGTGGAGGAACTTTCCGGTGAAAAACCAGGGGATTTGCTGGGTGGGCCATACTTTCTCGGGTGCCAGCAAGTTTCGATATTACGTCTTATTGGCCCAATTCCTATCATTGAGGCCCAGGATCAATGAATGGTGGAGTGGGGATATATCTGGATATATCTGGAGCAATTCGTCACTCCATTGCTTGTCCCTAAAGCCCAATTGAGCTATTAAATGCATTTGACAAGATAACTAACTACAAGGGTTCTTAGTTTCACTCTTATGCTCTTCTCTTTTTACTTTATCCCTTGCCAATGTTTAAAGTCTTCTTAAAACATATGGGTTTAATCTTATATACAATAAACAAAGAGCATGTTTGGATATGAGATTAGTTGCAAAAAATTATTTAAATCATACTGTACAATATTTTGTGATTAATATATGTTAAATAAAAAAATAATTAAAAAAATATACACGATTGGAAAAGAAAATCCTTTTAATATATTATACTCCCCATCAAGCCTTTCCCTGATCACTAGATCGACTTCTAATAAATAGATAACTTATGGAAGGGGAAGTGATTAAAGAAAAATGGCTGAATATCTTATAAGAAAATTCTATGGCTCATTTCATGATACCATCCCCTTAACTATATTTCTTACTCAAGATAATAGGTTACACATAAAATTTTTGAAATTATTATAATCTATGGGTCACTAATATTTATTTCACCAACTAACTTTTGAATTTTTGCTTGCGATTATATGAATGTAGAATCTCCCTACTTGATGAACTTATAATTAATGTTTTCGCATGTGAATGTACATAATATACTACCACTTCACTTTAGTTAATATAGTAGACAATGTTTGGATATAAAAAAATTTTCAAATATTAATTTTCTTGTATCATAAACACGTTTTATATCACTTTTTTTTTATATTTTAACTATTTTCTATTTCACATACACCATATCAAAAAAATTACTTACAATAATAATTTTAAATAATACTCTATCCAAATACAATGAGTATTCATTGTGATTTACTTGATCTAAAAAGTTTATGGGGAACTTGGCGAAAAATGGGCGAAATATTTTCTCCCAACATTGGGAATTATGGTCTATGGCCGATCTATAATCCCAAATTTCAACAGTTGTACTTGTATGATATGGAAAGAGTACGGTTGTCAATATAAAATAAAAGTGCTAATTGTATAATATGGAAATAAATAAAAGAAATCATTTGGATAACTTATTATTTGCAACAAATTTATTTGATTGCATTATAAATACATTTTCAATCACCTTTTTTATGTTATGTACATTACATCAAAAAAGTATTACAATAATTTTTTTTCAAAAAAATTGTCCCAATTAATCTCCTATCCAAACACACTCTATTCGATATGGAAAGATAGTGCCAAAATTTAGAGTGCCCGCAAAAAAAAAAAAAAAAATTTAGTTGTTTGTTACTAGTGTGCAAAATATATCTCCTTGTTTTATATGACATATAGATGAGCTTATTAAGCATTATTTGTATCCTTGTCTTAAAATAAAAACCCAAAATTCTCCCAAAAAAAAAAAAGGAAAAGACTTTTTAATTTCTTTTTTCTTTCCTTACCATCCAATTTTTCTTCCCTCGGCTCTGCCTGTCCAAACAGGATTGAAGGGCAAAAAGAACAAATATCCAGTCACCGGTTACTTTGCTTTTGACAAAAAAAAAAAAAAAAAAAAAAGTTACTTTGCTCCTTTATTTCCAGCTGGGCAAAATAGTCATCCAAAGACCAGAGTGAGGGAAACGAACGTTGAGGCGTTGACCCCAGAGCGCTGCGGCCCAGCTGGATGAGATCCTCATCGATTTAAGTACTCGGACGCCAACCTATTAAAAGATGCCACCTGCTATTCCTTTGCCAATAATTCTTTCCTAACGCCATACTCAACACAAAACTTCTCATAAACACCAATCAAACGAAAAGATTCCGCAGCAGTCACCATAAAGCAAATCTAAGGCCACCCCCGTCTACCTCCCCTTGTTAAATCTTATCTCCAAGCCGATTCTGAAAATCTTGAAGAAAAATTAAAAGGAAAAAAAAGAGAGAAAATGGGAAACGCTCTGAGTTATTCTGTGGATATTGTTGCAAGCCTACATCAGAATCGGATTCCCCTGGGTGCCTTTCAGCTCTAGCTCATGATCTTTATAACTTTGAAATTACCTCCCAGGTAAGGGTCATGTCACAGGGTTCTTGCTTGAATTCAAGAGTTTTATGCCCCTTTGTTTTTTGTCTTTGGTTGCTATGTCACAGGGTTCTTGCTTGAATTCAAGAGTTTTATACCCCCTTTTTTTGTCTTTGGTTGCTAATCAAAACGTTGACTAGCTTAGCATAATAAGACTTGATTTGGCGATAGAGGGTGGGCATAGTTCTGTTCTTGCATGATCGGAATTGTTCTACTTGTTGTTCTTTTGTTCATATTCAAGGTTCCTTGAAGGACTGAGTAAGCATGTTGCGTCATCGAAAAAGGCCTCCAAGCTAATTGGTAATTTGACTGAATACTTGACCAAATGTCTTTTGTAACAATGCTATGCATCTCACTGATTTTAACCTTAACATTCCTACGTTGTTGTGAATTTCGATAAATATAAAGGTACAAAAAGCTTTCTGCTGCATGGGCGAGGATCGAAACCTCCACCTAAACACCGGAAGAAGCCTCGAGGCTTATAATCCAGACCTTAAAAAGCACCAGAAGGCTGATGTTGAGGGTAATCTTTGCGGGGGTTTCTTCAATTGTATGCCACAAAGCTCAAATAAATGAGTGCTGGCTGTCTGATTTAATTCATTTGTGCATATTAAACTGCAGGGTTTATTGGCTTTTTATCGTCTTCCTCTGCCACATACTCTGGTTGAAGCTGACTGATGGCACTCCTCCTCCACACCCACAGGGACTCCAGTTCGAATTGCAAACACTTCCAGTTAAAAAAAATATATATACATCTTCTCAGACATATTTGGTCATTTCTAATGCACGGTCAAGTGTCAATGAGTTCACACTATACTGTAAACTGTCTATAGGTAGACGCAAAGGCAGTAGCAGATGGAGATACAATAACTGTCTACATTAGTACACGGATCCTAGGGAGTCGTCATCTGTTCCCAGGGATGTACAAGTTGCTGCTGTTCAAAGATCAAAAGCGCGTGCAGTCAAAAATTATGCAAAAGCAGATGCATTGCATAAGCAAATCGTGGATGCAGGATACCGGTTAGTCATACCTCGCAAGTTCTCCCAGATCTTCCATCTCGCTGTTATTTTACTTGACTGCTCAACTGAATTAATGTGAGGTTCTACTCAGGGTACTGAAGATTCAAAATGAGGAAATTCTAGCTCGAAAAATATAGGATCAGATTAAGGTACGTGAAACTGCTGATGATAGGTCTTTTCATACTACAATGCATTTCTTGATAAGACGCTAGATGAGAAACAGGGGAATAGATGCGCCAGAGAGCGCTATATGCCATACGGGAAAGAAGCCAAGGAAGAAGCTGACTAGGAATAGTTCAGGGAAAGTGCTTGAGGGTTCTTGTATTTGATGAGGATCGTTATGGGCGCTCTGTAGGAGATATATACTGCAGACGATATTGTACAGGTAACAAATTTGAGAAGATCACTCTTGCTGCCCTAGTTACATTCCTTCTTTAGTCCTGCACAATGAGTTTTTTCTCCATTTGTGATCTTTAGGAATCAATGCTTAAGAAAGGTCTAGCCTGGCATTACACTGCCTATGACAGACGCCCAGAGCTAGACAAGGTAACTTTGCGTTTATGATTTGGCCTCGTCTACTACGCTTAGTGTTATGTCGATGTCATCAAAAAATAATGTCTTGCTTGCCTCATTTCAGTGGGAGAAAGATGCTCGAGCCAAGCGACTGGACTGTGGGCTTCGTCAAACCCTGAGAAGCCATGGGAATGGAGGAAAGACAGACGTGAAGAAAGATAATTGTTTCGAAGGCAAAGAAACTGTTCTACATGCCTGCTTCTATAACCCCGTGACGTTTAGCGTACCTTACAGTGCATAACATATAGAGGTGTAAAGCAACTGCAACGAGATACAGCACACCTCTTGCCATTTGGAATTCGCAAATGTTATAATGATATATCGTAATTGATGCTTGATGGCAAAGGAAGTTTCTAAACAGAACCAGCATTCTTGTGGCCACATTTAAGGAGTGAAAAATTTTTTCCCCCAAGGAAAATATTTTCAGTGAAAATCATCTTCATTAGGAAAAAAAAATTTTATTTCCCTTCATTTTCAGGTGTTTGGTGCACTTTCGAAAAATAGTCCTTGAAGCCAAAAAACCCACAAAGAATGTTCCCCTCAAAGATTCGCCAGTTTCCTTCTGCCAACGACCAGAACTCCCATCCACACCTCTATCAATTCATCACCCCAATCCAAATACTTCAAATTCCTTAGATCATACTACGTGATCAGGAAACCCATAGTATCGCAAACCCATTACCCATTACAGATCATACTAATTACCTAATCGCTATGTCAATGGAAATTGCTCAAGAATGAGATCTTATCATTGATAGAGTTTCTATCAGATGAAGCACTTCACTGATGCTTACAAATAGTACTAAGAAAGATAAGGAAGATGGAGAGGCGCCTTTGTGGTGGTGGTAGGGGAGGTTGCTGTAGGTCTAGGTTAGGCACAATAGATAATTTTCAGTGCATGATCTGAAAATTTTTCGGTTTAGTAAAGGATCATGAGAATGATGAGCTCTCAAATTTTTTCCTGTTTAAAGGGATCGTGAGGTCGATGAGCTCTGAGAGTTTATTGGAAAATAACTTTAGTACAACAGATGCGGAAGTCATGTTTACTCCTGATTGTGTAAAAGAGTTTTCCACGGGAAAAATTTTCCCAATCTTTTTGGCTGCCAAACACCAGAATTTCCCCGAAATATTTTCAGTCCAAACAAATGAGACCCTAAGTGCCAACATTTTCCCCCTTCCCCTTGTCTTCCAATCTCCTTGTCCCCCACTCTCACGGTGTGGAGCCCCATTATTCGTATCTGGCAAAACTTTCAGCTATAAATTTTAATTCCAAATGTACTTGTATTGGAATTGCCCCTCCAATAATTTATAGAGAAGCAGTAAAGATAATTTCCAGGAGACTTGCAGTAACAGCATTCATCTTTCTGCAGAGAAGCTGGATATCAAATATCAAATGTAAAGATCAGCCGTAATGAGCTTTTTAGATGCAGCAAGAATTGATGATCAAAGCTCAAACTGGAACACTAGGCAATAACAGGTTCAAATTTTACACCACCTTTCTAAACAAACTCAACAAAGAATAAAAGAAGGATGATCTCTCATTCCACTAGGCAGAAAAGTACATGACTGACACATCAAAGTTGCAAAGAAACCAACAGAAACTAAAAAAGTATCTGTCCAGAAAATTACGAACTAGATTCACTGATACACTGGACATTAGTTCCTAGGAGGAAATAAGGGGGGAAAAATAAAAGAAGCACAAAAATTTTAGGTGCAAAATCTGCAGCTCAACTTCAGCTCAAAACCATCAAATACATACACTGGCGCAGCAAAAAAAAAAAAAACACTGCAAAGAACAAGAAGTTCTTTAAGTAGACGAGGATTTAATCTTTTCTGCTACACTGAGTTTTAATCTCTTTGCAGCAGTCCATAACTAATCTGCTATGCTAGACAACATGCAGAGAGACCAGTAACTATTATAACATGAACTTGCTCCTTTATCCAGGGCTCTGCAAGCAAGGGAATTTATAGCAACAAATTAAAGTAAGATGAGTAACGTACTTGATAAGGAGACCAGCCCAAACGGGAGAGCATAGAACAAATTACTGTACCTAACCAAAATTGAGGTATAAGCAGGTTGAATGTAAAAGATTCCAACCAAATGACTTGAGTAAAGGCATGTATGATATACCATTCTAGTGTTTAACATCTAATTGAAGTTGAGATGCTCTAAAACCACATGCTGTTACAAAATAGAAATAAGCTTCCACAAATAACAGGCCAACAGTGATATAATGCACTAGAAGAAAACAAAGTTCGTACAAAAACCATTGGGATAAAACAAGAAGAATGTAGGATGATTCAACTCACATTCTTCTTTTCTTTCAACCAATAGAGACTTCTTCCATCTTATTTGGCTTCATCTTTTGTATCCTCAGAATCCGAGTCACTTGCATTGTACCTTTCAAAAAAGAAACCAATTTATAAGTTGACAAAGTTACTACCTAAACAACAAGCCAAGCAACCAAAATGGATTTGGACACAAATAGACACAGAACAAAAACCTGGATGCTTATCGCTAACTTTCCATACTGAAGACCGAGCCCTCGAAGCTCTATTCATCCAAGTCTTTCCCTAAACCCAAAATATTTCAAAATCAGACGACTACAAATTCGGGTAAGAAAAAATAGACATCACTAGCGAAGAGTAGAACCCCACGTCCAACGTTCAAAAATATACATCCAACGCCTGCCCTTCTAAAACAATTTTAAAAATGAAAGAGGAGACAGGAATGAGCAAGAAATTCAAACTGCATTTCATCTCGTATACTAAAGCGGGATTGGAGAAAAATGCTGACTGGAATTAAATTCCAGAATTTTAAACCTCTCTATTTCAATTATACTTTGTTTGACCTCCCCTCTTTGGCATGATAAAAAGAACAGGAAAGAAAAAGGTCGAGTCTTCTGCCAGAACTTTTCAATTCCCTATTCCTGATTTTTTTCATTTTTTTTTAAATTGCTCACAGTTGTAATCAACTTAAAGTTAAAACTGGAGTTCTAAACATATGCACACTTGCACCTGGCCAAATCCAAAAGCAGAGGAAGTATGAGAAAAGGGGGTGTGGAGTAAAAGTGGAAGGACCTTTTGGGCGTCTCTGGGGATACCATAACCACTATAATACATCTGGCTGACAAGGACCTGCATGGCGGTATCACCAGCCTTGGCTTCTTTGAGGGTGTCCTGAAACCACCGCTTGACACAATCAGCCACGGCCTCCGCCAGAGGAATCCGGCGGCCCTGCTCGGACGCCGACGTGGAGTTGTCGTTGGAAGTCGATTTCTTCCCCTCCATCCCCTTATTTTCAAGTCTAAGCTGCGGCAATTGCTGGTCCTTTGATGCAAGCCGCCGGGACCCACTAAGGTTGGCGGCGGGGGCTGGGCAGAGGACACGGTGGTGGGTCGGGGGGATTTGGGGATTTGGCGGCGGTGAAGTCTGTTGGTGGAGATAACCCTGGACAATTCTTGGAGTGCAGCTGGAGATGGAAGTGACTTTCCCATAATAAAGAGAACAACACATAGACGAACAATGAAACTCAATCAGAGAAAGATCGAAGAAAGATTACAAAAATGTCTTTTTTTTTTTTTGGGGGGGCGGGGGGGGGGGGGATGGGAGGGGAAGTGTGACTGGATTATTTGGACAGGCTAACCTTAGTAGAACCGGCTCATCTTTTGCTTTCTAATGATGTGGCGGTACTGGACAGAACCCGGAGCAGAGGATTCCAAGGTCTTAAACAAATGTGTTTGAAAGTATTAGTTGAGGACTTTGAATATATATATATATATATTAAAAAAAAAGGAAAAATTAAGGCATAAAAGCACAAAACAAAAAAGTTACCCATCAATATTAGTATTATCTTTTTTTTGTTTTTGGGTTACTACCTCTCTAACCCGGATATCGAAATTCACCTATCCGCTCTGTTTTGATATCTACAGTTTTCACATATCTAAAAGATTTTCCCCGTTTACAAGACCAAAAATTATTCACCGTTTTGATATTTTTCAGAAGTACCTAAACGCAAGTCGAATGTCAAGAGGACAATTACCAACGAACCCATGCAAAATAAAGAACTAGAATTGCTGGGCTTTCTGTCGCCAAACAACATGGACCTTGGACTCTTAACCTTCAACCCAGGAGAAGTTATGCACTCAATGCCCACAAAATTCGCCTCCTACTTTTATTCCCACACTCACCAGGTGCCCCATCCACCACCACCACCCCCGCCCCAAACCCACTGCAGCCCCAAAAAAAAATTCATTATTCTATCCTAGTTACTGTATACTTGTCCAAGTCCTCGGAAAAAAAAAGTTAAAAAAAAAATGGACATCCAAACGTTTTGATTATAGGTTATATCGACAAGACTAAGGCCCTGTTTGATAATTCAATTTAACACTTAAATTTAATATATTCATCATCTTAACATATTAAGACCGTTTGATAATAAAAAATTAAATATTTGAACTAATTAAAAGTGACATTGAATTCTTTATGCAAACTTGCTTACAAAATTAAGTGATAAGCTATTCACTTATCACTGAATATGTAATAATTTAACAATTCAATAACTTAATGGATTCAGATTTCAAGAGTTCAGTTTATCAAATGCACCCTAAATGTATAGTCATACATTGTTTCACCCATTTCCAATATTATAGGTTATATCGACAAGACTAAGGTCCTGTTTGATAACCCAATTCAGTGCTTAAATTTAATAGATTCAAATTTTAACATAAATTTAATAGATTCAAATCTTAACATATTCAACCCGTTTGATAACCAAAAAATGAATATTTGAACTAATTAAGTAGCACTAAATTTCCTAGGTAAAACTTGATCTCAAAATTAAGTGATAAATTATTCACTTGTTACTAAATGTGATATGCACTTAAATGTATTAGATTTAATACTTAACAATTCAATAAATTAACGGATTCAAATTTCAGATTTCAAACTTCAGTTCTATCAAAGTCATCCTAAATGTAATAGTCATACATATTTTCACCTAATTTCCACATATTATTATTAAACTCCACAGCATATGACATATACATTCTTAAGCTTCTCCTTTGACATTAGATTGGTATTAGGAAAAAGATTTTATAATAGAATTACGGCAAGTTGGTCGGTAAATTGTACTAATAGAATTCATCACGCAATTACACAGCAGTTATATCGGAAATTGTTGTATCCGTTGTTCGGAAAAAAAACAAAACAAGAAGAGCTGTTGCTTTGCTAATCACTCCGCATTTTTTGGCTTTAGCCTGAGCTGGATAAAGCAAGTGAACGATGGTCAAAACTGCTTGGAACTCTGCAGTGTCGGTTGGAACTTCGAAAATGAAAGGGATGCTAGCTACAGGGTTTTTTTTTTTTCGATGCATTAAGATTAGGCTCGTCTCTATGATTATTTGTTAGTAATGCTTCTCCACTAGTGTTGTGAACCTAATATTGTTGTGAACCTAATAATCGAAAACTGGCTTCAAACAAAGATGATATCACACATTACATAATTGAAAAGAATGAATATTTGACAGCTTGAATATTGCAACCTAATCTAACCACTAGCCTTTGGGACGGTGGCTATCACCAAAGCATTAAAATTTGGTGGGATAGGCATTAAAAAGTGGCATTGCTTAAACCTTGTCTCGCAGTAAAGCGTCAAACTTTTCCTCCCACCAATTGTCACATTAAAAGGTGATTTTGTTTAAAAAATTCAAGCGGGTGCGTAGTGCACTCGTTTTCCCTCCGAATTATTCCTGAACCTCCTTAGGTCTGCTACCTCCTTTAGTATATGATAGATTAGGTTATATAACAATCATCGTCTCTGAAAAAAAAAAAAAAAGGAATACTGCAACCTAATCCCGTAAATTGCCAGTCATGTGAACCTAAACCCCATTTTAAGTGCTACTTAACATGATTTCCTCATAAGTAGTAATTGATAAAAGGGCAAAACCAAAAAAAAATAATAATAAATCTGACTGATCCGAGCCTTCGCTCTGGATTTTGGATCATCAAAACATAAAGATTTCCCTGTTTTTATGTTCGTTATATGGCAAGAAAAATAGGATAATGATCAATCAGTTACGGCCTTCCTCCGGTAGGACAAAAGCAAGAAAAGCAAAGGCACTCCAAAATGTCAGAATCCTCATCTAGTTGTCGGGGTTGTGTAGCACCTACTAATTAATAATTCAGCTGAATTCAGACTTTGGCCCGCAGTAGTTAAATTAAATTACTATAACCTGTCCGCCCTCTTTTTTTCTTTGCGTTGGGTTCCCTTCCTTCAAGTTACTTGTTAAAGGGATTAATTCCACTTTGTCCCCCCAAACTTTGGACGATTACCCACTTCAGTCCCTAAACTTCAAAATGGGACACTTAAACCCCTAAACTTATAAATACCTCCCACTTAAGAAAAATTGTTAACAGAATCCTGAATGACGTTGGTGGTCGAAGTGTTCCATTTTATAAGGGTTTAGGGATTTAGGTGTCTCATTTTATAAGTTGAAGGACTTAAGTGGGAGGTATTTATAAGTTTAGGGACTTAAGTTTCCCATTTTGAAGTTTAGGAACTGAAATGGGTAATCGTCCAAAGTTTGGAGGGACAAAGTGGAATTAACCCTTGTTAAAGCATCATACTTAAACCGCAAGCAAGCGGGGAGATCAATAGTATTACATTGTTATTTATTTGGATTAATCTTTTATACGCTAATAGTACATACACATTTACTATTAGACGCATGATATAAATTATAAATTTAAATTTAAAACTCAAAGTTTACATATATATCGTGCATCCAATCATAATAACACATACACTGTTAATGTATATAAATTTTATTTTATTTATTTTACATTTTTTCCATGCTTATCTGTCCTGCTGTTACTGCATATCTGACGTTTGTCCTATTCAATGAGAGCCTTATAATTTGTTTTTCAATAAGTTCACCTGTATTACATCATCCCATAATTTAGTTGATTCTAATTTTAAGAAGATTTTGTGAACCCAGCATAGCTTCAGACGTCGACCAAAGTTAATCTAATAAAAACTATGATTTATATCGCTGTTCATGAGATATTGGAGAAAGATACACTTATTTCATGTAACTAGTTATTGAATCGACGACAGATTTGCAGAAATTGAAATGTAGAATAGAAAGGCCAGTAGAGTTAGAAATGTAATAGTCTGCCACCGTCTTCTTTTGTCCACACCCAAGCCTGCTTTTTGATGAATTAATGGACATCAGCGATCTTAACAACTTTGGTATCAAAGTCAAACAACATGCCTCTCTCTCTCTCGACTGTTGAATTTATGACACTTGCACCAAAATGAAATGAAAGAAATTTCCAGGGTTATTATGGTCTACCTAACTGTTGATTTTAAAAGTTCGAATCTTGTGTTTAGCATAGCAGTTGAGTGTAAATTTTTTTCTTTGTGGTTAGTCTTAATATGAATACAGTCGCAACTTTTGAAATCTAATCACAGTCAAGCTTTATTTATTGTCACGCCCCCACTTAGGACTTAATGAATGGAGTTTCCTTAGGCCACTCGCCGATTTCAGAGAAAAGTAGGCAAAGTTTTATAGAAAAAAGCGAGGGCAATGGAAAAGTTGTGGGATAACATCGAATTCCAACATCAGGGTCAATTTTCCACGCAGAAAAGCGAAGATAAAAGGGTTCCCACTTCCCAGCAGTAGTAGCATGCTGAATACAGACTCTGTCTTATATATATTCTCTGTTGCATGTTGGTCTTCTTATCATAAAGCCCGCTCATGATTCGAGTTCCTTTCGCGCTTAAACTGCCTATCTAATTCTGCACCTTGTCCAATTAATTAAAGGAATAGTGGTATTACAAAGGAAGTACCGTTGGTTGATTCGAAAAGTGTGTTTAGTGGACAAAAGGTCCCAACGGTTATCAGGAAAATCATTCGGGACAGTTTAGTGCAAAATGTACATGGCGTGACTCTGTCTGCATATGACGTAACTCGTTTTCAATAAATTGTAACTATAAAACAAAATTTTGTAAACCCCACATATGATGTGAAAAACGAGATACAAGATGAAACTGAACCTTATATATATACATATTTTTTGATCAAATCTTGGCCGTGTACTTTCAGACCGTTCGTGCCCCTCTTCCGTGTTTAGTTCCTTATTCTGACGTCAAATCTCACTCCAAATTCAGTTGACAAATTGCTGGTTCAACGTGTACAGTTAGAATTTTGTGTGCTTATTGAAATTATTTTTAGTAACAATTACTACTATTAGCTTATATACTACTAATACAGAATATTTTTGGCGAAAATCGTACGAGAGATTGGTAAATCAACCATACAAGTCGATGTTCTTGTAATAGATAAGAATCACATACACTTTTGGGATGCGATAGAATGGAACATGTGTGCGTGGAGGGGATAACGGGGAAGCTTGGAATAATACTATAATAGTACTCCTATGTGTTGTATCTATTCTTTATGCTCCCATAATCTTGACATCAATGACCAATTCTCCTGCAGCTCTGGAGCCAATATTTGACACTAACTGATTCTAGGGGTCACTACTTACTAGCATATGTCGCTACATCCGGTTTATGTACCAAAAAAAAAGAAAAAGGAGGAATCTAATGTCCAGAACAGAATCATGGATTAATTTCAATTTGTGTCGTTTTAGTTGCATTTTTGGCGCGAGACAAATTTAATCCCAAGTTGGGCAGCCTTTTTTTTTTTTTTTGAAAGGCCAGTTGGGCAGTTATTCCCCTTTGTTCCTTTTGAAGCATTTATGTAATTTGAGGACTGCTGAAGGACAAAAACGTTATTGGGTTTGTATCACATCAAGTTGTAAATTTAGAATGATGCGGATTTTAATGGGAATATTAGTCCCCAACCCCACCGAAAAAAAAAGAAAAAGAAAAACGCAGCGGATGATGCTGGGTATGGTCTACCATCTTCTTTTTTGACACTAGGAATAAACTACGTGTAAAAATTCATTTTCGCGAGGGATAATTTCATAAACCTTCCCGAGGTTTATAACAATTCTACCGAGCTTTTTGGATTTTAAAAATTACACCTACCATCTTCAATTTGACACTTTTGATAATCAAATCTTACATTTGAAAGAAAACTCAAATGAACACCCTAAAATGCCCTCAATTTACAAAGTTTATATTACTTTCTTGAACAATTGTCAAATAAAGTATATAACAAAAAAAGCATTTACTTTTATCTATATTTATTATTTAATAAGCAATTATTATAATTAGTTTATCATTGTGATAGGTTACTGAACACGGTGCTTTACTTGTGATACATATTCCTTCTAAGTTGGACAAGAAAGTAATGTCATAATTTTTTTAGAATTTGTGAATTTTTTATTTGTTTGAACTATCATAGTTTAGTAGTGGTTTTAAACTATTTCTTTTTAAGTTATTATTCCTTTTGATACAAAGAAAGAAAAAGGTATCAACGAAAATATTGGATCGCATTCAATGTTGTCAAAAAAAAAAGTTCATTGCTTTTTGGCTAGATGCAATCCAAGTTGGTAGCTTATTGTTTATCATTTAGGAACATGTTAATTTTACTTCCATTTTTGTTAATCACACTTTCACTATTATTTTAATCATATAACTTTCATTTATTAGACCATATCAAAAACAAAAGGTGGGATTGCAAATACTAACCCAAAAAAAAAAGAAAAAAGAGTACAGATAACATTTCCTTATCCTTTTTATTTCGTCATGTTTACGTTCGTTGTCTTTGTCCATACAGGTGGATAATGTGAGGAGAATATTCTACCTAGGTACCGGAAGCGAACACGAATTCCTATTCTTTTTTTCCAACAAACGAACACGAATTTCTATTCAGTTCAACCATGCTTTATTGTTGCAAGTCACGCATGAGTCTTTGGCTGATTAAACAACAAACTGTGTAAGCTCATTCTTTTAGGGATGAGACCTGCTCCAAGAAATTCGTAATGGAAAAGCCAGCTCTTTGGAACAAAGATAATCAGTACTTCATGTGAGATTTGAGCAACCTCTTGTGTCATTTGATTTTGTACATACATGTGTCTAACAATTCAAGTTTAGGAGAATTAAAATCATAAAATGACCAAGGAAACTTTCAACTCGATAAGTTTGATCATCACAACTAGTGACTGAATGAATCCACAGTGCTTGTATGTAATTAAAAAAAAATTTATACAGTAAAAATGCACGACAACTAGTTTCAACTCATTCAGGGAAAAAGCATTACACTACTATTTCCTAAGATATTCCTTTTTTTTTTTTTTGGCTTGGGGTTGAAATAATTTTCTGCCAAAATGAGGCAAAAAATGCATGCAACAAGAAATTGACATTTTTGTCCTGATTGATCCGGCTATAAGTGTCAGCTAATGACAGGACAGCACGAGTGAAGGACGATAATGAAACGTACATGAACGGGAGGATGTTACACAATCATGACTCTATGCAAAAGTTTGACCGTCGGATTGGTTAGCTAGAAGGTCTCAAAAGACATCCTCCGGCTGGCAGTATCACGTGCTCTGATTCTCTCCTTCGCACGTTCCCAAATTCCTAAATTTTCCTTTCGACCAGGAGCGGGCAAAATTATCCGTTAATCCACCATATCCGATTCGATTCGATTCAAAAATTAGGATACCTGATTTGTATTATTTGATTACATAATTAAAAATCGGGTGAGATCTCCGACCCGCCCTATATATATATTTTTTATTTTTTTTGTTTTTGTACACATACTATAAAAAAATAATTTAGAGCTAAATAAGTAATTTCATTTAACAAATTGCATTACAAATATGAGAGAATAGTTTATTTATAAGATTCATTTGTAGAGGTCATAATCTTATATTTTATAGAAAAGAATTTAATTAATGTGAAACATGTATTTTAAAAAATGTGCTATTTATTTCAAACTTTTATTGATTTTGAATTCTGTTAATTTTTTTTCTTTTATCTTGTATTCTCTTAGCATGTGTTGTTTCTCGGTGTGAGACTTTTTTTGAGAAAAAAATCTTTATTAAATTTTAGATGAATGTATAAAATATAAAATTAAATTAATATAAATTATTTTTTAAAAAAAATTAAATGATAATGGGACAAGGCGGGTACCCGTTGATCCGACCCTAGCTCGGCGGATACTTTATAACCGAGTACCTGCTAATATGCAGAACGAGTAAGGGTCAAAAAATAACCGAACTGTAAGATACGGATCGAGTCAGTCAAATTGTGAATGGGACGGGTATCCGATCCGTGCCCACCCCTACTTTTAAGTTGAGTTCGGAATATCGCCTTATGAAAGTCCTAGAGGCGACGTCGTTGGCAATGAAATACCAAGGCAACAGCAATGACTAGTAACTTCTAGAAATTGACCGGAGAAGTTTAATTCAATTTCAAATTTCAAAATAACAAAGGAATCTTCTCGTAATTTAATTCCAAAAGGTCCCCCCCCCCCCCCCCCCCCCGCGCCCCCACAAAAATTTTTCTGATAAAAAAAAGGCCAAAGGCAACTAATTGTTGTTTGCTTGCTCTCCAATGGTCATTTCTTACTTTACTCATCAATTGTCAACTTGTATAAGTAGAATCTAAACGCATCGATCAATTGATCAGTACTCATGAATAATAAACTTTTTGTTTTCTTCCCCTGCAAACACTCCTCCTTCTGTTCCTCCAATGCCTATCTTATCTATCTAGCAGATACCTATGGCCAATGAATCATCTATATGTCTCGAATAACTTGTTGGCATTTGAATAGGTCCATTTGGTCGGTATAATTCAATAATATTTGCGTTGAACTTATGCCAAGATGATGCGTTTCTTCGCTCTTATCTACAAATCGAGTGACATTCGAAAAACAAACTAATTGAACGAAAAGGGCTGGCAAATCCACTTGGTAATTTAATTATGTACCATAAGATAAGAAGTTTGACATTTCTTCTTATTCCAGATTTTCATCTGAATTTCTTCTCGATATGACAGACAAAGCAAGCTTTCGTCGGCTGATGTTTACTTATTCTGTCAAATTAATGGTTCAATCCTTGCAATTCTTCAGGATAGGATCCTAACAACATAGCCTCGTCAGTTTTGTGGTATTTTTCTTACTCTTAATTTCTTCGATAGCGACATATATTTGTTTATGAATGATGGAGTTTATCAATTATGCAGAACATATGCCAGTATTGGACGCAACATATCATATTGGACCAGGTTTTCTACGTTAACATTCCTAATTTTGATTGATTGCACCTAAGAGATTCTAAGAAGATGAACCAAAATTACGACAAATAAGCACTAGTTCAAAATAGTGATTTATCAAAGGGAATTCCATAACATCATACTAGATAAATGTTGAGAATGACTACACGGTGGTTAATGAAGTGTGTATTGTGATCTTACCTAATGTAAAATTGTTAGCCCGTTCGAATTGCTATTCGTTGAAGTTTTTTTGTGTAAAAATGTACAATAGCAGTTCAATGTATGTTAGATGATTGAAAAATAGGAATGGATGATAAAAAGGTGATTGGAAAATAATTTCATAAAAACTTAAAAATTTTTTGTTGGCAAATAGATGCATGATTAATTAGCCATCACTAATCGCATTAAGCAGTTGGTTAGCGGATTAGTGGAATCATCACGAACAAACTTATGCTCGGTGATTTCTCCTTGCATGTTGAAAGACTAGTTTAAGTTAGAGTGCCTTTGATAAAACTGAAAGTTGAAATCTGAATTAATTAAGTTATTAAATTGCTAAATTTTAAATCCATCAAATTATTAAATTGTTAAGTATTAAATTTAATACACTTGACTGCATATCACATTTACTGATAAGTGAATGACTTATAACAAGTGTCACTTAATTAATTTAAATATTTAATTTTTAATTATCAAATAATCTGAATATGTTAAAATTTAATTTTATTAAATTTAAGTACTAAATTGGATTATCAAACAAATTTCAGCGGTGTTAAACCAAACTACTGCAAACTAGTAGTAGCATAAAGTAACACATATTCAGCCAAGAATTAAAAGAAAAAAGAAAAAAAAAACAGATGCTGCCTATAATAACAAGGTGGCCTGAGGTTATCAAGCAAACAAATCCGACAACATTTATTGCAAAGGCAAACAAACCATACAGGAGTGACGTCATCGGAGACCAAATACCAGGAACCCTTCCTAGTCATCATGGACTCAAACATACTATACGCCCTTTGAACAGGACAGAACAAAAGCAAACACACTTTAAAGGGACTAAAAACGATGCGCTGAAAAGTGAAAAGCGATCCCGACCGTCGATCCTACATCTTCGCAGACGTAAGGCACAACTTTACCGGTTACCGCCACCACTTCGGCCCATATGGGACTGACTCAAACCACAATAAGCGTGGTTGCACCTCGTACTACTCCTTTTTTTATTTAATTATTACGATAATACTACTAATAAATTAGTAGTGCAGCAGCAGGAGACCACAACCCAATCCAAATTTAATCAAATAGCCAGGACGAGACCGGGCACGGATTTCCCGACTTGGCTAGCGAGACTGCTCTCCCAAACGGATGGGCAATGGAGAGAGGTAATCTGGGCAAAATTCGAGGAGGAGGTATTATCTGCGGCCCCGAATCGGGTCACCGTCAGGGAAGTGTTGAAGTACTCGCGGACTTGGGTAATTATCCCATCAGTGACGGTCCAGGCGTGAACCCAGGTGATGTTGCGGACCTGATCGCACCCTTCTACGAGGACGGTGGATCCAAAGGCGGCGACTGATTGTGGGACGAAATTGAAGGAGGAGTCTTTGTCAGTATTGCCGGTGAGGAGGCGCATCAGAAACTGGTGGGAAGGCGGACCATGGAACCACCACTCCAGGTCGGGAGCTACGAGCCGCTGGACCTTGTCCACGTCACGTGCACTCAAGGCTTCATACAGGGCGAGCACCAAGCCCTTTGTTTTGAGTTTCCTCCAGAGTTTCCTGAGTGTTTGCCAGTTCCGAACGAAGAAGGAGAGGTTTTTTGTATTCGATGTATAAGAGGCTGAGGAAAGAAGGTGATGAGGATTGCGAGGGAGGGGATTGGGGACGATATATAGGGAGAGGGAAGGGCGTTTTCGTTATTCAGTGTAAAGTCGGAGGGTGATTGTTTTGAATACTAGGATTCTGTTTTTAGGTGTGACGTGGCTATTTTTGGTTGGGGCTCGTTTTTCATTATCGGGTTGGGCCCATCTTGTAAGGTTTGGAGCAGTTGTCAAGCCAACTTTATTGAAAGCCCCCAATACCGTCCCTCGGGCCCACCACATTCAGGACCCAGCCAGAAGGAGGGGAAATAATCAAATAAAAAAAAAAAGAGATAGAGAGAGAGAGCGCCTCGGGCCTAGCTAGCTAGTGTTAATTTTAATTCATGCCAAATTTCAGTTACTCGTGGAATACATTTTTTGTTATTTTTTTTATAAGTAAGAGAGTTTTTCTCTCATTTTATCGTTCAATCCAACCTAACCCTTCTCCACCATAGAATGCTTTTTAGTCTTTTTCTTATATTTCTCATATTTTAGGTGTCCTATTGACCACAGAAAATTTTGTATAAAGGTACGTATAAATGAAAATATGCTGCTACTACTACACTTGCCTTAATCATGTGTGTTGTTTTGACGTGACAACGCTAGAAGCAACAATAGATGCATTACCTATTGTTAGTTTTTGTAGAAAATTTTTTTAACACATTTTTTAACTATTTTTTAGTCACATATATCACATTACTATCATATATTTTTCTATAAAAATTTTATAATCCAAACAAGTTTTAGCTTTCCCTCTATATGATTAGCGATAATACGAATAATACACTTTGAAAGGTCATTTATTTACTTATATTTATTGATGAAGAAGTCTGAAGCAGTCCTTATTTCAACTGGTCTATTTGATGACTTCTTCTTCGCTGACGAACACGAAGAGTCGAGTTTTAGAAGTGGTCTAATCTAACTTTTAGAATTTTGATCTGGAGTCAAGAGAGATGCCGTATTATGTCAGGTTTGATGCTATACGGCGGGTACTCTGGCCAGGAGGAATATTCCTGACATATATGATCTCAGAGCTTATTTGTGCATTGCCACGTGAGTCTAAACAAGGAAGGTTGTTTGTAAATCAGGACATCTGCATTTGGCGTGTTATCCATCCAATATTATATTACTCCCTACTTATGTAAGCAGTTGATGAGATTTTGGTTTTCTTTTTTTTTTTTCAAGGGAATGAATTATTGTAGCGAGGTCCAGGTGAGCACTGTCTAGCTTTTGCACAGGGTTGCAAACGAATTGAACCGTTCATGAGTGGGTCGAGTCAAGCTCGACTCGAGTTCGAACTCGAGGTTAAAATATTAAGTTCGTTAACTCGCGAGTCGGTATATATATATATATTTTATTTTTATTTTAAGCATATATATATATTTTTTATTTTTTATTTTTAATAGTAAAATTACATATATATACTTAATATTTTATTATTTATTAAGAAAAAAATATTATTTTATTTATTTTTTAAAAATAAAATAATTATTATTTATTTTTTCGAGTTCGACCTCGAGTTTTAAATTGTCAGTTCGTTGAGCTCGAGATCGAGTTCGAGTTCAATAAAATTAAATCAAGACTCGATTCAACCAGGTCAAAACTCGACTCGATTCGACTTGTTTGCAATCCTACTTTTGCATTCGGGTCAAAGTGATTTGTTGCCGTCCATTGAAAGTTTAAGATTGTGGCTTTACGAATTCCAAAGAGAAGGGATGAAGGAAACAAACAAAAGAAGCACGAAAGGAAAGGTAATTATGTTCCATGGTTTCTAATTCAAGGAAGGAATATGTAGTCATTTTCGCTGTTAAGGAAGGAAGGAGATGCAAAATCTTCACTTCAGCATTGACATTTCTTCTAATTCTGTCCATGCCCCCTTTATTAATTTCCCATCATGTTAATCTTAACCACGCCCCCCCCCCCCCGCCTATTAATATAGCTGTGAGAAACAGGAGCATGAATGAGATTTAAAAGGTTCATCGCGACCAGACATCAATTTCATGACATTAAATATATATGACGCACTATGCAAAAGCAAAGTTGTAATGTAGTCTATGTAGACCCAGTGAGCAGCAACTAGTCCAATATGTTACAAGCTGGCGGCGAAAGCTGTACTGCACCAAAATGTGATATATGTAAAATGAAAAGATACTTAAAAATATAAGAAGGTAGATTGAGAAATGTGTTTATGATGCAAGTGAAATAATTCAGTAATCCAAACAGAATGTTAGCGAAGTTTGACGACCCAAAGGCAAAGGCAAAGAGAAAGTCCGATGTTATTTCAACCATGGATCGGCAATTGCCATTAGATTTGATTTCTCACTCTCTTAGTCCAGGAATCAGGGACCATGCTACAAAATTAATTTACTTTTGTGTGTAAGAGAATCGTAATAAGATAATGCAACCTCTCAATTCAACACCGTCTGGAGTAAAAAGGAGCGACGCCCACAACAATTTGTCCATATGGTCAATAAATATGCGATATTAGTGGCGGAGATATGTAACTATAAAGATTAAATATGTGAAAAATCTGCCATAAATCAGCCAATGCCCCAAATGATACACCGCTAAGTAAGCAGTAATCCATTTTCTTTCCTCTTTTTGGTAAAAGTAATTCTCTCTGTGTGTGCATATATATATATATATATGTGTGTGTATGGTCCAGCTCCAGCGTGCATGCCACGAGCGACAGAAAGATAATTGCACGAGCGACAGAAAGATTATTGAAAAGATAAAAGAGGTACAGGTTTATCATTCACAATGCCACACTGGCAAGCGCTGTGCATCGCTTTCGGAGAAGAAAAATCAAAATACGAGTCAGAGTCGAAAGTCAAATCGCCCTGGCCTAGAGACTAGAGGACAAACTGGAGTTGTGCGAATGAACCCACATTTGACACTTTCTTTTCTTTTTTAAGAGGTGGTCGTCCATAGAAACGAAAGAAGACCATTAATCTGGCCCTTTTTTTTCCTCACTCTGGTAAGCCGTGAGATATGGTAGCATTTGTCTGTGAGATATCCCCGGATTTTAGACTACTGGCAGCTCCAATGATGCAAGCATTCAGGGCGGGCTGCGTTCTGCGCCTGCTAAATCCAAAACTTGGATAAGCCTTCCTCAGAGGTAGCTAGCAAAACTGAATAGCACCGGACCAGTATCGTTTTAATCTTCTTGTTATTATTGCACAACTCGCAAGAATAAAGCAACCGAATACGATGGCCGTTTCCGCTGTCCCTGACCTTGCGTGTGGTAGTAGTAACTAGTAAGCGAAGTATTAAGCGAGAGGTGTGGCCCGCGACCATGGGTGTGTCCCCGGCCCTCATTAATTACGCAGTTTAGATGCTGCCATATTTTTTTTTTATGTATATAACGTGTATTGGTGTAAATGGATCAACTGTAATTTTACATTCTTGTTTCTCTAATGACTCGAAAACCGGTGACTTATCGATTATAAATGAAGCGTGTCTTTCAGCTAGCTCGTAACGAGTCGATAGTGGTGACTACTGACTGCGGAGCGCTGCTTAGTCATCTGTGTGGGAGGCTCCCGCATCTTTCTTTCTACCGTCCCACCATCTCCGGTCTCCCTCCCATTTGTCGTATCCTTTCCTTTGCCAGAAAAATTTACTAAGTCGGTTGTAAAGACGTCAGGTGCATTTGGCTTTCATCCCCCTTCGTTTCATTCATGATGCTACAAGGAAATTGTTGAGCCGAGACCCATTTCTGATTGTTTGGCTGGTGAAAACCAATTTGCCCGTCATGATGGTGTGTAAGAGGGCTCATCTCTTTTCACGCCACTACTACATTTTTTAAATCACATCTTCACTGTCCCCGAATTAATGCCAAGAAACAAGAAGCATACATACGAACACTAATGTACAGGAACGAAGGTTCTCATGCATAACGTTTTACACGTATCACGAATTTTATATCTTGATCATGCCTTGACTCTGAGGGCTCATTAACCTTCGAAGTAGTAATTTAATCATCTTCAATAACCCAACAATGGAAAGCAAGAGAGTGGTGTTTTCGACAGCATTGTGACTAAGCGCAGTGGAGTTACTTCTTGTTGCTATGCCTTCTTGGACAATTATTGGGGGTTTAAAAATTGGAGTAAATGACATTGAAGCATGCAATAATTCTCTAGTAAAAAACATTGGACGTGCATTTTTGTTGGTTTCTTCTAGGGCTTTTTGCGTTGCCTATAGTGTTAGTGATGCATGCACTTACGGATGGCCCTAATGCCTTTCGATGGAATTGATGATGATGCTCAATCGGTGTCCATCATAAGGAATGCCAAGTTCATTAGGAGCCATCATGTAGCTTAGCTAAAATCGACCCTTCATTCGCCTAAGCGGCCAATAAATCTCTAAGAAGACACCTTGTCTGACAATGCAAATCTATTCTAGAAGACTATTAACTTTATAACATTGGATTGCTCGGAAGGTTTTGATCTAATTGAAATCTTATGAATTAGAGGTTCTAGATTCAAATTTTCCTTTTTTCTCCTTATTTATTAAATTCCACACTATCCCTACTAAAAAGGGGGGAGAAAAAAAAAACTTACTATTACCTTGGGTTATAATTGCCTTCCACTTGGATATCACCTATTCACTGGTAATTACCAAAATTCAAGGCCGAAAGAAAATATTAAAGCAATAATTATACTACTTGGGACGGTGCTCGCTTTTGGAATACGCACATTCAGAAAACGTCACTGAGGTTGATCATGTCCGTTTGAATTGCTACTTTTATGAGTTTTTGTAGAAAAATATACCGTAACGATTTGATGTACGTGAAGTAAAAAGGTGATTGGAAAATGTATTCAAAAAAAATGTTACAATTTTTCTACAAAAAAAGAAAAAATCACAATCCAAAGTAGGGATGCTGGCGCAATTACAAGTATGGCTCTTTGTTTAGTTGCTTATTTACCTACCATTCTGTCGTCCTCGTTACCGAAAAGGCGCACCTCCGTTTACAATTTGACGTTTGTGCCATTTTAG
This sequence comes from Coffea humblotiana, assembly GCA_023065735.1. Taxonomy (NCBI): domain Eukaryota; kingdom Viridiplantae; phylum Streptophyta; class Magnoliopsida; order Gentianales; family Rubiaceae; genus Coffea; species Coffea humblotiana. Next base: position 4,273,419 of record CM041209.1, on the reverse strand, counting down.
TATAGGTTAATGTTTTACTACAATTCTTACCTCTTCAAGAAAACAAATTAAACATTGACGTGTCAGTTACCAAGAAGGAGTATGATCGAAGTGGCAAAGATACCTAGACAATAGTGGAAACTTTTCTACATGCTGATCTGGTAATTCCACTGCAGGCCATTCTCTGCTCAATGTGATCAAGACTTTGTTCTGAAACCAGCAGCGACATACTGCTGTTAGAAACCAACTTTTTACCTTCTTCCATGATTAACAGAGCATCGGCATAGGATCAGTTCCCTTCGGAGCATTCGCATAGGATCAGTTCTCAGCATGCTTGTCAGTTGTCAGAAAGAACTTAAAAAATGAATAACTTATTTAAGATAGGTTGCTGTAATTTAGACATGATTTCTGGGATTTTATTCACATTTCAGGAACGCATAATGTCCGTACTGCAACTTTCATCAGATGCGTGGTCTAAGAAAGAACAGCAGATGTTTTGGAATGAAAATATTTTGTTAGGCAAACTAGATAACTTTCTTTAACACCTGTCAACATAATTCAAAATCAGCAGACTATTGAAAATTGAGAAACTTAATTCTTTGATCAAACTTCATAGTATCAGCAATCGAAGCAACTAAGAACATACAAGCAAAACATTGCATCAAAGACTAGAGAACTCGAGAGAAAGAAACAAAACCTCCCAGATATTCACGACCATACAAGTGATTCTGATATTCAATCCTCAATTTCCAAGTTTCATCTTTTCATTCCAATATATATATATACATATATTATCACCACCTTCACAGACCATTGGTGATTCAACACCAATATTGGATCAGACATTCGGCTGATGAGACAACGATTTGCTTATATTGATTCAATGCAACCGCAATAAACAGAAAACAGAGTATTAAATATGTTGCGAACACTGAGAGGCACATTCTCCGGGTTGCTTCTTAGATGTTTTGTCGTCACCAAATTTGATTTTCTCTTCGACGAAAGAGCAGAATAATCACAAGGAAAATCCTCGAGGATCCAAATATAAGCTGCAAATACCATGTCAAAAGCCGTTACAATTTTTTATGCCGACACAGGAAAAGGATTGGAGGCTATGCCTATCCTCGCCAATTCTACGAGAAGGTAGGCACAGAAAGTTGCACGTCAGTAAAGAGGAAAGAGGAAGTAATGGCTTAGTATAGGCCTGTTCTTCTTTATGAATTTGAAATGGCAAAATATGAATGGGAATTCTGTAGCTACCAGTTAATTTGCAATGTAAAAGATTTTCCATTTCACATAGAAGAGAGACTTCAAGTTTTATCCCTAACATCCACAAAGAGGAAAAATAATATGGAGAAATAAGAGAAGACAAGCTCAAGCTCAAAGTCAAGGTAACCTTAAGAGAAACCATCAAAAGGACCAAACAAGTTAAAAATTAAAAAGAAGAAGAAGAAGAAGAAGAAAAATGACGGGATGATTTCAACATATAAAATAATGCAGGCTGGACAAATTCTTTAGCTAAAATCTTGAGAAGTTATTTAGCCCTTTCTCAACTAGATTCTACAATTCAAATAAATATCAAAATTCCCAACTGCAGCTGGTCGTAATACCCCAAAAGACTTTACAAATGGTGAAACCACAAAAGAACAAATCTTTAGCAGGAAATGCATATAAAGTATAGGGTTATAGACATGTGGATAGTGCAAATTTACTATTCAAATCATAAGTACAATTCAAAATCTTGTGCTAATTGTCTTCTCTCGTAATAGATGAAAGCGACGGTGGGGTCATAATCCCATCCTTACGTCCTGTATGATATTCTTCTTCCAGAGGAGGAAGGTGCCTACCAGGGCTAAAATATTCCTTTGAAAATCTAGTGGGACTAGGTGAGTTAGCTCTGAAACCCACTGGAGGAGAGGAGCTCATTCCAGGAGAACTTGGGCTGGACCTAACCTGAAACTCCCCATCTTCCCGAGGCAAAGGTGAAATTGGCAATTGGTCACTGTCACCAACTTGTTTCTTATAAAATTTATCCTCCACAATGTCATAGGAATTCCCTGTCCTTGCTTCCTGAGCAAGAGAGCACCAGCAGCAGAAAAGCCATACTGCACAATCAGCAATAGCTGGTCTGGAACAACAAAAGTTATATGGTGGCAAATTAAACCTCTTCCGCATCTGAATCCTCCAAAAGCCACCATATAGTAACCCAAAAACACAAAGGAAAATACCAGTAACCCCCAAGGCCTCCCTGACAGCCTCATTGTTGATGTTAATTGCAGCCAAATTGAAAATCCAAAAAGGAGCCATACAAAACAGAAGAAATGTCGCAATGTGCACATACATGTTACCGAATCTAAGTCTTTCCATGTTCCAACCAAACACGCAAAAAGAACAGAACAGAGAAAGATAAGCTAAAGATATATCATCCCAAAAATCAAAAATACCCCCACTCCACTGTGGTCTCGTCTCAAGAATTCTCCCATCATCATCCCTAAATGCAAATGAGAATCGCTTCTCAAGTGATTTTCTCCTCAACTGGCTCGCTCTGCTACTCTCAGCAGCGGTAGCCTGAAGTTGTGCCTCCTCATCCAAATCAGGTTCATAGTCTCTTCCAAGAGGGCTAAGCATGGAGTACAGAGCGGCAGCAGCAGGTGCACCAATTGCAACAGATATAGTTATTCCAAACTCCTATAGCAGGTCGCTCTGATCTCCTGTATCCCAAGTTAAGGCCACATAATGCATACTGAGCGAAACAGTTCAACTGGAGTAAACTAACCACTACCATCATGTGTGCCCATTCATGAGGCTTGTAAGTACCATTCTTGCAATAAATCTTCCTAAGCTTCGAAATGTCTTCTGATCTCCATCGTACCAGAAGCACAAGATGATAGCAACGTTGTGGATGCTGATATAGACACATTAATGTAAACAATGCATTGAGAATTTGGTTATTGACTTCAAACCAAGCATCTCTTTGGGACTTCTTTGGCAAAGCATGGTTTAGCATTCCAGTCATGACCAAGAAAAGAATTGCACCAGATACAGCAACACATGTAATCCAGATGAAAAGAGCGAGATTCATAGGATTCCGGAACCATTCTTTGGAAATTTTCCTTAAAGCATTCCAATCAATTTTCCGGGAAAATAACTTACTAACTTGCTCACGAATGTGAAGACTGCTGGAAGGTACAGCACGAGAAATTTCATCCCTTTCCTGGGCAATCTGATAAAATTTTGCTGAAGGGGATGACAATTGACCAATTTTAAAGAACCTCAGCCTCTTGGGAAGCGCAGAGAAGTTATTCTGAATATTATTTTGAGAGTCTTCATCACTTATCAACCCCCTCTGTGATGTTGAAATGTGCAGAGCAACACGACTCCCGACTTTACCATTGTCGCTTTCCTCAATTCCACCATTCTTTTCACCATTATTGGTAGACACCATATTTTCTTCTATGAAGTTTTCAGGCCCCTAAAAAGTCACAATCCCCATCTGTGGCTCACGGTCAATTTCTTCCTCCCTAGTCAACAAACTTAGCTTCAGACAGCCGTAAATTTAAAGCATTAATGCACATCAGGCCGGGCACTATGTTCCATTGCAGTAAACACATTTGAAAATCACAACCTAGATAAAACCTGAAAATACTGGTAAATCACACCCTAAGTAAAATCCCAAAATCCAAAAGCACATAGGATCACCCGAAGATTAGTTCCATATTTCTTGTCAGGAAATCGGGGATAAAAGAAAAGGATACGCAAGAAAGCATTAGTTCCAGTTTGCTACTCAGAATAAGGGGATAAGAAACAGGGCCTACAATACCAAATTTATAAATAGAAGCCCAACTACCAAAGAACAAACGGGGTCTCACAGCTATAAGTTCTGGGAATCAGATCAACAAGCAAAAAATTCTGGCTTGCAAAAGGTTGTGGACTACAGTCAATATTTCAACCACAAGTTAAAAAAACCCATAAACCAAAACATCAGCTGATGCTCCAGGGTAAGGACTGATAACAGCGGAAAGATCTACAAGTTCATAATGGAATATCTAAGATAAAAGCAGAAAGAAACAAATAATTGAGCCCAGCAGGAAAAAGTACTAAAATTGGAAAAAGAAAAAAGAAAAGAACAAGGGAATCCAGAAGTAGAGATAGTAAAAGCAAACCATTTGTTAGGAACAGATGGGAAGCGAGTGGATGAGAGAAGCCATCATCACAGGAAGAAGATTGAGGGTGGTTGATTGCTTCATCGGAGAACCATGGCAGCCAGGAGTAAGAGCCGTTCAAAATTTTAAAAGAGAGGACGGAATAACAAAAGTTAAAGCAACTTTGATTCTTTTAATTTCTTTTTATTTTTTGGTTTTTAATTTTGGAACGCCTTTTAACATTTTGTTGGTTTCTCCAAAAGTTCAATTGGTTGCAAGCGTGCAACTGGGACTAGTCAACAGGCTTTTAATAGTGAGACAAGGCTCGTTTGGAAGGTGAGTTTTTTGGATGTTTGTCTAAAATTTTATTATAGAAGATTTTAAAAAAATTTTTTGAAGTGTGTTTTTTTTGAATATTTTGAAATGTATAATTTAAAAACTTTGAAAAGTTTTTTGAAATTACTGTAACTAAAATTTTTAACAAACTTATAGCAAATAAACTTGGCAAAAAACTTGGCTAAGGTGTCAATACATTCCAACTACATTACTTTGACCCACGCTTTCCAAACCCACCTGTTAATTTTGAATAAGTCTAAATATATTTTTAATTAAACTAATTTGATTGATGAATAGTGAATTGATTCGACTCACTTCTTTATATTTATTTAAAAATAATTATATATTTAAACTCAAATTTTAATCAGTGTTAAATAAATCAATTTAATTTTTTTACTGATTTAATAATAATTAAAATACCGTTATTTCTTCTCAAATAACATGAAAAAAAAGTAAAATTTTAAGTGATTCATAAATGAATAATTAGATATATCCACGCTCATTTATTAAATAAGTATAAATGGATCCATTATCCAACGATAACCTGTTCAAACCCATTCAAGTCACCAATTCTGCCGCCTCTCTAGTGTAAGATAATTAGTCACGATGGCGGCTAATGTTGGGTTGACATCAACACGACGTCGTCGTTGCCCTACTTTTGTCAACGGGAACGGATTGTAAAGAGCGCGGACTCAGTGCGGAGGCTGTAGCGTGGCTACCAGGTAAAGAATTTCCTTCTTAATTTCTGGTAGAAAGAGCAGACAAGGAAGGAAAGAATTTTTAGAGATTTATTATTATTATTATAGCCATAGGCACCAAATCAGCAGCAAATAATTGCTCTTGCTGTCTTGATGATCCGTCTGGAATCAATGAATATATGATCATATTACGCATGCAGTAGAGACTTGCAATAGTAGTAGATAAACCACTAACTCCAGGGAAAGATAAGGAGACGGGAAAAAGAAATTTCACAGGCGTAACAGGCCTATCTAATCAATGGCAGAGTTACAAGTGTTGGCGGTGGCGGGTTTATGGCATGGACCTCACCCAAGACAACAATACTTCGTCAAGCCATAATTCCCGTCTTACCCACGACCGACTACCATATAACCACACATCTGCTAATTGAACAACCAATCACTACCCTGCTGCGTTCTCAACTTGCATGCTAAGGTAAGAATGATTCCCATCACATTCACAAGCCCCGCCACTAAAAATTTTTTTAAATGGAAAAAAAAAACCGGCAAGTGATGGATGACTTCGATGGGATTTGAAAATATACGAAAATCTATAGTACAATTTACCACATGAGAAGCTCCTCCTGTTTTCCTTCTGCATGAAACATCTTGGTCTTTGCCACCTTTTGGTATGGGGTTGTAATTCAGGCACGGAACCAAAGAGTGCTTAAAGCGACTGATGGAATACCAGACTCATCGCCAATACCAAAATCAAAGAACGACGGCTACACAAGCAGAAGTTTGGCGAACTAAATATTTCTGCAGCCGACACGTGATTCCGAGCAGTAGCGTCATGAATTAAAATTATCTGATTGCTATCAAATACCTGAAATCAGTACAATTGTACCAAATACCAAAAAGAAAAACATACAAAGAGCACACAGCGTCGGCACTTTATTGGGCCATTTTAAGATAGAAATACATTAGTGTAGTACATTTTAACATGACAATGTAAGAAATGTGACGCTATATTCAATATAAGAAACATACTAAATCAATTGTACACGCAGTAAAGGAACCCAAGATTATAAGAGCAGAACTCGAGCATACAGGAGACACACACGACCACACCGTACAAACCAATCAAAACATAATGGGTCAAAGGTGTCAGTTAAAAAAAATAATCAAGTAAGATCATCTTCCTCCAGCTCTTTGGCCTTCAATGCTTCCTTCACTCTCAAGAGAAGAGTAGTTTTCCATGCATCCTGAAACAAATAATATAAAGACAATGCTTAGTCACCACATACAATGTTAGGATTATTGGTACAAATTTAGTAGTGATCACGTTGATTTAGCAACTGTCACAGCAAAAACATATCTGCTTGCGCAGGCAGGGCAACATCAGACAAAGAGTGTGGAGCAGGCTGCCCTTTAAAGCCATTTCACCACATCAGAAAACACATCTAAATCCTTCAATAGAACATATAACTTTTCAATTCTGATAACATTTTAACAATTGCATCCATCCCTTTTTAAGTAAGACCGTACCAATACGAATCACATACTTAAACTTCTGTAATTATACTAAGAAGATCTCATTTGCACGTAACATGTTTATCTTTTCGCTTCATCTGATGGTACCCAGTTCATGTCAATATAAAATCACGAACTTTTATCAGAACAAAGGCAGAATTTTAAGATTTCAATTCTAAAAATAGGAGAACACGGCATCAAACGACAAGTCTCAATTTACCAGCTGAGTCATGCTATCATATTCCTTCACAGCATCAGTAAACTTTGCCACATCTTCATCATCAATTGCAGCAGCCAAATCCTGTCATTACAATAGCAAACACATGAAGCCCTTATATCGTTTTTTTTTGCTGAAGAGTGGAAACAGGAAAGTGACAATCTGAGACGATATAAATTACTAAAGAGAAAATGGGCATATCTTTGGCAATGGTTGAAAGCAAAATAAGCATGAATCTGGTGAGAAAAGAATGGAGTGGCTAAAGAAGTTCAGACAACTAATAAAACTATATGAAGGACTAGACAGCAGAAGCTCCCTATTTCTAGCCAGAAAAAACTCTTAAATGCTAAACCAGAGGATATTCAGAAGATATTACATACCGCTAAAAGTCTGTACTCCCGTGTTCCCGAGAACGTTGGATCAAGTTCCTGTACATACCAATGTCAGAAAGAGAGAACAAAAGCGAAACTCTCCAGAGCCTAACCAAAAGTACCCATATCAGTAGTACCTGATACCGCTCCAGTGCATTATTGATTGCCACAACATCACCTTTACACAGTTGGCATATGCCAGCATTAAGAAGATGCCCCTTGACTCCATACTTCAACAAGTTATTGTTAAGTGATTGTCGGGCTATGTCTTCATAAATCTCAATTGCCTTTGGATATCTGCAGGGCATTATGATTACCAGTTTTGAAGGCACACACACGCTGAAAATTCCGAAAAACTTAATACCCAAAAAAAAGAGATGAAGTTATGGGAATCATTTTGTGACCCTGAAATTGAGAGGTTAATGAGGTTAAATGGCCTTCTGCTATCACAGCATTTTAAGGTAGAAACAAAAGTCTTATGACCAATTCCTTGCTCTTTCTTGCATCTTAGCGTAGTTTCCAAACTTGTATCAGCTAAAACATCATTTACGTGCTACCTGGGAGTAACTACCATATGCAAGCTGGCACTCAGGCTTCTTAACCTTAAAACTTTAGTACCATCTTCCCATTTCTGCATTGACTGTTCATGACCATTTTTGCATAAAACTACGTATGCTAAGACAAATGGCTTGTATTTTAGTTTTCTTCACACACACTATGCTTAAACTCTAAATAATGAGGAAAAACGTAACATCTGTATTGAAGACAGGCTTACTGTTCCAATTGAGAAGCAAATTGGGCAATTTTCTGCCTGCACTGATTTGCAGTGGTGTTGACATCTTCACTTTGGAAAAGATCAGCTGCTCTCTCATAGTAGACAATAGCCTGCTCCAAATTCTGTTCTTGCTCATATAGTTCAGCAATTTCCTAGATTCAAATAAAGGAATCAATAGCTGACACTCAAAAGTAAGGAAACATAGATTAAGTTGATAAAGCAGATATCACAGCCACATGGCATGATAGACAGCAAATATATAGCATCATAGGTACGAGTTCTGATAAGTTGACCAATAGTCTGTACGTATTGATGTTACAGTATCAGGAAAAAACTTTAGATGAGACATGAAAACTTTACATATGAATCACAAAAGTATCAAATCTACCTAAAAGACATTCTGTTCTTTCAGAAAAAGGAAAGGAGCTTCAAGAATAAGATGGAAGATAACTACACGGGCAAAAGATATTTTATTTAGGTGAAGTGACAGAGATTGCACCTTGTAGTATCTTGCGGACATATTGAGCCTTCCAATTTCCAAGAACAAATTCACGGACTGCTCCAAGCAAGATATAGACTCTGTGAAGAATCAAATTATCAGCCATCAACAGTTCCTAAAATAAAAGCTCTATAATCTAAGTGAAAAGATGATGGCTTAAATCCCAAAATAGGATTGGATGAAGATCAGAGGAAGAAAGGAACCAGAATATCAAAACAGACAAAAGCTAGACTGGAAATTAGGATTAAAAAGAAATTTCATTGCATTTCTTACAGTGCGGTTCAATTTGCAAAGAAGCACCTCAATAAACTACTGGAATTTTAGTAGTGCTTATTGGCAAAAAAAGATGGGGTAAAATTGGCTGCTGAAGAAGCCAACTGATAACATGAGAAACAAAGCAAGCAAAGGAAATAAAGTTTAAGACAATTTTTAATCTACATTTTTGGCGGTGAAATATGGACAAGTTCCTAAAAACATGTAATCAATAACTAAAAACTAAGACTAATCTCCAATTTAAGCTGAAACAACCAGCCACCAGACGAATGATTGTACTGAGTGATAACCGACAGCCATAGTCTGAGCTCAAACAGTGTATCAAAACTGGCAAGAGACCAAACCTTTAATGTTTGTCTTCTTATAGCAATGAGCAGCATCAGCATAAGCATTTGCAGCTTCATGTTTGCTATCCAACTGTGATATCAAAATTACGAACTTTAGTACAGCAAAAGAGAACAGCTACGGAATTGATACAGAAAAATAGGAGGTAGATAGATCCAAGCAATCAACAACTTTCAAATACTTACCTTCAGATGACAGCTTGCCAACTTGACATACCACAGCTCCAGCTTGATCCCCTGAAAGACCCCAAAAGTCTAAATTAATGGCAAAACAGCAGCAGAATTCAGCTTAATAAACTTACAGAGACTGAGTCAATAAATATCAGTCAGGAACTACAAAATCATCAATTATCAGCCACTTCAAGAAACTGAAAGGCTCGATTCCCATTTACCAATATGAATACAAAGAGAAGAATGCGTACTTCTTAGCAAGCGAAAAGACGAACGCTGAAATTTATTTATTTTTTTAAATCAACTTAATTACCAATACCACAAGGCAAACCGCTTCTTTTTTCTTCAATAATCTAGATTCTTGAACTAATTAAATTAGAAATAACAGTTGCGCTTATGCAGTGTTTCTGATGTTATTTCTAAAAATTAGAAATCATTAACTAATGTCACAACGTTATATCTAAAACTTCCCAAAACAGATATTTGTGCGTTCTAGGATGCCCTTGAATTTGCACTTCCCTATTCTTTAGATAATTAAACATCCCCAACAAGCACCAATTAGCTATAATCATAAGCCTACCTTTTGAACTGCGAAGTACAAAAGTCAAAACCTTTCCTGGTCAACGTGTCCGATCGATAACTGGATCATTTTAATCCGTCAAATCAATTAACCAATCGCATTTACCTCTAATTCACAATTAAACCCTAAACCAGCTCAATATCAACGCAGGAAAAGGAGAACAAAATTGTAAAGATGAATCCTATTATAACTGGCGATAAAAAAGAAGATCGATCAGGAGACCATAAAGCTAAGAAAAAAGTACAGGATTTGGCCAGTTTGTAGGCGTTGGCAGCCTTATCAAATAAATCGGCAGCGTCTTCATGTTTGGAGCCGAAGAGTCCCCATCCGCCGAGCTTCTTCTCGGCTTTCTTCTCAAATTCTTCGGCTCGAGCAATCTGGTCCCCCATTCTTTCGATATTTCTTCGTAGAGCAGAGGAACTTTTGATTTAATGGAGAAAATGGCTACTCAAATAGGAAAGGTAAAGAACAGGGCACCGTACGCCTTTTGCTAATGCGGTAATGCCACGTACCATTTTAACTATTCTTCTTCGCCCAGCAAAAAGCCCAGCTAAAACGGAAACGGTTTGGTTTGGGCCTCGGCCGTCCTTAGTCCACCCTCCCCAGGCCCGTACAACAATTCTTGGATTCGATTCCGATGGCCTTTGGAAAAAGAATGGAGTGGGCCAATGGAACTTGCAAATTGACGTCATGCTGAGTTTTTCCGGTTCTTCTTCTTTTTTTTTTTTAAATAAAGTTTTCTTTGGTTTTTGTTTTCATTTCTTTCATTTTTATTTCATTGATGGAATCTATTCGATTAAAAAGGGTACTTAGTAATGGGTATGAGGGACATGAATTGGTATTACAGTACTGTCATGGAAATTACTAGGGCTGTCAATCAGGTTCAATTCAGGGTTGGCGGGTCGGGTCAGGACCCGACCCGCCAAAAAATTTGTTGACCCGACCCCGACCCGTCAACCCGTGGCGGGTCAGATATGCTGACCCGAACCCGGAAAGTTTCAGGTTGGCGGGTCAAGCGGGTTGACCCGAAACAACCTGAAATTTAATTCCCATTTACTGATTAACTGGCTATAATTTTTAATAGAATCAATTCCAAACTAAATTAAGACATCAAAAGAGTAAAAATAATGTAATACATCATCTATCCAAATATAATAATTTCAACTTCACACAAGTTAAATAAATTCATTTAGGATTAAGTAATTAATGCCTTTGAAAAAAAAGAATAACTTAGTTTAGTTAGATAAAATAATTTTTATGTTTATTAAATAATTTTTAATTTATAACGGGTCATATCAGGTCACCCACCGGTTAACCCGAAATCGACATGTTTTCTTTTCGGGTTCATCGGGTTCGACCCGATTCTGACCCGAATCCCCAAAACCTCAACCCAAACCCATTATTTCGTGTTAGGTTCGTGTCGTGTTTTCGGGTCGTGTCGGAAATTGCCACCCCTAGAAATTACTCAACAAGCAAGACATTGCTATATCTCGCTCTCTATCTTTTTCATTCGTAACTTAGATTTCAATCAATTAATTAATCAATAAATCAATAGCATATATACATCCCACGTCCAAAGCCAAAACAAGTAAGAAAAAAAAAAAACAAAAACTATGATTTTGCTTCCAAGTTCGATTTGAACCAAAAAAGCCTTGTAATCACACATGCATCTCAAAATTTCGGCTGTAGATGTTGATTATTGGGGTTGGTTTCAGACAGACATGCCCATGAATTCTATTATTTAGGGACCACACGTAATTATTAGTAAATGGACAATAAACACGTCCTTCCAATTCGGCACTCTAATGAATAAGACAATTTACACGATCCTACATTGTCCCAGGGCGGCTGGTTTTCTATATCAAAAATGGACAGGCAATAAATCTAGTAGCACAACATTCAGGACTAGGACTGACCGGCTCTGCTGCAATGCAACCATGTTACAAACCACAAAAGTCAGATCCAAAAATGTCCCCATATGGTTTCTGGGCATCCTATCGACGTCCTTATCCGATTGCATGATTGATTCCGCCCATTAAATCGTCATCAACTTTGCTACTACCATCTCGCATTGTATGTAGGTGGAGTAATCCCAGGTCCGCCTGATGCAAGTATTTGTCGATTTAACAGTCTGTTTCTGCCCCATGATTCATCAAACCCCGAATGATTTTTAACCCCTCGTCTCCCCAGTTTTTTGTACAGAGCGAACGGCCCACCGCGTGGAGTTTGTTGGGGGCGGTTGTCGCTCTCTTTTTCAGCTGCGACTGACTGCTGAAATTTCACCTCTCTCTCCAGGTATATTTAATTCTGAGACTGAGGGCATGACATGACAGCCTCTTGTTCCGGAGGACGAAGGAAAAATGAAACAACAACAACAACAACAACAGAGAGATGCCGGAGCAAGTGTTCCTCTTTACCGGAGGTGGTGGTTCAGTCAGACGGGTGGGAATATCAGAGGGGGCATCAATGTATAGTGCCATTTTTAATGTGTCAACCAGCATGGTTGGTGCAGGGATCATGTCTATTCCGGCAACTTTTAAGGTTCTGGGGATAATCCCCAGTTTCGTAGTAATCTTGATTGTTGCTTTTTTTGTTGAGGTCACGGTGGAATTCTTGTTGAAGTACACCCGTCATACGGGAGAGTTGGATTCTTATGGTGCTCTGATGGCCGAGTCATTTGGCAAGCCTGGAGCTGTTGCTTCAAGTTTGTGTCTTGGTCACTAACCTCGGTGCCATGATTATTTATTTGATTATTATTGGTACGTTTCTGATAGTTTGATTATTTACATAGGACTACCTGTCTAGCGACTTTGATTACTTTTGTTTGGTCTGCAACATGCATTTCTTTTGTACGTCACCTCTATGTCTCAGAAGAAGGAAGATATGATTTTATCAGTTCAATTACGACACGTACTAGTACTTTCTTTGTTTGGAATTGCCAGAGTTCGGGGCTTGAATTTGATAGTAAAAATTGATTTAGTTGCCTACTTCAGTCACGGATGGTTTATAATTCGCCGTGTCACATGCTTGCACCAGTTGTTGTCCTTTACTAGCTTTATTACCTTGTTAGTTAGCTCAGTTAGTCTCCCATGGTTGAGCCAGAAACTGAGGGATCAACTGGATGTCCACCTACAAGTTCGAAACGACAAATGCCAACAAAGAGCAATATGCTCGTAATTAGTTGAAGTGTACTATTGAATTCTATTTAATTATGTAGGTGAATTGAAACTGACATTGTCCAATTAAGTATAGGATATTGGATCAATATGACATGATTGTGACATCACCTGCACACAGATGCTTTTCATCATCGTGGTTCAGGACTCATTCAAAGTTATGTATGCAGGAGACGTGCTCTCAGGAAATTGTTCTGGAGGGTCAATTCACTTGGGTGTACTTCAGGAATGGTTTGGCACCCATTGGTGGAATTCGCGTGCATATGCGCTTCTGTTTGTCGTGCTCTTTGTTATGCTTCCATTGGTTATTTTACGGAGAATTGGTAAGTAGAAAATGTTAAAGTATGTGTTTCAACCAACGCGTGGTGATCATAGTGATTACTATCCTGATTGAATTTCAAGAATTAAGTACATGTGGCAACAAAAACTTGATTTGAGGGACATGTTATATCATTCTTCGTTTTCTTTGGCATAGGGATTTGATCACCGTTAGATATCAGATATCTGACTTTTAAAGGGATTTGTGATGTTATTTGATGATTTTCGGGGCTAAATAAGAAACAGAAAATTGATGGAACTTGGTAAACATTATAACACTGTGATAACTAAGTCTTTTATAGCTTGCCTCTGCAGACTCTTTGCGACATGCTTCAGCAGCATCTATTTCTACTGGCAGTGCTCTTTGTTGTGCTCTGTTCAGGAATGGCCATACAAGCAATGTGGGAAGGTAAAACACAAAAAGCAAGACTTGTACCAGACTTTGCGCATGGGATGTCGTTCTTTGATCTTTTCACCACAATTCCGGGTCATTGCTACGGCCTTTGGATGCCATGTTAACGGTAAGAGGTCATATAGGATGTCATGAATAGTTAGCAAAAGTATTACTTCTTTATGTAGCATGTTTTTCTGGGACCTTGATGCTCTACTCAGTAGCGAGTTTATTCTTTTGTGGACATGCTGTTCTATTTTTTCTGCATCATTATACTTAATTTTCCATGTGACAGTGCCAGCAAAAGATAAGTGGAAAAGCATTAATAATGATTAGGAATTGAACTACTAAATTCCCACAATGCTTGCTCTATATCATATTGTCTGCATCCTTAAAGCCGTTCACTCAAGTCTTGCTTAGAGCTTCTTCTTTTTTTATTGTGGATAGCTTAAGTTGCTACCGTGCTGTTTCTTTTACTTAATTTAGTGATCGTGGGATAGCAATATTGACAGACCTACTTTTTTATCCTGGCGTGGCAACTTTTTTAATAAGCCAAACATGCCTTCTTGGAGTCACATTTGATATTCAGTTCTCGACTCTCATGAGAGATGGGAAATATATTGAACTTCTAAACTAGAATTTCTGCATTTCAAATTGCTTAGTAAATATTGTCTTTTTATCGAAAATTTCTCTGGTAGGATGACTAATTCTAGCAACATCACCAGTTACAGCTTCTTCTTTCTGTATCCCTACCATCAGTCGCTATTACAGTTAGTTTTGTCACTGGGTAAACTATTTGTCCAGTCTAATATGGTCGTTTTTTAGATTTCTCGCTTAACCTGAAACCGAGAAGTTCCTCTTTGAGTTGCTTGGCAGATGTTGCTCGTTCCTTCTTTTGTTAATTGTTTTCTCCTTTCCTGGAAAGCAACGATGTTTATTTGAAACTTGTTCATACTGATGTTATTTTCATAGTGGAATCTATCAATTGCTGAACTTGTTTGTGGGCCACCCCTGGTTTTATAAGTGAAAGCAAATGTGTTAAGCTAAATTATTTGTATTCTGAAACTGTGCTTTGGCGATTGAGTTCTCAGAAGCTTTGCGATCCTGCAATCCACCCGTGTTCCTATACTTTTAGTTTGAGCACATTTACTTTCTAGTCTTTCATTGGAAAGCTGCCAATGTAATCCTTCTTAGGTATTTTCGCTGATTGACTAATGCCAATTACGACCAGTATAGTGGGAAATCTGTTTATATCTGGTACAGTAGCACTTTCTTCTGTTAAATGTACTATTTATTCTCGTTGGCTCCTCAATTCTGCAGTTCATCCCATAAGAGCAGAGCTAGGTAGACCTTCTCAAATGAGCTTGGCAGTTCGGATTTCTCTGGTACTCTGTATCACCATTTACTTTGCAGTTGGCTTCTTTGGGTACGTACTATTTGGCGACTCAATTATGGCCGACATGCTCGTCAACTTTGATGCTGTTTCAGATTTCCGTCATTGGTAAATTACTCAATGACACTATTCGGTTGAGTTATGCAATTCACCTCATGCTGGTTTTTCCTGTGATGAACTTTTCCTTGAGAGCTAATGTGGACGAACTTCTCTTTTCAAAGAGACCTTTGTTGGCGACAGATTCTATCAGATTTTTATCTCTGACCTGCATTCTGCTTGCATTTACTTATGTGGCTGCTGTGGCCATCCCAAATATATGGTACTTCTTCCAGTTTATGGGAACAACCACAGTCGTGTGCCTCATGTTCGTTTTCCCAAGCTCGCTTATTCTTAGGTATGAAATTCTGTTGTCTCTTTCTGTTTAATCTAAATGTAATGAACGTGCTTCTTACCTTGTGGAGTATTCGTTTTTTGCAAATTTCCTGCAGAGATGTTCATTGCATATCCACATGCCGTGATAGGATTCTGGCCATACTGGTGATCGTCCTTGCGGTAGGGACTAGTTTGATTGCCATTTCCTCTAATATATACAACTACATTGGATAGAAATGACAAGTGACGTAGCAGAATTGATCCTGTACGGGTATGGAGGAAAGTGTTGAGTATGCGGAGGTAATCATACATCCTGAGACAATAACTCCTTTATACTGCCTTTGACTCTCTCCGCTTCGGCTTTTCCAGAGGCAGGGGGAAATGGGTAAAGGCCTCCTAGAGGTCGCCGCAGCGGTTAATTCACAGGTTAACCGTGAGATTTTTCAGGCATTGACTTGAGAATCTCCGTCACTGGCAAGATGTTTCTTTTATTGACTTCTTGTTATTACTCACTGTGAACTGAGCAACAAGTGTGTCCATAAAGTGTAATTAAAAAAAAGAAAAAGAAAAAGGAATCGTGTGTCAGCAGTCCTGGAACATGTTAATACAGAAATGAAGCACTTGGAATGGAAAGCCCTGCTAGCTGCATTTGCTCTTAGGCTGGATTTCCTGCACTTTGTAGTTTTGGTGCCTTGAGCTCGCCTCCTTTTCCCATTTTGTGAAATCAAACTATTATGGCGGCTAGTGAAAGTGCAATGCTTAACTAGCTCACGGTTAAATTCCTTAATGTACAGCTTGCGCAAAAAATGAAAATCAAGTTAATGTCTTGTCTTGTTAAGGAATGATACAGACGTTTAGCACCAGCTTCCCCGTTATTTTGAAACCTAATTAATAGGCGGTGGTCCTGTTGGATCCCAAGAGATTGAATCATGATCAACATAAATAAAATTACGCTCTTCTTGCCCTGACTGGAATAATTTTTTTTTAAAACCTGTATCCCTTCAAAAAAAAAAAGAAAAAAAAACTATTAGTAGACTATGTCTTAATCCTATAACTGTCAAACAAATCCATTTAATTAAATTTATTCATACCGATCATGAATAGATGGGTATGGATATTCAAAATTTTTGTATATGGGTATAAATGGATTATCCGGTAACCGATCAAACCCAATTAATTCATTTGGAATTGTCTTCTCCCAAAACCTCCTCTCTTCTTTCACCCATTTTTTTTTTCAAAATTTTCATTTTGTCATGATGTTAACTACTTTTGTTCATTATTATTATTATTTGTTGGTTTTATCTTAGCATTTTATTTTCTCTTAGTTTGTTAATTTACTCATTTTTCAGTATTATGATAAGTTTTAGTCTCTTTTCTTACTTTTCCAAAATAAAATTTTAAATTTACACACGAAAAAATGCTAGAGGTTCAAAATTTTTGAATTAAGTGTTTATATTAACTTTTATAGTACTTAGTTCAAATTTTTATATTCTTATTGTTTAATTATTAAATAATATGCGACATAGAGTATAGATGTGAAAAAAATTGATAATTAGGCTTATTGAATATTATAAATAAATATTTAAAACTAATGATGAGTGCAAAGGATGGTATAAATTGATAACTTAGTTTGTAAAAATGAATTTACAAAAAGTTAAAATAAATGGGCAATTGGGTTACCGAATCATTTTTTGACTTGCCTATTTATACCCATCTAATTAAATGAGTATAAATGGATTGACTTATTTATATCCATTACCCATTTTATCCAACCCAAACTCGTCCAAATCACCCATTTTGACACCTCTACTTGATCCTTTACTACAAGCAAAAAAAATGTTTTTGGCATGATCATTCCATTCAAGGAAACGCACGACTTAAGTATGCATGGAAAAACCTGGTAACACTTGTCTCAGTTGAAAAAGATTAGAAAAATAAAATAGTCAAAGCAGGCAACCTCTCCTTGGACGAGTTCAATGCATTCAAAGTCTCAAATCAAGGGGGGCTGGGGGTTTTCCATTCTTGAAAAGAAGGTTGGAAATGATTTGCACTTGACGCTGTATTGTTCGGCCGGCATCCGCGATGGAGATCCCTAGTACTGATCGGTTGTGATATTGCATTATTGCCTACAGAACAAGCATAATACTTGGTAGCTCTTCTCTTCTTGATCCATCGCCTAACCAACAACCCACGGTTTGGCTTGGCTTGGCTGGGGCTAATTATCAAGAAGCTGAAATTAAATACCTTATATGTAGTATTTTATATTTTTATTGTGCCGTGCATATGATATGCTTTAATCATTAGTAGCAATTGCTGGTTGCTCGATCCGTCGAGACTAGAGCTGTAAACGAGTCGAGCCGAGTCGAGTTTTGGCCTAATCGAGCCGAGTTTTGACTTAATTTTAGTAAACTCGAATTCGAACTCGACGAGCCAATAATTTCAAGCTCGAGCTCGAAAAAAATAAAAAAATAAAAATTTTATTTTTTAAAAAATAAATAAAATAATATTTTTCTTAATAAATAATAAAATATTAAGAATATATATGTAATTTTACTAGTAAAATAAAAAAAAAATATGTATACTTAAAATAAAAAATATATACTTAAAAAAAATATATATATATTATATATATACTCGAGCTCGCGAGCCGAACGAAATTAATATCTTGAACTCGAGTTCGAACTCGATTTCAATTCGAGCCAGCTTGAGCTCGACTCGAGCCGCTCGCGAGCAGTTCGGTTCATTTACAGTACTAGTCGGGACCCTCGTCCGTCAGAGATTTGTCGTCGGCTGAAAATTCTACAAGCCTACGT
This sequence comes from Coffea humblotiana, assembly GCA_023065735.1. NCBI lineage: Eukaryota > Viridiplantae > Streptophyta > Magnoliopsida > Gentianales > Rubiaceae > Coffea > Coffea humblotiana. The sequence goes on along the minus strand of CM041209.1, from coordinate 4,255,059 downwards.
AACCCTGAAAGGGATCCGCATCGTAGATCCAACAGCACTTTTTGATGAATGACAGGCAGACAATAATAATAATTATCATGTACAGGACTCAGACAACCTCATATCACGCACAATTCCGACCCCATACATTGTCATATTCTTAATTCAACTCTATTTCCACGTCCATGTACACTTTTCCTGCCAGCCAGAACCAGAAGTACTCACATCCCAGCCGCCCATGCTACACAATTTTTACCACTAAATTCCCTCTTTACCCTTGATTTCTTTGCCTCTAGGGGAAATGGTGATAGCCAACAACAATTGCTTTTTCCCCTTTCGGTGCAATATAAGACAATTCGAATTTCATCTCATGTCCAAAGAAGCGAATTTCTGTAATATAATATCGTTTCACCCGCCTACAGAAATTTTGACTCTGCTGCTTTAGAAAGGTCACGTTGGTCAATGCACGAACTGGTCCATAAATATTGAAACATTCACGAAGTAGAAGGCAAGAAAGGGCAACAGCTGACAAAAACATCAGGCGCAAATATAAAGCATATCCAAACCCCGAGTCCCAACCAACTTCCATCGGGGGAAGATGGCTCCCGCAGTAAAGGATGACGCCGGAGCACGCGTTCCTCTGTTGCCGGACCTCGACTCGCCACCGGAGAAAGGACCATCGATTCCCGGTGCTGTGTTCAATGTCTCCACGAGTATTATTGGTGCAGGGATTATGTCCATCCCTGCGACCCTTAAAGTCTTGGGCGTTGTACCAGCTTTTGTGATGATAGTGGTGATCGGGGTGATAGTAGATATATCGGTCGAGTTCTTGTTAAGGTTTACGTACAACGGCGAGTCTAGGACTTATGCCGGATTAATGTATGAATCTTTTGGTCGGGTTGGTTCCGTGGCGGTTCAAATTTGTGTCATGCTCACCAATCTTGGTTGCTTGATCATTTATCTAATAATCATCGGTAAGCAACATCTTGGTTTTAAGTTTACCATTTCCTGCAAGTCTACCTGCTAAAATAAGCTTAGCATGTTTTCTTGTGTCCAAGTTCTGATTACCTACTGGTAATTGGACGGGGTTGATGACGTAGTATCAAGTGATGGTTATATAAACCTCGTAAAAGTGACTCTGGTGCTATCTGTGCATGATTTTGTCGGGATCGTTTACATAATTTGATTTTGTCGGGATCGTTTACATAATTGCAATTAAGTGGTTGTTTACCCCTTATACAATGTTTATTAGGAGATGTCCTCTCTGGGAAAGGAGCAGAGCACTTGGGTGTTTTACAAGAATGGTTTGGCGTTCACTGGTGGAATGCGCGTGCGGTTGCAATCCTCTTCATAGTTTTGTTTGTCATGCTACCGCTAGTCTTGTATCGCAGAGTAGGTGAGTGACAACCACCAAGTCTTCTTCTGAGCCGTTCCTTTACTTCTTAACATGTTCATGCAAACAATGATCTTTTATGCAGTATAAGACATGATTACATATTGCTTACGAATTAGTGTCTGTTTCACTTGGCTTTTCATTGCAGAATCTTTATGGCTTAGTTCAGCAGTATCAGTATTTCTAGCAGTTGTATTCGTTGGAATATGCTCAGTGATGGCAATATATGCACTTGCGCGTGGAGAAACTAGGAGTATAAGGGTAGTACCAGAGCTTGATAATGGAGCGTCCTTCTTCAACCTTTTCACAGCTTTTCCTGTTATTATTACAGCCTTTACATTTCACTTCAATGGTAAGAACAAGCATGCTTCAAGTGCTTGACTTTTTTTGTGGCATTTCAGGAAAAGTTTAACAATGTGCTTGTCCACTCTGTCTAATATTCGAACAAATTTTGTTGGTGAATGGCTTGATAGTTCATCCTATTGGAGTTGGGCTTGGTAAACCTGCTGCTATGATCTCGGCCGTCAGAATCTCATTAGTACTCTGTGGTGCTCTCTACTTCACCATTGGCATTTTCGGGTACCTTCTTTTTGGGGATTCAGTCATGGATGACATACTGGTGAATTTTGATCAAGGTTCTGGTTCAACAATAGGATCATTACTCAATGACATAGTTAGACTAAGCTATGCACTCCATTTGATGCTGGTGTTTCCACTTCTCAACTTCTCTTTGAGGGCCAACATCGACGAACTTCTGTTCCCAAAGAGGGCTCTTTTGGCAACAGATAACAAGAGATTTGTCATTCTTACTCTAGTCTTGTTAGGCTTCTCCTACGTAGCAGCAATAGCCATTCCCAGTATATGGTACTTCTTTCAGTTCATGGGATCAACTTCTGCTGTCTGCCTTGCCTTCATCTTCCCAGGCATAATTGCTTTAAGGTATTGCCGAACCCACCTTATGCTGATAGTAAGGGGAAAAAACAAAAGATTAACTGAAATTGCCCTTGTTTTCTTGGTTTCTGATTTCGCTGTTAAATTGAACCATTTGTTTTTTTTTCTCCCTTTGGCAGAGATATCCACGGCATTTCAACAAGAAGGGACAGAATAATAGCAGCAGCAATGGTCATTCTAGCTGTTGTGACAAGCACCATAGCTATTTCTACGAATATATACAAGTTAGTTGGAAACAAGTCATAGGTCTTTCTCTTTTTCAGCTTTGTTGTGGTTGAGCTGTATGTTTTCCTGTATAATATCAAATGTGGGTTGTATTGTTTCTATCAGGTGGAATTTTGTTCAAGAGCTTTCAAGCTGAGCGTTGAGAACATGACTCACTAACACTTCGCTAACTTCTTGAATCAATTATTACTAACACAGCACACTTTTTTAACTTGAGATTAGCACTAGTGCAATATTAATATCCTTCAGTTGATCAATGGACATAAGTAAGAATAAGGGATGCTTCCAATCTCCAGATCTTCTCGACTCTATTTGCTACTGTAAGTTCGTACAGAAGCTAGGACACCGTTACGGAACAAACCATCCAAGCCTTTACAAGAGCTTCTGCTAAGATTCTAAAGGCACAATCACCTTTAAAGCTGGCTTGAATGAATAAAGATAAATCTACAGCTACCAGCTTAAACCAACAGTTCAAAGATATTCGACACAGCATAGCATTTTGCCAAGTACCTTTTCGTCTTCTGATAGGAAGTCACCACTGTTCTGTCTCAGCCAAAAGATCGACACTGCTTAGATCAAGATAAAGAATAAAAACCAAGTACCAGCCTATCTCTTCTGCTTCAATAGAAGTCCATAAAAGCAAAGCCAATTGAGGCAGACGGTCGACAAGTTAAATGACAGAGTATTTCGGATCTTCAAATCTGCTTATCTAATTCAAGTAGTAGTATGTTTCAGTCTCAGCTTCTTCAATATACTTGGGTAAATTACATGTTAACCCCGGGTGGTTTCATCTATTGCCACATTATCTCCTAACTTTTTAAAATGTCCACTTCACCCCCTTTAGTTTTATATAAAGTTGAAACTTTACCAAAAATATCTATGTAAAGTCATTAATTGAAATATCAATAGTGACCTTATTTAAATGCTATATTAATGGAGGGCTTAACCACCTTGTATAAAAGTATAGGAAGATTACGTAGATAATTGCAAAAACACAAAAGGGTAAAATAGATATTTATATAAATCATAAAGGGGTTACATGAATATTAAGATTTTATCACGTGCGCTTTTAAAGCGCGAATGCATGCCTTGACTGATTACGCATTTCGTCCATTTTTCACTTTACATAAAACCACAAAAAGGTTATACGATTATTTTAAAATCTTAAGGGATCATCTAGCGTTTTGTAAAATCACAGGAGGTCCCATATACCATATATCCTAATAGCTAACTTGCAGGGGGGGGGTATACTTACGGCTATTGTGCTACCTCGTTGATCTCACAAAATTGCGTGGAACGATGATTTTGAAATGAGAGTAAGTAAGATTCAAGGCAGGTAAGTTAATATCCTACAAAGGTCTGAGATGGTTGAGTCAGTCTGCTACACCTACGTAACAGATAATAACTTAAAATTAAGGTTGCTCAAGCTAGGAGGCTCTGCAATCTGCATGCTACCACTCGTGATTTAGCAAGTGTGGGAGATAAAACTAGAGAGATTGAGCATCCGACACAGAATCAAGATAATCAATGGTACCATCGCACAGCTACATTGTTAAAGCAGTACGGAAGAGGGTGAAGCTGAGGAAACAGACGAAGCAGCCCCTTTGTCAATGAGAAGGCGTGATACATCTTCATACCCCATCATTCTTGAAATGTAAAGAGGAGTAGCACCTTTCTTGCTCTTGGCATTAACATTGGCTCCTCGATTGATCACCACCTCGACTGTCTCGAAGCATCCACCTTCAACAGCCAAATGCAACGGGGTGTGGCCTTCAGCATCCTGGCATTCCAAGTCAGCCCCATATTCAACCAGTGTCATAACTGCATCTTTGTGCCCTTTGATAGCAGCCATATGTATTGCCGTCAAACCATACTGATCACAGAAGTTCATGGATGCACCCGTGTCTAGCAGTGACTCAAGCAGCTTCAATTCTCCACGTCTCGCAGCATGAAGCACTGCTTCGCCTCTCTCAAGCACTCTCGCTACCTCAAACTGCATTTTCAGCAAATTCATCATATTATGAGTTGGGACTTCGGACTTTATATCGTACTACAATTTTAGTAACCAAAAAAAAAAAAAAATTTGCTATGTCCATTGATAAGCAAAATGCAGCATTCAGTGCTAACGTGTCCTTTGTCTCGTGCAACATCAATAGCTGAACGGCCCAGATCTTTTTCTGCTATATTTGGGTTGGCTTGCATCTCAATTAACATGTCCACCATCTGACGATGTCCATTCGCCGCGGCCCTAAACAAAGCCGTCCGACCGTCTTTGCTTCTCGCGTCCACGCTCGCCCCTGCACCTAATAACAGCTTAGCGCAGCCCAAGTGTCCTCTGCTTGCCGCCAAATGCAGCGGCGTCCTTCCCTCCTTATCTCTACCATCCAGCGAACCAAGGTCCTTCATTCTCACAATCCTCTCAACCTGGTCCGTCCGATCAAACGCCGCAGCCACGTGTAACTCGGTCCACCCCTTCGACGCCAATCTCGCGTCATCCAAGCCCGCACGGGCGCCAACCTTCAGCCCAGCTTCCACGAGCAGACTAACCATTTCGTCCGAGTTTTCCCTGGCCTGAGTGGCGGCTCGATACAAGGACTCAGCATCCCGAGTTGAGAGATCAGCAACCACAGACCTTTGGCGCTTGATAATGCTCCTGACGGCCTCGATATCTCCGATGCCGGCGGCATGGTGGAGGAGCAACGGGCCCACAAAAGCAACCTTGAGTTTGAGGTCGCGAGTGGGGCGGTGGGGGACGGAGTTGAACCAGGAGGTAAGGAAGTCGGGGTGAGTTGAATCGGGAGTGAAGTCGGGTGCAAGGGCGGTCTTGATGAGGAAACGGTCGGAAGGACAACGGGGGAAGGTGGGAGGGAGGAGGGATTGGGGCTTGAGGATGATTTGTAAGGGAGCGGTGGATAAGGGAGGGAGGAGTCCAGCGGGTGGGTTGACGAGGAACTTGTGGGGAGCGGAGGTCTGGACCTTGAAGGCCACAGGGGCGGTGGGAATGAGTGAGGTGAGAGTGAGATTGACTCGGCATTTGCAGCCCAGAGCAAAATCTATGCGAATTTCTTGGTCGGATACCTCAACTAATTTCTCCATCCTGAGCTCCTCCTGTCCTCCCTCAACTAATACACAAATGCCTGAATTGTTTGTGTCACCAATAGTGGTACAATTACAATTTCTTTGTTCATAATCTGAATCCTTGATGGTGTCTGAGGGTGATGTCTTGGATTTAAATCCAATGGAGGCCGAAAAAAGGACTGAATTTACAGGGGAGATAACTGATAAGAGTGAAGTGGACACTTGCTGGTACATTAAACAATTAAAAAGAGGGGACACGTGTGAGGCAGGAAGGCAGGTGGTATGAAACCTTGCTTGTTTTCAAGAGTAACCCTATCCCTCGGAGGAGCATTCCATCGTTCCTCCCATCGGCGTACGTTGGCGCTCAAATTCGGCAAATCCAGAACTCTCAAGACGGACGGAAAAAATATGCTGTGGTGTAGAAATTGAAGAAGATCATATAGGGTAACTAACACGTGTAAAGGTCATTCGATATACTCAATATTAATAAGATCTCCTCAAATCACATGGATGCAATGCAAATTGCAATGCTGTATGTTTGCAGTGAGTCTCTATTTGATGCCTTTGGCGCGAAATTCCGTTAATGAGATGAGAGTGGATTTCTTTTTGCATGGCGTTGCATTCCACATGACATGATCTCTCTCTCTCTCTCACAGTCTCCACACACACACACACACACAAAACATACGCACGTAGATTAGAGTAATCTTCTCACCAAGCAATCTTCCTTCAACTATATATACGAAAGCTCAGTTTTAAAACTCTTCTCAAGTTCTGTGAATTTATATTTAACAAAAAAAATTAAAAAGGTTTAAGCAGTGGAGCAAAAATGTTTTACTCTAGGCAGCTCCTTGCTCGCAAAGCTCCGCTCGGCCAAATATGGTAGAGTATATCAACTTCGTCTTTCTCTTCATTCCACTGCTTAATTTCAATCATGAAATTATGCTTTGTATAATTCGCAAATTTCCACATAATTTACGCAGTCCTGCGTTCCTTATTTACACTCTGTTTTGGCGTTTATTTGGACTTCCATTTATATCAGTGAATTCATGTCCATGGATTATCTTAATCTCGTTTCCTCCGTTTTTTCTGCTTTGATTTGAAGGATGGCGGCTACGACTAAAGAGAAGATTACCCGTAAAAAACTGGACAAGCTCGACATCATCAAAATCTGGTTACTCTCTTATTTCTCCCACTTCCTACTCAGTGTTCTTCCACTCGATTGATTTTAATCTTATTACTAGTAGCTGATTATGTGCATTTTATTTTGTTTTATTAAATGCAGCGAAGAGATTTTGAATCCATCGGTTCCAATGGCTCTCAGACTCTCCAGTATTCTCATGGGTAGATGAAACTTACCTGAATATTAGACTAGCTTCACTTTCTCGAGCTCTGTTTTCAAATTTCAGCCTTAACAACAGAGCCTTGTTCTGTGTTGATCGATTCTCTCAGGTGGAGTCGTCATCGTCTACGAACGTAAAGTGAAACTCCTCTACGGTAAAATCTCTGTAGTTGACTATATTTTTCATATAGTTATGAACTCTTTTCTTTTCTCCTCTTTACGAGAATAGTGATTCATGTTTTCTCTGTTGTTTTTGGTTTGAGTTGCAGATGATGTAAATCGTCTCCTGGTATGGTTGCAATCCTCCACTGCTTGTTGCGAATTTAAACTGTGATATTATAGCTCTATCGTATTCACTGCCGTTGTGTTATTTATGTTTGTCTAAATAGATGTTTTTTCCGGTAATCTGGATATTTTTCTCAGGTGGAATTAAACCAAGCTTGGAAAGTTCAATTAGTATCAGATCCAACCGTATTGCCTAAGGGCAAAGCTCAAGCCAAGTTAGCACCATTTCTGACTGTCATTGTCTCCCATACAGCAGTAATTAAAGCATTTGCTCAGAGGAGTTCATTTCTCCAGCGTCTATAAGAATTAATGTCTCGTTTTTACAGGAAACCTTTTACTTCTGATTGGTTAACTAATTCTAGTGCGTAGTGATTCTACATGAATGAGAGCTCTCAAACAAAATTTGATTTGCAAAATACAACAAGGCTGCATTTGGATTAAGGGATTTGATGAACGATTTGAATTCCTCTCAAATCCTGTAGTTGTTTTATATTGCTTAGGAGGTACTTGAATTTGTAAATGTCCAATTATCGTAGTGTGTATAATATTTGATAATTGGTGAGTTACAATTTCAAATGCCTTTTAAGCAATTCAGACAACTAGATTGATGTGGATGGATTTCAAATCTTTCATCGAACTCCTCAATCCAAATGAAGCTTAACAGAAAAGCAGAGCTTAATGTTAATTTGTTAAAGAACGTTTGGATGGGACACTTTAGCAGATGCATAGCTGAAATTGGCAGGCTACACTTACCTTGTTTATCTGCTCCTCCTCCTTTCTTTTGGTCTGATCTTTAGTGATTTGGTTTATATGTGCAGATATGAATCCATTACTCTACCAGCAATTAGGGAGGAGGATATTGAAGAAATGGAAACTCTTCAACATTCTAATGCGCCCACAACAATGGGGTTTACACAAACTGCCTATTTTTCAATGGTAGAGCACAGATTAAAGCAAATCTGCTTTACAGACCTCATTGAGTTTTTTTGGGAATTTTGTGTATGCTTCTTTATCTGGAATTTAAGTTAATTGTTTCAATTTAGGGGAAAAAAATATTAGCAGACTATACGTTGATAAAATTCTCTAGTGAAGTTATCAACACGAATTATTATGTAGAGATTGGATGGACATGCCTTCACCAACATTTTATGCAATCCTTGGAATAGAAATGGGTGAAGTTGAGAAATACAGTATCTATCATTTACGTACACCTCGTTAGGCATTAGCAAAATGCTAGCCTGTTTAGCAGCTTTATGATTTCCAACTCTAGTCCATTATAAAGTTTGGTGGTCAAGATACTGGAATTATATAATAACTGTAGTTTTTGTTTCTTTTCAGAAACTGTTAATCCAGCTGCATGATTCTTTTTTCTTTTTACTGCTTGTTTGAAGTCATTTATGAATTCCTGAGGCAGTGTTAGTAGTTTGCTAGTTAGACTGTCCTGGAAGATTGTATTGATATCCTTCCATTTGCTCTTTGTGTTTGAATTTTTTTGTTGTTCTTCCTCTTTTAGTTTGTACCCCTTTAAGACCAGCAATTGTAATTTTGTGGACCAAGAAAAGCTTCATTGTTCTCCTTCCTTTTAACAAATCCACATCCCATGATTCAGTTTTCTGTTTGGAGGGGCTAATGTCCAGCCTGATTAACCATCACTTATCTTGTTCGGATATGTGAAGTGAGTTGTCTTTAATGATAAAACATAACCAGGAAGTGCAAGTAACTTTTATTATGTGGTGCGTTAGTGTAATTCATCTAGCTCAGATATGGAGCTGAACTCTTAAAACTTTGTCTGCAGAGGCTGGATAACATGGATGATTCCTACATCAATCCAAATCCAGAGGAGGATCTTCCCCAGGATGACCATCAAGGTATCTTTGATCCATTAGAATTTGTCGTTGGCATATAGTAACCATTTTTCTGTTGAACTGACGTCCAATTTCCAATTAATGGTGGGTCGGTTTGGCCTTTTCTTTCTCAGCTAATCCAGCTGATATCACTTTATTTGATAGCCATGATCCATCGCTGACAGACACAATCATGCATAACCGCTTTGAAAGGTAAACTTTAGTTCCAAGTTGAGCTGTTTCATTTGGTTTGCAATTAAAAATGCCCTCTTCCATAGTTGAGTTTATATATTGCAGTTTTCAGGCTGATCAATGGCTGCTTGATAACTTCACCACTGAATTATTGCTTTTCTTCATTTCCTTGCACGGAAGTACAGGTTTGATATTGAAGGAGATGAGGACACACAATTGAACTTTGCAGCTTCAGAACATGCTACTATTCCTAGTACTCTTGTACCTTCTCCACCTCCTCAAGACAAACCCTATCCAAGTAAGGAACAGCAAATGCTTCTGTTTGCTTTCTAATGCTAGCATCTGCATACAGAATAACTTCATCATTTCATCGTCGTGTTTTTCTTTCTCCATCTTAATTTGTAATGCATTTGCAACCGCACGTATCCTTAAGGATATAAAATTGAGGTTCTTGTACCACCATGGAAAGTGGACAGAATGTTGTTGTTTGTTGTTGTTTTTTTTCCCTATATTAGAGTTAATCATTTTGATATAGGTAACAGGAAAATGTGCTGCATAAACAGGCTTCATTTTGATTTTGCAATCCTTTTGTAACCTAAAACAGCTATTACCTATGGTTTGGCACATAATAATCTTCAATTCCATTTGACAATGCTACTGGAGAACTTGCAGTCTCCTAACTCCATTTCTTGAAATAGCTATCGAGGGCAAGAGTAAAAATTAGTGGTATGGCTGTAACGCATTTCAAAGAGATATTCTGAAATTAAAAAGAGCAAGGAAAGGAAAACTGAAAGTATTTTTAGAAAATAACAATATTTGCTAAGGATTTCAATAGATTGGTTTGTAGCATAGTTGTTCCTGAAATTAGAACATTTTCTAACCAAATGTCTATTCTAAACATTAAAGAATTATGGAACCCAATTGTCTTGATCCTTAATATTTTCTTCGGAGTTCGGATAGAGAACAATATATGCCGAGAGGAAGTGAAGTTCTAAGAATGAAAATAGAAAACAATTCCAATGCTAAATTGTATATTGATGAAAAGAAACAGTCAAGATGTTCAGTATACTGATCACTAGCTTCTTGCAGCTGATGAAGTACAGGATCACAATCTTGAGGCCCAAGTAAATCAGCAGGTTGCTAAAGACAAGAAAGTTCTTCAGGTGTTTGACATTTTGAGTGGTGTAGTTTGCGTCATGAATATAATAGATGATGAAGAATTTTATCAATCTGAGACGTGAATATATTTATACATCAGCAGGATCAGTTAAGGCAAGGTCCAACTCGAAAGAGAGTAAGGCAGCCTGCTGCCATGGCAATGGACTGTGAGCAAACCATTATCCCTGGTCACGTATATCAATCTTGGCTTCAGAACACCTCCGACATTACCTCAAGAAGAAGAAAGAATAGTGTAAAGAAACACAATGCTTCCTTTCAATAGGAAATAACTGGGAATTTTAAAATTAGTGGGTTCCTGATTTCTCTATTTTTGAAGTTTACTAGAAATAAAATTAGCATTTTATGTTTCTAGCAGCGATCAGGTGCCATGTCCAAAAGGAAGATAGCAAATATCACGGAACTTCCTCTTACCGTACTACATGATGGATTATTCACTTATGGGAACAGAGAAGTGCATTTTCCTGCTCCTCTTCTTGAACTATGGAAAAAATGTACCCAGCCAGCTCATGATTCAGCTTCCGGTGAGTTTTTTTCACATGATTATGTAAGATCTCCCTCCAAAAGCTTGAACCTAACATTCTCTTGCAAACAGGTGGGACTTGGACACATCAACCCCCTGATCCATCATCGTCATCTCAACCAGAACGAATACATAAACGAGATCCACCTGGTTATGTAAGCCACTGCTTTTATATATTAAACTTCTAGGAAAAGAATTATGTGATTGCATCTAACAAAGTGTTTGAATGTGAAGCCCATTGAAGATTTTCATAGTGGTGTTGGCTCTCAAACTGAGGAAATTTCCATCGAGAAGCAGAGGACAAATCATGACATAAGCATGCAACCTGAAATTCTTATGGAGGAGATAGGAACCGATACTGCAACAACCAAAGTGCCATTTTCTGGGGCTTACATAGGGGGCCTCGGTCAGAGCAACCTGATGGCAACACCGGGAGATTCCAGTATATTTGCATCCAAGTTCTTACTTCTTGTGCCCATGGGATGATTTGTTTTCACTCCTGACAAACGCGATGTTGTTTCACTGGAATATGCAGGTGATGAAGTAAGATCGATCCCGAGCTCAGGATCTGGTCATGGTTTCCTGTCAAATGATTCAGAAGTCAATTTGGCAAGGTCAGTAGTATTAAGGCAGACTGTAAATTAAAATTGCAAGATAAAAGCACAAAATGTTTGGGATGCAGTACGGCTTCAAACTATTTTGTGCTAAAAAGGGACTGATATAGCTAACCAAATGTTCAGGTCCAACATGAAAAGACCGCACTCTTCACCTAGGCACAGAGTTTATGGGCTTGAACCGGTGGCAGAGGAGAACTCGCCACATCCAAACTTCAAGTTGTCTAGACTATCTGAAAATGGTCTTATACCAGATAATGGTGATCAATTATCAAGAGTTCCTTCCTAATTGGTTAAATTTGGTGGTTTTAGCCGTTGGTTTTGCATGCGTGTTATATGATGTTGCTGTCTACCTTTGCAGAACTTATGGTGGAAACTGGACCAACGCAAACCCAGAAACATCCAATTGCTGGTCAAACTAATGATCAGATCACTCGTTCGATTCAAATGCAAGACTTTGCAATCATATTTTTGAATAATCTTCTTCTCTTTACTCGTGACTTTGAGTATATAGTTTGTGTAATTCATTCTCTTTTGGAACACGGCGGCTACAGGCAGCTGAAGGCTCATTTTGAAACACCAGGATCTTCTGAAGCAGAATCTTTGAACCAGCTGGCTAGAGGAATGGATAAGAAAAGGGCAGCAGCTCTTTTCTTACGGACTTGTGGTATGTTACATTGATCGCATGTTACTTGTCATCCTTTTGAAACGTATTCAATTTGTAACGCATCTTGTCTACTCGAAAATAAGACGAGGCAATTCTGCTGGCAGTTCTAGCTACCCAAGACGTCATCAGAGTTCAGCAGAAGAAGCCATATGGGGATATACTCATCTCAAGAGGCCCAAAGATGTGAGGAAGTAAAGAAAGCCATTTGCTGGTTTATTATACTTCTGCTATTAGCAAGTGGTAATTATTTGACGTGTGTTCGGTCAAGAGCTGCACACTCATTTTCTTTTTCGGTTCATGTCATGTCTTTTTCGGTAATTATCGATGATGTAGCTTTTTACGAGGTGCATACGTTTAGCCGTCTTTCACTTCCAATGCCAATTTCTCTCACTTTGTAATGATTTAAGCCGCGTGTAACTTTAGCTGTTTCAAAATCCTCTTATGCTGATAGTCTGCATAACCTCGTGACATCGGAGATTTTTTTTTCGATGGACACTGGGAGATTTTGAAAATTACATACAATCCAGTTGATTTGAGAATCAAATAACCAAAAAGGCCCAACATGCATAAGGGCAGGATATCTGAAATGACCAAGGTTGGGGTTTTGAAATCTGGACCTTGACAGGTAGGTTAATATTTTCGCCAACTATATATGGTTGTTATTCCTATTAGTTGTGTGGATTATTGTTGAATTATTTGTATTCCATTTAATTTGTTTATTTTTTCATAAAAAAGTAATTTGTTTATACTCATCCCATCATTGTGGGTCAATTTTAGTATGTAATCTCATCAAGGAAAAAAGAACTTGTGATATGCTGGATCTTCATGGAGGAGATACAAAGATTAAACATAAATAGATTTGATTACACCCTTTTCTAATAAAAATTTTTTTTTTATGACTTGTGCGGACAAATAAATCCTTATTCACTTTTTTTTTTAAATATTTCCACCCTTCCCTACCTCCTTTTAATTCTCAATTGTCAGGCACATGATTCAAATTCTGAAGTGAAAAAAATCAAAATCCGTATTCACTTGCTTCTTTAATAAGTTAAATTACAAAAGCAATAAATAGCGTGGTTCAATTTGGGAAACGAAACTCATAGAGTAACATACGATACTTTTGCGCGAAACGGGAATGGTGAAGCCCAACTGGACCATTTCAGACCTGGAGGAGAGAACCCACCTTTAGACCCAGGTCCTATACTAAGGGGAAACGGGGAAGCCCAACAAAACCAATTTAGGAAGAGTCAAGCGTGTGTAACATCGTACACTTCTGGATGTTTCTATGCGGTAACATTGAGGACGCTCCAGCCATTCCCACGGAATGGTTTCAGTAGAAAAAATTGATCCATCACTGCACTGTGGCAAACTTCAATTTGTCACGTCAGCAATAATTCCATCTTGCGAGCAAATTTAAAGCCATAACCTAAAAATACTTTCTAGAGTACAAACAAGTTGAATTGAGTCGAGTCTTGATCTAATCGAACCAAGTTTCAACTTAGTAATCGAACCAAGTTTCAACTTAGTTTTATAAAGTTCGAACTCGAGTTTGAATTCGACAAGATCAAAATGTAAAATTCTAGTTCAAACTTAAAAAAATATAATTCAAACTTAAAAAAATAATATCAGTGTAGGAAAGATTAATTCTTAATATATATAGATATAATCGAGCTGACTCGCGAGTTAATGAGTTAAATATCTTTGAACCCGAATTCGACTTGATCAGCTCAAACTCGACTTAAACTTAATGTTGACCGAACTCGAGTCGAGTTCGGTCTTGAGCTGCTCGTGAACGGTTCGATTCGTTTGCGGTGCTAATCGAGACAACCTAGAAGGATGTGAGAAAATTATAAATTCTTTGTCAAATCCCTCAAACGCAGCATAAAAGAAATGCCCAGAGACATTGCAAGAACACTTTCTTAATCTATAATTTAGAATTACCTGCAAAATATTCAACCACTACACTGCAAGTGCGAGGAGAACAAGTGGAAATTTCACCTTGAAAATCTTGATGTCAGATTGAGACGTATTAATCCAGCACATCCTCTGACATTAGAACAGTTCTACAATTAATTTTTGATAAGAAGCCGAGAGTGTGCCACTCTATCATCAGCTAAACAAGAAACATCCAGTCCACTTCCCTCCGCTATATTAAACATGATATCCGACAAGTAAGCTGATCAAAACTTGGGGCTGATGAAAAAAAACAGAGAGAGAGAGAGATTCGAAGTCCTGTTTCAAATCTTGAAATCAATCCTCATAACTCAGATCTTTGAATCTATCCAACAAGCTCAGCTTGAATTTCTTGACCTCCGCATCTTCAGCAGAATCAGGGATGGACCTGATGACAGAGATGGCTCCAGCTTTTCGTAAAGAGCCACGAGCTTCATCTGCAGTAGAGCAGTCCAATTGCTGTTATAATAACCCCACATGGCACAAATAGCTTATTATGTTCAACGTATAAAAATTAGTAGCTAAAAGACATCTGAAATGCTTTTCCATAATAGATATATGCAAAGTTACGCATGAAAAAACTTATTCAGAAGTTGGAAGTTAAAAATTGAGGACTACACACGAAAGGTTTCCAAAAAGTAAACCTGCCAGTTAAGCCCGTACCAGATATACCATAAAGATGAACTTCTCATATCTAATGTCATTCATATCTGTTCTCATAGTAACAGATAAATACCATTATTGTCATTACATGCTAATGTCTATGTGAACACCTGAAAGCAATAAATTGAGAAACAAATCACAGAAAATGCTGGCAGGAACTCAGTGAATGGCTCATCTTTATGCTAATGCATAGTTATAGTACAGAAGGCCATATGGATGCCAAGAGGAACTTATTCTGGTCTGCAGTCACGGACCTCATAATTTACTGTCATCAGCAAACACTCTCCTCAAACTTTTTAGATGGAACTTATCCTCCAACAACTTCACTTACAGCCAAGAGTCCTCTGCATCTCTTAAGACTATGGATACCAAATTAGGTGGGTCCTCTTGGTGGTACTTTCAATATAAAATCTTACTCTACAACTTTTACATCTTACACACCCATTTCTTTTTCCAACGTCTTTAACAATCTACAAAAATGTGTCATGAAAAGCTATTCGTGATAAGGTCTTACCGAGAAATAGTACTCTTGAATGTCAATCATCAGGAACTGCAACTAAGGTTCCATACATGACCCACAGTCTAAAAACTCAGCCAATTTGCAAAATGAAATATTTAATACATCCACTTGGAGGAATAGAACTCACAGCTTTATACGAGATAAATTAAACCAAACCATTCATCACTACCATATTTAACTAACAAGCCAATTAGAAATACTCTAGCTACAATACATTGTTACGGTTTCTCCAACTAACATTCATGAATCCATTAGTTTCTTAAATCAATACAGAGTGTTCAGAATTCAAGGTCCAGAACCAGAGTTTTCAAAAGGCGTTGGGGAATTTCCAAAAACACAAGCCAAAACACTTCCAATAACCAGAGTTCTCAAAAGGCATTCGAGAATTTCCAAAAACACAAGCTCAAACACTTCCCATACCGGAAACATAACAAATTACAGGTATCTTACTCGGCTAACCTGATTTTGATATGGCATCAAGTGCCCTCAATGCTTCCTTTCGTGTACGGTCATCTTTAGCAGTTCCCAACATGTTCAGAAGTTCTTCAGCCCCACCAATCTCAACTATCTTCATCCTTCTTTCATCTGGAAATCCAAAGATCAAAACATTTAATTAACCACCCTATTAGTTATTCCTGTTCCAAATGATCAATTTCTTTTGATAGTGCAACTTAGGCCAAGAAGGAAAGAACAAGACATCTATTGTTTACAACATAGGCCACCCAAACAACATGAGGTTACATTGAATTTAGAGATTTGAGGTAAATAACTACTAGTCAAGATAATTTACCAAGCCAACATAAAAACCCTTATATACGGCAGCAGTCCGTCACTGGAAAATCTTGACCTAAATTTTGACAACAAGGATCCAAGGAATCAAATAGAAGATGCCTAAGTGGAGTATAGGTTGATGAAGAAGTTTGACCACTATCAAGAGCATTAACAGGCACTAGACAGGCAATAGAAGCATGGCAGTAAATAAGTAACTCATTGCTAAACAATTTGCAGTTGCTCCAAACGTTACCATCTATTGCAAAATGAGCTAATCTGGAAGCTCCCATTCTCTTAAATAGGGGATCCTTGACTTGTAAAAGTGACACAGACTGCAGCATCAAATTATCACCTAGAAGAATTTCATATTCAAACGTCATAACCTTGGAAGCAAATTAAAGTCTGATATCATGAACGTTCACTTTTAGAACTTGGATCATTCAATCTACACATACCCATGTATGGGAGGAACTGATAAGCCACAACGGTTGCAGTGCCAGCAAAGATAAGTTTCAAAAACCATCCTATTTTCCGTTCTGCTTCCTCTTCAATTGATCTTTCATCTGATTCCACAGGGTAAGGGATTAATAAAGGGTCGCCAAAGCAATTAGAGGCCAATACAGCCAAGCTCTACCAGCCAAACCGTATCCCCTTCTTTTCTTATGTATGCATATATCGATATAGCAAATGACTGTTGCTGCCAAATAAGATGATTAATGTTGACTGGGGATTTGGTAATACATGCTTTCGAAAATTGTATGTCGGCAGTAGACACATTAAAACGCAATATTCGGGCAAACAAAGACAGGAGCCACTGTTTGCATTTTTCTTTCAATGCAATCTGAAAAGGAACTATCTTCAAAAACATGATGCTTTAGAAGCTTGTACGGCAGAGTTCTACTTCTACCAGAGAATTGGAGGCTGTCATTTATATAATCGTGAAATGCTACTTAAAAAAAAAACCTTCAATCAAATCATGTGCAAATTGTAAGGTAAGAGAATAATTCAAAGCTGCTTTTTTATGTCAGGGTTTTCAATACAACAACTGCATCATCAGGCAATCAGCCACGGGAAATGAAAAACCCAAAAATACCCAGAAAGCAAGACGAAAGAAAGTTTACCTCTTCCGTGAAATGAAGACAAATTGCGAGATTGAGCACTTAACGGGTTTCTTCTACATAGGTGCTGCATTAAATTCACCCGAAAGATCAAAGAAAAATATTCAATCACATGAAATATGTACTCACACAATTATTAAAAAAAAAAAGTAGAGTAATTGAGTAGTAGATTATAGAGAAGGGGAAGGAGGCTTACAGTGCTGAGCCTCGCTGCTAAAATACGCATCCTGATGCCCAACAATCTCTCGAGTTTTACTGGTGTAATGTTCCTGAAATTTCGTGGTTCTCGGAGGAAACAACAAATTGACTATTTACAACTTTGTTTCTTTCTAAATCAAAGATTTTCTTGTAACTAGTGATTGAGTAAGAACTCAGCCGGGCTATCCAGTGTTGGTGTCAGGTTGGAAGGCTAGCCTCACTTTGACCCTCTGCACTAATAAGCAGTCGAAAATTTAATCGAGTCCTAACTCCTAAGACGATATAAGTTTTAAGGAAAGCCCCCTAAACAGGAAAATTTATTCGATTTTATTCCTACCCGATTAGAATTTTCTGTTTACCATCTAAGGATTGTAGGAATATTTACACAAGCCAAACTCTATTTTTTTTTTTAGATAATTGAAAAGTTTTGGTTCAAGATTCCTCATTTACACTCCCTCCCATTTTACCACTCTCATCCACAAAGACCTAACCTAATATTCGATTGTTATGAAAATTTAAATGAAGAATTACATCGGTCCTCATTCCTCATTCTTAGGGAGACAATTGTGTTTTTGCATTTGGAGAAGAAGATGTACGGTGGCCAAGAAAGAAAATCCCGTAGGTGAAGTATTTACGGTACGCAGTTAAGTGGAATTTCGTAGCTTGAAAATTTCGATAAAATGATAAATCCATGCCTTTTCTTCCTTAGATCCCCTGTACACTCTCAATGCTGATAATCTTCTTCCTTAAATCCACACCTTGTACAGTTTCAGTCCTAAAATTAGAAGTTATTAGTGGAGCAACGGTGCAAATTTGCGAACTCTCACCAAATTGTTTCTTGAATCTTTAGGGATTGATGAATAGACTCATCATTGTAATCGCTAATATTCTCATCTCCAAAGCTTTGTTGATTGATAGACTTTCAACTGACACCTGTTAGCTAGGTATAGAATTCAGAAACTTAATACTACATTGCATTTACTTAATGGAAGACCTTGAATGAGAAAGAGATGGTACTACTAGATTTCATCTGAATCAAAGATGAACAACGATCCAATGGAACTGACACGGGACTCGGTTACATCTAAATAGAAAAGAATTTCACATATCCGTAAAACTAAGAACTGAAAAACCGCTCGGAAATAAGCAAGCACATGAGGGCATGTCGGAACGGCACTTCCCTTCCGCTTCTCTGTACTGACTTAACTATCGCTTCGCTGAAAGGCAATCCAAATTCAGCCACCAAAGTGAAGCTTTCCAGGTCCGCCTAGAAGGCCATCCTATTTCCTGCACGAGACATGCAAAGTTCTATCACCATTAACAATATAAACTATAGGTACACATTTTCTTCCCTTCTTTTTCTTTTCTGACGCAGATGGCAGGACAGCTAAAACAGTGCAGTTGCAGATGAAAATATCCAATAACCAACCAGGAAATTAGTTGCAACAGTATGGAATGTGAAAGTAATTTTAGAATTGCAATTGGGATTGCATGATGTTTTTTTAAAAAATATATCAGTCAACTTGTTTCCATGAATTCGGGAAAGCAATTTATTGGATGCAGAAGTAGAGTTGATGGCTGAGAAAATTACGAGGAAAACACGAGAAAAATTTTGAAAGGATCAAATGTTTTCTTCTTATAGTTAATTCATAACTAGTGATGCAAAATGTAATCGACTGGAGTTGCCTACCTGCTGCTCTTCTTGCTTGGGACTATGAGTCCTCTTTTCTCAAGGCTCTTAAACCGATCTCGTGCAAGAGTGCAACAGGCCTATTTGCCACAAAGAGATGAGTAAAACCAAATAGATTGGTCAAGTCCTTAGGAATAAAATCCAAAACTTATTTGACAGAAAACTTGACCAAAGAAACCATTCACTAGAATAATGAAGTCAAATGCAAAAACCTTGAGCTTTCGAAGAGAACCAGTGATTTCTTCAGATAATAGCACTTGAACTGGAGCTGGCTCAAATCTGAGAAAGAATAATGCTAGTGAGTCTTCATCTAAGCTACAAGTTAAAAGTAGCGAAAAGTTCAAATCAATTTCACGTCAGAATGATGCATTGGCATTTCCAAGGACTCTAAGCAGCGTCCCAGGACCAGTGCACTTATCTGAACTTTCCAGTTCAGCATTCAAACAACAAAATGTCTAAAGGAAAAAATACAAAGTGACGTTCACAAGGTCATATAGCGTATATGAAAATCATCATACTTATTGCTTTCCAAGCGTGGTGGACGAGATTTTAGTCTTTCTTGTTTAGCAACTGCACGACGGAGATGTCTTTTCTGTTTTTCTGCATCCTCTTTCTCTATTTCTTCTATAATGTCTGGCAAAACTGCAGAATAAATGGGCCTCCATTAGCGCAACAGTATCCTCAATGGTAAATAGTCATAGCAAAAAGACCCTGGAGAGGGGGGGGGGGGGTGGGGGGGGAACAAATTATCATTTTTTTAAAGAAAAATTTTCAGAAATTAACAAGTTAAGCTACCTATCAATTTCAGATGAGAGTTTCTCCATTTTTTTGGCTTCTGCTTCTGCTCTCAGCTGCTCTTTGCGCCTAGCCCTCCTGTTTAGCTCAACTCTTGTCACCCGTTTAGCTTTAAGAGCCCTGCAGATTTTCAAATCTTTAATGAGATAACTGTTGAGTGAAGCTAAAGTCTTCTGAGCTGAGTCAACAAGATGAGGTTTCTTAACAAGAAAACACATGCCAGACAAGATTTATACTTCAGTGTGTGTTTGATTTGAAATAAATACAACACCATATTCTAACAATAGTATCAACCCATCAAAAAAGCTAATTAAATATCTACTCAACCAAGATTATTGTTAGGGTAATGTAGAAAACATGTACAAAATGGTATAGCGCCCATTCTGATCAGCCAACTAGATATGAGGCATGGGATGCAGATCTGTTTTACCACAATGACCAAAGCTTCATTATGACATCAATGTGTTTACATGACCATTCAGACTACTGACTGTTGTTTAACAAGTATGCTCAAAATATGATTCAGAAACCACCATCTGAAACTTTTCTTTCAAAGAATTCATCCAGTAGGCTGTATGTCTGGTTGCATGCTCAACTTTAGCAACCCTTGAATGGTGTGACAACAGAAATATCCCATTCATTTATAAGCCATCCTACCAAATCCAGAGACTTAGGAGTAGAAGCTCTGCCATGTTATGTTTTGAGTTGTTCAGGTATCATTCCAGTCTCTTGGTCATCACATCTAATGATTCACTTCGATGTTTATGACTCTAAACAGGGCCCAAAATACACCAAACAGTATCCAACCAAACTTTAGAGCCCTTTCTTAACCAAGCACATGCAACCAAATTCAAAACAAGACACCAACAACATGGCCAAGAAAACAAGGATTACTACATCAGGAACCTGCAAACCTTCCCAAATCTGTACTGCATTTAATTACTATGCTTGCACTGTATGGTAAACTAGATAAGAATAATGAGCATCGGGAAGAAACTGATAACAAAACCATGGAAAACTAACAACAAAGGACTTGAGACCACCCAAAATTCTGATGATAGACAAATAAAAAGAAACCAACAATGTTAAAACAGTTTGGACCCCCAAAAAAAAAGGGTTGGACATTTATGCTAAAGAAAATATAAAGCAACCAGAGGGACTTTACAGTTAAAACAGAAGAAAAGAACCAGACCTCTTATCAGGATCCATATCTCCATCCTCGATTACGCTCTCACTTTGATTCTCTTCATCAGATCCAGTGTCAGCCTCAAGAAAAAGCATCTGGACAGTGGAATTTAAGTGACATAATCTTCTCAGGAATATGGGAGATTGGACAAAAAGACAAACCAAAAAAGGGTAACCAACCACAAGCAAACTAGCTGACAATTGACAAAATTTATACTCACATCTTCTTCATTAAGAACTTCTCCATGGAACAGTTAGAGGGACAGGTGCAGGCCCCAATTCATTTCGGTAGACTTTCTGCATTTCATCTGCAACGGCACAAGCTAATGAATCCTGGATCCAAAAGACAGTTGTAAGTTGCAGGTTTGCAGCAGTAGATCAACATACAAACAACATATAGAGATTGAAATTTAGAACCACCTGGTGACTTTCAAAGGAGGGATTGAATGAGCATCCAGGAGCCTCAACTTCAACAGCAGGTATAATGGAAGGCTTGGGCTTCTGTCATGGCGGTATATGATAAGCCACAATACCATAAGATATTTTAATAGAACTGTTATAAATGGCATGCATGGAGTGAAACTCATTTGCATAGAACAGAAAACAACTTATAACCTTAATTTTATACAGTACAACAGAGACAAATATATGCCCGTGTCCTTGAGAGATAAAAAAGGAAGAATATTACTTCTAGTAACACTTTTCTAGAATATTTCAACCAGCAAAATTTGTACCTTTTTAATTCTGACATTGTTTTCACCTGCAAAATTGCATGAACTCATGTAAATAATATATTCTACTCTCAATCAAAAGGAAAAGGACCATAGGAACTAAGAGAGTTTGTCAATAAGGAGCAGGACCTTTATCATCCCATATATCCACCATGCCAGATTCTGAGACACCACTATCCTGGCACAATGTAGATGATAGTAAGCTAACTAAGTATCATCCATACTCTTTTATTTGATCCCCACAACAGACAAGGCTCACCTTTTCACAATCTTGAGCAGCAGCTTTTGCTGTTTGGATCTCTTTATTCTTCTTCTTGGACTTTTTCTGTTTTGAAGATGGTATCGTTTGGACAAAGGGATTCCTTTGCAGTAAACTATCAGAATGGAGTACTTTCTCCCTGTGTTTTTCAATCTTTCGCTTGACGGAAAGATCTGAATCCATATAATACATGTTATGACTCATTACACAGACTTGCTCAACCAGAATACGGTTAATGAATAGAAGGAAGCACAAAACCATCTTTTAGCTAATTTATCAACGATTATTCTGGATCCAGCCGGCCCTAAAACTAAAAGAAGCAGTTTGACAACTTTAATCAATGTAGTGAAATGACAATCTTTACCCTACCCAAGTCATCCCAAAGCTGCTCCAAATGATCATTCACTTTGCAAGTAATGTACATTATCATTTCAAATTCAGATTAATCCTACAGCTTTTCTTCAGTACACACATGATTTTCACGTATGAACTAATTACCAAAACAACATTCTGCAGCTCAGAATCAAAAGGGAGGAAAAAGACTTAACAAATACTTGAAGAAATTTACACCCGGGAAAACTCACGATAGCTTAACTCACTTAACGTCCCAAGCCTTTTTAATCAACGTAAATAATACAACCGATACAACTTATTAATCAACAAACAACTAAACCAATAGGCTTTAACAAAAAGTTAAGAAAGAATTAAATTTGTCCTCCGGCTTCGAATAATTGGAAAAACGGGGAGAAAGAAAAGAACCCCTCTATATGAAGCTTGAAATAAGTGAAGTCAGAAGAAGGGGATCGGGTTTTGGTACCTCTGGACTTATCGACATAGAAGAGGGAGTCACTGGGGACGTCGGCGAGTGAGCCGCCGGAGAGAGCGTCTTTGGTTGACTTCTCGAAGAAGTCTTCGATATCTTGGGTGCTTATGTTGGCCCTCCATGCCTTCTTCCCTTTCCTTGAGCTCTTTGCTTTCTTCCCCATCTTCTTTTCTCGTCTCCTCCTCTCTACTCTTCTTCGCCTTCTGCAGATTCTCACTCCTAGTGAATTAACACAAGGTGCGGTGCAAAGCAGTGCGGAACGACAAAATTCGCCAAGCTTTGCTTAGGTATTAGTGGGTCAATATTGGGCTTTAAATCTGTTCTTGAAAAAGTCGACTTAGATAAACCCAGTGACATATCTTTTAGAAAATTTGGGCCGAACATTAATCCATTGACTTTCATGTTTTCATGTGTAGCAATTTCTTATTTCTTTGTTCCTTGAACCCAAAAATGTATGCTAAGTTGAATTAGCTATCTTTTTTTTAGTATTTTTGAAATATTTTACTGTAATAGTGTATATGAAAAAAATTTATTGTAGATTTTTTGTGATATTTTTGAGAAGTTTTTGAAATATATTTTAGTGTACCTTCAAATTAAAAAATTTAGAATACTGAAAATTAAATTACCATCCACAACACCACTATCCCGTCCTTCTTCCTTTCTCCTCCCTCTCTCTCTTCCTCCTTCTCCCTCTCCTTCACTCTTTCTCCTCCTCCCATTTCACCTTCCCTTTTGTTCTTCCCTCCTTTTCCCGCCACCCCTCGCTTCTCCTCTCCTTTCCAATCGACAGAGGCGCAATCTAGTCACAACTAGAGGGGAAGAGAGGGAAGTGGAGGGACTGGGGGTGGCGAGAAAGGGGAGGGGAAGAGGAAGAAGGAAATGGAGAAAGAGGAGGAAGAAGGGAGGCGAAAGGAGATGGTGGTAGTTTTGAGTGGAATGGTGGTGGTGGTGTAGATGGAAAATTTTGTAAATTTATTTTTTAATATTTTAAAAATATATTTATGAGTTGTTTTTATATATTATATGGATGTGATGTTTTCAGAGTTATTTTTGTTTATATATTACTGTAGTATTATATTTAAAAAAACTAGTTTTCAAAAATAGACCAATCCAAACGGAAACGTAATTTCATACTCCCAACTCCCCAAAAAAAAAAAAAACCCTTTCACACTTTCCACCCCTAAACATCATATATGGATTCAAATCTTCAATCTAACAGTGCAAGGACTCTAAAGACCATCTCCTGGCCATTAAGCTAGCCCCAGTGATTCCCTTCGAGGCTTTGGAATGCCCTTCAGTAAAATGGAATAATTTCTTGGGCATACGCTTTTAGTTATTTTTACTACTTAATAAAAATTTAGTTCCTACCGTTTCAGTGGCGGCCTTTTTTGTGCTCATGGTTTCGCATTCATTTTACTTTTCTCCCTCGTGTTTTAATGGTTATATAATTGGTCCTTAATTTTTATGATAATTTGTTTGGATTGTAAAATTTGTATAATTTTATTTGTTTACATTATCAACACATTTTTTAATCATCTTTTTATTTCACATATATCACATCAAAAAAGTGTTTTAGTGTTTTTAAAAAATTTATTTCAAATAATCTACTATCCAAACACACTATTGTTTCAAAACAACAGACAATACACAACTTACACCAACTCAATAAGTGGACCAGAAATATGTCAAGCGAATAAATAACATGAGGGACTAAATATGGTGAAGAATTTAACAAAAAAAAATAGTTTCTTTAAAGTTTTGTACTCTTTTTTTTAATAGTATAAATCGAAGGGCTCAAAAAACAAGTTTATTGGGCTAAGAACAAAAATTAAGCAACCAAGCGTGTCGAAAATAAAATAATTATTTTTACTTTTTTCGAGCTCGAACTTCAAAATTGCCAACTCGTCGAACTCGAGTTCGAGTTCGATGAAATTAAGTCAAAGTTTGATTCGATAAGGTCAAAGCTCGACTCGGCTCGAGTCGTTTGTAGCCCTATGCGAGAGTGACGCAAATCAACTTCTGATGCACATGTGATGACATCGGCAGAAATGATGTTGGATCATATTTTCATCGGTCTGAGGTACACAAATTGCTGCCTAAACGTTAAAACAATTCAATTGGTTCTTCAAACTTTTAGGTCTTGTTGGTATATTTGAACCTTATCTATTAGTTCGTTGTGCCACTAGGCCTTTGGCACGTGGTCACCACCAAAGAGTTGAGTTTTGGTAGTGTGAGTGGTCAACTCTTGTCTTCCATCAATTTGTCAATATGTGTGGTCTTAATTGATTTTTTCGATGTAATCTCTACTCACATCGAGTCCCCTTCTCCTACCCATAGACTAGATTATAAGAATTCTATCGTGACCAAAAAAAAAATTTAGTTCGTTGTAAAACTAGAGCTTCAGTCACGAGTTATGTGTGTATATCAAACTAAAATACATTTCTAATCCACTTTTTCATATTTTCAACCATCTTTTTATCTTATATACATCACATCACAAAAAATATTACAGTAATTATTTCAAATAATACTTTATCCAAACAATTATTTTTTTATTTATAAACCCAAAATGTTATTATTTTCTAATTAAAGAATACGCTTGGAGCGAGATATGACGGGATCATTGATCTCTAGGATTTTTTTTTTTACCCCTTTTCCACCTTCCACTCTTAAGCAAGATTCGAATCCTGAATCTGCCAACTGCAATATACGATTGGATCTAGTTTAATATTTTCCTTCTGCTGTTTAACCAGTCTAAACCTTCACATATATTACCCTTAGTTTTAAAGGTTAAAAAAAAACAAACTCCAGCTCAAATGCGCGTTTCTGCTAGGTGCCATCAGATTTACAAGAATGACAACTGCATGTCACTCCATTTTTAAACGAGAAAGAAAAGTTTAGAGAAAAAAATGGTTTTTTTTTATTTGAAAAAACGCGTCATATGTGGACCAGAACTATACAAGTTTATAAACTTAAGACTACTTAATTCATTTTTTATATTCAAGAACCGATTCATCATTTTACTTCCCTTTTACCTTTTTTCTCTCTCTGTTGGGTTCAAGCAGGGATAGATTTGTTGTATATATGTCTGATTAAATATAGCATTTGTTTATCATATGGTACGATATGCAAAACAAAATTCGTTTGTCCGCCAACTTTGTGGTTTGAATAAATTTGTTTTGATTTGTCATGTTTGCATGTGAACGTACTTTCCCGACGTTCAGCCTCACGTGAGCTATGCCCCTCCCTTCCAATGCAAGAATTGTGTGTTTTCCTTCAACAATATTTCTTTCATCATTTTTTTTTGGGTAAGTGCAAGCTTAAAGAATTAAGATTGATCCTAGAATATATGCTACTGGCTAATCCCAGGCTCGGAGGACAGAACAGACTGAGGCAATTAATTTAATTAAGCACTTATAGTCTATAGTAATAAGGGCCCTGGAGTTTAGTAAGGGCCTTAAGACAGAAGAATGAACACAAGAATGCAGTATTAGTGAGGGTGATGGATCCACAAATATACTAATGGCGCTGGTGATTTTTGGCGTCCTGGACAATGTTCATCAGGATGTCACGAGATACAAATACAATTCCTAATTCTGAAATGCATTGATCTGCACATTCGTTTGTATTGTTTCCAAAATATGATCTGCTACATTTGATTGCTTACCTGGGTGATCATAGATCAAGCTATATATGGTTAAACTTTGTAATTTTATCAGACATCTTGCTAATCATCAAAGATACCGTTTTTATAGTGCATGCACAATGAATATAGTGCATGCAAATTGCAGAGTTATTCATCAGGATGATGAACAATGAATATATTTCCATACCAAATCTTTTCATTGCCATGGGCCCTAAGACGCAAACTTTATAATCTATGGAGTAGTAGAGTGCTCAAAACGTATCTGTCGTCTCTCGGTCTCTCTACCAGTTATTCGCATTTGAAGGTCATACTGAAGTTGTTTAATTACGTGAATATTGATTACTTATCTTTCATTCTCAAGCTCTTAAAAGACGTATAATATTCTCTTTAATCATCCTACCAAGGCCACTGACTCCTGAAATTTTTTAACCAAATTAATTTTGTGGATGACAAAAAATTTGAGAATACTGCAGCACTGAATTTTCTGTTCATCCACAGGAATTTTTGTTGTTTTATGATTTCTTTCAACTGCAGCCATGAAGGGTTTTGATTGGATAATGACACAGAAACCAATCAAACTGGCTGGAGCGGATGAAGAGTGACCAGTCGGCAAAATAGGGCCTGCATGCTGTCAAGGTAAGACTTGAGACGAGCTTTCGCCTTTCACTTTTTGTGAATATACCTTTTATCATTGATGCTCCAGTTCTATGAACCTCCTGTATTGATATTGCCTTGTAAAACGATGAGCATCAACTCACACTCTTTGTAAAACGATGAATGGTGAATACATGGTTCAAAGTCGCGGTCGCGCGTCGCGGCCTGGACCGTTCCACGTCGGTCTCAGCATATGGTCGCGGTCTCGATGAGACGCGAATTTTTGAAATATTTAATATTCTAAAAATTGTAAAAAACATGATAAACAAAAATAATTAAAAAATTAGTAAAAATAATAAAAATTCGAGTTGATTTAGGATGATTCGGAGTGATTCGGTGAGATTCGGCCGTTTTAACCCTTCGGTGACGTCTCGACGAGTCACGTATCTCGGTATCGTTTCGTCGCGGTCTCGTCTCGGGCTAAGTCGAGACGGTGACGACTCGGCCGAGTCTTCGAACCATGGGTGAATATGTGCACGACTTGTACATCATGAATTTATCATTGTACATTTTTCCCAACGAAGCCTAACATACCTATTAATCGCCCTGTACCTTACCTAAAGAACGACGTACCGTATCACTGCGATCCACATTTTTTTTTTTTTTTTTTGTCTAAAAATTCAAACTTTTGGCTCGTACAGTGGCCCTTTTAACTGTTCCGGATGATCGCCAAAGTTCCGAAGGATCATCAGAATCACCTCTTGCGATTGTTGGTGCGGCCTTTTCAGGCGGATTCAGTCAAGTAACAGATCGAGAAAGCTATGTAAATCGATCTCATTCCTCGGTGCATTTCATTCGGCTCAATGCTCTCCTTCTAATATTCATTCATTCGTGGCCTGCTGCTGCTACATGTAGAGACCATCACAGTGCAATGCAGTGGCCAGACCTTAATATATTCCTATAACTGTTTCACTAGTAAATTAGAATGATGATACTTAATTAATCATCACAAAATTTGGAAGTTCTAGAATCAAAATTCACCAACTGTGAGTTTAGTTTAGCTTTATATTAATTTCTGTTTGTTTATCCTACGTACCTATTTGTGGTTTAATTAATAAAATCTCGTTGAGCTGTTGTTTATGGTCGGGATAGGGATCCTACTAACATTATGAGTTACGGCGAAAGAAGAAGAAGAAAAAAAGCATTGTGATGGGTTATGTATAATATAATACTGAAAATAGCAGTGCAAGATCGCAATTATGGTATTGGTTTCAGCTGCAGGCGTGGACGGATACAGAGATGGACAAATGGTTGGTACTTACTAATTCACAGAGAAAACCTCATTAGAACAGGAAGAGAACATGATATGGAAAGGGGGTAAGAGCCAAGCAAGAATCAGCCCAGCGTGTGTGTATGGAGAGGATTGTTTTGTTGTAATGATTAATGGGCGCACATGTGAATAGGTGGGTACGAGATTTGTCATTGTGGAATGGGAGACAATGCTGGAAGCAAGAAGCAAATACCAACTTCCATATTATGAACTGCTCTCTACATATATACTGATAACATCTCGTGATTTCGTGGCTGGAAAGGGATATTATAAGCATTTCTCTGCATGAATTCTGCAATGCTCATTTGAATCCAAAGCTGGTAGTTCACGAACATGGCAGATGGGGATCATTATTGCAGGGAAAATATTAGGTGAAACTAAGCGAATGCCAGAGCTACTCAATTAAACGGCTCAGATTAATCAATTGAGGTTGACGGGGCTTTTGTAGCAATTTGACTGATCCATCGATCAGCATAGATGAATTAGTCTATGTGGCAGCCAGCCAGACTCTAGAAGCTAGGAAAAGCAAGTATGTGGCATTAGGCTTTCTCTCATCTTCTTTTTTTTTTTTTTTCTTTTTTGTTCCTTTCTTTCTTTAAAAAATAAAAAAGCTTTTACAAACTTACGAGAGATTATATATGATATGTTAGGCGAATATACAAATTGAAAAGGACTAGGAGAAGAAACAAGCGAGAGTCAGTATCAACTATCTTGTCTTATAAAAGGATTCCCATTACAAGTCATCCTAACCCTTTTTCCTGTGCACAGATAAATTTAGGAGGCGGAATTTTCAAAATTGTGGAAATTAATGAGAGCATTAGAACATATAATTGAGGGATGAGGGTGGAATAACACGTGTGGAAAGAGAGAGAGAGAAGGGGAGAGGACAAAGGTGACGGCTGTTTTGAGATAGAGAGAAAGAGGAGCTCCAAATTTCCCGTGAGGAGTGTTTGGAGGCATCCAAAAATCACGAATAAAACCATCCAATATTGACGCTTCCTCTTCACAGCTTTCGATAACGTACATACGTTCATTTGATCCATCACCCACACAAACAGTGCCTGCCATACATATATATATATATATATATATATATATATATATATATTCACTTCATCTCATTATTACTACATTATATAATTGTTCTAAATTATACCAATATCCATTATTTATTGTGTTCGCAATCCATCAGCTTACGTTCTTCAAGATGAATTTACTAATGTACCCATCACAGCATATGCTTTTCTGAATCATAATCATCGTTTCCCCCTCAGGAATTTTTTTTTTTTTTTTTCCATCCTAGGCTATCTATCGTAAGTAGCAGAGATTTGAGTAAATGAAGAAGTGGTTAAAGCAACTAGGCTAGCTAGAGGGAATGTGGAATTGTAGCACTTGTAGATGATCCACCTCTTTGGCCAGGCATCCTTAAATGGAGATCCAAGTTTTCTGAAAACCATTCCTTTAATTTGTAGGGTAGAAACCTTCTCATATTACTAAGGCGTGCATATGCGTATCAATTGTTTGTCAATTTCTGGCTAGAGCAAGCAATAAATATTCGTGCCATATGCTCAGTCAGTACTGCTAATAATTTGTCAATTTCCTTGTTGGTCAGGGGCAAAATTGTACTTTTATGTTGAACAAATAGTACAATTAGTACTTCTAGTACGCTGTTGCATAAAATTTTTTTTTTTTCCGCTTGATATTTTAGGCAGCCAAACTGTGGCAGTCATGTCATGTGGGAAGAAAACAAGAGATGTTATTGATATTCGAGAACGCGTTGTCTTTTTAAAGAGTCATCTTCAGAACTGGAGGACTTATGGTAGCGTAGAAGAAGGACCAAACAGCCAGAGAAGGATAGAAAGGGAGAAATCAGCTGTAAGGTTAGAAATTAAGGTGAGAATGGTTCCTAGAGGGCACAACAGAGCCAATCTGCATGAGAAGCTGCAACTTCTTCGTTCTCTCACCAATTCTCATGCCAGTAATTTCCCTTCATATCTCCTCCTTTTCCTTTTTCTTTTTTGGTATGATTTTTTTTATTTCCACGCTTCGAGCGTATATATTATAATCCTTCTATTCCTTTTTGTGGAATTACTCATCTCATATGTCTCTAGTTGCTCTATCTAATCCTTCTGTTCACTTGTTTCACTCTCCGTGAAGCGACGGCAATCTCGCAATTCTATTAGTAGTTGACCTCGAAATAGCGCCACCGCTATAAGCCTATATATCTAGGATAGACCAGCGGGAATAACTTGCAAATTCCAATCGACTTTTTTTTTTACGCCCTTTGTATGGTTACACACACATATGTACTGACTAAAGTGGACAGAAATAAGTTGAATTCAGATTGTAAATATTTAATCAATTCAAACTGTTTGTTCCTAAAGAGTATTTGCAATAAGTATCAAAGTTCACCGTGAAACTTGAACATCATATGGTTTCTGGTTGTGGATGATCTTAATACCATGCTGATGATTGGCAGATGAATAAAACCTCGATAATAGTGGATGCTTCCAACTATATCGAAGAGCTAAAACAGAAGGTAGAAAGGTTAAAGGAAGACATTTCAAGCGCACGGAGCTCAAGCGACGAGTCATCTTCCTGGCCTGTATTGACATATATACTGTAGCTTATTAATTTCTCCTCCTTGTTGATATGTTTTGTTGTTCCTTGGACTTCCCCCGTTACACGTGTTTTTTGGTCGCAGAGTAGCTAGCTAGTACTCCAATCAAACTGATTATGGACGATGATAATTTTTCTTCCTTTCTATGTTGTGCAGAAAGTCTCGGTAAAAACCCTAGAAAAAGGTATCTTGGTAAATGTGTATTCAGGAAAAAGTTGCCCTGGCCCTGCTCGTCTCCATATTGGAAGCTTTTGAAAATCTGGGCCTTAACGTGCTTGAAGCTAGGGTTTCTTGTGCCGACAGCTTTCACTTACAAGCAGTCGGAGGAGAAGTAAGAAATTTCTGTTGAAAATTTTCTTGCATTCATCATGCACCTTTTCACTAAATTAATCTGCATTCTCTAACGACTCTTGGAAAAGTGCTGGTACACAGTAAAAAAGTGTTCAACGTGTAGGGTTTCCTCAAATTAAAATGGTACTGATGATGTTCTCTCTCAGAATGAAGACAACGAGGAAATCATAGATGCTCAGGTGGTGAAAAGAGCGGTTTCAGATGCTATCAGAAACTGGGAAGAAAGTGACACTAACGAGCAATGAGAAATATGATGAAGAGAACGAAGTTCAAGAAAATAAATGTGACGTATTCTCTCATGTTCCATATTCGGTTCTGTAGATCTTCCTGATAGTGATATATTTAGATCGTACTGTTAGTGGAAGAATCAGGTATTCCCTTACAAACGGAGTTATAGATGATGATCGAAGATCACTAATTTGATCGAGTTGCAGGACACAAAGAAGGTTGTGCCCTGCAGGAATCTGGAAATTCAATCCGTGCTTTCCAACTACTTTAACTAGAGTATTATTAGCACTTTCTGCCAACAGCTGCCTTCCTGGCTTTGTTTTAGGTTTGATTGGATATAAGATGTTCTATGCTGAACCTTATCTGTTTTTTGGTGAAATATACTATGTATAAAAGGCTTTTTCCAAAATTTTTTTTTTGATGTTTGGACCATAAGTTATATTTTCCCAAACTCTATCTTCTGTACGTTTTTGTTAGTGACAACATTATATATACAAGTATTTTGATGCAGTGGACGACATTGTATGGCACGACATAAAATTTTGTTAATGCACAGTTATCACAACCCGATGATAATTAAGGTCTTGTTTTCTCTGATCACATCTCTTAATTATTTTTGTAGCTCATATACGTCGAATTATTACTGTATATTTTTCTATAGAAAACTCTAGAAAAGTGCAATCCAAACGATAGCTACGTTAGGGTATAGTTATTAAATTAGCTGAATTGGCTAAGCATAATGACAAAATATTCAAGGTGACAAGCGATGCAGTGTTGGGAGTGGAACTAAAAGTGAGAATTTATGAATAAATAATATACTAACATGGATATAAACAACGTAACGTTAATCTTGAACTGTTTGAGAAAATTTTGCATCTTCTTTCAAAGAATTCACAATCATAGGAAAAAGCCAAAACAAAAGAGAGTAACGTTTTAGGGCTTTTTTTATTTATAATTTTGGATAAAACAAAGCTTCATTCACTAAGCCATGATAAGAATTGTCCAGAAAATGTTTTCAACCAATGATGCATTGTAAGACATGATAGTAGTACTTTTCAGGAAATAAGACCCGGTGCATTTGGATATGAAATTATTTAGAATAAAATTATAATATGTAATATGATACGTGTGAGATAAAAAATTATTTAAAAATATAAATAATTCTTTGAAAGATGTGCGTATAAATATTTTGATAAAAATTCATATCCAAATAGGCTAGCTCTAGTATTGACTCATCATCATCATCATCATCATTAGAGAATGATGACAAGACGTCCCAGTTGGATGCCTGCAAAAATGGGCCTAGTTCGGTTTGGATTAAAAAGCCGAACTTAACGCTACTTTATCTATAGAGTACAAACTGACCTTGAAAATTTACATACAACTGTGCTTTTTGCACACTTGATGTGTGTGTAATAAAAAAAATATAAATATAAATATTTATGGTATTTTATATGAATTTTTTTTATTGCTAATAAACTTTAATCTGTTTAAGTTTTTTTAACATAATAATTGTTAAATTGGTAATTATAATGTTCAGAACTAGTCATGTTGAAAAGTAAATAGTTAAAGCAAAACATGTTTTCTATAAAAGATACAAATGAAAATTTTTCATAAAGTGACAATTAATTACACCAAACCCCTCAACCCCTCCCCTCTCCATTCATATATATGAATGTATGGATATTGCATCTCTTGTATGCGTGAATTGTGCTTATGATAATGAAAACTGAAATTAAACGAGGTCCTAAATACTATATAGCTCTTCACCAAAAAAAAAGGATAGTATATAGCCAAAAAGAAAACAAAAATAACAAAAGGGCTTTTTTATATCCCATTTCTTCTAGTTTTGGAATCTATACATGATGTCCTTGTGATCTGTACACTTAAATGTGGGTTCTTGAGAGCAAAAGCATCAAATTTAGATGAGAAAACTATGTCCTCCATGCTTTGAACGATGAATCTCAAGGTGGCCTCCTTCAAACTCTGACTAGAGCAAGTGTCCGAGATCTCTAGCACATCGAGTGCATTGGACGAGTTCAGAGTTCTAAGCATATGCTGTTCGCAAAACTTCTGCAAGAATGGAACTTCATACTTGTCTGCAGCCACTGACAGCGAGTAGACATGCTTTTCTATCTTTTCTCTTGGCAAGTTTCCGCTGTACAGAAACTCCAGAAATGCGTCTAGCTCCTCATAGTTCAATTCAGGGAGTTTCACAATGTCCTGCGACGGAGCCATGCATCCATCAAAATCCAGCATGTTTCTGAAGATTGTTGATCTTGCAGCCTGCCCCACGCAAACAGCATAGTTGATCAAATATCTCATTGCCAGATTGCAGAAACTACACTCTCTGCTTCTTTGATCAGTAAAATATTCTTAAAGGAAATGAAAGAGATTGAGAATCACCAGTAATGCTCTGTGTGCTGGTATACAAGGACCACCACCGCCAGGCTTAACCTGAATATCAGTGTGAATTTGGTCTTTGAAGGCAGAAACAAATCCAGCAAGATAGGATAGTCTATCTCTCAATTCATCTTCTGTTTCCTTCATTTCCTTCACCCATCTCAGAGCATTTGCAAATCCCTGGTGAAAGAAGCCAACAGAAAAGCGAACATGAATATATTGTCTGCTATGGATATTATTTGAATTTGCTGAATACGATAAGAGCTTGCCTTCGATGGATTTGGGAGAGAGATTTTGTTGGCAGCTAACTTACTGACGCCCGCATTGTGGTCCAGCTTGTTCATCAAGGCCATTACGCCTCTGGCTCCTTCAAAGCAAGATCCACATATTGTGTACTTGAGAGGTCTTACGAGAATCGGACTCGACATGAAGTTACAGACAGGGCAATCCATGTTCTGATCTCAGATTTTAAATACAGAAACAATTTCTTGACTCAAGGAATGAAGACGAAGTAGATGAAGTTTGCTTCTTGGTTACACTCTGACCTGTATAGGTAGAATCGCATAATTAATGCTCCATCCCGGTAGAAATGTCGTCGCTGAAATTTCAGAAATGTGGATGAAGTTATCTCCATGTGTTGAATTTGGAGGAAATTAGGGAGCCAAGTAAGCAGAAAATATTTTGTCAGGACAGATCATCCAGGCGGATGCATGCGGAGCTATGTTGTTTCATCGAAGTCATCGGCGAGAAACTCAAGGATAACCATGTCTTCCTCGTATATAAAGACGCACTTACAACACAAGCAAGACATTGCAGCATCAGGACTGAAGTTTGCGATGGTCTGATCTAAGGCGCGTGTGACTTAACGTGACTAGATTCCGTTTTATTGAGGGTCAAATTTGTTTTTGTCCAAACTCTAGCAATTAAAATAATACAACCGTCAAATATTGAGGATCCAAATTTATTTTTGCGAAAACTTTATGGACTAAAATCACACAAATGTCAGTCAATGATGACCAAAATGGAGCATTGTCTTGCTATGAAAATCTTAATTTCTTCATGGGATCATAGGAAAGAGATAAAAGAAATTCATTTAATTAGATTGGTTACAAAAGTACAATGAATAATAATAAAGAAAATTGATGAATAGTACATGAGACCATGTTCACTGTAGAGAAATGAAAGAATATTGGAAAAATACGAATTTTTTAATATGCAAAGTAATTGAACTAATATACAAAGCAATTGTGACAATATATCCATTCTGAATGAGTTTTCATTTGACAAAACTAGAGTGATCATCTTGTCTGCAAAAATGACAATGCGGATTCATATATCAGTCGGGGAAGACCCAGCTCTTTATACATGAAACATGTTTTTTTTTTTTAACTCTTTCAAATTGCAGTCCTTCTGTTTCTAATCTCCATGAAGGATGCCTCGTTATCTGTACAGTTAAATGAGGATTTTTAAGTGCAAATGCATCAAACCTATCTGAAAAGACTACATCCTCCATATTCTTTACAATGAAGTTGAGGGCAGTCTCCTTCAAACTAGGATTGGAGCAAGTGTCAGCTATTTCTAAAACATCAAGAACATTTGATGAGCTTAAAGATCCCAGCATTCGATGCTCACAAAACTTCTGCAGAAATGGGATCTCATATTTATCTGCAGCAATTGATAGTGAGTAAACATGTTTGTCCGCCTTTTCTTTAGGCAAGTCTCCTCCGTAGAGGAACTCCAATAGCGATTCAAGCTCCTCATTATTCAATTCTGGAAATGTTA
The DNA here is from genome assembly GCA_023065735.1 of Coffea humblotiana. NCBI lineage: Eukaryota > Viridiplantae > Streptophyta > Magnoliopsida > Gentianales > Rubiaceae > Coffea > Coffea humblotiana. The sequence goes on along the minus strand of CM041209.1, from coordinate 4,219,130 downwards.
TGGTGTCGCTTGGAGGAGCTTTGCATCCATCTGAATCTAGCATGTTTTTGAATATATCAGACCTTGCTGCCTGCATAATGTGATGAAGAGATGAAGTTATAATTGCCACCACAACCCTTTATTGCCACGATGCTCTTATTAGTTTGCTATGATGGTAAAAGGAAAGGAAAAAATAAATTTAAAAAAAAAAAAAAGCGTCACCAGAAGAGCTCTATGTGCTGGCAAAGAGGGTCCATCATTTCCAGGCTTGATGAGAATATCAGGGTGCATCTGATGCCTAAATGCAGCAACAAATCCACTCAGAAAGTTTAGTTTTTCATTTAGTTCCTCTTCGGCCTCCTTCATTTCCTTCACCCATTTCAACGCATTTGTGAGTCCCTGGAGACGCAAAAACTACACTCTCTGAGCATTTGGACATCAAAATTTCTTGTTGACAAACCTACCATTCTCTGAACTCATGAGAATAATCACCAACAATCATGACTGTATCGATGAAAATTATCAACTCTTCTAGGGTTGCAAAACTAAGCAGGTTGTTTGATTCATCCAATTGAATACGAAATATCCATGTCTAAGAGCCCCCGAGTCTCTACTTCTTCAAATTTCTGAATGATGAAAGGCTGTCTATATCCACTTGAGACAAGTACTCAAATGTCATTCCGATACATAAATTTCTTTCCGAGATCCCCCTATAGCACATATTTGACATGCACGATCGTTACGACAATTTTGCCACAAGCAGAGAAACGATTTACAGAGTTGTGACTTGACGAATTGTTATTACATATACTTTTGCTTTTCATCATCAAGGAAGGATAGAGAAGTAAACTGTTTCCGAAGAACATTCTGCTTTGCTTCGTACTCTAGTAAAAGCCCGAATCGTGGAAACTAGTTTCTGGTCACCGTACAATTATTCCTTAGGATCACTAATAATGCCACAGCCACTGCAGCAGGACTCTGTTTTCTGCAGTTTTTGCGCCAACCCTGGCGTGAACTTTGGCCCATCAAAGGGGCATAGTTGATGTAGGGTCCGAACTTAGCACACTAGCAATTTAAGCCTTGCCCCTCCATCCGCCGCCCACCCCGAAGAAAAGAACAATAGCCAAGAAAACACCTCAATCTAAAGAAAAAAGGTAAAAGGGACTATGTAAATATATAGGGTACCTGGTCTAGTCTGCTAGAATTGGACCATCAGGTTCTGCGTGATCATAAATCACGAGAGCCCAGTGATCAATTATCATGGAAGAGTCTTCTAGTAGACTACGTTTTATGAATGTCAATGTTGATTCTTCGCAAGAACTACATCCCCAGTTCTCCATTAATTTGGCTTTCCTTGACATTATTGCTGGACCGACAATTGGTTATCCTCATTCCCTGACTTTTCACTACAAAAATGATCAACTGGGCACATACAAACGAGCTTAAGCTTTATGCTAATAGTTTTTCATACATATGGATGACGTTTGCAAGGTATATAATTGTATGCCCCATTCTATCCTGCAACTGACTTGAGCCCTTATTCAACCAGGTGGTTGATCAAACGTATCATATTCTAGAAGAAGAATAAACAGGCTGAGAATTAAAGAACATACCTTAGCAGAATTATACGAAGAAACAGGGTTGTTGGGTTGTTTATCCAATAATCCCTTGTCATTATCAAGTTTGTTGGCTAAGGTGATTATGCTTTTTGCTCCCTCATAGCAGGCTCCACATATTGTATTTCTTGGAGGCCTTAAAATGAATGGCATCGCGCTGCAGATTGAACAATCCATCTTCTGTCTCTTGGCCGTTGCATGCAAATTACTAACAACTTATAGATGGGATACCACCAAGGCAGAGAGGAAGAAATGAAGAATTTAAAGGAGGGCCTTTCTTGTTTGCAACTCAACTTTGGTGGCCTGCTTATTTAAGTTCTTAGACTTTACGCCCAGCTAAAGAGATATAGAGCGGAAGCAGCCTTAATTACTTTCCTTGTAGGCACTTGATGATGGTCTTGATAATAAATATACAATCAATGATTAATTTAGTAAGAAATAAGGAACAACATGAGTGGATACTTGGTTCTGCGTAGGGTACACAACAAAGCCAAAAACATATTTTGTAGCTCCTATTCTTCAAAAGAGCTTGTGTTGAGGATTTTTTTTTTTCTAATAATTACATAAGGAGTAAAGGCATTGGGACTTTAATTAGAAAAAAATTTGAAAATTCTCTTTAACGCATTTCTCTATTATCATTTTATGTCACACACATCGCACGATAAAAAAAGTGCTGCGTGAAAATTTTTTCTGAATTTGGTTTTGCTTCATCTTTTAACTCTCCTAGTTGGTAGGTATAATACTTTTCGAATGTACTCCAAATTAGAGGGTATACAAGTAGTAGCTCTGGCGATGTATTCAGGTAACATATCAATATCATCAAATTCGTGCATTGCCTTCGATTTGCAGGAAACGATCCAATAGGATAAGTGAAAAAAGGTCGAGGTTAGAAAGCAAAATATTGTTAAGTGATGGCCTCTATTTTTTTGTGGCAGTATAAGTTTTAATAAAAAAGAAAAATCATTGAGTATTAATATTAAACGACTGGGTCGTTAGGGGCCGAATAAAGTTAGGAAGTGGAAAGGGACTTTCCAACCTTACGACAGCAAAAATGTGGTAAGGCATGCACGTCTACTTATGCCTAACCCTCAGTATCAGAGACTAGCCAATGGCCATCTCAATTCAATATTAGGAACTTGAGACCAACCACGAAGAAATTGGTCTTTCTTTTGTCCAACCTGTCCAAACACTTATGCAGTGATCATTGATCAGGACACCGACACCTTCATATAATAATTATTTTTCCACATTTGTTAGTGTGACTAATTCTTTTTGGTTTACGAAGTTTAGTTAATTTACCCAAAAGGAAAAGAGAAAGAGAGAGAAAAAAAAAGTTGATTCAAATTTATCGTAATTGCTTGCAGGCAGTGATTGTGGAGATTTAAGAAATGGAGATTCTGAGTTCTAATCCCTCTATTCCCTCCCGACTTCTTAAAATCCATCCTTCCCTTGCTAAAAATTTATTTAAAAAAAAAAACCATGCTTTTGTGATTGCTTGATTGCTTTTGGGCTTGGAAAATTTTCTTTCAAGTCTTAATTTATGTCATCCCTTAAAAGTCTTCATTGGTGGCCTGCACGATTTCTTTGAAAATGTTATTGGGCTAAAATTTGAAGCATATGAACGTCGTTTTACTTAGCAAGTAGGATAAATAATTGCTGGCCTGCTGACTGCAAATGTTTTAACTTCATCCACAATCCTGGAATTTCTGTAAAGTACACTTTCTACCATCTGTTAACTTATACCATATACTGAAAGTATTAATCACACTGGTATCCCCGGGTTGGTATTCATTGCAAAGATTTATCTTCAGATTTTCGAAATGAAATGACTTAACTTCCCTAGTGAGTTTTTTCAAGTTACGTTATGCTGTTTTTGCCCGCTATATTTCGATGTCAATGACCTCCTATCCAATTCATAAGCGTAACTATGAGGCGAACTTCTAATTTTTTAAAACGTATTTTACAATGATACCATGAACCCTTTACCAAGGTCTTTTTCTCATTTTGCAGGATCAAGTACACTAACTTCTTCTTTTTTTTTTCAGGATTATGATGATCATATATATATATATATATATATTGCCAACTATATATATAGGCTTGGTTCATGTTATATAAATTAACCTCCCCCCCCCCCCCCAACAACACCTTCCCCCAGTAAAATGATACTTTTATTTTTTAACATTATGCAATAAGGGCAATCAAAAGAAGTATGACTTTGCAATTCAAATGGTAAAACAGGCAAATCTTGCCCATAATCGGTAAAAATCAACAAGTAATAAAGTTTGGTTATGAACCTAGACCACAAAAAGTAAAATTGAAGGAAGAAAAATTAGAAGAAGAAACGTAAAAATTGTAAAATTAGTTACTATATTAGTGTTGTAAAAGAGCCCTTTGTGGAAGTTGCACTTGTTTTATTATGAATTCTAGCCATATAAAAATATTTGCTTGATTTTTATTGTTGAAGCTTCAATGCACAAGCTAAAAATTCAGTGCTTCAAAGTTCAAGTGTTAATTTTTTCGGCCCATAGTAGTTAAATACGCGCGAGAGTGGTTACTGGACTAGCACCTGAGCGAGAGTGGTTACTGGACTAGCACCTGAGCATCAATCCAATGCTAAAACATTTGGCCCCAGACTACTGCTTCCACTAGGAATACGACGGACACATTATCCTTAATGGGCTGGGACAAGGCCCACTAGCCCACACCCAGCGAATTGCCCCGCTGTTATATTTGGAAATAACAAAATTCCACCCACACGAAGCTTGTGGACTGGGCAAAATCTTTAACAGACAATCGCATCTTGATAGTAAAACATTGAAAATCATTAGTTCATCGATAACTTATACAACGTCGGAGCCCTTTCGACAACGTCTCAGACAAATATTTACAAAGCGGAGTACTAATAATTTGAGTAACTAGTCTAATGGATATATCCCTTTTTTTTTTCTTGCTTTTGGTCCAGATAATTTGTGGGAGCTGCTTCTATTTGGGCACGGATGAATTTTCAGCTTGCTTCTCGTAGTAATGGCACATCGCTGCACCCGACAGCACTGCCAGAGTTAAGGCTTGAGCATGCATCCTATCAAATAATCGTGGAATAAGTCCAATCAGTCAAATAATGGTGAGTTTGTGTTCAGCAACCCAAGATCGGACAGCCTCCATAATGCGAGGAGGTTGTGCTCAAATAAGCCATTAAAGAGTTAAATTATCTAGAAGAAGAAGAAGAAGAAGAGAATTATTAGTACCTAGCATGAATGAGCCTAACGCTGGGCTTAAATGGAGTCGATCTAGCACGTGAATAAGCCAGTGAAGCACCCATTGCCGATGCCCACAGCGTTCCTGCAGAAAATACACAGCTTAGAAGCGGTTTTAATTTGTTTCCAGTTTCTTGATCACCATTCAGAACCATAAAGGATAATACAATCGACGGAAAGGGGTTGAGTTTTTGATACAGAAAACTGACCAATGCTGGTGAGTTTGTGTTCGGCAACCAAGATCGGACAGCCTCCATATTGCTAGGTAGTTATCAAAATAAAATGGTTTCTGGTGCCCTGCTGCTCTATCTGAGCGAGAGGACTATCAAGTTCACCTACTCTAGATGGAAGAAAAGATATGGAATATTTTATAGACCAGAATTAGTATTACAGGCGGTGGATATTGGGAGAGGTGCCCTTTTAGTTTGGTGGGAGGGTGGTGAATCCGGTGATGATAGTCAGGGCAGCCCTTGGTTTTGATCTCTCTTTTCTTGGACCACGAGGACAAATGTTCTTGAGTTGTTAGCGCCTAGCGGTGGAGTTCGAATGGAAACCACTGGCTACACTTGCCCCGGTTTTTTATGCTCTTTCAGTCTTTCCGGAGTACAATCATTTAATTTGTTCCCTGTCGATTTGAGCCCTCAGTTTTTAAATCTCATCCAACGGCCCCCAACCGACTTTTTCAGAACTTCCCAGATGACCCAACTGTAGCTTTGCATCGAATGTCTGGTTACTTGTCCGCTTGAAACTATTAGTTGCCGTGAAGTTTGGACAAGTTTTTTCATCTCCTTTTCTTCTGCACTTCCTTACAATTTTGCATTTTAATCTACTGTATAACATTTTACATTTGGGTGGTTTTCCTTCTCCCTTTGCCTCTTTGGATCAAAATTTAAGACGCAACAAACGAATTGTGTCGAGTCGAATTTTAGCCTAATAGAATCAAGTCTCGACTAAATTTCACTAATCTTGATTTCAATGAGCTCTCAATACAAAGGTCGAGCTCGAGTTTGATCTCAAATTCGAATCAAGTCGAAATTGAGCTCGAGTTTTAAAAAAAAAAATTTTTTATTTTTTAAAAAATGATAAAAAAGTGAATAAAATAGTAACTTTTTTTTAAAAAATTATTATGGATATATATGTAATTTTACTATTATAAATAAATAAATATATATATAATCGAGTTGACTCACAAGTTAACAAATTGAATATTTTTTAACTTGAACTTAATTTGATTAGTTCGAACATGATTCGAACTGCTCGCAAACGATTAGATTCATATGCAATTCTAGAAATATTACAATCCTGTTAAAGGACGGGATAATTTGGTTACATCAACTAGTATAACCAAATTCTTTTTTGGCAGAGAAAAAGGAACAAGCCAGATGAACCTGTAAAACCCGGACGCCATACATGGGGTGGTTGCTTGAACCTTGTTATTTAACTTTATCCAAACTTCCAAATTTTTCGTACTATTATTTTACTGTTTATTTTGTGTTAGGATTCATAGTTTTTCTCTATTGAAAATATAAAAGTGCGCATTTTTTATCATAACTCGGAAAACATGCCCCGAGATCACGTGACAATTTAACGTGTAAAACACTGGTTCAACCGTTTAACAAATGAAAACCTGCCGACATTAGTGCGCAAACCCGCTGGTTTTAGTTAAGAAAAAAATTTTATGTTCTATTTTGGTTGCAGTTTTCAAGTGTTTTAGGAGTTGGAAGAAAAATAACATCACATAGTATGGTGCGCAGGCAAAATTAAGTGAAGAAATAATGTAATGTATGTGAGAGAAGTAAGGTTTTGTTTTTATTGTCATTCTCCTCTAAAAAAGTTGTACGTTTTTGTGAACATATTTTTCAATTATTTTTTTAACTTACACACATTAAATTATTACAGTATATTTTTCTACAGAAACTTCAGAAAATAGTAATCCATTAAAAATAAAAAAAAATGAATTAAACAATGTGCCAAGAAAATATTTGCAAAAAAAAAAGTTTTTTTTTTTAAGTAGCGATCAAAACAAAGCTTTTAGCTCTTTGAGTAGGTCTATTTAGTACTAAATCTTCAAAAGGAATCTTCCTTAAGCAAAATGAATTAGTGACCTAAGTGGTAGACCGTCACAAATTTTTTTGTAGCCAACAAGAAAACAATAATGATAATCCTCATTTCTGCTCATGTCATTCATCTTATCAGACGTTAGTATGTTTTCCATGATAAAAAATAAAAATTATTTTTTTCTAGATGAGCTCAGCAATAAGTTTACCTTAGCTTAGCTTGAATAATAATTTTCTTTCTCTTTTGGTCCTAGACAGACTCCCAATCTCACGAAAGAAAAAGCTTAAGAGTCAGAATTAGAAAGTTCAAAATTACCTAACTCATTTGCTGCCGGTTTGACTTGGGTTTAGACCAATTTTTCCAATTGTGTGTAGGAGGTCAAACTAACGTGAGTTAGGTACTTTTCAATTCTTTCAGTGCTCAAGTTCTACCAGCAACAGCAGAAAAAAAAAGCCCATTGGGCATGCTGCGGCCTACTAAACTGCCATCCCATCCAAGATAGCGATTTCACCATAAGGGCCTTCGGCCAGCAGAAAAGGAAAAAGGGAAACACCACCCTCGTTCCCAACTACAAATATTGGAACATCAAAATATTCAATTCCTTGAAGTTGACCTTTGACCAAAAAAATTCTAGTTCACTTATCCGTCCTTTGAAATCTCGTTCAATTTTTATATGTCAAACTAGTTTTTTACACTCTCGTCCTTTAAAATCTAGTTCTAATTATGTTTTTTTTAAACCATATGTATCTTCATTTTTTTTTTGGGTTCCCTAACAAACTGTAATACCTCCTTGACCAATTAATCAACTTTCCAAAAAGTCAACTTAGATCTTCAAACTGGATTGTAGGTTGAGAATTTAAAACCAGCACCTTGCAAATTAAAAAGAAAATTAAAGGGTGGGCACTGTGCCTTGAGTGCTCCCTAGTCCCTCCCTTGCAAGCCAATAGATAATACAGAGGTTTTAGTTAAAATGCTAAGGAAACTTTGTCCTTTTAACAATTTACTGCAGATTTATGAAAAGAAAAACCTATAATACAAAGGAATAGTGATGAGTCTGTTTGAATGGTTATTTTTAGAAGTTTTTGTTGAAAAATATATTGTGACGATTTGGTACATATAAAGTAAAAAAAATAATTAAAAAATATATTCACGAAAATATATATATATATATTTTTTACGAAAAATTACAACCCAAATGTCGAAGAAAGCAGAAGAAAACGCTTCGAGGCCAATGCACATAGAGCACTACTACTTTCTCTCTCGTGGGCATTGGACAAACTTCTTGTGAACGTTTTCTTCTTCTAAAATCAGGTTGAAATTTACCAGTTTTTCCCGCCAATTGCCATACTAACTAACCGACTCAGATGCTGTATATTTAGTGAACCCGCACCATTTTGGGTAGCTAATTGTGGAATGGGAAGAAATGCAGAGGATTAAACGCCACACAACCAAAATCCCTTCTGCTGCTGCTAGCAGGAGCAGCAAATCCGTCAACAACAACGAAATCAGTTGCAGCGCTAATAGTACTGCTACTGTGAGGAAGCCATTATCGGACCTTACTAATTTCAATCTCATCCCTACTGATACCCTTCGCAAGCTGGTCTCTTCTAATTCTGTTTCCAATTCCGAAACCCATTCTCTCTTGCTCAAATCCCAGACTTCTATTTTCCCTATTTCTCAAAAACCCCTAATTTCGGGTTCCCACAAAACACAACGACAATCCCAAGTCCGACACTAGGTCTGGAACCAGCGTCGGCTCATCCAACTTCGGCAATGATCCTAAGACTAAACCTCAAAACCCTACTCCTGTTCGTCATCAGCTTCCCCCACGTTCTTCCACAAATCCGAGTATGTAAACGCGCATTTATGGATGTTTACTTGTATCTTTCGTTTCTGGTTAATCTTAATTAAATTCCAATATCCTGGGTTTGATATATGGTTACTGGATATTATATATCAGTTATTGAATTTCTGCCTGTAATTACCTAGTTGTAATGCATTATTATGCGCATATTTATAATTCAAATCCATGGGTTGTGCATGGATAAATCCTCCTTCTGACATTTTTTCCCCCTCGAATGCCTTCTACTGGTTTTTTTTTTTTAATTCATTTGTGCTTGTGCCTTTTGATTAGGTTCTTGGTTTTCTTATAGTTTTAATGGGCATTGATTTGATTGTTCTGCTTTCAACAAATAAAAAAAAATCTAGGTAATTAAGATGAGAATGATTTTGTTTTCAGAACCAGAATTTTGTTACCAATCTTCTGTTATGTAATTTCTAGCAACAGAATTGTTTTAGTTATCAAATCGTGGATCTTAACTTCCAGGTTTTTGGTGCTTATAATTTGTCATTACTATTCATATTATGTACTGGTACTCTTCTAATGTATTTGTTCTCTAGTAGATCTACTTTTGACTTCTTAGCTCTTGTATGTCACAGAGTTGGTTTCAAGCTACCTGCTTAAGATGCTTTTCACCTTGCCTCTTGTTCATTTCTCAATGTGTTTTCTGTTTCAAGGCATGTCTTAACCAAAACGAACGTCCTATGCCAATATTCTGTCCTGATATGCTTAGCACTGTTTTGACTTTTCCGCAGGTGATGAGGGCAGTGAACTTGTAATCTATAGTCGAAGGCGGGGAGAAAGGAAGCACGATGTATTACCCAAAACTTCGACCCCCTTTGAGAAAAAGAAGAATGAGGAAAAAGCAGCGTCTGTTCCTTTAAGTTCTACCCCTGTTGAGAAGGCAAAGAATAAAGGGAAGGCAATTGCTATGCCTTTTGATTCCATTGCTGCTGAGAAATCAAAGGATCAAGGGAAATTGATTACTGTGCCTGTTGATTCTATTCCTGCTGGGAATTCAAGGGATAAAGAGAAGGGAATATCTGCATCTTTTAGACCTTCCAATGTTGAGAAGACAAGGGATAAGGGGAAGGATTTTTATGTGCCTTCTAATTCCACTCCTGTAGAGAAGATGAGGGACAAAGGGAAGGCAATTGCTATGCCTGTCAATTGCACTCTTGAAGAAATGGAGGACAGAAGAAGGTCTACCGCTGTGCTTATTACCAGCGAACAGTTGACGAAACAAAGGGAGAAAAGACTAGCAGATGCTATGGTTCAGAGTTGTCCTCCCTTGTTGAAATCTGGCAAATTTGGGTATATCTCTCTTCTCTTGCACTGACACATTACTCATCCATGCGTCCATCCACTCACACTTGACCTAACAGAGACTTGTACTTTTACTAGTTAGAGAAATACTTGTGCAATATGCTGTTGAAAGTGTTAAGTACCTTAGAATTGTGGAGTTTCAGATGACTGAGATCATTGAGAAAGGGTAGGAATATCTGCTCTTATTGAATCCCATAAACCAGTGGTTTATCTTTTGTCAAACTTTTGCAACAATTGTTTATGTTGTTTGAACCAATCTGTTTAAGTGGAAAAGTTTTGTCATTTCATGCTTGACTAAAGATCCCTTATGCAGGACCCACAGCTTGGGTTTAATGCTTGTGTTATTGCTTTGATTTTTACTTTCTAAGACTGTAAGGAGATATTAGTGTGTTGGAAATTGAAATTCTTGTAAGTTGCAGTATTCAGGCTTCACGTGGATTACTTAGTACAGTTTGTGGCTTTTTTTTGGCGACTTTGATTTTTCTAGTTGCAACAAAACGTAAAGTTTTCTAATGTATAGTTCAGGTTTGATTCTGGAGAATGATTACAACCACATCTTCTGCCTGATGCCTGTATTGAGTTCAATTGTACATTAGCTTGCAATGCACCTATATTGTTAACTCCGTCACTTAAGCCTGGAGTGAATTGGTGATCAGTCTCAAGTTCTCTGCCCACGTCTATTACTTTGGCTGATACCCCTCATATTGGTGGTTGTCTTAATAGGAATGAATTAAATCAAGCGGGAGATGATATGCTATCAAAGTCGTGGACAGGTCTTCAAGGAAAGCACAAAAAGGTTTGTTAGACAATTCTATCATCATTTTGATTGAATTCCCCCAGCCTCATTGGCTCGCTTACAAATAAAAAATTAATCTACTGATGCAACTGCCAATTTCTATTTTTGCTGACCTTGACCTTAGTCATTATCCCGTTCTTCTATTTTCTTCATGCTATGCTGTATGATGTTAATTGACATATTAGACTGGTGCTTTCTCCTAATCTTTATCCATTTCATACGGATGGGGGAATTTTGCTGTAGACAGAGTGATACTGATTTTTGCTGATGTCGATTGCATTGACCGTCTGTATTATATTGGCCCATTTTTAAATGCCAAGCATTAGACCATTTAACTTCATAGTTCTAAATCTATTTCCAGAATACTCTAGCTAGTCTGAATGGACGGGGCTTTTTATTTTGGACACAGAACTGTGAGTCTTCCTCTTTCCCAGCCTTGGGAAATGCTAAGATGAAACTTTTGTACGGAAGGTGAAAGGGAAATGTCGAATATAGTGGAATTCATTTGTAAATTTGTATACAGAACTCTTTGATGCCACTTTTAAAGTTTTGTTGTAAGTGTCTGCCTTGCTGTAATGTTGTCTACAAAATGTTCATGCAGAGAAAGTGCCCAGGAAAGCAATCAGCTTCTGAAGGTTCCTTATCACCAGAATTTGTTAAGAAGATGAAGGCTTACTTTGAAGAGGTTGATGCATTTGAACTGCCACTTGAGGAAGTTTCGGACCATGATTTGGAATGAGGAGGGGGGAAAGTGATAGCAGATACACAAGAGCTCTACCCCGGTCCGCTGATGTTGTTTGTATAGTCACACTTACATAGAATCTCACACGCTCTTGAAACTTTGGCCAGTTGCATGCGAATTACATTAGTCTCAGGTGATTTTTCTTAACCTTGGGTGTATATCGGTGTCATAATAGTAGAAAACTCAAAAGAGATGCTCCCGCTGTATAATGTTTCAATCAACGAGTCAGCTAGATTCTGCAGTAAACTATTTTACTGGCATGTTTTTATACTTGGCACGCCGTTGACAGGCACCCTCTACGCCACAAACACCCGCGCACTGGTGAGTCGAAGGTTCTTTTGAGAGTCAGAGACCCTCCTGTGCCCAATGCATTCAGAGGCACCCGCGCCACTGCCTCAGTGCATCAAACACTGGAGCTTTCTACTTTATTGTTTAATTGGTGCCGACGAGTGGCCGACTGACTTGACTGCTGTCGATGGATAGATGCATGGTTGCTTGCTAGCCTTTATTCTCGACGCAGGAAATTTGTTGAACATATTCATCCTTCCGTCCTTTGCTCTTCTCCATAAGATTTTATTTGCAGCTGTATTAGGGAAATCAAACAATACCAACTACTACTACGGCTGGAATGCACTTGAATTTCTCTTCTTTATTATTGTTATTATAGTTTGCCTACAACCGTAACGAGTTGGCTGAGCCTTTTTTTTTTTGGTCCCCCTCTTTAGAAGGCGAACGTCACTAGACAAGCACGGTGTGCTGCTGAGCCGGTTTACGTTTAAATTTCCGAGCTGGCAACTCGTACTAAAGTAGAAATGGACCATTTCTTATTTATTCTGCATTTGTGAGCGGGCACAGGAGCGGCCCAACAGAGAAAGGCGTGAGACAACTAAAACTTGGCGTTTTCAGGGCCTCACGGCCCAGAGAGTGACAAAAATTGTTTCTTTTTCTCTTATAAGTTAACTCGCTTGATCGCTCTCTTTCTTAATTTCCCTGCTTGATCTTTTATAATCATGGCAGGTTAACAGCTAAACTGATACTACTATGAGCTTCTTGTGCCCTTCTCGTTTTAAGCTACCTCAATGCGACCCCGAAAAAAGGACCTCTGGTGGTGTAGGCCTGCTGGGACTGGGATTGACAGACAAGCACTATCTAATTAATTTCCTTCACTTTTCCTGACAAACAAGCACCATCTAATTTTTCTGAACATGATGAGGACAGAAATCTAATAATTGGTAGGTGTGAGATGGTGTAACGAAGAATTAGGGAACCGGAGTTACTTACTAGTTCCACTTTGCCTGTCATTAAGTAATTATGGCACCTTTTTACTCCACAACCAACTAGATGGTGTAACGAAGAATTAGGGAACCGGAGATACTTACCAGTTCCACTTTGCCTGTCATTAAGTAATTATGGCACCTTTTTACTCGACAACCAACTAGTGGGAAAGGCACACCTTGTGAGAGTGCAAATCAGAAAAAGTTTTTCTCGGTTACGAGGTTTTTTTTTTTTTTTTTTTTTTTTGACAAAGGTAGAAGTAATTAGAAGTTTGATTTGAATTATTTATGGGGATAATTTTTGGAATCTTGAATTGATGAAGAATCATATATGGAGGTTTTGGAATATAATGGAAATTTAAAGGGGTAGATAACAAACAAAAATTTGTGACAAAAAAGTTTTTATTAAAAAAAAAATGAGGCTTAATAAATGTCTGTTAGCTAACTAACAAATGTTAGTAGGGGAATGTTGGATTGGGTGCTAAGGGAGGAAGGATTGTACAGAGCAGTAGTAAATTTCGGATTCAAAATCTCTCACTTATCCAAAAAAAAAAAAAACTAACAAATGTTAGTGGCGGAGTTTACATCAACTTTAACAAATGAATTTGATCATGTAGCTGGTTAGGTATGATTAGTTAGTCTATCTACTAGACATATCTGGTAGTTGTTGAATGACCGCCATAAAACTTGCAGATAACATGGTACAAGGAAGGCAATTGCTGAGCCTTTTCTATTCCTCTACACCTGGAATGTGGATAAGAGAAGGAAATGCATGCACTTTTTAGATCATCCAATGTTGAGGAGATAAGGGATAAGGGAAATACAAAATAGACAATTCCTGTGCCTATCAATTGCCTGGAAGAGGAGGACGAAGAAAAGTTACCGGTCTTCTCTCATAGAGAAACCCCTGCCACTATTCCCAGTGACCCTCCTATCTTAAAGAATCTCTCCGTTTTTCTCTCACCGGCAAATATCTCAAGGCGCGCATCCAGCTATTCATCCACCCACGCTTGACAGAATCAAAAGTTGTTCTTTTTTGCTCCTGAGTGTCCCATTTTCTTGCAATGTATATGACTGAAATTGTTAGTTCCTTTCAGATTGGACAGGAGCATTCGGTTTCTTTGTTGGATCCAGAGATGGTGAATATCTTGATAAGTTGATTCATGACAGATGCTTAACGTATCTAGAATCTTTTGTCAAATTTGTGCTGCAATGATCGGTTACAATCGACCAACCATGTTTGTTTTTTCTTTCCATAAACAAACATGTGGTATTCCATATTCGGTAAAAATTGTCACCAATCGCTTGTGAATTTTGCTAGTTTAAGTTGATTCCTCTTGTTTGATTCTCTCGTAGAATTAGAATTCAACGAGAATTTGCAGTTGCACCATAGAAAAAGAAGAACTCATGCCTCTTTTTTTTTTGTTGGGATCGACAGAAATAGGAGCGTTGAATATTCACAAGAAACAGGTTTCTCCCGATTAATCATTGAGACGTCTGCAACAATCACTAGACTAATCCGGCACATTTTCGTAAACATATTTTTCAATCATGTCACGTGTAGTCTATGGTTGCGGAAAACACATGGAGACTGAAACGAAAAAACTTTTACGGGGCTAACGTTGGAAAAGAATCTTGGGTACATTTGGGCTAGTCATACTTATCCTGAATCGAATCATTGTCCTCGGCAACTTTGGACATTAACATCGCGTCAAGCGGCTGAAAGCGCTGTACTGCGGTCCGTGCCTCGGTCCAGATGTCTATCCTTTATTCTTCAATTTCCCAGTGCCTGTTTCAACCAATTGATGCAGGCTAGCAAGAGAATAACAATTTGCCCACAGCCACAGGCCACAGCCATATCCTGTTTTTCATATGCACCCACTGTTCCTTTGTACGTGCGAAGGTGGGTAAGCAACCGGCCTTCGTGGACATGGTTGGTCTTAATCTTGGCCACAAGGCCGATGGGAAGATTTCCGAGCCATTATCATTGTGGTCTATATAAGACACTCCCATTGGACATATTCCCACTACGCCTCTACAACTGTAGCTTCTTAACTCGTGAAACTTTTGGTCAATTGCCGATCACCAATGTTGGCTATCCTTTTGAGAGAGAGAGAGAGAGAGAGTTTAAAGGGCAGCAAAATGGCTATTGGTTAGTTTTATTATCGTCAAAAGGAGGCATGAATTAAAGAGGGACATTTATCATCTTATGCTTGTTGCATAACGTGCATCAAGACTTGAACATTTTAAAGAATCTAAGAAAGTCGATCATGGTCTATATAATTAAGAATCTCCTCTGTGATCCACAAAAAAACTAACGGTCCTTTATAATTTCGTTATGCATGTCATTGTGAAATGTCACTATTATCAGCTAGAGTAGCAATAATTACAATGGCCAGGTTTGGGATACATGCATGCCTATGAGGAAGTTTGGGATTGTTGCTTTTTCTGATGCGATTGCCCTCACTTTTGTGCAATGCAAGGTCCGAAAATAACACAACCATTCGACTTTGCTCTAGTGGTTAGAGAGAGCATGAGAGCTCTAAGCTCTCTCGTGCGTTGAGTTAGGCGTGCATAGAGAGCGTGCGTCAAAGTTATGTGTTCAAATCTCGCTTGATGCATTAAGAAGAAGTATTCTGCTTTTAGGCCAAAAAAAAAGGGTTTCGAAATTGATTAATTGGTTAATTACAACTTCTGCAAAATACTTGATTATTTGACATGGGAAATTTATTCATCCTTGTGTCCTTTCCTTTTCTTGATAATTACTAGCTCCGGTACTCGGCAAAGTATTCTAAACCGGGAAGCGAAGTGCATCAAGAGTTAGTTATAAGGTAAATCAAACATTTCTTTAATTACTTTGAAGCTGTTTGGATGTGTAATACTTTTAAGAGTAGGGTTTTTGGTTTTAAAACACTAGTAGCAAAAGTTCAATTTTAGTATGTTTTAGAATAGTTTTGTGTTTTAAAAAATGCCACATAAAATTTAATTATTTTATCTCATACAATGGATTAGTAAAGAGATAAATATAATTAATAAGCACTTGTCGAAGTATGCATTTGAACAGCATTCTTAAGTACTTAATAAGTACTTCTATACTTTTTATTAGAAGTTCTATTATGTGAGAGGTACTTTTTAATAAGTCATCCCAACTCCAAATCAACATTATATATACTTGACAAGGCAAAATTATTCGGATGGGATTCTATGTCCAAGCTTCCTATCCAATTTCTCTGTCTAATTAAATAGGCAACCATTTTGTTTTAAATTTTGTGGTGCCCCCTTTTTACCGCCATAATTTATTCGTAGTTTTATTTCTTCTTTGTCTCTAGATTCTAGAAACTATAAATTTCTTTATTCTCCTGTTCGTGAATTAAAAAAACTTTCAATTCTAAAACAAAACAAAAGCAGCCTGCAAATTCTCACACTAATTTTCCTTCTCATTTCCTTACAAACCTGAAAATCAACTAACAAAATATATACTATTTTCAATTCTTTTTAATTTTTTCTCGGTACTAATCATGATAGAAAAGACTTTTGTTTGCTACCACTTTGTTTGCTTCACTAAGAAATTCACAAGAAAAAAGATGTTAAAAAAAAGAATATGATATCAGGTATGAGTTTTATAGTTTCTGTTGACAATTTTATTTCATCCCTCAAGCAAGCCAAAATAATTTTATATGTTTTGGAAAATGTCTGCCCATTAAATATCCAAGCGTGATCTGCTCAGTTTCTAAAGCTCTTCAGTTTCTGAAGGAAAGCATCCTTATCTAATGAAGGAAACTGTGGCATATTTGATCAGACGGAGAAGTAAGACAGGAAGCTTGGACAGCGGATCCGATCCAAAAAAAAAAAATTCTTTCGGCCTAACGGATTACGCTGTTTTAGATTTCTTTTTTTTTTTTTTGAAGAAACTGTTTTAGATTTCTTTAACTTATTAATTGTTGCTTAATTAATTTTCAACTTGAACGTCGGAGCTCTTCATCGATGAATCCCCAGTTTTGTCATCTTTTCTTCTCACAAGTCGTCACCATCCCTCGCAAATACGTATGGTTCTGCCAATTCCCCACTCAAGCAAGCCCATACGATCGGATCACGAGGGTTTAAGTCGGCTGCAGGAAAAGGGTCAACTAGTTCGACAGGATCAACCTCGATTTCGGGCCAATTCTCAAGTATTTCCTGGTCACTGACTTGTGTCAACTATTTTGAACCAGATTGGAGACATTTGACTTTGTCAAAACTGATGCATCACTCCAAAAAAAAAAAAAGAAGAAGGTCTCGTACTGTACAATTACAATCCCCAGCCGCCCAAGTTATCGAAACACAAACCGGAGAAGTACAATTCTAGGTTCTCCAAGTCCAGATACTTATTTCCTTCTCTCTCTCCATTTTTTTCCCGGAATTTCTTTCCCCAGTGTCTACCTCTTCATTGTCAATTTTGGATTTAATCATTTTTTAAATTTTTACAATATTCTTTTTAAACTTCTTTAGAGAAACTAGAGTCGTAAATGAGACGAGTTTTTGGTTTTTCAAACTCGATCCATTAAGTTATCGAGATAAGCTCGAACTCGTTAATGTAATGAGTTTGAAAATTGTATTTGAAATTGGTTCATTATTGTTATATCGGTTCGAACTCGAGTTTAAGCTCGACTCATATTGACATAAGCAAGCCGAACTCGAACAAATTCGTGTTCAAAAAAACTAAAATGTGCTTGAATATATTGTACAACTTTGTAATTAAAAAACTATAACAAATTTAATTTCCATATTGAATGAGAAAATTTTCACCAATATAAGAAGATTACCAATATTTAAACAAAATAAAATTCTAAACAATCGAGACAAGATAAATCTACATAATTACTATGAACAATTAGTATATTGGTTTAAATAAATGTACAAACGAGCTTAAACTAACTATTCGTGAGTCAAGCAAGCTCGGCTCATTTATAAACCGAGTCTCATTTAGTGTTGACCTCAGATCATTTAATTAAACAACGAGTCGAACTTTGAACTTATTGATTCGAGTCAGACTGAACTCACGGAACTGCTTCTTCATTTAAACAACTTTAGGAGAAACTACCTCTGGGCCTTGACTATTGACCCAATGCTTAGGAAATGGAGTGCCAATGTCATCAATCTTAATATCTTCTCGTTATCTGTTACTGAAAATTGAAGTGATCTGTGTGTGTTAGGTCAACTTGAGGACCCAAATAGTTGTGGAGTCGACACAAACGATATGTGCCACAATTTATATACTCCTATGATATGAAAAACAACAAAACTAAGTGGAGGAATCCATGATATGATATAGCTTTTCGGCGGGTCTATTTAATTTGTAATCCCCCAGGTTTCGTTCTCGGGCAGACATCCATAACCAGACATGAACATTTTTTGACGGTTCATATGAGATTAAGTTATGATTTGTTCATATCAATCCCACCACTGATTGGGATCTAAAATCGTCTTACCATGTCACCAGTGTCCGTTATAGTAAAAGAATTACAGTAAATAAATAAACTCCAGGAAGTTCGTGATACTTATTCACCGTGAAATGGGTTTCTTTCGCACCCTTTGCATCACGTAGACGCCTGGACGGTGGAAAAGGAAACCCAGGACAAAATAAGTAATATACGGTTCAACTAAAAAAGCCAAAAAAGAGAGAGAGAGAGGAGAGAGCTATTACCCAATGTCCTGTAATGAAATATGGGTTTCATTTTGTTGAAATTTGATACAAACAGCATCTCTGTCATGGGACTAGTTGAAATTTTTTCGTTTGATTAAATTTTTTTAAATATTTGTACTGAATCATTCTCAAATGGAAATAGTAACTTCCTAATATATCAGCTATGCCTTCTATTAAGTTGTGTGTGTGAATATACTTGTCCTTTGTGCAGTGCGACTGTGGTAGCTAAAGTGTGGGAGACCTCATAGGCCTTAGTTGAGGCCATCACTATTTTGGTGCATCATCATTTCAGACGTTCAGTGACCCCCTCTCTGGAAAAAGATCTTTGGACATATTGCTGGTAGGACTTCTGTATGTAGACCGAATCTGCATAGATGTCTCCCAGCCTCAGAGAAGATGTGAACCTCAAGTGAATTCCATTTGTAAGGCCTACAATTCATTCATGTGAGAATATCCATGCATGTAGATTACGGTTTATGATCTCTAACCAAGCTAATAAGCCTAAGCCCCAGTATTTGGGCCATTATAACTTTTTGAACAGAATATGTGAGGGAGACATTACGCACCGCCAAAGGAAGACAAGTTGCTACAATTAGAAGCGAAACAGTTTTCGATGGTATCAGGGTATGTGGTTTGTAGTATTTGATAGGGGAATCTATAAAAGAGAGTGAAGGACATGGTACTTAATCAACTCTAAGTAGTTCCTCTTGTCTTCTAAGTTCTAAGTCGCATTGATTTGCTTGCGTAATTGAAAAGATAGGTGTGACAAGATACTGAAAGAATCCCTTTTTGTTCAACTTTGTGATTGATAGCCTGCTGAGACCATCCCATTGCTCAAGTGGCCAAAGTCCATGTATCGATGAACCAGTAAATCTCTGATGCGATTTTCTGAGTGTATGTACGGTGATGAAACTTACCGGTTGCTCTCAGAACATGGGATGGGGCGAGTAAGCTCCCGCGCTCTAGGACCATTCGTGTTATAATCAAACAGCATCAAACATAGAATTATATATGCATGCAACACCACAAGCTTCGTTAAGTTAATTTATCAGATATTTAAAGTTTTACACATAAAAAGGGTTTGAATTTTGAAACCAAATTAAAATAAGCCTGTAAAGAATATATGCCCCAAAAATCGAAGGTTGAATGCAATTGGACGAGTATTCGTTATGTATGATCACCACTAGTCGAAAACCTCCATGATGTGAAGTCAAGAATGGTCCAACCTCCAAAAGCTTCGAAAGCCTTTTTTTCCCCGTCATTGTGGGTGAACATAAAATTGAAGATTCCCCGTGATGTAAATGAGGACCATGCAAAAAGCCCCATGCATGCATGGTTGAGGTTTTGGCGTTGACGTGTTGGAAGATTGGTCCAGCATTCAGGTGATGAACTTTGCAGATAGAACCAGAGTTGGATTGGTTCTATCGTTACCTGCAAGGCTGCAACACATATATTTGACAAGCTGCGGGGACACTTTACGTGGTTTTGATGCCCAGTTTTGACTTAAGACTGTCAAACGTAAAAACTAGACACTACCTGTGACTGTGATATTAAAAGGACAAGTCGTTGATAGATAGGAAACCAACAGTGGACAGGGAAAGTTCTTAAGGCTCCTCGACCGTCTTACTCTCCCTTTCTGGGAAAAAGAAAACCAATAACTAAGAAGCTGTTTTTGAGAAAAAACAATTGGGTATACACTGTGTTTGTCCAAACAATGATCAGGACTGTCTCTTATCTTTTTTTTGGTATACACTTGCATTCATTCAATGGTGGCCATCTCTGAACTTCTAGTTATTTTGGTGGTTGAAGTTGGGTTGGTTTAGTGGGGACCGGGCGCTTTAACACGCTTCCAGAAGATTTCCGAACAGCAAAAATCTAAAAGTGTAGTTAATTTCAGATTTTAGAAATGGAATAATTTCAGAAATCTCCCTCGAGGTTTCTTAAAGTTTTACTGCTCTTCTCTAAGGTTTTAAAAATTTCATTTTACCTCCCTTTTCAGCCATTGGGAACAAGTTCTCACGTCAGTAATGCAAAATTACTTTACTATCTGTACGACTAATTAGATTGTCTTATACAGATATGTGGAGAGAGAGAGATAGTTAAATGTTTTGATAAACTATATCAAACCATATTTTGGAATGTAAAAAAAAATTAATTAATTTACCATCTAAAAAAAATGAGCCAATACTTGTTGTATCTTTTCTTATCTATGTACTTGACAAATAAAAGGTATTAGGCATAATGCACCTAACGAATAAAAAGATTCAGACATGAGAAAACAATTAAGTTGTTTACAATTAAATTACCATAAGTTGTAATGTTAAAAAAAAAATTTGTTTGAGATGCTCTTTTTATTGTGTTATAATGGTACGCATGCATGGGATCAAATTGCATTGGAGGCTTAGTTAGTTCCATATGATCCAGCTTCTGCAGTTAATGCTGCACCATACACTGCAGACTGGGGTACAATACAATACAATAAATAAGGGACAATTGATTAAACTAACTCAACATATAGACATTAAGATAATAATATGCAAAATTTACAACAATATAATTTTTTCATTGTTAACCATTTCTGCCCCCAAATTAATCCCAATCATCAAAATTCAAACCATTGCATCTACACCAAAAAACTGTCCTCTGCAGTTACTCTTGTGATCGCAGAAGATCTTTGTCCATCCCATACTGCTAGGCCCCACATTCCATACTCCCTCCCACAAGAAGACAGATATACAAGCGGGTAAAGATGGTTCAAAAAGGCACCTTTTATGCATTACAATATTAAACATCATTTGAGTGGAAAATTACTTGGAATAACACAATTACTGCATAATTTTTTATGACGTAATATATGCGAAACGAAAAAAAAGTGATTAGAAGATAAAAAGTGATGAAAAATATGTGTTACGATACAAGCAAGATAATAGCATTCAACAAATAATGATTTATTCAAATACACCCAATTAATTTGTCACAATGTATATTTGTGTTCACTTGGAAGGAGTGAATATCTCATTTTCAGGAAAATTTTGGTTTAGAACAAAAAATTTGTGCCGTCATAAAATTATATATATATATATATATATAAGAGTAATTTTATATACACTGTTAGTATATGCACTATTACAATTGGATGTATAATATAAGACCAAATTTTAAATTTTAAATTTAAATTTATACATATATCATATAATTTAATGGTGACGGTCTATATAAGATTAATCCTATATATAAAATACCCAAAAAAAAAAAAAAACAAAGAAAGTGGGAGGCGACGGTGCTTGTCGACTTGCGTCCAAAAGCAAAAGGCATCGCCGCCTATTTATAGCTGACTTCCCAAGGGCTCCCAGCTTCCCACTCCACTGCTCTCCGACAAAACCATCAACACACCCAACCTCGCCTGCCAAAGTCCATCGACGCAATTCAGCCAAAGTCTTCGTTCGAAGCTTTTATCTTCGATTTCCCGCCCAATTTCCCGAAGTTTTACTTTGAATAAAATGGAAAGTAAAGGTTACACACAAGATGGCACTGTTGATCTCCGGGGACAGCCAGTGCTCGCCCATAGGACTGGCAAATGGGAAAGCTTGTGCTTTTCTCGTTGGTATGCATCTCCCTCGATATTACTAATTCTCTCTTGCCAACGACTTAGCTCAAGTTGTTGTAGAAGTAATTTAACACTTTGTACTATCACATGGAGTAAAACATATCACCAAAGCTTCTTTATTGCTTAGTTCTTCATTAATTTTTCAAGGAGTTTCCGTGAACTTATTCGTGTAGGGCTCGAAATTTTTTTTGTTGTTGTTTTTTTCTTATGCATAGTGCCATTTTATCTGGGACAGACAAATATTTATGATTCAAAATCAGTAAACCTTGTTGTAGAACACGAGTAAACTGTATTTAATAGGACATCCAATATTCTTCAAATTTTTTGCTGTCTACAGGATGCTCCAAATTATCCCTTAAGGCGACTGGTGCCATGATAATTTTCCTAAGAGGAAGCTAACCTCGTAGAATATCAAAAGGGCAGGGTATTACGAACTAAAAAACCATAGGAAAAGCATCAAGTGTGAAGCAAGTTTGTTACTCAGTAGTGTCTTTTCCTTGGTTTAATGATGATGCAGGGTACGAAGCATTTGAGCGGATGGCTTTCTATGGAATAGCTTCCAATTTAGTGGTTTACTTGACGACCCAACTTCACGAAGACACAGTTCCTTCGGTTAGGAACGTTAACAATTGGACTGGGGCAGTGTGGATGACACCAATTCTGGGCGCCTATATTGCTGATTCTTACTTGGGTCGCTTTTGGACCTTCACCATCTCATCTTTGATCTATGTCATGGTAATTAAAAATTTATTTTTAAATGTTAGTTGAAATATTTTCTTATCTTATCTCATGTCTTTTCCACATTAACGCACTAAGAATCTTCCAGATAAAGATTGTGATTCCAACCTGGGATTTCTTTTCCATGGCTCCACCGGCTACACCTTTTTCATGATTCTGTCTTTATGCGCTATCTTTAAGCAGACCACTCGTCCGGCTTGTATTTGCGTTCACCACTTGCATGATCACCTGTTTTCGGAGGCCAATAATGTTCATGATTTTCTGTCGTGGGACCTGTTAATCACCCATCAAATGTTATCTGCTTCAGTCTTTTGTCAATCTCCATGCCACATGCTAGTGCTACATATTTGGGGGAAATATTATCAGCTCCGTTGAATAAATGTTATTAGGATTAACTTTTAGTAGTGCCATTTACTTGGTATAGTTGGTACTGGTACATGTACCAGAAAAAGAATATTCCATGGTATTAACGCACGGAGGAACATGTAGCAAAATTTTGCTTGTTGCTGAATTTGTGACATTGGGATCGAAGTTGTATTTTCGTTACTTAGTCTAGCCCCCTAACTTGTTTCACTGGTACAGTACTGGTGCCATTGATCTCCAAGTACTAAATTTTGCTGCCAAAATGTTTTTAACAGGGCATGGTACTTTTAACAATGGCGGTTTCCATCAAGCATTTCAAACCAACTTGCATAAATGGAATCTGCAAAAAGGCTTCTACTTCGCAAGTAGCATTCATCTATGCTTCTCTCTACATAATTGCCATTGGGGCTGGTGGAACTAAACCGAATATATCAACCTTCGGCGCTGACCAGTTTGATGATTTCAATCCGAGTGAGAAACAGCTCAAGGCGTCATTCTTTAATTGGTGGATGTTCAGTACCTTCACTGGTGCTCTATGTGCAACACTTGGCCTTGTATACATTCAAGAGAACTTGGGTTGGGGATTAGGATATTGTATCCCTACTGTTGGACTTATATTATCCTTGATTATATTCTACATTGGCACCCCATATTACAGGCACAAAGTTAAGAAGGCCGAGAGTCCTGCAGGCGACCTATTACGAGTCCTTGTCACTGCAATTACCAATAGAAAGCTTGAGCTCCCCATCCACCCATCTCAGCTTTATGAGCTTGACCAGCAGTATTACCTTAATACAGGAAAACGCCAAATCCATCATACTTCATTGTTCAGGTGAGAGTGCTTCAACATGATTAATCACATACGTTAAAGTTTCGTTTGTTTTGCTGTTCTGGTGTTGCCTAAATATTACAAGCTGCATATAGTTACCTAGAATATCTGCAATGATTTACAAATTAGTTCGATATATTGCTAATATGAAAGATGTCATCTGATGGACGTTACTTGAGTCTTCAGTGATCACTTTGGTGCAACTAGAATCACCTGAGTTTAAATGTTTAAATGTTATCTACATAGAAGACACAAAATAATTAGCTTAAGGGCTGAATTAAAATGGCTGGCTAAGGTTTCTGGACGAGTAATACAAGGCCTCATGAAGTATTCATGCTTTCTTATCGTTCAGGTCCAAAAATCTGGACATTTTTGTTAGAAACAAGGTGAGGGGACCTGCCAATAGTGTGCATTACAACTATCCTCTGAAAAAACTGGTAGATTGTTGCATGTAATGTAGCAATAAATATCTGCCATGTGCAGTCTTATTATAGCTTCATGCATGGTGTCTTTGTCAAGCTGGTCCTGAAAATGGGGACGTCACTAACTGCACCTGCCCCGTAGCCACCAGTCTGTTATGAAAAGAAAACTCCATAAGCAATAGGCAAAACGTACTGGTAGTGGCTACAACGCTGAGTCGCCTTGCCAATGAGGGCACTAAAACAATACCACTCATTAATTGATATTGAATCTACAGTACCAACATGAATAGTTTACATCGTACTTCTCATTTGAAGTTAATGCGGGAAAATTTGTGACCATTACTGGATGATTCCCCAGTTATTTGCTTCGTTTCCATCACATCAAGTGCCCAGAAAAAGGATAGAGAGCAATGCAAGTTGAACCACGAATTTTACATCCTAGTATCTTCTTCATTGCACACGATAAAGTTCAAATCTATTGCCCTTGAGCTGTCATGCAAAATCTTATCTAATCCTTTCTCCTTTTATTTCAATTTGCAGCATCATTTGTTAATTCAAGTTTAAAATGCAACAACATTCCTCGAAAGTGTTGCATAAAGGACCCCCTAGGTGGCCATTGCTTTGATATTTATCTGCTTAGGGTGACTAAGTGATCATATAGACATAAACTCGAGGATATGTTTTGTTTTTCAGTAGCATAAGCCAATTTTCTCGGGTTTAACCCTTTACACGCTTGTCCCCTGAAAGTAATAGCTCCGGGTTATAATACTCCATTACAAGTTGGAGCTGCTTTTGAGCAGTTTGTAGTTGGTACAAGACGTCCCAAAAACATTGTGGAAGATATGATGCTAGTAACGATAATGATTGAACGGGTCTCACTTGCGAAAAGCAGAGTGTTTTGTTTGGACTATGCTAGTGGGACACTATTTGAAGAAATGTATGGATCAAATGACGTTTTAGAATCATTCAAGAACGTCCAGACATTGGTAACTAATGAACTAAATTCTATATTCAGGTTCTTAGACAAGGCCGCAATTAAGCAAGATGGGGACAGGTCATGGAGGCAACCGTGCACGGTGACTCAAGTGGAGGAATCAAAACTAATCCTGGGAATGGCCATGATATGGCTTGCAACCTTAATCCCCAGCACCATCTGGGCTCAAGTCAATACTCTTTTTGTCAAGCAAGGCACCACTTTGGATAGACACTTGGGTAGCAACTTTCAGATTCCAGCTGCATCCCTAGGGAGTTTTGTCACACTCTCAATGCTACTCACCGTACCCATGTATGACCGTTATTTTGTGCCTCTGATGCGTAAGAAAACAGGAAACCCAAGGGGGATCACGTTACTGCAGAGGCTTGGAATTGGAATTTTGATTCAAATATTTGCAATTGCGATTGCATATGCAGTGGAAGTAAGGCGAATGCACGTCATTAGATTGCACCACATTAAGGGGCCTGAGGAAATTGTGCCAATGACTATTCTGGCTTTACTTCCACAATATGTTCTATTGGGGATTGCTGATGTTTTCAATGCCATCGGATTGCTGGAATTTTTTCTACGATCAATCACCAGACGACATGAGAAGCCTTGGGACTACGTATTTCACGAGTGGGATTGGCATTGGGAATTTCTTGAACAGCTTCTTAGTGACAATAGTGGATAAAATTTCGGGAAGCAATGGGGGGAAGAGTTGGATCGGGAAAAACCTGAATGATTCCCATTTGGATTACTATTACAGCTTCCTTCTTATCATATGTACCATAAACATGGGAATCTTTTTGTGGGCATCAAGAAAGTATGTTTACAAGAGGGAATCAATCGAATTGAAGGTTGGGTGTCTGGAATTGGAGAGCAAAGCCTTGGACACATCTCCGCTGGGACTGCCTGTGTAATAATTTGGCTGTATTAGATAAATGGTGAGAGAATCAAGATCCGTTTAAACTTGAAATAGCTAAACGTAACTTGCTTTGTATCGGTGTTTTATTTTTATTTTTATTGCTATTTTCCCCGCCCACTTTCTGCTTACCTATTACTGCTTTTTATCTACTACTACTTTTCGCAACAAGGGAGCTAACTTTCTTTACCATGATTGTAAGCTATATTAATTTGGTCATTACACCCAAAAAAAAAAAAAAAAAGATAAGCCATTCTTGCTCGATTGTTCTCTTCATTACACGCTAAGACTTTGGTCATGGTTTCCACCGGGAAAAAAAAGGTTAAAACAAGAAATGAGCAATCTAATTTGCTGTGAACCAAATAGGACAAACAAATGCTCAATATAGTATAACAAATTCGATGGTTTGATTATATCTCTTTTATTCTCATCATCTTCAATGCTCTTCATACATTTCGGCGCAGTTAGGTATGATTCGTATGACTTTGTTGCCCCAAAAAAAAAAAAAAAGGTAGTATTGTGCGAATCTTCAAAAAGAAAGAACTAAAGATGCACGATCCAATCGTTCCCAAATGTTTATGGTGCAAAACCGAATTATTTTTTCTTCCACAGGTACGAAATGCGAATATTGAAACACTCAAGATTAAAGTTTAATCAACTGTTCCCGTGTTGAAAGAGAGACTTAGCCGTCCCAACAATTAATTGCATTATTATATGTGTACGTAACTATTGCAGTTTGGTTTCTGTTTTCCCATGACAAAGAGACAGAAAATGATATGCTCCAAAAGCGACGTCGATGCGCCCAAACAACGCTCCAAAATTTCCACCGCTATGGCGGTCTCAAGCCAGCCAACCCCGCACAACTTTCTTTCCAAATGCATTTAATTTGAGGAGGACGAAGTCAAAAGGATAAGTAAGAATTTTATATCATGAACTGAACTCGGCATTTCTTGCTTTATTTAGCCAGCAGCGTAATATATGGCCTGGCAGGCAATTGCTATCACTAGACACTAAAATCCAATTGAGCTGCTTTGTTTTATTTACCTTAACAGCGATCCAATGGAGGGAAGCATGTATAATTGAAACAAGGAGATTTATGTCAAATTTTCTTAATGCATAAATCTATCTTCTGTGTTCTTTTGCAGGGTGAAATGTGTCACTTTTAGTACTTAAAAAAATTTTTTTGATACTACTAATTTTAAAACTTTTGTTCTGCCCTATACTATACTGGTTTCAAGAAGGGATGGTGCTCGAACTCTTGATTTTCTGCGTTATGGAGCACCCTTTTTTATTTTTGGTATACTTTCAATCAAAGTAGTCAATAAAATTAATTGGATAATGACACGAAACTATCATTCGTGCCCATAATTTCGACTTTGTTCACCTGCCTAAATTTTTGGCAAAATTAGCTTTCATCTGGCAAGCTGTACATTTTCGCGGTCAAACTTGCGTTGTGCATAGCCACAGGCGGCGGTGCTCGAAACTAGAAAGGCTTTACACGGAAATAGTCAAAACATGTGTTCAAAAGTCGTACTGAAATCAAAATGTCAAAAGTTTTAAATTGGACTCTTGGAGCTTGCACAGGGCAAATTAAGATGAAATTTTGCTCTTCGTAATTTATGAAGAATTTGACATCCTTTCGTCCTGTTATGTTGTAGACCGAGATGGGAGGAGGGTTAAAAAAAAAAAGGCTCCCTTTGATGAACATACGTTTACTAAACTGTGAGCTTTTTCTTGAAGAACTGGAACTGGAAGGGGCCAAAGAAGAGGCAATAAGGTGAGGAGAAGGGTAAAAGATACAAGTGTTCGTTTAAATATGAGAAATAGTTACTCTTTCTTTCTGATTCACTCGGTTAACAACCGAATAACATTGGTTATTTCGATTGAATTCCCAGATATAATTGTAATTGTCCGTGTTTACTTTACTTGGTGAATCCCCAGATTGGTTTAACTTTTGTCCAAGTTGTTACTAGACAGTTCAAGGATCAATAAATAACCTGAACATTTTCTTAGCTTCTTTATAAAAAAAAACAAAAAGAAGATGACAAGAAACTATTAAATTTCTCTGGATAATTGACCAAGATAACGACTCGGAAGGCTGACAATTTCAACCAGACCCATTTCAACTCGGATAAATTATAATATTAAACACAATTAATCATTTGATTAATTATTGTAAACAGTGAAGCAATTTCAGTTGACCGAGTAAATTACTTAAAATGCAAAGACAATCATCTAGTAACACACCCTGCAAATTTCAGATACCATCTACGGGTCTTCTAAAGTAAAGACCAGCCGTAAAGGTTGACCTTTCACGATACCGGAAAAGATTTAGGTGACATCCTTTTGAAAATCACTCTCCCATGAAGTATATTTTGGCTTCAATAGAATCTCATCTTCTTCTATTCTTTAAGTTTTTAAAATTTTAACCGGGGCAAAAAGCAGTGAGAATATGGCACACTACAGTGGATGCTTCTAATTTCTATTTGTCACATCAGCACGTCCCAATTCAATGACTTGTACGTCTTAAACTTCTTGTACTGCCTTGGAGGACAAGGGGTGGCCATGACTTGCCTTAGTTAAGGTCCAAAATGG
The DNA here is from genome assembly GCA_023065735.1 of Coffea humblotiana. Lineage (NCBI taxonomy): Eukaryota > Viridiplantae > Streptophyta > Magnoliopsida > Gentianales > Rubiaceae > Coffea > Coffea humblotiana. The sequence continues at coordinate 4,190,107 of CM041209.1, read as the reverse complement.
CAATGACCATTCTTAAAGTTTTCGTAAAATCTTCATTAGTTGTTGATATAGTAAGTTTTTTCTTTAATATTTTTTTTAGTGTAAATGTGAGTTCTCGACCTCGAGATCTTTTACTTACATTTTCTCGTTCTGTACCATTCAATCCATTATTCTTCCTTCCCAATAAAGTAGGGTTAATGATATTCATCTTCCCCCAAGTTTTTGACCAACTTATAATTTCACGAACATGACCAACTTGCATTTGGCGAGTTGTCTATTAAGTGAAGCATAAAGCACAATTATAAGTCAAGAGTTTAAATTTCCGTACCTGCACTAAAATTCAAAGAATGCGTAGTAATACGCCTCTTTAATTTAAAGGTGGGAATCACTCTCTCTAACCTCTCTTTGTCCAGCTAAGTCTTCCTTTAATTTAAAGGTGGGAATCACTCTCTCTAACCTCTCTTTGTCCAGCTAAGTCTTCCCCTAGATAGATTAGAGTAGAATTAGGAATAAGATTAATAGTGCAAGAGTTGATGATTGACAAATATTCACTGTCATCAAGTAGAATGACAGTCTTAACCTCCCAGGACAAGTGCATATTGCTTTTGCGCAAGGTTGCAGGGAAGAGGGAACGTCTAGTTTGTGGGATTGTGCCCGCCGCCGCCATGGAGGTTTCTAAAATTAATTCCTTATATCATTCATTTTTTTGAAGAAAGCAAAATGCCACGCCTTAGGTGGTCAAGTTTAATTTCAGAAAACTTCAAAAAAATCATCTCTTTCTTATCAAATAAATCTACCCTTGGCGACTTATTCTGACACTTTCTTACTCCGGTTATTGTTAGTAGTTTGGCACTAATTTACATATTTAGAAATTTTATTACTATGGATTTTATTTAATTATATAAGGTAATTATTTAAAATCTATAGGTTGCTCTCTATCACTGTATCTCTTCATAAAAGAGAAGTTTAACAGGTTTGTGACTCTTATAAGAAGAGATTCTAACAATTTAAAGGTATTTGATAATGGCAATTGAGACAAATTTTAGCGTGAAAATTCATATTCAAAATCAAGAAATTATCAATTTGGACAGGTCAAACTACACCAGACGAACGGACAAGTTTCTTGTTATCACCATGAACGTCTTCTATGTCTCAAGTCCTGATTTACAACCCAATGCCATCTATTTCATTGTATTATGACTGTGAGGTGACTATGTCTAGTGCTTATACGATATACAATTGAAAATCTAGACATATCAGCCTTAGACACAAGTATGTAAGAGATTTAATTTCAAATGGTGATTATTATAGTCTATATGAAATCTGGGAATAATTTAATTAATCCTCTTGCAAAAGCTTTTCCTATAAATTTAGTACAAAGTACTTTATGTGGATTGGAATTAAACCCTTATTAAGCACCAACAATGGGATACTCAACTTCTTCTTAGTAAAAATTAAGACTTGAAGTTTAATGGATAAAACAAGTTGTTGATATGTAAGCACTAGAATTTCCATTTCAAAAGTCCAGTTACGTTTAGAAAGAATTGAGTATAAACTGTTAATAGAGCGTATTGGTTTAAATGTCCGGAGTAACTGGGACATTATAAAAAACTCCACCTATATGAAATTAGAAGTGGTGCCACTTCGACAAGAGAGTTGGGTAGTCTCTCGTAAAAATTCTTGAATAAATAGGATTAATACATGGCCATCAACATGCTAAGGCAGTTAAAACCTCTTAGAAAGTAAGATAAATGTAATGTGTGCTTTGTACTATACAGAAAGTTGGAGTTAAATCTTTCGATACTATCAACTTTATAGTCTTGTGCACCAGGGAATAGTTCAAATTGAAAGACACCTTCTTTAAGCATAATACTTGTTGAAAAGAAAATCCAAACTAGTGAAAACTTGTGGGGGATTGTTAGTAATTTGTCACTAATTTATCGTATTTAGAGATTTTATTACAATAGAGAAATTTAATTTAATAAGACAGTTACTTAAAAAATCTATAGGTTGATTCTGTCATTGTGGCTCTTCATAAAGGAGAAATTTATCATATTTATGACTCTAATCGAAAGAGATCTGTTACTTTCCATTGTTAACAGACTTTCTCCCTTCATTAGTGTGACAATAGAGTTTATAAGATTTCAATCAATACGTAATTGAGGGATGCTTTTCACATACTTGTTTAAAAGAGTTTTATTAATTATATCTTGGAGATATCAAATACCTTTAGGAAAGTGAGATCACGTCTCAAAGCCATTGCTGAATGACTAGTTACTACATGCAAACTCGCAGCGGCTTTATCTGAATTCTGTGTACCTTAGATCTTTATTAGTTAAGAAGTCTAGTCAAAATTTTAGTTGTTCTTGTCGGAAAAGTCCACTTGTGCTTTTATTCTCACTATCTCTCGAGTCTTCACCAAATCAAAAGATTAATGTTGCTTTATTGGACCCCCTTTTTTGACAAAAACTTAAGCATTCTCTATCTTTTTTGTGCTTAAAAAACAATTAAGCTGCTTTTTTAACTTTAAGTTTACCAGTTCCCTTCTAGTATTGGTGTCAATTTCTTGCATGGGTTCCTTTCAAGTGGTTCCTTTCAGACGTAGGGGAGAAATGCCATGCAAGAGAGTCTTCGAGTTAGGTAACCTGCCGTGGCCAACACACGAGGAAAAAGTAGTCCACACCAGTACTCATGACCCTTTATATAAACTTCAGCTTTCATCAGTATTTTTGCATAACAAACATCTCCGTTAATTTTCATAATTAAGCTTCCTAGTTTTTGTTATTTTCCAGATCCAAGAATGGCTTCATTTCCGGTCTCTTCGAGCTTAACCATCTGTGTGCTCTTCCTAGTTATAGGAAGCACTTCAGCTCAACTTTCAACTAATTTCTACTACCACTCTTGTCCAAATCTTTTTAGCACGGTCAAGTCCACAGTGCAATCTGCAATATCAAAGGAAGCCCGAATGGGAGCCTCTCTCCTCCGCTTATTTTTCCATGATTGCTTTGTTAACGTAATTCACCTTGACATCTTTGCTTAAAGCTTGACAACCTGTATACTCCTATGTACTATATATGGCTACAAACTTACTTCTAAGCTTCACATTTCTTCTAAGCACCTAGCTTAAACTATTTTGGTCTACATTGATTTTGTTCACATGCATGGCTAGTATTGCTTACTTTTTAGAGTTTAAGTGCAAACAATAGCATGTTAAATTTGTTCCTATAGCATCTTGTCGAGCTTTCGGGCAAATGACATGCAGAAGTAAATTCGTTGGGCGACAGGTCCCACGCAATGGCCCGACATCTAACAGCTTTAAGAGACAGCAAATTAATCAAGAAACTGATTATTGATCTTAACCCTTTTTTTAATGTTTTAGATGAAACATGTTGATGTGGTTGCAAATTATAATATTTGCCAAAATCTACGTGTTAATAACCCAGTATATGCTGGAATTTGCATTGCAGGGATGCGATGGTTCAGTCCTGCTTGACGACACTTCCTCCTTCACAGGGGAGAAGAGGGCAGCTCCTAATTTCAATTCTGCCAGGGGATTTGAGGTGGTCGACAATATAAAGTCAGCTGTGGAGAGGGCATGTCCCGGTGTGGTCTCTTGTGCTGACGTTTTGGCCATTGCTGCTCGTGACTCTGTTGAGATCGTAAGTTGCTGTGTCCCCCTATTTTACTACTGCAGATAAGCACCCCCAACTCATTCGACCTACTAAATTAGTTGCATCCATCCATTGCATTCTGATGCAAGAATCCATGCCTTGCAAGTAACTTTAACTAAAATTTGTTGTGTTTTAGTGATTAGCGCAAACCAATAGCCCTTTGCTTTTAAGTACATAATATGACGCGTTTATAGTTTATTGAAAGTGAATCAAGTGTATAATTGCAATAATCTGTGGTGTCACTCGTTCAACAAAAACTTGTGCATGCTGTCCCAAGAGTACTGTATTACTACTTATCTTTTATTAATCGAATCATCAACTAATTAGTGTTGATAAACTGGTCAACCAATTAGTAAGTTCATGAGATTAAATTAATTATGGTTTGTAATGTGATCGCAGCTTGGTGGCCCCCGCTGGGATGTAAAACTTGGAAGAAGAGATGCTAGGACTGCAAGTCAAGCTGCTGCAAATAATAGCATTCCTCCGCCAACCTCCAATCTCAACGCTCTAATTTCTAAATTCAGTGCAGTTGGACTCTCCACCAAGGACCTCGTTGCTTTATCTGGTTGAACTATATACTCTCTCTTTTAAGACTAGTGATTCCTCGTAACAAAATTCAATCAATACCTTGCTTAAACATGATTTCTTGCAAGATATTCAAGTTGAATTAAGTTCTTTCATTGAACTGGCACGCAAAATCACAGCTGAAAATCAAATTGCAAGATCGCTAAACTTGGCAATGATTTCAGGATCTCACACGATTGGACTAGCAAGATGCACAAATTTCAGAGCACGCATCTACAATGAGACCAACAATTTGGGACAGTTCCTTGGCTCGAACAAGGCAAAGCAACTGCCCAAGAGTTAGCGGATCAGGGGACAACAATTTGGCACCTCTGGATCTCCAGACTCCCACAAATTTTGACAATTACTATTTCAAGAACCTTGTTAACCGAAGAGGGCTGCTTCACTCGGATCAACAGCTATTTAATGGCGGGTCAACTGATTCAGCCGTTAGAGCATATAGCAACAACGCAGGCTCCTTTGCCTCTGATTTTGCAGCAGCCATGATCAAGATGGGTGATATTAAGCCTCTCACTGGATCCAATGGCGAGATTAGGAAGAATTGCAGGAGGGTTAACTAGACCAGCATTTTCTTGTCTTTGGACTACATTCAAGAAAAAGATTTGTGTGCTTAATATGTCAGCAGTTTTTTTTTTTTTTTTGCGGGTTTTCTTGCTTCTTCGTTCCCTACTACTATTGTCTAAGACACCATTATAGTTAGACGAATGCTTTTAATCATAAACGTACGAGTGTACTTTCAGATTTTCTTTGAAAATCCTAAAATAAGCACTTTTTTATGCTTATTAAATTACTCTTTTCGTCTTCCCCTCTTTTCGTCTTCTTTTTTTTTTGCCCCCCTTTTTGTCAATTAAGAGATGAAAAAAATGCAATTTTGGTATCCAAATTTTGACACATGAGCGGTTTAGTCCCCAAACCTTGGATAAAAACAAATTTGGTATCTAATTTTTCAACTTTTGAGCATATTTAGTACCCTTGACGATTTTTTTCCCAAATTACTACCGGAAAGAATCACGTGATAGTTACATATCTAGCAACTATTGTATAAAAAAAAATACCTAAAAAAAGTTAAGGACTAAATTTTACATTTTTTTACATTTTTTTTATACACTAGTTGCCGGACATGTGATTGTTATGTGACTCTTTCCGGTAGTGTACTAAATGTGCTTAAAAGTTGAAAGATTGGATACCAAATTTGCTTTTGTCCAAAGTTTGGAAACTAAAATTACTCGTATATCAAAATTTGAATACCAAAACTGCATTTTTCTCTTAAGAGATTAACCTAAATAGCTCAAAAAAGATTTCACTCTAGCAACAGAAAACAAAACCAAAGATCAAAAGAGAAAGGGGTTAAAGAAAGAGGAGGAATTTAACCTAATGGGCCTTTGGACGAGCATTGATTTACTTTTAGCAGGCTGACAGTGCCCAACTACACCTGGATTGGCTTAATGCTTAACAACAATAGATAACCCTACCCCAAAGTTCCTGCCGTGAGCTTTCCAATTCATTGGACCAACATTTCGTACACAATCTTCATTTATGGCATCAGGCCCAAAGCTAAAGCCTCTCTAATCTCCTAGGACATATAATGCACGTTTTGTCTGCCATAATTCACCATACAGATTTCTTCTTCTTCACCAGACACCGGCCCCGCCTCCAAAAACACAAAAACACCTTCTCCTTTTATGTTTTAAGCTTTATGTTTTGGGCTGAACTTCCAAGTTCGATGCAGATGTACACACATTTTGAAGCCCATTTGGTAACGTAGGAGATTACCTATTTGACGTGGCCCAAAGAGAAAATCCCTCCCCCATTATTTTTTTAATTTTCCCTTCATTTTGTATTTACTTATTCGAAATCTAAATCATGTTATGATCCGACTAACTTGCACCAATGTTACAAGCTACCCCATGTGTCTCTTTTAGAGATTAATCTTGTCAAGCTTGAAGTTAGTCCTTGTTGTAGTCAAGTTTCTTGCCTCAGGACGTTTTTCATTACAATGAGTTTTGCAACCGCTATTATGGGCGGACATAACATTTTTCATTTGAGAAAGTATTCATTGCTGAATAAGTGAAAGAGACTGCATTACAATTTAAAAAAAAAAAAACATGTAAGGGGCAAAATATTATGCTTAAGAAAAATCAGAAATCTAGCCTTCAGTCAAATGTTCCAAACCATTTAAGAGGGTTAAATGTTGTTCAATATTTTAGTATCACCCGTCGTCCAATTCGTTAACACTCACATATATTATATTTTTTTATATATAAAAACTCCAAAAAATAGTAATCCAAAAACAAGATCATCCTTACTTTTGTCCAATATGAAGATCGGAGCAAGGACAAGGGAATGCATATATAAGAATCCCACTATGTAATCTAAAGCTAGTCTGAATAAGAAAGCATGTTGTCGTTATTACTAATTACTAAACCAGCAAGTCAGTAGCTCGAAACCTCATACTGTTAGCAACAAATTCGTGCCAATTATGAAACATTGGCAACTACAATTGTGAAACATTGGATCTCTGAATTCACGTGCTCATGTTCACATGAATTTTGGCCAATAATCCATGGTACTATAACATTATTATTATTTTAACGTAAGGGTAGTACTTCGAATTAGGAGTGTCACGTTGGAGATGCACTACTATTATTGGCAAAAGCTTAATTAGCGGGGAATTGTGTATAGACAAGTTAAGATGCCACCATCAGAAGCAACCGCGACTTCCAACCAAATTCCCATCACATCTATATTCTCTATATTCCTGCTTCTAGACACGACTTTTGAATCTGACTTGAAAGGAAAGAGACTCCTGAATTCACCATACATTCATTTTTCTGACTGTAGAAGGAAAAGAGAAGTAAAAGATCTCCTAGATTCTGTTCTCTGTCCGATTCAAATGGGTTCGCATCGTATAATTTTTACAGCTTTTGATATAAATTCGTGTGGTTGGATATAAATTTGAATTTATCAATTCGTACGTCTAATTTGGTGCTTATACCAAATTTATTACGTAAATCGATTTGAGTTGGATAGAATTAAAATTCTTCGAATTCTAGTTTGTTCACTAAATATTTCATTCCCTTGGGTGAAATCTACACGCCACGCCAAGATAACCCAAACCCAATACAACATACGCATATGTATAGCTGGCAAGATTGCTGACCGTGTAACAATACCCGATCCCATATAATTGGAAGCAAGACTCGTAGCTTCCAAAGATTGCAATTTCAATCCTACCCACGAGTACAAATCAAAGGTTTACAAATCATTTGCTCTATTCAAATACGATGGCTATTTTATTTAGTTCAAGGCAATTTAGCTGCACAACAATCGACTTGAACCAAACCAAGAGTACTCCAATGACATACTTTACTTAGTATTCCAGAAAAAAAAAATTCATGATTTCGAACATTAGCGTATTTGCTGTTCATCCGGTAACTTCACGACGTGATTAGTAGCATTATTACTATTTGTTTTTTGAGAATACATACAAAAACCGGTTTCATTGTTGATCTAATCACATCACACAAATTTATCATGAAAACCTGTCAAGTTTGCCGACTGGGCTTTGTTTAATAACGTATTATTAGATTCTTTCTTTGCAGCCAGATTATCCCCACGCTTAGTACGGAGTTTCAACATCAGTCAATTATGCAAAGAGATTAAGCTATCGAACTGTAAATCAGTCTAAGGGAACAAAAAGGAAAAGAAACAGTGGAATTCAGGTTAAGGAGATTGGCGCTGGAATTCTTTGTGATTATTCTAAACGCAAGTACGTCACCGGTATTTAGAGCATACCTGCTTATCTAAGCCTAAGGTGACCGCCCAAGATTAAATTTCTAGCATTTCAATATCAACTCTTGTGCTTGGATCGAGGAATTTGATGAACGATTTGAAATTCATTCAAATAACTCTAATTGTTTGAATTACTTAATAATAGGCATTTGACTTTGTAATACATCAACTATTAAAATATATTTTAAATATTAGAATAGTTGATAATTTACAAAATCTAAATACGTCTTAAATAATATAAACAACTAGAGCGGAATTTGAGAGGATTTCAAATCTTTTATCAAATATTCTGCTCAGAATGACAAAAAGGAAGAGACGACCCCAGTTATTCCTTAAACCGACCGTCAAAAGAGACTCTGAAATTAATGTAATGTAAACTCCATTTCAGCTAAATTTCAATTAGATCGGAAAAAGAAATCGAGCTGGAGAAAACGAGGCAATATTATCACCTAACAAATTAGAGCCAAACTTAATAGTCTCATTCACCGACATGCAGAAAAACCGAATAGAGACACTGTTAAGGTTTTTAAGCTCCTAATTAGCGGGATGATCAATCATAATTTAGAAATATACATCAGGGGAAATCATTACAGCCCTTCCCTTACTCTTCCCAGTCTAGAGATAATATTCACGAAACAAACGGTCTCCATTTGGATTTCATGAAGACCCTAATCTATGTGTGTATCAAAACGAATTCACCTTTCTATTTAACGTCGGAGGAAAAGGAAATATAAGATCATAATAAATGAGAAATAAATTTACCACTTTTGTTCAAGAACATAAAATACTAATAATTTATCATATACTTGTGTCCCCCCCTTGTTCGTGGCTTTGATCAATAACGGGTTTTTAAACTAAGAAAATCAATTTAGCCAAAAAAAGAAATATTCTCGTTGGAGATGGTGCTAAAATCGGCGGCAGTACTAGAGGGTGGGGAGTACATGGAAGAAGAGGGAGATGTTTGAGGAAGTGAAGGGGGCGGAGGGGGCAGATGTGGCGGAGGAGGAGGGGGAGTAGGTGGCAGTGCAGCAATAGAAACAGCCCCAGAAGAAAGCAAGGCCAAATTAGAAATAGAGGGCACATGAATATTAATGTTGGAGGTTTCCCTAAATCTGTATTGCAAAATTTCAGCCCTTACTGCGTTGAGTTCTGCTTGCAAAGATTGAACTTGTTGTTGTAAACTGGAAATTGCTCCCATGCATCCGTACACTGGATCTCTTAGCCTTACATTTGCCTCGTAAACTAGACTATTTGCTGCATCTGCTCTTTGGCTTTCTGGAACTTCCTGCGGTTGTTGACAACAAAAACAGCATGCAACGCGATTAATTAATGTACCAGTTGATCAGAAAGTTAAGATCATTGACTCATCAGTTTAGAATGAAGAGGGTTTGGATTTAATCACCATGAGCATCTTGGAAACATTACTTGCCCCAAAAACTCTGTGGACTGAAGCAAATTTTTGGGGTTCGTGAGGAGAAAAATATGGAGAAAAAGGGCACTCTTGAGCACAGCGTCGTCTCAAAAGTTTACAAGCGGCACAAGGTGTAATAGTGTTAAGGGTTCCTCCTCCCAACATATGTCTCCTTCCCAACTGACTGCTGAACACATCGGATTCTCTCTTGATCTTCTTCCCAATCTCCTCAAGCCTCTCCCTGCTAAAATTAAATTCACAAAACAATAAATTGATTATGATTTATTCAGGCGCACGAGTACTCTCCAACATCGGGTCTTTTTCTTGAACATGTTGTACACCTTAAACGCTACTGATGATCAGAGGTATCATGGATTACCTTTCTCTAGACATTCAGGCATGCTATAATTGTACGGGGCTGTCAGCGGATGTGTTTGTGCCCACACGGGGGAGGAAAAGGCAAAGGAGGGTCTAAAAATTAAGAATAAAGTTAAAAGGAAAAAAAAATAAAAAGGAAGAAGAGAATAAAAATCGGAAGAGGGCTTTGAAATTAGAAGAGAGTGCTTAAAAGGCAAGATATACAGGAAAAAGATGGTCCAGAGTTTTATTATAGAAACTGACAAAATTCGATGAATAGGGACTGAAATGAGGTTGAGTCCCCTTTATTTATTAAGCTAATCATCTTGCGGCTGAACGAGAATTCGAATCACTTGTACAAATTACACCACTAGCAAGTCTGCAGGAAGATTTTATAAAAAAATAATAATAAATAAAAACCTGTGTAGTTTATAGTCGGAACTATAGGGCATGGACTTCCTGAATTTGCATATATGCTCACGAATTCCTCACGTGAGTCCTTGGAGAGTGTTGACTTCTTCAAGCTATATAGCATCCACTAGGCATTAGCTTTGCTTCAATTCTTTTCTTTGTTTTTTTTTTTTTGATAAGCGAGAGGTTTTGAACCAAAAAATCTCCTACTAACAATTCCTCCTATTTTATTCAATTCTGCATTTTTTTTTGGCAATTAGAAAGTATAATTTAGGATCTCCTGCTTATCAATCAATCCAATCCTTCCCCCACTTTGATTTTGCTTGATTGCTGTTAAAACTAGAATATTGGTGCATGTGAAATTGCTTCCATCTTCGGATAACCCTAAAAATACTAGTAAATGAATGGTCGCATTGGAGCTCTTTTTTTTTTTTTAATTAATGTTTGATTGTTATTAATGCACCTAAAATTATTCCATTCTTTGTATGTAGTGAGAGAGAAGACGAGCTTGTGTTGTGAACTTGTGATAGATACTTCCCCAAGTCACTAGTCGGGGCATTGTTGGTTTTTTTGTCAATGTCAGTAACTTGCTTTCATTGAATTGACCATTCTGGCTCTAATTAATTTCATTTTCATCTTTCTTGCTTAAAAAAAAATTAATAATATACTTTAGGCAGCATCATCTTGAAGATTCACTGGGTTCTGCCGTTTCCTCCTTTAACTATGTACATGGAATCGACAATGTGCAAAAAGGGGTGGGACGAAAATACGATCTGTTGAGCGACGAAGACCTGATTCAATTGAGAAGTGGTTAAAGTCCATGCCATCGATCGATTTAACTTATGGCGTCATTTTCATTGGTACCGCTATTTAACAACTGGAAGCAAAGTCGAAGTAGAAGCAATTATAACACGTCTCTTCTCAACCATTAAACGGAAAAAGTAAAGCTTCTTGATTTCTGAACGTGATGGAAGATTGGAGACGGTAAGCTTTTGGATTAGAGGCAACCAATTTGAATTGTAGACGATGAGTTTGTACTTAGTATAGAGATTAGAGAGTATTGAATGATCCATGACAGCACCAGAACGATGCAAACATCTGGGAAGCTGCTAAATACGAGTGCAATTGGAGTTCTAAATGATGAACTGCATACTTCGGTACAAATTCTTCATTTAGTGCTTTGCTATACGATTTTTTGCATGCAGAGTCGAGAAGGCTCATGATCTTAAGTGGTCGCTTGAGACCTCAGTGACTACCACCAAAAAGAAAAATCTTTAATTGCTGAAACATTCCGTCAACATAGACGTACAAGGATTGTTTCTTTCTTTTTTGAAAAGACAAATCTTTTGATTTTTTTTCCTTCTTTTTTTGGTTGAGGATTGTTTTGTCATTGGAGTGAAGTAGACTTCCAATTATATAATCATCAACTAGTGGGAAATGTATGCCCTATGCGTATGCAAATTAATAGAAAAATTTATAAGGAAAAATTAATGAGTAGTCGCTAAAAGATTTTATTAGGTTAGGTAATGTGATTTTATTAGATCCTTTACGTTTATATACATAGTAAAGCAATATATAGTAAGATATCAGAAATAATTGACATTATTGTTAGGATGATGGGATCTAACGTGTTGGGAAGTCTAAATGTGGCATGGTTTAGCTCAAGCGTATCATCTATCTCGAGGTTCATTCTCAGTGATTTTGTTCCATGTTTTTAAGGATTGCATTGATAAACTTTGATAACTAATTGCAAAGCAATTAATATGCTAGCAAGATCATGCGAATTCTATAGAAAAATTTGTGTCAAATCGCAAAGCATATCCTTATTATGATTATTATTTCCGCAGTTAAGTTGGGTAGATTAAACTATCATGTTTAATTGGGGTAACTAGCTCGGAACACAAAATGACCATTTAATTAGGATCAATGGATTACTGAGAAAGCGCCTCCGCAGCCTAGCTTAGGTCCATTTGAAATAATGAAGATTGAGACTTTAAGAGGAAGTAAAAAGTCCTAATCTCGATTTTTATGAACATGTGATCAGTTACATTTCCTACCAACATGCATATACTGTTAACAATATGTTGCGGTATCATACATCAGACCACACATGGAATGAGAAAAATTATTTTGAAAGAGCTAATTTTATCATTTTAAAAACTTGGATACATAACAAGAAAAATTTTCAAGTTTTGTGGGGTAACAGTTGAAATTTATATGGAGAATTTTTTGAAAATCTTCAACGTTTTGAGGGAGGAAAAGTTAACTTTCTTGGAATTTAGACGAGGTTGCCCTCTCCATTCTCCAGCTCCGTCCATGCATCAGACAATTTGCCATTGAATCCTTCCTATTTGAATGGTTTGAGACGCCCAAAAAAATGGTGAAAGACACAGGATGAGCTATTACAAACAACTTGTGTCCACTATGTCCATGCATGGATTGGAGGTTATATAACCCTTATCACTTGACCATTTATTGATGATCACACGAAATACTAGCACAATAAAAAAGAAAAGCAGACGCATGAATTTCGATGCCCCGTCTCTCTCTTGTGAGCTCGGAGTGATTAATAGACCAAATGAATTATTTGCTGTGATTAATTACTTTTTTTTTTAAACAGCAGATCAGGTAGAAACCAGACACAAGCACAGAAGATACGCAGAGCATTCCCGGTAAATCTTTGATTTGATAAACAAAGGCCACAAACATCAAAAGGGCCTTGATTTTGAGAATCACTTCATCACTAGCCCGGCTGCAATCCAAGCCATATGGTCCATTTTGATAAAGCCAATGAAAGCGATAAACCCCAGACCCAGTGATGTAGGAAACACTAAAACTCTACTCAGAAAACTGGGTAGGCGAAGGACAGACGAAGAGAGAAGAAGACATGATTGGCTGTGGAGTCATGAGATGTTATTTCAAAGTGGGTGGTGATGGGGAGGGGCTTGAGGGAGGGGAATAAACAAAACTTGGGGGGTTCATTATTACTATTTCTTAAATGCATAAATTTTGCTTAAAGTGTAAGGCAGTGACGCCATGGATTCTTGTTTGACCCTTATCTTAAGGCAAACAGGTCGCCCTTATCTTCACTCTGCCCCAGACTACAAACCCCTCATTATCATTATCATATTATCAAAACAGACGTCGATCCTTCGATATTTAGCTAATTAACCCTTCAGCCTGGCTGGCTTCTACAATTTAAACTCTCATGCCGGCCTTTCTTCTACTTCCAACATTTTCCATGCACCAAAATTTACAGGGCAAACAAGTGGGAATTCGATACGCGTTCTCAAATTTTTAGATGAACCCAACATTCCCCGGTTGCCGACTAGTCAAATTCCGGAAGACGGCAGGGTGGCTTAAATAAATGAATTTGGGAAGCAAGTCAAGTAGCCTGATTACTGATTATTATTAGCTTAGTCCTCGTGATATCGGCTCTCTACCTATGAGGAGAGGTTGCCCGTTCCAATTCCCTCCCCACGGTTACAAGATGGCCTTCCTTAATTGTGAATTTGCGATATGGCATAGGCCGTTAGCGGCGCCCATTGCCCCTTTTCTAACTAGTGGGGGAGAATTACACAAAAAGGCTGACTGCCGAATACACAAGACAATAAGTTTTGACTTAATACACAAGATAAATGGAAAATAATCCAATCCAAGCCCATTATTCACACAAGTTTATGTTTTTATATTTTACTTGGGGTGGGTATGACCAAAAATAATAATAATAATAATAAAGGATAGTGAGTCATGATAAATGAATTCTATTTGGATAACAGAAAAATTATCTATTTAATACTCATTAATTAAGTAATATTTAAAAGCAGCTATAGAGTTTGGAAACTTTGGCGTCTGATTTTTATGGTTTTCCATTATTTTAAGGTGATATTGGCGGAGGTCGATATGGACTTTGAGACTAAAGCATTTTTTGTGCAGTGTACGGGCCTTTACAAGGGCCAACTTAACCAGATGAAACAATGTTGGATCCAAATTCATTCAGCCTCAGTCCACAGGTCAAAAATCAGGATCAGACTGCACAGGCTCCTACCAGAATACGGAAAAGGCCCATTAAATCGGGACTTGGCGTTGCAGGTCAAAAGTAGACCTGAACCCAACAACCCACCCACTAATTTGAGAGGTTGGGTTGGGTAATTTGGGTGTTGGGTCAATTTTGAGTTGGATAATAAAAATTCAGATATATTTTGGACGATTTAGATACTTATATTGGACACCCATTATCCAACTTAAATTTAGAAAACAAATAAAGAAATTACGTGTCAATTTGAGATGTTCCATTTGATGCCCACCCCTCAGGGTAGCTTTTATGTGTTGAATGACATTTGCCAATTGAATTACGTGTGATGCAGTACTTGTCCATTTGTTATATCATTGGAGTTGAATGCTGCCCAAATGCCATAAAAGCAAATTAGTTTCAGCTTTGAATTCTAGCATTTTCGGGATGTTCAGTAATTGTTTATCTTTCCTCAATGAGTTGTTGAAGGATTAGAATGTGCTTTATTGGTGACTAGTGGACGGTTGAGTTGTTATTGGACCCGTTTTAATGCTGCGTTAAATTTCCCAAGAATTTTCAAATGAATTGGATAGTGATATTTGAACTAATTGGTTGAGAATTATATCTCTCACATCAAAATTTCAGTTTAATTAATGCGTGATTGGATCTTTTATGAGACTAGAAATATGTTTCGTACAACTAATGCTAAATCAAGTAACAATAAATCATATATACTAGTATACCATTTTTTCATGCAGTTTGAAAATCCGTACTTGTATAAAAAATAATGAGTTCACCCAAATAGTTTAAACAATTAGTACGTGTGTGTATCTGTGAAAGTATATTAGTGTGTATTTTAATGTGTAAAATAATGTAGTTTTAAAGAACTTAAGAAGTGAGTGTGTGCTTGTATTTGTGAAAGTGTTTTAATGTGTGGAAAAAAAATTTTGTATGTAAAAATATATTTGAGAGAATTTATGTATCAAAATCTATTAATTAATATATTTGGTCATATTTGGGTCATGGGTTTGAGATGTCCCAATATGACCCAACCCAAAATTAACCCAATCTAAAGTTGGGCGAATTGGATATAACCATTTAAGTGAAAATCCAGTATCAATCGCCCAATTGCTAGGTATAGTCAAAAGCTTAGAAAGTTGCACTCAATTTTTGTATAAGCATTATTTGTGATAATGTGTTTAAATAAGAAAGGTGATAATGTGTTTAAATAAGCATTATTTGTACAAAAAAAATTGACTTGTATCTCATATACATTTTTAAATACACCGCTTTATTTCAAATACATCACATAAAAAAATGTTATAATAATTATTTCGAGTAATATTTCAAATAAACTCCTATCCAGGACACACAGTAATTATTTGTTGTCTCTGGTTTGGTTCTACGCCTAGGGATTAGATTGTATTGCCATTTTATGATGTAATGGAATATAGATGACACGTATGTGTTTTGGAAAATTTGTTTTGTTATTCGCATTAAACAGCATCTGTGAACATCAGAAAGGCAAGAAATTAATATGTTCCACGATTAAAGTAATGTTTATTGTTTTTTCTTGGAAATATTTTTTTTTTAAAAAAAGAGTGATGTTCATGAACAAACTTGCAAAAGCCAGGGGAATGAATAGTCCATCCTCCGTTTAATCAGTTTGAAGGAATTTGGGAGGAGCTGGGAAGATCATGGCCTCCGCTGGTAAAGACTTGCCTGGACCTTCAGATGGTAATTCAACATCTTAACCAAATACCTTGGGTTGAATTTGAGGTATAATTGAAGAAACGCGAAGGGAACAAACTAGTCATACTTCATCTTTTTTTCACATTTTATGATACTTAATCCAGTCTAAGGAACCAAAAAAAAAAAAGGTAAGGAGAATCGAGAGCTAGAAACTTAGTGACGTGAATTTGGCTAGTAAGTAGCAGTAGAACCACACAAGCATGCATGCAAATAGTTTCTCCTTTTTTATTAAGCCCAAAGTTACCCATTAACTGACGACTATTAGCATCGTGTTCAGCAATTCAAATTATCTCAACTCGAAACCAAACTACCAAGGAAAAAAAAAAAAAAAAAGAGGAAAGCAGCCCTAGTGTTTTTTTAGACTATATATTCACTGAGAGAAAAACTGAAATTGTGATGATTGTCAACTCGAATTGACTGAAGCAGAAATGCCAGCTACACACGTTAAAAATTCAAAAGCATAAGTTAAAACAGATAAAAAGGGGGACATTAATCATATAAAAGTGATTCCAAAGTTAATTAGTAGTATCAGCCAAAAGCCACATCAACGGACCAGTACTTGCATGCATGTAATTTTGTATGGAATGTTGAAGGAAACATTCATAAAACCTTAACACAAAGAAACAATCCATGCACCCTCCTCACTGTATAGGGCATTCATAAGGAAAATTAATGCCCATATATGGCTGCCAACCAGAGACTAACGCTTCAACAACATGTTGTATTCCATGTATACCCAAAAAGATGCACAGTACCGACAACATTCTAAGTAATTTCTGTGCAGAAGGATAACGAGATGATTTAATAACAAGGGCTAGTCTAGTACTACTACTATTTTTGATTTAATCACTGTCGTTTAATTTGATATGGTGCTGAAATCAGCGGCAGCAGATAGTGGGCAGTACTGGTTGGACGAAGCAGAGGATGAAAGGAGAAGTGAACCTGAGCTGGTGGGAGGGGGCGGTGGCACTAGCAGTACTGTTGGAGAAGGGGGAGGAGGGAAAGCAGAGGTGGTGGCAACGGAAGGAAGCATGGCTACATCATGGGAAGGTGGCGGCTCTGCGTTAAAGATATCTTCTTCATGATTGGGATTCTTGTATTTGAGCAGTTCAGACCATGCTGAATTGAGTTGTTGTTGCAATGATTCGACTTGGCGTTGTAAAGCAGAAATTTCTGCGGTGCATCCGTACACAGGATCTCTCAGCCTCGCATCTGCCTCGTATACAAGACTAATTGCTACCTCTGCTCTTAGACTCTCCGGGACCTCCTGCAACATTTTATCTAGTTATTTTTAGATGTTTAAGTATATTCATTAAGAGGACAGAAAAAAGGAGGAGGGAGGCAAGTAAGAAACAACGTAATGAAGGAAAAATCATCATACAGAAACACCCGGATCAAGTTTATATGTTGTATAAAAATGAATAGGGTTTTATTGATCAATTTACCACATACCGCGAGCATCTTTGACACATTGCTTGCACCAAAGACTCTGTGAACGGAAGCAAATCTGAGAGGTTCGTTAGGGGGAAAATATGGAGAAAAGGGACATTTTTTTGCTGAACAGCGTCGTCTCATTTGCTTACAGGCGGCGCAAGGTCTAATAACTCTACCGCCTTCACCTCCTCCTCCCTCCTCCTATTTGATTCAATCCCTTAAGCCCATGCCCATAATCCGGCTCTATCTTTACCTTCTCAACCTTTCCCTGCAAAATCTTTCAATAGATATATATATATTACTAGTGCACCGAGACTGAGGAATTACTCGACGATGATCATTAATTAGTGCTGAGGCTCGCACACAATCACGTCACAAATACATATTATAATCTCCAAACCAAGACTTTATTAGCTCTCTCTCTCTCTCTCTCTCTTTTTCTTTTTTTG
This sequence comes from Coffea humblotiana, assembly GCA_023065735.1. Classification (NCBI taxonomy): domain Eukaryota; kingdom Viridiplantae; phylum Streptophyta; class Magnoliopsida; order Gentianales; family Rubiaceae; genus Coffea; species Coffea humblotiana. The sequence goes on along the minus strand of CM041209.1, from coordinate 4,172,254 downwards.
GGTCTAAAATTGATCATTAAAATGGTAGTAGCAAATATTATCAGTGACTGGTGAGAGGGGAGGAGACTAATACCTTTGCGCAGACATTGAGGCGTCAACTTGGGCTGCAGGCAAAGCTGGTAAGCAAATGGTCTTTGTTGTTGCCTCACACGAACACGATCGAGTGGGAGAGAGAAAGAGAAAGAAGAAAAGGAGGAGGCGGAGTTAAAAAGAACGCTTGAGAGGCAAGATATGCTGGAATAAAAAGGGGAAAACAACAAAAACCAAAAAAAATGAGAGAGAGAGAGAGAGAGATGATAAAAGGATTTGTAAGAAAGTGACAAAATCATAGTTGTAATAGAGAGTGGAGTGGAGTGGAATGGAACGGGGGGAGTCTGAAAACTGAACAGTTGGTGGGTTGAGTCCCTTTTGTTTTTATGAGGTCATGATCTTTTTTGTGTTGATCAATGTATTAATTGTACGAGGAGACGGATTCACTCTAATCTGACAAGCTATCCTGCCACTACTCTCTGTGTGTGTGTGTGTGCAGAAACGAAGGGGCATCTTCCAGGAAGGACGGACGGACGCATGAGCCTCAACAATTCCCATCACCCCCAAAAAAAGAAAAAAAAAATTTAGTAACACCACTAATTCCCCAATTGTGCCAACAAATATTGATCACTCAAAAATTGAGCGTTCAATCCAAGCCCTACGTTTATTTTGGACGTAGTGATCAATGATCAACGAGGTTCCATGATCCTTTTTTCTTTTTCTTTTTTTGGTAAAATGAGAAATTATCATAATTAACACTGTGGGTTCATGCAATGTTTATAGTCATGAACTTTTAACGCATCGATTATCCTTTTGCTCTATGCTGTTGCGCCACATGCTTGTAACAATAGGGACAGAATTTTTTCAGTTCTGATGAATTAGGGCGTATTGTATTGTGCCAGTTATTTTGAATAATATATTTGAAAATTCTCGTTGATCTTGTAGTTTTAAGGTGGTGGGGGAGTTTCTATTTCTTTCTCTTTTTTTTTCTTTTTTTTTGAGTTCCTGCTAGCTTAATTAAAGAGGAAGGAGTTTGGCGGGAGTGCAAAAATAACTTTGACTTTATCAATTGACAGTGCAAAAATAAAATCAGGGTACATGCCAGGAGTGCGGAATTTGTAAAATAAATGAAGCTGCAGAATGAAACTCTTTTTTTTTCTTTTTTACCTTCTCAATCAGGATTGATGATTAATAGAGTATGCACCTAAAACGATAATCCTATAAGTTAGTACTAAATGATAAAAGAGACGAGTTTATCTTTATCTTAACGGGAGTGTCCAATGGGCACCTATTAGACAGACTCTAAATACATTATGTAAGATAAACTCGAGGATGTTGATATATCAATGAATGATGAATTTACAAAGTTAAACAAGATATTGAAAGCTAGAAAGTTTTATAACTTACCCTAGAAAAACATCTTTTTATTTTCCAAGAAAAAATTGTTGTAACTAAGTTCTCTTCAATATTTTTTATTTATTGCTTTCTTCTGCTCTTTTGTCCTCGGTAAAATTCGAGTTTATTGCGCCATAGATGTATGGGGCCTCACTTGATTGGCCTGCCGATTGGATACTGTCACATTAGGCTATCGTAAAACTAAGAAAATTAAACTGGGCCGCGTAATGTCGACGTGTTATATTCCTTCTGGACGCCCCAACCAACAGGCTCTTCCAGAAAAAGCCCACATTTGACAGAGATAGCGATACACAGGCATTGGCTTTTGGAAAACCGTGTACTCTAAAACATACTCCTATTTATTACACAACCTCAGTAAATGATGATAAGAGATAATAGAGACATAATTCAAATCTACGCATCAGAATCCCCACCAAACGCTAATTAACGGTTATTGTCACTTTTACCCCCTTAAGCTATGTTACTATTATCAGTTTACCTCCTAACGGTTATCTTTTAGTCATTTTACCTCCGTAAATAATTCAACTCAACATGTAAGAAATTTTGGACAAAAATGCCCTTTTATTCTATAGCATTACTACACTGTTATTATTGCTTTATTCCTTAAATTATAGTGATATAATCAATTTAAATTTTAACATTATTTTCTTGGCATTTACTTCATCGTTAATCTAACTACTATGGTTAAATTTTTTAACCATATTTACCCTTATATATATAATTAAAAATTAAAAATTTAGAATGATTATTCTTCTTATTTTCACTTTAAGAGATCCAAAAATATAAAAATAAAAGAATTTTCTCAAATTTCTTTTTTCACACTTATTAATGCTATGAAAAGAAAAAAGAGATAGGGAAAGAAAGAGACAGAAAATTAGATTTTTCAAAGAAAAAAATAGTCTAACATTATCATATTTAATTTAAGATTGTTGGGATTAGGATTGAAATCTAGTGGTAAACAGTAAAGTGAAAGAATTTTAAAATAATAAAAGTATTTAATTATTTCTTATTTGTATTTTCTAAAAAAAGGATTGAGCTCTCTCTCTCTATCTCTCTCTCCCCCTCTCCCTACCCCTTCCGATCTTTTTATTTTTTTTATTATTAATAAGATTGTCAAGAAGAAAGAAATTAATACTTTGACTTTTTTTTTCTTAATACTAAAGAAGAGAAGAGCCACTCTAAATTTTTATTGTTTTTATTATACAAAGAGGAGGGTACTTTCTTCTAAAGTTTTTTAACTTGCTAAATTGATTTAATAGTGGGATAAATTGCTTAAAAAATAACTCTATGGAATAAATTGATATTGAACTATAGTTTATGGGGGTAAAATAATAATAACTCTAAGGGCTAAACTTGTCTTTTTACTTTAATTAACAGACTCCGTTAAGTTTGACCGTTAGTCTTGGGGGTAAAGTGACTAAAAGATAACGTTATGGGGGAAATTGATAGTGACATCAAACGTTAAGGAGGGTAAAGTGATAATAACCCAGTAAATGATAACCTCAGTAAATGATGATAGAGATAATAGAGACATAATTCAAATCTACGCATCAGAATCCCCACCAAACGCTAATTAATTTGTTTCTCTGGTCCTAAGTAAGAGTGTAGTGTCTACACATATATGATCTAAACTATGCTGGTGACACGTAGCTTCAAGTTTTTCCAATCAATGAGTGTTTGGGATGAAAAAAAGAAAAGAAAAAGAAAACAAACCAATGCAGTATCAAGGATGAACTCAGATAAATTATGTCCAACGGAGGAGAAGTGATGTTGATCAACAACCCTGAAAAGAAATGCTATAAATGCTATAAATATCAAGGTCGACTAATAATAATTAATATATCAATGCCAAAGGTCGGTTGTACCTCATAATGGGAATTTGGATAGACATAACGATAGAAGAAATTTTAAATATATCTATAACTTTCAAAATTATTATAATATCCATTATGCTATTCAGAGTCGTCGTGAGAATTTCCATTGGCACCAAGTATGTTTTTAATCAAATTCATCTCTAAAGTTTCACCAATCATCATTGTCTGTAGCAATCCTCGATGCCCCCAGAAATTTGTAGCAAATTTTTTCACTTAAATCTAAATTTGATTGGCAACTCAGTGCTACTTCTATATTTATACCAAAGTGTTATGTTTTTTTTAAAAAAAAATTTTTAATAACTCAATTTGATTTAATTTATCTCAAGTTTCCTTTATCCTCACGTGATAAATAAATTTAACATTGAATTTGGCATCAAATATTGACACCGAAGAGATTCGAACTGCTTTGCACATGGGATTTGTTAAATATCAATAACCTTTGAGGCCAAAATATAAACCCTCACCTCACGGTTGCATTCGGTTTGAACCCACAAAAACAATACGACTGGTTTTCTTCTTCTCCTTTCTTTTCTTTTGCTTTATTTTCTTTAATGTTCCATTTCTTTGTGCAAGAGATTCAGAGCGCAATATATTATATGCCTTTAAGAGGCGTAACAGTTTGCTGGGAGCAGCGCATGTGGCAGCTGCAGTGTGGCATATGCCTTCCTTCTTCTGTCAAAAACAGTGCGGAAATATCTTTGGTCTTTGTCGACCCACAATAATTAATTTCCGTTTCCATCGGTTACGTTTTTCCCCTTGTTTTCCACGGTTTTACAGGGCTTCACTTTTCCCCTTTGTTTGTTTGTTACCGATTTTTGGCAACTCTTGCGTCCGTTAAAGTTGAGCGGCATTAAAATAATTTCAAGGTGCGGATAGAGCAAATTACAAAAAAAAAAAAAAGGGAAAAATTTTCCAAAAAAAGATAAAAATGAAATGCTCAATGCTTCTATTGCCAATTAATTAGGTCTTTAAGAATTCTCAAAGACCTAATTCCCCAACGATGTGAATGAGATGCCCTTGATTAATGAAGCAACTAAGGTGAAAGGTAACATTTATTTCCGGTGACAAGTTCTCGATACATCTGCTTTCATATAATTCGCAAAAATATTAAAAAAAAAAAGAGGATGGGGGAAAAATAAAAACAAGGAGAACGGTAAACTTATCCCGTTTGGAAGAGTGAATAGATTTCACTCACGTAATCATGGACCAAATACATCATCCCAAAAATTTATTAAAAAAAAAAAAAACTAACGCTAAACTACTCCGAATTGGTATAGTGAATATATTTCACTCATTTAATCATGAACCAAATATGTCACAATACATTCTTAACACCCTAGATTTTGACAAAGACGCACCTAAATAAATCGGCCCTCCCTCTATATGGTGTTGAAAGTGGACAGCTTTCCAATTTCCATGTGTATCATCTAAGCCCTAGTACCATGGCCAACAATGGACAGGAACGCCTTCTTCATCACATTCTTCATTGGGTGGTGACCGCTTCCAGACTGGCCGGAGCATTTGATTCCGGCACCAAAGCACAAAGTTGAAGTCGGTGAAGTGGGCATGTGGTCATGATCATCATCCTCATCTAGCCCAAAGTGGATGGCGGAAGTATTCTTTGGGGTGGATGGCAGCGAACATGACGAGGAGTGCGACGATGATGAGTATGATAAGGAAGATGGTGGTGAAAACGAGGCTGATTTACCGGCAGATTTTTTCGAAGAAGCTCGGGGGAAAATGGAGTTGAAGAAATTGGGGCTTGGAGTGCTTCTGCATGGTTTTCATCCTAGGGGTGCTAAGCTGGTAAGAGGGAGGTGGTGTGAGAGGAGGGAGAGAATTATCAGAAAATGTGTGTTTTGGGGTGCCTGGCTGAGATTCCCACATGAAGGGGATCGAACCTGAGTTTCCTCCGTAGTACAGTACCCTGAAAGAGGCTTCTTCACCTTTAGAGCTTTCTTGGACAAAAGCCTTGAGAAAAATTTGTCATCCTGCTTAATTTGAAGGAATTTGGGAGGCGGGAGATCATGGCCTCCGGTGTGCATAATTTCTTTTCTTGAGCTGTCTCCTTGTTGGTTCTTACTTCTGAGCTGGTGCGTCTCACTAGTTCAAGATCCAAGGCAAAGATGGAGTAGATGAGAAGTAAAGATGACTTATCTAGTAGACTAGTTGTAGCATTTGGGACCCTCTCTCTCTCTATATTATTACTATTACTCTACTTTAAAAGATGTTTGACATTAAAAACTTTGCTACGAGTATTTAAAACAGTGAGGGCAGACCATGCACATTGATCATTGGGGTTCTGAATCAAGAAACCCCGATTTTAAATCTGGAGAGAATTATTTTGTTATCAAAGGGATACTAGTTCTAGAAAGGTTTTGTACTAATATTTTGTTTGAGTCAGATCATCCATGTGCGCCCATAAATAGAAGTGAGTAATCGGGGGGATTAATTACTACGTTAATTGGGCGGTAGTAACGTTCCTTTTTAATTTATTTTTTTTCCTTTTTTGGTTTGAATTTGGACCACCGTCTGTATTGATCTTTGATGAAGGCACTTAGAAAACGATAGGTGCAGTTAGAGGCGCGAAGATGAATTTAAGGCAATAAATGAGAAGCCTTAAAGTCGTCCATGTCTGTCTGCGGGAAGTCGTTGCAGTGGCTGGTGAGAGGAGATAAAACAAGTTGTTGACATAGCATATTGCTGAAGAAGAGCTTTATATATTGCTGAAAATGGCGTGCGCAGAGCATATTATTATTTATGCCACGAGCGATAGATAATATACGGTAATGAAGGCATGATCAGTACGATTTTGAGCTGCTGCCCAGACAAATCTAGAATCGGTTGGCCAGTGGCTGCAATAATTAAGTTTCTGGAGCAATTAATGCTGCTAAAGAATTTGTTCTGATGCAGTAGTTTAATTAGCACTGGAAATATGGAACGGGTTAAAAGAAGTTTTGTTCATTCATCACGATACGATTAGTAGAATAGAAATTGACTTGTGATGGGACGACCAAAGACGTGCATACGAGTCTTGAATACCAGGCATGAAATGATTGTTAATTGATGATGGTTCTGTACTTAAATCCTAGTTGAAATGATAGAAGCTCCTTCCGATCGGAGTTGGAAATATAAAAAAGTCTTGACCATCGGAATCTGCTAGGTTCTCTTCTCTGAGCTCAATCTTTACGGCTTGCAAATTGCAATACCATCCTAAAACCATGCAAATCTACAAACTGAAGAAGAAGAAGAAGTTTCATCCCATCAATCACATAACAAGACTTTTTCCTCGTAGTATGAGGTCTAATTAATTCACGGTCCTGTTACTAAAACCATGCAGAACTCCGTATGCTGGAGTTCAATCTGTAGCAGGCAAACCAAAGGTAGTATACGAATCTAATCTTGTGAACCATTTAGAATCAGAGGAGTACAAATTATAGAATGGTGAGTGCAAACATATTAGGCACATCACTTCTGGGCACAAAGATGTTTATGTTGGGTATGCATTTAAGCAATTAGTAATTAACATAATGGATTATGTTGGATATCTTGATGTCAGGTTACATATAAGCATTTACTTCTCTAGCTGAACCATCAATTTTCGACCCAAAAAAAAAAAAAATCAAGCATAGATAGCCTGTTGTCTACCGCTTAAGAATTAATTAACACTATAATTTGTAGAATCATATTTAATCCAAACCAAAACTGATCGTACATTAACAATGAAAAACAAATCACAGCAGTAATAATTGTGTTCTTACCTTCTATAAACGCGTCATAAATCATGCCGTGCATCCGACTTTATAAACCATTGCATACTCTAAAAGGAAGGTGTATCTTACACAGCAGTATACGAAATAAGTTTAATCTCTCAAAAGAAATTTTAAAGCAATTTATTATACGATGACGAAAGCAAAATTCCACCCATGATCCATGCAATTTTCCACGTTCTCGGCTCCCAAAACCACCCCCCTAAGCGGCTAAACCTACCCCCGGGCGGTGAGGTACGCCGAAATTTATGATTGGCGTTAATCATTTGTCAGGTGACGTATGCTTGCAAATTCCTACGACTGAAAAAAGAAACAGTGGTGCGGATAAAAAAAACAGATCAAGTGAGCGGGTCTCCTTGCGGGTTCAAAGGTGCAGACCATTTTAATCCACATGCTAACTCCTCACACCACGTGACAGTCGGTTTCCACATGGTTTTTTTATTTTCGTGCTGCTCTTGCTTCCTTTTAAAACCATGTAATCAGTGCAAGTCAAAGCCCAAAATAAGACATATTTCAACAATTAGGATGCTTGATTCATTAAGTGATACATAGTTAGGGATGTTCATAAAGAACCGAAAAAAAGAATCGGTCAAATCCAAAAAAATTGGATAATATCAACCCATAGTTTTCAAAATGGTTAGATTATTCGATGGCACTTGACAAATTAGGTTAGTGTATGCTTTTCAAATTTTAAAAACTGTGGTTACGCGAAACTACCCGCATATGTGTAAGGTTAGTTAAGATAACTAGTATCCAAACCTTAATTTATAATTATTTAGTCATTTTCTACTAAATTAAGTTACAAAACCCATGCCATTATACATTTTATTTTTCACAGCTTATAAACTTGTATATTTAACCTTATTTTTTTATTTATTTTTTCCATTTCCCACGTTCGTCGCTATTGATTTCATTTATTCAACTACTCTATTTGCTGTCTTTCTTCAAAAAATTTTTCCTTTCTCATAAATTCTATCAACTTCACCACTCTACTTATTTTGTCTTCAATTTATAGAGCTTACATGTTTGGTTGTGAAATAACCTGTCATCCTTAATAAAAAAAAATGAATTAATAGTTTTCAAGAAATAGAAAAGCAAAAACAAACGTTGAAAAAATTTATGCTTTAATTATCTATTGCGTTTTGATTTTTGATTTTGTTAATTGTTTTTAGAGTTGGAGAATTAAGCACTCTTATTAATTTAGATAACTATTGTATTGTTTTCTTTGTTAATCTAATTCTGTTTTTTTTTTTTTGGCTATAAGTACAAAAGGATTAGATTACTCTATATACCCGAACTTATCCTACAAGTTAACCGGTTAGTAGTTAACCGATTGAATAGGATTACGGTATGAAATGCAATTTTACTGAACTGCTACTTGTGGTTAGGATCAGCGAAATTGCAAATGGATTGATTATCCAATCCATGAACACCCCTACTGATAGTACTAATTCTTGAGCGCATTTTTCCTCTAAATCTTGTTTTGCTTTGACTTTATCATAATGGTTTTATTTAATTTTTTTTCTAGGATACTAGAATTATTTAATAAGCTCAATTGTTTTTTTTTTATTTTAATCACTGAGGTTAGCCCAGTGATCAGGGGAGGACTTTTAAAATATTCTCCACTGTTAGTTTCAGAGTTCCAATCCTTTGTTTGAGAATTGGAGATAGGTTCAAGTTTCCAATCCTTCGTCTGAAAATTGAGGGTACGAAGAATGTAGGAAGGGGTGGGAGGATTAAAAATTTTTTTTCTCTTTATAAGCTCATAGTTTGGTCAATCACTTGTTTATTTCTTTCCCTCGTAATTCCGTTCATTGTTTCTCGTGCCAATCTTAATAAACGCAAATCTACATCTTTTACCCAAACCAGTATGAATTAAAACGAAGCGATACCTTTGATTGTGAATGATAAGAGTACAAGACGCAGTAATTCTTTCTCGGGAACGTTCACTCCAATAATGAGAACAAGAAATTTTGCAAATGGAAAGAGAATAACATCTAGAAGTAATGTAGCATGGTAATTAGTTGCTAGTTTTTCAGTACAAGTCATATGTAAATCTTATGGACTATGCTTTTCTAAAATCATCGCAAACTTTGGGTGAATTGTTGCCAAGATATGGACTTTAGACATGCTTGAAAATTTTTTTCTGCATACATCCAAAGAGAAAAGAATTACCTTCACTTTATCGTACGCAGTGACCCGTGGACTTCCCCATGCATTAACAAGATTTGGGGATGACAACAAACTGTGTCTAATAGCGGAAGCTTTGGCGTTGCCAATACCAGTTCGAGCAATAATCGAAGTACGAGTGATAAACACGTGCAAAAATTGATGCATCATTCATCCATCTATAGCAGTAATTATGAAGGGGTGTACAAATAGTCGTTGAAGCATTCATGACACCGGATTTTCTGCGGTGGAAGATTTGCGCCACACTTGAATACTTATTGACTGATTACTGATTAATCACAAGACTGCGCCTCTGCCATATAACCAAAATATGAGCTACTCAAAACAAGATTTCAAGGAATGAAATTTCGACCTTACCTTCTATGCAACGAAATGCACTGCTCCTGACTATTGTCATCAGATTAATGCCGGATTGCTCGATGACATTATTGATTACTCCATCTGATTCTTGTGAGGATTTTTCTAATGGGACACTTGTTAATACATTTAAATTACACTTAATTTATCGTATAAATATATTTATTTCCTCTCTATATTAAGGCACCTTTTTTTAAAAAAATAAATAAATAAAGTTTGAAATGTTTCTTGACTTGGTAAGGTTACGCACCACTTCCAACTTCAAGGGCTTCCCGTGGGCCGTATTTGTCGCATTGAAAATGCAGATAAAACTGGGCCGTAAGCTTGGATTCATCCATCTAAGAGGAATGATATTTTACAGGGACAATGGCAATGGACTTGTATTCATCAAATGATGTCATTGCGAAGTCGAAAAGCCAGAAATTAGTAGCCATGCTGAAAAGTGCTAACTGCGGATGAATGGTGCACTACAGCCTTTGTTTGTTTAACTACTAGGGTTGGCACCGTGGCAGGAGAGACAGACCTCTTAGAACCTTATTTTAGGATTTGAATTGTGTGCTTACTTGACAGTTGAGGATGTTAGTTCAGGATTTGAATCTTGTGCTTAATAATTGGACATGTAAAGGCCTTATTTGTTTCGTGCTGAGCCAAATCGAGTTTAAGATAAATGCAGGCTGCTAACAATCCAATTATGAATCCCCAATTCAAGTCACCCGTTTCTGAGCTACAGATCAACATCCTTGGGCCACCTCAGAACTTACAGAATTAAGAGAATGACTACGAAGCACGCACTGACCCAGTTCACTTTCGGACTTTGGACCACTTATTTAAAGAGGGCATCCGAAGCATCTCCTCCACGCCCTGAAAATTCTTTCTTTTCACTGCTTTTTAGCTGGAACTCGTAAAACGTATAATTCGTGAAATAAATTTAAAAAACCACTTTTGGTAAAATATCTCATCCTGAAAAGTAGGTTAAGAAAAATCGTCAAATTACAACCTCGCACTAAAGAATTGAAGAACAAGAAAAGAGAGGGAAGATCCGAGAAGAGAAATGAAAATTTGCTACACAGGGCAGAGGAAATCGATGGTTCGGGTCCCCCTGGATTGATAATGAATAATTTCATTTCACACGCTATTGTGGTGCATGGGGGATAGGGTTATAATTATGTTCAATTTTAGGAAAATGACACTGCGGGAGGGGAGGGTCTGGCTTCTCAATTCTCATGAAAGAGGCCAATTGAATGAATCCTATATTATGGTAGTTCATGTGTCAGCATCCTTCAACAAAACTATGATTAATCCATATTCCTCCATCATCTGCTTTGAGACAGAAAATTGAGACCTACTTTCACCATTATCGTTTTTTCCTATTTCATCTACCATTAGTACCGTTCAGCATAATTCATCCCATTAACTCTCTTAAAATCTTGATGATTTTTGTGTATTTTAAACGTGAAATGCAGCTCCAGATGGGATTCTCTGTCCATTATATCTATCCACTTTCATGTCCAATACAAAACTACATAGTTCAACTTATTAATATTGTTGATGTGGCACATAACATTGAATGCATATTTAGGGGATGTTTAGTAAATGAGTTTCAAATTCAATTTTAGTATGGATGGCCTAATTTCTGAATCAACATGACTACACGTAATTGCAACTCTGACAAACTCAAGGATCTCATCCTTAAATGCTTACCTAATCTCATCTGAATCATGCTGCATGGAATTCCAAATTAGAAGACTATGGGTACAATTGGGCATAAACAAAAATCATTTATGGATATAATTGAATTTGAAACCCATTTACCAGACACTCCTAAATTAGTAATGGAATTACGTAGTTTTGTATTGAACGGAAAATGGACAGATATAATATAATGGATAGAGTAAACAAAACTCTTCAACTAATTGAGCAAATGAATTGCTTGTAGAAAGTGAAATGGTAAATATTAGGACTTATCTCGGAGTAGTTACAACATGACATCCACTTGTTTCACGTACATGATGACGGATCTTTTTCTTTTTCTTTGAATATATAATGATGTCAAGTGGTAATAATAGCGATATATGGAGTTCTGTTAAACTCGATCGGCAATGCATTTTGGCTTCACTCCAATCTGGTCTGGAAGCAAATTGGATAGCTCATCAGCTTTAAACATAGTACTAATTAATATCACGACTAGTATTGAAATCTAATCTTCTGTCTTCCAACATTTTTTAAAAATATTTGGCGAAAAATTCAAAGCTCAAAAAGATTCGATAAAGGTGTCGAGTTGGAAATGTTTAAGCAACATCAGTTATGAAAGCAACTACTAAAAACTTTTCGCGTCAATCTTGACAAATCCAACGCTTCACACAATCAGTCACCAAAAGATTCTACGTGGAAATAGGTGAAAAGAGAGGTCACCACTCGCCAGGGAAAAGCTTTATGCTGGAAACTTTTCGTGGTACCATACATATAAGGGATAATTGCAGAAACCTCCCCTGAGGTTTTTGACATTTGCACTAACCTCTCTTGTGGTTTGAAAAATTATACTAACCTCCCCTGAGGTTACTAATCCTTTGCAAATTCAGTCCAAACGATTAAAATATTGTTTTAGGGAGTGAAATTAGAATTTTTTTACCAAATTTGTCCTTTGTACTACATGTCCAAAGAATGACAAAATACTACAAATCAATTAACAATTAATAAACTTTAAGGAGTATAGTTTATAGACAAATACGCATTACCTATTTAAAGTACCGGGCTCTTTATGGGTATTTTTACTTTCAAACATTTAATTTAATACAAATATTTACACTCAAATACAGATTTGTATTTACTTTCAAATATTTAATTTTTGTTAAATACAAAAACTACCAACCTCTCTTCCGTAAAAATATTAATATAACACTTTTTCAATTTTTAGTTACAAACATTTATGCATTTAACATAAATTAAATGATTCAGAATAAAATGCCCATAAAGAGCCAGTACTTTACTCATGTAATTGATGAAAGCCATAAAGAATTAATACTTTATGGGCCATTTCTTTTTTTTTTAAAAATATTTAATTTATATTAAATAAATAACTTACCGATTTCCTTTTGCAAGAATATTACTGTGATACTTTTTGAATTTTACTTACAAACATTGATATATTTATCATAAATTAAATGTTTGAAAGTAAAATATCCGTAAAAAGTCGGTATTTTAAATGAGTAATGCGTATTTGCCCATAAAGAACCGGTAACTATTTAAAGTACCGATTCTTTACGGGTATTTTACTTTCAAACATTTAATTTAATACAAATATTTACGCTCAAATACAGATTTGTATTTGCTTTCAAATATTTAATTTTTGTTAAATACAAAACCTACCAATCTCTCTTCCGTAAAAATATTAATATAACACTTTTTCAATTTTAGTTACAAACATTTATGTATTTAACATAAATTAAATGATTCAGAATAAAATGCACATAAAGAGCGAATACTTTACTCATGTAATGGATGAAAGCCATAAAAAATTAATACTTTATGGGCCATTTCTTTTTTTTTAAAAAAAATATTTAATTTATATTAAATAAATAACCTACCGATTTCCCTTTTTGCAAGAATATTAGTGTAACACTTTTTGAATTTTATTTACAATATTGATATATTTATCATAAATTAAATGTTTGAAAGTAAAATACCCGTAAAGAGCCAGTACTTTAAATGAGTAGTGCGTGTTTTGCCCATAAATTATACTCCTTAAAGTTTATTAATTGTTAATTGATTTATAGTACTTTGTCATTCATTGGATATGTAGCACAAAGGGCAAATCTGGTACAAAATTCTAATTTCATTCCCTAAAATAATATTTTAATTGTTTGGACTAAATTTGCAAAGGATTAGTAACCTCAGGGGAGGTCAGTATAATTTTTCAAACCATAGGGGAGGTCAGTGCAAATGTCAGAAATCTCAGAAAAAATTCCTGAGGTTTCTGCAATTATCCCTACATATAATGACAAGGATCACTTTTGTATTATACTACTCGTATAAACTTCCTATTACACCACTATTATAGTAGTATTATCATGGGTTGCAAATGCATTTTTATTTTAAAACCTCACCAACGTGTATAGGATGATGGGTTTACGACCTTAGCATGCATAGAATTATTACAATACTTTGCATTCGAAGTGGCAATTATGGGGAGATCTTTTACTGATTTTTTTTAACGAGACGGCAACAATTAGTCTATTACTTCTATTCTAATCTACATCAGAGGGGAAGGAGGTTCAATGAAATTTAGAGAAATTAACGAGAACTGAACAATCATCGGATCAGTTAAATCACATATAGTAACACATTAATAAAAAATAAAGTTTAAACTCCACCCCACCCCAGCCCACCGAAGCTTTTCTACTGATTTGCTGAATGGGGTTTTGATCGTAAGAAGAAAGTAATGATTGAAGATAAGGTGAGAGATGCGACATCCTGAGTTGTAGGCAGGCAACGGTAAGGCAAGTTGGTGACTCAAAGGCAAAGTGGGTGGGGGAAGGGGAAGGCGTCCTATCCTATGCTTGGGGTAACACTACTTTTAATTTGGTTCCTGCAATCACGCAAAAGGTTTTCGCCATGAATGACCTTTCCATTCATTTGTGTGCCTAATTAATAATATGGCTTTTGGCAAAGTAAAGGGTTCCATTCTTCCACGACCTGCTTTTGTGGGCTGCTTTTCTTTTTCTTTAGTCAAATCTTCCTTGTGCGATTGTGTGAACCATCCCCTAATCCTGTCCTCCGGCTTTTATAGCGTGATCGTCCTCACCGTGCCAAGTTACCAACCTTCTTCAGGTTGGATGAGATGAAAAGCAAGAGACGAGGAGCACCCAACCCAACCAAAATAAAAAGAGAGAGAAAGTAGCACGAGTGATGAGGAGTACAAGCTCAAGAAAATGACTGGGAACCAACTGCTCTGAATTAACATTAAAACCTGGCTATTTACAGACCGAAAGTCTTAAAGAGTCAAAGGGAGAAAAAAAAAGGATGGACAATTAAACGAACTCCCCCCAGTCCCCATTTAGAAGGGCTATATTTCTTGTCTGGAGATTTAAATAAGGTTTAAAAATATTCATAGTTGATATGATTGCAGATTTATAGGGTACAAATCAATGCTACATGCATTATCGATGAATCAAAGAAGATTCAAAGATTGTTTATCTATGCATCTCAATCTCAGAAGATGTGTTCTTGACTGAACTCTTCCAGGAAAAAATCCATGTTTTGCGCCATAAAGGAGGGGAAATAAAAGATGATACTGGTACTAAACAAGATATTCTGTGTCTGTTTCTTGTTTTCTCACTTTTCCCTTCCACGTCCATACTACTTTAACACTCTCCATTCAACTTTTAGGTTGTATTTGGATTACATTTTTTAGGATTTTTTTAGAAAAATTACTATAGCGATTTGATGTATGTGAGAAAAAAAAATAATAGAAAATGTGATTACGAAAAATGATGTAATTTTTCGACAAAAAATAGCTGTCCAAACAATGCAGAATTTCCATTTTTTTCCTTGTTTAGTAACTAGTTACTAGTACTAAATTACTAGTAGTAAATTATTGGACCACTCACATTAACTTCTAATTTTTCTACTTTTTCTTTCCGTGTCCATCAACTGTGCATGCCATCCCGTCATTGCACTCACACACACACACACACAGCTTGACAGTACGCTCACACACTCATCAAGGGAGTTGTGGTGCGGTGGTGAGCCAGAAAAACTGCCATCTTTACCTGGTCCCCGTTTACACTCCCCAAAACATCATTATTACCCCTCACCTTCCCCGTCACTAACACCAACAGTGTCACCAATTCATCCTTCTTTCTACTTATAAATTGCCAGCAGTCAATTCGTGGGATTCTCCAATTCTACTGCCTCAACAGACTTCTTGACAAAAAACAGACTTCTTGACTGCTGACTGCTGACCTCTGAAATATACAAACATGCAGGGGGGGTACTTGGCAGGTGATGTTATGGCGGAAGCCACAGAATCTGCAATGACAGAGACCAAGAAGGTGATCAATCCCAGAGTTGAAATCGATACTTCACCGCCCTTTGAGTCGGTTAAGGAGGCTGTAGACCGTTTTGGAGGGGGTGGTCCTTGGCTGCCCCATCACTTGCTTGGTTTGGCTGCTCACCATGTAAGTAAAATTTCTACTTCCGCTCTATTTGGTTTCGCAAGTTACCCACTCGAAGATGGTGCTACCATTGGGACTCATTTTTGCCGCAATGAATATCATTGGTGATTCTGAATCTCGTACAGTCGATTGTTGCAATGGGTAGCACCGTCAAAAATCTTAATGTTTCCTTCTTTCATAACTAGGAGGGGGACCGGAAGTTACATTTTGTTTACTCGGTGAGGTATTGAAGGAATTAATTTTCTGTAACTCTGTTACAGTTTACATGATCTTCTTCAATATTGAACGATGTTTGCATCAAATGAGCACGAAACACTACTGTTAACTTCTGATTTAGCTGATGAATTTCACCTAGTCATAGCCCAATTTACTTAACTTTGCTACTCGTCCCTAGGTTTCAGTTGGATGCCTTCACCTTACAATTCTCTGTTTGGGCTTATATTTTATTTCCAGTTGCAGCAATATGCCTGTCTTCCTTCCACAAGTAGTAGCAGTAGCTAATTCTTTGCACTAAGATCCCACTTCTGTTATTACGCTCTTTTTTTCTTTCTTTTTGGAAACAACTCCGTATTTAAACACTCCTCCTGCTCCCAGGGAGCATCAGACTCTATTCTACACTCGTTTCTAGAAAGTCACACACTAAACAGTCTTCAACTAAAGAAACTGTGGTGGGCTTAAGATAAACACGATAATATGCCCCATGATCATTATGGAACTTGCAAAAAGCAAATGAATTCAAGACTCTGGATTACATTTTGTCGATTTAATTGTGACATAAACACAGACTTTCCACCTTGACTTGCCAGAATTACTTGATAACTAAGTCACATTTCCACAATTGAAAGTGTTTCTGACATCTTTACTTTGTTATGTATGACAAATGATTGTTTTTTGTTTGTATTTTATCTTGTTTTTGAACATTTAGCAGCATGGCACTGAGGTCTTTGACATTGATAAAGTGGAGGAGCAAGCTGCACAATTGGAGAGGGACCTCATCATGAAAGAGCAGGAAACGCTTAATGTATTGAAGGAAGTGGAAGCTACAAAAAGATTTGTTGAAGGCCTAAAGTTGAACTTAATTCAAGAAATGACTGCTTTCATGGAAAGTCCCGATTTGAAGCCAGAAAGCCAGGATTCAGCTGGGAGATTAAACTTGTGTCCTGTTGTCTCACCTGGTTTAATCTCAATGGAATTGAAACCAAGCTAAGATGAACCTCTGTAAGACAACCACAAATCTTGCGGTGATTCGAGCTTCTGTTGAGACTCTGAATAATAAAATGAAGGGAGAAAATGTTTTGCTTGAAAAGAACAGCGATAGGAAAATCCCAATTCTTCTAAATTACTATCAGCTCAGGAGGATTGTGATAGATGCAGAGTAATGCTAGATGAAGACCGAAATTTGCCATCTCCCAAGACCCCGAAACCTCAATAGACATCTTGAGGGATGTCAAAGAAGTAAATTTTGAGGCTGAGCAATTCAAGAAAATGACAGAGGCTTCCAGATATGAGGTTATGAAGGCAATGTCCGAAATTGAACGAACAAAGACCAGCATCAAGATGCTGAAATGAGGTTAACAGCTGCCAGAAAAATGGAAGAAGCAGCTAAGGCTGTGGAGGCTATTGCTCTGCCGAAAGGAGTGCTCTATTAGATGGCAACAATTCACCCGGATATATTCTTGCATAAGCCTGGTGGGAATAACTCTGTCATTGAGGAGTACAACTCCCTTACTCACAAGGCCCAACAAGCTGAAGAGCTGTGTAAGACCAAGTTTGTAGATATGAATACCTTGCGCCAGACTGATTGCGCAAATCAATCAGAAGTAACCATCTTGAAGAAGCTAGAAACAACAAAACAAGAAACTAGACGCTGTAAAAAATCCCTTGAAGAGGCTTTGGGCAGTGAAGACGGTTGTGATAGGAAAAAGGTTGGGATTTGACGACGACGGTGGTAAGGGTGCTTCCGAAGTGGATCAAATGGGATACTCGGGGCATAATTCCCTGCAAAATTCAGGTTTAGAAACTCCCCGTCCAGCTTCTGCCCAGAGAGGGTCTGAGGCACTGAATGAAATGATCCAAATGTTGTTAAAGACAAGTTATAGGTCTACCATTTCCATTGGCCGATATACTAAGCAGGAAGTTGATTCTGCAAGATGATATTGTAGTGGGAAATCATGTTGACAGCCACGCTGAAAGGCAAGAGGTGTCTTTGAGCCAAATGCTTCGTGACAAAGCGGACTTCTATTGCACCCTACAAAATCTATGAAAGATGGGACTCTGGACAAGCAATTCTATACTCAGAGGAAGAAATTTGGATTTATTCATGTAAGTATTCCCAGGCACAGCAAGAAAAAAGCACAGGTCTAATGATTATATCTTGGTTTATAGAGGAATTGCTTTATTCCCCATGCTAATAACTTGCCCCCTTTCTCAGTTCCCAGCTAATTTGTTGCGTGTTAGGCTTGCTTAATTTGTTGTGGATTTTGAGAGGTTGTCTCCTATAAGTTTATTTGCTAAGGTGTTGAGTGTAATCTTCTGTATAGAAGTTTTAATGCAATGGTTTATATAGGCCAATTTCGTATGTATACTGTTGATTAGCTGTGAATTCATGATACTCTTCAATTCTATCAGTGTTAAACTAGTAAACTGCTTATATCAGCTTATGATACGTATGGGGTGCTGGTGTTCTGCGCATTTCAAGAATTGAGGGCAGCTGTCGTTCTGCTTCTGGCTGGGGACTTTCTAGATAGGAAGGATGCCAACCTCTTTAATCATCACTTTAAATCTAGACAAATGATATTTGTGCTCTGATAAAGCTTCTGGCATTCCAACCATTGTTCTATGTTCTTGAGCTTCGAAAATACCCTGTATCATCTATTACTCATGGCATTTCATCTACCTCCTTGTTCATGTCCCGAACTCAAGCTTGTTGCTCTTCTAAATCAAAGTCATCTTTTCTTTTCTTTTTTTTGTCAACTCAACATAGTTTTCTACATCAATCATTTCTTATTCATTATGACTTCATAATGTCGTTGAAAATCTAAATCAATCACTACCTGAGATGTAATCCAACTATGATAAAGATAACCTCCAATTATAGTAGTATAAACTATAATTCTTGCAAAGCAATCATCACCAAACCTTAACAAAAAAGCTATCTTACGGTATATAGACATATTCAAATCTTTAATTGGCCATAAATTTCAAAAGAAAAGAACAAAAAAACACACAATTACCTCCAAATGTTTGTGCCCAAAAAAAGAGAGAGAACGAAAAAAGAAATAAGTGGAGGGTAGTTTCATTCATTAATTAATTTAGCATAGAAGGAGTGCCAAAAACCTTTTTTTAAGAGTGCCAATGAAGTTATTTTCTAATGGTTGTTAATTAATACTTTGCTTAATACAGTGTATGATTACATATGAATACACATACAACGCACAATTATTATACACTTGCACATTTAAACACTCTACTAGGTTAATTTCCCTCTTTCCAAAAGATTAACATCTCTATCTTAAGGAGTGCCTCAAGCACCCATCAGTCAAACCCTAAATTTAATGATCCCAAGAAAGCAATCAAAAGGGGTGCGCGGTCCAAAGTCCACCCTTTCCAAAATAGGCTCACAAGGCCCCAATTATGAAATCACTTGTCATTTATGGCCTGTGGGCTACTAGTCTACAGCGGCGTTGATGGCCTATCATTCTGGCCACCGTATCTCACAGTTGTCATGATCAAATATTTGGCCACTGTATTATTTCAAATACTAAATGTCCAAATATTCTAAAAGACTACTATATATCATTCTTCTCTAGTATGTTAATTTAGCGATCAAAAGAAAAGTAATGATATAATCGGATGAATTTTATAAATACAGAGACTAGTAGAGAAGAATCCTAGTGCATGATACATCAGCTCAGCTTTACGTTCCCTCACTTGCCCTTTCATCTTCCTTTGTGCCCCGGAAAGAAATCTTTACCTTATTTTATGGAGACCGGCCGGAGCCGTGCTTCATAACTGCGATGAAGAATTTGTCCCTCCTGCGCCACGTGGCGTGATTATTCCCTGCTCCGCCCAATGCAATGCTGACGAGTGTTTCGGCACGACTTTCACGTGTCAATTAAGCAATCGTCTGTAAAAAAAAAAAAAAAAAATCCAACTTTTGAGTCACCGCGGGAAAAGGGCAATCTTTTCACTATTATAAAGTGAAAAAAGAACAGCGATTCAATTACGCAATTGCTTCCCCGCTCGAGCAAAAAATGAGCCCAAATGTGTAACCCATCATCAAGTCTGGTTGGCCAACACTGTTCACCTGCTTTTAGATGCAGTAATCGGCATTTATATCCAGAAGTTGTATAAGGTTATTTAAGGAGAGGAGGGCAATCAGAGTCCGGGGATGGTGTACCAGCCAAGAATGAGAAAAAGGGTCAATGCATACCCAATTCGCCGTGGTCCTGATGGAAGTGCATTCCAGAAATGGTCCTTTTCCCCTCCTGTATCTTTTGTCTTCTAACTCTGTTCTTTATGTTAACGAAAAAAAATCGAAAGAATAAATCTTTATGTGAAAGTGTATGGTTTTGAGGTTATATTGCAGTGGAAGGTGTGGTCGTTCTGTAGCAATTGCTTTGGCTGATATGCACGAGTGTGAGTCAAATAATAGCCTGAAGAAACTGGAAGGGCAGCGGCAGAGCGGAAATGTTAAATCGCAGAACATTGAAGATCAACCCAGATCAGCATTCCCGCTTTTTCATGTACTACATTCCACATTACATTGCTTCATATATTGGGTCTGATTCTTGAGCACATTTCCTTTTTTTTTTTTTTTGGGAATGCTTGCATTATTGTTGTTTATTGCAATTAACCCTTTTTCTCTTTTTTCTTTTTCCTCTTGAGTAGGTCTAGTTTGTAATTTTTGTTCTATAGGAGGCAAAGCGAGAATAAAAGACTAGACTACGGATTCTTAAATTTTAGTCATTGGGAGAGTGTCGGACATTTACGGAGCATGTGCAATTCAATAGTCTGCGTAAAGATGCAAACTGCCAATTATATTCCATTTTTTTTTTAATTCTAGGTTGATGCTTTGCCTGTTTATGCTTTTACCCGAGTAGGTAGCTATTTATATTCATCGTCCCCCTTTCAGCTATGAAGCAAGACCGCAAGAGTAGAATTAGATATGGACAAAATAAGTTTACAAATTGATTGATTTTGCAGGGAAGAATTGTTGGAAATTCACAAGGAGGAAAATGAGATTGCAATTGATAGCAAGGGCTTTGAGATGTGGAAGAAAATGTCTAAACAGGTAAATACAGTATGCTTCACTAATAAGGAAAGAGGTTTAATATCACAGGCGGAATAAGCTTCTGCCTTCTCTTTGCTTATTACTGCTTGCTCTGTTTGCTCATTTGTTGGTGTTCTTAGGAGAGGCACCATATCTTGTGAAAGCGGAAAAGGTGAACTCGGCTCACACAAAAGCTCTGCTCGAAGAGGAAAATGATATAACATGGGTGAAGTGACCAACTCTTGGTTTATGATTTTTTTTTGGGGCATTATTTAATTCTTTAAACATGTATTCACGGGTTCAGCCAAAAAAAAAAAGAAGAGAGATCTCTAAAACCACTGATTTTGTGAGTACTTCTCGATACAGTTAACAAGAGTGACCAGTTCTTTTTGGGTCTTAATATGCCAATTCTTTTCGATACGGTTAGATTTGTCATAAACATAGCGATGCTGGCATGGTGATTGTTGCATCTTTGTTCTTCTTTGATACTAATCTGTGTAGGCAGTTGTATCGTATGTAGTAATGTGGCAGTTCACAAGACGCTGAAATGAATAGCAAGAAACAAGTGATACTGATATCCTGACACATATCTTTGCACCAATCAGCAAAAATCTTGTACTCCTACTAAAGTTGCTTGTAAGCCTATGTATGTTGGTGCTGATTTTAACTCCAGGAAGTCCTTCGAAAACTGAAAAATGTATTGACAGTAATTGGTCCTAGCATTTCCGCCAAATTTTGTGCAAGTCAAATCAAAATGATCTTACACAGGAGGTTACGTTTCGCGTCTTGTATTATGGGGTTCATATCTGGTTTAGCTTCGTATGTTAAAATCAAAAGAAAATACCTTGCCTCTCCTCACTCCAAGATAAGAGGTTTATCTAATTTTGGGGTCCTCGTATTGATTATCTGTAGGTGGATGATGAAGCGGATTCAGCAGAAGTGGGGAAGTACGACGAGGTGTGTCTGTTTCATCTAATCCTTGTGCCTGTTTTATATCAGAAATATAATTAACCTTGGTGGATCCTCGGATTTCCGACTGTACTTCAACCAGATTACACCTTTCCTGTTTGTCCTCCTCAGGGAGATAGGAAGAGATAAAAGATTTTACCCATCTTCGTGTTTCTGTGGTTTTCTAACTTAATAGCTGTATTCCAAATAATCCTACCGTTTAATTTGGTCGCAGAACTATGCAGGAGATGGATACTTTGATGGTTTTGAATACGATATATGTGATGATCCCCACGATTCGGATAGCTTTCTTTTCTGGTCTGAGATCAGCGACAGCTTTGACAGCAAAAATTGGTATACTTTCTAGTCCTTTTTGCCTCTATTATATTATAGGTGCTTCTGTTTCTGCAGCATCAAGAGTCAAGAGATGCTAAGCTAAGGCACTTTTTAACTGGTTCATCTGATGAAACAGGGCAAAGAAGTGGTCCCCGAATCCGGTGAGGAATTGAATTCCATTTTTGGATCTGTTGCATGGTTTTGTTGACGATGATTGGAGTCTTGACTTGAATGAATGAGAAAAAAACAACCTTCTGGCAGTGGCACACTGGAAAATTGGGCCATTGCTTACATAAAGCGGGGCAAGTCACTTTGGCTATTGTACATACTAAGTTTAGGAATTTTACTACGCCCAAAGATGTAAAAAAGCAACCGTGATTTGTATTTGTGACCTGATGATTATCCTAAGAGGAGATGAGGAGTGGAGCCCCTTTTGGCGTTTGGATTGGGAGAACATATATTTGATCATTGGGGCGTTTTGTCTTCCACTTGAAGGCTGTGTGTCAACCACCATGACTGGTTTTATTTATTTATTTATTATTTATTTTGTCGCCATTATATTGGGATATACAGTATGTCTTCCTCCGTTGATGCCCAATTTCTTTCCAGCCATTTTCTAAATTGAAAAGAGTGTAAAAAAAACTCTCCCCTAAAATGTGTGTTCACATAATTTTTAATTTTAAAATGAAGAAGACTACACGACTAAAGCCAGGTTACATTTCATTTCTTTTTTTCTTTTTTTTGGGATAAACACTGCACTTGACTAGAGGTGTCAAATAAACCCATTTAATTAATTTTAACCTATACCCGCCCATTTATAATTGGACATGGGTACATTAAATTTTTATATATGGATATAAATGGGTTACTCAATTATATCCATTTAATAAATGGGTATAATTGGGTAACCCATCAAACCCAATTAACCCATTTAACTTACATTCCCAAATTTCTTTTGTATTTTTTAGTTTTCACCGTCAATCTTCTTCTCCTCCCCACCAGCAAGCCCACTGCTTCCCCCCCTCCTCTTCCTCCAGTGTTTTGATTCCCCTCTCCCTTCTCCTCATCTCTGCTTAATAGAACGTTTTTGCCCCTTCCATGTCCGATTCTTGAGCTGATCTATGAATAAACCCGCGGTGTCCTTGAAGATTTTCCCGGAGAATGTTAAGAGTCTGGCCGCTGCTCACCACCTCTGCAAATAGGTACCCACACACAACCACAACTACTGCCAAACTAACCATCTACGTTTCAAGTTCATGATGCTTCATGATTCGATTTCAGGCGTTGGATGTGACGGTTCTTGAAGGTGGCTACGAATTTGGGCCCAAAAATAGAACTCTTGCTCCAGATGATGTTGGCATTCGAGGTGAGATTATTCTTCAACTTCTCCACTCCTTTATAATTTTCCTGCGCCTTCGTAATGAAGCATTCTTGAAGTTTTTGCTCTTGATATAAGGAAATCAAAAGTTAGTCAAGGTTAACTATAGATTGATTTTTTCCATTCTGGCATTATACTGGCAAACCGTGGCGGTCCTGGAATTGCTTGTTTTTATTTATTTGTTCGAAAAATATGCTAGTGTATTTTGATTTGTGTGTATTGCTCCAGCACTAATTACAGAAAATGATAACTATACTGCATTTTGTTTTGTTCGAAAAATATCCTGGCAAATAGCGGTGTAATCGGTCCTTAGTGGCTCCACAAATGAGAAAGAATTAACCAACTAACTAGTCCTGATGCAATGACTTGGAAAGAATTAATGGGTAAAGGTGTCAACAATTGCAAATGACAAATAAAGTGGAGTGTATGAGGTGAATGTGGTGTGTGCTAATAATGAATAATGAAATGCAAATGCTTCTTGCTTCGGTTGTTAATGAATTTGGGGTTGTTAATGCTTCGGTCACATGGCTTTGGGGTTTTCTTGCAGTCATTCAAGGAGCAGTGACAATTCCACTTCTACTAATTCAGTTGGATATTGCATCTAATTTTCATCTTCTTGCTATTCTCATAACATTAGTTGAGAATCTCAACTTGAGTAACATAGGGAAGCTGATGTGCACAACTTGCAATTGGACAAGTTTTTCTGATGTAAAATTGATATCAGCAAATAGCAGTAGAACTGTTTTGTCCTTCACGGCTAGGAATTTTGGCAGAATGCACCAACATGACTTGAACGTGTATATAAACCCAAAAGAGCCTTAAGGAATTACAGTGGACTCCTTCAGATACAGCAAGACAATGCGATTTAGCATTGCATTAAAAATACTATAAGTTCCAAATAGCAATCAGTGGATATATCATACTTCAGATGTTGGATTAAATTATGACACGCAACATCACTTATTAGATGCCGTCTAATATTTTCCAATAGATTGAGCAATAATATACAACTACAAGTTCATTATATCAATGCATTTATCAGTCAACAGGCATCAAATGAAAGTGCATAACTTCAGTTAAAGATTGATATGTGCAGGCAATACAATAAAACTTGCTCCAACAGGAAAACATCAGATGAGGTGTACAAAGTTGGTAGTATAGATAACAGAAATGCTATCCCATCTTGATCCAACAGATGAGTTGTCAGAGCACATTCAGGAACAATGTTCTTATACAAGCCATGAGCCTACCAATACAGATGAGTTGATCCAAGGTTCTTCTAAGTGTTCGAGACAGCTCACGTCATTGATTTGGAAGGAATTGATATATTGTATGTTGAACCAGATGGTTCACAAAGAGCACAATGTAAATGGTGCAAGCGTGATTATGCATGTGGTGGAACAACCGGAACAAGCAACTTGTGGCGTCATCTTTCAAATTGTACTAAGCGTGGACAATCTGATTTTGAAGAACGGTCTCCAATTGACCAAAGGAATTTATCGGGAAAAGATGGGAATTGCTATTGTGAAGCATAACCATCCTTATAGACTGGTGGAGCAAGAAGGAATTCGAGACTTGTGTGTATACTTAAATTCAGATGCCTTTACCTATTTCGAGAAACACGATAAAGGTTGATATTGAGAAGATGTACAAAAGGGAAAAAGAGAGAGTAAAGACAGAATTAAATTCAATTTCAAGTCGAATTTGCCTTACGGCAGACTTGTGGACATCTATTGCAACAGATGGGTATTTGGCATTGACGGCTCATTTCGTGGATGAAGATTGGATTTTACAAAAGAGGGTTCTAAATTTTCACCACATGCCACCACCACATGGTGGCCCAATATTAGCTGAAAAAGTCATAGATTTATTGAGAGATTGGGCTGTTGAAAAAAAGTTTTTACTATCACATTGGATAACGCATCTTACAATGATGGTATGGTGAATCTGTTGAAGCAGCATTTGAGGCTAAGAAATACACTTTTTTGTGAGGGTGAATTTTTTCATGTAAGATGCAGTGCGCATGTGCTAAATTTGATTGTCCAAGATGGTGTCAAAGTTATTTCCAAACCAGTCTCAAAGATCCGAGACTGTGTGAAATATATCAGAGCTAGTGAATCAAGAAAGTTGAAATTTGCAGAGTGTATTGTTCAAGTTTCTTTGCCATGCAATAAGAGGGTGCATCAAGATGTCCCAACCAGATGGAACTCTACATTTGTGATGCTGGATAGTGCACTTGAATATAAGCTTGCCTTTCATCAGTTGCATGTGGTTGATCGCAACTTCAACAGATTTTACCCAACTGAAGAAGAATGGCTTAGGGTGCAGAAATTTACAACACTGTTGAGGCCTTTTTATGACCTGACCACCCCTTTTTTCGGGGACTAACTATCCAACTGCAAATTGTATTTTCATGGTGTCTGGAAAATTCAAAAAGTTATCACGGAAGAGGTCAATAATTTAGACATTGAAGTGAGTGAGATGGCCAAGCAAATGAAACTGAAATTTGAGAAGTACTAGGAATGTTATAGCTTGGTTTTGAGTTTTGCTATTATTTTGGATCCGCGCTTCAAAATGGATTATGTGGTGTATGCTTTTAAGAAGCTGTATCTTTTTTATTATGAAGAACGTGCTAAGGAAGTTCGGGATAAATTTTATTTACTATTTGAGGAGTATGAGAATACTTTTGATGGTGATTTGCTAGATGGATCAATAGCAGGCTGCTTTGGTGGTGATTTGGCCAATGACAATGATGATTTTGCTGAATTGAGAGTCAACAACATGCAAACAAGAGGAATAAGTCACAAGTAGACTCTTATTTGGATGATACTCGACTCCTTTCAACTCAAGAATTGGATGTTCTCTATTTTTGGAAAGAAAACAAAAATCGGTACCCTATTCTTTCTTTGATGGCGCGGGATATTTTTAAGTATTCCTATCACTACAGTGGGCCTCGGAATCAGCTTTCAGTATTGGTGGTAGAATTGTGGGTAAATTTCGTACTTCGCTCCTACCAGAAAATGTGGAGGTCTTGTTATGTACTAGGGACTGGTTATATGGAGTAACAGGTATGCTAATTAACCTTTTTGTGCACATGATCTTGTATTTACTTTTTAGTCACTTATTGAACTTTACTTTTGATTTTCAGCTTCTGAAGATGAAGAAGATAGAGAAAGACTGAGTATTGACTTTGCACCTTTAGTGCTAAACTTACTAACCTTCATGTTTAAGGTAAGCTGTATTCTTATGATCATCACAAACAAGAAGTTTCCAGAAAATTTTTTGTTGGAAAGTTACCTTCTGAGCCATTGAATTATTTTGGTTATCCTTAAAGCATATTTCTAGTTGAAAATGTCACACCATTGAAATATTTTGTACCGCGTGGGGAGTGAAAGAACAATCTGTGTGAGCTTAGGGTATCATTTCATGCTTGTATTGTATCATCTGGGTAGTAAGTTAGGCAGGAAGGCTAGGAGCATTTATCTTTGTTTAAGCTTTTTAATTATTGCGTGAAATTGATGATTTAGAATGAAAAGGATTTTCTGATATTTGTTTGGTAAGTTCTGTTTAGCTTCACAAGGAAATATGCTAGTAGATTAGAGTTGACTTTTGCAGTATCAACCCTTCCCTGTCCGTTCACACTTCACAATTCTGAGCCTGATTGCAAATTTTTGTTTTGTTGATTGTCTTGACATTTGGAGATTGTTAGAAATGTGGTGAAAAGAATTTTATCTTTCTGTCTAGATGAAATTTAAGTAGCAAAAAACAGAACTTTGAATTTGGTTTTGGTTGCCAGGAATCTCCTCTGTTTTGTGTTGAGCTAGCAGCAAACTTGTGTTGAGCCAGCAGCAAACTTGTTGGCGGATTCCAACAGTGAGCTGGAGGAGTTTTATGCTATGCAGTTGTACGAAGCTTGAGAAGCTGAGTGCTTGTTAAGTATTTTGATAGAGTTGGCTCCACCTGGATTTTGAAAATTAAGAAGAGGATTTTTTGTTGCAAATTTGAAGTACTATCATTTCCATTTACTTATTCTGCTTCTGCTGCCAGTTTTTTTGTTACAATCCTTGGTAGGAGTATTAACTTGTAAAAGTTTCATGGATTGTAAGTGTATTTATTTCGTCTACCAATTTGTGGGAATTCAAGTAGCTATTGTTTATTCTGGTACTGAAGGTTGGCAAGAAGTTTTGGCCATGTAACCTTTCACTGTTCTATCAGTGATATTAACTATTTAGGATTTTTAACTATTTTTGATGTTTACAATTTTTATTTATTTATTATATTTATTTGTTGGTTTGTCTTATCGCTTTATTTCCTCGTAATTTATTAATTTGATCATTTTTTAGCATCACTAATTTTTAGAAGTGACTTGACTTAGAAGTAGAACAACAAAAGAAATATTTGCAGAAAGAGTGAAAGGTTGCACGTATGATCACAAAGAAGATAATAACAAATGATGATACTTCTTTGCCTTCCGAATTATAAATGAAATTAGAACTTTGGTGATCAAATTGTGACATAGCTAGTGAGGGGGAACAATTATTATGGATAAAAAATACCACTTGCTAACTTGGTGAAACAAATCAAAATTTGTTCCATTGCTAACTTATGGATAAAAGCCCACATCCGCTTCGACTTCAAAAGGCCCAAGTTAACTTTCTATGAAACCGAACAGTAATAAAGGCCCAAGATGTTCTACAACATCTCTGGAAGAGATTACAAGGCTGATATTACCGGTGAAAGCCGCCCCAGCCTCGTGTCCTGGATTCATATTCCGGACCCCCGAGGCTTCTACTCACCATTCTTTTCTGGTGAGTGGTTGAATTGAACATGGAAAATGCTGTGAGCTGCACCAGCTCCTCCTCCGCGCCTATTCTCCACCACCCTCTCTCTTCGGCGTCGTTCACTCCTCAGTTTTCTTCACAGCTCCGACTATCGGTTTCGTCTCTCTCTCTCTTTCGCCTTATTGTTTTTATTTCTGTATTAATTCGATAATTAGCAAGCATATCACCATTTGTTCTTTTAAAACAAATTTCCTAAATTAACAGAGACTTAAACGTTCAAACTCAGTAGGGCAGCATCGGAATCGTTCCCTGGTCATAAGCAAGGCTTGTGGGCCCCAAGGAAATGGGTTCCCAGTTATCCCCACCAAGATTTTCATCGAAGAGGTACTTTCGGTTTCCGCTCCTTTATTTTGTTTTCTTTCTTTATTGATTATGCACAGGTAGTAATTTAACTGTCTTTCTTTAAAAGATTTACTAAAAAGATAAGTTCTATGACTCTGGCTCTCTCTCTTTTGAAGATAATCTTTGTTTAGCTGTAGTGATGATGTAGAAGTTGGGTCTGATTTACGTTCCTTGGACTAAGTTTGTGTCTTGGAAGGGCAGTATTAATCAAGTGTGTTTTTGTTCTGTCATTTGTTTTCTTTTTGTCCTTTCTTCTCATGGGAAGGCAATTGGAGCTGAATATGGAGAGGGATTTGAGACTTTTAGACCAGATGGGCCCCCTCAAAATCGATGTGGTAAGCTACAGAAAGCGCTACTTGGATTAGATGCACTCTTTGTCGATTTGGCTTTGTTTGGATTGTGTTTGCGCCGCTCCTGCTGCAATGGCACTGTCTTTATCACTTACAACTTAAGAGTAACGTCTTTGCTTTGTCCAGGATTTCTTGAATGATAGGCTACAAGAAGGTTTTCTTCAGAGAATTCGTTATGCCATGAAACCTGATGAAGCATATGGCCTTATCTTCTCTTGGGACAATGTGGTGGTACAGTTTCAACCTCACCACCATCTCTTTTTATTCGAGAATTTTTGTTTATTTACAAGATGTTCATTTGGATGGATTTCAGGCTGATACTCGAGGTTTGAAGTTAAATGCCTGGAAAAAACTTGCCTCAGAGGAAGGTGAATTTGCTTTTTCTTGCAATGGCTTCATGACTTGTGGAGCAGAATTTTAGCTTTATCTTGGTTTTGTTGCGAAGCAACAGAAGAAATTCAGGCAGAATTGTAGCTTTACCTTGGTTTTGTTGCAAAGCAACGGAAGAAATTTTATCTTGTTTACAGAAGTTACTAGATCTTTTTGACATATAATTGTCCATGTGTATTTAATATAAGGAGCATGAGATTTGGTTATCCTTGTTCTTTCCCACGGCTAAAATCCATATCCTGTTCTTTTTTTTTTTTTGGGAGTAAAAGTTTGCTAATTTATGGGATCAAGATGATATCATATCTGCTATTATCATTCTGGAAAGGAATGAAAGTATTGGTCATGTGTGTGCATGTGGTTTAAAGCTACACCCAGTAATCAAGCAAGTAGTTGGCTAAAGTCCCCTTTTCCCCCCTTAGGAGCAATCTTCGCATTGATGATAAAATCCTGAAAGTTCTAATTATGTGGTCCCGTAGAACTTTAAGTACATTTGGTATTCTCCTAACTTTTAGGAACTTGGTGGAGCTTCTCTTATTTTAAATTGTCTGTTCAGCCTCTTAAATCATTGCTGTGCAGACAATTTTCCCTTGATTACTTTCTTGTTCAATTGTTTGTCTTTAGTTTCCTGCTTGGAGATGAAAGTTCCTATAGACTTTTAAACAACAACATAATTTATTCTTTTGTCCTTTACGACTTCATAAGTGCATTTTTATGTGGCTTTTGTGCAGGAAAGGAGTTTCCTGAAGACGATGAAATACAAAGACTCATGCTGTACGCTGGTGCTGAACATGTTTTACATAAGGTTTCAAATTCTGGCTTCCTTAGTGCTGAACAAATGGACAATGAATTCCAAACTTTCTCTGTTATATTTGATGATTATTTCTTTTCGGAATGTACTATTATTTGCTTATTGGTAGTAGTAGCTTGTGAGCCTTGGTTTTCACCAGTATGATTTGTTTTAGTTCTTCATATCATTCTGTTATGTGCAAAGAATAAGGTAGTAATATCCAGTGCCATCTATTGTCAAGCACAAGCACTTCTATGTATTATTCCTTCCTATTAAAATTCATTTTTTCTTGTCTGGATAGTCTTACGCTCCTCATTTTTAGGGTGGGCATATTCTTCTTCTGTTTGTTTGGAGTCTGCAGGAAGCTGCAATAGTCGAGTTTCATTGCTTACTGTCTGATTCATAATATTTTCTGCGAAATTGAAGGTTTTGCTCTGGGAGAAGGCAGAGAATGATTTGGACAGATTAAAACTGAGACTTTCGCAGTTATATTATGACAATCTTCTCAAGGTTCACACCTTTCAGCACCATTCTTTTTTCTGTTACAAATGTAACATATCATTATCATTAATATTCTCTAGTTTATCTGCTCAATCATCAGCTTTCAAAACCAGTCGAAGGCCTAAAAGATTGGCTAGATGCAGTGTCAACTGCACGCATCCCTTGTGCTGTTGTCTCAAGTCTTGATCGGAGAAGTATGATTGAGGCCTTGGAAAGGATGGGTCTTATGAAGTATTTTCAGGTTGCATGTTATTTTATTTCATCGAGATAAATATATAGGCTTTGCCCTTTATTATGACAACCATAGTAATGTATCTTGTAACAAGTCTTGTCTCATAAATAGTATTTAATGAAGTGTTGATTTTACATTTATGTCTGGTGACTTTGTTTATCTCGTAGTCCACACACTTGCCTTGTTTTTGACTATGTCCTCACTGGTAGTGGGACCTTCACTAATCCCAAAGGTAACATACATTCAGAGTATGATTGCACGTGTACTAAATGACATATTTATTGCATGTACTTGCCTGAAACCTCTCTTACAGAACCAGTTTAAATTTCTAACAGTGATAGGTTGAAAGAGCAAGTCTGATGCTCTTGGATATCTATAAAATGAATCTAATGTGATCATCTTTTTCTCTCTGTGCCTGTTTGTCTCTCTCCTTTATTTTTTTTTTGCACTTTGTCTGAATTCATGACCTATCTGGTGCAGGCAGTTGTGGCCGAGGAAGATGGTATGGAGTCCATAGCGCACAGGTTTCTTTCTGCTGCAGTGAAGGTATAAGATGGTGGAAATGAAAAGGCAAGAATTTTTGTTTGACACTGGTTTAATTTTCTGGGTGTGCTTATCTGCTTGAGAATATATTGCAGTTGGACAGGAAGCCATCGAAGTGTGTGGTTTTTGAAGATGATCCTAGGGGGATAACTGCTGCTCATAACTGTACAATGATGGCTGTAGCATTAATTGGTGCTCACCCAGCGTAAGTGTTCATGTTGAT
Source organism: Coffea humblotiana (assembly GCA_023065735.1). Lineage (NCBI taxonomy): Eukaryota > Viridiplantae > Streptophyta > Magnoliopsida > Gentianales > Rubiaceae > Coffea > Coffea humblotiana. The sequence continues at coordinate 4,140,301 of CM041209.1, read as the reverse complement.
GATTGTATGTACTTGTCTTTTATTTCAGAAAGATGTAGTGAAGTTTCAAGGTCGAGCGAATTGCAATATTCTACTCAATTTTATCTTTCTTTATGGACTTGATTTCTTTGCATGTGCATAATCACCATATTGGGATAGTGAAGAGCTTTTCCCGTTCAGTACTTGGATACAAGCATTTTGGAGTATCAACCTCTTGTCTTTGCCATTTTCTCATTGTAGATTTGCTCGTCTTTCAGCTTCTTTTTTAACCCCGCAAAGCTAACTTGATTTTGGTGCGTCAACATTGCAGGTATGAGCTACAGCAGGCTGACCTTGCGGTCGCTAGCTTTAGTGAGCTCTCTGTTATCAACCTTCGAAGATTGTTTGCGCATAAAGGTTCCTCTTTCATGGACATGCAGAAGCAAATAATCGAGAAATCTCCTCCTAGAAGGAAGCTTACTATTGACACAATTTTCTAACTACAGAGGGAATCTCCTCCTGTTCTCTATTTCCATGCTCGTATAAATTTGAAATCAAGTGGCGCTTATGTCCTGATTCTTTTCCGTCAAAATTGATATACTACTCTCTCTCGAAATCGATAGTGTGATATGTTTCACTTGTACAGAACACATTCATGGTTAAAAATCACCAAAGCAGCTTATTTCTTCGTTACTTCCTTCTTTGTAGAGAAATGAAAACTTCCTTAATGGGCCTGAATTTTCGATGGTGTGGGTGAAAAGGATGAAACTATTTTTTTCCCCAATAATAACGAAGAAAGGAATGAATAAACTAGCACAATAAATCCAAATCTTAAAAGGCCATTAATTGTTGAAAGGAGCGCTTAAACCTGCGTTCCTTCTTCTTTCTGCAATTCTCGCAACAGGTCAGGTGCCCCGTTAGTGCTAGGGCATTAATGCCTGTGGACCTTCAAGATGCATCAAGAATTCAAGATCAAAGCCAATAAAGGGTAATCGTGGTAATTTACTTTTAAAAACCAGTTTAAATTTTGTTAGGCAATCGTGATAAATTTAACCAATTTCGCATTATTTTAGCCAAAAATTAAGAGTAAATTCATTTTGTCATTTCGCACAAGTGTTTTCATATTCCACTCAAATAGTGTTGAATATTTTTATGCATCCTTGATATCAATTTTTTCTCTATAAGTATTGCAATTCGGGGATCAGTGCTGGTAATTTTAAAACTTTTAGTGCTAATTCGCCCACTTCTTTTGATGTGTTTATCATTAAAACATTAAAAAAAAAAATTTTGATGACCTGTGTGACTGACATGCGGGTGAGATAATTTCGCCTCTTAAATTTTTTGTTTTGTTAACCCAAAAGTCCATAGAAAAATCAAATTTTTATTAACAGAAAAAGCAACATAGGGGAAAACAGTTGAAACACAGATCGAATGATACGAAAGAAGAGAATGTAAATGAGAGTTTTTAAATATAAATCTTTTCACTGGTACTTAAAAAAAATAATGGGTAAACAAGAAAACCAAAAAGTTAAGCCACGAAAGTGGACCCCGTGGACTTGCATTCGGAGATCGGAAGTGGTCTCTGAAGTCTAAAGAAGATAGATTTCGTCCCCTTATCTGTTTATCCAAGCTCTTTCGCCCCACCCCCTGCAATAAAGGTAAATCAAAATCCCATACAAGTTCTTCTTTGGGGGAGACTCAAAAACAATTTCAGGCCCAATTTTATCTGATTGTTTCTGCTGACAAAATTTTCAATTAGATAGAATAATGTCCTGCATTTACAGCTCGGTTTCTTCTTTCTCAATCTCCTCAAATTCAAACTTCAGTTCCTGGCGTTTGAATTCCAAGCCCAGTCCCAGCATATGCTGCGCCGTTGGAGGTATAATTTGAAGCTAGAAACTTATCAATTTTTTTGCCCTGTACGAGTATAATCTTGATGCATAATCTGAAGCTTTTTAACTGGGGTTTTCACCTGTGACTGCAATTGTCTACGCGTTTCGGATCTTTCTAAAGTTAATTTTAGTGGGGTCCAATTCTGTTCGTGTTTGCTTATGTAATTTTTCCTGGCCATTGGATTCTACCGTTGAAGGATTAGATCTTTGTTGAGGTAGAGAAACTAATTTTCAATTAGAGCTCAATTGTTTACATGATCCTGTCGTTCGGTGGTTTAAAATATGATGTTAAACCTTAGAAAAATTTGGGACCCCAATTGAAATTTTTAATTCTGTTGCTCAATGCTCTGAAACATAATTTGAAAACATGGAAGATTTGGAGGCTAAATTCTATTTATGATTATGTTGCACTCGTTGTTTTCTGAATTAAGATACCGGCTTATATTTTTATGCAAATTCCTGGATCAGTTGCGTGTTTTCTGTCTGTGCTGTGTAGTTAGGGTTTACACCCTTCGGATGATATCATATCAAACTTCATTTTACCATTTGGATGTACAACTCAAAATTATCTGTTTGGAAAATGTTCAAAGAGAAGGTATTTAGATGCATTTCACATGGTCAATCACTCAGTAAAGTTTAACTATGGGTGAAAAATATACGTAGACATCTCTGGTGCTAGTTTGTGTGCATCTCTTTGGAAACACATGTTTGTGGCATACTGGATGTGCTAGTTGGTGTAGTAAATAGGACATGCAGCCTAAGATGTTTTTGCCATTAATGCAAGGAGAATCCAAGTTCTGGAAATGATTCTCTGAAGAAAAAATTTGGTCAAATCAAATCCAAATAGTACTACTCTCCAGACAGACATTAGGAATTAAGTCTGCCTTTAAGGTCCTATGTTGGGTGATGACTTGACTTGGAATTTCTAAATACGGCCCTACCATTTTCCAGGGACCGTTGCCGAACCAAAAACCGTCAGTGTCACTGAGCCTTTGTTGCTTAATGCTGCTCGAGGAAAAGTAGTGGACAGACCACCAGTTTGGCTGATGAGACAAGCTGGGAGGTACATGAAGGCAGGTTTATACGTCTACTGTTTGGATGATGTTTCTCTTATTCGTGTCAATACAATGTCATTTTGTTTATATACCCAAGAGAGTTTGCATGAAGGAAAGTGATTGCAGTCCTGTGGTTTGAGTGTGCCAGGAATTTTACAGCTAAAATTGTTTACATTCAAGTCATTTCTACACTGTTTCTCTTTTGAAGTGTCAGTGTATCATTCAACTGAGGGCTGAGTGGTTTTGCATTTCTTTAATAGAGCTATCAAGCTATATGCGAGAAGTATCCATCTTTCCGTGAAAGATCAGAAAATGTCGACCTTGTGGTGGAAATTTCCCTACAGCCGTGGCAAGTGTTTCGGCCTGATGGGGTATGTATGTGTACATAGCACCTTGTAATTTTTGTGGAGCATATTGCAACTGAAAAATCCTTTTTGTTTACCTACAAAAGCATCATTCTTAGTGCTTGTTTGTGGATGAGTTAGGTTTTCCTTGCAAATCTACATTTACCTTTAGGATGTATGCTGCACTGCTGATTAATGTAACTGCAAATGACAATTTCCTCTCACAAGCTTCTTCTGTTATTGCTCATTATTGCAGGTCATTCTGTTCTCAGACATTCTTACCCCCCTTTCTGGCATGAATATCCCATTTGACATAGTAAAAGGAAAAGGCCCAGTCATATTTGATCCTCTGAGCACAGCTGCTGATGTTGAGAAAGTTAGAGAATTCATTCCAGAAGAGTCAGTTCCATATGTTGGTGAAGCTTTAACAATCTTGCGGAAGGAGGTTTGGCTCCACTTCCTTCTGTTGTTTCAATGAGCATTTGAGGCAGGAAATAATTCTGCACATTGGAACTAGTTAATCTTATATGCTCAATTACTTTGACCTTCCTACTGTATACTATAAGATAATTGTGCAGTTTGAGATGTTTCTCAAAACTGAAAACATTGTGTTTCTTTTACATTTGAAAAACTTAGTTGAAACATTGAGATTTGGAAAATCAGATTTTTTCTTGGACATTTGTGGTACTTTCCCATGATACTGTTCTCTAGTTTGAAACTTTCTTCACTTCAACTGCAATGGATCTGCACCTAAAGAAACGAAACTATCGATTACTATTGTTTTTTACATAGTCGAACACGAGTCTACTTGCATCTTATAAGATCACATTCGCCAAGCATATCCCAGCTCTCCAACATTCCTAATGTAGGATATAGGTTGCTACAGATATCTAATGGAATTAACAATGTGAGGTTAACTTAATTGGTCGCGGACATGTCTTTTCTTTTGGTCAGGTTAACAATGAAGCAGCAGTGCTTGGATTTGTTGGAGCCCCTTTCACCCTAGCATCATATGTGGTTGAAGGTGGTTCATCCAAGCACTTCACAAAAATCAAAAGGCTAGCTTTCTCACAGCCCAAGGTAAACTGAGTGTACCCATCTCTGCGAATATTTCTTGGATTGAAAAACATATAAACATCTATTTTACCAAAATTTGTAGATGAAGTTGCGATGTATGTGGATCTATCTAACAGTCCACTTGGTTTGTCTTCCGTACTTTATATTCTGCAGTAAATAGAATATAAAAATCCCTTGAAATACTTTTAGCTCATTTTCACCTACCGCAATAATTTTTAAAGCACAATTAAGAAGGCTCAGAAAGAGGTCTCAGTGATTGTTTGTACTGTTGGAAAACACCATAGGAAAACATTGACCCTGCATGACATGTCACAAATTGACATGGTAATTAAATCCTTTTTTCCTTTTTTTTTTTTGGGTTAAATGCAGATTCTTCATGCGCTGCTTCAAAAATTTGCAACCTCTATGACAAAGTATATTCGGTATCAAGCTGACAAGGGAGCTCAAGCTGTTCAGATCTTTGACTCATGGGCAACAGAGCTGAGTCCGGTTGACTTTGAGGAATTTAGTCTGCCTTATTTAAGACTGATAGTGGATTCCGTGAAACAGACTCATCCAGAACTTCCATTGATTTTATATGCGAGTGGTTCAGGAGGCTTGCTCGAGAGACTACCTTTGACGGGTGTGGATGTGATCAGCTTGGACTGGACTGTTGATATGGCTGAAGGTCGAAGGCGCTTAGGCCCTGACGTAGCAGTGCAGGGTAATGTGGATCCTGGTGTTCTGTTCGGTTCAAAAGAGTTCATCGCCAACCGTATCAACGATACTGTAAGGAAAGCTGGAAAAGGTAAACATATTTTGAATCTTGGACACGGCATAATCGTAGGAACGCCGGAGGAGAACGTTGCTCATTTCTTTGAAGTTGCCAAAGGACTTAGATACTAGATTCCTATGTAGAGATAGTTGATTTTGAACTGACTTGTATTGCTAGCCAAGTTATAGCACTAGTCAATTTTTTTGGCAAGTTGCGGCTCGAGGATGTAATAGAGTGGAATGTAAAACAACTATTTGCGCTAAAACTTTTGAGAGTCTATCTGTCACGTGCATAGGTCCTACAGGCTGAAGATGTAAACTTACTTATTCCCCGGCAATGAAGAATGTGGATACTGATTAGGAACATTTTGCCGTCTTAAATACTACTGGAAACAGGATGATTTTTACTTCGTTAGGTGCCCCAGCCAATGTTTAATTTTTTAGAGGGGATGTGATATCCTGAATAATTATTGAGATAAACACCATCACCATGTAAGTAAACTATGTGTTTTCAACATTGTAAGCGATGAAATCTATCCATCATTAGATTCTTACTATCGTCCGCTTAACTAAATCGATTCCACTTGGCTAGAGTCAAGGCGATGTGTATACATATTAAAGAAATAGCAGCATCTATAGCTCAGAAACTCATCATCAGTTCAGTTAAATATATTCAAGGCCTCTGTGTTTTCCAAAAAAATAAAAATTTTGGCCACATGGCTTATAAGAATTGAAGGTGCGACAAAATTTGAATCACATGACCAAGTCTGCCCGCAAATAAAACCTTGAGTCTATCTAAGTGTTTGATTTGCCCGCAAATAAAACCTTACATCCATAGAGGCCCATAATGGAAAATAAATACTTATTTAGTAGTAAAGAATTTTCTGTACTCCTCTCCCTTGGAGCCATCCATGTTATTTTACAGATAAAACAACCTGAAGTTGAAAAATTACTTAAAAGATGTTCTGCGATACTTAAAATGTTTTTTTGTGATACAATGCTCTGTTGAGATCCTTCAGTTTTTCAAATACTATAAAAATTTTTTAAAAAGTACTCTAAAAAGTAGTCTAAATTTTTTTAATGTTTAAAAAATATCTCAAAATATATTTTAAAGACTCTACTACTCTTAAATATTCCAAAATATTTTCTAAAAATATCTCAAAATATACACTAAAAACTCTGCTACAGTAAAATTTTTCAAAAAACACTCCAAAAAATAGCTAATCCAAACAGATTGTTTGTAACTTGGCTTTTAAAGTTAAATTCGAAATAATCATCATGCATCGTAAATGGAAAAGTTCAATCTAATTTTTATTGGCTCATACTCCTTTTGCAACTTGAAAAAAAAAAACCGAGTTAATTGAGAAGACTCCAAATCGATTATTTCTGCCCATTACTTGTAATTAAAAGAATCCCAAGTAGAAAGCAGAAACAGAGGGGAAAAGGATGAGTCAAATATTTAAGCTTTTAAAAATGCCACATAATAGAAACAAATCTAGCTGGACATTTACAGCCCCATACAAGCCATCCGAAAGATCAGAATGGACGGACAGAGATCTTCCGTCCATAGAAGTCATTCGTTCTGGGTTCTACCACTACTACTAAATTTTCGAATTGATTGTGGTCCACCAAACCCTCAGCAAATCGTTGTCGGTGGGTCCAGTCCAGTCCACCATGCCAAACTACAGCTACTACAAAAAGGTTCAGAAAAGGAATAAACTATTCGTCTTCTGGCTCCTCCTCACCGAAATCACCAAATTACCCCTGACAGGAGATACCCACCCGTCCCGCCCACACAGGTGTCAACTGGTCTAGTTGACTGGGTTGACAGGTAGGCAAGCTACTAAGCCACAACAGAATCTCCCACCCTCACCTCACGTCATACCTATAAGACAGACACCGGATCTTGCCTTAAATTCGGTCCCGCGCTAATAAAAAAGTGCTGCTACTTATTACTTAAATTAATTTATTCTTCTTGTTAAATTGCCTCTTTTATTTATACACTAATAATAATACTATTCATAATAATTGGTGTCCGAATTAAAAAGTTCTGTACGAATACATCTCCCCTCGCCTCACTTCTCTGCAGGCCTTTGTTCATTTCTTCCGACAAATCCAACGAGTTCATCTGAGTGCAAACCCAAGGTATTACTCTCTTATATCTTGCCTCCCATTCTTTTGTTTCCTTCTTTCTGTTTCCTCCTTTTTAACGATATTTGTTTGTTGGGTAGGATAGTAATTTTCTTGCAATTGCTCGATCCCATTTTGATATCCCAGACACTAGAAGGAAGGGAAACGAATTGTAACGTGTTTTTTTGTTCCTCGATGACTCCGTTGATGGAGAATATTAGAACTAATTATTTGCATCTGGTAATGGTCTCAGTTTTCTTTGCCAAAACTATACCTCCGTTGTCTGTTTCTTCTTTTCTGGTAAAGGCATCAGGCTATGGTGATTTTTTTTTTTTTGTGATTATATGTGCTACGAAGTTGGAAGATCTGGGTCATCAATTATCGTATAGGATCATAATACAAGTTGGAGATGAATCTTGCAATGTTGAATGAAACGATCGAATCACAAGAGGGTAATCTTCCACAAGAGGGTGCCCTGTTATGTTCAAATTCCATGAGGGCTCTAATTTCGTAAATGAGCCTTGCGAAATTTATGATCTGCAAGATTTTGTCTTTCTTGTTCCGTTTTCTCTCTTTTTTTTTTTTTTTTGGGGGGGGGGGGGGGGTCGGGTCTATAAGTACAGAAATATAAAGGGTAAAGAAAAAAGTTAATGTAACAAAAGCTACCTTCTGAGTCTTAGATGTCAGCTAGTTTCTTCAGCATTGTTTGGTTTACTGGGAAAATCGAAATGCCAATTTTTAACATTTTGTTTCCGCTTCTTCACTGGTCAAAACTTTTTGTTTTTTCCTGTTGTTATTGTAATTAGATTATATTCCATTGTTTTCACCATTGTGAAATTGTGCTTGGTATTTCTGATAGAAAACACCTATCCGTTTACTTCAGAAGCTTGGCAGGTACCATTGGTCAAAAAATTACTTGGGAATGCAGAAAGATGTGGCTGAATGCGAGTACTTGTCACTCTGATGTCAAAGTGCCTTCCTTTCCATCTTGGGTGGATTTGTTCATTCTTGATGAGGTCGGGCGCATGAATCATGGCATTTTAATTTTTTGCGGACAGCTGCAGAATGAAAGCAACACTTGTTGCCTTACTCTCGTGTTGAAGCACGAGGGAGACGGTTGAATTTGTCAAATAAAACCACTCCTGCCCCCGTAAAAACCAAATATTCGTACAAGCAGGAGAGTATAATAGAAGGTTTATAGTAGTTTTCTGATTAGAATGGATAATAAGACAAACATATTAATGCAAAGGTATGACCTTGGAAGATTACTAGGGCAAGGAAACTTTGCAAAAGTTTACTATGGTAGAAATCTTGCAACCGGGCAGAGTGTAGCCATTAAGATAATTGATAAAGAGAAGATTCTGAAGGTTGGACTGATCAATCAGACCAAGCGAGAGATATCTGTCATGGCACTGGTTAAACACCCCAATGTGCTACAGCTTTATGAGGTCATGGCAACCAAAACCAAGATTTACTTCGTTTTGGAGTATGCCAAAGGTGGTGAACTTTTTAACAAGGTAGCCAAGGGAAAGCTCAAGGAAGACATTGCCAGAAAGTACTTTCAACAATTGATCACTGCTGTTGACTTTTGCCATAGCAGGGGTGTCTACCACCGTGATCTAAAACCAGAAAATCTGCTGCTGGATGAGAATGGGAATTTAAAGGTGTCAGATTTTGGTTTGAGTGCTCTAGCTGAATCTAGGCGGCAAGACGGGTTACTTCATACAACCTGTGGAACCCCCGCCTATGTTGCTCCTGAGGTTATTAGCAGAAAAGGTTATGATGGTGCCAAAGCTGATATCTGGTCTTGCGGTGTAATCTTATTTGTTCTACTGGCTGGTTATCTTCCATTCCATGAATCGAATCTTATGGATATGTATAGGAAGATAAGCAAGGCTGAGTACAAATGCCCGAATTGGTTCCTCCGGAAAGTGCGCAGACTGCTATCAAGGATCCTCGATCCAAGTCCATACACTAGGATTTCCATAGCCAAAATTATGGAAAACCCTTGGTTCAGGAAAGGGCTGGATCAGGGAGATTTAAGAGCAAGTATAGAGGACAAGGAAAAGAATCCGTTAAATGCTGATATTGCATTTGATCTTAATGAGTGTTGCAGCGGTCCTTCTACCGAGACCAAAGCTAGAAGTACCAAAGCCAACTAACGTCAATGCATTTGACATAATCTCCCTTTCAACCGGGTTCGACTTGTCTGGTTTGTTTGTGAGGCATGATCAGAAGGAAGAAGTGCAATTTATATCAAAAAAGTCCGCACCCCTCTCTCATATCCAAAATTGAAGAAATTGCTAGACATCTAAAGCTGAAAGTCATGAAGAAGGAAGGAGGGGTGATGAAATTGGAGCAACCGAACGATTGTAGAAATGGGACTGTGTCCATCGATGTTGAAATTTTCGAAATCACTTCGTCCTTTCACTTGGTGGAGGTTAGAAAGTCAAGCGGAGATACATTGGATTATCTGAAGGTGTTGCAACAGAATCTAAAACCGGCTTGACAGAAATTGTCTGGGCTTGGCAAGGCGAGCAGCAACAATAGCAGTGACGATGACGACGAGAAGCTACTGACTTCATACTCAATTCACTCTGTGTAAGTTGCCAATTTAGTTGATTTCCATGTGTGTATGTTTTGCTGTCTGAATGCGTGTTGCAAATGATTTTCAACTTATATGAACCTTTTGTGACTTTGTTTCCTGGAAATTGTCCCATCGCCATATTCATTTTCTGTAACTTTCCTTTTGTGTGGATCATGATACAGCATTTCTTCACATTCGTACGTCTTCTATTGAACTGTCTAATTGAGTGGACTTTCAACACTAGATTCATTGGCCATAATATGGAAGTAGTCGGTGAATGAATTCGCTGTAATCCGAGGTGGCCATATGTAGAAATTAATACTACTAGAAAGTTTCGGTTTAGCTTTCAAGGTTTTCATTTTCTTCTCAATCCGTAGAATTTTGGCGGCCCTGTTTAGAACCCCAGAGGTTTCATATTCTCGGAGAGGAGACCAACAAAGAATAAAAGCTCGAGACATCAATCACTAAAACAACTTAGTACAATTTTGTTGTGATGGCGAGCTGTATGGAACTACGATAAAGAGCAAAGCATCAAATTTTGTTTCTTTCCTTCTTACGATTGTTTGAAGGTGACTAAAAGCCCCAAACAGAATTATTGCCAAATGATGTCCAATTCAATGAAAACCGGTTGGGAAGAATGACTGGATTCTACATCAAGTAGCCCCTTACTTCCAACAGTAAAAGTTACACGTTTTGGCCCAATGCAATCATTACCCAAAAAAAAAAATTTAAAATTTTTTTCCTTTCCATTTAGTTGAAAGGCGCAGGAAGTAGCCTTCCAGGATAGGGGCCGAGACTTGTTTGGGGCAGGAACTGTCGCAGTGTCGCCTAACGGTTCATGGTTTGAATTGGTCGAAAAAATTGTACGGCTGATGTACGTTAATTATATGATACGTTTGAGGTTCACAAAATCGAACTACATTTACATTATTGTATTCAAGTTGATTTACATTTTAAACAAATGCATTTATATTTAGATGAAATGCACCATTCCCGAGTTCGCCAAGACCAAACCGGCAAAACATGGAAATTTACAGCCAGATAGAAGCTCTAGCAGGGTGCCACTCGACTTTTATTCTGTTCAATTGCACGTGGAAATTTTTCTACAAAAAATTAGAATCCAATCCAAACAAAGATGCAGAAATTTCCCTTGAACCTATCCTGCCCTGGCAGATTCCATGCGTGTTGCGTCTCAATTGTCATCGACGCCACACAGTCGATGTACAAAGTGTGTCGCATCATTCAATCAAGATTATAATTGGGGAAAGCATGTTCCCGTACAGATGGCGATAATTGGGTGTGTGAATCTATAAATTTGTTTGGTTCTGGTTCTGGTTCTATCCATTATCCTCCAATGTGCTATTAATTGCTGTAGCAATCCGGGAATAAAGACCTTCCAATCTACGTGTCTACTGCTCCGATCTTCATTTTCTTTTTCGAATTAGTATGAAATTGTACCCAATGACGGGAGTGACCCGTAGTGTCACAGCTGTTTAACTTTTCATGCTTAGACCATCCACTGGACTGACAGCAGCTTCGTCGTTGAAAGCTTTCTTGCAGTTCCACCTAAATCACTTTTATCCCTTCTTACCACTCTTCTTTTTCCCCGCCAAAAAAAAAAAAAAAATCTCAACTCGGCGCTTTCCCATTGGGGAGTTGCTACCAATCAATCACTTTTCTGCAATCTTTTACGACTCACTTTCTTTTTGAAGTTCAGCTTTCGCAATTTGCCATTTTCGTATTACATAAAAGCTATTGTTAAAAATATATATATAGAGAGAAGAAGATACTTCAACGATCAATTCCAAATGTTTGGTGGTGTTTCATAATCGACTTTGAACAATATGCTCTTAGAGGCCGATTGCTGTACATCATTTTTCATGAGTGAGGCAATGGCGTGCGGGAGTTTGCTTAGAATTTTGTAGTATATAAGGTGGATAATGATGTTTAGCGATTACTATATTTAAGCATTACATAAAAATGTGACGAAGAAACACATATAATATGTTAAAACAGCGTCAGAGTTTTATCAAAATTTGTAGATGAAGAAGGATTTCATTTTCTATTTATCACATATATATATATATATATATATATGTATATTTGTTTCTGCCGGATAAATGTGGCTCTAAAGGTGACATATTTTTTTGAGTTGCTCTTTGTTATGCCATTATTTCAAAAAATATGTCATATGGTATGTCTTAATTGAAAGACTTAATCAGGATGAGCATTGCTCTATATATATATAATATATCCTTTTGTCTAGTGATGTACATATGATAATAATTGCTTGGTTGTTCTTCGTTTCTACCTAAGGTTCCGTTTGATAAAACTGAATCTGAAATTCTGAACTCTAAATACTAAAATAATTAATTTGCTGAATTTTAAGTACTGAAAGAAATATATGAATGTCTGAATTTTAATATTAAACTTATTTATACTGTTTGATAAATATTTTTAACTGAATGCTTAATAAGTTTAATTTGACAATTTTACCCTTATATCTTTTCATTCAAAAAAGAAATAAAACCTATGATTTGATTAGCTTAAAATTGTTAGGTACAAAAATGACAATATTTATTTTTAAATCAAATTAATATAAAAGATGAAATATATTATATGAGTAGTATGGAGAAGATGTGAAAGTCATTAAAATGGATAAAAGAGAAACAGAAAATCGTTAGATAAAAATATCAGATTATTTAGTTAGATAAGAATTTTGAACATAATTAACAAACAATGGTAGATTTGGTAGATAAGATAACGTAGTTGAAATAATTCTATTGATTCTTATCAGAATTAAGCATTCAGTTAGAATTCTTGTGCTGAAAAAAATGCAAACACTCAAAACATCTGAATATCTGAAAAGGTTCAGTTTCAGCACTTTTTTATGTTATCAAACAGACCCTAAATCCCACTGCAGATGTAAGATGTATAATTTTAGAAACCTCCCATGAGATTTTTGATTATTTTATTGACTTCTTTTTAATTTTTAAAAATTATACTAACCTATCTTAAAGTTTATCATTTTATAAAGTAATATCTAGATCCAACCAACAATTAAAAATGATATTACGAGAGAGAAGATAGCATAATGATTCCCTAATTAATTTCAATATGACGAATATAACTTTTTAGCTTCTGCAACGTCTTTGAAAAACTTCAAAGATGACAAATGAAAATGAAGTGTACCCAAATAAAGGGAAACGTCCATTTCTCTTAGTACAGTCTCTTCTATCACCCATTAATTATTACAGCCAACTCTGGCAACTGGCAAAGGTGCAACCAACAATTAAAAATGATATTACAAGAGAGAAGATAGTATAATAATTCCCTAATTAATTTCAATATGACGATCATAACTTTTTAGCTTCGCCAACGTCTCTAAAAAACTTTAAAGTTGAAAAAATGAAAATGAAGTGTACCCAAATAAAGGGAGACGTCCATTTCACTTAGTACTGCCTCTTCTATCACCCATTAATGATCACACCCAACTCTGGCAACTGGCAAAGGCGCAACCAACAATTAAAAATGATATTACGAGAGAGAAAATAGCAGAATGATTCCCTAATTAATTTCAATATGACGATTATAACTTTTTAACTTCTGCAACGTTTCTGAAAAACTTCAAAGTTGAAAAATGAAAACGAAGTGTACCCAAATAAAGGGAAACGTCCATTTCTCTTAGTATTGCCTCTTTTATCACCCATTAATTATCACAGCCAACTCTGGCAACTGGCAAAGGCACAACCAACAATTAAAAATGATATTACGAGAAAGAAGATAGCATTATGATTCCCTAATTAATTTCAATATGACGATTATAACTTTTATCTTCTGTAATGTCTCTGAAAAACTTCAAAGTTGAAAAATGAAAACGAAGTGCACCCAAATAAAGGGAGACGTCCATTTCTCTTAGTACTGCCTCTTCTATCACAGCCAACTCTGGCAACTGATAAGAATGATATTACGAGAGAGAAGATTGCATAATGATTCCCTAATTAATTTCAATATGACGATTATAACTTTTTAACTTCTGCAACGTCTCTGAAAATTTCAAAGTTGAAAAATGAAAATGAAGTGTACCCAAATAAAGGAAGACGTCCATTTCTCTTAGTACTGCCTCTAATATCACCCATTAATTATCACAGCCAACTCTGACAACTGACAAAGGCGCAACCAACAATTAAAAATGATATTACGAGAAAGAAGATAGCATAATGATTCCCTAATTAATTTCAATATGACGATCATAACTTTTTAGCTTCTGTAACGTCTCTGAAAACTTCAAAATTGAAAAATGAAAATGAAGTGTACCCAAATAAAGGGAGACGTCCATTTCACTTAGTACTGCCTCTTCTATCACCCATTAATTATCACAGCCAACTCTGGCGACTGGCAAAAACGCAACCAACAATTAAAAATGATATTACAAGAGAGAAGATAGCATAATGATTCCCTAATTAATTTCAATATGACGATTATAACTTTTTAGCTTCTGCAACGTCTCTGAAAAATTTCAAAGTTGAAAAATGAAAACGAAGTGTACCCAAATAAAGGGAGACGTCCATTTCTCTTAGTACTGCCTCTTCTATCACCCATTAATTATCACAGTCAACTCTGGCAACTGATAAGAACGATATTACGAGAAGAAGATAGCATAATGATTCCCTAATTAATTTTAATATGACGATTATAACTTTTTAGCTTCTACAACGTCTCTGAAAAACTTCAAAGTTTAAAAATGAAAACTGAAGTGTACCCAAATAAAGGGGGACGTCCATTTCTCTTAGTACTGCCTCTTCTATCACCCATTAATTATCACAGTCAACTCTGGCAACTGATAAGAATGATATTACGAGAGAGAAGATAAGCATAATGATTCCCTAATTAATTTCAATATGACGATTATAACTTTTTAGCTTCTGCAACGTCTCTGAAAACTTCAAAGTTGAAAAATGAAAACGAAGTGTAACCAAATAAAAGGGGACGTCCATTTCTCTTAGTACTGCCTCTTCTATCACCCATTAATTATCACAGTCAACTCTGGCAACTGATAAAATGATATTACGAGAGAGAAGATAGCATAATGATTCCCTAATTATTTCAATATGACTATTATAAACTTTTTAACTTCTGCAACGTGTCTGAAAAACTTCAAAGTTGAAAAATGAAAACGAAGTGTACTCAAATAAAGGGAGACGTCCATTTCTCTTAGTACTGTCTCTTCTATCACCCATTAATTATCACAGCCAACTCTGGCAACTGGCAAAGGCGCAACCAACAATTAAAAATGATATTACGAGAGAGAAGATAGCATAATGATTCCCTAATTAATTTCAATATGACGATTATAACTTTTTAACTTCTGCAACGTCTCCGAAAAATTTCAAAGTTGAAAAATGAAACGAAGTGTACCCAAATAAGGGAGACGTCCATTTCTCTTAGTACTGTCTCTTCTATCACCGATTAATTATCACAGTCAACTCTGGCAACTGATAAGAATGATATTACGAGAGAGAAGATAGCATAATGATTTCCTAATTAATTTCAATATGACGATTATAACTTTTTAACTTCTGCAACGTCTCTGAAAAACTTCAAAGTTTAAAAATGAAAATGAAGTGTACCCAAATAAAGGGGGACGTCCATTTCTCTTAGTACTGCCTCTTCTATCACCCATTAATTATCACAGTCAACTCTGGCAACTGATAAAAATGATATTACGAGAGAGAAGATAGCATAATGATTCCCTAATTAATTTCAATATGAAGATTATAACTTTTTAGCTCCTGCAACGTCTCTGAAAAACTTCAAAGTTGAAAAATGAAAACGAAGTGTAACCAAATAAAGGGAGACGTCCATTTCTCTTTGTACTGCCTCTTCTATCACCCATTAATTATCACAGCCAACTCTGGCAACTGGCAAAGGCGCAACCAACAATTAAAAATGATATTACGAGAGAGAAGATAGCATAATGATTCCCTAATTAATTTCAATATGACGATTATAACTTTTTAACTTCTGCAACGTCTCCGAAAAATTTCAAAGCTAAAAAATGAAAGCGAAGTGTACCCAAATAAAGGGAGACGTCCATTTCTCTTAGTACTGTCTCTTCTATCACCGATTAATTATCACAGTCAACTCTGGCAACTGATAAGAATGATATTACGAGAGAGAAGATAGCATAATGATTTCCCTAATTAATTTCAATATGACGATTATAACTTTTTAACTTCTGCAACGTCTCTGAAAAACTTCAAAGTTTAAAAATGAAAAATGAAGTGTACCCAAATAAAGGGGGACGTCCATTTCTCTTAGTACTGCCTCTTCTATCACCCATTAATTATCACAGTCAACTCTGGCAACTGATAAAAATGATATTGCGAGAGAGAAGATAGCATAATGATTCCCTAATTAATTTCAATATGAAGATTATAACTTTTTAGCTCCTGCAACGTCTCTGAAAAACTTCAAAGTTGAAAAATGAAAACGAAGTGTAACCAAATAAAGGGAGACGTCCATTTCTCTTTGTACTGCCTCTTCTATCACCCATTAATTATCACAGTCAACTCTGGCAACTGATAAAATGATGTTACGAAGGGAGAATATAGCATAATGATTCCCTAATTAATTTCAATGTGACGATTTATAACTTTTTAACTTTCTGCAACGTGTCATGAAAAACTTCCAAAGTTGAAAAATGAAAACGAAGTGTACCTAATAAAGGAAGACGTCCATTTCTCTTAATACTGCCTCTTCTATCACCCATTAATTATCACAGCCAACTCTGGCAACTGGCAAAGGCGCAACCAACAATTAAAAATGATATTACGAGAGAGAAGATAGCATAATGATTCCCTAATTAATTTCAATATGACTATTATAACTTTTTAGCTTCTGCAACGTGTTTGAAAAACTTCAAAGTTGAAAAATGAAAACGAAGTGTACTCAAATAAAGGGAGACGTCCATTTCTCTTAGCACTGCCTCTTCTATCACCCCATTAATTATCACAGGCCAAACTCTGGCAACTGGCAAAGGCGCAACCAACAATTAAAAATGATATTACGAGAGAGAAGATAGCATAATGATTCCCTAATTAATTTCAATATGACGATTATAATTTTTTAACTTCTGGCAATATTCTGAAAAAACTTCAAAGTTGAAAAATGAAAACGAAGTGTACCCAAATAAAGGGAGACGTCAATTTCACTTAGTACTGCCTCTTCTATCACCCATTAATTATCACAAGCCAACTCTGGCAACCGGCAAAGGCACATCCTCTGAACCCGTTCCTGTTTTTTTATTTTTTTATATATAAAAAATTCAAGAATGTCCAAACTGAATTGGGGCTGTCTACATTATCCATCCTTCCGCAATGTTTTGAAAACCCGGACCGGACCGGCCGGTTCGACCGGTTGAAACCGGCGAACCGGACATGGCACCGGTCCGGTTCAAGGTCATAGTTGACTTTGCCAAGAAAACCCGGTCAAACGGTCGAACCGTGAAAACCGCCGAACCGGATCGAACCGGCGGTTTCCGGTTTTCAACTTTTCCTCTTTTTTTTTTTTTTTTTTTTTTACATTTTGCAAAATGCAACTATCAAGATTCGAACCCAAGACCTTTGTAATAAAAGACCAATGTATTAACCATTGCACCATCACATCCTTATTAGTTTTTTTTGATAAATATTTATATAAAACAAATACTCATATTTCTTTTTTCCCATTTTTCTTACCAAAATCCCACCCTCTCTGACTCTTTCTTTTCAATCAAAAACTCTCTCTCTCTCTCTCTCTCTCTCTCCTCTTTTCTTTATCACTCCCTTTTTAATCAAACCTCTTTATTTTTAATTTCATTGATATTCTTCTATCTTTTAATTTTGTTTTTGTCCATTAAATTGAAAAAAGTTAAAAAAAGAATTATTTTTCTTTAACCAAATTATTTTAATGCCGACAACCAGCTCACTTTTATCTCATTTTTTGTTTCTTATCAAGTTTACATTTCTATTTTCGATTCTCTTGACTTCCTTCAAACTCCAAACATTCTTTTTTAAATTGCAATATTTAAATTCCAAAACGTAAATTAAAATTTAAGTTCACAATATCTAAATTCTCATAGACGTGAATTTTGTATAATTTCAAAATATTATGATATTTTTAGGTTGGATTTAGATATAATTTGAAATTGAGATGAAATTTATTTGTTTTAACTTATAATTTAAAAAATTTATTTTTAAAAATCTAAGTTATTAAAAATAGTAAACTTTTCATCATATAAAGTATTAAATTAGTCCATTTGTGCATATATATATTTATATAAATTATTTTTAAAAAAATCATTGAATCGAGGTTGAACCGGTCCGGACCGGTTGAACCTCGACCCTTCACCTTCACCGGTTCAATTAACGGTCCGGTTTTTAAAACATTGTCCTTCCGTTGCGTTCACGGAAATGCAAAAAAATTTGTGCCAGCTTTTACTTTCCATAAAGACTAAAGAGGCTGACCAATTATTGGGGATTGAGTTCTGGCTACCACCCAGTATCGTACTTTCTTGAACACTATTGACATTTAACCCTGCAACCACATTCTTCACTTGTACTGTATTTCTTGATTTCGTTTCTAAGTTTACATTAGACAAGACTAACAAAGGCCTGATCAGGCCAACAACCATTTGGTCTCTTGATTGACTTTAAAGTCTTGGTGGTGAATGGGAGATTAAGTTCACAACTTTGCCTCCCATTAACCATTATTTGTGACTTGTTACAAGGACTAAAAATTCCCCTTGCCATCACTTCTTGTTCTGCTTTTAGATTGTGAGCTTAGTTTATCCGCTTCTATCGATTCAGCTCATGTAAAGGGAATTTTTCTTCCTAAGAAACGCAACATTATCTACTCTTTCACCCGTGCATCTTTCTCGTTATGCAGAATTGCTCCTTCGATCTCTTCTATCCTCTTTATGCAAGCATGTACACGGCGAATTATATCATCTCTCTCTCTCTCTCTCAAAGCAAACAGTATCTTGTTTTTTAATACCATACCATCTCCTTTATAAAGAAATGGTATCATGTTATAGTTAAAAAAAATAAGAGATTTTGACTACAATACCTCGAGTCAGTTGGGAATTGTAGTCAATAGTGTATAGTAATTATATTTAGTAATTAAAAAAAAGGAATAAGATATAAGCTAGGGTTGAAATATTTGATACCATAATTGTCTTAAAGCTTAATTATTGAAATGGGGGAAGTCAGGTCCAACCTTAAGGCGCCCGAAGCCGGGAGAATCTGTGGGTATATTCAGCACAAGCGGAATCTTCCAATATGAATGGGCAGGGCAGTGTGTGGTGTCATGTGTAGATGATTTGATACAGATAAAGTCGCGAGTTTTGTGGAATACGTCTATGGAGTCGGCATTTTCTTCGTTGACAAAATGCCTTTTTTCTGAAAACCGAATCCATTCCACCAATTTGAAGCCGGTCTTCTTTTTTTTTTTTGGGGTGGGTGTTTTGGACCAAGCCCAAGTTTTACATGATACTGAGAGTAGGATGGACGAGGAGGAGAATTTGACATCCTTCTCCGACCTGAATAAGCGTAGCATGCTGTTCCAAGGTCCATGCACGTAACCTTCAAGTTGCCGTGAGGACAGCCAATTGCTAATCGAATCTAACAAACTGCATTTGTCAACTATATATATATATATATATATATATATATAGACGCACACACATAGGCCCTATGTCAACTGCCTTCAAAATTTCAAAACTTGGATTTGCTAACTTAGCTGGCTTCCAGCCTTAATTCAGTTTTTTTTTTTTAATTTTAAGTGTGAACTGCAATTGATTTGATCATGAAAGTTCATACCAACAACGAAGACTATTTTTTTCTTGTTAGTGCAAGTTGGATTGAAGTATCTAATCAAGTTGGATTGAAAATCGAGAGATAAAACGTAACGACCTTGACAAATTAAAAACTATTTTTTTCTTGTCCATGCAGCAGGTTGGATTGAAGTATTTAACCACGTCTCCGAAAATTGGATGATAAAAATGTAACGACTTACAAATTAAAGATAGTGAAAAGGGATTGAACTGGCTGGTAGGTCGAGATTAATTGTAAGTACGATATCGCTTACTTCAAAAAAAAATTAAAGATAATTGGATTGATACGTCCTTTCATTTTCCTCCAGATGCGAAGACCATCACATTCACAGGTATTGTTTTGAGGATACCAAAGGCACTTTTGGCCGCTTCATTATTGTTTGGCTGATTTATATCGTCCTCGATCGCAATGATCACCGACATCCAGCGAAACCAGAAGTTCTCAAATATTCGTTTTTTTCTTTTAATATTGCCCCGTAATAGTAATACCATTCTACGGGGATAGACAGCATTTGTCTCAACTCAGCAATACAATTCATGATTGAGACGGTGGGATTGATGAAAATTAAATAATATTACGATGCGTACCAGTCCTCCCCGCTGGTGTGAAGCCGCCTGACCATGAATATATTATTGCTACCATAGGAAGTAGTCTTAGGTGCTCGGGATCATGTCTTCGCAAAAATTATGAAAACGATAACGCTAAATCAAAAGCCAACCAATGCTCGACCACGCATGTAGCATTGAGTTCTAAGAGGAAGTTTCTTTTACCTTATCATGGGTATATTAAATTCTT
Organism: Coffea humblotiana; assembly: GCA_023065735.1. Lineage (NCBI taxonomy): Eukaryota > Viridiplantae > Streptophyta > Magnoliopsida > Gentianales > Rubiaceae > Coffea > Coffea humblotiana. The sequence continues at coordinate 4,119,835 of CM041209.1, read as the reverse complement.
AGTAAACGCATTTTTCCACTTAGAAATTGGTCCATAGTTTTTTATTTTGTCCCTACTAGGAATATATTTTAAGTGCTTCTCTCTCTCTCTTTAATTCTTCTTGAACCATTTGCTAACCTAGTACTAATTCCTTAGTTCCTACTATACCAACTCCAATCAACTCCCCACTCGAAAAAACAAAAACCCCCAATAAAAATCCCCAGCCCCACGCCCGCCCCCACCTACGAGGAGGAAGAGGAGCTTTGGAGGCTGGGACCTATTCCAAAACCTTTTAAAAAACACCCGCCCGGGGGGGTATCGCACCAAGTTATCATTAACAAATACTACTTCTACTGTTACTAGTAAGTAGTAAGCAGTAAAGAGTTTGCAGCAAGAAAGATAACCCTTTAATTCATTTAACACGGAGATCCCCTATTTAGCTAGGCTACTGATTAGCACTAGCCCAGACAATCAATCCCCCAGATGGACGTGGAGTCTGGGATACCCCCTGCCACAACCCCCGATCCCTCGGCGATAACTCGGCTGAACGCAGCCGTCGCCACAGAGCCGACTCGGAAAACGCTTCAAACTCAACGAGCGCAACACCTCCTTTACCACCGAGCTCCGAGCAGGCACCGCCACTTTTCTCACCATGGCTTACATCTTGGCCGTAAACGCCTCCATTCTCTCCGACTCCGGCGGCACCTGTTCCGTCTCTGACTGCGTTCCCCTTTGCTCCGACCCCACCGTTTCCCCCGCAGACTGCACCAACAACCCCAACCTCCGTCTCCTCACCCCTGACGACTCCTGCAAATTCGACCCCGTCAACCCCGGCTACGCCGCTTGTCTCGAGAAAACTCGGAAGGACTTGATCGTCGCCACAGTCGCTTCCTCCCTAATCGGCTGTGTCATCATGGGCTTATTCGCCAACTTGCCCTTAGCGTTAGCCCCAGGAATGGGAACCAACGCATACTTCGCCTACACAGTCGTCGGCTTCCACGGCTCCGGCAACGTATCTTACCAAACCGCGTTAGCCGCAGTTTTCATCGAGGGCCTCATATTCTTATTCATCTCCGCTGTCGGTTTACGCGCCCAGGGCTCGCCAAACCTTGTCGCCGAAGCCCCGTGAGGATCTCATCCTCCGCTGGGATAGGCCCTTTTTCTGGCTTTCATCGGACTTCAAAACAATCAAGGGCTTGGACTCGTAGGATACAGCTCGTCGACGCTGGTGACCCTAGCAGCATGTCCGCGTCGTCCCGCCGCATCGGTGGCGCCGGGTGATCACGTCATTCGAATGGAGACGGTATCACTTCTCCCAGGTGGGACAGTGTCCGGCGACATTTTATGCTTGCATGGGCGCATGGAGAGCCCTACATTTTGGCTTGGAGTTGTGGGTTTCGTTATCATCGCTTACTGTTTGGTGAAGAACATTAAAGGCGCGATGATATACGGCATCGTTTTCGTAACCGCCATTTCTTGGTTTCGCAACACCAGAGTAACGGCATTTCCCGACACGGCTACTGGGAATTCCGCCTACAAATACTTCAAGAAAGTCGTCGACGTTCATAAAATAGAGAGCACGGCTGGGGCGTTAAGTTTCAAAAGTATTGGGAAAGGTTATTTTTGGGAAGCCCTAGTTACTTTTCTGTACGTCGATATATTGGACACGACCGGAACTTTATATTCAATGGCTCGGTTTGCGGGTTTTACAGACAGTAACGGTGATTTCGAGGGGCAATATTTCGCGTTCATGTCGGACGCCTCGTCTATAGTTGTGGGGTCCTTGTTAGGTACGTCCCCGGTGACGGCGTTCATTGAGTCGTCTACCGGGATAAGGGAGGGGGGACGGACGGGGCTGACGGCGTTAACAGTGGCTGGGTATTTCCTGTTGGCGTTTTTCTTCACGCCGTTGTTGGCTTCGATTCCGGCGTGGGCGGTGGGGCCGCCGCTAATACTGGTGGGAGTGTTGATGATGAGGGCGGTAGTGGAGGTGGAGTGGGATGACATGCGGCAGGCAATACCGGCGTTTATGACGTTGCTACTGATGCCGTTGACGTATTCGATTGCCTACGGTCTGATTGGTGGGATCGGTACTTACGTGGTATTGCATTTGTGGGACTGGGGTGAGAGTTGTTTGAGGAAATTTGGGGTGATTAAGGAGGGACGACGCAGCAGCAGTAATGGTGGAGTCACGAATAATAATGGAATCACTCCTCCTCCTCCTGTTGCCGCCCCAGTGGATGGAAGTAATAAAAGTACGAGTGATGTTTAACGGGGTGATTATACACGTCGTATCTAGTAGTATTAGGGATTTTTTTTTCCAAATTTCTTTTGGTTAACGTGATCTATTTTCTTTAAATTTTGGAGGGGACAAAAAAAAAAGGGGAGAGAGGACATTTTAGTTGATCAGCTCTTAATTCATGGTGTACAGTAGTGTTAATAGTACTTAGATTCTTGAATGAATTATCTTTATCATATGCTCTTTTGGTTTTCTTTTTTTTATATATATTTTTTAATCTGCCGGTGATATTGCGATCCTCTGGACAGATATGGGATTAATTCACCCTTTCAGTTTATAGAATTGTATAGATTTTTTACATCCTCACCTCTTGAAATCAGGAACTAAATGGTCAAAATGTCATGCCTTCATCTCTTTGCAAATCCTCAACTTTAAAAAAAAAAGTATATATATCTTGCTTCTTCATTTTTTTTAATGCAATAATTAAATGCTGCTAAGATTTAGCGCGAGGTATGCAAAATACACGTACGTACAGCAGAAACCGAAAAAATTTTTTTTTGTCGCAACGATAATATTTGTATAATCTAATCTAGAAATTAAAAAAAAATTTTATCGCAACAATAACATTTATATAACCTATTCTAGTCTAGTCTAAAGGAAGAGAAAGCCGACGAGAAAATCCCATAAAAGAAAGCCACAATTAAATAGCAACATAAAAAACAAGGATTGAATTCTTGATCTCTCACTCCTGTCGTCTTGGTGGTACCAGCCGGTCCAGCCCAAGAGGCTGTTGGCAGAAACTGGAAATCATGTGGTGTAGGACTAAGTTCTCTGCCATGCCATTCAGAGAGAGCAGCTGGTGGGTTTTGCCTGCCGGGTAGCCAAGGACAAGTTAGTATGCAGCACACGTCTTTTCTTGCTTTCATTTCCTCAGCCTTAAAGGAGAGCAATGAATGTGCACTATAACTCCGTCATGGGTGCAAAGGACATCGAATGCATATTATATTATTATTACCGCACCAAAACGTCGGGTATTTCACGGCCCTTTTTTTTTTTTTTTGTTGCTTGTAGCAGCATCAAGCAAGGATCCAGGTTGTTTTCTTCAACGTGTGCGGAGTTGTTGATTTTTCAGTATACATTCTGAAAGTCTAATCCAGTTGGTTGACTATGATGTACTGGGGAGCTCTCAATAATAGATTTGGGACTTTTACTATCACAAGAAGTTAGATTGTGCAGCAGTGCAATTACTGGGAGGATGGGTTCAATTTGTAGTGTATATATGTATATATGGCGGATGAGATGAATTAAAACAAGCAATTTTTAAGAAATGGTAAAACATGTTAGTTATAGTGCGTTTGCCGCAACGGATCTTCTGTCCTATATTCTGTGCCAATCTTTGTCCTATTTTTTATTATATTGCTATTTCTCCTCATAAATATCATGTTTTAGTTTTTTTTTTTGGTTATCTAAAGATCCAATAACTATTAATTAAGTAAAAAATAAATACAACACCTTCAAAAAAGCAATATATAATAGAAAATTTAAAAATACAGCAGAAAATTTGTATTTATGTTTATACGTGTTATGCTTATGTATCTACTACATTTATTCTGTTAACGTTACATTGACTGCACCATGCATACAATACAATTGAGACTAGTGAGATAGAAACCCTAACTCGCTTTCAACGGAAGTTCCATTCAAAATTTGGTTTGCCACTGCTAATGCTGACCAGCGACCGTCCCAGCAGCGGCATGCAAATGCATGCGGCCGGTATGAACTTCTGATATTACAGATTAAACGAAGCATCGATGAATGCGGCTATGAGCAGTGTGGAACTGTTGGCAATCAGAAGGCACATAAAACATCCTAAACTTACTAACCTCTGTCCTTCCTGGGAATTTAAAGTCTCTCCGAGGGGAGATAAATCACGAATCTTTTCAAGCTTCAATCATTACCTTTTCAGCAGAGGGTTCAAGACACAAATCATGTAATCAATGCATAAATAATTGGTATTTAAAGCCATGCCGCCACCAACATCGGTGAAGGAATTGAGCAATGATAAGAGATTTTGGACGATAAACAAGCCTGAGATATGGATATCTTTATGACCCCTATCATTAATTTTACTACTTGTAATAGAAAGCTAGTCTTGAACGACGAATGAAACATCAATCTGAAATCTGACGCATTAGATTGTGGACATATAAATGCCAAGAACTAGGAAGCAAAATCTCAATGAATGTGTAGGAGAGGATCCATTTTTAATGCCAGTCGCTTTCTTTTGCGCTCTGTTATTGGTCCCGTTGAGGAGGAGTAGGGTACTGGAACCACAAAGGCTAATGATTTCATTTGCTTCTTATAGAGATGGAGAGATAGTGTGGTGATGATATGTATATATTTGTGTGTGTGTGTGTATATATATATATATAATTTAGTTGAGGTTCCAGTCATGGAGGGGCCTGAGCAGCAAATAGGAGGCTGGTTATTATTGAATGTATCCCAACTGGGCCCCGTCCCCAAAATGATGACATGCCTAATTATGTGTCTTTCAGTATTAAATTTCACATCTGTTGCTGCTACAAAGATGGGAATGCTCTTTATGACACCCCAGTTAGTTGTTGTCTTGGTGATGCTATTTAAATCTTTGCTCGCGGCTTCTTCATTCCTTGAGCCTTGAGGTAAGGTTTGCTGGCAGATTCCAACCTATGTTTTGAAATTCGGACCGGATAATAACTCAACAGAGGTCAGGAGTCAGCGATTAATGGTTCGATCGGTTAGCTTGGAGATTCCAATCTATATTTTGAAACTCGGACCGGATAATAACTCAACAGAGGTCAGGAGTCAGCGATTAATGGTTCGATCGGTTAGCTTGAGGTCAAACCAGACAATATCATAATTAAGATATAAATATATTTTAATTATACATAAATAAAACAAATAGAATAAACATGTACTTATTTCAATTTTTCGACATATGTCCTATATATATTAAGATGTCAAATTTGTAGTAACTAATTGTAATAATCAAACTCATATGTTCGGCTAACTTAATGTTTGTATATCTGAAATGCGTATTAATGAGTCTCTAATTCTATAAGATGGTGATCTAGAATGAAAATTAATAATCATTGTAAACATAACAAAATTAAGGCTGCAAATGAAAGTAATAAAAGAACTTTAGGTGTGTAGTTATGATTGTACAAAACATTAAGGGATCAAAGTACAATATGAGAAAAGTTTTAAGTTTAAGAGGGGATTCCTTATCAAGTCTTCTTCTTCGCCATGAAACTTTCCAGTTTCTCATGTCCCCATCACAAAGTTTCCACGTTCCAGTTCATCTGTTTGTGTTCTGATCTTTCTTTTTTCAAAAAGAAAAGAAAGAAATTGTCTTCATCCAGGTGTCCATCGTTGCTTTCTTATCAAACAGAGGTGAAGAGAAAACGTCCATCGTTGCTTTCTTATCAAACGGAAGTGAAGGAAACTTCTTATTCTTTGCCTCGTTGAGGTTTATTTATTTCGGATGATGTTTTAGATATTTAGATTTGCAAATTTTTCTTCCTCATCCAAGTTTTCATTTAGGTGTCGATTAAGCAATTTCCCCATCATTGATTTATTTGCAAATTGGGGAGAGAAAAAATTCCTTTTTTTTTTGGCTTGGATAAAAAATGCAGAAGCTTGGGAAGTCGAGATTCGGGGTTTTCAGATCCGGTTTTTCCGATACAACCTTGAATGAAACCCGATTTTTGACTGATTTTAACTGAGTCTTCGTCAATCATTTTTTTAGCAATTTGGACCAAACATCTGTCCAATTCTTGATTCAACCGATTGGACTGATCGATCATATTTGAATTTAAAAACACAGATTCCAACCACAACAACAATGTTGGGGAGAAAATCAGATTCACTGCTGCTATTATTGGTTCTACTACTCATTAGGAGTATCAACAAGAGGCAGTTTTCAGCTCCCAATCCAAACAGAGTTTTCAGCATTCTTTTTCCAATCATAAAACAGCTCACTTTTTTTTTGAAGAAAAAAAACAGATTACGTGTAATGCGGTATAAAATCTAGGAATAAGGAAAGATATTAAGTAAGTAGCCTAGTCGCACCCAAATACACAAATTATTCCAAATAATATTTCGCTTGCATCATAAACACATTTCCCAACTCACCTTTTTATATTTCCAACCAACTTTTTATCTCACATACATCACATCACAAAAAGTGCTACAGTAATTATTCCAAATAATATTTCAAATAACACTCTATCCAAACATGCAGATAATTTAACAGTTTGAGAATCGTTAGTTATCTCCAAGAACAGGACATTTCTATTTATTAGATTGAAAAGGATTTCTTTTCATCACCTCATAAGTAAATTACTTTGAAAATCAACGCTGCTCATAAAATACTTCATCACTTTGTGTTAGTTGTACATGAAAATCATATTAAAATCGGTTAAGTATTGCTGTTTGATTAGTTGTTATAAATTTTGTGATGATTATGACTGAATTTTCACTGTTTAAATGCTTCTGTCATAATTGAACACTAAAATAGTCTCAAATAAACGTCATATTATTTTAGTATGTTGATCTGCTCATCAAAATAAAAGTAATAAACGTCATAACTGGATGGTTGCTTTTGTGCCTCCTCCGTGACAGCAATTTAATTGTATTCAAATACAATTAATGTTTAATAATTAGTGATGTACAAATACACAAATGTGTTTCTTGTGTATACATCTTCAGAGCTCATTAAATGAATATGAGAATTGTATGACTAGATTAAACTAGAGTTCTTCATTTATTTTATTTTTATTTGTGTAAACTGGGAAACACAAGTGTGAATAAAAGTAAAAAAAAAATTGTGATCGTTAAAAGTGTCACGTGCTAATCTTGGTTTGCCGTGTGAGGCTGTTGATGATGCCAGCTGTGAACTCTCCCAGCCCAGTCCAGTCTGGCGGAGGACCTCCCAAAGTAGGACTCTAGTAGTAGTACTACGGTGGAGAGTGGAAACACGTAACGTAACTAATGACTTGTGAGCTTACGTCAGGTAGCCTTTTTTAAACTGAAAACAATGCGGAAAAAGGAAGCAAGGACTTTATTTTGCGTCTTTAAACCATTTTTTCTCTAATTCTTTTTCGTATGGTATGGTGTTGTTGTCCAACAAAATTCCTCGATTGATTCATTATTATTATTTCTTTTTTTTTTTGTAGTTTTTGAGGGACACGTGGTTCAACGAGCTCACAATATTCACTGTCGTCTATCATTATTATTTTTTCAAACATGATAGACCTACACTTATTTTATCTTAGGACTTAGGAGAAGGGGGATTTAAAAAGACCCAGAAAAGACTGAACTACTATCGGGGTAGACGAGTGCGATAGACCTACACTCATTCTATATTAGGGGAAAGGGAACTTGAAGAGGCCTGAGGAGAATCCAGAAGAGATTAAATCACCACCGATTTAGACGGGTGCCTGCGTATCTGGTAACAATATTATTAAAAAAATATAGATTTTAGAACGTAAATAAGAGAATTTGATTCATTGAGTCGCAGTCAAATAGAGTTTCAAACCTCTTGTAATGGCCAAGTACTGTTGTCATTTATCATTAGCCCATGCAAAAATTGTCTATTCATTTAAAGTAGTAGTAGTAGTAGTATATGTGACATTGAATAGTATATTCTAAAATTTCTTCACCCAACTGGTTACTTGATAGACCATTATCTTTGTAGTAGACAATAAATATATTTTTTTAGTGCTTCTATTTCATATTCGCCAAATCCAGTTGCAGTTTAAAGAACTTTTTACGATACACTCTGTCGAAACCATTAAAAGACGTTACTGTGGTGGGGATAGGGCCGGCGGGGGCAATATTTGCGTATATGCTTTACTGAGTTGGGTATCAGGAAAAGAGTTACAGATCATACACCTGTCCTGGTTAATCGTAATGGAGTTCAATTATATTAATGCCGGAGTGGAGCCTTCATTCGAGTGGATAAAGGGCATTTTTAGTACCATCAAACTTCTTCTTTTTTTATTATTAAAAAAAAGTGGAGAATCCATGGTTTAAATCATCTAATCAAGAATTAGGACTATTCCCAGTAAAGAAAGGAAGCTGGATTTTTTTGGACTGTTATACGTAAGATTCTTATTATGAGTAGAGTTAATGGAGATCACTACATAAAAAGTTCGTACGGTACGTTCGACCTTTAGAAGAAGTTCCATAATTAAAGAGTACCGAGATGCAACTCTGAAAGAGAGAGTTTATTTATGGGTAATTCATGCCTGCACTGGCCAGCGGCCAGTGCTTCTTCTTCCTTTGTTTGTTTTCTTTTTTTTTTTTTGACAAGAAATACAACCAAATATTCCATGGAAGGAGGGCTTGGAATAAATTCTTAGGCGATGATGGTTGATTTGGCAGAATTCTTGTGTGTGTTTGTCATCTCATCTCGAAAGATCACTCTTGGACTCATTTTTTTGGGACATTCTAAGATTAGGTTACCTCATCACGAACTTTGTCTACCAATTTCATTGACATGTCCCGTCTTCATTGACACATATACTGCGTTACAAAGAATCCGAACTAAGAACTAGGCAGCTCTCGATCCTGCTTCAAATGTCAATGATGCTTGCGTATGAAACACGATTACTATATATAAACTCCAGATGCAACTCCGTTGACAGTTCCGTTTGGATTAGCTGTTTTTAGAGTGTTTTTGAAAATTTTACCGTAACAATGTATATGAAAATTTTTGCTATAAAAGTTTTTTAAAATATTTGATATATTATATGGATGAGATATTTTTGAGTTATTGTGTATAACTGTAGCATTATACTTAAAATTTTATTTTTGAAAAAAGGGCCAATCCAAACAGAGCCAAATTGTTTTTGTGGCCTATTACTACTATTAGACAAGAAAGACAAACAAAATTGTTCATTAGTATCTATCTTCTAAGGTTGATAGAATGCAAGCGAAATGTCTGATTGAATGGACTTGGGACCGTGAGATGCAATATTGTGTACAATCTCTACAATAAGCAGTGCTTTCAAGATTGAAGCAACTCAAATCAAGGGATCCTTCCTTGCTTGAGGATTTAACAGAAAAAATACTACTTGTTGGGCGTTGTTGATGGCTTCTAATTTTTATAGCCAACACAAAATTAACTTGGGCTGAGTAGCTTATTTTGGGCTTTGTTGCCGGTTTCGTTGAAAAATCACCAAGTATCAACTGCAATATCAGTTTTTAGTTTCCACACTTCAAGGCCCAATGCGTGTACGTGTCTAATGCACATGAGGATGAGTTGTTTTTTTTTTTTTTTTTACTTTTTTTTTTTGGGGTTGAGGTGAGCAAAAAATTTCCATTTGAAACTTGTGTGGTGGCTTATCAAAAATTAATTCAATTAGTAGAATTTTTTTTGTTAAAGTACCTGATTATATTATTTGGGTGTACCCCTGTATAAGTGAGTTTTTTAATTGATAATATATAATTTCGAATTTCTAAAACATATTTATCTCTACATTTAGTTTAAAATTATATATTAAAATAATCAAAGCTAATTTTTTTATATTTTTTAAATCACAAAAATTGTTCTAAAAGTAAATTTTTGAGTCTGTGGTAAAAGTGCTTTAATGGCTAAAAGATATACTCTTAAATTTAATGACTCTTTTTTTTTTTTACCTATTTAAGTAGAAAATAGAAGTTTTACAAAGGAAGCACATAGTTAATTGATTATGGCGTAATATTTGCACTCTTAAATGAACTTCTCGCACTCTCGAGTAGTAAAATATTTGTTTGCTACTAGTACAAGACTCAGAGGTAGGGTACAAATATCACTCCGCCTGCTAATTATTACTCCTAACTGGAAGGGCAGTTTGGTCAAATCAAGTTTCTTAAATTTCCATCTGCACCACCATAAAAATTGTGTGGAGACGACAGGAAGTGGAACAGACCGAAGATGGTCATGGGAATGGAAGGTCCATTAGGAACTGTGCTGAGCTTCTCTTCTTCATCACTGGTGCTTCCTCCTCCGCTTCAGCAATCCAGCAACTGTAATGTCTTTTTGTTTCTCTTCTTTACAAACAAATGTAAGGTCATCTATCAGGCTTAGGGAGCCCAGAAATAACTTGAGATTGAACAATAAGATTTATTGCAAAGCGCCTGAGACTGAAGTTCAAGAAAACTCCACAAGAAAAGGCAGCTCCTCCAAGAACAGAATGGAAGAGTATAACATAGCCATGAAGAGAATGATGAGAAACCCTTATGAGTATCATCACGATCTTGGTTAGTTCCTTGGTTTATTTTCGCTTCTTGACTTTGCAAAGTAAGTTCATTTTTTGGGTTTGTCATGTTCGTTCACAAGGATTGAGAAAGGCAACCATTGAGATGGGGTATTGTTTGCAGTAATATCATGCTACTGGTCGAGTGTGTTTTGTGGTGGTTTTTTTTTTTTTTTTTTTGAGAGTTTCCTATATGAATCAGGAAGATTTGGGATATGATTTACCTTCTGCACTAGAAGCTTTTGAATTATTATACTAAAATAGGTCTCAAGGTTTTTGAGAGCATGGACGCATAGCTTCATCTTCATAAATTATCTAGCTGCCTCAGGACAAAATTGATAATCTCTTAAATATAGTTTTCATTGATATGAAGTTCAAGGGCATTTTTTTTCCCCAAAATGCAATTGAGTCTTGAGACGGATGTCTAGATGTCAACCTGGACTAAGTCCTGATTTACTGGTACAAATAATCAAGTTTGTTCGTTATTGTATATATGTTTTTTCTAATGAGGACTACTCTCTTTGTTTCCCTTACAATATTATACACTCAAATTTGCTAATCCTCCTCATTGAGCTCAATTTCCTTTCAACCATGTGTGCTACCTATCCAGAGTTATAGTACCTTCACCACTTTCAATGAAGCTCCTTCGGTGGTGCAAATTTTCCTTTTTTTTTTTTTTTGATGCCTAAGTAGACTGCAGCCCTTCTGAAACAAGATACTGTTGTCTGTCTAGTCTTCTGATATAGAAAAGTGGAAGACCATGCATCCTAAGTCGATCAGTATTCTACGAAACTGAGAATCTGTGCCTTGTAACCATCAATTCAGATGTTTATTGCTAATTTGACAGCCAAAACTTGCTTTACCCTAATCAAGCATGATAATGAACAGTGGCCAGATAGGTTCAGCATTATTCTTGGAGAGATCTGAGAATCTGCTGGGTGAAATGCTACTCCAACATTATACATAAGTGGCAGCCAGCTTCTTCATGAAGAGTTCACCCGTGTTTGTTAATCACTTGGGCTTTCCCGTTTTGCTACTATCATAGCATTCATTTTGAATAATGAAAGAATAACTCACTTGTGATGCACTTACACCCTCAGGAAGATTTTTCTGGTCTGGTTAAGTGGGATACACTTAATTTCATGAATAAAATATTGCACTGACTTTCCATACTTGTGTGCATGTGTGTGATGGGCATTTCTACTGAAATTGAGTCTTTGTAAGTTATCTAACAAGTGTATTTTCATGTCAGGCATGAATTACACATTGATTACCGAAGATCTAATTGTTGGCTCCCAACCTCCAGAAAGTTGAGGACATAAATCATTTGAAAGAACAAGAGAATGTGGCCTATATTCTGAACCTGCAGCAAGACAAAGATGTCGAGTATTGGGGAATAGACCTCCAATCAATAGTAAAAAGATGTGAAGAAATTGGAATCCATCACATGAGAAGGCCCGTAAGCAATTAGCAACACTTGCATTTTCTGAAATCCACACTTGAGAGTTTGGTGAAAGCTTTGAACTTGTATTGATGACCAAATTGCCATGTGATAACTTCCTTTCTCAACCATGCCCAGTTTCTGGAATAACTATGCTACATAACTGCTTGTGCTTGTGCCTCTTCAGCAATCATGCCCTTGTGTTAAAAAAGAATGCCGTTGTTCAGGTTTTAGTAGGGCAATTGTGGAATTTATTTACCTGCCTTCTTCAGGATCATCATGAAGTCATATACTTGTGCTTCTTGACCTTGTTTTACTCTTCCAATGTGGTGTAGCATTTTAGATACTTGCAAATGTTCATTTAGTTTGTCTTTCAATTGCTGTCAGTTCACAAATTCCAAAAAATGAATAGTCATCTATGTCTGTGTAATGCTGTGTATAGAATGACGGTTTTTCTCTTGATCTTTATGAGTTGCCATTTAATTTTGTAAATTTTTCTAATTACCAATGCCAGCTTAAACAGTGCCTCTAAATTATCTGGGACTCATATGTCCAGAATCACATGTCCTGCAAACCATTTTTTTCAAATTTTTCACTGATAAAGAGCATGTTTCTTTTCTTATTATTAGTTTTATAAATTTCTCCTGTTTATCAAGCAATGCAATTCTTGGCAGTGCTTATAACAGATATACATTGTTTACTTGCAGGCAAGGGATTTTGATCCAGAATCTTTAAGAATTATGTTACCCAGAGCTGTTTCCTCACTGGAATGGGCAATTGAAGAAGGCAAGGGGAAAGTATATGTACATTGCACAGCTGGACTGGGGAGGGCGCCTGCAACAGCAATTGCTTACATGTTCTGGTTTCAGGGAATGGATGTAAGTGATCAAGTTTTTTTAATCCTAAAGCAACTGTATTAAGTCTCCTTCACTGAAAATCAGCTTGATAGTCTCAGCTCTTTTTAAGAACTGATCGCGTATAGGCTGTGTTGGCTTTAAGATTAGTTGTTTCAATCACCAATAGATACGAATTGATGTTTAATGTTTTTTGTCACTATGTTATTGAGCAGCTAAATACTGCCTATGATGAACTTACTTCAAAGAGACCTTGTGGACCCAACAAAAGAGCAATCCGGGGGGCTACTTATGATTTGGCTAAGACTGAGGTCTGGAAGGAGCCATTTGATAGTCTTCCAGATTATGCCTTTCAGGACGTAGCAGACTGGGAAAGGAAACTGATTAAGGATCGTGTCCGCGGTCTTCGAAGCACTTGAGAGTTAAAAAGAGTAATGGAGTATTGGTAACTTCCATTTACTTGTACTACAATTTTTCATTTTTTTCCTGGTGTGGCACAGTCCAAAGCTTGTGCCTGGACTTTAGTAATCTACTGGATGTTCTTTTCTGCTGGCCAGATTACTCGACACATCCGTCACTGCTTCACACTTTCTAGTAAAGCAAATTTTATGGATGTAAATCTACTGGATAACCATTTTTATGGCGTTGGCCAGTTGTGAACCATTGTGTCGTCAAGGCACCCTTTTATAGGAGGACACGACTTCTTACCAACGAACGTGTTTGCAAATCACCTATATTGCCCTAAGCTCTTTTGGGCAGATTGAGTAGTCGAGCACTTTGAGATTTTTGTTTTTTCCTTCGCCATTTCATCAATTTGACACCTAAGTACTGCAAATTTTCATGCTTTCAGGTTTCTCAAATCTGGGAAGAAGATCAGCAGCGTATGATCACAAGTCGGGAGACTTGGACAAATTTTACGTCGAATGGAAATGATGCGGGTAGAGGAAACGAGAAGCTTTATTTTATTAGTAAATAAAATCGTCTTTTTGGACATGAATTCGTGAATTTTGAAGCTAATGATAATTAACCACCCGCCATTTAACAAGGTTTCGCCTGTAATAATCAGTGATGGGGACTCCTGCAAGCAAAACCTATACTTCATTGAGCTGAAGTGAGGACAACTGTTGGAATTTTGGGAGATTCGTACATCATTATAGAGACCGGAGGGCAACAGCCTCAAAGTTACTGATGCAATTCATGAGAATGCACCTACGTCCGCTGTCGTCGTCGTCGTTGTTATTATTGTATTTGATTTCTCATTTCCACAGTTTCTTAGTACCTCGGCCTCAAACAGCTGCATTATCTCGAGGCTGCTATTGAAATCTTTATTTAGTGTAGATCAAAGGAAAATTTTGGGTGTACAATCATTTTGGCAATGTTGCAACTATCTTATTTATTAGCAAAAAGAAGCAGCAGATAGAATGACACAACTTCGCAGATGGTAGAGGAAATAGCATCGTACAAACCCAAAAACCAAGCTTGCATTGCTTCTTCTGCCTCAAAGGACCGCCTCATATATCTTGACGTGCATATTTTTTACAAGTCAACAAGCTATCACTTATCTATACCGAATTTGGTCTTCACCATTTTGGTCAATTTCAGTGTAAACTTTAACAGGAAATCAATTAAATGGAATGATGATTAGCAGCGCCGCTTCAACATTCCTTAGTCTTGTGGTGCGAGTCAAAACGAAGGTTCACTCGTCATGCCGCAAAACTTCTAGTTCAACCATTGCCTAGTAAAGTTCATTTCTGATTGCATTAACAAGACCTCTACCAATATCATCTTGGGGAGGTTTCAAGTGACTGCGATGGTTGTGGCAGTTTTGCAAGTCGCCTTTGCTGGCTCCCTAAATGGAATGCTGTCACCATCCACAACACGCACACCTGGAATCATGGTACAAGGAAAAAAGGTGTAAAAAGTATCACAGCTTCATTCTAGGCAAAATAACTCGAATTACAATTTGAAATTGTTTTGACAATTAAAAGGTACAACTCATTTTGCTAGTATCAAACAAACATACAGGAAGGGCGCAAAGAGAGGCAAGAGACGCCTTTCCGCTAAGCGTGTCAAAGAGTAGCTTGTACATTCCAGCAGCTGAAGCATCCCCCAGCCGTTGAACAATTACATCTATGCATACCTGAAACATCAGAATATGTAATGTAAACGGCTGCACTCCAGACACTACAACTAAATCCTAATCATACATGCATTTATCAGACTACATCCCATGGAACATTACGGGCTGAATCTTCCTGGAGCTACTCCAAACCTCTAATTATAACAACTGAAAGGAAAAGAACAAAAAAAAAAAATTGAAATGAGAGGATTATAGACTCCCCTGCGCACTTGTACGCTTTCTCAAAATCCTATCCTTCAAAAATTGGGAGAGGGAAAACAATCAACTTGTGTAATATGTCTAATACCTTTGCTTTGTACTTCTCATCTTGTGAGACAACAGTGAAAAGCAGCTCTCTTCCAGGCCTGGTTACAACATATGTAACCACCTGAAGCAACAAAAAGAACAGATAATACATTTAGTTTGCAACTAATGTAACTTCAATGCCACAATCCAGCTTCCCTCACTGTTGCCCACACAAAAGGTACAGCTATGTGTTTCCTTATTACTTTTCCCCATCCAACGGGTAAATAAAACAGACCTTGCGTAATGTCTCGCACACAGCAACTGCAATCCATGTCGGCCACACAGCTATAGCAATTAAATTAATGATGGCAACAAATGGTGCAGAGCTTATAGCAGTTGTAATCCCAAAGATAGTAAGGATACGACCCTGTGATTTCAGAGAAAATTTGTTAAAGTATTGAAGGTAATGCAAAGAAAACCATGAAAAGGCCCCCGTCTGGATAATCAGAGGAAATTCCAAGAGCACCAAACCAAAAACCAATCGGACAATTGTGTCATACCGTTACACTAAGTTGTCCAGCAAGAATAAAAACAGCAATAAAGCTATTGATCTGAGCAAACAATCTTCTTCTGTCAATGGGACTTGTAAAACTTGTGGCAATCACAGTCACTTTCTGCAAACAGAAGGAAGAGAACCGGATAACATCCGCCAGAGGAAAAGGTCTCAAGAAATATTATCTGGTCATTGTATTCAATCCCTCTGCCTCGTCCAAAAATAATTTCCATAAAGACACACGGACGCAGCTATAAAGGAGGAGGCAGGGACGGAGGGGTAGAGAGAGAGAGATAATGAAAGAAAAAACACAAAAAAAGAGGCTGAAAAAAACATAATAAAACCCTCAAATTCTTTAGTTGACTAAAATGATCAAGCATCCTTTACCTGAAAGTAAAAGAAAGAGGACACTACTGCACTTAGCCACAAGAATAATGCAACAAGTAGCAAGTAGTTTGATGCGAGTATCAGGCGCAGTCCATCTAATATAGCCAAGAACTGAGGATTTGCTGCTGTAGAAGATGATCTAGGGGAAGATCGTCTATCAGCAGGTTCAGTCTGTTCATTAGCCGTATTAAGATGATCAAAGTCAGATTTCCTAGAGCCCAAAAGAAAAGAAGGTTAAGCCTCTTATTATACCCTACCAAATCCTCAAGAAGGTTAAGATTATATGCACACACATGTGCATGTACGTAAAACTTTTATAGAAGATAAATGTACATAGATGTGCGCAGCCACAGAAATGCATATATGAATAAGAAAACATGTTATAAAAAAGAACAAAGATATAAACTAAGTCATGAAGAGACAGAACCAAGAAGAATAAAATCAAAACCTTATGGGAAACTGTTCTTCAGGCAGACGAGAGATATCTTTGTCAATTCCTTTAGCTGATTGTGCAGCAAGTTCCATCAAAATAGCAGCAAAAAGAAGCAAGTCTACAAGTACCCAGATTCATAGTTACAAAGTAGATGGACAAAATTTAACACAAAAGGGAGAAAAAAAAGAAAAGAACAAGTGAGCGATCAAGAGAAGTGCAAAGTGAGAGGCAGAAGCAAAATAGAATTAAAATTAGATCTTCAGACTAAGCAGGGAATATTGACATACATGGTCCTAACCACGCCATTACAGTTGCAAATACTGAACCAAATAGCTGACCAAGTGTAGCACCAGCACCAATAAAACCAAACAATCTTGAACCTGACTGGATTTATGAGTGAGTTAATTGATGTAGATGCTTGTTATCAAAGCAGCAACAATAGCAGTGTTTGATTTCTGCTATTACTTTGAAGTTTTTTACCACATATCAGTTGCTCATAAAAAAGTTCTCAAAGCTGGGAAAGAGTAGTTAACTGACCTCATTATCCATCACATCAATAACTCTTGCCCAGGTTGATGATATAGTGATAAGATTAAGCAATGCAACCTGAGGTGAGAAATGAAGAAGGTAAAAACTTCCCCGGTAAGAGGGACCAAGTAGTCTAAAGTCACAATTATACCAAGATACAAGAAATAGAAGCAAACACATACCCAGAGAAACAAAGAAATTCTGACTGAATTGTAAAACCATCCATTGTTGCTCCATCCATCAGAAGATGGAGGAGTGGCTTGATCAACTTGAACCTTGAGTTCTTCTTTAATAGTGGACGACATGTGAAGAAACCCCTAAAAATGGATTAAAAAAAAAGAATCTCAAATTGAAGAAGTCAAACGTTCTGAAGTTAAAGAGCTGATATAAAACCCCACCTTGAAATTGAAAGCTGCACTTCCAGGTGAGGAGGAAAGCCAGAGGATAAAGAAGACAACAAGAGACGCACTAAAAAACCTGTGGATAAAAACCAGAGCCTGCAAGTTTAAGAATCCATGAGACATGGCATAAACTGGAGACTCAAATCAAAGCACATTGTATGTGCAACAACTATTTCTCATGTAAAAGGATAAATTAATAGACTAGTAGAAAAATACTCAAAAAATTTAACTTTTTCCAGGAATGTGAATTCTCGACATCCAATTAGTACATGAAGGTGAAACTAAATAAACAAAAAGAAAAAATTAAACTGAATTCACTAGTTGTCGCAGCATGTGCTTGTGCAGGGGGGAGATAGAATTGAAGTGAATCGAATGGACAGAAGAATGTAGCCACCTTTCTTTTAGGAAGATTAGGCAAAGAGAAGATGAGGGTGGAAAGGGGAGCAGCAAGCAAGGTGAGGAGCAATGATCCCACAAATAGGCCAGGCAATTTGCCTAACCCTAACGAGATTGCCCCTTCGTCGCGTAAGGGTAAAACCACGAAATAAGCACCCAATATCTGCAAATTGTTAGTTACACTGGTAATTTAATTCATCGAACAAAAGAAATCAAATTAACTAACTGAGATTTATTAAATACTACTACTATAAAGAGATAGTAGTCGAAGAAGAAGAAAATAGTGGGAATGGAGAAGAAAAGCGTACGAAGAAGAAAGTGGAGGTGGAACAAAACAAAGCCGATGTCTCGTGGGGATGAACTCTGACAAACCAAGACATGAATGCTTCAATGCGGGATTTACCGATCATCTTCATCATCATCATCATCTTTCTTTCTTCCTCCTCCTCTCCGTTTGTTGAGAATTGAGCAAAGATCGTGGCGATGGCAGGCCAATTTTAGGGGAGGAGAAATTATGGGATTTCACCTATAATCATCGCAGTCTCGATGGGATCATCCTTCCAACTGATTTTAACTTTTAAGGCGGCGATCAATCATAAAACTCACGACCCACTCATTCACTGACTGCCGATTTGGAGCAAAAGGGAGGAAGGAAAGCGTTCCCAAAAGCTATATAAACTGTCCGAGAATCCGTTTGGGTTGCCGTGCATTAAAAAAAAACGCTTTTAAGTATTAAAAAATAGTTTTAGCATGTTTGGTAATTATTTTTTTATATTTTAAAGAGCCCAATTTTATTAAAAATACTTGTGTTATAAATAAATAATAAATAATATGCAAGTTTATTGACTTATGGCCACTTTTTCAACCATCAGCTTTTAGACGGGTGGCCACCACCAAGCCATTAAAACGCTTTTAGGTACGCTGATCCGAGGTGATTCTGTCCCTAGGTCTAGTTGTGTCTCCTCTCTTAGTTAGATTAGGATAGAATAGAATATAGATAAAAAGTGAGACTTATGGCCATTTTTTTCTTAAATGACCATTATGTCATTTCACTGCCGGCTTGTTTGTTTGTTCGGTCGTTCCGCAGTCCGGACGACCATTGAGAACCACACTTGTGCTGCAGTGCGCTTTTGACCCCCCCCTGCTGCACGAAATTTTATTAGTACTTTGCTTTGGATCCATCACCATTTGCTGCTTTACTATCGCTTTGGGCACCCCATTGATCATTCCCCTGTTGCAGCTCTCGAGTGACTTGACAGATTTAGAGTCTTCTTGTTCGTAAGAAAAAGTTCATGATTCAAATCGTGTGTTTAATAGAGTAAGGTGTCAAAAGAATGTGAAAAAGGAGCAAAGGCCAAAAAATAAATAATAATAAAGAATTGGCCGGGGAAACATTCTAACAAAACAAAAAATAAAGAACTCTCGTTTCATGTACATACTTAAATTAAATTGCCCGAAGATATCATATCATACTACAATGTAATGTAACTTCCAGCGTGCTAATAAGTTTTAATCAAGTTTTAATCAGTCATTTTACATTTTGCATTACCAAAAGGTTGAATTTAGATGCTGACAGTTACAAGATGAGCTTCTTTACAACACTACTTCATCACAACGCCTCTCACATTGTCTACCAGATTGACAAAGTAGCAACACTCTTTTGACTCTCTTCTCCCATCGTTCCCTTGCTTCACCTACACACTCCCCTGGAGCCTTTCCCTCCTCAGTCTCTCCAGCTCCTTCACCATCTGCCAATGATCCAATGACAGACACGTGTCACCAAAGCTCACCGAAACCAATCGCCCCATAGTAAGCAATCTGCGAAAAAATGGTCTCACATCATCAACCATACTATGAGAAGGATATAAGGGAAATATGGGTTGGCAAGTTCATAGTCCGCAACCAACCTGCTAAGTTCTTGGCTTCCTAAGCTTCTATCAGCTTGCC
Source organism: Coffea humblotiana (assembly GCA_023065735.1). Lineage (NCBI taxonomy): Eukaryota > Viridiplantae > Streptophyta > Magnoliopsida > Gentianales > Rubiaceae > Coffea > Coffea humblotiana. The sequence continues at coordinate 4,100,030 of CM041209.1, read as the reverse complement.
TTGCAGCAACCAAGTCATCTTCTACCAACTGCAATTATGTTTGATCAGTGTTAGCAACGAGTCAGTTGTAGATGATGCACAATATACGCAAGTGTGTCTCCATGTATGTCGATATTGGATTGGGACAAGAATATCATATGGAGAAATTGTGAGTCCCTCACTGGAACATTGCAAACAGTTGCACTAACAAATTAAACCCAACTTCACTGAATAAATAAAGAAATTTCAAACACTGTTAGCAGTTTCGCAGACATGCAGGTTTATTTTTATTTTTTAGGCACCAACCATGACTGCAAATGAGGAAATCATTCACTGCCACTGGGGACTTTTTCGACCATAAAGATTACACACATATATGACTAAACAGAATAGAAAATCAAGAAAAATTTTGGAAACCCACGTCACTTTCTTGGAGGACTTGAAAACGAAGATCAAAATTAACTTAACCCTTACCTTCTGCATCTCCTGCTCAATGGAATGTGGCAATGATCTCATAGTAGCTAAGTACCATCTCCAAGCTTTCAGTAGTTCTGGGTCCACATCACCATAACAGTCTACCGAGGATGGACGCAAAGGCAACACTAAATCAGTGGGTAAGACATTAGATTTTCCCTCAGAAAGAATTAACATTTGGATGTCTGCAGCCATGTCCATTTTATAGTATGTAAAATCATACTCCACCTGGAAGAGGGAATGAAGATGTTAGCTAAGCTAATATATCGAGCAAAACCAGCTTTCTCTGAAATCAAGAAAAAAATTGTAAATCAACTCAAGGCACACATACCAGAAAAGATATCTACACCTGTCAGAGAAACTTAATGCAACAGCGGACTGAAAAAAATAATACACAACCCTAACATTACGAATCCAAGAATCAGTGTACCTTTTGCAACTCCGTCAAGTTCTTCAGCACTCTTGCATTATCAACTCCAGTCGAGTTAAGGGTCCCTGTTTGTAACTGAGTCTCGTCGATAGTTAAATGAGTGCCCTCAGCTAGTTGTAAAGCTCCGGAAACCAATCTATGACACCAAGAACATTGAACCACAAAATTACACTGAAGCTCGAGAGTTATTGAAGTGCACTTCAAAGAGAAGTATTCTGCAGGCCAACAGTATAACACCAGAATACCTGTTTGTCTGGTAATCCTTTCTTGGGGCAAGAGAAACAGAATTAAGGTAATCAATGGTGAGAGGTAGAGAATGTGCAAAAGGTACAAGGTTCCTGATCGCAAGGTTTAAACGGTTTCCAAAAATAGATATGCTTTCCTTGTTTAAACAAGTAAGGTTTAGTGAAAGCTTTCCCACAGCAACTGTATCCACCCTAGCATGTACCTGCAATGACATTACTTGGTGGTTACATCCACTTATGTCCAAAAATTACATGACAAGGAAAGAGGATGGCAAATATGATATTCTCATAAATAAAAGGCCTAGGAAACTTGGTCTCTTATGAAACATACCCTGGATAAAAGGTGTAATAACATGAACTGAGCTGCTAGCCCGTCATTTCCAAGAACAGCTGTGAGATGCCCCAACAGTGTTTCTCTTATCCCTTTCACCAGGAATGGTTTGGGCTGTATTACAAGAGTTCAGTTACAGAATTAAATAACCAAATGACATAAGAAGCATCTTTATTTCTTGCTTCCTCTTTTGTTAGATTGAGTGGAAGGTTAAAAGATGGAAAAGAGGGGAGATAGCATTGCAACTAATTTGCAGGTTCTTTTTTACTCTTGTATGACAGCCACAAGCTCACTCATCTCACCTCCAACATTGTGGGACTTGAAAGAAAGTCATGAACTGCTAGTTTCCTGTGTACTAGACAATGGATACGAGGCACCTACAAAAGGAAGTAATCAGCAAAATCACTCATTTTTTGTATGAAAAAATCATTTTATCTTAGTAATTGGTTTTGCAGTACAGTATCAAATGAACATATGCTGGTTAAGACAAATCGTGACTTATTTTCTTTAAGGTCAGCAAGCTGCAACAGGATTTCAACTTTTGGGATTCACAGATTCTAGTGCATGACTACCAATTTGTTCTCACTTCCATTTATGTAAAGAAAATTAAAAAAAAAATGGTTGGCTTTAAGACAATCTGTGATGGAACTTTTCCTTCTAATTGCTGTCTATGGCAATTCAAAAGCATGGCTGTTAGCTATAATCATCTTATTCATAAGCAGGAGGATTAAAAGCTTGTTGCAAATCATTATCAGAAAAAAAAAAAAGGAGACATTGCAGGTTTTCATTCATGATTGATATGCTACATTCCCCGTGAAATTAACCATCGACCATTGAAATGAGATGTTGCATGAGCCTATTTGGTGGCACAAGCAGCACATAAAGAATTTTGAAAAGCATACAATAAAAAAGGTTGGTAATAATAGTGATCCTTGCTTTTTCCTTATCGTTGCACAAGTCATCTTAACACTATTAATTGTTTTTGGTTACTTGATGAGAAAAGTAGACAGGGCAAACAAGAAACGAGAAACATTTGGTAGTTTAGAATCAATTAAGACCTTGCTAGGGGGCAGATGAGTTAATTCTTCTTCATATAAACTGTTATTCAGTTCAGTAACCTCATCGGCATCTGTTTTCAGCTCTGTATCAAAAGTAAGGACACCAATAAACTCGAATACATCATTCAGCTTCAAATCCGACTCAGGAGAATCATATATCTGCAAATTCAAGATGATAGAGAAACTATTTTTAATTCGGATTAACAAGAGCAGCACATGTAGCTGCTACCACTACATGCAAGTTCTAACAACTAATAGCAATGAATTCACCTTCAGTAGACAGGGAAATGAATTTCTGTCAAAATCAGGCACCAAGCCAGTATTAGAACTGGTTTCTCCAATTTTATTAGCCTGGAGATTAGAAGACTGTGAAGGAACACTTTCCTCTCGCTAACAAAGACAAATTAAACCAAATAAACTTAAAGTCAGCTCAAACAGCCTAGTTACCTCAAATACAAAAAGGAAAACCAAATTGGTCAATTCAGCCCATTTTCAATTATAAGCATTGAAATTTTCAATTATATGAAATAACAACTGATTTCAAAGTTTGGTTCCTATCATCCCCTTCAAAGATTTCATATTGGAAATACACATAGAATGACTGAACTGTAGAATTGGGAGGATGATTGGGGATAGACAGGAGATAGAAGAAGATTGTTGAGGAAAGAAGGTAAAGTACAGATTTCAACTAACCTTCCTTTTTGCAGATGGAGAATCCTGAAACTCATGATCCGGATCCTGGAATCACACAAAGTAAAATACATGAAACAAAACTCTTAATCCTGGTTGAAAACAATGAATGATAAGATTCAATTACAATCCAACAAAGTGAAGGCAATGAAAAAAATCTCTTTTTGAAATTATCCAATAATTCAGTATAACTCAGGTCAAATGAGATAGCAACTTTTCCTAAGCATAATCATGTTTCCTGTATGATTCATGCATCAAATAACTAAGGTGCTCATATCAAACTTCCAATGAAGTGTTACCTCCAAGTTGATAGCGTATGTACAAAACTAAGAAGGACCAGGTAGTTTAAAGAAACCTGCATGTCCACGTCTTCCCTCTGGCGCTTCTCTCTTGCTGGGGATGTAGAGTTTGCAAATGGAGCCACTGCAGCTTGGCAGAAGGACTCGGTCCATGAGTTCTGTCCTGGAACCTAAAATGAGAAGGACACTAAACTTACTTATCTAACTCCACGGAACATTCTACCTAAATACTGACACTCAAAAATGTTGTGACATTTGATGCAAAATCATAAAAGCATACGTAAAAGAAACAGAACTTACAGGCACACAATAAAGTAAACGGCGTTCCCATACTCGCATATCAGATGATGATCCAATGGGGAATTGGGAATGATCAGCGAACTTATTTGTTCTCCAGACGCTCCCATCCTTAATAAAAGAAAAAGTTTAAACACCAAAGACATTAAGAGATGAGAACGTTCTATCTATTACATAGAGACATGTCAAATAGATAAGTAACAAGTAGTACCTTGTAAGCACCAACATAAAATTCATTTCCTAACATGTCTTGAATCATGCCCCGGAACTTAACCAGAGTGTTAGGCTGAAGCGATCTGATGGTGGAATCATTTAACGTTGGCACCTAAAAATTCAATATCCCAGTGAACACAAATTGGCTACAGTCGTACTAAATCAATTTTTATGAACACCAAAGTAAAATCCGATATAAGTGGAAAGTACTCGTACACCATGAACTCCCATCTTAGTCCCACTTTCTAGTTAAGACGATGAATTAGAAAGGTAAGGGTGAATTGGGAGGGCTATAAATGAAGAATGCTGACCTTCGCAATTTAACTTGCCAAACTAGAAACACAAGAAGAAATTCCCAATCACAAATTAAAACTGTTCCTTACAGGTTTCCGCCCTGGAAGCTTTTAGTAGATTGAAGCAATTAAACGGACCAAACGAGACACGTACAGTAAACCCTAGGGTATTGGGAGAATTATCAAATACTGCAACAAATTAATCAACACATAAAAAAGCGGACCTGAGAGAGGCCGTCATTTTCGTATAGAAAATCGCGAAAGAGGTCGGTGGCGCCCCAGTCTTTGCCATCGAACGTGGCCGGATCGATGCCTGAGGCCACAGCCTTCTCGAACGTCAATCGAACGGCTCCAAGTGGGTTTGCGAGGGCAATCGTACGGCAACCCAACCATTTTTTTTTTCTTCTTTTTTCTGGCTAGCTTTCTGATATAATAAGAAGTTGTAGGTTTTTATCTTCCCTCTTTCAAGCCTCAAAATCCCACGCTCTCCAAGAGCAGTTGCCGGCTTCCCGCGCTAAACTGTTGAGTATAGGTATCTTTTCCCGCCAAGTCTTGGGGGAGTCTTCCCGCCAATTCGGCATAGAATGATGTTGGTGGTTGAGTCACAAAGCCCATCACTAACAGACTGCTAAACATTGCATTGTTCGATGAATGGGCCCTAATTTCTTGCGCTTGTTTAGTGTATAGACTTGGGGTTCACAATGTTACAATCCTCTTCAAAGGAAATGAAAGAGTTTCACTTTAACTAATAGGAAAAAAAATTATTTGTTCTAAAAGTTTAAGTAATTGAATATTTTCTTGCTAAATAAGTAATACTAAAAAGGATATTGTATTGTTGTAAATTTCTTTGATTATTTTAGGTTTTATTAATTAGTTTGACGTTGTCAAATTGAATTTCCATCCCTTCAGTTTTTTTTTTTTTGGGGGGCTGCATAAGCATTGTGTTTCTTAATGAACTTCGTTGCTTAGAAATATCATTGGTGCCTTTTACAATGATCTTATTTTATGTCTCATAACATTAATTTTTTTATTTTTTTCCTAAACGAAGACTCCAAACCATAAAAGAGATAACGAGAACTGCTAGAAAATCAAATCAACGATTTTACGATCACCTGACTAATGTTCCTATCAGTTAAGTTGGATCATTCGACGACCTTCAATCTTTCTATGCATTGATTTTGATACCAAAATTTACACGAATACAATTTACTATTTATCAAACCTTTCTGGTGTAGGGTTAGTGTCTACCCTTTTTTTTTTCCAAAACCACATAGAGGGGTCAACATGCTCCACATTGAGGATGACCTATATATCTAATGAAAATTCCAATTGGCTCGGCTCATCGTTGGTGTTCTCCGAGTAAGATGCAAATTTTTTCCATTGTGTTAGTCATGTATCATAACCTTCGTATCATTGCATGAACGTGCCGCAATTCAAAAATTTTAGACTGAGTGAAGAATCTAAAATTATTAGAGTAAGTTTGGACTCCATAGATACTCCACACAAAAATGAAACTTACATAATGCTTAAGAAGTTCATCCAGCCGCAACCCATGCAGAGCCCACCAAAATAAGAAGGGAAAAAACAAATGTTTAGGAGCTGATTTCACTCAAACATGCCTGAACTGCGATTTCAATATAGGAAGCGTACAACTATTGTGTCCATATGGAAATAGGATAATCAAAACCTAAGCCCAGGAGGTGGGGGGAATCTTGGGGGTGACGTGCCTCTTCCAGAAATCAGCTGGAGAAGAGCCTTGTGAAAAAATTTCCGGACTTGGACTTCTCAAGACATTCTACATGAACGTATCTCCCGAATTTATCCACTTGCCTTGGTTCGCCCCTGGTATCTTTCTTGCAAACTTTGCATGTTTTGTCAACCCATCCTTCTTCAACGTATTGTCCATCCACTGTTTTTTTTTATATAATTATTAATAGAAGATGATAAACTGAAAGCTTCAAATAGTGGGGAAAACAGATAATCTTGGAATCAAGAAATGCGTATTTCAAAGTGTTCATAATTACCTTCAATATAGGATTTGAAGAAATCTTTGTATGTTCCACCGATTTTCCTTCTAAGAGCCCCATACTACAAAGAGGTCATTTATAAGTGTTAGCAACCACTAAGCAAAATATTAGCATCACAAATCATGAGGTGCAAGATATGTAAGTTTCTTCATATTTCATAATTACATTCCACAGCAGCAGCATGAATAGAACTTGGGAGGTTGGTTAATCAGCAAGCTGAAATTAAATTAAGGAAGAGCCGTAGAACTTGATGACTAGTATACTCAGAATTCACCTGTTCCTTGCTCATGCGTCCACCTGAGCGCGTAGATTCCCTAGCTTCTTCCAAGAGCTCGGCATCCTTAGCTGATCGGACCTGAGAAAAGTCCAGAGCTTCTGTCACACTTGAAAACAGAGACTGCTTCTTCTCTGTGTTGCCCGCTTCTTCTTCGGTGCTAGCGCTCTCATTCTTGGCGGAAACAGCAATGAAGTTGCAGCTTCTGCTAGAATGGTATCTGAAGAATTTTGGCGCAACCGCTGCATTACCCAGGAACCCATTCTGAGAGGGTGACAGGGGAAGTGCTTTTTAGCCCCATATTTTTCCTTCAGTTCGAGCCTCAAAGTCCTTTGAGTCTTTCTTTATTACGACTCAAAATAGTCCTTTACTATTAAAATTCAAATCAGTTTAAGTTCTTCTGCTAGAACTACTACTAGCTGTTTAGACGCTGCAATCCTTAAAGGAAGTTTAAAAGACTTAAAAGTGGGACTGGCTGGGGGGGGGGGGGAGGGGAGGGGCGAATGTGTGATTGTGGATGTACTACAGTGTGATTTTGCTTTGTCTTTTGGTGGAGTTTTGGGTGATTTAGGAGTAGTCTGCCGTCTAAAGATTGCATATTTGCCACTCGGGGGAAGCTCGTGGTGGTTACGGGAGGACGACGTGGCCTTTTAGCTTCATTTGACCACTTCACTAGAACGGAAAATTCCTCAGCCTGTCGATTGTTACTGTCAACCGCCAGCATCAAACATGCTGACATAGTCTAACATGCCAAGAAATATCCTCTTTGGCATTTCGTTTTGCAACTTCTGCTTCCTCATAACAAATTACAAGAGAGAAGATAATAAAAAAAAGTAAGGGATTTCTTTAAAGTAGGAGTTTATCGAATCAAGTCGAGTTGAGTTTCGGTTTAATTGAGTCTAGTTTCAACATAATTTATGAAACTCAAATTCGAGTTCGAGTTCAACAAACTTAAAATGTAAAACTCGAGTTCGAATTTAAAAAAATAAAAAATAATTATTTTTATTTTTAAAAAATAAATAAAATAATAATTTTTCTTAATAAATAATAAAATACTAGAGATATATATAATTTTCTATTAAAATAAAAATTATATATATTATATAATCGAGTGCAAGTCGACTCGCGAGCTAACGAATTTAGTATTTTTAAACTGGAGTTCAAGCTCACTATTGATCGAACTTGACTCGAATTTAAACTCAAGCCGCTGGCAAGCGGTTCGATTCGTTTGTAACCCTACTTCGAAGACGAGTTTTTTTCTTTCTTGATTTTTTGTTACCATGCATGTTGGAACGTCTTCGGTATTGGTAGTACAGAATTTCAGATAGAAGTTGAAAATTTTTAAAATGTTTTTGGCTGCATTTTTCTGATTAGAGGACAGGCCACGGTTTCAGAGAATATACCAATCGTGCAAATTTCTTGCGTAGCCATGCACAACGAGTTACCAAGAAAATAAGTGACCCGCAAGGAACCCCACCTTTTTTTCCCCCATTTTGTGCGTCCCATTTCATTTCCGTTTTCACATTCGCGAACTTTCAAGTAGATTTTTTGCTTTTTGGGGAGACAGTTTTCCCAAAACATTTTCCTATCTGATCCCATGTTCTGTACGATGACCTACCTTCTACACCTGCTTTAGACAAGGTTTGTAACAGCAGACTACAATATAAGCCACAACTACAAGCAACAGCAGGACTTCGTCTTCCACAAATGTGCTCACACTACGTAAACCATGCCAACCTCTAGGAGCGAGGCCGGAGGCACCTTTAACGCCACATCTGGTCCCCTGCAATTCCTCCTCAAGAAATTATAACCAATATTAATTGCCAACCTCTTAAGAAGAGACGATCCTTGTTTTGCTCTCACATGTGAGTGACCAAGGATGAAAGCAGTCCCAGCTTGTTGAGCTCCATACAAATCTTCAAGCTCTTCACGGAGTTGGATGTCCATTTCAGGCCGTGAATCAGCTTCAGACTCGTAGTCAACAGCAAATCTAACTCTTCTTTCAACGACACCGACTGGTTCCATTTCTATTGCATCCGTCACACTGTCTATTGTTGGGAAGCCAACAGATACGCTTGCTGGTTGCAGGTCCTCCTCAATCTCAAAAGCCGGTGTGCCAGTGAAACCCACCGTTCCTATCACTGCCAATTTGTAATCACCCGATGATGCACCAGATCGAGAGCCATCTTCCTCATTACACGTATCAAATTATGCCATGTGCTTTAAACCAGTCAAAGCGGATGAAATCAGCCAGCTTACTGACCAGTTCGGATTCAAAAGAGTCGACATCCTGGTGAACATCACGGTAACCATATCGGACTATGCACCTATAGGATCGGTGAGCTGGGGGACCCACGCGACCCACAAGATATCGTTCAGCTGGGGGTACAAAGGGGACAGGCACTGATTTTACGCATACAAAAACAAGAACGCGGTGGAAAGCAGGAAGGTTTGTGACAAAACGTGAAAAATTGGCAGGTATGCCTGATGTTAGGTCAGTGAAAACAAGACCAATGCCAGGGACTCGAGCAATGCCCAAACTTGGGCCCAAGGCTAATAACCATTCTAGTGAGACCTTGTTGTGGAGGTCATATTCATATTTCTTGACAGTGGCATAGTGCCAAACAAACATGACACTGACTAGGAAGAGTGCAAGGAGGATTGGAAGCCAGGCACCTTCAAGAAACTTAATGAGGGAGGCAGAGAAGTAGAGCAGTTCAATGGAACCAAAGAAAAGGAGGAAGCAAAGGGCTACAATTGGAGGTTTATGCCAACAGAGTATGATGACCAATGATGTGAGGCAAGTTGTCACCAGCATTACAGCGATCACTGCTAATCCTGCAACAGTCAAAAAATAAACAACAAAATGTTAAATGCTTCCAACCAAAGCTCATAATTTAATATCGTTTGCAATTTCCAATTGAGATTTGTTCTCTTTAGAGAAAAAAAGGAGAATTTCCTAAACAACCTTCAGCTGATCAGGTCAGTGTTTGTCAGTTCAGGCAAATGCTGATAATTAGCTAGTTGGTATTGTTGAATTTGAATACTAAATAGTTAGAAGCTTGCCTTTATAGGAGCAATCTACATCTTTAACCAACTTAAATACAAATGTTCCTTAGCATTTTCTCTATCTAACAGTTGATACAGAAGGGAAGCAGCCTTGCAGTCTGCAGGCAACAACAAACTGACAGCTTGATAGTATATATAATCAGCCATTGTAAGCGGACTTACCGGACGCATTTCCCATGTGTTTTACATCTCTGAATCCAATTGCAACAGCAATACAGAAGATCATGAGTGTCCAATTGATCTCAGGGATGTAAATTTGGCCATGTATCTTATCAGAAGTATGAACGACCTTAACTCTTGGAAAGCAACCAAGCGACTGACTCTGGTTGATTATTAGAGAATGTTCCACTGATGATTGCCTGGCTTCCAACCACTGAAGCAAGGATGGCAATAACAAGGACTGGCCACCTTACATGTTCTGTATCGAGAAAATAAAAAACAGAACGTTATTCATGTACATTGCACACGGTTCTGGTGGCCTGAACTGCCACACCCAAGGTAATGTTCAAGCCTTTCTGAATGAAATGAATTCTCAAAATGTTTTAGTGCTACCATTTCCTTTGCAGACTGAAGAATTTATCCTATGCATTATACTTGTCATTGGTTTGAGTAAAAAAGAAAAGAAATAAAACAACTGTTTCTTGACAAAACAAAAGAACTGTTTGCTGTCCAGTAACAGGAAAAGAAAAAGAGACATATCTGGATATTGTTTGTCCTACATGATGATAGTGATTCAACAAGTTTTGTTGGGTTTCTTGAAAACAACAGGCAAGAAGTAAGCTTATCCCATGTATGTCAATCACTTGAAACAATGATAATGAACTATTAACTATTAAATGACCCACAGTAAAGAAATTCCATATGATAGTTGACGTGCCTAGATCTCTCTCACACATGTATTCATGGTATTCTTCTCTCAGAAATTCTTCCTCTTTGTACATAGACCCTGCAAAATGCTAACATTTTTATAAGAGATGGTAATACCTGGAACTGACACATAAAATCCAATCTGGTAGTTGGTATCATGATGCTTTGACAAGAAAGCTGCTTGACCCATGTAAGCCAAAATTAGAGCTGGATATACCATAAAGGTGAAAGCAATCTGCAGAAGAAGAAGGTTTTATAACTATTCCAGAATGTAAGCGAGAATTGGCTCCAGTTAGAGCTGTGACAGGCTGGACTAAGGAATATTAAACAAACAATTGTACCTGAATTGCAGTATAAGAAAAATGACCAAGGTCAGCGAACATTGCTTCTGAGCCTGAAAATGCCACAGTAAAGAAGATCAGAAGCACTAGATCTTACTGATAATCTCCAAAATATCTAGTAGTAGAATTAGAGTCAGTCGTTCATTGGTTAAGGTCTCAGAAAAAGTATCATACCCTCTCGGATGTCATTTAACTTCAAAAGCACCAAGTGTATTAAGGTATGTACATTTCTTGTAACATGAAAAATTTTACTTAGGCTTTACCTGTTATGCACAAAAGGATGCCACCCAAAGACATCCAACCTCTTTTTCTTGTCTTCTTCAAGAACTTGAACATGTAATATGGAGAAAGAGCTTTGTAGACATGTGGATTCCAGCGAAAGATGTTATATAAACCGAGAGCGCTAATGCATAGTAACCAAGTGAGAACCACTGGTGCAAAACAGAATCCTATGCGATGTGTGCCATAGTGTTGTAGTGCAAATAGGCACACCAGTATGAAGCAAGTGATTGGAATCACAGCATCTGCAAGCCAAAATTTGACACAGATGTAAAATATGAAAGAATGAACTCACAACCAGCAACTTGTTTCAAGCAGTCAAACACAAATAAGATTTCTCTTGTGGCTTGGAGTAGTTCTTGCAACCCTAGGGGTAAGGAAAATGTTTTCAGATTGTAAAGAATTTGAGTTCATCCAAAAAATTAGCCAAGGAACTCGTACTCTCAGATTTGTCATTAAGAACTTTTCTCCTATGTTAGTCACATCTATTGAGATCTCATAGATCGAAAATATATTTCCACTTTTGACTCACTAATTTATGTAATCATGTTGGTGAAATTTGTTTCCAAGATGGGATTTACATGAATTCTTGAACTTTAAAAAGAAAATGTGTCCTACAAGGCATGTTTCAACAGATTTCCTTGGAGTGTCATACCTACTGTGCATTGCTACAAGAGGTACTGATGACTAAATTTGCATTGCTACAACAAACAACAGGTACTGATGACTTTTGATATCAAAATTGCTCTCAAGTTTCTCGAGTATAAAAGGGTATTTCGAACAGTAATATAGAACAAATACTTTCATTGTCAAATCCTATTCTAACAGTGATATTGGTGAAAAGAAAAAAAAAAGTCATAATTAGCCCCAGTCCCAATTAGTTAACAGTATACTCAAGGACAGGAAACCATCCAAACCACTTAGGAGTTAGCTGGATATGTTCTCCCAGTATTCCATCTAAATGGCATGATCAAACTGGTTATCCTATCCAGAACAACTCCATGTGATACAGGCCAAACATCCCAGGACTCTTTAAACAAACACGTGGAGTTTCCCAAATAGAAGAACTAAGCAAAAGAGGGAGAGAGATTCCGTTTCTATGTTTTTACCTGCAAATTAAGCATTTAAAAACTCAGGCAGGCTAAATTGATTCAATTTTAGAATTTTCACTTTGTCTGAGACAACATAACTTCACAGAGGATCCCTAACTCATTTTCCAGTTATATATACACTTTGTAACAAAGAGAAAGCAAACAAAAACATTTATATCATCATCCTACCCCTAGAAGCAGCTGCCTAACTAGCTGTCCTGAAAAGAGTAAAACCTTAAAAAATACTGACATAAGGAAAGGCCTCAAAATGCATCATGTGATCATGTGTTTTAATTCTCGAGGAAAATTGCCAGTCAAACTGAATTATGAGAAAGCCGTAAAGACACAGCATCAATTAGAAGGGGGGAGGGGAGGAGGAGAAGGCAATCATCATGCCAGCTGTTACTACTTTCTACTTGAGATGACTATAATTTATCACTTTAATCAACCAGAAAGCAGGCAAAGTTTCTAACTTGTAGAAAAGATTGGAATCTGAACAAATAATAAATTAATATATTCCTCTTTTTCAGTCCACAACCATACATTACCATACTAGTCTACCTATCAATTACAATTAAGTCTGCAGCCATTGGAATACCTATACAAGGAAGGAAGCTTCTAAGTAACATAAGAAAAAGCTTACATTGGTGTCGATCTTTAGACATGGATAGCTCAAGGCCAGAAACTGCAGAGAAAACTACAAAAAACAAACAGTTAGCATCAGTGTTTGAATCACTGCTGCTCCAAGAAGGATATGTACCATGAAGAATATTTACCAGATATAGCTGGAGTGAGTAGCCCATCTCCAATGACCATACAAGTGGCCTAGGAGTACCAAAATCAATAAAGCTGTGTGCAAGGATTTGTGCTTCTCAAGCAAAAGTTTCACTCTGGAGCTATTCTTTGCCTGAGGTGAGTGTTCAAGTTTATATGTAGAAAGAGCTTCATCAGCAACTTGGCGGTTGGGGAGAAGGCTTACTTTGGCATGCCTGCAAATTAGTGAATAGAGAGCAATAGTACCACCTGCAACATCGTGACAGAACTTCAATTAAATCACTAACTCACTAGCATGCCTTTTAACTGCTCTTTTTCAGCACTGGGAACATACCCTCTCCATTGTCATCAGCTCGCAGAACTACGAACACATACTTGAACAGAGGAACCAGAGTTAAAGTCCAAAACACAAAAGAAAGAACGCCAAGAATTTCTTCATTTGTCTCTGAATGTTGAATATCTTCAGCAAATGAGCTCTTGTACACGTAGAGAGGGGAAATGCTGAGGTCCCCATATACTACACCAAGACTTTGATAGGCTAACAGCAACGTATTTTTCCAAGAGGTCTTCTGATATCCAAATATGCAAGAAAGTGATAGAAAATGCACAGTTAGAGATGACAACAACATTCCGATAGTTCTTAAACTTGCTACCAGAAACTTCGGATTCAGCAAGGACCAACCTTTGAGGTGCTCCAACACCTTCCACAATCAAGATCCATGGAGCTTATATGTCAGTGGTCTATACGGTTGCTGATGATTGACAAAGATGGATGCAGATGCTCACTATAAGAACATCATATATGATGATATTAGAATCCCTAAATGAAAAAGACACATGTTTTATTCAATTTCCCAACTGCAAATAGATAAGATACAAAACAAGAAACATTTGCCCATGCTTCAAAAATCCCCTGCGCGTACATCCATATAGACTAACACTTTTGCAGAATCCACAAAAAAGACCTACACAAAACGCCGCAGCAAACTGAGCCTCCCATCAACTTTTCCTTCAACAAGCTAAATAAAACTAACAGCAAACAATTAAGTAATACCCATACAAGTCATAATGTTGAAAGAATGCTGATTTTGAAGGGAGGAACACGCCTTCACTTTACAAGCATTCTTTTTACTTCACTTCTCTGGGAAAAAAAAGTAAAGGAAAGTGGCAGATAACTTCCTCTCCTATAGCACCTTGATTAAGGAAGCAAGCCAGTCAGAAAACACTAGACGCAAGAGAGAGAGAATGGCATGAAAATTGGAAACTACAGTATCATTAACGGTTCATCCAGATTAGGACATTGAACAACTGATGCAAAAATTGAAATCACTCTAAACCAAGAGAGATTGCATAATGTTGACAAGGACCGGGCACTAATCACATAAGGTGACGACAGTTACATTACCAAATCAACCACACCAACTTGAGCTCATCAAACCAAAAAAAGAAAAAAAGAGGGTAATAGTGATAACACAATCATGCCAAGTTGAGCCCCACGGGAATGAAGGCGATCTTCAGGACCATAAATTGCATCCTCACCCCCCTACCCCATTCCCTTCTGTATGTGCCAACACTGTGCACCAAAACAATATAATAATATATATTTTATGAACAGTAAGTGTGTGTTTGTGTACAAAAACATTAAAGGGTGCCTGATAGCCCAAACACCGACCAACCAACCTGAAGAGGATAAAACCAATTTATCCACACAAAAAAAAAAGAATGCAAAGAAGCTCCGGAAGCTTCGAAAAATAGCCGCAATGACTAAAGAGCTAGAAGCGGGGGAGGGGGGAGTGATCTTTGTGCGGAATGGAAAATGGGTCCATCTTTACCTACCATACTCAGCTGAACTGAACAGAAAACAACAAAAGATGAAAAGTGATTGGAAATGTATCCAAAAAAAAAGATTGGAAATAACATCAAGACAATAACATCAAGGCAGAGCTTTCAAATCTTCAAAAATAGTTGAGCACGTACCAATATTGGAGGTTAGCTTCAAAATCTGGTGATGGAGAAAGAGCAAAGCCCCATAGAGATTGAAAAGATGTGTCCGAGTAAAAATCTGGCACACTACTTGATCAGTACTAATATCTTCTTTAAAGACAGCACCACGTGATTAGAACATGGACCTCAACCCCAGCCTATTTATGCAAAACATTACATGCTTGCAAGTATTTTGCTGTTCACCAACTTTTATTCTAACTCCTTTTTGATTTCTTGCTTGTTTTCATTCTTCACGGCTTCAACGTTTTGCCATCCGTCTTTAAAGCAAAGCAAAACTGATGGGAAAAAAGTTTCCGCCTTTTTCCAGGTTTTCATATTCCCTTTAGCCCACTTTGCCCATAACTGCCACTTTGCATGCTTTTTCTGTTTCTTTAAAAGACTGCCTTTTTTCTAGTTTTTTCTTTTAAGGTGTCACTGTTCTTTCAAATTAAATTAGTGGTTACTGCGGCCTAATCCATCGGCATCTATAGTGAAAATGACCAGCTTATGGCACCAGATCCCCTGGGATTGCAATTGCTGCTGGTGAATCTCCAAAATGGATTCTAGGATTCATCATATTTTGGCGGATAATTATGCATCTTTTTGAGTATTCAAGAGAAAACATGTAAAGGGTCCTTTTCTGCTATAAATGTACTAGTCGTAATAAAGTGTTGATGGTTACCTTTCGATATCCATTAAATTGCCAGGGAGGAGAACGGTTTACCATGAGGCAGTACTTGCTGTCCGTTTGTGTATGCCAATGACTTTTTAATTTGTCACCCAGGTTGTGAGTTTTTTTTTTCTTAATAAAAAGTTTGGCAGATTCTACATCATTTACAGAAATTTTACATATTGTCCACCAACATAATTTTTACATTGATTTAATTTCAGCATGGATCACTTACAAAATTTTTATAGATCGCCCTACTAACATGATTATGACATTATCATAATAACGAAATTCAAACATACAAGTTTTTCGTGAAAGGGTTATACATCGTCAACTCGCGTTAGCACTTAGCAGTTTGTAAGGCAATATGTTACTGTAGCTGTCTAGTGTACTTGTCTATATACTCTGATTCTTTTTTGTTCTCATTTTTGTCGAGCAAGAGAAAAAAAAAAGGTAGTAGAATCACTTATACACATAAAGGAATTTTAATTTTTTTTTGGCCCCCTCTCATTGGGCAATTTCAAAACTCTAACAACGATTTAGCAGTAAAAGGTATTTCATCCTCATTTTGGTTAATTTTGTACATGGACCAATGATGCCAGAAGATCACGTCCTACCCTAAGTTGAGGCATAATAAGATGTAAGTATACTATTGCCTAGTGGGGCAATTTATTAGGAGACAAAAAAAAGGAAATCTTAAAAAAAAAAAAACAGAAAAGTCTGTTTCGCGACAAATTAGTGATATACACTTCATGGAAGATGAATTCGATGAAAAGTTAGGAGATTGGCTTTAAGGGTTCCTTTTTATTTTGTTTTATTTCGCGTGCGTGGTTTCATGCACAGTAAACGATACGGGTGATATTGGAATCCATGCGCACATATATTCGCTGACCAAAACGGGGACAGGAAGCAGGGAAAAAAATCGTCGTATTGGAGTTAAACCAAACGCTGGCGCGCCATCTTGTAATCTTGCACAAGTTTTGGAAAAGTTTTTGAAGAATTGATATTAAATCGTACGCTATTCGACAGTGGATTTTTTTTTGCTTTTTTTTTGGAAACTCCATTATTTTTTCTTACCGCAACGATAATATTTTTATAATTTAATCTATTCTATTCTTCAAAAATGAAAAAATTAAAGAAGTTGTGTAAGAGGCAGGGGAGTTAAAAAGACTATGTAAGGAATTAGTAAATATACAAACCCAAGATATAGGGAGGAGGAGCCTCTTTTAATCCTCATATTGGAGTTAAACCAAACATTGGCGTGCCATCTTTTAATCTTGCACATAAGTTTTAGAAAAATTTCCTCCAAAAAAAAAAGTTTTGAGAATGATATTAAATTAATATGACAGTGTATTCTTTTTTTCTTTTTTTTTTGGAACTCGGTTATTAATTTTTATTTTTTACAACAACGATAACATTCCTATAAGTTAATCTATCATATTCTACAAAAATAAGAAGCTTAAAGAAGCTGTGTAAGGGACAAGGGGAGTCTAAAAAAATTATGTAAAGGATTATAATCTAACATATCATATTCCATAAAAAAAAAAAGGCTGTGTAAGGGATGGGGGAGGCTAAAAAACTATACAAAAGACTAGTGGATATACAAAGTCTAAGGGATTTAGTATATATACAAAGTCAACATAAATGAAAGAGGAGTTTAAAGAAGTTGTGTAAGGAATTAGTAAATGATTAATCTTTCTTACATTGACAGTGTTGAATTTGAATTCGGATGAATAATAACCATACACTGACAGTGTATACACTATCACCGTTTAATTCATGGCATGTGTGTAAAAGTTGAAATTCAAATTTAAATTTTATATAGTTATCATTCATCCAACGCTGACAATGTATACACTATCAGTGTAGTGTAGGAGAGATTAATTCTTAGTAAATATATAAATTCGACTGAATCAAATGAGTGTTTGTACTCCTCTTTTGAATTTTAGTGGCCACCTAGCCAAGGTCGGTGGTTTTTGGGAACTCGATTATCTTGTGGGAGATTAGGATAGTATGCCTTCCGACCGTTATAACGCTTGTTTCGGCTAATGGGCCTGTCACCTTTTACTCTGTAACGCTTGCGAACAAAGAAAGAATTATATTCACCTGAGTTTGCTGTTGAAGCCCAACATTACACCGACTTTCGGCATTTTAT
Source organism: Coffea humblotiana (assembly GCA_023065735.1). Lineage (NCBI taxonomy): Eukaryota > Viridiplantae > Streptophyta > Magnoliopsida > Gentianales > Rubiaceae > Coffea > Coffea humblotiana. Next base: position 4,082,191 of record CM041209.1, on the reverse strand, counting down.
GCTTTTCATACATAGAGATTCAGGATTTGGAAAAGGGGTTTGCTGATAGGTGCTCTTGTTAAAATTGAAAAGAGGTCTCAAGTGTTAATTTTATTATAAAAATATAATTAATTTGAAAATGTGTGTAGATATGGAGGTATATTAAATGTGGTGCATGTATGTTCATACAACAAGTTAAATTTAATTTAAACGTGTTAATAAATAAGCATCCGTTGGGAGAACTTCTTTGTAAAGAAATAAAAAGGAGTTCCCAACAATTACTACTATTTCTTATTTATTTATTTTTTGGTTGAGTTTCATGATTTTTTTCCCAAATGCCCTTCTGTTAACCACTCAATTTTCTATTTCTTTTAAAGGGTAGGTGCGTTATTTTCCATCACACAAATCCCCACAAAGGCAAATATGCGTTGCTTATGTATTATCTTTTGAATGTAACAAAATTAAATAGGAAATACAAGCGAATCCGTGTAGTTATTCATTTTATTGCGTAGCATCAATCAAGTTGCAATTGTGATCGCTCTAGCATTACTTATTTTGTAACCAAGTACCTTTTTTAATACATCAATTGCGACCTCAAACGGTCTTCTATTCAAATAAATAAACCAATGCATTGAGTTACTTCGAAATTATGCTATTTGGTTATTGGTTATTGGTTTGCTCTTTGTTCACCTAAATCACATTTAATCTAATACGTGAATGCATATATTTGTATTTGTTGCCCCCTTTACATGCGCGCCCGTGTGTGCGTGCGCGCATGTTTAATTAACTTTATCTTTTTAACAAATTTAACCTTTAAACCTCAACTCAACGTCGCGGGTCCTTGATTATTTGGTGGAGAGGTGGAAGAATAAACAATACAATTATACAATTCCAAAATCGATCACCAACCCAAATGGTAATAGGTAACACAAATCGAAAAGGAGGAACTTGATTCATCCCTTGGCAGAAACAATCAAAGGCTCAAAAGAAATGATACTCCACTAATTTGCGAGTATGGGCTTAAAGGGACCCAATCCAATAATAAGGAGGAAGCATGTTCCGTTTCCTACACGTGCTCGCCACCATTTTTACAATAAGTACTAGAAAAGTTGGGCCTTGTGGATGGGTTTTCTTGGCCGGCCTAAGTTTAAACCCCCGTAGAATTTATCAACGAGCCGTAGATTACAGCAAATTTATACGTATGAGTTATGACCACCGGCTTTGTAGACTCCTTTGTTTGGAATAGGAATGTAATTGAACAGATCTACTCGCGAATTGGAATTCGACTTGTATTTGGCTTTGATCGAGTGTGAGTCGAGTTCGAGTGGCTCGATTGTGTATTTCGATTCGAGTTTGAGTATTATTTTTTCAGACTCGAAGGCTCGTCGAGCCTTATCGAGCATCAAGTAATTAATTAAAATTATATATTTAATTATTACATTTTTTCTCTTTTAGACTTGATAGTTGTATAAATTACTAGAATATTGGCTATGACTTTAAAATATTTATAGGTCATATAGTCATTTCACATGGAAAAAAATAATTTGATAGGTAAAAGATTAAAATTGAGTATTTCTGAAACAAGACAAGGATATCGAACTCGAGTACTTGACTCGAGCTTGATACTCGCAAAAAAATTGAACATAAGCGAGTCGATTTCGAGTATTCAAACAATTATTCAAGCTCGAGCTCCATTTCTGCTACTCGTTCGAGATCGAGTAGTGCTATCCTAGTGTCGAGTCAAGTTCAAATACCACGATACGCGACTTCGACTCGACTCGATTACAGTTATAGTTTGGAGCTTAGAAAGGAATTGAGAGGCGCACCTGCTCTTGCCTGTGCAACATTTCAATCCTACCCTTGCCCACTTCTTAGGGGAAACTTCCGACTGAAATGGTATTGGTATTCTGGCAAATGCGTTGATTGTCTCCTTCCTTCTGACCTGCATATTTGTCGCTTCTTGCATTTTGTACATTCGCATGCTAGTGGTACTAGTTAACATCCTTTTAAACTCTAGATCGGGGTTCAAACTTCATATCGTCTGTTAAAATAATTTAGAGGCTCTGCAAAATGCATTCACTGGGAATTATTCACTGCATTCATATACAAAAGGGGTAGAATTGCTTTTTTTGGTCAGTTTTGCATGATAATTTTACAAAACTCTTTTATAAAGTGTAAGGGCAATTCATTTGTCATGTAGTAAAATAAAAGCTAGTGGCAAATATACCAAACATGAAACACGTAGATTTTCATTTAAAGCATCAAGAATTGTCCCACAAATGAAAATTTTAGTTAAGTACACCAGTAAATGTTAGTCAACAGAAAATGTAATTACTACTACGATTTTTATTGTTTTCATTCAAGGAAAAAATTCAAGTCGTGAAGGGAAAAGAGAAGAGTACTTCTTAATCAACTCTGTTGTCCAATGTCTTTACCAATTGTATCTCAAGAACACCCAACACGGTAACTTTAAATACTATCACACTCATTAGACATAAGAATTAGTCATCAATATTACCTGCTAACCACTCGTCATTAAAATTAGCCATAATAGTTTAATGAGTTGAGTCGGACTACTTGGAATGGTAACTGCATCCTGAAAGTTATATGCATCACCACTCGCACAAATGTAAGCAACTTTGATTTAATGGCGGTTTATTACAGATTCTCAAAATTATGCCAAAATGGTAAGAAAAGGAATGACGACAAAATCTCATTAGTCTCCTCTCCAAAAACGCCTCCTCACAAGGAAATAACACACTGGCAAGTCAATGCGCTGGGTGGGCAGTCGGAGTTTTCCCACGCATGACTTTCTTGAGCCTCTGACTTTTTCAACCACTTGCTTACCTGCCCCTCCAATATGGTAATGTATATATATATTTGTAACCAGTGTTTATTGGGCACTTGATAATTTTTTCTTAAAAAGAAAAAATTTGAAGTACATCTCAAATTCTCAATCAGGCAGTGCCTAATGTACACCCATTAGACGGACTCAAAATTAGTCTTTAAATGGCCTAAGCTGTCCACCCCTACTGACTAGCATAAAACGGACGATCGAGTGCCCTTAGCAGGAGCATATACAATACAACCAACCAGCTCCTTTCTTGCACTCAATTCCAGGTTCTTGCAAACAAATCATAGGAACCCAAATTCATAATCCTCTCACAAAGGAAAAGAAAAAAAAGTTTCAACAGAATCAGCTATACCCTTCAATTTATTGCAGATTTTGAGATGATGATGGCGGCCAAGTCAAACAAACCGTACTCGCAGCTTACGACGACGTTAATTCTCTTCCTGTGCCTTGTTCTCTGCAAATCTTCATCAGCCAGACCACTAATTAATGACATCAATTCACAAAGTGTTGTGGCTGAAAAAGACTCGCATCAGTTGATGAAGGGAGCACCTGCAACCGCAAGCCTAGGGAAGGTTGGAGGAATATTTGGATTATTAGTCATGCAAGTGCTTCCCAAAGGGGCCACTCCCCCATCTGCACCAAGCCGAAGAAACAACGGCGTAATACAAACCTAGTCAGGATCGAACAACATGTATCTAGCTATGATCATAGGATGGATTGGCTGCTGATGATAACCATGCATGCCATCTTAATCAAGGCTTTCAGCTATATACAAATCTACTGCTACTTGCTTCAGTTGCTTGCTGCTGATCTCTCTCAGTGTTATCTCTGTCGCTTCTATATCCCTTTCATTCTTTGAGTTTTCTCCCCTCCTCCTTCTCCTCGATCCTATCTTGATTAATTACTAGGCCGTGTTTTTCTTTTTCCAACTAGTAGTAGTAGCCAGTAATAGCGAAGTAGTTGCATGTAGCCTAGCAGATATGCAGGAGTTATCAAAACGCAGTATGATTATCGGCTAATTCCATACATAAACAGTTAGTGCAATCGTCATTGTTTCATGGGGAAAGTTTTGCGTCTCATCATTCGTACATGGAATTTCATGTGTTTGACTGAATATACGCGTCGACCAATTAAAGATGTGAACACGGGAATGGAAATGTAACTGAAATTGAGCACCCCATTAATTCCGTTCCACCTTAGGTAAGTAGTTCTTTCTTTTGTCAAGGATTCTAATCAATCTTTGCACCATCAAACGACAATCTTGAGAGTTGTATTCCCATTCTTGCATACGATTTTTTTGAAGGAAAAGTCATCATACATTGGCATCTTCCATTAACTGCTTGGGAAAAATACATAAATGAATCAAGAAGAATGCCAACGTAGACAGCTCAACTCAACGAGGACGACAACTGAGGGGGGCGCATGCTTTGGAGTTGTTAAGGTTTAATCAAGAACGAGCCAAACATAAAAATTGATTTCGAAGCTGTTGAGTCCACAAATCAGCAAAAGATGGCACCACCTACACATGCCATTATAGATGCTTTTCCAATTTTTTAATTCCCCGTGGTCAACTCATGTGAGAAGCATGGTTGGGCGAGGTTCTATTTTCAACGTATATACCAAACTTGAAAACCAATTGCAGTAGTATTATTTTGGGGGGGTGTTTTGAAGTGAGAGTAAATGCCTAGGAAAGTATTTTTTTCACCAATGAATTACGAAACACTTGGTACAAAAAAAAGGGGTTTTTATCACTTTACCTCCTTAAACTATATTCCAACTATCAGTTTAGTCTCTAACGTTAACTTTTAGTTACTCAACTCCTTGGACTAACAGTCAAACGAGATGGCATTTTATAATTCACGTGAAAAGACATGTTTAGATCCAACTTAAATATGAATGGACAAACATGCCCATGAGACCCTAAAAAAGAAATTTCATTCTCAAAAATGCCCTTTATGAAGTGGCGGGACGACAAAACAAAAAAATCGAAGCCACTTTTCTAATTTCTTCTTCGTCATTATCAACCCAAATTCTCCCTCCTAAAAACCCTAGAAAGAAATCAAGTGTTTGACGACAGTAACTGTGGGGATACTAGTACATTCCAAATAAAAACGTTAGAAGGGGTTCCTCGTAAGTGTCCAAGGTCCTATAAGAATAAGAGTGCTAATGCAAGATGGCTAGCTCAAATGTTTGTTAGGGACATTGTTGATGATCCATCTTTGAAAATTGAGGTACTTAAGAAAGCAATGAAGAAGAAATACAATGTTAATGTGGGTGACCAACAACTTTATAGGGGCAAGAGTAAAGCGAAAAACTATGATTCAAGGTGAGCATAAACAACAATACTAGCGATTGATGGACTACTGTGCTACTTTAATACTAAAGAATCCAGGTTCAGTTGCTATTGTAGTGACTGAAAGATTTTTTGTGTATCAAAACCCCATCTTGAAAAGGATGTTTGTAATATTTTCTGCACAAAAAAGGGGTTAGACATGCTCCTAGACGTGTTGTTTGTTTTGTCCTATTGAATAATGATATTATGTTGTTTTTTTTCTGGTTGGTTGGTGCCTTTTAAGGTAGCAGAATGACTATTTATCTTTTGTTTCAGGACAATTAGACACTTAATGTAATGATGGTGTTTTTAAGGCAAGTAGACAGTGGAAAGACATTTGTTATTGTAAATGCACCAGGTTGCTAAAGTTGATATTTGAATTAATATGTGTAGACAAATATGTTTGTACATGAAAAAAGTTCCGTTCGGTCTCCTTTTCAATTAATAATGTCTAGTTTCCAATTCCTTAATCTGTGAGAATTTCTTCAATTTGGAAAAACTCGCATGTTCTTATAATTTGGAAAATTATGAAAAAGAAAAGACCACTGGAATAACTATAAAATTTCCTTCTAAGATTGTCTTTGCTCAATGACGTGCAAAACAGGTTATGAAATTCCACACTTCAATATCATCATATTTGCAAGGTCTTGAATTGCACAGAATAAGAAATTTTGTTAACAATTTAAGAAAATAGAGGAGAGAAAAGCCTTCTAATCCCTGTTTTATACTTAAAGCACGAGGGGAGGGTATTTTTGTCATAAAAGTTTTCACCAAACTTTTAGTTAGTTAGCAGGGCAATTTTTAATGGATTAATGGTCAATTATCTACTTTGACTTAACAGATGGACTTAAGTGACTAAAAATTAACGTTAGGAACTAAACTGATAGTTGGGGTATAGTTTAAGGGGATTAAACTGATAAAAATCCAAAAAAAAGAAGAAGATAGTTTTGTGCACGAAGAAATTTACCATTCTGATTTATAAATAATTACCAAAATTTTTGACGACAGATGATAGAATTAAGGACTAGCAGTCCCATTGCGAATTCTCCTATTATTCCAAGGTGTTTTATGCACTAATACGTTCGACTTTCTCATGACAGGATACAAAGCTACATGGATAAGGATGAAGATTTATCGATGCATGCATAATGATAACTACGCTAAACTAAACTCGCATATAATGAGATTTTTTTTTCCCTTTATAGTAGTAAACATCTAATGAGATTTCAATTGAGAATCTCTAATTGTGAGTATCTATTTCGACCATTAGATTAAAGTTTCATTTCTCAATCGATCCTATTAGCAATACTTTTTTTTCCCTTTTTTTTTGTTTTTGTAATATTTATGTAAATCAGTGAACTTCATTAATAGGAACAAGTAAGAAAAGCACATGAGTACAAAGGTAATGAAGTTCATTAAATTCTCCTGTCTGTACATTTGAAAAAAAAAAAATTTATACTTGGCAATATTATAGTCAAGCGAGATTAAAACGACAAGTGTCACTGTGTCAATTGTCCTTTGATAGGGAGATTAATCTACAGCCAATGATGCCACCACTTAATAAAAATAAATGACTCCTAAGAACAACTTTTTCATACTGCTTAAAGCAAACAAGGAATTACAAAAGTCGAAGGGTATATTTACTTGTTTTGACTCAATTTATCAATGTCCCTATAAGTTCCTTGTCGTGAACGAAAGGTATTACAAAACTTTGGTAATTGAAAATGATTTAGGAATAATATTTTAATAGTATCAATCATAGTTTCAAAAAAAAAAATATATACATACATACATACATATATGTATATACATACACATGTAGACACACACACACATAATAAATCGAGTAAAAAGAAGAAGAGTTTTGACGTCGTAGCTTGTCCTCCTCCTAGGCACTCTACCCTGTGATTTGTAAAAGAATCAAAGCAAATGATCATCCGTATCATGGGGGATCATCATCTTCTAAATCCATATTCTGGTTGCCATCGGCTCTTTTGTATAAGCAATGATTACGAACCAACCATTTTTGTCGAGCATCGAACCTACCAAAATCCAAATCAACATAAAGCTTCTGCACCATCAATATAAGGAAGCATAATAAGTTGTCAACCTCACAAATGATATGGAAGAAATCATGAATAATTAACCATATTAGTAAGATTTAATACTGGGTCTCTCCCCCAATGTTAAAATCAATATATTGCTCCAAGCATTTGCGGATATAGGACCATGTCAAATTCATACGGATGTTAGTACATATTTTACTTGAAATCCTGTCGAATGTCCAAGGAATTTTTCTTTTAGGTACGTTCTAAAATGCTTAATTCAATATTAAAATTAGACAAAAGAGTCCGAAATTTTATCCAGACGACGAAGTGGGACCATGTCCAGTGTTATTGATTGTTCGCTAAATGGACGGTTATGCGAATGAAAGAATAGCGGATTTGAGAAATGCGAGCTGCTTATAAAAGAAAAAATTAGCATTTCCCCTTTTGGCATATTCTTTTACCAAACCAGAGGAAATTTACTGTAGTATTACTCCATTTGACTACCTACGGTGTTGCAGAGCAGAGGCAGCTCAAGCCATGGCGCCTGTACTTATAACAATCGTGTATATGTACGTCATGTCGGTGATGATTGCGGCTAGAATGGTTCTACCAGTTCATCCTTATTCAAGAAGTCTAGTAAAACCCATCTCCAATATCTTTGATACTTCCAACTATGGCGTTTTTCAGCTCGATAACGGCTTGGCTCAAACTCCACAGATGGGGTACGACTTACATTCATCGTCATCTCTCTCTCTCTCTTCTCTGGCATACATTTTAATTGGGTGATGACTGTTTCGTTTTCCTTTTTACAATTTTGCTTTTTGGGATCCTGCAGGATGTATAAAGTCTGTAACTTGGCTTTTGAATTTGAGATTCTGTAATTCCATGTGTACGTTTTAACTGAGATTGAAATTGGGTTTTGCTTGTTTGACTGTGGCTTTTTAGTAGTTTGATAATTCAAAGTACTACTTGCAATTAAGTTTATCTGTTGGGGTTTTCATTGTGTACTACTTGCATTTGGATTTTAGCTGTCCTTGTTAAAATAAATTGGTAATCTGTTCTTCTAAGTTTTAATTTTGGATAAGATTTTGTTAATTTTACTCAAGTGTATGTGTGGCAGGTGGAATAGCTGGAATTTTTTTGCTTGCAACATCAATGAAACAGTTATCAAGGAAACAGGTGATGCTCTGACTTTGTTGTTAGATATGCTCGTGCATTAGATGGAAGGCCAAATTAAGCTTCCTTTTTTTTTTTTTTATGGTTCTTAGAAGCTTAAAAATTTGTTTCATGAAAACTAATGTTATTAAATCGAGAGTGGGTTCTTTATGCGACCACAATAAAGAGATATAGGAGCCACTGTCATAAGGACAAAAAAATTTATAAGATCTTGTTCTATGGTAATCATAATGTCTTTGATGTGCGTAATAGCGGCAAGTTACATTAATGATGCTTCCAAGAATCTGACAAAGTAGTCTGGTTTAATTTGGATGGGAAGCTGAAAATGACAGGCTCAAACTTATCGTCCCATGTTTTTCATCAAGTAGCGTTGGATCTTGCCACACTTTCCCTTTTCTTTCATTGTCTTGAGGAGCATGCACGCTATAGAGAAACACATGCAATCTGGTGCAACGCTGCAACTTGTTTTTCCATCCTATGCATATGCTTCCAATGGATCTCTGCTTCAGGGGTTGATGTTTGCTACATGCATGCTCTAGCTGCAGCTCGCTAACAGATCTATTGACTAGTGGAGCTACACATATATGTTAATGTTTCTGTTGTATTTTTCTTTCTTTGGGGCCAAAAGAAGTTCACCTTACCCTTATAATTCTGACAGCCATATTTTCTGATACTGGACCCTTACTCTTTGAATAGCTGACACATATTACTCTCTTTTACAGCGGATGCACTGATCTCCACTGGTTTAGCTGGCCTAGGTTATAACTACGTTAATATAGGTATTGATGTCATATGTTTCCCTGATTGGCCATGTAATCACATATGGACTATAGAAGTACTGAGTATCATTTACCACAGATGATTGCTGGTCCAGGTGGGCTCGAAACTCGAAGGTCAGTTCAAAGATTTCTTAAACTCGTCCTTTGTTGTAGTCCTTTTCTGTTAAAGAAGACAATGATATTTCTCTAGTTATAAAATGCTTCTATGAAGTTGTTCAGGCTGCAATCTTTGAGATGGCATACTGAAGAGGTTGAAGTAACTGCTGTTGGCACAATTGTTTGTTTAATCAATTATAGTAAATTTAGTGTTAAATCAAAGGTTAATTGTGGAGATGGTTGTGCAGGGTCAGTTGGTTCCTGATCCTAAAATTTTCCCATCAGGAATCAAAGCTCTTGCAGATTATGTGCATGCGAAAGGGCTCAAGCTTGGTATCTATTCTGATGCAGGGTAGGACCAATTTACTCAGAACTGGTCAGAATGGTTATAATTAGACATAGTTATACAATCACTTTTCCCTGTAAACCATGACATCCTGCTGCAGTCAACATCTGTTTCTCTTCTTACTGATTGGAGCAACTAAAATGTGTAGAGTTTTTACTTGTCAAGTTCGACCTGGATCACTATACCATGAAAATGATGATGCAGCTCTCTTTGCATCTTGGGTTAGTTTCTATTTATCGTTGAATAACTCTCATCTTATAATTTTTTGAGTCTGAGAAGTCTGTTCCACTGAAGTCATCTACTCTTTTCTAGTATAATTTGGATTTATTTTTTTCAATGTTGAACTGTGCTTTCTAAGAACTTAAGGCAATATACCATGAGTTTACTCCTGATATCTATTTCTGCTTTGGGATGGAATTTTTTTTTTTTTCCAAATCGGACTCAGGTTAGTATCATAACCCCAAACATAAGAACATGTTATTTTCATGGTAGATTTACCTATAGTAAGCACTGTTATCCACAGAAGATATGTTACCGTAATTGAGCCTCTTGGTGTAGACGTATATTGGATTGCTGGTAGCGAAGGACATAAATCTCTTAGTTTACTATTTTATTACATTCTGCTGTCCGATACAGGTATATGGGCTTCAGATAAGTTAGGAAATTTACCAAGTCTGACCAGTATTTCAAATTTTGATATGTGCATTCACAGGAGTCTCATATGCTTTTTACCCTCTATCTAAATGCTACACAACTTTGGTGGCAGTATTTTTGACAATCTTGTATTTGTCTGATAAATTTTGTTTTACCTGGAGTCATAGCAGATGTAAAGCTATTGTTTAATTTGTTAAGAAAATAATGGTTTGATGGAAATTTGAGGTAGGTGTGGGTTGGAATAGAGCGTGTGGTAGTAGGGCTGGTCAAGCCACTTAGGGGATGATAAGAGCTTCGGTTTAATTAGTGGGAAGGATGAAGGTAGTGATGGTTGTGAATTTTGGTCAATATCTGCCTTGCCATCTTGAAACAGTGTGTTCCACTGCTGCTTAATAATTTCAATACATGAGTTCCAATTGTAGATAAACAACTTGTTTTGGATCTTTTGAAATCTATAAATTTAAGCTGCTACCTTGTGTGTCACATTGTCTGTTGTACAGGATGTGGATTATTTAAAGTATGACAACTGCTTCAACTTGGGTATCCAGCCAAAAGAAAGGTTATAATCTTTCCCATGTTAATGTGAATCTTATTGCTCAATGTCCACAGTTTGACCCATGTGCTTATTTCTTGATTGCCAGATACCCACCAATGCGAGATGCCCTAAATGCAACTGGGCGAAAAATATTCTATTCTCTTTGTGAATGGTAATCTTCTATCTCTTTTGCTTGTTTCTCCAGTATACAATTCCCAAATTCAAGCCTCCGGATATTGATAATGGATTTTACTTAAATTGTACATATGGCAGGGGCGTTGATGATCCTGCTCTGTGGGCTGGCAAAGTTGGAAATAGCTGGCGTACAAACAGATGACATCAATGATTCATGGGCAAGGTTTTGTAATTTAAGCATCTTTCTCTTAGCTGGACTGAAAGAATTTCTTGAAAGGATGATAGTATAAAACCTTCAAGTTAAATAAAGGCAATACTTTTCTTTCAAATGCTTTTTTCCCTGTTTCTAAATCAAGTTGAGTTACAATAACTGCTATCTCATTGCCATGCAGTATATCATTAATGGCATTTACTAAATGTTACCTATTTAATTGAACAACGCCATGAATAGAAGTTTTCTGCCAATTGTATTGAATAAAGCTTTAGATGTCGCTTTCAACAATATCACTTTGTATTTAGATGCTAAAGTTTTCAACTTTTCAACCACTATTACTTAATTAAGTTCCACCTGCTAAATTAACATGATTTACAAGCATCTACTTGAGAAAACAAAGTTTGAGAGTTGGTCCTAAAGCTGCTTGAGCCTATGGTTTCTCTGATGTAATTGTATAAGAAGATAGCTAGAAAAACATGGGCATGGATGATCTCTAATTGCTCTTCCATCTTCATGCATTTATAGTAACTGCCTCCAACCAAAAATTATGCTGACGAGCTTGTAATGTTTTCTATTCCAGCATGACTAGTATTGCTGATCTAAATGACAAGTGGGCTGCTTATGCTGGTCCTGGTGGATGGAATGGTAAGAATGTGTAGCTTTGTCTGATGAATGTTAACGTAGCCTTTATGGTCTGATTTTCAGTTTCTTACACAATCGCTTGATCTTCTGTCAGACCCTGATATGTTAGAGGTTGGGAATGGGGGAATGACTTACCAGGAGTATCGAGCACATTTTAGCATTTGGGCTTTGATGAAGGTGCTCTTTTACCAAAATTTCACACCTCTTGGCAACTTATATTTTGTTTTACTTGCAATATAACTGTGATTGTTTAATAAAACTGAGTTTAGTGTTGCTTTTAGTTTTCCTTTTCATTGGCTCATTGCCCATTCTGTATACCAGGCAGATCTCAAAATATTTGACTGGTGAACTAACCTTTTCTATGCACATCCTTTTTACACTCAATTCTTTTAAAAATTTACTTTAGTTCCCTGCATGAATCTGACAATGGAAAGTAAATTGCTTGAGTGCAGGCTCCTCTTTTGGTTGGTTGTGATGTGAGAAATATGACCTCTGAAACATTTGAAATTCTGAGCAATGAAGAGGTTATTGCTGTAAATCAAGGTAAAATGTCTTAATTGATGGTTTTTCTAGCTTGCTTCTGTCTGTGATTGTAATGAAACAGGTTTTGAAAACTGAAGTTGCTTACTGGAATAAGTTTGCACTGCTTGGCAAAGACATCTCAACTTGATGTCTTTGAAAGAATAATCTTGATTGTTTCTCTCTGCAGACTCACTTGGGGTTCAGGGAAGGAAAGTTTACGTTTCTGGAACAGATGGATGTGAACAGGTGTTATTCTCTTTTGCTTTTATGATCTTCCTTTCTCTTTGGCCGCGTTTTTCTTTTTCCTACACTTTCAGTTGTATGTATCCATAAAAGTAGTCTGACTATTAGAATGGCTGTATTTTTTAACTGGATCAACTTTTGGGATTGTAGCGAGTTTTGAGTTGAAGACAAAGTTGGTATGGATACTATATAGCCAGACTAGGAAGAAAGGAAAGTGTGTAATCCGCTTTTATGAGGGATCTGTGCCTCAGTAGCCATGTCAGTAGCCATGTTTGGTTTCAATGGGACTATTCTGAAAGACAACATAACAAGTTAGGTTCTAATTTTGTAAGCTGTGATTGATGTGGAGAATCTGTGGTTTTCTACATCATCATTTGACTGTTGAGTGAAGTCCAAATGGGTTCAGGACAGTTAGGCTATATGGTTTTCTTCTTTTAGCATCAATTCAAACTTCCATTTTGGAACTGCCAAAAACGAAAAGTACAAGCCTTTTTTCTGGACTGAATTCAAGGAGTTATTAAAATTTTTGAGCGTGCAGAAAAGAGTAACATGAATCAGTTGACACGTAAAGCAGCACAATGGTTCTCTCTGCAGTTATGAAAGGAGAGAGCCATTAATTCTGGAAATGGAAACTCTCCCTAAGGGGCAAGAAGTGATAATTGTATGTTTATTCTATGCACTTTGCAAAGAAGGTATATGGTTATTTTCTTATTGGGCTTGCTCAACTTTCAGAACTTAATTGTCACGAGGGGGTGTCAGGCTACAGTCTGTCTTGCTTCATGCCACTGGTTACCTTTTCATCCATAGTTGTAATGTCTTTCTAGATGTGTTTCTTTGAGTGCAAAATTGATGTTTCTTGAGAGATGGGTGAACTGAAACTGAATTTGTGAGAACAATTATAAAGGTTCTGTCTATTTTAAGAGTAATTGTCTTTTTCGTCTTTTTCTGGGTGGGGGGCAATTGTGATGCAAACAAATCTTTTTCTGCTAAAGTATGCCATGACTACATTCTGTCACATACAATGCATATAAATGTGCCCACAGAGTTATATTTCTCTTACCAGGTTTGGGCTGGCCCTTTATCTGAGCAACGTGTGGTTGTTGTTCTATGGAATCGATGTTCAAAAGTTGCAAACTATTACGGCTGGATGGTCAGCATTGGGACTCGAATCTTCAACCCCTGTGTCTGTTAGAGATTTGTGGAAGGTGATTAACACTGGTACACTTGGACAATAAGGCAATCATATCACTTACTTGGAACATATTCTTTTTAAGGTTTATCTTCCACACTTTTTAGTATTTTCTTGAGATTTGGTCCCTCTGTCACTTTTAAGTTGCTACGGCCTCTAAGGCCTTTTCAAGAAAGGAATTATATGCAGTTACTTAAGCCCCAAAATTAAAGTTGGTTCTAGCTTTGCCTGTTTCATAAAACTTAGTTGCAATTTAGAGAAGTGTGGGAACTTGTATAGATCACTGGAACGCTCATATCATATGCCTCTGCGATTCTCTGGTGGCTTTTTTCAAGTTGCAGGGTTCTAATATTTTGCCTCTGTTATTGACTGAATGCTAATGCAGAAAAATGGATTCATGAATTTGAACCTTGTTATGTTTCTGAGTGCCATCAAAATGTTGGAATTTAGTAGTTAGAACTGAAATATAACATCTTAGGAATCTTATATTCTTTTTTATCAGAGGTAACATGATCCAATTCTGTTACGTGGAATGCATTTTGTTTCCATATTTACTTGGAATCTATTCTTCTGACTGATTGCAGCATGAAGTTGTTGCGGATAACAAGGTGGCTTCATTAAGTGCTCAAGTTGAAGCTCACGCATGTGAAATGCTCATTTTGACTCCTCAGACTACTACTAACTCTCAGATTCTGTAAAAGCTAGCAGAGTCATTGCATGGCACAATCATATTAGCTGGTTGATGCCAGTAATTTGATGTACGACATGAAGAGGAATCTGTATTTACTACCTGATGCTCCACCGTATTAGACACCCATCCATGTTGTCCTTGAGTGAATAATTTCATTTCTCTGTACGAAGTTGATGAACAAGTTGGTCATATTACCTAGTCTGATCCAATTTCTGGCAATGAATATGCACCAAGCAAATCTTGTTTGATTTTGGTCGATTCTCTATCTCAATCCTGACGTGCTCTGAATGTTCAGGCCTCAAAAACTATTCATGTTATATAAACAAGAGAACTTGCTAATTGTAAGATAGACAAAATACAACTACATAGACTGGATATTCTTTCTCAGCAAATAACCGGTGTAGCTTTCCAGGAACAATTTCTAGGCGGACTGACCATTAATCCATAATCGAAAATCCAGTAAGGATTTAGCTATGTATGAAAAATAAGTGCTACTCTTCTTGAAAAGTCATTAAATTATCTCTACTTTTAACATATCCAGCAAGGATTTAGCCATGTATGAGGGTAGCACTTCCTTTGCCATTTGAGACCACTATCTCTGCGGTCTAGAGCACTTAACACAGCATTTGATTGTATGACATTTATCTGGTTGAAGTGTCACGAATGGAAATTTATACAGAAGAAATGGCTGAAACATCATCCCGCAGATGGTCTGAAACATGAACTTGCTGCTTCTCTGTCATCGGTAAGGACATGACTCGTACAGCTACCGAAGATCTCTGCAGTTGGACAGTTTGCAAGCCCACGGGGAATCATTTGTTAGCTGAGTCTGGTTGTGCCTTTCTGCTTGTGACAGGTTTTTTGCAGCTAGAAAGCACAGGAAAATCATCTAGTGACAGAACAAAAGTGCTGCTTCCAGCATCCTTGTCTGATTCAGCAGAAGTTTTACGAGAAGAAAGAAGCCAGTGCCCTTCTCTCGGGACATTAAAACGACTGCTTTCCCTAACCCCTGCTCGACTTGAATGGGATACCAGCCATCCGGTTACTTGTAGAGGTTTTCAGCGATGATCCTACTGAATACCTCTTCGTCTGAGACGAGTTTATCCGCCAGTTATGGCACTGTGCCTGCAAAAAGTGAAACACAATTCAACCTGAAATAACCAGCCCCATTCATACCCAAGGAATGACAGATTACTCACCTCAGGCGAACGCAAATCTCTTTCTTTTGACTTCGGCTCCCTTTCTATATCCACTTTAGGGATGAACAAGCCTGTTCCTTCACACTTCGCTCTCTCGCTAACAGGTGAACTAATGAAAGGTGGAGCAGACGCACTCAACTTGAATTTTCCCTTAGAACTTGCAGGGGGTACAGATGTGCCCTTTCCCAGGTAATTTTCTGTTTCATCGACACTCAAAACAGAATCTAAAAGCTGGGAAGCATTTGGATGGACAATTGATGAGGGGACAAAACAATCTGCACCTCCAGCGAAATAGATATTCTGAGTAAATTCATCCTCTATGCTTTGGCTCTCAACCACAGAAGGTAATGTCTGAAGGCTTGATTGTCGAAACACGTCCGAGTTAATATACCACTGGGAATAGTTTAGGCACTGGATGGGACAATTATAATCCCCTTTGAGGTGAAAGATGCTAGATTGGTTATCAACAACAGAAACTTCTGCATCAAGGGTTTGTAACCTTCCACTCCATTTGATAGTGTTGACAAGGAATCCCATTACACCTTCACCTATGCTTTCTAGTGGTCCCTTAAGAACGTCTCTGAGCTTTTCATATCCATAGGAGAAAGCAATTTTCATGCGACAGAGATTGCCTATGAGACAAAAGGCACAATTAATGACTAATTAATGAGCCAAAAATCAAGAATGCAAATAGTATGCTTATAAATACCAACAAATTGTCATGTCAAAGGCATAAAAAGATACCATACATGTGAACTTTACATTAAGTCTTTGGCTAAAACTGCTAAACACCAACTGATCATGAAATAATAGTTAATCTTCAAAAACTAATTACAATATCACAAATCAATCGGTTTATGGCACGAAGCTGATATTTCGTGTACTGACTTCCACACAATTCTGCAGAATATTTTTATATACTATATGGGTTAAAGAGGAAGTCTGAAGGTACATATTTCACGATATATTGCAGACAAAAATAATACAAACAAAAGAGGCAAGGGGAAAAAGAGAAACAACAGCATTCAAATTGATGGATCATAATATTTGTCATATGCAAGGACATCTGCTACAAGCTTTTCTGACCAACAAATTCTCTTTTACGTCTGAAAACTTAGGAGTTTCATGTGCTTTTATGCATCTTCGTATTTTATCTTTGCTGCTTTTTGCTCTCTCATAGACGTAAGTTTCTTTCTGTGTCCTTTCATTAATCTCTCATTTCCTTAATCTCAAAGTTTCTTGACTCTTTAAAATTTTATTCATATGCTGGGCAGATATACTATTTTTCACCAATTGAAAATGTTAGTACAAGAGGTTTGGCATTTCTTATGAAAAATGGCAAAAGAGTCGGAAAGGAAATGAGGATAATTAGTCCATCAGTTTGGAGCCAATATAAATGCTAAAAATGAATCCAATCAATCGAAATATGTACAAATGCAACAATAAATCAAATAACTCAAATAACTAGTGCACTAACTCCCACAATTTTTTATAGTCAGACGGTTGCATGATATCATTTGACTCGAATCTGTTTCTCTGCAAGTTATTCTGATTCTAGCCTCAAAATGGGAATAAATTATCTGCTCTTGTAGTTGGTCTCAGACAAAACACCATTAGTAACCTAGATAAATTTCCCTTCTTATCTTCTATAGTATCATTTTCATGCATTTAGTTATCTCTCCTTGAAGCTCACAATATTGGACAAAGGGAAAAGATGTGCAGCTTTTCAACTATTACATGCCATAAACATGAAACTTTAAAAAATTAACCTCAATATTGCTATCTAATATGACAGTGGAGTTCGAACCAAATAACTCAAATGGACATAGTCTGAAGAAAAGAAACAAAAAAGATTTTAACATCCCTATAAAAGTTACAATTTCTTGAAATGACTTCGTAGTACTCCTGGTGACCACATGTTAGTTGATCAATAATCTTCACTTATCAGTAAAACATGAAATTTCAAAATGTTCCCAAGTAAAGAATATTTATTTCACGTCTGGTTCACAATGCTCTCAGTCTAATAGCAAGAATAAATAACAGTTCCACAAAAAAGAATAAATGGTACCTTTGCTGATGCTACGGCCCAAGTTATTTTTGTGATTCAGAGGATCAATTATGTTCAAATACTTTATCCGGAACTCTTGGTCTTTCAGTCTCAAACATCCCTTTTGAAGTTGAGAAAGACTTGATGCAGCTTTCAAGGAAATTCTTACCAAGCAAACCAAGTTAGTCCCCCTGGTTGCTGATGTCTCTACTGGGGCAAAAGAGGGGAACAATGAGAAAAGAGTTTTACAAGGAAAGTAACCACCAAATGCTCAAATATACACAGAAAAAAGGAAATCCATTCTGAATATAATATTCAATGGCAGCACCCAAGTGCATTAAGCACCAACAGGCAAATAGGTGAATGACATTGGGGCTCACATACAAGTCTAGACAAGGAAATACTTGACTAAGGCATGCCCCTTCCTCCTGCCACATGAAAACCCCATGCACAAACCCCAACCACAAAAGAGAAAAATAAGGTGCAATCGAAAATTATGAGCCAATACAAGAAAATAGTTCAAGAATCCAAAGACAACAAACAGAAATTGAATCCAGAAGAAATTAAGTTGTCAAAGACCACCCAACACCTAGTGCTGCAACTGCAGATTATGACCAAAACAAACTAGTATAGAAAAAAGCCCAGCCAAGCTCACACATAAGTTCGTGATGCAATTCTACAACCTGGGACCAACTCCAATCCTGAAGTAAACCCCTTTGCAAAAACTTTATTTAAGTACTCAAACCATGGTCCCAAATTACGCAAAGCTTTCCAGTTCCAAATAAAAAACCAATCTGCATAAAACCTAATCCTTGAAATGGACACTCAATACTTTTACCCTTACATCCATGGTACTGGTAACATTACCAAAATTTGAAAAATTAAACAGCTAAAAAAGAAGAAAGGTGGAGAAAAGAGTTGCTCAGTATTTGAGGCATAATGTAACAGATATGAACATTCAGAGAAAGGAAAATGAAGAAATATTGAAACAAAGACAGCTGAAAGTATTTTGAGGCACTAGATAGCATCCTTGTCAGATTCTACTCACCATCTGCTTTTGCAAGAAAATTTATGTCAACTGGACCATACACACTAATACAGTATTTGTCCCAATCCAAAGTGCTATAGTAGTCCAAAAACTTATACAAGACCTGTAAATACAACAGTAAATATGATCACTAAAAAAAATCCAATAACAGGGATAAATTAGTTGAAATCATGAACCAGAACTAACCGCCAATGGTCCGCTCAAAGAACAATGAAAGAGATTGATTATGTACAAGACCAAAATCTCTAATGCATAAGTTGACATCAAGTTACAGTGAGAACCAAGAAGCCGACTCTCATAGAAGCACCAGGCTTTGATCAGGATTAGACTCTGTTTGAAAAGGGTTGCCCCTTCCAATATACTGGTCCATCTGTCGTATAGGCAGAAAAGATGTTGAACTTCTTCAGAAATAAAGCTATTCAAAGCAAGCAAGAGAGGAGAGAGAGAGAGAGAGAGAGAGCTGGCAGCACTCAACAAAATTCAGAAGTATGAAAAAACATGTATAGAATCATAAGCAACTGTTTTCTCATTTTTTTTCTCTTGGCTTTCTGTATCTAGTAAAGGGTCCAGGAATGAAGTTCACAATACATACCTAAACATAAGCAAGTAATACAGTCTGATAAGATAACATGGAGAAAAAGGAAAAAGAAACTAGTCAAATACAGCATGAAATGAAAATAGGACCAATAACATGACTGATAATGGATCTATCTAATATCACCATTCTTGTAATTAAAATTTTGCACAAGCATGTTTTAGTCCTATAAACATTATATACAAGTGCAGATCAGTTGCCACTGATTATGTGGCTTATATGGAACCATGGTTGTCCCAACATTTCTACACAGAGGCCAGATAGAAGACTGACTCACAAAAACTAAGAAAACACTTTCTCAAAGCAAAGAGAATATGCATGTAAGCATAAATGTAAGCTAAGGTTGATAAGAACAGACAGATTGGTAGAACCAAATGGACACGAACAGCAGAAAAGATTCAACTGTTGACTCATACTACAAGAAACTGGCATCAAGTATTGAGAATAAAGATATTCTTTGAAACCTATCCAGTCAAGCAACGCTCCTCGAAAAGGTGTCTTTTCTTTGCATGGTAATGCTGCTACAAAAGCAAGCTTCAATGCCGAAACTATGGAAAGTAAGGAAATCTGCATCACTTGGTGATTAACATATGCATGACAGGATGAGAGGGTACTAACCATCTCTTACTATAATTCAAAATTGTGGCAGTAATGCCAGATCAAAGTGCAAACTAAGATGCCATAGACATAAAAAAGCAAGCAGACAGAAGACCTCACAACTAAATTCTTAGACTCCACAAGGATCAGGAGGAAAAGAAACTAGCAATTGAGTTTTGACTTGTAATAATTGTGCTTTAGCTTATGAATACACACACACACACATATAATATATATGGATGTGTAAGTTTGTATATGATTCTGATTACCTAACTGTTAATGCTTTTATCTAAATGAAAATTTTCAAACTTATGTCCAGACACACTTCTGAAATTTCATGTTATAAGACAGTAGATACTAGGTAATGTTTCTCAAAGGCATTTTCCTCCTAGTTTGTTCTGTCAAAGCTATGGCCAAATGATGAGAGTAATTATAAAGTCAAACCTGCTCCAGGAAGCACAAAGCATTAAGTCCAGCCACTTGATTGAAGGAAATGTCCACCCACATATGTTGCACCCAGCACTTGACAATCTTAACCTGTCATTTACAATAATGACATCAACCCCATGAAAGTAAATATGTATAAAATTCTTGACCTGCTGACTATGAGCATTTTGCAGCCACAAGCTCTTTCCCAGAAGCAATAAGGAATAGGTCAAGCACAGTGTTACCAATTTAAACAAAGACATTTCAGCTAAATCCTCTGTTGTTCTTGCAATTTTTAACAGCTTACCTCTTCTAACAGGCTGAAGTTAACACCAAAATCATTTGTCTAATCTTGATATCAGTTATCAGAGCAAACGAGGTAACGCCAACAAAATACAATAGGTAAGCACTCAGAGAAAACTTGAACAAAAAATCTGACCATGCCACTGACTCATTCAACTTTCAATTGTTCTACACAATGCTTCCAAACAGGTGGAATATCTGGCAACAACATCCTGTTCACGTAACAGACATGTTGATCGTAAAATTTTCATGAAAGGAAAAATTCTGATCCTCAACTTCAATGTCATCGTTTAAACATAAGCAAAAGAAAAAACAATCATCCTCCTGACAAATTATGCAACACTTTTAAAGAAGAAACCAAATAAAAAAACAAAAAAGGAAGCTTGAACCAATGGAAACTCATCTCTACCATTGCGACCAATTATTATGCACACAAAAAGGTGAGACACTCATGCTTACAAAACTTCATTAAAGCTAAATAAGGTGTAAAGTGTGAACTCTATGGACAGGGCCCCAGAAAATTGGAGGCCTAAGAATAAAACAGCCTACATATATGTGTATGTGGAGTTGTGACTTGCCAAGTTAAACTGGAGTAACCCCCAAGTTGATCTAAGGCAAACCCTTAAAGCTTCTACAAGTTGTACAAATGACCACGTGTGTATGTATATGTGTAAGTGTATGCTTGTCTATATAGGAATTACAAGAATAATAACTAAATCAGCTGAAACAACACTACCAAATATAAGCATCAGAATCATTAGCATTTTAACTGCTTTCGCCATTGTCAAATATTTACTGATTATTTAAAGTACAAAAGCTTGATATTCTCCATCAAAACTCAAAAGCAATCTTCATAAGCAACCTTCATAAGCAACTTGACAATTTTTCATTTCTTTATCACCATAAGGAAATTATTCCTTCATACGTGAAAGACGACAACAGAGAATGATACTTAATTGCTTCAAAGTGAGAAATCAGACTTCATGTTCCTTGACAAATAATTTAATGCATTTAAACTTTCAAAGATTTCCTAAGACATATATGAACAAGATCTTGATTCATGCAAAGAACATGGAGAGGGGGAAGGGAGGAGGGAGAGGTGAATGAAAAGTAAGTATGTACAACAATCCAAGATAGCACGAACTGGAAAGCCAACTGTAAAAGAAGCATGTGCAGATCTAACTCAATTTTTCAATCCAGTTAAATTCTTAAACCAAATATAGCAGAAGTTAGATTTAAGAACTACCCGTGCATCAACGACTTGAACGTTCTTTATTGGAGAACTGTCACAAATCTGCTCTTCAAGGATACTGCAAACAGAGCTAGCCAAATACGCCACATCATTTTGAGAAGTGATTACTGTCAGATCAATGTCTCCATCAGGTAGATATGTTTTCAGTGGCGTTGAACCAAATGCCATAACCTGCAATGCAAGTGCATAATGACCTCCTCATACATCAAAAAGTCTAGACAGCGGAATAAAGTACAATTTAAGGTAACCCAATGTCATGTAACATTTATTTAAGGCCATCATACAGCACCCATGTGTATATGCTCCAAACTTGTCAGGGGAAGCACAGACCAGAAAAAGCTAACTGCCATAGACAGTAAAGCTTCTAAAGTGCTTTATATCTATTTGCCTGACAAAGTCAGAGACATTGGCAAGATACACTATTCAGGAACACATGGTAAAAGGCATCTTAACATTAGAAAATCCTTGTTGATCTTATCAACAAATTTTACATTTTCAGATGCATTAAATGTTCAGAACAATTTTGGGAAAACTATAAGATTAAGGAAAAGAGATATGATGTCTAAATTATCCATTCCTGGCAGCAGTGTCTCAGATAAGTTTGAAACTAAATGCTGAAAAACTGTACATCAATGGTTAGATCTGGAGAAATTAGGTATTATCATTATAGTTCTGCACAAAGGATGCGGACTATTAAACTTTGAAATAAAGAAGAGAAAATGGAGAATTTTGGAAAATCCAATAAAGAGGTTTTAGAGGCACAATAGTTTACATGAAGCTAAAAGAAAGACAAGTTTCGTGGTAAAAACCAAGGTTAAAGCAAATACCTCAATCATATATGAATACAAAATCAGTCAAAAGCCCAAAAAGTGGCAGGAAAAAAAAAACCAACCAAACCAAAATTTAGGGACAAATGAAGGTCTAACCTCATCTCCCAACAATATCTCTAATTAGTTGCCGGACATAGCTCACAATTTCCAACCTTTTTTTATAGGAAAGTACAGTTGGTTGTACGACAGATAATACATCCTGGACTGCTTTTTCAGCTTTCAACCAACATTCAGCCTCACTGTGCAGAAGATTTTTATCCGACATTGAAGAGAAAGAGGATGAAGAACCAACTGAAGTATTATCCATGATCGGAACAATCTAGAGAATCTTATGATCAGAGGAAAAGACCAAGGCCACTCAAAAACCCTATCTATGGTGGCTAGTTTCGATAAGATAAATCAAGATATAAGCAGTATATTGCAGAAAAAGACCCGACCAACAGCAACCCCAATCTCAGCATCCAGAAAACTACAAATTCCACCATGGCACTATTGGCAGGGACCAAGATATTTAATCCTCTGAGCCTACGTAGATATGGAGTTGGAAAACAGCAGTATGCTTAGGCAAGATGAACTATGAATTGTGCAAAACCCTAATTGGATAACAACAAATTGAGGTGAAGCTAGCGAATAAAGGACGACTCGGAACTTGAAGAAGACTAGTTCACATTCCAACAGAAAGAGATGGGGACTTGATACACAAACAAAGAAAATGTTTTTCATAACCTGAGATTAAAGCAAGAAGGAAGCATAGAGGACAATTAAACAGCCAATTGTAGAAAAGTGCCACTCTCTATAACTGCTTCCAAACGAGATCCTCCGTAAAGGAAACACAAACACCAGAAGTAACTTAGAAAAGGAAACTCTCAGACTTGAGAACTATAAGGTTCCTTTACTGAACAAATTTAACCCCAACCAAAAGATCTGAGATTAAGCCAGACCAGAATTCAACAATTAGAAAAGGAAAACAAGTTTTACTTCTCTAAAACTTGAAAAATACTAAACTTCCCAAAGGACCTTACTCTCTCCACAGCAGAGAAAGAAACAAAAGGACAATGCTATTCTGGAAGAGTTAATAAATGATAAAGTTGGGGTCTTCCAAACTTAGACACCATTACACGGCCGAAATTGCATGCATAAGATGGTACCTCAATCATGAAACTTATACAATTTTGTTTCAGATGAAGACACTTGTGCATTTAATGCCACTCTTTGTTGGGAAATTTCAGCCACGTCTATCTGCTGAGTGTTTTTGTTCATTAAATTCACAAAAAATCCTTCACTAATTATCAGAAAAAATTGTAATTTATTTGCTTTCTTGGAAATTGTGTCAAATGAAAATCATGCAATTAGCATCAATTCCATAAACTATCTAAACCATTCCAAAACTTCATGACCTCAAATGGAAATTACAAAAACAGTATTTTTCACTCCTTCTGAAGAGGCCAAAATATTCACTATATTTCGGCTTGATGCAATTCAACAATTACAAAATGCCCCTTCACTAAACACTATCTGCATTAAATATAAAGAGTCATTAAAATCTCGTTTCTGCCACTCCAGTGCCCCAATTTAGACTTCTTAGACACCCACTTTTAAGGTATGTATGATACAAGAAACGAAGTAAAAACAGTGGAGATATTTGGCTATTGCAAGGATGTAAAATAAACAACTGAAAGTCAATACAAAGTTAAATTTATTTTGTCTGACTGCATGGGTTTTCTCCAGTTAAAAAAAAAAAAAAGCTCTCGAATAATAACTTTGGAAGCCCAAAAGTGTCCAAATTCTCAAGAAGGCAACCATCAGTGGAATTTATTACAATCTCTGGACCTTGGACCTGTTTCAACATGTCATCAGCTTAGGTTGCAATTGAGCCAACTCTTTGTACTTGCAGGATATACAAGACATGTTTTATGATGATTCAGTTTTTGTGCATCACAGGTACCATGCTAAACAAATAGCTTGGCATGCACTCTATACTACAAACGGAGGCAAGTATGGGATGTGCTCAATATACCAGCACAATCAAATTAAGTTTCACAGTGACCAAGAAGAATTTGGATTTTTTTTTATCACAATTATCATGACATTGACATCTAGACATCCGTCTAAGTCAAACATGTTGAAAGCAAGCATTACACTTATGCATATATGATGATGTTACCACATTTTAGACCAAAACAGATAGATCTTAATAGCAATAAATCACAATAAAGGACTTACCATAGTTCTATTTATATGCTAAATGGGCAAAGGCTACAATGGTTGTCACAGAATATAGAAAGAGTAATTTGCCCAATATACCCCCATTCACCAACTTCACTCATATCATGCATCAACTGGCACAAGTTACTCAGTTGTATCCTCACTAATCTCGAGCTGACTCATGATTCAAAAGGGGCAGAATAGAAATACAGCATTACAAAAAGCCATAATGTTGTCGGAAAAGCATTCCTCTCTAGTTAGGAAATACTTAGGTAGAGCAGACCTGCCAGCTGAAGTAGGGCCACGTGGTCAATAGTGCCCCACAATATCTAATAAATAAGTTTATTCTTTGGTTGGACCATGTAGAAGGTGATGCGGTTCAATCCTGACTAGATGATCCACAAAGAGATAGTAAGCTAGGTCCATCTAAGTATTCTCCTAATCTTCTAATCTTCTAAACCCAAATTGAATGAAGTGCTTTCATTGATTCAAAAGCTAACATTACGACGTGCAATAACAAAATATGAATACTATGTCCAACATATTTTGCCAACTCGTTTTTCCATATTTGGCCATAATGTTGTCGGATAATTGAAGGTTAACATCCTATATAGCCAAGTAAGATAGTTTAGTGCAAAAGAACCTTCACAGCTGATTTTGAACACATTTTCTGTAATTATCATTATTTCCCCAAAAAGGGATTAAATTTTCAGATAACCACAATCTGGGGTATTGCAGCAATAAATAATCAACGCTGTAAATGAACAAATAATGGTAAGAGAACAAATGCTTGTGAGATTAAACTGATCGAAGTAGATTCATGTAATCTGACAAAAAAAGGACTTGAACTTTTACCTTATCATTGAATGCAAAGGGGGATGTCCACTCTTCCTTTCTTCTTAATTTTTGTCTTCTTCTTCTTGTTGACCATATTAATTGGGTGTTGAAACTGAAATCGCATTCTTTTGTTTGCTTCCGCGAGGGGGTTAATAAGCACCAACGGATCGATTGTTTTCCCTTATTCAGCAACCAATAAGTAACCGCCTGTTTTCTCTTATATTCAGCAACCAAAAAGTAACCACCCGGTATATTAGCAAGCTTCCAAGAAGTGTTCTCCTTTCTCAACAACCCACAGGATGGAATCCACCATTATGAGAGAGGAAGAAGCAGATGAGGTGAGCAGAGTGAAGGAGACAAAATTCTGCAACGTGGAGGATCGCACGGTTGTTTTGTTTTCCCTGTTTCTTGATCCCGTGTGAGCTAGTCCATGTTTGTCATCATGGACCGCCTACTGTCCATCATTGTCAATTGACGGCATTACCCCTACGTACTAGTACTAGTTGTGCTTGGACAGTGGATTATTTGCATTTTTTTTTATTTACTTATATCATTAACACATTTTCTATTCATATATTTATTTTAGATACATCACATCAAAAAGTGCTACAAATTTTTTTTTTTTTTACAAAAAGTGTCCCAAATAATCTTCTATCCAAAACTTGTGTAGGGTAATGCCATTAATTACCAAATACTAGCACACACATTATAAAAAGAAAATTTATTTTAGGGGTAATAGATTAGCAAGACCAAAGGCAAGAAAAACTGTCAAATTACTAGTCTATCATTTGTTCATCTAAATTTGACTGTCCAATTATTAGTGTATTTATTTAAATAGTAAGATAAGAAAGAAAAGTATGCAAGCATACTAACATCATGAATATCCTATCTTTTTATCATTCTATGAAATAACCAATTTCATCCAAACTTTTTTTAAAATTGAAACTTGAAACTTGAAACTTTTTTTTGATCCTTGATTTGCTAATCGTTTATGCATGTGCACGGTGCAGGATTAGGAAACATACCCACGACTAGTGCCTTAATTGATAATACCATTATGTTATGTACAAAAATTTGTTCGGTGGAAAAAATTTAATTCTGGCTGAAAATTGATAATCGTTATAAATGATATCTCAGCATTTATTTAACTTCTAATTCCTCGAAAATTTAATTTCGACTGAAAATTGACAATCGTTGTAAATGATACCTCATCATTCATTCAACTTCTAATTCCCAAAAAATGCTCAATGAAATATGAATTAATAAGAAACATATACGAAGCCAAACAAGATAAATAATGAAGTTGGCATGCCACATTTTAAGAATTAAACACATTAAGTTAGGTTGGCAATAGTAACTGATGAAGTAAAGTTTTGCTTTCTCCCCTCTTTACTTTAAACTTTATATATTAATCCAAGAACAACATATTGTCAACAACGGCATTTTTAACACTAGTGTTAAGGATACATGTGCACAATTTGAAAATACTTAAAATGAATTAATTTTATATAATTTTATCTTTTTAATAATAATTTAGTAGTTATAATATTTAAAAGTACTTATAGATAGTTATTATAATACTTAGGTGGTTACAAGTAGTTATGTAAGCAGAATCTATGTGATTAAATGAGAGAGCAAGATTTTTTTTCCTTGTTTTAACAAGAGTATAATTAGAAGTTTAGAGAATGACATGTAGGAGTAGATAATCTTGCTTTTACTGCACGGAGTAGATAAGGCACCTAAAAGCCCAAACTACCCCTGCAGCTGCCCAGAAAGGCCAAACCATAAACCACCGCCAAGTAACGGTCGCCATATTCTGGTCATTTCCCGCCATGCTATCGCTTCCCCTGCAACTGCAACCTCTATCCCCGCCTTTCTACCCTCCCAATTCCCAACCTAAAACCCTAAAACCCGTTTTTTCCCAAAGCCTGCAAATCTCAATACCAAACCGAAAGGGGTCTTCAGTTTGACATCGGAGACACCTTCTTCCGCCATGAGAGCGCCACCGGTCGTGACCTCGGCGTTCTCTCGGCAGCCCTCTATAAGCAATCCAATGGCAGTCTTCGAGTTCTCGACGCCCTATGTGGATGTGGAATTCGGTCCCTCAGGTACTTAGTAGAGGCAAAAGCCGACTTCGTGTTAGCTAATGACGCAAACGAAAACTATAGAGGGATTATTTCGGGAAATTTGTCCCGGATTTCGGAAGAAAGATGGGTTGTGATGAATTCGGATGCCAATAGAGTAATGACGGAGCGTTATCTGGAAAAGGATTATTTTGACCTGGTCGATGTTGACTCGTTTGGAAGTGATTCTAGCTTCTTGAGAGCTGCTATTGGGGCTGTCAAATTGGACGGTTTGTTGTATATTACTTCTACTGATGGCTACTCATCCGGTGGCCACCGCCCTCAACAGTATGCCTGGCCTTCACATTCCTATGATTTTCTTTTATTCCTACATTTATTTATGTTTGAATCATTTACTGTGTTATTGCTTTCTTCTAGTTCTTTGGCTGCATATGGAGCATATGTTCGGCCAATGCCATACTCAAATGAGGTTGGTTTGCGGATGCTTATAGGTGGCGCGCTTAGGGAGGCTTCTGTGCTTGGTTACCATGTTGTGCCGTTGTTTTCCTACTACTCGTATCACGGCCCTGTTTTTAGAGCAATGCTTCAGATTAAGCGTGGAAGGCTTCCTGATAGCAGGTAAAGAATTGTTTGATGAGTCGTGTTTGATTCTCTTGGGATCTCTGTAATTGATGGTGACTTGCATGACTTATTACAGCACCTATAACTTCATCAGCTACTGCATTCAGTGTGGAAATTCTCAAACAGTTTCTTGGGATCAACTTGGTCAGATCAGATGCCCCTGCATCACTAATGCATGTGTGAGTACTTATCTTACCACCCGTGTCTTCTTGTGTTGAGATGTTTGCGAGTGTTAGGCAGTGAACTGGTTCAAGAGAAGCATTTGCACTTGTGATGAGTTAAATAATGCAGCTCTCTTTCTGCTGAATGACACGCCCTTCAAAAATCTTCTATGATGAACTTTTAAATTTATGTTATTTCATTGTAGGTTCCCAACTCGCTAATCGTCTCGGGACCTCTTTGGACAGGACCTCTTCACCAAGCATCTCACCTTGCACGCATGTTAAATTTGGCTGAGCAATTGGGGTGGATAAGCGACGGCAATGGAAGAAACCTTGAAAAACTGATAAGACTAATGGTCGATGAAAGTGACCCCAAACTGCCAGTTGGATACATCAAGATTGATGAGGTACTCAAGGAATGTGTATGTCTAGGCCTTCGATTGTTATCAAATTCTTATCCATAAGGTGATCGAAGTTTGTCTTTTCTTTTTTCATTTCTGCTTTTTGACGGTTCACTGGTTCAGGTAGCAAGTCGTGCTAAACTTAATTCTCCATCCATTGGGGCGATAATGAACACCTTGCACGAGGTAGCGTTTTCTCCTTACTTGTGTTCTTTGTCAGATCAGGATCCTTCTATTGCTTTAGAAACTTTTGATCTCACAGCCTGGCCGAAAATACTTTTGTGGGAAACCCCATCTCTTGGCTTTGGTGATGCAAATCATTGATTATCTTCATCATGAAAGCTTTGTGACACTTTGCCTGCTGAATCCTTGATCTAATTGGCATATTGAACAGTCACCTAAGAACGGGAATTTGGAATTATTGTGACAGGAGGGATACGTGGCCAGTAGATCACATATCACTCCCAATGCCATCAAAACGAATTGCCCCATGACAGAATGTATAAAAACTTTTAAAGCGCTCCAACAGTGTTCAATAAGATGATTTTTAAGATGGTTTGAGTGTTCAACAGAGTTCAAAATGCAGTCTATGCATCCTAAATAACAGCAGGGTTGACGGTCAGTTGAGATGCATGTGGAGGTCCTCAAATGACGATGAAAATTTATGGAGCTACCCTAAGTTCCCAGCAGACAAAGAAGTCTTGGGTGGGTTCGCCAAGGCAGATGTGGCCTTTTAAATTGCTGAAATCGACCTCGCACTGCATTGATGCCATTCCTTCTAAGCGTTAAGCTCATATGTCTAGTTACACTTCCATTAGATTCCTAATGTTAGACACAGCGTTGGTTTCTACCAAATAGGAGTTCACCTTGGAAGGTCTTTCTACCCAACGTGTCATAGAAAGTATTCTTTGAAAGTTCTATAATTCCAATTCAGACTTGTATGATGTTGAAGCTATGCGTATGAAATGCACAAAATTAGACAGTAGGAATCTCATCGCCTAGTATTGTGCCTCTGAAACAGGGGAAACTGACCCATAATCTTGTACATCTTTTCTAGTTATTTCATGGATTTTGCGCCTGTTGATGTCAATATATTACATGTTAATGTCAACTGACATGGTTTCAGAAAATATACAGAAGTAGCCAAATTATTCTGTAAGTTTGGGAACTGCCAGTCGTCAATTCATGTACTTTTCAAAGCAATGTTTACCTAGTGCCAAGAACAAGAAATCCAGAAGGTTTCTGCCAAATCAAATGTATGGCCCATGATTAAAGGCAACTCGCAATCTTGCGTACTTTGTGGCAAACCAGAAACTGAAACCACAGGGAGGGTTGATATTATTAAGATGATCCTGAAAGCTTTAGACCAGCAGGCAACAATCTAAACTAAATATGCATTTAGAATCCAACGCTAATAATACATCATTAAGTCCACACTGCAACGGAAAATTTTGGGATGCCACACAAAGTTGCAGAATTTATTGCCTATCTAAACTGGGTAGAGAGCTGGTAAACCAACTCCCTTGAGGCCAGTTCTCCAGTTCAGCAAGTCTCTGATCAAGGGCATTCTTTCTCATAAACATCACTTGCATATTTCCAGTTGATGACCTTCCATATGTTTTTGAGATAATCAGGCCTTACATTTTGTACTGCATCAAAGGAGGCAATGAATGTATTCAGCATTAGAGGATTGTAATGTTTCAAAGTTCACGCTAAGCAAACAAGTACGTAGATTCACAGGACGAAACTTCCATGCAAGAGTGGACTAGCTAGTACTGCACCTCACAAAAACTAAGCAACTCCTTGCAAAACCCAAGGAAAAAGATGACAAAAAAGGCTAAAAAAAAGGAAGGAAAATAATAAGCTACAAAACAAATCAAGTAGATAAAAAACCTGTAAGTAGTAAGCGTGTTCCCAGACATCAATACCAAGCAGAGGAACCAAACTGGATCCCTTAGTAACCAAAGGGTCCTGCAAGGAAGTATTAACACACGTTATGAGGCCACAGCTTGCTTACTTCATTACTTTGCTTGTACATGTTACAGGATGGAACTATTATTATCAGCTCAGAAGATTGAAATCTTTTCTTAGCCTCTTGCAGCTCAGAGTTACGCAAAATAGTAGCACACAGTCAAAACAGATTGGTGTCAATTACAAGATCTCATACTTACGAGAAAACACAGGAACACTATATGCAGTAGGCATTCATTATTCCTTAGGCAGGAAAATAAAGGTTCCACTCAGAATTGAAATGCAAGACATGAACTTGCCAGCATTAAACTTGTTCTTTGAAAAATGAACAGAATGTCTCACATTTGCCCCTCACCACAAGAAATTTAAAATATTTAAACCACTTTACTGAGAAAAATCTTTTATGTAAAACAAACAAATTGCATCTGTCAGATCTAGTAATGATTGTGTGAGGGGATTGTACGGGGAAGAAAGTAGGAGTTGGCAACTCGATCAGGAATGTTGGGTCTACCAGGCTACCACGGTTTGACTAAGCAGACATTTGATATAGAATGCTAAAGCAATTCCAGAATAAACACAAGCATAGTGCAATGAAAATTTTTTGATATAGATGCTACTGTTTCGGATAGCCATTCCTGTGGACTTGAAAAAAACAATATTCAAAGGTTAAAACTCATCCATAAACTCTCCAAAATTGAAGTTAGGACAAGTGATGGAAGAAGAATTGAGCGTTGAATATACATCCAACAACGGCCAAAACTTTCAGCTAGAAGCTAAAAGACAAATCCAAAATCAAGAACCTGATTCGCTGTTGTTTCGACCACAAGGCGTTTCAGCTCTTTGTCCAATCCAAGCCACTGCCAAGTTGAGATAAAATGAGAACGTGAAGAAAATGTTACCTTCAAAAGCACCAGGAGCCAATTGCAAGTTTCACCACGAGAAACACTGATTCACAAGGATAAAACTTACCACCCAACCAGATCCCTGTAAACCAGCACCATCTGTATTCATCTTTTGTACTAAGGCTTCCAAAGAGCCAAAATGGTTATCAATAGCCCAGCCTAAAGAACCCTTTGGAGGCTCACCACCACCTTCCTGCAATGAGATTGTAATCATTTGGCATGCATATTAGCATAATGAACAGAAGAAAAAGACAATCCTCAGACAATAAACTCACACGAACGGGTGCAAGATTCTTCCAGAAAATAGAGTGATTGATATGGCCTGAAAAACAAAAAAAGATAGTTAAAAAATGTCAGTAGATATTAAATAATCTGTCACATTGACACAGCCACGCAAGACATCAAGCTGAAAGCAAAGTAAGGTTGACGGCTGAAATACATCAAATTTTTCCAACAACATGTTTTGCACAGAATCATGGGCCTCTACAAACTCATAACAATTTGGTAGTTATGTATAGTATGAAATGATGTTGTATCCATGCTAATCTTCACAATAAAGGTGTTATTTTTTCCATGCACTTATTGCAGCACTCAGTGGACTCGAAGATGTAAATATTTTGAACTTAAAGGACTAGAAAGCCCCATTGGTCATCTCACTTCAATAAATTAATCAATCAAAACCTTCTTAACAGTCTCGTGACCATGCATTTGCCCCCGACAACCTAATTCAAGCTTCTTTGACTACAATTATGTCAATGTGTATACTTTCATGCATCAAACTCCCACAAGTTGGAAACTAGTCCATTAAGACATGACTACTTTGGAAGTGTCCCTCTCACCAATGGTAATTTTTGTGCACACGGACATGCTTTACCTCCTAAATGCCTATTCACCAAGTAATATAGATTAACGCAAATTACATGCCCCCATTAAAATGCCAGTGAAAGTTTACTGAACTTTTGCAATAGATTTTAACAGTGACAGGCAGTCCAGCACCTTGTTCCTAAATTCCAAATGTTGCAATCGCAAACACATATTGTTTACATCTGAGCTAGCACAATAGCGTATCGCTCTTTTAACCGTAGGAATATCAATGTAATGCCGGATTATTCCTAAATTCCAGCAATTACCGTAAAAGCCAGCAAGACAAAGTCATAGTTTTCCAAATACAAGACAGACATGACAGTTCAAGCAGAATCTTATGCGCAAAGGGGAAAAAGGAATGAACCTCCGCCATTGAATTTGATGGCGCTCTGCAATTTGACAACAGCGGGAGCGTCGCCTTTGTTAATAGCATCATCAAGCTGCTCAAGAGCCTTGTTGTAATTGGTGACGTAAGTCTGGTGATGCTTCTGGTGGTGGAGTTGCATGATCTCTCCGCTTATCGCCGGCTCAAGAGCTCCATAATCGTAGGGAAGATCCGGCAACGTGTAGGTCTGCAAACCGCGCAGCTGTTGCCGGCACGCTACTGAGTTGCCTAGGGCTTTTCTGGTGACTAGAGTTCGAAGAGCCATGCCGAAGAAGCTTCTGTTGATTTCCGAAATGGAAAAAGGAGACGAAAATTGAGAGGAAACTGAATAGATAGGGTATTTGTAAAAACAGGGGAGATTAGTTGAGAAGATGGAGACGAGTGAGAATCCAGTGTGCTGACCACAGGCTTGTCGAAATATGGCGGTGAATCCGGCGTCTTTCGGTTTACACAGTGAATCCAGTGTGCTAAAAAGCCACGGGCTCGTCAGAATTAAAACCTGTGAAGTTTGTTGGGCCGGCCCTAATCCAATGAGCAACGTTCTTTGAAACTCTTAATTGGGTTAATTACATAAATTGCCCACGTTGCTCACTTGCTCCATTCGATTGTACAAATCAACACTTTAAATTTTCAGCAAAGTTTTTTTCATTCTACTCGATATATATATATGCCTCGTGCCCCCTTGACAAAGATTAACATTTTCTTTTCCGGCCGAAAGCATATGATTTTACATTTTACAGCCAGCGGTATAAGGCGCTATTCGAGTGCGCTTACAAGGGAAAGTTTGCAGGTTTTGCGTGGTGGTTCGAGACGGGTCGGGCCTGGAGATTAGAAGCACCAAATTCCAGCAACTTTGCTGCATAATCGCGTTACATTTTTTTTTTGCTGCATTATTTTTTCCGGAAGGGAATAAATCACCACCTGTCCAAACGGGTGTGTGTGCCTGCACACCCGCTAACAAACTTTTTAATTCCTTGGCTTGCACCCAAGTAAAAGTTTAAAACTCTCTCGGTGGTCAATTACTCTAAGAGTAGTTAGTAGTTGGTTGCATAATTGTGTTACGTACCTTTTTTCTTTTTTTGGTCACTGGGCCTATAGGGGAGCCGATGGGAAATAAATCACTATTGGATCAGACAGTTGCACTACGCACCCGTATAGATTTGAGGAAATCACATGTTGTGACAAATGATGGAAGGCAAGGTTTGAATCTTGACCTTCCACCCATCAAAACTTAAAGTCTTTGATGGTAGCCACCAACCCAAATGGTTGGTGGTTGTGTTATATACCATGTTTGGATTGCAATTTTTTTCCAAAAAAATGTTTATATTTTTTTGTGAATACATTTTTTAATCATTTTTCTAATTCACATGTATCAAATCACTACAACAAATTTTCATATAAAAACTCTAAAAAAATAGCAATCTAAATAGCGTATTTGTAACCCTCTATATCTGTATTTTCATTGTTTTGCTCTCCTTCACAGAAAAAGGTAACCATTCCTTAATGATATAATAACTTTTAAACAGGCTGTAATTCATTATAAATTGATTGTACATTTTTTGTAATAGAAATGTTACATTCAATTATTGTTCATGTAAGCTCACGCATTAACTGTGTTAGAATTACATCGCATTTTCCTATCTTTACATCTTAACTTTTTGCCTTATTAGCAAATTTGGGATCTTTTATTGTTTGTGACAAGTATACTTGTCCCTTACACCTCCTGTCGAAGCTCTATCTGACCAAGGTCTCTCCACAATATGTAAAGGAATAATTTCAGAAACCTCCGATGAGCTTGCTCGAGGTTTTAAAATAATACGTACCTCCCTTATCAAGCTAAAATAATATTAGTAGTCTTAACATTTTAATAAAATTCTCTTGTTAGATATGGATATACAAATAATGGAATTTATAATTATTTTTCCTTTCCCTTTTCTCTTTTTATTCCTCCTTTTTTATATTTTTGCTAGTAAAACCAGAGAATATAAACATTAACCCCTAAAATGTTGACTTTTTTTTGGATGACTTTGAATGTGATCCCATTTTTATTTGTCGATCTTTTTTTTTTCTTTTTCTTTTTTTGTATCAAAAGCAACATGGGGATTTTTGGCTTTTGCTTTCACCACTGCAGTAAGAGATGTTTGGGGCAAGTTGTACAGAAGTAGGGGCAGGGGTGGGGCGGGAAATCCCTCCCCCACCCCCGCCCCCCGCGGGGCACCCGTGGAGTTAAAAAAAAATTATTATATAATTTTATTATAATTAAATTTTAGCAAATAATCAAGTACTAAAATATCAACATATCACCAAATTATTATTCATTGCAACTTCACAATTGAAAGTCATAAAAATAATTAAACAAAAGTTATTTGAATACAATCTAATATGATAAAACAAATATAACTAAAATAATCAAATTTTTACTTTTGATACAAATACAATCACTAAATTATTATTGTGTTTTTTTAGAAAAAAATGTTATTGTATTAAGTGTAGTTAGGAATTTAATATAAATGTATTAATAAATTTAGTATAAATAATTAATAATTTTTATTAATAGACATGTATAATTAGTAGTATAATTGATAATATCATTATATATATAATTATACATATATATATATATTTTTTGTTCTAAACGGGTGGCGGGACGGGACCCCGCCCCGTTTCTAAACAGGAGAAAAGTCCCCCACCCCCGCCCCAATAGACCCCCGCGGAGCGGGTGCCCACCCGTTGCCATCCCTATACAGAAGGAAGTCTCAAATTGATCATCTCACATCAATCGCACTTCCTTTGTTAGGATTTTGTGAGCTGGGGAACAGTACCCAGGCAGCTGCATGTGGGATTCTGATTGGTTCAGCCAGACCTCAGATTGTTTGTTACATAAATTTCATATCCTTCTACCTCATTGGTTTGCCAGTTGCAGCATTACTAGGCTTCAGATCTAGTTATGGTTTTGCAGGATTCTGGAATGGGACTTGCCGCTGCGCAGATTTCATTTATGTGTTTGATGGTGTCTAATTTGGTTTGCACTAATTGGACACACCAAGCTAGTAGTGCCAAAGGCCTAATGGCCTTCGGCCTGGTGGTCACCACCAATTAAATCATTGACCTCCCATCAATTTGTCACTATATGTGGCGGGCTTAATTGACTTTCTTCGATGGAGTTTCCACTCACATTGAGTCTCTCTCCCTCTAGATTAAACTAGATTAGGTTATAGTAATTCTACCATTGTGATGAAAAAAAAAAAAAAACTAGTAGTGCCAAAGTACTAAGCCAGGATACAAAAGGATGTAACCAATCTAGAATGACTTTGGAAACCAATCTTCATAGCTGATACATCCTTGAAAAGAGTAGCAACACAAGTTAAATAAGGAAGGGACAAGGATGTAAGCTACTTCAGTACTGCACCATGTAAGCCAAGACCTTCACACGGTCTGCAAAGACAATCTTATTGTCTTGAACACTTTACTCCAAAATAATTAATTGCAATATAATATGAGATCAGTCAATTCCTACAATCTTCTCATTTTATCTTCAAGTTAATGGGTATGATTTTCTGAGTTCAAAGGTTCATAAATTGACGTGTAGATATGTGTTACGTGTTTAAAGTCTTCAACCTATCTGGATGCAGTTCACTTCAATTGATTCCTTACCACACCTCCCTATCCCCCATACCCCCAGATATGGAGAAAGAGACGAAGAGAATGAACATACCTCTTCCAGTTTAAGAACTCTATAATTAAGATACAGATACAAGTGCATGAAAGGAGAAAGGTCAAGTTATAGAAAAGGAAAGCGAGTAATGTTTGGGATTGCTTTTGATACAAAATGTTTTAAAAAATCACAATATTCTTTTCTGTTGAGAAACTACACAATTTTTACAATTAAAAAAGCTATAAAAATTGAAAATTCAAATTCTAAATTCCAAAAGTATGCAATCCTCAGAACAAAATATGATTGGCATGTCAGATATATACACACAAATATATACTGTAGCAATATCAAGGACCTGTTACGCACATGATCGCTGGGGTTACAGGACCAGAATTTTTATCAACATCCCCACTTGCACTACATTGGCATCAACTTATCAGAGTTCAAACAGTTCCATTGCAGCTGTGTACACAAGCACCACAAACCTGGGAAGCATTTATGCATGCATGAACCTCTCAGATTTCCGTTCTGGTGCCCTGGAAACAGCAATATCATTAAATGCTGCAGCACCATTTTCTGCATGTGTTAGAGGTTCAGATACACCTTCCTCAGCCTGGACGAAAAGAGATAGTAAACTCAGGATAGTAAATTCAGGAAATGAACGAATAAAACTTACGTCTGAAATAATTTTAGAGTCGACAATAGGGAAAAAAGAAGGGGATGTAGTAATTTTATATTAAGGATATATATATCTAACAAAGAACAGAAGTAGCAATGTCAAGTACCTCAGGTGTCGCTGTTGGTTCAATGGTTTTTTTCTGATTTTCATGATTACAATAATAGGAGTAGGAAACCATCCCAACCAGCGCAATCAAAATCCCAATAATGTTCCTCCAGCTAAATGGATCGTGTAGTAAAACATAACCGAATGCTAATACCAGGCAAGTTTTCAAATGCCCAAGAACCTGATAGGTGACAGGAGATGTCTTTCCAATCACAAGGAATGTGCTAAAATTAACAGAGACAGAGATCAAGCACGAAAGTACAATAAAAGCCTGCAATATTGACAAAGAATTAGGCCTGAACATATTTTCATGAACACAAAGAAGTATTACTTTCAGTAGTAATCCTCACCAGTACATCTGGAGTATACTTGAACGTAAACACATTTTGATTGGTCAAAAACTTATCCAGAAATGGACCAGATATGAACAAGGTCATTGCTTGATATGGACATGATTGATATAAAAGCTGGGTTGAAGAAACTTTATATTTCTTCTGGATTGTATTCGTCATCTGAGAGAAACTAATTAAGATGCCAAACATGCCATAATATATGCAAAACAAAGAAACACATGGTCTAGGATAGAGTCTCTTCAAAAGGCTGCTTAGGTGTCTTAGCTTAAACAATGGTTCGCTGATTAATACCAAGTAGGCCATGAATTCTCAGCAGGTGATGATGTATTTAGAGAAAGACAACAGAATTCGCCAAGATGGTTTTAAAAACAAAAACTTAAGCATGGATTCAAAGGTTCGTTTCTGGACAGAGATAAGTTTAGGTATCTTGTTTTGAAGTGAAATCTTCAGTTTGCTTTGAAAGTAATCCCTCCACTATGAATTGACATATTATATTTTTATAGGTCTATTGTATATGTCCAGACATGCAAATAAATCAACACTTAATTATTGGACAATTGAATTTACTTTTACTTGCAGCAATAAAAGATCCCTAGAACTCCATGATTTTATCCACTATTTCTGCAAGATGCTCATTTAGTCTGACATTATTCAGACATCCCAATGAAAGCAGTTGCACTGACAGAGATCATTAATTCAAGTTCTGCATAACTATGTCACTACTTTTAGAAACCAAGTATTAAATGATAAGCATGGTTTAATTTGAAGCAGAAAATATTCCTTTTGCAATGTCAATCTATGGCCTTTTCACATGAAACATATGAATTTACTAGGAAATGCATGTATCACATTCATTGTCTGAAATACTATGACATCAGACTGACAAACAACCATGGGCTTAAGTTTATGACTGATGAAATGCTTCTAGCAGAAAACTGTCTTACAAATTCATCTGTATGCCTACAGTTTTAAACACTGACAGGAAATAATGCAGTCAAGTTAAAGGATACAATCTGTGCTATGCATGTTGTAACAACTGCAAGCAAGGACAAGACAGAGCCCAGGATGTTGAGCTGCAGATCTGTAACAGTAGCAATTCCAACACCGAGAAGGAGGATGGCAAGAGAAAACTGAACACTCCTACTGCATTAATGAGAGGAAAAAACAGAACAAGGTTGCATGAATTGACCAGGCAAAGAATAAGAAAACAAGGAACGAGACAATCATGAGAAGCAAACAGGAAAAGTGATTTCGGTCCAAATAATGATTAAGAGCTTATAAAGCGCAACACTACGAAAGTGGCATTCTGCTTTTACAAATTTAAAAAAATGAATACAAATCCTATGACTCTGAGATATCCCCACAAAAAAAGGGCATAATTCGAAAAGTGCATCAATTCTTCATATACTCATTATATAATCAAAATGTGGCTGTACAAAGTCATGCATTACTCTACTAAAAATGTTAAATCATAAGATGTTAGGCTAAAGTTCACAGTGCAGCAACTTTATTTGTCCACAGGAAGATTTGAACTTGCCAGAAGGTTTACCTGATCAACTAGACTTTGTTGTAGAGGTATCCTAATAAGGAATAAAGCACCACAAAGAAAACAAAAAGGACAAGAAATTTTCCTGTTCAGAAGCTGGCAATTCTCCCTAAAATTGTACCTATTAACAACAAATACTTGGAGGATTTACTATCATTACTTCAAACTTTGCTTCTTTTGCTTTAAATGGTTAAGTTGAAAAAAAAAAACCTGAATCTCTTGCTCAAGTAAAGGGTCTCCAACAGCACAGTGCAAGGGATGATTGCCAGCTTGGTCATCTACACAGAAGTTGTAAAGCCATAATTCAGAGACCCCACAATGTTTCTCAACATATAGACTAATAAAGGTTCAAATGATAAACCAACCTGATAGAAACCAACTGAATTGAAACCCAGACTAAGGTTTAGCAATCCAATTGAAATCCCATTGAGAATTCCAAATCCAATTACAGTTGTGGATCAAAAGGTTTGTGTTCAAACAGTTTCATCCACAGTGCAACATGCAGGGAACAGAAGGTGACAAGCAAATGCCAGCTTGTCAGAGTCGTAGCTGCATTTGGAAAGTCCAGAGACTGAGTCATAAAACACAAGTATATCCTGCCTCTTTTTTCAGTTTAACGTTTTAACAAAACAAGGTCTTATGGTAAACAAGGAGCATATAAATCAGACTTGTAATACTGTAATTAACACCACAATGCAAATAAACTATGTTCTGACTTATGTATTTTGTCGAGTCCTGGCTTTCAGCTTTCAAGTCACTGATCAGAATGGGTTGGATGAATAAACTCCACTGTCCAAAGACGTTAGGAAAAAGAAAAAAGAAAGAAAAAAGATAAATGTGGAAGAAATATATTCTGACTTGTGAAGATCAATCTCCTATAAACGCATGACTCCTCGAACTACAAGGTACATGACAACTTAAATTACTATTGACATCTAATAAAAGCAAATAATTGACATTCCAAGTAAAGAAACAGAATCTAAAAACCAGATTAACATTACAAGCAGTAGTTTAGTCCTTCATGATGGTAGCTCTGCATAGAATAATTTTTCATACTTTGTTAAATAAGTGGATACTCACCTTACCCTTCCGAATAATAGTACAAGAAAGTATACATAGTCCAGTGCAGAAGCAGCCAATATAATTATTACCCAACAAAAAAAAAAAGAAGCTATTCTGTATTCTGTAGATGTTACTCTTCCACAAGGACCACAACCCGATCCATTCTTATTTCCCAATTTACATGAAATCAGCCTAAATACAAGGTCATTAGACTCATTTCTCCATTAAGTATCATGAAAGAAGCGGTCAGCAACGTAAGGAATTCAACTGAGTTTAAAATATGTATGCATATATACTAGAAGCTACTAAATCCATTTCTTTCTTTTAGGATAATAGATAGTTAAAGAGTACTTGCAACTCACCAAAAATGAAACCTAGATAGCTCATAAGCGCTTTATTGCAAATTACGATCGATACTGATGAAACCACTGACAGGCCCAAAGCGCCAATGGTCCCAAGCTGAAAAACTCTTGCTCTCACTCATCTCTGCAACTTCAATCCTCTGCACATTTTTCACATCACCGACAAAAGAAAAAAAAACAGAGAGAAAATAGAAATACGATCAATGACTAACCAAAAATTTCACACCTGCACTAGAATTTTCAAGTAGATCCGGTCCGAGCAGTTCGGCACTTCCGTGTCGACACAGGGCTGAGCTTTATCAGGAGCGGAGAAGCTTTAGTATTTGGGTACAGAAGTTCAGAGTTTTGTTTTGGAAGTTGAGGACTTCGTCGTGTAGATATAAATTTAAACCGATTTAGGGCAAACAGGTGAGCAGTCATTTTTTTGGAGCCAGTTCAACTAGAGTTGGTTGCAACTTGCAACCGGGGGTAGCGTGGAAAACTACAGGTTTCTGAATATAGATAGATGGTATCCGTTTGTCTTGTAAAGTTTGCAGTCAAATTATCAAATGCGAGAGAGGGAGGAAACGGGAGAGAGAGAGGCGAAGACGTGCTTCCATTTTTCTCTTCTTCCACCGTGGAAAGCGGAGGTTAC
This sequence comes from Coffea humblotiana, assembly GCA_023065735.1. Taxonomy (NCBI): domain Eukaryota; kingdom Viridiplantae; phylum Streptophyta; class Magnoliopsida; order Gentianales; family Rubiaceae; genus Coffea; species Coffea humblotiana. The sequence goes on along the minus strand of CM041209.1, from coordinate 4,040,632 downwards.
GGTCTTCTTTCAAAATTAACAAATGCAAAACAACGACGAGTGTGGTGCACACGCGCTGACTTTAAGAGCGTCGGGACTCGGGAGCTGTTGGCAATGCATGTCTAGACAACTTGTCTTTTCAGTCTTTTGGTAGTTGAATAAAGGATTAATTACAAATCTCCAAACTAAACTATTGCTATTTTGTTATTGTCCCCTGAACAATCCATTACAATATTTTGAGAATCGAATTATCAACTTCTTGTGGCATGTTTGATGAAGTTAACGGATGAAAAGCTACTGCTTTGTCTTCTTCAAAAACTAAAAAGGTGAAAAAGTAATTTAAAAAAACTGACGCGTGTCACATATATATATATAGAATATTACTTTGCTTGACAACTCATCTCAAATAAAAAGTTAATTGCATGTCGTTTAAGAATTGTTATTGACTTGATTTTTGCCTCCTAGAAAATTAATAGCAGAAGCATTTTATTGAATTAATATGTGAATTTGTGGCCATTATGCAAATTAATTGAAAAAAAAAAACAAAGATCTGTCTTAATCTATTTTGAATCTCCTTCTATCGCTCTCTTATAAATAATGATTTGCGTTTTTCCATGAAAATGATAATTCAACCTAATTTCATTTGCTAGGTTTTTTTTTATAGGCGTCATTTTGTTTTGTTTGGCTTGGAACGCATTAGAGCTTTTTGGGCAATGGAATCGTATCAAAGTCATTTTTAGTTTTTTTTTTTTTCGCGTTCCAAACACGAAAGATGGGGTATGAGCAACTCAATGGTGACAATTGATATTCAAGATATGATAGGTGTTACATGGTAAATTGACAGTAGTGCAAGGGGCATTTTGCAATGATTCGATATAATAACACCTTCGAGAAGGCCAGGGTGGGCGATGTCAACTGTGGGGCTACAACGACGTCGTTAGCCTTTGCTTTGAAACTCCTATAGTTACTTGAAAATTCTACAACGACGTCGGGATTGATTAGTTGAAAATTCTTGGAAGCTTTGTTTGTTTAGTTATTCCCTGGAGTCAAAACAAACTTAATATATAGGAAGATGATGACGACTCTCCAATTATTCCGTAATTCATCATTCTTCCTTGTTTAATCTCGTTTTTTTCAGATATAAAAAGATCATCCTGTACGAAATTACAGGTAGGAAAAGTAATAGTTCAGTTTGGTTCAACGGATTTTTTCTGATTTGTGGGTTTGATTAAATTGAACTTCTGACTGACTTCAGGGTTTTGAAATTTGTGCTTTTCTACAGAGTTTTAAGTCGTTCAGCTTTTAGTGAATTGAAGAAGTTTTCGTGCAGTTGAGAATTTGATGGAGAATTCTGATGATCCATGCGATGTAGTGGTGAACGGAGATGAAAATAACAGACATGACAGCGTTCCGTCGACGTCGACGAGTTCTTCGTATAAATTGTTCGGTCGTCAACGCTCCGTTCACCAGATGATGGGTGGCGGTAAAGGTAACAGCTGTTTTTTCTTTTTCTCACCTTTTCTCCCCTTCTCTTTCTTTTGTTTCGTTTGGTTTCCCAAGTCTGAGAAATGTTCATGAGAAATTATTTTCATTGTATTTGCGTGCGTGTTTGGAGCAAAGAAAAGTTTACTAAGTAATAAGATACTTTGGTGCTGGAGAAGGTGACATTTTTCGCTTGACAACTAACTAACTTGGTATACTGGCTATCTTAAATCTAGATGGACTTGCATGTCTGACAGTCCTCTTTTCTTTTTTTTTTTTCCTCTAGTTAAATAATTAGGTAATTGGAGAAGTTTGTAGATGAGCAGGATCACTGTTACATAGAATGACTACTGTATGTAATTTTACTGGTACTACAATATTGTAATGTATGCTTAGTTTAACGGCAATCGGTTTCCTAAAGAATGGGGTTCATCATTCCTCAAGGAGAATTGTGTTTATGTAAAAAAGACATTTGAATATAAATTATGTGGTTGAATCTTGTAGATCATTTTCCTTTCTATGAATGCATATTTTTAGATATAAACATAGTACGGATGAAGTGAATATACCTATTGACATTTGAGCTTTTAGACCTTGAATATTGTGGGAGAGAGGGAAAATGAATACGTTACTCTATATTGGGAGTTTAGTGAAGAAAAAAATTATGATGGGAAGAGAACAGAAAGAACAGAGAAGAATTTTTGTGAACCCAATTTTTTTGCTTTGAAAGAAAGGTTAAGAAGCTTTTTAAGTAATTTGACATGTTAAACCTGTTTCTTCGGTCTGGCTCACAGCAAAGCAGAAAACAGGAAGTTTAATTTCTTCTCTTTTCTCCCTGTTTCCTCCTAGTTGGAAAGAAAGCAAAATGAATCCCTCCATTTTATTTTTGTTTCTTCTCTTTTCAATTCTTTGTGAGCTTTCTTTTTAATCCATTGTTCTTCTCTCCATTACTCTCCCCAAATCTGAAGCCTAAGGGAGTGTTGTCTTTCGATCAAGTTGGACTGAAAAGAACTGAGAGGAATTGGAAAAATTGAGTCCTAAAATTTTGGATTTAATTTCCAGTGTGATAGGCTGTGGTGATTGGCGAGCAAAGGGAAGGAAACGGTGGGAAAGGGGGGAATAGCTTAAGCAATATGTACTTAAGTTTTGGTTTCACCCAGAAGCCTGCAAAAAAGATGGGAAAGGAAACCAGTATGTTTAATTCCTTTTAACGTAGCTAAACAACCTTCTTTGTCATGCAGTGGTTCCCGTCACTTCTTTCCGTTTTGCTCAGAAAGAGTATGTTTAGATCCTTTTAGTTTCGGTTTGCATATAAGGAAATGAACACTACCTGTCTCCTTTCTCTTTCTTTCCTTTATCTTTTTCTGAATGGTGAGTCAATACTTGCTGGTAATCCAACAATTGGGGAGACATGGATATGCTTATCTGATTCTTGATACTGTTAGACATTTATTTCCCTGTTTGCCATCTCTGTGCATATTCATCTTGTTTGTTCAAAGGTTTCACTAATTGTTATTACTACTGCAGCTGCTGATGTTATACTATGGAGGCGGAGGCGTGTCTCATGTGGCTTAATGATGGTTGCTACTGTTGCATGGTTTTTGTTTGAGCGGTCTGGGTTGTCATTCCTATCAGTTTGTTGTGATATCTTGCTGATCCTGATTGTGTTGCGGTTTCTTCGAGCTAACTATGCTGTTCTTAGGGAAAGGTGCGATAACCTTCACCAATATCAGTTTCACATTTTCTAGTTGCTTTAAGTGTGAAAATCAAGTTAACTCTTTCCTTTTTCTTTCTCACAGACAACTGCAATCCTTGCCTGAACTCGTCTTGTCAGAAGAAATGGTGAATAATGCTGCTGCATCATTTCGTGCTAAAGTCAATTACATGCTGCTTATGGCCCATGATATCACCCTTGGCAAAGATTTCAGAGTCTTTTTCAAGGTTGGTTGTTGTGGAGTGTTTGACTAGTTAAGCTTTCTAACACTTCCAAGTGGTCACAGAAAATAGACAAATATTACCCACCTGCAGATTCATTTCCTACTTGCATTTGGAATCTTCCATCCAAATATTTATGTCTGTTATCTTGGATTTAAACTTCTTGGAAAATTTGCAGGTGGTGATTGCTTTGTGGCTCTTGTCAGTGATTGGCAGCTTAATATCATTCTGCACTTTGGCATATATAGGTACATAATGTTAACCATCTGCTAACTGGATACTTGAACTCTTTGTAGTGATTTAAATTCCAGTGCTTTTCTTGGTTTCGTTTAGAATACCACTGACCAGCTGTGCCAATGCGGCTGTACCCACTTGGCTTCTTATAGACTATAAGGATCATGTTTATTTTTGGCCATCATGCACTTCTGAATGAAAAGATTGAACTTTTGTGGCAAAGTTTCAAACTGTAGTAAGCATGTGAAGAATATAGTTAGCACTATAGGCATGACTTGTAAAATGTATGCGGACATTTTGGGTCCATTTTTGTTTTTTGGCTTTTCCTTTTCCATTTTCACCCTTGTTTCAGTGTGTTGGTTGGTTGGGTTGGTCTCATGGATGAGGAGGAGCTAACGGCAGAGAGAAATGATTATGGAGTCTAGGATGGTTTTCACGTTCTTTTGGAATCTTTTGTTCACTTTCTTGACAAAATGTTTCCCTTTGGCAATTTGATTACAGATTCTGACCTCTGTGGGTTACATTACTGTTGTGTTTCTTATGTCATCACGAATATTGTGCTATGATGAACTTTCACCTTTAAGAATGGAGGAGGATATGGTTGATAAGAGTTTTGCATTTGCATTGATGACAGGAGCCGTTGTCTTTATTACACTTCCTGCTTTATACGACAAATTCGAAGACCGTGTGGATAGGTACGCTGGAGTGATCCACCAAAAATTTTCAAAGCACTATAAGATAGTGGATGAGAGTGTCATTAGCAGAATACCCCGGAATTTGCGTAGGGACAAAGATTTGTAGAATTTGGCCATCCAGACTGGACAAGTATTGATAGCAAGATTCTTTTGTAGCAGGGTCTCCTCAATTTTGGTATGATCAAAGATGGAAATTTTGCCTTGGTTTAATCTGCCAACAACGAAGTTTCCCGGTTTCAGCTTTTCCAGCGTTAAGAATCATGCACGCACACACGAAAACGAAACAAAGCCCAGTTAGTTGTGAAGTTGCATGCTGTATTCAAGACCAGTTAACTGCGAATATGTATCCCGTATCTAAGCCATGTCGTCGTTTTTGCTTTGTTGGATTTTGGGTATTTTTTTCACATTTGTTTCACTCATTCTATTTGATATTTTATCCTTCAAAATGTTGCAAGAATGTGTGTCCGCAGACATCCGGGCATGCCAATCTTACGAAGTCCATCTTATCTTCTCCAGCTTGTAAATCCTGCTTACTTTACCGGTCATGGAACTTGGCAATTTGCGAGAAATTCTGATTTATTCACAAATACAGGATGCTATGAAGAAACCATTCAGGCTGGCAATTTAGCCTCACATGATTAATCGTTTGCGAAAATTTACCAGCTTATATATAAGTGCCTTCAAAAACAGGATCATATGACATGAACTCTGAAATTGCTCAAGAGCTTCAACTTTGGAACAATTCTGAAAGTGGGCTTCTCATCTTTCAGAATTACCAACACACAGATGGCCGGTTTCTAGGAGGATTCGATATGATGTCAACCCAAAATGCCATACGAGCATTATTATCATATGCACAAGAAGCCACAAGTTTTTAGATAGATCATGCTACATTAGATACAGTCCTTACTTCCTATCAAGAACCAAAAGTTCTAAATACAAGCCACCAATTTTTCGACAATGCTCCTGGAAATTGATTCGCAAACTGATCTTTAATATCCTCAACAAATAGCCCACGAACCTTGGAATAATTTTTAGAGACTGATGCAAGACAGCTCAGATGCCTCGTTTTTTATCAACCGTATCATCAAACAACCAGGGCATGAATTTGAAAGCAATTCTCTGGCTGCCTTCGACCAAGCATCGTAAATCTCATCCGAGAACAAGACAAAGTGGACCTGACAATGAATGAAGAATGGCATCAAATTCTGAGCAGCCTTCACAGATACAAGCAGAGAGAGTCAGGAAAAGATCACTGTGAGCTTGCCTGTAAGCAAGCATGCCCCTATATCTAACCCCATTGTCGTATTTTTTTCAAATTCTGAAAAGTGATCTTATTTTTGGGACTGTAATAGCACATGCACAAAGGAAACTGTCTAAGCAAAACTATGTTCCCAAAGATGAAATAGATATATCTTTTCTTACCACTAAATATAGTTCTTTTTGCCAACTATTTGATGATTGCAGTAATTATTCAACATATCATCATCTAGTTGGCAACTTACTAAGAAGAGACAATATTCCTACTTTTTTGGTTCTAAGGCCATTTTTATTTTTCTAATCATGGCATGGCCCATAGATTTGCTATCTCAAACACGCAAAAACCCTTTTCACTCTACACCTCAGCTCTTGAACCACATTGAATTAGTAATTAAATAATCTTCGCTTGACCTTTCAGAGCAGTTTCCCCGCAAAAGCAAACAAAGATTAGCTAAACAGCAAGTAATAGTTGGTGAAGTTCTGGAACACCATAAGCTAAGTTTTTTGACACTTGACAACTGAGAAAAGAAAATTTATTGGTCAAGGCATGTAAACTGGAGGAGAGGTGAAAATGTTCTAATACCCTGTTTGTACTAATATGATGGAGAAAAAACTCGAACGTGGAACAATAGGATTGAGTCTGAAATCCAATTCTCAACAGAAAAGTTGTTTTAAGTGGCTGCACAATATCATTCATCATGACAAATCAAAGAATACTACTAAGCCATTGCTTTCAATCAAATATGACATTCTATACTTTTACTCATCTCCAGTTGCTATCTTTTAAATTAGGGATACTTTCAGAAACCTTCCTTGAGGTTTCTGGTAATTTCACCCAGCACACCTTTAATTTGACAAAAATTAAACTGACCTCACTTACTTTATGGTTTTTGGTAACAAATTTACCCCCTGTCAGAAAAAGTGAACAAAAAATTAAAGGAAATTCTAAGAAAAACATCATTCTGAAATTACCCTTAAAGCTCTCACAATAAATTATGGCACATAATATACCTAAAAATTTGGAATACAAAATGAAGAAAAATCAGAAATTGGTCCAACCCTCTTAGTAGAAAAATTAGAATGAGTAAGTATCATATCTGTTGACTGGCAGGCCCAATATAACTGTTGCCAATGCAACATTGTTTCCGGTGAGGAACTGGATGAAAAGGCTGGATATGCAACTAAAATTAACATGCCTTTTCCTACTGAATTAAGAGGTAAATAAGTTCTTAGCTTTTAAGTGCAGCAAGCCAAGAAACTAAAGGCCTAAGAACAGTTCTTCAAAGCATGATGGCAAGCTATAGAGAGATCTCATTTCAACTAGCAACATACTTGAGGATCAACATTCGCATTTGTAGTTATGGTCATAAAGCAACATTATGAGTCTCCAAGAGCCAAAACAATATATACAAGATATACTTTTGCTGGTACAAAATTTTATTTCTTCCATTAGAGATTGTTTTAGTAAAATGAATAGTATTTGAGTAAAATAAAGAACTAATATTTTGCAAAATCACCTTGCTTTGAAAAAACTGTTTCACTAAAGGTACTATAGACAATTTGGGCCTTCTAATTATGACACTTTGTCCCATCAAATTGATGAGGGAGGTTAGCGTAATTTTCAAAATTAGAGGGGTGCTAGGTAAAATTGTCAAAAACCTCAAGGGAGGTTTCTGAAATTATCCCTTTAAATTAAGTAGATCCATCTTCTACAATGTACTCATCTTGGTCACCTTTTATGCGCATACTATCTTTTCATTTTGACCTATCACCTGGTAAGCAACCAAAGAACTGTACAGTCTTTTGCAACCAAATTTGTAATCCAATGCTCAAAATGTAGAGAAACACAATAAGACAGTTAACTCAAAATAGGCGTACCTCTTTGAGGCCATCAGCACATTCCCTGACCGTAGAGATAGCCACAGAGGCAGCTTCATCATAGGGGTACCTGAATGATATTTTGAACAAAGAAGTTAGACTAATTATCTGAGCTTTTGACAGCTCAAGATGAAGCAGGAAACCCAAAATGCCAACTTTACCTGAATACCCCACATGATATGGCTGGGAAAGCAATATACTGAATATTGTTCTCTTTAGCTACGCGTAGACTATTTCTGCAACAAGTTCCAATAAAACAGATGGAAAATTGTTAAACAAGGTTAGAAATAAGGTTTCAAATAAAGTTGTGGTGTGTTCAGCATACAAAACACAGTACCTATATGCATTTGCCAAAGAAGCCTCAGGGTTTCCATCGACATCATATATGGGTCCAACAGTGTGAATCACATGAGATGCAGGCAATCTAAAACCACTGCAATACACCATTTGTTAGCAATCCAACAATAAGGTCGAGGAAATCTACAATCCAATGGACCAAAAAAGGGAAAAAATGAAGGGAACGGAACAATGCATTACGGTGTAATTCCTTGCTTCTCCAGTAGGGCAGCGGACTCCAGGTCGGACTTCAGGAACTTGATAGCACGCATCTCGTAGTTCTGGACCAGCAGCTCGATGTATGGCTATAAAACAACGCAAGGATTACAAAAGGACAAATTACAAGCTATGCATGGCAGGGATCACAAACTTCACACTGCATGTAATCCGCACAGGCAACATAACTTACCTCCATCAGCACCACCACCTCCAAGCATTAGCTCATTAGCAGGATTAACCTAATTAAACCAGTTCAATCAGAAATGGAAAAAAAAAACGAAAGGAGAAAAAAACTCTAATGTATGCTCAATCACTTAACGTACTATTACCTAGCATTTTCTGCTGTAAAGAAGAAATTTGGTTAGTTAATTGCAGAATATAACTTACGATGGCATCGGAGGCTCCATCAATTGACCACTGCGTGATATCGCCTTTCTGAATTTCGAGGGAACAGGTTGGAGACAGCTTGGAAACTGACTAATTGGCTGCTGTTTATCTCCGCCATTTGACAGTGTTGAAACCCTAGCGGAGCTCAATCCACCACCGTTGGCGACGGCACTGGCTCTGCTCCATTCCGTTTCAAAATGACCCTAAAGGGCCTGATCGGGATTTGAGCAACGGAAGAAAGGTCTCCTATGAGGCAGGTTCCACCTGGCCTGGTGAAATTGTAAATAACGGGGGTTTCCAGGGATAGTTAAGGACGATGAAGAGAAAAGGCGGAGGAATAATCCAGAAGGGGAACCCGCAGTCTCATAGAAATAATGGCAGTAATAGAAGAGAGAGCGACTGAAGAGGAGGAAATCTTCTGCTGACTGGTTGACCCTCTAGCATTGACTTTTTGGGTGGGATGCAACCCTTTCTATAATTATTCCACAAGGGATGTATTGGGCCTTAGCCCGACCACTCTACTTCACTGGACCAACAAATGAAATTCTACCACACAATAACGTGGGTGTGGTAAAAGGGTTTTGATTTTTAAGTACAGTGAATGCAACAACTCCCAGATATTTGTTTGCTCAATAATTTTTTTTTTTTTGTATTTTAGCAAGGGATGAGATTTAAGAAACAATGAGAGGAGGAAGCGGAATTTGAAGTCAAAATCTTTTCTTAGAGTTTCAACCTTAATTTACTTATAATATATATTCTTCATATTCTAAAGGATATTTAATCGGGTTGTTTATTTATCACTGACAGTGAAAAAATGATAGAACTTATTATTGACTAATTATTTACTAGTGTAAAACAATAATTATATATATTGAACCAAAATTTGAGACAACTATACAAAAGAGAAGGATATGAGAAATTAGTGGTATAAATAAATGCAATACAATAAGAAAATAAAAAAGGAAGTTTAATTCGTATTCCTGTTATCCATTTTACATAATTTTATTCTAATTCGCTTCTCACTTCATTCCTAAAGTCTCAATGCCTACTATTTAATTTTATGAGGCTATAATGATTTAAATTCCAAACATTACGGACTAAAGTGTAAAAACAAATTGTTGACTAATGGTAATTAGATTTTGATTATTAGTCAATATTGAATTCCATTAATTGTCCTAAATATGCTTAATATCAAAAAATTTGAAGATTATATTTATTTTGATTGAAACATTAGAAATCAGTTTGTCACATAAACCAACGCATTAGGACTAAAACTACATTTTTCCCATTACCAGTATAGAGCCTCAAATATCTAAAGTAATGTATGATGTCAAAACTTTGATATCAAACCTCCAATCAATTGAAGAACGTTTGCTTGAAATTAACAAAAAGAATAAAAAAAGAAAGAAAGAAAGAAAAACAGTTACAATTGATTGAAAATCAATTAACATGCATATGTATATATTGCATACTATACATTTTGTTTGCCTCAAAAATGAAATACCTCATTCCGTCCCATTTATTTAGTCATATTTTAGGAATTTAACTTTTTAATAATAGTGATTTGATTGTGATGTTTGTGCTTCTCATTCTAATTTTACTCTCATAAATTCAAATTTTGAATTTGAATAATTACGTGCATATGATTAGAAAGAACATCTATATTGAAAAGAGAGACAAAAATGTGTTTTAACTTTCTAACATAATATTATTTTAAAACATTCCAAAATAAAAATATGACATTTTTAATGAAACGGAAGGGAATACGTGAATTTGTAACTGAAGTTTCTTGCACGGTGGTCGCTTCGGGGACATCCGATAAAATTGTAACGATCCAGAGGAGTTTCTTGCACGCTATCTTTTCAATTTGTCATATATGGGTTTTCAGAAAAGAAAGAAATCGCTCGATAGTGATGTGATGTTTTCTACCATGCTGAACATAAACAAGAGCTGAAGGACGCCCAAATGTAAGATGTAGAGCGCCTGCAAGTGATCAATCAGGTTACAGTTCACGAAAAACATGGAATTGGTTTCTTACCAATAGCGTGCGTTCTGAACCCAAAAAAAAAAAAATCCTAAATGAATTATGCTATTCAAATAGTAGAAGAACTGTAGAGGTACCGTAATTGTCTAGGGCCCTCCAACTTTTTGCACCATAAAAGAATGATTAATGACTATGTAGCCTAACAAGCAATATTTGACTCCCAGAACACTTTCTAACCGGTAAAAGGGTACTCAAATCTGGCCCGTGAAAGTTCTGAAGAGGAGACAGACCAAATCACATGGGCAGGCAGGTCATTCACTTCCCTCCGTGAGTTGGAGCAGTGACTAAGGAAGGAAGGAGGTGCTTTTGCACTGTTAAATCTTTGTTACACCGCAATAGAATGCAATTACGAAGCCACATTTCTTGGTCTAAACATTTACTCTCGCACCAAAGAAACTGTTCCTCATTAATTGGACTTTCGATCCAATGTGTCAATTTCCACCTTATGAAAGCCAATGAAAAGAGCCTTGACTGTTGAGCGAAGAAAAAGATAATCAATCATATTTGCCTGCCTCAATCCGGCAACTGCACTTAATCAAGGGATAATTCTACAAGCTTCAACCGGCTTACATTCTATAATAGGCACCGATTGAATATCACTTGTGGGGGGAAAAAAAATGTAAAAAAGAACCTAAACATATATATGAAATCCACTACTATTATATGGATTAAAAATATCGTGCTATATAGGTAGGCCTAAGCGGGTGCTTAACCAGCCACCACAGCAATAGAGCCAAAAGCCCTGAACCTCCTCTTCCAAACCTACACACCCTTTTTATAATGCCATATACAAACAAAATGAAAAGCCTAATAATATATATTGTTTTTCAAAGACGGTGGAAACTAACAATCACTATCCGTCAATCAAAAGCTTCACTTTCTCTGAAATTTAGAACTGGCCCCCCTCAAATGTTTGCCCGAATTGCCAATTTGCAGGTGCAGCATTGTAGCTGGTGAGGGTTCTCCCATCACTGGTGGTGATTTGGAACGAAAGAGTCTGGCCATTCAGGTAGGAATTGCTCTGCCAGTTTTGGCCCCAGTTTCTTGACATGGATTGCCACCCTGTTCTAGACCCTTGATTGCGACAGTATGAACATCCCCAGCACCAGCAACATTGGTAACCAGGACCAAGTTGAAGTAGGAGTGCCCATTAATTGTGTACCTTACTCCTCCCTTCTTCCTGCACGGTACCCTGTCAAGAATCGCAGAAACATTTATCAGCAAAAACAATACTACTACTTCGTGATACTGATACCACGTCGTGTTTATTTATCGGACGACACTAGTCCCTTTTTTTTTTGTTCCTTTCACATTTTGGTAAATTATACCTCTGGAAAGCGACGGGAACAATTCCAGCGCTGTACTGGGCAATTTGCAGGAAAGCAGGCTCTGCCAAGTCAAAGTGTTGGCGGGGAGGATTGCACCACCCACCATTATCGTTGGGCAAAGCAGGGTTAGGAGGGCAGAGGTTTGTCGCCGTGACGGTAATGGTTCCCGGTAGGCATGCTTTTGGGTCAGAATCACATCTGATCTCGTAGCATGATCCGCAGGCCAATCCGTTGTTGAATAGAGCAGTGCTTAGTGCTGCAGTGTCCGTACCGTAGCCCTGGCTGTACAAGTTCCCATATCCACAAGCGCCCCCTGCACGCATTATTTGACCAACCAAAATTAATATGACTTATTGAGAAGGTTAATGGTCAAGAATAATATAGTTTTTTTTTTTTTTGGTTGTTGTTGTTGGTAAGGAACTCACGATTATTTATTGAAAAGGTCACCGGTATAAAAAGGGTGATGATACTTATTAGTTAATATTACATACTTTTTGGTCGTAAAAGTTAAAAAGTCATAATAATGTGTAAAAAGGCAATAATGTAAAAGGAAAGAAAAAACAAATATACTATATAATTTGTTGAATCAGAAGTTTTATCCAGGGGACACGTACCCATTGTGCCAGAAGCATCACCCCCTCCATAGAAAGTGGCATGAGCGCTTTGCCACCCTCCATAGTCCCCAAAAGCTGTAGGAATGCACATACCAGTTACTACTATAAAGAAGAAGAAGAAGAAGAACAGAGGAGATGAGGAGGAGGAGAACGCCATTGGAATTGGAAGAGAAATGAGAGGAGGAAGGGGGTTGGGTTGTCGAGGTACTTTGGGGGAACTAGGAAGAAGGGCTTGTTTGGTTTGTACAACGTTTGGGAAAATGGGGGTCTGTTTATATAGAAAAAAATCGAAGGTGGAAATTGGATTTGGAGGTGGTGACATGGTGGGATACGGGCATTTGCATATTTGGAAGAAATATTTTGTTGTAGTGATAGAAAATGACATGGCAGAGCAGCGGTCACGTCGGAGAATAGGCCAACACACAAAAGAAAGCAAGGAATAGTAGCAGTAGAGTTGTGTCATGTGTGATAAATTTTTAAGTAATTTATTAGTAACAGCATACAACGACTGGTAATGCACATGCACTTGTTCCACTTGAACTACCAACTGCTGAAGCTCCATGGCCCTACATGCACATGCATTTCTCGACCCACTCTTTCTTTTCCAGTTTCCACCCCCCTCCCCCCAATTTTCTTTCATCATATGATATCCTCAAAAATAAAAAATTTTAGTTTTCCTGCTTCATGTGAATACAGATATATTTTCCCGCTGATGTGTATTATTGACTGCATATAGATTTACCTGAAATCGCGCCAGTCAGTTAAGTGGGTTGCGTGGAACGTTTGGCTGGGTTGCTTTGAAAGTCGAAACACTTCTGCTGACTCTTACGATTCATTTATTCATTTTCTCTAGTAGTGGTAGCTAGCATTACCAAAAGGTGAAAAATATTCATTGACGGGCAGATTTCTGACCGACTCGAAAATCACAAATACTCGCATTTGATTTGGATGGTAACATACTAATTCCAGAATGCGTTCGACCAAGATACCTGTCATTAATTGCCCTAAACGGGGTCTTAAGGACTCTTGTAGTTCTGAATTCGAATTTTACTCTGAATTTGAACTCTCATGACTCGTCCGAGATCATTGCATGAGGTTGCAGTGCATTCCTCCGATTTGGTATGCAGGCTGCATTTATTATTAGTGCATTATCTTACACTACCAGCTGACAAGTTTCCTTAAAATTATCGTCCTATCGTTAGTTCAATACGGTTACCACGTTTAGTTTACGTTAGTTCCAGACCAGTAGTATAAAAGCTGTAGTTTTATACTCTAGACTTGTAGTTAGTAAACAAAAAAAACCATGCAATTAGGATGATGGACTGGAGGATAGGGTCGGTTTAATCAGAATTTTTTTTTGTTTTGGGGCCGGGGGGCGGTGGGTGTGGTGTTTTAGATTTGGTATGGGATTAGGACTTATAAGCGGAATTTGAACACAATCAGATGAGATGCACAAAAAGTCCAAAAGCTGGGATTGTCAAATTTTTCTAGCTGTTATTGGTAACCGCCGCATCGTATCGTTTAGCGCACGTGGTTAGACAGAAAGTGTGCCATTTGTGGTGAAGTGTGCAATTATAGATTGTACTAGTATAATTATTACTGTATTATTATGTGCAATGATCAATTCTTAATCGCGATTTTGTGTGTTACGTGACGAATAGTTAATGAATGCTGTCATTCATCATCAGTGACTGACTGACCGGAAAAGTGAACCCACAAAAATCCAAAAAGGGGGAGACCATTATTATTATTATTATTCTTGCAATATGTAATCAAAATTCTTGTGTGTTAACGTGAGATTAGGTTTGAACCGGAGAAGGTTTAATTACTAATTAGTCGAAAAGGGGTGATTGGGAGATGTAAACACTAGGAAATAGTATGGAGGGCCTACCATGTTAGGGGGCACATGCAGGAAGCGGACATCACGGTCCCGTTGTTTCCGTGCGTCATTATCATATGATCTCTCCAGTCTGGAGTGGACATGCAAAATCTAATAATTTCTACTACGTTAAAACTAATAGTACTAATAAATAAATAAGGGAGATCGCCGAAGATGCTTTTGGACGTATTCTCATTCTCTAGTAGTAATAATATTTTCAAAGATAATCCCGACAATCAAGTGTCATAGAATAACCATCCTTTAATTTCAACCGCCGCGATTTCTCTTACCATATCTTCAACTTTGTCGTTGTTTTCTTTTTTCTTTTTCTTTTTTCCTTTTCCGTGAGAAAACAGAGCCAAAGAGATTGGATTCTTTATTTGTTTTTTGAAGGTGGGGGTTTTTTGTTTTGGGGGGGGGGGGGGGGGGTAGGGTAATGAGCAACGGAAACAGAGCATTTCCTTCGGTCAATGTCAATCATATTTCTCTTGTCGAGGCCAAAAGTAAAATGTGTTTTGTTGACAGTGAAGGTACCAATTCCACAATCCCACCGCATTAACGACGACTCCTCTGGCGCCCGGCGGCTGCCAAATGGCTTTCTGATTCCTGGTGAAATACCAGACGAAATTAATACTTTTTTTTTTTTTGGCAAAATTTCGAATAGACAAATCAGAGCAACGTGGATCCTTTTTCATGTTGATCAACTTTTTTAGTTTTTTTTTTTAATGACAGAATCTTATTATTCAACAAGACATGAATAAATAGAAATACAGTAAAAGAATAGGTGGTGCGACGCGCGCAGGCAGTTTCCGCCATATAATCAGGTAAGATATATATTTATTTTTAGCATTTAAAGCTACCAAGTGCTCATTTTCTCTGGCATTCCCAAAAGCCCCCTTTCGATCTCTGTAAGAGATGGAAAAGCCGAGGATGTTTTAGCTGATCTCTTTTGTAACGCTCTTTTAACTTCCTATAATACAAAATGGAACACACTGGGACTCTGAACTCAGAATCGTAATGTGTGTATGTATGTATGTATGTATATATTTTTCGGGGATACAGAAAAAATATGTTCAATGCGCACGGCTACGGAGAATTTGGTAGACATATATATATATATGTAAATGTATACCTAACTTCTTCTTCTTCTTCTTTTTTTAAATAAAAAAAAGGGAATTACTTTAAGCCCGAGTCAGCTATGAAATCCATCCGGAGTTGAAGGTGTGAGGATCGTTATTTCCACAAGATAATGAGGCAATCATGACTGACATATAATCGTTTTTCCCCCCATTTGATTTGAGTAGTTGAGTATCAAAATCGTGATCCATAAAGCCCCCACATCCCTTTTAACGGGGACACGTAAATGATGCTCAGAATAGCATCCACAAAAAGGGCATGTGGACTTTATCCAAATGTCATTGGTTTGGAGGAAGTCAGGAACCAATGAAAGTGTATATCAAAAGGGTTGTCTCATGTCTGCTAGTCCCACTTGTAATTGGATTAAGACCCCTTAAACTTGAACCCCCATGAAAATGGTGATACCAAATACTATTATAGAGCTAGAGGACTGTGTTGTTCTCCCAGCTCTCTGTGGCCTCAGGCAGGCGCTGCTCGACACTTTTCTGATGCATTTATGGACGCGGTCTTGTTGGCCCAGCCACAAGATTGCCCCACAGGAAGTTGCATCTCCGTATCGTAGGCTTATTGCTGACGGATGCCATGTGCATTGGGTAGAGGCCATGGCTATTCATGGTCTAACAAGTCTGTTACTTGTCTACAGTCGGGACCAGTTTTGGTTTGCTGGGGAGTGAAGCAAGTTGGCTTTGCGGAGTTTAATGGACGTCGAATATACATGGAATTGGAGACACACGGAAACTTTCCTTGTCTTAGCATTGAAGGACGCCTTCACTGGAAGGGATTAATTGCCGTGCACCGTAATACACAACCAATTTGCGTTGCTGCAACAAAACCAGGACTGTTAATTGAATTATGTCCGGCTGAAGTTGGGCTCACAACCGGAATAGGATTAGGGGTGGCAATGGGGCGGGGATCCTTCCCCCGCCCCCACCCCACCCCGCTTCCCCTGTGGGTGTTAAAAAAAATTTTATTATGTAATTTATTATAATTAAATTTGAGTAAATAATCAAGTACTAAAATATCAACACATCACCAAATTATTATTCATTGTAACTTCACAATTAAAATTCATAAAAATAATTAAACAAAAGTTATTTGAATACAATATAATATGATAAAAAATTTAACTAAAATAATCAAATTTTCACTTTTGATACAAATACAATCACTAAATTATTATTGTGTTTTTTTAGAAAAAAGTGTTATTGTATTAAGTGTAGTTAGGAATTTAATATAAATGTATTAATAAATTTAGTATAAATAACTAATAAATTTTATTAATAAACATGCATAATTAGTAGTATAATTGATAATATAATTATATATATATATATATATATAATTATGTACATATATATATATTGTTTCAAACGGGTTGGGCGCGGGGGAATATACCCTCGTCCCCCGTCCCATTTCTAAACGGGGGGAAAAAATTCCCCCCCGTCCCAATAGTCCCCCGCGGGCATCCGCCCCATTGCCATGCCATTCCTAAATAGGATGCACTCCAACTTGGGTCTTAGTCATTGTCAACTTTATTTTATTTATTTATTTTTAAGTACGAGTGGGAGATATTTCGAATTCGAAACCTTTCACTTATGATGCGTTTGATAAAATTAAACCCTGAAATTTGAAGTCTGAATCTATTAAATTATTGAATTGTTAAGTATTAAATCTAATACATTTAAAATCATATTACATTCAATGAAAAGTGAATGGCTTATCACTTAATTTTGATTTTGAAAACAAGTTTTTACTTAGAAAATTCAGTATCATTTAATTAATTTAGATATTCAATTTTTAGTTATCATATGGTACGATTTGAATCTATTAAATTTAAATGCCGAATTACATTATCAAACAGGGCCTTACACCCTCCTTCCTATACTATCTACCTCATCCTTCCTCCCCTAATCATAGTCAACTTGAACAAAAAGTGGACAATTTAACATTATGGTAAAATAACCTTATTCTATATGCTTTTTCTTTTTGGGTAATTAAGAAGTCTTAAACCCAGAATCTTTTACATATAGTCCCACGAACTTTAGCATCCAACTTGACCCTCTCCAGCCCTATTTTATATGCTTAACATACATGCATGTTTAAAAGTAACAGAATTTTGGGAAATATTTGTCCACAGAGAATTGTTCTAAAAATTTCCCGTCAGCCCGATCTCACACACAAGGCCAGACGGATTATGGGCTCCACAGACGAGAGCTTTGTCTTCAACACAAACTTGCCCTTGCGAAAGCCTGGCTCATTAGGCCCAATTGATTGGCCTAGTTGCAGGTATCACGTGCGTGTATGGTACCGGTTACAGAATCATCCTCCCACTTGCATTTCGTGAAGAGGAAAGAAAAAGAAGAAGAATACACAATACAACAGTTTCAGGCTTTCAGTTTCAGCTGAGACAAAAAAGTTAATAAAGCAACAGTATACATAGTCGTGTTTCACCCATCGGTAAATTACAGTACAATTACCGTCCCAGACCGTGACTTAGTTTAAATTACAGTACACATACACTGAGAATAAGATCACACGAGAAGTGCGTGCAACTATCGATCCCATGGCCATAGTGGCCATTTCCAGACAAATAAAGGACCAGATCAGAAATATGCTCTCTCACTTGAACCAAAATTTATGTTGGAAATAAATAAACGAACCTCCACCACCATAACTGAAGACCAATACCAAAAGAACAAGTCAAGGCTACCGAAACCTAAGGACACAGATCAAATAAACAATAAAAAAATGGAAGAATAGGTGGACCTGGAGGTTAACTGGGTGTCAGTCTATGAACAACTTCACAAATACCGTTGGAGCAATGCACCAATCATCAGCAATCAGAATGTACTGCTGCTTTCGCTCGCAGAAAGCGAAGGGCCTTCAGATTTCACTGTATGAGAGGTCCTGCTCCCAATATCAAGGCCTTGAAAGCGACCGAGTGGATCCTGCTGTAATGTATCAGAAAAAGAGTGCATTTGAGCAGGTGCAAGCAAAAAGGGATGGCGATTGGACAAGTTTGCCTGCAGGGGATTGAACGGGGCCATTTGTGGATTTGGGAATCACCGGGTCCTGGCTGTGCCTGATGTGAAAAGAAAGATTGACTGTAGGGAACATGCTGCATCCCCAAATGGTAGGCATCTGAAGGGCCTGATATTTCTCCAGTAGCAATTCTAAGTCTTTCTACTTCTTGTTTCAGTGCTTCATTAAGTGCTGCATTTCATCAATAGCATAAACCGTCACATAAGAATGAGGAAGGAGTAAGCAAGACGTGAAAAACAGCTTGATTTGTTTCTTTTGACATAAATCTCCTATATCAACACATTTAAGTTGGGAAGTGTGAGCGTGATCTAGGCTTTGTCGAAGAATTTGCCAGTGCAGATGAGAGCATGGATTTTTATTTATCAAATCAAAATCCAGGTCATGTATGCTGAGAGTTGACTACCAAAAAAAATCAGAACTATGCATTGATGCAATATCAAGCATAAGATTATTGGGCTTAGATCCAACCTTGATGGTCTCCAGGTGCAATAAATGATGCTACACAATTCATAAATTATGGTGGATACTACAATAAACCATTAGAAAGAATTCATTTTCGTTCGGGAGAGAGAGAGAGAGAGAGAGAGCTAGAAAAGCAGAAAAAGCTTTCAACACATAACATCATATGCAGGACATAGTGATATGAATGATAAATCTTATCCTAAACAAGTATAATATGTACAGCGGTAATTCGAAGCTAACGAATTTAATTAAGGGAAAGGGATGCATACCGTCACGTAACTGGAGCTTGTTGTTCCATAGCTTGTAACCGGAGCTTAAGCTCTGTATTTTCAGTAGTTAGTCCAGTCGTATCTCTCTGCAGAAGAAACAACAGCCAAAGTAAAACTGATACTTGTCGACAACATCATTAATGACAAATCAAGCCCTATAAAATATGAGCCATGATGCATGGTTTATCCACCCTAATTTAAATGTCCTAGTTCTTAGTGGCATACTATGCGAAATTCATTCTTTCCTATCTGTGCCTCGTTGCTCCCCAATCTCCAAATCCCTTTGTTATTCTTTGCCATTTGCATCAGTTGTTTAACTTCATTTCCACCAAATATGCATGCTGCTAGTATTCTCAATTCCCCAGACATTTAAAGAGGTAACTCAAAATGTTGATCTTTCTGCTTTGGGTATCTGATTTCCCTTAATTCTAGTACGTGTGGATACAGTCAGTGGGGCATAGGGGAGGGAAAAGGCAAGAGGTACATGGAGGTGGCCAAGAAGAGAGTGGTCGCAGACGCATGAGGATGGCAATAGTCACATCTGATACATGGGCCCCTAACAAAATGACTATCTTGCTCTGTCATGCTTTATTCCATCTAAAATAAGACATATGACATAGGTATACATTTAATTAAGATTCATATACTACGACCAGTTTGATTGCTGATGACAGAAATGTAGTAGTTAGTATAAAAATGGAATGAGACCATAAGTGTTCATAATTATTGGAAGTGGACTTCTTTGATTTCCTGACGAAAATTAAACGGGGACAAACTTGCCAGCTAACACGCAAGTCCAAAAGAACAATTCTCATTCAGCTAATTCTACATGATTTGCTACATGCTAGACAACTTTCTTGCCTCAGCAATAAGTTCCAAAATTTCAATTGTCAAGGAAAGTCTACAATTGCACTGAACTTAAGAATAAATTATTCAAAATAAGCTGGAAATCCTGAAGCAAAACAAGGTTATCTCCAAAAAAGGAATTGGGTTATTGTTGCTAGTTTAATTGGGTAAAAGGAGCTGTTTAACAAACAAAGTGGAAGCAAATTCAATCTTTTTGCCTTGTAGCGGTGAGTATATTTAAAAGGTCTAAAAAGAATAATCCAATATCCGGATATGAACTAACGTAAACTTAAATCCTAAAAGATATCAAGATATAAATAGAGTTCCAATACATCCAAGACACTAACCATAAACATAAAACTAGGAACATATCTAGGTTTAAATAAATCTCTTCCCCTTATGTTTTTAGTCACGTGGTATCAGTAAAAACTTGCATGATCAGAGATGTATTTTACTACTCTAACAGACAATGTTTCATATAAACGTTGTTCTATTTCCTAAAGTAAAGTGTCTTTTGATAATTGAAACTCTATATGTGCTTTAGACGAAATATTAATTGCCTGATTGGAACAGGACCACAATCTTATCAGATCTGATTGTAGCCTTAAAACCAATGAAAGACCAGTTCAAGGGGTGGATTCATGTGAGGAATTTGAAGAATGTGGAAGTTGCCCTCCTTTTACAGTATTGTTGGTGTTCTATGTTTTTTGGATTCATCATTCTTAACTCATAATATGCTACCCGTTGTGTATGTTGTCCAGGATCTTTGCAGCCTCAATACCAAATGATTCAAAACAAAAAGAATAACCCAAGGATTAAAACATTCAAATTTTAGTTATAAACCATCAAATATAAGAGCAAGAATTGGCCATTTCAAACCTAGAAATCCATAACTTTCAGTTCTAGGTTTATGTACAAACTGGATGCACGGCTGGAAATACAAAGGCAGAGTTAATCAATCAAAGATATGGTCAACATAATCTTCATTTCAGTAAACAAGAACCTTCTAGGTACCTGGAAAAGAGTGAGTTGTGCGGATAGAGTGGTTGCTTCAGTTTGAAGTGTCTGAACTTTCCTTTCTAGTTCATTTATATAGCGGGCTTTCCTTTCTTTTGATCGAGCAGCAGACTGTCGATTTGCTAAAATTCTGCGCATCATTTGGAAAACTCATCAAATGATCTTTGAAGAAAAAAAACAACAGAATCTTTCTGATCAAGAAAGACAAAAAACCATTCTAGTTAACCACAGTGCAAGGCCTTTTGAGCTTCTGACTAGTGGGAGCAAGAAAGCTTGATGTATTAGACGAAAGAGTTTAAAGACCACTGTTGCATGCCATGGAGCGAGGAACTCGTTTCAAATGCATGTCAGCCGGTATCGGCATGGTTTTGCTCACTAGGATATAGGCATGTCAACACTACATCTAGAAGGTACCAATCAAACAGATTAGTCTATCAAGAGAAGCGAGAATCCTTTCACACAGAGGTTAGAAGGAATAAAGACAGCTCTAATTTGGTACCAGTTTTGTACGGAAAACCACGAAACACGCTGAATGCGTAAAAGTTATGGAATTTTCAGTGAGAAAAAAAAAAAGAAGTAAACTTGATTTGCGCGTTAGATGTAGGAAGATCAGATAGATACTATAAGTTGTTCACCACAATTGGATTGTTGGACTTAAATAGTGCGGGCAACACAAAATGCATCCGACTGCATTTCTGCTGGAGAAACAACTAAATCAATGCGATCATCCTTCTGGGTTGAAATGATCAAAAATAAGGAAAGAGTAAACATGCAGCATCCTACGTGGAAAAAAAAAGGGAAGAAAAGTTTTGACTCGACTGGCTCTCAAGATCCACAAAGATCCAAACACCCGAGATCTTAGTAATTTCCTAAAAATTCAAACCAAACAGAAAAATTAAAAGGTTGAATCACCAAATCCAATCATATTCAGCTGAATTGAAGAGGAAATAAAGAGAAATGGAGTAACTAGTATTAATTTTAAGCATACCTTTTTGCTCGTTTAGGATCAATGGTCCAGAGCTCAGCAAGCTTATCAGGAGCCATAGCTTTCTTAGCGTCAATACTACTCTCATTCAACAGTAAGCTGGAACTGTCAACGGAATTACTATAGCGATGACGGGGCCTCATAGTTCCGGGGGGCAAGCTCTTCTCTCCATCCGCACCACTGTGGGGCAAACAAGCACCGCCCGCATTGTCGCCGTCGTTAACATTATTGTTATTATTATTAGAGTTGGAATTGTTAGATCCGCCGAGCTTCTCAATGTCCATGTAAGTAGAGAAGAGATCGTCCTCGGATCCCATCTCGTCGAAGCTAGTCCCAGCAGGTACATCGAATGGGTCAGGAACCAGATCTAAGTCTTCCGGTAATCTAAAGTTAACCTCGGAATGAGCTCTTCGGTGGTGGAGTGGGCCTAAATGCAAATGGCGCCGCCTGGTTCCCCTGCTGCTGCTGCTGCTGCTTCGCATTGCCAACATTTGGATCTTGCATTTCTCCTTTCTACTACTGCTGCTGCTGCTGCTACTGGGCAGCAACCAAAGTGCTGCTCTTAAATTGTTTCTCTTTAACTACTCTTTTTGGAGAGGGTGTATTTGGCGGAATCTGGATGCAAAATCTAGTGCTGGCCTGAAGAGAGTAGCAGTCAATGGAGGAGCAATCTTGCTACCACTTGTTGGCGACTTGGCGTTATGGGTGGTGGGTTGGGGGTGCGTGGACAGAGTAACTGTTGTGTTCCTCTTTTCAGTTTTCTCCCGTTGTTGGACTTGGGGGAAAAGTTGACGCGCAGGAATTAAGGGATTTACTACGCTACGATACGCTGCACTACACCTACATTACGCTTGCTTGGTAGGAGAGGGCAGGGTATAGATACCGAGTACGGGACATTGGTGGTGTCGTGGACTGCATCTGAGGATCCATGCCGGCGTAATCATTTCTACCCGTGGGGCATCTGCATGGGGCTTTGGCCCCATTTGTCATTTTAAACAATAGACACAAGCATATCATATGTGAGTCTCATTTATGGATTGGTTAATGAATCTCTTTAGATTTGGTTTGGCCTGTCATTGATCAGCTGCGGTTTTTAATGGATTTACCATCAAATCCACAGTGTTGTCGCGTGTTGACCAATTGTCAGAGCCCAAAGGGGGTGGAGTTCTGTGGCGTAGCATTTGGTTTCAATTTCCAGTTCTCCAGTTTCATATTGGCTTTCATGTCCTTAATCCTTATCCCTTGAAAAATTAGACCCCAAAAAAAAATTTTTTGTATTAACTTGTGGCCGCACATTTCTTGCCGTCTTTTGTGGACAAGGATTCGGTACGGTTTCGCTTGATCATTGTACATGTTTAAAATTTTAGTGTACAAATACATCATAATGCTATAATGAATATATGTTATACTATCTCCGTTCCATTGTAATTATCATGTTTTCACTTTATTGATGTTTCAAAATAAGAGTCATCGCTTCAAAATTAAACATATGCTTTTCAATCTTGTCATTTGAAAAAGCAACTTTTTAAAATCCCAATACACATTATCAAGAGAATATTTTAAATTCAAATTTATACATATTTAAATTCATCAATGACACCTCATCTAGACATAATGATTATCATGTTTCCATAAAAGATTAGATTCCCAAAAAACGACTCTAATATTGAGACGGATGGAGTATATTTTATTCATCTAAACCACTTTTATTTTGAATATAATAATGTAACATAATTATATATCAAATAATATAAAAAAATGTACAACAACTGAATCAAACTGTACCAAACTTCAACTACACTCGGTCCTCTCTCCTCTTTTGGGAGTTTATGAAAGGATAGCTATAAATTTGTTTTTTACATTGTTTGATGCTTCACACAAGAAATACAATGATTATAAAATTATTGCATATTGTATTATCTTTCCATCTAACATTGCATAAAGCAAAGTTGGCATATCAAAAGAACTCTTCAAGGCTTAACTTATAATTTGTTTGGATTGTAATTTTTTAGGAGTTTTTATAGAGTTATAATTTTTTCAAAGTTTTAATAGAAAAGATATACAGTACGACCTTTTTTAAGAAGTAACACATGTGAAGTAAAAATGTAATTAAAATGTGTTAAGAAATGTTCTCACAAAAAATTTTAAAAAAAATCTTACCAAAATACAATCCAAATAACGGAAAAGATGTAACGTGTGTGAAGAATAGTTTTCATTTTATATCTCTTGGGAGAAAAAAAAAAATTAAAACCAATTCGTCATTCCGAAATTCCAACTGTCATATATTATTAAGTATACTCATCCATTATTACTTGAGAAGCGAAAACTTTGTATTGTGTATTGTGTATTCCGAAAAAAAATTATTACATGGTGTATTGGGAAATTTGTAATTTTTGGTACCAAATATTTGGAGCATCGATAGTTTTAGTCTTTAAAGTTTGGACGAAAGCAAATTTAATGTCAAATGTTTCAATTTTTAAGCACATTTAGTGCAAGTGACCGGGTTTGATAAATTGTTACCAGGATCCAATCACGCGAGTAATACATGCAAACAGCTAAATTTTAAAAAATCAGAAAAAATTAAAGAAAATATTGGTGACCATAATCTGTAATTAAAGGGCACTAATTAGTCATATGCCGAGTGACCTAATTAGGCCCTTTAATTACAGATTATTGCCACCAACATTTTTTCCTTTTTATATATATATATTTTAAAACTTAGCCATGGCGCGTGCTACTCACACGACTGGATTCCGATTATAATTTGCCAAAACCTGTTAATTGAACTAAATGTACTTAAAAATTGAAACATTTGATACTAGAGTTGCTTTGGTCTAAATTTTAGGAATTAAAACTGCTTATACCTCAAGCATCTAGCATCAAAACTGCAATTTTCTATTCGATTTGTTGGTGTTCCGGATTGCTCCATTTATCAAAATACGTACTATTAAATAGGCAGGTATACTAACGTGATAATGGTGGAACGCGTAGGAGGCCGTGGTTGTATGGCATCTGTCCGTCTCCATAAATTCAAATGGTCCACCGATGAAGTAGACGACGGGACGCCTCCCGCTTGCAGACTCGGCTCTAATTTCTGTGTGGCCACAAATAGCTCGCCCGGTGACCCGATCCAAGGTGCAATTGCGCTTCTCACTTTGAATTCAAAGCAGCTGCTGTTGATATTTTCGTATTTGGTTTGTGGATTTCTTACATAATTTGATTGATATACATTTATAAAATTTGTTATATGTATAAAATTTATTTGTGGCAAATAAATAACAATCGAACCAACTGTAACCGTACTCATCTTAGTCCCAAACAGTTTAAAACTTTCACGGTTAGGATGTTCTTAGTGGAAAATTGTGTGGTGTGGTTGAAATCAAACTCCAGAAAATTTTATACACTGGTTGATGTGTTAATCATTATCTTGGGAGTTTATAGCTGTTATCTCAAGTACTAATTTGTTTTGAATCGATAATTATCGAGACATTTCTCGTTTACAATTTGTAGCATGGGTCTCAAAAAACAAGAGAGCTCAGGATCATTCATTAATTGTATCCATGTTACAGGAAAATGTCCTTTTCCAAGCCTCAAATATAACGTCACGCACTTAATGTACTTATGTGACGCTCATAAGCCGTAGTTGTAACTACGCAGATAAGCAATAAAGAAGAAGAAGAAAAATCTAATGATGGTCCTACATAGATTATGAACAAGTTGGGTTATGTATAATCTTGGAAAATACGGCAGTCGGGTTGATTACGGGCTCAATTAGAAATCGTAGCTTTTAAGCTTTATTGATGGGGACAAGGTTTGTTGGGAAGGTGCCAGATGTAAACGCCAGTGTAAATGAGCTCATAAACCACATTTGGATTCAAGTAACAATTTTCCAATTCTAATCGGCAAAGAAACCCTTGAATGATATGACTATTTCAGGAAGTAGAAACCCTTGAATTAATGTCTCTTTATTGTACCAGAAAATTTCGCACAAGTAATCAAAAGATAAAACGTATTATGAATATATATAAAACTCAAAAATCAGTAATAAAGAGAAAACCCAGATGGGATTTGGAGAGAGCATGTGATTAGATGTTGCGTTGAGTAGCTTTAGTTGATACATGGTTGAATGAAGCGTAACCGTGGAATTTGGCTTAATTTGCCTTCGTGTTGGAGCCGAGAAAGGACTTGGGTGCCGAGAGAATCAGTGCTAAGCTAATTGTGAGATTAGGTGGGATCAGGTGCGGTAATAAAAATTCTCCAGCATCCTACTTTTTTACTGGTTTTTTGCTATAAAAGTTGCCACTCCTCTGCGACAGATCAACTCCTCGATATTAATAATGAGTTCAAAAAGAGTCTACATGATGAAGCTCAGCTTTCTTGTGGTATCTAGCCATATTTCTACACCAAAAAACTTTTGCAGTATCCAAATAAGCTACCTTTTCCGCAAGTATCAGCCCTCTCCTGCCTGAGTAGGAACTTCTCTCTGTCCATCTAGAAGGTAATAGGTCAAGCCCTGCAAAACTTGTGCCTGAATTCCGTACAGTCCACTCCTTTATCTAATACTAATTGCATTTTTTTTTTGGGTCTCCAATAATTTGTGGTAAGAGCAGAAGTTTTCTTGAAATCTGTTAACTGTTAGGCTCTAGTTATTGTTCTCTCAATCTGTGGCTACTGGCTCCTCTCTCCTCAGCTTGCAGGTTATCATAGTAGGAGTACAATTTTGCTTGAGGTTCAAGAAAGTTAAGAATTTTAACTTTCAGGGAGTAATCATATATGCTTCCTCTCCCTAGAGGGTAATCTAGTTCGAAGGTTCAAACTAGAACCGAGTAAGCACTGATCCAAGAGGACTAGGGAAGGAAAGCTAGCGGGGAATAACTGTGTTTTTTCTTGTGTTCTCCTGTCCAATCTCCACTTTATGGTGTCTAGCACTTGAAATTTTTTTGTGAAACAGCATTCTCACTGAACTATTCCAGATCAAGACTGTATCACATAAACAAGAAAATTTTTGCTGTTGTATGGGTCGGATGAATTATCTAATTTCCATATCCTTTGTTGTCCGATATACTCTGGAATTGTGGTGGAGTGATGAAATCTGCGGTCTATCTGCGTAACCATTTCTTCTTGTGGTTTGAAGCCCCTCTGTGACTCTGTCCTTGTTATCATCAAGCCTGCAACTGCAAGCGAAGGAGGAGAGTCTTCCTGCAGGATTTGTTTCGTACGTATACTTCATGATCTGGTCGTGATGACACTTATCATCGCCCGCATCGCTTACTTCTGGGAACTCAACCTGATTCACCCCCAAGAAACGAAAGCAGAACGCACAATGGATACACAAGCGAGACAAAATTTGACACCAATATGGTCATCATTCTAGCAGCTCTGCTGTGTGCATTGATATGTGCTCTTGGACTAAATTCAATCGTGAGATGTGCCTTGAGGTGCAGCCCGAAGGTTTGCTTTCGAGTCACCGGATGAGACGGCTGCACGCCTGGCTGCAACCGGACTGAAGAAAAGCATGCTACGGCGGATACCGGTAGCAGAATACGGGACCGGAGTTGTTCTGCCGGCAACAGACTGTCCAATATGCCTAGGGGAATTTGAGGATGGCGAGAAGGTAAGAGTGCTGCCAAGGTGTCACCATGGTTTTCATGTGAGGTGTATTGACATTTGGTTGGCTTCACACTCTTCTTGTCCTACGTGTCGGCAATCGTTGTTGGAGCAGCAGCCCTCGTGCCCTGATGATACTACAGATACCGAGGCTCTAAGGCTGCCTGCAAATGGATCAGGAGGTCATGCTGGTGTATCCGTCTCTGCAGAGGAGGTAGGGTGATTGCAATTTATTTAGGTAAACATTTAAAGGAAGGAAATTATGTAAAGATGGAAGGTTGAAATGCCCTTTTCCTAGTCTTGGTTGTCAATCTATTCCCTTAGTCTGCATGAAAAAGAATCCATTTTTGTACCATTGTTGTCTGAGAATTTTATAATTTTGAGGGCTGAGACATGACTGCAACGACTGCTCTCTTTTTCTGGATAACCACGCATAGGGAATGATGGAATGATTTTACGCTTCAATTAAATTGGAGGATTCTTGATTTTCTGTTGTCGATTAACGTGTGGAAGGATTGGGTTTCTTTTACATTTTTCAACTTTATCATTGAAAATCTGATAGTAAAAGTTTCTGATTCCTCAGTCAGCCATCCCTCGACTGAGGAATTTATCGGACCACTAACCATTTGGTTCGTAGTCCTCAAACTTAGATCACCTTCTCTCAATTGTTTGTGCATAGTCGCATTATGACCCCCTTGTCTGATTGAGCTCGTTGCAAGTGGTAAACGCACCCTCATAATTACTATCTGCTTACCCGCCAACATCGAGAACATGGTAAGTTCCCCCATGCGTTAATGGAAGATGGCAACACGGCGGGTTTGGGGTGGGGGACCCGTTGCCAAAAAACTCCCTCGCCCTGTCCCATCCCCCGCCTCCCGCCCAGCCCAACTTTCCTCGTGAATGTTCGTGGGTGATAATTTGATTTTTTTTTCTATGAGATTTTATTCAATAGATCAAAACGAAATTCAAAGAATAAAATAAAATACGAAACTGAAAAAAGTGAAAAAAAATGAAACAAGAATAGTGTTGAAATAAAACACCAAGAAAATTAAAAAATTCAATTGGATTGTATGAATAATATTTGGGAATACTCATAGAACGCGTAACATGTTTATGCTAAATAACAATTAGAAATTTGGATAGAATTGAAATAAAGGTTATGTTTAGTTGTCAAATATTTTAAATTTATTATTATTAGATTATATAATATATTACATTTATTTATATTCCCAATTTAGAATGGGGAGAAAAATTCCCCCCGCCCCCGCCCCCCCGCCCCATTACTCCCCACCATTGCCATGCCTATACATTAATCCAAGTTCTGCCGTATAAACAAGTACCGTAGAAACAAGTGAAGTTTCAGGTGATAACTGTTAGAGAGAAATTCATTATTCATCATTTAATCAGTTTTCCAAGCACCAATGATTATCAAGGGATTATGGTGTATTCTCCAAGTCTTCTAACCACTAATCCAAGCTGGAAATAACTCATTATCTTATCACTTGTAGACTTGGTGCCCCCTGATTTGACAGGCATATATATATTGGATGAAAAGCGATTGGGAACAGAAGGAATCATGATAAATGTGTCCATCAAATGGAATCGAATCCGGGAACCCCTTCACCATCTCTTTGCATATGGATATCTCTGACTTTTGGGGATGAAACATAGCGTGATGAGGCTTTTAATTGTTAGTCCATCCCTCATCAGTCATCATTGGACCACGTCTCCTGCTGCCTATTCAACTGACTCCATCTCTCATGTTTTCCTTCAATTCGTTGCAGCAGCAAAATGAAGCTCGTCACCTACTAGTCTACAAGTGGGTATTTAGTAATTATTTACTTGAGACGAAACAACAGGAAAAAAAATGAAAAATAAGATTGATCCAAGTCGTATAAAAGTTTACTAAAATAATTTGACAAACGCTTCGGTTTGATAATTAGGATTTTAGTGCCGAAAAAGTATCTTAAAATTTCGGGGCCATGGCTAATTCTGTAGTAAAATTTTGGAAGTTAAATACTAAATAGTATAGAATTCCATTTCAAAATATATTTTTCAATGAGAAAAAATGACAAATTTCAAAATTTAGTAAAAAAAATAGCTATCTCTTTTTTTTAAAAAAAATTTTGGTAAATTAAACAAACATATCGTATCACTTGCACTTAACTTTATTATTAGACTTTATTTTTACTAATACTATTGTACACATTCATTAACATGGGAGAAAACACGCGACGCATCCTATGTTTAGTTATGATTGCCAACTAACATGCCACACATCTTTGATTCGGGCCCTCCTAAGAAGGGCCTGCCAATTAACGTGTTACACGATTTTGCCGAACGTACCAATAAAGGGCCTGTCGGCTGCCCTCACCCAAACTACTGCCGTTTCGATTGCTATTTTAAATAAATTTTATACAAAAATATATGATAATAATTTAATATATGTAAAATTAAAAAATAATTGAAAGGTATATATATGAAAAAGGAAAAAAAAATTTACGAAAAATTAAATGAAATGTAACATATGATATGATATAATTTGTAAAAATTTTATAACACATATAAGTAATAGTAAAAGAAAATTTTTTTCCTTATCTGTGCCTAAATTAAGCACAAAAAAAAAAAAAAGATGAGATAGTCTACTATAGAATTCCACCTCGAATCAGGTATCAGTGTATTTGTGCGTATAAATGTGTGCGCGCACGCGCGTTGGTTCTTTAAAGGGCCGAAGGCCCATCACTGATTAATTAATCTCGCGTCGCATCAATGACCACTTGACGGGATGTTACTGGGGGCTGAATGCTGAGAATACATAGGCAGACAAGGCGGGATTTTCACACTTGGAATCCTCGGTGACATATTCTCTATGCCAATCCAATGCCACCTCTAATATTGTGCCAAGTGTCCTGTTATTATTAAACCAAAACCAATTCGAATTATTAAAAAATTAAAGTGCAAATAATAACAGAACACTTGGCGCAATATTAGAGGTGGCATTGGATTGGCATAGAGAATATGTCACCGAGGATCCCAAGTGGAATTTTCATGCCCAACTTGACGGGAAAGTCCGGCGCAGGCCAGCCATTTCTCTACGTGCGTAGATTCTGCATTCCAATTCTTGCTTTTTTCCACGCCCTGATGATATTATTTATTTTTTCAAGTTCAACCGTTAAGCTTATTAAATACTAATGAATTTTTCATATTGGTGTATGACTATGGCTCCGGGTTCTTCCTGCTAGTTGCCCACCGAACTGAACTGTCATTTACCATTTCAGTCCGTGGCTTTAATTAGTCTTGTACACAAGGCTATATATATATATATATATGCCTTCATCTTTGCTTAGAAATAATTTACAAGTATTGACGGTAACCATTTTTGCTCTAATAAGAGCTATCGCATAATTAGGGACATGAATACATTATACATGATCCGTTAGCATTATTAAGTTTGGCGTGCATGTTGACTGTTGAGAGCCCATAATTGCATAACTTGGACTAGAAGCATTACACCTTTCCCGCCATCATTATTAAGTTGATCCAATGTGTGTGGAGAGTGAAACTTTTATTTATTTATTTGATAAAATAGAAGTCAACATATTATTAGTAAACATGTCAGTACGATGTTAAACAAAATTGTTCGGTATGATGTTAAACAAAATTGCACTAATGGCAAAAAAATATAAAAATATCACAGATAAATTTGATTTTGAAAAATTAATTAGATTTAACAGAAATATAAAGTAAGAAAAAGTTACATCGTAAATCATAAACCATTAAATTTGACCAATTGTACGAGTTGTTCCATAAATATCTCTGCGTATCTCAAATCAGTTATCCAAATGATTCAAATTAAAAACTTATGGTGAGATCTGATGAGAAAACTCAAGAAATTCCAGATCTAACATATAGATCTAAAAAAACTCTTAGATATGAGAAAATACAAAAAACAAAACAAAACTCGCACTAGAATTTTAAAATAGTTTAGCAAAGAAGAAAACTCTCATTACATTAAAAGAGAGAAAACTATCACTAAAACACCCTTATAGCAATTTTACTAAACATAAAATAAAAATGGAATAAGAGGAATGAATACCTTGAAACCAAGGTCTTCAATGGAAAAAGAACGGTAGAGAGAAGATAAAAAAATATAGAGAATACAGGGAGAATGAGATGAGATTGAAACTTAAATGTGCTTCTGAAATTCTTTGCAGTCAGCTGCTAAAGGAAAACACCTATAAGCCCAAAATCTAAGGTTCTATTTGAATTCTTCAATTTTTGAAAAATAAAATTTTCATATACAATACTATAATAATACATAAACAAAAATAACTCAAAAAACACCATATCCATACAATATATAAAAAACAACTCTCAATATACAAAAAAAATACACCAAAACCCATCACTTTCCACCACCACGCCCACCACCTTACTGGCACCACCCCCACACCCACGACCCTCTCTCCTCCCCCCTCTCTCTCTTTCTCCGCCCATTTTTCCTCCCTCTCTCCTCCTCCTTCTTTTTTCCTTCTCCTCTCTCTACTTCTCCTTCATCATTTCTTCTTTCCCTTTCCTCGCCCCTCAATTTCCTTCCCCTCCACTAACCGCAACTTTCCTAGTCACGATCAAATTTGATCGCGACCAGAAGTCACAGCTAATCCACCCGTGAGCGGGAGAAGGGTTTGGGGTTGGAGGGAAGGAGGGGAGAAAGGAGAAGAGAGAGGAAAGAGGGAGGAGGGGGGTGGAAATAGAGGGGAGGAGGAGAGAAAGAGAAAGGAGAGAGGGAGAAAAATGGAGGGGGTGGTGGTGGGTCTTGTAAAATTTTTAAAAAAATTTCAAAAAATTGTAAATTATAAAAATATTAAAAATATATTTAAAAATACATCTAAAAACAATCCAAAAAACATTTAGAGTAAAAGTTTTTCATATACACAGTTACAATAAATTTTTTGAAAAAATCCCTAAAAATAGCTAATCCAAACAGAGCATAAGTTGCCTTAAGATCATATGGTCAAAACTAATTTGCATCATTTATCATCATGGTCCTATCAGTCCTAAGTCAGGCATGACGGCTAAGAATGATGCATTGTATTAAGTGATGTAAATTGATTTTAAATCTTAATTACTTAATGTTACAAACTTTACACGGCCAATTCATGAAAGGAGTTTATTCAAAGTCTTTTTGCCGAAGAAATGTAACTTCTTTTATATCATCATGTTAAATTGGAAAGAAACAAACGAGGTACTAAACAAATTATGTCAAACCCACGTTTTCCACAACCCCTTAGATTCCACCATCCCAGATGATAAGCGAATTGGTAATCGAAGAACTGTGTCTCCACCTTCTTAAAATATTCAGATCGTAGATCACAATTGGCTATAACTCGATGCAACTCTAACAAATAAAGCATCAGCCACTTGGCACGTTTTTCCTTTAACCTTTTGGCGAGTTAAACTAGCATTCTAAGTGATTTACTTAGAACTGTTATACGCGTTTCTTGAAAAGTTTTTTCCAAATATAAAAGACCACAAATTAATTAGTGGAAGTGTTCAAGTAACAACAACATACAGGGGAATTCCAGTAGCTCTGTTTATGAAGTAAAAAAAAAAAAAAATCTACCGATCCCCAAAAAGGGATCCGTAACGGCAATAGTCCAGAGGGTTTCAACTGATTTAGTTTTTGACAAGGAAAAGAGATGTAGTAGAATTTGTTGTGAATGATAGATATTTCAAAAGATTTTATTATGTTTGTTATGATAAGAGTAAATCTGATAAAGTTTTCCAAACGTTTGTTCCTATTTTTAGGGAGCAATTTTCAAAGATAAGATTTTGATAAAGCCTAAAAAGCAAGTTCAGAAGGCTAGTCGTTGATGTGTTTCAGCCAAAGGATTTGTTCACGTGCTTTGACTATTTCAAACATTTCGGTTTTCACAACAAAGGATAAGTCTAGATAAGATCTTATCATGTTGCAAACAATTCGGGAAGCATGAAATCAGATTTCATTCTTCAAAGCACAATCTCATGAAGCCTATAAATAGAGCCATCTGCCAGGCTCTTTATATACTGATTGAACGAAGACTACATTTTAAAAAAAAAAACTCTCTCTCCTCCCTCTTCTCTTGCTCTTCTTAATCTTCTTATATTCCTGCTGGGTTTGAAACGAAATTTGCTGGTTCTACATCCCTCTCACAAAATAGAGGAAGACTTGTTTAATCCTGGGGAAACGTTTCAATACCCTGAAATAGTTTCTTAGGACAGTGCTTTCACGCACGACTCAAGTGTTCAAGTGTTAGCATTGTTTGAGCCAATTTTACTACAGAATTTACTATTAAATTAGGAAGAGCATGAATCCCAACACCAGGTAACACCATCATCGTAGAAAGTACAGACCAAGATTCCAAGCCCAGGCACTAGACGTTTAACTTCTCATTCTTTAGATAACTCGGCAGCAAGAGTATTGGCTAAGGAGGAGATGGTGGTCTGTGACACCCCTCTGGTTCCACCCAGGTACCATTTCTTGATCATTTCAACCACGTTAGCATTCTCCACCTTTATCTTTGATTCCTCTTTTCCCTCTGTTGTGAATGTAATCTGTCATCAAATAAATATTCAGTAATCCGGGTCAAAGATCAATTCTAGATTAAACCATGTAAGTTTATGGACGGTATTACGGATAATGGTATAATTATACTAGTATCTAGGAGGCGATAATGATCACCTCAGCAGGGGCAGAAGAACCGGCAGGGAAATAATATGTCAAGATAGAATCTTTCTTGAAATATTTAGGTTGGAAAAACTCAATAAGTTCCTCAAGAGCTGCTTCCTCCTCATCTTCATATTTATCATCAGCTGCAAGTCGATCCCTCACCGCGCTTTCTAGCTGCACACCATATTGCGAGCCCTTGATCTCTTTAATCACTACGATTCTCAGAAACTTGTCCACGGGGGCTGCCAAAGAAGAAGTGTTAAAAGAGTACAACGCAGTAAATCACTCGTCATTTACACACCTCAAAATTATTAATATTACTATTAACTGGTGAGGAGCAGTGCTCAAAGCCTCGAGATATATAGGCACTTCGAATTTGGTCAATTGTAGATAATTTAAATCTTTCAATATGTCAATCAAACCCTTTAAAAATCACTATGGGAATGTAAGTTTCCCATTGGTGAAGTTTGTTGTTGTTTGATTCCTATAATGTAAGAGCTTGTTCTGATTTATCCATCTAACAAGGAATCTGGCACGATGTTATGTTAATGGAGAGGGCTTAGAAAAATGTTGGAGATGGAGTCAGAGGGGACAATGTTCGACAAAACTTGCATATCTGAGAGATCATTTAATAAGAATTTACAATGTGTAAATTTTTTTTTTTTGTAAGAGGGGCTAAGGATTGGGGAAGGGGAGAAGTTTACCAGAAATTATAGCCTCAAAGAAGTCATCGTCTTCAGCAAGATCAGTGCACTTCTTGCCCTTCCATTGTTGTAAATAGGTGACAATTTCGGAATCCATATAAACCCCAATTGCAGTGAATTTAATTTTGAAGGAAGTGAATCTCAATGTCAGTTATACCTGTTGCAAAATACACCTCAACATAATTGAACCCCCAAAAAAAAAAGAGTGGAAAATTAAGCAATGGGGGAGCCCCCCCGGGGGGGGGGGGAGCTCAAGAGTACGTTCATAAGTGACTTACCATGGCCTAGCAAAGATAGTGGCTTGGTGGTAGAAGGGTGACTTGGAGAGGAAAGGGAATTTCATCCACCTTCACTACTTCAGTTCCCACTGCAGAGCATATAGGCATGCAAACGAATCAATTATCAGATCCCTGTTTCTTTACCATAGTAGTAATGATTTAAACCGAAGTAATTTAGTTTAAAACAAACGCAGCTAAACACAAATTTGGTTAAAAAATGAAACCGCGTGCAGCAAGAAGAAAGTCGTGCCGGAATTGTTATGCTGTTTTAGCATTTCCAGAAACAAATGAAATTATCACCCAAACACGAAACCCCTTCTAACCCAGGAAAGAAGATGAATAATAGAATGAAATTTCTATCGTTAATGGTGAGAAACAAAAGAAAACCGAACGACTACCGACGATCAAAAGTATCTGCGGACTGCAGTTGGCAAGCTGGAGCACGCACACGGAGAAAAGATCACTTACTCTGAAAATTGTTGCGAAAGAAACCTGCGGCAGATTCTTTATTGGCAGAGAACAATCTAGTGTTGCTGGTTACTACTAATTCAACGGAAATCGAAGAGAGGTTATATAGACATTATGGTCGTGCATATACATTTTTGAATGGTGTTGTATGGGTGGTAGATTGAATACTACTAGCGTAGTCCACTGGTAATTTGTTGGCACCCGTGACTCATCTACCACCGCTTAAACCTGCCATTCTGCTCAATTCAATTAACGTGGCGTGGTAGTTGAAGTGTTTGGTTGTCGACGAATCGAGTCACCCTGGACCAGAACCAAACACCCCCCTCCCCCAACCAAAAAAATGGTGCTTCCTTTGGCCTTAGCCGACCTGCTATTTGTTTTTGCAATCTACCCGTCTAGATTCCTATTTGTAGTTGTGAAAAAAATATATTTTAATAACTTGATTTATGTGAGGTAAAAAAATAATTAAGAAATGTATTTATAAAAAACGTAATTTTCTTTTAAGAAAAGAAACATGATTCTCATTTTTTTTTTGAAAAAATAAACCATGTCCATAAGAATTAATCTATTGGTTTTATTATTGTCTTTGGTCGCTTTGCACAAATTTAGTCAACAGCGAGAGTGCACGTGGAATTTTCAGTGTCACTTTTATATTTATTTATGTCAAATGTCCTATTTATTTAATTTGTCATGTGCTACTCTCACGTGATAAGTGAATTTATACTGAATTTAGCATCGAATAGCAGCATAGGGGATCCCAATTACCTAGAATGAATTTTAAAAAGTCTCTTTTTATCTTTTTTGAGACCGGCCTGCGCTTCCAGAATTTCTGAACCAGGGGCCGGCTAACTTTAATTAGCGTGGGTTAAATTAATGAGGCACCAAACGTAACCAGTAGCAAGCATATCGTTTATGACTAGCGTGTTAGGCAACAATTACAAGAAACAAAATAAGAATCTTTTCTTTCTTTCTTTCTTTCTTTCTTTCTTTCTTTTTTTTAATTTCACAACCCGGTGATTCATTTTGTCATTGGTTTCTGTTGCTTTTGGACGGATCTCAGATTAACAGCAATAAGGACTCTTCTTTTTGGGTAAAAACAGCAATAAGGATTCTCAAGTAACAGAAAGCCCAAATTTGTACTCGCAAAAGTTCTATGTATTCAGCCCAACCTAATACTAGTGTTCCTTGATAGCCCAAAACAATCCTCGTATTCCCCCGGTGATTTTGACCTTGAGAAGTTCCTTTTTTTTTTAAATAAAAAAATTTAGCAGACAAGGGATTTTTCAGATACTATGTAGCAGATTGTTAGAAGTATATTTTGGAATATTTTTAAAAAATATTTTAAAATATTTAAGAGCAGTATATTTTGGGATATTTTTTAAACATTAAAAAAAATTAGACTATTTTTTGGAGTATCCTTTAGATTAGTATTTGTAAAACTAGTTTTTGAAAAACTACAGGATCCAAACAGAGCCATAGATACTGCTCTGCATTTTTCTGGTTGATTAATTCATCAATCTTTAAGTGCTCCACTTCTCTACAATTACTCTATTTCTCTGCAACAGGTGAACTTTCAAATTACCACTTCCATAAAATACTCATCCAACAATTGAATGTTTACACGGCTATTTTTTACTCTTTTTTTTTTTTTGTATAAGTATTGTACTTCGCTTAAACAAGCTGAGCCCTTACATTACATTTTGACAATCCTACCGGGAAAAAGCCCACCTCATTACAGGTAAAGTTTATGATTTATTAATGCCTTCTCAAAAAAGCCCACTTATTGTTGGGTCAGACTGATGAGCTTGAGCACCTTAAAGATCGTTGGTTGTTAGCATGAGAGATGGAATTATGAAAATATATTTGTGTTGGGCAAGGAAAAACTAAATATTAAATCTTTATTTTTTTCAACGACGATAACATTTGTACAATCTATTCTATTATATTATATTATAGGGGGAGGGTGACTCTAGCTGTGGGAGGCAGGAACAAAAGTGCCAAGCCACAAATAGTTCCTACTCTATTCTATTATAGGGAGAGAGTGACCCTAGCCCGTGGGAGGCAGCAACAAAAGTGGCAAGCCACAAATAGTTATTGGGAGCCAAGATTTGAACGCTTAACCTCTTACCCACGACTAAGATTTAAAGTTTTGGTGGTAACTAACAGATTAAATGGCTGTTGGCTATTGGCTATTAAATCTTTTTTTCTGGTAAGGGGAAAAACAAATTATTCTAGGCAAGTAATAGTGGTACAAGTACAACACAGTTGTATTACAATAGTTACAACACGGTCGGGGCGCTGATACCCAAAGATGAGGTTGAGCTACTCTTTTTTTTTTTTGGATAATGAGGTTGAACTACTCTTAGATGCATAAAAAGCTTAAAAATCAGCCCTGATTCATTTGATCTTAGGGATTAAGTATACATTATTGGAATGAAGATTCGTTTGCCCCGTTTACTTTCTACTCGTGATTTTATTATGCAGGACTTTCTCGTTTTAGATGTATGCAGTTGTAGATATTCTAGTGAGGTTAATATGATCCAACCAGTAAAAATGCATGTCAGCGGAAGGTTTGAGTTCCAGTGACAGAGCCAGGATTTTTTCTCTAGGGGTTAAAATTTTTACTAACGAAATTATTTTAATATGTTATGTTCAAAATAATTTTCACATATTTAAAAATATAACATCTAAAAAATCAAATATTAACTTTAATTATAAATGTATGTAAAAAATAATTAATTTTTTTGAAAAAAATTAATTCAAAGATGGCTAATTCGTGTGTATGTGTGTGTATATAAAAACTCTCATACTATAAATCAAATTTGCAAAAAATTAAGAGATCAACTTTATTTTACATATATATTTACACCCTATAAATTAAAATTTTCAAAACTTAGGAGGAGCCATGGCCTATCAGCTCCCCTTGGCTTCGTCATTGTTGAGTTCAATTATCAATTCAAACATGCCACATTAATAAAATGTTTTAGTATGTAGACTTTGGATTTTCTCGTTTTAGACATCGACTTATGAATGATCTATTGAGGTTTTATCTCAATATGATCCAACCACTAAAATGATTGTCAGCCACAAATCGAAACGTGTCTGTGGCAAAATGATAAAAAAATGTCTTTCATGTATTTCTTTTCAAATCCAATTTCGTGCATGTCTCCAACGTTTACTTTAGAGACATTAAAAATTTAGATTAATCATTCATACATTAATAGTGTATACACTATCAACATTAGATATATGATAACTCATTTGAATTTAAATTTAAATTCCAAAATTTGTTCATATATAATGTATCTAATCGTGATAGTGTATACGTTATCATTGTATATAACACTACTCATCTGATTTATTCTAAAACTTTTAGATTGGTATTTATGATACAAACTCTTGTAGAATCCTGTCCCCCGTGCCCTGTGCAATGTCTTTTCACCATCTTTTCATGAACTCGTTATTCTAATTTGTGTTATTTCTATAAAAGGTGAATCCGGTATGCAAAAGTTTAAATCACTTCACAAAAATTTTCTCAATTTAGGAGTGGATAATGATATTTAAAATTAAGAGTATATCTTGTTCTTTGCCGTAAGAACACAAAATACCAAAAGAAAAAAAAAACCCTTGTAATTCAGCAACTTATGCAAAGTCATAATCAATACTCCAAATTCAGATTCTATGCTGCCAATTATAATTATTTTAAAGGACAACGAGAAACCACTCTTAGCCACTAAAATTCTAAGTCTATTGTTATCCTATTTCTTTACTCTCAATTTTAGATATTTTCATTCCTAAAGTTTAGATACTTTTTCGAGTACCTATCCAAAGCAATACATACAAAGTTTACGTATGTATGTATGTATATATATATAATTGCTATAATATTATAAAATTATCTGATTATCTCGCTACTTTTCTTTTGATCTTTAGATCAACATACTAAAAAATGAAATTATTTTTTAAATATTTTGGCATTCAATTTATACCTAGTATTTGAATGGTGAAAAGTAGATCAAAATTTTAAAAAATTGTGATGATTAATTAGACTGCAAAAGCTAGTCAATTTTACATCAAAATTTTATGTAAAACTA
Organism: Coffea humblotiana; assembly: GCA_023065735.1. NCBI lineage: Eukaryota > Viridiplantae > Streptophyta > Magnoliopsida > Gentianales > Rubiaceae > Coffea > Coffea humblotiana. Next base: position 4,000,744 of record CM041209.1, on the reverse strand, counting down.
ACATAAGTAATAAATATATTGTTAATGGTGTTGATTTTTGAAAACAATTCCTAAATTAATTTTGATAGAGTGTAATGATAGGGGTGTGAATCGGAATCAAAATCGAAACTTTGAAATTGAAATTTTTTCACAATTTTGGTATCATTAATTTCCGACCTAATTCGATTTCGAATCCACCAACTTTGAATTCAAATTCATTCCAAATTCAATTCAGAATTCGGTAAATTCCGATTTCACCGAATTCAGGAATATAAAAATTATTATTATTATTATACAAATGTTATATTACATATATATATAAAATTATTATACATATATATATATACATGAAAAATTAATTTGAAATCAAAATAGGAATTTCGAATCACCAAATTCAAGAATATAAAAATTATTATAATAATATAAATGTTATATTACATATATATATAATATTATATATATGCAAAATGAATTTGAAATTGAAATAGGAATTTCGATTTCGATTTGATTTCAATTTTGAATTTTGAATTGTGAATTCGAAATCGGAATTTCCTATTTGAAAATTTTCATTACTGAATTCGAACCAAATTCGCATAATTCGAAATTAGAAAACCTGATTTTAGTTTCAAATTCAGAATTACCAATTTCAAAGTTCCGATTTCAATTCGAATTCGATCGATAAATCAAAATTTTTCGATTTTGCAACACTCCTATGTAATGGATAGAAATTCTCTTGAATGTAATAGAGAAGAGTTTAATCTGTTTTATCCGCTTCTTAAATTCTATCATTCCTCTATTAGAAAAAGAACGTTTTTGTCTTTGAAAAAAGAATAAAGTTGTAATGTGTGTGATGTTATTAAAATCCAATTATAAAATTACATGGTAGTAACAAGGATGTTTAAACTCTTACTATACAATACGCAACATTTTTCCATGCCTAGTGCACCCCACCGTTACCATAGGATAATTCTCGTCTGTATCTAATTTTACCTGATGCCACCTTCGCCAGATCCAATAATTGAAGCTCGGGCAAAACCCTGTATATAAGGAGCATATACTGGCACTTCCACTGAACTTCAAGCACTTAGCTTAGCACTGGTGTAACACTGGCAACCTTTACCGATATGGCAATGCCTGTCGAGCCTTCCCTAATCCTTGCTTTTATCCTCCTCTTTATCATCATCAAATGGGGATATAATTCCTTCAAGAAAAGCAGGCTTGGTCCAAAACTTCCCCCTGGCCCATCACCATGGCCGATCGTTGGGAACATCCCTGAGCTCTACAAGAACAAGCCACCGTTTTATTGGATCGATGGCATAATGAAAAAACTCAATACCGACGTTGCACGCTTCCGTTTAGGCAGCGTCCCATGTCATCGTGGTGGAATTCACCCCAAGTAGCTCGGGAATTCTTGCACAATCATGATGACCAACTGGCCTCCAGACCGTTCACCATGGCTACTGAACTCTCCAGCCGTGGCTTCCTGAGCATGGCTGTTTCTCCATGGGGTCCTCAGTGGAAGAAAATGAGAAAAATGTACACAAGTGAGTTGATGACCCCCGCGAGACATAGGTGGTTAATCGAGAAAAGGAACCAAGAAGCAGATAACTACGTGTCTTTCATTCTTAATCAGTGCAAGAGTTCTGGCAGAGATGGCTCTGTCGTTGATGTCAGAACAGCCCTTCGTCATTATGCCATAAATGTTGTTAGGAAGGTTGTTTTCAACACAAGATACTTCGGGGAAGGTGGGGAAAGATGGAGGTCCGGGTGAAGAAGAAAAAGAGCATGTCAAAGCAATCTTCACAATTCTTCGGCACCTCTATGCATTCTGTGTATCGATTATTTGCCTTGGCTGAGGGTGCTGGATATAGACAATCACGAGAAAATTGGTGAAGGAGGCTTTAGGAGTTATGAACAAGTACCATGACCCAATCATAGAGGAAAGGATTAAGAAACGCAGAATCAATGGAGAGAAACAAGAGCCACAAGATTTACTAGATGTTATGAATATCGCTTAAGGATGCAACAGGGAAGCCATTATTATCAGAGGAAGAGATCAAAGCACAATGCATTGTGAGTACAACTTCTTTTGATATATATATATATATATTTGCAGTTTCTAAGAATTTAATTTGGCTAACTATTCTTATCACGTGGATTAAGGAGTTGGTATTGATAGGGAGGAAGATAAAAATTGGAAATGCGAATAAAGTAAAAATAATAAAAAATTTACGGATCTAATATTATGCACTGTACTAATATGCATGGTAAATCAAACAAACTTTTCGCCTGTTTAAGTTTAGAGGAAGTTCCGCTCTAGTGTAAGTTAAATTGAATTAGTCAATTGCTCAATTCTAGTTAGATCCTACATCGATCCTAATTCTCTATTACAACCCCGGAGGCACCTATAGTCCCCTTTATAGTTATTCCATCCAACTACGACATGGAATCTAAAATTCTAAAACAGAAAAACATTACCCTAAAAATTGTATATACCTAAGATACTCTTTATAGGCAAGTAAGAAATAAATACAATAACATGATTAAGATTTTATAAGTGGATCGATATAGTGGTATAAAAACTATGCATAGCAGATCTTCATTGCTATATAAATAATATACCCATATAATAAAATAAACTTTTAAGATTTATATTAGGGATGATCTTTTGTACACTTTTAGTATAAGAAAAAATTCTACGCTAGCACATATAGATGAATGTCATACAATCTTTATTCGAATGTGAAATTCAATTTTTGCACACGTGACATATATTTAGATTTGTTAGTATAAAAAAAAATCTCTACACTAACATGAAAGATACATCTATTAAATTTGATACCCTAAAAGGCGTAAAAAATAGGCACGTTGTTAGTTAATCCGTGAAGTATAAATTTCTTTCACAAAAGTCTTGCCGTTCAAAAGGTGAATAGTATTTTTAAAGTATAATAGCGAATTCAACTTCCTCTTCTAGTTCGCAAGTAGTGTATCACACCATATAGAAAAAGCCATAGGGTATTATGTAAGTCCTATAGTCTAGAAAACCTTAATACGATATGCATTCAATTTGAATCTGAATATCAGGGTGTTACGAAAATACTATCAATCTTTAACGTAAGTATTATGTAAGCCATAGAGTATTTGGATAGGAGTTATTTGAAATATTATTTAAAACAATTACTATAATACTTTTTAAAAATGTGATTGAAAAAATAAAAAAATGTTTGAAAAATATATTTGTAATGCAAGTAAATAAGTTTTGTAGAAATAATTATGCCTATCTAAATACACCATATTCCTCATGTTTGTAGTGGTTAAGTCATAAAAAATATCTTTATTACAATTCCGATCGAACGAAACACGTTGGCTCAGAAGGAAATGATTGACAAATCGTCCGACAAGTTAGGGATAGTTAGTGCCAGGACAAAGAATACGGGACTTTTGGAAATGGTGCACCAGAAAAGGAAATGGGGCCGCGCAAGGGTAACACAACTTATCTACCTAACCTAAAATGGCCAAGGGGCGTCGTCATATGATGCGAGTTTTTGATTGCTCAAGTGGACATCACAATCAACTCCATGACAAGATATCCATAATGAACTCATTTTCGCTTGTTTTGCCTGAATGGGACTTGTAGTGGAACGATGACAGGGCACCAACAATTTTTGATGTAAATCCCAACCACCACTCCCCCAGCCCACCCAAGGGGGGAAAAATGTCAAACAAATTTTTTGCTTATGTTTTTGCTTGATGTGACATTGCAGGAGCTGTTCTTCGGGTGGATAGTCCGACGACTTCGCTGGAATGGGCTGTAGCACAAATGATCAACAAACCGGAGATTCAACAAAAGGCCGTAGATGAGATTGACAGGGTGGTGGGAAAAGGAAGACTGGTTCAAGAATCCGATATTCCGCATTAAACTACGTCAAGGCATGCGTCAAAGAGTCTTTTGAGGACTCCACCCCATTACACCTTTAACTTGCCTCACGTTTCATGTCAAACATAGTCGTCGGTGGTTACTTCATTCCCAAAGGCAAGCCACATCCTTTTGGGTCGCCGTGGACTTGGTCGGAATCCTAAAGTGTGGCAGGAGCCCCTGGAGTTTAAGCCCGAACGTTACTTCAATGACGACAAATCAAGTAAAATAGAGCTGATGGAGCCAGAGCTAAGGTTGGTTACCTTCAGTTCAGGTAAACGAGCTTGTCCAGGGATTGCACTGGGAACTGCGTTAAGCGCGATAGCATTGGGAAGGATTTTGCAAGGATTTGCTTGGAGTGTGCCGGAAAATGAAGGAAAGATCGATCTCACTGAAGCACCCAATGAATTCGAAATGGCCAAACCGCTGCATGCACATGCCAGCCCACGTTTGCCTGCCACAACATATCCAATTATCTCAAAAATTCTGAAACTTGAGCGGAAAACTTAAGTTAAGGAACTTGTTGGTGATTAAATCTTAATCTGGTCAGTGAATTGGCTTCTGCTTGCTACTTTGTCTCGATCCAGGGGTGGACAGTCGGGTTTCTGGATTTGTTTTGTGTTTCAATAATTAATAGCCCTTTGAGTTTCTGTAATTTCTGTTGTTATTGTTATTGAATAAAGTTTCAGTTGTTTTCAAAATCTAAAATTCACTGGATATTTGCCATATTAAAAACAGGAATATCAGTATATTTGCACCAAAAGACTTGAATTGAACAAATATCTGCCTCTACACATTGTATTTATTTGCCATTTGCTTCCTATGACAGAAAACAAATTGAATGTCTTTATTTTGTGTATGGTAAAAGCTTGCAATGCTGGGTAGCAAAATCACTTCACCAAATTAACTGCTTAAAAGATGTTTTGCTAATTCATTCCTCCTCACTATGGTAAAGGTTTCGTTCAGAACGGTAGATTTGTAGCAGGCCAGCTATCGAAACAATTTACTACTCCTACTAGTATTTCGTTTCTAAACTAAACAGGCTAAAAGTGACATAGCAGCTAATTTCTCTGACTTTACTTCAAGCCAACTCCCTTCCCTTAATCCTAATTTTGATCAAAATCTTTTGTTTCTTTTGTTCACGAGCTAATCAAATTTATTAGGCATACTGTTCCCCAAGTTATAATAAAGGAGGAGGAGGTAGGCTCCTACATAAGGCTACACTTTATGACAATAGCGCAAAATAATGGGTTTGTTTGGATAGTCCCAAATAATATTTCGCTTGCATCATAAACACATTTTCCAACCCACTTTTTTATATTTCCAATCACCTTTTTATCTCACATACGTCACATCACAAAAAAAGTGCTACAGTAATTATTTCAAATAATACTCTATCCAAACAAACCTATTAATATGTACAGGATTGGAATCGTGACTTGTTGATAATGACCTCTAAATTGCTCCAAACAAAAACAAAATGTGCTTTAAGTTACTTGAATGTTTCCTAACATCCATAACGAGGGGAGGGATGGGTTTGGTGGTTTGGAAGGAGGAAGTGTAAATGAGAGGTGTCGAATTCGAGTCCTCCCCACTTATACTAAAAATAAAAATTAATAACGAGCTCTAAATAACTTCCAATGTTTCCTGGATTCCATGATTTCAAATTAGTCTAGATATCTTTTGATAAGGGTTAATTACAGCATATTCCTCCTAAAGTATACTTTAATTCATACTTTAATCCCTTAATCTTTGGTTTGTGTCACTTTACCCCCTTTCAAACCAAATTACCCCTCCATTATTCTACCCTCTGTTTTTCATTTTCTTCTCACTTCTCTTTTCTTTTCCCCTTCATTATTTCCTTTTTCTCCCTGTTGTTTCTTTTCTCGTTCCTTCTTTCACAAGTCCAATATTTTACCGGTTGACAACTCGTTTTAAAAAAACACACCAGAAGATTCTCAAAATTGTCAAATAATTTCAATTCTCAAATCTCAACTCAATAAATTGAGGACTATACAGTTGACCTTATATGTTTTTTTTTTCATCCAATCTTCAATCTTCTTCCTTATCGCTTCTCCCTAGCGCACTCTATAAACCATCAAACCCCATCTTCATCTCACTTTGCTATCATTGACCAAGAAAAAAGAATACACAGGCACGCATAGACAAAGTTGGGTTTGATAGGTTGCCGATACTCGGGGTCACCAGCGTATAGTGCAGCAGGACTGTCAAAGTTTGTGCTATTAGTTCTTGATTTCTTTTTTTTTTTGTTTATAACAACTCTTCCTGAAAGTTCAATTCTTCCTTTTTTTTTTCCTGAATAATTACAATAAGGGGATATTATGATGCAATGTAGTTAGAACTTTGGGGCTTGAGTGAAGAAAATAGGAGACGAGAAAACAAGAGAAGAAAGGGAAAAAAAAGAACAATAAAAAATCAAATTACTAAAGGCATAATTTTTTCTCATAGGAATGAAGTGACATAAAAGAAAGATTAGGGGGATAATGATATATTTCAGAGCATATACTCTAATGAGCCCTTTTAATAATCAATCATTATTATACAATCAACTATCACTTTGACCGAAAGAAAGGACAAAATGCTTCAAAACAAAAATAGTTAAGAGGCAAAATGCAAATCACTTTAAAACGTTAAGGGGGTTGATGCTATTAATATTAAAATAGCAATAGAAGAGTTTCATGGAGTGGACAAGTTAGGAAAAGGTTCTTCATAGAAGGAAAGATTAGAATGAGGGAAAGAAAGGTAAGAAAATTTAAAATTAGTAATGTGTTTGGATAGTAGATTTTTTAAGATAATTTTTTTTTTAAAAAAATGTAAATAAATAAAAATTGACAAATAGACTAGTCGTCTACAGTACCATCCAAAAGCGAGAGATATGTTTAACTAACGGTACAAAATCAGAAGTTGACCCCATGAGTCAGGAAAAGGCGGCAATGTCTTGTGTGTCCGCCGAACCCTATGTGGCAGTGGCTCCAATATTTGAATTTGAAGAAAGAAATACTCCGCCACACTAATAAATAAAAAAAAACCAAAAACCAAAAGCCGTGGCAGCAGCAGCCCATCAGGCCGGCGTCTCTCATGAGTTACTTATGAGTCATGACCCAAAACGTTGCTTAGCTGACACTTTCTAGTACTCTGTCTTACTCCTAATTCCAATCCTATGTAAAGTGTCAAGTGTAAACAGACATGCAACAAAACAAAACAAAAGGTTGCAAATGCAAAGATTCCATCTTTTCTTCTCCCAACCGAAATAAACGCTTTGCCTGTGTGTCAGCGCGCTCTTCTTCAATTTCAAATCCAAAAACTCTCGACCCGTCTCCCCTCTCTACCCCCCCCCCCAAAAAAAAATATAACGACGAGAATATTGGTCCATTTCTTCTTCACTCTCTTCTTTATCCCCAATGTACTGAGTACTGACTGATTTCTTCGTTCCTCAGTTACTTACTGCAATAGAATCCTAATTCAGAAGGAACCCATTCTACAGAGTCAATTCTTTTTCATGTTTGTTTCCGACTTTCATCAAGATTTTTCGTCTTGGGTTTTGATTTGGGCTTTTGGGGTTTGGTCCGGGGTCAGAGCTGAAAATCTTGAATTTTTTTTGCGACCGCTTGATTAATGGAGGACGAAAGTGGGGTTTTTGATAAATCCTTGGGAGTCCCTAGATCTGAATTAAAGGTTCGGGACATTACACTTCTACAATTTTTTTGGGTTTTTGACCTCTTGTGTATTCTTTCTTTCTTTCTTAAAAACAAAAAAAAAAAATTAAAGAAACGTTTTTGGGCTGTAAATTTTTCAGGTTTTGGTGGGAGAGAAGAGGGCTCGCCCGGAAGTGGAAGAAAGATCCGAATTTGAACAAAAAAGAGTCAAAACAAGGGATCTTGAATCAGTGTTTCGTTCTGAAGGTATCTCTGTTCTTTACTTGATGGCATCCTTCTTTTTTTTTTTCCATTGAATTTCATATGTCAGCTTGATTAGATAAACAAGTTTAAATTTGACATATCAAACATCAGGATTTGTTTTTTGGGGTTGGTGGGAATCTACTTGTTAAAGGAACTTAGGTTGACTCAAATGTTTGTTTTTGCTCGACTTCGGCAATTACGCCGCTTGTTATCGTTCCTTAAGTTCCAACCGGGGAGATAACAAAAGAAATTTCACCAGTTCAGAGTTTTGTACTGTCAGGTATCTTCTCAGTGCTGAATTTAGGTAACTTAACAAGATTGGTAGGGTGGAAATGTGGCAGAGTGGTATGTAAGTTTTGGAAATCGAAATAATGAATTATTATGTCTGCACTTGATAATTGCATAAAAGAACTCCCCCAAATTAAGAAACTGAAGGTCACGGAACGCTGTGTTGCTGGTGCAGAAAGGACAACAAAGGACGCGGTACATCTCGCAGTTGACAATGCACCCAGAGAAATAGACCTCAATGCTAACTTTGGTGCCCCCAACAATGTGCTTGCTGATGATGCTATGGCTCCCAACAATGAGGAATGTAATGTGAGTTTGTTAAATTCAAGAGGTTTTGGCTTAGATCTCAATGAAGGAGACATCTTTACCTTCACCATGAACAAGGAGCCAATTCATCCTTGTGGAATCTATGGACATTCAAAATCTATAGATGATTCTGATTGTGGTAGTTCTGTTGGCCCTTTGGAGGAGAAAGATCCAATGAAGGTTTGGAAAGAGATGAAACAAAATGGATTCCTATCGTCTTCTCATGGTGGAGTGCCGATGCCAAAGCCACGTGGAAGAAAACACAAGAACGATGGGATCAAGAGAAAGATGGAGCTTGCCTAAAAAAGAACAAGTGGACAGGTTTGCTAAGATGGCTGCTCCTAGTGGGTTACTTACTGAACTGAATCCTGGGATCATAAATCATGTGAGAAACAAAAAGCAGGTTCATTCTATAATTGAGGCTCTTCTGAAGTCGGAAAGAAATGAGAATTCTCACTCAGGCAGTAGACAGAAAGACCAAATAAAAAGGGGAACAAAAGACTTTAGTGAAGTGAAGGAATTGAAAGTCATAAATCGAGCAGAAACTAAGGGACATTCACTCTCTCATGAAGATGGTTCAATGAATAGTTTGCTGGAGAGAAGGCAGATGAGTGGATATCCGGCATCCTTTAACAACTCAGCTTCGTTGTACTCCGGTGCTGACAGGTGTTGATCATGAATCCCGCATGGTTGACGCAAGAGCAATGGGAAGTACTTCATCTTTCAAACAACCAAATATAGAAAATGAGGATGAAATACTTGCACTTAAGCTGTCTTCTGCTGGAGCTATTACATCAGAAAATAATAGTTCCTTGTCCAATGAGGAATCAGCAAACCTAACTAGTGTTACTTCACTCTCTGTTCAAGGTTGGTCCTTTTTTTATGAATTTTTTTCAATAAATGCACTCTGCCATTCATGCAGTTCTCCAAAATAGTATGAAAAGGGTTTTAATTTCCCTTTTGCTTTAGGGGCTTCTTTTATTGTGTGCCAACTATCACTTAAGAGTTTGCTACATGTTGAATTTTCTGCGAGGTCACAAGGCCCAAATATCAAACTGAATGATGTCAATTTACGATTTTCATCTAGAAGAAAGAGTATATTAATATTTTAACATGGCATTTCTTTGATCTCCAGCTGCTAGTGTTGCTTCCCATTGGTTGGAACTTCTTCATCAAGACATCAAGGGTCGTCTTGCAGGTGGACCTTTACTCCTTGAAATATCACTGCAATAACACAATATTGGGAGTAAATTCACCTCTAATGTCCTATCTCATCCATGCAGCATTACGACGTAGTAAGAAGAGGGTGCGGGCTGTTATTCATACTGAGTTGCCTTTCCTATTGTCAAAAAGAATTCCTGTCTGTCCAAGAGGATGCTCCTTACAACTCAAAAACTGCTGGGGCTGGTCATTCTCACAATTCAGCTGCTGATGCACATCGTGCTAAATGGAATGTACTGTTTAATCAGATGGATAAAACATTGTCTGAAGAAGAGAAACAATTGGTAGGTTGGCTTCAAAAGTGCTTGTTTCCTTTATAAGAAAAATTTTCCGAAATCTTTACAGTATATTTGTCGCGTTGGAGTGATAATACAACATGACATCCATGCTTACCGCTTACAGTGAGTTGGCTTGTTATGAACTTATCTTTTCATGCCTTTATTTTGCTAGAGAATATGAATTGAACATTTTCCCACAGGGAATAATATGCATGCTACATAGAGCTTTTCATGTTTGTATGTTAGGACTGAAACCAGATTGATCTAACACGTTTATTGTTTTCAGGAAAGTTGGTTAAACCAAGTAACAGAAATGCAGTTGCATTGTGACACGGGTCTTTTCAAAATATAGTACAGCATATAGTCTGGCCAGCATTCAAGCACTTTTGAAAACGATTGCAGGTGAATATTCATGTTGTTAGATTCTACTTTTGTTTATTATGACATAGTTTGCATTGTTTGCTGTCTAATTTTTTTTGTGTTTCATCTTATTTGGGTTCATTTTGGAGCAAATAACAGCATTAGGCTGCTCCGTTGTCTTAAAATGCATGTAATATTTGATTTGGCAAACTAATTAAGAAGACATTGAAAATATAGTAATAAGAAGATATGTAGGTACATCACTTAAAATAGTGAAATTTTGTGATGGAGAAGGGCAACAGGTAGACCCAATAGCTTTCTAATAGAACGTCTGGAGTGATTATGACTAGAAATTTGGTTTATAAAAAGCAGGACATTCATTTTCCAACTGGGCAAGTACTAACTACAAGTTCCTTAATAGCAGTTTCTCACAATTCTTTTGAAGGAGTTACAGTCACTCGTTTCTATGCATGACATTGTAAAGCCAAAGAGGAGCCAATGTGAATTGTGCTTAAAACTTAATTTAATCACCACTTCATTTCCTATCATTCACTGATAACCTGAATGTAGCAGTTGGGAAGTCTGAATTTTTGCATCACTTAAATGCCCAGCTGCGCTTTGGTGGAACACTATCTATATGGTTCAGGATTAGAAACGCGTGAACTACTTCCATCTATTCAATTTGAATCTCCAGTTTAAGTCCTTTTTGTCCAATTCGACTTTTATTCTTGATATGATCACATTGAGACTGCTGTTGCGGTCTCACTTGCAGCAATTGGTTCTCCATCTCCATGAAACTTAGGCTTACAGTATGGAGTATCTTTCCACACTTGAACAGTGGGCTCTCGGATTCATATAATTGTTCCTTGAAAAAGCAATTTCTTAAGAAGACACTTTTGGGCACCAGGCTTAATGACCCATTAACAGTGTTCTCTGAGGTTTCTTGCAGCAATCAATAAGCCAACCGGACTTGTGGTGATATGTATGCATCTTTTTGGCACTGGTCAAACTCACGATCTTTTTGAGTTGGCATTTTGCACTTTTTTTCATGAATTGCCTTAAAATTACTTTCCATGGATTACATTTTAACTAGTTACGTCACTATTCACTGGTACAGAGACCAAAAATACCTATTTAATAATTTAATTAAAGTATACTAGAAAATTCCAAGTTGTAATCTTGCTTACTATCGGCAAAATTGCATATTAGATGCAGTTTTCATATGGCAGATCTTTGGTAGTGATTTTGGTACAGCTTTTTGTTCTACAGCTGTTCCATAAGCCGTTGAATGCTGCAGGCAGGCTGTCTTAACAGGCATTAGTAGTACGTCAAAATCCAAGTCTTACCTAGATATTAAATTTTGGGTTGCAAAGCTTGCAGTTCATTTTAAACTTCTTGTTGCTCTTAATTGTTCATTCTATATTAGTCTAGCGTGCGGATTTCATTTGTATAGATATATATATATATTTTTTTCTTTTGCAGACTACATAAAGCTGATAACTCCGAGAGGGATTTAGCTGTCAGAGCTGCTGCTGCTTCCGTTTATTCAACGTGCAATTTCTTGTTGTCCATGGAGAACTTACCTTGCTGCTGATCACTTTTACATACATTTGACCATTGAGTTCCTAATTATACTTGTATTCCTTCTCATGTCTTTAGTGCAGTTGCTAGCCTAGCATACACAGAGGTCTGATAATAGGAAACTTAGAAACTCTTCAACTTGTATTGCAGGAGTTTGACCTGGTTTATATTTCAATTTTATTCGTCAGTTTTCCTGCCAATTTTATTTTATGGTTGTGTCCTTGTTCAGTTTCCTTTAACCGCTTCAATTATTCGGGACAAAGTACAATACTCTGTCATCCCAATGTACAAGTAGAGGGATCCTTTTTGTCCTTTTTTTTTTTTTTGTATAAAAAATGAGATGTTAATAATGTTCACAAAGCATGGGGAATTTAGTGTATCAACTCCCTTTTTGTGTACATATGACAGACAGCTTAGGTTTTATTTTAATTACATCTACACTAGTTATTAATTGCTTTATGCAATATCTCTGCAGTCTAAAATAGACACAGCTATAAGTTTTCCCCCTTTTTTTTTTTATCATTTTGTCTTCGCTAAAAAAGTAAAGAACTACTGTACCATATATTATCTATGTCCAATATCTCCGAAGTACATTGGGCTTTAGTTTAAATGTTGCTTATAATTATAGTACCGAATGTGAACTTATGAATACACCAACAACTCGAGAGTAGCATCTCACCAAGCCTAGCCCTAGTACTTGACTAGTCTGCTGGCAAGGTAACGTGTATATTTTCAAAATTTAGGGGTACAATGTAATTAACTTTTTGTTGAAACCATATAGAATCTAGGGATAATTTCAGAAACCTCCCCTGAGGTTTCTGACATTTGCACTGACCTCCCCTGTGATTTCAAAAATTACACTGACCTCCCCTGAGGTTACTAATCCTTTGCAAATTTAGTCCAAACGATTAAAATATTATTTTAGGGAGTGAAATTAGAATTTTGTAGCAAATTTGCCCTTTGTGCTACATATCCAATGAATGACAAAGTACTATAAAATCAATTAACAATTAATAAACTTTAAGGAGTATAATTTATGGGCAAACACGCATTACTCATTTAAAGTACCGGCTCTTTACGGGTATTTTACTTTCAAACATTTAATTTATGATAAATATATCAATATTTGTAAGTAAAATTCAAAAATGTTACAGTAATATTCTTGCAAAAAGGAAATTGGTAAGTTATTTATTTACTATAAATTAAATATTTTTTAAAAAAAGAAATGACCCATAAAGTATTAATTCTTTACGACTTTCATCCATTACATGAGTAAAGTATTCGCTCTTTATGTGCATTTTATTCTGAATCATTTAATTTATGTTAAATACATAAATGTTTGTAACTAAAATTGAAAAAATGTTATATTAATATTTTTAAGGAAGAGAGATTGGTAGGTTTTGTATTTAACAAAAATTAAATATATGAAAGTAAATACAAATCTGTATTTGAGCGTAAATATTTGTATTAAATTAAATGTTTGAAAATAAAATACCCGTAAAGAACCGGTACTTTAAATAGTTACCGGCTCTTTATGGGCAAACACGCATTACTCATTTAAAGTACTGATTTTTTACAGATATTTTACTTTCAAACATTTAATTTATGATAAATATATCAATGTTTGTAAGTAAAATTCAAAAAGTGTTACAGTAATATTCTTGCAAAAAGGAATCGGTAGATTATTTATTTAATATAAATTAAATATTTTAAAAAAAAAAAGAAATGGCCCATAAAGTATTAATTCTTTATGACTTTCATCCATTACATGAGTAAAGTATTGACTCTTTATGGGCATTTTTATTCTGAATCATTTAATTTATGTTAAATACATAAATGTTTGTAACTAAAATTGAAAAAGTTTTATATTAATATTTTACGGAAGAGAGATTGGTAGTTTTTGTATTTAGCAAAAATTAAATATTTGAAAGTAAATACAAATCTGTATTTGAGCGTAAATATTTGTATTAAATTAAATGTTTGAAAGTAAAATACCCATAAAAAGCCGGTACTTTAAATAGGTAATGCGTATTTGCCTATAAACTATACTCCTTAAAGTTTATTAATTGTTAATTGATTTGTAGTATCTTATCATTCATTGGACATGTAGTACAAAGGACAAATTTGGTAAAAAATTCTAATTTCACTCCCTAAAACAATATTTTAATCGTTTGGACTGAATTTGCAAAGGATTAGTAACCTCAGGGGAGGTCAGTGTAATTTTTCAAACCACAGGGGAGGTCAGTGCAAATGTCAGAAACCTCAGGGGAGGTTTCTGCAATTATCCCTAAAAATAATCATTAACCTCCCTTAAAACTCCTGTTCTTATAACAAATTAGCCCAATTCAAAAAAATCAACAATAAAAAAATGATTTCAAAAGTGAGAAAAATATTTCATACCAAAAGTACTTATTACTAGTTGGTTAAACCAAAATGATTGTTTTGAATCTGTCATGAGAATGCTATTACAGGCTTGCCTGCAACCTATACAATTTCAGGGGAATGCCAAGTGTTTTCAAAGCTGCAATCCTGCACATAATAATGTTTGGTTGGTGGACACACAAGAACAAAGGCTCTTCGGTATTCCATGATCAATAATGTTAACCTATCCTTTTCCTATACAAGCATCAATCAAGTACAACTTATGATGCTAAGATGTATTTCAGCCAAAGAATTACGGCGTTGTTCAAATCTCTAACGTATTTGCTTACTACGTCCCTCCTATACTGTACAACTACTATAAGAAAATGGCGTGTGATGAGTACAACAGTGAGACTACAGCTAAGAAAGTTCAACCAGTATTGTCGTTAGAAGATACGAAACTTGGTATACATGGAACAACCTACATGCGGCAATCACGAGGTTACAACCAGTTGGGTGTCATTTTACTTGTTGCTATAGGCTTTGGCGATGGATTATCTGGAACTCTGGCAAGGGAGCGATACTGCAGTTTTACACTTTCAGCATTGTCCAACGTCTTTACTACGTACCTGTATCATTTGATATTTCCAATAGCAAAAAGTTAATTCTTGTGAAAGTAATGCAAGAAAATATTACCAGTTTTTAGACTGAAATGTGCTGCAAATTGAGGGAATTAGGAAATACACATATCCAAGGAAAAAAGAGTACCAACTTCCCCAAGAACTTGCCAAAAGATGAGAGCAAGAATGAGAGAAAACTCCCAGTAGACAAAAACCCAAGATCTACACACAATTCACTTCAAAGAAAAGTTTACGAGTGCCTTAAGGCTCGCCCTGGAACAACTTTTCTTTTTGATAATCTGGAACAACTTTCTATCATTGGTAATTCCTGAGACAAAACTAATGACTAAACATGCAAGAGAAAATGACTTTCATCATTTGATTTGCACTTATGGTGTTACCAAGTAATAATTGAGGAAGTTTGTCAAGAAGTCAGCTTGAACTCAATTATAACTCAAACTAAGATGGATGATGTAGGAAAACTGAGCACACCTTCACAAAAATTATTACAGGAGTTAAAATAGCAATTATGCTAGGTTTTTACTTTTAAAAGGTTTTGGAACTAGAGTCAAGTAACCTATCAAAAACCACACCAACATCTTTCAAGGTAGATTAATTTAATGTAGCCTGAAGTTGGGACCAACAATTCTGATCATTTAAGAACTTCATTTTGGGAAACTTGACTACCAGCATCTTGGCAAATTTGGCTGCCATCAGGTGTCAAGTCTGAATTGTAATTATAGAGAATTTTACTTAAAGCCTGACTAGCCTTACCTCAAATAAACGACACACTTACTATTTTTTTATTGCAGGACAACCACGATATCTAAGATACCTTATGCATCGTGCATTCCAACTTGAATAAACAAACGAACAGAGCTACTCCTGACATATTACATCAAAATCATACAAATCCCAGCTGCTAGCAAATCCTTGAACGCGATAACCACTTAAATCTTCAGGCTACACTCTAGTGAAAGCTATGTCTCTGAAGATGGTCCCAACAAATGATTGTCATAACTAAATGGCAAGATCACGAGTCATCAAGGCTTATATTGTTCTCAGATGAAAATTGACAGTATCAGATATCACCTGGATCGCTAGGAAAAGCAAATATACATGAACACCCATGAACACCAAATCTTCCAGTCGAGTGATATCTCATTTTATTAATCCCATGAAATTCCATTTGATATGCTTTGCAGTGAAAAGTTTGTGATATAAGTTTATGGAACATCAAAAAGAATAAGAACATCGTGACAAGGTAAGTAAGAGAAAGGTAACAGAGCAGTCTCGGTTAAATATTTCCATCATGGAAGGAGCAGTAAATTGAAATTGGGAATGCCAAACTGTTATATGGAGAGGGAGGGAGGGAGAGAGAGAGATTTACCATCCATTCAGACATTGTGTGGTAACAATAGCCTCGCGTCCAACAAAACGTGGGGGCGTCCTCTTGTTACCCTGGTTCAATTTTTCCTTACTGAGTGACATCATCAAAAACTAACCAAAGTTCTAGTAAAGCTTAACATTACAAAATAAAACCTTTATAATAACCCTGTCAGTCACAGCAAAAGGAAATTGAACTCCTCTACCCCTTGGATGATCTGTCTGAACTGAATCACCATAAGTCCCCTTATCCTACAAGAGAAATTAATAATTAGAGAAGATGCAACTGAAACCCTTCATTGCTAGCATAGGCATAAGTTTGCCACTTTCAAGGACTATCATGCTTCTACATAATCTTTTAGCCGACATCAAGTACATGGACAGACCTGCTCATGCCGTTCCCTCCTCCTTTTTGATGCACGGTGAACCTGCAACTCCTCTTCTCGACGGAATGCCTGGACAGCCAAGCGAAGAGCTAAAGGAACAAAGAGCAAAGGCAAAGTCACAAAATGTTTTAACTTCACAAAAACAGATTATTTATTCCTTGACCTTATTAAACGTTCATCCTTAAATTCTCTCTATTTACTCATATAGAATATAGATAAGAGGAATCTTCAAGAACTTTCTGGATATTGTTTCAAAAGATTGACTATCATCTTTATGTCGCCCCTTTGCTTGTACTATCAACAAGAAGGAGGCCATATTGTTTACCATTAAGCACTGAACAAACAGCTTTATTATTGTAACTGTTATCATATAATTTCATCAATTTCATCAATTTCATTGCGCTTCCCACACATAACTCAATGACATCACCAATTTAAAACTTGACACTTGGCATGGTATAATGTCCAACCACAGCTACAAATTAAAAGAAACAAAGAGGAAAAAAAAATAATCAGTGGATCTAATTTTGTGTCACGCACAAACTGTCAGAACCCTGGATAACAAATATGACCACTATATGAAGGGAAAAAGGAAAAAGAAACGGGTTGCTGTCACCTATAAAATCGACAAAAAATAAGCACCTGGGTGATGGTCAACTCAACTCAGAACTTAAAAGGGGTTGTCTGAGGTGTCCCCATCACTACCTATAAACCATGGCAGTAAACTATAAATACTCAGCTTCACCAGATTCTTCTTTGCAACTGGACCACCCAAACCAACCTTAAACACACCCAGTAAAAGACTTTAGAGCATACAATCAAAATTTGGGTACACAAATACTTCTTTTCCATTCTGCTTGTCCAAGGGAACCAGGTCTTATCCAATATTAGTCCAAAATCTACCTACAGTAGCTCTGATGCAATTTCTGAGAAAACAGAAAGTATGATGTAACATGCTTTGCCCAGAATATACTTAAACTGGGATCTAATTAACAGCAATATTTCATCCACCAGCCAATTAGGGATATAACTCCAATCAAAGAAAGATATCAAACTTCAAGTACAATGGCTTCAGCCCATTAGTTAAATGTGATGTGGTATCAGCAATGTTACTACGTACAGAGTTTGACATCAACTATGCAGAATCCACCAAGTTCATGGCTTTTAGACCCTTTTTTTAATCAGGACATCAGGTATAAATTTTTATTGAAATTGAACTTTCTACAGTGTCTCTCATTAATGATCTTCCTCAATACTGTATGCCAAAGAAACCAAGGAAGAAAATGCTATTTTTGGAACTAAGAACAATTAATAACACCCAAGCATAAAAAATTAAAAAGTTGACCACACCAAAAATAGTAACACGAATTGAAAAAGGTTCTGTCATGACAAAAATGTAGACAATAAGATTTCATTAACTGAGTTACACAGCAGAGCACAATAAAGATCAGTTGCGATTTGGGAGATACAAAAAGTGGGGGGAGGCATCTTAATCCAGTTAAGTTGAAAATGAAATTGATTTCTCTTGAATAAAGTGGGGAGCTTCACTTACATAGATTAGGGGAGACAGAATCTTCTGACACTGCTTGTGAACAAGTGTAGCAAGATTTCTGGAAATGAATCAAAGAAGATGAAAGCTAGATCAGTACGAAGAAACTCCATTTCCACTAGATAGTCAAAAGATTAGCCAAATGAATCTCAACTTTGAAAGCTTGACAGCGGATCTTCTCCCCCAACACAACAAATTGGATAAATACAAAAAGAGCAGAATGAATAAGAAAAGCTTGCTATTTTCAGAGCAAATTAACATATTATCTGTCTCATCACATTAAACACAAAATTTATAATAAAAAAAAAGATAGCAAATAAATCAAACTTCCAATGCCCAATACAGGTCAAAATATAATGGACTCTGACAGCCGGGTAACATATATACATTCTAAATGTATACTTTTACTTAACTGCACATGGTGTTTTTTGGAAGAGGAAAACCACAAACAAACGCAAACAACAATCAGTATGGCAATGCATCATTGTGCCCAGCTCCTACCAAAGATCAACTAACATGCTAAAAAGCAATGAAGTTCAATAACAACCTTAAGAAATTTAGATCTTCCAGATAAGATAACAACTGATGAAACTAAGGATACTAGCAAACCCCAGCTACAGCCTTTTGGTATAAGCAAAATGACAGAAGATAGTCATTTGAACACTCACCATTCTAAGTACGTGCTGTATCCCACCACTGCCAAATGAATGCCCACAAGGCAGTATCATTGCATCATCCATGAGTGCTCCACTGTAGAGCGAGGAGAAAAAAATCCTTGAAGTGCATTTGCAGTTTAACAATTAAATTTTCCAGGCAAATAATCCTTCAATAATGTACTTATACGAGAGGGAAGGGGCAATGGACCACATAAGGCACATCTGGGAGTAAAAGCACATTTGGTACTTTGTCTACAATGATACCTTCTTTCAGGAAAGCGCAAGGACAGAAAACAATAAACAACTCAACACTCTCTGTCTCAAGCACAGCCACAGCCGCTCACCACACCCACAAATAAACTCACCATCGACTTTATCATGCACAAACACAGTCACAATCACAAACAAAGACAGTAGCACACCAATCTCAAACAAAAGTTCCTCAATTGCTGGACCTAAGCAAAGACATTGATGCAAAAATGAGAGAGGCTTGGTACCATTGCCAGCTCTAATTCAAGCTTCCACCTTGGCAACCTATTGATACAATTTACAGAATAACAATTGACTAATTAAAGAAAGATTTGAGTATTTTAGCTTCTATGAACAACTTTTTCCAATTCACAGTTTTATCCATTCTGCCACTGCTGAACACAGTCATGATTGTTTGCAAATAAACAACTTTGTCCAAAATCTGCTTTCATTGAGGTCATCTATTCCAGACCATTCATAAGCAACAAAGATTACCGCAACTAAAAATCAAAAGTGCAGAGTTTGACAACACAGAAGCTAATATACTCGTCTGGTGGCAACAAACACAAGTGGAAGAAACTTACGTCAAAGGATCCGAAAGAATTTCCCTCAACGAGTCCCCGGATTCAGCCAAGTACGAACCCTCCTTTCTTCCACTAAACCCACAACCATTCTCAACCACCAAAACATCCTTCTGCCGGGCGTGTGGTCCCACCTCCGCCGTCCCCTGCAGATACTGTGAGTAGTACATCTCCCCATCAGCATCAGCTATTGTCACAGCATTCCTCATTTCGCAGTTATTATTGATCTCATTTCCACTCCGCCCCGCAACCCCCACAGCATTTCCCTCCTTCAAGCCTAACAAGAAACTGAATAAATTCCACAAAGAAAAAAGAGAAAAGAAAAGAATTCAAACAACTAACTTAATGGCGATTAGCAGTTCATAGTTAAAGACCTTACCAAATGAGGACAGCTGCTTCAATTTCTGACTTGCCATTTTTCCTCTGCTATATTTGTTGATCTTTTCATTACTGGCAGCAATCCCTTCAACTTCGTTTTCGTCATCGTCATCATTATTATGGTCGTGATCGTCATCTTCTTCTTCGTCGTCGTCGTCGTCGTCATCGTCTTCGGATCCGTCGCCGCCGCTGGTGGTGGCGGAGGCACGGCTGCCGAGGTTCCAATTGTGGCTATTGTCCGGGTGGGATGCGGCGGCGGCGGCGGAGGAGGGGGAGGAGAAAGTGGCTCGGCGGAAGTCAGCGGACGGAGGGTGGTGGAAGTAGTGGTGGTGGTCAATGAAGCCCGCAGTGAGCTCCCGAGTGGCAGTAGTTTTGGAGCTGTGGTCGGTGGCGGAGACACGGCGTGGAGGTTGAGGCGGCGGGGGGCCGCAGGAGAAGGAGTTGTCCGGGAAGACGAGGTGGGGGTGGGGTTGGCTAAGCCCATTATCAAGGCGTTGCTGGGCTTGGACTAGGCCCATATCTTCAGAGGCCATGGAGGGTGATAAACAATCCAAAACCCTAAAGAATTTGACAAAAAGCACAGAAGTAAAATCGGGGGGGAGGGTCTACTTCATTTGGATTGATGGAAAATTGAGGAGATGCAGTAGTAGCAGAGTTGGTCTTCCCGGGGAGGACAAAGCCTAAAGGCGGCGGCTGTTGCGGCGGCTGGTACGATGTCGTACTTAGGGACAGGAAGGCGGGGTGGCGTTTTGCTTTTCGTTGATGTTTTATGCTGATGCTACTAGTCCTTGTAGTAGTAGCACCGCGTGGATGGGATATTTTGTACTATTACTACTACTACTACTACTTACATAAGACGGATGTGAAAGTTAAAAAGAAATGGATAATACAGACACGACCCGGTTTGGTGGTGGTGTTTTTGGGGAATTCTCAGGTAGGATAAACAAAGGAGGAGATCCAGCTGCGAGTAGCATAGCAATAAATAGAGTAGTACTAGATTGAGTTGAGTTTCCGTTTGTTTTGTTTGTAAGTTAGTAGCAGTAGCGGGGAAAGATCCCCCGCCAAACTACCAAAGTACTCCTCCGCACTACGCTACAGAGAGTTGAAATTGGTTCAAGTGTTTCGACGACCACCACCACCACCACTACTACTAGTACACACTAGGCAAAAGTCAACGCTAAGTGACGGCTGAACAGCCTGAACTTAGCTGCTGCGCACCAGTAACTTTGCTTCTTTCTTTTCCGCTTTTCACTAAGTTCCTGGATTGTGAGTCTTTTTCCGCTTTTATATCGAGTGCACTTAAAAAAAAGATTAAAAATCACGATATGTTATGTAAAAAAAAAAAATTGAAAGTCACAACAATGTGTTATATTTACAAGTAATTGAAAATCACTACAAATATGAAAATCTTTAAACTCAAACAGTTTGTACGATTTTTATCAATTTTTTTAATATCGAATGTGACAATCCATCTATTCTAAAAAATTTTAAAAAGTTTTGGTCCAAAACAATGGGTGCAAATGAGTTGAGTAAAATTGACATTTGATCTAATCGAACCAAATCTCGAGTTAATTTTACGAAACTCGAACTCGAATTCGAGTTCGATGAGGTTCAAAATGTCAAGTTCAAGCTCGACTCAAATTCGAGTCTAGATTGAATTCAAACTTGAGTTTAAAAAAATATAATTTATTTTATTTTTTAAAAAATAAAAAAATAATTATTTTATTTTAATTATGAATAAAATAATTATTTTTAACAAATAATAAAATATTAAAAATATATGTGTAATTTTACTATTAAAATAAAAAATAAAAAAATATATATATAATCGAACTCGCGAGCCTTTCGCGAGCTAACGAGCATGGTATTTTTGAATTCGAATTCGACTTGATTAGCTCGAACTCGTATTCTCCAATTGCGAGCTATTCGATTCGTTTGTAACCGTAGTTCAAACGAACAAATAGTTCTTGTTCTTTCCCTCGTACTACCGATTAACGAAAGAAGCGCAGTTAAGATTCCTACTATACTCCCGGAACTTGTACACTTTACTTTTCAATTTTTACTGCAATTATTCTCCTTTTTTTTTTAAGTATATTATTGGACGAGAAAAAGATGAAGGAATATCGAATTTCGAAGGTGATTGTATAGAAGACATTTAATTACTGTAACATTTTTTAAACTTAATCTCATCCTTCAAGCAAGTTACAAGACGAATGTGTTGAGAATTTTTTAATATCACCGTCCAATGAAAAAGTAGTTTGTTCATCATTGAAAATAAATTTTTTACGATATTTTTAAGTAAAACACGTAGTCTATTTTCGTGCAATAAATTTTTTTTTAAATAAAATTTGTTTGGACAATCGTTAAGATAGAGTTGAAGTGTTAATAATCAGAAAATTAATAAAATAGAAAAAGTACAAATGCAATCTATAGCAATTGTTAATGTGTACTCGCGGAGATATAAACTTGTAATTTACGCATGATACCTGTCTAGATAATTTCGGACTCATACAAACCTTTCCTTTTTTTTTTTTTTGCGTTGAAACATTAAGCTCAAAACGGTATTTAGGTGTTTAGTTTTGTCATGCTTTCAGTTTACAAGTAAGCTATCACATCTTTATTTTTTGGAATAATTGCAGAAACCTCCCCTGAGGTTTCTGACATTTGCACTGACCTCCCATGTGATTTGAAAAATTACACTGACCTCCCCTGAGATTATTAATCCTTTTGCAAATTTAGTCCAAACGATTAAAATATTATTTTAGGGAGTGAAATTAGAATTTTGTAGCAAATTTGCCCTTTGTGCTACATATCCAATGAATGACAAAGTACTATAAATCAATTAACAATTAATAAACTTTAAGGAGTATAATTTATGGGCAAACACGCATTACTCATTTAAAGTACCGGCTCTTTACGGGTATTTTACTTTCAAACATTTAATTTATGATAAATATATCAATATTTGTAAGTAAAATTCAAAAATGTTACAGTAA
Source organism: Coffea humblotiana (assembly GCA_023065735.1). Lineage (NCBI taxonomy): Eukaryota > Viridiplantae > Streptophyta > Magnoliopsida > Gentianales > Rubiaceae > Coffea > Coffea humblotiana. The sequence goes on along the minus strand of CM041209.1, from coordinate 3,977,733 downwards.
TATTCTTGCAAAAAGGAAATTGGTAAGTTATTTATTTACTATAAATTAAATATTTTTTTAAAAAAAGAAATGACCCATAATGTATTAATTCTTTACGACTTTCATTACATGAGTAAAGTATTTGCTCTTTATGTGCATTTTATTCTGAATCATTTAATTTATGTTAAATACATAAATGTTTGTAACTAAAATTGAAAAAAATGTTATATTAATATTTTTACGGAAGAGAGATTAGTAGGTTTTGTATTTAACAAAAATTAAATATTTGAAAGTAAATACAAATCTGTATTTGAGCATAAATATCTGTATTAAATTAAATGTTTGAAAGTAAAATACCCGTAAAGAACTGGTACTTTAAATAGTTACCGGCGCTTTATGAGCAAACAAGCATTACTCATTTAAAGTATCGGGTATTTTACTTTCAAACATTTAATTTATGATAAATATATCAATGTTTGTAAGTAAAAATTCAAAAAGTGTTACAGTAATATTCTTGCAAAAAAGAAATCGATAGGTTATTTATTTAATATAAATTAAATATTGTTTTAAAAAAAAGAAATGGCTCATAAAGTATTAATTCTTTATGACTTTCATCCATTACATGAGTAAAGTATTGACTCTTTATGGGCATTTTATTCTGAATCATTTAATTTATGTTAAATATATAATGTTTGTAACTAAAATTGAAAAAGTGTTATATTAATATTTTATGGAAGAGAGATTAGTAGTTTTGTATTTAACAAAAATGAAATATTTGAAAGTAAATACAAATCTGTATTTGAGCATAAGTATTTGTATTAAATTAAATGTTTGAAAGTAAAATACCCATAAAGAGCCGGTACTTTAAATAGATAATGTGTATTTGCCTATAAACTATACTCTTTAAAATTTATTAATTGTTAATTGATTTGTAGTACTTTGTCATTCATTGGACATGTAGTACAAAGGACAAATTTGATACAAAATTCTAATTTCACTTCTTAAAACAATATTTTAATCGTTTGGACTGAATTTGCAAAGGATTAGTAACCTCAAGGGAGGTCAATGTAATTTTTCAAACCACAGGGGAGGTCAGTGCAAATATCAGAAACCTCAGTGGAGGTTTCTGCAATTATCCCTTATTTTTTTCAAGAAAGCAAAAATTTATCAATCACATCTTAGGCTTTTGAATTCCAGTACATGGAACAGTACATCCCCAAAAGAATGGAAACCAAACCACACGAATGACTGGGAAAATACAGGGAAAATCCAGCCCCTAATCTGACCCCGCCGCACTTGATCCCATTTCTTTGTTTCCTCGATTCTTTACGTAGTACGCCGAGTACAAGGTGTTTAATTCAGCTGACTGACTCAGGAGTCAGGACGCGGTCCGTTGTCATCTGCTTCTTTAATGCTTCGTCTTCCTCTATTCGTCCGTCAACGGTTGTCCTCGCATCTTTTGTTCCCTTCGCAAATTCCTCCGCCCTTCCTCCAAACTCTTTTTCTAATATTTTCCCCCCTTTTTATCCCAAACGACGACTAAAAATTAAAATAAAATGTTTGATTACTTTCCTATAACCAGACTCCTTGGACTTCTTCATATCTGGGAAAAACCACATAACTTTCGCGAACTGTATGTATAATTGTTTGGTACTAGATTACTGAATAAATTTCACAAGAGAAATCATGAGTCATTGGAAGATCATGACTTTCTTGTCCTTGCTTTATTTGATCTGGGCTGTTCCACAACGATCAAGCGCTGTATCTCTATTTCAAGCTCGGCGGAACCTAGCCCTACAAGGTGATAAATTCAACCGAAAACCCGTTCAAGAGGTACCCTTTTCGGCCTTCCACAATGTTGATTTGCATGTTTGTTGGATGTGAAGTGGTTAAATTCTAAAATGTTTCTGAAGAACATCGATGGGGTTTTGTATTTAGGCAAGTCCGTCGCCGAGCCCTGGTCCGGCAGTTGCTAAATCAAATTCTGGGGATGGTTACTTTCGGGGCAATCCCACCCAAGACAGAGGTACCCTTTTTCGGCCTTCAACAATATTAATTTGCATGCGTGTTGGGTGTGAAGTGGTTATATTCTAAAAAAGTCTTTTGAAAAATGTGAATGGTTTTGTGCGTAGGCAAGTCCTTCCCCGAGCCCTGGGTCCAGAAGCCGCTAAATCAAAATCTGTGGATCATAACATTGAGGGCAATGAACCCAAAAAGAAAGAGGTAGTTTGCCCAGGAAACATGTGACTTGAATTTCCAGAAATGCCATGATGATGTTACCAATGTCACAGCCTGCCTTCTTCCCAAAGACGAAGATGGTAATTCACGTTTCCCCTTACTCTCTTTATTTTCATGGGAATTTTACTGCTTTATTTACTCCCAGCTATTGCTTTGTTACTGAGGGAGAAGATGAAGATTTTTTTGGCGTTGCCCTTCTTTCGATTAGTCATTCACTAGAGTAATTTGTCTCTGATCTAGGGAATTAGCGTGACCAATTGTATTATGGAATTTTGCCATCACAAGGATAATTATCACATTCAAACTGCAGGAGGGGGAGGAGCCGGGGGGTGGGGGGAGATGAAAACAAAAACTTGCTATAGTTAGCGAGTCGTACAACACGTAAGCGTCACTTTGTTTTCTGCGACCTTAATGACCTAAGAATGACATATGACTGTTTTATCTTTTACTGTCTTTTTCTAGTTTGTTCCTTCTTCCCGAGGGATTGCATTCAGACTTCAGGTTAGAGCAGGAATAGAAACTGGTTATACTGGATTCTTTGCTTAGGTTGTCTCAAAGGGCAATAAATGGCCTCTTAGGAATTTTGTTTGTGGATCCTTTAATTTTTTTTTCAAGTCTCCTATATTTCAATGAACTTTGCTATCTGCATCAACATATAGAAAGAACCTAAGGGTAGTTACCCTTTTTTTGGGTAAAAATTTATATGAAGAAAAACCTTGTATCAGGTAGAGCTGATGGCGTCACCTTTTGCTAATGTTTTAGGGTGATAATCAAGCTTTGTAATGTTTGCCATACAACATTCAGGGGATCTTTACACGTTACTCTGTGTGCTCAAAAGCACAACTTTCATATTAACATGCTGCAGTAAATATGTTTGAATGAATGATAAATATATCTGGAGTTTGAGTAATTTCTCTCTTAATGTATAAGCCCCCAGTGCTATTACAGTATTGGCTATTCTTTTCTTGATGTGGGATATACGTATGATAGTTTGAACAAGCCTGCCTGCTACTTTCCTGGCTGGAAGTCTGCGTCCCTCTAAATTTTACATTTACTGGTCTGAAAGAGGTTAACTCTTTTTTCGCATGCTTGGAATTTAGATGTTACGATATAGGTTGTATGAATAGTCCTGAAGATTGCAAAAGATCAGGAAAAAAAAAAAGGTTGCAGGAAATCCATCATAGAGCAAGATTATTGCTTGTGGAGCTATTGATGGTTGAAGGCTCATTAGTTGGCAGTGGTCGGAATTAATACTTTTGAAATTCTGGAGCGGGATGGGGACTTTCTAGTTGATAGTAACAGGAGAAAGACTATAAGTTGAATTAATTGCAGCTGCTGAGCTTTTACAGCCCTTGAAAAGCTGAAGTTAAGTGATGTAGAATCCCAAGAAATTTCTTGTATAGAACATAAAAGTTGGCGTGAACCCATCACAATGTTAAGGACAAAGAAAGATTAGTAATTTAGACTTGGTTGAATGTTTAGCCTTGTAAAATCAAATTAAGGAAAAAAAATTATGATAAAAATCAATTACATCTGTAGTTGAAGAGTACGAGTATAGAAGAAGAATGTGTTGAAAGCATGCCTAATCTTTTCAAAAACTTTGTTGTAGATAATCATAATTCATCAATACTCCAATTAAGAGTTGGAAATTAAAATTTTTGAACACTGCAGATCCCTAGTCAGAGAGTTTTATTGTGGAACACTTTAGGTTGAACAAATTTTGAGAGAGTAAGACAAAAAAATTTTTGATTTTTGAAATAGAAAAGGCCAAAGAAATCTGATCAATCATATGTTCACTGGCTCAAGCAACTGAGAAATCTTAACGTGGAGCCGCAATTTGAATTTTCCTGTGTCTTTCAGGAGTTTGAATTTAATGCAAAACAAGGCTTTCTTGCTACTTAATATTGTTTTACCTTATGGCAGGCAAATGCAATATTGTTAATGTACTGTCTGCGCTGAGAAAATTCATGAATATCTTGTTGCTCATCTTTTTTTCACATTTCTGCCATCCCTCACACCTAATCTACAAGGTTCATCTGCTGTTTTACCCACAAAGATTTCGTTAGCAAAGTCCTTAAGCATGCTCCTCTGGGAACTCGGAGACTCTTGCTTGCTTCTATACTGACAGCTAACCTGCCTTGCCCCTCCTATTACCCGTAGTGGCTACTTTTTCTTACTACTGAAAGTAAGCACAAGTACTTTACTAGCATAAGAGTTTCATGATATGGTGTGGAATTCTCGTATACTTCAGCTTTTAATTTGTCCCTTCTCCATGACCTCGAGCTTTTCTCACTCATTCCCCATGATTGTGCATCATCATATATTTCTGCGGTGAGTTCCCACATGTAGTTTTTTGTGCATTTGTTTCTCTTTACAAATGGAGGAGAGGAGGGGAGGTTCTATTTGGTTCCGGGCTCTCTCTATCTCTGTCTGCGTTCATAGTTGTCGCTTTTTTGTCGGGGCTTGTTTCCCAAGCAGAAGGAATAGGAGGGGAAGGGATGGTGCTTTGTAGGGCGGAGGGAAAGTGGAAGTCTCTGGCTGATTTTCTTTTTGGAGATTTGGAGTAGGGATAGCAACGGTAGTAGCAGCTAATACTTTTACTGAAAGGCAGCATTTGCATAAGGTGTACGTTAAGTGCTTTCTGTTTAGGAAGGAAGCGTACAGTAGTTGAATAAACTCTTAAGAATGAAAAACTGAATTATGTTCTTGAGTTAGTTCAAGATTGATGTATTTACATATATAGTTCTATGACAAGGAGTTTTACTGGATCCTGTTTCACTTGCAGCTAACAGTGGACTGTTTCTTCTTGTCCACAATGTGGTCAGAGCTCCGTGAAACTGAATGTTACACTTCTTCCAGTAAATTCATCCCAAAATGATGTAGATATACTGGCACACAAAGTTAGAAAGGTATGCATCCTCAGTAATCCTTCCAACTTTTGGATATCCTTGATAAGGTGTAGTTTTTCAGATTGATGGGAGACCTAAAAAACTGAATATATTTATGAGACTGTTCTGTTGGGAGGGGTCTTTTCGACGCGTTCAGTTTCCCATGTACACAAAATTAATTATATTGGGTTGTTTTGTGTCAGATCAATGTCTCATCTATTGCTAGCGGAAGCTCATCAATTGTAGTAAATGCTGGTAATTGGTCTTGCGTAATCGAAAGAGGTGTTTCGAATTCCACCTGGGCCTCCCCTCTTACACTGCATATGTAAAGCCCATAAATGGGGCCTACCTGCTCCTTGCAACAGCTCTACTTATAGGAGCTATGTGGGCATGCTGTAAGATCGGGGAGAGATGGAAGGCCATCTCAATGGCGTTCCATACCAGGAACTTGAGATGGGGCAGCAAGGCTCGGGTTCATCAAGGAACGTGGAAACATTAGAAGAAAGTTGCGGACCAGAGTTGGGATGATGACTGGGATGAAGAAGTGACAGTGAAGTCGCCTGGTGGAAATCATTTAGGAAGTAGACGTGCCGCCAATGGGGTTGATTCCAATGGGTGGGGAAGTGATTGGAATGATCAGTGAAGACACAATTAGACCCTTTCTCATGACCCTCCAAACGGGGAAGACAGGAGAAGGCAAAGAGAAATAGATGTAAAAGATTAGAAAAAGTGGATGGAAGAAAATTTTGTCTCAAATTTATGTGCCATCACGTACAGGAATTATATGAAGCACCAGCTTCAACAGTTTTGGTCCATTTAAAACCCTTTTTTTTTCTCTCTCTCTTTGGGAATTTCTTTTTGACGAATGTGAAAGTCTTTCTTTCACCTCTTTTGTTGTCCTATGCGCTGGTCTCTAGTCTAACTGTGGTTAAATTATATGCTGCTGCGGTGTCAAGTAACTCTTAGCTTTCTTTACTTTCAAGAGCCTACATGCCTCAGTTAAGGATTCATTCAAGGGATTCATCTTTCTCTTGGTTCTCAGAGATCTTGCAATTGAGTTAGCTCGATCAAAAATGGGCCGATCATCTTTCATCTTCTTCTATCCAGGGCTCAAAGTGTTAGCGGCCCAAAAGTATCATGTTTTCATAAATCTATCGTGCCCATCTTTCCCCGAAAAGGGAATACTATCAATAGGGGTAAAAACATGCACATGAGTGTTCTTAAACTGGATTTTGTGTATCCAGCCCAAGAGGATTGCACGGTCTTCTGGTCTTAAAGCCTCACCTAAACACTAGCTAGAATTGAAATCCCTTGATATTTATTACTCCACTGAATTTACCTGTAGCTTTTCGGAATTCCAAATATACCCTTTCCAAATTCATACAACAAAAGCAATAGTATCTGCTACTCCTACAATACCTGTCAAAAGGGCCAAAAAAAAAAAATCTACCTAATAAGACTATTTTACTAGTTCTGCTAACATTCTTTTACTACTACTGATAAACAAACTTCAACTGAAAAACAAACAACCTTGACAAGGACAGTGGATGACGCCAAGATGTTTTAACATTTGGGCTTTTGAAAGACGGTGAAAATCGGTCGTACGAGTCATGAGAAGTAGCAGTAGTTGCTTTCCAAAATATGTGTGCACATTAATGGGAATGCTAAGATAAGAAAGGGTTATGCATGGATTTGAAGCAAGAAAACGAAAAAAACGGAGGAAATAGTTATAAGAAAAAAAAATTGAATAAATCTTATATACACTTTCGGTGTATGTATCACGATTGGATGAATGACACATGAGTTATATCTAACGGTGATAGTGTATACATTGACAATGTATACAAGATTAATCCAAAAAAAAATTAGTATCATTCTTATCCTATACACGAAAACTTAATCTTAACATTGAACAACCCTTAGACGAAAGGGCTTTAATAGTTTTAAAAAAAAATTCTTTTCCTCCACATTGGCTTTTTGAGCCAAGCAAATTAAGCAATACACAGGATATTGTTTGCTTAATTAGAGTAGCTTGGGATTCAATCTGATTCATACGCACGCTTTAGGCTGCGGGTATATTTGGGAAGGGATGATTATCAGCACATGCACACAGTAGTGTCTGTCTTCCCCAATTGCTTTACATGTTTGTATCAAAATTCCAACATCATTTATATCATTTATATTCCTTCCCCACTGCAATGTGCTCAACAAAAGCAGGGGAAAAAAAGGGCTCCATCTGGTATCATTTGGTCTCCTCTCAGTAAAGCGCATAGTGCTTACCAAAAAGCAGCGTTGGGTTGGACGGATGATGATGATTCTTGATTTTTGATTCTTGATTCAGCGGACTCCTCTCTCGTCCTTCCCCTGTCATGAGTCTCATGACCTCTGAGCCCATTACCTTTCTCTACATTTGAGATTGCTTTTTATTCTTTCGATTCTATTTTCTTTAAGCCCCCCCAGTCAAACAGAACCCCTGTCTTTAACTCCACAACTTTTGGATTCGCTGTTACCCCCCCCCCCCCCCTTTTTGTTTTCCATTGATATCAACTATCTAAGGTAATTGAAGGCCGCATTGATCAGACTCCAATATCTAAACCCAATTATTGTCTTCAACCACCAGCGCATTGACGAATAATGCAATTTTGTATACATCGGAGTACAATTTCACTAAATGACCGACCGCTAGAGTCATAATGACTAATGAGCAACGAGAGTTAGAAGTATTGATCACGCAAGCAACCAGAGAACCAAATGATTAGATGAGGAATAAAAATGAAGTTTCTTGGTAATCAATTCTTCAAAACAAAACAAAAAAAGGAGTCTTGGTAATAATCCCATGTGGCTAGTTGATTACAAAATTGCCAAATGTTAGGTTCTTGGACCCAACAACATTCATTATCGGGTCCTTAGGGACAACTCATATTAGTTATCACTGCACATGGTCGAACATTTTCAATTAAAGTGATGTAATTACTGTCAAATGCAATTAAGTTTTATTTTTTCTTTCTTCCAAAGCAAAAAAAGGGGCTACAGTACAGTTAGATATTGAGATTAGTTCTTGGAGAAGGGGAAAAAAAAAGAGAGAGAGAGAGAGAGAGACGGTACTGAGACCAAATTTCCAAAATACAAAGCCAATTTGCATGTTTTACTTCATGACAAATCGTGACACTTGGTAACTGGGGAAGAGGCCATGATTAGGTAGAAAGAGCCCTTGAAAGCAGTGTGGTGCAAATGGCCACAGGGAAAGAAACAAAATATGAATTTAAAGAAGTCGATTACGAATACCTGAAGACATGGCTGGCAACATAAATAAAGAGTGCTGCTTCTCCGACATCCAAGTTGCCCTGACTGTTTCCAGCTTCTGCTTTTTTTTACTTTTGTTTTTGCCCCTCTTTTAATTATTATAATCATCACTTAGATTACTGCCTGCTTTGATAAGGGTGCTTAGAATCTTTGAGAACCCTCGAAACTATCAACTCACTTTTGACTTGGTGCTTTGTACTCTGACCTGTCGCCCGGAAGCATCCAATCGTTTAGTTAGAAGAAAGACCACTACTGTCACGGAGACGGACAGCTGACAAATTGTAGTGTGTAAATTCAAGCTTTGACGATTGGGAAAAGTATGAAAGGCCAACTTGGATGATAACTGCCACTGTCCTGTCCGCATTATCAATTTAACCAGGATCTTGTTTGACATTTATTTGCAGAACCCAAAAATAAATAAATAACTAAACAAAACAAGCTCCAAAAGTTAGAGATGAAGATGAGGTAGGAAGCCAATAGGAAAAAGTAATGTGACATCCCATGGGACACTAAATAGTAACCCGGCGAAAATGAATCCGGTGATTGAACGGAACAAAAGAGGAGAGATTGCAAATATGCAACTAAAGGGTCAAAAGATGCCTAAAACAACAAGAGACTAAAGAATCTCTAAGAAGAAGATTTTCTCATAGTCAGATAACAAAACCGGATTCGTTCTCCCCGGATAAGCTATCACTAACACACTCTTTTTGAAGTTTGAAATTCTACTAAACTCATCCCAATTCATCCTGGCTTTCAGAAGGACATCTAATCAGTTCCAATATATTGACCACTTCTGCCATGTCCGGTCTGTTTGAAGGCACCTGAGATGTACAAATCAATCCCAATTTCATTACTGGAATTGCTTCCTCGGCCGGAAACTTCCCCTGCAGCCTCCCGTCAACACATTCCTCCACCCTGCCTTCTTCCAGTGCTCCTCTGACCATGTCACAAAGTACTACCACATCGTCTTCCATGTACTCAACCGGTCTCTTCCCCGTGACTATTTCCAGAATCAGAACCCCGAATCCATACACATCACACTTCTCGGTTATCTTCACGGTTTTACAAGCAAATTCAGGTGCCATGTAACCAAGTGCACTTTGAATCTTGCTACTCAAAACGTATCGATCTAACATGGGCAGCAACCTGGCTAATCCATAGTCAGCAACTTTGGGGCTCACCTGAGCCGTCAATCAGGATATTGCTTGACTTCAGATTGTAGTGTATAATGTTCATTTGGTGCAAGTAAGCCAAGCTTTTGGCAGTCCCAAGAATCGTATTAAACCTCTCATTCCACGAAAGGTAGTCTCCACCAGATCCTTCGTGAAGGCGCTTGTACAAATTTCCACCGGAAACAAACTCATATATAAGAAGCTGAAGTGATGAAGTCCAGTAATAACCTTCAAGCGTCACAAGATTAGAATGACGAGCTTTCCCCAATTTTTTAACTTCCCTTTCAAAATCATCCTGCGACTTGACTAGGCTTGAGACTGTAAGTTTCTTAATGGCAACTGAGCGCCCATCTTTAAGAACAGTCCTGTAGACAGCTCCAAATCCACCCCGTCCAAGCTCACAGTCCTTGTTGAGCAGAGCATGCGTCCCCGTACTGAAATCAGGATCACCAGAAAACATGACAAGTTTGCCTGAATTGGCATCTGTACTAGGAGAATGACTGAATTCATCACCCCCAGAAAACGTGAGAGCAGCTGCAGAACGAGATGCAGAAGAGCGTACACGAAGATTGAGCACAGTTATAGCAATTACGCCAACGACAATCACAACAGCTGCACCAATGGCAATCAGGGCAGAAATGCTGAGAATTTTTTTTTCATGACCGAATTTTTCAGGAATTGAGCCCGGAGGGGAATCTGAAGAGTTGGGATTAAGTACAATAGGTTTTGGGAGGACAGTAGGGCAGGTTCTATTGACTGAAGCACCACAAAGTCCTGGATTGCCTGATACTGAGGATGGAGATATGGTATTGAAAAAAGCCCCGGCTGGTAGTTCACCTTGTAGCTGGTTGTGTGAAATGTTGAAGGAAAGAAGGCGGCCAAGATCTGCCAACTGCTTTGGAAGGGTTCCAATGAGTTTGTTAAAAGACAAATCCACATACTGCAGGTACGCAAGTTTAGCTACGGCTGCAGGTACAGGGCCTGTCAGATTGTTCTGTGACAGTGACCTGCCAAATTTGGTAAAAGCAACAGATAAGACTTAGAAGGATATCCAAGCATGATCCACTATTAGGAAAACAGAGGAAAGCTAAAAGACAAAGTTCATGATTCACAAGTTATAACAAAGTCAATGCAATTTGCAGTTATTGAATGAATTTAATTAATTGGAAAAATAATAAGCTAGACCTACTGTAAAGCGAAAGAAATGTTGATATAGCATCTCAAAGAATACTTTTAGCTGACTAGATATTATTGCAAATTGTGAAACTTTTTCGAAATTAAGATGTCAAATCTCAAAATACTTTTGATCATAAACGAAGCTACCAGGCAATATAGCGTCTGAATTCTCTGACTTCCATCCAAGCTATAGCATTAAGCCCAAAACTTAATTCCATATAGATTCACAGATTGAATCAAAAATTGAATCGGACAACTAAAGGCATAATCATTAAGGAAACGCACAAAGGAAAGAATTAAGGGCAGAGAGCTTACAAGGAGGTTAACATAGAACAGTTGCCAATCGATATAGGAATATTTCCAGCCAAAAAATTCTTCTCAAGGATCAGTTTGTTAAGAGATGTAGCTCGTCCAATTTCCAAAGGGATGCTACCATTTAATTGATTCTCACTCAAATCAAGTATATCCAACAACTTCAGTTCTCCAATATTTGATGGAATGCCACCAATCAGTGAGTTTTTGGACAAATTTAAAACTTGCAAGCTACTAAAAACCCCAATGGCTGGAGGAATTTCACCAGATAAATTGTTGTGCGAGATATCCAAAGCAACAACCTTTTGGCGAGAATTTTCCATTGACGCAGCAAAAGCATTGTCCATAGTCCCGCTCAATCTATTTTCTGAAAATATAAGTTGCTGTAAACCCAATCTGAAAATCCAAGAAGGAATGTTGCCACTCAAAGAGTTGTGACTAACATCTAATACCAAAAGGTTTACACAGCCGCTCATAGAATCAGGCAGGATGCCACTAAAGGTGTTGGTAGATATGTTTAACTGCTTTAACGAGCGAAGTTGGCCAATTGAAGTTGGAAGCCCACGTGAAAAGTTATTTTCAGAGAGATCCAGTGCCTCAAGGCTTCTCATTTCTCCAATCCAATCTGGCATGTTGCCTGTAAATGCATTAATCTGTAAACTTAGATCATTACATAAGGTAAGCTTCTGCATTGAGCCGGGAAGCGCTCCTGACAAAGAATTTTCACTCAAATCAATTGACCTCAACATTATACAACCTCCAATTCCATCAGGAATTTCACCAACAAACTTATTCTTACGCAAGTTTAGTGCTCTCAAAGCGGTCAAGCTTCAATGCCCTTGGGAATCTCACCCTCCAGCATATTGTCAGACAGATCAAGCGTTCTAAGAGCACGCATAGACCACACCCCTGCGGGTAACTGCCCTGAAAATTGATTGGACGAGATATTCAGGGAAGTAAGCATTGAGCACGAGCTCAAACTTGCAGGAATTTGACCCGAAAACTTGTTTTTAGCCAAAGATAACGATCTTAAAGACCCACATTGCTGAAAGAAATCACTTGAAATCGGTCCAGATAAACTGTTACCACTCAAATCTACAGTCCTGAGGTTAGGAAGCTGGCCAAGGCTGAGGCTTAAGCTGCCTGTAAGATTATTGTCTGCCAGGGAAAGCCTATGAAGAAATTGGAGTTGAAGAAGGCCTCTGCCTAGTTTTCCTGAAAGAGAGAACCCGTCAAGAACAAGCTCAGAGACCCGATTGGATCTGGGGTTGCATTGGACACCATTCCAGATACAGGGACTCTCGTCATCTTCATTCCAGGACGCCAATTTTCCTTGTGGATCTTGAACATCAGCCTTGAATACAATCAGTCCTAAAACATCGTCATTCATTGACGGACTTAAGCCATTCACAGAAATGGGGTATAAAACAACCAAGATAAGTGCCAAACCACAACACAGCAGAAGCCTTCTCATTTCAATCCCCACTTCAACAAATACAATTCCAATGCCCCCTCTTATATTTCCATCACAACTCTGTAAAAACAAAAAATACACATATATGCGAACATAATAATCAGACTCAGTACATTGTTTAGCTTCTGTACTGACTAAAATTAACAAAGATGAATCCTGTTAAAAACCACAAAAAAAATGTCCGAAGCAAGACACCTGTAAAACCGCTTCAGATATTAGCTGAAAATACTTTTCCTCATATGCAAAAATCAAAATCTTATAGCACATATTACAGTCTATACTTAAACACCAAAATGCGCCTACTTTCTTCTTTCTTTTTCCTCCCTAACGGCTAATTACCGGTTGGAAATGAGAAGCAAAAACGAGAGGAAAAATCACCCAAAAAAATCGAGCGAACAAGGTGCGCAACATCAAAGTTATAACCCTAAAAGACAAGCAAAAGTCATCCTACCACGTTTCAAGCGAAGGAGCAATGGCGCTACAACGAACCTTAAAAATGGCGATGTTAGACAACTCCGTAACTGGAATAACGCAGTTATTATGAGAAAAACAATGTCCTCCCTCCCGCAAATGTTGGTACTAAAGCTAAACAAGCGAACTGAAATGGACTTCGAAATAGTTAAAAAAAGCTCTCGATCTGAGACCGAAGGAAGGAAGCGAAGAATGTCAGCTGTGCTGGTTTTGAGATTTCCGCCGGGAATGAGACAGCCGGAGGTGAAGGAGTAAGGGAGACTTTCGAGAAGGGCGACGCCAGAAACGTCGCCGTGAAAAGTGGGGGGAATTGAAGTTTCCGGCAACGGTGAGTCAGTGAAGCATTTAAAGCACTCTCTTTCTGTCTCTCTCTCTCTCTCTCCTCTCTTTTGCTTTTTTTTTTCTCTCTTTTTCTTTGTCTGAGACCCAAACAAGTGACTCTTTAATAACGGCAAAAAAGTGGGGGGAGGAGGGTGTGGGGGCCGCTTTTATTAGTTGGACACGTGGCTGAATATAGTAAGTGAATATTTTCCGATGTGGCACATACGTGGTTTTCAGTTTTTACCACGGTTTAAACGGGTGGCGCCAGCAGTCCAGTAGCTCCCTCCCATTATCCTACTAGGGTTTCTACCGCTGTGGCCTTGGCCGGTAAATGGTAAGGTTTCAACTTTTCTTTAATTCTTCACCCCGAATTATTAATTAGATAGAAGCGATGGATGGATGCATTAACGGGCATGGGTGCACATTACTTAATTTTAATTTTGAATTTCAATTCTTATACATGCAATATGTGTTGGCACCTGTTAATGTACATAATGTTAGTGTATATAAAATTAATTCATTAACACTGTGAGGTAACAAGTAATATTTTGCCAATTTAGATGCCTATTAAAATTTTATGCTTTGTTTGGATTGCATTTTTCTGAATTTTTCGTAAAAAAATTACTGTAACGATTTGATATATGTGAGGTAAAAAAGTATTTAAAAAATGTGTTCACGGGAAACACAATAATTTATCTTTGAAAATTTACTTTTCAAACAAAGCCTTAACTTGTTCAATTAACCCTTAACACTATAAAATATGCTCCCATGTGGATACTCTCACCAACTCTCTCTTATACTTGTCATTAATGCATGTGAAAATAAATTTATGAAAAGAGAGAAAAAAAATCATGATAAATGCACAGTGCCTTGGAGATATATTTTTATTAATTCCAAGTGATTCAACTTACAAATAAGTAGTATAAAGATACATTATGTATAAAGTTGAGCCAGCCTGTAGAAAAGAATCCACACATACACACGGACCTGGGGCAGGGACGGTTGCAGGTGCAACCGTTTCTAGCGGTTTTGATCATTTTCAACCGCGCATAACTTTGGTTGCACACAGCGTAACTTTGTTTGCACAACCAGTAACTTTAGTACAAAATTTTGCGGACCCCATACACGTTGTGAAAATCGATGTACAACTAGTGATTTGGACCATACATTTTTTTTTTTTTGCCAAAAATCTAGCCGTGAACCGTTCAGGACCGCTTCTGCCCCTCATCCCATACACACACGTAAATAATTTTTGATGTGACGGTATTAGGTAGTATTCCGTATTTCTCCCTTCTCAACGTTTAGAATTATTTCTTCCTATATTTGGAAAAAGAAAGAAACGGGTAGGGAAATAGGGAATTGCTTGTAGCGGTAAGCGTCCGTTTTGTAAGTGGTCAATAAAGGCCACTTTTGGTGATGTTAGCTATTTTTAAATTGTTGATTGTCTTGGCTTGCTTCATTCTCAAATTTCGTCTGCATGAACTTTAGGATAATGATACCGAGCTTCTATAAACCCCACCAACAAAGAGCTGCGTCAACTTCACACGTCAGAAAGACAATTCAGCTTCTGCTCGCCCAAGTCGTTTTATGCTTGATTCTGAGCATTTCCTTTTCAATTTTTCCAATCGATTTCAGGTTGGCAAGTAATGTAACTGTGGTGGACAAGATGTACTGATAACCGAGTCCAATACAGTGACCTTTATTTTTATTTTTTAATTTTCCAATTCCTTCTTGCTAATCTGTGGCATGGTGAGTCCCTTTAAGCCATTGAGATCGTGATCTATTGGCATTTCGGTCTCCAAATGATACTTAGGGCCCCTTAAAACATTGGATGGATATAAACTCCCACTTTATAGCTAGTTTGGGAGTTGAGGATAGAAAATAAAAAAAGAGAAAGGTTAAATTATGAGAGAAAAAGAAATGATAAGAACAGAAAAGAAGATATTTTAATATTATTTAGGAGTCTATGAAAGAAAGGAAATGATTTTGGATATATTAATCAATAAAAATTTTATTCAATAACTTTTCAATAATAAAATGGGCAATTTTAAATTTTTTTGTAGGCTCTCAGTAGCTTTCCTTTGCTTTCTGCCCGACTTGGGATGGAAAAGTTTTTTAAACTATGGCTGCTGTTTTTTTCCTTCCAAATCAGTTGCTTTCTTTTCTTTTTTTTTTCTATTTCACTAAATCTTCTAAACATCGAAAACATCTACCTTTATCTTCCCTTCTTTTTTTTTTTCCCTGCTCAAATCTTATCTTCCAAACTAGCCATTAGAGTTCAGATAGAATGTTTAGAACTCGTTTCGATTACATTTTTGGAAAGTTTTTTGAGAATAATTGATGTAATATCTGTAAGATAAAAAAAATGATTAAAAATATATTTAGAAAATATTTATAGGAAATGATTTTTTTTTTTTTTTAAAGGTGACAATCTAAACAATGCCTTAATTGCTTTAGGTGAACGAAGGCAGCATGGAAAGAGGGAATTCACTGCTGCAAATGTGCCATCTGCATTTATTTCGACGTGCAGAAAAGCAGTAATAAAAGTTGGTGGAGAACGGATATGGGTGGGTGGTGTAATAAAGAAGGTGTGTAATTGGAGCTCAGAAATTTTGCAGAGTTGGAGAGTGACTCAACTTTTGCTTTAATTATAGCTTTCTCATTCTAAATTCCATTCAGACTAAAGGGCCCCCTTCTGCCCTAGATCTCCGTTCTTCCTGTCTCATAGGCTATGCACCACTGAATAGTCCTTTTTTGCCTTTTCACTTCTTGTTTTTTGAGGGAAAAATAAATATTTCTTCTCACGAAAGAATTGCAGATCAATCTCGTTTTGAAATTATCAATGGTAATTAAATTCACAATTCTCATTAAGGCCGATTAAGCTTTATTCTTTTACAAAAAAGTTCAAGCAAAGTTCTAAGCATTTGCTTTAAATTCATATGTATAATACCAGAAAGGGTTTACCTTCTTTTCGTGTTGTTCTGTTAGATGGTGGCCAAGTTGAGCGTCTTTTAAAAGCTAATGATCAAATTGCATATTTATTAGCTTAAAAGTTAAAACAACCCTTGGTTGAAAACACTTTTTTACCACTAATCTCTAGGAATGGTAACTTTTCATAATATAATCACAAAAAAAAATAAGAACATCATGAGAAGTGTATAATATAATTCCGTTTCCCTAATGTTTGGAGAGAAGAAAAGTATTTTAACGAGAAAGTTAGTACTTCACTTCTTCATGACTTGGAGAGAAAATAATTAATTATATTTCTTGTTTGGATATCAATTTTTTTAAAATAATATTTTATTTGTATCATAAATATACTTTTCAACTCACTTTTTTATATTTTCAATCATCTTTTTATCTCAAATATATCACATCATAAAAATATTACAGTAATTATTTCAAATAATACACTCTGCAAACAGAATTGGAGGGATGTCAAATCTTTGCAAACAGTTAAGACTTCTTCTCACAATAAACGGGAAGAGCGTGAGAAAAGATGAAAGGCAATAAATGCATATTACGATCTGTACCGTGGAGGGAAAGAAATAGGAGACTGTTTTGTGGGAAGACTTTGAATGGAGGGAAAGAAATACTCTAGAAGATTGTTTTGTGTCGTGGGAAAACTATGACTGCCAATGCTGTGGTTCAAACTATTATGCAGACAGCTAGGAATATTGTGGCTGATTAGAGGAACGCACCGAGGACTCGTGCAAATTGAGAGTTCAATTTGAAGCGAAATTTTGTCCCTAAAATTTTCTGCTTGAATTAGTATCCATAGCTATTAGTAGATAGGAGGGACATTGTGCTTTGTCTCACCGTCTCATCAAATAGCGTTATATAATTTGAATCATTGAGTTTATGAATACCAAATATACCTAAGTTTTGGTCATTTTATCCATTATTTAAAGTTAACAATCTTACCATCCGTTGGACTCAATGAATGGATTTATCTAACGATATTTAAAGAGCACTCGTTAATACATTTAAAATTCATCTAACCTATCATATATATATATATATAGTGCAATTATTACCCTCCCATTATACTTACGCATTCTTTCTAATTAATTTTACATTTTTAAAAATATAATACCTAAAATATATTCTAATAAATGTCCAATGAGCACCTCTTTAGACAAATCCTTAATGAATTTGGATATCATCTTTTCTATACCATTGGACTTTTTTTTTTTACATGATAATTTATAGGGCACGCATGGCAAAATGGCCCATTCTAGCATACTTTATTTCATTTCTCTCCAAATTTCAAACACATTAAACTATTTCATGTATTTTCTTTCATAAACCCTTAAACAACTACTAGATAAAAAAATTCTCTCTTTTTTGTTTTTTACTCTCATGAACTCATGAAATAGGCAAAAAATAAACGACTAGAAATTTCCCACTGTCCCTATCACAAAAAATAACAACAAGTATAAAATATTAAGAGAGAGAGATGATGTTTTGCTCTGCATGCTATGTCATATAGACACCTTTCAGTACAAGGGATCGTTACTAGCGGTGATTATTAAGCGTGACATGGTACCAGCAGAATGCATCAATGCAACATTATAGCTATCATGAAACAACAGGAGAAATTATTACCAAAACAATCAAACAACAGTTGGTCATAATAGCTTGTAAGCAACCAATTCAACCTAAAATTTATTGCACCATTCATGTTTTTCTTCAAAAACATCATAATCGCAGGGCACAAAAGTTCAACGCCTAAGATCAATTTTTACCAGGTTAATTATTATGTACGGTACAATATTCTCTAAAATATTGTGGATTCAAAATAATTCTCATACAGATGCAAAATCTAGATGACAAGAATGGCACATTTTTTCAATCTTTGGGCGTTGGTTATCCATCATTGCATTGGATAGTAGATTATTTGAGATAATTTTGTAAAGAAAATACTGTAGCACTTTTTTGATGTAATGTATGTGAGATAAAAGATAATTAAAAATTATGTCGATGACACAAGCAAACCAGTGTGCATAAATAAGATGTAAATTATGTGTAATCCAAACAAACTCATTTTTACCCAGTAACTGTCTATCTACATCAGAGCATGAGAGGCAAAATACTGCAATGAAAAGTTATTTTGCTCCAACTAAATAGTGCCCCCAAAACATGTTACCTACACCTAACTACATTAGTCTGATATTAGATTATTTGGGATAATTTTTAAAAAAATTATAACACTCTTTTGACATAATGTACATGAGATACAAAAATAATTTAAAAATATATTAATAATGTAAACAAATAATCCACTGTACCCTCTAGCCTCTCTGCAGTCCGCTCTTTGTCTGTTCTTGGCTTCTTGCCGGAAAGCTTGACATCTAATGCTAAAAGTACCACATCTATTTTGACCTAAACATTATTATTACCTTTTCAGATTAAGAAGCTTTCTGATGTGTGTAAAAATAAAAATTAATTAAAAATAAAATAAAAATAATTGAAAGATATGTTTAAAGAAAATTTTTGGTGAAGAATATATATATGGAATTTGGAAATTTTAACTGAGGATCCGTAATGTTAGTAGTAGTGGAATATAGATTGCCCTGTTATTATTATTATGTGTATAGATAGGTGGTAGGAGGCGACAGCATGAGCATGTCTCGGCAACGAGCAAGAGGGGTCAATTACGCTATCCACAGTAGGGTAGCGTAGACTGGAGTTCATGGACGGTACTGATGTCTTGGAAAGTCAAACGTCGTGAGGTGAGCATTAACGGCGCTACAAAGAAGGAAGCAGCGGCCAGAAACAAACACCTTCAGACAAAGCAAGAGTGCCGTTACGTCAATTTCTGGGATGGGTTTCGCGAATTTCAACGACAATTTTATACTACTATATGTATATTCCCGCCTCGTCCTTCTTCTTCTTCCGTCCACACAAGTAATTACACACTCGCACCGTATTCTTTTCTTGCACTGTGGATTACAGCCATCGTATGACTTGTCACCTCTCAGTCATGGGTTAGGCGTTTCTCTCCTTAATTTTTCAATTGACCTCTGTATCATCATTAATAGAGGGTCGTTCTTAGAGTTTTTCTACAGTCAGATTTGGGATTCCTGGACCTTTGACAACAGATAACTACGGCTGGGAAGAGTGTGGTGAGGGGTGAAAAGTATAAAATAAAATAAATTAAAGAATTAGTCTAACAGTTTTGGATAAGAATTATTTGTCAAAAGTTATTTACTTACATTACACACATATATTAACACATCATTTTATTTTTTCAATCACATTTTCATTTTACGCACATTAAATTACAAAAAAATGTTACAATAATTATTTTAAATAATATTTCAAATAATCTCTTGCCAAATACATCCACTCATTATATCTGTTCGGATTGCTATTTTCTGAAAAATTTGTAGAAAAATGTATCGTAATGATTTGATGTAGGTATGGTAAAAAAATGATTGAAAAATATATTCATGAAAAAACAAGTGAAATTTTTTTGGGGAGGAATGGCTTTCCAAATAAGGTGGTAGCAGTAGTTATTGGGTTTGGCACATGCATTCTTATAGATAAACCAGTTTTTTTTTTCAACATTAGGCAATACCGCAATAGTATGCTCTATAACCTACTTTTACTCCTAAAGGTGGTCCAACTGAGCCAATAGAGGACCAATAAGAATTGAACTACTATCGGATCAAACGGGTGCACTAAACACCCGTCTAAATTTTTTAGAGAACCACGTAATATGATAATTGGTAAGAGACAAGGTTTGAATAAGGTGACAATTGAGAAAAATGTGGGGCTTTTTTTTATTTCTCTTTTATCATGCAAAACTAGCCCTTTTCTAGCTTAGACCTAGCGGATCATTGCTTATTTTGAAACTAGAAAGTTTAGATTGTCAAATTATTCCAAATAATACTTCGCTTGTATCATAAACATATTTTCCAATTTACCTTTTTATATTCTCAATTACTTTTTATCTCACATACATCACATCACAAAAAATATTACAATAATTATTCCAAATAATATTACAATAATTATTCCAAATAATATTTCAAATAATACTCTATCCAAACACACTTGTCGCAATGTATTGTTCTTCCTAGAATACGCTACTAATTTGAAACATGTGATTTCCCACTCTCTCCGTGGAGTCAATTTCTTCTCTTCTCCCCAGGTAAAGTATCTTCTTTTGCCCCATCCTTGTGCTCCGTTTCTAAATACCATCAAAAGAATGAAAACCACATACTAGAGAAAATTATATGTGCAAAACATATAAATCCAGAGGAAAAATATGAAATGTGCTTTTGGTTCGTGTTGGTGCGCTATCATGGTGGTTTTCTGCCACATTGTTGTAGGGTCCATGGCTGTATAGACAAGTCGGATGTTTCAGAGGGAGGAGATCTTCCAATTTTATGGTGGGTCGAATTCAAAAGTTTAGCGCCTTATCCATCAAATACTTATCAAGTAACCCAAAGCCTCCTACACTTTTATTAAGGATACAGACGGAAACAAAACCGATAGAAATCAAAACTTATTTATTAACAAATTAACGCAAAGAACAATTACGATAAAAATATTTCTGTGGCACAATAAATACATTAGGACAATGCGTAATCATGCATAGCAAATCAGAAAGTCACCACTAAACAATTGTGCATGTAATTCAATGACTTCACTATATATGAGAAAATGACCTGTTTTGTGCTTCGCATTTTGGAAAATAATTTTTTGACTTTCACTTTTAAAATGTGGCAAATTAGTCCCTTGTATTCTAAAAAATGAAGCAAATTAGTTCCAAAATGAAAACCTGATATAAATTTTAGGGATAAAAGGAATATCACTTTTTGTTTCTTCTGCATCTAGTTACACTTAGATATGCATATTACGAATGTAACATAAAAAGGAAAGAAATTTATGACATCAAAAACAACCTTCTCAGTTTTCTCTCTAAAGGCAATAAAAATTCTTTGAGAAAATAACATTAAGTCAACATAAAAAAGGAAGGAAAAATTTAAAAATAAAACAAAAATTTTACCCCTAAAGCGATGTTCAAAATTTACCCCTAAATGGATTTAATTATGGCATTAACTTGCTTTATTTTAGAATGTGATAGACTAATTTGTTTCATTTTAAAAATGAGGAATCAAAAAGAATTTTTTCCAAAATATGAAGGACGAAACATGTCATTTGCCCCAACTTTATCATGCATGAGAACAATTGAAAAGCATGCGCTATAAAATCTTAGATTCAAATTTTTTCTTTTTTGGAAAAAATGTAGAAAGAAAACCACTTTCCATTAATTTTGGACCCAAATAAAAAAATTATTAGAACCGATTTTACCAGTAATTTGTAATTAACATTTGAACTGGGTCAACCAACAGCGTTTTGGACCGTTGGCCCGGGAGATATGCTCCCCAATGTCACCGGCCCCAATGCTCAATGCCTGGCTTAGATGCCTTTCGCTGGGCTATAAATTCTGAATGACCCAAACACTAAGTTTCCTCGACTGGACTTGGCATGTTCTCGGGTCAGGCCCAAGCTAGGACAAACCAGAATTCCACTCCTCCGTCTAAAACCCTTCAAATCAATTTTCTCGTGGTTTTTAAATCATTGCAAAAATCGTTAATGAACACCCGAAACTGAAGAGAGAAGAGAAGGAATCGGAAGAAGAATGGCATCCGTCAATCTGAAGCGACAGATTGTTACTGCTCTCTGTAGTTATTACTCTATAGATTCGGTAAGATTTCTTTTACAATTTAATGATTTCTCTACTTCATTCATAAGTTTAGATTATGATTCTTTTCCCATGGCTGTGGAATTGTTATACTATTAATTCCAGTGATTAATGTGGAATTTAGTATTAGATGTTTTAAGTTACTAACATACATCGCGGTTCGTTTTCAATCACTTTCTCGTGTTTATTTTTAAGAATATGGCTCTTTAGAGATAACTGTTCA
Source organism: Coffea humblotiana (assembly GCA_023065735.1). Taxonomy (NCBI): domain Eukaryota; kingdom Viridiplantae; phylum Streptophyta; class Magnoliopsida; order Gentianales; family Rubiaceae; genus Coffea; species Coffea humblotiana. The sequence continues at coordinate 3,955,457 of CM041209.1, read as the reverse complement.
CATTGAAAGCTCATGATAATATTGTTCGTCGTAATTATTTGTTTATGTCTAAATGCAGAAAGTCTACCTGAGTGATGTAGATAGTAACCTTAAGAGCTTGTGTTCTAAGATTACGAAGTCGTCGTCAGAGGGGGATGCCCTTGTGGATGACAAAGAGGTAAGAAGAACGCTGTTGTAATTCATGAAATTTGATTACTTAATATGGTTTATGAGTACAATAGTTGTGGATTTGTGGTGTAGTGCTGTTAATTTTTGGCCTATCCATGCCGCATTGTATGCAAGTGAATGTAATATCTGATTTTAGTTGATATTTTTGTGACAGTTGACTAAGTGGGTAGCATTTGTGGAAAGCCTTCCTATAGAGTCCGGCCCGTCTGTTAAGGTTCTCAGTGAGTTGAATGAAGACCTGACCAAGAAGTCTGTTCTTCTGGCAAATGGTTTGAAACCTACTGCTGCTGATATTATTGTCTTTGCAGCAGTGCATCCATTTGTGGTATTTATCCTTTAGCCTTTCTTCTAACTTTAATATGTTGAGAAATGCTCAATTACATCAATATCTGGACATCTGTTATAGTAAATTTTTTTTATTATTTTGTTTTGTCTTTCTGGTGTCCCTGTGTCTGGATTCTACCAAAAGGCACTCATTTTAATTGGAATTTTTAGTTTCAAATGTTAATTTCAGTATCTTGGTGTCATCTGGCATTGACAGATTGGTCTTCCAAACTCAGACAGAGCAAAATTGCCACATTTCATGAGATGGGTGGACTATATCCAGGTAAGGCAACGTGTAATAATATTCTCACCGAATTTATTGGTCTATTCTTAGAAGGGTGAACCTTGGTGTTGAAATGTGGAGACTTAGGATGTCTTATCCTTAACTCTTCCTAGTGGCACAATAGAAAAGAAATCTAAAGAGATGAAAACCACTTACATGTTGTGTCTTCCTCCTCAAGTTGTGCAGCTTTGTGTACGAACCTGTTTGCACATTGTTAAATCTTTCTAATTACTCTTACTTTGTTGCAGAGCAAGGTGGATTTTGGAGATTGCTTTGAAAGGATTTTGATAAAGAAGGTCCAGTTTGAGCCACCGGTATGCTATTTTTATAGTTAACCAATACATTTCAACCAACATGTATGTAGCATTAAAGTTGTGAATTTTTGTTTGTTCTTATTCATAACTTTAGCTAAGCTTAAATGTGTCACTGTAATGAAGCATATCCAGATTAGAAAAAGATGATTACATTTAATTGAAGAGTAGCATTACGGCAATGAGTAAACAGTAAACAAACATTCTATTGCTTTTTTATTTTTGCAGGACATCACTTTAGTTGAGAAAAACAGTTTTGGCCATTGAATATGTTCTTTGTTTTAAAAATGGTTGTGCCAGGTAGTAAAAAATGTAAAGAAGATTGAACCAGAGTCAACCACAAAGAAAGTGCAAGAGACAAAAGAAGCTACGAGTACCAGAGCAGAGACAAAGTAGTGAAGGGTGTTGAGACGGTGTGTCTTTCATTGTATAACATGTTTAAAACTAGATTAATAGCTGCTGCCAATAAGCTTTTAATTTTGAGCGTTGGACTACCAAAAGAGTCACTAATTTGAGTCGATCTACTGTCGAATAAGCTGAGGCTAGTTTTTTTTCCCCTGCTAACACTGTGAAGAATTTGCTTAAAGTTGTATATCTTCTATCCATTTATATCCAGTGTGAGAAACATTCACATGATACTAACATGTGAAACATCACAAGAAGATATCTTTATGTGAACGTCGTGCATGAGAAATCTGAGATGTAGGTATAATCTTTTGATGTGATAGGATTTGCTAAATTCATTTGGGAGCTTTTGCATTGTGACATTGACTAGTTAGTGGTGAGTATGATAAAGTTGGCCGCTTGATTTATTGAGAATTACGAAAGTCACGGGTGGAATTCATCTGCATGAAATTTCCTTCATGAATACAGGTGAGGGATGTGGTACCTCTTGTAAAAGTTTCTCTTTTATAGATTTAATTTAGAGCACCTGTCTTACATGCTGTCAGGATAGATTTCCATGTGAGAGCTCAACGAATATGCTAGCTAACAAATCAAGTTATCATTTTTTGACATTGAGGGAGGGATATCAAAAGATTGTCAAGAATGACTGGCATGAATTTTCCCCACTTTAACTATTTGGTGGTTGTAATTCATCATCAGCAAATAGGTCCTTTTCTGATTCTGTTCAACCATATTTACTTAAAAACTTTTATCCATGTTTCTGGAGAAGTTCCTGAACAAGGCAATTGAATACCTACTTCCTCTCGATAACTTGTTTAAAATCAGATCTTGAATATTATGGTAAACTTCAATTAAATATTTAAACTTTTATCTATGCATTGCCTTCACAAGATATACAACTCTCTGCAGTATTTTGGTAACATTAATTTGTAATGTTTTGAAAGCATTGGAGGTTTGCCATTTGTATTTCTTTCCATTGAATTACAGGATTTCTTGGGAAACAATGGCGATGATATTGAATATTTTTTGTCTTGTGCTCTCTACTCATTGAATGATGGACCTTTCTTTAGAAGCTGACAATTGTCTTGTAAATTATTAATGCTACAGTTCTTGTTAGTTCGACATTGGTTTCCATGTCTCTCTCTCTGACTACTTTGTTATGCTTCTAAACCTGAAGAAGAAGGATGCAGCAGAAAACCAAGCAGCAGCTGACAATAAAAAAGTAACTTGTAAAGAAACAGTTGATAAACATACAAAAGATACTGAAGTCAGTGTTAGTTTGCTCAAGATACAGATTGGTCTTGTTCGTAAAGTGTCTAAACATCCATCAGCTGACAGGTAAATGTTAAATCGGCATTCAAGATCCCCTGCTTAAGTGGATATGCTAAATGATTGTTCTTCTTTTGTCCATATGTGCTGCTGCAGCTTACTTGTTGAGGATATAGATATTGGAGAGAGCAAACCTCGACAAGTCGTCAGTGGTCTGGCTAAATTTATTAGTCCTGAGCAGTTGACGGTATCGATAATGTTTGATTGATATCTGCCTGTGTATTTAGATTTTTAAAGCAGTTTTTTTGTTTTGAATTTTCTTCACTTCCTCGAATATTTTTTGCTGTTTCTTTGTATCTTGCAGAATCGCCATGTTGTATTGATAACAAATGTAAAACCTTCAAAGCTAAGAGATATCCTGTCAGAGGGATTGGTACCTCTTCTTTTCTTTTCCTTGTCATCTTGGGTTATTCTAATTTTCTTGATATGCCTTGCGCACTATGTGCTTTCTCTTTGATGTGGCGTTTAATAAGCGGCAGCTTGGCTCAACAGCGAGAAATATTATGTTAGAGGTTGCTGTTACATTTAAATATGCACAATCTGGACATTTATTACACTGGAGACCCTATTTAGAAATTAACGTTGTTAGTAACTGGTATGAGCAGGCCATCAGTAATGAGAGCTTGCACATATAAGATACTTTCTTTGTTTACTCATATTTTAATATGCAAAAAAGTGGGCTCGATGCTTATTCACGATTGTTTCTTTGTATATCAAGATTCTGTTTAATTTACAGTGTCTAAGTTGTATTTTTAATATTATTGCTACTTTTTCTTTCCAGGTATTATGTGCTTCTAATCAGGATCATTCTGTTGTGGAGCCACTTATAGTTCCAGAAGGGGCCAAAATTGGGGAATCTGTTACATTTGCCGGGTATGAGTTTAGAATGAAACTTATAGTGATGATTATAAAAATCAACAAAGGAACTAGAATCATTGCCACTTCTCATGCTTTTAAAATGAATTGCTTGTTCTGTATTGCAGTTTGTATGATTGCTTTCTTGCAACAGTTTCTTTCTTGTTCCAAATTAGGTGTTTTGCATAAATTAAATAATCTTACATTCTAGTTCCTTCATGACTCTTTAGCTTGTTTGGTTGAGGGAAACTTCTCATTTTTCAAGTTCCTCTGGAATTCTTAATTTCCTTTGTAATATCTCGGATAGGAAACATTACACCTGTGGAGAAGGAGATGAACTAGAACATTGATCAGTGTAAATTCAAATAGTAACTATTGTCACTATAATCATCAACTAAATCCATTAGGAAACATAGTTTCACTACAGTGTTGCAGGTTTAGGCATTCTACTTAAAGGACTAAATACTTGTGCAGAAATGGAGATGGACTAGGATATTGATTAGTTAACTTAATTCTACCTATCATAATAAACATCAAGGAATTTCTTGAACAAATTCTTCGTGCTTTAAATTTCAAGTTTTCAGGCATATGCAAGCAGGGAATCAGAGAAATAAATGTGCCTATTTCCATCTCTACCATCTCTCTCTGGTTTGGAAATGATCCTACTAAATTCCTTGCATTGTTCTTTTTCCCTTCATCTTTTGGTCTGTCGGCTGGCTTATATTTGGTAAAAACTTCGGGAATGAGATATAGGGGTTTTTGAAACATAGATATTGTGGGGAATGTGTTGATTTCAGCAAGAGGTTTCTTTTGGGGCTGTCTTCAATAGGTTTCTTTTGTGGTTGTCTTCTTGTCCTAGGTTTATTTATTGTTGAGGCTTTGTTTGGTTGATTTAGATTTCTTGAGAAAGTGAAGAAGAGGTCTTCTTGGTGTGCCCGTGTGGTATATGATTTCATACAAGTGCAATTGCATTATCCAATTTGTAAGTTAACCGTGTTACTGTTTTTGGAGTAACAAAACCCAGCTTGAAGTAGAAGATAAGGCCATGTTATTATTGCTTATAACCTAGCTGATTTTTTGAATGTGATTGCTTATTGCTGAATGTTTATCAATTAACTAAAGCAGGATGCACTATAATGTAGAATCTATTATGCTTTTGTTGGTAATCAGCAACCCAGAATTTCTAATGAATTACCATTTGTTATTTAAATTCAGAAATTATGATGTATAACTTGATTGACTTGCATCTAAATAACCAGTTTTTAGTTACTCAGGAAGTTTATGTATAATGACTCGTGTTATTGTTCAATAGACAAATTCTTTCTTCAACTGAGATAGTGTAATCAACTTGCGCTCCACTTCCAATGTTTCCATGCAGATTTGAGGGAAAACCAGAAGATGTTCTGAACCCAAAAAAGAAACAGTTAGAGAAGATAACTCCGGTATGTACTTCCTCTTCCATACATGGATCTTATGACTCGCTAGTTTATTGGTGAATATTGGGAACATTAGTGATGGCTTTGATGTTCATCAATTTTGATAAAACTGTTGGAAACCCAGGATTTGGCCAGTTAGACTTCGTGCCACTTCATTTCTGAGCTTGTTGGCACTGTCTGACCCAGTAGTTGTAGAGCTTACATGCATTTGAAATATTGCTCCTGTTCTGTATGGAAGTAAATTTTGTTAATAGATCAGAGATACGTATGCAAAAACATGTCAAAGAGTAATTTATGTGGTTGAATTTTGACTTTTTGGAGTTAACTCTGCGTGAGCTGCATTTTCGATCTTTGTTCACTATAATTTGTATACTAATGCTAACATGGTGTTACCTCGATTGCAGCATCTTTTGACTGATAGCAGTGGGATAGCCACATTCAAAGGGTACCATTTATGACTTCTGCTGGGCCGTGCAAGTCTTCAATTCCCAATGCCAGCATCAAATGATGGAGCGGATTAATAGTACCAGGATCGTTTGAACATCAGACAATACTTTGCAGACTGAACCTCTTATGCGCAGAGTCCTTGAATTTTCGGATTTTTCCTGGGGCATGCGTATTATTTCTTGCCTTCTTAGATGCAGGGGTGTTGAAAATAGTGTACAAACTGTAAGCTCGAATCGTAGAGAGTCATTCTTCTTTATACGCTTTATCCCGGTTTTGCTACAGCCGGGCGTGGACTCAATAGTTATATCAGAAGAAAAATGTAGGTGGTTCTCATAAAGCGTAGGGACCATTTGTTGTAATTTGTTTTAAGAATAATTTACATTCCTCCCCTGAGCAAAATTATTGGAAGCTCCCATCTGGTTTAAATAATTACGCCTACGTCGCATATCTGTATGAAACAAATTTTTTTTTTTAATCTTGTTTATGTAATCTGATGCCATCCCTACAATCGCATATCAGGGCGGGTCTGGGATATTCTTTCTTTTATTGTATCTATTTCAACCACTCTTCACCGCTTCAGGTGTCAGAAAGTCGAAACATTAGCGCTGGACGGCAACCAAGAATCGCGTTCTTTAGGCCCTCAGTTCCATTTGCGTAGAAAGGAAAGAACGGAGATGCGGCACGAAACTTGAAACCATGCCCTGCAAGCAATTTCGTTCTGATTGGTTCTCGGTCAAATTTGCGGATGCGAAATGGCGTTATTATGAAGTTTGGTCAATATGTTCAACTTCACATTTTGTTTTTTTTCAGAAACAGAGGAAAAAAAGTTTCCTTGCTAGTGTACTAGTTCCACTTGTCCTCCCAATAAAGCTAATCAGACCTCGAAATTTTCAGCGTGAGAGCATAAATGTGATTCGAATGAAAATGTTAAATGAATTGAGTATTGTGATCTAATTAGGTTGTTTACTGTTTTCTCATGAAATTGCATTTACACTCGTGAGAATTCTTGAAACGTATCAGTTCGTTTCTTCCTTAAAAAAAAAAAAATAAACGACGTGTGTCATGTGTTTTTCACATCACCCATGGGCCATCGCCGTCCAGATAAAGAGCTAATTATGCCTATCACTACCATTTTGTTGATTATTTAGGGCTCTATTTCTTGTCCCTTTCTTTTACTTTTTGCCCTAGCTCCTAATGAAATGCATTTCCTAAAGAAATACGTTTGATTTTCCGATGGGCTCTGTGGTTTTGTAGTGACTAGTGAATGATTTAGTGAAGCAGTCACTAATTGTCTCCAACCAAGTAAATGGTACGAGATTCGAATACCGAGCGCTAATTGCGGTTTAGGAATCAACTTTGTAAAAGAAATCCAAAATGCTTGGATTGGATTGGATTCGGTCCGATCATGTGAACCCATTGAATAAGAAATCAATATAAATTTCAGCCATCCAAAAAATGCTGCAACTTCAAGAAGGTTCCGAATACAGTCATACAAATTACAAAACAAACCGCCACCTTCGAAAAGCAGTGACCATTGGCAGCAAATGGCTCTAAGATTCTCCTGCCTCTCGAGCTGTAACCGTTGATGTGAATTTTGGATCTTTTCTTGCTCTTTCACATTGTTTCTCAAATACTACTAATTCATCATATCCAGCCAGGAGGGTGGAAGGGACTAAGCAAGTGAGAATATCAAATACTACTATTACCCAAGAAAGTTAATTTGGTTGGTTCCATTCCTTTCCAACTCCAGAAAAGGAAAAAGAAGAAGAAGCATAGCTTGTATTGAAGCTTTAAGCTTCTGAGAGTTGATTTGATTAAAAATAATTATTCAAATGGAAGTAGAACGAGGGGAAAAAAAAATCAATAAAAATGCCTGTGATGATGGTGGTGGTCGGTGATCATCCCATCCAAAACACTGCAACACTGGATAACAAGCTACAAAAAAGGCACCTCTTCACCATCCTGAATACGGATGAAACTAGCGAACAGGGACAGCAGCAACATGCCAACATTGGATCATCATATGGGCTGTCATGCCTTCCATGGCCGTGGTGGTGGTGATGCTGACCCATGTTCCTCTCAACCTGGTTATCCCAAAGCCGAATAAAATACTTGAGTTCAAAATTGGGTACGAGCTAGTAATATCAAGACTACTCACATATCTTCAGCAACTATATATATATATAACTACTCCATGATTTACTCCAGAGTACCTTCTAGACCTGTTTCTCCGGGGCTCTGCCCTGCGGAAAGATTTTGGAGACGATGATGAACAACTATAATCAAATATATGGTTATCAAGAAAAGAGCAAAACCATAATAAAGGGTTTGGAATTGGAAGGGGAAAATAATTGGGAGTACTAAGCTAAACACACAAGCATGGGAATATTCGTGGCAAGGTGAAAAGGGTGTCAAAGAAGCAACGCAAGGGGGAAGAATATTAACTACTACAATACGTTATAGTTGAAGCTCAAATTTCACGCAGTGGGTATCTTGAGAATTTGAAAGCGTGTGAACTGCGTGTTAGTGGATGGTGGTGGCACCGGTAATTCAATTGATTAGTGGGACAACATGACATGAGTTGAGTTTAGCTATTCACTTATGACAATAATTGAATAATGATATGATACTACAGTGTCATTAGTTCAATACATTATATATATATATATTGTCAACACAGGGAGTATTTTAATTTTATCAAACTAATCTCTCTGTGTTTGTGCATCCCAAAAATACACAAACGATGAATAGGTGATTCGAATACGCGATCTTGGAACCTAAAAAGGCTACTTCGAGACCATTCGAGCCACCCTAAGGGCCAGTTCAATACATTATAAGAAGAAACTTTTTGGGGGTGGCGAAAACCTTTGTGATTTAATTTGTAAATATGGTACTGTACCCAGGCCTGTCAACGGTCCGAATCTAGACCCGGACTCGGACTGGATCCGTGAATTATTGCGGGTACGGATAGGGATTTAATTCTGTTACTTGGATCTGGATCCGGATCCGTTTTGTCAAACAAAAAAATGGGTCCGATACGGAATATAGTATTCCGGCTCGTATTAGACCCGGATCCCGATATAAATGGATTAATAATTTAAAAAATATATATATATTTATCAATATAATTTGATTAGGATGATGTATTTGAGTAAAGTCAATTTGATTTCTTTTCTTATTTGTTTTTTTTTGGTATTAGTTAGAAATTAGTTTACAAATATATTTTTTTCTCATTTCTATTAGAAATTGTGAGTTTCGATAAATTTTTTCGGGTAGACCCGACCCGAATCCGGATCCGAAACATAGAGTAGAAGACCCGTCTGATAAACGGGTCGGATCCGATATGTTATGTCGGGAGGGGTGGCAATTTCCGACACGACCCGAAAACACGACACGAACCTAACACGAAATTAATGGGTTTGGGTTGAGGTTTTGGGGATTCAGGTCAGAATCGGGTCGAACCCGATGAACCCGAAAAGAAAACAGGTCAATTTCGGGTTAACCCGTGGGTGACCTGATATGACCCGATATGACCCGTTTATAAATTAAAAATAATTTAATAAACATAAAAATTATTTTATCTAACTAAACTAAGTTATTCTTTTTTTTCAAAGGCATTAATTACTTAATCCTAAATGAATTTATTTAACTTGTGTGAAGTTGAAATTATTATATTTGGATAGATGCTGTATTACATTATTTTTACTCTTTTGATGTCTTAATTTAGTTTGGAATTGATTCTATTAAAAATTATAGCCGGTTAATCAGTAAATGGGAATTAAATTTCAGGTTGTTTCGGGTCAACCCGCTTGACCCGCCAACCTGAAACTTTTGGGTTCGGGTCAGCATATCTGACCCGTCACGGGTTGACGGGTCGGGTTCGAGTCAACAAATTTTTGGCGGGTCGGGTCAGGACTCGACCCACCAACCTGAATTGGACCTGATTGCCAGCCCTAGTCGGGATAATGAATTTCGATCTGAACCCGACCCGTTGACAGGTTTAACTGTACCATGGACTTGACCAATTGGCCGGTTTCAAAACCTCCTGCTGAGGATTTTTTTAAAAATATTTTTAGAAGTAATTTAATTCCTTTAGAAGTTTTAATAGTATTGATGGGTCCATCTCCATTCCTTGGTCGCCGCGTCAGTCCCCTAACATAGGACCAGCTGCAAAAGGTTGTACGGTACTCAGCACAAAAAATAAATAAATAAAAATCCAAAATTTCCTGGAGAAAAGAGGAAGGCTCCGTCTGGACCGTCTCCCTCTCTGAGCTCTCTCGCATTTAATTTTTAAAAAACAAATTTGTTTTTGTGGAGACTGGAGAGACGATAGCGATACAAGTACTCAAAAGGCCAGTGGCTCAACAAACAAACCCACAAAAAGCAGTGGATGAAGAAGACAAAAAGCACACACCACTTGCTCTGCCTCTTCCTGCTCTGTTGGAGGCGCAAAACCAATGGTGGCCTCGCTCCGATTAGAGTCTCCGCTGCCGTCGGCGTATTATTCGCACCATTTCTTCCCTATCAGTACCAGTAACAATAGAACTACAAGTCAGCTTGATTGGAGCCGGTGCCACTACCAACGGCGGCCTCCTACTTGCAGCCTAGTAGTGCAAAAGTTTCCTGTGAAATCCAGTTCCGTGGTTCTTTACGCTTCTTCAGGCGGCAGCACTGCTCCCGCGGATGATGAAACTATGGAACCTCCATCTTCGCCGCCTGAAGGCTCCAAGGACAGCCGCAAGGTGGTGCAAGTGGCCTGGGAGAAGCTGGTTCGCTGGTCCCGCTCTTGGCGCTCCAAGGCCAAACAGACGTTCTTGAACGCGCTAACAAGGTAGTAATATTCCATTTCTATGCATTTTTCCTGTTTATCTTTTGTAAATTGGATGTGAAACGCATCTGTCTTCAATCACATGTGCGTGTTTTTTTGGCACAATGTGGGTGGAAATTCACCTGCAGTTTATTCATTGATAGCTTTTTTGAGATTGTATTATCTTGTCTCGTTGATAAGAGGACACTTTCAATCAATGCAGCTCCTTTGCTTATTGAAATTTTCGGTTATGGAAAAAAGTTTCTTACTGCTATTTATCTGTAAGGTTTGCTTTTTCTTTTTGTCAAATTTTGCTTACGGCTGAATATATCTGTAAGTTTTGGATTTGGAGATGCTTTGCGCTTGTTATCAGTAGTTTTGGTTTTTGGACAAGCTTTTTACTTGCTGTACATTAGAGGTTGCCAAGTTCACCGGGTGAAGTATGACGTTTTGCTGTGAGTTGCATAAAGCCTTTCTAACTTTCCAAAAATAAACCATTACAGGAAGTCACCTAGAGTAGCTCCTTTGAATGCATTTCTAAAGAAATTATTTGATCCATTGGAATGTAAGAGTGATGAAAGAGATGTTTCACTGAATGGAAATCATATGCAAAGAACTTTTCTAAAACACATTCACAAGACCTTCATCATTAGTGTAAAAACCATGTCCAAAATGGACTAGCATCTGCAGAAGCCAAGCTGGTAAGAGCCATATTTTTTCTTTGTTTTGGACAAATTCCTTACTGCTCAGCAGTTCAATATTTAGTTTCAATTAACCATTTTAAACTGATTGATACCCTGGATTGGCTTCGAAATGGTGGTTTTTTCCATGATAACATAACACAGTAGGCACTGACAATATGGAAACAGTTTGACGTTGCTTAACCTAGCCCTTGCTAGACCGACAACAAGTGGCCAGACTCCAGGTGCCCCTGAACTTGGTTAGTCATTTCTTAAAGGTGACGATGCTCAGAGGAATGAATTGTTAACCACTTAGGACTCATTATTCATCATTCCTGTTGAGGTTATGTTTAGACCCTCCTTCTGGATTTCAAGGCCCCTCCCCCCTCTTTGGGAGGATGTGCTGGTGCTTTGTTCTGGGATTTTAAGGATAATTTATTTTTTATTTGGTACTGACTAGAGGACTTTAGGTGGTGATGCTTGGAGGTGGATCTTTTGGAACAGCAATGGCTGCTCATGTTGCAGAAAGAAAGGCCCAACTAGAAGTTAATATGCTTGTACGGGATCCTCAAGTATGTCGATCTATAAATGAGAGACACTGTAATTGGTGAGTTCCTCTCCCCTGCTCTCTTCTGTACCATTATTTGCTCATGTCTGCAAAAAGCTGTATATCCAGCACTCTTGTAATTCCCTTTTCTGTCAATGTACTGTCCTCCCATGCAATTTCACTTTTTCCTTCTGCTTTCCCATTTCAGCATAAAATCTGATTTTCTTTTGAACTCATCTTAATTGTTCATTGATTTCAGCAAGTATTTCCCTGACCACCAGTTACCTGAAAATGTTATTGCAACGACTGATGCCAAAGCAGCTTTGATGGGTGCAGATTTCTGCTTCCATGCTGTACCAGTGCAGGTACCTTCCCTCTACCCCCATCCATCATAGGAGTTTTGTGTTTCTGCTTGTTCCTAAGCAAAAAAGTTGGATCAGGTTGTGCTTTTATTTATTAATTCACATTTTCCAGCCTACCTGAAATACGCCAGTTTCTTCCACTAACTCGACTCATTACAAGAATAATCAACAGTTGCTGTTTAATCTATGTTTCAAATATTATAATGAATATTATGATTCTTTTCCGCTGTGATGTTATGAATAAGACACAGGTTGTCAGCTAAATTTGATTGCAGTTCAGCTCAGCATTCCTTGAGGAGATTTCTGCATTTGTTGATCCGGGCTTACCTTTTATATCCCTCAGCAAAGGTTTGGAGCTGAATACGTTAAGAATGATGTCCCAAATAATTCCAAAAGCACTAAAAAATCCTCGCCAGCCTTTTATTGTTCTATCTGGACCTTCTTTTGCACTGGAATTGACGAAGAAATTGCCGACAGGTCAGTTGAATATGTTTTATTGTGAAGACTGTAATTTAGATGGGAAATTGTTGTTTGACGTGATTATAAGTATCTATTCTTAAATGCAGCAATGGTGGTGGCATCGAAGGACAAGAAGATGGCAGATGCAGTTCAGCAACTTTTAGCTTCTAGAAACATGAGGATTACTACATCCAGGTAGCAGATTTCTTTTAAATCTACAAAAGAAGACTTCAAAACATCATTCTTTTTCTTTCTGACATGCAGAAGTTCTGTATATTACTGGAAAATGGGTTCATTGGGCTGAATCTTGTACCTAAATGCTCAGCTCAGCTTGTAACCTTGATGTTGCAGTGATGTTACAGGGGTTGAAATTGCAGGTGCGCTGAAGAATGTACTTGCTATAGCAGCTGGGATTGTGGAAGGACTCAATCTGGGTAACAATTCAATGGCAGCACTAGTTGCACAAGGCTGCTCTGAGATACGTTGGTTGGCAACAAAGGTTAGTTAACTTGCGTGGAAATCCGAAAACTGATGTTTTGTCTAGTTAACCATTAGTGGATCCCCTTTACAAGTTATCCAAGGCTAGAGTATCGTGTAACTTATTGCTTCAATCCTACTTTCTCCTTGATCACTTGGAGGAAGCAAAATTGTCTATGAGATTATAACTGCCTGAATTATTAACTTTGTGCTTATGCATACCTGTATGTTCAAGCATCTAATTGTGTTTTTTCCCCCTAGAAATGTGTTTCATGTTCAAGTTACATGTACATGTCAATTAGAGAGTAGCAAATCCAGAATTTGAGGCTGGTAGTGCCATGCACTTGAAGAGACACATTGGTCCAACTGCAAATTAGGATTTTAACAAAAACTTGGGGGGTTTAAATTAAATTTCAATCGGACTCTTTGGAAACTCTCTTTTATTCAGGACGTCTAAACATCATTGCAGGTCTCGTTTTAATGAGTATCATGCCATGGTGATATTTTTCTTGACTGTCATTCTGATGCATGCACATTATTTATGTGTGCAGGATGAGCAATAAAGTGCTGTCTTCTAATAGATTACGGAATCTACTGATGGCCTTCTATGTTTCTAAAAGTTGTGTAATTATCTGATTTCAGTGCCTATATTCTATGACAGCTCAAAGTAATTTGACATTTTGTATTGGTGCGTTTCTCATGATGTTTGGCTTCTCTCGTGTTTTGGTCATGCCTGCCTTGTTTGTTTCTCTGTTTCTCGTATAGGTGTTGCCAATTCCACAGTTTTGTTTGTGTTGAGTATTTATTGATACTGCTCTGTATTGAATGAAGATGGGTGCAAAATCAACAACCTTAAGTGGCTTGTCAGGAGTGGAGACATCATGCTCACTTGTTTTGTGAATCTTTCAAGAAATAGAACGGTTGGAGTTCGCCTCGGCTCAGGGGAAAGTCTTGATGATATACTGAGTTCCATGAATCAGGTCCTTGAAAGAGTATCTTACTAGCAGACTTGTGTAACTGGTGTAACTAATTGGGACTGGCTATCTAACCGCTTCAGCTTTTAGGTGGCTGAAGGTGTATCAACAGCTGGAGCCGTAATTACACTGGCCCAGAAATATAAGGTTAAAATGCCAGTTTTGACAGCAGTTGCCCGTATTATTGACAAAGAACTGACACCCACTAAAGCAGTTTATGAGTTGATGGCCCTCCCTCAGGTTTGCCCATGTCCAATTAACACAAGGAAAGAGAATGCTTTAAGTTGATCCTGCATGATCTTAGATGATTACACCTTTTCTATTGTGACATTTTTTTTTTTTTGGGGAGGGGGGTTTGGCGTGGGGGTGCTCTCTGTTTTTGGTAATGTATCATCGCTGTTGCACTTTTCTGTAAGACTGAATGGAGTTTTTTTTTTTTTTTTTAATAATTAATTAATTTAATCTAATTCTTATCTCGTGCAGGTTGAAGAAGTTTAAAACCTATGGATGGGTGGAAAGACGAACAAAAACTTGATACTGCAGCAATACTCTAAACAGATAGTGCTATTGTAAAAGATTACAGGCCGAAGTATCAAAGTACGACGAAGAGCAGAATCATTTGTCTTCCGTTTTTCTGTTTCCGCCTCTTCCTTAAATCTCTGAGACCGTTACTTCAAAACATCCTCTTTATGAGGTGAAGAATTTTGTAGATAACATTTGTCTGTTGATCAATGCAAAATATTCCACGTGCTATTTCATCGTATTTATATCGTACTTTAATTAACTGTCGGTATTAACGGAAAGGGAGAAAACGTTATCCCATACTCAAGATGCCTTCTTCATGCATGAATAGTCGTGAGAATAACCATCCTACTGAGCACGCTTTCACGCTACACTTAAAAGGCGGGAAGCCGGTCCAGCTTTTGACGTTATATACTTCTAGCGCCATGTCCTGAAACGAAACTCTGTTTCGAAAAGTAGAAGCAAAACAAGTCTGGTGAGTTTGACGCTCTTTTTCAGCTTCAAAAAATGATGATATGTACCGCAACTCGATCAAACTACGCCCTTTATCAACTCTGTTTGGAACCTATGTACCTTCCTTGCTGAACTCCAATATCAGAGATTTAGTCCAACAAGGACGTTATTTTGAGGCCCTTCAGTTATATGCCAAACAGTCTTATTTCCCTCTCTGTACTTCCAAATTCACCTTCCCTGCTCTCCTCAAAGCCTGTGCTTCTCTCTCAAATCTTGGCCATGGAACCGCTATCCATGCCACCATCATCACAATGGGTTTTCAATTTGACCCTTACACTGCCGCTTCACTCATTAATTTGTATGTCAAATGCGGGTCTCTTTGCAATGCAGTCCAGGTGTTTGAAAATGGGACGCACTGGACAGCAGTGGCTCAGGATGTTACATTTTGGAACTCTATGATTGATGGGTTCTTCAAAAATGGGCTTATCAAGGAGGGCTTGTTTCAGTTTCATCGAATGCAGTCGTCTGGTGTTAGCCCAGAAGGATATTCTCTTTGTATTCTCCTTCGTGCGCTCGATTCCAATTTTTGTGTTCGAAGCGGAAAGGAAATCCATGGTTACGTTGTTAGAAAGTCGTTTCTTTATGACACTTTTGTGATAACTGCGTTGATTGATATGTATTCCAATTTCGGTTGGCCAATGGATGCTTGGAATGTTTTGAGAGGCTGCAGGATAAGAATAGTAGTATTGTGGTTTGGAATGCGATGATAAATGGTTTTTATGAGAATGGATGGTGGAATGACAGTCTGGAGCTGTATACATTGGTAAAGAATGAGGGTTGCAAACTTGTGGCTTCTACGTTATCTACTGCATTGGCTGCTTGTTCTCATGTTCGATATTTAGACTTCGGAGGGCAGGTTCATGCTGATGTGATTAAGGTAGGTTGTGAGGACGAACAATATGTTTGTACTTCTCTATTGAGCATGTATGCTAAGTGTGGATTAGTTGAAGATGCAGCAAAGACTTTTAACTCTGTAGCAAATAAAGGAGTTGAGATATGGAACTCCATGATCTCAGCTTATGTTGGGAATAACACTGCTTATGATGCTTTGGATATGTACTATCAGATGAGATCAGGTGCAATTCCTTCTGATTCATTCACTATATCAGATATTCTAGTAGCTTGCAGTATGATGGGATTGTATGATTTTGGGAGGGCAATTCATGCAGAGATCATTAAAAGACCAATACAGAATAACCTTGCTGTGCAGAGTTCTCTTTTGACTATGTACTCAAAATCTGGAAGTCTGGGCAATGCTCTTGATGTTTTTAGCAGCATGGAGAGAAAGGATGTAGTTGCTTGGGGTTCTATAATATCGGGTCATAGCCAAAACAGGAGATTCAAGGAGGCTCTGGATTTGTTTAAAGCAATGGAGTCCGATGGTATGAAAGCAGATCCTGATATTATTGCAAGTGTAATAAATTCCTGTGTGGGATTAGAAAATATAGATCTTGGTTGCAGTATCCATGGGTTTGTCATAAAGAGAAGATTGGAATTGGATGCCTTTGTTGGTGGTGCCCTTATGGAATTTTACTCTAAATGGGGACAACCAAGGCTGGTTAAAACTGTGTTTTCTGACATTTTGAACAAGAACTTGGTGGTTTGGAATTCTTTAATTTCATGTTACTGCCAAAATGGTCTCTTAGATCTTTCAATTAGCCTTCTTCCTGAAATGATGCAGCATGGCTTGTATCCGGACCCTGTGTCAATTACCACTGTTCTTCTTGCTATCTCATCAGCAGTGGCATTGCTTAAAGGGAAGGCAATTCATACTTACAAGATGAGACTTCAAATTCTACATGATATTCAAATGGAGAATGCTTTGATTGACATGTACATGAAATGTGGATCCTTTGTGTATGCTGAGCACGTGTTCCATAACATGTCTACTAGGAATTTAGTCACTTGGAACACTATGATTTTCTGGTTATGGATCTCATGGAGAATTCCCTAAAGCAATCAATTTTTTCAATGAAATGAGAACCTCTGGTATCTCCCCTGATGGCGTGACATTTCTTTCCCTGATTTCATCTTGCAACCATTCGGGTTTGGTCAATGAAGGCCTGAAATTATATCAACTGATGAGAGAATACAGAGTTGAGCCTGGAATGGAGCACTACATTAACATGGTGGACCTCTTAGGTCGTGCTGGATTCTTGGATGATGCTTATGGTTTCATAAACAACATGCATATTGAGGCTGACCAGAGCGTCTGGCTATGTTTATTATCAGCTTGCCAAGTCCATCGCAAGATAGAGCTTGGGGAATTGGCTGCCCAAAGTCTATTCAAGATGGATCCTACCAATGGTAGCTACTACATACCCTTGTTGAACTTGTATGTAGATGCTGGTTTACAAGACAAGGCAGCAAATTTGAGGTCATCAATGAGGCAAAGAGGGTTAAAGAAGACCCCAGGATGCAGCTGGATCGAAGTGAAAAACCAGGTTGATGTTTTCTTCTCAGGCGATTCATCCTCTAGAAAGACAATTCAAATCTATGAAGCACTTCAAAGTCTCAGGAGTAATATGAAAAGAACAGAAGATTCTCTTGAAGTTGAAGATGCAGTCTAAGAATCAGAGAATCGGATATGATTTTCTCTAAACAGCTTTTAATCAGCAACTGTTGCTTTGATGTTGAAGGAGCTTTTAGAACTTGAATTCTACAAGAAGCCATAAATGTTGAATACAAGTGGATATTTTTGACTCTTTCTCGAATGAGATTAAGAGTGATTTTGGCAAAGATGGAGTTCTGTGGAGCAGGGAAAGAATGGAAACGCATGACTGACTGGGTGCCATATATACATACATGCTGAAGAAACCAAAAATCCAATTGCGATCATCATAGAAATTACAAAATATCTTCAACAGTTTTGTATCTTGTTTACATGGCCAAAGTAAAAAGTGTATCTTGTCATTTGACCATCATAAATGGACCAAAATTTGAAACCCAGGCTTTGACTTTCCTGCTGCTAAATTACTCAAGGAATGACGAAGTTGAGTTGAAAATGCCTGCGGTTGCAGGGCAATTCATTGGAACAGCTAGAAATAATCTAGACGCCTAGGGAGATCATGATTTGGATTTTGAATGGAGAAAATGTTTCATTTTACCGAATAATCCAAGTCCTGTTGTAGAGATGTTGAAAGCTTTCTCATCAAAGTTGCCATTAACTCTAGTTACAACTTAAGGCAGATGAAGCCTTGGTCTCGCTAAAAATGTTTTAGGCCCTGGAGTTCAGAGGTTCTGGTGCAAGTCTCACGAGTTGTGAGTTTATATCAGTGTTTCTCGCAGGTTACATTTAATATTATGAAAAAAAAATATTATTTTAAGCTTCATAGTTCTCAGGTCATTTTTTTGTTTTTTTTGTCAACCCAGGGAGTATCCCAGCTTTGCCAAACTAATCTCCCTGGACCTGAAGTACCCCGCCCCCCAAGAGCACTCAGGCGATATGTGAAGCCAGACTCGAACCGTACCCCACGAGGAATACCCCCGAGGATTCACCGGCTGAGCTGACCCCGAGGGGCTTCTCAGGTCATTTACTACATTGAAATTAAAATGAAAAAGTGGCAATGACATCAATGAATATTAAGATTAGAAATGGCAATGAGAGAGTACTGGGATGAGGGATGGGATGGGGCGGGGTAGCACACATCTGCCCCATCCCTCGCCTTATCCCCTGCATAGTAAATTTTAAAAAATTACATACATATATACATGTATAATCCAATTAGTCTTTGTTGAGACTTACGTCCGCAATCTATTAGTTGTTTCTTTAAAGTTATTGTTGATTGGATACTTCTTGTCATGTTGGAAAAAACAGCTTGTCCTTGATAGCTTACTTTTTATAGTTTCAAGAGATGGTTGGGAAGTGATGGGAGAAGAATCTATACAACTAGCTTCTCATCTGGCTGTTTTTTTGAAGCAGCTTATTATTGACCAATGTCTCCATGTAAGCCAGTTTATCAAGAGCATTTGCTGCCCTTGCTTCTGATATATGCCACCTTTTACATGTAAATGATCCATTTGTCTTCTTCCCCCCAGGGAAACACGGGGCGGGATTTATTTGGCAACCGGACAGGGGGCAGGGGATCGGGGGAAGAATCCTCCACTCCAACCCTGTCCCGTTGCCATCCATCAAAGAGTTTGGCATGGGCTTAGACATAAATAACCACAGCAGAAATGTCTCTTCTTATGGGAAGGCCGCTCCAAATAAAATGGCCGAAAGGTTGTAAGCATAAGAAGCGCGCGATGTATGAAACGTATCCAAGTCTCCTGGGAACACCACAGACAATAGAAAGACGGACCTTCAAATTTCATATGAGCCATAGCAATCTTTTTGACAAAATTTATCGATATTGGCAAAACTCACTAGAAGGCTATAAATACAGGATCCTAGAATCATTTTACAACTCCCATGAAATTCCTTTCAGTGCATAGAGTACTCATCTTGGACAGCTCAATTGGTAAAGACTGGCAAAGGTACAACAACAAAATTCTGCACTTCCATAGAAAAAGGTTCGCGCCGAGCTATCCTAGTCAATTCCCCCAGCAACCCCCCGCCCCCCAAAAAAAAATAAAATTAAATAATCAGAAGGGGAAACTAATGATTTACGAGCCTTATGGCTTCCAATGCCTTCATGCATAAACCTCTTGGACTCCTCAACCTAGCAGAAACCCAACTGCCACATAAAAACAATCCGTAACAGAAAACTATGGCACAGGTAATAGATCTACTGCAATATTTTTGACTCGCAATTCTATGGTATAATCTTTCTGCAGCCTCTGCAACATAAACACGAAAATGTAGCCAAACTCGTGCATGTAACATGAATCTATGAACCGTGAGAGATACAAGATAGTAGGGTACTATTCTCTCTTGTCCTCTTCAAGATCTTCTCCTAGTCCAAATACATGATCAGATGTAATTGAAGCTTTTCTTTCCTTTCTCTCCAATTTGGTTGCTAAATCTCCAGCTACTTTTACTCCACTGCTGGTCAAGGGTACGCCCTCCTCCTCATCTTCACCTGTCTCATCTGAGTATGTATATCTGCAGGTCATATTTAATCTCATAAGTAGCTGTTGTTAAGATAGTCCTCTCCTTATTTGTGCTGCCTTTAGTGTAGACCAAAATCAAACAGGAAAGGTAAGATTCATAAGATGAAATCCTTTAAATATTCAGAACGGTGGAGTTAAGTTAGCTCATAAAATCTCATTATTTCATTATTGACAAACTGGAATAATTAAGTGCAAGCTCCAGAGAGATAGATTCAATGATTCACGCACAAAATGTTAGCTTTACTTTTACTGAAGAAATATTTTCTTTAAGAATGTGTAAAAGAACCTAACAAGAAGGAAATTTATTGTCCTCTCTCTCTTTCTCTCTGCCCCCAAGGGTGTTGTTGAAGAATGGAAAGTATAAAGAGCACCAATATTATCACTTTTTCTTACTGGCCTCTTAAATGCATACAAGTTGGAGTGTCATATATGTAGGACATTGAACAATCTTGTTGCAAAATAACAATGTCTCAACACTCTTCCATCCCAGGATATTGCCATAAATGCTAAATCCAACAACACTGACAATTAAAGAAGCAGCAATGAAGAAACAAAAAGTCATTGATAATTTACCTAGTAGGATTGCGCGATGGTGCCCATAGGACACATATTACCGTCAACAGTAAGTAAGCAAGCAAAGTCCAGAAAGCGGGGATGATCCAGGCTGTTCGCCACAGTTCACTATACGGATCACTTGCATTAAAGTATAACTGAATCACCAAAGGTTAACAATTTTAAGTTTCAGAAGTAACAAAAATCAAATCGTGTGATATACGTATAGCAGAACGTGAAATCTCAGAATCAAAAAAGGGACTATATGTCTTCTATAAGAAAACTTAGTTAAATTACATATCCTGACAGGTTCTACCAGACAGTTTTTTCAAACAATAGTAGAACTCCGAGAGAGAGAGAGAGAGTACCTCATAGCCAATCCAAGCAACAGAAAGCAGAACAGATACTGCAAGAGCGTTTGTAAACTTTCGGTAGAGCTCAAGTTTAGCAATGCTCCTCCTAATCTGAGATCAGTAAACAGTTTTAACATAAAAACTAAAAGCTACACAATATCAATAATATAAAAAACAGATGCTCTTGCACATACAATAAGCTGCTATACACATTTCTAAAAATTTATACATGTCTCAATTAGAGGGAATAGTTACATTGCAAATGCTGTAAGAGATAGGCCAAGGTTGATAATGAAACATGCATATTGTCAAATTACTTGGATGACCTATTTTCAGAATGTTAGGGAAGCAGTGTAAGCTGTTGCTAGAACACCATAATGGACCATAGTCACCATACAGTCAAGTGTCCAAAATAATTTTGCTTCATCACCTTGGAATGGAGGATTTCCCACCACCCATCACATGCGACAGAAGTCGAAGGATTATTTAAGCAAGCAGAACGCATATTGTGGTTAGGGTTACAATTGACTGGAAGCAAATGCTTTGGCTGTGGTCATCATCCAATTTGGGATGTGCCATCAAGGGTAATCCAACAGGCAAGAGCATTATACTGAACCTTGATAAACATAATGAAAGTCCAATGCAAAACTATGCCAGTTACCTGAAGTTTCTCCAACGTTTTAGATAATGATGAGAAAATCCAAAGGATAAATGTGGCATCCAAGACAGCCACTGGTAGCACCAAAAATAGCCTTGCTTTCCCAGAAAAATCATTGATATTTCCCAAATGTTCAACGAGCTCAAGGGCTTCTGAAGCCATTAAATATATTATACCAAGAAGAAATACTTTTGAGGTGACGCCACCTAGGGTGGGCCGCATGATGCCATAGCCCATTGAGACCACCAGCAGGAGAAGGCGAGACACAGTCTTTTTGATAGCGCTGAAGGAAACGGCCCAAAGGGTAATTGCCATTGGTCTGTAACCAACAGCATTAAAATTTGAATATTCAAAATACCAAAGGGCCATTTCACACATACCCAGACCAATTACAGCAGTTATATGGTAGTGCAGTTGTATTACATCTTTCCAACACTGCACAAACCGAACAAACCAGAATAGACCAAGCACAAGATATGCCAGAGACATAAATCCATAAAATGACATAAGTGGAGCCATCTTCCCAGGTAGATAACCATCTGGGTTATGCCAGACAGTTTTTCCACTAATTAATGTGCCACGGAGGTCTGGATTACAGAACATAAAATATAGATAGTACATCCCAGTTTTGTTGATCTCAACAGTTTTGAGCACCATTGTTGCCTCTTCATTTTTTCCTTCAAAGGAGGTTTGAATCCGCATTGGCCAACCAGGATTATCAGGCTCTTGGCGAATTATAACCTCTCCTAACTTGCAGGATCCATCTTTAGCTAGAGCCGGAGTGCAGCATATAGCATCAGAGTTCATAAAAGAGCCCCCAATCTTGTTCCTGTCCTTCACTTCAACTATGATGGCTTCAACTGTTCCAGTACTCTGCTGCATCTCATTCTGCTTGTTTGCGGCCTCCTTGGTTCGCCTAAAAGAGATGGAGTCAAACCTGAAAACATGTCAAATGAGCCAAATGAATTTTTTAGGGGGAAAAAAAGAGAAAAAGTCATCATCTCAACCTGCTAAAAGACATCATAAATTCATGCATTAAACTTCAATATTTTCTGAAAGAAGTATTGAGTTGTGTAACTTTTACTTTTTCACAAGAGAAATTGCTGAAGGAGAGAATCTTGGCACACTAGCATCTTATTCTTCTCGTTCAATTAATGATGCATATATGATATCTGACCGCCGGCAACCTAAAACTAACTCAAGATGCCATCCAATATGTGGCAAAAGACAAGTGTTCAAGTGTCCAAGTGTCCTTGTGCTTTTGAACAAGAAATAAAGAAGGGCAAT
Source organism: Coffea humblotiana (assembly GCA_023065735.1). Classification (NCBI taxonomy): domain Eukaryota; kingdom Viridiplantae; phylum Streptophyta; class Magnoliopsida; order Gentianales; family Rubiaceae; genus Coffea; species Coffea humblotiana. The sequence goes on along the minus strand of CM041209.1, from coordinate 3,932,656 downwards.
ACTTGCCTAATAGAATTGAATCCCAAACTTGCCAACTAAAATTGCACATGTTAAGGATTTTATGCCCTTAATTGTCCAAGATTAGATTTTTGCGTACACAATAATGGTTCGAAAAATTCTCAATGATTTGTTGTCTCCTTCGTTTCAGGATTTATCAGTATGGAAGAATGTAGAGACAGGCAAGGTCAATCATGCAACTTCACATTCCTGAGCTCCCATCTAAATATCCAGGTTAAGAAGTCAATGCTGCATATGCCACCATTCTCCCTGTCCCAACATCAATCTGTATCATATCTTGTATTACGGGTTAGAAACACTGTCTGATAAATCTTTGATATCCATTATCCAGTTAAATCAACACTTTACTACACAAACCCTCGGATTTCCAAAGAAGCAAACCGTCATAAATTAACCACACAATCGAACTACATTTTCACAGAAACCTTTGAAAAAATGAGAGACAGTAAAATTTTGAAAATCTTGGCTGTTCAACCATAGGAATAATCCGTACGATGAAACAAACAAGAACAAAACGCATCCAATAATAACCCCTTCCTTTAAAATGGAAAATAAAAAAAGAAAATGCCTGTACATCAAGAGCAGTTGAGTTAGAACTTAGAAAACAAGATTGAAACTTTCACAATATGGCACCGGCACACCCAAAAAAGGAAAAGGTTCTTGGAGGGTATTTGTATCTCTTTCCCCTTTTAGGCCCCCCCCCCGGGGTGAAAGAGAGTAAAATATGTTAAAAAAAAAAGAAGAAAGAAGCGAATTCACCTGATAAAGGACTTGCCGTCAAGGGGATTACTGGAATCATCAGAAGAGTTTTTCTGAGTGTCACCAACAACCCTTGAAGCATAAAGACCTTCGTTGCCTCCCAGAAAGAAAAAAGAATTGTACTGGGGTATGAACGCAGCATTCCTGTACTCATGAATCGAACCCTTTACTCCTGCCATCATCCAATTCACCACCAACAGAAATTCTAGTAATAGCCCAATTCCTACCCTGTTCATCATGCACCTCAGATCAAACAAATGTCTCTCTCGGTATCTCATTTCCCACCCCTCTCTAGATATGTACAAATCTGATTGATTATTTGATTATAAAGGAATTTGGATAAAATTTTACTGCAAAAGGCCAGTTTTTGGATGCTCAAGAAAGGGGAAGAAAGAGAAAGAGGCAGTTGAAAGAAGAAGATGAAAGTGATAGCCGTTATATTGGTATTTATATGCTCTCACTCTCAGTCGTCTACTGTGTAATAGCAGCGCTGGGGTGCTCTTGTACCCAATTGGGTGTTTGGAGTTAACTTACGAACAACGAAGGTACGGAAGTAATTAAATATGGGATCTGGGAATTCTGATTTTGAGTGCTCGAGGGATATATATCCCATTCTGTTTTTGTTACACTTTCTGTCGCCGGGGCTGGGCTTTGTAGTGGAGTTAGCTATCAAATTTTACTGCTTGCTTAGACAGGACAAAATTCTGTGTTGAAGTAGTGGAGTCGGCATAGCTTTTGGGCTTTTAAAACTAAAATCAATCACTATTGAAGACCGAGACCGACCAGCAAGTGAGCTTCACTCGTCTAGGATAATGGGGTCTATGTGGTGGTTATATTTCAAGTAAGATTTTGCCGTCGAAAATAATAATACAATCTTGTATAACACCAGTTTGGGAGTTCCCAAATGACATATGAGATATAAATGTATGCAACAAAAACGCACGACAGGCCTTTTCTGAAACGTTACAACACACGAATAGCTGACACAGTTGCGCTTTTCAGGCGCAAAAAATTTTACGAGTGGAATGTCGTCAGTTTCTTGCTTCTAAGCAGAGTGAAAAAATGCTGAATTAGCCCAAGAGAGATCACATGATGCATGTAAAAAGGTCCATCATTGAGTACAAACCCAGCAGCTCTTTCCTTCCATAGCAATTTTCATGCGCCTCTGCTCTTTGTCGTACCTGCAATATCCACCCTCACCTCTGCATCACCATTTCATAGCTTCTTACCCCGCCCCTCTCTGCCTGCCTTCTGAAACTTGCACAACTTCCCCCTCTTCAGGCACATTTTCTTGCATTTCTCCTAAATTGCCAAAACCGAAAGATTATGCGACACCCGTTAGTGCCGTAGCATCTTCTACTCAATTTAACAAAACTGAAAAACATCCATCATGTTTAGCAGAGCCATATATACTAACAAATGTCACACCTTTTTTTTGTGTGGAGAATATTCTAAATCTCACGGTTGGAAAAACATTACAACTTGCCCCAGGAAAGAGATGTATCGATCCTATATTTAGGTATTGCAAGCTCTTGAACACTAAAAATAATATAGTAATTCAATTAAAAAATGACATTACAATCGCATTTGATGTCTTCCAAAACTAGAAGTACAGCTCATCTTGATCTAGCTACCAAAGTTCGTCTTGGTTCAACTGAACTTAAGTTGCCATAAGAGAAAAAAATGTACACAACTCCTTTCTGTCTTCAGCATTTCTTACACCCTATGTCCACTTTCGTTTCTTAATTTTTTTTTGGCAATATGATAGAACTGCTAATTTACATCCCAGATGATGTTCGATTTATCCTCTGAGCACCCAATCTTGGAGCAGCAGGCTTCAATCCTCGACCTCTTCCAGCAGATAATGGCTTTGCTCTGGTGGTAGGAGGAGGTGCTGCAATAGCTGCCCAAGGGTCATCATCACCTACAGCGTCACTTGATTTTGTGCTGGGAGGCTTAAAAGAAGTTTTTGGCACTGGAGCAGCAATAGAAGCCCATGGATCATCATCATCATCATCATCTACCGTACCACTTCTTGTTGAGCTCAAAGGTTTGGATGTTGATTTTGGAGCAGGAGCAGCTATCGAACCCCACAAATCATCATCTTCACCTTTGCTCGTCTTTGATGTCCCTTTTGGTTGCAAACTTGTAACTGAATCAAACATAGTATCGCTCATAAGACAGACAAATGAGATTCTACACAAAAACCAAATGTGGGCTCAAAGATAACTCTTCAACTCTCCAGCACCAACATCAGACAAACCAATCACTGCGTTAATTTTCTTTCCTTTTTATTTGCGTTGGGGTGCAAAAGTGGCAATTCACTTGACCAGACAAATTTGTGAATATCAACATACTTGTACTTCTAACACACAGCTTAGGCTCAAAAAGCACACGATAGAAATGCACAAGGATAAAGTGTCCTCACCTTGTGGCTTTGGCTGCATGACAGGCCGCTTTTGAGCTGCTTGGATATTCGCAAGCACTGGAGAAGGTTTTGGATCATCAAGAGGTTCAATATCATCCCACCCATTCTTTTCATCCTCAAGATCTTCATGAATTCCATTTTCAAGTTCCCCCCATCCATCAGTGGATGTCGGGGAAACTGGTACTGGTTGATTCACTGTATCACTACTGGAACTTTTGTGCATTGGGTTTAGACTTGCACTCTCCATCACTGCATTGATCATCATGAATCAACATCAGACCTTTTGTCAAACATTAACACCACCATATAGCTTTAGAAAATAAAATTCACCTAAGTAATCAAGAGTAATTTTAGACTCTCAAATTTGCCACAACCCACAAACTCACTTAAACCACATACTACCGATTTCATTTTGCCTGGTCAATTTTTATATATGGGCCTAAATGTACACTAACACAAAAACTTTTCTCCTGGTTTGGATGCATCTTCCACTCGCACCTTTCTTTCGACCCCTATTTTCAATGTAACCTCCAAACCTATTGCATTTTCTCTTCAATGACACCACAGATGAGGTTCCCAAAGATCAACTTATAAACCAACAAACGCATTGACAAACCATATAAGCAATTTTTATCACCCAAAGAAATCTTTATTGGAGATCCAACCTGAGGCATTGGAGGCGGCGGAACTAAGAGGTGCACTTGTATTTGCAGAAGGAAGATGAGCCTGTTCCGTAGGTTTGCCTTTCAGAGTCAAGGAGCTCATGGCCCATCTGCATCATAAAGGTGATATTGGATGTGAACAGAAGATCCTTAAATGAATAAATGCATGTGGAAATCATTGTCATTGACACAAAATATATTAATGTTACATCATAAATCACAAGGGAATGCAAGCTCTCAATAATATAAAAACCAATAGAAAATCCAGTATGACCTAAGCAAGCTACAGCTCAATAGGAACGGAAACAAAGAGGTTTCCTAGATCAAATAAAATAATTACACTCTCTTAAGATATTATTCCCCATCAGTGTATAATAGAATGTGATAAGCAAAAGCCAGTAAGGGCCAATCAAGAAACCATACTTGTCTAAAGCTATGAAAAAACTAGATTAGGAAACAGAAACGAATAATCTACAAGAGGAATTGCTTTTAAGCTTGGAAATATCTATCCACAAGAAAGTCTTAAACATGAAATTATTCACAAAATTGGATCCGTATCACAATTAAAAATCAGCTACAGAGATAATATCAGGGGCCATTCGCAATCCATAACAAGTAAAGATGCCAATCATGACCTGGCCTATAAAATAAGATTAGCTCTAAGCAAGCATCACAAGCCTAATAAAATCACCAATTCCAAAGATGCTGCTTAAACAAATTAAATTAGAAATAGAAAAGAAATGCTTCCGCACAAATGAAAAGAAATCTAAGTTAAGGAGGAAAAACATTAAACTAAATAACAAACTTCAAAAATTTACACACCCAAGTAAACCTGCATTTTCCAGGAATCTGTGAAATTCCAGTGCTTGCAGCCCCATGTTGTCCCCAGCATTAGCCTATAAAGTACCACAGAGACTATCAGTACCAAGTCAACAAAATGTATGCACACATAAAAACATTATGGTTAAATAACAACGAAACATATATTTTCATTGTGAGCTAGACTGGACATCCCAGGCTAAAATTTAACCGTGCAGAACCAAAAGTGCATATAAATGCCAGGAAGAATGCTAAGTGGAAAACCTGCAAGCAAGCCCCGAGAAATTTAAGACAATGATGTTCATTTGTAACTTTAAGGGACAAGCTCATGCATAGGCAGTAGAGACAGATATGTGACTAAAACACATCCAAAGTTCTGCATGCTAATAGATTGAACTTGCGCAGAAATTTAACATCTTCATCAACATAGTTAACAGACGCTCGTTTGGTAGTACTATAAAAAAACAAATCTTTAATCAGAGGCAAGGAGATCATCTTAGAGTTATGGCACAAAAAGGGTGAAACAAGTGCTCTAAATCAAACATTTCGTGGAATTGGAAAATATTTGCATCGATTGAGCTCTTCCCAGACACAATTCACAATCTAAATGACACAAGTAAGATGAATAAAATTCATAATACAAACCTTTTGAAGATATTGTTTCACTAATTGCAAAAATTGCTCAACAGCTTGGAATGCCCTTTGATTGAACATCACTGCACCAAAAGGAAAGATAAACAATTTCCAAGACATGATTATAAAGTATGAAATACCATTTACCAACTAAAGCAAGAATACATGAAACAGAGAACATGAGCACCAAAAAAGTATGAAATATGTTGGCAACTCAAGCATGTGATTTCACTGCAGAAAACTGTGTAAGGTGGAACTCCGAGGATGCAAGTTGGTCCAGAATCACCTTATAAAAGTAGTTCAAGGTTCCTATTTTTTTTGCATGTTCAATAGCAATCCCAGAAAAAAAATATTCAAATCATTTTATGGGTTGACCTCCACTTGGTATCCTGTCATAGAACTATTGAAGTCAGTTGTCCTTACACGTTGTCTCCAATATTTCAGTCAGATGTATTCCATATGGGTTGCCCTCCATTTCATATGCTGTCATAGAATTACTGAAGTCATTCGTCCTTACATGCTCTGGCTCCATATTTCAGCCAGATGCATGCCATCAAACTAGAGCACTGATTGCACTCATTAAGCGCATCTTAACCACCATAAGAATTCCTACTAGAAGGAAAATATCCAACTCATTCTTCTATCAGTCAATACTTCAATTACTCGTATCAGTCTTCCCAAGTAAAAGGTTATAAGGCAGATGGAAAGAACACACTATCATAAACATAATTCTACATATTATCAAACAAGAGATCTTAAAAGAGATTGCTCTTCTACAACACTATTTCTAGGCTGCATAATATGCTGTTCCAAGTCAAGATGCTAGACTAGCTTGCATAGTGCTGGAAATTTCAAGGTTTATTCAACATGAACTAGTCAAAGTCAAATGATATTTGTGAATGAAAGGCAACATAATCATCAAATTTTCAATAGAAACAGCTCAGCAAACAAATATAAAATTTGATAGAGGAAAAAAAAACTAAGCTAATAGTTACAAATAAGAAGGAAAAAAGGTACCTGTCAGGATCAATAGTCAATACGACAATATTAGGCAAAATCCGAGTTGCGATCTCAGTCACATCATAATAAGAGCTGGTTGCACATAAAGCCATGATACCTGGCACCCACAAAATCTCCTTGTTAATTTACATTTATTTTCATCTACATAAAAAGGAGGGCTAGGAAAAGCAACATTTTGAAAAACAATTCAAATCCTAGTACCGTAGGACATGGACACTAGAAACAGCACCAAAATTTGCCCAGAAATATCATTTCCCAAAAAAAAAAAAAAAATAATAATAATAATAAGAGGGAGTTATTCCACCTGCTCCTCGGGCTGGTGAAAATGTGTCATGCAAAGCACGAACTGTAAAGGCATTTATCAGAACTCTTTTCCTCGTCTGTGACAAGTCAATCCATCAGAAAGAGCATTTCATATACTAAACAGCCCAAAAAATGATTAATGCCATCAACTTTGTTAATGGGAAAAACAAATTCATGTCTTCATAAGAAGTCTACCAGCAAAACCAAGCTCAATCATATCTACTACAAACAAATATAAAGATTTTCAACCACAAGAAAAAATCATAGCAACTCTTAACTGACCCCTTCATTGAGATAGCTGGCAATGTTTCCAAGCAGTATGGTAGTATTCGTTCTGATTGCTGGTTCTTCGTCAACCTTCATCAGTTCCGAAAGATTAAGAAACAAGCCACCAAGGGCATAAAACAAGAAAAATGATTCCACATGAAGCTAAGACACATCTATAACCACCAAGGAGAAAGCATAGGAGAAGCAAACTATAACTCAAATAGTCATGCTTTTTGAAATACCTGTAGCTTTTGACAGATACTTCAGCAAGGATCCTGAGATGGTGCGATTGAGATAGCTGCTTATAAAGAACCAATAAGAAGTATAAGAAATCTTTTACAACACCAATTTACAAATTAAGCACACTTTCTGCTAAACTGACAAGTTAGTTAGAAACATTTGGTATCAAAGAACTAAATTGTACTCTCTAGAGCCTTGAACAAGTAGTCAACTAAACAAGTTTATGGAAACTGTGCTAAGATTAAGCATGTTAATCCACCCAACATGATCATAACTTCCTTTGCAGCTATTCAATATCTATCTACTCTGGAATGAAAAGAAAATGTTCAAATGCAAAATTGGTCAGACCAACAAACATCGGTAAAGAATAGACAAACAATTTTCGGTATTCCAGGGTAAAAATCTTACACTATCAATCTAAACACATGATTAATATTCTCATGATTATGAAACGCATTACAACTAGTTATTAATTGAAATAAAAGCTATTAAGAAATCTACCTATTATTGTGGATTGCATACTGTTGCTTACAACGCCTTTTTTTTTTTTGGGGGGGGGGGGGGGAGGGGGAGAAAAAAGTCTCTTAATTCCAGACATAAAAGGTTACTAGTGTGCAACTATTTCAGTAATTATTTAAAGGACTAAATACAGACATCTCAAGTGTCAAAAGTGGGCAGTATAAGAGGCTAAAATCAATTTAGTTGTAATTACGGCAGGAAATTCAAGCTATGACATACCTTTGGAGCCAGAATTAGCATAGATTTAAGTGTCAATTCCCTTAAAAAAAGCAGAGGTATCAGAGAAGCCAGTAGCCACATGAGGATAAACCTGACCAAGAAAATTTGTCAGCAAATTACACTTTCAGATTTACTGCAAGAATAAATCATGTTGCTATTGACGGAAGGAGGATAATCAAATTACTCATGCCATACTTGTTCATCAACAATTTGTGTAGATAATGATTCCCCATATTGCTCAATATGCTGCAATAGTCCAACCCTAATTGCTCGGTCATTAGAGGCAAATAGTTTAACAACCGTTGGTACAACCTACAATTCAAACCAGGAGAATTAAACTGACGAGATCTACAAGCTGGTATGAAGAGGACAGTGCATAGAAATGTGAGCACAAGGCAACAAGTTACAACAAAGATAATAAGAGTGCAAACCTTAGAACTAAAGTCTTTCGGTAGAAAGCCAGGATCCCATTTTCAGGAATGCTGTCAAAGCAGGTGCAGCGGCAGAACCAAACTCTAAAGCTGAAGCCAGTAAAGGAAGCAACTACAGGAACCAAAAAATAATACGATAAATTCCAAAGAAAAGCCCATAAACAGGATCTGAATGAAACCAATAAAATGCTTCCAATACCTTTTTTAAGACAATCTCACGAGGAAGCTGCTCTACCAAATTAGGAAGCTTACGGAAAAACGTATCCTTTTCAACGCTATCCTTCAGATTAAGAATTTCCATGAAATGTATAGTCTCAACCAACTTGTTTCTGGAAATATTCTGCAAAGAGAACAAGTAGCACTTCTGAGAGTGGATAAATCCATGGAAAAAATTGTAATACTGAAAATTCACATCACAATGATCAAATATCCCAAAAATTGATGCTGACTATATTCCAGTACAGCAATAAACTACCCTTATATCCACTTTCGTTTTAACCTACTTTGCCTATCTAATTGTAAACTTAACAAGAAGTCACTCCTCCCTAGGCTTTTTTTCAATTCATAGCCAGTAGAAATGTGTAAGAATATTAATTTAAAATTGGAATCAAATTATTAGAGACAGACTGAGGGTGAAGCAGAAAATTGGAGACCAACCACTATTCTCCAGAAGCTTGGATGCATTTAACCTGCGAGAGGGTGCAGAACTCAAAAGCCGCTGATAATCTGGAAGTAGAGACTGTGAGAAAGGAAAATAAGAATAGCATATGAAAAAAAAATTTCGAAATCCACAGGAAGTTTAAGCAACCTATGCACAATTTCCAAATAGCAACCATCCAATATGTTAGATGTAGGCATAAAAGGGACAGACAAAAACTAATGTAGAGTATCAAGGAAATTTGGAAGCATTACAGAAAATCATAGAATCATATTTGACAGAAAATCATAGAATCATATTTGAAGTGATTTACCTTTGGAATTGAAGCAGTGTTACGCAGCTCATCTTGTTTACCCAACTTTTGTACCAGAAAAGAGTTCATAAATAAATACAGCCTAGTCCAAAAAAATAAAAAGAAGGAAGAAGAATGAATTGCAGTTAGAAACAAAGAGGTAAAGATAACAAAAACCTGTCTAAGATTAGTCAAACAGCAAATGGGATGATAACTATTTTTAAGATGCAACGAAAAGCTGACCACTACTTTTAAGATCACTTCTTTGTCCACCAGAACTAAGAAGTGGTCAAAAAAATCAGTCTGACGACAGTAGAAGCTTACAACATTACCATTTCAAGAGAAAGAGGTTCTTCTAACATTAAAGCCAACTCCGAATTTTTATGTCCTTTACCAATCTCAAAGCTGTTTAATTGCTGTGAAGCAGGGAAAGTACTTACCCAGACCCCAAGAATCAAGAGCCCAAGGCGGAGATTTTCTGACTGTTGCCCAGTCAGACTTTTGCAACTCCATTGGTTTGTATTGTAAACCAATAAGCCACTCATATTGCTATACAAAAATGAATAAAAATCACCATGAAAACATTTATACACAAATCTCACATATGTACAAGCAATTAAAACCAGTTAATAGTCACATGAAATAGCAAGTTTGGCCAAATTTGAAAATATCCTTAAAGTGACCAACTGCTAACACTTTGACATGAAAAGAATGATCTTAGCAAGAAAAGAATATTAAAAAAGCTGCACCAAAATGTATAACCATATAACTGTTTGGATCAAGTTGACCCAAACAAAAAATTGGGATACATGATTCCTCAATTATTGCTTTAGTAGTCTAGAATTGGCATGAATTAATCCTTATGGTGATTTTATAGTTGCTATTGATATCCTCTAATAAATTACCCCATAGACTGGATACTATCTGAAGCAATTCTGAGTGCATATATTACTAATATAATAAAGAAGATACAAAATTATACTGTAACCAATTATCTTCATTCAAGCCCATCACATACCAGCATTGGTCCAGTAGAAATTTCATTACTCCCATCAAACTCAGAAAGAACATCGAAGGCATGCAGTTTCCAGTCCAAAGTTTCTGTCACAACAACACTAGCCATACAAACATTACCATGAACCTGCACCAACAGGAAAACAGTTAAAAATTAGAACTTACATAAGACACCAAAACAAGAATCTCAGTTAGGAAAACATATAAGAAATAAATTGAAAAGCATCCACGGGAACCACAGCAGCAGTTTTACAAGTTCTTATATTACAAAAGATGATATCTAATCCTCCAAATCATAAAAACGTCAGCTTTCTGTGCATGTCTGAAAACAGAATTTTCAAGTTCCAAGAAAACAGTTAAAACGCTTTGAAGCATGTGCAGAAAGCTAAGCAAATTGAAAAAAACTCTCTCTAAAAAAGGCTTAAAGACTGATCATATACTTAATTAAAATCAAGGATATCTGAAATACAAAGGGTAAAGTATAGTGCAAAAGATGGCCAAGTTATCACTTATCAGCAGGTCAATTTAATTTGCATCAAGCAGTTTCAACTTGAAACAAATATTTACAGGGGAAATAAGAGGAAAACTTCAAGCACTGTGTACATATACTTACTAATTTGCAGTCATTATTCAAGAAGCTAACAGCTTTAGCTATCCGGTGCAGCCCCCACGCAAAATATTCATCTCTGCCAACAGATTAAGGTAAAAGTATTCCAATAAAAGACTTGTAAACAAGTTATTAAAATCAAACAAGCATTCTGTCTGCTATGCAGTAGAAGAATTAATAGTGAATAGTCTAGAGGTTAGAAGACAAAGGACAAGTATTTGGTCTTCATAGAAGTGTTACAAAGTGCAAATAGAAACTGAAAGTCAGATGATACCTGATATTCAGAGACTATATAAACAAATACAGGCAAGCAGCATGAAGAGCATAAAAATGACCATAAAAGAAATCATGCGATTGGAAATGATGAACACCTGTACCTCTAAGCATTGAAAATGTATCAACAAACAGGCATTAATCAGCCCCATTAAAATATATACCTTTGGCTACCTTTTAATGCTAATTCCTTGATCTTCTCTGACAGGGGCATTACAGGCTCCGTGACTATGTAGATGGTAACCTTAGTGGTAGAACCATCAACAGTCTCAGCCTCGGAGCTGTGAAGAAATGATAGAATATTTGGATGCCGGACCTGAAAGAGAAGTAAACAGAAGTAGCTTATAGCTCTACACACCTTAGATCCTATGCAGGCAAAAAACTCAAGGTAGAAAGAATCTTCTGAAAATTTACAACATTACTTATAGTCAATAGCAACATTAGGTGCAGTTTCTTCCACCTCCAGAAACATATCCGTCACTTTTCTTATGTATGACTATAAAACAAGCACCAACATTGGCAAAATAGATGAATGGGATTAGACAGTAGACAATTTCCACCAAAAGACCTATTGCTTTTTCTCAGCTTCTCTCTTCTGATGCATAAGTCCACAGACAAGTACATAAATCCTCATTTAAACACAAAACTTCTGAAAGAAGAAGAATTTGACTTCAGTCAGATTCCAGCAAATAACACCTCGTCTGAAGGCTTTTTATTGAGAACAGGAGTAGACTAAGACCCAAAACCTATGTGCTAGTTTCCTGCTATGTGATACTACATGCATATAATTGACTGCCTACCCTCATCCTAGCGACTCTGATCTCAACCCCATGCAGATACCAGTGCTGCAGCAAAAGCACATATCTACTGAAGAATATAGCCTAAAATACCTGTGCATAATTTGCCTCAATCAACACTATATAGAGAAGAGAGTTCTATGAACTAATGTATCACTAAGAAGAAACTTAGTTTTCGATCGTCAATGTTGTTGGAAATAAGAGCAATTTCTAATAAATTTGTACTGCACTGACATGCCGTCAACAGCAGCAATGTCATTTTCATTCAAAAGACAAGACTCAATTGGGGAAAGATGCATACAGTGTCTTCTTTCACAGAATGGAAGTATGTTTTCCAATTGTTGGTTCGCATAATTGCTCTATTGGAAAATTTCTTCAGTTGCTTAAAATATTCACTACTGATTTTTACTTAGTAAATAAATAAGAGCTATAATAAAACAAAGCTAGTAGATGTAATCCAGCTCCACCAATACACCTGCTTTCACATGAGGGCAAGGCAAAATAAAAAAATAAGAAAATTGAACAAGGAATTGAAACAGCGCCCAAAATGTGAAGATGAAAGTATGCATATTATGGATGGACAATAAGCTGCTTTTGAAGTTTACATTAAAACAGAAACAGAAAGAATCAACTAAAAATGTTTGGCATCTTTGCATCAACAGTATGCAATGCCATTACAACCAGTCTAAAGGAGACTACAAAAACCAAAATCACTGGCTGCATCACCTTTGCATCAACATGACAATTTGAAATTTGTAAGATTATATCAGGTTGAATATCAACCGAATGAAATCAGATGTACTATGGAAAAAAAAAGGAACTCAAAGCATCAGGTAAAAGGTTAACAAAAACAAACTAACCATTGTTACCTTCCACATAAACCAGTTATTACAGTTGATATCAAACAGCTCATTTTGTCCTTGACATGCCCATAAAATCACATTCCTATTTGATTGGGAAGAGTGGGAGTAAGCATTTTTTACTGTTAAAATATTCTATCCAAGTTTTCCGTGAGAAACAATATCACAGAGCAGAAGGAAATACTGCCATAATCATAATTTGGTTACAGATTAAAAGACACTAAATAATGTACATCAACAGAAGATCAAATGTCTTTATAAGAACCTTAACTCCATAATAGGAAGTTCAACTTTGCATTATTAATCAAACCAGAGAACTGAAAATGCACACTGAAAACATATCATGAAGACATACCGTACGTAATCGCTTGACACCATTGCGACCAGCAGCCAAATGCCCGTCATTTGCATTATTTCCTTGAAGAGAAAATATTGACACGGGAGCCCCATCCTCCTGTTAGATTCAGAGAACAAATACTTGAAAAGAATAACCAGAAGCTTATCAACATCAACAAACACCAACTGTAGCTAAAGCTTAAAAAAAATTACACAAGACTTTGGCATCGCACATATATGACTCAGTACAATGATAGGCCACCAATTTACCACATCCAGGTGCGTACAGTCAGTTTCCCAAGTACAGACTACCAACCTCAGACAAAGGTCGAAGACAATTGCTCATGGAAAAGAGAATTCATGAATTGGGACCATGAAAGACAAACTAAGAGAGAAAGGCCTTAATCTTCCATAATCATCTCTATTAACTGGAAATGGCTAGCAGAAACCGACATAACTAGACTAACACAGACTATTATCAACAAATCTCAGCACCTTCTTCATAATTCTCACCTAGACTAATAAAAAATCGAGCCATGATTTAACATTCAGATTCCAAGCAATAATACCAAATACAGAGAAATTAAGAGAGATCAAACGAAAACCCTAGAAGATACGAGTAAAAACATCTGAAATCACAAATTGACTAATGTAAAGTAGGAACTAAAGTAACCGGAAAAAAAAAAGATCACACAAGCAGATACCTAGGAATATATAGTAGCGTGAAAATATAATCCAATTAAATGGTAATGGAAAGGAAGAGGAAATTGGACCTTGGAAGTGCCGCGAAAGTGAACCCAAGAACCCCAAGCAGAGGAATAAGGTTCGCCGATGTTGTACGGCAGATCTTTAGGGCCTGTACCAGATCCGACCACCACTCCTTTCAAGAATTTCAACATCTTTTCTCTACTTTCTGCGATCTATATATCTGTCTTTCCTCGAGTTCGGAAAAGAGGGCTGGGGGCTGTGGATATACGGACAGAGTCCGGAACAGGGGAGAAAGCGGGATTAACAGAACCGGACGAAAACCGGTAATTTTGATATGCTACTTAGATCGGGTGTTTCGCGACCTACGGCGGATGGTGCGCCTTCGATCAACTTGGCTAACGCAAGTAGATACAAGAGTCCCAGACCACTGGTAGTGCGAATCACGCAAGGCAAGGGCGTGAAATATTTTATTTCAAAAAAAAATTGAAATTCACCGACTTAAAATATTACAACTTCACATTTAAAATAGTGACTTTGAATCCCCTATTAAATCGATAAATTTTTATACCAATCTAGATTTTCGACCACTTTATCCTAAATTTATTAGGTGACTGACAAATAATCATTTTTTATGAGCAAAATGATTATGTTCTATTTATAGTTAAATAGATAACCCTATTTATATTTATTTTTGATTCAAAAAAGTATGATTTGACTTGAACTATATTCATGTTTTCCCTCAAAAAGCAGGATTGGAGTCATTTGACCTAAGCCATATTCATTACTAGCACTAAAAAAGCGGGATCCAATATTTTTGTACATAAAATATGACTGCATGTAGATTATATGGTGATTTTATCCGAAAAATATGACAACTTATTATGTCTAAAAAAAAACTCTACTCTATCTGAAATACACTGACTTATACGATAGATATAAATTAAAAGACAATTCACTTTCTGACTTTTTTAGAAAATTCCATGTTTCTATCTATTGCTTACATATATTGTATGTTTAAAGTAATTAGACTAGTTTTCGTGTTTTTTTCATGCAGTGATCTGCTCATATTTGTTAACTTTGTAATAGTTTCGATACCACCAACTATCTTGCACTTTAGCTCACTTAAAAGATCTGTTAATGAAGTTTTCATAAATTGCTTAAGGACAAAGTAGGTAAGTTAAAGATTTAGAATAAAGAGCCAGCATATTCGGTTCAAATACATTTTGCCTGGCTATTAATTAATATTCAACGGTATTGAATACTTTAATTTTTTTCCCCTTTT
Source organism: Coffea humblotiana (assembly GCA_023065735.1). Taxonomy (NCBI): domain Eukaryota; kingdom Viridiplantae; phylum Streptophyta; class Magnoliopsida; order Gentianales; family Rubiaceae; genus Coffea; species Coffea humblotiana. The sequence continues at coordinate 3,917,511 of CM041209.1, read as the reverse complement.
ATATTTCATATATTCCGACACCAAAATATAAATTTCTAATTAAAATGAAGCCCTCTAGCCTGCACAAATGCAACAATTACTAATGACATAAATGGACGAATCTACCATAATACATGACACCCTCCTTTTTCCCTTATTTAAAGTAGTGCAAATACTTTTGACAACTTCAAAATTGAAAGTGGTAATCGGACGAAATGAAGAGAAACGAACCCATAAGCACTCAATTGTGACGTCAAGAGTGCAAAGAGAAATTATCTGTTTCCCTCTCCTGGAATTGAAGCGAACCTTCCACAGAGACTATAAAAAACTAAGGTCATGCATGTACTGTTTTAAAATTGGCATACACAATTAGATGTAGATGCTGATAGTATAGCAGTCAGTATGTTGTATTGTGAGAAAAGTACACTGTAATAAAATAAAATCGTGCAATAACGTAACATCTTTATTTTAAAAGGGAATCAAATCAATTTGATCACCACCCAGAAACACTTAAAAGAGACGTACGATTGATCAACTTGATCTAATCAAGTACACGACTGGCCGGTTAATCAAAAGCAGATAAAAAAGTTAAACTGAACCAGCCATGTTCAAAAGAAACCACAGTCGGCTAATTTTGTTGAAAATTCGAGATTGCAAGCCAATCTTGTATAGAAAACTCTGCACGAGTTAAAATGGAGAAAATGTTCTCCAATTATGGGACATAGTTAGGGCTGCAAACGAACTGAGTCAAGTCGAATTTTGGTCTAATCCGATCTCGACGAGCTGACAATTTTGAAACTCGAGCTCGAAAAAATAAAAAATAATTATTTTATTTTTTTTTAAAATAAATAAATTAATATTTTTTAAAAAAATAATAAAATATTAAGAATATATATGTAATTTTACTATTTTATTATTATACTTGAGTTCGCGAATCAACTCGCGAGTTAACGAATTTAATATTTTGAACTCGAGTTAAATTCGGCCAACTCGAGTTGAGCAGTTCGATTTGTTTGCATCCCTGGACATAGCTATCATCAACATCAAGTTGCGAGATTCTTATAGTAGGGATTGAGGTTTATGAGATAAATGCCACGGTGAACACAGATATTTTCGAAGACTTGCAAAAAAATGATGAAGTGTGCAAGTACTCTAAAAAACAATCCTGTCAAGGAGGATGAAACTGAAATACATATAATACCACTTTGCAGGGACGTTGTTTGTTGCTCCGGCTACTCAAGAAACTTCTGAGGAACTGCTTACGGCATAAGCCATTTTGTCTCCAAATCAAAAAGAGACGAGAATCGAAAAAAGAAAAGAAAAGAAATTTACCAGTCTCGACATATACATTAGGGTTTCCTTTTCCTGTAAAATCATACTAGTAGTATATTAAAGCAGTTGCCACTTGGTTGCGGCGCCCTAACGAGACTGCAGCATATAGTCCAGTTCAATTAATGTTCATAGGCTGCCGTTAATGATTGGAAATTGGGAAGAGCAGGACATTCATGGGTTTTTCTTGGTACATATAGACTTTTCGGAAGCAGAAAAGTCCTGAGTCCTGACAAAGTGAACTGAAGTTCCCAAGTATTCTTTCCCGAGACATTGCATCAAATTTCCTTTGTGTCTACATGATTTGGGACAGCTGCAGATTCCAGTAAAAAAGAACACTAGCTTATCTCGCACGCAATAATGACCGGTGCTGCTTAATTATCAGTTTTATCCTTCGCATTTGTGGTAATTTGGGTAATCAAATGCATCAAATGCAAGAGACCGAAAAGGCATATTTGTGTGTACAAAATCCTTCTTTTGAGGTCCTTGAGGATGAAGGAACTAAAAGTTATGAACTGGACTCCGAAGTGGGGTATACGAGTTATTTGGGAAAGTTTTGTTAGTAATTTCAGTGGGTTTGTTTGGATGGGAGTTTATTTGGATGATTTATTCGAGATAATTACTGTAGCACTTTTAGTTATGTGATATATGTGAGATAAAAAGGTGATTGAAATTTGTGAAATAAATTATTTTATTTCAAAATTATGCAATCCAGATTACACTCGATGTGAAAACTAGTCCTAGTAGCCACTACAGTACAAATTAGTCTAAATAAAAAATTTCCTAATTTTTTATTATACTTATAAAGGACGAGCACAATTTCTATCACTTTATATGATCTTCTATTTACCCTTATTCCGTTTTAACTTTTGAAAAACTTCAAACATCCCATCATTCTTTCTATGAATCTTGAAGTTTTGGACAGCCATTTTCTGCCGGAAAATTGTATCGTTTTCCGTTATCACATTTCTCTATTATCCTTTTTCCTCACATACATCAAATCGCTACAGTAATTTTTCTACAAAAAATCCTAGAAAATGCAATCCAAACACAATTAGAATTTCAAATTTTCATTTCTTCCTCTTCCACGATATATTTTTTTAAATTTAATAATTCATTCTAATATATTTTCAAGTAGCATACAGTGTGTGCCAAAAATACTAATAAACAATAATAGCAGCAGCCCTGGCCCCTGGGGGCATTTTTTTTTTCTTTCCCCTCATTAGTCTATTAATTTTTTTATTTCCCCCCTATCAGGGAGTCCATCGTGTTGCTAGCTCGAAGGAGATTTATCAGTCGAAAATGACCTGCCTTATGCAAATCCTTGTTCTGACAAGCTAGGTAATTAAATATACCAATTCTAGCAATCAAAGCAGAGGGAGTTGAGAGATTGATCAGGATCTGAATTGATTCTCCCGATGGAGAGTACTCTAACCTTGGGTAGTTGGGTTGTAGTACTAGATAGGTAATGGAACGTTCTTGAACAGTTAGTCTTAATGCATTAGAAAATAGTTAGGAAAAGTGCCACCGTTATACTTTCATCCCTTTGACTGGAAGATTTTCCCGTTGCAAACTTTAAAGCCCACTCAAATTACGGCAAAAGACCAATGAATTCGACCAACACCGCCAACAAATCACAAATCCAGAAGGTCGTAACGTACGAGCCAAGGGTTCAATCCCGTACATCTATGAACTATGATACGTATTTCCTGGTGAGAATATTAGGTAGTTTTTTCATCTTTCTTTTATTAAATTTGAGTTTTTCACATTTTAATTATCGGATCTGAAATTTTTTGGATCAATTCGATAAATCTTACCATAATATCTGGACTTAAATAAGTTAATCAGCACTGCATGCACAAATGTTTGTAAAGCTACAATTATTTTACCTCTTTTTTTTTTTTTTAAAAGAAAACTTTACAGTGTAATTTTTATCTATTCTTTAGATTTCTAGTATTCATTCTTCACATATATTTTTTAATATATATATATATATATGTATGTATGTTTGATGATATAACTTCTGCCATTGGTGAAGATTTTAATGAAATTATGATGTTTCATAAAAAATATATATAAAGCATTTGGCTAACCAATGTCAGTGTCTTGGACGTTATGTTTGATGATGTAACTTTTGTCATTAGTGCAAATTTTAATGAAATTATGATATTTTATCCAAAAAATTATAAAGCGATTGGCTAATCAGTGTCTTGGGACATTCCTTTAAGGGGTCCTAGGGTGCTATTTTTAAGAGGGATTCAAATATTAATTTTTTTGATAGAAATGAGATTAATTTGAAAAAAACAATTTAAATGTAGGGGATGTATTATATTTAAACGTGCATGATAAGTTAGATGTGATTTTAGACTCGTTAAAAAAAATCCAAATATAAATACATTATCAGCAAATTCTAGAGCAGTATTATCATCTCCCCACTTAATATCTCAATTTTCCTCACCAAACAACAATATGTCAACATTTTAGAAGCTACAGTCGACTTGGACCACATACTTCTTCCAACTGTCTGATCCCACTACTGTATTTTCTATCCTTCCCTTTTTAAGGTTAGTAGTACGATAACGCATGCATATAGTTTAGTTACAAATAAAAACAGTAGTCGCAAAAGGTTGGCAAATAATTAATCCAATAATTAATTGCGGTATGCAGTCGCATATTCAAACATGGGAAAAATTCTTATTCATTTATGGTCCAAAAGGTTAGTTTCAATGAGGCTTAGTCTTCTCGTAGACTCCAGGGGCTGAATATGAATATGCTACGAAGACCCCATGACCTGACTCAGTCGTTTCCATCTTCTTTAAGCTTCTTCAAATTCACCGTGTTCAAGATATGCAAATACTTTGAACGAATGTCTTCTGATTACTCACTCTTTTACCAAAAGGCAGCAGCACAGAAACACACAACAACCATACTTAAAATAGTAACTAAAACCCCTTGAGTTTCACCTAAACTAAAACCACCATCTTCTTCAAGTGCCTTCGATATTCTATACTACCTCATTTGCCGCTCAACTTAAGACACGGAAATACAAACACTTGTATATTTTATCTACTAAGACCTCAACAAAGTCCATGCAAATATAAACATGGATGAGACAATTGATTTGATCTTACAAGGGTGTCAAATGGCTAAATCTCTCGAAGGAAGCCTACCTAACATGACAAACCAACCCGAAAGTCTCATCAGCTCTTGCGACGAAATCATTAGGGTCTTCAGCAGAGCTAAGGAGAGTATATCAAAAGCCCAACTGGCGGTTCTTCCCGAGTCCCATACATCCCAGCTTTTGGGGATTTCTGCTGGTGTTCAAGAATGGCTAAGAGATAGCAGTATTCCAACACGAGCAATGGATTTGCTTCGCGCACAGCAACTTTTGCCAGATGATACAAAGTTGAAGGGAGTCATCGGCGGGGGGTTGGACGAGATGGTTGTTCAAATGGGCGGTGGAGGACGTTTCGGTGGGCGGCATTCTCTGGAAAGGACCCGGGAGATTGAACCTCCTGCGGTTGAGGCCGCGTCTTCCGGGGGCGGTAGAGCTTCATCTTCGCAAAGACAGCGAAAAAGGTAAGAAATTTCAAACCACGTAACATAAGCCCCAAAAAAGTCCGTGCATGTATGAACGTCTTCCCATGAGGTCACACACAATATCTTAATTTTTAATATAAGGAATATACGCATTTCGTGCAACAGTAGCTTATGATAGATTAACAAAGGCGAGGAAAATGCAAGGAACCCTAGCAATTCCCATTACTGATTCTTGATTTGACATCCATTTACATTTAGCTGCTCTTGTTTGGAATTTACAAAGTGAGTAGTGTATTTCTGCTTTCTGTGAAAGTTCTAACCATGTGCAACTCAATTACCACAACACTATCTGTATTTGTTGAAACAGTTGAATTAAATAATAATTATACCTTATTTATACATTGATTTGCTTGAATCATCAACGTATTTTTTAATTGTCTTTTTATCTTACATATATTATATGAAAAAAGTGCTACAGTATTTTCTTCATAAAATTATATCAAATAATCTATTATCCAAACAACTGCTTTCTAGAAGCAAATCGATTTGTCCCATCCGTTGCTCTGAAGAGCTTCCACCAAAGATTACTATGAATAGGAATAAGCAGGCATTCCAAGACTTGTTTTGTTGTATGTTCACACTGAAGGGCCAAGAAATTTTTTTAAATAAAGCACTTTATGTCGTGATCCACTAAACATGTCTTTTAGAGGGTTACCAAGAAATGTTAGCCCTAATATCAAAGGAGGGATGACTAATTTGATTGATTGGACACCTTTATTTCTCCTCTAGAATCAGTTTTTCTTTTTGAGGAGGACACATACAAATGCCATTTTTCGGATGAAAGCTTAATGTTCTTCCTTTTTGTGAATTGAAACTTAAAAACATCATATTCTTGGTTCTACTAAATATATATTTAGTTCACATAGAACACTTAAGAGTTGTCTAAATTTACCTCCATCCTTAGCATATGAAACAACTTTTATGCTTGATGATAATCCAAATTGTTGATCAGCATAGCTTTAGTTTTTCTCTTGTATTTTCTCAAAATATGGAGTCCTTTATCCAAAACACGTCATAATGGTGGATGGCATTCCCCCAACTGATATAAGGGCAAAGCTATCGGTGTTGACGAATCTAAAAGAGTTAGTGCATGTTTGGCTAGTTTCTCATCCGTTTGTTGAAACAAAAAGAAAAGTAATTAGCTATAACAAACCTGTATGCCTTCAAAATTTTTACAAAATGCAGGAGAAACCTATAAATTCCTGGATCTAAATCTAGTATGTCTAGAACGAATTCCTATTCCTATTTCATAATTTTTACTCGTATGCTTTCAATAATCCCTTCATCTTTATGCCCATAAAGGCAAAGAGAGATGCATTACCAATACATGATCATGATGCACCAATAGCTTTATATTTGCAATTGTTTCAAATATATGGAAAAAAAAACTAAGCTTCTGTAGAGTAAAAAAACTGAATATGTATAGTTTAGGAAAACTCTTTTTTTTTTCCTTACCGTATCCATGGTTGTTTTAGGCACTGCTTCTTTTTATTACTGTATTAGAAATTTCTGTGTGCGTTGACAGAATCAAAAGTTTGATGTAGTATCAATTAAAAGAACAATTTCTCACATTAAATGTTAGCTAGAACTGCGAAGAAGTCTCTTGGTAATTTGTGTTGGAAAATATCCTGTATACATGACACAGAGAATTAACATTAATATGACAATTAAAAGAAGTCTCTAACAATTTGATCGAGAACTTACGGGTGCCAGTAAAAAATTTATGTCTTTGGTGGGTAAATTAAGATGAGAGTATCTATAATATATAAGAGTCAATAGCGGAAATATTTGCTCTCTCAAATTTGTTATTCTTAGCCGTGCCCTGTGGATGGAAAAGATAATGATTTCTCCGGTTAGAAGTACTGTAGGAGCTATGCAATTGCTGGCTGCTTTCTTTTGGCACTTTCTACGTTCACAGATAAAGATGACAACAAAAATGATCTCTTCATAAGTGAAATATTGTCGCTTGCTTATCACACCAATAGCTAACAAGATAGTAAAACATGCCAGTCATGATTAAAACTATTCTTTCCCAGAATCATTTAGCTCGAACTGGTAACCCCTTTGACAACCAGAAAGGGGACCGTATATGAATAGCAATTTATAATTGCAGTCCATCTGTTGGGCCTAACTAAGTTAAACCTCTCTGGCTTCATTAGCAGTAAATTTGGTTACAAGGAAGATCATAGGCTTGCTGGCTTGGTACCGTTGTTCTTGCCTAAAATTTGAATACTAGTTTACACAAAACGTTCTGGATCCTTGTAACATGAGAATGACATAGTCCCTTTTAAATGAAGTTTATCTGCAGTTCTCCCACTATAATGTACATAATCTCGTTTTCAGCTTCTCTTGTGTTACGACTAGTGCATAAAATTATATTCAGAATCTTGTGCATACATTGACCCGGAAACGGGATTCTCAATTCTGATCTGTTTATTTTTTTTATTGTTATTATGTACGTGTAGGGACGGCGGTGGTGAGAGAAGGGTCGAGAGAGTACCTGCTCCACAGATGGGAAACACCGAGATTCCACCTGAGGATGGCTATACATGGAGAAAATACGGCCAGAAAGACATTCTTCATTCTAGATTTCCAAGGTACATGCGCAATCCTAGAAGCCAACTGAATCTAGCTAGCACATTTTGGTGATTACTTACTATATTATGTTTCTACACAAGTTCTGATATTGAAAGCGTCAATGGACATTTGCATTTTTCACATACTGAAGGGAAGACCTTCGAATAGAAAGCCGGAACGTAGTAGCTTTTTTATTGATTGCTGTATTTCTACGTAAGGTCTAACTTGTATGTTCTGACTCTTTGAATTTGAAAGCGTCAATGAACATTTTGCATTTTTCACAAACTGAAGACCTTTGAATATAAAGCTGGAACTAAGTTGTAGCTTATGACCGCCACCAGAGCGGTGGAGTGAAATTGGCAAGCAGCCCTTAAAAGAAGCGTGTGAATGAAAGTTGCTTTGCTCTTTTTCTTTGAATTCTCTCTATATTTCTCGCAACAATGTGCATTTAAATGCGCGTGACACATGTTTTCATTTATTAACAAAATAATGATAACTCTTTCTAGCAAATGAAAATACATGTCATGCATTCACATGTATGCATTTTTCACGCGTCAGTCAAGAGAACAAATTGAAGAATATAATACTAAAGAGTTGACTGGCTTTAGGATGCAATTACCCTGTTATACTCTTTTGGAGTTGTATTGCTTAACGAAAGTACCCCGAAATTACATCGCATTAATTCTGGACACCCCTCGTATTAATTACTTGTTACTAATCAGACGAAATTTGACAGGCTGGCTAGGAAAGTAAATTACTTGGAAATTAACACGCACCATAACAGCTCATTAGGAGACAAAGAAAGATGAAAACAGGAGGTGCTCAACTAGTCAACATGATTGAATTTGTAAAACTTTTGGATTGTGTCTTTTCCAGGAGTTATTTCAGGTGCACCCACCAAAAGCTGTACCAATGTCCAGCCAAGAAACAAGTCCAGCGACTGGATGACGATCCCAACATATTCGAAGTCACATACCGAGGCGACCACACTTGCCATCTGTCATCCACGGCCCCATCTGTACCGCCACCGCTGCCGGTGGAACAAAGAGAAGCTCACAGTATGATGCAACAAGCCACGGCAGCTGTCATCCATCCTCTTCCGAATCCGACCACCTCCACCGCCTTGTCCATGAGCCAATGGCTAACCATTAGTGACTTTGGCCTCGCTGTTGCCGGTGGAGGCGTAGTAGGGTCCAGTAGCAGCGCCGTTAACTTGGGCAGCAGCACGAGTGGTGGCGCAGCAGCTGGTCCATCCACCTCCCGCTACGGGAGGGATGTTGACTACCCCGTCGCAGATATGGCTGATGTCATGTTTAACTCCGGTAGCAGCAGCAGCACTAGCATGGACCTCATCTTCTCTTCCATGGATGACAAATGGCCGGATTCAGCAGACAAGAAAAATTAATCATTAACTCATTGATTCATCTCTCATGGTTTGGTTTTAAGGTTTTAAGTACCGGGTAACAACCTAATTAAGCATCTAATTGATCAAGAAGATTCACACTCTAGTCTAGGCCCCGTCTAAGTACGGAATAAATTTTTTTTTTTCTTTTTAACTGTACGATGCATGATTGAAGAATCTCCTATTGCAACACAGCAGGAGGAGGAGTGTAGAGAATGGTGTTCAAGCAGGATATACAGAATTTTCCCTACCTGTATAATTTAATGTTACAACGGGAAATTATCCCGTTGGAGTTCCAAAATTTTCCCTACTTGATTAATTTGTGTACCAATTAATATTGAGCCAGCAAATCAATATTAGGTTCCTCAATAATTTTGGAGTTCTCCCATTTTCTGACATGAAATTGCATACAGGGCACGGAAGTTGTACATTAATCATGCAATTGCAGTAATTTAATCACCACGTGACTATTTCTAATTTTCTACGCCAACCCCCCCCCCCAAATGAAAAAAAATCTAGTATTGATTTGACACTCTATAGAATGTAGACAAAAATGCGTCGCATCACTTTGATCTTCTTTGCAGTCGGCAAATCTTATGCCCCAAACTACAAATCCAAGGATCGTTGAATTCTAATATTCTTTTTGTTGAATAGTATTATGCTCTTCCACTTCTAAATCTACTAGGTTTCTTTAGAAAACTTCACAATATAATTACACTTAACAAGCCGGCATCAGACATTTTTCTTGAAGTGAATCTAGTTATGAAGTTGTCCAAAAAAAAAGGAATTAATAAACCTCAACCATAAAAGGAGCCGTGATCCCATGGCCAAGTTACAGTCATCATGTATCTCCGGCTCTAATTTAATATTTTATACGTGGCCGAGTCTGGTTGAGAATTTCTTCTGAATAAGACAAGAAAGGGAACAATCATTACTTCAAAGACTTTTCTTTAACTACGTGCCAACTGGCTATCCACTAGCCTAATGAATTGGCTAAGGTTATACTACTGTATTTACTAGTCGCTTTGAAATGAGTTATTGGTTTTCCAGAGAGGAAAGTGTCTTTTTAAATAATATTTTTCTTGTATTATAAATATTTTTTAATTTATTTTTTTATATTTTTAATTATTTATTTTATTTTATTTACGACACGTTACAAAAAATACTTTAATAATTATACCAAACAATACCCTATCCAAGTGCTTTTTGGCCGCGCATTTGCGTTCTCGGGGAGGCAATGACAATGATTGGTTGATGCAGTATTTTAGATGAAGCAAATTTTCCATCGAAGGTATTTTGTGGTTTACTGGTAGTATTGAGCTATTTAGCATATCCATTGTAATATTACTGCGACTCGTTTGGTTAATTTTGTGCACAGTTTAGAGCAAAATTGGCTGCGAGTAGCTCAAAAAAAAAAAAAAAGGGCTGCAAGCAGGATCTTCTTTCGGCGTAAGCATTTGCAGTTTGCGTGAGAGGTCAGAATCGCTCAATCTATGAAGTCCAGGATTTGAGTGCAAGAGAGAGAGAACAAAAAAAAGAAATATCTAGAATTCAGAACCCTAGAGTGCAAAAGAGAAAGAAGAAAAAAACAATTTGGCTCGGAACCCTAAGAGTATAGATAGGGAGCCAAACTACTCGTACGTACTACATTCCAATTTGGCTCGATAAGAGCTGGAGTTTTTTAGCTCCCGACTAAACAAACCACATGATGAGCATTTTGTGTTCTTAAGTTTGCACAATTAGTGTAGAATTTGAAATATACGTGTAAAAATTTCACACTGACTCGATAAAATTTATTTGAGATTGACCAATAAAAAAAAAGCTAAACTCGAAAAAATTTTAAACTCGTTTAAAATAATCAAATAGATTTAAATACTAGCTATCTAGTTTGATTAGATCCATTTGTATTTCTAATTATACATCTAGAGCTTTTCTTAACTTTTCTGTTTGTTAAGGATTAGGTTGATATCAATGTGTGTGTTTAAATACAATAAATACTATTTGCATTATAAACATATTTTTCAATCACCTTTTTATATTCCAAACTATATTTTTGTATATCACACATATATCATATCACAAAAAATACTACCGTTAAAATTATAAATAATACTTCAAATAATCTCTAAATTTGTACAGAGCAATATTTTTTGTGATGTGATGTACGTGCGATAAAAAGATAATTAAAAAGATAAAAAGATAAGTTAAAAAAATATATTTATAATGTAAACAACATATTATTTGGGATAGCTTAGCTATCAAACACACCCACTAGGGAAAGAAACAATTCCTTTTGTTACGTTAGTATATACAGGGGAAAAGTCTAGATTTTTAATTCCTTATGTCTTTGTCGTTTTCTGCATGGTGGCCAGAAATGACAAAAGATAAATTATTACAGTTTTTTTTTATAGTAATTAGTACATTTCTAGTTACATAGATATATGCAACTCCAAGGAAGGAAGAAAAAAGCATTTATTTATCGAGTACATAAAAATCCAGAGCAAATACAAGATTGCAATCCCGTGAATGAAAGACATAAAGGTTCCGGTTCCATCATCCACGTCGGTCTCAGAAATTGCATAAGCTGAGGGAAAGCGAAGTATTAAGAATACCCATATTACAAGGTTAATTCTCGAAAAGAATTATGGTGGTATCTGAGGCTGGGCCACACAAGATATGTATATGACCTACCAGTTACCACTTGAGCTTGATCCTGTGGTTTTCAAGCCGATAGTACAGGATGATGGTGAAAATATTGGATTATCCATCTAGCATATGCAGCTGATATGGACCAGACCGGCGGTACTAAAAACATAAAACACGTGTAAAAGCGTGCATCAACTTGCAGACAAACGATAGCGCCTTCCCCATCGTCACTTGCCCTTTTCTGGTTAATGACATCCGTATTTATTATTGTGGAGTGCAGTTAATAATGATGGATTAAGCAATGATTTAGTTGCTGCAACGTTTCTTCAAGGTATTTGAACGCTCGTATGAAGAATTACAGTTACTTGTCTTACACATCTAACTGGGTTATTAAATTATAGCAGTAAAAGGTATTAGCGTCGTACATATTATGGATAGTTACATTAATCACACATCGATAAAGAAAAAGAACAAATGGGAGCTCCCACCCCACCACACAGCGATTTACATCTACAGCTATACCTTTTACAGTAATGACAAATTAACCAGTGGACACCATGTTTAGTGAAGCACAAGGACTTGAATTAGAGAGAAAGCAGTTCCCTTTAGTTCCAGACAGGCGAGAGCAGCTGAATTTCAGTCACTTGTCCGAACAGCTTCTGGAGTTGGAAGACAGTGAAGTTATATGGATACAGGCCAAGAGTTCCCGGCCATGTCGTCAAATAAAAGATGATCGTCTAGATCATCAAATTTAGTACTGAAAGCCTCCATATCCAGCCCTTGCAAAGGAGTTGATGAGCATGAGTGCATGCCAGAGACCACTTCTTCGTGATAAGCTCCATTAACGTTGGAGGATCTCGGTCCAGATGTCTCTGAATTAGTCGTTGGATTCTGCAACATGGTAGAAGAATCCAAGCATGATTTGTTGTCGGAGACATCACTCTGCGTCTCATCTTTGAATTCTTGATTCCCTGTGGCTGTGGCGGTGGTCATCACCCGATTAGGATAGAGAAGATTTTGCTTGATTGGGGCTTTTGTTTCGAAAACTAAGCAGACAAGAGTCCATGGGATCTGTGTCTGAGATGATTTGTGGAGCCCTCATCAGGGTATCACTGCAAGTATGATGCCCAAAATATGTGGTTTGGTACATGACGGGTTCCTCTTTGATCCTCTGGACTTGCTTGGTTGCCTTGCAGCCTTGATCATGCTTGTGGGTGCACCTAAAGTAGCACCTGCCAATCACAAAATTGAGAAAAAGGCATCATCACTATTCAGTTCTAAAGGGACTTTTTATTTGTCATGACTTGTCAGTGGTGGATCCTCATCAGATAATAGTTTAAAAGCATTCTTGTGCTGCCAACTCCTTTTTATAACTGAGATGATTAAAGTAATATTTTGAGGCTGCTGTGATTTTCTTATACTGTTCTAGTACTGTCATAAAGAAACAAATTATGCTTCAAGGGAATGAATAATATATACTACCTTGGATATGTTGTGTTGAGGATTTCCTTTTGTCCATATTTTCTCCATGCATGCCCATCATCCACAATAGAGGAGAAAATAATCGAAGACTGTGCAACGTTTCTGCAGATTCAATATGGATAACTTAATTAATTAGATAGTTGAAGGAGAATGGAAATGTACATAGATTTAAAAAAAAAAAATCAAATACTCAAAATTTTGCCACCCAAGCTCATGAAAAGGAAATAAGGAAAAATAAAAAGAATCACAGAAGAACCTGGCCACCAATTTTATTTATCACAATTATCTACATAAAGCCTGTAGCTAGTAGAGAATATTTAAAGCATATATACGTAACAGATATATATGTCTTTTCTGGGTTCAAAGCATTAAGGTAAAAGAAAATATATAAGGCCATAGGAATATTCAGATGAATAAGAAATAACTGTCTAATCCCATGTGTGAGTTACTACAATTATTTGGGACATTATTGTTTGTCAGCAAGTACGTACTTCCTTTTTGTTTTTTTTTTTCTTTCTTTTTTAATCACAAAAATTAAAAAAAAAAGTTTGTCATATTTGTCAGCTACACTAATAATAATTAGTTGAATAACTGGGATAGTGTTATACCTAAATTTCGGCTCTATCATTTCTGCTACTCCATATATGATCACCATCACGGTGGCTGAAAAGTGAAATCAAGTATATATTCGTCTTTGTTTTTATTGCAACTTTGAGTTATTTAAAGTTTACTTTCTGAAAACATCTCAGAATCTCCAAACACATACATCCAAGCAAAAATCCAAATCAATATATATACTACTACTACTAATTTCTTATCGCCGCCATCACCTTGCAGGAAGAATCATGCAAATTATACAACACAACATTAATAAGTACAGTATATGCTTGAAGAATAAAGAACACAAATTCAACAAGAAGCCTGCAGTAAAAATACACTAGTAGTAGTCATTATTGCAAATAGTAATATATTATCGTTTCACCTTCTCCTATAGCAACCCCTCCGATCTTTCACTCCTAGCCTCTTCCCGCTCTTGTCCGAAGTCTTGGAGCTCCGGTCAACGGAAGACACCCTAACGACGCCGTCGGCGGCCACGATCTGGGATATCCCATTACCCTCAAGAGAGCTAAAGGCAGAAAGACTCTCAGAAAAAGATCTAGAGATTTGGAGGGCAAGCTCCTCAGCCGAGACCGACCCACCACGATCTCCAGAGCTTCTGGGCTTTTTGAGTAAGGCTACAAGTTGGGTTGCGGATTCTTTTCCTTTTAGTAGCTTTCCGATCACAGTTTCTTGGATTGTGCGGAGCTGTTGAGGGTTTGGTAAGTCCATGGTCTTGAGCTTATCCAAGAAGTGGGTTTTTTTGGCTGGTGGGGTATTTGGAAGGAGGGTCGAGTGAGTGAAGAAAATGGAAGGGTTGCGCTGCTTTTTGGGATAGGAAAGGAGGAAGGTGGGAGGAAAACGGTATGCAAATTGGAGGAAAGGAGAAAGACAATTACTACACCAAAAAAAATCTCCAGCGTAGATTATACTACTAAGTAAACTAATAAAAACGCCATAGTAGTAATGCTGACGTTTATCGTGTGATGTCTTCCTGATGGCGTCTGGGCGATGACGCAGAGGGGTACTCTTCCGGCATATCTTATTTGTGTATTTCCACTTGTGCACCCAAATACGAGACAATTAGTCAGAATCCACACTTCATTTCTTAGGGGGACACTTCCGTAATTTACGATGATGGCGCACTTTTTGGAAATTACAACTGGAACTTCTTTTTTTTTTTTTGGGTATGGATGGTAATTGCAAGATTATAGACTAATAGTATCGCCTTTTTAATATTTTGCACCATAGTTTTTATGTAATGACAATCTGCCCCCTCAATGTTGCCAGGCTGTAAGTTTGGATGATTCTCTAACACTACTATATATAATTCCTAAAAAATCGTTGAACATTTCAAAGATTGACTAAGGGTGTGACAATCGTGTTGTAGATTAATTACTTCAAATTATTTTTTATTATCGAACAAGTGAAATGTCGAGTTTTGATCGGACCAAATTACTGCATTAGCAAAGTAACTAAAATCATATTTATACATGATAGCAACTAGTAGCAATTTTTACTTTCTTTATTACCGCAAGGGATTACTGTCATTGGTTGGAATCAGAATATGGAAAGGGAAAAATTCCGGGGCTAGTAAGTCAGTTAGTCTAAGGATGAATCAGCTTACTAGCAATTTAGTCAATCCTAAACTGCAGTTTAACCTGCTACTAACGTAGACTGTCAATCATACTTACTATACATTTCCTACAATTTCTGAGTTAATCTTATCATAGTTACTGTGGGATTTAAACTAACTACTACAATGAAAGTTGCCGTTTGTCTTTTACTTGATGGACTAATGAAAGGTTAAACTTATTTTTCTTGATTTAATTAAGTACTTATTATCACCAGCAAGGAAAGGAGAAAACGAAGTGTCTAAGGGATATTCTAAAATAGCAACCGGCTTGAACCTTTGATTTTGTTTTTGGCAAGTTGTCTGAGATTAGCCAATACGAGTATATTGAAGCCTGTTAATTCCCACCCACTTGATCTCGTGGCCCTCATTAATTACACAGGGAACGAATTAGATTTGATAAATCACTTGCCAATTGCCACTAATCAATACTAAGTACAAGACATTGAATAATCCTATTCCGTACCCCCCAACTAGTTACATTGAACTATGAACTCCATCTTCAACTTTGCATGTTGATCGGAACCTTTTAAGTAGTTTTCAAATGGTGATAACAACAAAAATAGCTAGTAAGAGAGTGGCAACTACAAGAAAGTGTCAAACGACTAGCTCAATAGTAAATTAAAATTTGACCCCAAAAAAAAGAAAAAAAAAAGAAGAAGAAGACTAATTCAAAAAGTAAAAAGCAGTAAGAAATAACCACAGTAAAGTTCCTTTTTCTTTCTTTTTCGAGTTTTTGAAAAAAGAAATCTTTCTCAACTAGCTAGGGTTCTACTTCAATATATATATTGGGCGTGTTTGGATTAAGAATATTTGAAATAAAATAATTTGTTTCACAAATTCCATTAATCTTTTTATTTTCTCAATCACCTTTTTATCTCACACACATTACATCACAAAAAGTGTTACAGTAACTATCTCAAATAAATCATCCAAATAAACTTCTTTCCAAACAAACTCACCTTAAAAAGCCAACATCTAGCACTGCACCTTACCTGGGGGAAAATAGTGAAATGACTTATTAGTGTTTCCAAAAATTAATTCCCATGCGTGCTGAGCACGAGATTTTAAGTATCAGGGAAAAATAATTCTGGAACTTCTCCTGATTATTACTTTTTTATTTGCCCAATAAGTAATTTAATTGAGCTCACTCTGGTCTTGTGCCTCAAGTATATATAAGTATCTAATCCTCAGGGTTTATTATAGCCGTGTCATCCCAAAGCATGCCTAGATCTATTGGTGCTAGTTGGTATCCTTTTAGAAGTTTCAAAACCATATAATTCCTGGGATTCTTTTATTATAAGATCTGGAATTAATCTTATAGATTATTTACCAATTTTTCTTTTTTCTATTCCAGAATATGAATTAGCTCTCAAGAGTTCCGACGCAACCAACTTGCTCTGTGATTGTGTTATACTACAATAGTAATGCAGCAAATGGGAAGAAGCGAAGGTCAAAGCACCAAAGTGGCAATTTCGTCCGCAGAATTATTATCTTACCTGAAATTGGGGTCGTTGTGTTTCGTTGAAGCACATAATATATGCTTAAGCACTTTTAATGGTCGATGCACGTTTTCTAATTGTCGGCGTCCCTTTAGAATAAATGCTCAAGGGCCCTTGATTCTAATCCGGAAACAGCCTTGTTTGGATTGCAATGCTTAAAAGTTTTTGTAGAAAAATATGCTATAAAAAATTAATAAATGTAAAATAAAAATGTGATCGAAAAATGTGTTTACGATAAGCGTAAAAATTTTCATTAAAAAATAACAATCCAAACGAAGCAAAACCGAGAAAGTAACACTCGTAAACTTCCCTTTTTGGCAGGGGTAATCCAACAACATAGTAGTATCATATGTCAACTGAAACTCACCTTTTTGCTTATATGGTATTGGTACATGCAGATAAATTAGTCGACGTTGAGAGGATAAGTAACAAGGGACTCAATAATTGTGTGATTAATTTCAATTGTATATAGATCTGAGTTCGAAGTCAAGTTTTTACCAAATCGATATTTATTTCAGTATTATTCATATGCAAACTCGATCGTACCTTAAATTTAAGCTCGTTAATTAGCACAAAATTTAAATTAAAGTAGGGCTTTCTTTTTTTTCCCCCCCCCCCTCGGTTGTATCTAACAAGATGGTTTATCATTTCTTTTCTTTTTTCTTTTTTTTTTAAGCAAGATGGCTTATCGTTCTTGATTATTGCTCTGTGTTTCTACTGTCACAGCGAGGGGCACAGATTACTAGCTTGATTTATGGCACAGCTAGCAGCATGAATGCTACTATATCATTGCACTCCTCTTTTCCAGCTTTCACAATGCAGGCTGGATTCAATGTACTAGAGCAGCAATATCACATCAATCAACGACAGATTCGCGTATTGAAGATTCCTAATAGTAATATACATTGTCTAGAATATAAATATCGAGTCCATTTCACCATGTGGTCAAGATTGGGGTGCGAGCTTAGGTTGAACACTATTTTACCTTCACTCCATCTCTATCTATCTCTGCTGTGGAGAGAGGGAAGCTCATTTTGTAGGTATGCAGATTGCAGAAAAGGAAAGGGCAAATCATGGCGTTGAAAACTTTGTGGCTAAGCCAGGTTTATCTAGAAAAAGAGTGCAAGTCATTCTACGTCTAGAAGATGTAGGAAACCCCAACCAATCCATAAACATGCACGACACGAAGTCATCAACTTGCATCTATTCCTACGATCAATGGCTTCTTGATTTTTCCAAAAATAAAAAAATGAAAAATAGCTTTTTGATTAATAGTCACGATTTGATTATTCGGAAATTCTCCACCTTGCTGTGTGCTAATTTATATCCGACACATCTTGTCATAGCTCTGAAGGTTCATTTAGAATAAAATTTGAATATTTGATAGTGTGCCTGATTGATTATGTATTTGACAAGTTTTTTTATCCGCAAAAAGAAAAGTGTTTTGGTGTTAAAATCCAGTATGTAAATAACAATTTTAGGGAAAAAGGAAGGCGATAAGAGATACTTTGATCAAAGAAGTATCATCATGGTAAGGATTAATTGGTATTGTAACTTAGTTACCTCATTGTTACTTTCGGACACTTTCACAAAGGAAAGGAAGATATATGAGGGGAAGGGAAGGAACCAGGAAAGACATACGGCTTGTTATCATTTGATTATTGGGATAATTGCAGAAACCTCCCTTGAGGTTTCTGACATTTGCACTGATTCCCCCTGTGGTTTGAAAATTACACTGACCTCCCCTGGGGTTACTAATCCTTTGCAAATTTAGTCCAAACGATTAAAATATTATTTTAGGGAGTGAAATTAGAATTTTGTACCAGGTTTGCCCTTTGTGCTACATATCCAATGAATGACAAAGTATTATAAATCAATTAACAATTAATAAACTTTAAGGAGTATAATTTATACGCAAACACGCATTATTCATTTAAAGTATCGGCTCTTTACGGGTATTTTACTTTCAAATATTTAATTTATGATAAATATATCAATATTTGTAAGTAAAATTCAAAAAGTGTTACAGTAATATTCTTGTAAAAAGGAAATCGGTAGGTTATTTGTTTAATATAAATTAAATATTTAAAAAAAAGAAATGGCCATAAAGTATTAATTTTTTATGGTTTTCATCCATTACATGAGTAAAGTATTTGCTCTTTATGAGCATTTTATTCTAAATCATTTAATTTATGTTAAATACATAAATGTTGGTAACTAAAATTGAAAAAGTGTTATATTAATATTTTTACGAAAGAGAGATTGGTAATTTTTGTATTTAACAAAAATTAAATATTTGAAAGTAAATACAAATATGTATTTGAGCGTAAATATTTGTATTAAATTAAATATTTGAAAGTAAAATACCCATAAAGAACCGGTACTTTAAATAGGTAATGTGTATTTGTCTATAAACTATACTCCTTAAAGTTTATTAATTGTTAATTGATTTGTAGTATTTTGTCATTCATTGGACATATAGTACAAAGAACAAATTTGGTAAAAATTTATAATTTCACTCCTTAAAACAATAATTTAATCGTTTGGACTGAATTTGCAAAGGATTAGTAACCTCAGAAGAGGTCAGTGTAATTTTTCAAATCACAGGGGAGGTCAGTGCAAATGTCAGAAACCTCAAGGGAGGTTTCTGCAATTATCCCTTGATTATTTAACATGATTCTAACATTTGATAATTAGTTTTTCCTTTTAAAATTTATGTTCTTGTTTTCTTTCGTATCTAGATTTTATATTTTTAAATGGTTAAAAAAAAGCTAAAATATAAACCTACCCAAAAGTGGTTTTAGTTTTTTCTTATCAACTTTTACAAAATGTAAAGTAAAAAAGAGCAAGCCTACATATTCTAAAATGCTCTGCTAATTATCCAAATACAGCAGCTAAATGATGGGGATTTTTTACTAGTATAAAATTCGATGCTTCTGCATATTCCTTGAATCTTGTTCGTAAAAAGATTATCAAATTTTGTAGTATTATTAGCTTTATATTACCATAGATAGAGGAAATATGTCATAAATTATGGATCGGTTGTGTGCAAAGTAAAATTTTACTCTGATATCAATGTCAACAAATTAAAATAGCTGATAATTATAAAATTTATAAAATATTTCAACAAAATGAAATACTATACGTGAAATGTGATATCATAGAAAAAATTCACAGTGAAAAACACTACAAAAATTAATATGGTGTTATTTTAAATAATTTTTTCCAACGTTATCCGTCCATAGAGTCTAAAATATTTGTTAAGTAGAACATATTAATGCCTCCGAGTTAAATACCTATGGAATGAGGATCTGATTTTTTTTTTTTTTTAAAAATTCCCACATTTTTCAACGTGGAAATTTTGAATGTTTGACAACATTTTCTTTTTTGTTTTTGACAATAAAAGTTTTGGAAAATTGTGACAATATTTTAGGATACTCGATTCCTCATTTAAAAAAAAAAATAAGTTTTGCATATACAATATTACGATAACACATAAATAAAAATAACTCAAAAACACCATATCCATACAATATATAAAAAATAACTCTATATATACAAAAAATAAAAAATAAAAAATACACAATTTTCTTTTTCCATCCATCACCATCACCCATCGCTGCCGCCACCATCCCTTTCTTTTTCTTTATTCCCTTCTCTTCCTCTTCCTTCCCCTTTCTTGCCACACCCTACCCTTCCCTTCCCCTTACTATGATCTGGCTCGTGGCCAGTGGCCTCGAACTAGTTAAAGCTAGATCGAGAAGGGAGGAAAGGGGAGGGGTGAGGCGTGGCAAAGAAATGGAGAGGAAGAGGAAGGGAAGGAAAGAAAATAAGGGAGAAAGATGGGAGGAGAAAAGAAACGGAGGAGAAGAAGAGAAGTGGGAAGAAAGAGAGGGAGGAAAGAAAAGGAAGAGGAAGAGGGAGGAGCAGGGAGGGGATGATGGCGATGGTGAATTAAAAAATAATATAAAAATTTTAAACGTTAAAAATACTTTAAAATATATTTTAAAAAATGTTTTCAAAACTTCACGAAAAACATTTATAGTAAAAAAAAGTTTTATATACACTGTTATAATAAAATATTTTTAAAATATCTCAAAAAATAACTAATCAAAACAAAGTTAGGAATGTTCAGGTTGACTATCTAAAGGGGAAAAAGCCCCCGAGGTTAGCTCGGATGGTCGCAAGTTTATAGTCAAGGGAATTAGTCTAGCGTAAGTTGGGAAACCTCCTGTGTTGACAAAAAATAAGGGAGGGGGGGAGGGGGGGGAGGGGGGGGGGGGGGGAGTCATAAAAAATAACCTTTGTACTATACTGCAAAGTACTACTAGAAAGGTTAGGGCGCTCATTATCTGTTGCCGTAAATCAAAATTTAGATTCCCCGATGTCTTAATGCAACTAGCTCAGCCGCTGCTCCTCCGCCGACCACCGACTCCTTCAGCGGCGGCTCTGAGAATGCTCTCTCCCGCCTCCTCACTAAACCCTGGTGCCAACACTCGTTTAGTAAACCGCGGAACGAAGCCTACTACCTGCCACCGACTCCTCGTCTGGCACAACTCCAATAAAGATTCATCCATCTTCAAATCCCAAAATTGCCTTCCCAACTTCCCAGAATTTCCCTCAGGCCCTCACCCCGTTTAAGTGTTCCTTTGCAACTACAGCTAAAAACCCAGTAACCATTTCGAACTCATGTGATGCCAAAAATGGAAAAGCTTGAAGCCTCCAATGACGTCTGCCCTGAGTCGCCATTGGTAGTGGTTTCGTTCTATAAATTTGCTGATTTTCCAGACCATGCTGATTTACGGAAGCCATTGAAGGAGCTATGCGAACGCCTGGTAATTTTCTTCTTCGCGTTGGTACATTTTATTTTTCTATTTCGCGGTAGTTATCGGAATTGATGCAACTTATGAGCTTGAGAGAAGTATTTGAGAAATGTGGGTAGATTTTTTTTTTTTTAGTGTTTGTAAATTGAGTAAACTTTGTCTATTTTTTCCCTCTTCTTGTTGCTTGTTCTCCTTGGATTTAGAGATTGCGTGGAATCAAATGTGAAATAAAATTAGGTATGCTTATCAAGTTTGAATCTTTTATTGAGATGGATGTAGCAAGAAAGGGATTTTGCGGCTTTGATTTTTGTTGTCAAGTGTATAGTACAGTCACTCGTAATTTGATGTGAGCTTTAGCTTTGTTTTTGGATAATATTTGCTGACAGGATTATAATATTTTTATACATTAATATACATTACATAAAGATATGAAAAAGGTCGTTAGATTGGATAGGGTGTAATACTTGGATAGTTGGACTAATTGATCTTTCATCGAATGTTTTTGCCGTAGTAAGATTTTATGTCATGGGCTCTATGGAGAGTAGCAACTACAATGACTGGTTCAGCTGGAATTATATCTGCATCATTGTTCTTTTTTTGCGTTTACGGCTACCTTAACCCATTGACGTTGGTTCTTTATGTTTTCTGCCTAAATCTCTTCGTGTGATTCATGCCTCACCGAGCTGATATTCTTCAGCGTGTTTCAGGTGGCATCATTCTTGCCCCAGAAGGAATTAATGGGAGTATATGTGGGACCCGAGATTCAGTAGAGAATGTTCTTGCATTTATTCAGAATGACAGCCGCTTAAGGGGCCTTAGGCGTGTGGAGTCACCTGTAAGTCCTGAAGAAGAAGCTATTCATCATGGACACATGAGCAGTTCTCCTCTAGCAGCTGTGGAAGATGCTCCTTTCAGATGGGATCATGTGAGGGTGAAGTTGAAAAAAGAGGTACATTCCATTTGTTAAAGCAACAACTCTTTCTGTTAACAAAAGGCTGCTTTTTTGCTTACTGAAATCTGATTTTAAGCAGATTGTTACCCTTGGATTGCCTTCTGTTTCACCAATTGAAAGAGTTGGAGAGTATGTGAGCCCAAGAGATTGGAATGCATTAGTTAGTGAACCAGATGTTGTAAGTAACCTTGCTATGATTTTAGTTCTGAATCTCCTTTCTACCTGCTGAAAAACTCTGTTATAGGTTGCTAATTTTTTCCAAATGCTTTCACTTACTGGCACCTTAATTCTGTTTAGAAGCTAAGAACATTTCCATTGTGTCTGAATGCATTTGTGTTTGCATGCCATCACTTAGATTGTCAGATTATCCTGAATGTCGTTTTCTGGTGAGGTGAACAATTGTAAAATTTTTTGTATGTTGTTATGCAATATTGATGGATTTTCCTGTGCTCCTCAAAGTGTAAGTATCCCTACATTTATTGGAAGCTTCTGTAGGATTTTTCTTTTGGTGAGGCTCATATATATTGAAATTGCTTTCTTCTCCTGCTTTTTTTTTTTTTTTCGGGGAGGGGAGGGGAAATGGAGAACAGTTCTGGAAAAAATATAGAATACATGGGTGATATAGAGTATTCAAGTTGACTTGCTTATGCTGTAATACATCAATGCACCTTCAATTGGTCAATGCACGTGTTTTTAGAGCTAAACATCTGGAGTCCAATTTATTCCCAGAAACATATTTACTGCTATCCTTCTTTAAAAAGTTATCTCGTCCTAAATATTTTCATTCAACTTTAGGTGGTGATTGATGTGCGTAATGACTATGAAACTAGAATTGGAAAATTTAAAGGAGCAGTTGATCCATGTACTGCAGCATTTCGGGATTTTCCATCTTGGGTGGTTGACAGGTTTGGACTTGCTGAACCAGAAGATCAGGTGGAAACTGCATGTTCATCTGGAAATACAGGTGCTGCAAAAGGAAAGAATATACTGCCGCGAGTAGCAATGTACTGTACAGGTGGCATTCGGTGCGAGAAAGCTTCAAGTTTTTTCCTAAGTAAAGGTTTTAAGGAGGTAAATTAGTTATCTACTTTTGGTTTTCTTGTGGGTAGAATTGAAGCTCTAACTGGTGCCATGATTGGCTTCAGAAAAGTAGTCTTTCTAGCAATATTTTGTTCTCATCATCATCTTCAATGTACTTCCTGTAAAAAGGGTCTTGGATTACTTGTTAACGCATTGGTTAAAATTCCTGATTGACTGACTCGGTGGTTCTTGGTTATACTGATTCTTATGCTAGGTTTATCATCTAGAAGGTGGAATTTTGAAATATCTGGAGGAAGTTCCTAAGACTGAGAGCCTATGGGAGGGAGAGTGCTTTGTGTTTGACAAGCGAGTGTCAGTTGAACATGGACTGGTGCAGGGAACTTTCAAACTTTGCTACGGATGCAAGCAACCAGTGAGCGATGAGGACATGGAAGCCCCAGAGTGGGAATATGGGGTTTCTTGTCCATATTGCTACTCGTCAAAATCTGAAGAAGAGAAAGAGAGGGCAAGAGCTCGACAAAGGCAGTTCGAGAGATGGGGTATTATTGGTGGTCCGGACAAGGGCCGCAGACCGGTAAGAGCAGGCTGCAATGGCGAGAGCACCGCGGAAATTTCAAATTCGATATAACAGCTTGTTCCAAGATGACTATTTCGTGTTTGAAGTTGTTAAGAAGGACGAACTTAAACTTTAAATTATTTGATTAGCTCTAATGAGAGATGAATTGTTAAGCTGATTCTGTTTAGTATTACTAGACCAGAGACACAATTTAAAGAAAAAATAAAAAATTTCACCACGACTTTGCAATTTTGTTCTGGTTGCTCACTTAATGTTGGTATGAGCAATCTGCTGCAGTAGCTTGATAGAGAGATGGTTGATGAGTAATTGATCTGCATACTTGCCTGTGCAGGTACTGTTTGGAATGGTTTTCAAGTTTAACGGATTGCAAAGTGTAATCTGGCCAAGAAACGATTTAAGTGTATTCCGTCAGATTAAGTCACTAATCCCTTTAACAATGAGCCACAGGTAACTATTGTATTAGCGGTACTTGGTTGGCGTGTGCTTTAGCTAAGGTTGACAGTAACAATGTACGTAATCGAGTCGCTTCAAACACTAACAGCAGGTGCTGTCTAGCGGCCTTCTGGGGAAGTTACATTTTTCCTCATTCAACGATGGCTCTAATCGGTTATTGCGCTGGAGGAATTGCTGGTGTTGCTTTACCTCGATTAGCGTATGGATTTTATGCCTGTGGCCTCCTGTGTACCAAGAGGAGGGAGGGGAGGACTTTCTGTTTCATGGTTAGTAAATTAAAAAGTTGATAATTGTATCAGCTATTCCCCACCCTTGGATAGGGTAGTAAAAGAATCGAATTAATCCGAGCTCTAAGTTGTCAGGCTCGGTTTGAATTCTTGTGCTCAAGTTCAAACCACATATTTGAGCTTAAAATTCAAACTTCTATTGGTATTAGGATCGAAAGATGAACCAAATTACTCAATACTTAAATCAAACTCTATTTGATATGAGTTCGTTCAAGGTTAATTTGTCAGTTAGTCAAACCAACTTTAAACAACATTTATATTAAATAAACTTTTAAATTTGGTTTGAACTTGATTTGATCGACATAACATTGTATTCTATATATAAAAACTTCAACTACTCAAACTTGACTCAAATTTAACTGATAAAAGTTCGTTCAAGCAAAGAGTCAACCATTAGTTCCCAACCATGAGGTAAATGGATTAAGATACATAAATCGGTTAATAAAAAGAATAGAAAAAGCTTTGATTATGTCGCTTAAGTTATATAGGAATTTCTGGGTCTAAGAGTTAAGAATAAAAAGTTCTTTGTTATCCAAAATAGAAAAATCGTTTAGAATAACAAAACATATTATATTTGTAGGGAAGTCCAAAATCATATAAATTCAACCCTCATTGTATATGTTGATTAATTTGATCACTTAATTTTGCATTCCTATACAAAGTTTTTATAGATGTGTCTCCAAGTATTCCTCGATCAGTTCATCTAAGACGAGTAGTTCCTTTAATTCTATGAAATTTTCTAAAATACTTTTTTCTTCAATATCACTCATAAAAAATTTTTGGATTACATAGCATTCCACCAATTCTTAATCCAATTCGACAAATAAGCAAATCAAACTTAAACGGAATTTTTAAACTTGTTAAAAAAATCAAGCAAGTTTGAATATTAGATTGTTCAATTTGATTAGACTCCTTTATATCCCCAACTGCTGTCAATGATTTTTTCCTTTTTAGGCTTATTTTGAACTACCCCACACCTTGGCCTGTGGGCCGTAAGGCCTGTACCATCAACTATGGATAATTCACAACAGATGGCTCCAATGTGGGCCGAAACAAAAAATAAAAATTTGGTATGTCAATCGAAGTTGGTACCGGGCTTATTGATGTTGGGGCCGCTGCTGCCGTGTTGTTCTTCTGATATAGACTCGATCATTTTCAAATTTGTTTAATGTTCGTATCATCATTTTATTAAAGCTAAGGGAACAAAGGAAAGCAAAAGAAGTTCAACAACGACAAAGGCTTTTGATTTGATCGGAGGCGAAGAACACGAAACGGTATAGTGCCAGAATTATAAATGGCGATCCCCGCTACATCAGGTGGACTTTTCAAGGTCCTGAAGCCGAGCTTTCGCGTTCAGTCCACTGATATCCAGGCCGCCGCCTCGTGGGGCGTCGCCGCCGGAGTTACAGCCATATGGCTCATCCAGGTTGTAAACATCCCCTGTTCCCCATTTTTCTCAAATCTCACATCTCTGATTTCTCTTTTCCATGTTAGCTGATTTGTGGTTCTTCTGGTGATTCTGATTGGATCTGCTTATGTTTCTGTGTTTGATAATTTGCAACATCAGTTTGATTTGGAATTCGGAGTTTTAATTTTTTTAATTTTATTGGATATCTAGAGAACTATGAATATGATATGTCGATATGTGCCAATTGCAGATATAAGTTGGTTATTGCCGTGGTAATTTGGCATTTGAAGTGCCGAAATGTTGCGTTTGTTATTCATCTGATATTTGTCCTTTTTTCCGTCAGAAATTAAAAATACAGCGGTTGAAAGTGGATTTTTAAGAATTCGACTTTCATTGTCCACTGATTCTCTTCTTTCATTTACTTCTTCTTATCCCCGTTAGAAACTGCATGCGAAAGAAACAGAACAGATCCAACACAGCGGCAAAAATAGAAATTGAAAGATCAGCTCCCAAACTCAAAACTTAAATATTCTAGGAACATGATGGCGTGTCAGGTCACATGCTCAAAGGACACTGGTCATCGTGTCTATACCGCTACAATGACTAAGCAGTTTTCATATTTAGGGCAGAACTCAATCTATTTGGCAGTCATCGCTTCCACAATTGAGCAGGCAAAATAGCCAGAAAATTAGAAGTGAAATCGATTGCAAAAGGGCACGTATAGGAAGCTGAGAAAGGAAGAGGGAGAAGATTGTGGTTTAGTTAACAAGGAGGGGGGAGGGAGAAGATTGAGGTTTATTGAAGGAAGAGGTGCCAAGATGATTTTTGGTGAAGGGAGAAAAAATAATCGTTCTGGTCTTGGCTAACTGAAGTCAACTTAATATATATTTTTAATTTTCAGCAAAAAAGGCAGTATTTTGGTGAATGACCCCAGAAATGTTTGGGTTTTATCTTCAGGTTTGACTTTTTTCATAGTCCTTTGAGCAGTTCTATGAAATTCTGGAGAGTTGAATGGTTTGTTTTTGTCCTCAATATGTTTGTTTGACAAGAATATGCGTTTGAATATTGCTTTTTGCTGTTTATTGCTTTAGCAATATTTAGTTTGGATAGATTTTCACATTCATGCTGGGGGAGGACTGTTTCGTATAAAATTTTCTTGTATTAGAGACGTATGAGAGCTGTGCTTGCGTGTTACCTATTTGCTTGAAACTTGGCTACAGATTATTGGATAGCACTTTTCACTCTTTGACTATTCATGTTACCCGTTTATGCCTGTTTAATGCTGCTAAACTGGAATCTTATATTAACTTGTTAAACATGTGCAGCCATTTGATTGGTTGAAGAAGACTTTGTTCGAGAAACCGGAGCCAGAGGGAAATGCCCTAGTAGGATTAACTCTTTGATATATGAGAAACTGAGAACATTGTTGAGTAATTTGAGTTGAATAATGCATTTCAGCATTTATTTTCCATGTTAAAACAACTATGAAGTCTTGTTGGTTTTGGTTTTGGTATAATTAAATGGCAGACATTGTTGAATGCTCTCTCGCTCCTTGTTCTTTTTTTGCATTTTTCCTATGATCCTTATTGTTGCTTCCTCCTTTTATTAGCTAACGATGATAGTAGAGGATGCAGAAATTTCATCTGTAGTATTTTTCATCTCACCCTCTCTATGTGACTGGATGTCCTTATCAAGCACTGCACGTTGTTTGAGTGATCTTGGAATTGTTTCATTAGGAAGAAAATTGTTCTTGTGTTCAATACAGATCTGAGCTTATCTTCTCCTTGACCCTCTTTTCCCTGCTAAGCATGAAAATCCCTTCTGAAATATGAAACAAAAATTTTTTGATAAAAAACTTGAAGACATTGAACAATTGAAATACATTTAGTTCCTATCACCAATTTCCTTGAAGGACCTAAATGATTCCTTATTTGTGTTGATGGCTGATTTTGTTACTATTGAGAGGTATCCACTCAAATCTGATTCTTTTCATGATCAAGTATCTTTTACACGAGTTCATGAGATTCTACCAGGATGTATACATTCTGGGATTGGTTGAAGCAAGATATATTGGTTTGCTAATTCCATTGCACTCCCAACTGTTTCCTTTCACTTCATCCTTTAGTTTCTGCATGTCAAAATGTATTGAACCTTTCCTAGGCTAGAAATTGTCAACGATCATATGTAGGTGAACATGCCTGTCAGCAACTGGGAGAATGATGATGCAGTATGGTTTCTGAAAATATCACATTCAGAGAATTTTCAAAACTGATGAATGCATGGGAAGTCAGCTTCTCTCTCTATTTGTTTTTCCTCATCACTCTTAAACAGATTATCTTTCTGCGGAAAATATACTGTTATGTAGCCCCGCCTCTGAAACTTGGTAGCTGCTTTGGCTAGTCTTGATTGTTTACTGATGGTTCTGTTGGGGGAAAAAATAAAGAGAAGAGGGAAATGTCACACCGAACCAATATGTCATCTTAGCTTTAGCATCCTTCATTCCAATCATTGTGTTGAACTTATGGATTAGTTTGCAAAATCTCCTAGATGTTTTAGATGTGATCCTTAACAAAGAAGAATGTGGTTGTTTTCCCTATAAGTCATTGACTTGGGGCCGTGAAGTTTCATTCGAGAATCAGGAGATCCAAAGTCTGCATCAAAATATCAGGTTTTCAAAATCTCTGGCGCGTTTCCAGACCTAGCCTGTCTTCCTTGGAAAATCTTACCAAATCCAGGAGATGTTCGTCTTCCGTTTGATGCTTAAGGCGGGGTGAAATGGAAAATCCTCAAAAAAGTTGCCCGTTTGGATTGTCTTCCTTGGAAGATCTTGCCAAATCCAGGGGATGTTTGTCTTCCATTTGATTCTTGAGGCGTGGTGAATCTGAGGCGTGGTGAATCAAAGAGTTTCAAAATTTCCTTTTGATTCACCTATTTGATTCACTTTATTTACACCTTATTTACACATACTGATTTGTTTGTATCATCAACACATTTTTCAATCACCTTTTATCTCACATACATCATATCAAAAAAATATTACAGTATTTTTTTTCACAAAATTATTTCAAATAATTTACAATCCAAACACACCTGATTCCCTCATTTGGGTTAGAGTTTTTGTAGAAAATTATATTATCGTGATGCGATGTAGGTAAAGTAAAACAATAATTTAAAAAGACACGTAAAGGGGATATTCCAAACATTTTTCTGAAAGAACTCGAGGTGCAAACGGAGTTAGCTGACAAATTTGGAGTTAGTTGACAAAATATTGCTTGCTCTTTTTTACGTTCTACCCTTAAAAATTGGAGGAAAAAGGAAAAACAGAAAATTGAGTAGGAGGAGTGATTATAAATGGGAAGTTTTAAATTCAACACCTCCATTTCTAAATAAAATATAAAAACAAAAATAAAAATAAAAGTAAAAAATTTTTTTTGAAGGAATTAAGGCATGCTTCATTGTTTTTTCCCGATAAATCCAAGAACAACATGGCTATTAATAGAGCACTACTGGAAAAGTTGAAAGCACTTTTGTCGAATTACACAAACCGACCTTTATTCATCATTTCAAGGCTACCCATTTTTGGAAAGCTTTGCCATTTCCGCACTCCTTTGGCGTGCGTGTATCATTAGTATGTTGCCACTTGCCAGTCGGAGATCTGTTTTTTTTTTTTTTGATCGATTCAATAACTTTCTATTTCACGGGGGAGGGGAAGGGCTTGAAAGAGGTTCTGAAATAATCGGGAGGGGGATTGAACTATTACCGGATCAGATGAATGCACTACGCATTCATCTGAATTTTTTAATCAATGTCACATTTAATTATGACAAATTAGCAAACAATCCGCCTTACTCGAGCGGAGCTGTGAATAGTAACCAACCCAGAATGCACCTGCTATCAAGTGTTCTCAATCGATTTTCAAGATCTGATCTTTAAAAAAAAATTATTTTATTATATTCCCAACTACTTTTTCTATCTTGATTTTAAATATTTTGAACCTTAAAAAAAATAAAAATTATGGGTATCTATTTTATTGTTTTATTCTATATTTTTTAAAATGATAAGACATGCATTTTCTAGTTCTTTGTTTTATTTAATTTTTGCTCGTAATACTTACCATTTATATGATCAAAATGATTTGTACTTTTGTAGTTGAATTTATCACAGCGCGAGGATTGAGACTAAAAATCAGAAGTAGTCAGCTGAGATCCCGCATAAATTTTGTCTCCAAAAAACAACCGAACCTTCTGGACTCTACGACCCTACCCTTTGGAAGGAACAATTCCAACTTCCACTCCCCAGCTTTTTAAGTAGCAGTAGTCCTAGTCATTTTCTAATTCTCTTTTTCTTCTAAATCCTATTCTACCAATGGTTTTAGTAGTCCTAGAATATCGAGAGAGAGAGGAGAGAGGGGTCCTAATTCGTCACAACTTCCAATCGCACCCGAAAACCTGATGAGGCGCGTGTAAATCCCAAACCGCTGATGAAGATTTTCCCTCCCCAACACCAGACCGTCCGATCGACTCACACGTGCCAGTCCAGTACCCTCGGTTATCTATCCATCCATATCAGCCTTCCGAAACTGTCTGACCTCTTCCCAGAAACTTTAGGTTTCCGATTGCGGCCGACTTTGAACTATTTATTTACTAATGCAATTAGCTGCTGCAGCTGCTGCAAATTTCTGAATTCCAGTCGATTTTGCATCTCTCAGGTTCAATTCCATAACTTATGTTCTCTATTCTTTATAATCGCATTTCATTCTCTCGCGGTAAAAAACGGAGTTTTTTTTAGGTCCATTCTTAAGTTTTTGCTTAGAACGTGGATCAAGTCGGTTTTTGGATACAATTTGATCGCTTTTTATTTTTATATGTTATCTGAATAGATTGAGGAGAGGTGATGGAGAAAGAATTGGTTGAGCTGTTTGAGAAGGCTAAGAAAGCGGCGGACGCTGCATCAGCTGATGGCGGAGCAGATTCCTCTCCGGAGGAGAGTCCGTTGTCTGGACGCCCTCAAGCGGCTAAAGAAGCTCCCCATTAATTATGATATCCTCGTATCAACGCAGGTACTCTAAATTTATTCTACGTCTTTTTGAGGAGTATTATATTTTGAATCTGCATATTTAATTTGTGGTCGTATGTACGTGTATGAATAGTTGTTTCTCAGATTCGGAGTTGAAGAGTTCCCTCTGTTTGATTTTCGAATTTGCAATTTATTTATACAAGTTCAATCTTTTTTCTTTTTTTTTTCCCAAATTTTCCTTTCCTATTTGCTTTTTCATAGTCTTTGATAGAACTTTTGGTTTTCTCAGAGAGATGGACATTTAAAGATAGAAACTTGAGCAAACATGTTTGCGCTGCATTTTGCATGAACAACTTGAACTTGTTTATGTCTCCATATTTTCAGGCTGTTTGCAATGCCGTCGTGGTTAATGGTTGGTTGCAATATGTTGTTGTTTTTCAAGTAAATGATTCTCCTTTATTCTCTGATAGCTTGTTGGTTGAAATAAGCTACTTTTTTCAAGAAAATAATACTCTTTTATTCTCTGATAGCTGCCCTTATTTGTAAGCCAGCCAGATACCTTTTCAGTGACTGATTCACATACTGTTCTAATCAACCAGACCTGTTTTTGGGCTTTGTATTGATACCAGAGGATACTCTTCTTAATGTACATGAAGCATTGTGAGGAGCATAATCCTCTTTGCTTTTACTGCACAAAGCTTTATCCTCTCCAAGAGGCATCACTACCTTATTTGCAGGTGGTCTTTTAGTTTGACCCTTGTTTTTAGGCAAGTGCCAGAGTGCAAAACTTTTATTCTGGCCTGGAAAAAAGCTGAGGTTTTTGACTTTGTGCATGACATGTTTTTTAGTTTTTGATAGGATAATCTGACTTTGCAATTTTAGGATGACGTGTTTTCTTGAAGAGGTTTAACCTAGCTGTGGAGATGAGTTATCACAAGATGTCAAAGTCTACTAGTTGTCATGGCAAAAGAACATTTCAGTAGAAGGGGTCTTTTGCCATGACAACGCTTGCTTGAAGAGCTTTAACCTAATTTCATATTAGAAGAGGACTAAATTGTGGAGATAGTTATCACAAGGTGTTGAGTCTACTAGTTGTCATGGCAAAAGAGCACTTCGATTGTCTGTGTTATACTCATAAATTCCCTTTTCTTCTTCATGTACTTTTTGAAATTTAAAGCAGGATTTGTACAAACCCATCGTTAATGGGGCGACAACTGGAACTTAAAACAAATGTGGACTTTCTTCTACAGTCAAGTCATACCTTATGCCGCTTGTACTGTTTTTCGAGTAGTTTACACATATCAGCTTATACTCTAACTATCATTCCAATTACTGGTACTACTTATTAAGAACTACTAGTACTCATTTGTTTTGTTCTGTTGCTGGTGTATCATGTCTCAATTATTGTAGTCTGGTGATACGAAAAACAAAGAAATTGTGGTGTTATTCTTAAAAAAGTTGTTCTTGTGCAGTAAATGGCGTTGGGAGTAACCCACATCTAAGCATGTTTTCCCTTCATTATTTTGCTTGACCTTTTTGGGGAAAAAGGAACTTGGAAACAGATTTATCTTCTGTAGCTGTTGACTCTGATCATGGAATTCATTGTTCTTAGTTCAAGAGCTTTGGGGTCCCAGTTAGAGAGTGACTGATTTTAGAATTGAAGACCTTTTGTATTAGGAGGACTTGGAATTCTACTCTTACTTTCTGAAAATGAAAAGAAAAATACAAATAGAATGATCATGCATCAATAGAAAAAGATCTGAATAGGTATTTGATTCTTGCTGACTTCTATTTGTGTGATTAGATGCTAGTGTCTGCCTTTTGATCTAGTTGTACAGTGTAGAAATGTAATCTAGCGTGCTCTCTTCCCCCTCCCCCCCCCCCCTCTTCTTCTTTTTTCCTGGTTAAATGTTTCATCTACTGTCACACAATTGAAATATATTTCAGGTTGGAAAACGTCTTCGGCAACTGACAAAACATCCAAGGAAGAGTATTCAGACTATGGCTTCTGATGTGGTTGAGATGTGGAAGGGTATTATTGTCAAAGAAACGGCCAAGAATAGGAAGAATGGGAACGTTGAGCATGAGGGTTCTGTAAAAGCTGAACCTGGAGGTGCAGATTCTGGTGAGCGGACGAAGGTGGGGAGAGTGAACTCCATCAAATTTGAGGGTTCTGTAAAAGCTGAGCCTACAGGCGCAGATTCTGGTAGTGACAAAAGGTTCCAGAGAGTGAGCTCTGTGAAGGTTGAGAAGGCGTCAACAGCTAGTTCTGTTAAAGTTGAGAGAGTTGATCGCTCTTTCTCTTCAACTTCTGAAAAGGCAATGAAAATTTGAAACTTCCTCAACTGAGGTAAAGGTTGAGGAGGATGGAAAGGTTTCTTCTGGAGAGCGCATGAATGTTGAAAGGATAACAAAAGAAGAGAAGCCAAATTCTGACATGAGAAATACGGCTCCCAAGCTGACTTCACTCCTTTATACAAAGGACCAAGTCAGGGACAAAATGCGTGAGATCTTTGCAGAGGCCTTGTGCAAGGTCACTACTGAGGTTGATGAGGATCTCAGAGAAGAAGTTGATGCATGCGATCCTTATCGTGTTGCTACGATGGTGGAGAGTGCAATGTTTGAAAAGTGGGGCAGATCTACTGGTGCCCACAAAGCCAAGTATAGGTCCATATGTTTCAATATTAAGGATCCAAACAACCCAGATTTCCGGAGAAAAGTCCTCCTGGGGCAGTTTCCACCTAATTCAATTGTTTATCTGAGTGCGGAAGACATGGCAAGTGATGCAAGACAAAAGCAGAATGAGAAAATTAAAGAAAAAGCACTGTTTGAATGTGGGCGTGAAAATTCTGCAAAGGCCAGTACTAACGCATTTAAATGTGGCAGATGTGGGAAGCGGGAAACCACTTACTATCAGCTGCAGACTCGGAGTGCTGATGAACCTATGACTACATTTGTAACGTGTGTGAACTGCAATAACCACTGGAAATTCTGTTAGGCATTTGTTCTTTATTGGCATCAGGTAGGTAGGTGACCAGGCTCTTGATAAGATTTAGTCGTTACCTAGTCCGGCCGTCAGGAAGAGTCATTCATTCCTTGCCTAGTCCGGCCGTCAGGAAGAGTCATTCATTCATTCCGTGCATGGGCTCGTTAAGCTTAATTTGTTGTACTAAAGATGTCATTGGATGTTCGACTGTTTGCAGCTGTCTTATGTCTCAATTGTTTTGATTTGTCAATCATTCTCTGTCATTAACCTGGCTCCGGTTACCTTTAGGTGATCGGAAGGGCATAATAAAAGCCAAGGGTCGTATCAAGAGGGACCTGAACCATGCATTAATGCAGAGTCATTTAGGGGCAAAGGAGCAAATGCTTTCAATCTAATATTTGTCACAACCCTGGCACGGATACGGTCAGTTGGCAGCAAATGCCTCAATCTAACATTCGTCGACTTTGGTGCTCTCAGACTAACTAACGATTACGAGCGAACATGGTTCAACATTTTGCGGCATCTCTCGTCAGAAACAAAAAATTTAAGTAGCTCTAATCGATATGGTCTGTTAATAATAGAATCTCGAACGGAATCCGTGCTTCTAATAAAACGTATTCCATCGAATTACTATTTTCCAATATAAATTTGATACCATGAGCTTGATCTCATCAGGCGGGTCAAAAAAAATAAAATAAAATCAACGTGTTGATTGATGATTTGTGATATACAATTACACATAAACTGTGTGATTAAAATAGTTTAAAACACTAACTTAGACAGTTAACACTCGACGTCATTCTTCCCAGTTATTCAAAAATCAACCCACACGCTGACGCTATAGGCCCGGGTCGGGTACTGCTACCTTCCCCAGAAATCAAAAGAACTAGGGAAGAGGGCTGCTGCTTTCTTTAAGCGACCGGAAAATCCTGGAACTCTTGTGAAAAATCTGAGCCCTTCGATTGTAATCAGTGGGCTCTTTACCTTCATCCTCCCCCATGATTGCTTCTCTTTCCAAGCACTCCAACAACTCTGCAATTCCTCTGGTCTCTTCGCACTTGCCTCCCAACTTCCCCAGACCCATCAATTCTTCTTCTGTTACGATTTCATCTCCCCATTCCGACGCCGAAGCTGAAGCTGAACCCCCTTTGGCACACTCGACCACCTTCTCTAGCTGCCTATTTGGCCATGATTGCTCTAATCTCAACCTCCCCCCATGAGGCTGAGACCAGGGCGACTGATGTCAAAACCCGAAGAAATCGTGTATTTGGATCTCGTCGTCGGCATCAACAAAGTTGAACAAAGATTGTGGACTTTGACAACGTGGGAAGTAAAGGTTACCATTGTTGCGCTGGCAAAGTAGTCGCCTTTAGATTGGAAGCTGGAAGGCCCGGACTTATATATAGGGTTAGGTCGGGATGTGGGGTTTGTGACACGTGAGGATAGAATCCAGTGGCTCGGAAAACAAGGACGAGATTGGCACGCGCTCCCAAGAGCGGCCCAACACGTTGCGATGCTGTCGAGAATGAGATTTGCGTATGCAAATTGCTGGTCTGGTGACATCATCCATGAGAATAGCAGAGCGGTGGCTAAATCAATCAATCGGATCCCGGATTCTGGGGTTCCGCTGAATTTGGTCTGGCCTGCCGCCGCGCGGACTGAGGCCCAAACATTCATCAGAAAATGCGGTTTTTTTTGTTAGATTTAACAGGTGCAATCTCGTTTGTTTAAGAGGTAATTTACTTTCAATAAATTGTAATTATATAACAAAATTTTATTAGTTTTAAACGTGATATTAAAATTGATGTACTAAATGTGATATAATTCGAACTTTATATATATATTTTTGACCAAATTATGGCCATTAATCATCCTGTTCCATTCCTAACACGTACCAAATTTTGTGAGTTGTATTTCGTGGTACGATTTTTTTCTTTTTGCATTTTTGTCCTCTTTCATTAAATTTAGGACCCACCCCACAATCCCCCCCAACCAAAAAAAAAAAAAAAAAAAAAAAAACTTAACGTTACGGTCGACTCTTTGAAGATGTAACTGGGACAAATCTTCTTGGAATGGGACTTTGTTTGCTTCATTATTTCCGTCCTCACCCATTGTTCACCTACTTTAATTGGCTTTAAATCTTTTGATATTAGTACCATCACGATTCCACAGACTGAAATATTTCCTATTGGTATTGTTTTTGACACTCGACACGTTCAATCTGCAACGTATGTTGTGCATACCGTCGGATGATAAAAAAATCATTAACAATTTCGGACAAATAAAGGTAATATTAATCAATAAAACAGGATTACATGCTCCTCCAAATACGCTTCAAATAACACCACATTACATTTGTTCTTCCCACTAATAATCAATCACGAGACTGTACAAATTCTTTTTATCAATTTCACCTTCCCAGACACTAAATATACACAAGAATCAGTGAAGTTGGTAAAAAATTCTAGAGGGGACTAACACCAACAAGCTTGCATTGTCCGCACTGGACTACCTAATTTAATTTTAAGCTCTCCGAGCTATTATAAACAAGACAACAACAGAACAGCTTTTAGTGACCACTGGTCTGGAACAATCTCAATAAATTATGTTCCAGTTACACGCCCTTTCAACTCTCTCCCCCTACCTACGTGTTGCATGAATATTGACCTGCAAGTGAGAGCCTCACTCATGTCATGCTTTGCCCTCCAATAGCCTCCTCTCAGCAGCTACAGCAGCAGCTACAGAAGGTGGTAAGTGCATCAAGCTCCCATTTGCCTTTTCTTCGTCCATGTCTGAAGATGCAACTACTCTGAACAAGGACTCCACATCTCTCAAGGTCAAAACTGGCTGATCTTGGTTTCTTCGGTTTCCACTCACGAAAAAGCCTGTATTCCTACCCCTGTTTAGTTTGTATATGCTTTCCTCTACCGTATCTTTAACCTAGCACCCCAGTCCAAGAAGGAAAAAGAAAGCAATTATGCAACGGATTAGCAAGTGTCCTACAGAGCACGTAGAAATAGCATGGAACAGAAGGATGACTTTTCTTTTCATGCAGTTGGTAGCATAACAAAATTCAGTAAACCTTCATAGAAAGCAACTTGTAAGTGGTATAACGTACTATAAAACGATGAACGAGTGTCTTGTTCTCCTGTCCAATTCGATGCACCCTCCCTATTGCTTGTGCTTCTGCCGCAGGGTTGAGCAGCGGCTCCACAAGAATGACATGCTGAGCTTCCAAAAGATTGAGGCCATTGGCACCATGTTGGACTAGGAGCAATAACACCTGAACAAAATCATCTACTGGTTTCCTGTTCTTCTTCCTCTTTCCACTTCCTTTTATGTCATTATTCTGCCCTCTGAAATGGCTTATGGCAACATGTGACTTCCTGTAGGATCAGAGCCACCAAAAAATGCTTGAACTTTGCCATTAAGGAGAGGTATATAATTCAGCACAAGAAACCAACCAGCCAAGTTTTGCTTAGTCTTTTGCAGATTACTAAGCTAAAATCATCAAATTGAATAGTTTTGGTTCATTCAGTGCTACACACGGGTTTTGCAACAAATGATCCTCAGTGCTAAAAGACTTCTAGACG
The DNA here is from genome assembly GCA_023065735.1 of Coffea humblotiana. Taxonomy (NCBI): domain Eukaryota; kingdom Viridiplantae; phylum Streptophyta; class Magnoliopsida; order Gentianales; family Rubiaceae; genus Coffea; species Coffea humblotiana. The sequence continues at coordinate 3,879,628 of CM041209.1, read as the reverse complement.
CATCATTCTCAAAAGCCATTACCATAATATGTCAGTCCTCCTAGCTTTTAAAGATACTTCCTTTGGAAAAGCTTTTCCATTAATCACACAGGAGTGTCAAAATAGTTTGACATACTTCGTGTTCATAAGAAAGAAAAAGCCATGCCTTCTGATGTTTTCAGGGGGTGAGAGGAGGAACTACACATTGGTTGATGGTGTCGCAGGTGTTCTTAGCATAAAAATTAACTGTCCAACTAACTATTAAGAGTCTCAGACACAATTCTTAAGAGCTACAGAAAATTTAGGTGAAAAGCAAAAACGTGCCATGCGTTGTCAATGGTTGCACTATGTTTTAATAAAAACAGCAGTGGGTTACTCAAGCACACAGTCATTGTCATTTGTGGTGGAAGCAGATCTGATGAGTTACAAATGACTATAAGATACAAGGACCTCTACCTCTACCTCCCAGATACAAAAACCTAAATTAAAGGTTTTCAAAACATAGAAATCATCCAAATATATTCCAACAGGACCAAACTAAATTGTAAACAGCTTCCGTCCATCTAGAATTACAAAAGAGATGCAGCTAAATATCCCATTCTTCCACTAATTCTGAGAAAAGAATCGGCAAAGAGATTTCAGTCATTGAATGACCAAAGTCAATTAGCACAAACAGAACATCAAGATTTTTCTTTTTAAAATCTCTATCTAATGAGAAAGATTTTGAGTCGCTGCAGATAATGTTTGTGTGGATGCAAATAGAAGTTGCTCAACAGACCTGACAAAATTCCTCTACAGGAACATGATTTCAAGGACAAACTGAACTTTCATTCATTTAAGCACATGTAAATAGAGTGGCATGATGATTTTTTTTTAACAAATTGCTAAAGGCAAAACTTGACAGAATTCTCCGTGACAAATTGTACCTGCCTCCTTTCATCCGGATGTAGCTGATACTATTGGCTGTAAAAGCATGCTCTAACACATCAAGAACGTCATTCCAACTGGTAAAAACAAGAATCTTTGCCATTGGATCTTTGGATTTGATGGATAAAATTCTCCTTGTCACTGCTTCAATCTGCAACAACCATCCAATACAAAGTAAAAGAAAAAAGAGATTAATTTAAGATTACCAGCATTTTGAAGTTGACAGATGACAGTAAACACAGGAAAAGCATAATTTGCTAACAGCCGCTAAATTGTTGAAGCGCAGATTAATGATTGAATTCAAAACTTAAGCAATTATATATTGGTCACAGAAGTAGGGAGACCACCTTCGTACTGTATGAACCTTGGACTGTTAAAGTTTCAGAGTTTGCCCAAGCCAGCATGGAAGATGCATCAGAGGCATTATGTCTATCATCAGCAAAAGCTATATTTCCATAGTCAGTATGCTGTCGGCAAGTTGGGCACATTACCCACTTATTTCCATGGTGAACAAATCTCTGTTCAGTGATTGCAAATAAACCTGCAAGCAGAAGTGGAAGATGCATCACTAAGATATTTTATTCGTTAACATGAGGCTATCCATGCATTTTCAGAAAAGAAAGCTATATGTGCAACCCATAATGGGATTTTTTTCGGTTTTTTTTGGGGGGGGGGGGGGGGGGGGGTGGGGGTGTGGGGAGGGGCGGACGGACGGATGGGGAGAACTACCAAAGCCAATAATACTTTGGCTATTTTCATCCATGGAAACATGAAGATGGTTTTGACACAGAAGTCTACCACGCCAGAAATTTCAGGAAACAAAACTTACATTTACAACAAATAACATGCCCACATTGGAATACCATCTTTTGGCCTCTGAGCTTCTCTTGACAAACTGGGCAAAATTCCTCATCAGCTTTAGCTTGGCATCGTTCATCTTCCGTTGCAGAAGCGACAGAGGCCTTGGCAGATTCAGTTAAAGTTGATTCATTTGAACATTCTGACTGCAAGTTTTGTTTAGATTGCACCAAACCCTGGAAAAGAATCAAGGAGGCAGCAAAAATAATTGAGTATAACAGAACTGCTATAAATAAAATTGCAGTGAAGAAAACCTATCTACAACTGAGCATTTTGCCTCACTAGCCCCACAGCAAAGTCCAGTGAGTTCAAGTTGAGCCTCGCCACCAAATTCTCTAACAAATTTGCCCAAGTGACTAAGGATGACAAGGATTAAAATCATCTGCCATGCATGAGGTAGTGGCTGACGTGAACTAAGAAAGTTAACCAATGAAAAATCATCAGCATGAGGTAATGCCTAATGTGAACTTCAAAGGTTGATCAATGAGATCATCTTTTAGGCACATGGTGCAATAAATTGGACTTACCTGCTTGTCAACAGAATATTTAGATAGGACAACAAAACAGCAGCTATAACACTGAGTAGCCATAAAATGAGCTAGAAGAAAAAACATATCAGATCAAATATAAATGACCATAGGAATCAGATCAAGCTGAATGTGGTAGTTGTATATTAAAACCTTGGTAAATAACTGCTAGTTGTACATTAAGACCAATAAGGTAACCACAGAGCCTCTATAAGAAAGCAATGGTACTTTGGAGATCTTAAATGCTTTCAGAAAACTACATATGTAAACTGCATCTCCAAATTAAAATACACGAGCATGGTCATTACTTTGTAAAGGGAAATCCTAAATAGTCACTACCAATACAGCTGATGATATTCTGTGGATAAATGCAATATACTCGTCCTCTAATAGTATCTAAATTCAGAATAATATTAAATCACAGAACAAGCAGAAAGCTTAAAGACAACATGAATTTACTGATTACCTTCAAATAACGAAGTTGTCCTCTGATACGTGCCAATGAAGACACTGCCAGAAATTTATCACTAGAATTTTGAGTACTTGCAGCATCTAACTCCTCAGGACCCAAGGCATCAACTGAATTATCTTTTTCATCTTCTTTTAGTCGCAATCGTGAGCTTGCCATCTTTATTTCATCATGAGCCCTAAGCACATGAGCTTGGGCACGAGCCAAGGACCTTGCATAGGCATATTCCTTGCGCATTCCCTTTGGTAATTTAAATGCCAAAATTCAGATCATGCAATCCAGCAAGCTAGAGTTTTTAGTACCCAAACCCCCTCCCGGTGAGTTTAAGCGACAAAATATCATTCTTACGTTTCTTCTAACATACCTACATTGCATTCATGTTTAGAAACAAAAAAAACAGCAAGACAATATCACACATAATGAGCTAAAAGCTTGAGATAATCACACTAATGCTACAGCTCTGATCAGGACTTTGGCCAGATAGACAAAACTCTGAAAGAGAAACCAGAATGTGCCCACAAAAATAACTCATACCTCAAGAAGAAATAGGTGCTTCGCAGCTGCTGATGTGCCTTCTCTTTCTAACAAACCCTTGGCGTTGTTCTTGATAATCCCCAGCACCACCTCCAAGTCAGAGGGAGATTTTGAAACCTAGTGATCCAATGTCATTACAAATTGTAAAGAACTGAAAATCTTAGAAATTGATCGAGTTTTTCTCTAGCCTAAAGAAGCTAATTCAACTTACATTCTGCAAGCTAGGAATAGCTAGAAACTCATATAACTTTAACAACCCACTTCTATATGTGGTGGTCTGACTAATAGCTAGACGACTGATAACAATTTCAAGAAACAGCACAATGAAGTTGGAGTGTTTGACATGCAGGTATGCATGCATCTCTGTCACTTTAATTGCTGCTGTTTACACTAAAAAGAATCTATCATATGTTAAACTTGTCAATTCCTAATCTAACCCTTATTAGAATTTGAAAAGGCATACCTTTGAATTGATTAAAACCGAAGTTTAGGCATCAAAGTACCTAGACTCTACTAACCACCTCGACATTTATGATCATGAACTTTAATGATTTTCTTGTTTTGTGACCAACTCTGCATACTGCAAATGTAGCCTCTGTGAATTAATAGTCAAAATGACAGAGAGAATACTGCTCCTACATTAAGACATCAAGTCTGCTTTGGGCAACTGACAGAAGCTCACACTCTATTCTAGCTCTTGCAGAGTGGTATCCCACTAATGGCTCGGGCCAGAAGGAGGCCTTCTTCACCTTCCACCTAAGCTGCACAGGAAAGGCCCAAAGCCAATCCCAGGGACTGGTGAAGCTTCATAGGACTCAGAGGGTTGAAGGGAGATAATGCAGCAAGCTGTTGGCAAGGGCCAACTTGATCTGCTTCCCCAGGGATCTCAGATGAGGAAACCCTGGGAGAGCTGCCGGTCCTATCTTTTTTCACTTTCTGAACCTTTGGTTCAAAATGGAATGGCTTTTCTTTTTATTTTGTGAACGGTGGAATCATATGCATAGTTTACCCCGGCCCCATCAACCTAGATGATTTACAAGTGCAACATCATGATTTCATTCAGCTATCCTGAAACTTGGAAAGCTGATTACCCTAATGAAATTTTAAATACTTCGCCTGGGCTCTTTTGATCATACAACAAATTTTCCAAAGCCAGTAAGCATATAACAACAATGATGAAGATACTCTTTCTAGTTTCATTAGAACCATTTGTTGAAACTAGTCATTTGAGCCCATCTATTTTTCTGCATAATATGCCAACATTAAATTGACATCCTGATAGAAAGACAAGACCAAAAAAGAATGGAACAAAACAATGATTGTGAGTGCTAAATTTTTCTCCACATGTATGATATTCTGCAACTGTTGCTCAATCTATGGCTCATATTATAAGCATATAATTTGGTATCAAAGAAAAGACCACCTCCCTCAATATTACAGAATAAATAAACAGAACAAACATATCCGAGTATTGGTACCTAGAAATATGAAACAATTATGTTCTGACTCACCATCACTTTCTCCTTGACATCCCTCTTCTTTCCATCATCTTCATACTTGTTAGTAGTCAAAGCTGACTTAGGGTCAGGTTGTGACAAAGTGCGATAAAAGTGATTGAGTGCAGATCTTTTCTTTTGCAAATCTACTACTTCTTCAGCAGAAGTTATCACCTCACCATTCCTTCCTTTATTTGTACGGAAAAGCCTGGCCTCATAAACCTATAGAAAATGCATAATATAATAAAATATCAAATGCAATTCCCAACCTTTAGCTAAGTTGATAAAGAATCAAGCTAAATAGAACTTAACTACAACACCTGAAACAAATCGTCCAGCTCACAGTGGACACAGAGAGGACCATGATCATTATCTTGACAGTTTGGACAGTGCCTTACACGATCAATATCTGCCTCGCTTGGATTTTCCATTGTGTAGTCGATCTCCAAAAGTCTATCAAGTACGTTTTTCCTACACTCTTCCAATGAATCCAGACCAGTCTGAATGTAATATTTTAGGCTTGTTATGCTACCAAAGCTGCATTAAAGAAGCAAAAGTGACTAGCAGTCCAAAAATAATCTGAGCAAAATATTAAAAAACATAAAAACAGGAATTTATTCCTGAGTAAACGAACCAGGATGCAATTCTTGATGTACGTGAAGTACTCAGAGTAACAGAGAGAGCTTCCCCTATTTTCCTGATCAACTCACTTGATGTGTCCTTGTTTTGCTCGAGATGATGCAGGGCATCTAACCACCAAGTCATGTGCTGGCTTTTCCTGTTGCTAAACTCACTAGAAACCTTCAATAAGAACAAAAAGATAGCAACTGATGGTCAGCCATTGACAAATTTCTCTTTAGACCAATCCATGAAGAACTGGTCCACACACAAAACCACCATTTCATCTCCTTGCACTCACAAAGAAATAATTCGCAAAATGATTTCTCACTGGAACAAACATACCTGTTCATATGACTTCCAGAACTCTTGTTGAGCCATGGACAATTTTGAATAGAAGAGAGATAAGTATTTCTGCTTTAAATTCTCACATACTGTTCTGAAAAATTGATCACTTGTTGATTGAGATGAAGCATGTGGATCAAGAATGAATGCTTTCCGACTGGAACCATTTGCCTCAGCATAACATGGTTGCTCAGGTAATTTGTCAGAGTCAATGACCATATTAGAGTTTCCAGCATCAATTTTTGCCCTTTTTACAGCACGTTGATCACTCTCTTCAAGATCACATACCATGGATACATCTTCTTTAAAGCTTCCATGGACATTCTGTGATTGTTTATTATTGTCTGATGACAACAGGAGTATCTCAGCGAGATTATGATGAATATGTATGTTCAACAAAGGGTCCAAGCGAAAATCTTCCAAGTTTTCTTCAGCTAAGGCAAGTGCTTCCTTATACAATGAAACTGCTTGTGCAAAATCTTGCTTAAGTACAGCTATACCTGCAAGTCCATTTATTGCAGAGACTAATTTTCTCAAAGCTTCCTCTCCTTCTATCTTTGTTTTACCTACAAGAGCCTACATAGAACCCAAACACACGAATCTGCTTTAACATTTGAAATTTTCTGGCTAAAACTTATGAAAGATACAATAGTATGTTGAACCATGGGCTAAACCTACCAACAGTATCTCCTCCATGGTCATGGGAGATTGTTGCAAAGAACGTAGACCAGAACTTCCCACTTGAGGATGGCAGCAAGCTTGTCGAAGCTTCAAGAGTGAGTTAAACATCTTCGCAGCCTCCACATGCGTAATGAACTCATCAGATAAACTATCAGATGTTTTGGAACCTATGCAAGGGCATCAAAATATGTAAAATAGTTTTTTTTTAATGAATTACAATTGAAAGAGTGGAAGAGACCACAAGTACCTGGTGTTTTTCTCTTGACAACGTCATTCTTCAAATTTCTAATCACCTCATGGGCATCTTTTAAACAAGTCTCATGCTGCCTCTGGTAAAAATGTTCCTCAATTGGTGAAAGAGTGAGCCAAGATACTGATTCTTCCTGGGGAGGAATATGTAGCTCTTCTGCAACATGCACTTTTGAAGAGCGCCACATTATCTTTCTCAAAAAACTGTGTGCAAACATCATAGCTCCTGCATCCCCTGCCTGCAAATTGAGAACCTCTCACATAAGAGGAAAGGGAAGGAGAACATGACTACTAATTCTGCATGAATGAGTACGGACATTTGTGGTCAACAATTAGAACTGATAATGTAAGGGTTAACTGAGAAACTTAAAGGTATATGGGAGATTAAATCACAGTTTCAATGAACCAAAACATCACTACATCTCCCTTATAAAAAAATAGATATATAAAAAAGACTCAATATGTTATATCCTCATTAGATTTACTAGAAGATCCTTGTTATAAGAAAACACCATATTTCCCTTTTTATGTCTCTTTTGTCTCTAAGAAGACGAAAGAAGAAAAAATATGGTATTCAGCACATCAGCAACTTTCCAAGATTGTAAAGCCGGAATCTTTGCCAGAACCTAAAGATTGCAAGTTTCTTAAAAGTCGTGGGTGAAAGATTTGAATTCACTACAGCAGAGGCGCTGATATACCTCATAGGGATCACGTATGACTTCAGCCCACCACCTAAAAACATCAAAAGGGCATGCTCTGAGGAATTTCAAAAGCCCGTATAAGTCATCAAGCTTTCTCTGTATGGGAGTCCCTGTAATACACCACCGGTGCTTGGCATGTAGCCTTAGTGCCATTTCTGTTGCTGCAGCAACATTACTCTCAACCATCTGAGCTTCATCCAAACATACTCTCCACCATAGTATTCTAGTCAAGAGAGTTGGGACAACTGGGTATCTGCAGTTTTGAAAACCAAGGAAATGAAAAATATTTCAATCTTTGTTTGTAATATAAATGCAAGAATATGCAGTAAAATAAGGTTTCCAATAATTTTGCAAAAAAAATTGATATAAAATGATATCCTTGAGATAAAACTGTAGATCCATGAAGCACGACTTAAATAACCCAAAGATAACAAGATCAATAGATACTTGAAACTTGTAGAATGACTAAGCCATAGTTGAGTCTGACAAAAATTTTGGACTTGCAATCTGAGCAAGGGGTTTCCGTTTGTCCACATGAATAATTCAATGGTTGGACCTTCAAAGACTTCTGGAAAAGGTAGTAATTAGTAAATATTGCAAGCCGTATTTGATAGTTGCAATCCCAAGTTATTACTGTAATCTCTTTCAGATGTTACCCATGCATTTTGGGGTTTATCCCGGCAATAAATCACAATTGCAATTATCCAGATACTTCTCCGCTCCATTCTCAATGCAAATGCTAATGATATATCATTGAATCGTAGAGATGTTCAAAACATCACTTCCTGGGAGATTATTTTCTGAACCTCCAAACATATGATAGAGCCCTCAGCAATTAACATGTAAACGAATACTCATGCAGAGAAGAACATGAAAAATCAGCAATCATCTGCATTAACATGCATATGACTGCCAGATGTAATCTTGAGAATTTGAGAAAGGAAATAACTTCTCTTACCATCTAAATAGGTGCATATATTGCCAAGTGCTTAATTACTTAAATGCAAAAGAGAAAACATACAGACAGAGTTCTAATAGAGGGGTGTCTTATGAACCATGTAAACACAAGACGTGATTTTTGGGTCTGGTTATATGGAACCCATCCCCCTCCTGCAGGGGAACCCTGAGCTAAGGGAAAAAAGGGAAACTTAAGTCAACCAAACCCAGGGAAAGCAAATTTTCCTCATACAAGTTACTCTATCCACTAATGCAATAAAGTTTGGACATTTTCCTCCTATAATTTGTTGTACTAAGTCTCCTATTGTATCAAAAAATTGTCAATTATGGTTTAGCAAGATTACCAACTTGTTATACCTTAGTCACCAATAGATTATAGGGAACTCAGCAACACAGGAAGCGTCCATAGTCTTCCTGCAATCAATATGAAACTGTTTCAGAAATCAATTGATGAAGGCATGCTTAAACTAGTGTCTCCCAAAGCCTAAACATGAAACCGTAGAGATTCAGCCGTGAGCCATCAGAGATTCAAGAATAACCTATAGGGTACTCTTTTTACTTGCTTCAGCTTCTAGGAGAATTTCAGGCATGAAATTTATCCAAAACTGACATTCTGCCAGCTTGGACGCGGTTAACCTTTTGCTTCAGAACTACACAGTAAAGTTCTTTATACACTAGTTTTCTGTGTTTGTTAAATCCTTGAGACCTTAAATTTAATCAGACCTAACATATGAAGCTGCCACAACATCTGAGAGCCCTGTTTCACAACATCGAACTAAAAACTAAAAACTAGGTGACATGGCTGAGGGTCTTGAACAATGCCCAAAAAAATGTGTGCTCTTCATTCAATTAGATGTACGAACATGGTTAAACAAAAATCTAAGAGATTCATTTCTCAAGTGGAATTAAATGCAATAAGTGCATAAGTCTTCACATCTACCCTGCTCTTGTTTATTAAGCAACCAAACCCACAAAAGAGGAACTTCAAATATTCTTTCAAGTCATGACAGAGATCAACTTTTCTCATAGCTCAGATATAATAATGATTCAAGAGAACGCTAAGGTCCCCCTCTATATGGGACACATTGATTTGGGGTGAATTTTGGTTGTCCTAAATTATTCTTAAACAGGAATACAGATTATGCCATAAAGTTCTTCCAACTTCAACTACTGGAGTTGGAGAAAGAACATCATGAATCATGTTCTCAGAAATGCATCTTTGGGTGCAGACATATAGCAAAGTTGCCCTTTTCATCATAGGAAAACAAGAACAAATTCAAAAAAATCCTGGTGTTGCTATTATATACAGAACCTCAAACTACAGAACCAAAAGTGGAATAGATTAGTCCCCTTGCTATTTAATTTGAAACTGTTGATCATATGATGAAATCACTTTTCCCCAGTAAGAATCCATTCCTCCTTTATTAAAAGTTGCAGAAGCAAACCAAATGTAGTTCTTTCAGTTTATGTCCACTGGGTCAATTCTCACTTGAAATTTCAATGTCCAATAAGTTGGGAATACTATCAGGCAAGACTCACGCACACATTTTTGCGCAGACAAAGTGGTGCTATCTTTTATATCAGTCCAGAAGTTGACTTAAAAATGAAAAATGGTTCCGAAAAAATCAGTCAGCAAGAGACAGAGAGAGAAGTGAATTTTGCAATAATGCTATTCAAAACTCACAAGATCTTTGAAGCTGAACAGAATAATAATTTGTAGAGATAATCATGTGGGCCAAAAAGCAGATAAATTTGACAATAAATTTGCTTAATCATGAGAGCTTCTTTTAGGCAAACAAGAAAAGCACAAGAAACTTCACTATAGAAACAAAAACCCAAGGGGCCCATAAGAGAAATAAATATCAAAAATTAACGTCAACAACCAGCAACAAACATTTAGTGAGAACAATTCCATTTCAAGATTTCACTCTAGATACTTCTAATAAAACATGAAAACCGAAAGTCTAGTGCTACCTCTTCTCAAATCTCATAGAACGACGATCACCTTCATGCCTATCAGAGTCGTGCGATAAGTCCTCCTTAAGTACATCATAGGTTGTCAAGACAATATCAGCATTCACAAGCTCATTTATGTCCACGGCAGGTGTATCTGAACACGAAGTGTCCTTAACACCATCGTAAAGACAAATTTTAAGGGAACCAGGAGTCGTGTGACTGTGGTGTAAAACATGTAAATAAATGTTAGAGAGGAAGGAAGAGGAAAGAGGAAAAAAATGAATGTTTTGGAATTAAACATCAGCCAAAAAAAAGAGATTTCACTAAGCAAACAGCTTACATGATGAGCATGCTTTACTATGGAAAACAAGTTGAAGCAAAAGAAATTTCTATTTTTGAGAAAGTTGCTACAAAGAAAGACTCTCTTTTTGTCCTTGCTAGAAGTTACATTAGGCAGATCCGAGCCCATATGATAATACTACATCCTAGAACAATCTATGCCTAAGAGGTTCATATTAGAAAGCAAGTCAATTACAACCAGCACAATGCATGTGCACAATTTTGTTGTTTGCAAGCATAATATACTGTTTCCTTGTCTTGCATTCCTAACATGTTTGCCACAATTGGGAACCAGAAAACTTAAGACCACAATTAAATCGACATAAATGGCAAAACCTCTTCCAAATTAAAGTCTTAAAAAGCCACATGATAGATATAATTGTAATTTTTCTTCCTATCTGATGACCAACTAACAAGAGTAGCTATTTTCTTAGTGAAGATCTTGTTGACTTGCAGATATCTGTGTACGCAGTGCAACTTATATTCTTTTCCTGCAGTATAATGTCCTAGAAGGCAACTGAATGAACAGAAGCCCTCCTACTGACAATGTGCTGCTGCAAAAGTCTTGCCCCTTCAAGGGCTTTCCCAGATGAATGCCTCTAACAAGCAAAAAGCACCCTTATCCAGCCTCCAACCTCCAGACACTTCCCCTCAGTCCCCAAATACCCACCTCACAAAAACAATAAGAAAATCCGTGAAGAAAATGTTGTTTACTTAAGCAAAACCATAGGACAAGAAAACATAAGATATGAAAAATACCGAATTATTTCAGCATGCCACTGGGACAATATGGGTGTAGGACATACTATAAGAGTTGCCCCTGTGGATACTGGAGATTCAGTAGCTTGGATCAATTCTGAACAAAGACTGCAAATATGAACTCCTTCCATGACAATTATCTTGGTGTTGTTTTTCCTTCTACTAAACTTTTGGTAGTTTCCAGTTGAATGTTTGCTAAATTCTTGTTCTTCTGAAGTATTTGTGGATACTGGCATTTTCCTTTTAGCAGAAAAACCTACACAATTAGCATGTTGCCAAGCATCACACACATCACACTGCACCCACAATCCTTTGTACTTAATGCTTTCAGTCAAAGCACCACATATGCATTCAACCCGCTCCCTTTTCAGTCGTCTGAGATTGATTCTTTTCTGTCCATCATCTTGCATTTCACTATGTGGCACACCCAAAACCTCAGATGACAACATGCGGTGAGCAAAGACACAAGAAAGCAGCTCAACAGTTTTCCCCAGGCCCATCTCATCTGCAATTTGGTGATTAAATGTAGTACAAGCAGCCAAAACCACATTAGTCTATCTCATCTTTATATTCAAAATAAAAGTTATGTTGTCACAACTAGAGCAACGAAAAGCAGGAGAATTTAGCGAAAAAGAGTCTCTGTTCTATATTATGAATCCATTACATGCTTTACAAAAATAATAATGCCAACCAAAATGGAAAATAATGATGCCAACCAAAAGGGAAAGGGAAAAAACAAAGACGTTTGTTTGAACAAATGACAAAGAAAGTGACATACCAGCGAGAATACCGCCAGAAACATAAGAAGAAAGATACTCTGGACGCAAGGAGATGTTTCCACTGAAACAAAACCAATTAACAAAACATCACAATAATTGAATTTCATGACTGAAGAGCCAAAACACAGCAAGACAGAGATATATAAGAGTTTTCTATAGATATCATGACGTCTGCAGATTTTCAAGTGCAGTCTACTTTTTGGTCTAATTCCTGAAGAATTTTTGAATTGATTCTTGACACCTATCATTCTCTGTCATATGCATAATGTTGTACTCAACCACAAACAGTTGATAATTCCTTGAATAAATACACGTGTATTTGCATGTGATGAAGTAGAGAAAGAAGTATACCAAAACGGATTGTAGTACAATGTTGCAGATGCTTCGATTAGATTCAAAGGCATACAAAGGGGGTTAACAAACTGATCTTTTCCACTCCCAGAACATTCAGAAACTCCTTTCTCACGCTGAATCATCCAGTGAGCTGCACGACATTGGTACGGTCTCAGTTCGGGAAGCAAGTTGGGCAATTGAACATCCAGCATAGGTTCCTTCCTATAGCAAACCATTTGTGCAAATCAGGCGTTAATTACGCATAAAGTTCCATAACTTTCAGACACACTGAAAAAATGTAGTAGTTATATATACTTGTAAAGTTCAAAAATTTACAATCGTTACTCACTTTGATGGCTTAATAGCTTCATAAAAACCGGCAACATCAAAACGTGTTCGATTCTTTCTTGAAGAAGCGGAGTTATCTCCTGCATCTGCATTTGAATCAATGCTCTTCCCACTTGGTGCAGGACTAAATCCATATCTAGACTCAGAAGTCAAGACTTCAGGACGCAGCCAAGCCATGACATTCATCATACTCTTCTTCCAAAGTTGCCTTGGAGTATCAAGAAGTGAATCACAAGCATCGAATGCCCTTCTCAGAATCTCAACCCTCATCCTCACAGACTGCAAATCTTCCGATAATGTGAACTTCAAAATAGGCCTCAAAGTCAAGAAATTCAAGCTAACTAAATGAACAAGACCCGAAACAGCCTCATCTGGGCCGTCAAAATTCCCGGACATCATCACAGCATTGCTCTCCATTCCCTCGGTCACACGTCTCAAAACAAATTGTACATAAATGCTAGAGGCAGATAATTCAGGCCAATGCCCCAATTTCATTCGATTAAGATACCCATTTACATTGCTCAAACTAAATCTCAACGAAAACCTCGAAGAATCTCCATAAAATTCTTCCTCGTTCAAAGCATACCCGTAGAATTCTCGATTTAATTCCAAATTTGATAAAACAATTTCTGAAATATCAAAATGCTGGCTGGCCGTATCCCAACTAGCCCTAGTATCCACTTGAACAAAATATGGCTTATCAACACCAATATCGATAAATTCGTCCTGCTCCTCAGGTTTAATACCAGTAGTTTCAGTGACGTCATCCAATTCTGCTGCTTGGGAGGTTTGTCCCTGCTGCAACCCTACCGCGCGACGTGGCCGAAATTGCTTCCTTCGACCCATTATGCTTATTGTTGTTCCAACAAAAACCCACAAGTTCGGCAGACTAAAAAACCAGATAGGAAAATCTGAGATATGCTGCTAAGGTAATAGAGCATTCAAGTGCGTGAGCCTTCTTGTAGGTAGAAAAGTTCCAACTGAAGACCTAAAGATTTTTCAGCTTAAAACTGGAAATCCGAAGCCTGTAGACTGAGCAGGGCTAGCGTCATAGTGTTATGTTGCTGACAAAAATTTTTTGGTGGCAAAGGAATGGTCAGTGGTGAGGGAAGGTGAGGTTCCGAAGAATCTCACTCTGCCTGTTGGAAGAAGTTGAGGTAACTATAAATAAATAAATACGAATATAAGCAAGGGTTACCTAACCATTAATCTCCTTACATTACACTAATGATTCTCACTTTTCATCCCTTTTTTCTTTCTTATTGGTCGCTGGAGTCTGCCAGGTGTTAAGTTCTTGATTTTCTTTTCTTTTTTTTCCTTCATTCTTTTCCTAATCAATTTTAACCCATGAGCTAACTTTGACCACTCTAATTCATGGTGATAAAGTATCACAACAGAGAAGTAGATTTTTGAATACTTATAAAAAGTGGTAAAGAAAATAATCTAATACACAAAAAGCATTAGAGGGAAAAGGAACATAAATGTCTCGAGATAACATATGAACGTGATTGTAAAAATGACTACTTTATATTCAATTATCTAATTATAAGGATATAGAATAAAATTTTTTAGATTAAAAAACACATGAAACTAATTTATAATGAAAGAATATATCTATAGTGTAAATTAGTTAATCGATATTCAAACTTTTTGTGTAGCGTGAATTATAGTAATAAATAAAAGAGAGACACTTTAATTTAGAAACTCTATAATTTAAAATAATAGAATAAAAATTCAATTCATTAAGAAAAACATTTTGAAAAAGAAAACAAATGGACAAAGGAAAAAAAAAATTTTTTAAACAAGGAATTGAAAGCAGAAAAATATTTTGGAAAAAAGAAAAAATAAACATAATAGAGGGATAGTTTGATCATGCAAAGAATTAACTAATACAAATAAAAGTTAAGGAATAAATAGACAATTAAGGTATACGTTAGGAGATCAATTATAATTATCCATATAAATAAGTCCACCTCATGATTTTGACTCAAATAGTAACAAATGAAAAAAAATTTTGAAACGGAGCAATAACAATAAAAAGCAACCTTTTGTTTGGATTTCTCATTTTTTGGAAAACATGTTTTCATATACAATTTTACAATATATACACAAATAAAAATAACTTTAAAAACACCATATCCATACAATGTATCAAAAATAACTTCAAATATATAAAAAATATAAAAATAAACTTTACACTATTTTATTTCAATTTATCACTACTACCCACCACCACTCTCCATACCCATCACCGCTACTATCCTTCTCTTTTCTCTCCTTCTCTCTTCCTCTTCCACTTCTCCTTTTTTCTGCCACACTTCACCTCTCTTCTTCCTTCCTAGATCTAGCCTCAACCATAGGCTATGATCTGCTTACAATGTTGTGACTAGAGGTCTCGATCTAGTCTCGACCCAATCTGAGGAGGGGGGAAGGGAAGAGGTGACCAGTGGTGGAAAAAGAAAGAAAAAGATGAAGAGAAAGGAATAATGGGTGGAGGATGATGGAGTAGCAAGGGATGAGAAGGAAGAAAGAGAAAGAGGAAATGGTGGTGGTAATTTTTAAAAAAATATCACAAAAATTGTTAAACTTTAAAAAATCTTAAAATATATTTTAAAAATATCACCAAAAAATTATGGAAAATATCTAAAGCAAAATTTTTTATATACACTGTTACAATAAATATTTTAAAAACAACCCAAAAAATAGTTGATTCCAACTGTTTGAGTTAATTGTTTTTAGGGTATTTTTGAAAAAATTTACTATAGCAATGTATATGAAAAAATTTTTAAAAATATTTAATATATTATATGGATGAAATATTTTTTGAATTACTATATATATTACTGTAGTATTTGAAAATTTTATTTTTAAAAAAATGGCGAATCCAAACGGAAGAAGTTTGATTCATTCAAGAAACTTTTCACTTCCCAAAAAAAAAAAAGTTAAAAGCATTTCCCTAATCTCCCACTTCCTAAAAAAAAAAGTTAAAAGCATTTCCCTTGCTCAAAAATAAAGAAATAAACAGTAAATAGATACTACTCTATAGTTTTATATTACCAAAAAACCGCAAGAACCAAAACAACTCACTCTTCACCCGTCAATTCCCACTCCAATCCCTTAGGCTGAGACCCCATTGGCGGCGGCTCGAAGGAGGGTAGATTGCTTGCCATTATCTCTCCCCTCCAATCTCTCGATATATCTCTATCTCTCTTGTTGCCGGAGCACCTACGGCTGTAACTTCCAGGTTAGACCTCACCTCTCCACTTTCCTACTCCTTCCTGTCCTTCCTTCCAGCTCTTCCCCTTCCTTCTCTTTCACCCGTCTCTGACTACACTTCTCCTTCGTGACTATTTTATGTTTATGAAAAATTAATTCTCGTATTACATTCTTTTCTTGGAGTTGGCGGAATAAGTTTTATTCTTCTTACTTGCTCTGGGGTTTCCCCTTTGGAAGCTTTTTGGCTGTTATTACCACTTTAGTTTGACTGTACGTGTCTGTAAGAATTATTGTAGATGCATTTCTTTGGTAATTAGCTGATACTCTACACAAAAAAAGAGCGTGAAATAGATATGCAAGAACTCTGTAAGCATTTTATATATACATGTGAAAGTACAATGAACTAGCCATATAACCTGTGATTTTTTGTCCCAGGTGATATCAGCGCCAGCCTTGCATCAAATGCTAATTATGTAAACCTAATTTACAACAATGCTGTAAACCTCCATTACAATGCTGACTTTAATGATATGTGCTATTATTGTATCCATGTTCTGTCTTTTTATGCATGATTAATGTACTATTACCATGACCTAAGGATTTTATGAACCATATATATACTGTTGGTTTTAGTTTTGGTTTTATTGTGAACTCATAATAGGTTTTTAAATAACTAGCTTTGATCTGAAGTTAAAGTCAATATGCATCTATATATATAAACAAATTTCCATCATCTTGAAATATTTATCTGACTGAACCTCATGACCCTTCAACAGTGTTATTTTTCAGAGGGCGTGATCCAACAGTAAACAATTCAGACCTTCACATCTTAGGGACAAACGTATAAAAGAGTGACCATGCCTAGAAATCTTCCTGTTACAATCTACCAACGAGTGTAGATCTTCATTTGTCATAGGCTAGTCTACATACTTTCAAATGATAGTTAATCACTTCTCATAGGTGTGCTAAAAAATTCTGCCTTCATGTGTCACTCTCCAAAAGGGGTGCCTCCTTCCCTCTCAAATGTGCATGACTAGTAGAACTTTATGGAGATATTTCTTTCCTGTTTTAAATACGAGTCTTGCCTCTCCAGAGCTGTGGAATTGATGAAGGCTTGCTGAAAGACTGGCATTTGAGGAATTGCTTCTGCTTGCATGTGGTTTTGGTCCTGTTGGTTTCAGCTTGAGAAAGTGAAGAGAAAGTAACAGAGTGAAGAAAGGCCATGGGAGGTGGACGGAAAAATTTGAAGAGGGCTGTTGAGGAAGAGACCTTAACGCTTCAACAAGGGCAAAGCATCATGCAAGTTGTGGACCTGCGGGGCTCCAATCTTATTGAGGTAATATGTCCTTTACATTCAGGGCCACATTTAATTATCAAGTTGGATAATTTGTTTTAGTTGCGTCATGCATAACAGAAGCAGCATCGCATACTGCTGTACTTTGAAATTTGTTCCGATTAGAATTGATCACAAGCGTTGTCCCACCTGTACTGAACCATACAAACCATACATCTCCATATGGGCATAGCCGAAGTTTTTCATGTAGTAAGGCGTGACAATGAAGCTTCTATGAGTAATGTAACTATAGGTTAGTGGTTTTTGCAGATTAATAGATATTTAGTGGTTGTTAATTCAGTTTTGAATGTATCAAAAGGTAATGGATGCAAAAGGGGAGAGATCGTTAGCTATATTTCCAGCAAAATTTCAAAAGAGCATGTGGATAAAACGAGGTTTGTTCTTTTAAATTTTCCTTTAAAGTGGGAATTTCTAGCATGATTAAAGTTGAGACTTTGATCAAGTTCTTATTTTCTTGTGCATGAAAAATTGATGTTAGGGAACTTTGTGGTGGTTGACGAGACTGGAAGGCAGGAAGCAGCTGAATTTGGTCGGAAAGTAGGTTGCGTTGTTATACAAGTGCTCTTTTATGAACGAGTACGAGTGCTCCAAAAATCTCCTGAATGGTGCGTAGTTTGAGCTTATGTTTGTTTTGTTTTCTCTTGTTTTTTAATGTTTTGCGCCACACCTTTGCAAGATAAATTTCTAACATAGTCTGAGATCCTAATGATTTGTTTTTTCGATATTGGCCGGAGATATTACTTAATAGCAAGTGACTTCTGTTCCTATGAATATCTGCCTTGTGGACATTTATACCAAACTTTCAGAAGGTGTGGCAAATGTGACAAAGTTAGAGATCGATATCTTTTTATTTTTTATTATAGAGATCAATATCTTTGATGTGATTGTTTCACGTTCCTTTTTTTGGGGATTTTTAAGCCAGTTTATTGTGGGTATTATCAATTTAGTTGTGGTTTCTATGGCTGGATAAAATTGCTCCTGATTAGGAGCTTAGTAGTGTAAATAGATGCATCATGGTGTTCTAGCTCCAACTTTCTTAGTATGTAATTCTGGAAGGGCTGCTGTTATTTGTTTGATTACATCTTTAAGGCCACCCCTCCTGCTCAGAACCCGAGGGCTAAACTGACTTTCTGGGTACAACATTCACGCACCTGCTCACATGCACGCTCAATAAGAAGGATCTTGGTGCTTATGTAATTATTATGCTTGGTGATTATTGCTTGTAACTGTGCAGGCCAGAAGTATTTAAAGCAGCAACTTTAGGAAATTCGAAGCAGGATTTGCAGTCGCACACTTCAAATATGGAGGAGAATGACAATTCAAGTGATGATGATGGACTTCCACCTTTAGAAGCCAATACAAACAGGTTGAGACCTTTCCAATCACATTCAGATACAGAGTCAGCTTCAGATTCTGATTCCGAGGCCTGATGCATGCTTTTTCCTATTTATTATGCATGGATCTCAAGAGATGACCAGAAAACTTCTTGTAAGGATAGAGGAAAGATGTACTTCTGTCCTGTGATGCTGCTTCATGGTTGAAGCTTCACCAAGTTCAGAGTAATGCGAAATTTTGCAATGTCTGCTATATGTTTTAGGGCTTACTTTCCCACATTTGAGATTTTAAGATGGTAGTACATCATCATACATTATGGTTAAAATTGGACTAATTCTGTCGTGTACCATCATGGTAGGATAATCTTTGAGGTGTTACTCACTCTATCAAGTGAGGATTATTTGCAGTTCATGAAAGGCTACTGTGGGATTCTAGCTAGTCATCTGCTGCTTCTTGTACGTCTGTGCGTGAGAGTCAAAAAATGAATGGTATACATGTAAGCGGAGGAAAATTGAGGTAAAATACAAAGAAATCTGAAGCGGTCTCTTCATCCCAATTTTCTTGAAAATAAGCTCTTTTTCTTCTTCTTGTACCATTGAACTGCTACAATAAAATTAGCCTGCTTTTTAAAAATAGCAAGCTCCTCGTGACAAAATATAATGCTCTATAAGTTCGGCCGATTTAGTCACCCGAGTATCAAAAAAATCTTAATCAAATCCTTACATTGGTTGGCCCGAAGAAGGCACGCGTGGTTCACAAATCTAGAATGCAGTCCAAGGTGCATTTGATAAAATTAAAATTTGAAAAATTGAAATCTGAAGTCTGAATTTATTGAGTTATTGAATTGTTAAGTATTAAATTTAATACATTTGACTGTATATCACATTCAGTGATAAGTAAATAGTTTATCACTTAATTTTGAGAGCAAATTTTGCCTAAAAAATTCAGTGCCAATTAATTAATTCAAATGTTCAATTTTTAGTTATCAAATAGGTCTGAACATGTTAAAATCTGAATTCATTAAGTTTAAGTATTGAATGAGGTTATCAAACTGCATCCAACTTCATTTCTCTAAATTAAGGCCAAAGCCAATAAGTGATTCAACAAATTGATTGTAGAGATTGGTGAAATTTTACACCCCAAATAAGTATTCTAACGGTGTTTGAAAGTGACGCCTCCGTAAGAAGATGAAAGGTATGTTCTGTCTATTCTAATGGGCTTGGACGTTGGGATATGCATTCCTATTTGTCAAGTTAACATGTGTAATGAAAATGCGCACGCTAATTGGGCCGGACAGGGACAAAGTCAGTCTCCGCAGAAAAAGGAATATCTGGAGCCAATCTATTAAGAAATAAGAAAGAAAGAAAGAAAGAAAAACTCCTAAAGGCGGTACACAAGACGATTGAACTTGGAAATATTAGTGGTGGAGTGGATGGTGGGGGTGGTGGAGTGAATTTGGGTTCAAAGCTCAAGTTGTGAACTGAGAAAGGGGAAGTGGGAAATAAAAAATGGCGGGTGTTTCATTGATGAGAGGGATGGTTAATGATGGCTGCTTGTCTATCTTTCATCACCAGTCGCGGCAGGTTTCTTCTTATTAGTCCAAGTTTTATTTATGCTTTCTTTCTCTTTGCTGGTGGACGTTATCTTGTCCAATTGCATATGCTAATAAGAATTTTAAATCTTGATTACAGGTGGCGCCAGTAACCGTAAGGGTGTCAAGCAGAAGAAGATCAACAGCAGCGAGAAAGCTTCAATTTCTTTCTAAAAGATCCTCCTTTTATGCTCGATACTCTCAGTCCCGAGATATTTTCACTTCTCGTGTTCAAGGTTTCCCAAACTTTTATCGTATATTAGCTCCATGTCTGCATCCCCACTTTATTGTTTTCTCTATGTAAAAATTTGATTCCTATATTTAAGTTTAATTATGTTAATTTAGTTGTAGAATCAGATTGCCACTGGAATCCAAGAAAATAATTTTATCTGGGAATTTACCCATTTCGATTCTGGATGCATAATTAGTTTGAGTGAAAATTTTTAGTGCATTTCGAGTGTCTGAGAAATTCCTGCTCAATCCTATTCAGCCTTCGGGTTGAGACTTGGGACGGAAGTGTGCTCTGGGAGGAGCTTGATTTTTTGTTGGGTGTTAGTACTTTGTATCAAAGTTGATTGTACCTGGTGAAATGTAGTCCTTCGGCACGAGATATGAATCACAAATTCAAATCAGAAAAAAGAAAGAAAAATAAGATACAGAAACACACCTTATTTTTATCTTGTTTCTGTTTAGTTTCTATTCTGAGCTTTTTTTCCCTTCTTATTCTTTCTTTCCTTTAAAACACACCAATTAAGAGAATCCTATATGAATTGTATCTCAATTTGACTCCATAGTTCATTAAACAAAGGGGTTAGAAGAGGAAATGAATCCTGTTTAAGATTTTAGTATTTGGATTGATGCTTATTGCTGAAATGGCACTACTATTATACAGTTCTCTTTTACCTTAGAACCCCCATCAAT
Organism: Coffea humblotiana; assembly: GCA_023065735.1. NCBI lineage: Eukaryota > Viridiplantae > Streptophyta > Magnoliopsida > Gentianales > Rubiaceae > Coffea > Coffea humblotiana. The sequence continues at coordinate 3,858,356 of CM041209.1, read as the reverse complement.
AGACCTTTTCTCTTCTGCCATTCGTTTTCCTGTCAGGATTTTGTCTCCCCACACAGTGGTGAAGAGGGATGGGAGAGGGAGGGAAAGTATGTAAATGTGTATGCGTGACTATTTAAAAAATGTATTCTTGTATTATTCTTCTTTAGTTGGTTGCATAGTGCGATTAAGCATGAACTTCCACAGATCGCATTGAAAAGTTGCCCAAACTGGTGGAGGATATTGTCCAGACATCCTTAAGCACCGGTCCACGTGGAGCCCTAAGGCTAGCTCAAGGCATTCAAGCAATTCTTGGAGTAGGAAGCGAGTGGCTGGCAGATTTGTCAAAGGTACAGGCAGTTCTATATCTTTGTTATAATTGGTTACATCTTTAGATTTTCTGGAAACGGGTTTGATGTCTTTCTTTCTTCTCTCTTACCTTCCCCTTCTTCCCTCTTCTTCTCTTTATTTTTTCCCCAGGATTTTGCATAGTAAATGAACAAGGAATTTCATTGAAAAGTAATTCTGGGTAATTTTGTCTAGACAGCAAACTCATCCACCACATTACCAACTGAGATGCAGCTTGGATTGTTGTCTCCCCTGTATTTGAAGAAGATTATTTGAACGAATGGGTGCAACCTACATCAAACTTGGTCAAGTAAGTAAATAGTAATGCTCTCCCAGTTCTTTTTATGTTTTGAAATTTTTGAAGTTTGCTTTTTGTTCCTTTTTAATTTTAGGATGATTTTGTTGTAATGCTTGAATTTGTATACATTTACTTGTGGTTCCATTATTATTTGCTTTTTCTTTAGGGGTTCTCTCATTTATCTGTACCTTTAAAATTATACAATCGCTAATGCATACATCCACCACATTATACAATCACTCATGTACTGTTTTTCTTGCATTTTGTAGTTCATTGCTTCTGCACCAACATTGTTCCCACCGCAATACGTACAGGAATTCCAGTACTGTTTTGACAGAGTACCTGCAGTTCCTTTTGAAGATATTCAAGCAATCTTGCGTGAGGAATTAGGCCAACCAATCGATGCGATCTTTGAGTATGTTGATCCTACCCCACTTGCCTCTGCTTCTATAGCACAGGTCTACTCGGACTTCCCTTTCCATGCTTCATCTTGATAATATTTCATATTAAAGTCTTAAGAGCTTGATCATTGACTGTCACTCACCCTTGTAACTGTGTACTTTAACTCTCAGGTCCATGGTGCAAGGATAAGAGGCTCACAGGAGGATGTAGTGATAAAGGTGTTGAAACCTGGAATTGAAGACATATTAATGGCAGACCTAAATTTTGTTTATATTGTAGCGCGCATCTTGGAGTTTTTGAGTCCTGAACTGAACCGTGCATCTCTGGTATGATCTTTTCATCATTGCAAATTCCACTGAATGGGGCAAAACATATTTCCTTGAACTGCTAAAACATATGTCTTGCAATAAACTTAGCTACTACTTACTTTTTGTAGTAGAAAGTCATTGGATAGTTCTTAATAGTCGAGTATAGTTCTTAATAGTCAAAAATCACCTCTTTGACTTACAAATACACCCTAAATGTATAATTACAAACCAAAATATAATCATGTCTTGTGCCAACACTTTCTCTCCTTTGGCAACTTCATTATTTCCAGATGATTGTTTGACTTTTTTCAGGAGCTTAATTATAATGTAAGGGATCCGTATGTGAAGGTTTTGTTTTTTACAGGTCTTTCAGTATGCTAATAATTTACTTCTGAGGTCATATACTCTGTCGAAAACAAATTATATGCCAGCATAAACTCATTAACTGTGTGTGAGTAGAAAATTCTCTCTCCATTCTTATTGAACTTTTCCTGTTTAGTGTGAAAGGAGGACAGTGGCATTGTGTTATGCTTGAACAGATATTTCCTTTTAGGTTGCTATTGTCAAGATATAAGGGAATCAATGCTTGATGAGGTTGACTTTAAGAAAGAGGCTGCAAATATTGAGTCTTTTAGACAATATTTAGAGGCTATGGGTCTTACAAGACAGGCTACTGCTCCAAAAGTAAACCCGCAATACAGTACCAGACGAGTTTTAACAATGGAGAGGCTTTATGGAGTGCCTCTTACAGATTTGGATTCCATCAGTGCCCTTGTTCCAAGTCCAGAAGCCAGTCTTATAACTGCCTTAAATGTGTGGTACGACTTTGTCACAAGTGTAATTCAGCTGCTGGCACATGTCAGTTATTTTGGTATCAAATTTATATCCTGAAGTTTTGTTGTGCATGACTCTCTAGGTTTGGGAGTCTGCTTGCCTGTGAAACCTTTCATGCTGATGTCCATGCAAGGCAACTTGTGGTTGCTGCCATGATGGTCGTATTGGGGTTTCTTGACTTTGGTATACATGAATTCTCCATCTTTCAGTTTTGTTTGTTTCTTTGTCACCTTTGTTGCACATCTATCGTTTTCATGATCCTGCATACTTTCCACTTTTTTCTTTAAAAATGCTTGGTGACTCCTCACTCTTGTTGGCAATGAATGGATTTTTTTATGGGATACAAGTTTCAAATATTTTGGCTCAAGATTACTGGAAGATCTTATTGCTTGTGTAACTTTTTTCTTCTCAATAGTTGTTTTATTCATGTATTATAGCTCAGACAACCCTACTCTCCCTTTCCCTTCCCCCTCCAGGCTTGCCCCTCTTCTCCTTGACCAACATGCTCATCTGGAGAATTGGCATTGGTGATGCTAAAAATGGGTGTCTCGTGCCTGTGTGTTGGGTCAATGTTCAATACCTTGTAGTTTTAAGGTCTAGAAAAATCAGTTATAAAAGCAAGGAGATCTGCCCATCAATAGGATTGTTATCACATTTGCAGTTTACTATTTAAGGGCCACTGTTTAACTGTCTTTCATGCTGTATAAAACAAAGGTTTATCCTTCAGAAATCAGAATACTTTAGCCTGATGGCATTTTGTTTAATTTATCTCAGAAATTTGCTTCTAGTTGCAGCTGAAGAATGTTACACTTACTTGGTTATCAATTCACAAATTCTGCTCTTCCCTGAAAACCTTTTTACCGTCTTATTTGCATATGTTCAGTTAAATTATTACTTCCTGAATCATCATGTATCATCTTTCCTTTGCAACTTATGAGTCATGAAACAAAATGGATGGTGCTGTACAGGAATTGTTGGCGCATATCTCAAAGACATGGGCTGCTATGGAAATATTCTTGCAATCATTGGCAACTGAAGATTACAACTCAATGGCATCGGCCTTGATTGACATGGATGCTACAAAACAAGGATGTTGATTCAATGGCCTTTGCAAGAGATCTTGAAAAGATATTTTCTTCAATACAGGTATACATTGCTTGTGGCCATGGCTACTCTTGTCTCTTGTCAAAGTGTAAGACACCCCCCACCAACCCCTGCCCTCCCCAAAAACAAAACAAAAAAAATTCCCAACCCCCAAAAAAAAAAAAATCTATGCAGCCTGAGAAGTATATCTGTGGCTTAGTATAATTTTTGTCCTCAAGTCCATGCAGGTTACTACTCATGGACCATGATGGCGAGATTCTTGATGGACAGCCTGAAACTTTGATATAAATAATACCATTGTGTTTATTAGGTTAAAATCAGAATCATATATGTAAGAAGAGAAGAAATTACATGTTTTTTAGTCTGAAGAGTATTGAATGACTATTCTTCTGTATAGTTGCTGTGCATACTTAAGCTATGTTTAAGAATTTAACTTGTGAAGACAATATTTTGCTTTTGATGTTAGCTCTGGTGGATGACTATGCTAAGGATCCACTAGTATTGATGCTACAAGGCATTTAGTATGTCATGATTTTGATGTAATATTACTTCAAATCAGATCAATCATTTTCTGATTATAGTTTCCCATATTCTGCGTGCAGGATTTGGATACAGAAATTGTTGTTGCAACTGCCAGGGGTCCAAATACAAGCCACAACAGCTGTCGCTGGCAAATGTAATTGTAGATGAGAGGCAAATGAATGCTCTATTTCTTGATTTGGTAAGTATCAACCTTCAAATTCTGTCATCTCATAGAGCAGCGACTTGCCTTAGGCTTGTAAATCTTGCCTACAATTGCACCAAAGACAGATGATGAACCTACAAGTTGGAATATGAGGTCTCAATCGCTTCTTATAGTGACTGAGATGGCATTAGGTAGTTGCTAGAGTAATTGATGTGGCTAGACGTCTTCCTCCTTTAGAGCTGGAGTCGGGTGATATTTGCTTGCCTACCAAGAGAACGTCACTGTGTGCTGTGTTTGGGTCTAAAAAATGAGAGGATGAAAATGTCTTAACGTTTTCTATACTAAAGGGGAAAACTGAAGTGAAAGGGAAAGTTGTTAAAAACTCCTACTGACCCCAGTTTTTTTCTCCTTGAATGGAGTTGGATTTGGATGAAACCAAATTGACCTTTGTGCTTCACTCTAAACTGAGAAAAATTGTGGGGAAAAAAGTGCAGAAATTTCCTTTTATTTAGTGTATATTTCTCAGTTCCCTGACTGCACTTTCGTCTACCTTCATTATACCAGACAAAGAGTAACGTAGTTAAATACCCTCCCCACCTATGCAAATAATGTCCCCCGCCGCCCGCTTACAAAATTTCTTTTGCATCAGCTTGCCTGCTTCCTCAAATCCAAAGTATCTGACTTGTGTTTTCTTTGTCCAATAGGTTCGAGTTAGTGAATCATATGGGATTGAGATTTCCTCGGGAGTTTGCACTTCTAATGAAGCAGCTTCTTTACTTCGACCGGTATACTAGGTTGTTGGCTCCCAACTTGGACATGCTTCGGGATCAGAGGATCACCATTGTCCCAAATCAAAGAAGCAGGCGTATCTACTAGCGGCCACTTTCTTGTCACTGAAAATAAATTGCAGATATCATACAAGAGAATCATCGGCTGGTTGTACATATAGAACAAAAGAAATCATACCTGATTGTCATAAAGAAACCTGGCTGAAACAGAATATTTTTGGCGGTGTAGATGCCTCGACCAATTTCGGTTGAGTAATTGTAACGATACATGAGACGTGAAATGCAGAAGGTTGTCCGTGCCCATATTGCCGCTTATCAGAACACAGTAACTTTAATTTCCATATCCAAACTTTGTGCCAATTGATATTGTGGTCTGTTCCAAAGATTTGTCTGTTGTACGTTTGATCAACAGCAAAAGATCCATGTCCTTTCCGGTGGAAATTTCTCTTCATCCCTCGGTTTGTGTGTGTTCTTCCAACTGGGTGCTCGCTTCTTTTCCCACCATCAACAAAATGTCGTGCTTTTACTAGGGTAATATTGGGTCTAATAGCTTAAAAAGTTCCAAACGTTGATGAAGTATGGGATGATGAGAAGCTGTACCATCCAACTCTTTTGGATAAAAAGACTAATCCAGACAAGCACGACAACGAAATATTTGTGAACATCCAATATTTTGAGAAACTTTTGTTGCTTATGGATTTCGAGGAGGAAAAATGCAATCAAGCTTCAACAGATATCTGCCGACAGTTAACAGCAGCGGTCTTTAAAGGCAATAACCTCTGGAGTGTTTGGCGACAATTCCGCTCTCGGGTTCAACATTTTACTACAATCGTATGTGTACAGGACCTACAATTGACACCATGATTCCAAGGTTTGATTATCGTTTCCACTAGGATCTGGCTACTTTATTCCTCCGACGATACATGAAACAACACCGCCACCTTGACCAATTTTATTCCCCTGTTTTACCTGTTTCCCCTCTGCCTCGTTCAAAACCAGAACATCTGTAGTTGCCTTTCTTCTGGCAAAATCCGTGCATGGCTTTTACAGCTCCATGCTTATTGAAATACTATAGCCAGATACAGAGCATAGTTTCCACTCAAGTACACAATAACATAGATAATTGATGCGAAACGCCTCTCTATAAGTTGGTAAAGAATCTATCTAGCGTAGGTGACGAGAGTCTGAGAATTAAGCCATTTATGCAAACCCAATATTATCGAAACAAATCAATAAAAAAATCGTTTGACAGCATAGTGAATCTATACATACAACACTTGATCTGCATTCTATACACTATCACCAGGGCAATTTCTATCCTTTCTGATCACTATACAGTACAAGCTATATATGTTTAATGACTTGTGATGTTGGACTATATATGTTTAGCATATCTCAAGAATCTTCGAGTCAGGTAGACACTCTGCTTCCAAAACTGTCCTTTTATCTTAATATAGCTAGAACTAGAAGAGCTCCAAACTTCTTTTTCTCTCGTCAGAAAGCTGAGGTGACCTTTTGGATCATGTTTTATTCTTCAAATGATTGATGCGTTAGATTTTCATAACAGCACTTGGCGACGAATAACCCATAAGCCGATGCAGTGGAGATCCCTCCTGACGGTGGAAGTTGCCTGATTCCTGAGGATGACTTTCGCCGCTTGATCTCTTGAACGAAGGTCCCACTGGTTCAAGGTTCTCTACCGAGTTGGTGTGCAGCTTCTGACACTCGCCCACTGTGGACTTCATCTTTCTATCATCCAAGGCACGGACAGAATTACCAGATGATATGTCTCTATTTCGACAACTTCTTTCAACAGGATGAATTGGGGGTGTGATTAGTGAGGGCTCACCTTCAGTGGAGAAACTTCTGTCAAAGGATATTCCGTAATCATCAGTACATGAAAGAGGTTCAGCATATGGAGTGTCATTGGATTGAGAGGTGGATGCCCAGTTCTTTGACGAATGGATCCATTGGAGTCATCATCGACCACACTGGGAGGAGGGGCTACAGCATCAGCAATGCGTGGTACTAGATGCGTGCTGCTCTGAAGTGAAAACTTCATAATCTTTCTGCAAGTATTGCATCTTAACTTATGGCGCCGCCTTCCTGAGAGGAGAAAATCTGCAGGCAGCTGAAGCAATTCAGAGCAATGATAACATGCAACAATAGGGGTTCCACCAGCTACAGGCCTAACATGTCGCTTTGCCAAGTGATATCTCTCTCGCAAATGGAATTTTTGAATCTCATTATCTCTATGCCACTGCTCATCAGACTTGGTCTGTCGATCCCAAACAGAGAACTCAGAGCTATTATAATGCTGAGGACTTGAGGATGTGGAACACTGGCCATTGTAACATGTACTGCTGTGGGACATACAGTGGACTTTATTACAGCATAATGAATGTGAAGGTAACTGTACTGAGCATTGCCAGTCATGAGGATGATGGTGCAAATATGCACATTCAATTTGGCGCCTGTAATCTGCAGCATCTCCTGAAAAAGCCACTCTTGGGACTCTATGAAACTGGGGCAAGCCTTTCCATTGACTAAACCTTCCAGGATATCTGGAATACTGTAAATCAGCAGATATTCCCTCCAAAGGTGCCAAGCGACGATTGTAAAACAATGGATTATACTTGTCCTCCCTGATAACTGAAGAAGGAAACCTACTGTTTGATATATGCATTCTGTTGAGCTCATCTTTCAGTTCATGCACCATTCTTAACAGCTCCAGTTTGTCTGGTTCAGTGTAAGATGGTGCATCGGCTGCACAAAAATCTGATTGATGCTGGAAACCACTGACTGGATGATGCGATAAATTCCCTTTTCTATGGCCATTCAAAGGATACCTTGGAATAGATGGAAGCTTAGAAACATGCTCATCATTGTCCTCTCTTATTCTACTTCCACTAGAATGGCTGTAACTTCTGGGGTCATGCAAACCATCCTGGGGATTTTTGTATTTCATGGTAGAATGATTCTTCTCTGGCAATATTGAGGACTTCCTTGCCCAGGTTCTGTACCTCTGACCCAGGTCCAAGAATTGCTTGGTCTTGCATCCCAAGGTTGCTGCTCAGAACATCATTTGCTGAAGGTCCAAATTCCCTTTGCAACCTACTGGAGTTGTTCATGTTTTGCTTTAACTTTCTTTTGGGGGGTTTGAGAACCGGCCAGGGAACCGGTTCTCAAACCCATCATAAGAAGATGCACTACCATCATCACCATAGTAGCTTTTGGTTGGAGACTTGGACAAATTTATATTCTTCCGACCAAGCTCAGAGCTCAAATTGACTAGTGGCAGATTATCCAAAACGTCCTCAGAGCTTGCATGTACAAAACCTCGGGAAATCATTCTCTGAGAGGCTCCAAGGTGTTGATCACCAGGAGAGTCAACATTGTACAATGGAATAGTCTGATCCAGGGGATTTTCATCAGTGTCACTTGCATCAGTTTCCTTGCCATCCAACAAATCTTCTGTATCAAAGCTACCAAGGACATGACCGCCTAAGTTGTCTTGCACTTCTGAGTTTGCTTCTATTAATGCTGATAGTTTTTCAGGGACAGTCACAGCAGATGAAGAAATTTCCAGGGAGGCACTGTCATTTTTTGGAAACTCCTTACTGTGACCTTCAAAGTTGCATTCTTTGCCAACATGTTGCATGACACATTTACTTGATCCCTTTCTTCCAATGCATTACCTTTTGGAGAACAATCATTCTCATCAAGCTTACCTTCTGTCAGTAAAGAAACTTTACTGAGGAAGTTGGTATCCTTGTCCTGCTCCTGGTTGCAATCTTCACGTGCCATTTGTTCCATGCTTGCACAATTATCTGTCGTCCTATTGCTAAGTCCGAATGCCATGATTGCCTGATGTTCTGGCGATGAATCGTCTGTCTCATGGCATGGGAACTCAAATGAACTATAAAAGCCATCAGAAGAGCTTCTACCTCTACTCCTGTTCCTTTTGGAATCACCGAACTGATTTTCATATCTGTGCATATCCTGGTCTGCATTATGTGTATCCTGGTCATAATCACATTGATCTTGTTCAATCTGTTCCCCAGTGCTTGGTGACAAATCTCCATTTTCTCGAGAAGTAAGGCATAGTGAATTAGGCAACCCATGAGAAAAATTTTTGTCACCAGGCTGCTTCCCATTGGGATCACTGAACTGATTTTCGTACTTGTGTTTATCGTGGTCTGCATTATGTGTTTCCTGTTCTGCATTATGATCACATTGAGCTTGCTCAATCGGTTCCCTTATCTGTCCCCCAATGCTTGGTGATAAATCTCCATTTTCTCGAGAATTAAGGCACGGTGAACTAGGAAACTCATGAGAAAAAATTTTGTCACCGGGCTGCTTCCCATTGGAATCACCGAACTGATTTTCATACTTGTGTATATCCTGGTCTGCATTATGTGTTTCCTGTTCTGCATTATGATCACATTGAGCTTGTTCAATCGGTTCCCTTATCTGTCCCCCAATGCTTGGTGATAAATCTCCCTTTTCTTGAGAAGTAAGGCGCGGTGAACTAGGAAACTCATGAGAAAAATTTTTGTCACCACGCTGCTTCCCATTGGAATCACCGAACTGATTTTCATACTTGTGTATATCCTGGTCTGCATTATGTGTTTCCTGTTCTGCATTATGATCACATTGAGCTTGTTCAATCGGTTCCCCAGTGATTGTTGACAAATCTCCATTTTCACGAGAAGTAAGATGCAGTGAATTAGGAAGCTCATGAGAAAAAATTTTGTCACCAGACTGCTTCCCATTGCAGTCTGAAAAATGATCTTCTTTCCTGTCATTGCTTGTATCTGGTGACGACCCTCCTGCTGAGCTAGTTGCTCCATGATTAAGTCTGCTGATGTCTTTCTGATCTGGTGCACAATCCAGTTCCCTTTTTCCTTCCACATGAGTACTATCACTGCTGAATCTTGTGTCTTTGGTGTCAGTTTTGAACTTCTTCGCTGCTTGAGGACACATATTGTTATCAGGAAACCATATCTAAATACTACTGCTTACTACAAACTGAAAGCACTAAAATATGCCCTATCTAGTTAGCGTATGAAATCCAACTAATTGTGATCAATACTAAATATATAATATGAGGATGAATCATATTTTAGAACCTCAACATAACCCCCTGATTTCATCTTGAAATTTTATCACATCATGAACATAAAATTTGATTATGCTAGATGGTACAAATGAAAACATTTCCAATTGGATCTAGGACAATGCAAGCTGGAACATTTTATGAGGTAAGCTCATGTCCTTTGTAGCCCTAATATACAGACAACATACATGTAACCAACTACACAGAATTAAATGCATGTTTGTGGGTTCACATATGTACAGAAATGTTTCAGCTTTTAGCTTGCTGCTTTTTTGTAATAAACAGCTCTGTTCGTCCTTTTATGATGGCAATATGAACTACGTAAACAGGAGTGGATAAATATTTGATTACCTTGCAGAACAGCACCACATCCTCCACACTTGTATACGGGGATATCTGGTTCTTCAAGAAGCTGTCTGCATCCGGGACATCTAACCAGTCGAATTTTGGCAGTCATTTGATAATTTTGATTAGTCATGTTCAGTGGAGTGCTCAGCTCAATTTTGAGAGTTAAGAGGACTTGAATCACCAAAATCTGGCAACAAAAAGGAGAAAATAATGGTAAATCTGAAGGCTCCTTCTATTACCTAAATACCAAATCACGGAAGGTAAGCATGAAAAAGTAAGAAATTAGGATAAAAGAATCGCAAGATGACAAATAGCAAGCAAGAAATGACATCCAGAGAGGGGGGGGGGATGAAAGTGTAATTCATCAAACATGTAACTAAAAGATACATGTCAGAGACAGAGTGCAGTCAAAATCAAGAACTCGAGAAGGCAGATGTTATAAGAATGATGCAGCACGGATAGGGTAGTGAAACCACAGGCCATATGGCTAAAGTCGCAAACATACAAATGGAACAGATCATCAATAAAAATTTAGGGCAAAAGGAGGTATAAGCCTTTAAAATGAATGTTGACTACTAACCAAAGCTAAAGGAAGGGATCAAGCAGCCAGATTAAGCAAATGTTACACATACTACTCACTAACAGATTAATAAACTCATTTAAATGATAGGTGGTACATTCCTACGTCCTTTTCTTTTCAAATTTAAGCCAAAAAATAAAGTTATCGTGACAGCTACTCCTGTGCTCCGGCCTTCAAATATTCAATTTATAACTAAGAGTTAATTCTGAACCTTAAAAAGTGCACGAGGAATGAAATCAGTTGCAAGTGATAAGATATTACTGGTACGTAGTTTCTTCTATACCCAGAGTTCATCACAGAGAGCCATATAAATTTTAAACTTACAACTTTACAAGCTGAAACATGTCAAGATTAAAACAAGAGAACAAAAAAGTTATTTTTAAGTATTCATTATTCATATAAACCACTAACAACCCCAGAAAAGACTTAATCATGCATATTGGGAGTCAAGCAGAAAAGTGCTCTTATTTAAAGTTCAGGGCAAATTATGTAGTGGGGAAATATCAATTCTAATGACAGCATATGAATTCACATGAGCAGGTGACAAAAGCAAATCCACCACAAGACTTGATGTTGCAAACTGTAATTGAGCGATGGAAACTAGTCAATGAAAGAGCCCTTTTCAGCAAACGTAAAATCAGATGAAATTGCACCTCATCATACAGTTCAATAATCAAAAGCTCACCTTTTTCCAGTTGAAGCAACCTCAAGGAGATGAAGGGTAAGTAATTCCAGAGACATCCAAAAAATCCACCTCCACTTTCACAATTATAGGATATCCAATCCGACAAAACGAAACTACAAGCCAATGCAAGCGAGCGAGTCAAAAGTCAAGGAAAGAGAAATGAAGAACGACACAAAAAAGGAAAAGGGCTCGACGGAGAAATCCCCAGAAATCTTTTCTTTCACGCAAAGAGCATGAGCTTCTCGAAGCACCAATAATTCTCATTCTCCTCTTCTCTTCTCTTGGTTCGCGTTCTTCCGGTTCTTATTTGGTTTCACATCTTTTACAAGTAGTACTAGTAAAAAGGAGAGTAATATAGCGTGTTAGAGAAGGTTCTTTGTCAACCCAAAAGTCCAGTCTTGAGGCCTTTTATCTGACTGGGAATACTCGCCTTGCTCTTCAGGCAGGAATCCCAGCAGCGTTGGTTTGAAATGGAGAAAAGGAAAATGAGAAAAAAAAAATGAGAGGGAGAGAGAGAGAAATACTCCCAAGTCTTCCCTTCCGCGGAGACTAGTGCACCCGCTTTCTGGTCATTTTTTCTCTAGATATTACCAAGTCAACTAGAACTGGAGCTTCTCGTTAGCTAAAAATTAATACTGTAATATATTATTCATAGTAAAATAGAAAAAGAAATTCTTGGATGGCAGCTACTATTCTGTTTTGGCAATGTCAAAGCCGATGTAGATTCTGTTGTATTAATCTTTTTCCTCCCCCCCCCCCCCCCCAAACCTCCTCTTTCTCTTTGGTGTATTGGGTTTCACGATATTCATATGTTTAGTACTATAAAATTCTGAGATTCCTAAACTGCCCATTTAGATTGTTATTTTATGAAATTTTTGTAGAATATATATATATATATATATTATAGCGATTTAATGTATATAAAATAAGAAAAGTAATTAAAAAATATGTTCATGAAAAATATAAAATTCTTTTGAAGAAAATTTGCAATTCAAGCAAAGAAAATTTATATTGTTAAATTCTACATGAAACTTCATTGGTCCCTGCCAATTCTTTTCGTCGTTAAATTCAAACCTCATTGCCATGAGGTTGATCATTAACAAAGTTTTACCTTTTTTTTTTTTTTGGTTGAAGTGTTCGAATACACGTTTAATCCAACTAGATCGGATGAGAAGGCATTTTCTATTACAAAGTTACAATCATCGACTAACTTCAAATGTTTGCTTGCGAAATTCACATTTATTTACAGCGTTTTGATCACCATCAAGAAATACATTAAAGGGATTAGGCCCTTTCATCGAATATGAAATTCTACTTCTCATTATTTTAGTTGCTTTTGCTCTTACTCTCATTTTAGCTGTATTAAAGGGTGGTCCAATTGAATCAAAGAGAGTTAAAAGGAAAAAAAATCCCATATCTAAATCAGAAGAATGCACTATATCATATCCTTTGAATTTTACTGCAGAGGTTAGAACCCCGATGATTAATCCAAGAATTTTTTTTTTTTTTTTGTATACAAAATTTTTTTTTGGAACCTTTCGATTTGAAGATATTATCGATTAACCTCAGTAATAGTCACTTTCCTAAGAAGGACTCATCTTTAAACTGTGCAAATTCCTCCTTTTGTAATCATCGTGGCAAAGCTCCACGAATTCCGATAAATATTTTATACCAGAATGGTTTCTGTTTAACCTCTTCAAAAATTTCGTTGGGATTGCAGTTTTTCATAATAAATTTATATTTTCACGATATAATGTCATAGTACATGAGATGAAAAAGTAACTAAAAAAACATATGTAAGAAATATTTTAATTTTTTATTAAAAATAATATCGAAATAATCATGCTTAACCAAAAAGAAATGTTTTAAAGACGTGTCTGTCAACCAAAATGGGAGCGTAAGAACGAGTCAGGCGGACCACTCCCAGCCCCAAGCAGGAAAAGCATTTTTCTCTCTTTTTTTTTTTCCTTCCGTAAATACGTACTGTTAAACTCGCGGCGTGTCAAGACTGCCGTTGACCGGAGAACAAAAACATCCCATGACAGCTGTAAATTGGACACCTTGCATTCATCCGTCAACCCATGACAAACCGTAAAATGAAAGCATCGCATATTTCACGCGCTCACACACCGAGTCCCGGGGATGAGCTTCCCTTCCCCTCCACTAGAATCGTAAACAAATCGATTCGAATCGAGTTTTAGTCGAATTGAATTGAGTCTCGATTCAATTTTAGCAAGCTTGATCTCGACCTCAAATTCAGGTCGAATCGAGTTCCCGTTCGATCCTATTTGAGTTTGAAAAAATAAAATTTATTTATTTTTTATTTTTAAAAAATAAATAAAATAATAATTTTTCTTAATAAATAATAAAATATTAAAAATATATATAATTTTATTATTAAAAAATATATATACATATACATATATAGCGACTTACGAACTAACAAATTAAGTTTTTCTATATTGAAGTTCAACTCGAGTTCTATTAATATCCAAATTCAAGACGAGTTTTTATCAAACCGACCCACCCGAGCAATAGACCCATGGCCACTTTGGCTGTGTGGACCACTTTGGCACTGGTAGTCTTTGTTCTCCGTTGTGGTACTATTTCACAATTTCATGATCACCGGCTAGCCCATCCATTCATTCTACCAGCATCATTTATATTGGGTAGACCCAAAAGTCTCCCACAACACCAATCCGAATCATGATTGGACGGATCCATAAGCAAAGGAGTTAATGCCAGAGCCGACCAACGGATCGGATAGCTCCAAATGATAGATTTGCCATAAAAGCTGATGACGTGGCCGTCCACGCTAATAAAGCAAAGATTGCAAGCACACCAAATAAGCGAATGCCATGTGGAAACGACAGCAGTGAAAGGCTATGGATCCAGGGCTGGAACGGTTGTCAGTGCAACCATTCCGGAAGCTTGTGTGCAAAATGCACACGGTGTAACATCATTTGTACGTGATGTAACGCTAGAACAATATTTTATGGATTCCACGCATGTTAAAATCTGGACCATACAAATTTTGTTGGCCAAATCTTAGCCATTAACTGACAGGGACGGTACCGTCACTGCCCCTTCTCCAAAGGCTATCCTTGGTGTCAGCAACTTGCAACTCGGACTAATGCTATTCTAACCAACTGGCTTTTAAGTGAGCGGCCACAAGCTTGGTTAGGAGTTTTTTTTTTAAATTGTTATCGTCTACACCTGCTGTTACTCTAACATATTCTAGGTGAATCAACGGGGATTGAATTATTATCAAATCATATATATCATATGGATTTAAGAGAAACAATATTAAATAGCAACTTTGATGGAATATAAGATTTGAATCTTTGATCTCTCACCCCACAAAATATATTATGACGAAGTACTCATTTAATTTAGAGATGGGAATCGTACTCTTTCCCGGCATCCCTTTGATTCAGTAGTTGGATCCTCCATAAATAAGCTATGATGTACTATTAGTATATTATTAGTTAGTAATAATCATCCAGCACAATAATTTAGCATTGTCGTCTCTACTAATTTGACAAAATAATTGTGCTGAAAAACGAGTAGATCTACACTGTTGTAAACTTGAAGATCGAGAAAGCAGGTTTATGTTTAATCATCTCATGGGTGCGGGAATTCCTGTATGGTGTTGTACTAATTAATACAAAGTTCCAGTTTGTATAATTCTATTATTGTTATGTCTCTCTAAATCCGCTGAGAGAAGGGAATAATTTTTACCAAATTTTTTTTATTAGATACACATAATGGGTACCTTAAACGCCAATTAATATAGTTGTTCTAATACTATAAAATTCAATGACCTTTTAAATTTGAACTCTAAAGTTTCCTAATGTAATCCCAAAACTCTCAATGATGACCAAATTTGTGATGGCTAAATTGTGAGCTTTAATTAATGGACTTTCACAAAATGGTTTGCTTCTTTTTTCTTTTTTTTTTTTGCGAGTTCAGTGTTGTCAAAGTTAACTGACCAAAGCGGAGAAGGAGAGATGAATTGAATAATATGAAGGAAGGAGTACGAGTAAGAGATTCTAAATTTGAGACCTCTCACTTAAATTTAAAAAAAAAAAGAAATAAAAAAAAAGATGGACCGTACACTTTCTAAAATCCCGTTAAAGCAAGCGTAACCGATAGAAGTTCTATCCAACCGCTAAAAGACAATCCAATATAGAGTTCCCCTTAAACTTGATCGGATTTTTTGAGGGCCCATTATAGAATCGTAAATAACTACACATCAACAAGATTAGTCCTAAATATTTGGAGAAGAACTGGGGAAAATAACAAGATTAAACATTCAACCCTTACGTTTTAGTAGCTTTCTTTCTTTGTAGAACATGGTTTCAGAGTTTTTCCCATCTCTTTTTCTTCTTCCCTTTTTTTCCTTTGTAAACCCAAATGGTTATACCCAGGACAAGTGTATGTTGGTCCTGAGGCAAATTTTTGTTTGAAATAGCTAAATTACGACAAAATTTTACAAAAGAGATTAAAAAAATAATAATAGTGAGTCAATTATTAACAGTGTCGTGTACCAGTCCTTCATGAGATATTTGATCTTTTTTTTGGTTGCCTTTCTTCTTGTGCTATATAGAGAGAGATTTGGGAGATGCACTAAACACTGCACAAATACATATTTTAACTGAGGAGTCTTTTGACTTGGTACACGGCGATGGTTATTAGATACCTCCCAATCTGGAGATTGAGCATACAGACAATGAAAAAGTCAACTCAAACCACACTTGAACAAGCAATAACCACTCGTACGCAAAAGTCAAACAGACTTTCATTACCACTACTGGACATATGATGGAGAGAAAATCAAGTGATGAACAACTGGTAGTGGTAGGAAACAAACTCTGACCTTAAGGCATTTGTAATCCACAAATTTTTGCTGACTCTATCAACAAATATTAGTCAATTTGCAGGCTACGTTTTCAAAGTCCAGAGGAGATCTTGAAAACAAGACTAAGAATCGTACCATTCACATAAAATATGATAACTAAAGAACTATTTTCCCGTAGGAAATCAAATGCTCAATAGACAAATTTCAGATTTCATCTTTGTAATGTAAGAGAACACCTTTTACATCCGTGCACCGGGGCATGACCGGCACACTCGTTTAAGTCCTATCAGCTCTCATTTTGCGTAATTGTCTTTAGTTCTTTTTCTAGTGGGAGCCCTCGTTATGTACTTAAATTTTGAATTTCCTCCTGGTTCAATTTAGTCCGGTCAAGAATGAGGGGAACTGATGAATTTCACACATTAACCCCCAACATGGAATAGAAAAAATGTCTCAAACATCTGCAGTTACCCACATTCTAAAAGCGCATGTTCACTCCTTATGACTGCTTCAGACTGAAATAGACATACAACCTAAACAGCTGATGACACGATCTCCACTATGTGGACTAAACAGAATAGGGTTTATCATGAGTGTCGGCAGAACCCAAGTTTCGGACCTCGCCATGATACAAACCTGATTAAAGAAAACGCCTCTTCTTTTTTTTTGGAGGTTAAAGTATCGATTTTAGTGCATCAACAAAGCATTTAAACATAGAGAAGAAAATATAGAACTGTAAACTTTAACATAAGATTGCGCTTAGAATTCACCGAGATAAAGAAGCAATTACTGCCTGCCTCCTTTGCCCAACATGTGCCTGGCGGAGCTCCTGATACCCACTTCTGTAATGCTCCAGTGAGAAACATAGCTGCCGTATGGCCTCTCTTTTCTCCTCAGCTCTGTCTGAGATCATGACTGCCTGCCTTGCCACTTCTTTCTCTAAATTCTCCACTTTCAATCCAAGTTCATCCCTAAATTTGAGTGCAGTTTCAGAAGCCGCAATTAGCTCCCCATTTTGTGATTGCAATTTGTGCAGATGACCCTCCAGTTGTCTAATATTATTCTCTCGAGAACATAGCTCCGCAGTAAGTGCTTGTACCTTAGCATTAAGCCCGTCTTTCTCAGCCATCAGCATGTCGTACTTCAGTTTCAGCCCATCTTGGGATTTGTTTAAAAAATTCCACTAATTCGAGTTTCTCATTCAGCTGCGTTTTGAATCCCTCAATGTCACCTTGCCATCTGATCTCCTGGGCTTCATGCAAACCTTCGCATTTCCTGATCTCATTTTCCAATGTTTTGATTTGCATCTCACGTTCTGCAAGTCTTGCCTCTAGAAGTGTCAGATTTTCCGATAAACTAGAATTATGAGACTGAAACCATGCTTTCTCCATTTCGGCATTTCTCAAGGCTTCCTGCAGTGAAACTGTCAATTTCCTCATCTCATTATCTCTATCGCATTGGGCACGCTTCAACTCAGAAAGCTCTGCCTCTGAAATTCCTAACTTTTTTCCCGTTAATTGCAACTCTTCCATTAGTGTCTCAATCTGGGAACTAGAGTCAAACACCTTGCTTTCCAACATAGCTACTTGCATTTGAAGCTCTGACACCTTCCTTTTCTCTACATCGAGATCAACCTCCATCATTTTCACCTCGTTCTTAGCTGTCTCAAGTTGGGCTTTCCACTTATCCTTGGTCACCAAGGCATTCTCAAGCTCACTATTCAACCTCATAATTTCATCTTCTGAAGAGAGAAGTTTTCCATTTGAAGCTCTCAATTCTTCTTCGTATCTGGAGATTGTCGAAAGCAGCATATTATACTCATCAGTGTCCCTCACGTTTATCAAACCATCCTCTGAAATCCCAGACACCTTCACCACATATTCTCCTTTCTGCATTTGTCCAGAATTTTTTCAAATTCAAGCTGAAGCATTTCTTAGGAGACGCATTAGATGATTCGGAATCAGAATCTGATGATAGTGAGGAAAATTGAGAACCTTCCTTTCCTGAAACATTAGAGCTGCTGCTGCCGGAGCTGAGAGGGTAAGCAAAAGCAACAGGTTGCTGTTCAGTTTTCTGCTTTCCCAACTTGTGATCGGGAGTCAGCATGGATGAGTCTTGATGAGCTAGAGAAGCAACATGGTTTTCGAGCAAGTGATCATACTGTTGAGCCACCAGTTGATGCCCCTGGCTAATTTCCTCCAGAAGAGCAATCAACTGAAGGCGGTTTTGATATTTAATCTCGGGTTTATCAGCAGGAAGATCTCCAACCCGTTCAATTATCTCAGCCATTTGTTTGATTTTCTGATCGACCCCTGCATGATATTCCCTTTTCAATGATACACTCGAACAACAAGTCAATTCTATACGATTGTTTGTGGCAACAGAGTAGCAATACTACTATCTTACCTACCCAAAAACAAGAGTAGCAATACCAAACAATAAAATCAGAATGCGGCCACATAGGAAAAGCTAAAAAGTCAAGAGGCCTAGTGAGCTCACCTTCTACGTTTTTCGCCAGGCAATTAGGATGGAAGGGACGGATTTCGTTATTGCAGCAGACCAAATCTGAGCTCTTTGATTCAACTTTGTCCATCTTCCCTCACTAGTGCTCTTGAGAACCAAGATCTCGTGCCGAAAAATCAAATCAAGAGAGAAACTCCCACCGAAATTGAGCTCTAATACTAAGAAAATTTCACTGCATTACAAATTTACTATATAAAATCATTCAACAAGCCAAAGGTGCTGAAAGACAAGATCTGAAACTTGGAGCTCGAGTTTAAAGCAGAAGTCTCCAAATATAACATAAATTCTTTAATCACACAGAGATGATAGATTTCTTTGGCAAATTCACGTCAGCATTAAGGAAAATTAGCATAAAACCCCGCCTAATTTAGTTGCATAATCAACCTATGGGCTAAGCTGATATCTAACAACACGAGACTTAGAAGAAAATTAGTAAACCTTAAATACTGATATGAAATAGCAGTGGCAAAATAAAATCCTGGTATAAAGTTTGTATACTATGCCGGAGCTGAATGAGTTTTGGGAACTAACCTTGCTGAAACTTGGAAGCTAAACCAGATGAAATTTGATGACGATTTTGAATTTGTCGAGAGAGAAGGAGTTCAAATTTGGAAGATCTAAAAAGGAAGGAGACCGACAGCGGATACATATAATTCACCTTACAGCGCCGCCAACGACAATGACTTGGGATTCCTAAAAAAGATAAGAAATTCTTGAAACCAGGACATCTTGTTCCCGCCTTTGCAGTTCAACTTTTGAAATTCCCGCCTTTTGTTGGTTGACCGTCTGTCCTCCATTCTGTATAATCCAACTACTAGCAAAATAATTTGTGCAGGGTGCTTGAATGGATTAGACCCCGCCCATTTGTACATGGTTTAAACTAAAGTCCAGATCCATATGTTGCGTTATCTTTTGGCTGCAGAGCAGAGACGGGGTGTTACATTCTGATTAAGAGAAGGTGTACTACCAAACGCAGGTTAACGTAAGTAATTTAGTCATTTTTAAGTAAATGATGAAGTTCTGGTAAAAAAATAATAATAAATGAAAGTTAAATCAAGCCCTCGTCATTAAGAGTGTGCAACGAATTCGAATTCGGTAATTCAGAAGTTTGAATTCAAAATTTTGACAATAAAATTACCGACTGAATTCAATTTCGAATTCACCAGTTCCGAATTCGAATTCGATTCTGAATTCAATTCGAAATTCGATAAAATTTCGAATTCATGAATTCGGAAACCTTTTTCTCCTTTTTTGTTAGATGTATTGATATATAATATAAATTTTATATTACATATATTATAAAAAATATTATTATTATATATAAATATATATTAAAAATGAAATTGAAATAAAAAATATTATATTATGTATTATATATTTATAAAACGAGATTGAAATAAAAAATATTATTATATATATAAATATATGTATATTAATATATATATTATAAAACAAATTCTGATTTTAGTGTTGAATTCCAAATTACCGATTTCAAAAAATCCGAATTCAATTCGAAATCAGTTGGTAAATCGAAGTTTTTTGATTTTGCACACTCCTACTCGTCATTCTTCTCTTGTGGCTTGTGCTCGAAATTGATTAGACCATTAATGTAACTAAATATTTTTATGTAGAACCCATTTTAGAGGTAAACCAAACATATACGTAGGGTAAGAAAAAGGAAAATGGGAACCTGCTTTAGAGCCCAATCATGACGCCATTGAACCTATTTTTCCTTGTATATCTTTATCTCTAGATTTTTGAAATCTCGACTCCCTATTTTTATACACTCGCACGATTTTTTGGTATTTTTAGGCGGTGAAAAGTAATGATTGAGAAATTTTGTATGTATTTATAACTTTTAAAATTAGAGCGTTTGCGATACTATTAAGAACTATAAAAAGGAAAATTATAAACTCGTGATTTTCGGTGTATTTTCAACTTGAAAGTAGAGTTTTTTCTTAAATACACAATAAATTGCTGGAAGTATGATGTTTCCGAATCCATTCAATGCCTCGTCCCCCCTCCCCCCTTTCTCCGATGCGAAAATGGAATCCCAAGTTCATGACATGGACTTGAGCCTGTATGGTTTAAAATCTCATTTTGATTCCTCTAAAATAGTTCAAAATCTATCCCTTGAATTTAAAAAAGGTGCAGTTTAATCCTTCAAAGTAGGAAAACGTCTTAATTTGATCTCTCAAACTGAGAAGGTCATGTTTTGATTGTCTAAAATAGCACAAAATTTTTATTTGTTCCCTCAAACGGTTTGTCCTTCAAATTGAAAAAATTGTTCCAACTCGGTCCCCAAGCTCGTTCTACTCACGATTGAATAACAATATAAGAATTGAATTTCCAAAATAGAAACTAAGAGAGATTTGTTCATCATTCTACTACAAGCTTTTCGTATTTTTGGTGATTTCAATATTACAAGCATCTTCGTTTTGCCAAGATAAATATAGTGCAATCACAGTAACCAGCAAAAGAAATTGCAAATTTATAATTGAAAACGATACGGTGTGGTTGCAACTAACATAGAATTTGTTTATTTTCTATCACTAATGCCTTGAGTAAACTAAATTTGAAGGATCTATTAGAACAGCTTTCTCAGTTTGTATAGGATCACATTTAGATTTTTTTAGCTTGATGGGCCAAAATGAGATTCCGTACTACTTTGGAAGACCAAAATGAAACTTCCTAAATTCGACGGACCCAAATACGTCTTACTACTTTGAACAATCAAATTGAAATTGAGATTACTATTAACTCGAGGGATTGAATTGAGATTCAAACCTCGGGGGGGGGGGGGGCCTAATTTGCACTACTATAGATTACAAATCTTCAATCATTAGTTTTTGGGTTGGTGATCACCACCAATGCATTAAAACTCGGTGAGATGTGAGGTAAGGGTTGGATTATTGCCTCCCACCAATTTGCCATATTAAAGTGGCTTTTATTTAAAAAATTCAGGCGGGCACGTAATGCATCTGTTTGGTCCGATGTTAATTCAGTTTCCTTCGAATTATCCTTGAACCTTTTCAGGTCGTCTCTATCCTCCTAGTACAGAATAATCTATCGTATTGAAAAAAAAAAACTACATGCCTCCGCGGGGCGGTTTTTTTTTATTTTTAATTGCAAAATCTGCCCGCTGTCTCTCGAGCATGCAAATGTGTTGGGAATGTAGACTGCTCAGTTACACTATTCATTATCAGGAGAAGAATGTCACATATTTGACTGATGAAATAGTTCAAACTCTGGATAATACAAGGTTTATTACTAGACAAAAAGGTTCAGCTTACAGGGTTGTACCGTTCAACTGTGCTGACGAACATCAACCATCCACTATGCTTGGAAACGAACGTGAATGTCAGGAGAGTTGAATGCCATAAGTCGCCAAAATCACTGCAATTGATGTGTGAATACATGAAACTGTGAAGAGGTGGAATGGGAGAATTGACAGAAAACGAACAAACATTGGACCATTTTCATAAAGTAGTGTCGCCCGCTTGTGGAGACATCCCAACGTGGCCGGACAAATCAGTTGACATCTTCCTTGCGGGGAAACAGTACTACAACCGAGGACATGCACGCGTGCAAAAATCTTCCTCCACTTCACTATTCCCCAGTTTCCACCACCACCACCACTGCAAATTTGCAGGGGCCCTTTCATGGATTTTCTTTACAGGTCTTGCAAAACTTTTTTTGTCTTCTCAAATCATAAAGGCTCATTTCCCAAATGGAGGATTGGACAATTACCAGCACAGGTTTGATTCGTTACGCTAGTTGACCCGGCCGGGGTGACCCGATCTGACTTGTATATCCACGGCTAACCCCTGACATTTGAAGTGCAATTGCATTCCGACCGCAGTACCGGCCGGTTGCATTAAAAACCGGTCCGGATTGTTGTCAACGATCAATAAACATTTTTTAAAAAAAATTTCTGTCCTTATTGATATTTTGCAGTTTTTTCAATCGCCCATGAGAAAACTTATTCAGCACATCCAATGGGTTTGATTCTTTAATTCGGTAGAGCAACTTTGTATATATTTTGCGTTAGTTAGATGAAGTGTCAGTGCAAAATATGATGCGGCACATACATTGAACTCAACAATTTCCCAATTTTCAGAACAATTCAACCTCTTGCGTAAATATGAAGAACTTTTTTCTTTTGTCGAGATTCAACGAGTGACGTTAAAAAAAAAAAAGGAAAAAAGAAACACAAACCGCGCATCAGATTTTGCAGCCTTCCGAAGGTTACGTCTACGGTGGAAAGTTCACTTTTCTGCCCATGGTAGGCAGAACCAATGCAAGGAGGCCAACTGTGCTATGTGGGGACGCCATCTGAGCACCACCGGAGAAAGCCGGTTGTGCGTGGATAAAAAATGTAATATAGTTTAAAATTACAATAAAAGTCCTTTTAAAAATTTGTTCATCACCTAATGCCCAATACTTATATTTGATAAATTAAAATAGTTAATTAAATATTCTATTATAATATAAACAACTATATGTCATTGAGTTGATTGAATAATATTTTCTTTTTCTTTTTTTGCCATTTCAACTAGTTGTCAATTACGTTTCAATTGAAATAAAAATTTTATAATTATTTAAATTATTCAATAAAATTATCAATTTAAGATGAACATAAATATAAATACATTAAATTGTATTATTGAAATATTTGATTTAATATAAAGGAAAGACAAGAAGAAATACCAAGATATTTTTTAAAAATTCATGTGAATCCTTTATATTGGTAATTGTGTTTATTTGTTATTGTAATCGCAATGCCTAACCATAATCAATTGAAACTCATATCCACAAGTCATACAACGATTTGTGTTATACTGTTTACAATTAAATTTACTATATACTCAAATTAAAATTCTCTTTTTTCACTAAATTTTCTTTTATACATGATTTATGTGTTATCATTTATTTGTAATTAATTTAATGAAAAGATACTCTTTAGGCTAAATGATATGTTTTGATAATGTGGATTACTTTTAAGGATTTTAATGAGATTTAGAACACATTTTTTATGCATTTTATCTAATTTACATTTTATTTCATTTGAAATATAATTATTTAAAACATAAGGGGTCATATTGATTAAATTTTCAAGTATTAGGGACCAAAAAAAATAAAGTCAAACTTTTGACTAATTCTAACTTGATTTTGACCATTAGATATTGTAGTTTTCTATTAGTTGTTCTAAATTTGCCTAAAATAAAAAATTTGGAACATATTTATTTTGGTCAAAATATTAAATACTAGTTTAACTCATAAACCAAACCATGGGGGACCAAAATTGCACATCTTACTTTATTTTAATCTTGTTTGATATCCCAACTCTTCATTTTATATTTACGCTTCAATTATTTCAAATATCAAACTAAATTAAAAATTAAAAACTACCACAATATTTGTTTTGACATGTACAAAATTCACTAAATAATTTTAAAAATTTCACCTATTTTCCATTACAATAATTTTGTCTACCTTTCCGTACTTTTATTTTCCACGTTTATTTGACATTCACTTTTTCGCTCTTCACTTTTCATTGGAACCCGCATCTCAATTGGAGTGTTCACAAAATATTTTCTAAGTAATGAGTATTAGATGATGAACATATTTTTAAGAGGGCTTTTATTGTAATTTTAAAATGTATTGCATTATTTCAGCCAAGCACAACCGACTTTCTCCAGTGCCCGGTACATTATTTCTCTGTCCATCTTTGTGCGTGTCCCCACAGAACACAGTTGGCCACCTTGCATTGCTTCTGCCCACTGTGGGTAGCAGATGGCGTCCTCACATAGCACAGGTGGGCTCCTTGCATTGGTTCTGCCTACTATGGGCAGAAAAGTGAACTTTCCACCGTAGACGTAACCGCCTTGCGAAAGGAAGAAATCCAAGTGAAGATTGGGATAGTGTTTGACCTTTTTAAATCCTCATTGGTAACAACTTTCTCATGCCTTCTTTTCCTCTCTTTACTTTGGAATCGGAATCATTGAGAGGAAGCGTCTAATACCTGACTCTCATAGGTGGTAAATTACAATTTTTGTTTTTGTTGGTGGCTCCGGAAGGTGGAGAGCATGTACTACTCCAACATGTTCTTTTAACAGTGTTGGTCTTTTATGAGGGAAAAATATCAAAAAAATTCCTTGTAATTTATCCAATGCTCAATTTAATTTTCTCCGGTTTGGAAACGTACACTATAGATCATTGTAGTTTCGATTAAATTAAAAATTGGACGGAAAGCATTCGATCTAATGGTTGTGTGTGAAATGTCAATATTGTTTCGACTATACGTGAAATGCTTTATGTTTAATTTTTAATTTAATCGAAATCGCAGGGAATTATAGTATAGTTTTTTTAAACCAGCGAAAGTTAAATTGAACATTTGACAAATTACATAGAGTTCATTTATACATAGGTAATATTGACATTTTCACGTACAGCCGTTATTTTGGATGCTTTTCGTCCAATTTTTAATTTAGTTGAAACCACATGGAGTTATAGTATAGATTTTCCAATTCCAAGGAAGTTAAATTGAACATTTGATAAAGTACAGGAAGTTTTTTGATATTTTATCTTAAATATATCGACCCTAAAGTAGATAAAAGGGAAAAAAAAAGAAGGACAAGAACAAGAACGAATGATACATTTGGATGCAATATCTTATATGGTAGTAGTTTCGAGAAGCCATACTGGAGGAAGAAATGGGAATTCTGAACTGATTAAACCAGCAAGCATAGAGAAATATTCTTTAAGGAATAATTACCGTTGAAGTTGATTAATTGACTTTAAATTACCAGTAAACTATTTTAATTGCCGATTACTGCGGTTTGTATGCACTACAAAGTATAAAGTAAAAGCAAAGTCTTAGCTGTCAATCGTAAACTGTGCAGCAAAAAGCTGCTTTATATCATTGAGGGCTCATCTCCCCAGGCAATCCACAACTTTTTCAGCATCAACGCCTCTTTCCTCAGACCGTACTTGCGCTAAAAAAGCCATGGTATGATGATTTAATCATCAACTGATCATACATAAACACTTGTCATCACCTCCATTAGTGCTTTATCACTTACTTTCAGCATCTCGTACAGATTATTGCTTATGCAACAATCCCTCACAAAAACACACAGTAATATGGACAAGAAAACATCCACAAAGCTCCGAAAACAACAAATATTTGGTCACACGAGACACCGAACCAATGCCTTCACAAAAAATTGGTTTCCTATTCGTGGCTTGTTCTTGTAATTTTCAATCTTTCTTGCTCTTTAGCAGGCTGGCTATTTGTGCCTTGCTTAAATGCACACCTTGGAACCTAGAAGATAAATTGGAAACAGCTAGCTTGCTAGCTTCTTGCAGGAAAAGACAGTTGTTGTCGGCCTGTAAATCTATAGATAAACAGGCTGGTGGTACTAATCGTGGGATTAAAATATAATGAGCAAATCAAGTCAAAAGCCATCCCACGTCAATTTTAAGATCCAATTATCTTGACGATAAGCAAACACACTCAAAGTTCTTGCTCTGGTATCGAACACAAATACCAGTTCCCAAAAGAGAACTAATTATTAATTAATATTCAAAAACCAGAAAATTAAAATGTTTGCAATGGCAATTATGATGGCATGTCTCTTTTGTTCTAGTAAATACAGTGTTAATTTCATTTTGGATCGCTCACCCCACGGAACAGGCCTGATAGTCTTTTAGGCTTACAGGGGTAGCTTTCCAACTTGTGTGGAAAAGTCTAAACAAAACTCGTGACATTTTTCCAATTTCTGTTTTCTTGATTGAGATGTGATTTTGGTAGTATTACTTTATTGTGTGCATGTTTTTGTTTTCATCTCCTGACAATTAAATTGGGAGGTAACGTTTTTGGGATTCTTTGTCCCTGCAAATTGCGATCGTTCGTGAATTAAGAAGTCAATAAATAAAACCTATGGTTTTGAACTGGTCCACCTCCACCTCCACCAACAGCAATACAGCATTACAAGACACTTACCAATAGAAACCAGCCATACAAGGCAACGAATTAGGACAACGCAGACTCAAAATAATCCAACGACCAGATGGTTGCTTGTTACTTAGGACTGTATAAGTTGTAACATTCCATCAAGAGTAGAGACGTGAGGAGACATATTAGTTCAGACTTCAGAGAGAGAGAGAGAGAGAGGGAGGGAGGGAGGGAGGGAGAGTTGACACAAGGGAAAAAATAATCCAGCTAGAAGTACCCCATGGGAGAAAGGGTGGAAGAAGAAAAAAGGAGAGATCAAGAAAATGGAGGTGATCAACATAGGGCAACGAAAAGTCATGAGCAGGAGCGGAAGCCAGTACACTTTGTGCTGGTACATGGGGTAAGTCATGGTGGATGGTGCTGGTATAAGATCAGATGCTTGATGGAGAATTCCGGGTATAAAGTCTCCTGTATTGACCTCAAAGGTGCTGGCCTGGATCAAACCGATCCCAATACCATTTTTTCATTTCAAGACTACAACCAGCCTCTCCTGGACTTCTTGGCAGCCTTGCCTGGCGATGAACAGGTACTTGACCCTTTTTGAATACATGCATCTTTCTTTCCCAAGCTGCGGGAACATTACTTCATAAAGATAGCAAGTGATTATGAATCCGAGGGCCTTAATTTGTTTGACTTCTAAGTGTACTTATGGCTTCTAACTTAATGCAGGTGATTTTGGTAGGCCACAGCGCCGGAGGGCTTAATGTCACGGATGCAACTTACAAGTTCCCAAAGAAAGTCAGCCTTGCAGTCTATGTTGCAGCGACCATGTTAAGGAAGGGGATGCTGAATGAACAAGACGTCAAAGACGTAAGTTTATTCATTTCTCGGTTTCATCGACTTCGTCATCTTCAGTTGTCTGTATTACTTTGGTAATAAGAAATAAATACAAATCCGTTTTTGATGATAAATGTATGATGAATTCCCCGGTCGAATGAAAAGGAGAAAAGGCACTACTGGTGTATAGTGAGAAATAGCTTCCAACTTGCAAGTTAATTGGACTGAAATATGGCATGACTCGTGAGGGTGCTACAGGGCAATTTTTTTTTCTGGGTTTAAAAAATGAATGAGGGTTTTTGTCTTAGCTGACAATGGCAAGAGAGATGAAAACATGGAACGGATAAATTGATGGGCAGACTGAGAACGGAGGTTGGAAGGTTACAGTCAAAGTAGGTTACAGGAAGAAGGGGGAGTCATATGGGGCGTCAGGGTTGTGACATTTAGGATTTGGACGTGGTGGCCAATTGCTTGCCAACTGTCTTAGCTCAGCTCTTGTCTTGTCCGCCTCATCAAGCTTTCCTCGTTTGTTTTTGTGCTATCCATTATCCAATGTCTGGTGTTCTAACTAAAACTGTAGCAGAAAACAGGAGCCCCAACTTGTCTGGTGATCTATACTTACACTGGCCGGTTCACTGTTTATTTTCCTTGTGTTGTTGGAATTTGAAATTATGAAATTCTAGGAATCAAAAGATTTTCGTCTTGACTAACTACGGAGGTGTGTGTTTGGAACAGGGTGTTCCCGATTTTTCTGATATTGGTGAATTTGGCGATGTATATGACGTTGGATTCGCTTCAGGGCTCGATCAGCCTCCAACTAGTGTAGTTATCAAGAAACAGTTGCTCCGCAAACTCAACTATCAAATGTGCCCCGAAGAGGTAAATATATTATTATTTTTTCTGCTAAAAAGTGCAACTATCTATTGATGTTACCAAAAAAAAAAATTTTTTTTTTTGTGGGTTCAATGTTGAACTTTCTTAAAAATCAAAACGGCTCGCGGGGTTTTTTTTTTCCTTAGAGATATTAATCAAAAAGCCAAAACCTGTCAAATATAAAAAAATATGAAATTCTTGATGATGCATGGACCAGGATTCCACATTAGCAGCAATGTTGGTGCGTCCCGGGCCCATTCGAGCACTCACTTCAGCTCGATTCAAAGGAGAAGAAGGAGAAGGAGAAGAAGGGAGTGAGAGGGAAGATGCAGTGAACAAATTAGTGCCCAGGATTTACATCAAAACCGCGTACGATCGAGTGGTGAAGCCGGCACAACAAGAAGCAATGATCAAGAGATGGCCACCCTCTGCTGTCTACGTTTTGGAAAGTGATCATAGCCCATTTTTCTCTGCTCCCTTCGCCCTCTTCGGTTTGCTCGTCAAGGCCGTCGCTGCCCTTTGATGCATGCTCTGCAAAGCCGTATCCAGTATTCCCATTCTATTTTAGATGAATGAATTACATCCACCGAAAAATAGGGAAAACAAAAAACAGAAAATTGTAGTGTTTGGATTGCCAAATTATCTCAAATAATATTTTACTTGTATCATAAACACATTTTTTCATTTATCTTTTATATTTTTAATTATTTTTTATTTCACATACATCACATCACAAAAAAGTACTATAGTAATTATTTCAAATAATACCCTGTCCAAACACACTTACGTCCCTATCTCCGTATTCAAATGTGATTGCAGTCCATTGACTCGATCCTCTCGCTATTTTTAAAATCTAACCCATTGCCCTCTTTTTTTTCTTTCTTTTTTTAAGAATTCGTTTATTATTTTTTGGGAGCTGAATTGACTAGCATTCATTAAATCATGGATGACTTGTCATTTTAAACGGTGGGGGAGGGTATGCACTTGGAGAAGGAATTTCATTTCATTTCACCTAATGAACTTAAATTACTAGTTTACATACAATCAGAAAATAATTTTATGCCCACTCGGGGAGATGGGGTGTGTAGTTGCGAAACTTCTTAGGTCCGTTTGAATTGCTATTTTTAGAAATAATAATTTGATAGAGATGATATGAAAAGGTGATTGAGAAATGTAATTACGAAATATGTAAATTTTTTTTTTAATGAAAAATCACAATGCAAACAAGGCTTAATAATTCTTCAGAAAAATTAACAAAATGAAAGACTTGAAGACAACTCACGGGCTTGTTTGGGTAAAGGTGGCTGTGCTACTCTATCATGGCTTTTCTAATAACTGTCCTGGACACGTTAAATGATAACACACATGATACATACAACCACCAACACTATCCTCAGTCGTTTGCCAATAATGCATCATCAGTTGATAGAGACAGACTTAAAAAACCTCACTCCAATTATCTAGTGCTATTTGTAACCCATTGACACAAGCGGCCTATTAGCTCAGTTGGTTAGAGCGTCGTGCTAATAACGCGAAGGTCGCAGGTTCGAAACCTGCATGGGCCACCATCTCATGATTTGCCTTTTTTTGAAATATTACTAGAAGAAAATAACGAATCCGGAACGAATCAAAATAATTGAGCTTCGGATCAGAAAGAAGGATATTGCTGCGGTGCGGAAACGTACGCCATTGGTTGGCAAGCCAAAATTGACCTCCCATGGCTGCCCTGCCCCCCTCGATTCGCGAAGCACCACTCCTAATGCGCCACGTAATCACCCGCCTCCACTACTTATTAATTTTATGGGGTAATATCAGAAACGTCCCTTGAAATTTCTTTTAATATCACTTGGCACCCTGAGATTTTAAAAATACTTACCTCCTTTAGTTATTACAAAATGACTATTTAACTCTCACTTAATACATAATTTACATATCAAATAAATGGAGTTTAAAAATTTTTAAAAAAGAAACAAAAGTCACTTTATTCTCTTTCTCTTTTTTGCAGCATTCTCTCTTGCTCATTTTTTGAATGACTATGTAATTTTTTATTTGTAAATTATAATAAATTAAATTTTGTTTATCTTTTCCTTTTATGATTGTGATAGAGTGGAGTATAATTTATTTACTTATTTTGAGCTGATTTTTGTAATGATTAGTCGTATAATTTAAAGATTTTGGCACGAATTGAGAAGAATTTAGAAAAAAAATATAAAGTTTATACGAAATTGATTTTGAACATATAGAATTAAATTAGCCAAGTGCATTTCTTTGTAAATATCTTTTTATTTTTTAAATTTATATTTTATGGATTATAGCATTATGATGTGGTAGCACTACTAGAAATTATTTTCTAGGTAATGGTTTTGTTGAAGTAAATAAAGTGATTTAGGAGTATTTTTATTTAATAATTTGAAGGGTAGTTTAGAGATTTTAAAAATTTTATTACACAAATAAAAAAAATGAGGGAGATATGTTATATTTTTAAAACTCTAAAGGTGCCAGATGATATTAAGAGAAACCTCATGAGAGGTTTCTGATATTATCCCTAATTTTACTTACAAAAGTAAACAAATTATAAGCAGCGGCGACGCGACGTTTTAATCCTTTATTATTCTGTTGTTATTCTTCTTCTCCTCTCCGCTTTAGCTCCGTTCCAGAGTTGTTGTTCCCTCTGCAATCTCCTCTCCAGGTAAATTCCACTCCAATTTCCTCTATTTCCGTTCAATTTACCTGTTCTATTGACTGGTTGAGTCGTTTTTGCAAGTCGTCTTCCTTTGGGGAAGAAAATAAAATTCGGATATAGACTCGTCCGCTTAGGGTTTCCGTTGATTCCAGTAGATTTGATTTGTTTATTAAATTGGTTGGTTGATACTTTTGAGTAACCGAATTTTCATGCATAGATCTTTGTTACTCCTGGGAACTTTATGGTTTTAAACTGGAATTATTTATTTTTGTTGTTCTGGTTGCTGATCTGAATTTGCCGCATGTAACGTAATTCTTTTTTTTTTTGGTGCTTATGTGATTAGCTATTAGCAAAGGTACATTGGCATCGGTCTTTTTCAATAATGAAGCCTCTCTATGCTCTTCAGTATTTTACTTCCGTTGGTGGCTTTCATACCTTTTTTGGTTTTCTTTTAATCATTTTTTTTGGAAGGATTGGGGCCTTTGTCTCTGTATTTAGTGAAGTCCATAATCTTATCCTTCATTTTATGTCAGCATCTTTCTTGCCTTTTTTTTGCTGTATTTCTGTTCCTGACTTTTGCTCTTTCGTCTTTGAGTCACAGCTTGTTGGCCTGATCTTCATGAATTCAAGAAGCACTGCTGCATCAACTGTTTCCTGTAAAGTGGGAAACAAGAAGAATCTCCTTTCCTTTATTTTGATTTGCCTATTTCCTAGATTTCTCGGAATCACTGTGGTATTTATGAATTTCCTCTTGTTCATGGCTATTGTTCGCTGTCCTTCATCCTCAACTCTCGTTCTACCTCCAAGGCAGATTCTTCTATAGTTATTAAGTTTGAAATTAGTCGACCGTACCTGTCACTGTCCCTATCCCTTTCCTGTCTTGTTGTGGTCATGGTTTCCTCTCGGCTTCCAACTTTGGCCGGGAATGCCTTGACAAAGCCATTCAATGATCTCGTGTTTCTTCCAGTGGGACCTCTTGATGTCCTTCCGGAAGATCCAGTTGATCTGGACTTCGCTGACGTATTTGGTCCTCTACCAACTCAAGGACCTCAAAACCTGACCTTTGAGAATCCAATAAATGTTTTTGCTTCTCCTGATGCAAACGAGTTAACATTTGACGACCCAGATGTAATTTACAGCCGCTCCCATTCTTTGGTGGGTCCCACAAATTGTGTTAGTCAAGCTTTCAAGCTCAGCAAGCTCACTCTACATGAGAGTGAGGAGTCACTGGAACTTGTAGAGCGAGTTAATGGAGAGGCTGAAGGAAGTTTTGAGAAATTATCCCTTGAAAGTTCTGTTCTAAAGAAAGCTATCGAAGATGATGGCGTGCCATTAAGTGCGATTGGACTTGAGGACTTTGAAGTTTTAAAGGTTGTTGGCCAAGGTGCATTTGCAAAAGTTTATCAGGTAAGGAAGCTTGGTTCATCAGAGATTTTTGCAATGAAGGTCATGAGAAAGGATAAGATTGTGGAGAAGAATCATGCTGAGTATATGAAAGCTGAGAGGGATATATTGACAAAAATTGATCATCCCTTCATTGTTCAGCTTAGATACTCTTTCCAGGTATTGATGTCAATCTTTTTATTGGTGTTGACCACGGAATCATATCTGTGGACTAATTAAGTTTTTTTTTTAAACACATGTTCTGTTACTTGGTAATCATGCACTTGTTGACTTGGAACTTAACGTAATGATTAGTATTCCAAAATGGATATACTTGTCTAAGACATAGACATTAAGAATTTAACATGGAAGCCAATATGAAAAAGCACCATTTTCAATTGGGATGGATTGCTATTTATAACCAGTGAGCAATGCAGGATTTACGTATTTAAATGATTTGTCAATTTTGTATATATGTGTGTGTGTACGCCTCTCGGTGTATAAAATGCTTGGAGTAAATTGCAAAAGTAGTTTATCCCTAATAACATGTTAATAGAGACTATGGTTGAAACTTCTTATTGCTGGGGTGCGATTTTAATAAGCAATTACTTTTGCTAATGATTATATAGAAAGAAGCAAGTGTGACGCAACAGCATGACAATTGCTCCTGATTTACTTCAAATTGGATGCTTTAAACATACTGGAAACCACAAATTTTCAACTCTTGTATTTGAAACTTTTCGGATTTCTTTTGTATTCGTATGAGCTTGGATGGTGGTTGCAAATGTGAGATATCCTGGTTCAGATCCCAAACCGTTTGATCCGTTTGATTTGTGATATGTGTTAGCTCATGTATTGTTTGATTTAGGATATATGTGTTAGCTCATATATTGTCAGTGTCAAAAATTTAAAGGAAAAAATATGTAGATCACAAGAGGTGTTTGGAAATTGATGTTTCAAATGATTAAATTTTTTTTTAGTTAATATTTCCTAAATAACTGTCTGGTTATGGTTAAACTTAAAGAATTCAATCGCTTTTCATCCATTTTTTAGGATTCACTTTATGTTTATACTTTGTTTTTTGCTTGATTAATTGGATGAATCAAGATAAATGTTGTTTTTGCTATGATGAGTCAGAGAAACAAAGTTACTTGGCAGATTATTGGCACAACATTTGCCAAATTTGAGTAGCTCAAAGTATAAAGGTTGGAAAGATATTGTCTTTAAAGTTAAAGTGATTGGCAGATAAACCTGTAATATATTTTTTCTTTGGTTATGTGTGAACTTAGAGTCATCCGTAACTGTGTCCCAGTTGTGGACTGTCACATTGCATTTGTTCCCATACTATTTCTTGAACTTTTATTAGTTGATAGTCTATGTACATATACTGCATCTTCCTACTATTATAAGACTACAAATTTTGGCCAACTATTTCATTGAATAGAAGTATTCTTTCTTTCACTTGGGTTCACTTGGCCATCTAATTCTAATGATGGCCTATTATTTTGGTGTAGACTAAGTATAGACTGTACCTTGTGCTTGATTTTGTCAATGGAGGCCACCTTTCTTTCAATTGTATCGCCAAGGCTTATTCAGGTACTGGAAATCACTTCTATTATACAGTGTGAGAATGTTTAGAGTTTTCTGTCTAACACTAGCATCTGTTCAGAGAGGATCTGGCTCGAATATATGCAGCTGAGATTGTATCTGCTGTATCTCATCTACATGCAAATGGAATCATGCACAGGGATCTAAAGCCTGAAAATATACTTCTGGATGCAGAGGGACATGTAAGACATCTGTGTTTTTATTTTCTTTTCTGTGTTGGAGTTACTTATTGAGCCATATGCTCATGCGCTGTTGTTTTGTGACATGTCTTATAAGTTTTCTTCCCTGTGCTGCATGCAGGTGATGCTAACTGATTTTGGCCTTGCCAAGCAATTTGATGAGAACACCAGATCCAACTCCATGTGTGGAACAGTGGAATATATGGCACCTGAAATTGTTGTTGGGAAAGGTCATGATAAGGCTGCTGACTGGTGGAGTGTAGGAATTTTGTTATATGAGATGCTAACAGGAAAGGTTAGTGTATTTATATACGTTAGACAACTTTCTTTAAAATTTTAAGTTTGAAATTCAAAGATGTGGCCATCCTTCATGTGGACAAAGAACTTATGTAAGTTGCCATGCTATTTTGTGGATGCAATGATTTGTACATTGGTCTTGAGAATGCTTGTGGTAATCTTTGTTTCATTCTGGTGTTTTTTCAGTTTATGACAAATTGATGAAATCACCATTTTAGTTTGTTTTCCCTTCTGCATTAAGTTGATAGCAGCCATAACTGTTTAGCATTTGCTTCGTTTAGAATTTAATCTTGCAAAGTGACACAATTAGTTTGAGAGTCTTTATATCCAACTTTCAGAATGGGAAACTAAAATTTGCATAAATGTGATTCTTTATGAGGAATAAAATGGGTGATTTTGATTTTATTCCCATTGATTTGTCCCTGTTTAATTATGTATGCAAGTGAAGAAATTGTTTCTTAATGCTTGTTGTTATTGTTAAATCATGCGGTTATTGTCTGATGGAGCATCATGGCACACAATTATCAATTTCTTTTCCTTTGATTTGTTCTCCTGTTGCTATCATCATCAGGATACTCATTTCCAAGTGGAAGGCAGGTGATATCATGCAATTCCTGCATTGCATTGATTTTTTGTGTAAAATAGTAATAATACTGTTTGCTTACCCATGAAGTCTATAACCAACCCAAATGGTTGCTAACACCTTATATTGCCATTGCCAATTCCAAATGTTTA
This sequence comes from Coffea humblotiana, assembly GCA_023065735.1. Classification (NCBI taxonomy): domain Eukaryota; kingdom Viridiplantae; phylum Streptophyta; class Magnoliopsida; order Gentianales; family Rubiaceae; genus Coffea; species Coffea humblotiana. The sequence goes on along the minus strand of CM041209.1, from coordinate 3,822,945 downwards.
ATATTTTATTATCGTTGTCTTACTTCTGATTAATGTGTTTGCAGCCGCCTTTTGTTAGTGGGAACCGACAGAAATTCAGGCAGAAGATTTTAAAGGACAAAGTCAAGCTCCCAGCTTTTCTATCAAGCGATGTGCATTCATTGTTGAAAGGGGTAAATAACCTTGTTCTCTTACACTTGTTAAAGTTTCTGTTTAAGTTGGCTGAAGGTGCCCTTGATTTTTATAGTTTTACTTGAGCCTGGATAGCATTTGTAATTTCATATCAATGAAATAAGCTGTTATACTGAGATGAATTACTCTCTACAAGATTTTGGAAAGAGAGGGCAAGAGAAATTTAAGAAAAAAAGAAAAAAAAAACTGGGTCCATTTGGGATTGGGGAAATTTATCGACAATTATGTTGTATTTGGGATTGGGGAAATTTATCCTTATTTATCTGCTTGCGTGATAATACCGTTGACCAGTGCAACAATTCACGAATAATGCATTCAGATGGGCATGCTTTTCTCATTGCTAATTGTACAGTATGTGTGGTTTTCTATTCTTTTATTCAGCTATTGCAGAAGGACACAAGCAGACGGCTTGGAAGTGGTCCAACAGGTAGTGAAGAGATAAAAGGCCACAAGTGGTTCAGGTCTATTAACTGGAAGAAATTGGAGGCTCGCGAAATTCAACCAAGTTTTCTTCCAGAGGTTGCCGGCAAACATTGCATTGCCAACTTTGATGAGTGCTGGACCAACATGCCTGTAGTAGATTCTCCGGCTGCTAGTCCAAAATGTGCTGAGAATCCCTTCCAGGGGTTTCACTTATGTGAGGCCTGCAGCTTCATTTCTACAATCTTGAGAAGTAATAAATATGACTTGTTAGTCGGCCCCTGCCCTGCATGGGCTCTGCTATTTAAAACCTGCTAGTCCAAAATGTGCTGAGAATCCCTTCCAGGGTTCCAACCATGTGAGGCGTGCAGTTGCATTCCCTTCCAGGGTTCCTACCATGTGAGGCGTGCAGCTGCATTCCTACAATCTAAGATAAACCGTAGTTTGAAGTGTTAGTTGGCCCCTTCTTGGGCTCTGCTGTGTGTAAGCTCCAGTGCTCCTTTGTCGTGTTCTTCTTCGTCACTGGAGGTAGTATTTCTGAAGAATCTCGAGTGCTTTTTTTTTTTTCATATTTTGTTTGTGTAGTGGTAATTATAGAAAATATTTGCACCTACCAAGAAATTAGTGTTCCTCGTGTGGTGTTGCAAGAGGTCATTAGTTTGTCAACATTGTTGACGGCAAGAAGGCCTTGATTGAATGTTACGAGACGTAAACTTCGTAGTTTAGTTATTTATGCATGGCTTACTTTAGTCACAACTTCGTATTTGCATTTGCGTGGCTGTGAAGCTGACTAAACTATTGGCGTTTGCTTGTACCTAAAAGGAAAAATTATTGGCGTTCGCAACATTAAGAAAGCGGGTTGGACTGTATAACGTTTATAGTATGTTCACCGGTATGTTCACCGGTTTTAGTTTTGCCCAACGAGCGTCGATAATTAGGTGGAAACTAAGTCCGTCGATGGGCTGGATTAGTTCGAGTTTGGCTCGTTCGATACGAAAAAAAGTTTGATGAACCCGACCTTTTAGTGAGTTGGTTTGAGTTTGAATCTAAAAATTAGATCAAATAAAATATGAGTCAAGTTTGGGTTTCATTAAACTTAAATTCAATATAGGCTCGATGCTTAAATTACTTATATACATAATGATGCATATAATATTTATATTTTGATATTATATATAATTATATATTCAAATATATTTTTATTAAATATTGAATATATACAAATTACAAAACATTGAAGACTCTTCTACTAGCTTTTTTGAAAGTCAATATTGAATGCATAACTGAAACTTCAACTTTCATATCGGTTGAGTAAATTTTTATGTTGGCATGATATTGATTGATTTATTTTTGGTCTAGAAACACAAATCATCAAACATGTCTGGATTCAAGTCACAAAACTATGAAGAAGTTCCAATCTTTGAAGATGTATTGGTTTATAATCACATATTTTATTACTATTTTTCATGTATTTTGAACGAATTAGATATAAATAATGTTTGAAAATTTATTGATTTATGTACTTTTTAAAACCTATTACTTGTTCATGTTTAGTTTTAATGTTGTAGTCCTGTGAATGTTTAAATAATTTTACAACTCAATAGTTATAGTAATTATATTAAGAAAATTGAATAGTAATAAGTGAACTTGGGTTAAGTCCGTATAAGGCTCAAAACCCGAATATTTATGTTGAATATGATTATCACATTTAGTATCCCGAAACTCACAGCCGGAAGCTCAAAAGTGTTACAAATTAAATGAATTAATTCTGAGTTTATGAAAATCCGGCTCATGTGTCCCGATTGACAGCCAGTGTAAACTGTCAAAAGATTCGGGCGCAAATCCGTTTGTAAGATAAGAAAGGCCCTCTTTAGCGACCTCAATTCGTGCATGTTCGCAAGAGATGAAGAAAGGAGTAACTGCGAGGCTTGGGACACAAACTCATACGAGTTTCGTTTTCTGCAAACAGGGACAAGGGCAAGCTCGTCTTTCAAAAGTGCATCCAGAAAAGTCTCCTCCAAGAGTTCCAAACAATTTTAAATCCATTGCCTTGATAGGAGAACATGGTGAAATTCACCCTTCATGCAAAGCTCTGTGACCTGATTCCAGAAACTGGAATGGTGGTGGTTTTACAGACTATAGTAAGCATTAATTTCACCCAGGAGGTTTTGAAAATTCCGCCATCAAGATCCATGTTAAAACAACAGAAATATGCAATGAATAAAATCTAAGTAAATCCCTTAATTAGCAAGAGCATTAGGATTGGCATTTCCATCTCTGAGATCCGATTTTCGAGATAAACTTTCCCCTTTCCAATTGCTCTCTCTTTTGCTGCAGTTCCGCTTTAGCAGCTTCAAGTCAATTCCGCTTGGGGAAAAAAAAAAGTTGGATATGTACATGGGAGCTCATCTCACGTTATGTTAATGAATAACTTATGATGCAGTAACATCGCTTGATGATAAAACAAAAATGAAAAGGGTTTCAATTACTGTTTGGTACATCATCATCCTTGGACAGTAGTTTCTTGTAAAAAATCTTCATTCCTCTTCCCAATATCTTCATTTTCCCATGGAAAGTTATTCTACTTGAACTAAAGTGGATGTTCTTTGCAGTACCAAAGATTAGAGTATCAAAATTGCTGAAGAAAATTGATATACGCCTCAGACATTCGGAAGACAGGCAACTCAATCATGGGGTTGTCAGATCTGAACAAGATTCAGCAATGGCCATTGTCTTCTTTTGGAGATCTTGTTTGTTGTCACCTACGAGTTTGTCTACCATTTTGCCATCTCTGAGGAAGAAAATCGTAGGAGTGGCTTTGATTTCCCACGAATTACTGAGCTCCTGTTCCAAACTATAATCAAATTTTATTAGTTTTTGATGGACGATATCCAGTGGTATGTGCATGTGTCTGTATATGATCTGTGCCTGTGTATATGTGGCATCTGATCAGAAGGGAGCAAAGCTAAACTTATGCTTTAAGATGTTGATCCCTTCCTTCAAAGGAAGTAAATGCAAAAAAAAAAAAAAAGGGATTGACTTACGGCTAACTCATCTACATCCACTGTCAAGAATAGCATGAAGGGATATTTGTCTGCAAGTTCATTGTAGGCAGGTGCAATGGATCTACAAGGATTGCTCCATGATGCACTGAAATTGACCACAACCTATAGGATAGGACAGTATCAAACATTGAAGTTTTTGTGAAGGAATGAGCAGTGTGTTTCTAAGTTTTAAACTCACATAACGTGTTTTCCTTTCTATATTTCGAATCGAGAATCAACAATGGACGGATACATCATAAGGAAAAAATGAATCGAAAATTAATTGAAGTAACAGTTTTTCAAGAAATCCATGAAGAAATTAATCATGAACTGGATTCACACTCATATTCATTAATATTATCATGCTGGTTTACGAGTCATTACCAGATGGAACACTTTCAGTGCAATGTCTTACTAATTAATTCACTTGGCCAAATTTTGGAAAAAAAAAAAAATGGTAAAATGTTGTCTTGGCTTTGATGGCCATTATAATTAGTCATGCTTTTACTCTTTTTTTTTTTTTTCTTTCTTTTCCTTTTCTTCCACAACAACAAGATCAATTCAAGGTCCACACTTAGGATGCTAGAATTCACAGATAAAAAAATTTTTTTTTTTGGCAGCAGTACAGAAGACAAACAGCGGAGATACTTACTATTTTGCCATCCCTGTTCGCTTCTGACAGCTTTTCTTCCCACTTATCCACAGTGGTTACGAGATGGACATTTCTGTAGGCGAGCTCTGCAGTAGGCAATTGAGAATGTGCATTCATTTCCTGGTATTTAACTGCATGGGATCATAATACTTTACAAGTTCCAATTGATATAGATAAAACAAATAATTTCCGTTCAAGGAGCATAAAATAAATAAGTTATAGGGCAAAGGAAGGCAATGACACTACTGTAAGCTTGAAAATAGAAACTGAAGCTAGTCCCAGTCCGTGCCAATGCTCATTCAACTGAAAAGGGCTGGTGACTTTTTTTTCTTTCACCGGGAAGTAAAAGCATGTGACAGCCGGCATCCAATTTCTGTCACAAGTTTTCCCTCAGTGAGAATGTTGGCCCAAAACACATTGGATCCTCCTATTTAACCCATTAATCCTCAAATCAGACTCGAACAACCTAATCTGTGTGAACCACAAGCAAATGCACAGAATTGCAGCTCAAAGCAGCTGGAAACTGAATGTGTGCCTGCATTGCACTAGAAAAGTAGGAAATCCTGCCATGCTTACTCCCATGGAGAGAAGCTTTCGAGCTATCCATGAGCTTCATCTCTTTCCCGTAACATTCAGGTGAGAATCAAAAACCTAAAAGACTGCAGTGGCTTTCTTTGCCACCTTGCTGCTGCAAGACTTCTCTTTCTTATTTGATTGGATGAAAGAGCAGAGGTAAAGCAAGAAAGGACTATTAACTGATTTATTTATGTATACCTTCACGGCCGGGTTTCTACAAAAATGAAGTGCTGAAGCCAATTCCCAGATAACAAAAATAAAATAATTATAAATAAACATAGAACTATAATTTTCTAACAGTCCACTCTCATGTACTTGCAAACTATAGAATCTGGACGCTCCAGGAAAAGCCAAAGAAAAGTGAAATGTAAACAAACAAATGAGAATGCAGGGGAAGGGGAAGAAAAACCCAAAAGGCTGAAGGCAACTGTATCAGGTAAAGATGGGGATAAAAAGAACAGCCAATATTGAACATAGCATAACTCCAATAATTTACCTTAGTCCAGCAAAGTCCCATCGAGAATGGACAGCTGAACCTTCAACTAAAGCCACCTACAAAGAGAAAATCCATGGGATTAAGATGTTATAAGGCACCATGTTGAACAAATGATGCAGTTGGTAAGTCACGATATACGTTCATATTCAGAATCAACTTCAACGAAAGCTTCCTACAAGGAGAAAATCTGCGGAATATGCATTTGGAAGGTCACGGAATATGAAAACAGATACGGGAACAAGCAAACAGCCAAAAAATTGGATTCCGCCATCGTCAATTGGATGGAAGGATAAAAATTTATACAGGATATAAGCTCACGGAGAACTGTTCATGTACAATAAATCCAAAAAATAAAGCAAGATTACCTCAGGATCATGAAACGAACCACCCTCGGCCTGGGGTAATTCAGCATTTTTGGGACGGAGACAAGGAAATAAAAAGAAACCCAAGAAGATAAAATTGCGGAGAATTAGTAGACTCGTAAGATTGAGGCGGGGGGAATGGAGAGGACAGCCAACGAAGGCGCGCAATGTCGTTGTGGTTAACTAACTTCTGAAACTTTTCTTTATTAAAAAAAAAAAAGCAAATGTCAAAATATGCATGTAAGACGAGAGAAATTGATCAACCATAATACGGAGAAATTGTCAAGCCTTGGAGCAATACAAAAAAGTTCCTAAAATTAGATATGTCACCTAGGAGCAGAGGGGGAAAAAGTTTAATTGAAATTTTTCTTTGTTATACATATAAGACCAAAGATAAAAAAAAAAATTTGTATGATTTTTGCAGAGAAACATTATTCAATAGCGGTAATAGTGATCCACGTTTTAAATGAGTCGAATTGATTCGTAATCAAATTATGATTTTTTTTTTAAATCTAAGAGTATAATAAGCAAAAGATATCAGAAGTGAGTATTTTGTTATTACCTCCCAAGATCAAGGCCCTTGATATTCTCATCCTTAATATGCAGTATATGCAAACAAACAAGATCAAGGCCCTTGATATTCTTTCAATCAACAATTTGAATATATATTACGAAACCATACATTGCCAGCCCCTGATTTTAGAATGACCTAAAATGGTTTGTCCAGCAAAACCAATAATAAAGGAAAATCCTCACATGATGGTGCAGCAAATGCACAGTTGGAGCATGGTTGCATTGCCTAGAATCAAACTAAACAGTAATAGTACAAGTCGTAGGTAGCTCTAGGCTTTACAGATGGAAGAACCTGAATTCATTTTAAGGTGTCTGCATATTAGAGCCCTTAGACCTATTGTCCTCAGAGGATTGCCTGATATCCGCCATCAGTTGAACAACTTCATCCATCGAAGGGCGCATGTCCGGTGCCTTCGCTACACAAGAAAGTGCAATCTGAAGCATCTGCACCATCTCTTCTTCAACATTTTGGTACTTCATCAGTTCCACATCAAAAACCTCAGCAGTCCACTCCTCTCGAACAACAGACCGCACCCATCTGGGTAGATCAATCACATCATCATGCCCTGAAGAATGGATTGGGGATTTGCCTGTAAGCATCTCAAGTAGAAGCACACCAAAGCTATAGACATCAGATTTTTGCGTGGCTTTTCGTGTCTCAATCACTTCAGGAGCATGGTAACCAATTCCTCGAGTATTCACGCCCAGAAAATTCATGACTGGATTTAAGCCAAAGTCTGTTATGCAACCATCCTGTTCTTTGTTGAGGAGTACGTTGGAGGACTTAATGTTGCCATGTGAAAATCTAGCACCGCCTTCAGAATGAATGTGTGCAATGCCTCTCGCCGCTCCAAGCGATATCTTCATTCTTGAGTCCCAGTCTAGTGGAGTTATTCCTGCACCTCTATTACCTGCTAAGGTAACATAATTAACAATTTGACGATTGACATGATAAATCCTGACGACAGGTAAGTATTGAACATTGACATGCAAGAATAATGGGTTCCTGATGTGTTACTTTCACAAAGATGCTTTCTGGTTGGATTTTGGAATGTTGCGAGTTTTAATTCATAAGAATCGACTTGACACAATGATCATGAGATTACGTCTATCTTTCACAGATACAGATACAAGAAAGCTCGATTGGCAAGGTATTTTTGGTACCGGATCTTTCTTTCTCTGATTGAAGGTATTGAAGAAGTATTGACTACTTAGCAAACCGTTCAAATTCACTCCGTTATTCTATTTAACTAAGTTCCAAAAATAATTAGGTTCTATCATGTTCATGAGGCGCAAATAGCAATTAACAGGGATTGAAAGAAATGATATGAAAAATTGAGGACTGAAGTAAATGATACCATGTAATGATGCTGACAAGCTGCCGGCAGGCATGTATTCGTGAACTAGCAGCTTCTCGTCCTTGGAATAGTAGTAAGCCCGCAGGGGTACGATGTTAGCATGATGCCCTACACTCCGAAGAACTTCCATGTGCTGTTCAAATTCCTTCTTTCCAGTCCCTACTTCCCTCAGCCTTTTCACCACAACACTCGTTCCCTCGTCCAGAACAGCTTTGTACGTTGTGCCATAGGTCCCTTTTCCAAGAACTTCAGCGGAAGCCCTTAGTAAATCTTCAAGATCAAAGTTATAAGAGCATCCATCAAAGAACACCAATTTGTTCTTCTCAGCTTCTTGTACTCCGCTTCCAAAATCTTCCGGCTTCACACTTTTTCCACCATTTGACACCTTTCCTTTCATCACAACACTGTCGCCACTGTCTTTCTTTTTCAAACAGAAGAACAAGAACATTACCCCAATAAGTAGTAGTATAGAAGATCCCCCAATTATAATGGCAACAATAGCTCCGGTGCTGAGTTTCTTGGAGTTAGCCACATGCTGTTTTTCGGGAATGATAGGAGGAGATGGCAAAGAGTCAGGTAAAGGAGAAGGTGATGGGGATACTGCAGAGCAATAAGACAGAGGTGGCCCACATAAATGAGGATTTCCAACAAATGAAGACATTGAAAAATTCTGAAGGGAGCCTGGGATTGGACCATACAGCAAGTTGTGACTCACATTCAACACCTTGAGCCTTGGGAGATTCAAATTTGGAATAGCTCCAGAAAATGAGTTAAACTGGAGGTTCAACACGGACAACCTCGTCAAGTTCATTATTGTTGATGGAATTTCTCCAGTAAAAGAATTAAAAGAAAGATCCATCACCCCAAGTCGAGGAGAGAAAGAGAGAGGAAGTTCACCAGAAAAGTTGTTGTGATGAAGATAAAGGGATTTAAGGGAAGGGATTGAAAGAATATCAGAAGGAAGACTTCCATTTAGATAATTGGATCGCAAGCTAAGGATTCTAAGAGCGTCTAACTTTCCAATAGTATTTTCTGGGATGGGACCACGGAGCCCAACACCTGGGAGATGAATGGCAGTCACTCTGGTTCGATCCTTATTGCAAGTGATGCCATTCCAGGAAGGGCAAATTTGAGCACCAGAACTCCAGTTCAGCTTTCGAAGATGAGGAACAGATTTGGCAAAGTCCAGTAGGGCCTGTCTGTCAGAGTTCAGATCTGCAATAATTTGGTGAAGAGATGAAAGTTGAAGAAAAAGGAAAAGAAGAACTGCAAATGTGGAGTGGAGTTTCATTTGACCATCCACACTTCAGGACGTGAGCCTTTCAGACTGATTCCAGCTTCTATTTAGTTCTTGCTACTCCTCCTGGATCATTAACCAAAGACCACGAGAACGTGTAAATAGTTGGCCTAAGGTTTTCAGCAAAGGAGCCAAATAATGCAGATTGGGGATTAGAATTGCTTATGACTTTACTCCAGACATGTGACGGAATGGACTATATGACCACACTATCAACGATATTAAGTCACAACATGAATGCAAAATACTCAATCCAAAATAACACATAGCAATTGCAAAAGCAAAAATAAAGGTAGCTTTCCTTATCCTTGAGAAAATCCAGGCACAACATTTTCTGTCGCTGCTAACTTAGAGTTCCTCATAAATGGTACAAAGAAAACTGCACTTATTTTAAATGAACCCGGGCAAAGATACGACAGAAATTCATAAAGAGAACAGCAGCTTCCTAAAATTCATACTCATTTTTCATACAAGATATCATTTGGAGGAACAGCAGGTTTACCAATTTCAAGTAGCTCATTTAGCAGTGATTGTTCTGGGATTGATGACACCAGAAAGCAAGAGCTATCTGTTGATTAACTGAACCGCTGAAGGAAAGATCAGGACTCATTAAGATGATTGATCTGGTTCTTCACTATTTGTTCTCATACAGAAAAGAGCATCCTTTTTGCAGCTTTTTCGCAGCCAAAAGTCAAATTCTTTTCTTATTTGAGTTGCGAAGACAGGATACAAGACCGAAACGGCAATAAATTACTCTTCCTGTCTTCCACAATAACATATTGACAGTCATGAGACTGCAACCGAGTCTGTGGAATGCTTTTCAAATGCAGTACTATATTTGGACTAATTATCTAAACTCTTGGCTCCATGCCAAGAAAAGTTATTCAAACTTAGACATGCTATTGAAACTTGCATCCTAATATTCACAGGGGCAAAAAGTAGGGGACTTGAATCGAAAACCAAGGATAGCTAAGAGAGTAAAGCAGATGCCCACTTTCATAGGCACTCCTCATTAATGGACTCTATCAGGCACTCATCTCACCTTCATCTCAAGTAAATGATTGAAGTGCCATTGTAACCATAGGTGAAAGTTTATCACTTGATCAGAAAAGGAAAAGCTACAAAAGCAATAGTGTTGGTAATTGACTTTCGAGTGGTGGAAAAGTGGATCTCACTTTTTGGAAACATTATTATACTTGTAATCTTCTAGTACTAGAACAGTCGGCAAGAAACTTAAACACCAATTAAAATAGTAATCCAAATGAAAAAGCTAGCATAGAAAATCCAAACAAAAAAAGGAAAAGGGCATACATAAAGCAAAAGCGAGCCCAGGCCTACAAATTTTAAGTGCAAAAGTAAGGGAATTCTATGCCAGAAAGTAGACCTAGCACATCCCCAAGCACTAACATAACACGTCACTCATTTTGTTTCCTAAAAAAGGCAATTTGGATTTGTTCCAATGAAAATTACACTCTTTCGAATTGTATCTTCAACAAGAAAAGTCATTAAGCGCTTCATCCCATCTGGTGTGTGTGTGTGTGTGTGTTTGTTTTCCCTTTCTCCCCCCCAACACAACACACCCCCCCCCCCCCTTTTTTTTAATTGGTGGGGCGGGGGAGTGGGAGTTGTCAGACTGAGACATCTAAAGCCGATGGGCAATGCAATAAAAAAACGTCAGTTGTGGCTTCAAAGTTCATGAAATACTTGCTAAAGAAATTAAACATACATCAGAAACATGAGCGATTTGTAGAAGAAGACACAGGTGACAAAACTCACAAATGGGAGGGCCGGAGAATTTGTGATAGAATTGGAGGCAAACATAAATTTCAGCAGCCTGCAGCCATCAGACACTGTCAATCACCAAGCAGCAAAAGATTTCAAGAAGAGAAGCACCAATAAAAGGAAGGGGGAGGGGGGATGAAACCTGATGATTATACCGCACCTCTGTATCCACTCCCGAGTAGATACATCTAAACAGCAGAAAGGGTGTGTGTTTCTACTCTTTATGCGAAGCCTGCTGTACTCAAAACAGACTCCAACGGCGCTGTGGGAACATTTGAAATAAGGCCTCCAACGGCATTCTGATTCTGCTCTATAAAGTACCACCAGTTATGACGTTAATTCCTTCCATAAAAGCCTCCAATTTTTTTCTGAGCCAGATTCAAGATTTCCCATCTGCCCATTAGTGCAAATACGTCCATTTCTCTTCCTCGTCACTCACTGGAAATTGTCGGCAACAACATTTAAGGCTTTTTAGTATGATGATGGTAATCCCAACAAAATTTGGCACAGGCGTCTTATGTGTCCTTTAGACTCTTTACAGTACCCCCTACTCCTCCTATATAGTAGCATTCATTATTAGACAACCCAAAATTCATCAGAAAACTAATGAAGAAGGACGCTCCACCATATTATCCATTCACGAACGCTCACAAAAGCAGAGATATAGAGTAGAGTACATGGACCGGATGGCTATATGGCTCTTGGGACGTTGGGGAGTGCATAATTAGTTTCGGTACTTTCGTCCAGCAACACGGAATTAATTAATAATAATAATGAATCATCGCTTTGCTACTTACTAAGCTGTAAGCGGGGCGGGGACCAACATCAATTTAGTTATGGCTTTCCTTGTTCTTAATTATGGAGTAGTCAACAAAACAGCTGGGAACAAGATTAATTATTATCGCCACAAAAAAATTAAGCCAGACATAAGTACTAGGAAATCAATCTTGCATTTGTAGATCATACCACCCCTTTTCCAGTTGCCTATAGTACCCACTGGACCAGAATTGGATCTCAATTGCAGCTGTTCCTTTCAATCCAACCATAAAAGCTAGACATACCTTTCAATACTGATACATACCTTTTTTTTTTTCTGTGCCAGTCTTGCTTGCTTTAAAAATTGGATCGCTGGCAGTGAATGGGTTTATATATTTTTTACTTGATTACTCTTTTCATTCTTTATTGTATTCGGTACATTAGTTGCAAGTATTTATACGGCAAAATGCTGGTTTAGCAACATTAGCGTTGAATACCGATACATTATTATATCACAATTTGGACCTCTCAACTGAAAAAGTCCAATCCAAAATTTGATTCAATGAGGAAAACAGCCATTTTAAAAAGTAGAGCATGGCTTTTATTAGAACGCAGTGTTGATGGGATTTTCTCTTCTTCCTATTTTTTTTTTTCATCGTTGCAACTAGGAGTGCAAACGAGTCGAGTTTCAAGTTAATTTTACGAAACTCGAGTTCAATGAGCTCAAATTCGAGTCAAACTCGAGGTTAAAAAAATAGTTATTTTATTTTTAAAAACAAATAAAATAATATTTTTTAAAATAAATAATAAAAATATTAAAAATATATATATAATTTTACTAACGAGTTTGATAGTTTTGAACTCGAATTCGAGTTCGAACCTCGAATTCAATATTGATCGAACTCGACTCGAGCTCGTATTCAAATCGCTTGCGATCGCTAGTTGCAACGAAGACAACAGACTAAAGAGTAATTTTACAAGGAAAAAAAAAACACGAGAGCCTGTTTTTGGGGAACTGTAATCACCGAACTATTTTGATCAGTAATCTGATCAAATTCTCCGTATACTTGGTTTAATTACACTGACGTTGACTAGCAGTAATAGCTCCTCTGGTCAAGCGCCAATTGGAAACAGATAACGGTATTAGTGCCTTTTAGTACCGTTATCTGTTTCCAATTGGCCTATTGCTGACAAGATTATTATTACACTGTAAGCATGTGGACATCTTAAATTTGCTCATTGGAATTCAACCACTTTTCTTTTCTTTTTAGCATTTTTTACCAATTACGACTCTGGAATCCGTTATTAGTGCCTGAACACACCTGTTGCGGTAGCGTAACGTAAGGGATTTCCATCGTACCTAGGGAGAACCAAAATAGTTTTTTTTTTCCTTTGGTATCTGGGCTTAACACAAGTTCTGCATTACATACATGTATATATATATACACGCGCACACGTTGAGTTTAAATATATCTTCCTGATAGTTATAAATACAGTAAATTTAAATAAGTTGAAGTCTACCAAGGGCATCAACTCAAGTGCCATATGCATCAGGGCAAGAGAGTTTTAGAGGACTCAAGTCTCAGTTTTAGAGGAGTTTTGATTAGGTATCAAATTAAGAGAGTAAGTTATGGACCTTTTGTATCATTTAAGTATTTTATGCTATTTAGACTCTTTTATATTTTTAGTTTTAGGTGCCTTTTGGTCCTTGGAATTATCTCTTTGATTTTATACTCTCCTTCTGTTATAATAAATCTGATCAGTTCGATTGAACCATGTAAAATCATGTATTTCTCTGTTTGATTTATTTTCTTTGTTATTGTCTTTATTGGATTGTCAAGAACTACATTATTCTCATTAGTCAATTTTTTGGAACCAGACCTAACAACACACACATATATAAACACACAATCGGTTAGGGCCATAGGGCCATTTGACGGAAATTTTGTAATTTTCAAAATTTAGCTGGTAAAATTATGTTGAACAAACTTTTAAAATGACAGCATTTTTATCAAACGTATACAACGTCTCCGACCAAATGCTGTTATAATGGATGGCATTGTCAAGATCCCGCGCAGAAAAGCTAGTTTGATGAGACCATTACGAATCCATTGTTAGCGAGTTCTTGAAGTTATTTAACAGCTTTTTGCTTTGTTGTCTGTTCTTTTTTTTAATCTCAACTCGATATGAAAGAAAGATGGAAAGGAAGAAGTCCTACACAAAAAGAAATGGCACGATTTTCTTGTTTGCCTTTTGTTTAATATTCTTTCACTCTTTTTTTTTTTTTTTTGGAGTTATCTTGTTTGTTTGGTACCCTTTTCTTTGATGTGGTAATTGGTATAACGTCCAGTGGCTCCCTGAAAATAAAATCAATAATGGGACAAAATAGAGCATGATCATGGGCTGAACAATGTTAATCTCTAATGAACATCACGATTTATTATCAGGTAGGTTCGTGTCAGCGACGGAGCTTTCTCAATCATCATTATTGCATTATGGACCGCAAACTCAACTGGGGCAGAGATTTGCAGCAAAGTCCCAATTTTCTTCAGTCTTCAATATAGTGATGCCAACCAGACCGGCTCGTAGGGTACAAATGTTGTTGGCTGTAAACATTGGTCCCTTTTTCTTTTTTCTTTTTTCCTGGTGATTGCTGCTCTGGTGGGCATAATAAGAATTAAACAGGCCAGTCATTTTCACTTTTTCTTTTCTTTTTTTGGTGAAAGATTTTGATACTCATCAGCAGTTTTAACTCCATTTTCGCGTTTGAAATTGCAATTGGACGATCAAGAGTAAACTAAGTTCAAATTCTTTTCATCACTCTTCTTTAAAGCTGTTGGCTTTCTCAAAAGTTGATACAAGTCTTTCCAGCTTGAAAGAGGTGTTGCAAAAGTGGAAAAGGGTAATGACAGAGAGTCAAATTCATATATATTTTTTCATGGAAATGACAAATTTCTCTTAGCTATGGAGTACCCTTTTTAGGGGGTGTTTGGGCCAAAAAATTGCGTCGTTTTCCGCGATCACATTTCTCTATTACCTTTTTTTCTCGTATACATCAAATCGCTACAGTAATTTTTTGACAAAAAATCCAAGAAAATGCAATCCAAACAAGGCCTCCCCACCTCTCTGTTTCCTTTCTTCTTCTTTTTTTTTTTTATAATATGGTCCGTGTGGAGCAGTCTAAATCATATTTTTCTCATAATTATCTTGTCTTATACCGGACAAAATTTAATTGTTGGCAAAAGTGATTTAATTGCAATGGGGACAACATGTTATGCTTTTCATCATGGATTCTAAATAAAGCATAATTATGGAATCAAATCTACCAAAGAATAAATTCAGAAGAATATAATTCACACCAATGGGTGCAAAACACCTCGACCAAAAAAGTAAGGACAGATTCGAACTCATGTCAAAGTTGGATATGTGGCAATATGGAAATCTAATACGCTCATAATCTTTGTTTTGACCTCTTCATGTGGCATTATGATGCTTTGCACAATATCCATATTTTTTCTTTGCTTCTTTTTAAAAAAGAAAAAGTACTCCATCATGGATCCACATGTGGGCTCAGGTCCGATATACTGCTTAGCTTTAGTACGTCAATTGTATTAATTAAGATTGTTGGGTTGGGCCACTTCTTGTTGGCCGTCCCTTTTTATATTTTATCTTCTCCTTGCGCATGTTCTTAGGGTTACGCCGCATACCCTCTTTTTTTTTCTTTGTTTTTTTGGCAGCATATCATTATTTTACAAAACATTTTTCTTATTATTTTTAAAACTTATTTTTAAATTATTTTTTTTATTTTAGATGAATCACATCAAAGAGTGTCATGGCAAATAATGCAATGGACATGAATCTTTAAGTTTTATCTCTCGTGGAAAAATTTTTTTTGAAACATCTCTTGAAAAATGTTATATGCACTTATCTTTTTCTTTTATAGTGGAACTTCCACTATTTTTTTAAAATCATATAATCTAATAAATGAAGGGAGGTCAAGAGGGTGTGGGAATGGACGGAAGGGTGTAAAAAAAATCTAATAAGTGAAAATCATATGATAAAAATGATACTAGGAGTGCCGTGTAAAAAAGTGAAGTGTGCATAACATTTACCTTTTTCTATTATCAAATTATTTTAAAATAATATATTCGTTAATTAGTTGTCCCCCACAATATATAGATTAGTGACTTGTTGTGTATTCTTGGAATCGGAATTACAGCTAAATTAATGGATCTTTCACATTACCCCAAAAAAAAAAAAATCATCGTACAACCGATGACAAAAGATTGCTATGTTTGCCCAGTCCAGAATAATAGTCTTAGGATTAAGTGGACTGCAGAGAAGTAATGGTTACCCTCTACTCCAAAATATTCTACATATTTCATGCAAGCCCTAGCCCAATGTTTGGGCCCAACAGAATAAGTACGGAGGTCGCATCACACTTGACACGAGGATCGAATTCTCGATTTTTTATTTTTTATTTTTAAAAAAAGATGATCAAACTCAAAATTACTAGAAAGCCATATACCATTTTCAACTTTGGGTTCCTTCCATGTTCTTCATTTCCGTTTCCATTTTTAATCATTCATTCGATTTCTTACAGCAGCCTCCTCTTACCAGTTTCAATGGCGCTCGTCCCATTCACACCTTATTGTTCTTCAACTTCTCCTCTATTTTCTTCCAAGAAGTGCTCCGTCGTCTCTAATTCTCAACTGATTGTCGTCTCTGCTCTCTCCTCTCGGCGCTCGAGTCTCATCAACACCCGCCGTTCTCTGAGAGTCAGAAGCGCCGTAACCTTCGACTCTCCGGCGTCATCATCCGCCGATAGCAGCGACTCGCCCGAGCTTCTCCTGGAAGTTAAGGACCTCTCAGCCGTCGTCTCCGAGTCAAAACAGCCGGTTCTCAAAGGCGTTAACCTTACTATCCACCGGGGCGAGGTCGGTCTAAATTACCCTATCAATTAAATTAAGTGCTCTAGGTTGTACAGTTTAATATAGGTATCCTCTAGACTTCTGATTCTCTCTCTCTCTCTCTCTCTCTGGGGGGCTCTGCAGTTACATTTATAATTTTCATCTTCCGACTGAGATTGATATTTATTCTCTTGACTTTTTGTTTCGGTCTTAATTCTATCTTCCGGAATTGGATATTTTTAGGTTCATGCTGTTATGGGGAAGAATGGTTCTGGAAAGAGCACTTTTGCCAAGGTTAGTTATTTTCTTCCCCGTTTTTGAGGTGTGAGCTGAGCTTTGCTGTTTTGAACTCATAGCTATATTTTCTATTGTTTTGAGAATTGCATTAAGTTAGTCTTAAATAAGATCATCTCCACGATAGTCTTTTGAATTTGACGGATAGAACTTGTGCTGTAGAACCTTTATTTGCTTATTGATGAATTTGGACTTCAAGATTTTGTCTGGGAGAATTTCTAAATAAAATAGGAGTCTTAACTGATTGAACTCAAAAGTGAAAAGTTGTACCCACCATTTATCCATAACATGGAATTTTGGATGAATGTTTGTTCAGGAATGCTTATTCAATGAGGTATTGGATGTTGGATTACCTAGTAATTTATTATTTTTGGTCCTTTTAACACCCGTTCTTTTGCTTTTGTCCTTTTCTGCATCGATCTAGTTAAGATTTACTTGGAAGCCTCCTTTTCTTTGGCTTGAGGTAGATACTTTCTGGATATTTTGGCTACTATCTGCTTTAACTGATGATGCTAGGAAAACTTAATGATTGTAGGTCCTTGTTGGGCATCCTGATTATGAGATTACAGGCGGTAGTGTCACTTATAAGGGTGAGAATTTGCTTGAGATGGAACCAGAGGAAAGAGCTGTTGCCGGCCTTTTCATGAGCTTCCAGACCCCTGTTGAAATTCCAGGGGTAAGCAATATTGACTTCTTGAACATGGCATACAATGCTAGAAGGATAAAACATGGACAACCGGAGCTTGGACCAATTGAGGTTTGTAACTCTATGTTGTTGTGACTTGCTTTGTTTTCAACTAAGCTTGTAATGCACTGTTTCAGGTGCATTGTTAATGTAAAAAGGGTGTTTGGTTGGGGCATCTATGGCTGACAAATACATTGATGTTATTCTTTCCTGCAGTTCTATGGCTACATTGCGCCAAAGCTTGAGCTTGTAAATATGAAAGTAGACTTTTTGAACAGGAATGTTAATGTAGGGTTTAGTGGTGGAGAAAGGAAGCGTAATGAGATTTTACAACTTGCGGTATGATTCAGTATCTTTGTGATCTTCTCTTTTGACATTTTCTTCAAGTTTATAGCTGGCTTGATAGGCAACCATGGTATTTTGTCTGCTTAGTTATTTTGTGTTTTGGTGATGTCCTGTGTAATGCTGCTAAATATTCAATTTTGTTATAGGTTCTTGGTGCAGAGTTGGGTATATTAGATGAAATTGATTCTGGCCTAGATGTAGATGCAATGCGTGATGTCGCAAAGGCAGTGAATGGACTCCTCACTCCCAAGAATTCAGTTTTAATGATTACTCACTATCTGCGACTTTTGGAGTTTATCAAGCCAACATTTATCCATATAATGGTAAGCAAATTCGCCTGTTACATTCTCTATGCAGTTATTTTTCCCCACTACTTAGTTGAGAACAAATATGATGATTTCAAGGAAAATAACTTAGGGATGCAGTGGCTGGGATTTTAGAATATTAACCAACCACGAACAAATTGTTCCCATTTGCGGTCACTTAATTTTACCCTGTTGATTCTTTGACTTCCTGAATTCCATTCCTCCTGCCTATTATGTTAAGCAATATGCCACATTCTTGTGAGAATGTCAATAACTTCCACATTTGAATTTATCTTGTCATGTTATGTTACTTGAGTTAGTTAATGATAGCCTCATCACTTTTATTTTCTTCTTGTTCCTTTCGGGTATTGACTGAAACATTTCTGTTTATAGGAGGATGGGAAAATTGTGAAGACTGGAGATATTTCCATCGCTAAACTTCTTGAGAAGGAAGGTTACAAGGCAATTTCTGGGTCATAACTGCAGGCATGTCTATTGAAAGTGGGCTTTTCTACTCTGTGTTCTCCTGTAAACGCTTTGCCACCTTGCTCAATGTCCATGGCCGAGAAAAGGATGATTGTCTAACCAGCAAAAGAGCGAGATAGCAGACGTTTCAGACAGCTTTGTTACACCAAAAGAGCAAGAGCCGTCCTTTGATCTCGAAGAACTTGGAATTCGTGATGTTCTTGTATGGCTAGTTGTACTGCGTGCACATATTTCTTCTTTACAATTATAATGTCTCCTATTTCCGTGTTGAAATCCGGAAAAAATTTTGAGATCTTTTTTTTGGGGGCCAGAGAGATGGGTTTTGAAAACAATCCTGTATTTGTAATGGCTCTAAATTTGGATATTCTTTCCAAGCTGCCAGTCTATCTAAAACCAGATGGATCTCGCATGTGCGACAGTTACCTTTTAAGGACGTATCATCAGCTGCGTATGAATTGTGCCTGGCATATGTTGCAACAGGTGTATCATTGTCCCAAGAGCCACTAGAAGCAAAACCCTTTGAGTTGAATGAATCAGGCCATTTAACAAATTATAACACATATAAAAGCAAATTGTAATGGGAAATTTTGTTGTACGAGGATAAGTCCTAATCAGAAATTTTAAATTTCCGCGGGAACAATCAGATAAAGTACATGGGCAAGAGGGGCAACTGGTTATTCTTTAGCAAACACAGGACAGGTCTTAATTGAATATACCTAGCTCGGGTACGTCTCAGCTGCACACAGCATCCGTGCAAGAAAATCTCATCTTACAGAAATAGCATATTAACAGTTAGGAAAAGAAACAGAGAAAAGCCAACCAATACTCACTATGTTGATATCTTTGGCTTAACCTGGAGATCTTGAAAGAGGAATCCCATGAACCAACCGTATTCCAGATTGATCCTAAAAAACACAAACATCAGTGGCTAAAAGAATTTTTGACATCAAAATCACTCAAGTTACAAAAGTTTCTGGTGCTTTCCATCCATTTAGTTAGGAACGCGTCAAAATGGGAGTATTAGGTCATAACCAACTCAGGTAAGCACATGCCTTTATTGGGAATCATAAAAATCTGCAGATCCTAAAGCAGGTGCTCCCATAAATGGTCAATCCTACCATGGAGTATTAACAAAATACAGAAAATCTGTAAAACGAATCATGAGGCGCTTGTGAAGGTATTTTTTTTAGCCACAATCCTCTTTGCTGCCAGGAAATCAACTCTTCTTTCTTTAAAGAGTTCAACGTAAATCAAAGAAAAGAGCAGAAAAGCGATCAACAAACTCAGATGCAAAATCTGTCATGATTCAACTTTTTCAAGCTTCTCAATTTCTTCACGTTGTTTTCTTTCTGCTTCTTGAAGTTCCCTTGCAGCATCCTCCTCATCCTCCTGATCATCACGATCTTCAAATTCCTTACTTGCTGCCATTGCTTTTACAACAGGATCTCTAAGCTCAGAAATGAGGCCACCACCAACCCTGTATTCTTCTTCGTCCCCAATTAGGAAAAGGCGCTGATCAGGTCCTGTTGCCATGGGGATGTCTACTGCCAGTAGTTTCATGTCATACTGCAGAAAATCAAACAGTAAAAGTTCTTCACAAAGCAGTTTTGCAATATACAACAAATCAAAACGTCTTCTATCTATAGAACACTTAGTCAGCTAGTTCAGAAAAAACCTGGCCATTCTTGTTCTTGACCTCAACGCTTACTAAGCCTTTCCTCTCAGAACCTCGTATTGGAAAAATCAGAAAACATCTTTTGTTCCTAAACCTTGGCTTGAAGTTCTTCAGTGTGATACCACCTCCTGACATCACATATGCTCTTAAGTCAGTGCCAGTTAGTGGAGCACCCATGACCTCAAGAATCCCAGCGGATGTGTTAAGTCTTCTCATGGCCATTCTATAAACCTTATCAGGATTCACTGTGAATCTTGAACGAAGATATAAAATCTGAACATTACAGGGAAATCAAACAAAATTAACATTAATATTATCTTAAAGTTGAAAGGCACAATAAAAACTCCTTGAAAAACATTTTTAGAAAATACCAGGACATTTCTACAAGCACAAAGATTTATGACACGGGGTATCAATCAAGAAACTAAAAGAAGTTCATCGTGAAAAATGAAAATTTAAGACATCAAGATGTTCATACAATATCTATTCAGCAAAATAACTACTCCAAAAAGAGATAACCGAGAACCTAACAAACTTCTGAGCAACTTTTCACGGCTAACATCATTTGAACTGAAGTGTGACACAGATTACCATTTTAGGAAGTTGTCATGTTAAAATAGCAGATGTGATAATTTCTGACTCATTTATTCTGTTTCTTGTAATCATTTTTCTTTTTCCAATTTGAAAATAGGTAGAATCCTAAAGACCAATCAGAAGACTCACACTGACAGGGACCACAACATTGTCCACTGTCAGAGTGCAACATTAGTTCAAGTGCTTCATCTAATTTATCCTAATCATGAGCTTGCCTGCTTATGCAATTGACGACAACAAATAACATCGTCTATTAACTGGTACTAAGAGGTCTAAAATGCATTGACACTCATTGTCATGTGATACGTGTTGCACTCCATAGTCCATAATAAGATAATTTCAATGCAAAAATAGGTTGTTTAGTAGCTTGCGGAAAAAACATGGATTACAGAAGCATGCTTACTACATTATTTTTGTAAAATTTGGATGAAAATAACATTTGACATAATCATCAAGGGATTAATTGTTAGACAACTAAAAATGAATCTATCCCGAGAGGGTAAAGAACGTAGTATTGGCTTACAATGAGTTGGCCAATTAACGGACTTATTTACAAACGAAGAGATCTAGCTATTCAGTAATTGAAAACTGAATTACAAATGTAAGTTCCAATTGACAAACTGGAGAATTCCAGAGCCATCAAAAGAGCAACAAAATAAAATAACGCAACATTTCAAGCTGAACATACTACACACATACAAAAAGTACCCAGGGAAGAAGAGTTCGGAAGTTAGAATGCTTAACCTTAAATATCAGCCGAAATCACAAAATTTGGGAAGGAGTACTTACAGCAAATGAGACAATGGCAGTGGAAAGAGCAAGAAAACCATATTTGGCCATGCCCTCGGATAGGCCAACAAACGTATTAGCAATCCCAAACATAATCCTCCAAAGCAAGACGCAAACCAGGACCCCTCCAGCACCCACCAGCACCAGACTATTCCTCTTCCAAAACGCCTCAATCTGGAGCCCCACCGCCTCCCTGTACCTAGAAGCAGCATCCTTCACAGCCCCCATTGGGTTCCTCACCGCACTTTTCCCAAGATCATACTTCTTACTAGTGAAAGAAAAATACCTAAACCCGAGAAAATTCCTAGAATTTGGCAGCATACTGGGGTTTGGGTTGATCAGCAGCTTTTGAGTTGGGTTTTGGGAAATCCTTGAATTCGGGGTTGTTGAGAAATGGCCTTTTGAAGAATTCCCTAGCCATGGTGAGAAAATGGGATTCTTAACAAGTTTTGGGTGATGGGTCAGCAAGTGAGAAAGGGCAGTAGGATTATTATTAGCAAGGCCAACTGGGGTTGTGAGGGATGAGGATTTAATGTGATGGAGGTATGTGAGGACGAAGCTTGACGATGAGTATTTCGGCATGTTTTACTTTTTCCCCCTGAGTTCTCAGAGTAGAAATAGTTTTTTTTGATTTAAAATTGCACAAGCAAACTGGAGTGATCTTTAATACTCGCTACAAAAGGAAATCTGTACAAGCTGGGTTTCTTTTTTCGGAGAAATGAAGCAGAAAAACGCATGGGAAGAAAAGGAGTCAAATTTTGGAAATGACGACTTGATTTTACTTGTCTAAAGCCCCTCTCCAAAGTCTCCCAGCTCCCCGGTCCAGCACCAGCAGCAGGCAGCAGGTGAACTTGAACGGAAAAGGTCAGCGTATCGTAGGCTCGTAGCCTGATGCATACTCATGCTTGGGAATTGCCGACTCTGGAAGGAATACCAGCAAGGGTGGGGCCCACTCAGGATCCAGCCTCCTAGCTTAGCAAGCCAGCCCGCCAGTCCTTCATGCTCCGACCTTAGGTCCATTTGGGTTCATTGTTAGCTACTATTTGGTTTTTTCTTTTCTTTTTCCCTTTTTTTTGGTCGACCAAAAGTTTGGGCAAATTCGGTTTCAATTATCACTACAGCTCAGGACATGCCTCCAGGACTATAAGTTCCTTCACCAACATAATACTCACATCAATACTTACAAATTATCCACCAACAAAATACTCACATCAACGATAGGATTCAAATACACGATCTTTTATAAGAAAGTGATCAATTCTTATCAACTAAAATAACTGGTATTGGCATTGTTAGCTAATTGGTGCATGCTAATTGAGTCCAGTCTCATTTTTTTTTTAGTGACTCTTATATGTGCAACAATGTGTACATTCGTAATTAATTATATGACACATATTTAAAATTTATATTTCAAATTTAAATTTAAATTAAATATCATGGATCCAAATCTAATAATGTATATAACATTAGTCTATAAAACTTTTCTATTTTCATTTGGTGACGCGTAAACCAGGAAACAGGCCGCCCAGCATCCCAAAAATTAGTATTAGCATTTAGCAGGCCTTCTATCCCTCAACAATCCATTCATGAGAAAAATGCAGTTTTAATACCCAAAATTTGATACTAACGATTTTAGCTCCTAAATTTTGAATAAAAGCAAATTTGGTATTCAATTTTTCAATTTTTGAGCACATTTAGTACTCTTGATGATTTTTTCCCAAATTGTTATCGAAAAGAATCATGTGAGAGTTATATGTCTGACAACTATTGTATAAAAAAAATGTCTAAAAATAAATAAAATATCCTTCTGACACTAAGTACTAAGTTTAAGGACTAAATTTATTGTTTTTTTTTGACATTTTTTTATGCAATAGTTGCTCGGCATGTGACTGTTATATAACTCTTTGCGGTTGCAATTTGAGAAAAATTCATCAAGGGTACTAAATGTGATCAAAAGTTGAAAGATTGGGTATTAAATTTGTTTTTATCTAAAGTTTGGGAACTAAAATTTCTCATATGTCAAAATTTGAGTATCAAAATTGCATTTTTCTCATCTATCCATACATAAACGTGGTTTTGTAATTTTGTTTATCAGTCTCATTCCCGGAACGTGGGGTATGTACCCCCTATAGCCCAAACTTACTATTTGGGCTACAATAGTGAGTCGTAATCAAATATCAAGGTGTGTGTCAGGAACAACGAGCAGACGTCATCGTTTTAGGAAGATTTAGTTATGTAATGCAGCTGATATAGAAACGGTGTCGCTTTACTTAAGAAGTCAGTTAGAGTCGGTTGCATCTGGTTTATAAATAAGGAGCTCTGTGATTGGTCAGAGCATCTGATTTGTAATAACAGAATCTGTTAACTTCCTTCTCTCTCTTCTCTCAATTCTCTCTGATTTCCTCTCCCTCTTTTCCCTTTCCCTCCAATTTCCAAATCTGATTGATCAAGGCCCTGACAAAGTGGTATCAGAGCTGCCGATCCTTGGTAGCTCCAATGGCAGAAGGAACTCGACTGAAATCATTGGAGGAACACGTCAAGAAACAGGAAGCAAGATTGCAAGAAGCTATGGAGGCACTTCACTCTTCTCAGCAGCAATTTCGAGTTGATTTTGGTAGCGAGATCAGGGTGGAAATGGAGAATTCCAACATGAAATTGGAGAAACTGGAGGCATCAATGAGCGGATTGGAGCAGAAATTCAACTCTTTCCTGCAGATGATGATGAACAGAGAAAAGAATACAGCGGAAGAGGCAAGAGAAAGACCACTGCTACCTACACCACCGCCTCAACAAAAGATTCACATGGAAGGCGAGAGCAATGGAGGCTTCACCAGAAGAGATGAAGGTAGGATCTGTGTACCTAATCCTCCTAAGCTAGAGCTACCTCTTTTCTATGGTGAGAATCCACAGGAATGGTTAAGGAAATGTAATAAGTATTTCATAAACGATCAAATTCCTGAAAGTCAGAAGGTAGATGTAATTGAAATGTTTTTAGAAGGAAAAACAGATAGATGGTTTCAAGGCCTTAAAATGGAGAAGTTTGGACTCAGTTGGAAAGAATTTGAGGAATCCTTGTGTAAGCGGTTTGGCAACAAAATTTGCAAGGACATAGTAGAGGAGTTTAACAAGATTCAGCAAAGTGGGAGTGTTGAGGACTATCAGGAGAATTTTGAGGAGCTTAAGCCATTAATGTTGATGAAAAATCCGCAACTAGAGGAAAGCTACTTTGTGTCAAGTTTCATTAGTGGACTTAAGGAAGAAATTAAGCCAATTATCAGGATGCTTAAGCCTACAGAGCTGTCTGCTGCCTATGAGATGGCTCAATTACAGGAGTATTCATTGCAGATGCAGAACAGACAAGGAAGAGAAGTGCAGAGAAATCTAGTGGAAAATAAGTTTGGCATGCACAAAATGAGTCAACCTCCACACACAAACTCAGAAAATCTATACAGGATTCCCCCTGTTAACCAGCACAAGTTCTCCAGTACAAGGAAGGTAGCTGCAGATAATAATTCCACCAGAAGGATTTCACCACAGGAAATTCAGTACAGAAGGAACAATGGATTGTGCTTTAAGTGCGGGGAAAAGTATGGAGCAGGACACCAGTGCAAGATGGGACACTTGAACTTCTTTCTCGGGGAGGAGGAGGAGGACACAGAGTTTGAAGATGCATTAGGGGAACAGGATGAGCACACTGGGAATCCAGGAACTGTGATGGATATGTCTTTACATACATTGTCAGAGTCTCTCAAAAGAAAAACCATCACCATCACAGGGCAATTGGATGGAGAGGAAGTGCTAATCCTAGTGGATACAGGGAGTTCTGACAGTTACATTGACAGTGAGCTAGTCATTGCACTAGATATTCCTTACCGAATGGTTTCACCCTTCTCTGTCATTGTTGGGAATGGTGCATGTGTAACCAGCAAGGCCATCTGTCCCAGGGTCAGATGGGAAGTCAATCAACACAAATTTGGCTTTGATCTGAAGGTGATGCAATTAAGTGGCTGGCATATTGTGCTGGGAGTGGATTGGATGACCCATTTTAGTCCCATCACGTTTGATTTTCACAATCTCAGGATCTCTATGGAGTATGAAGGAGAGATGGTTCATCTGCAAGGGAGTTCAGAGGATTGTGAATTGGATTTGATCAGGGGCAAGGATCTTAGGCACTTCATAGAATACAAGAAAAGGTGTTTTGCTATCAGAACCATGGAGACAGAAATAACCTCAGCAAGTGAGCTGGTAGGAACAGGAGAGGAGCAGCAACCTCAGGAGATCAGAAACCTGCAAGAAGAATTTTCAGTCGTTTTTCAGCAACCTGTATCCCTACCCCCTGTCAGGACATGTGATCATGGCATTCCCTTGAAACCAGGAGCTCAACTATTCAAGTTAAGGCCCTATAGATACCCCCATTCTCAGAAGGATGAGATTGAAAAGCAAGTTACAGTGATGCTACAACATGGAATTGCCAGGCACAGTAACAGCCCATTTGCATCACCAGTTTTACTGGTCAAGAAGAAGGAAGGTACTTGGAGATTTTGTGTGGATTACAGGAAGTTTAATGAGATCACCATCAAGGATTGCTACCCCATCCCAAATGTGGACGAACTGTTGAATGAGCTAGCTGGATCCAAGTATAAAACCAAGCTGGATTTAACAGCAGGATACCATCAGATAAGAGTCAAACCCCAAGATGTGCACAAAACAGCCTTTCAGACGCATTGTGGCCATTATGAGTTTTTGGTCATGCCTTTTGGGTTGACTAATGCTCCTGCAACCTTTCAGTCTCTAATGAATCAAGTCTTCCAACTTTATCTGAGAAAATTTGTTTTAGTCTTCTTTGATGACATTCTGGTCTATAGTGAGACGTGGGAACTACACTTGCAGCACCTGAGGCTAGTGCTGACTGTACTCAAGGAGAATCAGTTGTTTGCTAAAAGGTCAAAGTGTTCATTTGCACAGACGAGAATAGACTATTTGGGACACACAATCTCAGAAGAAGGAGTGGGCATGGACTCTTCCAAGGTGGACTGTATTGTAACCTGGCCTACACCTAAGTCTGTGAAGGATTTAAGAGGATTTCTGGGACTCACAGGGTACTACAGAAGATTCATTAAAGGGTATGGAGTTTTGTGTAGACCACTGACAGACCTGCTGAGAAAAGATGCATTTGTGTGGACTAACACCACTCAAGAGGCCTTTGAACTGCTTAAGAAGGTAATGACATCAGCTCCAGTACTCAGATTGCCTGACTTTAAGCAGCCCTTTGTGGTAGAAACTGATGCGAGTGGAGGGGGAATTGGAGCTGTGCTCATGCAGGAAGGGCATCCTATTGCATTTCTCAGCAAATCTCTAAGCCAAAGGAATTTAGGACTGTCTGCCTATGAGAAGGAGTTGCTGGCACTAGTGATGGCTGTGACAAAATGGAGGCATTATCTAGTAGGTTACCATTTCATCATAAGGACTGACCATCAGTCTTTAAAATACCTGTTAGATCAGAAGCTAACAACAGCAATACAACACAAATGGTTAACTAAGCTCTTGGGACTGGATTATGAGATCCAGTATAAACGAGGCAGAGAGAACCTGGTAGCTGATGCACTTTCCAGAAGAGCTGCAGCAGGAAGTGAGGAGGAACAGAGGATAGGAACCTGCCTGGCTTTAACTACTGCTAAGCCAGTATGGATGACAGAATTGACCAAGAGTTATGAGCAAGATTCTCAGTGTCAGGAGTTGATTGCCAAGATGATATTAGAACCTGTATTTCCAAATCAATACCAACTAAGTGATGGGATTCTCAGGTATAAAGGGAAGCTCTATGTAAGGTCAAGTAATGGAATCAGAGAGCAGATCATGGAAGCATTGCATTCTTCTTCTGTTGGGGGCCATTCAGGACAGAGAGTGAGTTGGCACAGAATTAGCAGTATTTTCTATTGGCCTGAGTTGAAGCAGGATGTCAGGAGGTTTGTACAGGCCTGTGATAGCTGTCAGAGGAATAAAGTTGAGCACATCCCGTATCCTGGTCTTTTGCAGCCCCTACCTATACCCAGCCAAGCATGGACACATATCTCTATGGATTTCATAGAGAAACTACCACATTCAAAACAGTTTGATACCATTCTGGTGGTAGTGGATCGACTCACCAAATACAGCCATTTCCTGTTACTTACTCATCCCTTTTCAGCTAAGCAGGTGGCACAAGTCTTCCTTGATCAGTATATAGACTCCACGGATTGCCTGAGACCATAGTCACTGATAGAGACAAAATCTTCACTAGTAACTTTTGGAAGGAATTATTTCGAATGGTAGGGGTGAATCTGTGCTACAGTTCAGCATATCACCCAGAGACTGATGGGCAAAGTGAAAGAGTTAATCAGTGTGTGGAGGCATATCTGCGATGCATGACGGGAGAGTTTCCAAGCCAGTGCAGTAAGTGGCTTCCTCTAGCTGAATGGTGGTACAATTCAGCTTATCACTCTAGCTTGAATGTGACTCCCTTTGAAGCTCTCTATGGCTACAAGGCGTTACCCTTACCAATGGGTCCCTACTGTGACTCCATAATTCCTGCAGCCACTCAAGCACTCCAGGACAGAATGAGAATCTCAGCCAGCATCAAGGAGCATCTGTTCAAGGCTCAGCAGCGCACAAAATACTTTGCGGACAAGCACAGAATTGAGAGGAGTTTTGAAGTTGGAGAATTGGTATTCCTCAAGCTGCAACCCTATAGGCAGCAGACTATAGCCATTCGAAAGAATCTTAAACTCGCAGCAAAGTTCTATGGACCCTTCGAGGTGGAAGAGAAGGTAGGCGAGGTTGCTTACAAACTCAAACTGCCACCTGCAGCTAGGATACACCCAGTGTTTCACGTGTCTCTACTGAAGAAGAGAATTGGACCTCCGCAGCAAGTCTCCCCTACACTGCCAGAGTTCGACTTGCAGGATCAATGTCCCTTGGTGCCAGAAATGATCTTGAAGAGGCGAGCTGTTATGAGGAAAGGACTACCTGTGGTACAATACTTGATCAAAATGGCAACAATTGGAGTACGATGAAGCGTCCTGGGAAGATAAGGATTCCATTGAGCAGCAGTTTCCTGAATTCAAGACTTGCGGACAAGTCTAGTCTGAAGGGGGAGGCAATGTCAGGAACAACGAGCAGACGTCATCGTTTTAGGAAGATTTAGTTATGTAATGCAGTTGATATAGAAACGGTGTCGCTTTACTTAAGAAGTCAGTTAGAGTCGGTTGCATCTGGTTATAAATAAGGAGCTCTGTGATTGGTCAGAGCATCTGATTTGTAATAACAGAATCTGTTAACTTCCTTCTCTCTCTTCTCTCAATTCTCTCTGATTTCCTCTCCCTCTTTTCCCTTTCCCTCCAATTTCCAAATCTGATTGATCAAGGCCCTGACAGTGTGTCCAAGCATTGGCCTGTAGAATGTAAGCCAGCTTAGTGTTTGCAGAACTCAACTTAATTAGTGAGAACGTAAATTGATATATTATGGGGATTATAGAGATATTAATTTGACTCTTAAATCTTCTTTTGCCCATTCTAAGGCTTAGAATTTGAATTACACCAAAAGGAATTTGACCACCTAGTACTCACAACTGGCCTAAAATGAGTTATTCAAAATTATATTTCTAAATCCTAACATGATCAAATTAATACGTAACACTTTTGGATCATGCTTGACTTCAAGTCACCAAACAAGGCTCATCATCCTAGTTCAGGGGTGGAGCCAGAAAAAATTCTTAGTGGAGCCAAAAACAACACTAAAATTTTTTACCTACTCTTTTCCTAGTTTTTTTAAGCGAAAAAAAAAATCACCAACAAGTACAAAATGATGCATATATTCCATGAAAAATATAAAAAGACAAATTCAAAATTATTAATGTAATAATAATTTTATTTCAAAAAACAAACTAAACTATTTACAATTGCTCACTGCGAGTTTTTATATTTTGATAACTAATTTGGTTGTGGAAGTAAGAATGGCTCTCGGTTGTGGAGGGAAAATGAGGACCAGTGGAGGGAAGGGAAATTGGGAAGTAGGGACAAAGGAAGTGAATGATATGATTGGATGAATTGATCAAGAGAAAAAGTAGCTAGCTGCTTGGTTGTAGAAGGTAGTGGCTCTCGGTTGTGGGGGAAAAATGGGGACCAGAGGAAGGAAGGAAAATTGGGGAATGGGGTCCAAAGAAAGTGAATGATATGATTGATACTTGTTAGTTGAAATGAAAATGTTTTTTTTAGCTTATTTCAAATGAAATTTGTGCCCATGTATCTTTTTAGAATTTTAGTTTATGAACTAACTTAAAAAATGACGCAATTCTTTCACATCCTTTCTAAAAAAAACTCTGGAAGCACATTTAAAATTATATTAAAATTATATAAGTATTATAGGAAACCCGCCCCTATCCTAGTTAAATGATTTGAAAAAAGTTCAATCTTGACACCGTTTGGATTGTTATTTTATAGAGTTTTTTATAAAAAATGTATTATAACGATTTAATATATATAAAAAAAATAATTGAAAATATATTTATAAAAAAATATAATTTTTTTTTAGAGAAAAATTGCAAGTCAGAATCAGAAACTCTCAACTAGAAACAAAATCAGGAAACCGCAATATTGCAGGCGGCGTCAATTAACTATTTTTGGCGAGTGACCAAAAGCGACACAAAATCGTGCTGGTTCCTACGTTTACCTGTCACACCGAACTTTCTCCTGAATAAAACGCTACCAGCCGAAGGGTGCTGCCGAACGTATGAACCCTATCAACTAACCCAGCTGGGAAAAACACCAAAAAGGGCGGAACATAAATCCCCATCATCACTTCACCAGCAGCGACGCTGCCTAAAAACAGAAAGAGAGAGCAAGTGGAGGGGGGTTTCCACTTTCCAGATGAAGATCCTTCACATCCCATGCTTAGAAGATAATTACTCCTACCTGTAATACGAGCCCATATCCACTGTTCCTTTTTTTTTCCCCTTGCAATTTATCTTGATTTTTTTTGTCATTTTAATTGTCGCTTTGCTTATTAACGCACAAACCAAGCACTTGATAAATTCAAGGTAAATGAAGTTCAAGCGTTCTCTTCTTTTCTTTTTCTTCTTCTTTTTTCTTAAATCAGGGTAATTAATGAGAAAACGAAAGAGGCAGCAGCAGTGGACCCAGCTGAACCCATAAAGTTTTCCGAGCTGCCCAGGAGAATGGTGTTCACCTTAAGCTCGTCCTCACTACTCACCACCACTGGTCAGCTCCCCGTCTTTGTCTTGGGCTCCAAATGCATGTATATTCGTGTTGATGATTTCTGATCTTGATCACTTATTTGGGTTATGTTTGATTGTATTTGTAACTGTGGATGTGGATTGGTGACTTAAGTTTGGAGGGTTATGTCTGATGATAGGGATCATGCTGGCGGAAATGACAAGATAAAGCAGATAGTTCCTGGAATCAAAGTTTATGGTGGTTCGGTTGATAACGTGAGGGGGTGTACCAATAAGGTCGAAAATGGTGACAGAATTCCCCTGGGGGATGAAATCAGTATATTGTGCCTTCACACGCCTTGGTATGCCACTTCAAAACCAGGTTCAAAATAGTTAAAATGGTGCTGGCATTCAGTTATCATAGAACAAGTTTTCTCGGCTGTAAATTTACCTTATATTTTGTGGATATTGAAGATCATGATTTTTGTCTTTGCTCCTTGAAATGCATGTCTGATGTACTCATTTCCATATTTATTTTTGATGGTGTGCTGCTTTGGTTACATCTTGTGACCAACTGGTTCGAAGTTCAATATTTTGGCATTTCTTCAAAGTTTGATGCTATAAAACACGTCAATACCTCTGTTTTTTTAAGAAAAAAAATTAAAAATTGAGGCCACCATGAATTCAAATATTAGGAAATGTTTTGATGCAATCTTACTATCATTGAAGTAACAGGGTGCTGTGCTTTTATGATATTTGCGTTAATATATTTTTTTTGGGGGGGGTGGGGGATGGGGAATGTGTTATCAGCCATACACAAGGTCATATAAGTTACTACGTGACTGGTAAAGATGGAGAGGATCCTGCGGTCTTCACTGGGGACACATTGGTAAGTGGATTTTTACTTCATTCTTGATTCCTGTATACCGATATTCTCTGTTGTTCTTTTCCATTGCAAAGATCATTTGTTTGTCGTGGGAGAAAGGAAAAGACACAATGTTCCAGAATATGATCTTTTTAACCCCTATACTTGTGCTTGGCCAATTAATAATCTTGTCATTTTTTCGACTTTTGGTTGGTTTTTGATGCACGAATCAGGAATGAGTAATTGCGTTCATTGCAAGCTCAAAAGTTTGAATCCTCTGTATTATGAGGTATTCTTGCAGGGTTTTCCTGGGCTTGAATGTCTTGCACAGTG
Source organism: Coffea humblotiana (assembly GCA_023065735.1). Taxonomy (NCBI): domain Eukaryota; kingdom Viridiplantae; phylum Streptophyta; class Magnoliopsida; order Gentianales; family Rubiaceae; genus Coffea; species Coffea humblotiana. Next base: position 3,790,969 of record CM041209.1, on the reverse strand, counting down.
GCATTTATGCTCTGAATTTTCCAGCTGCTATAAGACAGTTTATGCTCATAGCTTTGTTATTTTGCTGGCTGTCTTTCATAGCTTTGCTTTTTAAATATTTATTTTGGGGGGTGGGATGTCTTTAGTATCAGCACTTGTGACTGAGACGGTTCTCAAGTTCTTTTATTCATTGCTTTTATGAAGAGATATAGAAGTATGCTTTTCACTAATCAAGTTATTGCTTGTTCCTTCTTAAGATTATTCAGATTGTCCTAAGAGATTAACTGTGACTTGTGTCATTCTTTTGTTTTCTAGTTTATTGCTGGTTGTGGTAAGTTTTTTTGAAGGCACTGCAGAACAGATGTATCAGTCCCTATGTGTGACATTAGGTTCACTACCAAATCCAACTCAAGTTTTCTGTGGACATGAGGTAATCTGTCTAACTTTTATCACAATGTGTTTGGTATTAAGATTTTTATTGGATATATTGATTCTGTTTAATTACCATTTTTCTTATGTCTGCTTTGTATTTTCTGTTGTGAACATCGGATTAATTTGTCAACTGGTGACCGTACAGTTGGTGCTATATTCGCATGTTGTTGTGCAAAGAAACCAGAAAGCTTTATTTGTATCACATGTAAAATTTGTTTTCGAGCTGTATCATGAGTACTCAGACACAATATGCACATTCAACCTATATGCATTTATAAATTCCGTTTGATTGTTTGAAGCGGTACTGATTCTGGTTGAGTTTTTTTTTTTTTTCAATCAGCGTTGGTCACTTCTGTAGTTGATTTTTGCCCCATCACTCCCTAAAAGTGGCTGGACAAGTGCTAACATCTGTGTGACTTGTTTGCAGTATACCGAAAAGAACTTTCAGTTTGCTATAACCGTTGAACCTGATAATGAAAAAATTAGACAAAAGTTAGCATGGGCCTCAGCAGCAGAGGAGGTCTGGCCTTCCAACTATTCCATCCACTATTGGGGAGGAACTGGAGACAAATCCATTCATGCGGGTTGATCTTCCTGACGTTCAGGTAATTCCGGAATTTGAAATGATCAAATTCCTACGGGGATTCTAAAACGGTTCTAGTATTGCTTGTGTTGCACTAATGGTTGCAGTATTGAATTTCGTTCAGACTGTTAAATTTCCTTCGAGTGTAAACTGGAAATCGTGCTTCTTTTGCAGAGGAAGGTTGGCTGCAAGTCCCCTGTGGAAGCCATTCGAGAGATCAGGCAACGGAAGGATACTTGGAAGCCTACTGCATAAATTAGATGCATAAATAAGATGTGCGGTGTAATGTTGTTTCAGGTCTGTGGAGTGCCATTGTGTAGTGACGAGAGACTGCAGTGGCTCAAATGCAAATTGAGTAGATTTTGTGTAATGTAAATGCTATTATGCTGTTATTGGATGTGCCAAATTCGGCCACCGATTTGCCAAATGCAGCAAAAAGATGAAATTTGCAAAACAAATGAAAACAAAGAACTGGTATCAGCCAGAGGACAACCATAGCCACAAAACAAAAAATTGCAGCTACCAGTTTATATCTGAAGCGAGTAAAAACACTAGAATTATTAAACAAACAATAACTATGACGGTTCTTCTGCTTCCTAATTGATTCAAGAACATTGCAGACTACACCAGTTCAACGTCGAATCTTTCCCGCTTGTACTAAGTTGAAGAGAGTCCCGTTCTTCTTTTCTTCTGTTTGAATTATCACCGCTTGCAGAGAAGAGCGGGTTTCGAAGACAACGCTCTTTGAGACATGAAGATCATACCCATCCCCTGTTTGGAAGATTAACTATTCCTACTTGTACAAACTGGACGTGAAGATTAACCACCATGGGGTCTCTATTCAAACGTTTCATCTTTTTCATCTGCCGGGTTTGTAGTGAATGTTGGGTAGACGGAGATTACTGATGGATTGTTGGTTGAAATGGTGGTAGGGATCATGCTGGTGGGAATATGATGAGATGAAGAGGTTGGTGACCAAGATTAAAAGTTTTTGGTGGAGTATATGATAACGTGATGGGCTGCACTAACAAAGTCAGAGATGGTGACAAGATATTCATTGGGGTTGATAAAAAATATCATGCCTCCTAACACCTTGGTTTGTTTCATAATCTTCATTAATAATTTGCTCAAATTAATCATGTCAAAATTGCTTTGACGCCACCCATAATTGAGCCCTCCTAACACCTTGATTTTCATTTTTGTTTTCTGAGACTCAGTTAGCATTGATTTGATTAGCCGTCTTGAAAGATTTCTCAATGAACAACCGTAAATTAGAGAAACATAAGAATGTGCACTTTGTGGTGGCTAGGAATTTATGTGAGGGCATGGTGGTTGTCTCTGAGATTATGCAGTTATGATTCAACCCTTTAATTTTCCTTTGCAAAAGGGACACAGAAGAGGGGGGAAAATCAAGCTTAGCGAATCAAAAGGACAAAAAGAGAAAGAAATATCTTCGTGAATTCGAACCAGACAATGCAACCATTCGCCAGAAATTGATATGGGCTAGGCATCAAAGGTTGCTCGGACTTGCGACTGTTCCATCAACCATCAAGGAAGAATGGGAGAGACTAACCCATTCATGCCGGTTGATATTCCTGAGATTCAGGTGCTATTGCTTTCCTAGTCAGAGTATTCTGCTTATGGTCCTACTACATTAAGTCATTAACTGAAGGATAGAGTTGTATACGAAGGGCAAGATGGCTGTGCTAAATTTGTGTATAAAACTTTCAACAAAAGGGGACAAATAAATCGAAGGAAAACTTCTGTGATCTGTTGTTCAACTTCAACACACCCGCCGCTGGCCAAAGTTTTAAGAGTAGTTTTCTTCTCGTTGGACGCAAATCAGAAGTTGAAGCCTTGCGGGAAATCAGGCGACGGAAGGATAATTGGGAGGCTTGAATGATTCTCTGAAAATGAATACCGTGTGTGTTTTTAGTTCCTAAGTTGATAGTACATGAATGAAGGGTGTCTGCGGGTCGAGTTCGAGTCGGAATTGAAAATTTCTATGTAACAGATCTAGACCCGATCTGTATATCCAATATGTTTTGACCTTAGAGTTCCGAACCGAATCCGACGGATTCCGAGTCGAATCCAGATTTACCCAGAAAGAAAAGTTTCAAATTTAAACATTTGAAAATTAAATCCAAAATCAATCACCAACCCAATCTCCGAACTTAAACGAATCAAATTACAAAGCTAAATCACAAATAACTCGCAATAGTCAATTCAAAATTAATCACAAATTAATCTACAAAGTCATTACTAAATTGTTAAAAGAATGTATTTAGAAATATTTATATTTTATAATTATTAATATATTATTCGAATACGGGTCAAAATCTTATATTCCGTATACGACCGTTTTTGTTAGAGTAGAAGGGTTCAAATCGGGATATGGAATTATTTTTCAACCCAAATCTGAAAAAATTTATCGGATTTCGATCGAGTCCGAATCCAAACTCGACCCGTTGATACCCCTGCACGAAAGCAGTCGTCGTTCCCAAACATATTGTGTTGTGTCACTGGTTTATTAGTAGAGTGCTACTTAGGCCTAGCAAAGTAGATCCCTGTTAGGATTTTGTCAAAAACAAAAAGGCTTAATCAAAGTTCTAGTACTATAATTTATGACTGATATTATTCTAGCCTTTGCTTGAATTCTACTTCAATCCTCATTAATTTTGCTTAGATAGGGGTGGCCATCATAATGAATCAAAGGATTGTGCCTATCATAGAGCGTAATAACTTTTTTTTCTCAAATTTCTCTTTGCACTGTTATCTTTGGTGGATTTGGAACGTAACTAGGAGAAAAGTGCCTCTGCATCAGAACAAATGGATAAAGGCTGTTTAGCTGTCTCCACGTTTGCAAAGGCCCGAGGAGGAAATAACAGCAGGACCTAATCAACTACTATCAAAAATTAAAAGGGATCGCAATTTTGATGTGGATAATTACCATAAATGGTGCCATATTCAATATAGAGCTGGTAAAGCTAATTTTTCTTCGGAATTGGGGTAAGGATTAAATATTGAGCAACACTTTACAATTGCCAGGGAACAATAATGATTCAAAATTTCCTCCAACTTTTCATTTCAAATATGAGAGTGGGGGAGTTTTAGAACAAGAAAAGGTAAAGAAGACCGGATGCAGATGAAGTAATTTGCGGCAGGAGGACATGATACAATCATACAAGCTATGTGAATTGGTTAACCCCATATTAGCTTCACAATTTCCCATTAATTAATCCTCCTACATCTCATCTAGAAGTAGCTGGCCATCAAAAGAATTTTAAAATTTTATTTGGGTGTGTAGGTTAGAGAATCAAATTCCTTGATTTGTATTCTAAAAAATTCAAATTTTCTTGAAAAAATTTGCCGGCGGATGCATAGGTACCCTTTTGAATTGGCAGTTGTTTAGAATAGATCGGGAATAGAGTCCGAAAAAAAAAATCTCATCTAAAACAAGGGATTAACTAACTGGTTGTGGGGCATTATTACAAGTTTTTTTCTCTCATGATTCGTGAGAAAAGTCCACACGGGTTTTGTACACGTCTGGAACCCAACGCTCCCCATGGGCATGTGCAGAGTAACAGATAACGCGTCACAAATTTTCCTCGGGGCCGTGTACGCCAATATCAAAATTTTCCTTCGAGCCCCACAATCCCTTTAACTTTTTTGCTTAATCCCTTTAATTTCTAGTAATAAATAACGCGTCACAAATAAATACTACTAATCTCAAATGCTATCTTTTGTCCGACGTACGTAATTAGAATTAGATAGCATCACCCAATGTCTAATATTTTACTGGGAAAGAGATAATCAAGCAATCCTTTTTGCGGCCGGCAGAAGGGTGATTTAGGTAATTTAGAAAAAAAATTATAAGTGAGAGATTTTAAATTTAATTTTTTTTATTTATATTTTAAAAAAAAAGTAAAACTCAACCTATTTTTTTTTTTCCGTTCCATCTCTTCCCTTCTCCTTTCCTTTCAGTTTCCAATAGCCAAGAGAAAAGACAAAAGAAAAGAATTATTTTCTATTTATCTAATAACTTACTTAAAAAACAAAATGCAAAAATAAATAACTTCGACGATGTTGCTACTAGTAGCGTTTCTTTGGATTAACTCTAATTAGTCTCTACCGCATTGTGCCAGTCCTCGGGGTTGGGGACATCTGGGCTATTAGCCTGTCTCACTCCTTTGACTCCGTCCCTTCCTTCTTTGGACCTTTCTTCCCCAAGAAATATCCTCTCAATTTCTTTATCCTCAACAAATTTTGCATTTTGTAATTCTCATTTTTTCTCTACAGAAAGGCCCCCCCCCCCCCCCACAAAGAAAAATTTCTTAGGGTTTCTATCTCACAGATGGAAACATCGAATTCCAATTCTGATGCTGCTCATGCCAGTCCTTCCGCTTCCAATTCCACGCCATCATCTCCCAGGGATTCTAATTCAGCTCCTTCCAGAAGGTACGGCGTCCAATTCCCTCCTCCGCTCCGGTTTTTCCACTCCCCAGTCTCTTCCTTGCTGGAATATTCCGGTTTGATTAGGCTCCGACCCGACCATTCCGAAGCGGAGCACCTCATTATTGACCATCACGATACTAGTAATAGCAATGGCAGCATCAGCGCAAACGGTCCGGTTCCGGTCTCTTCAACGACTGCTCTAAGAAGTGGCAGTAATGCTAGTATTGCTACCTCCAGTAATGGGGAGGTATCGATACGGATAATTGGGCCTGGGGATGGGGATCGGGTCGGATTAGTAGCTGACGCTGATGGTGATGAGGAGTCTCTTGGCTTGGGGTCGACTTCGGCGTCGGTGGATGGAAGCAGTCAAGACAGAAGTTTGGGTGCTGGGGCAGGAGCGGCGGCGGTGGATGCCGGGGGCGAAGGAAATTCGACCAATGGAAGCAGTAGAGGGGAGTCTTCGTATCAGAGGTATGATATTCAGCAGTTTGGACGATGGATTGAGCAGATTCTGCCATTCTCTTTGTTGTTATTGGTCGTTTTCATTCGCCAGCACTTGCAAGGTATCCTCAGTTTCTTTTTTTCTCCAAGAAGTATATTTCTTAATCTTACTTTTACGATCGTTATAATTGAATGTATTGCTATTTTTCTCCAAGAACTATATTTTCCTGTGTTTTAATATTTCGAAGTATATAGGGTGTAGAAATTTTTTGTTGATGTACACTGGCAGTCCTATATATTGGAAGAAAAATTAAGGAAGAATACTAGATTTTAGTAATGAGTAGGAAGGGAACTATTATGGGCGTGTAAAATTGGACATTGGTTGAAGTTAGTTTTGTTGTTAAGGATACCTCAAATAAAAGGGATTGGTGATTCGTTCTTAAAAATGGGATGGCGTCTTTTGCCACAATCCAGCTTATTTGCTTCAAAGCATTTTTAGCGTGCAGTGGGCGTGTTCTCTTTAATAGGCCTCATGATCTTGGTGTTACTTTGCACTTCATCAAATGAAGCAAAAAATATGTTGGACATGGACAAATTTTGGCAGCTCTCCTTGTGACTGGAGATGAAATCATGGTGACTTGATGTGCTGGTATATGGTACTTTTGCAAGAGTTTCAGGCAAACCAATCTACTTTGCATTTTGCTTTCTTAGTTTAGCTTAAAGAGTATTTATTTAGATGGGCTTACCAACATGTATTGGCTTTTTTCTGCATAATCATGCCTCTAGTTGTTTGAGGAGCATCGTGCATATGCTCATCAACATTCTTTTCATTTTATATTGTAACGGTGTTTTGATAAGCCTTTCAGTTTCCAAATCTGGTTTGATGGATACATGTATTTTTGCTTCTTGCTCATACTTACCCTGGAACATGCTTAACTTATTTAAGTGGAAGTCTATTTTAATGTTCTGAGTTAGTGACTGAGATTACAAAGTGGATAACAAATGATGATCTTCCATTTTCAATAGTTCTTTGTGTGTCTTTCTCTATCTTTTAAAGACTAGTTGCTTCTGCAATTAAAAGATAGGGAACTTTGGCCTGATTTTGTAGCCCCTTAGTCACATTATTTGTTCTTGGATATATATCTGACCTACTACTATAAATGGTGGACTTCTACATTTTGTTCTGTAGTTTGTGCTGGTTCTCCATAAATATATGAATTATCTTTAGGAGTTATTCCTGCAGGATTTTGCTTTTCCATTTTATTCTTTAATTATCAATTTTAACCAAGTTCTTACTTCACATGGTTTGCAGGTTTTTTTGTCACAATTTGGATCACCGCTTTCATGTTCAAGTCAAATGACATTCTGCGGAAGCAGACAGCTCTGAAGGTTCTATGCTATTTCCATTTTGTAGAAAAAAGTTTTGTTACCGTTTATTATTTCAGAACCAGTTTATGCTTGCTTCATGGAAATTAATATTAAATAACTGAGACATTCAGTTGTACTAATTCTTGTTTTTGTAGGCTGAGAGAAAGATGTTCGTCCTTGTCACTTATTTCGTTGTCTTTATACTTCACGCATTTGGGATCTACTGGTGGTATAGGAATGATGATCTTTACTACCCATTATTCATGGTCCCTCCAAAGTCAATCCCACCTTTTTGGCACGCAATTTTCATCATCCTTGTCAATGGTATGAGTTTCCGTCCTTTTGTTGATAGCTTTTGTAGGCCTTGGTTTCTTCTTGTGAATTTTAACATGGTTAACATTTCTATAAATCTCCAGCCTGCATGTTTTTATTGTTCATTGTGGTGGTGAAGGTTTTATGGTATAGTGAAGTAATCCTCCAACCATGAGTTTGACAGAAAGATAACTATGTTTAATTTTTGGAATCTCTAGCTGCTTATCTTTATTTTGGATGAGTCAAATTAGTATTTTATGTTTATTATCCTTTCTTTTGGAAGTTTAATCTTTCTACATTGCTAGTTATGTGAGAATTTTTTGCTCTTGCTATTCTACATGTACAATTTAGGGTCATGGTGTTTTTATCTTTTTAAACTATATATAATCATATAAATATCTGACCTGTTTTTATCATGTTGACATCGTATCATGACCTTTTATTAGTCATCTCAACTGTGAAAACCTGTTGCGCAAATGTTATTAGTAATTGTTTAGTTCAACATGTGAATTTTAGATTAATTACGTATAAGAAAACTACTTATCTGACTTACAAGCATGTTAAATTAGTAACAAATTATGTAAACTCAATAAATTTATTTCAATTTTATCAGAGTAAAAGCATCAAAAAAGCATCCAAACACATCCTTAGCTGTTGCCCATCAAATGATGCTGTGTTTCGTTAGCATGAAGTGAATTCGGACTAGTGACAAGTAACTTTCATTCTTCCCCTCATAAAAGGTCTTAAAGATAAATGTCTATGAATACACATTAGTACTAAAAAAGTAATAGTAATAAAGCTAGATATGCAAGTACAATCTTCTCCAAAAATGTAAACCATTCTCTCTGATCTCCAGTCAAAGTTTGGTGGCTTCAAGTTTTATAGATGATGTTGGTAGATTTCTGTAAGTGTTGTTTATTGGGTAGGAAAGTGAAGCTATACATATATATATTTAAATATTTGGAAATATTTGATATATTTCTATGTATTAGATCATGTAATTTCTGTTGTCTGCATAGTGGTTTAATTGTTACCCTTTTGTTTCACATCATGATTTGATGCCATTTTAAAGAATCTCATAATGACAGTTTACTTCAGTTTATTTGTATTATGCACACCCATATTAACTTCTCTATGTGATTACTTCCAGATACAATGGTGAGGCAGATAGCTATGGCCTTGAAGCTGGTGCTACTGATGTATTACAAGAATGGCAGGGGCCATAATTTCCGAAGACAGGTAACATGGTAATCAGGGTGATTGTAAAGTCCCTTTTTTTTTTAAATTCTTACACAATTCTGTCTGACATATCGTTCTTTCAGGGTCAAATGCTAACTTTGGTTGAATACACATTGTTGCTATACCGTGCATTATTACCGACTCCTGTATGGTATAGATTCTTCTTAAACAAGGAATATGGAAGTCTTTTTTTCATCGCTGACAACAGGGTTGTATCTAACATTTAAACTTACATCTATTGTTGAGAAGGTATGATTACCTAACAACTTGTTCAACTCTCATTAGCTATTCTTGTCCAAACTCTGCTGATGATCTTATCACATAATCTTTTTTGGCGCTACTTTCAGGTTCAATCCTTTTTGGCAGCCTTGAAAGCACTATCCAAAAAAGAAATTCATTATGGATCTTATGCTACATCAGAACAGGTATGTATCTCTTTGGAGCCAGCCTATTTTGCTTAAATTTAACGGTCTATTTGGATTTTGTGATAATCAAGAATAGTCTCGAGCCTTGTTTTGTAAAAGCAGTAACTACTTCCTCAGATAAGATCATCTTTGCCATGTGCTGCACTTGTTTAAAATGTTTTTGCTTCACTTTTACCATGAGTGATACAACTTACCTTATTCCAGTAATTAACATTTTGTATGGAGTGATGGGCTTGTATCTTTTCATTGGCTTTTCCAGAAGAGGCTTGATTTTTTGAGTACATATGTCATGTCAATTATGGTGCTTTTCTAGCATAATATCCCTGTAGGATGGGAAGTCTCTGGTCTTGTATATTCATATTCATTTGCTGTTGCGCAGAATGGATAATATTCCAAGAAAAGGAAATGATGATTCACATTTAACCATCTTTTGTACTAGTTGAATAATTAACTTGCTGGTTCGCTGCCAACATCACTTAAAACTGCCAATGTGGTATAGTATGTCATCAAATGCATGACATAAAAAGTATGATATTCTGGCTAGGTCTACATGCCTCTGGAGTCTGAATTTCTCAAATCTTGCATTGTCCTGTCTTTTGTTCCATCTGTTTTTCCCTCCCTTATTGTATGCCTTCTTTATTACATATTAGGGGTTTTGATGGAATGATATCTTCGAAACTTGATTAAATGGTTTTTGGTTGCTGTTTAGAGTTTTTTAGTATATTAAATGGTTTTTGGTTATTTTTGAATTGTTGATCCTGCAATTTGTATGAATTATGTGTCCTATCTTGCTTCTCTCAATAATAGCTAGATGTTGGGGTACTTCCGGAACTTTTTGGAGTGCCCCATCAGATGTAACTTGAGAGCTTGTGTATTCTGGAGTGTCAGTTGCTCATGTGAAGGTTGAATGTGTCCTATGGTCATATAAGATAATTGTTTCCCATTCTGCAAGGTGATTTAATTGTGGATCATCCAATGCAGGTAAATGCTGCAGGTGACTTGTGTGCTATATGCCAGGAGAAGATGCATGCCCCAATTTTATTGCGTTGTCAACACATCTTCTGCGAAGATTGCGTTTCAGAATGGTTAGTTACATTTTTATTACTGCATCTTCTTCTTCTGTTACTTTAAACAATAAATGAGGTTTCATATGGTTTTTACTCCATAAACTTTTTGTCACTTCTATCTTAGCATTTGCATAATGTCCATCTCTTGCTTTTTGGGGTTCTCATGGTCTAAGAAAAGAAGATATCAACATGATGCTCCTACCATACATTCACATGAAGCCCACTGTTGACAGAATAGATCCAGTATTGTTAGTAGTGTTTGGCAAGTTCTAGGACCTTGTACCTAGATTTTTGCTTTAAACTTGTCCTTTGAGGAGAATTTCTGGCATCCTACTTATCGCTCCTGGAACTTTCTATCTTTTAGTTATTGAGTTTTGGTTGAGCAAGTTGCGTCTCTCACGCAGATATCAAAGGCAAGAAGGTTGGCCTTTGAAGCATGCTTGTAAGCTTTTCAGTTTCATGCCATTCAGGCATCAATCCTGCCTGTTTTGGGCCTTCCTGGGGGGAAGTATTTCTCTACATGTAGATGCTGCAATGTGACGTCCACCTTTGGCCTTTACAAGAAACAACTTTTTTTCCTTTTGTGTTTTTTTTTTTTGGTGGGTGGGGGGGGGGGGGGGAATGGTTCAGTGGCACCTCAATTGTATGTTGAAACTTGACTGATTAATCAAATTGTGGTACTGACGATTAATATTTGATATAGGATTTGATATGTGGGAATTACTGCAATCTTGTGTTCTTTCCAAATAAGCTTTTACGTACTTTTGCTATATATATTGCTGAAGTACTTTTGTGCAAGGCACCGCAATATTTGGTTCTGATTATGAAGTTTGGTAACTGTTTCCTAACCAGGGGGTTCTTCAAATTTTTGCAGGTTTGAAAGAGAGAGAACTTGCCCGTTGTGCAGGGCATTGGTTAGACCAGCTGATTTACGATCATTTGGTGATGGTTCAACAAGCTTGTTCATCCAAATGTTTTGAAGTTTTATACCTTCCTAGAAAAACTCTCTCCTACAGTGGCATTTCACTGAAGTATCTTCTTATAAAGTAAAACACTGCCTCCTCATTCTTGGGTTGCCTGTTGCCTCGTTGTGCTAAAGACGATGCACGAGGTAGATAAGGTCCGATCCAAGACCTGGACAGATGGAAGGCTAAATTGCCGTACAGATGTTTATTCACTCTCAGAGTTGAGCAAAAGTAAATGTAAAGTTTGATGCCTCTCTCCCCCAACCAAATGAAATCCCTATACAACCCCCAAAATCACAGGCGGGAGTGAAAGAGCATATCCTTTTCTTTATCCGCAGTTAGATGATTACATCATTCGATCTTCTGGGGCAGTTTATCTGATGCTATGCCTGTATAGGGTGATAACATTGTCGATAAGACAGTGCCAAAATTCTGGGACCCTTGTATCCGACGTCAATGTTTCTTTACAAATGTGCTTAAATCACCATAATTTTGTCTACTGATATTTCATTATCTGATTGGCAATGTACAAGTTCTGCGATAAGGTGAATTTGTTAAACTCTCTTTTGCACTTGTGATAATATCCCTGGAATTTATGCTGCGTCACTTGTTCAGTGCAATATATGCCTTTCTCCAATAAGTATTTTGGAATTGTTAATTTCTGTTCTGTTCCTTTTTTTTTTTTTTTTGGGTTAAAATATCCGGGGTCTAGTGTAGCAGCTAAGCAGATGGACTTAGAAACTTAATTGGAACCAAAAAAAAAAACTACTACCGTTTTTTGTTTCTTCTTTTACTATGTAGTAAACATGAACAACATGGCATACCGTTCAATACATTGTAAGAATTATGTAAAAATTGAATCAGTTTTTTCTCCATAACAGATAGGTATATCCCCATTTGATGAATCAGTTTTTCTATTTTTCCTTTCTTCTTTTTCATTTTAGGTTTTTTTTTTTTTTGGCGGGGGGGGGGGGGGGGGGGGGGGGAGTGGGGCATATAGACAAATAGTTGGACATGGACGTTTTTCAAAACCACTACTCAAAAAGAGGAAAACAAAAAAACACAAAAAGAAAACCCCAAAAAAAAGAGAGAGAGAGAGAGAGAGAGAGAAGCTGATGATCTGTTTGTTGAATTGGGAGAAAAAGAAAGAACATCAATGGTTGGCAAGGCAGATGATGGCGCCCACCAAAAACCATAGTATGACTGATCTAGATGCTTTGATCAATTGTGGACAGGGACAGAAAGTCACAGGTGCTCCAGTCCCACAAACAATCTACATAATTTCGAAGAAGACTTGGTACTGCTCCTGTCCTGTACAAAGAGGCAGGCGGCCCCCGGCCGTCTGCAACTGTTCCTCATCACCTGTATGTATTATGTAAGTGTAATCCACCCACACAGGAATAGGATGGATAGATCTCATTCGTTCCAGACTACATATGCTCGCCAATTTAGTTTCTCTAGCTGACCAGCACAGACTAATTCATTTTCTTGACCTATAAGATGAACTTAACTACCGTCGAAGCTTTTTTTGTTTTCTTATTATCACAGACACACTCATCGGAGAAATTGCCATGAGGCGCGCAAGATTCTGCAGCATCAAACAAGAGACGAAATATTTTATCAAAGCCTTTTGCTTTCTTAAGAATGCTTATTAGTTCTTGGTCTCGACTAAATTTCAAAACCTGATTTGAGATTCTGATTTTGAAAAATCTAAAAGGTTGTTACATTTTCAACTGCTTTCATATCTTGATTTTGGATCTTTTAAGTTGAAAAGAAAAGTTGAAAATTAGAAAGCATCAATGCTCATAAGTACTCACGTGGAAAATGTTATGCTTAACAAAAAGGGTTTTTTTTTTTTTTTTTTAAACGTTTATACCCCATTTGTCATATAATGTGTCCCTTGAGCTCCTCTTTACAGGTGATCATCGATCCAAAGTCAAAAAGTTACGGTCATATTTTGAGTGATTGCACTGGAATTCCTGTTTATTTTCTAATTGCTTTAAGGTGGCATATCTTGAAGAAGTCTGATGCCATCAAGCTTTCATGAAAACCCTTGAACTTGGCAATTTAGAAAGGAATGATTTCACAAACCTCCCCTCAGATTTTAAAAATTACACCAACTTTCCTTGTCAGAAATTTAGACCCATTACTTACATAAGATACAGTGAAAGTACTACCTTGCCCTAAGACGTTATGCATTATTACAAATAGATATTTGACAAAAAAAAAAGATTAGGGCACTAAATAAATAAGATTAACTAATTAAATCAAAAAAAATATTATTTCATCTCAAATTAGCAACCATAATTACAATTAAAATATGGAATCAATTGTTAGTCTAAGATTGCGCTATTTTTGTGATTGATATAATTACTTGACAATGATCAAGACAGACAACCTTATATAATATACACAGATAGATCTTATAAGCAAGAGAAATAGAAGAATTTTCTGATTGACTTGTTTTATTGAATCTGGCGTTCAGACAAAACTAGTTATGCCTTTTGTTGTTGATTTGTTGACTGAGATTTGTATATTTTCTGGTTTCTGCACCAATACTTTTACTTTCATCTCGTCAATTAAAATAAAAAAATCAGTTTTCTTACCCAAATTAGATGCTTATATTAATAATTTAATAGTATTATGGAGTTAGTTGCATCTTTTATATGTAGTTGCATATGACAAAAAATTATGGCCATTACAATTTGCACTAGCTATGTGCAAAACCATTGTTGCTTCAGGTTATAGTTGCTACATCTTTCAAATTTTACGTATATCCCTTGACTTTTATGAATTATTGTATTCTTTACCAATACAACTGGAGGACAATTAGAAAATGGCATATATGGAAGAAAATTATCATCTCACTCTTCAAAAATACTTTTTAAATAGTACGTTTTCTAAATTGGACTGATTTGTTACTAAACTTTAAGTTCGAGGGAGATTAGTATAATTTTTGAAACCTCAAGAGAGGTCAATGAAAGTGTAATAATTGTTCCATCACATCTTAAAATAGTCAACAAGAACAAAACACAAAATCTACAAACGATTGTCCCTGACACTCCATTTGGCCGACTATATACTCCTGCAATATACATCTTTTATTTCCTACAATCAAAGGTAAGATAAGAGTTCCCTTTTGTTCAAAGAGCAATCCAAGGAAACGACTTTTATAGGCCTGTTTAGCTGGACTACTCTCGAATATTTTTCTTTTTCTTTTGCTTTTAGCTTTTCTAAAGTTAAAAAAGAACTCTGAAATTAAAAAGCTACAAGAGAACAGTTTTTGTAATTTTTATTTTGAGCTTTTCTACGAAAACTACAAACATTTGGGAGCAGATGTTCTTGGCTGCTCTAAGCCATTGCCAAGAACGCTCACCCAAGTATGACTAGTCGATGTCACGCCTTAATCCACCCACGCTCGCATTGTGGTGTTTTGTTACCCAACAAAATAAAAGGATACGGAAAGATTGCTTTCTGTCGCACGCAGATTATTGAGTAGTGAATCTAACAAATACTAAACCAGCCTTCTGGCCAGTGCCAACATATATTTTACTATTAACATAGAGCTGGCCTAACAAACACAAGCAAGCGCATAAAATTTGGTCCAAAACTTGGGTGCCCCGATATACACAAAAACCAATAGTCGAGATTGTAATACAATCTTGATATATATATATATATATATTACGTAACGTCATATATAATTTAATCTAATCTATTCTTACTGGGAGGACGGGAAGCATACTCTAAGGGGTGGCTTAATTAAATTGGGAGAACCTGATGAAGACTGAACAACCATCAGATCAGACAGATGCATCACACATCCGTATAGATTTAGAACAAATATCATATATAGAGTCATATTGATGGGAGGCAATGTTTGAATTCTCGACTTCCCATCCTACAATTAAGGTGGTGGCCAACTCCTCTAGAAGGAGTTAGTTTACTACAGTATTAATTGGTGTGACGCAATTTGAACCATTGAACATTTGAAGATTATATTTACTTAAATGTGAGTCGAAATTTTGATTTGACCTTCATAACAACTATCCATCCAGGTGCCAATTGCATCGAGAAGTTGACCATATCATCTAAGTTTAGTGTTGATCCTCTGAAATCCAAATTAGTTTGTCTTCGAAAAATGCTCAAAATCATTTTTAACCTAATAACGACTTCTTAGGGATTTTAGATCTTAAGATGTATTGTAAGTACCATATGGTTTTCAATCCTCATTTGCATACTGTTTTAAAAAAAAATTGACGTTGTGATATACAAACCTTTGTACTACGTGATTTGCACAACTCGGGGACTGTTGTTAGCACAATATTCCTTGAAATGACTTGTATTATGTGTTGAGTGACTTTTTGTACGAGTTCATACCTATTTGTTGTGTTAGAACTATATGGCGTCGTCTCAACCCTTAGCCCCTCATCGGGGAGTCAGGATCAAACAAACAGAGATAATGAGCAAAAGAAAAGCTAGCAACCTCCAAAAATTTGAATGAATGGGGATTGTGATGGGGGGTCAAAGAGTGATGGCAATGTTTTACGGCTATGCCATGGAGTCACTAAGGCAGGCGTGTGAATAGGAGGATATTCACCTGGATCTTGTCCCTTGGTTGGTACTCTTTTATCATGTTTTAAAAAAGTTCGATGCCATGTCTCCGAAACCAGCATTTTCAAGCAAAGCACATTTTCACGCCTCTTCTCTTCTCTTCTCTTCTCTTCTTCCAAGCGGCGGCCGGGAAGCAAGCAAGGCACAGAAAAAAAGGGCTAAATGGCAAGGTGCTTTTTTCAGCACCGATTTCCAACAGCCTAAATACAGAAATTCTGTAGTCGTAATAAATTTGTACCAGTACAAGTACAACTGGGTAATTAATTAGCTGAGGGATAGGCACGGACGACAAACATAGCTGGGTAATTTCCGATGGGTTTTTGGTTGTCACTTTGTACCGGTAAATAAATAAAGGAACTCTGGAAAAGAGTAATATTGGGTCCCATTTACAACTCAGGTGGGTTTCTTGAAACAGTAACGGTCTGTATCAAGTACTCGGTCTATCAAGGACCACGTCAGGTATAAATCTGGATTGCTATAGTGACTGTTGGGAGTATTTTTTTTACTAGATAAATATTTGGTGTGCTTGCATGTAACTGTGTGTTGTACGTGTAAATTTTATTAGTGCTAAATCTTATCCACAATGACATGACATGACACTATCATCACTCAATTCATGACACATGTATAAAAATTAAATTTTAAATTTAAATTTTTTTTATATAATTATCATTCATTTAAAACTAATATCACGTTAATGTATAAAAGATTAATTCATTTTTTTTGTCATTTATCATTTATTTACTCTATTCCTACTTTAATCTAATCCAAAGGAAGGTCCAACTTGACCTATGAGGGAAGCGATGGGGACTGAACCACCATCGGACCAGATGAGTGCACTACATACCTGTATGGATTTAAGGAAATCACATATTATAACAAATGATGAAAATGATAAAAGATAAGGTTTGAACCCATAAATTCCTACCTATCAAGATTAATTCATTTTATTAAATCAACTTATAAATATTATGATATACGTGGGTGTCTAGAAACTTTGAAAAAAAAAAAAAAAAGGAAGCTCTCGTGCTTATCGGAACCACTACATCAAAGAAGGGGTTTCAATCTTTGTTATGCTCAATGCATTCATTCGTCACCCAATTTAGAATTTGGGGCAGCATTTGCTGACCACGCAGCGCCGACAAAGAGAGGTTACATTCTTGCAGACTAAATAAATACATCAACGTCAAAAAGGGCACCATGCAATTCAGAAATTCTTCTGTTCTAGGAAAAGATTGAGAATGGGGTTTCTAATTATCTACAGAATTCTTTCTTGCTTAAAACATGGATATGTAATTTCTGACTCGCATCACAAGGAAATTGCCAAGAATTCGGCTGGCTGGCGTTCTACAGAAATTAATACTACTACCACAGTACTACTACTTGTTTGGTTTTGGTTGAGACGGTGGACAGCTATATTATTAGTATTTATTTATTAGGTAATACTACTATTTTGTGCTTGGATGGTAGTGTTTTTTCAAAAATTAGTTTTTTAAATATAATAAATATTTTTAAAAAGTACTCTAAAAGATAATCTAAAAATTAGTTTAAATTTTTTTAAAATTTTAAAAAAATCTCAAAATATATTTTAGAAACTCTTCTACTCTTAAATATTCCAAAATATTCTTTAAAATATTTCAAAATATACTCTAAAATTCTGCTACAGCAAAATTTTTTAAAAACACCCAAAAAAGGGCAAATCCAAACGGATTCACAACATACAAGTGACATGTGAACGAAGACTTTGTCGAGGGAAGGCTTGAAGGCCAGAGCTAGTAACAAAGAAAAAGAGCTAGCTAGCAAGCAAGCAAAATTCTTTCGACTTCAAATTGTAGTACTACTACATCTTTAAGCAGAAACCTTGAAGGACGGAATTCTGACCTGTAAATTTCTTAACCAAAATTCCTTTAGCAAAATTGAAGGCTAAAAGGCACATTTCAAAATTTTAAAAAAAATTTGGACAAGAAGAGGTGAATGCAATTAAATTGATTAATTAGCTAGAAGAAAGGAAGAAAAAAGGTGAACTGTAATTAACACCATCATCATCATCATCATCCTCCCCCTCACCACTTTACTCCCTCTTTCCCATTCGCGGCCCTCTCCAAATGGCACCGGCACGCCCCCGCCTCCAACCTGCCGCCCTTACCTCTCTCTCTGACCTTAACCTTATCACTCTTTTGGAATTATCACTCACACGATCCTTTCCCACATCAACGGCAAGGCTACAACTAGGGGGTGTCAACTAGTCCAACTTGATTGTGTTACATTTGCGAGTTTGTTCGTTTAAAACTCAAAGTCGAGCCTTATTTTTGAATCTTGAACTCAATAAATTTTTAATTTTTTTATATAACTTGATTTTTTTAATACAAAATATCCTTTGTATACTTTCTTCATAATTATATAAGAATTGAGTTCGAACAAATTAAAATTAGATTGTGGGTTTGTTTGAATAGTGAAATTATTTCAAATATTATTTCGCTTGCATCATAAACACATTTTTCAATCTACCTTTTTATATTTCCAACCATCTTTTTATCTCACATACATCACATCATAAAAAGTGTTACGGTAATTATTTTAAATAATACCCTATCCAGAAAGAGCTTAACGAATTCAAACTCAACTATTGCATTTCTAGTTGCAAACCTGGATTAGCCTCCAACAACATTGCCACTAGGGGTGCAAACGAATCGAGCCGCTCGCGAGCGGCTCGATTCAAGCTCGAGTCGAGCTCGACATTTTTCGAGCTCGAGTCGAGCTCGAGCTGGTCGAGTCAAACTCGAGCTCGAACTCGAGCTCAAAATATTAAGCTCGTTAGCTCGCGAGCCGGCTCGCGAGCTCGAGTATATATATATATATTTTATTTTTATTTTATTTTAATAGTAAAATTACATAATATCCTTAATATTTTATTATTTATTAATAAAAAATATTATTTTATTTATTTTTAAAAAAAATAAAATAATTATTTTTATTTTTTCGAGCTCGAATCGAGTCGAGCTCGAGCTCGAGCTTCAAAATTGCCAGCTCGTCGAGCTCGAGCTCGAGTTCGAGTTCGATGAAATTAAGTCAAGACTCGACTCGACTCGATAAGGCTAAAGTTCGACTCGGCTCGGCTCGTTTGCAGCCCTAATTGCCAACCTCCATCTTGCGCCGCACTTCGTGGCTTATTTTGCCATGTGTCGATCATTTTTGGTCAAATCCGAAACCATTTTGGAAAGTATCCCAAACATATGGTAAAAAAACCGTATCCAAGAATATTTCTAAAATACATTAATAATATTATCTACAGTTGATCGTGTTTAAAACCAGTTTTATAGACGGACCAATCCTCAAAAACTAGTACTGTGGTAAACAAGCCATTATGCAGCCTACTGTTGTTCTTCACTATAGAGTGGGGTACCCTTGTACTAAAACAAATTGTGATTGACCAAGACAAAGAGGGGGAGATATTATTTCCCGTCAATCTGCCGAAATATTTCCCCAAGAACAAAAAGCACATATATCATATCATATCATATCATAACCAAAAAAATTAATGAAAAATAAAAAAAGAATCAGCCCACCGCCACGGCAGGCAGGCCACCAACAAAAAAAAAACCCACTCCTCCCCATTGGAGTTCCTCCTCCTCACCCTTGCACTCCCAGCAGCCCAGATAGTGGAAAATGCTACTACTAGTACTTTGGGAAAAGGTGGAGAGAACAAGCACGGCAACAAACACCGCTCTGCTATGCAGTATGCGGCTGCGTACATTAACCCTCTTTCTCGCTGAACTTCTCTTTTCATCTTCGCTGCCCTTGAGTTTGAAATGAAGGAGTTTCATTTTTGCTCCTTTGTTTTTTCAGACCATTTTGCAGTAGGGAGTGGGGAGAACTACTTGGTTGCTTTCTTACTGGCTTACTGCAGCTGGCTCAGCAGACATCATGAACCGTAACATCCATCATCAATCTATGTGCATTTTTCATTCTGACTTGATTGTTTCCTCTCCTTCTCTTCTTTACAGTTTTCTTTTTTGGTTGTAGATCTTTAAGTCGCTTTCTTTTCCCTGATTCTCATGCCGAAAGCGACCTATCATATCCTCCTCCTCCTCCTCTCTGATTTAATATTGCGGTCTTCCGTATTTCATGCGACCGCCTTCTTATAGGTATATGCTGATGCCTGTATGTTTTGAGTTTCCGGGTCTCCTTTTCTGCTTCCTTCTTCTACATCTTTTGAACTGACCATCTTTTTATCCCTTCCGTTGAGGGTTTTGCCGGTTCTTTTCTATTCAAGCCAACTCTCATCCACAGAGGCATATATATGCCCCTAATCTGGTGTTCAAAAGTTAGGTAAATTTAGGCATCACAAAAACCTTAGGGTTTCCATCCAAAATTCCTGGCCACAAGTATTCCGAGTATCAGTTTTTGGTAGTATATTTACTTTACTACTGCTAGTTTATGAGTCTATTGTTTTAGAGAGTGTTTCATTTGTATCACTTTATAGTTTGAAAAACTTGGGCTGAGTCCTACCGTCTCTCCTGTTCTCGTCTACATTAGCCTCTTCTTCTTTTGTTCTAGTAATGGCCAGCTATTGATTTTCTGGTTCCTTTGTGGCTTTGATGATTTACGGCATGTGGAAAATAATGGCTCTCGACTTCTTTCTGCCCTTTATCTCTTATTTCAATCTCATTACTCAGGTTAGTGTTGCATAATTGTTGACTCTGCCCGGTAATAAGAATGTTTACTTAGATGAATGTTAAGTTTATTTGCAATAAGGTATTAAAGGAAAAAAAAAAGTTTCGACTCCATGTTTCTTTGGTCTCCACAAGCATCGACCCCATGGCTGTGGTACTACGTAGTTCTGTTTTCTTTTACTTCTAGATTTCAGGCAAATCGCTTTATGATTGATGATGCTTCCTAGTACTGCTTGCTAGTAATTAGGTTCCAATTTCACCATGTCTTTAGAATAAAGGCCGTTTTAGATTTATGTTCATCAGCTGCTCAAAGTGCCAGCCTTTTGAGGTTTGTTCTGGGATGAGTAATATTAGTATCACTTCCCGATGATTTTTTGTATTTGGGGTTCACTTTTCTCCATTATGCCAATTATTGTGAGCTATCCTTTGTAATGTAGTTTGGCCATTGTGTAATTGGATTGTGCATGAAGAACAAGATGTAAATTTGAAATTCCTGAGGCTGCATTTTGAACTTATTGCATTTCATGTGTTCTTTGAAGCCTTGTAAAGAAACAAAATAAGATCGGGTTATTTGCATTTTAGCACAACTACTTCAAGCCCGAAGAAGCCTGTTGCTTTATAATTGATCTTCTCCTTTTATGTTAAATCTGTTTCGCACCTGTATCACTGTGTTGGTTTATGCCGGTGATGACATTAACAGCGTTATTTGATCTTTGGACTTTACTTTGATGTCTGGATAGAAGTTAAAAGTTGTCCATCGGTTCAATGTGAATAATGTATAAAAGGTTCCCGCAAGGTTTCTTGGTTAATTGGATGCAGACTAACGAAATTTTAATATGGTTTAATTATCATTGAGAAGTGAAGGAGGGTCAAATTGGTCATATAATGACTTCTGACCATTTTCAATCATTGGGGAATTTGATACATATTGAGCAGCTGAATGATGCGATTGTTAGTGTCGTTAGGAAATTGTGCGAGAGAGCTTCCTTCAGCCCACTCATGGATGAGATCAGGGGTTGAATTAGCTGCCGACTCATTCACTTAACCACTCAGTAGAAAGATAAGATTTATGCTACTGTGGTTGAGTGAATGATGCGGGAGATAATTTTCTACCGGCTCCGTCTGTGCTTGGACTGAAGGGAGCTCCCTCTTGGCGTTGCCTCTACTTTTCTCTGATCCAAGTGTTTCCTACTGTGTACTTGTTTTGAAATGTCAAGCTTATTTTTCTTCCCACCCTGATTAGAACATCCTACTGTTCATTAACATGGCTTATCTCATGAGCTTCTGAGGGCTTATTACTACTTTTTTCCATTTCCCATTTATTGGAGGACTGCTTTCATGCAGGAGTATCTATTTTTTTTATAAATTCTTCCTTGGTCAGATCCTTAAGTTCCGGTCAAACTGGTATGCTTTCTTCTGACATGTAATTCTGCTTGACGTATGGGCTTACAAAATTACAGATGTTACTGGTCATTTATTGCAATCCACCACCGCACCTTTCATCTTTAACCATTCTCTCTTTGCACTCCAGCAGATGTTAGGTTTTGAGTTGACCGCGGTCTTAGCATGATTGTAGAGCACTGCAAATTATATCCCCGCAGTGATTGTGGTGTGTGTTGTACCGGCTGGCTTTAACAGGCATACTTCCTCAGAAACATGTTACCGAGGGGCCTGCCATGCAACCTGTGAATCGTCATGTCCTTTCCTGCAATGTGTCAGCTAATTTAAGTGGGTATGTTCCGGTAATGGAGTACTTTGCAGGAGTAGAGAAACCACTAGGGAGGGCCATTTGCTCTCTTTGTCCCTAAATCATTTTGGACCCTTCAAGGGCATGGGCATGGGCACGGATGGATGATCCTATTAGAGGCTGCATCAGTTGCTGTTCTTCGTTAAATTTTTAATCCCATTTCCATTAGTTCTCTTTAGAATTGTCAGGTTCCTTTGGCTGGCTGATGACTTGGGAGGATTCTAACATCAAGTTTTGCAGGGAAATTTTGCATACTGGAGTTCAATAGATAGCTCTCTCTCCAGTCCGGTTATCGAGGAGGCTGTTTCTTAAAGTTGCTAGCAAAACCTCCTTCTTGTCATCTGGAAGGAAATAGAAAGGAAGAGAGTTCCAGGTTTTTGTTCCTCTACTGGTTGGTTAACGCTCTATCGACAAAGGAGAAGCATGATCCCCCCTGGATGCCTTGTATTATGATTCTCTTTGCATGGCTCATCACTGCATAAGAAATTTTTGTTTCGTTTCTGAAAAGAACCTTGATTTGTGGAAGATGATCCCTAGTTTTATATCAGATAAGTTGTGTACTTTCGTAGCAAGTTGGCGATGGAAGTGGCATAGTATATGATGTACAAGTACCATAGGGCCTGGAGCTAAACTCACTTCAACTTTGCTTTAACTTTGTTGGGAAAGTACGCTTGTGCCTTTTTTTTGCTATTATTATTTTATTTTATAAGAAGCCGAGAGCATCGTTGTTTGTTTGTTTGTTTGTTGTTTTTTAGGCTGTGTCAGCTGCATGGGTAATCATACAATTGATTTTGCCAAAAATGGACGGGGACTTGTTAGACTTCAAATCCTGTTCTGGTAAACACTACCGGTAGCTTTTTACTTCTCCGTAGATTGATATGGTATTGCTATTAGTTTATATATAGGACTCATCTCTCTCGAGCCCTTTTTTTTTTTTTTTACGTTTACGGAAAAAATCAATAGATTCCCTCTGTAGGGTGGTCCCGAATTTCTTCCACGCTGTTTGTGGAATGTAATCGATGAACTTCGATGGATGGTCTATTCTATTCTATTGTTGATTTTGTAACCAAAAAAAAAAAGAGAGAGAGAGGACTAAACAAACAAGCCTATGCTGCCTTTTGGGTGGGTTAGATGGGAACACATCCTTGTTGCCATCTCCTCTGCGCTTTAATCACAAAGCTGATATCTTCACATCTTTAAAACAAACTGCAAACATGAATGATGATCGCATCTGACGGTTCCGTTTTACTAATCAAATTCTCATACCAACAAACATTTTGCCTGTTAGCCAG
Source organism: Coffea humblotiana (assembly GCA_023065735.1). Lineage (NCBI taxonomy): Eukaryota > Viridiplantae > Streptophyta > Magnoliopsida > Gentianales > Rubiaceae > Coffea > Coffea humblotiana. Next base: position 3,767,377 of record CM041209.1, on the reverse strand, counting down.
TCTCATTTTTGACACTGCAGACTACAGACTATTATTTTGTGGATTCAGGTAAAAGACATAATACAGATTGCTGTACAGATTGTCAACTAGTGTGCTTTTTTTTTTTAATTGTTGGGCTATAATATAGCCTTGGTCTTGTTAAAGTGAGAGAGCGGAGGGGTCAAAACCCATGGAAAGAAGCTGGTGGTATGGTGGTCCCTTGGTGTCTTGTAGTGCCCATTGCCTGATGCATCTCTTCCCTCCCAATATTGAAGCAACAGTAACAGGAGAGTGTACGTATACGTGTCGGCTGCTGCATGTGGAGATCCTCTACACTTACTCGTATCCTATTTTCCACCTGCCACTCCTTCCTCCTCCTCTGCAACTTTGCCTGTCATTTTGCTTTCATCTTTCTTCCCCTATTCCCTTCCTCTCTTTTACCTGCTTCCCTTCTTCGCCTGTGCTCAAATTTTGTTTTGAACCATATTGAGAAAGGAGCGAAGGGAGCACGGAATAGAGATAAAAAGGGGAAAAGAGAGGAGGAGGTAGGTGGTGGCATGAATGAAACAAGGGAGCGAAGGGAAAAGAGAGAGGAGCGATGGATAGATGGGTGAAAGTGTTGGGAGGAGAGAAGGGGAGGGGTGACGGATGGATGGAGTAAATGAGCGGACAGAGGGGAAAGGGAGGAGGAAGTGGAGAGAGGATTGGATGGCGCGTAGAATGTGTAGGGTGGGGAAGAGTTTCGGCACCAATTTTCAAAATATTCTAAAATAATCTCATAATGCTTCAAAATAACACAACGTTCAAAAAAAAAAAACACCGTCGAGCCAAGCAAAGCTTGATTTTAGTAGCGTTGTGTCTGAGCTCGATTCAAGTGGAACTTAGACTGCTCAAGATCGAGCTTTTGACATGCACTTTGAGTTGGAGTCGATCAACTTCACTGATTAGTCAAGCCTAAACCAATGTAAATTTGATTAACAATTACATGTATGATTTCTACAAAAGGGGATAGAACGGCCTCGTTTGGATTGCGATTTTCTGTCGGGAAAATTGCGTCGTTTTTCGCGATCACATTTCCCTAGTACCTTTTTCCCTCACATATATCAAATCGCTACAGTAATTTTTCTATGAAAAATGACGGAAAATGCAATCCAAACGGGGAGATTTAATAAATAAAGTTTAAGAAACAATAAGAGTCCCGTAAACTTAGTTCGACTTGCCTTGGTACTTTTTATGTTTGAGCTTGACTTGAATACCCCTTTAGCTCGAATTAGATTCAATAGACGCAGACTTGGGCTAAGCATTTAACAGGATGAGCAGCTTGATTCTTTTGAATGAATCCCAACTCACAACATTTTTTTTTTTAAATCGCTTACCTCCTTTTTTCTTTTTGGTTAATGAGTTCCCTACTCAGAAGTAAATTTCTTGCCGCGCACAATTAAAACAATAACAAATTGAAACGGAAGCTGAAAGAAAGATAAGGGATATAGCCCGATTGTGAAATTAAATTCAGGAAACCCGACCCATCCACCGCTGCATTTTCCTGTACTTTTTGACTACGACCCCTATATATATTCTGATTAAGTAGATATAGCCGACAGAGCCCACCGAAATGCCTGAGCCCACATGAATGCTTGTCAAATTGGTTCCCATATGAGTTAATTTCGGTGTGTGGCCCAATTTGTTTGTTTGGGTCAAGCGAGACTCAATTGGCAAATTGACGATGCCTAGGCAAGGCAGACAAGTAATGGCAATCCAGATTTATCCATACACCTTAAACTTCCCGTCGAGTTGATGTATCTTCATTATTATGAACTGTCCATCAATTCATTTGGTCCGATTCCGAACCTAATTCGACTAAAACACCACACGCTGCAATGCTTAACTTGATTTTATGATACTACTAGGGGAGGGAGGAGTGCCCGGCATCGCGCGGGTGTTTGGTGTCCGTAGTTAAAGAAGATTTTTATTGGATAAACAATAATATATTCTGATAAGAAATAATCATTAAATATGACAAAACTAATAATAATACATTTTAATTGCAGCACACATTTGTACACTTTGTTTTATTAATGCTTTTGCAATTTTATCATTTTCAAATGATCCCTATAGATGTCAGTTAAAAATCGCCCAAAATGAGACATAAGTTGTTTCAGACAGAGAAATATCCTACAATGGCTAGTTATAGCAACGTGTTAATTGCACAAGTGTTTATATGTTTTTGTGTTAATTGCACAATAAAAGTCACAATTCAATTAAATGTATCTATAACACTATTTCAGTAATTACACCAACACATAAACTTATATAAGTTGTACTCGATGCAAAAATGATTGCAAAATAATTCTATATTTTAGAAATATTCAGATATCTCCATAAATCAAAACTTCAAATATACCAAAATGAGAGCATTTCTGTAAATATACCCAAACATATGTTGCCCTTAGTTGTACCACACAACATTTCATATTCCCAAAAAGTCCCTATCCATGCATTTGAAATTCAAACATCCCTTTGACCACAACTCATTCTTATATAGTATAAGGACTAGAAGGGGAATGCCCGCGCATCGCGCGGGTGTTTGGTGCCTATGGTTAAAGAAGATTTTAAGGTAGTTCAAGCGAATATCAAAAAACTCACGCACATTGAGTAACAATATAAAGTAACAAAATATCTAATGTATACTGAGAGATGGAGAAGGAAATTATGCATGCTATCTTGTTCAGTTCATATATTTTGAAACAAACACTTGTATACGAGTTTTTGATTAACAAGACTAAATGAACTTTAAACAGATACCCAAATGATTAATGGTAATAAACAAAATGATTATCCACTTAAAGATGCATCTACACAACATTCTTGTTGATGAAAGTAGCCAACTTTTTTAGCAATGACAAAGCCTAACCTCGAAAGGTTTGGTTCTATATGAGGATTTATCAATGGATCATCAACCCCCGCAGATTTTGGGTGAACATAATACCAAATGCCCTTAACATAGGCCTTTACTTGTAATTTCATTAACTTGATACTAATTAGATTTTTCCCTCAAAAATAAAGACAATTGAGAAAAATCACATCAAGATTGAAGCCGTCTAGTATCTCCAGCCAAACCCTTGATGCCATGTTATGTGCTAAATTGCTACCAGCACTATCCCCACCAAAAAACACCCTATCAAAGCTAGCATAATCCCTAAACCATACCTCAGGACCTTCGCCATTTGAACGAGGGGCAACCCATTTGACTGCAATCTAAGAATCTTCATAAGCAATAGGCAAAGGATGCTCAGGGGTTAGCCGATAGTTAATTGAAACTACTACAATACCAGTTTCTGCAACTACTACATTAAGATGTGCGTGATATGTAGGAGAGAAGGCAGATTGTTCAAAAACTCTCCACCATGTAAGTAGACCAAAAGAGGAAGTTTTGTATCTTCAAACCTATTCCAACAAAACCACATCATTTAAATTGTATAGAACAATCAACTTTGTGGGGAAACAATAATATCAACATTAAATTGCGCTAACAGGACTATCCAATTTTGGAATGAAAGCATTTAGCTAACAATATAAATTACGATTTTACAAAGCAAATCATACCATTAAAAAAAAGAATGAAATCTCACATCAAGTTGAACCACCAAGAATAACTTCACCGGAGAACCATATTGAAATCCAGAGTACAATAGCAATACAAATAAGTATTTATCGGAAAATGAAATGAACATAACGGAAGAATGTGAAGGGGCAAACATTTGAAGAATTGAAGTTGAAACTAATGCTCAATCATAAATTCCTTAATAAACTACATTGTCCCTACTTTAATTGAGATGAAAATGACATTTGAAGTTCTTCAAGTTATAATAGCAAAGTAACAGTAATAATTGATACAAACCAAAATGAATGTCTCTGCAAGGACATTTAAGTAATTACACCAATAAAGAAGCTATTATGGGTTGTACCCATTGTAGAAAAGATAACCAAATAATCTCACATTTCCAAACTACCCAAACCTTTGAACAAATCATCACTACATCTTTTAGAATACAAGGACATTTCAGTAAACACAATAATACACATACTATCTAAAGTAGTACCCAATACTATAACTACGCTCAAAACAATCTCACAATCCCAAAATACCCCTACTCTTGCGGTTGAAATTCAAAGCCATTCTTTGACCTAAACTCATTCTTATATAGTATAAGGAAGCATTCAATCAACAAATGAACAACACTTTACTATTAAAAGTACTTATCTTTCAACCTCCACAAAATTTAAATATTGGTTGAATTTAGTACGAGTCTTTGGCTGGATTATTGGGTGTATTAATTCAAGACCAAAGTCTTTAATAGTGCTCGAACTCTGACTCTTTGAATTCCTTCTCTCAAATTGATTTACAAATTTAATTGAAATTAGAGAAAGAGAAAATTTATGAGTAGGTGAATATAACAAAAATAAATGTTAAAATTTTTTTTCCCTCCCTCCTCTTTTCACCACTATCTTTTTTTTTTTGGTCATTCGTCGCTATTTTATTTATATCCTACTTTATCCAATGGGAGGTCCAACTGAGCCTATGGGAGGTAGGTGAGGACTGAACCACCATCGGACCAAATGGATGCACTATGCACCTATCTGGATTTTTTAGAAGAGCCACTTATTGTAGCAATTGGTGGGAGGCAAGGTTTGAAACATTAACCTCCTACCTCGCCAAGCTCACCAAGCCTTCACCACAATCTATGAGGCTCAAAATTTGAACCCAAGATCTATTAAGAGGAATAACTCTAAAACATCTCTCTTTAATTATTAATTAAGGTTTTATTTAATAATCTAATTTATCACTTAAATTTAATGGATTCAAATATTAATATGTTCAAATACAATAACTAAAAGTAGACATTTGAATTAATTAAGGGTATTAAATGTTCTAAACAAAACTTGCTTAAAAAATAAATAATAAACTATTCACCTATCACGGTAATTTAATGGATTCAGATTTCAAATTTTAATTTTATCAAATGTATCCTAACTCTTGTGGTTAATGTTGGTTTAAGAAACTAAAAGAAAATTCTAAAATTGACCCTCAAAGACCCCAAATTAACGGTGATGTTGAAACCAAATAGTTCAACTTGAATTCGCGAACTACTCAATCAACAGGAAGACTTGACGAATCTAATCGAGTTTTCTATAATATATATGTTTAATTTTTTATATTTGTCATTGTGAAATATCGATAATATCCTTCATTAAAAATTAAATGTAAATATTATTTTTTAGTAGGTAAGGTGTATTAGACTCGAATAAGTTTGATTAAGTTCAATTAGTCTCGAATAGAGTCGATTAAACTTGATTAGATTCAATTAAATTTAATTAAACTCGATCTTGAATTTGAACTCAAATAAGCTAAATTGATCGGACTCAGTTCCCGACTGAATTCGAATGCAACCCTACCCTAGATTCCGTAAAGAAGAAAACCAAATTGTCTTTAAAGAGAGCAAATAATTGGTTGGCAGAAATAATAGTACTCCACTAGTTGTACATCAATCATTGGGCCCATTTTTAGTCTCCGATACGATTCTCACCGACCAAACGACGAGACCCGCCACCCCCTCCCCCGCCAACACAGCCCCCGCGGCCTCTCTCTTTCTATATTCCCTCTGGTTTCTGGTTGTGTTTGTCCTTCAATTAACCATGGAAAACATCTCCTAAATGTGTGGTTCTGTAATACTGGCAGTGATCCCTCCGAATTCAGAGGTTGAAGCTTCTGCAGCTTGAGGTGAACCCCTTCAACAGGTATACTAATAGTTTCAATAACCCATGGAGTGAGTTCTAATACAAAAGAAATTTAAAAAATTGGAGTTTTTAGGGTTTTTGACTGAAGTATTTGTCTGATCACATCTTTCCTGGTTTGTTATGATGAATTCATGAGCAAGGGTATTTGAATTCAAGTCCTAGCAAAAACCTTATATTTTTTTAGGATCATCGGAAGATGCTCAATTGGCTGTAATGATCGAGTAATTTCATGTATTATTTATAAAGTGTACAATTTAAAACTCTCATCTCTTTATTATTTCTATTTGAGTTCTGATTGGACTTTCACTTTTCTTTCCTCGTTTTTTACTATTTCACTTGTGTTTTCCGTTTGGTGTAGCACAATGGGTAGTGAAGTCGTAGAGAAAAGATGCTAGAGCTTGGCATCAATACTTTGCTCAGCGTTGTTAGGGTAGCATGTTCTTGTAATAATATTCCTGGGAATTTTTCTTGGACAACCAATTTGATCGAATCTTAGAAATTAGTGCACAGGGATGCATAATTTGCTAAGATTTGTGGTTTAAAAATGTGAACTACTGTTTGAATTCAAGGTGGCTTTTACATTGAAATTTCCATATCTGAATAGAATTTTGAATTAGCAATTCGCATAAATTTGATGCCTGTGAAGCATAACCTGACTTTTGCGGTGACAAATTGAACTGTATTCTGACTCGTTGACTCATTGCACTGTTCCATGCTTCGAAAATGTCATCATGCCTTCTTCTCTTCCCCTTACTTTTTGCCAACTTTTCCCCCTACCTAATCAATACTCAAGAGTAATTTCCCTAAAGGGAGATATGTTTTAAACCTATCTATTGCAGACGTTTGTTTGAACTGCCCTGATGTTGATATGTACTTTTCCTTTCTCCAGTTTTCCTTGGAAATGGTCCATAACTGCTAGTAGTTTTGGTATCATATCACAGTGTATTTTCATTTGTAACTTCCTACTTTCTGTAGGTTCTAGTTGCTGGATTGCTGATGACCATTCTTTCATCTCCCATGAGTTCAGTTGTTTCAACATCTCAAGAAGTACTCTTGCCAGTGGGTTTTGGTTCCTGCAGATCTCCAACAGCTGGGGTATCTGGTCCTTTTGGCCATTCTGAACCAGACTTTAATGACAATGATGAAGCAGAACTGTTCTCTGTGTCATGGAATCAGGATTATGGTTGCTTTGCTGCTGGCACAAGTCGTGGTTTCCGAATATACAACTGTGATCCTTTCAAAGAAACCTTCAGACGTGATCTTAAAAATGGGGGATTTGGGATTGTTGAGATGTTGTTCCGATGTAACATTTTGGCACTTGTTGGTGGTAAAGCCAATGCCCAATATCCTCCAAATAAAGTTATCATTTGGGATGATCATCAGAGCCGGTGCATTGGTGAATTTTCATTTAGATCTGATGTTCGTGCAGTGAAATTGAGGCAGGATCGTGTTGTTGTCATTCTTGAGCATAAGATATATGTTTACAATTTTATGGACCTTAAGCTTCTCCATCAGATAGAGACTTTGGCCAACCCAAGGGGACTTTGTTGCCTCTCACACCATTTAAATACTTCTGTGCTAGCTTGCCCAGGTCTTCGCCGAGGGCAAGTTCGAGTTGAACACTTTGGCTTAAACATGACAAAATTGATCAAAGCTCATGATTCCCAGTTATCGTGCTTAACGTTGACTATGGATGGTCTGCTTCTTGCAACTGCTAGTACCAGGGGCACTTTGATAAGAATTTTCAATACAATGGATGGTACTCAGTTACAGGAGGTACTGTTCCAGCATCAAATTCCTGTATTCTAAACTTTTATTAGGTCTTGGGGTCTTTGGTAAATGAGAAGGATTTTAAAGTGGTTATAGTGAATAAAACTGCTAAAATGTTTTTCTCTATTTACTATTTGTCTGGATAATATTGTTTTTAACAAAAGAAAATAAAATTGGAACAAGAAAGAAAAAGATCTTTGTTCAAGTCTTTGGTGGCCATTGCCAAAAGAAAGATGTTCAAATTTTCCCTTGTCAAAGTGAAGTGAAGAAGAGAAACTGAAAGTAGACAAACTAAAAAAGTATATGTTTTAGGGTAGACTTGAAATATATTGTGCCAATTGCAGCAATTCACATTCCATATGAAAAGCTAAATTTTGCTTTCAAACCTTGGTTCTAGTTTATGACACATCTGATCTATAAAGATTATTTATCCATCAAAAAGTTGTACTTGTGTTTCTCTGAAAAAAGAAAAGAACTCAGAATCAAAATCAACGGCTGCATCGGCCGCATCTGATGAAGTACTGATCTCCCAGTGAAGAAAAAGATCATTTTTTGGAGTGAGTTAATAGAAGAGAAGGGGTTTCGTCTTTGAGGGTATAGCTATTCAATGAGATGCTTTTCTCTTTAATACTCGACTTTCTTTAGAATGCAAATTGAAATCTGTCTACAATACCTGGTATGCAGAAAATTCAATTGTAGTATGTGATGTTGTTCACTGCATGGAAAATCCACTCTTTTGGCTTTGGCTTCTAAATTTGTAATGTTCTCTTCTCTGATACTTAATATTGTCGCTTCAAGTCTGTGCTTGACTGGCAGCTGATGTTCAATGTTATGTTTTTTTTAGGTTCTAATTTGTTCCATAGTACTAATATTTGTTTCAATGTATTTCCTGCCATTTTTGCACAGCTTAATTTTTTTTACATTATTTGGATTTACATAGGTACGCAGAGGAGTAGATAGAGCTGATATTTATAGCATTGCTCTATCTCCGAATGTTCAGTGGCTGGCCGTCTCCAGTGACAAAGGTACTGTACATATATTTAGTCTCAGAGTACGGGTGGTAGGGGAAGACCCTGAATCTGATCCAGGCACTGCTAAGAATCCTGCATTGTTTTATCAAAATTCTTCTTCTTCACTTGATGCTCTCATTTCTCCTAGTACTGGTGCCAACCCTGGTTCATCACTGTCTTTTATGAAAGGTAAGAGGAATTTTGTAGCTTCAATGATAATAAAAATCAAATTTCCAATCACGCACTGCTTATTTGGTTTGTGCTTCATCTTCTAAACAATATAGCACTATGAATAGAATTAATTATCTGAAGCTGAACTTCCATGTATATCAGGATTAATGGCCTAGGATTCCTACAATGTTGTTTATCCAGTGCAACCCTATTCTGGATGCATCTAAAGCAGGAAAAATTCTTTGTAAATCAAATTCAGTAAGAAAAGAAGGTTTATTGCGAATTAACCTTATGGAGTAAGAAGACTTTCTGACGGTTATACTACTTGGTTGTTTTTATAAACCAGACTCTTTTCACAGCTTAGCCTTTTTTGTATGTCTTCTAAGCAGAATAGTACCCAAATAGAAAGGCATGAGCAAGGCTACCACTTGTTCAACAGTTATAAAGCAACTTGCTCGGTAGTAACATTTAGTTACGTGGTTGGAAGTTTCACGCTTATATATATTGACATTTATTGTGCAGGTGTATTGCCAAAATATTTCAGCTCAGAATGGTCATTTGCACAGTTCCACTTATCAGAAAGCGTACAGTTCATTGCAGCATTTGGATCTCAAAATACTGTTATCATTGTTGGCATGGATGGAAGGTATGCTCTTATATAGTTATGACAATTCGATTTAGTTCCCCCATCTGAAGGTGTTTGTACCTAGGTTTGAACTGTACTTTAGTTCTGCTCATGCTTCTTTAAGTTGGGTGCTTAGCAGGATAAATGTGTTGAAATCATATTTGAATGTTTTGGAAATGCTTATTTCCTAATCAGTTATTTTCTTTTTGTGTTTCTTGGCCTTCATTACCAGCTTCTACAGGTGCAGTTTTGATCCTGTGAATGGAGGGGAGATGGTGCAGCAGGAATATTTCCGCTTTCTAAAAAGTGAAAGTAGACCTAGGTAGCACCGCTCAGATCTGCTTGCCCAGTTTGTTCACCCTTCAAGAGGCCTATAATTGTATAAAACGTACGTCTGTGTAAATGTGTACCGTTGTTGTGATTCTTCAAGAAAAATTTTTTTTTTGGATGGCGCCGGGGCAAAGAAGGTGGGGGGGGGGGGTTTAATTATAGTAATAAGGTGCATACTTCGTGGTACTGCACTGTTTGATGCGAATTTGTTAGTTGAGAACTTGTACAGCAATGATAATGTACATATCAAGCCATTCTTGCCTTCAGATTAGAGGAGTCATCTGTGCGGATTAGTGTACCATTTGTGTTTAGTACTTTCATTTGTAAATTTCGCTAAATCTCCATTCATTGACTGTGAAGCATATGCAAACTAGGCAGAGGTGTCAGATGTCTCAAAAATGTTTGTTTTTGGGTGTTTCGGAGGGGTGGAGGTTTTTTTTTTTTTGGGGAGGGGTTTAAGGAATGAACACAAATGTCAGATGCACGCAGTGGCTCCAAAAAGTAGATGACAAAACAGAAAAGAAAAAAAGCTCCATTCATGTTGTATTCTAGTTTATAACAAAATCTGTTTGAGTGATAACAATATCCTTTATTTGTATACGAGTTCTAAACTCGTTCCTGGATTAACTGCTTTAGATACTAATTCAAGAAATTGATACAGAATCCTGCGCCTAGATATTCAGAGGACGCTCCATTCCACTTCTATCTGGATACTGGCTCTCATAATTTAGATCTGAATGTCTTCTGATCATCAAAAACAATCATCACCTTTCCAATTGCCTTCCGATCTTTCAGGGCAGAAAAGGCAAGATTTGACTGCCAAAAACAGAATTTGAGTCAAGAAGTTTTTGATCCACTTCAAAATTTTCAAGAACAATTTTACAATAAAACACGGGCAAGCTAAAGTGAAAATTTTCCACAATTGCTCTTCCCTGAAACTGCAAATTCACACGGAAAGATGCTCCAAAAACTCCAAACACTAGTAACAATTTCAGGAAAAGAAGAGTCTTCTGAAAACAAAAAAAAAAGTGCAGTGTCTTCTAAGTTTAGGTAAGTCTAAACTTTTTTTTTTTTTTTAAGCAGGTGAATTATGGGATTTAAGAAGTGAGGAGGGAGAAAGGAATTTCTGAACCCAAGACCTTTAACTCTAGAGGCCTTAACCTTAATCATTAGACCGAGGCCTCTTGGGAGTTTAGAGAGGTTTACATATTCTGTTGTACAAAAATTATTTTGGAGCAGTTCACAGGTTCTAGTTTATGTCCTCCCATCTTTCATTAACGAGACGAGTTCTCAAAATTTAATTTAGTTATATCTCTTCATTTTTCCAGAAGAATATTTTCACTAACCTAATTTCAAATTTCAAAATTTTCAACTACACAGAAGAGCATGTGTTTAGCGAATATTCAAAAAGTTATAAAAAATGTCTCAATCAAATTCAGTGGCAGGTCTTTGTATCAAAGATTCAAAGTATATAAGAAGAAGCCCCAATTTCCAGTTTTTGGTACCCATTAAATCACAAAGTAAACAAATCAAAATAGCTAGTATCTTGTTGCCTCAATCTTATTTTACTCTTAATATCTAAGCCAAATGGACTGGCCTTTTAGTTGCATTGTTCTTTGACTCTTAAGAAGCAAATAAACATGGCCTATGAAAGAGGATGAAGTCGTGTGTTCACAACATCCAGCTGGAAGGAAAATATTGGAGGATACATTTGAAGTGGCACACTTGTAATTTTTAGTTTCTTGAAGATTTGATTGGTTATTGGGAGTTTTTCTTTTCGAATAGAAAGAGGTAATTGGTAAGCAAGTCATTCAGAACCTGAATACGAGTAGACCACTGACGTTACCCTAAGATTGTCTGGCCCTTGACCAAATTTTCATTCCTTAATGTCCATGCAGGTTCTGTTTAGACACATGATTTAATGTGGCAAAGCAAACGGAAATACTAAGTTGCCTTTAGTTTTGCAAAATCTTTACTCCACATAGAAGAAGGAAAGAAGAGGTTCTCACTTCTGACAGGCTGAAAGCATGAGAGATGTTAATGGTAATTAAGCCACTTGCCAACCAGGATAACAGCTCCTTTAGGGAATTTTGAAGTACAACTGGTCGATGTATCATATAGCTTCCCCAGTAGAGACCATGAACCGTCCAGTTCTAGAACATAAGGAAGCACATATCAATAGAAATAATAGCAATACTTCCAAAGAGGAAAGAGCAAGTTCATAGCATCAGGTACAAGATTATGATGTCAGCCACTAGCATGAAAAATATAGTCATGACAGCTCCAACCCATGCCATATAGAGCAAGCCTCCAATTTGGAGCATGCAAAAACTTGCCCAATATGAGATTAGCATCAGAAGCAAGCCTCCAATTATGAGATTAGCTACTAAGAACAGATTATTTCTGGAACTTGACCTAATAAATCATCATATGGTAAAATCTCAACCTAGGATTAGCTACATTTTGATTATTTTAGATAGAATCCTCAAATAGGAGAAAAGCAAGGAAAGCAGAAAATTTCTAGGAACCTCAAGACTGAGGAATAAAATCCAGCTTTGAACTTGACCTTATGAATCTGGTCCAAGGAAATGATTTCTTTATTCCCTCAGAAAAAATATGAAACAAGCAAGCACCAAATAAGTCATATAATTCCTAGTGATACCTTAACGAGAGCAATATTTGCTGGGATAACAGGCACATCCCCACTTGCAAAACCTATTACCAGAATGTGAGCTCCCCAATTCAACAACTTCATAGCTTCCTTTGTAACTTTACCACCAACAGGATCATACAAAACATCAACTCCTTTTAGCTTTCTTGCCTTTAGGAATCCCTTGACGCTTTCTGTGACATTTCCTTTACTCAAGTCAACAACATGATCAACACCTAGGGTCTTCAAAAGCTGAACCTTGTCATCTCCCCTGAAATTTTAATACACAGACCAAGTCCAAATTATGCTGGCCCAAGGTTCGTAAAAGCAACAAATTACTCGAAACCCTTTTGAATTTACGTCTGCTTTGTTGGAGTAAGATTAATTTCTTGAAAAGTTTTTATGCATACTCAGTTGTACCAATAACCAGAAAACATATCATGTGCAACCAACAGGACCCTGAAGTTTCTAAAACTACATTAACCACTAGTAGAATACCTAGCAACAGCAATAACAATAGCGCCGCAAGCCCTTCCAATTTGCACGGCCGCAAGGCCCACTCCTCCAGCAGCACCAAGTACCAACAACACCTATGGAGTGGTATTCAACTATAAATCTTCGTTTTACTAGTCCAAGGCAATAATATAAAGAAATGCTAGATATGCTATAACCCATTCACAACAACCAAAAAAAGGAACAAAAAAAAGTGAAGAAAGCAGAAGGCAGAGAAGCTAGCATTATTAGTGCAACCTGATTAGGCTGCAATTGAGCTCTGTGAAGCAGGGCCAAATGCGAAGTCCCATACGCCACAGGAAGTGCACCCGCAGCCACTAGATCACACCCTTCCGGCACTCTAAACCTTCAGTAGTAGCAGGAAAGTTTTACAGAAACAAAATTAATGAAACTATTCAAGACCAATAATACTTAGTTCTACTATTTGGGTAGAAGAAGATGAAGAAGCTAAAACTTGAATCAATCAATTGAAAAAGAGAAAGAAGGAAGGACGGACGGACTTACAATTGGGCTTCATCGGCGACGATGAACTGTGCAAAGGAGCCAAGGGAGGCCAAGGAGCAAACAGCGTCGCCAGCTTTGAATTTAGTGACTCTGGAACCAACAGAATCGACGACGCCAGAGTAGTCGGAGCCGGGGATGAAGGGTAAAGGCGGCTTCTCCTGGTACTTGCCGAGGATCTGGAGATAATTGGCGTAGTTCAAGCTGGTGGCTCTGACTCGGACTCGGACAGAGGTGGGCGAGTTCAGTTCCGGAATGGGGTGAGTGGCCGTAAGAGTAAAAGGAGAGGAGGGGGAGTCGTCCAAAGGCAGCGTCGGATCGCCGATTTTTTTGCAGAGCAAAGCTTCCATTTTGGTATGACAGTCACAGATACGAGGCTTCGAATCTTCCGACAGATACGGCAGATACGATACCCTCAATAAGGAAGTTTATTTTTATTTTTATTTATTTTTTCTGTCAGAACGGCATTGTATGATCAATAAGGAAGTGTTTGGTTGATTGTAAATTGGTCTCCCTTGGCGTTGCGGTTTTATGATTTGGAAGGAATGGATTGGACTGGATTATCGAAAGGGATAATTTCAGAAACCTCTTGAGGTTTGACTATTGCAGGAAGCTTTCTTCTAGTTTAAAAAATTACACCTTCCACTCCCGTGATTTTAGCATTTGAATAATAATATAGACCTAATATACTAATTTTGTTCTCAAAAATTCTAAAATACCCCTTTATTATTTAGAAGGGAAAAAACTCACTAATAAGTTTTTTCCACATTGTAACTATTATAAATGACATAATCACCGCTCTAAGGTGCCTAACGAACTTGTTAAACCACTTCACCTTAATTTGTATATTTTTACAATTTAATAGCCTACCATTATCGTCGCAAAGCTTCCCATGCAAATCAACTGGGATAATTAAGTTTGCATTCAATCTAATCTTTAACCTCTTTTTTTTTTTGCCTAAATTCAATGTTTGAATTGACCATTGTCACTATCCAACCTTTTTAATGCTAAAATAATGTAACCCACCAAGAATATCAACATAGAGCAACCAAAAACAACACTAGAGATCATATCTTATGGCTCTAGGCAAATTTGATTGCAGTTTTTATATTTTAAATTTTTTTTATACAATTGGCATAACACCGTAACCTTCCTTAATTCACATTTCCTTTTTAGCTATCGCTTTTATTTTCTTGTATGTATTTTGTATCATCACTATCTTTTTCACCTTTATATAGTTTGACAATAAATATGATCTGGCAACTTATCATTTTGCAATTTCAATTCAATAATACTTATAAAAAGGGGAAAAAAGAGGATCTATTTGCCAAAAAAATAATGGATTATAAGATATAGGAGAAAAACGGTAAAAGAAAGAGCCGGAGAAATAGAACATGAGCTTAGTTTGTGTGGCAGCCATTGCTTTAGAATGAAAAATTAGTTAAAATTGTAGGATTTTTTGTTTGTTTGTAAGAATTATTTGTAAGTGAAGGATATTAAAGTCATTTTACTACACGAATGGAGGCTAGTGTACTTATTCAAACCCAAAGGGAAGTAAATAAAATTGTCAGAAACCTTAGGGTAGGTTTATGAAATTATCCCCTACCTAAACAATGGTATAGGGAGTAGTTGTTAGGAGGAAAGAGATGGACAAAATTGCCGTCACGAATGAGTAGGCCTGTCAACGGGTCGGATACAGACCAGAATTCATTATTCCGAACTCGGACCCGGCACACCATATCGGATCCGGATTCGACCCGTTTACCCGACGGGCTTCTACTCTATGTTCCGGATCCGGATCCGACGGTCTTCGGATTCGGGTCGGGTTTATCCGAAAAATTTTATCGAAACTTACAATTTCTAATAAAATGAGAAAAAATATATTTGTAAATTAATTTCTAACTAATACAAAAAAATAAAATAAGAAAATAAATTAAATTGACTTTACTCAAATATATCACCCTAATCAAATTATATTGATAAATATATATATTTTAAATTATTAATCTATTTATATCCCGATTCGGGTCTAATATGGGTCGGAATACTATATTCCGTATCCGAATCGTCTTTATTTGACAAAATGGATCCGGATCTGGATCCGGATCCGAGTCTAGACCCGGACCGTTGACCGGCCTACGGACGAAGATTTTAAAGCAAAGAGTACAGTACAATTAGCGTTTCCAGAGTATTTGGAAGGTCATGACGTAATGGTACAAGTACACCACTATGCCATATTGCCATTTACACAGTTTTGCTTTACCATGAACAATCCTCCCCAGCCAACCCCCTCCTCCTCCTCCTCCCTCCCCAAAAACCCAAAAAAAAAAATACATATATATATATATATACACCGCTACCCTCAGGCTAAAAATATGAAATAGCGCTTCTTTTTTTTTTTAAAATTTTTTTAATTATTAAGGTCATTGCATTACTAACAAATAAATGACCACATCCAGTATAATAGGCTTGACGATTATTTATAAAAAGAAATGTTTATTAGATCATGAACATTTTTTAATTATTATTTTATTTTTAATTATTATTTTATCTCATATACTATGTTACATTTACATCTTGAAAAAGAAGTCACAGTGAATCTATTTGAATTATCAAGACTTGCAAAAAAAAAAAAAGCTTCAAATCTTGTTCTACTTGCAATATAAATATAATTTTTAATCAAATTTTCATCTCATATATATTATATTATAAAAAGTATTATAATATTATTTTATTTCAGATATATTTTTTTTGAATAATCTCCTATCCAATGGAACCCAGTATTTTTTTTTTCCAAACAATATTCTAGCCAAGCACAGTCATGACAAGGGAAAAAAATTACTTTCTGGTTGAGCACTCGATGAGAAGGAAATAATAAGAAAGCGGATTCCAAATGAGCAGCATGAATCCATCTCTTATCACACACAGAATTGGTAGGTGGGTGGTTGCCTTGCTTGCTTCCTTCCCTGCCAATTCTGGGATTAAAGGAAGTCCCGTTTGATCCCACAATCAACAATACGAAGAAACCCCCCACCCTACAAATAAGATTGGTGTGCCCACACACTAGTAAAACTAGAAATGAGTATCTGTGGAGTGTATCGTCAGCAGTTAGTGTTGTTTGGGAGCTGCTGCTGGCCTCCTCCACAACCGCCAAAGCTTCTTCCACACCGCAAAACCCCACGTGGGTTGCCACGGCAAACTTGTGGGAAATCTCAACTGGCTCTGATACATGATGCTTCCTCCAAATTTGTCCCTAGAGCTACTGCCTCTGCTGCTTCTTCTTCTTCTTCCCCTACAGAATATTCTGGTAGATCAAACCAGCCTTATATATATATATATATATATATATATATTGATTAAACTTAAATTTTCTAGTTTGTTTCTTGTTGATATATCATGTTACAATGCTTCCTATTTGCTAGAGCGAGAAAAGAAGCGGTTAAATTTGCTTGCTTACTGATATAAGATTGAGCAACCACAAACCATCATCTTAGTAGGAGTTATGTCTATACAAGTTTTTCAGAATCAAAAGGGTCGCCAAAAGAATCCCTTTTTCTTATATACTGCAACGGTTACTACTACCTATGAGTGGAGTGGTTTCTTATGATGAGACAATTTAGGTTTACCTTCAAAATTAGCTTCTTTAACCAGAATGGCCTTTCTATGAGATCAGTTCATCCGTATTAGCTCAATTTTCATCTGTATAGGCATAAAGTTAGTAAATTCAGTTCTCTTAATTGATTCTTTTTCTGAAGCAACGACAATCCTATGTCATTGCTACCCCCTTTCATAATTCTTTTCTAGATCTCTAAAGATTACTAAATTTTCCCTATTCAAGAAAGTCCTAGTAAAGGAAATGGTTTCATAAGCTGTCTTTGAATATGTTATTGTAGAAGCAATCTTTTTTTTTTTCGAAAAGGAAGGAATATTTATCATTGTTTATCAGTATTCTAAGGGAAAATTCAACAAGATTTACTCCTATATATGTTTTCCAGTTCCCTCGGTGAACAGAATAGCTATAGCTGTACCAGAGAGAAAAGTAACTATTGTCATCCTCTTTCTCTTCCTAATGCTATCTATATCTTGACATGCTTCCTGCTAATTATTGACTATTCTGCACAGAGCAACTCTTGGGAGGAGTCAAACCCAAGCAAAAAAAGCAGAGAATAGCAGGCATAGATCAGGATGATTTACAAGATCCAAAACTTTTGGCTGATCCTGAGAGTTGCTTTTGTGAGTTTAAAGGGGTACAGATACACTACAAAATATTTGATGCTGAATCATTGGCTCCAAACTTGTCAGAAGGGGTTACTACTACTCAAGTTTCTGATAACACCGAAAGGGCTGGTTTTCCCATGATTCTGTTGCATGGTTTTGGAGCTTCTGTATTCTCATGGAATCGAGTCATGAAGCCTTTGGCGCAGGTCACTGGTTCAAAAGTTCTTGCCTTTGATAGACCGGCCTTTGGGTTGACATCATGGGTCGATCCAACCAATCATTCACCTGCTGGCAGTGCAGATGCCAGACCTCTAAATCCATACTCGATTATGTTCTCTGTAATGGCGTCCCTGTACTTTATTGACTTCTTAGCAGCTGAAAAAGCAATTCTGGTAGGGTAAGTGATATATATTCAACCCTCTGTTCTTTTGATTGCTTCTCTTATTGTGCCTATTTTCTGGTTTCTGAATATTTCATCGTTAAGTTTTACTGCTAAGGGTTTCTATACTGTTTCTCTCTCGCACATTCTGTGGAATAAACCATTGGAATTAGCACAAACTCCTCAAATGTTGACCTGAATTGCAACAAGGAGAAAAATAGTCAATGTCAATGCTCTATACTAAATGTATTCTGCTTCGGAAGGCATACTGTCAATTGAGAGATAAATTTAATTATTTTTTTAAGAAGAATACTTTCACATCTATGATCAATATTTTGGTACTTTCCCTCTCATTCTGTGAATGGTCCCTTTTCTGATAGTGAAAATCTCTGTTCATGCTTACTAAGAGCTAACAGATTCCAGGCACTCAGCTGGTTCCCTTGTAGCGGTTGATACATATTTTGAGGCACCTGAGCAAGTTGCTGCAATGGTTCTTGTTGCTCCAGCAATTTTATCACCTCTTTTGAAACATGATTTTTCCAAAGATAATCAGAGAGGTAAAAACAACAAGAAACAAGAGGAGCACTCAAATTCAGATAGTCACTGGAATCCAATTCTCAGGATTTTCAGCATGTTGTCAAAATTAACTAAACATATTGCTCAGGCAATTATGAATATGTTGAAAGGGATGGGAGATATGATAAATTATGTGTACAAGAAGGCATTATCTGCACTCCTCCGCTCTGCCATTGGTGTAATGCTGGTATTAAATTTCTTTTCAGGATAAATTTTCATTATTCTCTTGGCTTAAATTTATTTTCATGGTTTCCAATACTTAAGGCACTTTGGTAACTAAATTATAATATCCTTTATCTTTCAACTTTTGGTTTGAGAATTTTACAGACTATGTTGATAAGTTAAATTCATAGAGGATTTTGAAACACTATTATTGATGTAGGAAGATAATGACTATCTGAGACACCAAATGCATCTTCTCAACTCAACAGATGGAGAATCTCACTATACACTCTAGCTTTTATTTACAATTTTTGGGATACTGAGGATGACCAAGGAATTTCATTAGATAAGGGAAATTTTGTTAGTCTGCATCTTGTTCGTTTTAATGCGCAGATCTGACGTTTATTTCTTTGTTGCATGTGGCTATCTCACTCCCTTGCTCATGCTTTTAGGTAAGAATGATAATTGACAAATTTGGCATAGCTGTTTTTCGAAATTCGTGGTATGATTCAAATCAAGTTACTGATTATGTCCTACAAGGTTACACAAAGGTGATTCTTAAAAAGCTTTGTTTTCCAGTTTCCCCTAATTCTGGATGAGTTATACTAAGTTGTTTTCCAGATTCTTAAAAAACTCAGATCATACAGAATTTCTCTATTTATGTATATTTTTGTAACTCCCCACTTTACTATTGCAGCCACTGAGGGTGAAAGGTTGGGACAAGGCCCTTGTGGAATATACGGTAGCAATGCTTTCAGATTCTTCTTCTCAATCAAAGCCACAGCTTTCCAAAAGATTGGGCGAAATCTCATGTCCAGGTTACAAAATTTAGCTAAATCTTGTGACCAATCAAAATAATCCTATGAAAGATAAGATCCTTTCCTACCATTGATCAATTTAGAAGACTTGATAGAAAATATAATCAAGAAAATGTTTGGTGGGTCCTAAATTTTGGATTAATGTCAATTGATTGACTAAATGATCTGATTATCTAGTTTTTGTGCTTACGGTACAGTCTTAATCATCATTAGCCCTCCGAATGCTCATACATTTTCATCTTGAGCCTATATTTTGTCCTAAAGGTTTATTGCCTCTATGTTTTGGGTACTGTAGCTGTAGCATTCATCTCTTATATTTGATGACTATATCTTTTTCACAATTTCTTGAACTGGACATTAAATGTCTGCAAAAAAAAAAAAAAATGCAGTCAATTTTATCATCCAGTAGAACCAAAAACCTGTATATGCTGACATTGCCGATGTAAATTACAGTCCTAATTGTCACTGGTGATAGCGATCGACTTGTTCCCCCTTGGAACTCTAAAAGGCTTTCACAAGTCATTCCAGGATCTCATCTTGAGGTGATCAAGAATTGCGGCCACTTACCTCATGAAGAAAAGACTGAAGAGTTTGTATCTATTGTTGAGAAATTTCTACAGAGAACTTTTGGTGCTTCGCAGGAGCAGCGTTTGCAAGTAGTGACTTGACCCTGGATCTTCTTAAACCAGTTGTACTACACCATGTTATATGAGTTCATGCCTCAAACAAATGTGGAGAGGATTGAACCCTCAAAAAAAATGCAGAGAGATAACTAAACTCGAGAAAGAATTTCTCCCCATTGATTGTCAAAGTAAAAAGATGGATAAACATCATTTACAGGAATATGGAAATACAATTCATGGCCGTTAGAATGTCATTCAATTTAGGGAAGCGAAAACGCTTGAATATTTCTTGTTGTCCGTTTTGTATCTCTTCATAATATCCTCCCATAAGTAGCATTTTTTTTTCAAAGTAGCATATGTTGATTGCCACACACTGGTGTTAGAAGCTTGAACATGCATAGCCAACATGCAGTGATCACCAATATCCCATGTTTGTTACGGGGTGCAGGTGCAGTAATTGTTGAACACTGAAATGATTTAAAACAACAATAATGTCCCTCGCCATACAACAGCAGATTATGTTCTACACATATTCAGAAAGGAGGATCAGTTGATATTGTCAGGCTAGCATCTTGTAAACTGCGTGGAAAATCAAAACCTGGCATAAAATCATCCCCAAAGATCACGGCTCCAGCAGCTAGTCCCACCCCAATACCAGGTCCCCTGCTACGTCCAGGTGCTGGTCCAGATGACGGCATGTTTATGTAACTAGGCTGCAAATCATCTGTCCTCGGTAGAGAGGTAGGTATATAGCCGACGTTTTGTTAGGAAGAATTTTGGCCCTCTTAGAAAAAAAAAAATGCGGCTTCGTCACTGCAGCTCCTGTGGAGTGAATGAGAAATCCGAGGATGCGTGGAGTTTAAGGCTACGTCACTGGCGTGTATAGAAATCCTACGGTAAAAAATTGCATCTCCGTCGCTGTTGGTGTGTGTGTGGAGAAACCTGGAAAACGTGGCTTGCATGGCTACGCCACAGGGCTCCGTCATTGTTGGTGTATATCAGTGCTGTCGTCACCAGTTAGTGTTGTTTGGGAGCTGCAGCTACCTTCTCAACAGCACTGCAAACTTGTGGGAAATCTCAAATGGCTCTGAAACATGATGCCTCCTTCAAATGTGTCCCTAGAGCTGCTGTCTCTGCTTCTTCTTCTTCTTCTTCCCCTACAGAATATTCTGGTAAATCAAACCAGCCTTAATTAACCAACTCCGTACACGTTCATTGATTTTCTTACGGTCCATTATTCACTGAAATAAGGTTTTCCAATTGGCAATTGTTTTGAGATGTTATAAAAATTGTTCCAATAATTTTTTTCAATATTTTTTCTTTTTTTATCTTTTAAGAATAAAAGTTCGTTTTATGTGAAATGGTGAGAAAGTGAAGATCATTTTCATTTTCAATAACTCAGTATGTCAAGAGAGGTTGGTGTAGTTCTAAAGTTAGAGAAGAGTTAGGTGAAATTGTTAGAAACCAGTATATCATGTTACAATGCTTCCTATTTGCTAGAGCGAGAGAGAAAAGAAGCTGCTAAATTTGCTTGCTTACTGATATAAGATGGAGCAGCCACAAACCATCATCTTAGTAGGAGTTAAAGTTTATACAAGTTTTACAGAATCAAAAAGGGTCGCCAAAAGAATCCTTTTTTCTTATTTACCGCAGCTGTTACTACTACCTATCAGTGGAGTGGTTTCTTATGATCATACAATTTAGGTTTACCTTCAAAACCCAAAATGGCCATTCTATGAGATCAGCTCATCCGTGTTAGGACCACTTTCATCTATGGAGGCGTAAAGTTAGTAAATTCAGTTCTCTTAATTGATTCTTTTTTTGAAGCAACGACAATCCCATGTCATTGCTACCCCCTTTCATAATTCTTTTCTAGATCTCTAAAGATTACTCAAATTTCCAAGAAAATCCTAATAAAGGAAATGGTTTCATGAGCTGTCTTCGAATATGCTATTGTGAAAGCAATCTTTCTCTCTTTTTTTTTTTTTTAATCAAAAGGAAGGAATATTTATCATTGTTTATCAGAGTTCTAAGGGGAAATTCAATAAGCTTTACTCCTATTTATGTTTTCCTCCTATTGTCATCCTCTTTCTCTTCCTAATGCTATCTATATCTTGACATGCTTCCTGCTAATTATTGACTATTCTGCACAGAGCAACTCTTGGTAAGAGTCAAACCCCAGCAGAAAAAGCAGAGAATAGCAGGCATAGATCAGGATGAATTGCAAGATCCAAAACTTTTGGCTGATCCTGAGAGTTGCTTTTGTAAGTTTAAAGGGGTACAGATACACTACAAAATATTTGATGCTGAATCATTGGCTCCAAACTTGTCAGTAGAGGTTACTACTACTAAAGTTTCTGATACCACCGAAAAGGCTGCTTTTCCCATGATTCTGTTGCATGGTTTTGGAGCTTCTGTATTCTCATGGGATCGAGTCATGAAGCCTTTGGCACAGGTCACTGGTTCAAAAGTTCTTGCCTTTGATAGACCGGCCTTTGGGTTGACATCATGGGTCGATCCAACCAATCATTCACCTGCTGGCAGTGCAGATGCCAGACCTCTAAATCCATACTCGATCATGTTCTCGGTAATGGCATCCCTGCACTTTATTGACTTCTTAGCAGCTGAAAAAGCAATTCTGGTAGGGTAAGTGATATATATTCAACCCTCTGTTCTTTTGATTGCTTCTCTTATCGTGCCCATTTTCTGGTTTTTGAACATTTCATAATTAAGTTTTACTGTTAAGGGTTTCTATACTGTTTCTACTCTCGCACATTCTGTGGAGTAAACCATTGGAAATTAGCACAAACTCCTCAAATGTTGACCTGAATTGCAACAAGGAGAAAAATAGTCAATGTCAATGCTCTATACTAAATGTATTCTGCTTCGGAAGGCATACTGTCAATTGAGAGATAAATTTAATTATTTTTTTAAGAAGAATACTTTCACACCTATGATCAATGTTTTGGTACTTTCCCTCTCATTCTGTGAATGGTCCCTTTTCTGCTAGTGAAAATCTCTGTTCATGCTTACTAAGAGCTAACAGATTCCAGGCACTCAGCTGGTTCCCTTGTAGCGGTTGATACATATTTTGAGGCACCTGAGCGAGTTGCTGCAATGGTTCTTGTTGCTCCGGCAATTTTAGCACCTCTTTTGAAACAGGATTTTTCGAAAGATAATCAGAGAGGTAAAAACAACAAGAAACAAGAGGAGCACTCAAATTCAGAAAGTCACCGGAATCCAATTCCCGGGATTTTCAGCATGTTGTCAATGTTAGCCGAACATATTGCTCAGGCAATTATGAATATGTTGAAAGGGATGGGAGATATGATAAGTTATCCGTACAAGAAGGCTTTATTGGCACTCCTTTCCTCTGCCATTGGTGTAATGCTGGTATTAAATTTCTCTTCAGGATAAATTTTCATTATTCTCTTGGCTTAAATTTATTTTCATGGTTTCCAATACTTAAGGCCCTTTGGTAACTAAATTATAATATCCTTTATCTTTCAGCTTTTGGTTTGAGAATTTTACAGATTATGTTGATAAGTTTATTTCATAGAGGATTTTGAAACACTCTATTATTGATGGAGAAAGATAACGACCGTCTGAGACACCAAATGCAGCTTCTCAACTCAACGGATAGAGCATATTACTATACTGTATAGCCTTTATTTACAATTTTTTGGGATGACCGAGGAATTTCATTAGATAAGGGAAATTTTTATTAGTCTGCGTCTTGTTTGTTTTAATGCACAGATCTGACGTTTGTTTCTTTGTTGCATGCGGCTATCTCGCTCGTGCTTTTAGGTAAGAATGATATATGACAGATTTGGCAAGGCTCTTTTTCGATGTGCGTGGTATGATTCAAATCAACTTACTGATCATGTCTTTCAAGGTTATACAAAGGTGATTCTTAAAAAGCTTTCTTTTCCAGATTCCCCTGACTCTGGATGCGTTATACTAAGTTGCTTTCCACTCAGAGAAAAAACTCAGATCATATGGAATTTCTCTATTTATGTATATTTTTGTAACTCCCCACTTTACTATTGCAGCCACTGAGGGTGAAAGGTTGGGACAAGGCCCTTGCGGAATTTACAGCAGCAATGCTTGCAGATTCTTCTTCTCAATCAAAGCCACAGCTTTCCAAAAGATTGAGCGAAATCTCATGTCCAGGTTACAAAATTTACCTAAATATTGTGGCCAATCAGAACAATTCCATGAAAGATAAAATCCTTTCCTACCATTGATCAACTTAGAAGACTTAATAGAAAATATAATCAAGAAAATGTTTGGTGGATCCTAAATGTTGGATTTAATGCCAATTGATTGACTAAATACTGAAATCTGATTATCCATTTTTTTGTGCTTATGTTAGAGTCTTAATCATCATTAGCCCTCCGAATGCTCATACATTTTCATCTTGAGCCTATATTTTGTCCTAAAGGTTTATTGCCTCTATGTTTTGGTTCCTGTTGGTGTAGCATTCATCTCTTCTATTGGGTGACTATATCTTTTTCACAATTTCTTGAATTGGACATTAAATGTATGCAAAAAAAAAGAAGAAGAAGTCAATTTTATCATCCAGTATAACCGAAAGCCTGGATATGCTGACATTGCCAATGTAAATTACAGTCCTAATTGTCACTGGTGATAGTGATAGATATGTTCCCCCTTGGAACTCTAGAAGGCTTTCACAATTCATTCCAGGATCTCGTCTTGAGGTGATCAAGAATTGCGGCCACTTGCCTCCTGAAGAAACGGCTGAAGAGCTTGTATCGGTTGTTGAGAAATTTCTACAGAGAACTTTTGGTGCTTCGCAGGAGCAGCGTTTGCAAGTAGTGACTTAACCCTGGAACTTCTTAAACCAATTGACAAATGTGGAGAGGGCTGAACCCTCAAAATAAATGTGGAGAGACATCATTTATTGTGATGATTAAACTCCAGAAAGAATTTCTCCCCATTGATTGTCAAAGTGAAAAAGATGGATAAACATCATTTAATATTTCTTGTTGTCCGTTTTGTATCTCTTCATAGCATCCCCCGATGAGTAGCATTTTTTTTTTTTTTTTTGATGAAGCAGCATATGTTGATTGCGACGCACTGGTGTTAGAAGCTTGAACATGCATAGCCAATATCCAAACTTCCTTCTGGATTTAGAGGGCTAGCAGTGCTCACAAATATCCCATGTTTGTTACGGGGTGCAGGTGCAGTAATTGTTGAACGCTGAAATGATTTAAAACAACAATAATGTCCCTCGCCATACAACAGCAGACTATGTTCTACACATATTCAGAAAGGAGGATCAGTTGATATTGTCAGGCTAGCATCTTGTAAATTGCGTGGAAAATCAAAACCTGACATAAAATCATCCCCAAAGATCACGGCTCCAGCAGCTAATGCTCCAGCACCTAGTCCCACCCCAATACCAGGTCCCCTGCTGCGTCCAGGTGCTGGTCCAGATGATGGCATGTTCATGTAACTAGGCTGCAAATCATCTGTCCTCGGTAGAGAGGTATGTATATAGCCGACATTTGAGGGTGGAGGGGGTGGGGGTGGAGCTCTTGGTGGTTGATAGCTTGTTCCCCCGGCTGGTGCATAGCTTGGACCCGTTGGTATATTGGGATAATTCCGAGGAAATGGAAGTGGATGGGCATACTGGCTGCTTGTCTGCGGCTGACTTCCTGGCTGCAGCGGTGAGGGTGCAGGAAATTGTGAATGCAGAGGTCCGTGCCCAATATCCAAGTTAATTCCCATGCTGTTATCCATGAGCTTAAATCCTTCCTCATCACCTGAGAAACCAAAATTTCACAAATTTCACGAGGACATACATCGAAACTCGTTGATTCTAAGAATCCTACGGTCCAAACCCTTAAATTGTGTGGAAAGCAGTATTGCTGTTCAATAATAGACATAGCCCATGCGCAAGAAGGAAATTGCAGTATGCAGGAATCCGAACAAAGAGACTGATGAGGTTGGTTCTTACGAGAAAAAGAAAGTCATGATGATGAGGGAGTCCGTAATTGTACCTTGGTATGAGCTAGACTCTTCCCTTTCTTCTGATATTCGGATTGAGATATCGACAAATCCTCGAGGTTTGTTTGTATTCTTCTTTCTCAGCTGAAAACTTCCTACTTCTTCCACCGGTTTTGGAACCTCAGAATTCTTCAAGTACTTCTCCAGAAATTCCTTAAGAATCACCGTTGTCGTTCCCAAGAGCCTTTCTCTAAGAAAGACGGGTTCTCTACTATAGACCTCGACGTGGAGGGCCATATCTTGGAAGTTAGGTTCAGAAGGATCAACCACTGTCGAGAATTTGGTTTTCCAAACTGGATTAGCATTTCCCGAAGCATCTATCCTGGTGCAGTATTTGTTGTTAGTATCAATCCACCCAACGGCAAACCACTGGCGCTTCCACAGTGAAGATGTTCGCCGGAGTCCCCTAGCAGAAATCAGGCAGACCTCAACCCATAGTTTTCCCATCACAGCTAAGATTCAATCGTGAAACGAAGACAGAACGGCAAGAGAAGTTGCTTTCTGAAAAGTTCTTCCAACTCTGTAAAGAAGAGTTGATAAGGAAGAGAGAAGGTTAGCAACTCTGTTACCATTCCAGATTAATGTTACCCACCGGCCAAGAGAATTCCTTATCTATCACGACTTTCTAAATCTCCGTTACCTTTTTGTCGAGCAAATGACTCGTAAATCCATATACCATGAGGGGAGGAATCAGAACAAAAGTCAAAAGTTTGTACAGCATAAAGTGGAAGAAAAATAGATGGCTGGCCCACTCATGCGGCAATTTATCAAAAAAAAAAAAAAAAGCTCGTTAACTGAGCAACTTAAAAGCCTATTAGAATAGCATATGAAATTGTTTGGCTATGCAACACATCCCCTTCAGCTGGATCTAGATAAGGGAAACGCTTTAACCCAGTGCTCGCACGAAGCACAAAGTAGTCCTACTCCATTAACTTACTGCCTGAAAAGTGCAGTGCGGTAAATCAGTAAATGGAATAGAGTGCCTATGGAACCCTTCAACTTTGAGGCCAGTTCAATAGAAGTTCTACGTAGATTGCAATCCAATTATCTGAAGAACAGAGCATTCTGCATCTGCATGGTCATGGAAAGAGAGATTACAAACTCTACTATTGTCTTGATGGGGGGCTTAAAACTAGCTTTCTGCCAGCATATATAGCAATCTGATGCGCATCAGGACAGCTAGATGTCCCAGCATACATCATTGTAGTGGAACCAAGAATATCTTCTCCAAATCCACATGCTTTAAAGAATAGCCTGAGGATGAATACAAGGGCCATGTTAGCTTCAAAAGATATCCTTTTCGGAAAAATTGCAGGAAATAAAGATCACTACCTACATTGATAAAAGCTTTGAGAAGTCTATAAGACATTGATGAATCGGATCGGTGGTTGCAAAACAACAGTTGGTACTTAATTATAGGAAGGCACAAGAGTAAACAATAAAGCAATCAATCATTACTAAAACTTAAAAAACATTACCCCTCTTTGTCAGAGCAAAGGGCGGATATATCGTACACCCCTTTGCCAGTAAGCATTCTGCAAGAAAAATTGGAATGCTTAGACATCTTTCAGAGCTTGACTACCAAAGGTTTTGAACAACTAGCACATTATGCAGCAAATGTTTTTCCCATTATGCTTAGCTCTGCAGTCAGCAACCCGAAAACATTCCTCCCAACAAAATGGTAAATGAATAGAGAAAAACCTGCAGGTAATACTAGGTAGAATGGTTCCTCGATGGTACACCACAATTACAACATGCCAAAAATGAATAACGGTTGAAAATTAAACTACACTTGGCTGGTTAACTCACTATTACCAATCGGTAAAAGCTGAACAGTTCCTCGCATATACTTGTTAATTGAACTTTCGTCTCCTTCAAACCAATATAAGCAAATGATTTCCTTAATGATTCCCAAATTCCAAGCAATGCCTAGAACCCTAGAATCTTAAAAATATCTAGTCCCATTACAACCTTATAATTCTTTGTACTATCCTCCGCCCAATTCCCCTACCCCTGGAGAGAAGGGATCACCTGAAATGCACTGAAAAACAACTACATTAGTGTGGGGGCGGGGGTCGGAGCCGGATACCAAAAAAAAAATTACTAAAAATTTAACTTTTTCAGAAGGAAAAGTGCTCCGACCATGACATCATAGATAGAAGCAGTTAGCCCTAAATCAGAAACAGCGCGTCCAAACCCCACAAGCTTCCCGTTATCTGGAGTCACCGGCATCACTCGCTGAATCCAATTCCCACCAATGCCCATCGATCTTGTCCCGACTTCAGCAGTGGACGATAAATCATTAGCTAACTCGGGTTTGGTGAAGACCGATACGACAACGGAGCTATTGGACAGAGCAGTTCGGAGTTTGCCGACGTCTATAAGCTCTACACGGCCGTCGGAGTCGAGCTTAGGGAAGCGGTGGCAGGAGTGGTTGCAGAGAACGTAGAGGTGCTGGAGATGGCTTGGGTTTACGTGGGATGGGTTTGTGGAGATGTACAATGGCGGTCGGCGATGAAATCTGGTTGGTTATTTTTAGCGGGGGAATGGAGGAAATTGCGGGGAATACAACTGCCGTAAGCGGAGGTTGCAACGGCGGCCATCTCCGTTTAATCACGTTATTCTCTGATTCCTCCACCACACAGTTGCATACATAATCTTTTTTGGGCAAGGCCACAGGCTAACGTTGGGGAAAAAAAAACAACGAGTCGCTCTCAAGGGATGGGTTTCCCTCAAAAAAAAAAAATCGACTTTCAAGAAATGGTTAATATTTTCTATTTTAAAGTTTAATAAATAATTCCGGATTGTTTCCTAATGCATAAGAGGCAGCGGTATGTTGATGATTGAGCGGTATGGATTTTCATAAACATGCGATGCTATTATCTAATACCCAAAATTAGAGTATTAACCCATATTTGAGTGGATGTCCTGTAATGTTAAGTTATTAAATTATGAATTTCTTATTAAGAATTATATATATCAATCATTAAGGATGCTAATCAATGTTAAGGGATGTCAAATTTCGGTCTGTAGTGAAGGGCTTTGCTTGACCCATTATCTCTCCTATTTAATTCAAGGATCGAGCCGCTCCTATTAATCACAAACATTAATTCAAAAGCAATGTGTGCGGACTCGGGTGATCAAAATCAAAATTGAGTTAACATATTATTGCTTCTCTAGTTTGAGAAATGTTTTTGAAGAGGCTATGCTAATTACTAAGACTAAGGGCGTATTTGGTAAAACTTAAGTCTGAAAATCTAAAATATGAAGTCCGAATCTATTAAGTAATTGAATTGTTAATATTAAATCTGATACATTTGAATACGCATCACATTCAGTGATAAATGAATAACTTATCACTTAATTTTGGAAACAAGTTTTGTCTAGAAAATTCAGTATCACTTAATTAATTTAGATGTTCAATTTTTAATTATCAAACAGTTTGAATATATTAAAATCTGAATCCATTAAGTTTAACTGCTGAATTGGATTATTCTACAATCCCTAAATGAAATCAACAGGATGGTGGACCAGAAGAGAATTAACAGTTCAGATAAGGGGGCAAGAATAGATTAAGAAAAGAGGGGGGGGGGGGGGGGGGATGAGATGGAGGAAGAAGCACAGTACCCCAATTAAAGGAGGATAGTTTAAGGTAACATAAACAAGCTTAGGTACTTCCAAGACTTGATCCAGCTGAAGTTACATGCTGGAGGCCCTTTCGTATCTTTGAATTAGAATTTGGACACCTTGACCGGGTTCTACGATCATGCGGTAAGCTGGAGAATGTCGGTACTTGGGAGATAAAGAGAAGGTGAACTTGGAGATTATGAGGGAAATCACCACTTTCATTTGAACCAAAGCAAAATTTCGGCCTAAGCACAATCTTGGGCCTACGCCAAAGGGGACATAAACTTGAGGCAATTTGCAGGCACCAGAAATTCCATTTGCAAATCGCTCAGGCTTGAACTCATTTGCATCTGATCCCCAAATTTCAGGGTCACGATGCAAGGTTGGTATCAATGTCCATATGCAGGACGCCTTTAGGCACCAATAGGTGCCCAATTTGAGCGTCTTCAAATGCCTCCCGCGACAACAAATGCTGCTGGTGGATATAACCGCATCACTTCATGAATCACCATTTTCACCTGCAATAGCAAAGCCAGGAAATGCATGCAGCCAAATACGAGGTTATTCCTTGTTAATCATGAATCTCGTAATGATTACAAATTAAGATTCATGTCTCGTGCTTTAACGTCTTGAAAACGCTAGATAAAACTGACGTGAATGAAGTTCTACGCTGACATAAAATGGATACCATTTTCATCTTGGGGAGAGAATCAGCATCAATTGAGCCATCTGGACAAACTTGAGCTATTTCATCGCGGATACGATCTTGCCATTCTGGGTGCAGAGCTAGAAGCATCAAGCACCATGATATAGCAACAGCAGTGGACTCGTGCCCGGCGAAGTAAATATTTTTGCAGTTGTCGACAATGAATTTCTTAGACGAATTCTTGCCCACGTCGTTGATAGCCCCTTCGAGTATCAGTTGCAATAGATCCTTTTCCGATGGAAATTCCTGTGAGCATTCTTCCCCGCGTTGTGCTATGGTTTCCCATATCAGCGACTCTATCTCCTTTTCCCAAACTTTTGAATCTCCTTTTGCTGTTTGCTTGGAAAAAATCTGCCCATGGATAATGTTAGGTGTTACTTTCTACATGTACCGTTTTTACTTTGTTTTTGTGTCAAAAATGTGATCCAAGTATAATCCAAGAAACGCCATACCCCAGTGTAGGGATACCAAAAAGTACACTTTGATTTGCAATGACTTTCTGGAGAGTTCTGAGCTTTGAGAATATCTTCTTGCCTTCGAAATAGGAGCTCCCAAAGCAGGCCCTTGATATCACATCAGCTGAGACACCCCTCAGGTCCTCCTCCACTCTGATCTCTGCAGTTGTTCCGCCTTGGGCATCAATGCTGGCTTCCCATTTGGCCATCAATGGCTCTGCTGATTGCAACATCAGACCTACCATGCCCTGAAATGAATTTTAATCTAGTTGGCCTCACTCGCACAGCAATTAACTCTCCAGTTTCAACTTTCAAGTCAATTATGTACAATTCAAATCATACACACTTATACAGTTCTGTTTATTGCAACTTATTTACCTTGACCTTGTCGCTGAAGAACTCAGGGGCAACAATTTTCCTCTGCTGCGCCCATGCATGGCCATTAGACCTCAAAATTCCAGTGCCAAGCATAGGTGCAAGCCTTTTCGTAACATACGAAGGCTTCCCAAGATCCAAACTAGTACTGAGGTTCATCTCCTTGACTAGCTCCGGATGGTTTACGTACAGATGCCGTTTGTTTCCTGTTGAGTATGTGTATATGGGGCCTGTATCCAATAACAATTCCAAGTGATGCAAGGATCCATAGGACAAAAAAAAGAAAGATCAGAAAACGATAGGAGGTAGAAACAAAAGTAACGCTGAGGATTGGCGGTGGTGAACAATTTGTTGGTCTGGCCACCGGCCAATCATGCATGCAGTACATCCGCTGGTTGAAATAATTGCAGCTACGTATGATTGATTAGAAGGACACGAGGCTAATTCGAGAATCAAAGATTGTGTGTTTCACCATTGTACAAATTGCACATGATTGCCGTCAGAGTGTTCCCCGATAAAAACATAAAAACCCAAATGTGCTGAAGTAAAAGGGCGTACAACTTTGACAGAAGAGTGTACGAGGACTTAACATGTTTGTCAAAGCATGTCCCATAACCCGGCCAATTATTGCTTTGAACGGCAAACATCCATCGACCATCGACCAAATAAGGAAAAGTTTCCTCATCTGTTATCTCAATTCAGCAAGAGTCGCTATCTTTGTTTTCTTTGCTTTTGAAACTCTTAAAAAAGATGTGGCAGACAGGAAAATCTGTACCTTTCCTACGGCATAACATGGATGAATATCTGCATCCTTGGATGAGCATCTCTTCCATTTTCCAAATCAAACTCACTTGATATCAGGTTTTATGATGCAAATCTAGTCCATTTCTAAAGTAGAGGGAAGGTTCCCTCTCCCCTGGCCCGGACAACCTCAATGTAGCCACCGGCTGTTATTACGGGTCCTTTTTTCCCAGGATGTTTCAGTGCTCAATCTTGACTTAAAAGAATATCAAATGCTGGGTTTCAATTCAAAGTGCAGCTCTAAAAGGGCAACTTATTAGTTTGAGCTGCAAATCTGTTTTGCCCAAAATTAAATGTTGCTCTAGATTTTTTTACGTCCAGCATAAACTAGTCACAATTAACCAACCACAAAAGGGTATTCTTATGTGTAGTTATGCACTAAAGTTAAAATGCCGGTACTTGGTTAAGTATTGATGGATTAAACCATGGGTTACTCTTGCCATCTTCTAATGGCAGTGCCATTCGAGATTTAATAATTCAGAAACAGATGATCAGGCTCCAAAAGTCCGAGTAATTCCTAATCTTTCAAGAGGAAGGATTGGTGTTATATATGCCTTGTTCTTTAGTGAAACAGCATTTTAGTTAGTACAAGAGATCGAGAAAGAATACACAGATCCTGACCCCCAAAAATTAAAGGACACAAGTATGGGAAAAAAAAGACAACAAAAATGCTATAGAAACAGACTCATCAGTCCTTCAACCAAATTACCATATGTACTCCTTTTTAAAAAAAAAAAAATTTTTGCTCAGTACTCATGTACTCCCTCTTTTCTTGGAAGTGATGTGTCCAAATTATTGATCGAATCTAATCACTTTCAGTCTATTACCGATCACGGGTGGACTAAATGAGATTGCTTTGCTGATCTATCCCAGGATATCAAGGACGTCTCTTTCTTCTTTTCTAATTTTTTTAGGCCTAGCTCTGCATTCGTTGCTTTTATTTGTCTTAGATATATGGAAGTAGTTGTCAAAAGGACAAATATCCAGACAATCCAGAGCTTATCTTGGCTAAGACTTAAAAATGCTTTTGGAGTAATAAGGTTAATGACTCCGTAATGACTTCTAAAGCATCCTGACAAAATTATTACTTTATGTTTCAAGAGCCCTCATCAACTTTTGATGATCAGATAAAGAATTCAAAGCAGACTTAAATATGTTTTTAATAAACACAAGTAGTTCTCCAACCGACGAAGCCGGATTCTTTAGTTCATCGCTAAAGATAACTTTGCTGACAACATGTACGTAAACACTGAACTCGATAGCACCTTATCGCATTTTTCAAAGATAAAAGTGTCTCTGTCCCTCTATTTATGAACCCAAATGAGTAAAATGAAAGATAACTACGAATGAATATCTATAATGTGTTTATATCTTATTTATGTCAAAGGTGATGCAACCTTGAATGGCATCTGGAATTTTTACTAGTAAAATAATCAAAGAAGAAGGATAAGAAGTTACCGTATTCTTTTCTCCATTGTTCAAAGTATGGGAAGAGAGTGGAGGTGTAGTCATGGGCCACAAATTCGCCAAAATTTGCTGCTTTCATGGCTTTAGCCTGAATCTTCTGCATCTCCTGAACGTTTCCATATAGGAAAGAAGGACAAGGCCCTTTAATTCCTTGCCTCTGAAGTTTCCACAAGAGCCTTTTAGGCTTTAGCCACAGAACGTTGAGGAAGTATGAGGCCAGGCCAATCAGCAGCATGCCCAGAAGGACCCAAGATGAAAGATTCTTCAGAGATACAAGGACAGAGAGGAGGAGGAGAAAGGAGAAGAGAAGGGATTTCATTTTTTTTCTTTTTTCTTTTTTTTCTCTTTGGCTTCTGCTGCTCTCTTCAAGCCTATGCTTTGAACTGGTTTATAAAAGCCTTGAAGGGACTAATTGGTTGCTAGTTGCTACAGAACAAGACAAAGCATTACGAGGAGGAGAAATTAATAATTCCAGCAGCCAACTGCTTTCCCCCTTTTTTTTTCTTTTTTCTTTTTATTCCCTTGAGAAAACAAAAAATATATGTATATGTATGTGATGTTGATGATTGGTCATTGGGTGATATGCTACTCGCTGAACCAAAAAAAAAAAGTATGTCTAACGAGTGCCTGTCATTAAGATATATTTCAAATATCATATTTTTTAAAATATAATATTAATTAAAAAAAGTAAATAAATATAAAGAATGGTAATAATTGTAATATATATATTTACATAATAAGTTAAGAAAAGTAAATAAATACAAGGGAGGATATGTAAATTAAATAGAGAAAGTATATAAATGTAAGAGATGATGATAATTGTAATATATATATATATATATTTAAATAATAAGTTAGGTGAATTTTAAATGTCTTAATAAGTGTCTAACAGGCACCTGCTAGAAAAGTCAGAAAAAAAAATACTGACCTGATAAATTGGGAAATTGCAATGACGTCATTATTCCAAAAATTTGGCTCATGACCATTAAGTTGCACTCCCAACTTTTCTCACATCTTTCCCGTTCTGAAGTGGGATTGCCCCCATACTTCATGATACTTTCGGCGGTGCTGCTTCTTGTTCTTTAGCAAAAAGTGAAATGAGAATGAGGTGTTATTACTTATTAGTCATAAATTAAAATGCTGATATGATTATTCTAGTATTAATGGTATTAATGGTAATGCAGAGCTGGTTAACATACATTAAAGCCTTATTTGATAACCTAAATCTTAACATAGTCGGATGCATTTGATAATCAAAAATTGAACAATTAAATTAATTAAAATATGCTGAATTTTTTAAGCAAAATTTGCTCCTAAAAATACAACTTATCACTTAATGTGATATTTACTCAAATGTATCAAATTTAGTACTTAACAATTCAATAAATTAATGGATTTTCAGTTTTCAAACTTCAATTTTATCAAACACATTCTAAGAGAGAGACTTTAAAATGTTACTTTGTGGATTCACAAGATAACATACGATCCCTTAAAAAAAAATTCCCAGTTCAAATACCAAAAACTACTAGAAAATTATATTATCCAATTTGAAATTTTGTTTTTTACTTTAATTTTGAAAAATTCATTGAAGGGCGATAAGACTCAGAGGACTCAGCCGCTATATTTAAACAATCGTGAGGGAGTTAGAATCTCATCCACTTGATATTCATTGGATGATTCGACTATAGATCCAGTGAAAATAATCGAGGGAATGGTAAAACGATAGGTATGCTGATCAAGAAGCATCTTTTGATTGTGACTTTGGAGTCAATAATACGAACGCCTTCTGTCTGATCTAATGCATGCTTATTTGTCTTAATGTCCAAACAAATTCACTTTAACTTGATTGTCATTTAAGTTCAATTAAGCAGTGAGTTAGAAAGGTTAACCGGATATGGCCTGCGGTCAATTGCTTGGGATTTGGATTTCATGCATGCGTGACTAATTAAGCACAAAAAGTGCAAAAAGCAACTAGAGAATTTTCAAGACAGGACAACCTTTTTTATCCAAATTCAATGACAGAGAAAAGAATAGAAGAATGTGACATAAACTCATAGCTTACGAAACACAGTGATCAAAACTTGATTTTAATGAATAACGCTCACGTCGTAGGGATGTATACTAGATTTTCCAATAATTGCATCACATTAACAAGTGCGGTGATATAAATATGAGCTTTGAACTCTATTTGTGTAAGTTTTTAATCAATAGCGTACAAGTGACTAAAAAAATGGGGTTTATATACCCTTAAATACTGGGTATCTTCTTAGGTAGTAGATTTCATGTATTAGTAATAGGATTAGCTCACATACTTTAGGCATCATTCAAGATGAGAAATTTTGGATTCCTCAGTGTCGAATTACACTAATTGTATAGTTCCATTGAATCTTTGTTCGAAACTATAAAGGTTTTGTCAATCTATAAAATTACATATCATTCCGAGGGAAAAAAAAGGTTAGTAGGTTTGATGGGGACGAGGAAATGATGGGTTGAGTGATTCGGAGAGAAAGTGTAAGTGAAAGATTTTGAATTTATACGCTCATACTTGCATTAAAAAGAACAGATTTTTCTAACGGGTGCTTTATGATTACTTATTAATACACTTACCATGTATATCGATACTAACAATTACTACTTTATCTTACATTTATACACGTTTTCTAAATTAATTCCCTTGCATTTATATTTTTTCCTAATTAATCTTATTTTTTTAAAAAAATCTAATCATCTGACATACATCTTAATGAGTGCTCAGACAGATCGAAAAAAAATATTAAATTTGAGATATTTAAAGTTTTAAACTCCAAGTATCTTATCTTCCTGTCTTTTATGATTTATGGTTGAATTAGCTCATATATCAAATAGGATCTTTCAAAATAGAGCCAATATAGATATAAGCCCACGTAGATATAGTGTTGGGATCCCATGGCAGAATAAATTATATAGTGTTGGTAATCCCATCATAGAATAAACCACGATACGAAGTACTACATAACAATTTAATGATAAATAAGTTACAAGCATGAAAATAAATGACACATAAAATATAACATGGTCTGGTTCTATTATTAAACAAGCATGAAAATAAGTGACACACAAAATTTAATGCGGTTTGATTCCATTATTAAGCCTACAATCACAGAGAAAAAAATCAGTTCTTTATTATAAAAGAACAAATTATATACAAGAATATAATTTGAACCCAAATCAAATCCTTGTATAATTTCTCGTCTCGTAAGGATCCTTTTCTCACTCTATGTATAACAGTGTATAAGGCTGCATGTCCCTTTTGTAGTATGCTAAACCCCAATTATTTATAGATCTAATTACTTAGCCAGCATTCAAATAATAATTGAAAATAAGTGCTAACTCCTAATTTAATACTAAACAGGAAAGAATGTCTAATTCTTAAACTCATACAATTTCCTAAGTTACTACTTCAAGTAAATAAAACAATTAGAAAACTAGTTATTTTCATACAAAATAAGAAATCACCTAAAAGAAATTAATCTAATTTTCTAACGTATTGGAGTTTATATGTGTGTGAGCGTATATTCCTGTATAGATGCAAATTCAGAATATCAACCTGCCGTACGTCCAAAACAACAAAGCAAAGATGCGACGGGACTTTTGCCAAGTGAAGCAGCCATAAAGATCCAGTAATACGTCCAAGAATTGTGATTTAATCAAAAAGTGACATACACTCCCCTTAGGAGCACTTTCAAACTAGACAAAGAAAAAGCATATTCAAATGCTCCCGGTGATCAATAGCAGCAGTGTGTTGTGACCATGAACCCAATTTCCTCGCGGCCTGAGAGGCATCATTGCCGGGAGCCTGCACAGCATGTCGAGAGCGAAAGTAAAGAAAATCCTAGGATTAATAACCCGGCGAAGGTTTTTAGGGGAAAAACATACCATTTATTTTCGGAAATAGTCACTTAACTTAGAGATCCATGTTTAAACCCAATTATTGTGAGAACTAGACATGTTTTATTCCATTCCATCCTTAATAATGCAAATATCCTATTAATAGGTGCTCTATTCAACAATTTAGATCCTCTTGGACGTTGCATAAAATTTTAGATTTCGGGAGCCTTTAAATTTGGGTAAAGGTATAGCTATTTTACAGAAAAGTCTCATGTAATTTCAAATCATACACATCAGTATCTCATGGTTTAAAATAAAATAAAAAATTGACGAAAATTATTAGATCAAAAGCGTTTGATGCGAACGCGTTGGAATTACGTATAGTTCTTTTGAAAAATGATTTTTCAAGACAATTTTGACACGATATACCTGTTTTGCTCTTCAGATCTTAATAAAACTATCATGGCTCTTCTTTAATTTCACTTCAAACTCGTAAAAATCTACAATTTTTAGTTATGTTGTTAGTGAATGAAACCGACGAATCAAAAACTGTTTGTTTAGACTATTTTTTGTTTATATTATAAGAATATTTCTATTATTTCACATAGAACAATTTATTTTAACTTCGTTCAAATTACTTCAAATCATAAGATAGAAATCACGAGACTTTTTTTTACGGGATAACTATATCACACTAGGCTATTTTGTTTTTACGGCCTATAAACTTTTGTCCCGTACGTCACTTGTTGCTGTTAAAGAACGTGGGAGATTTGATTTGACTCTTCTTTGATCGAGTGACAAAAGCAACAGTTATGCCAAACGAAAAGCCTACTCTATCAAGATATTAGCTATGCACCTCTATTAAGATACTAGCTGCGCACTTCTTACAGTTTGTGGGGATCGATTTCAATGCTACAAGAAAATGGCTAAGGAAAAAAATATAGTAGCACTCACTAGACTGAGCCATAGCACCACCCCCTATTATTAAATCATTGTCAATCAAAAAAGAGTGTCACAATTTCGCGCACCAAAGGAGTGACAACTCTTTTTCAAGAATATAAGAAAACGAATACATTCAAGTGCAAAGGAACGCCGACGATCTACATGTCCAATTTGGATAGAGGCCGCGTTAATTGTAAGCTTGCTTCCTCTAAACGACAAACTTTTCCGCTATTATGGGTTACTTGTATGATTTTTCTCAAAAAAAAAAAAAAGAAAATAACAAACTTTGGAGATTCAATTTCGTCTCCTTTGATTGTATGTGTGTATATATATATATAACTTTGGAATAATGCCAAAAATGTGCATTATGTATTATGTTTGTTTTGTTTTATTCCTCACGTTTCAAATGATAAATTTGCAGGTCTCACAAAACATAAAATGCATCAATATGTTTACCAGAAATATTTATGAGATCACCACGTGACAAGTTTTACAACGTCAAATAGGGCAATTCCCAGTTGGAAAATTAAGCACAAGCAGCTCAAATTAATTAACCTATTTTATACCAATTATGGAAGCTAGAGGTGTCAAAATGGATGATTTGGACGGGTTTGGGTTGGTTAAAATAGGTAATGGGTATAAGTGAGTCAACTCTTTTATATCCATTTAATTATATGGGTATAAATGGATAAGTTAAAAAATGAATTGGATAACTCAATTATCCATTTATAATCCATTTATTTTAATTTTTTGTAA
Organism: Coffea humblotiana; assembly: GCA_023065735.1. NCBI lineage: Eukaryota > Viridiplantae > Streptophyta > Magnoliopsida > Gentianales > Rubiaceae > Coffea > Coffea humblotiana. The sequence continues at coordinate 3,728,227 of CM041209.1, read as the reverse complement.
ACTCATTTAAATTCATTTTTGCAAACTAAATTATCAATTTATACTATCCTTTGCACCCATCATTAGTTTTAAATATTTAATTATAATGCTCAATAAGCCTAATTAGCCTAATTACCAATTTTTTTCCCATCCGTACTCTATGTCGCAAAATTACATACTATTAATAATTGAACAATAATAATATAAAAATTAGAACTAAATACTATAAAAGTTAACATAAAAATTTAATCCAAAAATTTTGAACTCCTGGCATTTTTTTCGTGTGTAAATTTAAAATTTTATTTTGAAAATATAGGAAAAAAGGCTAAAACTTGTCATAAATTGATAATGTTGAAAAATGAGCAAGTTAACAAACAAAGAGAAAATAAAATGATAACATAAAACCAACAAATAATAATAATAATAATGAAACAAAAGTAGTTAACATCATGACAAAATGAAAAATTTGGAAAAAAAAAATAGGTGGGGGAAGAGAAGAGATTTGGGAGAAGACAATTCTAAATGGGTTAATTAGATTTGATGGAATTATTATTGGATAACCCATTTATACCCATATGCAAAAATATAAGATATTCATATCCATCTATTCATGGACGTGGTAAATTTAACTAAATTAAATTAAATGGGTATTATTGGATAATTCATTTATACCCATATACAAAAATATAAGATACCCACATCCATCTATTTATGGACGGATGTAGATAAATTTAACTAAATGGATTTGTTTGACACCTATAATGGAAGCTAATTAAATTTATTCCAAACGCACAAATTAGGTAAAACGGCAAGTGAAAAAGATCCGACAATTTCATGAAACCACACAAGGGTTCGTCAGCCCAATAAATCAAGCGATAACAAAGAAAAAAACCTAAAAGAAGGCACAATGATTCGTCTTCGGATGATATAGCTGTGAAGACTACGGAATAAGTTCTAAATGCAATTATGATTTGGCTGCAATAAGGCGTAGATGGATCAGTTGTGGAAATAAAATAAAAAGCTAATTATCACATGATGGACATGTTCAGGACCAAGGTGGCTGTCGACTTTTACGACGTAGACATAAAAACATTTTATTAAGAGGCTGAGAATTTTAGTTTTGAATTTCACTTGATTCATAAGAAAGTATTTGTTTCTGTTTGTCTCAGTAGGATCAATTTGAATTTAGGGCTTTGAATTAGGAGATTAATTTGTGCATTTGAATAAATATAAGGATTAATCCTTCACTCACTAACAGTGCATATACTATAATTAATCTAAATTTGAATTTGAAATATAAATTTTGCATATGTATCATACATCCAACCGTAATAACGTAGACACTGTTAGTATATATATATTTGACTCCTTTTTTTGTGGATAAAAACAAATTTCGTTAACCGAATTACTACAGATTGTCCAACACGATTTGATTTATATCATTGCCTTGACGGTAAGTTAAACATGCACTAGAAATAACAAATACATACAATTATCTTCTAGTCAGATAAATCAGAATTAATGCAGCTTTCTTCTATATTGTATCTGAAAAAATACAATAAATTTTCAAGTTATCTTCTAGTAAGATAAATAAGAATTCTTACTGGAAAAAATTTCTCATTAGAAACCCCTAGAAAAAAAATAGAGAATTCTTATTAAAAAAATTTAGTAGAAACTTTATTAGAAAAATAAAAAAAATAACTTTTATGGCGGTCTGTTGAGAGGATGAGAAAAGTAGAGAAAAGTTGCTAGAGAGAGAGAGAGAGAGAGAGAGCCTAAAATTGACTCTATATATGATTATTTTTATAATTGGTGACATGTGAGTTCACATGCCAATTTTTTCTACATTGGAATCGTCTAATTTCACATCGGTATTCTCGTATCAATTTCATGCTAAAAAAGTGATCGGAATTAGATCAATTTGATTTTATGAGGAATCAACACAATTAATTATTTGAAAAGCGGGGAGCTAAAAAAAACATAAATTAGGAGAGATATTTTCGACAACCTTTTCCTGATGAATGTAAACATGTGACCACATGGATGTGTACTTGATTTTGCCTACATGTTCAATTGGGAACGCAGCTTTATATTAGAAGAAAAAGAATGTAGCAACCAATACAATTAATTAATTGCTAATTTCATTAATTAAACCGCATATGAAAGCTACCTGACCAATTGTAAGTTACACATCCGTCCATATAATCAAATGTTAAGTATTGGACTTGTTCATTAATAGCGACACTAAGTATTATATAATGTGTGCACCAATTCAATGCCGTCAGTTTAAACTGCTGCTTGGCTCCAATCACCGGAATCCAGACGCGAGACTACCTCTACGCACTCAAAAAATGAATGAAAAAATAATTACATAGTAGTGGTAAAAACACAAGAAGATCAGCAAGCAAGCAGGAATCATCATCATGATCCATTATGTGTTGTTGGAGAGATTAAAGTACGTGAGTGGCTTGAAGTAGGGCTGTAATCGAACCGAACTGTTTACGAGAGCACGCGTGAGAGACTAAAGTTATTTGCTATCATTTGTAGTGGATTTGATTCTTGATCATCAAAAATAAAATAAATTATTTAGATGTTACCACAGCTAAATAGTCCAATACTACTGCTAATTGAAAGCATCCCTTGTTTTAATATATTCTTTTCTTGATGGAAGCTACAAATGCTAATCCTATGCATTAAGCTACCCTTTACTGTTCCCCGTATTCTGAAGAAGCATTGAACTCTCTTTAAGGAAATGTCTTTCCTCCATTGTATGTATTTTAATATACTTCAGACCAAATAAAAAAAAAAAAAGAAAAGTTGAGAGCAGGGAGGGACCAGGAAATTCTTGCACCAGTATTTGATCCTAGGAACATCGCGTATAGCAGCACAAGGAACCAGAATCACGAGCACAGCAACTGAAAACGGATACAAGATCAAATGGAATACCCAAAAAAATATTTTTTATAAATTGTAAGGAACGTTTAAAATAATTTTTTCTATTTAAAATTATACAAATGATTAACGATAAATTACAACGTTATTGACTATCGTTGATGTCCCCTTTCCTGTCATTCATCAGGAAACTCGATGCGAGCTCAACCGCCACCTAACGTGGCGCTGTGCAGCTACTGGAGCTTTCAGAATCGGCCGGCTATAGAGGAAACATGGGAACTGGAGAAGGGAACAATGGATCTTGCCGACCAATTTTCATGGGCCATGTCTGTTAACCGTATGGCCCGGGGCTATCGAACCATCAGTTCTGAAACATTAGACATGTTTGTGTTGTCGCTTCAAGCCCAGGCTACGTTTTTTGGATAACTCCTACCAATCTTTTTTTTTTATTTTTAAATTTAAATATCTTCTTTACCGGTGCTCTTTCAATAGAAGGTCTGAGGGCGATGAGGCTAAGGAAAGCTGTACTCATACATCATTGCAGGCGGAAAGGATTCAGGAGTCCTCAGCAAAATTGGCAGTTAGCTTTGGAATGGGAAAACTTCCAAACACTGTGAATTAATTGCAGTCTAAAAATCAAACACCATTAATTGATTTCTTTTTTTTTTTTTTGTAAATAATGATTCTATGTTTTCTAGGCACTCAATTCGTAAAAACTAACCCATGGATGAACATAAGCCTTTATCCAGCATGCAATAGCCCAATATGCTTGTAAAAAGGCTGTTGGGTCAAAAAATAGCTCAATAGCCCAACTTCACACATTCTCGGAATACTGGAAGTCGAGCACACGGTTCTTGACCCTGTAATTAGTTGTAGTCTAAAAATCCAATAAGCAACTTGTTTTGAAAAAATTCGTTTGGATTAATTGTTTTTTGAGGTGTTTTTGAAATATTTTAAAGTAACGTATACCATAACCCAACTCTTTTTTTTTAAAAAAACCCTGACCAATTGCACCTTTGGTCTTGGTTCTAAAATTTCAAAAATTTCTGATTTGAAAAGTGGCTAAAATGTCTCTAGATTAAGGTCGAAGTATGACATTCAGATTTTTTTTTTTGAGGGATCGAAATAAGCTAAATGCAATATTAAAGATCAACGTTAATTGGCAGAATTAAAGATCAAGATTTCAACCTATAATTCAGAAAACAATTCAATGGTTTGGATCGTTTTTCTATAATTTTGTGCCTATACACAAGGACCATGAAGTTCTGCGACTGCGTCTAAAACCAAGAAAGGAAAAACAAACAAAGCCAACAAAAGAAGAAGATTAGATGAACTAAATATTCTTGCAAAGTATTTTTGTCCCTTTGGTTAGAAAAAAGCCACAAAAGCAAATGATATGGAAGAAGGATGAAATCGCAAAAACTTATATGGTATTAAAGTTATGAGTAAATCTTATATATACTGACAGTGTATACACTTTCACCGTTTAATTCATGACATGTGTACAAAAGTTAAATTTCAAATTCAAATTTTGCATAGTTATCATCCATCTAATGCTGACAGTTCAGTGTAGGAAAGATTAATCATTAAGTTATTAAATGGTACTTAAAGCAGATTGCGACGGCATTTGTTTTAGAGGTTAATTTTGTATATACTAACTGTGTATATAAATAAGATTAATTTTTATTTAAAATGAAAGATTAATTTTATTCTCAACAATGTAAAGAACACATTTTTTTTTAAAAAAAGGTAATAGTGGAAGCTGTAATGAAGACTAAAAGCTTTAAAATTTTTAACATGTTGATGAAAATGCCACGGCCTTTGATTACTTTTAGGGTAACCGACACTTTCAACATCCTCCCGATAGTTAGTAGAGTTTCTCATTTAGCCAATCTTAAAAGATACGTCAAAGAGTTAACATTTGTAACAGTCAACGAACAAGTAATCCTCAACTGCATAAAGATTAATCCACAAGGTCCACTAAAAAACACACTTGTGTAAACAAAAATTCCAATATCCAAAGAAAATTTAAACAAATTAATGGCTGATAATATCAAAAGTAGCGACCAGCAATAATTAGCCCTCTAAACAAGTAATTTGCTACTAGTACTTCACATAGGATGATGAGAATCTGGAAAACATGCAGGAAGGTAAAAGGAATAGATTCACTGGATTGGGATGATTTGCGAAAAAATAAATTGTTTGCATCATAAACACAAATTTCAATACATCTTTTTATCTTCCCAATCACTTTTTTATCTCGCATACATCACATCACAAAAAGTATTACAGTAATTATCTCAAATAAATATTTCAAATAAACTTCTATCCAAACACACTATAGGCCAATAATGAATAGAAACTCTTTTTTTGTGACTCTTTTAAATTATGGGCTAGTTAATTTGTCAATTTACTATTAAGTCCATATTTAATGTTAATTTATTAATTTATTGTTATGCTCATATTTAATTTACATATAAGTCCACCTATGCAAATCACGACATTTTAAAAAATGAATACAAATAAAGAAATTTTAAAAATTAAATAGGCGGACCATCTTTAGTTACTTATTCTATCTATTAGTAAGCACTCCAAACAACACTAAACTTGGGAGGGAATGTGAGGAAAGTACCTAACAAAAATGATTACGCTAACTGTACATTTTTTAATCCTTGGAATGGAAATGAGGCTATTATCATTATGGGATAGGAGGGGGTAAGAATTACTATAATACAATGTATATAAGAAAAAGAAAGAATTGTTATGAAACAACTAAAAATGTGGATGTCTCTTTGTATTCTCAAGAGAATTAATTCATGATTTATGGCTACATTATGTATAGAGGTTACAATCCATAATTCTATTCATGTAGTGGAGAAACCGTTTCATAAGTTTTTTCATGTTCTTATAATAGTGGGTGTTTAATAGGATTTATGTAACCTTAATCTTGTAGTACCTATATATAGAGGTACATTGATATCCTTTGGGTTGATCTTTTGGATTAGTTGGAATATAAGAATATTATTGTCCCTTTCTCTCTACTTCTTTCTCTTATATCTCAATTCATATTATAGTAGTTTATTAGTTTTATAACACGTTATCAGCACGAAATTTCTACTTTTGAGCAAAAGGCGAAAATCGAGACTCTAACTTGAACAAAGGTGAAGCACAAGATTTTGTCGAAATTCTGCCCATATTTTTCAAGTTTCTTCTGAGGTAAATTTCTAACTTAAAACTTATTTCAATCTCTTATGGCTAATCTTACAAAACAAGAGTTCGTACCTCTTGATATTTCTGGAAAAAATTATTTATCATAGGTGTTAGATGTTGAAATTCATCTTGAGACAATGGGTCTTGGTAACACTATTGTGGACAAAAATGAATCCTCAAACCAAGACCGTGCCAAAGTTATGATTTTCCTTCGTCATCATTTAGATGAAAGATTAAAAATAGAGTATTTTACTGTTAAAGATCCTCTTGTCCTTTAGCGAGATTTGAAAGAAAGATTCGACCACCTGAAGTTGGTCGTTCTTCCAAAAGTCCGATATGATTGGCTTCACTTACGGCTGCAAGATTTCAAATCTGTCAATGAATACAATTCAGCCATGTTCAGAATTACTTCTCAATTAGCATTATGTGGCGAAAAAGTCACTGATGAAGATATTTTAGAAAAGACATTTTCTACTTTTCATGTTTCTAACATACTCCTGCAGCAGCAATATCGAGAGAAGGGATTTAAAAAGTATTCTGAACTTATTGCATGTCTTCTCTTGGCTGAACAAAATAATGAATTATTGCTGAAAAATCATGAGTCCCGACCAACTGGTGCAAGTCCATTCCCTGAAACGAATGCGACCCAATTTCAAAATTTTGGTCGAGGTCGTGGACGTGGCAGTAGAGGTGGCCGTGGACGTGATCGTAGTAGATTTGTGCCCCGTGAAAATTATAATCGTGGCAAACAATAAAATATTTTCCCAAAATAGGAAAAATAACTACGATCAGAAAAATGGAGAAAAGAAAGTTTATGAAGAAAAATACTACCGGTGTGGTATGGAAGGTCATTGGTCCCGTACCTGTCGTACGGTTGAGCATCTTGTTGACCTCTATCAAGCATCATTGAAAAAGAAAGATAAAGGTGTTGAGACAAATTTCATTGATCAAAAGAATGATTATGATGATGGTGATGATGCTGACATGGACACACCTCGATGTTGCTTGATTTTTTTGAGCATCCTGAAGATGTCAACAAATATCCCATGATTATTTAGATATTTTATGATACTTTATATTTTTCATGTAATTTCTTTCTATTTAATATTTATTTTAGCATCTTTATTAATATTTATTTTTGTTTGAAATTTTCTTCCTGAAGAAGAAATGGATGCCAAATATTTGGGATTAAATAATGGTGATGATGACATTTGTCTCATTGATAGTGCTACTACGCACACCATATTGAAAAATAAAAAATATTTTTCTTATTTGAAAATGGGAGAGACAAACGTTAATACCATTAGTGGTAGTGCAAAATTGATTGAAAGCTCCGGAAGAGCCACTATATTTCTCCCTAAAGGGACTAAAATTATCGTAAATAATGCACTATTCTCTCCCAAGTCTCGGAGAAACTTATTGAGTTTTAAAGGTATCCGCGAAAATGGATATCATATCGAGACAATGACTGAGACAAATGGTGAATTTTTATTAATCACAAGTATCATTTCTGGGCAAAAATGCATAGTAGAAAAATTACCTTCCTTTTCTTCAGGGTTATATTATGCACAAATTAGTGCAATTGAAATTCATCACCTAGTAGACCAGAAGTCTACTCTTCCTAATGATTTTATGGTTTGACACGATCGTCTCGGACATCCCGGATCTATAATGATGAGACGAATAATTGAGAATTCACATGGCCACTTATTGAAAAATCAAAAAGTATTAAGAGCCAATGAATTCCCTTGTGTTGCTTGTTGTCAAGGGAAATTAATTATTAGACCATCACAAGTTAAAGTTGGGACTGAATCCCCTGCATTTCTAGAACGAATTCATGGTGATATATGTGGGCCTGTAGATCCACCATGTGGACCATTTCGATATTTTATGGTGCTAATTGATGCATCAACTAGATGGTCACATGTATGTTTATTATCTACTCGCAACCTGGCATTTGCGAGATTGCTTGCTCAAATAATTAAATTGCGAGCACAATTTTCAGATTATCCAATAAAGAAAATTCGCCTAGATAATGCTGGTGAATATTCGTCACATGCTTTTGACGAATATTGTATGTCCATTGGAATAACTGTTGAGCATCCTGTAGCTTATGTTCATACACAAAATGGTCTAGCCGAATCATTTATCAAACGGTTACAATTAATTGCTAGACCATTGTTGATGAGGTCTAAACTTCCTTCATCTGCTTGGGGACATGCTATTTTACATGCTGCAACACTTGTGAGAATTAGGCAGACAAGTTATCATACTTATTCTCCCCTACAATTAACTTTTGGTTATGAGTCTAATATTTCTCATTTACGAATATTTGGTTGTGCGGTTTATGTTCCAATTGCACCACCCCAACGTCGTAAATTGGGCCCCCAAAGAAGATTGGGGATATATGTCGGATATGAATCACCTTCAATTATTAAATACATGGAACCATTGACAGGTGATTTATTTATTGCGAGATTTTCAGATTGTCATTTTAATGAATCACATTTTCCGACATTAGGGGGAGATAAAAATCAACCGAGAAAGGAAATTATTTGGAAAATATCATTGAATTTTCTTGATTTTCGTACTAAAGAATGTGAACTAGAAGTTCAAAGGATTATACATTTGTAAAAAATTGTAAATCAATTACCGGATGCATTTAATGACTCCAGAAGAGTTACTAAATCACATATTCCTGCTGAAAATGCTCCGATTAAAATTGATGTCGCTGAAGGACAAATTACAAGTGCTAATGAATTTAAAACACGCCTGAAGCGTGGGAGACCTCTTGGTTCCAAAGATAAAAATTTTCGAAAGAAAAGAGGAGTAGATGAATCAACAATTAGTGACAAAATTCAACCTCCTGAAGAGATCGCTCCTAAAGAGCCAATTCTTGAAAAAAATGAAATTATAGAAAATTCAATAAATTTTGTCACTTCAAGAAAAGTTGGAACCGAAAAGAAATAATTATTGATAATATTTTTGCATATAATGTAGCACTTGATATTATGGCAGAGGACGAGGATCATGAGCCTAGATCGGTTGATGAATGTCGACGTAGAAATGATTGGCCAAAATGGAAAGATGCGATCCAATCTGAATTGGATTCATTGGCTAAAAGAAAAGTTTTTGGGCCTGTAGTCCAAACACCTGAAGGTATAAAGCCAGTAGGATATAAATGGGTATTTGTGAGAAAAAGAAATGAGAAAAATGAAATTGTGAGGTATAAAGCAAGACTTGTAGCTCAAGAATTTTCACAAAGGCCTGGATTTGATTATGATGAAACGTATTCACCTGTAGTGGATGCTATCACATTTAGATATCTTGTGAATTTTGCAGTATATGAAAAACTGGATATGCGTCTAATGGACGTCGTTACTGCATATTTATATGGAAATATTGAAAATGATATTTATATGAAAATCCCCGAAAAAGTCAACATGCCTGAAGCATGTAAATCAAATTCTAAAGATATTTATTCTATTAAATTACAAAGGTCTTTGTACGGGCTCAAACAATCTGAACGTATGTGGTATAACCGTCTCAATGAATGTTTAACTAAAGAAGGTTATACCAATGATCCAATATGTCCATGTGTTTTTATCAAGAAAAATGGATCAAATTTTGTGATAATTGCTGTATATGTTGATGATCTAAATTTGATTGAAACTCCTGAAAAGATTCAAAATAGTGTTGAATATTTGAAAAAAGAATTTGAGATCAAAGATTTTGGGAAGACAAAATTCTGTCTTGGTTTACAAATTGATCATTTGGAAAGGTGGAATTTTTGTCCACCAAACTGCTTATACCCGGAAAGTATTAAAGCGATTTTATATGGATAAAGCACATATATTAAGTACCCCAATGGTCGTCAGATCATTAGATCCTAATAAGAATCCTTTTAGACCACGAGAGGAAAATGAAGAGATACTTGGTCCTGAAGTACCATATCTTAATTGCAATTGGTGCACTGATGTATCTTGCTAATTGTACAAGATCTGATATATCATTTGCTTTGAATTTATTAGTAAGATTTAGTTCCTCACCTACAAGACGACATTGGAATGGTATTAAACATATTTTTCGCTATCTCAAGGAACAATTGATCTTGGTTTATTTTATTCAAATAAATCTAATCTGGATTGGTTGGTTATGCTGATGTTGGGTATTTATCTGACCCGCATAAAGCAAGATCTCAAACTAGTTATTTATTTACATATGGAGGTACAGCTATTTCTTGGCGATCTACAAAACAATCATTAGCTGCCACTTGATCGAATCATGCTGAAATAATAGCAATTCATGAAGCCAGTCAAGAATGTGTTTGGTTAAGATCAATGACCCACTACATCCAGAAGAGTTGTGGGTTATCCTCCAAAAAGAAAATCCTCCAACTATATTATACGAAAATAATGCAGCCTGTATAGCCCAATTGAAAGGAGGATATATTAAAGGAGATAGGACGAAACATATTTCACCAAAATTCTTATTTACTCATGATTTGCAAAAGAATGGTGAAATTAATGTGCAACAAATCCGATCAGATAATAATTTGGCGGATTTATTTACCAAGGCATTACCAACTGCAACATTTGAGAAATTGGTGAAGAGTATTGGTATGCGACGATTAAAAGATCTCAAATGATGTTTGTATCAGGGAGAGAAATTAATACACAAGAACAGTGTACTCTTTTTCTTTCACTAGGGTTTTTGTCCATATGGGTTTTTCCCTAGTAAGATTTTAACGAGGCATATTCCTTGTGTAATGGACATCCAAGGGGAAGTGTTATGAAACAATTAAAAGTGTGGATGTCTCTTTGTATTCCCAAGAAGATTAATTCATGATTTATGACTACATTATGTATAGAGATTACAATCCATAATTCTATTCATGTAGTGGAGAAACCGTTTCATAAGTTTCTTCATGTTCTTGTAATAGTGGGTGTTTAATAGGATTTATGTAACCTTAATCTTGTAGTACCTATATATAGAGGTACATTGACATCCTTTGGGTTGATCTTTTGGATTAGTTGGAATATAAGAATATTATTGTCCCTTTCTCTCTACTTCTTTTCTCTTATATTTTCATTCATATTATAGTAGTTTATTAGTTTTATAACAAGAATAATTTTTAACGGGTTTGTTTGGATAATAAACTTATTCCAAATAATATTTCACTTACATCATAAACACATTTTTCAACCCATCTTTTTATATTTTCAACCACCATTTTATCTCACATACATCACATCACAAAAAGTACTACAGTAATTATTCCAAATAATACCCTGTCCAAACAATTGCACATTCACTATTTATTATATCATATGTCTAATAAATGAAAATTATATAATAAAAATAATAGTGAGAATGCAAAAAAAAAAAAGAAAAAAAAAGAAGAAGAGTAGCGTAAATAAATATTTCCCTAATTTTGAAACAGTTGTGTCTAATCATTTTGAATCCGGATCTGTGAGACGAGTCGGTCGGACGCCAAATCCATTTTAAATTCGGACACATTCCTCCTCTCTGTCATACTTTAGGACATACTTCCCAAGCATCGACCCCTCCCCCCCCGGTCCTTTCCGTTCCTCTTCCCTGCGTCTCCAGTCCCGGTCCTTCCCCCACTGTCACTCCTCTATTTACAGAGAAAGGGAACTATACTCGATAAAATGCGCACTTCTTGCTGTTGGTAGAAAAGGATTGATTTTTACAGTTCCATATGTAGAAAGAGAGACTTAATTGCGGTTAGAAAATCTCTCAGGACCTGGGGCTGGGGCTGCAAAAGCTCTAATTTTTCAAATTGGGTTCTGAGATTTTTAGGGTTTTTCTAATTGAGGAGCTTGAGAAGCTGGGATGGCATATATACCCTGAAAAATATTCTCTGTAAATAATTTGGAGTTCGGGATTTTTTTTCTGCTTGTAAAAAATTGTTTCTGTTGTTGTATTAGTTTTTTAGGGTTTTGATAATGGATGGTAGGAGAATAACGGCGAGTCCCCGGCCGTGCTCTGGACGGCGAGTGGTGGCCAAGAAGCGCCCTCGCGGAGGGATGGATGGTTTTGTGAACAGCGTTAAGAAGCTTCAAAGGCGGGAGATTTCCTCCCGGCGTGACCGTGCTTTCAGTATGAGTGATGCCCAAGAACGGTTTCGGAACATTCGATTACAGGTCCGGATTTTATTTTGTCCCCTTTATGGGCCACTTTTTTTTTCTTTAAAGTTTTATGGAGATTCAAATTTAGTTTGTGCTGGTATATATTAATCTGCATCATTTTAAGTGCTTCTTGCCCAGGAAAATGTGTGTGAATTTTGTTCTTAGGTTTAATAACTTTGGTACGACTGATGAAGTTGGGGTTTTTGTTACTTGATTGATCTTTCTTCCTGGGAATTTTTTTGGGATAATCCCGGTGTTGATCTCCCTTAAATTTGCAGTTAACTATGTTCAATGCTTCTGTTCATTATACATTTTATCTGAAATTAGTTTTTTTTTTAATTTTAGAATTAGCACAAATTGTAGGTCTGATTGAGCTGTAAACTAGTAACGCATGTGAAATTGTTACTGAAACTTGTGGGTTATGGAGTTTGATTGATATTTTGGAGGAGATTGAGGGAAGCCCTAGTGCTGATCTTGTACTTTTGTGCCTTATTTGTTATCTTTAAATTTAGGCGGGCTTTGAAAATCATCTGACTGTTTGAAAGTACTAGATTATATAAACCAAGAAGGAAGTTTTCTGAAAAGAATTGCGTGTTTTACGTTACTGGCAATATAGACACAGATATAGAGATGTGTCAGCTGTCATACTTACCATTCAGGGCTATGATTCTTATTGCCTATCATCAATCGTATTATGATGTTGTTGTATTGGTCGGGTCATTTGTCTGAAGTAAAAGCAAGTTGATGTTCCTGTCACGTGGAAGCGTTGATTTGATGTCTAAACATGTGTCTACCTAGATTGACAGCTGGAACTTTAGATGCGTATCGGATCGCTTTTCTTTTTATTCAGGGGAGTCATTTCTATTTTGGATTTCTTCATGATTCAATTTAAACTATTAGTACATTCATTTTCCATATATTGAGGTAGTTGTTGTCTGTTAATAAATTTTCCTTGTGATGATTATCTTGGTATATATTTTCAACAGGAGGAATATGATACCCATGATCCGAAGGGACAGTGTTCTGTGGTACTTCCATTTCTTCGGAAACGATCAAAAATAATAGAAATAGTAGCTGCTCGTGATATTGTTTTTGCTCTTGCACAATCTGGTGTTTGTGCAGCATTTAGTCGTGGTATGCCATTTGGAATCAAAGATTATTTTGTGAATTGTATTCTTTGCACTCTTTTCTGCACCCTTTTGTTGAAACTTATACAGTTGAATTGATGGGTGCAGAGACTAACGAGAGGATATGCTTTTTGAATGTCAGCCCTGATGAGGTTATAAGAAGCTTGTTTTATAATAAAAACAACGATTCACTTATCACTGTTTCAGTTTATGCTTCAGATAATTTCAGCTCACTCAAGTGCAGAACTACAAGGATTGAGTATGAATTCTATCACTTGCTTGCAAAAGCCTTCTTTTTGTCCTGCACTGTTTTTCTAACTGACACACACACTCCTACACCTTATATCAGATACATCCGAAGGGGTAAACCAGATGCTGGTTTCCCTCTTTTTGAGTCAGAGTCATTGAAATGGCCCGGTTTTGTGGAATTTGATGATGTTAATGGGAAGGTTCTCACATATTCTGCACAGGATAGGTAGGTGTTGAATACCATCCAGTTGGTCACTTATAATTCATTAGCAAGAGTTGTCAACGGTACTGAAGTTGTTTCGGTCATGATTTCTTAATCAGCATATACAAAGTTTTTGACTTGAAGAACTACACGATGCTGTACTCAATATCGGATAAGAATGTTCAAGAGATTAAAATCAGGTAATTTGTCTAATTCTTGATGTTGCATTGACCAGTAGATTGTTTGCAATGCCCTATGCTGGCACCTGCAAAGGATAACAAGTGGAGTTTTGTGTTACAAATTTTGTGTTTAGTTATTGGATCAGTTATTTTTATTTGCCTGGATTGGCATGTTACCTGCTGTGCAGATTGTTAGAATGTAATTGATCTTGTTCTTTGTCTTGGGATAACAGTCCTGGAATCATGTTATTGATATTTACCAAAGCCTGTGGTCATGTTCCGCTGCAAATTCTGTCAATTGAGGATGGGACTGTTCTAAAATCTTTTAACCATCTCCTTCATCGGAACAAAAAGGTGGATTTCATTGAACAGTTCAATGAAAAGCTTCTTGTCAAGCAGGAAAATGAGAATCTGCAGATTCTTGACGTAAGTGTTTGATACAATCTTGTGATGCCTTTTTATCTGTTAGCAGCCAAACTCAGACAACTATCTTTTGTAGGTCCGCAATTCTGAGTTAACTGAAGTTAGCAGAACTGAATTCATGACCCCATCAGCATTCATATTTCTGTATGAAAACCAGTTGTTCTTGACATTCAGAAATCGTACTGTGGCTGTTTGGAATTTCCGTGGTGAGCTGGTTACCTCGTTTGAGGATCATCTGTTGTGGCATCCGGACTGCAACACTAATAATATTTACATCACCAGTGATCAGGACCTAATTATTTCTTATTGCAAAGCTGATTCTGATGATCCATTATCAGAAGGAAATGGTATGTTTTTTGTGGGAATTGGATGATTTTGAATGGTTCTATTAATAAGAATTGAATTTATTGGTTGCGCATGCAAACTGTTTATTGTGTCCAAAAAGCGATGTTTGCTGAGTTACAGTTGCATCTGACATATATTGATTTCTATATGGTGGCCTGCAGCAGGTTCGATCAATATCAGCAACATTCTGACAGGAAAATGCCTTGCTAAAATAAAAGTAAGCAACAGCTCTCCCCTGGACGACTGCTGTTGCAGTTCTAGTTGTGGTGGGAGAAGTTGCAATTCGCAGAAACGGGTCCAAGCTGCTAAAGTAAGGAGCACAGTTGCAGAGGCACTGGAAGACATTACTGCCCTTTTCTACGATGAAGAGCGCAATGAGATTTATACTGGAAATAGGCTTGGCCTGGTCCATGTGTGGTCAAACTAGGGTGATCTGATGTTTGTACCTGGCACCCATGTTTGCTTGGTTCTTCTTCCATATGGCCAGTTCATTTTGCCCCCCGCATTGCTAGAGTTGGCTGGGACTCTTGTATCATTAGAAGCATTTCAAGTGGTTTAGCTTTCTTTTTATTTTCTTCTGTTTTATGAGACCATTTAGCTCTTTATGTTATCCCTCAAAAGCGGGGATACTCTTATCATGTTATAATTTTCCCGTATTGTGTTCTGAAATTGCTCATTTTGAGCAGGAAACTAGTTTTTGTCCTGTAGATGCAGCTTCAATCTAGGGTTGTCGGAATGATGTATGTGGATATTGAATTTGACAAGCAGCTGTTTGTTGATATATGTATTGCAAAGTGATCCATTTGGTTTAACCTGAATATGATGCTCTCCAGCTCCATTTTAGCTGCTTCCCTTCAACTCTTGTCACCCTGGGAAATATGACATGGTGTTAATTGGTATCATCATATAATATTGATGACTTTGTAGTTGGTTGGGACAAAGCTGCTTCCTCCATTTCTGTAATTGGACGGATGTGCATGGGCTGTGCTACTTAAAACCTAGTAGCGATAATTCTAATAAACTCATTTGAACCAGCACTTTCCCTATTCTATCAGAACATTCCCAATCAAATGCAATTGGGTTGAATAACTCATTTTATGTCTGATTGAGTTACAAGGTCACCTATTCTCTACCGTTAATCTTGGCTACTCTTGGTTACAGATAGTTAGATTTTTAGGATCTTTAAATTTGTCATTAGAAAAATTTAGGAAGTTTACCTGAAGAAGATGATAGCTCCCCATTGTCTGCTTTTTATGTACATTTCTGTTCGACCAAGAAATATTTTAGGCATATAAAATAGTAAGAGACTTTTTATAACACTACTGTAATAGAATAAGGGTATACTTATTGGCTCAATTTACATGATCATGTGAACTGCACATGACTCGAATAGACATAAAATAGGTTATTCGACCCAATCGCATTTGATTGGGAATATTGCAAATTTGTAATAGAATAAGAGGTGTATTGATTTAAATATGAGTTCTGGAGAAAATAATTAAGTTCTGGGGGTTTATTGAAATTAACCCTAAAACTTATCCCGCAGCCTTTTTTTTTTTTTGCAATTTCTCTTTTTTTGGCAATAGAATGGCGGTCTATCTCGTTCGTTCAACTTTGGTTTTGAAGGAACCATATGCCTTTTTTTGGTTGCAGATGTTAGAGATGTGAGAATATCCAGATTTTCTTCAGGAATTAGTTCACGATAATCATGAATGTATCTCATTTTCTACTCTGTTTATGAATCTGAGTCATTGCCACTCTATTTCGAAAGCGTATTTTTGCAAATGGAGATGCGGCTTAAAGCACTTCTCCTTGTGACAAACATATTGGCGAGTGAGGATGGTCGTTCCGGCTCGGCTTACCAAGCCGCCCTCCTTCTTACCTACGGATGTTTATAATGGTCACATCGGTTCGGCCGTACTTAAATCATCCGCTCACCTCTGGGGATGGTCCCTATCCGCTCTAGTCACTTCGACTATTCACCGCACATGGATAACCGAGGTGACTCCTACATTTGCTGTCATCTCGGTTTGGCATTGTGCCTGACACGACAACCAAGATCCTGACACATGCAGGACGAACGTGACATCTGACGGGACATATCCACTGCGCAGACTTGTCAAATCAGGCTGATACGCTCAGTCTCAATCAGATTTTGGGAGCATTGGATCCTACTATCCTTCCTTCCAAGTTATCTCATATAAATATCAGAATCTCTCACTCAGAAGGATTCGATTAAATATTCTGTAAGAACCACTTTCAATAACTCCCTCCACTTTCAATAACTCACTAGATTGTCGGAAGAGAATCAGGGGACACAACCCCGTCTCTTGTAATCTTAGCAGGTGACTCTTGAGGAAGCTGCGCCCCGCTTGGGAAGAAATCCCCAACTGGTTAGCACATCTCACCAAACCAGAAATCACCTCTTCAGTGAGATTGTCATATTATCAGCATATGTATATGGGCCTTAATCAAAGAAAACTTGGTGTTATTGTTGACAAACAATAAGTCTTGATTTATTTCTATTTTTATTTTTGCCCCTTTCTATTCTCTTTACGCTCTTCCCACCCTTGAATTGTTACTCAAGATTCGAAAGTCCCTCCCAGACGACATAAGTTCTAATCTTACCATCTTATAAGCCTCTAAAAGTAGTTAGTTTGGGCCAAAAAGAGTGTGTGATTTGCCTACATTCGAAAAGGGAAATAGTTTTAAGTACTTGTTGAATTTCAATATCAACATTTTTTTTGAGCTATCACTTCCATGTTTCCAATTTCATCACAACGTAATAGAGATGAAAGTCTCTGAATTTTGTTATGCTGTTGCTTGAGGGGCGAAACGACAAAAAAAAAAAATGGGGAGCCATCAATGAAATGTTGCTTCAAGTTTTTCCAACCCTTCTTCCCACAATCACCTTCCAAGGCAAGATTGCAGATACCAAGTATAACCCACTTCGACATAATATGTTTTCTTTTGAGTGTCCTTGTAAACATGGCTGCGAAACGAGCATCGGGACCCCAATCTTCGTGGCCTTCTGGCGAACAAAAAGAAAAAATCTTTAATTGTCACCTCATACTATTAATTGTTGCCAAACAATTCAGCAACGACCACTAAAGTTTGGCAAATTTTCTCCAAAATTTTTTTACATTTTTCAATTACCTATTTACTTGTACATGTATCAAATTGTTACAATATATTTTTCTATAAAAATTTTAAAAAATAGCAAATCCAGATAGGCTCTTAGACCCGCATTGGGGTAACTTGACTGATTTCCACTCGGAATTTTTATTCCAAGGTCTCTAATTCGAGTCCCGGTTGTTACTGTCCTGAGTATCGGTCAGGCACGCTCTGCCTGGGCACTATAGGATTAATCAGGTGTAGATGCGGATACCTACAGTGTCGGAAAAAAAAAGATAGGCTATTATATTCTGCAAATCTATAGCATACACGTATTTGTCTTAAAATTAATATTCGTCACTATTTATTGCTTTAGGAAGGAGAATGTGACCTAACTAGTGGCATTGGCAACAGAAGCGATCAGTTATTATAGTGAAAGCTAATGCGGAATGCCGTATTCATATGTCAATTGAGTAGCTTACTCAATTCCAATTTATCAGATGAAAAATTATAGTAATAACAATTAGGAGGAATGAATGAATATGAAATACAACTTATATTGTATAAAAAGGACCGATTGAATGAAGAGTTTGTATTCTTTAATATATCCTGCTCCTGAACTAGGGGTGAAGTTTACAAGTTGTGGCTCCTTCAGTTTGCATTTAATTCTTCATTTTGAACTTAAAATTTTTTGGGCTTAGACTTGAATACTTGATGAACATTTGTATTTGCGTCCTATAAATAATTGGTACTAACGAGTAATAAGTAATAACACCAATCTTGTTAAATCTTTTGGGTTAGATTTCATGTTCATTGTATGGGATTTCAAAGGCAGTGGCTTGTCTTAATCGATAGATTCTTTATGCCATGGAGGTAGTATTATTTTTCATAGGTGACAAAACATCGGCTCCAACCAACTACTTCTACATTAGTTGGCTCCCATTTATCTTGTGGGGTGGGAGGTCAAGGGTTCATATCTAACCTTCCATCTATCAAAGTTGTCATTTAATGTGATTTCTTTTGAATTTATATGGTATAGTCCGATGGTGGTTCAATCCCCGTCGATTCTCTGTAATCTTATTGGATTACCTCCGTTAATATAGGTTAAGTTCATATGGTATGGTCCGATAGTGGTTCAATTCGTATCGATTCGTCGTAACCCTATTAGGTCACCTCCCCTAATATAGGTTAGAGTAGGACCAAAAATAGGAATATGTGTAAATTAAGCACCCATATGACCTAATGGTGATTCAATTCCCATCGATTCCTCTTATTATAGATTAGAGTAGGATTAGAAGTAGGAGTATGTGTAGATGGTGACAATAAACTTAAGAGGAAAAAAAGTATTGGCTCCGTACATTTGGATTTCTTTTGTGAACTCAAATTTTTTTTTTAAAAAAATTTCAGTGCTTTTTCAATCAAAAATTTTTTTTTAATCTATCACACGCTATTTCAATAGAATTCATTGTAGTGAAATCTGTCTAGAGACAATGGAGATTATTCGAGATAATTTTTTTAAAAAATACTATAGCATTTTTTTTATGTGATGTATGCGAGATAAAAAGATGGTTGAAAAATATGTTGATAATGTAAACAAATTAATACACGTAAATAATGTATAAATAAGGTGCAAATCAAACAAATCTAGACGGGGTTTATTTTTACATGTGTATAATCAGTTCTCCAAGTGGAAGCTGGAAAGGGAGCATGAAAAGGAGAAGAGAAAAGAAAGCCCATAGGGAAGGATTAGATAGTGTGAGATTTCGAGTTTAGTTGTAAAAGATTCAGCCCCACAAACCTCGTGGATAGACGCGCAAACACATCCTCTGATCCTCTTAGATCAAATCAAAGAATACTGCTAATATGGAATCAGAGATATTTTAATGTTTGAAATCACTTTGGTTTCCCGATCTCTCCCACACCCCACTCCTCATTAACGAAAATAATTGCTGGGTACAAACCATTTGATGATGGATTATGATGATGACGAGGATACGACTAATAT
The DNA here is from genome assembly GCA_023065735.1 of Coffea humblotiana. NCBI lineage: Eukaryota > Viridiplantae > Streptophyta > Magnoliopsida > Gentianales > Rubiaceae > Coffea > Coffea humblotiana. The sequence continues at coordinate 3,708,350 of CM041209.1, read as the reverse complement.
GTAATAATAATAATAATTATTATTTATCTGTCGTTATCGGCAAAACGCTCTTTCATGCAAACATCTTTATATTTTACAACAAACAAACTTAATAATAAAAGTATGATAATCATCACTTAATCACGTTTCTCTTCATTTCTCCTATTGCTTTCATTGACTTTCTCTCTCCGTGGCTTTGCACCTCTGATTAATCTGGTCAATTTTCACTCCATATCCAAAACATCAGCGCTGTAGCTGTATTATCATGTAATCCACCGTGCTAAGCATGCATTAGCGACCCACCGACATCCCCAAAAAAAAAGGGTTTGCAATGAGGACAAATTTTAGTTCTCCAAAAACAAATCGAGAATAAAAAGTCATGCAAAAAAGGGAAAAAAAAAGCCTTTTTTTGGGATAATAGAATAAAGGACCGAGAATAATTTGCCTTGCTTTGATTGCAAATTAAACATATTTTTTTAAATTATTTTTTATTTTAAATATATCGAATCGTTATAATACATTTTTCAACAAATACACAGATTCCTAGCAAAAAAGGGTAATTGGAGGCTGATTGAAGAGGTAGACGGACTACTCTAGGCTGTTCATTTTTGTTTGTGGGATTAACTAAGCATCGTTGGCTAGAGATTAATAGCAAAATTAATTATACTACTACATCTTGTAGTTGTTGCAGGTGATTAGGAATGCTCTATTCCGGGCTGCTGGCCTATTTAGTTCTGAGCTTGACATCAACTCTCGCCGTCATTAATTAAACAAATTCTAGCATTAAGTGTTCGTTCTCATTAGGTTTTGATTTTGGATTATTAATTTTTTTAAAGTTTTCTACGAATTTTTATCCTACAATTATATATGCTTCTTTAATCACTAGAAGATTAAAAATTTGAAAGAGTTGTTTATTTGAATTTTTTTCCCGTAGTTACTTTTTTTTTAATTTGCAAAATTCAGAACAAACGAAAATAATAAGTACTCACCAGCTGTCAGATTCAATTCGAAAATAAGAATACATTTATTACTTCGTACAACTCTTTGTTGGGTTGTACGAATGAGCAAATTAACGGACAAAGAAGAAAAGGAAAGAGAAACGCATGACGCGCCTCCAGTTGTTCGGTGCAACAAACACTAGAAGGATTTGATCAAAAAAACGGTGGTCCCTTTTTTTTTTGCCTTTGCTGTTAAATTCTCGTTCACGCTACCAATTCTCCGACCACTGTCGCTCTCTCTCTCTGCGCTTTTCTCATTTTCCTGTCTTTCTCTCTCACACACTCCAAGGTGTTTCCTTTTTTTTTTTTGGGGTTAAATCTTTTTGCCCCTTCCTTTCTCTCCTCACAGTACACTCACTCACGCAGTCACACACTCACTCCACTCTTCAGTCTCCCTTCCCTTCCATCTCCGTTAGTATTATATTTAATCCACAGTACAAACACTTTTTGGTTCAAGATTTCAAATCTCCATTCATCCATTTGAGATCTCCTGCACAAACAACAGAAACTACCTCCTCGGCCTCCTCCTTCGCAGTCTCATTCCTCCTCTTGTTTTTTCTTTTTTCATTCCGAGCTTTACTGTTGATCTCCAACTGTAGTAAGTCTTCACTCTCTCTCTCTCTTTTTTTTCTTCCCCCTCCTTATATTTTATCATCTGGGATGTGGCTGCTTTCATTAGTTAGTTGTAGTACTCAAAGGTGCATGTGGAAAATATATTACGAGTTCAATCCCATGCTTGAGATTTGACCTTTTGCTATTGCCTTCACATTTAGCTTAAAAACTGCGACTTTTCTGTCGGTGGGTTCGCACGATGTTTGCTGTTTCCTGATAAAGTTTGGTTTTTCTCTGAAGCTAGATCTGATCTTCATTCGTGGTTTTTGCTACCATTTGTTTATGAATCGCATTTTCTTGCTAATATATCTACTCATTTTACTGATGAATGACTGAATGTGTAAAGAAAAAGAAATAATTCACTAATTTGACTGATATTTCCCCGTATAAATATATGTTCGGGTATTGCTGGTAGATTACAAATTTTAAAATATTAAAAAAAAAACTAAACATTTATTTTTGGGAGCTTAGTTTCTGCTGTTTCTTGCTTTGATAATGCATTATAGTATTACTTTTCTTCCTTCTCACTTCTCATTGGTCTCTGTTTGAGTTACTTTCATGCGGTGAAATTGTTTCGTAATGGTCTTTGTATATTGTACTTTAGTGCGATGGAGGTAAGGTTGGGGTTGCTGAATGCTTAGCTATTCTCCTGATTCCAGGTTTGTGTATTTTATCTATGTGCACGCTTATTTAAAGAGTCAAGTGAGAGGAGGATAATCTAGTGGTTTCCAAATCTAATTTTTATGAATTGTTCTTTTCCTCCTTCCTTCCGTCAGGTTCTTGTGCATCTGATTTAATCCGGCTAAGATGGAGAAAGGGGTAGATGCCAATATCCTGCTTGATTACATTGAATTTCAGATTTTCCCAAGCCAGAACAGGTACAATTTGATCACTTTCTGATCGCTATATTTTATTGGAGGGCATTTTTGTTCTTGGTTGAGAATGACCTTGTTCTAGAGCTTTTATTCTCAATGTTTACTGGCTTATTGTTTTTGAAATTCATGATGATCTTATGTTAGTTAGGACTGTCATGGTGATTTTTTTTATTTCAGAGTATTTATGAGTCTGGTGTAGAATATTTAGGACAAATGAATTGGTAGCATCAGATATTTATATTTTAAATTCAAAAGAGGCAAAGGGATGGGTTTATACCATCATTCATTGAAACTAAGCTTAGAAAATTATAGTCGTCTCTGGTGAAGCAAATGGAGACTGCTAATAATGTCTGATAACATTATAATATTTGTGCACGATAGACTGAACAGAATCCCACTCCAGCTAGTGTAATGAATGGATCCGTTAATTTGCAATACAAATCTTTTTCTGCCGTTACTACTAAACAATTTCTTTTTTCCTTCATTCTCTAGTCTCTGGGCACCGATGCTTCTGGACATGGTATAACAGTTATCTTCAATACGTATTCCACTGCATAGCTAGAGAATTAAATGCTTGATGAATCTTCTACTAGGACTAATGAGCTATATAACAATGATATATTAACTTATCTTTTGGGATAAAGCAAGGTTTTCTATAGAGTGAAATTCCTTGGCTCTGGTTTATACTTGGATAAACTTTTACAGGTACGAGGCATGTGTATGCCAGGGGAAAAAAATAGAAACAGTAACATCTGCAATTCTTGAGCCACTGCTGCTGCATTCCACTACTATCAAAGCATTGCATTCAGAAGGATTTGATGCCAAATATAAACTAATAGCACCTGAAGATCGTAATTCTTCCAGATGGTTCAGAAAATCTACATTAATGAGGTTCATATCAGCTAGTATTTTGAGCTTCATTTCTGCTTTCTTAGGGAAAAACTAAGGATGTGCTCCTTTTTCATTTACTATGACTTGTACATTGTCAGATTCTTGCAAGTTATTGGTTCATCAGAAGTAACATACACAACTGATACTGTAAAAGATGAGATATCTCAGCTAGAGGAGGCCCGGCAATTTCACCTTTCATTGTATTCAAAGGTATTTTGTTTCCATCAGTGAAACTAATCTCTGGAGCTTGTTTTCAGAACAATAATGTTTGTTCCTTTTCAGGGTCCTCAAAATCATCTTGAGACTGGAATGCAGGTTAGTTTTGTTCGTTACGTCTTTCTTTGCGGTTGTGAAAGCTCAATGGGTTGCTGTGTCCCAGACTGAATTGGATTTGGGTGTAGGGACTTTCAGGGTTTTATTTTACCATGGTCTCGTTTTCTGATGTTTAAAGCCCACCAATGACCAAACCTTGAGCCTTGCTTCTTATTACATAATTCAATATGCTAGTTTTATGCTATTGGAAATAACAATTACTTTCAGCTTAGCTTTGATGTCTACACCAATTGTTCACAGAGCAGTGGTAGGAGCTTGCCCTGAGGCAGCAGTTGCCTAGGTGCCTCAATGAGCTAGTGTAACATTTAGATGGGTTCTATTCAATCCTCTGGGTTGAATACTTTGATATAGCTTTCCAATATTATGTCTTCGATGTTGATAATATGCTCTCCCTGCCTTATTGGTATCATGGTGGATGAGAAAGTGCTATTTGTATCTCCTGACCTCCTCTCACCCACAACTTCATCCTAATTCTACCAGACACTAAATAACAGTTCCTGTTTTTGACAGGCAATTCTTCCAACAACAATGCATCAATCCCGAAAGTAATGGTTCTCTTCCATGCACTGTGTTCTTTATTCAAGTTTTAATTGAGAAGCCTGAATATATTTTGTACATGGTAGCTGATCTAATTAATGGTGTCTCAACAGGCTGGAATTAGCTCTCCGTCATCAGATGATTCCAAGTACATTCTGTAACTTTTCAGTTTTCAATGAGAATATGTTTGGCTTCTAACATGTCTATTAACATGCATATTGTCAACAGAAATGAATTGCTGCGAGCTATAGATATGAGACTTTCTGCCCTAAGAGGGGAATTAGCTACTGCATTTGCCCAATCAGCTAGGGCTACATGCTCCAATGAGGAGATGGATGACTTGGAAAAGTTCTCTCATCATTTTGGAGCCACAGACTTGAGGTATTTAAGCTTTTATTCATGCTGCTTAGTGATGTGATATTTGAGAATATGTATTAAGTGCTCATCTTTATTCCAGGGATTCTTTGTGCAAACTCCTGGAGTTGAGTGAAGAGAATAGTCGAGATGAGATTCCAAGTGACAGTCAGCTTTCTTCTAAAAGAAATTTAGAGAGTCACAGAATCAATAATAAGCAGGAGAATAATAAGAACTGCAAACCAACCACAGTCAGATACTCCTGTAAAGTATAGTGCTTCTCCAGCAAAAGCTGCACAGATTGAGAGAGAGAGCTCCTCTGAAAGTGGAGAATTGTCTTGCTCAGGTGATGAGGAGCAACCATCCATGCAAAGAAGCCGGACTCTTATAAGATCTGCTTCACCTAGAAGATCTGCATCTCCAATGCGGAGGGTTCAAATTGGACGATCTGGATCCCGAAGATCCACTGCATTGACTGTCAAAAGCCTCAATTATTTACCTAGAGAAAGGTTAAGCTGTCAAAAAGATGCAGCTACAGAGAGTAGCGATGAGGAAGCATCTGAGCCACCATCAAAAAGATCGAGAGTAATGTAAATAGAATCAGTGTGCAAGATGCAATCAGTCTTTTTGAAAGCAAGCAAAGAGACCAAACAGTGGATATCCAGAAGACAAAGTCATTGTTAAATGTCAAGGTTGGTGCAAATAAATCTGTATTGAGAAGATGGAGTGCTGGTGCAGGTGAAAATTTTTCCGAAGATCCCCAAAGTACTGACTCAGATAATGCTGTTGCCTTACCTTCAGATGGTGTGGAAAACACCGGAATCGCAAATGAGTTGCCAGAAGAAAAAGCTGAGCATGATCTTCCTTCTGAGGATGATGCAGTTCGGCCTGCTGAAGTGGGTATTAAGCCAGACTCTCCTGAACGAGGATTGCCTGATGCAGCTTGCATTCAGGAGAATGCTGTCTGTAGTCAAACAGCAGAAATTAGTGAAAATTTAATGGACTCAGCTGAATGGAGTCGACAGAAGGAAGCAGAACTTAACCAGTTGCTAATGAAAATGATGGAAACTAAGCCGGTTAAATCTCGAACTGGAGCACCTGCCAATAGAAAAAGCCAGAACTTGCCAAGTGAACAGAGAGGTGGTTTCTATGACCACTACAAGGAAAAGAGGAATGAGAAACTCCGAGGAGAAACTGCTGGAAAACGAGCAGAGAAGGAAAAACAATTTAGAGTTATGCAACAAATTCTTGATGAGAGGAAAGCTGAAATGGCATCTGCAAATGGGAGTGATGCTGGTAGAAAACATAATGTGAAGCCCCAGAAATCACAGAAGACGTCATCCCCAGCAAATCACAAGAAGGAAATATCAAAACCTTCTGTTGTTAAAAAAAACTTCACCAAAAGCATCTCCTTTGCCTGCCACACGGAAATCATGGCCAACTACAGCATCACCAAGACCTACAGGTATCTCACCAGCTAAAACCCCTCCTGGGACGACTTCTGCTGGTACCACTACCCGTAGAAAATCACAACCAGCACCACCAGTTCCTCGATTGAGCCCAAAAGTAGAGAGATCACAACTCAAACCAAAGTCAGTTAAACCAAACCAGAATGACACTAACAAGGGTGTTAAAGATGCAAATGAAAAGCAGCAAGCTTTGAAAAAAATTACCAAGTCTGCAAAACCAAAACTTCAGTCTATGGATAGGGATGCTGCTTCCTCAGCAAAGCCTAGCTTCTATAACAAGGTGACTAAGAAAAGCAGTGTTGTGCCTATTGAATCAAAGCCTTTTCTCCGTAAGAATTCTGGGATAGGCTCTGGAGTTAGTCCAGTCTCGAGGGCTAAAGTACCTCCTCTGCCCGAGGACACATTAATCGTTACAGGAGATACTAATCAAGCTGAGGAGAATGAAATTGCTTCTAGCTCATCTGATCAGGTCATTGAACAACAGGAAGTGAACCTCGAGGTAAATAAAGATCATGCAGACATGGAATTCAACATTCAGGTAAACCAGGAGAAATATGAGGAAATGGAAACTCCTGTTGAGGTTGCTTTTACCGAACTTGATGGTTTTCAAAACCTGACTGATGCTGATGCTGCATTAAATGCTCAAGCTACTGAAGAATCAGATATCCCTCCTACAGCCTGGGTGGAAATAGAAGAGCATGAGGAACAACCGGCTCCATTCAGTGGCAATGTTTGCCAAATTCAATCACCATCCAGTGTTGCACCAGTTGGAATCCCCAGTCCACGCGTTCGTCACTCTCTGTCTCAGATGCTGCTGGAGGAGAGCAGTGAACCTGATGTTGTTGAATGGGGCAATGCCGAGAATCCTCCTGCCATGGTCTACCAAAGAGATGTCCCCAAGGGATTGAAGAGGCTTTTGAAATTTGCTCGAAAGAGTAAAATGGACACAAATTCAACTGGCTGCTCTAGTCCATCTGTCTTTTCTGAAGGAGAGGATGATGCTGACGAATCTAAATTAGTTACTAAAAGAAGTTCTGACAATTTACTGAAGAAGGCAACGCTTCATGCAAAAAATTTGGGACATCAAAACACCTCGTCACGGGACAAAAGCCTAGCTGCTCATGGGACACATGGTATTTTTATTCTTTTATTTTCTTTTTTCTTTGAATGAGCTCATTCAACAGTACTTCTTAGCTTTATTTTACTAATCTTTTGCGAAGCCGTGATATAAAGTCTGAATCTTTAAAAACTATAGGAACTCGGATATCAGACCAATTTTTCTTCATTTTCCGACTCCATTTGTTCTGTGCCACATATAGCTCCATACATGGCATGCATAATATAGTTCTACCTGTTATGGTTTCTGATGCTGTTAAATGGCAATGAAAAATCTTCCAGCTCAAGCAAATATAAGCAAAACCATTGGTCATCGATTGTCTGAGAAGTTGCAGGAGGACATATTTCTGCTCCGGTGACTTCATCAAAAGGTTGGTTCCTGTCTTTCTGTATTATTGTTCTTCCCTTTCTTTTACCACCTCTAGTTTCTAGGACTGTCTATGTATGTGATGGTGATGTCTCTCTTAATTCTCCTTAGATTCCAATTGCTTGCTACTTTGTTTTTCAGCAACAAGGTCATTCTTCTCTCTTTCAGCATTCAAGGGTGGCAAACAGAACGAGGTGAAGTTTCTGTGACAAGTCTGGGCTCGTACTCAATGTTAAGGTCTTTTCCATGGTTCATACCTGAATGTGGTGTATCTAGGAACACAACTGATGTTTCTCATCCCCTCGTGGTTGGAGGAACCATTTTTTGCCGCTTTTTAGGCTGTAAAGTACCCAGTAGCCTCATACTTGAAATTGTTTTACCACCTGAGAATTGGATTTGTTGTATTCTGCATATAAATTTAGGAGCTTTTCTAGATTTTGTACGATTAGAAACCACAAAAAATTTGTAGTTTGCTGATTGAGCTGAATGGAGTCCATATATCATCTGATGCAAAATCATGTTGCAATTATTTTTTTCCCCTCGACTCCTGTATCACAACTTACACATTCATTGATATCGCTAACCCTTCTAGTCACATTTTTCTGTCATCTGCATTGAATCGACTCCAAGTTTCAGTGTAGATTTGCCATTGTATTGCCCTTGGGGAACCAATATTGCGGTCTACCAGGATTTAAGTAATCTTATCGTTTAAGAATCTTGACAATGAATCTCAAGTTCATTGGCTTTAGTGGCAAAAATTTACTCGCTCGTCCATGCTTCACTATTATTTACAGAATACAAACTTCAAATTTACATGACTGCATGCTAAGCAAGGTAGCCATAAAATCAGAGACTATAGCCAGAGTTCGTGACTGCAGGTAAAGAAAGAAAGGTATGCACCAGGCACTGAAGAGATTTACCACAATAGTGATCTCGTTCTGGAAATGAGAATTTAAAATACCCCGTGGGATATACAGCCATTTGATTACAAAACCATTAGGAATTGATGGCCAAAACGTGAATTGCGGAATAGGGGCTGAATTTATTGATTTCTAAGTGCTTCCTCCTTTAGAAGTTGCAAACAAGGAAAAATTTTATTCGCATGTGACCCATAATAGCGCAAAAAAATTGCAGCAACTCGGTTAAGGGTGTCTGAAGCAGTAGAATCTCCCAAGGAAAGTTGGATGGATGCATGTTTCAGCAACTCATTTCCAATGGCAATGTGATTAGGATCATAAAGCTTTTCCAAGATCTGCAGGGGAAAAAAATTCTGAATCCTTCATCAGGCACCTTAAGTTTCAGATGGCTGCAAAAGTATCGTGCTAAACCAAATTTGGCTGCAAAATAAACCTCAGACGGCCCAGATGTCATTAAATTGAAATATAGTTTCCTAGCATAACTCCCCATACAGATCGTTTTTCTTTAGATGTATTTGGTGAATGCCCATTTGGAATTCTGGAAACAATTTCCAAACTGTATCACATGCATCATCACCGTTGTTAAAAAAGTTTTCTCAGTTAAAAATGAAGTGGTAGTACGAATTTGACACACTGCACAGGCAACAGGGAGATGGTGACAGTCTTTTTTTTTGGGGGGTATCAATTTTTCAGCGTGTAGGATCGTGGCTTGGGTTGGCCTAGAGTCAGGCAGCAAATTCCTAGCCCACTAGCCTCACTAATATATGCTTATCAAACTAATCCATGTCTATTAGCAAAGATAACTCTACAGCCCCAAATACTCACTTGGTCCCATCTGTCATCTGAACAAGGCATTACTGACAGTGACGATCAAATCTCAAGGACATAAAAGAACTCTAATGCATCCAGGAACGGCCACACTTAAACCCATTATCACAGAAAGACACTTGTAACAGATGTTTCTTGCTTGAACAAATTCATACCTTAATAGATTTTTGACAGTGGTCCAGTGCAGTTTGCAGCTTACCAACCAAACAAAATGCCTGTGCCAAAGAGTCTTCCATCTGAAAACATCAGCTCAGAATTGGTCAACTCATCAATCTTAAAAACTAATCAAGTTGAGATTTCAAATAACAATTTGCATTGCAATCCGATGATGACTTCATACACCAGAAGAACCTCTTTACTTTCGCCTGCCCAAAAAAGGGGCTAGGTGACAGACAACCTTTTCTGGTCAGGCTTGGGGGAGCTGATTATACGACTCACCTCTGCTAGTCTCTTGTTGAGAGGGTGAATTGTTCTTCTAAGAAGGTCAAGAGACCTCAATGCATCCTGAAGCGCATTAACAGGGACCTCACTGGAAGCAAATGCATCCTGCAAACTACAGAGGCATGTGAACAGATCCATTACACCATGGGATGAAATATATACAGTATACAAAAGCATTGTGTGCACTCTCAGGAGAACAAACATGCCAATTTACTTCTATGCAGCAGGTGAACATGTTTGTTCAATTTACTTCTATGCAGCAGGTGAACATGTGATTCTCCATATAGATGTGTACATGGGAGTAAAATACAAACATATTTTGTCATAGACCAATTTGCTGGACTCAGGAGGCCTGTATATAACTCAGAATTTTAATTCTGCTGCCACATTTTGATTCATGGTTGACATACCCTCTAAAACATATGTCAGCTTCATTGATTGCTGAATGTGAGGATTCCAAATCACGCTCAGTACCACAATTCAAACAACACCCAGGTTTAACAAGATGATTGTTTTCAAGCACATGGCAAGCAATTTCACTGATGCTATCGATTCTGCACTTGTCAACCTGCAGTATATCATGAAATCAATGGAATTGATATCACCGACAATAATCATCATAGTAATGCTCAATATATAGGTAGCACTCAGAGATGCGGGATTTATGTACTAAACAGTAACTATCAAGGCCGCCAAATTGCATTGACTGGAGATTAGATCATGTCATCAACTTGTCTACATGTCCCAAACATAGAGCAGGAAACATGCTTCTAATAATCATAAATCAGATGCCTTGATGTCCCATTAAACTCTGCATTTTTAATCAATTAACTCCTGCAAATTTTATATTCTGGAAAAAATAATCAAATATACCCTCGTTGTTCTTTGAAAGGAAACACTGTTTTGAAGAGACTAAAAACTTAAGAATACCTTAAGATTGGAATTAATCATTCCAGGAGGACCAAGGAAGGAGTGTAACTTCTGGTTCTCACATTCCACAACATGGCTGTCTAGGACTACCCCATAACAATTCATTTTGACACACCGATAAGAATTAAGAACAAGGTCAGATAGATTCAGTTGTGAGCAACCACTACACTTGCAACGAAATGAGTAATGATCCTCCAAAATTGTTGGCGGTCCTTGCAGTCCAACTGTCCTACCTGATGAACAACAAAAAGAATGACAACATGCAATTGTAGCATCCTGAAATGGCCCAAGCCAGATAATCAATAACTTGCATTAAGAGAGAACATCATGATATGAGGAGAAAGAGAACAGAAGACTACTTAAAGTTGCAAATAAACCAGGCAACGTGAGGCATATGTCATGCTCATAATTTAGCTATGACTGCTAACATATTTCTGGCAATAACCTTCACAATCATCATAGATTCAACGGTATAATATTACAAAAATTCTTAACCTAAAGAAGCAAAAAAGAGATCAAGCTCAGATCCTGCGGACTGAACCTGTGGACCATAAGACAGCTCAAGCTCAGATCCCCTTGCCACGAATTCTGTAGCTCTCACATGAAGAGTGCGTGAAACAAAATATGCATGAATGTTTGGCTGGCAAGAATGGTTAAACATACTCCCAGCTAAATAAACTGCCTGACCCACTTTCATCTGTGGAATAAAGTCAGAGAAAAGCATTTGTCAGTCAATAATAAAACATGACGCTCATTGCAGAGACATGATAAGGAATATCAAACACTTTCTCAAGGAGAATTTTTTCAATGTACAACAAATTTGCAAAATTTAAAAATTTATCATCTGCAAAAGCAATAAGATTACTCTAAATGGCACTAATGACTTAAATAAAGAATCTTCCTTGCCCAGACACTAACATCAAATTCAAGTTGTGATGAATCGAAAACCACTCCCAGAAACTGAATCCCAAGTGTACAATCCCGTGAAGTAAAAAAGGTAACTTGTGCACCAAGCAAGTCTTAAGGGTGTAAAAGTGCCACGTGCGAACATTTAGAGTGCAAAGATGAAACACAAGAAATTCTGCAAAAACTTCACCTGTTGCATAAGGTGAAATCAAGACTAGCAAGAGATTCAGGAGAACTTTCATACATATTGACTTGCATCACTAGCAAAAACTCACTCTTCATGAGGTACCAATACGCAACTTTCTCTTAGCTTAGGTTTCCATTTACTTTCTACTTGGAGCTGTCTGATTCTATAAACTGCTATTTAGACGTAGCCAAGGCAATTTCTAAAAGACCACCGAGACATCAACATAGGCAAACATCAAGTCACAAAGAGAACTGCAGCATTTCAAGCAAGTAGGGACCAACTTTAAAAATTGGGAGGCATTTAACTTTCAAATTCCGAATGTAATCCACAATATTTGTGTACAAGTTCAGATAGGAGTCAAAATTTGTACATAGATTCTAATTTCTAAGAATTGAGGAGTCTAGAATTTTGGTCCTTAACTACTTCTAACATCTCAGCAGAACTCCAAACAGTTAAAAAAAATAGAATATTTTATGCAAAATGAAAATGCACAATTCTCCTTATAGCAGAGCAACTCCAGCATACACATTATTTTCTTCTTGCAGTTCACTCCTTGGGCCACATATCCAAGTGTTATAAGGATAAAAAGGGCAATGTGCACAGTGAACAAAGAAAGGACAATATATATCGCTTATAATGTGGCCACATTATGCAACTCAATGATGCTGAAAAAGAAACACAATGGTTCAGAAACATTCTTTTTCGATAATCTGTTTTCAATGTCAACATATTCATTGTCAAACAGGACAGGCTTAGTTTACAATACAGCAAACCATCTTAGTTGTTGAAGTTACTGTCTACTTAATTAGTATCAAATAAAAATAGTGCCCTTAAAAAGGAATAACGAGAATGTACTACAAACCTGCTTCATTGAAATTGTTGAAGCATCTGCAGCTGGAGAAAATTCTGGATGCTGTCTCAAAGAACCAACGGCATCAAAGGATGTCATCCGGACAATAGCCATGGAATTAACCCTGATTTGAGATAGAAGTATAACAAGCTGCATTTGAGAAAGAATACATTAAACAAGAAAGCATCAGAAGAATCCAGAATCAACTATCTGAAAATCCAACTTTCCATCATCTCAAATGTTATGCACATCATCAAGTAACACTCAATATCAGAATTTACAAGTCAGAAAGAATCATACTTGAGCAATAGTCTCTCCACTAATAGCAAATTCGGAGCCATAAGAATGCTGAAGGCAGTGCATCAACACAATCGAATATACATGGAACTCCAATTTGCTTTCTGGAGGGAGTTGAGCATAGTTGTGGCAAAGATCCTAAGTAAATGTCAGCAGCTGTCAAATTAGGAAGCACATAGGATAGAATCTGAAACAGCAAATTAAAGCAAAAGAATGAGAAAATACCCAAAGTCCTCGGAGGCTGAGAGTTAGGCTGGAAGGCCTTTGTTGCTCAATATACTTCGCCAGGACTCGACCAGCCAAAACTACTTCAGATGGCAACACCAAAGGCCAATGTAAACCTCGACATTCGTGGCCATGTTCAGTAAAGTTTTTACTGCATGAGCTTGAAAACTTGACTGAAACAACATCTGATATGTACTTTTGTAGATCATCTGAAAACTTATAAATGAAGGAACCATCAATTGCAGTGTCATGCATCTTATCTCCACTGGCTTGTACTTGACAAAGCTGAGAGCAGTACAATGGGATCAAACATGAGGGACACGGCAGTGAATCCATTGGTAATTCATTGAAGCAGAAATGACAATGGCTTTCGCGACAATGCTTCAATATAATCTGCACAACATACTGTTTATAAAGAAGTGGGTCCAAGCAGACACCAAACTACAATAACAAGGATTCAACACATTTCATGTCAAAACTTAATTAATCTTCATATTATCACAAGCCAGATTTCTCAATAAAAAAATTTTAGTTCTAAAAGTTTCCATATGAAACAATTTTCACTGGATGAAAAGTATGCTAAATTAGGAAGCAGTACAAAAAGAAAAAAAAAAATGCTAGCTTAAGGAGTTGAAGCACTCATCATTCTGGGAAAGAACTTCAAATCATACCGCAGCATAAGGATCTTCTTCATGAACTAAGGATGCTTCTGGAATATCAGCCAGAGTAGTGAGTCCCCTTCCCTTAGTTGTTGTAGAGACACACTGAAGTTTTATTTGGCACGGCTCATCTGTCACATAAGACCTACATTATAAGAAGTGAAGGAAGAAGAGCAGTCTGTTACAACTAGTAAAGGAGTTAATTATTTATGGTCAATCAAATAAATACATAAAAATAAACATTTTAGTTGATACACCCAAGTGGATTCAAGTTTGAAAGTTAAATGCATAGTATAGAATGTTATGTCTGATAGTATACAGGTTCTTCACAAAATTAACCAAAGCCGACGAATTGGGGCACCATCGTGGTAGGGGACACAGAACGATTCAAAGAAACAAGACAATAGAAGCATTCATGAGATCAACTTTGCCCAAATGTGCTACTACAGAAGCTTCCTTTTTCTAATGTCAACCCCCAAGCATGCTCTATGAAGCCTTATTGCATTATTCAGCTTATTCAGACCCCACTAAAGACAAATCACAAAAGGCTAATAGTCAAGCTTGATGAACAGAAAAAAAGAATAAGTGAACCACTTATAAGATTGAGACTGTTTTCCTTGCCTCTTCAACACCTGAATCATTAAGAGAAAAGGACGACTTATCAACAGACTAAGAGAAACTTTATTTCCAACTTCAATTGGTGCAACCGGATGAACCCTAAATTGGACTGCAACAAACTTGCCCATGAAGAGCCAGATCAAAAAAGATCCGGTGAAAAATGAACTACATAATTTTAATATTGACCTCTAGTTTCTGAATATCAAGAAACATTATAAGGGAAAATTTCTTGACAGATGTGAGTTTTCCTTTGCACATACATGAAGAAAGAACAACTAAGAATAGGTCATCAGAGCACAAGCTTGATAGAAACAACTATGTAGTGATACAGTCATACCAGGGATATCCAATCTGCACTCATCAGATGTCTGCAACAAACCAGATTTCTGCAATGAACTGGTCTTTTCCTTAGACCGGTCTAGTATCATCTTCATCTCATTTTCTATCTGTCTTTTTCCACTCAAAGAGAATTCCAGCTTCATGGAAATAGTCAAGTCTTGCAATGCATCTTCATGATTTCCCAAAGAAGCATTTGCTTTACCTCGCCTAAACCATGCCTGAAGTGGCACATACTTCAAAAACGTTAACAATATATCACCAAAAAGAAAGTACTCATTTCCCCCAACAGACAAACACCCCCACCCTCACCCTTTCGGGGAAGCAATAACAGTTTGTGATAGAAGCATTATCACCTTGATATATCCAGGAGAATTTGATAAAGCCCTGCTAGAATCTTGTAAGCACTCCACCAGAAGACCCATTTTCTGAAGACAGTAAATTCTGTTTAGTTTTCACACAACAATTACCTGAGATTTGGTATAGATAAGCATCTAATATATCCATCTTCTTGGGTAGGGGATCCTACTTCTTGAATGCAACCGAAACTCAAAAAAATGTACATAAGCATAGCCTATTCACTTTAATTTGGAAGTGGTTAACATTATATTGTGTCTCTAACTTCTCCTTTACACAAAAAAAGTGAAAAGTGTCTTAAGCCTAATAAACAATTCAAATTATTTTTTCCAGATAAAATCTAGCCTAGGAAATACAAATTACTCCTCTGAAGTTTTGTGGGTGGATGATATACAATCCAACCATATGTCTCCTGAACTAATAAGCAAACGAGATATAATGATTCAAGATATAAATAAACTCAAGTTTATTCATATAAGTACCACAATAAAAGATAAATGATGAACTCACATAGAATGCAAATGCACGATTAACATACAGCACCGAAACTAGATCCTTTCCCATTTCATCAACACCCGCCGGAGCAAACCGAAGTGCCTGGTGAATCAGAGCAAGAGAAAAAGGGACATTAAACTGCCTTTCAGTTTGACTTAGTACTAACTAACAATATAATGGACTTTTTCAATTAAAAAAAAAACGCTACATGAGATATGAAGTCAGTACAAGTGCATAGGATCCTGCTAAGAGAGGGAGGGGGTATTGAAATCACAAATAGTACAAAAGTTTAAAACATAGATACTTGTGTGCTAGCTTGATATAAGGTGTGGGTCCAAAAGCAAATGCAGAGAAAGCAACAAAGTTTGCCAGCCCTGGTTATTTATTCAAATATTACATTTTTCATTGTAAACCAAAACATACGTGAAGAAATGGAAACAACGTCAAGACCTTGGAATAAAACTGCACGGCATCAGGAAAATCTCCTCTGGAAAAGCACTCATTGCCCTTAAGCTTTGATTCCAGAGCAACCTTCTTATCCTTGCTACATAGCCCGCTCTCTGAGTCTGTCAACTCACCAACAATCTGGAAAACAACTCAAAGGAAAAGGAAAGAATGATACGCATAAAAAAAAATACATGCTTGTGGCAGATGTTTGAAACATTTAACCAAAAAAATGTATTAAAAAAAAGGAGGAAAAACATACACCGTGAAAAAGAGGCAGCGGATCAAAGAAGTCGAAAAGGGAAGAGGAAGTAGAAAGGAGGTCATCCGCAGTGCTTGCTAGGATTCTCCGCTTGAGGGTTTCTGGAACTAATGCTTTCAACTTCTCCATCCTCCTCAAAAGTGACCGACTGAGCGAGGGACTGAGGAAGAAGATGGAGGAGGGTGTGACTGCAGTCCAACCTTGGACTAAAAAGTAGAGTACAAGAATACACCAAAGGTTATTTTTGTAAGAAGACCTTTAATTTTGCTGCACTTATTCTAAGGTTCCGTTAGATAAAATTGAATCTGAATTCTGAAGTCTGAATTCTGAAATCTGAATATTGAAATAATTAATTTGTTGAATTCTAAGTACTGAAAAGAAATATATGAATGTTTTAATGCTAAACTTATTTATACTCTTTGATAAATATTTATAACTAAATGCTTAATAAGTTTAATTTGACAATTTTACCCTTATATTTTTTCATTCAAAAAAGAAATAGAATCTATGATTTGATTAGCTTAAAATTGTTAGGTATAAAAATGATAATATTTATTTTTAAATCAAATTAATATAAAAGATGAAATATATTATATGAAGAGTATGGAGAAGATGTGAAAATCATTAAAAATGGATAAAAGAGAAACAGAAAACCGTTAGATAGAGAATATCTGGTTATTTAATTAGATAAGAATTTTGAACATAATTAACAAACAAGGTTAGATTTGGTAGATAAGATAAGGTAGTTGAAATAATTCTATTGATTCTTATCAGAATTAAGCATTCAATTAGAATTTTTGTGCTAAAAAAAATATACACAAGTTCAGCACTGCTTAGCAAATTCAGCAGATAGATTTTTCATTTATCAAACATTTAAAACATTTGAATATCTGAAAAGGTTCAGTTTCCGCACTTTTTTATGTTATCAAACAGAGGCTAAGACAACAGAGTAGGGAAACTTGCCCATTGTTTATATTCACATCTTATCATAAAAAAAAGGGGCAAAAAAATTCAAAACACTTCTCGTATCTTATTAAATGAATTTTCTTATTTTTTATTTTTAAAATGATAATTATACACCCCTTCCCCAATCAAATTGGTAAATTTTAGTTCCAATCAAGGTTTTCAATCACTTGTTATCCGGAAGCCAACGTGTGATGCGCAAATGGTTTTTTGTTTTTTTAAAGTAATCATGTGACATGCAAATGGCCTTTGCTTTTTAGACATAAAAAGATTAGATTCCATTTGTAATTAAACAAATAACTCCATTCATATTTATTTTTGCCATTAAAAAGTAGGATATGAACTAAACTATATTCATTTTTCTTCTAAAAATATGGAATCTAACCCAATCAATATTCATTTTTGCCATTAAAGATGTAGTATCTAACTTTTTTATATATACAAATGATTGCATCTGGGTTACGTGCTAATTTTGATATAAAAAGTTGTCAAAAATTTAGATGGGGACCAAAATTTGCTAACTTGAATTTATAAAGAGACATAAAATTAACATTTTAAAAGTAAACAACCAAAAAAACTTATTTGATAAAATGTGAGAGACGTTTTGAACGATTTTTTCTTAATTGAATTGAGGACAAATGTCTACTAATAATTTAAAAAAAAGACGATTTGTAGAACAGTTTTATTTATAAGAACATTTGAAGCTTTCATAGCTATATCTTTACTTTTCATGCAAATGCGAAAAGAAGAGAAAATTTTACCAAAACTTTTCATTTCAACCCCATATTATTTTGCTCTATATGCGTGCAATTATTAAAAATAATTAATATTGAAAAATAGTAATTTAAAATAGTTCAAGGTTTCAAAGAAGCGATGATTTTTTATCAAGACAGTAGTAATAGTTAATTCAATAGTTACGATGTCACGATAGAAAGGTAAATAGTTAATTTCTAAATCCATTTTACGTTTGGTTACAATTCATTTTGTATAGGTAATGTTTGTTTCTATACTCCTACAAAATTGAGTTTCAAACACAATGTGGGAAAAGGCTTAAGATAAGGAGAATTACCCACAAACAATAGAAAATTATCAATTTCATCCCTAAACTTTTTCACTTATGTCAATTTAGTTTCTAAATATTATTGTTTGAACCTAATTTACTTCTTTAAGTTTCACATCCAATTAAGTCCTTCTATGGCGGCAGTGGCACCATCACTTTCATCTCTTTGGGCAATGAAATCACCTGCCAACCAAGAATATTTAGGAACTTTAAACCCGTCTTCATAATTGGATTTCAAGTCCTTAAATAGAAAAGCATAATCCTGAATCCTGATCCTAATTTAATTATAATATAAAAAATGTCTCCAATTCTATTTTCTAAACCAAAATTAACTGTGACACCAAATTAATATAATTACCAGATAACAAATCAATTTCTAATACGTCAACAATCATTAATCACTTTTCAAGAGGAGCGACAGAGGAGTTCGATGGATGATATCATGGATCAAATCTAGTTAAGGTGACGAGAGTTACAATTGATCAATCACTTTTCAGTCCCCCAAATCATTACTTGCAATTCTTAAAAGTCGAATTGAATTCCCTCGAAAGAAATGTGTCAAATTAAATTGATTGGATTTTGTTACAAATTGAGAATTTTTGGCAGATTATCACACTAAACGTGCATCTTTAATTGATTGATATAACTATTTTTAGAAAAAATTTAAAAAAAAACTCTTCTCTCCTGTTCTTTCATGTTTTATTCCATGTCGTCTTAGCAGCAATGGGGCTAAAATTGGAAGCAAATACCCTCATTTTACAGGTTATTTTGTGCAGCCATGGGGTAGTGACTTGTACGTCGTTCTAAAATATCCAAGCTCGGATTTATACGCTCCTCTCAGGAAGGGAAGAATTTTTTTTTTTGTCAATCGTCAATCCTACATTATTCTAATTTAAGGGGGAGACCCAATTAGATATAGGGGAGTCGGTGGAGACTGAATCACCACCAAATTTTTTAAGAACCACTTTAATGTGGCAATTGGTAGGAGACTCTTGCCTCCCATCCCACCAAATCTTAAATGGTTTGGCGGTGGCCACTGACCTAAATGCTGGTGGTTAGGAAGGATTTTGAGGAAGGAAAATCTTGATATATCTTTAAGTTTTTTGGGCCTTGAGAATATCGTAATTGTTGGCTCTTCCTCGGGCTTTCCTGCTCTGCTGCACCAATATTAACATGTGCATGCAACCCTGTCACAAGAGAATCTAAGCCGCTTCCAAAACTCCACAGGTTTTGCGTTGTGGCTAATATGGCATTTCTTTGCACGACAGGACATGTCACATCAACATCATTATGGGTCTCTGTCTGGGTGGATCTTGAAGCATAGAGTAAAGTTTCACTTCCATGAGGGAAATAAATCCGAAGAGAGTTGAGTTATTCACACCAATATTATGGGTATCATGGAATTTCACCCTTGGAATAGTCAGCTGATTTTGGTCTGCATTTTTTTGACTCCTTATTGGTACAACTCTGAAAATGGCAAATTGAAGACAGCAGTTGATTTTGAACCCGCGAATCTGATGTGCAATTACATCCGCTACGAGTGACCCTATAACCGTCGTGCCTGATGAGCTGAATTTTTTGGCTAATATTAGTTGATAATTGTTGGTGACTTTCTAGTAGGTTAATTTCGTTTACACCAGCTACACTTTTCATGTCTGCCTTAGTTCATAATTGTGTCCCCTTTGTATGGTTTTTTCTTTAGAATGTTCAACTTGCAAAACTGGTTTTGTTTCGAAAAGATTTTGTAACTTCTACGTAATAGCTTGTCAAAAAAAAATTCTATGTTATAGGGCGATATTTTGTGTGACCCTATGAATCATCAAGAGTTTTGGTTTGGTGCTGGCTGTGCTAACCTTGACAACTTCTATTGCATCATAAAGACTACACATGTGTAAGATATCTTCTATTATAGAGCGAATATATGACACTGCTCCGATTCAGCCAAATGGTAGGAGAATCAGTTTTAACTCGAGCTAAATGGTAGGAAATGGTGCCAAGGTACTTAAGAGCCCATAAACATGCTAACGCCTTAGTCTGCAGAGCTGTGAGAGCTAGGAGAGCCACTACTATGGCAATTGTTTGCCTCTCACCCCACCAAACCTTAATGGCTTGATGGTGGCCACCAACCTTTGGACTGGCAGTTTGTCCCTTGCTTCATCTAAAATAGCACAAGGTTACTGTAGTGGGGCCAATCTACAGATGCCACATGTCAGTTCGGGTGGGATGATCTGTCAGCTCGGACACATCAGTTCGGGCTTAAGGGAAGCCAGTTCGGTCGTGGCTACCGCCTCTCAGCTGGATGGGCTTAGTTGGCCGCGACCGCCGAACCTTTCGGAGCTAGCAGGGGAAACCCTAGAAAGACTCCTTCTCGACTAAGGACTCATAGTCTTATAAGGAAACTACCACCCACAAACCTATAAATACAGCCCCACAGGGCAACACAAGATACGCCATCTACAGTACTTTACGCTGTAACCCTACTTCTATAGCTCTCACTGACTTGACCGTCGGAGCTACTCCGGGGAACCAGCCCCTTCGTTTACTCCTTTCTGCAGGACAGCTCGTTCGCTTTCCTCTCATCAGCTCGGCCACTCTCTGTTTGCCCAGCTCGCAGCAACTCAACTCGGATCGTGTTTTTGGCAGTCGCATCAATTGGTGCCGTCTGTGGGAACGCAATCATTCCTTTCACAAATCATGCCGAGAACTAGATCCCGGAGAAACGTCGATGGATCCAAGGGAACCGAACGAAGCAACCCCTAAAATTCCCAACAGGATCCCACGCGGGAGAACGACGGGACAGAACTCTCGTGAATCCCGCCTGAACAACTAGTGCAGGCGGTAGCAGGAAATCTGCCCACCTTTGAGGCTATTGTAAACTACCTTAAGGGGCAGTCCGGAGGTCATCATGACCAGGAACACCTGGCACCGAAGGTGGATGGAGTTGGGCCATCAGAGTCAAGACGGGAAGCCCTAACCCCCGCCCAAAGCGGGCGCGGAAAGAACTCAAGCGGGAACAGGTCGAGGCCCCGGAGCCCTCTCACAAGAACTCCCAAACCGAGCATCCGGAGCCCTTTCCAGGGTTCCATAGGAGGGAGCTCTCCCCAAGAAAGGAGGAGTACCAGATACAGGATGAGCTGGATCTGATACTAGATCCGGAGGCGGACAAGTATATCACCTCCCCCTTCGTGCCCGATATCGAGAACTACCCTCTGCCCGCGAAATTTAAGATACCCAGTATGAAACCCTACGATGCTGCCATGGATCCGGAGAACCACATATTCGCGTTTATGACACAGATGCGTCTACAAACGGCCGCTGATGCTGTTAGGTGCAAAACTTTCCCGTTGTTCTTGGAGGGGAAAGCACGTCAATGGTTCCAGAGATTGTCTCCTAGGTCAATTCGGTCATTCACCCAGCTTGCACGACTGTTTGCTGCTCAGTTCGTTTCGTCGCGAGCTTTTTTCAAGAGCACTGCTCACCTGATGACAGTTCAACAGAGGCCTGAGGAATCGCTGCGCGAGTACATGGTACGCTTCAACAACGAGTCTCTCCAGGTCCGAGATAGGGATGATAAAGTTGTCATGGCAACCTTCATCAATGGATTGCGAAAGCAGAAGCTATATATAGAGTTCGTTGAAAGACCTCCTCAGTCAGTTCGGGAAATGCTAGACCGAGCTCATGAAAAAGCTAACGCAGAGGAAGCCAACCGCCTGAAGGGTGCGCAGGAAAGGTTACGGAATGATAGGCGCGGAAAGAATGCCAATTCAAGGGACGTGCGACCGGGGCCAGGCACAGAAGAACACCTTCGATCGCTTACCACGGAGCAGCCCCTGGCCGGGCACAAACAGGCCCTTGGAGAGAGAGAGGGTTTGGACTTCCCTCACAGCGCCCAGGGCTCATGTCCTTGCGGTAATGGAACAGGAGGGTCTCGCACGGTCTCCCCCACAGCTGATCGGGATAGAAGCGGACGAGATCGAGATTTGTATTGCGCCTACCACCGTGATGTAAGACACGATACGAAAAATTGCCGCCACCTCAAAAGGGACATCGAGGAGCTGGTCAGACGAGGGCACCTGGGACAGTTCGTACATAATGGACGAACTGACCAGAAACAAGGGGGATACAAGCGAGAGCGCACGAACTACCCGCGTAACCGACCTCAGGGTTCCCATGACCAAACTCCCCAACCAGAAGTGCAGAATTTGCCGGGGTGATTAACACCATTGTAGGGGGACCAGTCAGAGCAGATAGTCATGCGGCTCGACGAAGTAATCACCCCCTCCTGATGGAGAGAGCTCGAACAAACGATTGAAGATGTACGAGGAGATCATTTACAGACCTGAAGACGCAATGTCACTCGCCTCCAATAATCACGAGGCCATCGTAATAGAAGTTATAACATGCAACTACAAGGTCAAGAAGGTATATATAGACAATGGGAGCGCCATTGACGTATTATACTACAAGACTTTCAAGGAACTGCAATTGGAGGACAAGCAGTTTATCCCAATCCAAACCCCCCTAATCGGTTTCGCAGGGCCGCCGGTAAGACCTGAGGGGATGATAACCCTTATGGTAACAGTGGGGGGTACCGCCAAAATGCCAAACTGTCCCCGTGAATTTTGCGGTGGTGAAGGAGCCGTCGTCGTACAACGTGATCTTGGGGCGGCCAACCTTGAACGCACTCTGAGCTGTCTGCTCAACTCTGCACCTTAGCATGAAATTCCCCATGCCCGTAGGGGTAACTGAAGTGCTAGGGAATTCAGATGTAATTCGGGCGTGCTACATCGCGACTCTCAAAGGTAAGGAGAATCTGGTGGCTTAAACAACCTGCTTAAAGCCCTGAGAGCCAGTGGAGAAGAAGGAGCGATTGGAGACGGACGAGGGACTGCTGGAACTGCCAGTCAGCAGGGAAAGACCGGATCGTGGGGTCAAAATCGGCCCCGGCCTGGGTGAGGAGACACGGAGGGCACTAGAGGCTCTTCTGAAAGAATATGCGGGGATCTTCGCCTGGAGTGCAGATGACATGCTTGGGATTCCGCCCGAGTTGGCGGTTCACAAACTACACGTAGACCCCAATGTCCTACCTGTAAAGCAGAAAAAGTGGAATTTCGCGCTTGAACGGAATGAGGTCGTCAAGAATGAGGTAGGCAAGCTGTTAGAGGCCAAAATTGTGAAGGAGGTCTTCTATCCGACCTGGCTGACCAACCCGGTGCTGGTCAAGAAGGATGAGAAGTTTTGGAGAATGTGTGTGGATTTCACCGACCTGAACAAAGCTTGCCCAAAGGATTGCTATCCTCTTCCCCGAATTGACCTACTTGTGGACTCGACCACTGGATATGAAATCTTTTGCTTCTTGGACGCCTTCAAGGGGTATCACCAGATAGCTATGGACGAGGAGGATCAGGAGAAGACCTCGTTCATCACGGAATATGGTACCTATTGTCATGTCACCATGCCGTTTGGACTAAAAAACGTGGGCGCAACGTACCAAAGATTGGTGAACAAACTGTTCAAAGATCAGATAGGCCGAAATATGGAGGTCTACGTGGACGACATGTTGGTAAAAATCCGAACTGAGGAATAGTTCATCACAGACCTCAGAGAGGTCTTCAACATTCTTCGGAGCTCACGCATGCGGCTGAACCCCAAGAAATGCACTTTCGGGGTCGGGTCGGGCAAGTTCTTGGGATACATGATATCCAAAGACGGGATAAGAGCTAATCCAGACAAGGTGAAGGTTATCATGGATATGGCTCCTCCCTGGAACATTAAGGAAGTTCAACGTTTAGTTGGAAGGATGGCCGCCTTGAACAGATTCCTATCAAAATCAGTGGTCCAAGGTTCACCTTTCTTTAGAGCCCTGAGAAGAGGTCCCCAGTTCGAATGGACCTCAGAGTGCCAGAAAGCATTCGACGAATTGAAGAGTCACCTTGCCGAACTGCTTACCCTGACTTCCACCGACCCAAGCGAAACTCTGTTTATCTACCTAGCGATTGGGGAGAAGGCCGTCAGCGCGGTGCTAGTAAGGGAAACAAGGTCCAGAGGCCGGTGTACTATGTCAGTCGCGCCCTGCAGGGGGCGGAGGCCAGGTATTCACCCGTTGAGCGCTACGTCCTGGCATTAGTTCACACGGCACGAAAGCTCAGGTCGTACTTCCAGACTCATCCCATCATGGTAATGACCGACCAGCTCTTGAAGCCGATCCTGTCCAAGCCGCACATATCAGGAAGGATGGTCAAGTGGACTATCGACCTGTCTGAATACGACCTCGGGCACTAGTCACGGACGGCCATCAAAGCCCAAGCATTAGCCGACTTCATAGCGGATGGCGTTTCCTTTGGGCAGCTAGAGTCCGAACGGGCCGGAGAGGTTGGCACCAGGCCGGCTGAGGCCACACAGGCCGGAGAGATTTCTTCGCGAATTGAGGCCACGCAGGTCGGAGAGGCTCCTGTCCGAGTCGAGGCTAAACAGGCCAGAGAGGCTCCTACATGAGTTGAGGTCAAACAAGCCTGAAAGACTCCTTCGCGAGCTGAGACTGAGCAAGCCAGAGAATCTCATACACGGGCCAAGGCTGAACAGGCCAGAGAGGTTGCTGCACCAGCTGAGACCGAAGCAACCAAGGAAATAACCAAGTAGTTCATACCGACCTAGACACTGTATGTCAACGGAGCTTCCAGCAAGGAAGGGTGTGGAGCAGGGCTCCTTCTAATCAGCCCCGCGGGGGAAGAGCTGGCCTACGTCCTGAAGTTCGACTTCAGAACCTCCAATAACAAGTCCGAATATGAGGCTCTGATCGCGGGGATGGAGATGGCTCGAAAATTGGAGGCTGAATCAATAAAGGTTCATAGCGACTCTCAGTTGATAGTGAACCAAGTCTTGGGGAACTACGAGGTCAAGGAAGCACCCTTGAAGAGGTACATCACCAAAGTGCATGAGTTGAGGAGTCGGTTCAAGCAGTTTGCCCTCGAACGAGTCTCGAAGAGCCGCAATAAGAGAGCTGATGCTCTGTCTAAACTAGCTTCCACTTCTTTCGGTACGCTGAACAAGGAAGTATTGGTAGAAGTCGTCAAAGGTCGGGCATACGAACAGCTAGACACGGTAGTAATACAAGTGATAAGCTCATGGATGGATCCCATTGTACAGTACCTAGCCGGTAGGGAGCTTCCCCCAAGTAAGATGGAGGCCCGCAAGGTCCTCCTCAAGTCACAGAGGTACGCGCTCACAGATGGAGTACTTTATAGGAAATCATATCTACGCCCGTGGCTAAAATACGTAACGCCCGAGGAAGGGGACTATATCTTGCGCAAATTGCATGAGGGCATATGTAGGGGTCATGTCGGGCCGCGAGTTCTGGCCAAGAAGGGCATGTTATCCTGGTACTATTGGCCTACCATCTTCCGAGACTCAGCCGAGTTGGTGGCCAAGTGCAGGTCATGCCAACTGCACGCACCAGTTCATCATGCCCCAACTCAGGAAATGGTCCATCTTCAGAATCCGTGGCCATTCTTTCAGTTGGGAATCGACCCGCTCGGTCATTTTCCCCGAGTTTCGGGAGGATATGAGCATTTAGTGGTGACCATAGACTACTTCACCAAGTGGGTAGAAACTGAGCCGCTCAGCACTATCAGCAGCAGGCCAGTTCAGAAGTTTCTATGGAAGAACATAGTTTGTCGTTTCGGCATACCCCAAGCTCTGGTCTCTGACAACGGTCGACAATTTGCCAACAGTTCTTTCCGAGAATGGTGCTCCGAGCTCGGGATTCGGCAGCACTTCACCTCGGTGGGCCACCCCCAATCTAATAACCAGGTGGAAAACATCAATAGAACTATTCTACATGGCCTAAAGACTCGGATAGAGTCTTCCCGAACTGGGTGGATCGAGGAGCTGCCCACCATACTCTGGGCTTACCGAACTATGTCTCGAACCGCCACCCAGGAAACTCCATTTGTTTTAACTTATGGGGCGGAGGCAGTGATTCCGGCAGAGATTGGCGTGCCTTCAGGAAGGGTGCAGAATTTCATAGTCCAGGATAACGAGGACGAGATGCAGTTTAATTTGGACCTGCTCGAGCGGAGAAGAAAAGAGGCAGCTATAAGAATGGCTAAGTATAAAGGATAGGTCGCGCGACACTATAATGCCCGGGTAAGGCACCTTTCTTTCAAATCGGGGGATCTGGTCTTACGGAAGAACTCTATAAGCCGGGCCCTGGGTGCAGGCAAGCTAGATCCGAACTGGGAGGGCCGTTATGTGGTGAAAGAAGCAGACCGAGCAGGCTACTGCAAATTAGCCCGCTTCAATGGAGAGGAAGTGTCACGCACGTGGCATAATTCGAATTTAAGGCTCTTTCGTTGAAATTCATTTACTTTGTGTATGCATGACCAGAGCTACTTTACGTAGCCACGAGCAAGCTAGAATCCGGTTCGTACTAAAGAATTTAGTGAAGGTTATTAGGAGTCAATTTGCGTATAATAAACTTTATTCATGCAAATATATGAGCCATTCTTGTAGGCTCGCAGTTAGCTCGTGTGCAAGCCAGGAGCTCGCTCGCACAAATGTATTCGGAGAGAGACAGTGAGAAATTAGTGAAATTTTGCCAAGTGTTGGACAAAGTACTGATTCCTTCATTTAAAAAGGCAATTTACAGGAAGATACGTTCATACAAAAGTGAACTGGGCCTACCCAATTTGGTCCTAATCCCTATCTTTGCACTAGATCCTATCTAGTTTTCCCCCTGGTGCTCCTGTTCGGGTTCAGGAGAGGTCGCAGGCAGGGAAGGGTCGGTCACGAGATCAGCCATCTTGCGCCCATGTGCGTATCCCTCCACGAGACGGTCTATTTGCTCAAGCGCACGAGAATTGTAGCTCAGCCACCTCTCGAGATCGAAGCCGGGCAGGTTCAGGGTTTGTACATCGTCCATCGCCCTTGTGTAGCCGATCTGTAGAACTGGTTCATTCAAAGTGGCCAGGTCATTCAAAAATTCCTCTGACCTTTTGAAATCTTGAACGCCCGTCTGGCGGCCTTCCTCGCGAGCGGCCTTGATCTGGGTAGTCAGGTCAGCGGACCTCTCTGCTCGGCCTCCAGTTGGGCAGTCAGGCTAGCACTCATTTTTTCCTCCGGCCTGCGCCTCTGCGAGTTGCTTCCTCAGGGACTCCAGCTCGGCGTCAGCAGCATTCAGTTGGTCCTCTAACTTGTCCTTAGCCGCCTCGACCTGAGACAATGTCCCGCTCATGTTCTCATACCTCCTTGACAGCTCAGAGCCGGCCACGTTCAGCTGCATATTGACAACTAGTAAGTTAAAACAGACGACTGAATCTGGAATGCAAACTAAGTAAGCGATCAGCTCGGGACTGACCTGAGCCATGCTGAGGTAGTAGTGCTGAAGGACTTCGGTATCAGTCGCGACCCGTATGAAGTTGTAGTCGCGCGGGGAGCACAGCTCCTCGAAGGAGCTCACGAGCAGCCTCTGGAAACTGAGCCTGGTCATTGACTGACAACCCCCACTTCGGGCAAAAGTGCATGGGGTGGGGATGGGAGCTCAGCTCGGATGTCGACTTCAGGGGAATAACGTTTCTTTGCCTTCACATTGCAGGAGGGGACTCCGACGAGGCCTGCTGTTCGGTAGAATTCATCCCGTAATGGTCGGGCTGCGGGGCGGGAGCGGAACGCTCTGGCTGAGCCGGCGAGGAAGTGACCTCAATTCGGGCCTTCTTGGCCGTCGACTTCTTCCTCTTCTTCTTGCTGGGCCCCTTCGCTGGAGAAGACTGGGCTGGCGTTTGCTGAGCAGGCGCAACCGGGGTCGGTGGAGGAGCAGAGTCGGTAGGAGAAGACGTAAGCGCAGATGTGCTTAGGCTGCCAGTCCCACCAATAGATAGCAGTTGGGAGAATCTCTTCACTGCAGGGAAGGTGGTGAGAAGTCAGCTCGGACATCTTATAAAAAAAAGGAAAGAGAAGGAAGTTTACGGGCAGCCAGCTCTTCTGGGGTGAGTGGCCTAAGATCAGGAGCAGGGTCGGTCACCTCTGCCCGAATCAACCCCGCCGACCAGAGTTGGGCATTATTGAACTCTTTCACATTCAACCGCGTGCCCGAGCTAACTAGTCGATCTAACTCGGTCGCGGGGAGAGGTGAAGGGAGAGGATCGAACACCTAGACATCCTCCCTCCAGGTCGGGGGAGGAAAACCAGTGTTCTTCACAAAGAAGAACTGGGCCTTCCAGCCCTTGATGGAGGAGGGGGCGCCTGAGAACAGCTCGCGTGTTGGCAGTTCTGCTCCGCTCCTACGAGCGAAATAGAACCAACCGTGAGCCTGACCGATGACCTTCATCTGGAAAAAGGACCAGAATAGCTCCAAGGAGTAGGGAATCTCCAGGATCCTACAGAGCATGAAGAAACCTAGGATTGATCGAACTGCATTGGGGAGCGAGCATAATTACTCGGATTCCCCAGAAGGTCAGAATTGGAAAAGAAACTGGGGAATAGGAAGGCGAAGACCTGCTATAAGCTGGTCTTTGTAGATCGCCACAAACCCAGGAGGAGGCCGACAAGCAACCTCCCCAGGCTGGGTAGCTCGGACTTCGAACTGATGGGGAATGTCATATTTCTCCACCAACTCGCCTACATTCCCCTGATCTAGGATAGGGGGGATGAGATCTACCTCCCCGAAGTCAGTGTCAGGACCCCTGGAGGGTCCCTCCCTGGCTCGGAGGGGAGCTGCCTCGAGCGGAATTGCTTCGTCGGCAGTTCCGGCTATAGGCTAAGCAGGCTAGTCGGGTAGAGCCATTGCTCGGATAGGAGAAGGAGAGGAGGAAGGAATATATTCTGATTCGGATGAGATCGGAGAGAAAGAGCTAGAAGAAGAAGAAGGAGAGGAAGAGAGGATTTCTATGGGAGCGGGTCGGACTCTACGCCTAGGGACTGAACTAGTTATGTCGGAATGTGTAGAAAAAGAAGACATAAAAAGGAAAGAGAAGACTTACTGGCAAGTGAGGGAAGATGAGCTGGGAGACGTTTAGGGCGAACTGACTCTGGGCCGAACTTGCTAGGAGGCGCACGGATAGGCTCAGATAAGAGAAGAGGAGTGAGCTGCTTAGAAGAGTGAGAGCTGAGAAAATGGGGAAGGAAGTGTGAAAGTGACGTCCGGATGAGCCTATTTATAGGCCCCCAGGGCGGGAAGACGAAGCGTCCCGACTTGAAATTCGAATTTATTACCGAAAAATCGCTTGTCGATGTGACGGTTGAACTGGTAACCATCATTATGATGGGACATGACGCATGACGTGATGGTTATCTGGGCGAACGTGGCAGTTATCTGAACCGGGGCAGCAATCGTGGGCCCCCCCACCGAGCTAGCTTGTCGCCTTGAAATTTGGTCCAGACTCATGCGACCTTTCGATGACTCTAGACTCAGGCTAGTGTAGTAGGGCCAATCTACAGATGCCACGTGTCAGTTCAGGTGGAATGATCTGTCAGCTCGGACACATCAGTTCGGGCTTAAGGGAAGCCAGTTCGGTTGTGGCCACCGCCTCTCAGCTGGATGGGTTTAGTGGGCCGCGACCGCTGAACCTTTCGGAGCTAGCAGGGGAAAACCTAGAAAGACTCCTTCTCGACTAAGGACTCATAATCCTATAAGAAAACTACCACCCATAAGCCTATAAATACAGCCCCACAAGGCAACACAAGGTACGCCATCTACAGTACTTTACGCTGTAACCCTATTTCTATAGCTCTTACTGACTTGACCGTCGGAGCTACTCTGGGGAACCAGCCCCTCCGTTTACTCCTTTCTGTAGGATAGCTCGTTCGCTCTCCTCCCATCAGCTTGCCCACTCTTTGTTTGCCCAACTCGCAGCAGCTCAGCTCGGATCGTGTTTTTGGCAGTCGCATCAGTTACCTTTGTTGACTGGCTTTTTGCAAGTATTGAGATTTGAAGAGTACTAGTATTGGATATCTTCTTGCCATAGAAAATGCTTTCAGTTCATCATCTACACTACCAGCAATATGTGTTTCAGACTTAATTGTGCACCTTCCCACACAAATTTATTCTGCGTTAGCCAAATATTCCATAAGATGTAGACTGATAATGTTAAATCCTCGTCCTCAGAAGCCCCTTTAATCCATTGCCGCAGCCATATAGATAGAGGAATTGGTGCACGCGTTTCAAAGTTAAACCCCAGCCGTGATGCTCTCCAAATTCGAACCAATTTTTGATATTCCAGGAACAAATGGGAAGTCGATTCTTCATGTGTATCACATCGAAGGCAAATCGGGGAATGATAGCAATTTCTTTTAAACAAAACTAAATTGGTAAGACAAGCATTATGTAACAACCACCAAACAAAGAACGAGTTGGGTTGCAATTTGGTGGGTTGATGGGTTGATTATATCTGCATAATGACCTAACTTGTCCAACCAACCAATGGATTTTTGAGTTGGGTTAATTTGGGTTGTTTGATACACAATCACCCAAAATGACCCAAACCCAATATGACTATTAATTCTTCTTCTTTGCATTTTTTTCATCTCCTTCCATGCCAAGAAATAGCTATTGGTTTACTGGCTGCGGTCGCGGGTCACCATCTATAGTCACCGGTGATCGGCTAGTAAACTTATTAAATTGCCTTTTTACACATTAAACCTATTACAAAACTCTATTTTCTGCATAATTCTTAGATCTATGGCAAAAAATGAACCTAAATTCACCATAACTGCCACAAAAGAAATCGGGGAGATTTAGCACCACTACTCGGTTAGAAGGCGCAGCACTGTCAAGCTCCTACTCCAATGCAAAAGTGTAGCTCCATTAGGAATGTGATGCAAATACAACTCCAAATTAAGCATGCCCTCAAGCTTCTGCCCCAATTAAAAAATGCAGCTCAGTCAGGAATATGATGCATTCACCTTGGGCCTTTGAATATCCTATGATAGGAATAACATGAGGATGATCAACCAAGGATGACCATTTAATTCTCTTAGTGAAAATCCAACACCAACATTTGTCAAAACTAGATGTGGATGAATTCTCTTGACAACTCCTAATTCTCCTCGTGGCATTATGGCTACATAAACTATGAGGGGTGGTGATAATCAAGGAAAATGGGATCTTATTTATTGTTTTCTGTTTCTAAAAATCATTGAAATTATCTCCAAATTATATGGGATTTTCTTTGAATTATCTCCAAATTAAATGGGTGTACTCTGCTCTCGCGGGTGAAATTTGAAGAAATCGCACAAAGTTGAGGTTCTTAACTCCCGACCTGTACTCTTTTAAGTCTCTCTTTGGTGACCAACACAGTTGGACTTGATTGGTTTAATATGTACTAGATTGTATCGAATACTTAGAACACTTGAAAGGTGAGAACTCCGAAAGTTTGTTCCAGCCCAAACCATCATTCAATCCAGAGAACACACGAGAGAAAGTTATAAAGGAAAAAGAATAATAAAAAAGAATAATAATAAAAAAAGGAAGGGCCAGGCAAGCTGCTTTATTTCCCAATCATCAAAGATCGTGTCTGTAATTTTGTTGGTTTCCGTCCATATCAAGCCACCGCTGGATTGAAGCCTTGAAGGCGATAAGGGCATCACATTCACCTCAGCGGGTCAAACCCAAAAAAAAAGGGAAAAAAAGAGGGCAGAGGGTTTTCATTTTCTCCACCTTCACTCTTAAACCCTTTGCCTCTTTTTTCCACATCCTTTCTGCTGTTGTTTATTCGCTTAAAGATTTCTGGTGAGCTTTTCCTCAAAATTCACGGATTTCACCCTCTGTTTATCTTTGTTTATTTACTATTTCAAGTATTGCTCTTCACTTTCACTCGTTTATAGTTCTACTTGCTATTCCAGTTCTCCTATGCTTTTGGGTTTTTGGATTAGCTTCGAATTTAAACCCTAGGTATTTGGTTACTTTTTGTAAGGTTTGAGTAGAATTTTGCTTTGTTGGGTTTGGGTTTTTTTTTTCCTTTGTACTTTTTGAGGGACTTAGTAGAATTTTGTTTTGTTCGGTTTTGGTTTTTCTTTGTGCCTTTTCAATTCAAGTATGTATGTATATATTTTCAATTCTAAGTGTATGTTTCAATTGGGATTCTATGGCAGCTATCAATGGCGGCGTCTTTGGGAAGAGAATGGGCCGGAATACAGCAGTTTCCTGCTGCTACTCAGACTAAATTGCATGAACTGTTGGGAAAGTTAAAACAGGAGGTTCAATTCTTCCCCTTTTGTTTTCACTTCCACTTATTCCATTGCATTCTTTCCTAGAATTTGGAGCTTGGATTAATTAGTACCTGAAGGAGCTAAATTTTGCATATTGGAGTTATGTATCTGCTTACCTGTGGTGAAATGTTTCATAGTATTATTGATGGTAAAATTTTGTTGTAGAAAGTAACTACATTGACCATCCTTGTTATGGGGAAAGGCGGTGTTGGAAAATCCTCCGTTGTGAACTCAATTATTGGGGAAAGAGTAGTTCCTGTCAGCGCTTTCCAGGTACACTTTATGTTTCTATATTTTCTCATCATGAGGTGGGGAATGTATAGTAAGAATTCTTTCATCTGGTTTGGGATTGTAATTGTTTTCCAGTCAGAGACCCCCAGGCCGATATTGGTTTCACGAACAAGGTTAGGATTTACACTCAACATTATCGATACCCCAGGCCTTGTTGAAGGAGGATTTGTCAATGACCAAGCTCTTCGGATCATAAAAGAGTGAGTGTTACTTTAATGTTTTACGTGCTAAATTTTGACTCAGCTGCTGTTTCGTTTATGTTACTTGCTCCACTTTAGGGTTGGAAATCAACTTTCACCCATTCAAAACTGACATTACTCTTAAAATTCTGCTTCTTGTTAAACCGGATGGTAAATCTTTTTGCATCTGTCAGAGTTTCTTATTATTTTTTGCTTAATATTAAGATCTAAATGTGGGAAATTATTGTGCGCTACTCTCTTGACAGGTTCCTTCTGAACAAGACTATAGATATTTTGCTATATGCTGATCGTTTGGATGCATATCGAGTTGATAATTTGGATAGGCAAGTTGTGAAGGCTATAACTGATGGTTTTGGCAAAGAAATATGGCGTCGAGGACTGGTTGTTCTCACCCATGCTCAGCTTTCACCTCCTGATGGACTCAGTTATGAGGAATTCTTCTCCCGAAGATCAGAGGCTCTTCTAAAAGTTGTCCGCCTTGGAGCCAGGATAAAAAAACAAGATATTCAGGTGTGTTACTTTCTTTAGTATTCACTGCTGCTATTCTCTTTAAAGGTGAATTCACCAATTAAATGATAGCAGTGTGCAAGAGAGATAGGATCTTAGTGGCATTGTGAATGGAATTGAGGAAATTGTTTACAAGAAATCTGAGAAATTTTAACATTTTTTGTGCGTTATCTGAATCTATCTAACATTACTTAAAAGTCTTTGGCACAAAATAGTACTGGTACTGATTCCTGGGAGGATGATGAGTGTTTGTAGCTGGATTTTGTTCGTCAGTTCATTTTTCTGTTATTGATGGTGTTGGGATAGGAAATGGGATAGCTTAGAGAACTTGCAGAGAGGTTCAAAGTACACAACTCTAAGTATGCCTGACCCATGAAAAAGATCAATCTAACTAATATGAATACATTTGTTGCATGGCATATGGCGAGAGGCTTTGCTGTCACCATGGTGAACAGGTATTAGGCGACTTTTGCTGCCTAGCTGGCCATTCATAGTTTGTTTCTTTCTTTCCCTTTTTTTTTCCCCCAATAACATGTTGGGTATCTAACCTACATGCTACCCTGTTACACGGGGAGTCAAGGAGTTTTGCAAGTTAATTCTGAGGTAATGCTGCATTGATTTTATACACACACACACACATATATATATGGCAGTCCATGTTCTTCAAGTGCATTTGCAAAAATACAAAGGAGATGGAGTGCGAATAAAAAATGCGCTCTTCCTCTTTCTCTCACACTCTCATTTATGTATAAATTTAATGTTCTTTTTGTACTTAGGAGCTCCGAGATGGTTTTGTCCCTTATATTACATGCCGTATACTGCTCAAGTCAAGCTGGAGTAGGTCAACTGTCAGTGTGGATTTAGTTATACATTTTGTGGATGTAGTGACAGGTTTGCATTTGTGAGCATTAAATGTGCAAGAGTTGGTGGCTGGAGGATTGATTGTGTTTATTCAGACTTCTGTTGTTTATTTTTATGTGTTTTCTCAGTGTGGCAGAAGTAAATAGTAGTAACAAACAATTACTCACAGCGCACATCTTTCGCATTCCAAGTAATTGAAACTAAAATTCTTAGTAAATTATGGCCAAAATGTAACTTCTAGTCTTCCATCCCTGTCCTTTTATATTTATACTTCATGTTTTCATGTTCTTTTGAATCTAACTTTTTCATTTTTTGCTTCAGAATTCTCCTATTCCTGTTGCTTTAGTTGAGAATAGTGGAAGGTGTAATAAGAATGAGAATGATGAGAAGGTTTGTTGCTGCCGTGTGCATCAATTTTCCATTTTTGTTATCTTCTGAGTCTCTTACATCTGATTCTACTTTTTTTTTTTTTGGGTGGCAGATTCTTCCTAATGGAACTGCTTGGATTCCTAATTTAATTAAAACTATCACTGATGTCGTCTTAAGTGGAGGTAGGAGCATTGTGGTTGATCGAAAGTTGATTGAAGGACTGAATCCTAATGACAAGGGGAAGTTAGTCATACCTTTGATTGCAGCCTTCCAAGTAAGCTCTGAAGTGTTTTTCTTTCCTTCCACAGAAGTTATTTGAATAGGATTCGATCTGATTCATCACTTTAATTTGTCCACAGTATTTCTTTGTCATCAAACGGATTCAGAAGTGGATAAGAGAAGATATTGCGCAAGAGGGTAGACCTTCATGGGATTGAATTATCATCACTATGGAATACGCATATCCGCTTTCTTATGTCGAACTAATTTCCTGCTGGTGAAATCAGTGGCTGTGCGGCGTTTACCTTTGAGTTCGAGTTATCGGAGCATCAGTCTATGTACTTTTTTTTTTTTTTAAAGTTTTGCAAACCAGCTTTCAATTCTATGTAGCCTTTCCTGTTTTTCCATTTCATGGAGCAGCTTTGAGTGTTAGGTAAATGTGTGCTAATCATTTCCAGCTTTGTGAACAATTCTTTATGTTGGCATTAGTCGCCCAGTTGCAGGGTTTCTAGCTTTTCTTCTTTTATGACTTGGAAGGCATTGCTACGGACGCTTCTGTTCTTTAATATCCTAATAATAATCAGTCATTCTCACAGTTCACTGTTCAGCAGATGGTTCGTTTTTTCTTTTTCTTTCTTTCTTTTTTTTCTCTTTCAGAAAAAAATTGGGGCTCTTGTGAAATAATTTGGTTGGGTTGAATATTACAGGAAAATCCTACTTTGCTTGCTTGGGGTTTGTTTGAATGCCCCATTTTTCCAAATAATATTTTGCTATTCAGCTATTCAGCTAGGCAGCTAGCTCTTTCAGGCTTTTGGCAAAACTCCCAGCAAACTTTGGTAACTTCACGGGGGTCCTAGCACGGCTTACAGTTTTTTTTTCTTTTCATATATTCTTTTTAGAATTGCACGCCACCGTCCATTCCTGTAAGGTCCATTTTCAAAGACAGGAATGTTATATTTGCATGAAGGTCGAAGAACACCACAAAAAATAAAAATTACGTATCGCCGTGTACGAGTTCTAAGTCTGGGCACAAAACGCGAATTGTACCCAAGTCATAGTTGATTTTTTTTTTTTTTTGGGAAAGAAATCATAGTTGGACTGAACTTAAGGGACCACAAGAATTACACCCATTATTATACACAAAAATTACACTGTTTTCATAAGAATAATTCTTAATTGGTTCCCAAATAGCTCTTGACCATGTAAGCCGAATAGATTAGGGGCAGGAACGGTTGCAGGCAGTTGATGTCCAAGATTTGGTCAAAAAATTGTAAGGTTTAGATTTCATCTTATATCTCGTTTTTAACATCACGTGTGAGGATCACAAATTTTTGTTTTAAAGTTACACGTTGTTAAAAATGAATTATACCGTGTACAAACAAATTACGTCATGTGTATTGTGCACGTAACCTTCAAGAACGGTTGCTCCTGCCCTGTCCAAGCCGAATTGATCTGAAAATCACCTTGTCATTGCCATTGGGCCCCATTGTATTACCTTCTTTGGGCCTCTCTATCCTTTTGGTCAGACCCTTTTCCTCTGCATAAATCTGCCCAACTAAATCCGTCAACTCTTAATTCAAAAAAAAAAAAAAAGGGTAAAAAGGGAAAACTGGAAGGGCTATGTATAAATAGCAACTGCTACAGCCTACGGCGAACGGACACTTCATTTCTTTGGCGCGAAAGAACGGTAGAGACAAACTTCTGAATTCAACATCAACTTCTTCTTCATTCACGATCTCGGTGCAAGGTGCAACCCATTAAATCACATTCCATCTTCCTTATCTGCGTTTCTTCGTCAGTGTTGGACAAATGGGAGAAAATCCCAGTTGGGTACTTCAATCTGGTTGCTACTCCCCAACTCGCCTCCGCAGTCCTGTTGAGTACGACTTTCCGGTACTGCACGCCACTTTCTTGATTCATTTTACCATGAGTTCCTAAACATCTTTAGTTTTGTAGTACTTTTTCTCAATGAACTCTTCATGCTTGTGTTCCATAAACTTCACCATATAATACTGAGTTCTTGAATCGTTTTCACGCAGGGAGATAGATTTATACCCAATAGGAGCCTGATGGATCTTGATCATGCCAAGAGTTTATTGACAAACAGGACTGCTAAAGAGTTGGAAAAGCCCAAATACAG
The DNA here is from genome assembly GCA_023065735.1 of Coffea humblotiana. Taxonomy (NCBI): domain Eukaryota; kingdom Viridiplantae; phylum Streptophyta; class Magnoliopsida; order Gentianales; family Rubiaceae; genus Coffea; species Coffea humblotiana. The sequence goes on along the minus strand of CM041209.1, from coordinate 3,671,255 downwards.
TGTTAGTCGCTTTTGGTTCTTCTGGATATTCAGTTTTTCTTCACGTTAGTTTTCATTAAGTTCTTGAAGATTCGATTTCTGTATTAGTAATTTTTATGTTACTTTTCTTAATTTTATCTTGTTCACTGCTTGAAGTTTGAGATTAAACTATATCAGACATTTCAGATTATGAGTCTTTTCTTGGGTTTAAAAACTCATCAAAACTATATACTTGTTTCATTTTTTTTTTTTAAAATTTAGCTATTCTCTTTTTGGTGAAGAATTTGATTTACAATTTAATGCGTGCATTAAGTTGTTCAAGACTCACGGTATTGCTCTCCAATTGTCTTTCTTGTTGTTTGAAGATGCCACTGAAACTAATGTACAAATGCTGATTAATCGATCTTGTTGGTGGGTTCTAAGAGCTAATTGATAACTAAAAGCTGGTTCCTGCGTCATTTGGATTCTTGTATTTTGTGTAGAATTTAACATATGTTAAGAGTTTTGAGGTCATTCTACATTCACTTCTTTGGATTTCTTGTACAGGATGAGTACAGTAGGAAATTAAAGGAGAATCTGACTCTAGATGTTGAAGGAAGGCCCTACAGAATGCTAGTCTTCAGGGGAAGCCCCAAATCCAGCAGAAAATCCTCGCGCCTTATTGATGAAATGCGGAGAAGTGACGAGGACACAACAAATACTAGGGATTCTAATAAAAATCGATCCTTCCCAAAGGTGAAATTATAAGTGTAGACTATTATAGATTATGCATGGTGAATTATGTGTTTTCTACGTTACCAGAAAAGTATGTTTTACTTTCCCTCCAACTAGTAATATGACATTCTTGAAAATTGAGATCTATTTCTCCAACCAGAAAGAGACTGTTAGCAGAAGTTTTTGCTATCTTAAATCTGTTTCATTTGCTTTGAAAGCTGCAGCTAAAACTTCTTATTTAGAAAAAGTTCTGGATTTTGTGATGCAGAAAGAAAGTCTTGTTTTGGATGCACCAAACTTGAGTGATGATTTCTATATGAATGTCTTGGATTGGGGAAGTGGCAATATGATTGCTGTTGCTTTGGGCTCAGCCTTATACACCTGGAATCCTAGTAACAGAGCAATTCATAAATTATTGGACGTGGACAGTCAATGTGATTATCCTACAAGTCTAGCCTGGTCGGGGGATGCCAGAAAGATTGCTGTTGGACATATGTGCTCTGACGTACAGCTCTGGGATGCCGAGACTTCAAAGCTCGTACGCGTGGCTTCTTTTAGTCTCATATTTTTTAGATGAACTGACCGGTGATTATTACCTTCAAAAATTTGTAGATATTGAACATTGTGATGGTGAATTTCTTGCGCAGGTTAGAAGCCTAAGAGGCCATCAGAACAAAGTGGTATCTGTAGAATGGAATGGTCACATCTTAACATCTGGAGGCAATGACAAAGCTATCATTAACCATGATGGTACCAGTCTAATTAAGTCTTGTCATCTTCGATGTAATCTTTTGCAAGCATAATGAGCATCTAGCCTCGTTTGCTTAACCTGCAATTCTATGATTCTCTTTGGCAGTAAGAGCTAAGAAGAGTTTGACATGCTACTTGAGAGTACACACTAGGGGTGTTTGTAGTTTGAAATGGTCAAGAAGAAGCAACATTCTAGCAAGTGGGGGAGATGACAACCTTGTCTACATCTGGCACGCATCTAAGATGAGCTCATCACACTACATGTATCGCTTGAATGCTCACAGTGCTGCGGTCAAGGCCCTTGCTTGGTGCCCGTATAATAGTGATGTCCTAGCTTCTGGAGGAGGGCTTATTGATGGCAGTCTCAAGTTATGGAATGTGCAGAAAGGAGTTTGCATTAACAGCATAAATACTCATGCCCAGGTCGGTCTAGAATAATCATAGTGATTACCAGTAAATTCTGTGATCACCTTTGGTAAATTCTGTAATCCAGTTATGATGAGTTCAAGTCTTTGATGCATGAAGATTGACTGCATTTGCAGAAATTTCGTTATCCATTAGTCCTGCTATCACTTTTGAGTCCCCGAGAGATGATAGTTGAATGCATTTTCTGAAACTTTCTGTTGTATCTTGAAGCCTGGTTCCTTTTGAGGACTGTGTCTATACGAACATATGAATGCTGCACACCACTAAGTTCGATTTCTCATATGGGTGCAGGTATGTGCGTTGCAATGGAACAGGCATCAGAAAGAGATACTAAGTGGGCATGGGTTTAGCTGGGGAAACGCTGACTGTGGAAATCAGCTCTGCTTGTGGAAGTATCCTTCTATGTCCAAAATAGCAGGGTCAAGCAAAAGCGATTCCAGAGTTCTCCATCTTTCTCAGGTGCCAAAATTAGTCCCATATAAATGAAACAAGAGCAACACTAGTTGCCAGTTGAATCTAAAGATTAGCATGCTAAGAAATCTTAAATTTGATGCAGAGCCCAGATGGATTAAGAGTGGCGTCAGCTGGAGCAAACGAGACCATTAGCATCTGGGAAGTTTTTGGCCCACCTCAGGCTAATGAACCAAGAAGTTCAGGATTGGACAGCATGTTAGCTTTCAGGGCATCCCCTATAAGATAGATCACTTGAAAATTTCGCAAGACACTGAAAACAATCATCATTTCATCTCTTAGCGTTTCTGAGTTCGAGTGTATATTTGTTTGACAGTTATTTCCACTGCACAGTCTCCAACCACACAAGGAAGATCAACGGACACCTGAAAATAAATAGTTTTCAGTTATTTTCCTCCGTTTTTCTCAGTATGCCTTTTTTTTTTCTCTTGCATGAATTTTTCAACTGTTAATACGACTGCAGAATCTCGCACATGGAAGGATGACCATAACATGACATTATTTTGTTAGGAATCTGAATCTTCATTAGTAGCTGGACCCAATTTCCGTTCATTTATGCTCTGCCTTCATCTTTTTCTCTTAGCACAATTCTTAAATACCCTTAAACCATCCCGTCGCATTTTATGATTACAGGTGTGAAACTTGAACAGTCCTTGTACAGTTTTTACGAGCTTTTCATTTATCTCTATCTAAGAGAATTTTCATGCCCACATATGTACCCCCCTTTCATGTTTCATCACACTGAATGCGTGATACTTGACCCTTTCTTAAGGATAGTCTTTCTAGGAAACACATTCTTAGGCTAACAGAAGATACAAGGCCATGCAGAGGCAGAGATGAAACAATACACAGAAAGCAATGGCAATTATACAGTAAGTATTCCATTTTGCTCAAGTGTATTGCAGTTAATTGGCAGATTTAGTTCCACATTGCCAGAAAACAAATGCTGATGCGTAGTATTATCTACTAGTGTGTGGGATTTTTCCCGAGGCCTTTGAGTTCGACATTGGTCCATTCAACGGATGCTGGTTAAGCATTCTCTTAGAAACAAACTCAGCTTCTTTTGATCTTCCTTCAGCTTCAAGAGCTACTCTTAACTCTTGAAGACAGCTTAAAGGCTGTTGAATTCCTTGCTCTAACAATTCATAGTAAAGTTCGAATGCCTCATTTACTCTTTTGATCTTACACAGACCATTTAAAACTGTGTTGCGCACACCCAAATCAACTCTCTGACCACTCTTTGTGCCAAAAAAGCAACATCTCACAGGCCTCTAATAGCTTTCTATGCTTGCAGAGGAAAAATAATTAATTCTTCCATATTAATTATATACCCATGTTCATAGAGACATCTAACGACCTCAAATGCTTTATCCCGCATGCCAGCTTTAAATAACACTTTTACAGTATCTGTTGCTATATTCAGATTGTGTCTGATCTTTTTCTCTAACATTAACATCACCATGCTGAAGGATTCATGAGCACAACCCTTATTAACAAGCCGAGCTAGAGTTCGATGGAAAATAGACGTTCTAGGAAGATGAGAGCTCTTCAACATTTTCTCTAAAGTCTCATGAGCAAGAATCGGTTCATCCTTCTCCAAAAGACCCTCAATTAGGGATTCATAAGTCTCAAAATCGGGTACAAAATCTCGCCTCAACATCAAAACCAAGATTTCAAAAGCAGCCTTAACTGTACCTTCTCTGCAATGGCCCATCATAATTGTTTTAAAAGCAGAAGCATCCTGTCTTCCCCTTTTCAATAGCTGCTTGAACACTTTCTCAGCCATCTCTGTCTTGCCACTTTCAGTCAAATTCCGGAACATGGGGTTGTATGATGCAACTAGAGGTGTACACCCTGCATCATGCAGTAAGATCTCCTTCTCATATAACTCTTGAAACAATCCCTCTGCCTTCTCAAAATTCCCTTTCTCACAGAAACTCCGAATCAACATACTATATGTTGCTGAATCAGGGTGAACCTTCAACTCTGACATCTTCTGAAAAATTTTGAATGCCCCATCTAAATTTCCGTTCGCTGCAATGTGCATTCATCAGTGTATTAAAAGTACACGTATCAGGAACAAATCCTCCATTCTCTCCACCGCAACCATCCAATATCTCTTTTACCTTATTAAGCATACGCGCCTCACATAGTCCTTGCACAAGGGTGTTATAAGTAATCTCATTCGGTTTCAGCCCTCGACAGGCTATCTCCTCAAAAACGTCTAAAGCTTCATCAATCTCCAGCTTCTCACAATACCCTCTGATCAAAGTAGTGTACGTAACAATATTAGGACTCAAATTTGGACCTTTATAAGCATACCCTTCATGACATTATGCGCAATCTTCACTCTACCGTCTTTACACAGACCGTCAATGATCGTATTATACGTAATTACACCCGGCTGGCAGTTAAACTTCTCCATTTTCTTAAAGAATCTAAATCCTTCATCAACCATAGAGTTCTTACAAAACCCTCTTATCAAAATATTGAAACTATACAAATCAGGCTCCACGCCATACGTCTCAAGCATTTCATCAAACAGTTCGAAGACCATGCCGGTTCTGCCCCTCTTGAGCAAAATTGAAAATAAATGATTGAACGTAATAAACAGATGGTGAAAACCCCAATGTACTTCATGGTTTTGAATATCTTCAGGGATTCTTTAAAGAGCCCAGCTTCGCCAAAGGCGCGAATCAAACAGTTTAAAGTGCTTATCCTCCAGCTGGACAGCCCCCATTAGACTTTCTCGGAATGGATAAGAGAAAGTTCCGGGCGGAGTTGAAGTTTCTTGCCTGGCAAAGGAGCTCAAGCATGAGGAAGTAGGATTGAGGAGTGTGGGTGAATCCCGATTTGTAAGCCCAGTGGAAGAAATGGAGGGCTTTGGCAGGGGTTGTGATGAGGCGGAGAGTTTGAAGGACGGGTGGTTGGGGAAAGTGAGGATTGGGCGAGTGAGGCTTGAAGATCGGTTGACCAGGGCCTGGCATTAATCAGTCTGGCCATGGTTCGGGCTCTTTCAGTTTTGGTAGATGATGATTTTGATTTGGATATTTGGGCATGGCCCTTGTTGGGATTGCTTCTGCCAGCCGTAGCTTTGTGATTGCTGTTTTTGGCGGCGGTTTCTGGTTGAGATGAATGGTGTTTGATGAATGGTGAAGGAGGTGGACGTGGTGCTTTGCAGTTGCAGAATGTTTGGGTTCTTGGACTCAAATTGGCGGCCATGTTGAAATGTGTTGGGCTCGCGGCTGCTGGCGCCAGGCGGGTGTATTATAGGAGTACTTTACCATTTTCTTTTCTTTTTTCACTGTTTGCTGAAATTGAAAGATCTTCTGGGATTTAGAGAGAGAGCAAAAATCGTTGCTAGTTTGGAAGGTGAGCATATAAAGTTTAGAAATTGTTCCACCCCTTGCCAAAAATTGGGAACGGCATTTGCCAAAAGTTTGCACAATTAGTTCCACCACCAAATCCTTGTTTATTTAAGCAGAAACCATCTGACCATGTTAACACAGTACAGGTGATGAATACAAGCTAGCGTCCTTAGTTTAGGTTGTCATCCTAATCCTACTACTGCTACTACATTAGGCAGTGTAGGTGAATCGGGCGCACATTACAGGTTTCCAAGACCTTGGTAACGTATGGACTAGTTATAAAGACCCGACCTTCTGGAACTTTTGTCAATGTGCCAGAAGCAGGCTTCCCACTGCTTTCTGCAAGTTGGCGCAGCATGTAGAGATGGTAGTGGTGGTTGGTTTGTTCTAATCACTTCCCCGCAGGGAACCACCAGGGCGTCGTGACCAAAAGCTCTACCCTCCCGATAATCTACCGACATATCAGCAGGGATTGTGGCCAAAACAGAAGCCAATATCGCTAGCAAGAATGCGATACTGGAGTCTGATATTTTCCTCCTTGTCATTATCACGCAGTGATTGAATCGAAGGAGGACTTGATGGAAAGGAGAAATAGGTGAACTGGAATTACTCAAGGACTGTAACGGGTCCGAATATAAGAAGTACTCTTCTTCTTGGCTGTGTAGAAGAGCAGCTAATCTGAACACTGAATTTATTACACTACTGTTTTCAACAATTGATTCGGAGAATGAGGGGATTAATATCCATCTCATTTACTTTCCTGGCGACCAGACTTAATACATACATTAAAAGGACAAAATGTGTCATTAGTAAGCATCCACTGCCATACCACTTTCAGATGAGAGGGAAAGACATAATTGTAGTTTGAAACCCAAGTAGTAAATGGGCACCACTTGACTCAATTGCGTTTGTGAAAATGATGACTTAATATCTGATAGGTATCCATTGAGGATTTGTAATTATCTTTCCAATAATATTTTGTGCTGCTGTGGCTTCTTGAAACCATTAGTTATTAAAAATGCTCAATCAGTCTAATTTATTATAGAATCAATAATTTCTTATAAGAATTAGTAAAACCTAAATTTAATTAGTAATCTATCAAACTTTAAATATTAAAATTTTATTAAGTGTAATTATCTAGTTTATTTACGAATTTTAAGTGCAAAAGGTTATTAAGAATGATATTAGCCTTTAAATGAACTGTGTAACTTATAGGATTTGGGAAATAATAAAATTTTATTAAAAGATTTCAAATAAATTTTGTTTTGAATAAATAAAATAAGAATAAAAGTCTAATTTATAATATAAGAAGAACCAAATAACCAATAAATAGGCTATTAGTTTCATGGCAATTGTACTTTATTTCTATATGTGAGGTCCCATGTTTGAACCTTTAAAACGCTAAAAGCCCTTTTTTCTTTCTTTTTTTCCTTTATTTTTTGTTTCAACTTCTACTCTCTGGGGTGGAGCCGTCAACATTTTATGTTAGGATCTTTTCTCTCTCTCTCTTTTTTTTATGTTAGCAATGAAACATGAAAGGTTTCTTTATAAAATATTCTATAAATATTACGTGTAATTGTGCCTATCGTAAGAGAAAAATCCATATGGGCCTGAGTTTACGGGTAGCCCATAAAAGGTAGGCAACAAAAATTGCTGGACCTGCAAAACCCGCTGTTTTTCCAATATGAGGCCCACAAAGGAAACGCATTTCAATCCAAAACGTGAAGAGTCGGACGCACAGAAAAAAACATTCAATTGGTTTTTCATTTTTTCGCCTCTCTTCCGTTTCGACTCACCGCCGGAAAGATCCGACCCAAAAACCCGACCTAAAGGGAAACAAAAATGTGATTGAGTTTGGAGTTTTGGAGTGATTTGATACATGTGAAATTAATAAAAATGATTAAGGAATCTGTCATGAAAAATGAAATTTTTTAAAATTTTTCTAGATTAAGATGGGGGTAGTAACGCATAAACATGCTTAATTTATTGATTAACTTCTGCAAGGATGATAAATTTATTGGTCGCACTGCTTCCTATCTTTGGCATGTGAGTGATGCGATTGTTGATTGATCAAGTAAAAGTTGATTGGTTAATAAATCTTTTTTAGCAGAGAAAGCCACGCATAGATATTATTGATATTATTTCTCGTTCAGCACCATTACATGGTAACGCTGCTAGTTTTCGAGCATCTAAGAGAGGATACATTTGACTAGCCCGAAGTAAGCTTTGATGGAGCAGTCGATTATGGACCAAGTTGGCCATTTCAGACCACAGGTTCAAGAGTTTTTCTCGTATTGGGATTTTTTACCAAATGTCGCCGTTATGCTGGATCTTTGATAAAATTGCAAAGGCACGGCTCCTGTTCCTTTGGCATTTGTGCAGCATTCTTTGGGTTGGTGGAGTGCCCTTTACGATGGAAGGCAAGCATGGACTCAATGCTTTCGGATTGCAGCCGGCAGCCTCCGCCTCTCGGATTTGCCCCAGACCCACCAGCAACAGTACTACCAAGCACCAGCACAATTGCAACTCCAGAGGACTTTCATCATCTTTATGAAAAGCAAAAAGTGCAGCAGAGAAAGTTAAATGAAATTCTGTAGATGGCTTTTCAAACTGTTTCTTGAAAATTTTGCTCTGCTGAGTGGTGCATCTATAGTTGTAGATACGGGTATTGCTCGAGGAGGCTCATGAATCAGTGAATAAGAGGACAAGGGCCAATAACGCGTAGTGTCCCATTCACTTGTTCGGCCAAAAATGAGAATGATACAAAGCGGGTAATTTCTTTCCAACAAATCACCGGAAAAAAACAAAAAGAAAAAACGCCCAGAAACACAAAAAGCCAAAAGCTAATTAATCCTCATGAAGTTGATCTTTAAGCAACGGACGTTATCCAAGTTTTGAAGAAGTGGGAGTTAATGCTTTAAGCCAAAATTTCCCAAAAACACGAAACGCCAAAAGCTAATAATCCTCATGAGTTGAATCTTTAAGCAACGGACGTTATCCAAGTTTTGAGAAGCGGGAGTTAATCTTTAAGCAAAATTTCCCAGAAACACAAAAGGCCAGAAGCTAATTAATCCTCATGAGTGAATCAGCAACGGAATCTTTAAGCAAAATTTCCCAGAAACGCAAAAAGCCAGAAGCTAATTAATTCTCATGAGTGAATCAGCAACGGACGTTATCCAAGTTTTGAAAAGTGGGAGTTAATCTTTAAGCAAAATTTCCCAGAAACACAAAAAGCCAGAAGCTAATTAATCCTCATGAGTGAATCAGCAACGGACATTATCCAAGTTTGAGAAGCAGGAGCTAATCTTTAAGCAAAATTTCCCTTAATCCTCGTGACTTAATCAGCAATGGACAATATCCAAGTTTTGAGAAGTGGGAGTTAATCTTTAAGGAAATTGGAGTTAATTTTTAAGCAAAATTTTCCTTAATCCTCATGAGTGAATCAGCAATAGACGTTATCAATGTTTTGAGAAGTAGGAGTTAATCTTTAAGCAAAATTTCCCATTCAGATTGTAATTTTTAAAAGTTTTTGTTAAAAAATATACCGTAACAATATGATATCTATGAAATAAAAAGATCATTAAAAAATATCTTGGAAAATATTTTAAAATTTTTTTCTAGAAAAAACTCACACTCCAATTATTAGTTGTTACTGTTTCTAATTAAACGAAATGCTTTTATATTTTAACCGAAGATTTAAATCCATAAACTGACTAGTACAGAGAGTATAAAATTACGCCTCAGTATAGATTAGATACTTTCGAAGATGCTTTTTAAAAAAATTTGTTGTTGCGATATATGTTAAAATTTTACAGTAAATGTCAGTTTGAATTAAATGTTTTTAGAATGTATTTTGGGATGTTTTAAGAAATTAAAATTTTGTTGAGATTTTTTTAAAAAAAATTATAAAAATTTTCCGCCTCCCACTACCCCTCTCCTCCTTCCTCTATCTCCCCTCCCCTCTTTACTCATGAGTTTTATTTGTAAAACATATTGAGTTACATGTTTGAAATTTCCAGTTGCTATATCTTCAATTTAATTCCATGTTGTACGCAATAATAGCTACTGTATGGTGCGAGAATGATTAAAAAAAATTCTTCAAAAAAAATATTGAGTTACATGTTTGGCAAATTTATTCAAAAAAAAAGTCGCAAAGATATTATTGATATGACTTCCAATTCAAAGCCATAACATGGAACGTTGCTTAGCTTTTGGGCACAGAAGAAATGCACAACTAGGGGTGCAACGAATCGAACCGCTCGCGCTCGACAAATATCGAGCTCGAATTGATCGAGTCAAAGTCGAGCTCGAATTCGAGCTCAAAATATTAAGCTCTGGTTCGCGAGTTTGAGTATATATATATGTATATTTTTTTTATTTTATAGTAAAATTACATAAAAATTCTTAATATTTATTATTTATTAAGAAAAATATTATATTATTTATTTTTTAAAAAACATAAAAATAATTATTTTTTATTTTTTCGAGCTCGAACTTCAAAATTGCCAGTTTGTCGAACTCGAGTTCGAGTTCGAGTTCGATGAAATTAAGTAAGACTCGATTCGATAAAGCCAAAATTCGATTCGATTCGACTCGTTTGCAACCCTATGCACAGTTACTAATCCGAAACAAACTTGTTTCGGGAGTAGTCAATATTTGACAAGTGGACCAGTTTAGATCACAGGCTTCAATAGTTTTTCTAGCATAAGGATTAGGATTGTTTAGAGGGTCCTCTGGCTCTTTGAGACAAGTGCAAATGCAAGGCTCATTTTTGGTGACCTTTTTTTTTTTTTTCTTTTGGGAAAGAGTAAAAGTACGGGGAAAGTTGAATGAAATTTTTAGATGTCTTCAGTGATTTTTCGAAAACGTTCTTTGTTATCCTTATAGATAGAAGGGTAGTTGGTTGAGGAAGTGAATATTAAAGAAAAGGAAAAAAGGACAAAGGGTCAAATTTATTATGTAACTGACCATGAAGAGCTGGTCATTACATCACAGAGCACGCACCCTGTTGCATTAACTTCTTAACCAAAAATGAGAAAGATACAAAGTCGGCCATTGCTTTCCAACTATCCAACCAGAAAATACCAAATGAATTAAATAATAAAAAAATAAAAAAATACAGAAACCCAAAAGCCATAAGCTACTTGACTGAATGAATAATGGGCCTGAGTTTATGATATAGCCCATTTAGGGCAACAAAATGCCTGCTTCAGCCCTCGTAGCCCATTGTGAGGCCCACAAGTAACTGGCAACCAACCCAATCAACTTCAGTCCAAACCCGAAAGCTCCACAACTCAGTCGTACGGTCGTACTCAACAGTCACCGCAAACTGTGAGCTGGTTTTTCATTTTCTTCGCCTCTCTCCCATTTCAGCTCGCCGCCGGACCCCAGTGAAAGATCCGTCCCGAAAACCCGACTCAAGGAAAAGATGGCTTTCGACACGCCCCACGATTGCTTTCAAGAGCCACCTCCTCCGCCATGAAATGGCGCCGCCCATTCTCCACCAATGTTCCCGCCGAGACTCCCGTTGACGCCAAATTCGTCGAGTCTTGGAGATCGACCATCCCAAACATTGAGCCTCCGAAGACACCCTCCGCTTTCATGACTCCTCGACCTCCGACGCCGTCCACCATCCCTTCCAAGCTCACAATTAACGTCGTCCTTCCTTACAATTCCATTTTCTCCGCAAAGAGGTAATTATACCCATTCATTTCTACTTATGAATAGATTGTGATGCTGTATTGGCGTTACATTTTTTTAAGTTCCACTTGTTAGATCTTTAGTTTAATTCCTTGTTCTGTGCAATAATAGCTAAGATATAGTGTGACAATGAATGATTTTGGAAGTTTATATTGAAAGACGAAGGTTGTTGGTCAAAGAAATTCTGAGATTCTGACAAAATTTTGTCTGGAAGTCTCAATGCCCCTGTTATGGAACAGAATTATTTTGGAATTTCAATTGAATAGCATTTTGGCTATGATGTATGGTAGAAGTTGGAAACTTTCCCTTAAGGAGCTGTTATTATGGCATTAGTTCTTCGAGAAGGTTACGGTTTGAGTTACTGATGCCCTTCTCATGAAGTTATGTTTAATAGGTAGTTATTGATGAGCTACATGTGGGAGATTAGGGGTGGGTTTGTGGCTGTAAGTTTAAATGCAATAGTATTTTCTTGAAGGCAAGAAAATTTTTTAAATTGGCAAAGCACAATGAAGTGGCATATATTGAGCTAGTACAAAAGTTCCTCTGGTATCATCTGAAAGGTGGTCATCAGAAAAGAAATCTCACGTGATCATCTGGAAAGAATGCCTGTTGACTTGCTCATACAGGAAGAAAAGAGAAATTTGTTGAATTACTTGCAAGTTAGGTGACAGGGAAAGCATCTACAGTTTTGTTCTGTGGTCCCATTTCGACATCTCAAAGAATTCCATTGAGTAACACTCTGCTTCTGAAGTGTCTAGGCTAATGATCGTAGAAGGTGCATAGCTCATTGTACCTGTCATGGCACATGGTAGCTTATGACTGGTTGAAAATTCAGAAACTATGCGAAGTAGGCTTGTCAACTCTAGTGCTGGTCATTGGTATGTTTATCAAACATATATAACTGCGTCTGTAGAGATGCACCACTGGATAGGCACTTGAGAGACTAATGATTTTTTAACCTACCATATGGCTTTTGACTTCCTTCTTGCTATGTGTTTTCGAGTTTCCTTTTATTTCTTTCTGTCTTTTATTTTCTGAGGAAAACTAGAGTGCTTGTGTTGCTAATATGACAAACTAATCGCAGACATACATACTAAAAGGGTTTTTTTGTATGAGCTGTTAACCAGAAGGTATGAAAGGGTTATCAAAGCCTGGCAAGCTTATCTGTTGGGCGATTGCTAATACACACTAAAATGAGCAATATGTTGGAAAGTACAATTTCCTTCCATTTTTGTGTCAGACCATCTACCTGTATCTACTGCATAATGCATTAATATCAGTTGCTCAATTTATATGGGAGTTATCATTAAGACCATTATCTGGAAGGTGCCATAAGGTAAATATCAAATCTAAAGTATTCTTTATCAGGTTGGTTTATCTTATAATAAATATGTAAGCAAGATGGTGCATTGGGGAGGTGCAGTGTTCCAAATGTTCCAGAATCTTATGTTAGGTCCTCTTCCTGTCTTAATTGCATCATCTGTAGACACTTGTATCATGATTCAAAAAGTGACTCAGAAGACCAAGTTAATGGTTATGATAGTTCTGTAGTTTGGTGTTATAGCCTAAACTTCAAGAGGATTTGCCCTTTGATATTATAATAGGGTAAAATTATAGGAGAAGAATCTTGTATCTGGAGACGACAACTCTGGAATACTAGTGGGTAGCTTGTCCAGGGGAAAAGAGTTGCATACTGGGCAGCTATAAGCTGCTTATACAAATGGTGTTGACCCATCGGCATTTAATTAGATGGATAGTGTCTTGACACTTTCTATCCTTCACAAATTTGCTTGAAACCCTTCTTTGGTAGTTATGCATTTTGGTTTATGGCCTAAAGATTTAAATGATTTGCTTTTTGTTATCACAATAGGCTATAAGCTGCAGAACACGAGGATCTCATTTTTGGTGGCTTTTCCTCCTTTCTTTCAGGTTGATATGGTCATTGTCCCTGCAACTACCGGGCAGATGGGTGTGTTGCCAGGGCATGTAGCCACAATTGCAGAGCTGAAGCCAGGCGTCTTATCAGTTCATGAAGGCAATGATGTGACTAAATACTTTGTAAGTGGTGGATTTGCATTTATACATGCAAATTCAGTCGCAGATATCATTGCTGTGGAGGCTGTGCCTGTTGACCAATTTGATCAAAACCTTGTTCAAAAGGGCCTTGCAGAGTTTACGCAGAAACTAAGCTCTGCATCAACAGATGTGGAGAAAGCTGAAGCTCAAATCGGGGTTGACGTACACAGCGCTCTTAATGCTGCTCTTACCGGTTAAGGCTTCCAAAGAGACAAGTCCGAATCCATTCTGTTTATCTCCCCTTTTCAATCTTTGCTTGAGTGACTCATTTGTACCTAACTTGGAAAGGCAATTTTAAGTTTGTTTTATCTGTTCAACTATCTTGCTGTCCGATCTTATACTGGAAGTTAAATAAGCATTAGGGTCAAGCTGAATAACGTTGTGTTTTGTCAGAATCTCATGCGACATCCTCTATACTAAATTGAGGGAATCAATTGGAATATACTAGCATTTTTCTGCTGAATTTTCTCCAATATAAACGCCTTGCCGTTTGGCATATGTTTGTGTGATTGATCTTCATAGTCACCGGTCCTTATTATTGTCATCAGGTTATAAGTCTCTCACTGAAATACTTAACGAGGGCCTAACCAGGTATAGGAAGTGTTCCAAACACCAGAAGCTCTTTGCCACAAGATTTTAAGATTGTATGGTCAGCACATTCTTAGCCTTCCCCCTTAGAATAGCAATTAGCCGACATGATTTTTCAACTTGGAATTTGGTGGACTTCATGCTAGTATTGATGCCTTTTAAAAAAAAAAAAAAATTAAAAGGAGAAACACACGACAAATATTACAATTTCTTTGCATCAGCAGCCATGGAAAAAGCTAAATTCCTTGATATTGTATCCACGGAATATATTCACGACCAAAAGAAAAACATACATGCGTGTTCATAAAACAGCATTACACCCCTTCCAGTTGCCACTCAAGTGGCCTCGATTAAAACTTTTTTAGGAAAACAAAATCACGCATAAGATCCATAACTACTCAAAACAAAATTATTTAGACTCTGCATCTTCAAGGTACATCTCCACTGCTTCATTATTTGCCATCTCATCCTCTTTCTCCTCATTCTTCCTCCTCTCTTCCTCACTCCCTCTCTGCAGCTTGTATTTTGGCGGCTTCAAGCCTGGAACTGACTGATTCCCACGATACAAGCTTCTCCATGAAGGTTGAAATAAAATCAGGCCGTCGATTCTGTAAGGAAAATCATGAAAGTAATATTCTCACATTATTTATGAATCAGTTTATTGTAGAGAAGCCCGCAGGCAGGAGCTCTAATCTTAAGGGGAGAAAAAGAAGAAGAAGAAGAAGAAGAAGAAAATGATCACCAATTTCATCAAATGGGACTGACCTGAAAGTCAAGGTAGTAAGCATGCTGTCAAAAAGCAAACCAAAATTAGGATAAGAATAATTAGTTGTTTCTCAAAGAAAGAAGAATCGGTAAATCATATCTGTATTCAGTATTAGCCAGGAAACAATGAATTTACCTCCCAAACATCAATAGTCAGGAGCGGCTGCAATACATCAAGAATACTAATATTGTCAGAGAATCAACACTAATTGCAAGAGTAATTGAATAATACTACCTTTTGCTTATAACAATAAGTTCAATCTGGGCATTATACATGAAGTGAATTTCAGGAAAACTTAATGCTTGATTTTTTTTTTTTTTTTAAATTACGAAAGCAAACTTGTGACATGAATATACTCACAGAATAGTCCCAAACCAGGGGGTTCACAGCATTAGGACTCTTGACTACTGCAAGTTTTTTGTCCTCTTCTGATGGACGAGGATTCACTGCATTTCCCACATTGAGTCTATTTACTTTATCTATAAAAAACAAAATGGAAGAGCTGTAAGTCACTTGCGCCTTGAAATCCTTGATACATTCAAGCTATGCTAATGGAACAAATGATTACCGCAATCACCAGCAAGGAGGGGTTTTCTTTCTTTTACATTATAATGTGCCTTTCTTTTTTTCACCTTCAATTTCCTCTTTTAGTCTTAGTTTTTGGTGGGTGGGGAAAGCAAAGGGAGAAGAATGTGTTGTGATGAAACTGCTTACACACAAGCCAAGCCCACCCAGAACCAAATTGTGTTGCAGCAGCTGCCTTGAATTCTTTGGCAAATTGTTCGAAAGAACCAAAATCCCTGATTATTAGATCTAAGAGCTCTCCAGACGGCTCTCCTCCACCTCCTGGTTTTATTGACTCCCAGAAGAAATCATGGTTCCAAGCCTGTATTAGTATAATTAACTCAACTAAGAATCTGTAACATAACATTTAACAAGCAAAAGAGGCAGGCAGGTTAATGGTAGTTTGAAGCATGCATAGATCTTAAATCATGTGAAACATAATCTCGCCAAGCAAAAGAAATAAATATAAGCATGTTTAAATTTGTAAATATGATTTTCAGTTTATCATCATTTAGTTCCAAGGACTTATGGTAGAGAACATCAACCTTGTTCAAATGAGAAACCATTGAATTGGACAACCAAGAAATATTCCCAACCAAATATGAAAGAACAATAAAACAAAGAAAAACTTGGCACATTAAGAGCTAAAGATGAAGGTACTAAGTGACATCACCTGTGCGGCATTATTGAAGGGTGGAAGAAGATCCCCATTGTTGTATGTGACTCGTATAATGTCTTCTAATGTCATTCCATCCAATTCAGTTCCAACTATTTGCTTGTTCAGATTCTCCACATAAGCTCTGTGATGCTTCCCCCAGTGGTATTCCATTGTATTACGACTCATGTCAGGTTCCAAAGCATCCTTATTTTAAAAAAAAATGTAAAAGAAATAGCACATTAATATGTAATACTAAACAACAACTAAAAGAACAGTCGGGGGCTGAAAAGAGCCCAAATATCATGGTGAAATAAAATGAGCTTGGAATTACTCAGGGCATTTTCAGGTATGTTTCTGGTGAAGATTAGTGAAAGACAGCCAAAGACAATGACCAGCTAAGATATGCCCAATAAATTCCAGCAAAAGGCAAGTTGCAAACGTGATTTGTTCATAAATAATTAGCATATTGTATCAACATACGTAAGTTGGTTTGACCAGGTAATGTGAACAGGGCTTAAGGCCAAATACCAACCAAGATGGCTAAATCATCATGCCTTTTTAATTGAGTTGCTCAAAGGTAGCCTGAATGAATTAACTAACCAACCAACCCTGATTCAACACGTATGATGAGAAAACAAAATTTGTGTATTGAAATTCAAGACAACAATGCACTTACCAGTGGGTATGGTGGGGGCTTTAAGTCAAATTTTGCAGTAATTTTAGGAGGACCAGCCTTTCTCAGACACTTTCTCTGCAACACAAGGACTCATCCTCAAAGAAAACTCAATAAATGAAAAAATCACATTCAATTGACAAGAAAATATTGCTTTCCAACGTTCAGTTCTTGTTCCAATGTTAGACCCATGAATTGAGCTCATCTTCTACCACTTGTACCAGATTCATTTTAACTTATAGAATCACTGAAACTGCAGCTGAACTACACATAACTTGGTTATACTTGAAAAACGTAGCTAAACAAAACATAGCCGCCTAGAATCAGTCTATAACTCACTTCCACCTATTGGAGTCCGCATATGTGCTGCAAATATCAATGTATATATGCAAATGAGAAGTAATTCAGGACCAGAAAATAGCCCCTTGGAACAACACGTGAAAGTTGCAACTCCAGATGCAATATCCAACATATGCATTCAATCAAACACTAGTAAGGCATCCAACTGATGTCCCATTTCATTCAACCATAGAAAACAAAAAGAAACGCAAAGTTTCCGTTTAAAATTGAAAGTTCACAATTAATACCAACAATTCATGTAACATAACCAGATGGAGATGCAGAAGACGCACCTCAATCTTTTTCCATTGAAAGCCCGAGTTGACCCCCGAAATCCTTCTGCATAAATACAACAGACAAGAACAGTTCTTTAGTAGTGATAAATCCATACATACAAGCCAAATAAATAATAAATAAATAAATTCACAAAATCAAAGAGCTAAGCAGAGAGATGAAGATGGCGACCTTGGGATGTGAGAAAAGCAGAAATTGGCGGAGTAGCATATGCAGTTGTGGCCATCATATTGCTTGCTACTCTCTCTGTGTAGTCGAAATCGGTTTTAGAATTAGGGAGGATAAGACCCTGAAAATGCCGTGGTCGGTACCGGTTGGTTCTACTTATTTATAGTAGTGGTCAAAGTAGTAGTAGGGTTCACGGCTCAGGAGAAAAACGGCGTGGAAGCGTGTGGAAATTGCAATTTGTACTTTAAGCAATACGATATCCATAACATAGTATAAGCTACTACAACTACTAAATACATTACAATGTGCTGTATACACTCAGCAGTATGCTATGAAAATAACACATATATTTTTTGCAAAAAAAAAACATATATTTGTATATTTTCTGATTTTTTTTTTAAAATCGACTTGTATTATAAGTATATTTTTTATTTTTTAATACTCCAATTTAGCGATTTGTGTTGAATAGAGATACAACATAGAAAATACATGCAAATATTTTGACTAGTCATGCGTAAGTATATTTTGACAATTTATTATGTTTAACCAAAATATAACATAGACAAAACCAGCAAACGATTTGATTTAGTCATGCATGAGTCAACACAGAAAAGAATGTTGAACTTGAATTTGAATTGAAATATATGAACTGGGATGTAGATTTTACAAAAATACAAAAAAGAAAACAGAAGAGAAGAAGAAAAAAAATAACACTTATCTCCATTTTCATCTTAGTTGCCGACAAGGTAATAATAGCTAGATGTTTTTTGAGTTATATCTCGTGTTAATAATCTCCTTAAATTTTTTTAAAAAAAGTTATTAGAAAAAATAAAGTTAATAACACTTTGCCCCTTGAAACTAGGGATAGTTTATGCTTTATTCCCTCAATCTTAAATATATACACTTTACTTTCCCAAGAAGGCTAATAAAAACTAGAAATATCCACACAAAAATTTGAGTGTAATGATATTATTTATAACTTAATATCATTTCATTTCATTGCTAAAAGATTTATATCTTCTCTATCATATCAATTATACAAAAATATCAAACTAAAAAAATACCAAAATCATTTTTTAAAGTAATTTTTTATAAATTTAATTTATTCAATCTTTCACACTAATATCATTGTCATTTTTTGTTTCTCAAATTAGTCAAATATGAAATTCTTAATCAAATTTGATAAAAATGGTTGATATGCCTAATTTAAACTCAGAGAAGGAAAATGGAGATTAAATAATCAAATTTTATTTTTTGGGAAGAAAGCATAATAATCGTTAACTATAAATACATGAACAGAAAATGACAATAGTATTACCCTAAAAGTTCGCATAAATTAAAATAATAAAAGGCTGTTTCTTAAACAAAAAACAAGTTTTGCATTACCTCCTTTATAAAAAAAAATGGTATCTCTATTTATTTTAGTATTGTGTTATTTATTATTTTTCATTTAACTTAAATTATAACAAATTGGAGGAAGCA
The DNA here is from genome assembly GCA_023065735.1 of Coffea humblotiana. NCBI lineage: Eukaryota > Viridiplantae > Streptophyta > Magnoliopsida > Gentianales > Rubiaceae > Coffea > Coffea humblotiana. The sequence goes on along the minus strand of CM041209.1, from coordinate 3,652,239 downwards.
TATATAAAAGTGAATACTAACCGACAGGAAAATATTTAAGGATATAAACTAAATTTAACTATTTCAATTTGATATTGTTATGTAATTGATATGATAGAAAAGATGTATATTTTTTTAGCACTGGAAGGAATTAATACTTTTTTTTGTCGAAACGATAGCTTGCATTAATATTGCCAAACTGTACAATGGAAGGAATTAATACTAAGTTATAGATAATTTCATGAATATATGGACAATAACGTAATTGCACTCTCTCTCTCTTTGATATATATTTTTAACTTTGACTAGTGTTCATGGTGTTGATTAAAATGTATATATTTCAGGTTAAGAGAGATAAAGTGTGACTACTCCTAAGTTTGGCCGGCAAAACCTCAGAAATATAGTAGGTAAGTCAATGCTGATGCGTGCATGGTTTTATGCCTATAAGCATGAAATTAAGAACTGGCTTCAAAACCTCTTCTGATGGAGGAAATGCAAATATATTTTACTTTCTATGGGGCAACTGGGAGGGCGAAGAGACAGTGTATATAATCAATTTTGTGGGACGAAATTTGGAAAAAGTTTTAAACTCAGATATTGGATGATTTCTGCAATGTCGAAGGGGTAAGCAATTGCACCCCTCAGGGAAATTGGTTACAGTTTAAATGGATAGATTTTGTCAAGTCGTGACTTTCTACGAAGAGCTGCCACCCTTTCAGCACCGCCTTTATAATCAGTACATTCCCGTCCAAGTTCATAACCCACCTGCCATTTTCTTTGTTCTTCAACAGGTTAATTAGTTCATCATCCCATTCGCTCTGTGAATCACCAAAGACACTTCTGTATCACAGCACATGCATAAAAGTGACTTTTTTTTTCAATTCTTTTTCTAGATTGTTTTTGTTTAGATTCGATATTCCACGTTGTGATCGTTCCTTTTTTTATTTTATTTTTTGCTCTTTTACGTAGGATCCGAGTAGGCCTCCTGAAATTCTGTGTCTCAATCAAAATCCATAATGCCCCCTAAACGCTCAGGTTTCTGTTTTAATACTCCTATATTTTTTTAAAATATCCATCATTTGATTTGTTTGCTAGCGTTCGTGTACTTTTCTACTAGAACTAATTCGTATGAGAAAGTGTAAAAGTGTGGTGGAATTTTTTATTTTTTTTGTTATAAATATTTGTACCTTTTAATGCATGCAGATGCAGGCCCGAGTAGTACACGCAGGAGGAAGATGAAAGAAGTTGTTGGTGGTGATCAAAGCTTAGTGCCAGCGGCAACCGGGGGAACACCTCCTCTTCCTCTGCCGGCGGGGGCAACTGTTCGATACTTCCCTCTCCATCACCAGCCTCCTTTTACTCCCTACATGTCCAACGGGGCTTTCTGCTTGGACCTCAACAACAACAACCAGCAGCAGCACCACCACCACCACCAGCAGTTCTCAAATCCGCTGCTTGAAAACTTGACTATTTCCCCACCATCGAAACCCTTGACTTCCTTGTTAACTGGCTTTGATGATCAAGACGCTACTCCGCCAATAGTGAGGGATCACAATGCCCAAATTGATCAACTCATCAGAAACCAGGTAATTATTTCTCTCGTTAATCACCGCACTCTTGTCCGTCCTTTTTGCTTTTTCCCGTTAACAATTTATCCAATGGCCATGCAACACTAAAAAATTTATCCCGGATGCGTAATTTTCTCGCAAGTATACCATGCATGTTACTTTAGAGGTATCTTTTTTTGTATTTAAATTTTCATGAAAGGTCTACAATTGTTTGTTTTACATATGCACCAGAGATGCACACCAATTAATTTTGCAAATTCTTGAATATACACGAGAAATAATTTGCATCGTCAATCATCATATCTTGTAATCTTGTAGACGGGTCTTCACTCTTCTTCAGGGTGTTATGCAGGTGTGAATTCAATTCAACTAGTACGTAACATGTTTGACTTAATAATATACACGGCATAACGATTGAGTTTGCATGCAGGGGGAGCATTTCAAGCGCGTCTTAGCGGAGATGCAGAGGAGGCAATACGATGCGGTGGTGCACGAGGCGGAGGAGAAGGCCGCCAAGAAAGTCAAAGAGAAAGAGTTGGAACTCAACCAGGTGGCCCGCAAGATCCTGGGCTATGAACACAGGGAAGCCCTGTTCCAGAAGGAGAGCCAGCTTCTGCAGAGCAAGCTCAAGTATTTGGAGGATACGAATGCTTCTCTGAGGGCGGCTCTTCAAGAGGCTCTCCTCCGGGGGGGTAAAGCGGAGGAGACTGGCGGGAGCTCGGAGGTCCAGCAAGATGACGCCGTGTCGTCCCACGTGGGCCGGCACCGGCTGGCGGAGGAGGTGGAGCCCGTCAAGCTGGCCTGTAGGGCCTGCGGGAAACGAGTCGCCACCGTGATGACGTGGCCGTGTCGCCACGTTAGCACCTGCACCCGCTGCGATGACAGCACCAAAGCCTGCCCAGTTTGTGGGTCCATTAAGACCACAAGCATTGAGGTGCGTCTTCCGTAGGTGCCTGTTAGGACGTCCTGGGTTGGGCCATCTCCATTCGTCTCGTGGGCTTTTTTTTGTTTCCAATCGTTCCTGTATATTTCTGTTTTTCTTAGAGCTTCAAGACTTAAAGCTAGTCTATCATCTTATAGACTACTATGTATATTATGTTGGATCGTGATCCAAATTAAGGATTTGAATTTTTTATTATTATTTTTGATGTTTTGACATGAGGATAGGAAATGGTTTGTTTTTTGTATGGAATTAGTATGGGTTTGAAATTAATTTTTTTTGGTTGCAATTATAATTTCAACATTGCAAATTGATTCTATTGAAGGAACAAAGTCATGGCCCGTAGTCATTGCTAAGATTTATTGTTTCGCATCATTCATTTCATTTTCATTTCTTGTGAAGAAAATAGGGTCTTTTTCTTAAAAAGAGATTCTCAGCGTATTCATTAATACTTTATTGTTTGTTCACGGGATAACTTTTGTGGCCTTTTTCTTTTTCTTTTTTTTTTCTTCGTTTGCATGCTGTTTGCGTAGAGATTAAGATAATCTTTCAAAACGTTCCCCGTTACTAGTTACCGTCCTCAGATAGATGGCGCAATACAGGTTAACGGAATTTCCCAGGAATAAGAGGAAGAAGATGGATATGGGAGATGAGGATTTGTTGGAAGCCCGACAAAGCTTTCCCTGAAGGCCATGCAAGCCCTACTTTTTCTTTGTGATTTCTACCTGGGCTAACGTCAAGCGATCCTCATTCCAGGCAACAACCAAGACATTTCTGAGTCAGATGTGGTGCAAAGTTTCCCCAAGACGAGAAGGTGGTTTTAACTCATTTTTTATTCACATAAAACCTTTTTCCTCTGCACCTATTCTACCTTTCTAATGGTGTCAATGGGGGGGGAGAATAGGTGATGGAGGAGATGGCTTTGAAGGATACTGCAAGGTGTCGGAGGCAACTTGTTCTATTGAAGAATGAAAAGGCAATCACACAGGACTGGCAGGAACATGGAACTAGTATAGGTAACAAACTGAAAAGTGTGCTAAATAGTATCTTCTGCTTCTTGATAGAGGTACTAACTTCAAACAGAGATTAAATTGAAGCACAACATGCTTTCTACTTTCTTCTCCGGAATCAGGTAGTAATTTATATAAAACGAACCTCTTGATCTCCTTGTGTTTGCTTGGCTTTTCGCCACTTGGAACGATTCATTAAGGCAGTCAGATTGGTTGGCCACGCACAACCACGGTGACAAGGGGAAATCAAGAATCAGTTTGACTTTTCTTTTGTCCTGCACATTTAATGTCACTGAAGTGGTTCGGGGAGAACACAATGAGAATGTCACAAGATTGGCAATAATTGCACAGGTTTAATTGTTTAATCAAAAAGAGAGAGAGCTACATGTTAAATTCAGAAGGATTACTGCATTAAAGAAATTTCATAACTCCGGTTATATATCGTTTGATCAGATGAACAACCTTTCACAGGGACCATAAGATAATTTACGAATAGCTTGCATCAAAGAAATGAACTTCAAATTCCATCAAAGGCAAAGAACTGTACAACAATCTGCAGTACCAAGTAGATCACGCCGCTGAGAATCATCATTTATTTGCTACAGTGAAAACGGCTTTGTGTAAGCATCAAAAGGTTCATTAGCTGTCAACTGGGGTTCCTGCAACAAAGTAAATGATAAAACTTCAGTTACTAGCTTCATTTAAGAGAATTTCACCGTATTGCAGTCCTATTTTCTATATATGGCTAGATGATTTATTTCATCTTTAGAAGCTTTAACAAAATCGTGGCCCCATAAAACTAATTATGAGATAGCACCAAGGACATACTTTCTGACATACAAGCTTTAACATGGCAAACTGATTCAGCATGTCAGGAGTTTTACCTCCAGATTTGGGAAGAGGATTGGCAAATATGATGTTTTACCTGTCTCATACCACCTAGACTGCCACCCGTCAAAAGCATTGTGAGGAGTGATGTCACAATGCCACCTCCTAGACCATCCTCATTACTGGTGACGGTTGATCTCATTGAATTTAAGATGCTCCCGTACGTGGTTCCCTGTCCACGCTCAATTGCTTGGATAAATGAATAAGTCATGGCCCCCGTTGAAGTCACTTTAGATAGAGCCTGTCCAGCATTTAGATGATCTTAATCCATGCTTTCCTTGTTTAGTTTGAGCTTAAAGAACAGTATGATTTATTAATGAAATAGTAGGCATAAAGCTTCAAATCAAGATTGGGAAATGAGAGGAAGTTGTATTGAATTTACATCTGTATCAGCAGCAGTTTGATCGTCGTCACATCCACTAAACGATATGACTTCTCCACCACTTGTTCCTTTCCATGCACCTGATCGAGGACGATGGTCCTCCCATGTATACCTCCCAGTTCTACACAGCAAAGATTTAAGCAGCTTGAGAAAATTTTTTTTTCCCAAGGGATCTCAAAGAGAAATATGTCACTCGATTGGCTGAAAAACCAGCCATTTTCAGAATAATTTATCTATTTTCTTTTCTGACCTCTCTGCTCATTACATACTAGACATCAAGCAGTAAATGTTCAAAGGATTGATGAACCTGTCCATCCTACAAAGGAATGGTAAATCCAGCACTGTGCCACTATGACATGCATCTATGATAGCATGAAGCTTAGCTCCACGAGGAAGTGGCCTAACAATGGTAGCGTTAATTTCATCATCAACTATCATCCCTTGTGTTTCAAAATCCAAAGGACAAAGTGTTTCATCATAACCATCAACCTCATCACCGTTGTAGTTCCTTTGCTGTGAACCATGACCTGAATAATGGAATACCAAGGAATCACCTGGCTGACAACCTTGCACAAGCCAATACATGGCCATTCTGATGTTGTGTTTTGTTGGAATACGGTAAGGATCTGTTTCTTCTTCTGAAAAGATAAGTCCACAGCAAATTAGATTACAAACTGCCATTTTGGTTGTACAACCTCTATTAATTAGTTAATTAGCTAAGGCACGAATTGGCAGAAGCTTGTTATTAATCGACGAGTATGAGGATAAAAAGCACTCTTTCATTAACTAGCCACGATTCAATCATTTAGTTATCAAGCAAGAAATATACTCAGAAGATCATGTTATACTCATTCTCGGTCAACATCATGTCATAACACTATGAATAAACAGAGTTGAGTCTCATAGCAAAAGAATATGCATGCACTATTTCTACTGCTGGGGCTTTGAACTACTGAATTTTTGGATTTTCAGTTACTTATTTAGAAGCTATTAAGAACCACCCACAATATCTCTTTGCTTTGAATATGGTTGGATTTTCTCCAGATATGGTTACCATTATTGCAGGATTCCCAGACAGCATTTGATCAGGAGTTGTTGTTAATTTGTGGAACACCTTAGTAAAATTCTTTACGATACTCTAAAATTAAAAGCATGTTTATGTGATTCTTGCAATTACATTAAGCGGATAGGATACCTAGCCTTTGCTTGCAAGATTCACAATCTTGCTGACTTATTTTTGAAGATGGAATAAATTCCTAAAGTAACAAGTTTGAAACTGGGGGTGTTCCAGTTTCTTGCTTCAGAACCTTTTATTGAAATTATAACCACCCATCTTTCAGCTGTCAATTAAATGATTTAAGAATCTTTTAGTTAGGATAGTCATTGGTGGAGCCAGAAAGTTTAATATAATGGTGTGTGGGTTATTCGGGCAACAGTGAATATTCAGCTATGGCAGTTGTTTTCTGCGAATTTATTAAACATGGTAAAAATTTGGTCATCCAAGCTGCAGGGGAAACGCGGTATTGATTATGTGTTTGAAAAAAAAGGTAAAGAAAGCCAGAATTGATTAGATATGCTAAGCAAACAGATGGGGAGGAGTGTGCAAAAATAGATATACCAACTTATATCTGCTTGTAGTAACCTGGTAGGGATCTTGCAGCTGGGAACAGAAAGGGAAGAACTTTTCAGAAACAGAAACTAAAGCAATGTTTTTTTCTTTTGGGAACTAGCACGTATCCAGGAATCGTGGGACTCACTAAAGAAGTCAGACCTAAAAATAGTGAACAAAAATCAGACACAAATCAAGAACCTCGAATTCTCACAATAAATTGAAATCCCATAACAGAAAAAATTGGTAGAAATTTGGAACAGGTTAATGCCTGAAGAAACAAAATAATGCACATTAGTGCAAAGTCGTAAGAAATGGCAAGAGAAAGGCGTGTAACAATCACCGGTGAGCATGAGAATAGAATCGGAAGGAAACTTGAAGCGATTGATGAGCAAGAACTTCATGCACTTAGCGTCATTGATGCAGCCTCTGAGTTCCTGTCTGGTGTTCCTGTAGGATATCCCGCAAATCACGGCTTTCTTGCGACCGTGGACTCTAGGGGGTTGACCTGGGGGAGCATGGTTGTAAGGCGAAGGCGGCGGCGGTGGATGATAGTATGGAGCCGGTGGTTGTGGTGGTGGTGGTGGGACCCCTCTTGGTTCGGCGATGAGGGTGACGGCATGGCAGATGACGCATCTGATGGACTTAGCACCTTGCGGAAGCTGTAGCGGTGTGCGGCAGTTGGAACAGTCAACTAGCATCAACATCTTTTCCTTGATCAGGACGGAGGAGGATAACGGTAACGCAAGAAATCCTGATATCGATGAGTTAAGGTTTTACGTAGATGGGGGGGATCTGTGAAGTTTTTGATCAAGTTAAAAGGAGAGGATTTTTGGCCATGGGGGCGATGGGGCCGAGCAAAGTGGGAGTTGGTGAGAACTGGGGAAGACGCGGGCGAGAATTGAGAAGCCAATCCAGAGAAATGAGACGTTCTCTAGTCCTGACTTCTGGCTACAGAAGGAGCGAGGGAAAATTCCCATTAAAATAAAATACAAAACAGGCCAATGTCTATTGGCATGCGTGGCAAGGAGTTGGATTCTTTTTTTTTTTTTTTTTTTTTTTAAGCAAGGAGTTCAATTCTTTTTAGGTTAGTTTCTAGTTTGAGTCTCATGGATGGAGGAGATGGGCACCAGGAGAATTTGCCCCTCACGGATCTGACCCGACGGGTTCCAAATAATGTACATGAAATAAAAAAATTATTAAAATATAAAAAATTGATTAAAAATTATAACCGTGAGATAAGTAACCTAATATTTGAGAAAAAAAATATTATTATTCAAATACTCTCAGACTGATGTACACGAAGGAAGCTAAAGGTTGGATAAATCCTCCCTCTCAACATATATTTACCTACCAATAATTTTTTTTCTTGAAATTATTCGCAATTCATGGAACCATGTAAGCTTATCTTAAAAAAAATAATGATAACATACTTTTGACCTCTTTTTTTTCTTTTCTTAGTTTTGTTGGATCAACTTCTTTGTGGTCCGTGGTAAGAAGTAAAGGAGAAAACAGTAGTAGTCGCCACTACGTTTATGTTTTTGCTCGATCTTGAAATTATATATGTTGACATTTACAGAAACTAAGGTTGTGTTTGGATTGCATTTTCTATGATTTTTCATGAAAAAATACTGTAACGATTTGATGTATGTGAAGGAAAAAGGTAATAGAGAAATGTGATCACGGAAAATAACGTAATTTTTTGACAGAAAGTCAGAAACTAACAATCCAAACAAGGCCTAAGTCAAGAGAACCACCAATTCCTCAGTGTATTAATTTAATAAGTTATGCTCTCAATTAAGTAGAATAAGTACCTCACTCTGTTAAGTACATGCCAGTAAGTAGGGTTTAGAATTCAAGGGCAAAAGTTTTGAGACAGATATTCAGCATGCGTCTGAGCCCAAATTTTCATCTTGTCAATTGTCAATTGATATCCATTAATCCATTGCATCTGTTCTTACTCGAAAAAAAAGAAAAGAAAAGAAAAGATTGGTGGGTTAAACTACTGATGGAACATGAACCATATCACCGCTTTGTGCCATAGGATTTGGGGCAATGAATTGGAACTTTCCACGACAAAGAGCTTCTTCTGTGATTCCAAAAAAAAAAACAGTAGTGCATGTGGGAAATGAATGACCATTAATACCATAATTTTCAATGCCAGCCTGGCTGACTTTCTTGCGTAGCTGGCAAAGGAAACAGGTTGCCTACTTCCTTTCCTTCCTTTCTAATTTCCTATGTATATTCTTCGGGGCAGTTTGGCCAACAAATCACGTAAAAATATGCCAGTGGCAGTAGTGGCTTAATTCAAAAACTTTTAATTTTTTTTTAAAAGCAAAAAAAAAAAAAAAAACCCCTCCCACTTGTCTGCATTGGAGAAAGACTAGTTCAAACTCGAAAAGGTCAATTTTTTGAGCACCGATGAAATGTTTATTGCAAAGTCATACAAAGTCGTTTAGAATAACTTGTAAGTACCAGGGAAACGATACAATCATCTATACTGACATTTTGACCTTCCGTTTTGGTCAACTAAAAATCTTCTTACAAAGTCGGGCTTCTTTTTCATTTTTGATAAAAGCTAAATTTTATTAACGGATTATTATTAATTAATCGTCCAGCATGATAAATCGCTTAAGAATAATTGGTTTTGTGTAGAGTCTTGTGGGTTAATTGCATCGAACTCTCGTTCTGACTAATTTAATGCAATAATGATGTCGAGATCTGCTTAATTGATTGCTTGGTGATCTAATCTCATTTTAATTCAACTAAGAATAATTGGTTTTAATGCAGTCTTGTGGGTTAATTGCATTGAACTCTTCGTTGTGTGCCCACTTAAAAAGAAATTTCGTTATAGTGCTGGAGTCACAATGATGACTTCTCCCGCTAACTTTCTCAAGTCAACTGTTGGTAATTTTTCCTGCAATATAAGAGGTTTGATGCAAAAACGCCCTTCCGAGTTTCAACTATGTTTCGGTGTCAAATTGCCCTCTTTGTAATTTAATCGTGTCGGTGTATCTTTCACTTTTCTGATTGTAGTTCAACCATGTTAATTACGTTCAGAAAAAAAAAAATCATGCAGCGTCATAAAACGCAGATTTAGATGCATGACACGTATTTTCATCTATTAAAAAGGGACATGATCATTTTAAAATTTAATTAATTCTAATCTTTATTAACAAATAATGACAAATATCATGCATTCAAATGTACGTCGTGAGAAATAATGAAGAGAGAATACACCGTAGATGAGAGCCAAATCCTGATAAAACACATATGAGGTTGTTAGATAAATGGAGCATACCTTAAATTGTGGTGCCAGAGGGAAAGGATGGCTTATACAAACAGTTGAATACTGACGGACAGATAAGAAATTTTGAAGAGCCAAGGGTAAGACATGATTCCAAGCAAAATGTTAGGCACACGGGGATATTCGAAATCAAGCTTAAAGCATGTTACGTAACTACGAACAAATACCAAAAATAAATGCATGTGAGAAGCAAAATCAAGAAGTACACGCATATTATTCCTCACGGAAGATAAATTAATAGTAGCAAAATTGGTGTTTCATGCAGGTAGCAAAGCAATCATTAAAGCCTTATTATTAGAATATGCTGCTTTAGAAAAAAAAAAAAAAAGAAAAGAAAAGAAAGGGAGAAGACAAAGAAATAAGACAAAAAAAACTGGGTGCAGTTACAGTTTTGTCCCTCTAGGAATAAAATGGTTAAAATAGCGATAAATCAGATTGAGACCGAGGTATAAATACAGGGAGATTAAGTGGAATTTACGCTAAAAAGTAGTATTCCACAGTCCATTTTATAATTACAGAATAAAATCAAAAAAAGGAAGAAAAGTACAATGCAATAATAATGCATAGTGCTGGATAGTTCCTCAGAATATGAAAATAGAGATGGATAACACTAACAGGTGCTTGCTCAAAATTTCATCGGTTCCTGTTCTTGCTGACAAAAGAGCCACTCCACTACATCTTGTTTATACGAAGAAAAGAAGAAAAATATTCTGATCTTTCTTTTCTCTAAGCATTATTAGCTTTATCATCCGCCAATCGTTCATCATCCCTTGTAGCTTAGCTTAGCTTAGCTTAAAACTGTTGGTCTGGACTCTGGTGTGGTGGCTTCATATCTGTCTTAATCATTAATTTTGACAAGAAAAAAACAACATCAGGTGCACCGCAAGAATTTGCCCCCTCCCCCGCCTTCCCCCTCTCTTTCTCTCTCTCTCGGTGTCCGAAAATCAAACTAGAGCTTTTGCGCAGAACACCTTTTCCTGGAATCTGGATGCCAACTTTCAGGTACAAGCTCATTTGATTCTCATTCATGTTGAAACTCGAAAAAAACACACGTGCATTTCAGGAATCGCTTGCGGAAAGGCGAGGAGTAAACAAGAAGAAACGAAATTTTGTGAAGAATCGCAAGTCCGTATTGCTTCCGCAAAGAGGTTGACAAATTCATAGCAAGCCAGCTAGCTAATCATGAACTTCTGCTTATTTATAGTTTTCCTGGGAATCCTGACCTTAACTATTTGATCGAAAGCCGAAAATGCTGACAATCAAATCTTCACGTTAACAAATTCATGCCCGCGTGTGCAACAGTTTGAGAGTGCAAATTGATAGAAATAACCCTCAGAAAACTTCCATTAAATGATCTAGTCGTGTATTAAACATGCACTGAGCACGAAGTCGTTATTATTATTATGTTTGAAAAATAAAACATTTATTTTCCGGACAGTGATCATACATGATCAATTTATCATTGGTTAAGCAGGGCCAGGCAGTTCGATGGAGAAACAAGACACTTCTTCGCAATTGTATTCTCCTGCAATAGTCGATGTTGTAAATTTAAGTGCACATGCTAGAAGGTAATAAGATTAACTAGCACTCTATACGCATACACAACACTATGCACGGATAGTGTATACATTGTCAGATTTTCATGTTTGATATATATTTTGAATGTGAATTTGAAATTTAGATTTAATACACGTGTCACACATTCAAAACGGCGACGGTGCACGCACTGTTAGAATATAACTATACATATACACCCTCAATGAATATTAGATTTCTATTACATTATTCAATATTCAAATTAAAATTTAAAAAAATCGCGAACAGATTCCCGTTTCAGTTGATTTTATTCAACGATTGAGCAAACGAAAATAGTAATATAATAAATAACAAATTGCATGAACTTATATCAATCTAATAATGATATTTATATGCAACAATTTGATTTGGACTAACCAATTATATACATATATATAAACATATTTATTGGAATTCATCCATCATATTGGTATAATCAAATATGATTGTAACAATGATTTCTCTGGCACCAACATTAAGACCCTATTTGATAACCCAATTCAGCACTTAAATTTAATGGATTCAAATCTTAACATATTCAAACTATTTGATAACAAAAAATTAAACATCTGAATTAATTAAATGTCATTGAATTTCTTAGGCAAAAATTGCTCCCAAAATTAAGTGATAAACTATTTACTTATCACTAAATATGATATAGAGTCAAATGTATTAGATTTAATACTTAACAATTTAATAATTTAATGAATTTAAAATTCAAAATTCAGATTTCAATTTTCCTTTAGTAATAGGCTGTGGCCAAAGCCGAAGAAATGAACCTCCGCGCAGTCTCTCCTAGAAAAGGATGGGCCGCCACTCAAATCAGCAAAGCAAGCTGAATGAGTGAGGACGCTTAGAGGCCCACTAATTACAACAATAGACCATACAAGTACTAGGAATTAAGAAGTCTGAAGACAGGCACATCTAATTTTAACAGCCAGAACGAACGGTAGTGAGATTATAAGATTTAAGACTTGGTCCTCTCAACTGCATGACATGACAAGGGTTTTTTCAACTCTGATCATCACATCAGACACCTGCTTTTGCCGCTTGATGGATAGTCAGTCATACAGGGTCACAGATTTAGCTTTAGCCAGCAGTATGTGGAGAAAGCATTTTGAAACTGGTGCCTGGGGCTGGAGTGGTCATGTTTAATCTGTAGCTTTTGACAAGTACTGTGTGTGAGACGGGAAGAGCTGGCTTTTCTTCCCCACCAGGGCTTCATAGCCAGCAAATCTATCTGAATGCCCTTCCGATCTGTGAGTCAAATAAATGTAACAGATTTGTGGGATATATCAGGATATTGAAGAAATGTGCATGCTTATGGGACTGAGATGATGACTGCAGGGAGGTAGAATCAGCACAACCGCCATGATCAGGCTTGAGCCAGATTAATTACCAAAATCACTCCCCGAAGGCATCTAAAGCATTTTGAGTTTCACAGAATTTTCTCACGTCTCCTTGAACTTCATTAAACGACCAAACTTAACTTAGCTACGGGGCAATAGCCATGGCAATCCTCAGATCCCCCCTTGCTAGTAACTTCTGTGCTCCTCTATACGGCCAACTGTCAGGAGTAATCAAATGTGAACCCTCTAAAGCATATAGGATTGCAACGGCCACGTCCTAACTCCTAATGGCTCTGAGACAGATTCATAACACCAAAAAAGACGCCCATGCGCTGATTTTTCAGAAAACTAGAACAACTTTTGAGTTATGAGATTTTCTCGTGGAAAGGAAAGGTGAAGGATGTGGTGGACTGGTGGGGTTTTTTCAGAAAACTGGAAGAGCAGTGACATTTAAGCTTACTTTCAACGACATTAGAGAAAGGATTAAGGATGTGGCGTCTTGGTGGGAATGTGAAACGCCGACGGTCAAATCAAATTCCCATTCAGTAAGTGAACCAAGATTTATAATCATTCTAGTTGTTTATATTATTTTAAAGGTATTGCATTTTATAATTCACCAACTATCTAAATATATTATAAACGCTATAATAAATTGTGTTTTACACATTGGAATACTTTCTAAATAATCTAAATAATTACAGGGATTTGTGAGAATTTTAAATATTTTGTCAAATTTCTCAATCAATCCAAACGCGACTAAGAAAACTCTCTGGTTTACATTATCGATATTACCCGATTCATTTGACACGTGCCAAACTCATTCGTTATTATTCACTTGAAAAGCGAACAAAATATTGCGCTTGATCTACCAATTTTTCAATATGAAACGCATGCTTGAAAATATATCCAAATATATGAAAATTTTCAGCCCCAAGCGTTTGTGTATACGGTTCGAAGACATAATAAATATATGCACTTGAGGATGGAATGGCCGGGAGAAGAACATGTTGCCCGGGCTGCTAGATGACCCCTTGCCGCAAGAATCAGCATACGTAGAAAACTAACGGAAACTAAATTAATTTGTTTCTAGAAAGAATACAGTTGGAATTTTTCCGAATTCATAAAAGGCGCCATCTTGCCATTACAAAAAATGATTCTAAGCCACAAAAAACACAACCACAATCTTTCCCGATGACCTCTCTCTGGCGCATGTTCATCTGTGTCTCTGGTTTCACGTTGCAGTCTATAAGAACAGCATGGTTTCCTCCATTTACCTTCGCCACTTGCTGGCTTCCAAGAAAGCATAATTAGCAAGTCAAGAACAAACCAAAATGGGTGACATGGCCTTGAACAAAGCAATCCTTTTTTCAACCCTTCTCTTCATTCCTCTTGTTCTTTCAGATGATACTGTACCTGCCCCCGCTAATAAGGGTCAATTGAATAGCTGGTTTAAGCAAAATGTGCAACCTTTGGCATCGCGGAAAGGTACTTTGGACCCGGCACTAGTCGCTGCAGAAGCCAATCCCAGAATCATCAAGCTCAAGAGCGACGGAAGCGGTGAGTTCAAGACTATAGCCGCTGCCATCAATAGCATCCCAAATGACAATACCAAACGCGTCATCATTTCACTTGGCCCCGGAAACTATACAGAGAAAATCAAGATTGAACGTAACAAGCCATTCATCACAATAATTGGAAATCCAAACAATATGCCTACTCTAGTGTTTGGTGGTACAGCGGCCAAGTATGGAACCGTGGAAAGTGCCGCCTTGATTGTTGAATCTGATTACTTCAACGCCGCTAATCTCATTCTTGCGGTAAGCGAACTATATATATAGCCAGCACGCGTTGTTCTTGTTTCTATTTCCTTGAAGGTCTTGTTTCTGATCGATCACATCTTGGGTTGCTTCGAATTGCTCTAGAACTCAGCACCAAGGCCAAACGGCGACGTGAAGGGAGCCCAAGCGTTGGCTGTGAGAATTGGAGGGGATAAGGCTTCCTTTTACAACTGCAAATTCCTTGGTTTTCAAGACACCCTTTGTGACGACAAAGGAAAGCACTTGTTCAAGGATTGCTACATCGAAGGCACCGTAGATTTCATTTTTGGCAACGGAAAATCCATCTACTTGGTAAAATATTAGTAACAATAGAAGATCAATTCATCATCTTTTACTTCTTTTCTGATCATTTTCTTGAAGAATGCGAACAAGCTGTGGATGAAATTTTGAATGTGATTCATATTGCAGAATGTTGAGATGCATGTTATCCCAGGCGACCGACAGGCATGGATCACCGCACAAGCGAGGCACACCGATGCTGAAGACACAGGATACTCATTTGTCCACTGCAAAGTCACTGGCACAGGTCGCACTGCTTACTTGGGCAGAACTTGGATGCCTTATGGCAAGGTCGTGTTTGCCTACACGGATATGAGCGACGCGGTAATCCCCGCAGGATGGTCTAATAACTTCCATCCGGAGACTGAGAAGTAAGTTGTATTCATATTTAATGTACACGCCAGCGAACTCGGTTTTCAAGATTTATCAAGACAGCTTCTTGTGTGTGTGTGTGTGTGTATTAGCTGAGAGTTACTGATTAGTTATTCCTTTTCTTGTTTTTGTTTTCTTGGATATTTGTCTAATGGTGGCAATGGTGTATTGCAGGACGGTATTGTTCGGAGAATTCAGTTCCACCGGACCAGGTTCAGACACAAACAATAGCCGGGCTGCATTCAGCAAGAAGCTTACTGAAGCAGAAGTTAAACCCTTTCTGACTCTTGGATTCATCGAGGCTTCTAAGTGGCTGCTTCCTCCCACCCAAGTTCCAGCTTAAGGCTTCTTAGCTCTGGAAAACAAATGGCTTATTTTTTTTGCCATTTTCTTCATGTAGCTTGTTCATCCGTCTTCCCGAAATAAATATTTGGAGCGCACCATAATTTTTACATTTAGAAATGCTTACGAAAACTATAAAGTTAGAGGCGCTGTAGTTTTGACACAAACCAGTTTTAATCATATTTCAGGAGAACTAAGCAACTTGTTCATTCAACCACCGAGCCAAGCTCAGCGGACGTCAAGGAGGGTCTTAAGTCCTTTCTTGGGTTGTAGGTGGAGATTCAAATCCCCAAGGATTATGCCAAAACACTCTCTTGGTCGAATAAGGTCTGTGTGTCTGCTAGCGCCAAACACAGTCTCTTTAGACTCCCCCTCTCTGTAATTTAGGATAGATAGGATATACAATAGTTGTCGTCTTAAAAAAAAAAAAAAGTAACTTGGTCATTCTCTTTCTTTATTCTTGAATATTAGGTATACTCATCCCTCCCACGGAGAAATTGGAGGGAAGAGGTAATGCAGAGGAGTGTAATCCCTGTCTTATAAATACTCAATATGAAGTACACTATGAATTTTTGTATGTGTATATAGCTTTTAACATGTGTGTGATCCTACTATTACTCTTTTCTTTTCTTTTTTTTTTGGTGATGGAAGGAAAATCTTTTTCGTATTACTCTCACAATCACTAGGTAAAGGTGTTTTTAAAGGGGTTTATTCGATACGCATTCTCGGATAACGGTTACGGGTTCTTTTGTTAACAAAAAAAAAGAAGACGTTATTGAAATTAATCTGCACTGTCATAGGATTAGTGTACATCAATAAGCAACTTATCACTGAAACAGAAAACACAAACACAAACAAGGAAACACAAAAAAATAAGAGGGAGAATGTCCAATTTGGAGTTTTTACTGGGAGTGATACTTCTAGTGCAAATTGTTGTAACAAATGTTGGTTTGCCCAGTAAAATGTATACAAGGTCAATGTTTCAGTCCCTTGCATCAACCAAACACACCACAGTTTAACAAACAGTAACTTGTAATAGTTAACAGTTTCACAAACAATTACTTATAATACTTCCATCAATTAGAAACTGTGGTACAACAAATTAGTACTTTCTTTGTTATTTGCTTTTGTTGTGCCTGTTGAATTTTTAAATACATATGGAAGGCCTGTATTTACTCTTTTCTAGTCCCTCCCCTTCCTCCAATTAGGTAGAAAATGAAAAACAGAGAATGAAAGGCCGTGCTTTCCTTTTCTGATGGTAAGCTCAGTTTTTTCTTCTCCTTGGAATTTACAGGAGATTTGAAAATGTGTGCCTTGTGTAATTTTATGCTAGCATTAGTTAACTTTTTTGCATAAATTTTTTTGGTAATAAAAGGGATTATATATTGAAAAAACTTAAATTATTGGTACAAAACGAGAGAAGCAAATTCTCTTAATATCTGTATCTACTAGATTCTTCAAAGCATAAAGGACACTGTCATAACACACAAAATTCATATCTTGTTGAGCACCCAATTTCGTCGTGTTAGCACACTGATTTATTTCTCAGTAAACATGTCTTAGTATGACTTTTGGCGGAACAGACGCCAAGAACCTGCAATCAGGGATAATTGAAGCATACTCATGAGTTGAGGTATCTGCAGATTTAAGCAAGTGATTTGCAGGGTGAAGCACATGAAGGTGACACGTGCTAATGTATTAATCAGACAGTTGTGACACGTGATACCTTGCATGGTGAAGCACATGAAGGTGCATTGTGTGAAGGTCTCTTGCTTTTGTTAAAATTTGAAATTTTTTTTGAAGCGTATACCTAGTTGATTTGTATTCTATGTTTTTTTTTTAGTAGATGCATTGAATTTCCTCCTTACTACTAAAAGGTGACAAATAAAATGTTGATGCATTTACGATTCCACTACTACATTACCTTTTGCCTGTGTGAATGTGTCACGGCTTTCTTTTTTTGAACTGCCATTTGGTTCGAGTATACGTCAAATTTGCTGATTTTCTCATACTAAATTTGAGTTTGATTACCAAGGTGGTGATTTTCAGTTTTTTTTTCTTTTTTTCATTTCTTTCTTCCCTTTATATTCTTCCTTTGGAAAAGTCTGAAATAACGATCGTTATGGTAACGAAACTGTTTTTACCCGATATAATCGGTAAAAACACTTTTAACAACCATTTGATTACCTATTGGACTGATCACCTAAATAAAATAGTACCTAAAATTTTGGTTAGTAAGTTTTACATAAAAAATAGTAAGTTAACTCGATAAATTAGTAACTTTTATGTCTCAAAAAATAAATTGAAATAAATATAGAACTTACTTTTTTTTAAGTAAATTACTACTCTATATCTAAAACTTACTTTTTGGAGAGTAAGTTTAGTGGTCAAAACCTACTAATTTGTGGTATGAATTTACTATTTTACTTAAAAAAACTTATATAAAACAAGTGTTATGAAGTTTATTTGAAATAATGTTAAGATTTTTTATTAATGATTGAAACTTAGTATTATAGTTAGTAATTATTCGTAATGTAAATGTATGATACATAATTGTACGTATCATTTATAAATGTTAAATGTTTTAAGCATTTTAAATATACTATGAAAACTATTTTTTTTTTTTGCACATGACCTTATAAAATATGTAAGAATAATTTGTCATATTGTAAATTTTGAATTATTTTTGAATTTGTGAAAGGTTAGAAAGTTTGGATGACAATAACAACAAATCTTTTGAATTATATGTAGAATTGCACTTATCTATACATCACAATTTCCATATATTAATACCTATGAATATAATAAAATGGAAAATTTTTAATAAATTTATTTACTGGGTCACAAGTATAAAAGTTAAAGTTGTATTATAATAACAACAAATTTTTTGAGTTGTATATAAAATAGCACTTACTTATACATCACAATTTTCATATATTAATGCCTATGAATTTAATAAAATGGTAAAATTTTAATAAATTTATTTTCTGGGTCGCAAGTATAAAAATTAAAGTTGTATTAACGTAGCATAATCTTTGAAAATTATAGTAAAGTTACGCATATGTTAAGTTCTATGAATTTCAAACATACTTTGTATCATTTACATTATGGATTTGTATCCATATTTTTTCTATCAAACTCTTTTTTTATTGGCAAATTGTATGTAAATTATTATAAAATGTCATTTTATAATAATCATAATTTTTTATAGATGAATGTTATGTAAACTGTTAAAATTATCAATTCACAAATGACTAAATCTGACTATTTTATGGCATATATTAGTCTAATTGACTAAAAAATTACTGTAATCATGTGCACGTTGATTGTTGAATTAAAATTTCCTTTACTACTAGTACAAGTTCTTTTAATCAAAGCAAAATAAAATCAAATGTCTTTTCCTTTTGTATGTAGTAGTTATGCTTAGTAGAAATTTATTAAACCATTTTTACAATACATAATTTCTTCTAAAATTAGTAACATTTTCCATGACCTCTAACCTTGTTAATAATACTAACCACTGATATGTAGATAATCTTAAAAGCAAAAGCCATCAATATGACAAAAAAAGAATATTTTCGTGCTGAACGAAAAAAATTGCGATTCTATATAAAATCGAAGAAATTTATCATGAATGAGAATGAATTGCAAAGTTATCACATTTCTAATTTCGTATGCATCCAAAATTTCACGCAGCATTACTTTAGAGGAACTTTCCTTTTTCACACTAAGGAACCAATCCCAATCTCTGCGTCTCTTTTATTTTTTTTAACCATTAAATGGGGTCAAAGTTGTTAGCAGTAAAATACTAAATAAATTTAATTCCATTTCAAACTCTAGTTAATTGTATACTAATATTTTACACCACAATCAATCGAGCACCAATTTCCTTTTTTTAAGTGGCTATTATTTATTTTATTACTTAGGTTAAATATTTACATATAAAATAATAGCAATAGAATGCCAATTCTCGGATCAATGGAACTTCAATTATTGTTAATAAAACTAATTTTACATTGATAAAAATTAGTCTACAGAATGAAAAGTCAATGACAACAATTGCTAAAATATAGCAATTTTTAATTATGGAAAAATAAACAACTAAGTTCCCAAAATATTTCACTTTTATTGTTTAAAAAATCTCAACTTGTTGACTAAATTCAAAATAATTCTATTGTCAAAAATATTTTTTCTCAAATTAACTTTAATGATTAGATGTGAGATACAAATATGGTAAAATATCCCTCATACGTATGTAATGGATATTTGGGACTTTGAGTAAAAAATTTTTTTTTGTTGTTAAAATAACATTGTATCATAGTGTACTAATTATTTTAGGACCATTTTATACGTGAACTAAATTTAATTTAAATTATACAACATATTATATATGCATGTGATTTTCATTTATAATTATTGGATCCCATTCTTATGAACAATCTCCCACGGAAAAAAGTCCAGATCATACTGATTTTCTTATATTAATTGTTATACTAATTTTGTCATTTTTATTATTTTATTATGTCTCATTTTGTTTAGGCTTTAACTCTTATTATTTCTTGTGCCCCAGATGTAAATTTATTAAAACTTTATCATCTTATTATATTCATAGGTGTTAAATTATAAAAATTGTGATATATAAACAAGTAATATTCTATATATAACTAGGAAGATTTGTTGTTATTGTTATCCAAAATTTCAAACTTTTCAAAAATTGAAAATGATTAAAAACTTATAATATGACAAAATTTATTACATATTTTACAAGATTATGTGAAAAGTCAAACTATTTTTCATAGCATTTTAAAATATATAAACAAAAATTTTAAATTATACATATAATCATGTATTATACAGGTATATTACGAGTACTTACTAACTAAGGTACTAAGAATTAATCATTAATAAAACATCTTATCATTATTTCAAATAAATTTTCTAATACTAGTTTGAAATATGTTTTAAAGTAAAATAGTACATGTGTGCCATAAATCAGTAAATTTTGATTATTAATCAAATTTATCATGTTATCAGTAAGAATTACTATTTGTGTATAAAAACTTACTATTACTTGAATTAAACTTACTCTCTAAAAGGTAAGTTTGGGATATAAAGTAGTAATTTATTTATTTAAAAAGTAAATTTAATATTTGTTCTAATTTACCTTTTGAAGTATAAAAGTTACTAATTTATTACTATTAACTTACTCTTTTAGATGGGAAATTTATTTTCTTATTATTAAGTTATCCTATTTAGGTGGATAGACCTATCAAATAATCAAATGGTCGCTAAAAGTGCAACTAACAGGTAAAAAACTGTTTCGTTACCATAACTGTCGTTACTAAAGCATTGTCCTCTTCCTTTATGTTCAAATTCCAACCTTTCATATCATCGTGAGGTGTGCGTGTGTGTGTGTGAGAGAGAGAGAGAGAGTTCTGAAAGCAGCAGAATTTAGAAACATCTTGATGATTATATCATCAGGCAGTTCCATTTTTCATGAAGTACATAGAACCTGCTCTGAGCAACAAATTTCACTTGAGAATTTGAGATCAATAATGCTCTATGCTTATCAAATTTCTTTGGAATTGATTTACAATTACAACCACTACCTTCAGAGACAGACATACTCTATAAATTCCAATGTACCTAGGCCTTCACAGAAAATCTGAAATGAGTAAATGCCAAATAATATTAACAAAAATGAGGTGTTCAGCATCACTTTTCTGATGCCTTGCTGCCCTCCCCCCAACTAATTTCCCGTGCACATTCTCCACAGACATTGCTGCAACCCATTTTTGTGCCCTGACTTTGAAGTGTCAGCAGATGGGAGAGATTTGTACATTTTCTAGTAATCATCCTGTTTCTTGCGCGTGAAGGTGTGGATTCAAGATTGATTTCAGGAGCAGAAGGAACTGTGTTTCTGCGTGCTGGTTTTTCATCAAATGTAGTTTCCTCAAGAGGTACTGTTTGCTGCTCATGTGCAAATTTGTTATTCATTCGTCTCTCTCTTGCTGATCAAATGTAGATGCATCAGGTCAAATTGGTTGCACTTCCTCCTATAAAAAAGTTCTCCTGAATACTTCCCAAGCCATCTCTTGTTCCTCTTTTGACAGCTTTTCCTCTTCATTCCCCTGCAAGAGAGTTTCATGTTCATGATAATGTGAAATCCATCTATATGTGAATATGCATAAGACTGCATTAGACATGCAGCGAAGTTTACCACACAAGCTGAAGGTCCAAGAAGAAATGCAGCACAAGCTCGACTATTAATCTCTTGGTTGATACAAGCAACTGATGGTCATAAAAACGAAGTTGTTTTCCATATTGGTAGTGAACTTGTAACCTACCTGAGAGAATGCAGTATTAAGTTCTCATGAAATAATCTCATAGACACTCAAACGAAAACAATTGGAGACCAAGATCAATCGTTGAAAGATACAAGAAGAAAGCCTCCCAACTAATCAGAAACAAGTCAATAAATATTCAAATAGTTTGAAGAAACACTACTGTCTTTCCATAAATAGTAGGAAAATAGACAATCCGAAAGTCTAAAGATACTTGTCAAGTACCATATACAAACAAGCTCACACCAAAGGTAAAAAGAAAACAACATAGGTTAGGACCAACAGAAATGGAAGCGGAAAAGACTCTCAAGGCAAACATGGCTTGCAGAATGTCAGCAGTGAATCGAGAACAAAAAATTGTGCGCAGAATGTCAGATATTTGCCCAAACTTCGTAATTTCCAGTTTGATACCTTAATATTTATTTGCTTTTATACCTGCCAGAGTTCAAGTAGACTGAAGAAATACCTAAGATATTAAATAATGTCAACACTGTCACCAAAAGACATTTTATTTTCACAATATTGATCAACTAATTTGTCATCCACTTTTAACTAGGTTGAGATAAGTGTTACAAATTTGAAGACGGCTAATTTCTTGACATTTGATCTGGCCAGGCAGGAAATAGATTTTTGTGTATAACGTCTTTGAATAATTCTAGAGCCTTGCTACAGAAGGGCTGAGGATATTTAATGCAAACACATAGCATTAAGACTTTCTGGGATAATAAGAAAGATACTGTTACTGGCAAACTACCTAAAGCACCACGAAAAGCTACTGGATGACCCCTTACCGCAAGAATTAGTATACGTGGAAAAATAACGGAAACTAAATTAAATTTTTCCTAAAAAAAAATACAGTTGGCATTTTTCCAAATTCATAAAAGGCGCCATCTTGCCATTACAAAAACTGATTCTAAGCCACAAAAAACACAACCACAATCTTTCCCGATGACTTCTCTCTGGCGCATGTTCATCTGTGTCTCTGGTTTCACGTCGCAGTCTATAAGAACAACCTGGTTTCCTCCATTTACCTTCGCCACTTGCTGGCTTCCAAGAAAGCATAATTAGCAAGTCAACAACAAACTGACATAGGTAACATGGCCCTGAACAAAGCAATCCTTTTTTCAACCCTTCTCTTCATTCCTCTTGTTCTTTCAGATGATACTGTACCTGCCCCCGCTAATAAGGGTCAATTGAATAGCTGGTTTGAGCAAAATGTGCAGCCTTTGGCATCCCGGAAGGACACTTTGGACCCGGCACTAGTCGCTGCAGAAGCCAATCCCAGAATCATCAAGCTCAAGAGCGACGGAAGCGGTGAGTTCAAGACTATAGCGGATGCCATCAATAGCATCCCAAATGACAATACCAACCGCGTCATCATTTCACTTGGCCCCGGAAACTATACAGAGAAAATCAAGATTGAACGTAACAAGCCATTCATCTCAATACTTGGAGATCCAAACAATATGCCTACTCTAGTGTTTGATGGTACAGCGGCCAAGTATGGAACCGTGGAAAGTGCCACATTGATTGTTGAATCTGATTACTTCAACGCCGCTAACCTCATTCTTGCGGTAAGCGAACTATATATATAGCCAGCATGCGTTGTTCTTGTTTCTTTTTCCTTTAAGGTCTTGTTTCTGATCGATCACACCTTGGGTTACTTCGAATTGCTCTAGAACTCAGCACCAAGGCCAAACGCCGAATTGAAGGGAGCCCAAGCGTTGGCTGTGAGAATTGGAGGGGATAAGGCTTCCTTTTACAACTGCAAATTCCTTGGTTTTCAAGATACCCTTTGTGACGACAAAGGAAAGCACTTGTTCAAGGATTGCTACATCGAAGGCACCGTAGATTTCATTTTTGGCAACGGAAAATCCATCTACTTGGTAAAATATTAGTAACAATAGAAGATCAATTCATCATCTTTTACTTCTTTTCTGATCATTTTCTTGAAGAATGCGAACAAGCTGTGGATGAAATTTTGAATGTGATTCATATTGCAGAATGTTGAGATGCATGTTATCCCAGGCGACCAACAGGCATGGATCACCGCACAGGCAAGGCACACCGATGCTGAAGACACAGGATACTCATTTGTCCACTGCAAAGTCACTGGCACAGGTCGCACTGCTTACTTGGGCAGAACTTGGATGCCTTATGGCAAGGTCGTGTTTGCCTACACAGATATGAGCGACGCGGTAATCCCCGCAGGATGGTCTAATAACTTCCATCCGGAGACTGAGAAGTAAGTTGTATTCATATTTAATGTACACGCCAGCGAACTCGGTTTTCAAGATTTATCAAGACAGCTTCTTGTGTGTGTGTGTGTATCTATATATATTGGCTGAGAGTTACTGATTAGTTATTCCTTTTCTTGTTTTTGTTTTCTTGGATATTTGTCTAATGGTGGCAATGGTGTATTGCAGGACGGTATTGTTCGGAGAATTCAGTTCCACCGGACCAGGTTCAGACACAAGCAATAGCCGGGCTGCATTCACCAAGAAGCTTACTGAAGCAGAAGTTAAACCCTTTCTGACTCTTGGATTCATCGAGGCTTCTAAGTGGCTGCTTCCTCCCACCCAAGTTCCAGCTTAAGGCTTCTTAGCTCTGGAAAACAAATGGCTTACGAAAACTATAAAGTTAGAGGCGTTGTAGTTTTGACACAAACCAGTTTTAATCATAATTCAGGAGAACTAAGCAACTTGTTCATTCAACCACCGTGCCAAGCTCAGCGCGGACGTCAAGGAGGGTCTTAAGTCCTTTCTTGGGTCGTAGGTGGAGGTTCAAATCCCCAAGGATTATGCCAAAACACTATCTTGGTCGAATAAGGTCTGTGTGTCTGCTAGCGCCAAACACAGTCTCTTTAGACTCTCCCTCTCTGTAATTTAGGATAGATAGGATATACAATAGTTGTCGTCTTAAAAAAAAAAAAAGTTACTTGGTCATTCTCTTTCTTTATTCTTGAATTTTAGGTATACTCATCCCTCCCTCGGAGAGTGTAATCCCTGTCTTATAAATACTCAATATGAAGTACACTATGAATTTTTGTATGTGTTTATAGCTTTTAACGTGTGTGTGATCCTACTATTACTCTTTTCTTTTCTTTTCTTTTTTGGGTGATGGAAGGAAAATCTTTTTCGTGTTACTCTCACAATCACTACGTAAAGGTGTTTTTAAGGGGGTTTATTCGGTACGTATTCTCGAATAGCGGTTACGGGTTCTTTTGTTAAAAAAAAAAAAAGACGTTATTGAAAATTAATCTGCACTGTCATAGGATTAGTGTACATCAATAAGCAACTTATCACTGAAACAGAAAACACAAACACAAACAAGGAAACACAAAAAAATAAGAGAGAGAATGTCCAATTTGGAGTTTTTACTGGGAGTGATACTGCTAGTGCAAATTGTTGTAACAGATGTTGGTTTGCTCAGTAAAATGTATACAAGGTCAATGTTGTAGTCCTTTGCATCAACCAAACACACCACAGTTTTAACAAATAGTAACTTGTAATAGTTAACAGTTTCACAAACAATTACTTATAATACTTCTATCAATTAGAAGCTATGGTACAACAAATTAGTACTTGCTTTATTATTTGCTTTTGTTGTGCCTGCCTGTATTTACTCTTTTCTAGTCCCTCCCCTTTCCTCCAATTAGGTAGAAAATGAAAAACAGAGAATGAAAGGCCGTGCTTTTCCTTTTCTGACGGTAAGCTCAGTTTTTTCTTCTCCTTGGAATTTACAGGAGATTTGAAAATGTGTGCCTCGTGTAATTTTATGCCAGCATTAGTTAACTTTTTTGCATAATTCTTTTTTTGGGTAATAAAAGGGATTATATATTGAAAAAACTTAGATTATAGGTACAAAACGAAAGAAGCAAATTCCCTTAATATCTATATCTGCTAAATTCTTCAAAGCATGAGGGACACTATCATAACACACAAAATTCATATCTTGTTGAGCACCCAATTTCGTCAATCTGTTAGCACACTGATTTATTTCTCAGTAAACATGTCTAAGTATGACTTTCGACGGAACAGACACCGGGACCTGCAATCAGGGATAATTGAAGCATGCTCATGAGTTGAGGTATCTGCAGATTTAAGCAAGTGATTTGCAGGGTGAAGCACATGAAGGTGACACGTGCTAATATATTAATCAGATAGTTGTGACACGTGCTACCTTGCAGGGTGAAGCACATGAAGTGCATTGTGTGAAGGTCTCTTGCTTTTGTTAAAATTTGAAATTTTTTTTGAAGCGCATACCAAATTGATTTGTATTCTATGTTTTTTTTTTTAATAGATGCATTGAATTTCCTCCTTACTACTAAAAGGTTACAAATAAAATGTTGATGCATTTAGGATTCCACTACTACATTACCTTGCGCCTGTGTGAATGTGTCACGGCTTTCTTCTTTTAAGCTGCCATTTGGTGCGAGTTAGGACTGTAAATAAACCGAGCTGCTCGCGAGCCGCTCGAGTCGAGGTCGAGCTAGATCGAGTTGAAATCGAGCTCGAACTCGAGTTCAAGATATTAAGCCGGCTCGCGAACTCGAGTATATATATATATATTTTTTTTAATTTTAAGTATATATATTTTTTATTTTTTTAATTTTAAGTATACATATATATATTTTTTATTTTACTAGTAAAATTACATATATATCCTTAATATTTTATTATTTATTAAGAAAAAATATTATTTTATTTATTTTTTAAAAAATAAAATTTTTATTTTTTTATTTTTTTCGAGTTCGAGCTCGCTCGAATCAAGTGGAGCTCGAGCTCGAGTTTGAAATTGTTGGCTCGTCGAGCTCGAGTTCGAGTTCGAGTTCACTAAAATTAAGTCAAGGCTCGGCTCGATTAGGCCAAAACTCGACTCGGTTCGACTAGTTTACAGCCCTAGTGCGAGCATAGGTTAAATTTGCTGATTTTCTCGGACTAAATTTGCCACTTGGTGTGAGTATAGGAAAATACTGTAGTAATTATCGTTATGGTAACTAAACAGTTTTTACCTGATATAACATGTTATTATACTTTTAACGACTATTTGATTACCAGTTGGACATATCTACCTAAATAGGATAATGCCTAAAAATAAGAAAGTAATTTTTCATTTAAAATAGTAAGTTAACCGTAATAATTAGTAACTTTTGTGTCTCAAAAGGTAAATTGAAATAAATATTGAACTTACTTTTTAAAAAGATAAATTATTATTTTATTTCCCAAACATACTTTTGAGAGAGTAAATTTAGTTCAAGTAATAGTATGTTTTTATACATAAATAATAATTCTTACTTATAACATAGTAAATTTGATTAATGACCAAAACTTACTAATTTATGGCACAAATGTACTATTTTGCTTAAAAAACTTATACCAAACCAATACTAGGAAGTTTATTTAAAATAACAATAAAATGTTTTATTAATGATTAAAGTTTAGTACCTTAGTTAGTAAGTACTCATAATATACTTGTATAATACATTATTATATATATAATTTAAAATTTTTTGTATTTATATACTTTAAAATACTATGAAAAATATTTTGACCTTTCACATAACCTTATAAAATAATAAAATTTTGTTGTATTATAATTTTTTAATCATTTTCAATTTCATGTGGGCCAAAACCAACAAGAATTGATTTACAACCACTACCTTTAGAGACAGACATACTCTATAAATTCCAGTACACCTAGGCCTTCACAAAAAATCTGAACTAAGTAAATGCCATATAATATTAACAAAAATGTGGTGTTCGGCATCACTTTTCTGATGTCTTGCCGCGCTCCTCCCAAGGATGGCAACGGGTGTGGATGCCCGCGGGGGGTCTATTGGGGCGGGGGTGGGGGGGATTTTTTTTCCCCCCGCCCCGCCACTCGTTTAGAAAAAAAAAGATATATATATGTGCATAATTATATATATAATGATATTATCAATTATACATATCTATTAATAAAAATAATTAATTATTTATACTAAATTTGTTAATACATTTATATTAAATTCCTAACTACACTTAATACAATAACACTTTTTTCTAAAAAAATCTAATAATAATTTAGTGATTGTATTTGTATCAAAAGTAAAATTTGATTATTTTAGTTATATATGTTTTATCATAGTAGATTGTATTCAAATAACTTTTGTTTAATTATTTTTATGAGTTTCAATTATGAAATTGCAATGAATAATAATTTGATGATATGTTGATATTTTAATACTTGATTATTTGTTCAAATTTAATTATAATGAAATTACATAATAAATTTTTTTAAATTTCACGGGTGCCCCGCGAGGGCTGGGCGGGGCCAGCGGGGGACGGGGATGGGGCGGGAGTTGGGGCAATTAATAGGCAACGGGGCGGGAGTGGGGGAGGGATCCCCCGCGCTCCTCCCAACTACTTTCCCGTGCACATTCTCCACAGACAATGCTGCAACCCATTTTTGTGCCGTGACTTCGAAGTGTCAGCAGATGGGAGAGATTTGTACATTTTCTCGTAATCATCCGGTTTCTTGCGCGTGAAGGTGTGGGGTTCAAGATTGATTTCAGGAGCAGAGGGAACTGTGTTTCTGCGTGCTGGTTTTTCATCAAATGCAGTTTCCTCAAGAGGTACTGTCTGCTGCTCATGTGCAAATTTGTTATTCATTCGTCTTTCTCTTACTGATCAAATGTAGATGCATCAGGTCAAACTGGTTGCACTTCCTCCCATAAAAAAGTTCTCCTGAATACTTCCCAAGCCATCTCTTGTTCCTCTTTTGACAGCTTTTCCTCTTCATTCTCTTGCAAGAGAGTTTCATGTTCATGATAATGTGAAATCCATCTATATGTGAATATGCATAAGACTGCATTAGACATGCAGCGAAGTTTACCATACAAGCTGAAGGTCCAAAAAGAAATGCAGCACAAGCTCGACTATTAATCTCTTGGCGGATACAAGCAACTGATGGTCATAAAAACGAAGTTGTTTTCCATATTGGTAGTGAACTTGTAACCTACCTAAGATAATGCAGTATTAAGTTCTCATGAAATAATCTCATAGACACTCAAACGAAAACAATTGGAGACCTAGATCAGTCGTTGAAAGATACAAGAAGAAAGCCTCCCAACTAATCAGAAACAAGTCAATAAATATTCAAATAGTAGGAAAATAGACAATCCGAAAATCTAAAGATGACTCTCAAGGCAAAAACAAGTTCACACCAAAGGTAAAAAGAAAACAACATAGGTTAGGACCAACAGAAATGGAAGCGGAAAAGACTCTCAAGGCAGACATGACTTGCAGAATGTCAGATATTTGCCCAAACTTAGTAATTTCCAGTTTGATACCTTAATATTTATTTGCTTTTTATATCTGCCAGAGTTGAAGTAGACTAAAGAAATATCTAAAATATTAAATAATGTCAACACTGTCACCAAAAGACATTTGATTTTCACAATATTGATCAACTAATTATTCATCCACTTTTAACTAGGTTGAGATAAGTGTTACAAATTTGAAGATGGCTAATTTCTTGACATTTGATCTGGCCAGGCAGGAAATAGATTTCTGTGTATAACGTCTTTGAATCATTCTAGAGCCTTGCTACAGAAGGGCTGAGGATATTTAATGCAAACACATAGCAGTAAGACTTTCTGCAAACTACCTAAAGCACTACGAAAAGCTGCTGGATGACCCCTTACCGCAAGAATTAGTATATGTGGAAAAATAACGGAAACTAAATTAATTTTTTTTCTA
This sequence comes from Coffea humblotiana, assembly GCA_023065735.1. Classification (NCBI taxonomy): domain Eukaryota; kingdom Viridiplantae; phylum Streptophyta; class Magnoliopsida; order Gentianales; family Rubiaceae; genus Coffea; species Coffea humblotiana. The sequence goes on along the minus strand of CM041209.1, from coordinate 3,622,715 downwards.
AAAAAATACAGTTGGCATTTTTCCAAAATCATAAAAGGCGCCATCTTGCCATTACAAAAACTGATTCTAAGCCACAAAAAACACAACCACAATCTTTCCCGATGACTTCTCTCTGGCGCATGTTCATCTGTGTCTCTGGTTTCACGTCGCAGTCTATAAGAACAACCTGGTTTCCTCCATTTACCTTCGCCACTTGCTGGCTTCCAAGAAAGCATAATTAGCAAGTCAACAACAAACTGACATAGGTAACATGGCCCTGAACAAAGCAATCCTTTTTTCAACCCTTCTCTTCATTCCTCTTGTTCTTTCAGATGATACTGTACCTGCCCCCGCTAATAAGGGTCAATTGAATAGCTGGTTTGAGCAAAATGTGCAGCCTTTGGCATCCCGGAAGGACACTTTGGACCCGGCACTAGTCGCTGCAGAAGCCAATCCCAGAATCATCAAGCTCAAGAGCGACGGAAGCGGTGAGTTCAAGACTATAGCGGATGCCATCAATAGCATCCCAAATGACAATACCAACCGCGTCATCATTTCACTTGGCCCCGGAAACTATACAGAGAAAATCAAGATTGAACGTAACAAGCCATTCATCTCAATACTTGGAGATCCAAACAATATGCCTACTCTAGTGTTTGATGGTACAGCGGCCAAGTATGGAACCGTGGAAAGTGCCACATTGATTGTTGAATCTGATTACTTCAACGCCGCTAACCTCATTCTTGCGGTAAGCGAACTATATATATAGCCAGCATGCGTTGTTCTTGTTTCTTTTTCCTTGAAGGTCTTGTTTCTGATCGATCACATCTTGGGTTACTTCGAATTGCTCTAGAACTCAGCACCAAGGCCAAACGCCGAATTGAAGGGAGCCCAAGCGTTGGCTGTGAGAATTGGAGGGGATAAGGCTTCCTTTTACAACTGCAAATTCCTTGGTTTTCAAGACACCCTTTGTGACGACAAAGGAAAGCACTTGTTCAAGGATTGCTACATCGAAGGCACCGTAGATTTCATTTTTGGCAACGGAAAATCCATCTACTTGGTAAAATATTAGTAACAATAGAAGATCAATTCATCATCTTTTACTTCTTTTCTGATCATTTTCTTGAAGAATGCGAACAAGCTGTGGATGAAATCTTGAATGTGATTCATATTGCAGAATGTTGAGATGCATGTTATCCCAGGCGACCAACAGGCATGGATCACCGCACAGGCGAGGCACACCGATGCTGAAGGACACAGGATACTCATTTGTCCACTGCAAAGTCACTGGCACAGGTCGCACTGCTTACTTGGGCAGAAACTTGGATGCCTTATGGCAAGGTCGTGTTTGCCTACACAGATATGAGCGACGCGGTAATCCCCGCAGGATGGTCTAATAACTCCCATCCTGAAACTGAGAAGTAAGTTGTATTCATATTTAATGTACACGCCAGCGAACTCGGTTTTCAAGATTTATCAAGACAGCTTCTTGTGTGTGTGTGTGTGTGTGTATTAGCTGAGAGTTACTGATTAGTTATTCCTTTTCTTGTTTTTGTTTTCTTGGATATTTGTCTAATGGTGGCAATGGTGTATTGCAGGACGGTATTGTTCGGAGAATTCAGTTCCACCGGACCAGGTTCAGACACAAACAATAGCCGGGCTGCATTCAGCAAGAAGCTTACTGAAGCAGAAGTTAAACCCTTTCTGACTCTTGGATTCATCGAGGCTTCTAAGTGGCTGCTTCCTCCCACCCAAGTTCCAGCTTAAGGCTTCTTAGCTCTGGCTCAATATGAAGTACACTATGAATTTTTTACGTGTATATAGCTTTTAACGTGTGTGTGACTCTACCATTACTCTTTTCTTTTTCTTTTCTTTTTTTTTTGTGATGGAAGGAAAATCTTCTTCGTGTTACTCCCACAATCACTAGGTAAAGACGTTCTTGAAATTTAATCAGCACTGTCATAGGATTAGTGTAATCAATAAGCACTAATCACTGAAACAGAAAACACAAAAAATTATTAAAAAAAAAAAAGGAGAAAAGGAACATGGAAGCAGATAGATCTGTACTCAGAATGCGGCAAATAGGGATGACGCAGGGGGGCTCGACGTCATGGGCCAAGGCCGTAAACGCATTTGCTCCAAACAATAAAACTCGTGTTCAAAATCTTGTCAGCATCCACCTCTCGTGGGTTTGGGTTGAAGAAGCTGTACAGAAGACAAAACAATAATTTCATGACGTTTTCTTCCCCACATTGTTCAGTGATATTCTTCCAACACTCGCCTACTTCGTCGTAAAATCCTGGGTGAGGCTCAGATGGCAAAGTGAAGTTGGTAACTGGCGATGCTCCTTTTCTACTGCAGCTGCAGGGTAAGTGTAACCATGACAAACAGGACTAGCACCCCTGCAGCTACACCAATGAACAGATATTCGTCTTGTTGCTCATATTTACTTATCAACAATGCAAATTGTAGCCTTTTCCTTCTGGGAATTGCGCGCTTTTGATTTTGGGGAAGGTAATGAGTAGTATTTCTGCAACTTAGGAAAATATATTCCAACTTGGAAACGGAAGCCCGCGCGGTTGTGCTATATCTAGGAATACATGTAGGAGTATATTTACATGAATAAACTACTACGTTAATCTTCAAGTTCAGAAGCGTTACACGAAGAGTTAATCCCTTGAAAAGAAATGTCACTCGATTTAATGTCTACAAAATACAACTCGCATTTATAGTCAAAGATTAAATGATAAGTGTGGACACCTCGGCTATTTCAGCTCGAATGCACCTTCAATTATCGAAATTTTCATAACTTGTCCAAGGTCCACTATAATGTCAATCCCTTGAAATCACGGTTAGCCAAGATCGTGACAGAAGTGAATATTCGACTGATATTTGACAATGGACTGCCTTGGGCTAAAAGAATTCTGGTAATTAGCAAAACACACATTAATACACTCAAACATACACCATCTTTTTGTAATTATGCCCACGTTTCTGTAAATTTTGTTTGTCAACAAAAAAAGTCTTGGAAAATGCATTGAAGAATTCTGAGACTTAAAAAATGAAGATATACATATATATTTTTTAACCCCTTTATAATGTCTCATGAACTTTTGTAAGTTAAAATTCATACCAGTGGATAGGGCGGGAGTAGGGGAGTAAGGATGACAACGAAGATAGGTTCAATGTGGGAAGGGTGGAAGCGAGGTTAGATTTCTCCCCTAACTTTATATGGGACGCCCCCGGCCCATCCCCCCTTAAATTTAATATTTTATATATAATACAAAATTCATAATATATAATATGTAATATATATAATATACAGTATAAAATTCATTATATAATCTACATATGTGTATATATATATCAGATATAAATTTCTTAATATAATATAATTGTATACATGTAATATGTAATGAATAATATGATATTTTCTTGTGATAATATAGTATAAATTTTTTGTTAATAATTTGTAATAAAATAATAATTTTGTCAATAATTACTCTTTTTTTTGTTATGGAATGTTGTTTATAAAAAATAATGATACTTGATTCATAATTTATGTAAAAATCAAATGTAGAGTTAAAATTTTTTCTGTTAAATTTGATTTTTATGAAAGGAGGATTAGATCTATTTATTACAATGACATGTTTACAATGAGATAAATGGGAGGGAACGAGACAAGATTAATGTAGTAATTTTATATTTCCAAAAAGAATTCTTTTCTTATTTACAATTAATTTCTTCAATAAAATATCCACATCATCATCAAACCTAATTTCTTCGTTAGTAATATTTTGAACTTATCAATATTAAATAGTTCTTGTAAATTCATATATTAATATCTTATTAATTTTTAACACATAATAAAAAAAGGATAAATACCACCAAACAGAATAGAAGAGAATAAAAGAATCATAAGGGTTAAAATATGCTCGCAAATTAGACTTTGTAATTCAGACATTTAATTACAAATTCAAATACCTTTTAAGTAATCCAATTAATTTATAAATATTTAAGAAAATTTCAAATTTTTCATCAAAATTCCTCAATCAAAAGACGATCTAATAGAATCTTGAACTACCCAAACAAAAATTTGCAAACAAAAATTTTGTCAGACTCACACAATTCTTTTAGCTAATAACCTTTTCCATATAAGCTTTCAAAAATTTTAAATTGATCATTGTCACATCATGCCATAGATATTATTGCCTAGAACAAAGAACTCAATTAATTATAGATCAAAACTGCTAAATACATAAATAAACAAACAAAAAGTTATCTTTAACGTGGCTAAGAACCCGAAATATTATAAAGTATCATATACTTATTTTAAACAAAAAAGAACTGAGCAAGTATATTTTGAGTAAGGAAGAAACGAATAGATATATTTCATAGATATGACACAAGTATAACAATTTGGATTGGCTTGATGAATTAATGAGTTGAATATAGAAATATTCGACTCGATTCAAGTGACTCACCAAGTCAACTTGAGCTCAAGATTAATCGAATTCGTATCGAATTTTGATCGAACAACTAACAAGCATTCACAGAATGGCTCCATTTGTTTGCAGCCTAGACTCAAACATGCAGTAACTTGGATTATTTCTTTATTTATTTTAATCCATTTTTCCCTTTTTTATCTTTTATATTTTTAAAGCTTGTTTCTATCTAGGGATAATTGCAAAAACCTCCTCTAAGTTTTCTGACAGTTACACTCACCTCTCCTGAAGTTTCTAAAATAGCATTGGCCTCCCCTAACATGAATTTGGGCCTATAATTGACATAAGATAGGGTGATTTTACTTCTATACCCTATGAGTTTAAGGTTATGAGTAAACAAATTTGGAGCAAAAAAATTAGGGTAATAAATAAATTTAGGATAACTAATTAAACAAGTTAATAGTTATTTCTTACCTGATTAGGCACTGTAAGTGCACTTACAAAATGGCACCACAAAATAGTGCTAATTGATGCTTCAACATAGCGTCATTTTGTGATTGACAGCGCTTGAGAGGACAATCCAAGTCGTATATTATATGCATAGAAGAGAAGCAGAAGCAAAAGGCAAGAAACCTCAAAGGAAAGCTCCATAGGAAAATAAGTTCTGGTGATTTTGGTTAAACTCACTTCATCTTAACCATTCATGAAAACAAAAGTCGAAAGAAAGCAAAAATCAAGGCAAACATTGAGAATTTTCCTATTCAAAATTTGCGGCAATTAGAAGATAATACATAAATAATCCTTTGTCGTTTCAATTGAATGCACAAAGTTTCTATGCACATTAGTGAATGAGAGTTTTTTAAGTTGGTTGTACACATTATATGCTTTAGAATTTTAGATTTCTGAACATATGTTCATTATTTATTCTGGTTGTTACTGCTGTACTTGTTCTCTTTGCATTTATATAAGTTTCACTAATTGTTTCCAACTTTTAATTTTATTCATTCTTTTAGTAATTCAACCTCGTAAGAGGCAAAAGGGGTACAAATAGAATAAAATTATTATATCTCTTATCAAAAAACTTTTTTAATGCAAACTTTATCTAACATAGGTTGAATATGCTATCAAAATCTTAAATTCATGAGAGATTAGTGTTTTTTTCAAAATCTCAAAAGAGGTGAGTGCAATTATCAGAAATTTCAAGGGAGGTTTCTGCAATTATCCCTTCTATCTAATATGATCCTACTTTTAATTCTAATGCGATAAAATATTGGACATCATGAAAATTTGGAAATTCACATGTACTAAAGATAAATTGGCCCATGAGAAATGACATTCTTTCCCTTCTATCTAATACGATCCTAATTTTAATTCTAATGAGATAAAAGCTTAGACATCATGAAATTTTGGAAATTCACATACACTAGAGATAAATTGGCCCACAAGAAATGGCCTTCTTTCCCGTTAGATTCTAAAGTTAAGGGACTAAATTAGTCATGATGATCGATGAGGGACTAAAATGACTAAGACTCCCGAGATGAGGGACTAAAACGGCATTTTTGCTTTTAACAAAACAAAAGCAAGTAATTTGTCAAATATCGAGGGGTTCTCCTTAATTAATATCACCGGGTGCAGCTGGCCGATGGTTCAAGTGTCCATCCTTAATTTTTCCGGTAAATTTTTTTGGATCCGATAAATTTTTTTCGGGTTTAGATTGAAAAATATCGATACCCGGATTAAGATCCGGATCCGTTTATTCTAACAAAAAAGAATTAAATACGAAATATAGGATTTTGACTCATATCTGACTTGAACCCAAATAATATATTAATAATTATAAAATATAAATATTTCTATATACATTCTTTTACCAAATTAACAATTTAGTAATGACTGTGTAAATTGATTTATGATTAGTTTTGAATTGACTATTGCAAGTTTTTTATGATTTAATTTTATAATTTGATTTATTTAAATTTGAAAATTGAATTTGTAATTGATTTTAAATTTAATTTTCGACCTGAGACCCGTCGGATTCGATTTCAAAACTTTAAAGTCAAAACTTATCGGGTATACAGGTTGGATTCCGATCTATCATATACAACGGATCCGGATCTAGAATTTTAATTCTGATGCAAACCCGACCCGTTGACACCGGCCCATCCTCAAACACCCTCCAAATTAAACCCCTCCGGAGCATGTAAAAAGACGTTTCTATTTTGTGCCGGCGCCGATGAATCCCAATTTTCCCCGGAAAAGTGGAATTAGAAAATTAGTCCACAAGAGATAACCTTTATCCTCGCCTTGCTGCTGTCTCCTTGTCTTCGAAGGGCTCGGTTAAATCAAGAAATAATCTTTTATCCTTGCCTTGAAGGTTAGGGTTTGATCGGGTTCGTGCTACCTCTGTCCCCATTCTTTACCGCCAACGAACGGATTGACGCCATCCTAGCCTCATTCAGCGGCTCCTGTTCCCCAGGTATCTTCCGCCATCATCCCCAAAGTTAGGGTTTTCCTCGAAGCTTGGGGTAGGATTTTTTGTTTAGCCATATTTGTTAGAGCTCATACATAGAATAAGCTTAAGCGAGAGTTTTTTCCTTTGGGTTTTCCCTATATTATTTGGCAGGAATCATGTCTGTAACAGCAGGGGTTAGGGACACAGTAATTGCAATTAGGGATAAACTTAGAGGTAAAATTGGGCAAACCAAAGTTAAAAGGTACTGGCCTGGAAAAGCGCCTGAGTGGGCTGATGATAATGATGAGGATGGAGATATTAGGATGTCAAGGGCAGCTGCCCTTGAAAAAGCTTTCCCTAAGCATGAAGACTCATTGGATGCTGTTAGAAAAGATGACCCTAGGTTGCGGCGTTTGGCTGAGAGTAGGATTGATAATCGTGAGGAGATTAGGGCTGATCATAGACGTATCCGTCAAGCTGAGATTGTTTCGACGATTGAGGAGGAGGAGAATAGGAGACAAGATTGGATGGACGTAGAAGAAGAAGATGAAGATGCATTAGAGGAGAGGAGGAGGAGAATTAGGGAAAAGTTGCTGCTGAGGCAGCAAGAAGAAGCTGCACTCCTTCCCGAGGAAGAGGAGGAGGAAGCAGAGGAGGAAGAAGAGGAGGAGGAGTCTGAGTACGAGACAGACTCTGAAGAAGAACAACCAGGTATTGCAATGGTGAAGCCAGTGTTTGTTCCTAAGTCAGAGAGAGATACTATTGCTGAGCGTGAGAGGCTTGAGGAGGAAGAGAGGGCCCTTGAGGAGTTGGTAAAGAGGAGGAGGGAAGAGAGGAAAGTTGAAACAAAGCAAATTGTAGTTGAGAAGATTCGGGAGGACGAAGAGATTCAGAAGAACATGGAATTGGACGCTAATGTTGCTGATGTGGATACGGATGATGAAATGAATGAGGCAGAGGAATACGAGGCCTGGAAGGCTAGAGAGATTGCGAGGATCAAGAGAGATAGAGATGACAGGGAGGCAGTATTGAAGGAGAGGGAGGAGATTGAGAAGGTGAGAAACATGACAGAAGAGGAGAGGAGGGAGTGGGAGAGGAAAAATCCAAAACCTGCTAAACCAGGAAAGCCTAAATGGAGATTCATGCAGAAATACTACCACAAGGGTGCTTTCTTCCAGGCAGATGCTGATGATCGTGCTGGAACTGCTGGCTCGGATGGTATCTTCACTCGTGATTTCTCTGCTCCAACTGGAGAGGATAAGATGGATAAGACTATACTACCTAAAGTTATGCAAGTCAAGCACTTTGGTCGGAGTGGAAGGACTAAATGGACACATCTTGTCAATGAGGATACAACTGATTGGAACAATCCGTACGTACTTCTTCTTGCAAATTGCATTAGCTGCTGATATTGGAATCTGTACTTGAATCCAGATAGAAATGAATGCTTGATGTGGCATAATTAGACTAAATCCTAGTTTTCCACTACTGGAAACTGGAATAAGTAGCTCATTAAGGAAGTTAGCAAAAAATATTTTTCCTTTCTAGTTTAAAGTAAGTTAGCAAAATTTTACTTTATACAGAACAGGCTAACTTTAACTTCTCTCTGATAGGTTGTATATATTTATATTTTTGTTACCATTTTTTTTTGCAAAATTGCATTATGATAATTGCTTGCTATCATGTTTCAACAGATGTTAATCCTAGTTTTCTTTTGCTATACATCTCAACCGTTATATTATGCTAGATTTCTCCTTGCTTGGTTCTAGTAAATGTAACTTTGCAGGTAAATTATGTGTTTATGATGGTAAATGAAGATAGAGTGAGATCCTATTTGTGTCTCTCTGCAAATGGGTAATTTTGAAACAAATTATGTATTCTAAACAGTTCAATGATTGCATCCGTAGTTAGTTCAATCCTGCCAATTTGGACTGAGACACTGAGATGTGCATATTGTTTTCTTCATCTGAAGAAGCAACCACACAAGAGGTTTTTAAGCATGTTACTTTTACAAGTAAAAATATCCGACAAAATACTAGATGGTTGATTTTGAACACCTGTTGGCGAATTGATTTTGACCTTTCCTCGTGAATTATGTTTTTCTGCTGCTTGATGTCTTGATTCTGAGTGCAGATGTAATTATTTGTGTTATGTTCTTTGTTGCAACCATTATGACATGGGCTTGGAAGTTGGATTGCTATTGGAGTATTCTGAGATGACGGACTAATAGTTGTCTTGTATCTGTGCAGGTGGACTTTCAATGATGCCATGCGGATCAAGTACGATGCAAAGATGGCTGGAATGAATGCACCTATAGCAAAACCTAAGGGAAGTAAGAAGCTAAAGGATTGGGAGTCTAAATGATGCTGCATGTCAAACGTGTTGTGCAGACACATCAGGACACATCTCTGTAGGCTATCTGATTATTACGTGAAGGTTTGAACCAGTATTTGGATGGCTCTGCTATTGTAGCCAAAAGTAGTTCTTCTCAGTGTGGTGCCTTTTTCTGTATATCAGTAGTAATGAGTTATCTTTTTAGACTACTCTCACCTCATCACAAATCACCCAGTTCCAAAATGAACTCTTGTTATACTCATGGTACTGCTAGTTGCCTGTATTTCACAATGATATTCTCTTACCCTCTCTAGGCGCCCAAATGGCATGGATTGGAATCATGCATTTTGTACACCTGTTTAATCTAGGCGCCCAAAGAGCATTTACTGAACTCATGACTGCATCCGGCTGAATGCATTCAATCCTTCGGAAAGTAGCAGTTTAGCGTTATCGTCTGAATTGGGAAACATTTATATTGTGCTTAGTCTAAGTCTGAGTTTAAGATTCTTGCGCTCTCATTAAACGGCTTTGCTGATGGATGCTCGTAGTTGATGGGTGTGCCTCCCAGAAACGGCAAAACTGAGATTGTCCTCATTTATGATGTAACGCTGCTCTCATGTTTTATTCGTTATAGATACAGCTTTGATTCGAACTTCTCAATACAGAGAAGATCAACCTGGGATCAACTTTTACACCTTGATGTGTTGATTCGAGGCCACAACGGCCGCAACAATCGAAAACCACACTACATTCTAGGATCTTCATGGTCTTGTTTGGTTTGTAGTTTTCTACAGAAAAATTTTTATACTGTTTATAAATATATTTTTTAATTATATTTTTACTTTATATATATCAAATTATACTATGAAAGTTGCATGATGATAAATAATTATCTTGAGATTAGTAGGATTTTTTCCTTCCCAACTTTTTTCAAGCGCTACGCCTGCCGTCTAATCGTTAGGAGTGCAAGTGATGTTTGTGTCTCAACCCTTTTTTTTATTTATTTATTTTGGGGCTAGGACGGTCGTGGCTCACTTAAAGTGGTCGGATTGTTTCCGGTTCCATTGGTGATAGGAACAAACCATTAGACGCCTGATTAATCGAACCATATAATCCAGTGTCTGTTGCGAAGAAGACAGCTGCTTCTTGACAAGGTGATTTTTGGGCAGACGAATCAAGTCGACAGTGCAAGCTCACCTGCCAAAATACAGGAACGGTCGGAGTCTTATCCTTCGATTTCACTTTGATTACTAAAGTTAGTTATAGGTCAGCGGTTAAAAGTACAAGTAGTTGGGTGATTCGTAATGTGTATCTGGCTTGCAGATGGTGAGGAGTATTTATAAGGGAGAATTCAATGGACAAGATTTGACACCTATACCTGGCTAATGATCAGTTGACCGACTATGGCGGCGGGTTTAGACATAATTCTGACTACTAGGACAGTGGACGGTTATATCAATCTGTCAATCACTAGTCACCTCATCCGCTAAGGTGTTAGGTATCGGAGTCCATAACTGTACTCGAGGTAAGAGTGAAGTTGGGCCAATTAGCTATGACGATTCTTTACCTTGGAGCTGCGAAGACGAGATTTTTGAAGAAATTAAAGAGCCAAGGTTATCACTTTAGTATCGAATAGTCGAGGTGGTAACCACACTTCTCGCTCATAATTTGCTCTGCGATGCAGCTACTTGTGAAACAAAACCCAAGACAAATCCTAATCAAGCCTCATTTCCCACTAGATTGAACTAGAGAAACCCTAACCCCTTTAGATTTTTTTTTTTTTGATAGAAAGAAAACAGAGAGAAATTTACCGATGCACTTTTAGTTACTGTTTTGTACAACTCTCCTTTAAGTAAAATCGATTAAACACGAACAGTGGAAGGGCGGATAAGAGAAGAAATCATCAAACCAACCCAAAGTGAAGAGAAAGTGAGTAAACCGGGTTGAGTCAAGTCACGGATAACTCAAACGTGAAAACCATTAGAAAATATTTTGAGATAATTTCAGAAACTCCTCCTAAGATTTGTCCTAATATCACTTGGTACCCTTGAGATTTTTAAAATCTCATTTACCTCCTCTATCTACTTAACAAGATTAGATGTCCTTTTTAATAGTCACAAATTAATGACATTACCCTTGCATTTTTAATAATTATTTAACAAAAAGTTCCCAAACAAAAAGAGATTTTTTATCCCAAAAAATAACCAAATAACAATCTAATATTAGTTCGTATTTCTATGTATCCAGATGGTGGTAGATTAGCAAAGGAGGTAATTAAGTTAAATTTAGTAACATCAATCACTTAAAAAGATTTTTGGTAAATAATTTACACCTTAAAAATTTTATGGGGCAATTTTAAGGACTTCAAGCAATATTTTTAGGAAATATATTTTAATACACAATGTAATTCAAGTTGTATTTGAAATTAAAATAATCTTTTGTATGCATGTAGTTTGCATGTAAAGCCTACTTATAGAAAAAAATTTATAAATAAACCATTTCTAAAATATTAATCAAAAAATGATCTCATGATAAAATATCAAAAATTGCCTATACTTTTTTTTTTAAGTGAAAACAACATGGGCAATTTGGCAATTTCAAGATATTTTTAGTTTTACTTTCTAGTCTTATTTTAATTTTTATTGTTGATGTAAGTTTCATAAATAAGACAACATTACCGTAGTATTGGAAGTAGAATTTTTTCTCTCTTGCTTTTCTCCTAAAGGGCCTAGAATGTTACCCCAAAAAAAAAAAAAGTAAATTCAAGGGTAAACTAGGACTGTAGTTGAAAGTTGACTTTCTCCTCTCCGTCCATCACCGACCCTAGTGAAACAACATCCTCTACTGAAGAAAAATCCAATTATTTTCCGCCCCTCGCCCTCTATTTAATCCATATCTCAGTTCCTCGATCATTTCTCACGCCTGCTAATATATACCTAAAGAAACTCATTTTTCCATACCGATAACCTGCATTCATAAATACATAACTCATTCTTGGGAAGTGAAGTCAAAGAAACCTTCGACGATGGAACCTGACTACTTCCGGGATGAGCAAGACGAGAAAGACTTTGAAGCTGAAATCCCCCTCGACGAGGAAGAGGAAGAGGAAGCACAGAGGACTACTGTTTCTGAAAATCTAAGCACAGAAGAGGTTTCTTTCTCTTTTTTTTTTCTTGCTTCACTTCACTATAGTTTCGTTCTGCATATGTCTATTTTCCTATCTCTATCGTATGCTGCGCTTTGAAGTATATAATTAGTGTTCGAGTACATTTTTTTTTTTATGTATATCAGGGCAAATATACTTAGCCCTAGTTCTTTTTCTGTTTTTTTCCCTTTTTCCGTTTTGGGCGTGTGATCAGGAGCTGGAGAACGTGAAGAAGAAGCTTAAGGAGATTGAAGAAGAGACTGGCAACCTCCGCCAAAAGAGTGCCCTAATTGAGAAGGAAATTGGGGGTGCTGCTGAAGGTGAGATTTACTTCAATCATACACATGCAATCACAAAGACACGGACACGGACAGCCAATATTTGTATACATTTTAACATTCACTGGGCAAAATGTTAGTCGGATCATATTCATGCAAAAACACATCGGTGCACACAATGTTTTTACAGAAGTGCATATTGAAACCAAATATTTGATGTCATAATAATACATTTCCGGGGTTTTTTTCTTTGGCAATCTTTACTTGTGTTTCATCATTTCCAACAAGCTTCTGTAAATTTATGGTAAAAGCTATAAAGGGAAAGTAATGAGGAGCAGCCCTCTTGCTTGGGTGCATCTTAATAGAAAATAAGATATGATGACAAACAGAGTTTTGCAACATGTTAAAATGACATTTGTATGGCCATTTATGAAATTTTAAAAAGTGTTCATTCATTACTTGACAGCAATGAACTGTTATAAATTATTACTTCATATGTAATTTGATTTATGAAGATAGTGATAGTTGTTTTGCTGGTATGGAGATAATGTAGGAAAGCATAGTGTCATATCCGTAAACATTTACAGCAATGGCAAATGGTTGTGGTTGGGCCCCTGGAATAAGGATTTGTTTTGTGTAGGAGGAGAGTTGAAGATAAACTGTCAGTGCCTTTTCTTTTGGAAGTTTGTGGGTGTAACGAGAAAATGGCAGTTGCAATGCAAGAGGAAAAGAAAAGAATTTGTTTGATATCACGTTGGGAAAGTAGAGACCGCATTTATTTGTGACGTGTTCTATTTGTCTATTGTCGCTCGCTTCAATCATCTGTTATCCTGCTTTTTTATGAATAATAGTCAGTTAGACAATGTGAAATATCTGTATCTTTTTTTGGAAAAGGATTGAGGATGGCAGGAGATTTGTTTAAATACCAAAGTAACTATCACTATTCTTATTTGCAAGCAAAATTAGAAAAACAAGAAAACAGAGGGGGGAAAAACTGTTTCCAGCTTTCATGAAGTAGCAGTATAAGATTCAAAGTCAAAGTTATGCTATTTATGCTTTTGTGCCACATGAAACATGTGGCAAAAACAAATGACACATCCTGGGTAATTTGAATACTCAGTCATTGTATTGATGAATGGAGAATGTTTCCGATTCATGCTAGGATATATGAGCAAACAATTTTTGGGCCTTGGAACCTGATCAAGTAAATACTCTGGGGATGGTTTGGAATATCTTTAACTGATTCATGTGTGGAGAATGATCATTTGAGATATTAGTTCAGATTTTCTATTCTGTAAATAGAGCCATGGATGATATCTTTAGAAAAGAGCATGAAAGAAGGATGGATTTTTTTGGGTATTAATGGCAATGTTAATAGAGGAACAAGAGATGAAAAGCAAAGTGAAATTAGGAAGGGAATAAAATGCCAAATGTAGACAGATAAGTGGTGGTAGCTGTTAGATTCATTTGAACAAGGGTTATGCTTAAAGTCTAATTCACTGGAATACGAGACTAGTATTGCTTAATGTGTTTCTTTATTTTCTAGATTGGCTTCCTTCTGTTAACCACTTCTCAACATTGAGGATGAATAAATATTGTTGCTTTATATGTGGATAGACATATTTAATTCGTTTGAACATCTGTAGACAATCTACAAATTTCCAGATGATTAATGTTTTGTCCCTTCTCTAGTTCTCTTACACGTCTTGCTATGTTGCAATTCTGCTAGGTATTAATCTGGTTACTTATCATGAACTGATTTATATACATTTGCTAGGTCATGAAAATTCAACTGGTGCTTCTGATGATGGTCAGTCTGAAAAAGAGGAGGTGGATTCCCGTTCAATCTATGTTGGAAATGTGAGGCTCAAACCCCATCTTACATAAGTTGCTTATAAACATTTGTTTGCCACCGTAAAGTTTTGTCAATACTGTAGCACAGAAATTAACTGGTTTTATGATTGGTTGGAAGGAGATGTGCCACACTGAAATTTCATCCTTTAACATCTTAAAATTCATTCATTCTGTATTTGAACGGAATCTTCTTAGAATCTAATGTGATGGTTTCATCTTATTGCGATGGAAGTGCTATAAACTATTGTTTCCTCAAGAATTTCTGGGTTGCAATGAAAGTAAGTAGTATAAGGTGGTGAGATCATCTCTTTTCTTGTTGACATGATCTAACCCATGAAAACTAACTTGTGGGAAATCTTTACATCTCTGTCACTTTCAAGTATCTGAAATAAGCAGTTAGTCGTACCCCCCAACACATACACACAGACCCAAAAAAAAAAAGGGGAAAAGAAACAACGCATGCTTTGTCTCAGATTCTTAATAGATTTTAACATGTTGCATAAACTCTTGAAAAATTTCTAATGTGTTTAAACACAGAAGAAAATTGCAGCAATCAAGAGCAGCATATTGCTCTGACTTTCGCTTTATAGTAGATTGTTTTTCCTCTTGAATGTGATCTCTAAGTCATTTATGCACAATTCCTAGAATTGCTTGAAGTCACTATAATTACTATCCGTTATGGATTGATGACAAAGAGGCCTCCGTCACAGAACAGCTTTTCCAAGCCTTATGCTAGATTGCTTGTTTGACAACATTCGGTATTGTCTTCTAGATGGTAAACTTTTACATCTAGTTGCTACGTTTCATTAGTCTTTGTTTCAGGAGGAGGGCGTGTTGGTTCATTATAATGCATCCTTATGTCCCAAGGGTTGCCGACTTCATGCCTCTAATTTTGGTTGTGGTGCTTTATATCAAAAGTATCACCACTGATAGGAAGGATATTGCTCAATGTCAACATAACCAGAATGTACAAGTTCGCAGTTCGATGACATTGTATGCCATGAGAACTTAATTGGTCTTGCAACTGAGATTGCCTTGTTTGTGTTCCCTGGGATTTCGTTGTCAACTTTGTTTTTTAATTGCCTTCTTCACTTGTTAGGTGGACTATGAATGTACTCCTGAGGAAGTCCAGCAACATTTCCTGTCATGTGGTACAGTGAATCGTGTGACAATACTGACAGATCAATTTGGTCAACCCAAAGGATTTGCTTATGTGGAGTTTGTAGAAACTGAAGCTGTTCAAAATGCTCTCATGCTAAATGAATCGGAGTTGCATGGTCGTCCAATTAAGGTTTTGAACGTCTCCTGCTTGAAGACTTATAATCTTAACCTCTGGTTTTCACTTAGACAACAATCATGATTTCCTACAGGTAATGCGTAAGCGGACTAATATCCCTGGAATGAAACAGCACAGAGGAAGGCCATCATTCAGGAGGGGTTTCATGCCAGGCCCACTTTCCCACCAGTCATATAATTACGGGTAATATTGCCAATTGGATTGTGCTTTTGTTATCAAAGTATTGGCTGCAATCATTTTCTGGTTTAAGAATTTTAGGTTTTCATACTTTTGTTGATGGAAAAGAAAATCCTGCAGTAGCTTGGATTCTCTTCTAAACTTTGTTTTGCATGCAGGAGGGTTCCGAGGTATAGGCGTCCAACACGCTATAGTCCATACTGATGGACGTCCCCGAATTGATGACATGCTTTTTTACCGGGCCTTGATTGAATGAAGCATTGACATTTTATGGCTCATGGCGGTCACAATTTTGTATTTCTTATGCAGGACTTCATTTTTAGTGACTTCTAGCAGCATGCAATGGTAGCAGGGAAACTTCAATTAATATCTGAAACATATATGTAGCTCGCAGGTTGTTTTGGTGTTATGTAGGTGACAAATTATAGGACAACAATAGTATGTTGTAATCAACTGATAAAAATGTTGTTTCAAGTTAGTCCGAGGTGACCTCCGGCCTTGTACTAGCAACTTTCGAGCCCTTGTTTGTACTTTGTAGGCATTGTTCAAATTGACTCTATTGGAGATGCTTTAGACTAGCTGTGGCTTAATTCCATAATCCCATTAGGGCTTTGAAGGAAATATTTGAATGATTACTCTGCAGTTATTTCTGGTTACATGCTTTGATCTCTCTTTTCGAGTCAGCTTATGGCCGGAATTGATAACACAACCCAAGAAAGAAGGGGCTCAGGTATGATGTAATTGGGATTTCCATTCCGCAGGCAGTCCCTCGCTGATAGGCCTATGGTCCTCCTTTGTACCGGAAAAGATTAACACTACAAAATCTGGTGTTTAATGGTCTGCGAAATGGACAAGTTGGTGAATGAATGCGAATCTTTTGCTTGGGATCAAAGGAGGCCTGTGTTTGTTTAGAAAAAGCAAATTTCTAAAGCAGACATTCTAATCGGCTTCGAGTGGATAAGTAATTTGGAAAAGTTATGAAATGCTCATGGAAGAACTAACTGCATTTAGGACTTTAGGTGCAATAGAAGCGAGTCTGCTGAAAGGGAGCCGATCTGAGGAGCTGTTTAAAACTATTACGGACGGTTTACAATAAAGGGAAATTTGCCAAATTAGTCCCTAACATTTTTACAAAAAACTTTTTTAGTCCCCTAACATTTAAAATCAGCTAGAATAATTCCTAACATATAAATTATGAGTCAGTTTGGTCCTAATGCTCGTATTTGCTCTTTTTTCTGGCTAAAAATAGTACACCGGCATAATTTTAAGGGCAAAATCGAAAACATTCGTTAATCCATAATTTTGCATCCCTAGACTCTTCCGCCTTCTTCAATTGGTTCTCGGCCTTTTGCTGAAGCTTTCCAAAGGCTTTGTGGGTTTAAGAAGGTGCAGAGAATTATTTGCCAAATAAGAAGATAAAAATGAGTTCTTTGTTGAAATTGATATCGAATTCAGAGATTTTCAAACTGAAAAGGGTCTTCTTCTCAATAACCATAGCTGCCTGAGAGAACCCATGTTGCTGATTTCTTGGTTAAGAGGAGCAAAGGACTGATGATTTTATGAAGGCGGAAGCAGAAGAAGAGATTGGGTCAATGGATGAACAGAGACGGAGGAATATGGGCTCCGTTCAAGCAAAGATAGCCCGTGGACTTGCCAAAATGCTCCAACAGCTTTCTTACCGAATTTGAGCAATTAATATGAGGGAACTGCAGATATTGATACAGAATATTGTGGAAGAAGATGATTATGCATTGGAAGCCGGCGATCGTGACAGATGCAGGCTCTGTCTTGTTTGAAAGAATTGAAGCTGAAGCTTTCCAATCCACAAAGCTTTTTGCTTACTTTTCCACCTTCGGAATTTAGATGTTCTCTTTCTGGACAACTCATGATTGACTCTGTTATCATAGCCTCTAGCCAGGTTAGTAGATTTCCCATTAATCTTCTGTTCAAGATTGAAACTTTTTTTTGGTGTTTTTGATATTTCTATCTTTTCATTCAATTTTTCTTGTTAATTCTCCATCCTAGTAGCAGTAGGTTGAGAACTAACTGAAGAAGCAGCGGAAGAGTTTGAGGGATGCAAAATTATGGATTAACGAATGTTTCCAAATTTACCCTTGAAATTATGCCGGTATACTATTTTTAGCCGGAAAAAAGAGCAAATACGAGGATTAGGACCAAACTGACTCATAATTTATATGTTAGGAACTATTCTGGCTGATTTTAAATGTTATGGACTAAAAAAGTTTTTTGTGAAAATATTAAGGACTAATTTGGCAAATTTCCCTACAATAAAATATCTTTCGGCAAATCAAGGCCGTACAGTTGCAGATTCTTACCTCTACGTTCAAATTGAAGATTTTTTTTTTAAATAAAAATTTTGTATTGTTGACTGTATTGTTCTGTAGGATGTACGTAAGAAAAAGAAATGTTGTTAGAAAATTTTTTTTTAAGACAAAATACTTATAACAATTTTGGCTCCGTTTGGATTAACTGTTTTTGAAGGAATTTTTGAAAAATTTTATTATAGTAAAGTTTTTAGATTATATTTTGGGATATTTTTAAAAAATATTTTGAAATATTTAAGAGTAGTAGATTTTTAAAATATATTTTGAAATATTTTTTAAAAATTAATAAAAATTTAAATTATTTGTTAGACTATCTTTTAGTGTACTTTTTAAAATTTTTTATAATATTTAAAAATTTAATTTTTGAAAAACTGAAGGATCCAACGAGTACAGGACTATTACCTCAGGAAAGGGATTGCAATTGGTAAAGATGCCAATAGGCCTTGACCTACGATTCAGAAGCTATCAAAAGAACATTACAAATGAGTAATCTCACGGTCTCACTCACCTCCCTTGAACTTTACAAAATATCAAATACCTCCTCTGTCAGGTTATTAGGCCCTATTTGTGGGCTTCAAATTCTCTGTCTCCAAAATAGTCTCTGTCCCCTCTATCCCTTATTTGTACGGCTGCCACGTGTCTTTAGTCTTTTGTTAACCCAAATTCAAATAAACCATGAGTTTGTTTGCATGAAAAGCAAGCTTTTAATTAAATATTATGCTGATATAAATTTTTTTGAGTCTTGATGATATAATTATTCATTTATATTTTTTATTTTTAAGCATGTGCATGAAGGTCCTACTGGTAGTGGAGATGGTTTAAACATATGGGAACCAAATAGCCAACGTATGTTGTGCTTAACGCAATTGTCACAGGTAATATTTTCTTGTTTATAATTAAATTTTAGTTATTCCAATAATTCACTTGCTTGCAATAAATAGTTATTTAATCTAAAATTTATTTGAGTTTTGGTTAGCTATTTATTTGAGTTTGGGTTAACAAAAGGCTAGAGACACGTGGCAGCCGTATAAATAAGGGACAGAGACTATTTTGGGGACAGATGATTTGAAACCCTATTTGTGATATCATTGATGATGAATTGACAGATATACCCTCATAACTTATGATATATTTTGAAACTATTTCGACAGAATTAGTTAAATGAGTAATGCGAATGATTAACTAACTTAACTACAATTTGGATGCAAAACTAATAGCAAATGATTAACCAACTTAACTACTATTTGCTCTTTATCATTGGTTTAGCTGTGCACAAAGAGCTATTGGCTTCTACCTTCCAAAATGTAATAGGCACCTTGCATTTTCCATCAATTTCAGATACACCCCCTGAAATTTCATTGTTGTTAGATGGTTTGTACTATTCAACAAAAATTAAGGCCCCGTTTGGCAAGTGAGTTTTTTGAGTGTTTATCTAAATTTTTATTATAGTTTACTGTGGAAGTTTTTTAAAAAAATTTTAAAGTGTGTAAAATTTTGAATATTATGAAGTGTGTAGTTTAAAATTTTTGAAAAGTTTTTTTAGGTTACTGTAACTAAAGTTTTTAAAAAACTTGTAGTAGACAAACTTGGCAAAAAACTCAAGTGCCAAACAAGGCCTAAGTCACTAATGATAATCTTGAGGGCAGATGTGGGATGAAGTTTTTTCTTTCTCCTGATACATATTTAAAATTGTTTGTGCATTTGAATTGGGTGAGATTTGATACACTCTACTTAGTTTTAGGGGAGGTAGCTGATATTTTGTAAAGTTCAGGGGAGGCGAGTGAGACTGTCAGAAACCTCAGGGGAGGTTTCTGAAATTATCCCATATTTTATATTGAAAACCCACGACTGTATGTAATTGTGAAAAGGGAAACAAAATTAACGACGTTTTAAAACCTGAAAAAAAAAATACTCCTGAAAGATAAAAATGTTTTGATTAAGAATTTGCTTCACCAACGTGGTAATTAATCGACTCAAATAGCTGTCTAACGAATACCGTTTCGACTCCTCTTCTCCAGAAAAAGGTCTCGAAACGAGAGTATGCAATTTAGGGCTTTAGTTTAGCCACAAGAAGAAACCCACTAATGGCTTCCAATAATGATGCCAACGACTCTGAAAAGCCACCTTCCTCGTAAGATAACCCATTCTGCGAGAATAATGCGTCCCAATCTGAATTACCCAAATTTTAAGATTGTTTTTTAAAAGATTTTTTTTTTTTGCTCTGTGTAAATGAAAATATAAATCCGTGATTTCAGGCCGAAGAAGAATGTATATAAAGATCCCAGATGATGGTCGGCAACGCTTCTTACTTGAATTGGAATTCGTTCAATGCCTCGCTAATCCCACTTACATCCACTGTATCGTCTTCTTCTTCTTCCTCCCATTACTTTTCACTTTTATTATCCGTAGTGCGATCATAAAATCGTCCTTTTTAAAAAAAAAATTTTAGCACTAGTTAATCTGTCTAGTTTGCTGGTATGTTGCAAAAATGATAGTTCTGTTACTTTCCGGTAGAGCTAAGAACTATGGAAGGAGAATGCTATGGGCTTGGATTTTACGTGGTTTACTGTGCTTATTATGTATACTATGCTACTAGCAGTATTTAATTAGTATGTATTTGTGTTGAAGTTGTGTGGTGTACTCAGTTCAATTTGAAAATTCTGCTATAGATTTAGCGCAGAATCGATATTTTGAAGATGAAGCATTTATTGGATATTTGAAGTATCTCCAGTACTGGCAACTCCCGGAGTACATTAAGTTTATCATGTGAGTTTAGAAGTTCTGTTGCTTTTTCTATGGAGCTCCCCTGCTAATTTCCTGTAGGCTTTATACTTCGGCTGTATGAGTGCTCATTTTTTTGGGAATTGTCTTTAGGTATCCACATTGCCTTTTCTTTCTCGAGCTTCTCCAAAATCCCAACTTTCGGAATGCAATGGCCCATCCTGCCAACAAGGTCTGGATTTTCAAGACCTATTTGCGTATTCCATTTCTCCTTTTTCCTTTTGTTTATGTTGTGTGGGCTGTAATGGTAGGAGTCTGTCTAATTTCCTATGCCCTTGCTTTCTGCTTCTTCTCCAAGCGCATTTATTGTTGAAAAGAAAGAAATGCAAGGGATTGTCATCTTTTACTGCGATTGAATTAATGGTATGACAAAAAATTGATGCTAATTACTGTCATTTTTTGTTTAGTTAGTTTTTTTTTGGGGGGGGGGGGGGGGGCGCTTCTTCATATAGCTCCTTCAGTCACTCCAGTGCTTTCTCATAATTAATGCATAAATCATATGCAAGGAACTTATAACCGTAAAAATGAGAATAAATAGAGCTCTGGGTTAGACTCTTGTTTTCTCGATTAATTGAATATCTTAATCTTGATTGTCCTCATTCGACGTCAATTTTATGGTGATTTTGAGTAAAATATCAATGAACATATCCTGGAAATGATGTTGCATTCAAATTATAGCTGCCTGCGTTCAAACAATTTCATTCTGGTTTTAATTGAACCTTGACTTCCGCATTATACAACCCTTCTTTGGGTGTTTGGAACTAGATCTTTTGGATGAGTGGTATGTATTTGGATTTGAACTCTTTAAGTCTTCCAGCGTTTCTTTTACTTTGGTAAGGCCAATTCTTAATAGATGAAAAGTAATAATTAATAGATGAGGTGACGTGTAAAAGAAGATGATTGTCCCATCATCCTTCATTAGGATGGATTTTTTTGGATTATAAAGAGAAATGTTGCTACTTGGTTGAATTTCTGAGGATTACTCTCTTGTATTCTTTCTTATTATGAAAGCAAGTTTTTGAAATTTTATATTCACTCTAGTTGACTCTGTTGGTTAGAGGAAGCATGTTTAGTACATTTGTAGATACTGCTCGGAAGGAGCCTCAGTCAGGGGATGGAAAAGTTTTGTCAAGGTTGCTAAATGAGGTAGAAAGTAAAAATGCTCTGGAATTTTATTGATGAATGGCCTACACCTAGCTTGCTGGGATTGTAGACCCATATTATGGATGCTATGATTGAGGAACATTTCTTGCTGTATATGGTAATTTGGCTTTTAAGTCTTGAAGAGATTGGGAAAGCCAAAACAATTGATCCTCAGTTATTAGGTTGATATAGGCTTTTTGTTAAAAATGTAGTTGTCTCCAACATGATTGCAAAAGCCAAAATTGTATGAGAACAAGGAAACTCAGTAAAATTATATAGAATTCTATTCCTCTTTTGTGTTCATTGATATGCTATGCTTTGGTTCCTCAACGTATCTTTTTGGTGTACACTCTGGACATTGTAGGAATTGGCACATAGGCAGCAGTTCTATTTTTGGAAGAACTATCGAAACAACCGATTGAAGCATATCCTTCCAAGGCCCCTTCCTGAACCTAGTGCTGCTCCATCTATTCCCACTCCAGTTCCACCTCCACCTGGACCACCTACAACTTTATCTGCTCCTTCTCCTGGTCCTGTACCTTCTCCAGCTGCTTCAGCACTCTCTCCAATGCAATATGCCATTCCCTCTGGATCTGCTTTTCCGAAGAATGATCCAGAAACAGTGGGGTTGATCGAAGAAAGAGAAAGTATCATCTTGTCATTTCTATTGTTGCTTTATCTTTGACTTCGAACATTTATCCACCTGAGTCCTTTGAGCCGCATACGTATTAAGCAACTTACTACACAAGGCACTTAACAACTCATCTTATCTAAACAATTTTTATTTTTGACAGGAAAGATGGATGACACTACATTCATCTCTGAGCAACTCTGTTGTGCATGGGATAAACTATTGAAGGTACTGATATCTTTACACTCTTGGGCTTGACTAGATTGAGGTACAGTGCGTGTCCAGATAATTTCTTCATCAATTCTGAAATTTCAGTAGGGTTCGTGCAATGAATATGTTGTGATGTTTATGTATTTTTCGGGTTTCACATTTGTGTACATCTCTACTGGCTGGAGAGAAAGAACTAAAGAATATTATTTGTTATTCCCATCTGTTCTCCATGCTTGTTCATGTCTCTCAGTGTCATTCTGTTTTGTTTCCCAAAACTGTTAGTGCTTCTGCTGCAGATCCAAAAGTTGATGGTGAAATATGCCAAATAAATTTTTGTCTATGATGATAAATGCTGCTTCATATCACCTCTCAAATGAGTACTGAGTGCAATTTGTTGTTTGAGTAAGCAAATATCTGAGCTGCTTGGTTGGACATTGCTCATACAGAAATCTGGTAATGCACCCAACTTTAGTCCATTTAACAGCATAATACCGAGAAAGCATGATTGTACAGAGAATGGAAACAAGTACGTCAGTTATTTCATCATTGTTGGTAAATATTCGGATTTATAAGTTTTCTTTAAATTTGATTTTTATTGATGATTGTGTGTTTTTGAAGTTATATTAGAAAACAGTAAGTATTTACTGCTCAATTAAGTTTCAATGGTTGCTACATCGCACTTTCAGTTGGCATGTTTCCTCTAATAAGAGTTTCATTAAGGTCCGAGTGCTCGTAAATAGATTCCATTTTGTTTTTCTTGATCGTTTAGGTTGCTTAGAACTCAAGATGTAATTGTTGATTTGTCGTTGAGAACTTTTCACGTGATATGTTAAAAAACAAGTGTTTTGTACTTTCGGGTTACTTTTGAGACAATACTAGTACTAGAGCGAAATAGTGTCTTTCCACCTTTATAGTTGAACAAGAATTGTAATATTTGTGTACGCGAGAAGGCTAAAGTTCCCTTGTGCTCCTGTATTTACGTTGCAGGTGAATATGGATGGATGCAGCACTCTCTTCCTATTTGCTTCTGAAAGCTTGTTAGCTTTTAGGATCCTGGTTGGAGAGACAAGATTATTCAAATGTGCTGCAAATAAAAGTTGCCTTCTTGAAACTGGACTCAGGCAAGCATCTGGTTGTGCTTATTCTCCCTGCTTTTTTGGCTTTCCAGTTGTACAGATGTAACAGAGCTGGAGCTAGTGTAAGCTCAGTCCTATTTGAAATCTTATCTTCTCTGTTCTGGTTTATGGTTTCATGATTTATTAACACCATGTGTTACACTTCTGTTACATTCCTTCCATCATCATTACTCAAGGAAGGCCACGAACAATGAACAGAATTTGACCTGAGATTTGAACAAATTATAGAGATGACTTTTACAAAGTTGCCTAAATATTCCAATTATTATTTTGTTATTTTTTGGTCAATCTCAGCATCATGGTCTTCCTTCCATATTTGTGGACCAGAGCTAAGAGTAACCTCAAAATGAAAGTTTCGGGATGCGTGGTCATTTGTTTAGAATAGATTTTAAAAGGCCGAAAGGACGTGATAAGACTCGAGAAAATGCCCTTGAATGAGCAGGCCCATATGCACTTGGTGATATTGAGCTGGAAGGACCTTATAGTTTCCCGGCCTCATTCAACACTCGACACCTTGCACTAGTGCTGCTTGTCCAATTTTCTGAGTATTGTGTAGATGGTCCACAGTCTGCTCTCAGTCCTCCTGAATTCAATCGTTAGTACATGGCCCTGGGATGAAAGTCTGAGTTTGAGGATCTGCTACGGCAATTGTCAAAGGATATGATAATTTAATTTGATGAAGCTCTCTAGATTATCGCATTTTCTTATGACGGTTTCTTTTTCAAATAATATAGTAGCTTAATTAATATATTTGTACTACTTGTTGGGAATACTACTATAATTTAATTCCTCTTGATTAAATTTGCTCCCACCCATATTTGCTGTTTGAGGACTTTGTAATACAAAAATAAAAGGCAGCAATTGTGTTAATCTTTTACGCAGTCCCACCATGATCTTTTTTTAGCGAAAAAAAAAAAAGAGTCTCTGACTCCAGCGAGTCTCCACGTACTACTCGATGGCCTTATCCATGTCCTTCTCCTCCGTTGACCAAACCTACGTTTGCTTATTCCTAAAATCGTTAATCAATTTATTGGTCCAGCGTAGCACTAGCTTCCGGTGGTAGGTGAGATGAGAACGTCGGCGGTTCGCAGCATCCAACCTCGCTGCCCCAATGCCACGTGCTCTCTTCTTTTTGTTTATATATGGAGATGGACTGTTTTTAATTTTCTTTTCCTTTTTTCTTTTTCTTTTTTTTTTTGGGGGTTAAATTAGAATTACTAGTATCAATCAATCTCGTAATGGAAAACGATTTTCCTTCCGAATAAGATCGACGTCATCCAGTGCGTTGGCCCTGCGCGGCGTCTTCGTTGGTGGGCTCCGTCCATGAATCTGTATCAGGGGTGGCAGTAATCGTCATTCATGATTCATGTAAAGGCACCGGCGGATAACCTTCCCGCAGCCCCAACAGGTGGCTACGGTCCAAATATGAATACGAGGAGTCCCGTTCAGAGTAGGATTGAATTGAGTAAAATGTTTGAAAAATCATACAACTATGAAAAATAAGGCAATAACAAACACGTGTGATTGAAATAATCAAAGCAGCTAAATGATAATCTTGGCCAGTAGTATGTAAATCAAACATCAATTTGTGGCACTTGGATTTAACTACTATAGCTGTGCGATGAAGTCTAAACGTTTTCTCTATGCCCTGTTTGGCACTTGAGTTTTTTACCAAGTTTGTCTGCTATAAGTTTTTTTAAAAACTTTAACTACAGTAATCTCAAAACACTTTTTAAAGTTTTTAAACTATATATTTCAAAATATTCAAAAATTTACACACTTCAAAAAAATTTTAAAAAACTTATACAATAAATTACAGTAAAGTTTTAGACAAACGTCCAAAAAACTCACTTGCCAAACGGGCCAGGATAGAGTTTTGAACAAGTATAATTACCAATTTATCTTTTTTTTGTTTTTCCTAGTGTCTTTTTTATGTTCGGATGACGCTGTAAAATTTGTTATCAACTAATCGAGTATCAGGGCTGTGATTAGACTGTATTCCTAACTTGTTGATTGTTTACACGTAAATGCAGTTGAATCCGCGTGGTGCGCGAGTTTAGATTATCAGCCAAATTTAATCCATCAAAGGCACATTGGTCTCCGGTGTTTTAATGTCTTCATCCTCCAAGATCACTTTCCTTGCCAAATTATGCTTTCAACCGAATAGTCTTTTTGTTAATTGCGACACAGTTTAATAAATCCCCCCGTCCTACTTTGATAGTTTTTGTTTTCTTTTTAATATAGTTTGAGAAAAACCACTTAACTTTATTGGAAGAGTAAATTTAACCTTATATTTTTCTAAAATATCCTTACAGTAATAGTAGCAAGAGTATGACTAATTACTATGCATTTACATTAATTGCAATAACAATATTATGGAAAGTTGCGCCATTCAAGGCATATATCAAAGCAATTAATGAATAAGGTAGGTTATAGCCAAATTTAATCCATCAAAGGCACATTGGTCTGCGGTTGTTTTAATGTCTTCATCCTTCAAAATCACTTTCCTTGCCAAATTATGCTTTCAACCGAATAGTTTTTTTTGTTAATTGTGACACACATTAATAATCCCCTCTATCCTACTTTAATAGTTTTTGTTTTCTTTTTCACACAGTTTGAGAAAAATTAATTAACTTTTTTTGAAGAGTAAATCTAATCTACTGTTTTCTAAAATATTCTTACATTAATACTATCAAGTGTATGACTAATTACTATATATTTACATTAATTACAATAACAGTAGTATGGTAAGTTGCATCATTCAAGACATGAATCCAAGCAATTAATGAATAATATAGATTATACTCACTAATAACAAAGTACATTAAATAAAGGTATTTTAGAAAATTTATAAGTTAATTATATTTTTAATTGAAAAATAGACTATAATTTGAGAAGAATGAATAAAAAAAAAACTATTAAAGTGGGACGGACGGAATAGTTTGTTTAAGCGCCATGTCTTCGATTCCACTATAACTTCAAGATGTACTATTGTATTTTTATTTTTTAATTTTTGTTGGCGGTTTTCTATTAAAGATTTGGAGGGAGTTTGCTAATAGATAAATGTTCAATGGAAATTCTAAGGTACCAAAAGATTTTGTTGAATATATAATCATAATCATACCCTGGAGATGGAGTATTCATTTTAACAATCGTATTAAACTAATGACATATAGTGATTAGTGCCTTAACGGCTCTGTCCAATCACCCGTTTATTACATCTCCGGAATTCCAGAAAAGTGAGGTTGGTCACCCGGACCTGCATAGCGGTTACGTTTTTTTTTTTTTTTTTTAAATATATTTTTTCCTGCCAAATTTCCTCGTGCGTTTCCCTTGAACCAATTGACTTCCCTTAAAACAGCTATGTGACTGCTGTGATCGTCCAATCTGACTCCCGTCCCAGTCAACATTTATCCCCATCCGGCAACCCCGGCCAAATCCCTGCCCTCCCCAGCATCTCCCAAAAGTCAAAAGTACTCCGTGTACATATATATATATATAGACATATATTTATGGGTATGCTTGGCCTAGAGTAGACTGTAGATTGAATAGTATAGCTAAACTGCCAGAACATTTGCTCTT
The DNA here is from genome assembly GCA_023065735.1 of Coffea humblotiana. Classification (NCBI taxonomy): domain Eukaryota; kingdom Viridiplantae; phylum Streptophyta; class Magnoliopsida; order Gentianales; family Rubiaceae; genus Coffea; species Coffea humblotiana. Next base: position 3,594,926 of record CM041209.1, on the reverse strand, counting down.
TTTCTGTTTCATTTTTTATAGGAGCAGCCATGAATGCACTTGCAGCCACCAATCGTAACTTTCGCCAAGCGGCCCGTATTCTTGGCCTTGATTCAAAGATTGAGAAAAGTCTTTTGATTCCATTCAGGGAAATCAAGGTAACACTCAAAAGAATTTTTGCCTTTCGAATAATGTTCTTTTTTTTTTGTCTTTTTTTTCGGAGGGGGTGGTTTAAGAACGTTTCTTTGATGGGGTGTGATCAGGTTGAGTGTACCATTCCAAAAGATGATGGAGGTCTGGTGTCTTTTGTTGGATTCAGAGTGCAACATGATAATTCTCGTGGACCCATGAAGGGAGGCATCAGATACCATCCTGAGGTGATCTTTTTCTCTTCATTTTTTATTTCCCAAAATCTAAGCTTTTACAAGATCGGCTTTTGTTTTTCTCGTCTTGTTTGGTCGTTCATGTCTTTGTTTCATGGTTTGGCATTCATCCATTTGAATCGTGCATGTGTTTCATTGCAGCTGAAATTGATTATACGATCACGGGATATGGTTTTAGGATCCTTAAATGTTTGTGGTTCACCTGAGATCTCTTAAGTATCGCTAGCCAGCAGCATGACACCTTAATTCAAATTTATTCTGTTATATTGTACTGGGTTCTTGGGGTTGGAGTGTGGAGGTCGGGGTACAGTGTTGTGTTGATTGTTTGATCGAAATGAGAAGTTACAAAATTGAGAAAATGCTTTAAACCTCTCTCCTCCTGGAAGTGGTTGGAGGCCTTTAAGCAAAAGCTGAACAATGGAGCCCCTTTGAGTAAGGATCATGAGTTGTAACGTAGTTTGTAAGAAAGAGATCCTATGCAGGATTTATGCATGCACTGATGTGAATTTGAAAGAAAGAAAAGTTTAGTATGTGGTTTATCTGTTACTGTTGTTGTTTTTAGCATCACCGAAACAGGATGTCATGCTCAGATGTAGTGTAACATTCCAATTAGTCCCAGTTGTATCCATTCATTATGCTTGGAGTTGGGCGTGAGCATTTGGCAAATCCAACTACCCAACTTGGTGATACATGATGGACTGTTCGCCTTTATTGCATGGATGGCCTGTTTCAACTTGATAATCATTCATGCACTTCTGTTTCTGTCTTCCGAAAATTGTCTTTGAGATTGTAATCCTTCCCCATCTTGCTTGAGTGCCTCTAGTTTTGCTTTTGGGTAGTTAAAATTGAATCTCATATGAATGATTATAAGTTTTCATAGTATTTGTTTGCAGAGAAAACATTACAGTTTGCTCGTTTGAGTTAAGTTTAAAGTATGTTTTAACGAAGATTTATCTTTGATGTGCTGGTAAAGTGAGAAAAGCGCTAAATAGTGTATTGAATTCTGGACAATAGACTTTGTTTCTTATGCGTTTATTGATGTGCTTCTGCTAGGTGGATCCTGATGAAGTCAATGCTCTTGCTCAATTAATGACTTGGAAGACTGCTGTAGCTGACATTCCATATGGCGGAGCTAAAGGTGGGATTGGGTGCACTCCCAAGGAATTAAGTACGAGTGAGTTGGAGCGCCTTACACGTGTCTTCACACAGAAGATTCACGATCTTATTGGAATTAATACTGATGTTCCTGCACCAGACATGGGCACTAATGCCCAGGTATAGAAATCTCTACTGCCCATTAATACATAGATTGCTTTTACTGAAGTGGTTAACTATTCTTATTTCTTGGATCTCGATATTACATATATATGCTTCTTTTTTGGATCTGGATTATATATATCCTTGAATGCTTTACAATTTTAAAAATTTGAATGATCAGACAATGGCATGGATTTTGGATGAGTATTCGAAGTTTCACGGTCATTCACCTGCTATTGTAACAGGAAAGCCCATCGTAAGTACTTTGGTATTAAAAAGAATGTGCAGACTATGTCTAGTTAGATCATGAGGATGTTTTATGATTTACCATATAACTAAGGGATGAATTAAATTCATGTTTGTTATGCTAGGATCTTGGTGGATCTTTAGGTAGGGAGGCTGCAACTGGGCGTGGTGTTGTGTTTGCCACTGAAGCATTACTTGCTGAATATGGGAAGTCAATTAAAGACATGACATTTGCCATTCAAGTACTAATTCAGTCCTTAAGTTATATCATCATGTACATCAACTATACATTGTACAAATTCTCATGTAAGCTGAGCTGGTAATGAAACCATGTGTTGCTTAGGGGTTTGGCAATGTTGGATCTTGGGCTGCAAAGCTTATTCATGAGAAAGGTGGGAAAGTTGTTGCAGTGAGCGATATAACAGGAGGACTTAAGAACCCCAACGGGATTGATATTCCAGGACTGCTAACTCATAAAGATAAAACTGGAAAGCTAGCTAATTTCAGCGGTGGGGATGCCTTGGATCCAAATGATTTGCTTGTACATGAATGTGATGTTTTGATCCCATGTGCTCTTGGCGGAGTTCTGAACAGGTTTGCCACTAAGACTTGTCCTCATTTGCATATGCTTTCTCCATCTTCTTTTCTAACCCACTTTTAACATTTGCTGTTTGATTGAATCTCCCTTAGAATCTTTCACGAAGTGCATTTCACATACATTTTTTCCCAATTTGTTTTCTATACACCTAAAATAGCTTTTCCTTTGACGTACTTTAGCTGAGAGAAGTATATCTTTTTTGTCCATTGTAAGTACATATGTGCACGGTACTCTATGCTGTCTCAGCGTAGAAACCTTTTGGTTTTGTTTTCAGAGTTCAAAAGAAATTAATGTTGCTTAAAAATGCTTTTCATGAGGCTCTTTTGAAGTATCTGAACCCTGCTGGTTTCTTTTGTGAATGTTTTGTTTATTTAGTCTTTTATAAATTAGAACACCTTTAGAAGGAATAAAGAAAATGGCTCTGTATAGCATCTAACTTTTGTATTTGTTGAACTTTTCGCGACTGAAGGGAAAATGCAGACCATGTCAAGGCTAAATTTGTTATAGAAGCTGCCAACCATCCTACTGATCCAGAAGCTGATGAGGTGCCACTTTTGCCAGGTCTTTTTTTGGTTTATTGAGCAAGTATAGTGCAATATATCTAAAAACATGCAATGAACTTGCAGATTTTGTCCAAGAAAGGGGTCATCATTCTTCCTGATATATATGCTAATGCTGGAGGTGTAACTGTCAGTTATTTTGAGTGGGTTCAGGTACAGTTATTGGTTGAATTCTGCAATTTAGGATTGTATACTTCATTTCTTACCATAAAGTCAGTTTTATAGCTTTTCTTCTTTCAAGCACCACTCGAGCATATTCAGGCATCCTTTATCAAAGACCATTTTCCATAATCATCCACACATGTTTTTGTTTAAGTCCCATTTCACATGAATGGCACTGGGGCTTGTAAAGTATACTGCCTGAAATTAGTTCATAAAAACTGGTTAGTGCAGTATTTGTGTCTAGTTTGCTTCCAAACAAGAATTTTTTGTGTACAAGGAGTTTGGCTTTATGTGTTAGGCTTTCACTGTGATGTATGGAAGATTTATATAGAGAATGCATAGTAAGCTGTCTGAGCTTTCTTGTAGACTGGCTAATAGGAGCTGATAGAATTGACCTTGTTTTGCAGAATATACAAGGTTTCATGTGGGATGAAGATAAAGTAAACAATGAGCTTAAGAAATACATGACAAGATCCTTTCATAATATCAAGAACATGTGCCAGACACACAATTGCAACCTCCGCATGGGTGCATTCACACTAGGAGTGAATCGTGTCGCCCGTGCTACCCTGTTAAGGGGTTGGGAAGCATAATTTAACCTTTTCGGGGTTGCCTGCTTTAGTCACCGAAATTCACAGGAAGACGGCAAATTGAATCTCAATAGTTCGTGGCCCTGTTGAGCTGCATTATGTTGCTTAATCTCAATGGTTCATATATTAAGCTATAGAGACTTCTGAATTATCATTCTTTTTTGTTTGAAGAACAGCATTATTATGTTTTGGAAATGCAGAAAAGCATTGATTAATGAACTTGGGAAGTGTATAAATTTTACAATCTCAATTTAATGAAAAAGAATTGCTTATTGTCATTTTGGGTTTCGTTGCCGTAAAGCATAAAGCACCGGTGCGTTTCTAGAACTTAAACGGCATTTAATGTTGCTTTTGAAATGAAAATATCCCGGAGATTTGCCCCTATTTGTCATGTACCAATAGAAGCAGGTGCAGAGCATGGGGTTTTGAAGTGCCCATGATGTTGTAAGAATGAGACGACAGAAGCTCGGCACCCATGGCATCAATCGGCCTCAATACCAAGATCTCGCACCTTCCAGTGTTTTACCAAGAAACAATCACCTGGAGGCACCCGAATAAAAAGGGCAAGCTCTTTAGGCGCACAGCAGGAGGCGCACACAAACACCTTGAATTCTGAAGAAGGCCATAAACACATTAACTAAAACAGGAAACAATCCTCTTGTCTCAACTCCGGTATTAAAGCAGGCCAAGGATGGAAAACAACCAACAGAAGCGGATTCTTCTGCTCCAAAAGTTTTTGATAAAAGATGGAAGAATGGGATCTCAACATGTTCGTTTAGCATGGCAAAATGGATTGGCATGCTGTGATTTTTGCAGGTGAAAAAGTTATTTCCCGTATTTGTTTCGAACCAATACACGTTATCAATGTTGGGATTTTTCATGTCCTATATGGTGGATGCCTTGGCGAGGGCTCATTGTGTTAGGCCAAACTGGCAGTGTTGCGTGCAAGGCTGCCCTCTTCATCACAGTCATCGGTGTGGTCTTTTTCAGACGGAAAGAAGACTTGGGGAACCTACAAAGGCTTGCAGAAGAGGCCACATTCTCCGACAAGCAATGGCAAGCATCATGGCAAGATCAAAACGATCGTAGTGGTGCTTCAGATTAGCGTTAGTTAGTTTAATCTCATCAAAAGAAGAAGTTCTTGGATTGATGTACATGCAAACCAGAACTGTGGTAGCATCTCAAACGGAAGACTTCTTCGAACACACGAAGTGCATGATCAATTGTAGGCTGTTATTTCTGTTTGCATACGTCGTAGTAGCATATCGTTCTTCCGTTTCCATTGGGGATACAAAACTGCTGGTAGGTAGGCATTGTCCAGTGGCCTCGCATTTGTACAATTAGCTGTCTACTTCCAACTCTCTAATTACTATGAAATACTGATAATACTAATGCTGGTGCTTCTTTTCTTTTCTCTTCTTTTGTTGGTGACTTCTCAAATAGAACATAAGTTATAGTTGCGATGGTCGGACAACGTGTGCTAGGGAATGGATATAGGTTGTTTTCCCTCCTTATCCATTTATTGTTATCATTATTATTATTACGAGTAAATCTTATATACACTGACAGTGCACGTACGTATTGTCACGATTGATTGGATGCATGACATATAAATAAATTTAAATTTTAAATTTAAATTCAGATCAGTTATCATATATTATCAAATAGTAACGGTATATATATTATATTATGAATGTATAAAAGATGAATCCTATTATTATTATTATTATTATAATAAAAAGCATATCCTTTTGTTTAAGGCATCTAACACATACATATTATTGCAATTAAACGTAGCAATGCTCTTAAAATTGAACTAAGTTTTGTTATGAAAAAAAAATTTGTTCATTGTAAAGGTTGTGAAGCCCTCCTCCTGCCCTCCATACTAATGTATAACAATTTAGAGGGTAATAATGACGCAAGAAAAGTAGGATTCCTATTTACAAGACACGTTGAGACTATACATCAATTTGAGATGAACTGAAAAGGTAGGAAGGGTATCCTTTCTTGTCTTGTCTTGAATAGCCAGTCAATCTTTTTCAGAGAAAAAAAATAGGCAGTCAAAGCAGTATAGTACCGTTCCGTCCCTCTCACGGCGGCGGCACACATTAACCCCGTCCCGTTTACGCGACCCAATTCGCATCAGAACGGTCGCCACCTTTTTCATTTTGCTTCTCCAACACCGTCATCTCAGCCGTTTGATGATTCCGAAATTTCCACGTCTGGAACATAGATGATTAATTTCTTTCTCTTTCTCTTGAAGAACACTCAAATGCTGCTGTGATGCAGAAAGCCAGAAACCCCCAAATTCTCTCGTACCAAAATGCGTTCTCCGTCCTCTTCCTCTTCCTCTTCTCCGCTTCACCCGCCCCAAAAGCACTCATCTGAGTCCTTCGCCGGTGGAGGTGTAGCTGAGCGCCGCCTGCGTGAGGCCGAAGAGCGCTTGAGAGATGCAATCGAGGAGCTTCAACGGCGGCAACGCTCAGCGCGTGGGCTTCACCCGCCATGCGACCATGCGGATGAGTCTTGCGTCGCCAACGCCATCGGTAACCTCTGTCAGAGCTTCCTGCTCTCCTATGGCGTTCGCGTCGGCATTGGAATCCTCCTCCGCGCCTTCAAGCTCGTTCGCCGTCAGTCCTATTCTTCTCTACTTGATCTCAAGGTTCATCTCCTGCCTGCTCTATGTTTTATCAATTCTGTTTGCTTGTGGATTTTGCTAAACTAACTAGATCAGAATAATTTTGTTCATCTTAATTCATCACTACCTCGTTTTAGTGGCGGATTTTCTGCAACCTTAATTCATCTCAATTCCAGGATTTATACGTTGATTTTATTTATTTATTTATTTTTGCAGATTTTACTTGTCAATGAGCTGAAGTTAACAACAGTTTTCTTTTTGCATTGCAGTTGACAACTCTAGTGACTATGATCTTAAATTATTCAAATTACTTTTGCTTTTATGTGTATTTCTGATCAAGTGGGATACTGAGTTGGTTTCACTTTGATTGGTATATTAGCTTATGGAGACTGATTTTGCCTATAAATAGTAAGAAGTGGCGATTTTGGAATCTATGGTTGAGTTAGGAAAGAAAATTTTTAAAAAAAGGTTGTTGAATCAAGGCATGATCAGTTAAATGGAGGAATGTATTCTTAGTATGATGTAGGCCTATTGAACTGCTATGCTTAGTGGGTCAAGATATTCAGGGTGCTAGTAAATGTCTATTTTTAAGTAGCATTATTAGAAGAGCTTAGTTTGGAGATGTGATCAGACGAGACAAGATGTTTTGAGAATGTTCAATGGAGGTCATAGTTACTGCTGCCAAAGTGCTGCCAAAGTAAAGGTATATAAGTCCATGCTGGGGAAGAGGAAGCTGGGTATGACTTCAAGTTTTGCCATGAAGAAAGTCAAATCTGGGGTTAACAACTATACATTATTTGCATATAGCAGATGGGAAAAGATGTTTAGCTTTTAGAACAGCATAGTAAAAGAATTTTCTTAATGTAGTATTCCAAGCCTTGGATGTTTGGTCTTCTGGAGTATGGTCTGGAATAAAGTTTCTAATTGTTCTTGAGGAGATGTAAACTTTGCATGACCTTTAAAATCTTATTACGATCTCTTCTTGTATGTCTCGCAATATACTTATAAAGAGATTTTTTAAAAGTTGTTTTAATGTCTTTCCATTGTGCATGTGCGCTTTGCACAGCCCACGTCAACTGCCGGAGAAAGAAATTATGTTCACTACCTATTGTCCACTAACATTCCCGCTTAATCTCTTCTATTAAGGGTTAGATTTCATCTCTAACTACACTCAGAATGAATTAGGTGCTTTTGGATACTAGATAATCCTTATGGGCAGTAATTTACATGATGGATGTCCATCGGCTTTTACCGAACAAATTGTCTGCTTTTATAACTCTTTGTAAGTCACTCAAATAACAAGAGACACAGCATTTATTCGGTTCAGCAATTATGTCTAGTCATATTTCGAGCATGAGACTGTAGACCATAATTCATTGTCTTCAAGATTTATGGATTAATATGACGTAGATGACAGTTTGTTGTGGCTTTCAAGAGCCTAAAGATTTCTGCTTTATGATTTTTATGAGCTGATTAGAGGAGTGGTTTATTTTTATAAATCTAGTGCATTATTATGCTGCTGTAATAGCCTTGTGGTTTCTGTCAACATGGTGGAAGTTTGCAATACTACATGATAATATTTTATTGTTTTGTATGCCCTTTTAAGGATTTCTAATGAGCTTATTATTAGTCATAAATCTTGATTGCAGCAACTTGTCTCAGAGAAAGATCTTATTGTAAGAGAAGAAGCATGCCGAATTGGTTTGCTTTTTGGTGGATTTACCGGTTCCTATCATGCTCTTAGGTGTTTGTTAAGAAAGTTGAGGAAGAAAGAGACCCCAATGAATGCGTAAGTTACCTTCTCAAACCTTTTTTTAATGTTGTTTTAGACTTAAACCTCTCCCTTTATCTTGTCTTGTATCCTTTTCTTGGCAAATGAATGTTAAAGTTAACTTTAATGCATGAAGTATCATATTCCACATACGTGGCATTAACAAAGGGGGTGATGGAGCAGAATTTTAGCAGGTTCAATAGCAGGTTTGTCCATATTAGCATTAGATGATTCCAGTCGGAGGCGAACACTTGCATTGTATCTTTTGGCTAGAGTTGCGCAGGTATAAACATGCTAAACCTTGTTTTCCTACACTCGCTTCCACCACCCCCCCCCCCCCACCCCAAAAAAAAAAAAAAAAAAAAACCACCCACTCCCCAAAACCAAAAGGAAAAAAAGAGATAAAGAAACAAAAAATAGAAAGAGGAGAAGTTTTCCTTGCCCTTTTCCTGAGAAGCAATATTCAGGATTGCAATTAGCTGTTGTATAGATAATTGGACCATTTGATTGAATCTTTTGTTCATCTTTTATTTGTCTGTGGGCAGTGTAATTAGTTTGTTTATTTTCTCAGTGTGCGTATAACTCTGCAAAATCCAACAACAAGTTCCACCTCTGGGGGAGCCATTGGGGTCATGGAGATTCTTTACTCTTTCTATTGCTTGTGCTCAGGTGATTTATAGTCTCCATCCTTAAATAATGATTTCACGTATCATAATTAGACCTACGGAATCCATTTTGTAACTGATAAAGCGCTGTGGCATCCTCCAGCTCTGTTGTCCCATTAAGACCCCTTTGTGGGCATCAAACTTCTCATGGATTGCCTTGTGCTTCTTGTTTGTTACTGGATAAAAAGAAAAGTTTTTGTAAAAGGAATTTCCAAGACAACTTAATCAAACAAGGGATTAAATGATCTGTTGTAAAGACTTCAATTTCTGGTTACTTTTTCCTGGAGGTATTAATTAGCTGTGTTATTGAAATCATCCATGTGTATGGTTCTTAAGCACAACTTCATATTCCAGGTTATGTATGCTTTTGTAATGCGTCCTGAGAGCTTGCCGAAATCATACCAAGATTTTATTCAGAAAACTGGGCCTGTTGCACGTCCTGTGTACAAAGCTGTTAGGGAATGCTGTCGAGGTTCTCCAGTAGATATTGCGTCGTTGTCTTCTTACTTATCCAGGCGAAGGGACTCCAGCATTTTGAAGTTGGAAGAATATCCATCTATCATATCCTGCTCTATAATTCATCCAGATACAAACTCATGTTTAAAGCACAATGCCAATGCATTGACGGATACTTTCAGGAAAACATTTCCTTTGTACTTCTCTTTGACTTTTGTGCCATTTGTTGTCCTACGCCTACAAAAGGTACATAACCTTTAAATCTTGAACATGATTAATCAGTTTGATGTACTAACTTGTCAAATTGATTCTCAAGTTAAAACATATAAAATACTCTCCCTTCATCAGCCCTACCTGTATTCCCTTGCATTCTTTTGGAAAGTTGAGAGTTGAGGTTGGGGTTAGCATTTTTAGGCTGTACTAAGTGAGATTGCATGTAAAGATGGTATCACATAACAACAATTAGGTGATATGCCATAACTTTTTTCTTTTTTTTTTTTGATGAAGCAGATTGTACTTACCATATTTTACACCAGCATTTTAGGAGATCATATAGATATACCTTTATTCTCAAAATTTCACCCATTTAGGCATTTCTTGAAGAGAGGATGCAGTTTAAATAAATTCTTTTCATGTATAATGATCTCAATGTTTTAAGTACATATATTTTGTATGTGCATTCTTGTCAGTTTATGGACGCCCCAATTCGAACCTGCTGGCATGCTGTTACAGGAGCTGTCCGCTCAACAACCTTCTTGTCTGCTTTTGTGGGAATCTTCCAGGTAGCTTGTTTACCTCATATTAACTTTGTAGTTTAAACAGCTCTGGTGGGTTTGTTAATTGGTTTCTCCTTTCCTGTTGAAGGCTGTCATATGTTTGCACAGAAAAGTGGCAGTGAAGGACCACAAGCTTGTTTATTGGTTTGCAGGTTTGATGTCTGGCCTTTCTGTTCTGGTGGAGAAGAAAGCTAGACGTGGAGAACTAGCATTGTATGTTCTTCCACGAGCTGGGGATTCTTTGTGGTATATTTTAGTGAACCGACATTTGCTGCCTGACCTAAAGAACACTGAGGTATTGCCTTTGATCTGGATGTAGCAGTAGCCCAAAATGCGATGGTCCCTACCCTCTTCCCCCTCACAATCATACGCCCATCCTCCCTCCTAGGCATATCTTCTTGGATAGTTTTTCCATCTACTTTCATTTCCACATCTTTTATGCTTGCTTTTGTTGTTTTTGTAATTTGTCCATTTTGTCTTTATTGTCTCTGGATATCATGTGCTCTCATTTTATATTTGAAACATTTATTGGGATATCAAGATCTATGTGATTAGGTTTGAAAAATCACTTATAGATCAGGAGTTTTGATACTCTTATCAAATAAATGTTTTATCAACCAAAATAAGTTTGCTATTATGATTAGATAAATCACAGATTAGACGATTCTTAGACCAGCAAGTATGAGTAGGAGAAATAGTTTAATCATTATTGCACTCAACTGTGTGCAGGTAGCTCTCTTCTGTTTATGTATGGGTGGAATAATGTACTACCTAGAACATGAACCAGACACCATGGCTCCGTTCCTCAGGGGTTTGATTCGGCGTTTCCTTGCCAGCAGAATCAGCAACCCTGGTCCCTCATCAAATCGCAGTGCTTCTTATAACTACTTGCAAAGTCTTGATGCCATGAATAAGCCAAAAGTGCTTGAGAATCACGAGGCTGAAACTTCTACATCAACTTCACTTCCTGCTTCAGAGAAATACAATCTGGAATCTATACCTGGACTCTGAGTTTAATTTAAATTGCTCATGCAATACCTATAGCTAAAGCTCAACTTTGCCTATTGATTCATTGGATTTTTTTATTTAAAACCCGCAGAGTTCTGTTCATTCTGTGTTCAGCCTGTAGGGGGAATCAATGGTGTTCTTTATCCTTCTCTTCTATTAGGGAATTTGACAATTGAAGATCCTCATACAAGAATTCTCGAAGGTTTCTTCGCTTCATATTCGTCCAGTATTAGCTGCGGCTGAAGTCATAAAGATAATTTACACGAGAACTTTTGAACGTGTAAATAAAAATATAGCCTGTTGTGGAGATTATGATCTCAAATATTTTGATTCCAATGTGCTGAGACATTTGTTTCCTTGCTCTTCCTAATTTTTGGACAAAGTATTGCTTCCAATCATATGTAAGCAGACGCGCATGGTAAATGGTCAATATCAGAATTTCGACAGAAGGGTTGAAGTCATAACACTTTAAAACTGACAGAAGGGTTAAAGTTATATTTAAAACACTGTCTGCTAAGGTCAATATCAGAATTACAACAGAAAAGGGTTAAAGTTAAAACGCTTGGGGTCCGTTTGGAGGGGAGAAAAATATTTTTCTTCGGAAAAAGCCTTTCATGGAAAATCTTTGATAGGAAAATAGCCATAACCAACCTTCACCCAAATATACAGGACAACAGCCCGAAATAATCAACATGTGCTCATAAATATATCATCCAATTTCATGGTGATTCCACTATGGATCTCGAACAGCCCTTTGAATCTAGATTAGTTAATCTCCTCAGATTTGAGTCTGCCCGAGTTTTTTGTCTTAGCGTATGTCTCTGTGTGTGATTGCTTAGCTTCGGTGTTTCCATTTCTTTAAGATAGGGAAAATAACTTTAGTTTCTTTTTCGTGGAAGTTATTTTACATCATCTAGACTCTAGAATCTTTTCTAAAAGCAAATATTTTCCTATGTTATAAATAAACCACCAAACACTTGAAAATCAGGAGAACATTTTCCAGAAAATGTTTTCAGTCCCAACAAAACAGGCCCTTCAACTCAACTGGCTGTGCTTGCCCAATTCCTCTCGTTCTAGTGCTGTGACTGTTCGCTGTGGTCTTATATATTCACATGGATCACATTCTCAATACAACATATGCGTTACATTCCCCATCAGGGTCTTATTTTTTGTTGCATGATTCATATAAACGTACGTACTCATACAAGTCTTCACAACATTACGATTGTTGATTTTGACGAATCTAGAAGGCCATTCCTTCTCTGTGCTCCAAGCACGAACACGACTCCACAGCCAATGAAAGCTACAGCAGAAACCCAGACACAGATAGCCACTGAGATTTGAGACGATCCAACGATTACAGTGAAATGTGGCATACTCTTCTCCACCAGTATCATGAAAACAATATGAGGAATAAAATCGCACCCATGCTGGCCATGAATCCTGCAATATTGAACACCATGAAATAGAAGAAGTTTGTTCCAAGTCCAGGACGACGGTGGAAGAGCATGTCCAAGATATAGAGGGGTGCATTGTTCCATGGGATGGATATCGTTTTCAAAAATAAATTTGGTGGACAGCAAGCCGCTGTAGAGGTTAATGTAGCAATCATGACGAACACAATTAGGGAAAGATTGCTTTCGCTTAGGCGCAGAAATCGCGCATCTCTGGCACCAGCCTCAACAAGGATTTGCTATAAAACCTCTCCCATTCACCGAATTGACATCCACTATGATTCCACTTGCCGAATTCCTTGATAGCAGTAGATCTAGAATCCCATTATTGCGTAAAAGGAAGAAGGGAATGCAATGAGTCACTCGTGATCATTCTTCAGGGCAACGTGAAGAGCAGCCTCCCCCCTGAGAAGTCACTTTTTCGAAGAGTCTTCGGATAGGCAAATTAAGACCATTGCCCTCACCACATTATCTTTCCCTCCCGTTGCAGCTATGTGGATTGTGGAGAGGAATGCTTGAATTCAGGTCCTCCGCCAGGCAGAGCGTGGGATCGAACTCCGCCAAGGCTTGCACATGGGGCTGGAACCATTTTGGCATTTCTTGCTAGCCAATTCAGGACTAATCTCGATGACTTCTTTCACAAATTGAAATTGTAGGCTTCCATACTCAACAAGCAACGTGTAAAGGATTTTCTTCCCACGAAACAGATACGGTTCGTGAGTCTGTATTGTTTCTTTGGCGGCTCTAAGCAATCATGTGTATGGCGTTATGCAGTCAGAGTGCAAAGACATCTATAGATTTAGTTAGTCTAAGTAGGATCAGAAGCTGCCTTGATGATTATGATGAAGGAGACTAAACCTTTTCTTCTTGATGGATGCATTATATTTATCTGAACAACTCTAATTAGCTTCCTCCATCAGGAGAATTAATCGCGAACACAAAATTAATTCGCCAAGCCTTGCTGATCCAAAGCAATTACACGACGGAAGAAAGCTATTGATTGGTCTCAGCCTCTGACGGACATACACAGCCACTTCCCTTTTGGTCGCATATTTGAACCTTAATGTGTCGATACGACACATTCTCATAATTTTGGGACGAGAGGTAATTTGCACGCAGTATGAAAACGTCCTGAAATTCCCATTTGAATAATCGGCGATCTTTTCCCGTTCTCTTTTGTTGCAATAGTGATAATATATCATTAATATGATCTAGTTGCCTATAACTCCAATGCTATTCAACTTTGGCTTGCCGGTCTGGTCAAAGACGATATTTTTAATGCAGTTTACCGCCCAGAAGCTTTCAGTTCCTCTTCTCTCAGTGGTTAAGTGCAGTTTGGAGATGTGGGACTCATTAAAAAGCACGTCACGTAATAGAATTTTTTTTTCCAAAAGTATACTATTGTTTTTCATGAATTTTCTTCTTTTTTTTTTTTCCTATTTTTCTGTCGCCGTACAAGTAATTACTAGAATTGAATGGCATGTTCACGAAGGATATACGGTGATTCGATAGATGTTAAGACAATAAATGGTACAGCAAGCGAGACAAAAAATCTTTTTGCAAATCTGACACCATGCTTCACATAAACTCAACACGATATGTATGACTGAGCTTGAGCGCATAAACTTCACCCTGTGTTATATGCAGTCATGATTCATGAAGAGCCCCCAAAATTTGTAAAAAATAATATATATATATATATACAGCGGGCATAACATGATTTTAAATCCACACAGAATTTAAAGGCAATATATGAACTCTCTGAAGTTTATCATTTAATTTGCTATGACTCCTGAAATTTGCAAATCTCATAGGTTCGATTACCTATTCTGCACTTAACACCACCAAATTTTGCAGGTAAAAATATGCTTCCTTGATGAACCTCCAGTCAAACTGAATCTCTTCATTTCTTCCTCTACAACTCCTGTCATGAAATCACCAACATCACCTAATGCCCAGGCCACAGATATATGAGGGCGTGGATCCTGTAACCAAGACCATTGAGCTATGTAAACAATATCACTTTTTGCAAGAAGAAAAATAATAATAACTGCAAAGTTAGCCCTTCTGCAAGGAGCAACAAAGAAAAGGAGAAAGTATCTTCCATAAGCATAACCTTGTAAAATTCTGGAAGATTGTGAAGCTTGTATACCTCATTAACAGCGTCAATTTGTTTTGTTATCTGATAGGAGGGAAAAAGTCCAAATGAGTTGTTCATCCTTTTGAAAACAAATAGAAGCATATCAAGTGCAATCTTCTTTGTATCTTTCTCTACAAATAGAAGCATATCAAAGTTTGTTGACTATTCGAGATGCCAACCACATCTCTACAATCAGAAGGCCTAAAGTTTTAACTGCCATTCGTTGCATCTTTCTCCCCTTACTTAATGCACATGTCGATATTGCTGGGACTATTTTGTAATCTTTGTGCATCATGCTGACTGCAACAAAACATTAGATAATTCCACTGGAAAATTTCCAGCAATAGCCACAGCTATCAAGGATTTGATTTAATAGCTTGACAATAAATAAAACAGCTGAAAGCAAGAATGGCACCTTACCTCAGCCAAGCCTCCTGCAATAACTTCCATGGAGAGAAAAGAGCGGGTGAAATCATCATTAACAAATACCACCCAATTGGCAAAATCAATCCAATACCTACATCCGATTTAAAACATAAGTGGCTAACCAAGCGGAATTCACGGAATGCAACAGCGGTAAAGATAATATCATGCAAGTTACAGAATTACATCTTCTGAAACTGAAGCTTCTGGCGAAGCATTGTCAGCACAGAGTCTCTCTGGTGCACCCGTATCGGAACAGTTCTTCCGAGACTAATATGAAATTCCCTTCCTAGAACAACTTGTTCAAATTTGTTATCATCCTTGAGCAAACTAGTTAACGGGACATCTATGTCAACAGCATGAAGACCGGGTACAAGATCAGTAACCTTTCTCATAAACTCAACCAGCTCCTTCCTGGGCGAAGATGGTATATGAACTGCAGGAAGATGGTAGATAGCAGCTGTCAACTGAACCAGCACAGGCATTGCATTCTTTAAATAGTACACCGCACTAAAAAAGAACACAAGTGATTGCAAGGCATTGAAAGGAAGAAAAATTACGGGAATGTAGACGTGCAAAGCGTAATTTCCTTGGACATGAGGGAAGCTTCGAACTCGAGTGGGTTGCTCAGTTTGTAAATAATCAAATGCACCTTCAGAGTTCAAACATCAAACACTTGGCATGCAATAAATACAATAAATTGTTACTAAATCCAGCTGCACACTGCATTTGTATGGAGTGGCATATGTAGTATATTAAAACTAGAGAATGTACCGAAAGAATCGGGTGAGTTGAGGAGAGCAAGAGGGGGTGGAGGCAGAGGTGTTGATGTCTGGGTGGGATTGTAATTTGAGGTTGACGGTGGCGGTGATGATACTGGTGAAATAGTCGGGCTGGAGTCGGAATCGGAAGAAGCGCCACCCATAGGAAGCTCTCAAGGCGTCCATCGGCTTTTGTCTGGAGTCCGTCTCTGCCTCCGCGGAAGCCCGCTCATGAGAAGGACCGTTAAGCCTCCTACGAGTTAAAAGGCCAGTCCTAAACAAGACCCTGGCTTTCGATTCAGAAACATAAATGCATTCATTAAGAATTACGGCGTAATAGAAAGCCCGTGAAACCTGAAACGGCTTTTGATTCTTAAGATTAATATGACATTTACCTCTCTTGTAGTTTAGTCAAAATACGATTTGAACCCTAAGGTCTGACTATATCAATCTAGCCCCTTGCCAGCAACTTTCTACAAACTCCGTTAACAGTTGTCACGACAATGACAAAACTATCCTGATTTAAAAGTTAAAAAAATTAAACAAAAACATCTACAAACCAATCAAACGGGAAAAATAACAAACTCTCTTGCCATTTTTGCCTTTGCAAACTCTTTTCTTCTATAATCACCTTCAAAAAATTATTTTCTTGTTCTCTACCACATTTTATTCTTACTATCGTCTCATTCTAACACTATTATGACGCTTTTACTAAACTTACAAATATGATAGAAAAGTTTCTTCTTCGTCAAGTCTTTTCTTGCTTTCCTAATCTATAAACATACAACAAACTTCTATAAAAACTATATGAAATCTACACTGTCAAATGACTCTACTAAATTTCGCAAAGTATTCAAGAGCCCATTACAAAAAAGAGCAAAATCTATTAACAATATATTTAATTTTTGGACGAGTCTGGTTTGATGTAGCCATGATATCTTGAATCCAATTTTCAAGTTGATTCTTGGCATTTAAGATTTCTTCTAGCACGTAAGAGTTTTATTGATTTCACAATTAGATTGCTTGTAAAGAAGTTGGACATGTATCAGTTGGTAAAAGAAGGATATCAAACTTTGGCAATGGTTAGAAATTTCTTTGTTAGTTGTGTTTTTGGATCATTGATGTTGTTAACATCCAAATATTCTAAGGTTTAAATTGATCTATAAGTGTAGTTTTAATTGAATTAGAGATATAAATTTAATGGCAATAATTTGGTTTTTGCAACTTTTGTTGCTAGAGTAAGTGGGACTAAAGTTCCATTTGAAAGAAGTGAAAGAAAAATGAGGAATTATAATAAGGTTAGTTGTTGATGGCATATTTTCTTTAAGCGTTTTTGTTTCGTATCTTATTAACAGCAAGGGCTGCTTGGTAAATATTTTCACAATCCAAGGACTGTTTGGCAATATGGGCAAACGTCAGGTTTGGATTCGCAATTTAGCTAAACTACAAGGGCGGTAAATGTAATTAATCCATTTTATTACCACGGTTGGTCAGTCTAAAGCCGTTCAGCCCTTTCAAGCTATCTTGCCACCGCCATGACTTGCGTCAATACGACGCCGAAGGTTGCCAAAAGTTCGATTGTGTAGTGAATACGACGTCGTCATCATATTTGAAAAAAAGTGAGTCCCGCTCGTTCGCTCTCCTCAGTCTCTCCAACGCACTCTCCCGGCCACAACTTCCGCATTCCCCTGCCTGCTTGCTTGCTGTCTCCCTCACAATAGACGAATGCGCCGCTTTTTTTGGTCGGCGTATATCTATCATAATGTGAAAGCCGGATTTCATAGAAGATGACAAGTAACAAGGAGAATCTGGTGGTCGACCGGGGCGAAGGTGGTTTATCGGCGGAACAGAGGTCCTGTATTTCTCAAAATTTCAGAGCTGCCAAGGCGCTCCTTGCTCGCAAGCGACCTCGCCAAACCGATCCCTTCAATCTCTCTTCTCCATATCCCCGCAAGTAAGCTCTTCGACTTATGCTTACTCTGATGTTTAGGGTTTCTGCTTTACACTTAACGTCGTTAGCACTAGTCGAATGGATTCTGATTTATTTTCACATTTATTTTCTTCTTGTGTACATTTACCCTGGGAATACAACAAGTCAATTATTATCTGCTTGGAAATTAAAGACAAAAGAAATCAATATCAAAAAAACGGAGGACGGAACTCTCTTAACAATTTAAGGTTGTCTTCCCCATTCCCCACCCCCCCCCCCCCCCCAAAAAAAATAACAAAATGTTTACGATTAATTTTGATAACATAGAAAGGAGTTTGAGCGTGGATTCTGATTTTGTGATATCATCTGTCCTAATGTGCTTTCTTCTCATGGTATATCTTTTTCGTAGAGATGGGGTCGGACGGGAAAATGAGTCTCCTGCTCAGGTGGTGGGTATTAAAAGACTTCCCCTTTCTGAGATACCTATGAACGCGCCATCCTCTGAAACTATCAACTTGAGAATCCGAAATTATAATACTGATTCATGCCCCGGGGTTCCAGCTAAGGTTAATGTTGATATTTGCGCAACTGCAGACACCAAGAATGTAATTAATATAAGTTCGTTAAAAACTCCTATAGAACAATCAGAGTGTTGCGTGAATCTCTCAAGTGTAATGATGTTGATCTAAATGCAAGGCAAAGAGATGTTTTCCTGAAAGATGGGATTGGGTCGGATTCATTTGTCACTCCTGTGAGGCAAACTAGCTGCTCTAGCTTGAGTGAACCCTTATCTTTCTCTACTGTTTTAGATGATGATTTTGATGAATCCATTCTGGAGGAAATAGACGCTTTATGTAACAAGTCAGAAGCAAAATCTGAAATAGAGGTGTCAAACAGTATTCCGTTGGAGATTCAGCATGTTAGCAACAGGAGTGGGAAGGAGAACACTTGCATTAATCTTGTCCTTTCAGATAAGAAGTTCAATACTGAAAGTGCATTGAACTCCAGTAGCAGCCAGGAATGTGTATCGGAAGTATTAAGAAATTCTGACACACAGGTACAGAGCATGCCTGAAGAGTATGCTAAATATATCATGTCTCTAAATGAGAGGCAGCGGGAAGCAGGCTTGTAGTGACATTTCAATTCCTTTGGTGATTGTTGCTGGACCAGGAAGTGGAAAGGTTAGTAGCATCCGCTAGTTCTGAATTTGAAAATTATTTTCTTCTCTGGTCATAGCTTACTTTTGCTGTAAATGACAGACTTCTACAATGGTTGGCGCGCGTTATCATGCTGCTGAACCAGGTAAATCATTTTTCAGTACTATGATTGGTTGTTGTCCTTTGCTTTAGCAGAGTTCTGTAGAATTCTACAGTTGGCATCAATTCTTTGGGGCTTTTAGATTCATTGATCAGCTAATTCCAACACTTAATCACATATAGGGAATTTGTCCGTCCCACATTTTTGGCAATGACATTTACTACAGCAGCTGCATCCGAAATGAGAGATCGTATTGGGAGCCGTGGCAGGGAAAGCAAAAGCCAAAGAGCTCACAATCAGCACATTTCACTCATTTTCGTTACAACTTTGTCGTTTGCATGCTGGGAAGTATGATACTTTTACTTTGTTCTTTGTCCTCGAAGTTAGGACCATGGTGTCTTTTGTTCTTATATATATTGTTCTTAAAAACGTGATAGGCATCTTCCTAGATGAGTCATTGGTAAGTGTAATGGTCCTGCTGAAGTTGATTTGCTGCTTGCAATCTAATTCAGGAACTCACCTGATAAAAATTATTCATGACTGTAACTTGTAAGACATAAAGCTGCAAGAATAGTAGGAAGATTTTTTGTTAACATCTCAATGTACTGTTTTGCCCAAGGGTTTGAATTTGAGCGTGTAATATCATTGACAATTCTATTTGCAATTTTTGTATTTTGAGTAGAACCGCAAACCAACTATATGCTACCTAATAGATTGTTAGTGCGTCCCTTTCAGATGAAGTTGACTTTTAATACAATTTGTGGATCGCATTTGTTGTTGCTCTCATTTGATTCCCTACTATTGACAATTTCTGAGTACATAAGTGCTTTCTATATGGTATTCTCTGACTATATGGTACTTTCTGAATACACAATCTTATCTACCCTATGTGATATTTTCCAAACAAAGT
This sequence comes from Coffea humblotiana, assembly GCA_023065735.1. Taxonomy (NCBI): domain Eukaryota; kingdom Viridiplantae; phylum Streptophyta; class Magnoliopsida; order Gentianales; family Rubiaceae; genus Coffea; species Coffea humblotiana. The sequence continues at coordinate 3,574,962 of CM041209.1, read as the reverse complement.
CCTAATTGCTGTGTAAAACTGAACCTGAAATCCCAAGAGCATGTTCTAGTCAAATTTGACATCATTTTGACTATGTGACTGTTTACCTGTCCTGGTGTTTGTGTCACGTGCGCTGTTTTTTCTTTGTCCCTATTCTATCTAAAGGCATGCTGGTACATTTAGATAATTGCTCTTCCTAAAATGAGTTAAACGGCTTCTTTTTATTTGTGTTGGAGTAACTACAAAATTTTTAATTTCAGAATTGAAAGTATCAACTATAACATGGTTGACTCAATTCTGAAGATTTTTCTGAAGCAGCAATTTGTGTACTTATAAAGTTTAATTTCATTCTAATATTTAGCTGTAGCATTCAACTTTTATTAGATTGCTAATTTATTAGCTTGTGAAATAGGTTAGGTCGAACACCTGAGTTTTTGGTATATGGACATGGACAACAGAGAAGAGCTGTCGTCGAGGCTATCCGCTTTATCGGAGAATGGAAAGAAAAAGTCAAATTATACACTTCAACAGGCAGACGAAGTGTCTGGTGTGAGTTCCCCACAGTATTTCAAAGATGAATCAAAGAAGTGGCTTAAATACGTTACCAAGGTAAGTGGTTCAATTTAGTTATTTGACTTTCAGTTACGTGCATTCTATAGGGACTGAATGCGTAGCTTCTAAGTTGCTTTTTTCCTCCCCAAGTGTACAAGTAGGTGAATAATAGGAGCTGGCAGTATGTGCCTTGAGAAAGGACCACTTGCCCTCATTGCCTGCTATGGGGTGGTATGAATTCTTGGCTTGTTTAAGAGAACTAGCAGATTGAATCAGAAACAGATGGTGTGATGGGCATATTTCTTGTTCAATCTTTAGCATGGTCAGAATTGGTTATTTTGAAGGAATGTATAGTTGGACTCAACCTAAAAATGAGATGCCAAGAGTATTGTGGGCTAAGAAATACTATGACACTTCACTTCCACTATGCTAATTTTATTTGGCATCGTAGTTTTCAGGAGTGAATGATTTTTACTTGGTTCATCCAGTCTAGAAGTAATAACATCCAAGAATAATATGTTTCAGGCAAAAGCAGCAGGCAGGACTCCTGAAGATTGCTGCAGAATAGGTGATGAGAGAGGAGTAAGCTTAAATCTCTTTCCATTAAGTTGGTGTGCGCCACAGCAAAGTCATTTATGGTCCTACTTATTTGTGCTTGACTGTTCTATTGGAATCTGTAATAGGCTGATATTCTACGGAACTACGAAGGAATACTGAAATCTTGTAATGCTTTGGATTACCATGACCTAATCAGCTGTTCTGTGAAGTTGCTGAATGAGTTTCCTGCAGGTTTGCATCATATTAAACATAATACGTAGCATAACACAGCTAACAAAAATTCTTATTTTGTGACATTATTCTGCCTGAAGTATTCAAGGGAGTGCCAGGAGTCATGGAAAGCAATTGTTATTGATGAGTTTCAAGACACAAGTTCCATGCAGTACAGTCTGTTGTGCATTCTTGCATCCCATAAACGCATAACTATTGTTGGTGATGAAGATCAGGTTCATTTCATCTTTTAAAGCAGTATTTCATTTTTTTCTTTTAATTTGTTTGTCACTTTCTTAGAGATGATTTTTTGTGCCTTTTCTGAATTTTTTGGTTAAATGGATGTCATTTGTCATGCAGTTTATCTTTTGGTTTTAATGGTGCTGATGTTTCTGGATTCCATTCATTTCGAAAAGATTTTCCTATGCACAAAGAGGTCCGCCTAATCTGCTTTTCTTACTGTGCTATTAGTGCTTCTTTGTCTTGGTTCCATATTTTATTCTCAATTGCTTCAGCTTTTTGAATTTCGTGGTGTTTCCTAACAGCAAGTTTTCTCAATCTGTATGCATCCGTCCTCCCATCCAGGTTAGACTGAACAAAAACTACAGATCCACTCGTTGTATTGTTGAAGCTGCATCATCTCTTATTCGAAATAATTTGGAACGATGCGAATCAAAAGATGTTCTCACAGATAATTCCTCTGGTTCTAAGGTAACAATTGTCAAACAAGAATTTTGGTTTTAGCTTGCTTCTAGTTACCAATTTGTGTTTTTGAACTAAATTTTCCAGATAACAGTAAAAGAATGTAGCAATGAAAATTCACAGTGCGCCTTTGTGGTTGATAAAATCTTAGAAATTACTTCTGATGGTTCAGCTGCAAAGTGCAACTTTGGCAACATTGCTGTGCTTTATCGGAGACAGGTGAATTTTGTTGTGTCTGTAATTTAGTTAGATTAGAAGTGTAGCTGCACTTCCTGAACTTCTATGGAGTGTTGACAGGTGTCAGGGAAGATTTTCCAAACAACCTTCCGGAATCGAAGTATTCCATTCAACATTCATGGGGTAGCTTTCTACAGGAAAAAGGTTTTAGTATCCATGTTTTGTTATCTGGATTGTCTCTTGTGTCAGTTTCTCTTGACCTCATTCAACATCACTCTCAGTACCACAAATTCAGGAACAGGATTTTATATTGCAATTCAATTGATTTGCATTGCATTTTCAGTCAACATTTTATACAATCGTTAAGATCCCCTTAATGTGGTCAAACTTGTTATATCTTACCTTTTTCTTTCCTCCCAGTAACCTGATATATTCAGAGTAGAGGATAGGAACATGAATGTCTTACTGGTTTTAGGGGGCATTCCTAAACGATAAATGGTTTATAAAGAAAAAGTAATATGGGGTGAAGTTCTGCTATCTTTTGAAGACACTGCACTTAGTTATTGACCATATTTAAATCCTTTATTTAGGTAGCGAGAGCTGTTATTGCTATGCTTAGAACAGCATTGCCTGCTTGTGATGATGCACCATATCGCAAAGCATTCAAAGCTTTGCTACCATTTGAGAAAGAGGAAAAGAACAAGGTATATTCATTGTTTGTTTTTTTCATCATGATCACTTACATTAGTCTGCTTCATGTTGATTTCGTTTTCTCTGGCCATTGTCCTCTTGCTTTCTTCTTTTTCAGGTAATTGAGCATATAGATAAAGTGTCAACTGTAAGGAAATGTAGCTTTATATCTGCAGCTACCGACATATTTAGTGCAAAGATATCTGGCACCTTCAAGAGGTATGTTGTCCTTTTTCCTGCTGGGAAAAAGTATGAGTATCTAGTTGTAGGAAAGGAAATGTTTCAATATTTTTATTCTGATATTCTGTAGCACATCTAGTTGTAGGGAAGAAAATGTTTCAATAGTTTTTATTCTGATATTTTGTAGCAGGTCAATGTTACTTATTTTATCAAGCTTTTAGCTATTGCTAGTGGGATATTTTAGAGGTCGAAAGTTTATAATGGATTGCAATTGTCTTGTGGTCTATTTTGGTCATTCAAACTAAGCTCATGTAAGTGTCATAAGGTGCTCTATGTACCATTGATTTTAATCTCTTTGATGCTTATCTCATACCAGTCTTGCAACATTTTCGTTTTCAAATCATTATACCTTCTAGTTTTGTTCCTATTCCTCTTTTATGTTCTGGTGCATAAATAATTCTTCTAGTGCCTTCTGTGATATTAGAGAGTTCAGGAGGACATGGATTTTCCAAATAAGAAGCAAACTTACTGTAGTATATTTTGTTCACAGAGTACTATTGTGTGCGCAGTTTAAAGGGTTTTGCAGTTGTTGTATTTGAAAAAGTGGAAAATTTTGCTGATGCGCAATACACTTACACTTTATGTTGACTATAGGACTCAACTTACTCAGGGACGAAAGGTGTTGCTCACTCTAGACATGATATCAAAACTTATTCATACGGTAAGTGCACTTGTTCAACTGTGCCATATGTGAGTATCAGCTTTGTGTTCATCATTTAATGCAAATATTGGTACACTTGTGGAAAAAAGACATAAACTGCTTACTCATAGGGTCAGGATAGGGTTCATTGGATGTTGGAGCCATTTTTTAAGGCTAATTCTGTATATGGAAAGTGGAAAAATCTCCTTTGGAGCCATTTTGGTGTTAAATCTTTTCTGATCAAGGCTTGTAGAATTGTTTTCATTTTTGGTTCTGGAATCCGTTACCTAAATGATACCTTAAATTCGACAATTTGAATTTTTCTGATGCTGACAGGAACAGTCAATTTCAGCTGTTATAACATCTGTGTCAAACATGATACCTCAGGTTTGTCTCTTTTTAACCTTGTTTATTTTCTTATTCTGCACTAAATGAGGTTAAACAATGTACAGACACAAAGTAGATTTTGTTTGGCAGTAGTAGGACCCCTTATAAATTGCCTATCATTGGTGCATTTTTTTTAATTTATTCCCAAGTGGCTCTGACACTTTTGAGGACTCATGTTACTTTCTTTGTTGAAGATCAAGAAAGAACTCTTAAGGTTTTCCTTAGGCACTCTTGCACTTCTCTATCGGCTTTCTATATTAAGAGGTTCAAGGTGCCATTCTTTTGTAGTATGCCATATTGGATTTATTTTCTTCGAATTGGACTAGTAGGCATATTCCTGAATTTGGAGCCAACAATGACAAATGGTGTCCCAACTACAACTTCAGCCTCTAATCCAACAACCTCAGGCATCCTTTTGCTAGAGGCGTTTGATGTGCTCAGAATAAAGGGCTTGTGGACATGCAAAGTCACAGAGGGAGAATTGCAAGTAACCTCCTTGGGAACAAAATGCTCCCTCTCTTGGTGTATTCTCTTCTTCTTTAGGAGAAGATAGTGAAAATCAAGTTATAGTTGGCCTATCCTGTATATTATCTGGAACTATTTTAGGTAAAAAATTGACCATGACGTCTTGAAATGCTGCAACTTATTAAGAAAGAACATGCTTCCGAGGAATTTGCGTCCAAGCATATTCTATTGTTCCATATATATATATATATCTACCCATTTATGCACTATACAAATTGAATCTATTGATGAAGATGTTTTCAAATCCACATGTAGACAGTGACTGGGTTAACAATCAAATAGTGGGACATTGTGCTGCTGTTCATCTGGGCACCATGCATGTCCTTGCCTTTGATACCTCATGTATAGAACCCGTGATTATGACATTCTTTTACCAGGCAAGAGGCACGATCTTGGACTATAATTCATTTTAGTTCCAACATCTGATATCTAACTTGATGCCCATTCCAGAGGCTTCTGTTGCTAACATAAGTTGAGATGATGGACCTGTCAGATAGGCTAAAGTTATGAGGAGAAGTGTTAAGCTGACATAGTGTTTCTTTAACATGTTCTAATTAGATTGTGAACTTAGATCTCCTCTCTCTAAAAAAACTTTTTCTGTATGTCTAGCGATCATCTTGCTTGGCATACTTTAATATGAATAGCGACTCATCAACTCATGATCATTTTATTTAGAGTTACTTTGCCTTCAAGTGCTCTCTTTATATGTTTAAAAGCACTGTCCTACTGAAATTATTCTTGAGACTTCTTGGCTTTTTGTTTGGTAAAGGTTTTGCAAATTGCTTTTTGACAGAATTGGATGCATTCTCTATGAAGTGTATCATTCATGCATTCAGATAGCCTTGCCAAATCTAAATTTGGTTAAGGTATTAGTGATATTACATGCAAAGTTATTACCTATTAAAAACACCACATCATTCTTTTGTTCTTCAGAGATACCTTCTCGAACAACGGGCAGTTGTTGATGTAGATGGAGGAAAATTGCTAAATGAAGACAATGACCTTAGATCTGTAAGAATGGATGTTTTTCCTTAGCCATATTATGTCATATCTTTTCAGGTGAAATGTTCTAGGCACTTTGAATGCTGGACTGTCCACAGTTTTGCATATTGTGGCATACTGAAGTTGATGCTTGAACAAGTTTGGAACTTAAGTCAGTTCATATATGCAGGTGCTCCAATATTTATTGGATGATGTCTCTGATTTTTTGACGATGCAAGGTGCTACAGTCGAAGTGAAGACTGATGATGGTGCAGAAGGGAAAGGTTGTCCGGCACTGCTCAAAGCTTTTATTGACTATGTATCTGAACGGGAGAGAGAAAACTTCCGTTCTAGAAGACAGGATAACAAAGACTCTGTTACCCTTACTACCATTCACCAGGTTTTCTCCCCCACTAAATGTTAGAGTTTCTTCTCTTTGTTAAGGTTCAGTGTTACATGTTGTTTCGATTTTAGGATATTCCTGACGTCTTATTTTGCTTTTCTTCATGTTAATGTCTCCTTGCGCAGTCGAAAGGCTTGGAATGGGATGTTGTTTTCATTATAAAGGTAGCATATGAAACTGCAACTTGCAATTAAAGTCCATTTTATACATGGAAGGACAATAGATTTTTTAATTGCATCCCTGATATCTTGTGGGCGAACTTCAGATGATGTCCGCTCCATATCTGGGAATGCTGGCCTACTTGACCCCAACTTTGAAGATTAATGATACCAAATCATTTTTCAGAGTGAAATTGCAGTCCATACTTCAGTAAAAAAGGAAACTCATTTGCATTAGAGAAATTGGGGAGGGTTGGGAAGAGGAAAGGAAGGGAGATTATTTAACTGCATGATTCATTTCTTTTTTCTGGGGTTAGCTCTATCTTAAAGTTGCATTGATTTGGCTAAATATCCTTGGCATTCTATGCTTGAACAATACTTCCATCAAATAGAACCATACGATGTTTTTGCTGCACCGCCAGCATAGATGATAATGTAAATAAATTCCAGCTGTAATCAACTTGATGGCCATTTTATTGCAGTTCTTAGTTTTGATGTTAAACCATCTGACCAGTGGCGTCAACATTTGTATAAGATGATTGAATGCTTTGCTTATGTTGGGAACACTCTTATTTAAATTTATTGAGTTCAACCTGTTGCTTGGATCAATCACCCAGGTTAATGAGACTGAGATTCCCCTGCTGCATGAATCGAATGGTGTGACAAATGAAAAGGGTTCCTCAGTTGAGGTTAGTGTATCCATGGATAGAAATTTTGTGCTTTGCTGGTAGAGCTTCTTTATTTTTCAGAAGTTACAGATTCTTATTTTACAATTTTAGGAGGAAAGACGCTTGTTGTATGTAGCGATGACAAGAGCTCGGAAAAAACTTTTCATCCTATATCTGATTATGGATTCAAATTGGCAGGTTGTGTCCATCTAGAATTTCTTGGTCATCCATTGGTCATTTCACATTCTTATTTGTATTTTAATGCAACTTTCCAGATTCTTCAACCTTCTCGTTTTTTGAGAGAAATTCCACGTCATCTTCAAGAGGTCCAAGTAAGCTTCCGTTGGAATTTAAGTCTTATGTTTTTTAAGTTTGGGTTATTCCTTATATTGCTGTCACTAATCTTGACCTCTGTTTTCTGGATATGAATGCTCTGATTCTAACTTTGATAAATCTTTGATATGCTGTAGAAATTGTCTAAAACTATTAAGTATAACGATTATTTTTTTAAGTCTATTACATTGTGAGCTTGGTTGACTAAAATGACAAACTCAACGCCTCTAAAGTGCTTGTGTTTAACAGTCTCAAAGGGCAAGATACTTGCATGTGCAGGAAACAATTAGTATGTACATCTGACATGTTGAAAAATCAAGGCATACCAAAAGGAAGTAGTGCAATAGAAATTCATATCAGCTTTCTTTAATTCTTTTTTGTTCATAAAGTTTGCGGTCTATATGCTGGCATTAAATGGCAGATTCAGTCTCTGTAAGAAGCTGAACTTTATCATCGACGTATATTTTTGAAGTGAATGTTTTAAGCATAATTCATAGACTGTATGATTGGAGTTTATGGTGGTCATCGTTCTTTGATTATTAGGGTACATCTGCCATGAAGCAGCAATGCAACATAAGCAAGAAACATTGGGTTTTGATTTGATGGTGGCACAAATGAGGATATTTTAAGAGGGGTCAAGTTTGGCTATTTGTTAAGGATCTTATAAACAGTACATCCAGCAACTAATTACCGAGAAGAAAGATTTTTGTAGTAGCAAAAATGCGACCACATTGTCTGTTGGTTTTAGAAGTTCAATAATTTCGTTTTCACCTTTTTCAATGATTTGTTGTATCAATTATTTTGCTGTTAAAATGGCGTCAGTAATCTGTTTTGGTACAAAATTTCTTTCTAATTATTTCTGGTTTTTTCTTCATATATAATTGGTCTTCTTTATTTTTTTATTATTTTCTTTTTTTCAATTTCTTGCTTGCAGGATGAGCCGAGTGTACAAAGTTTGCAGGAAAATAACCGGCAACTTTCTCGACAAACTCTAGAAATTGCTACTAGTGTACAAACCAAAACAGAATTAGTTGAAGTCAATAGTAAACCAAGTGGCTCTATCTGTGAAGCCTGTGATGAAGTGTCCAATGAATCAAATGAATTTTTAGAGCGCTGTAATGCTAGTAGTTTTTTGCGAAGGTTCTCTTTTGAAATTGTTCCTTGAGTGGATCTTAAGAGTAAAATGGGATACTGCTATTCTATAAATCACTCAAGTTTTTAACTTAATCTTTTTGTAGATTCCATGTGGATGATCGAGGTGCTGTTTCCCAGCTTTTCCATCAATGGGCTAAAAAGCCAGCATTTCAAGACCCAAAGAGGTTACTCAACAAGGTTACTCTTTTCATACCTCCTTCCTGTTTCTTTCTTGTAGTTATAGTGATATTTAAGCTTCAGCCGTGGTTGTTAATTAATTGAAGGCAAGTTCAAGGACTTCTTTTTTTGTGCACCTGTGAAATTGTCTTTGTCATGTTCCGCTCCTTTGATACAGAAAATGACCACAATAATAAACAGAAGGAGAAGTGTCCTGGTTCTTAGCTCTTGTTTCTTCCTTCCTTTTTGTCCACTTTTGGGATCTACCATCTGGCACAATAGTGGAAATAAAATATAGACCCTAGATGTGTCTTGTTAGAGATTAAAGGAGTAATTTGCATGGTGAGTGTCTCTCATAAATCTTCATTGTTATCCACATGAAAGAAATTTTGACTTCTATGAGGGTCCAAGTTAAAGTGCAAGCGAAGCTTTCATGCCTATCTTTTTTTTATCAAGTAACCTAATGTTGGACTTAAGACTTAATTGTTCATGTTGACTTATAAGTTTCTTGATTTATGGTGGATTCAAATGGTGAACTAATTGAAAGAAACAGACTGGATTATGATCAGCTTCTTGGCCTGTTTTTCAGTAGTTTTCCATGGTAAATATCTCTGGTACTTAAACTGGACATGTCCTCCCTATCTGAGAAGACAATGTTCTCTCAAAAAGTTTTAGATCTTAAATCTTGCTGGCTGAGTTCTTTTTAGTTATGATGTTAAATCAAAGTGCACAAGTCTAAAACCGTTCCTGTTGCCTCTTATAACGACTTTCTAGTTTGCATCAGGGATAGAATATGAATATATTGTATGTTGATTATCTAATTTCTTTGGGCTCTCTCTCTCTCTCTCTCTATATATATGTATATATATATATATTCAATGTCCACAGCTAACCACTATGAGATTTGCTGGCAAGTTTCTGATACTGCTGGTTCTTATTTGATTTTGTTAAAACCCATTTTGTTTAACATGTGTCACATGAATTCATTGCATGGCAGGTTGGCTTCGTCATCGATGAACGTCTTAGAGCTAAGAAGAGCAACCGCAAGGTTGTTAAAGCTTTTTTAGTTGTTTCTTATTATCGAGTTGCATGTCAGCTTCTCTCTTTCTATGTTGTGCCCGCTTTGTTGTTGCAGACTGATTGTCATTCAGCTTCTTTATGTGGAAAATCAAAAGTATTATTGTTGTCCCAAAATTTTTAAAACCACCAGTTACATTCTGTTTAGGCGGTGCATTTGACCCTTGTAATTTTAATTTTTGTTGTTAAATGCAGTGCATTAGTCATGCTAGTTCTATTCTTGATTTGACCGTTGATTTACAAATAGCAAAAGATATTTCTACTTTCTCACCATACAGAAAATTGATTCTTCAGATCATGCTTTAGAAAATTAAAAATTAAACACAATTTATAGGGGAAAAACATCTTATAATCTCAAGCACATGGACTGCAGATATATCTAGGCAAATGCATTCCCATCCAGACTTTTCTTTCCAGAGGATATTTAACACAAATATCTTACTTCTCGCTGAAGTGTGTTTCGATACCACATATTTGGAATATTGACTTTTGATTAACTCCTAGGATGTCCTGCGCACATTGAAGTCTTGCTTACATTCTGATGAAGCTTTTCATTTCGCAATATCTGTAAGTCGTTATGTTATGGATTGGAATTACTTTGAGTCTTTGATACTAAAAAATGTGACAAGAAAACAATTGTCGTATGAATGTAAAGATCTATTTGTAATTAGGTTCTGAAATGGGAGCAAATTCCTGCTGACAAGCGAGCTCAGTTAATGAGAGAGAAGCAGGTATTGCTTTTATTGACGTGTTTAGTTTCTTTAGTACTTGGCTTCTGCATGCAGCTGTTTAGTCCAATTGGATAGTGAAAGTATCTTTTTTGACAGAAGAATGTTACTAACATAAACAAATTCATCTGCTTTTTATCTGTATTTGATTCTGCAAGAGCATATCTGCTCTTTACTTCATAGTAATAACTAGAGCTCTCTTTTGCACGGTACACTAGTTTTCACTCTGGGTCTTGCACATTTAGGCATGGACTTATGTTAATTTGTCTTGGTCATATTTTGGCTTTTAGTATCCTCCCTAAAAGCTTATGGTCAAATTTCTTTTTACATCTCCCCTCTGGGGGAAGTATTTTAGTTTCACGTATAGGACCAGAAATTGTCCTCAGTTGTACTCCATGATTTATCTGCACATGCCTCGATCGTGGCGCAATCTCTAAGTCCCTAAATAGGGAGTTAATCCATTAGTTGTTAGGCACAGAAGATATTTGTGCATACCTACCTCAAACAGTGTAATTTTTGTTTCAGCGTATAATTCCTCGCTTTGGCATTATGTTTGGTAATCCAGCTTAATCTTTTTCCCTATCATGTTTTACTTTTTCTCGTCCAGGAACATTTTCAAAAACAACGAATTGAGAGTGCAATGAATTCATCAAAAGCCACTTCTAAGCAGGTGAGTGATAGTTTCTTGTGGTGAGTGACTTTTTCATTCTTTTTATTTCAACATGAATATATCACGTTTTCCTTGATTGCAGATTGCGTATCTGCAGAATTTAGGATGCACTGTGGCCCCTACGTCCCGTCTTCATGCTTCTCGTTTGATAGAGCAATACAAATCTTTATAGGACACATGGAGTTGTACCTTTCTTTTCGTATCCCTTATACCAATCACATCTTCTGATTCCAGAAATCACATGGAACTTCTTGTGAGATAAACTAATTAATTTTTGCAACGGATATGCACATGTACAATGATTACAACGCACTATTTATAGGCTGGTGGAATTTGGAAGGGTTGTATGAAAAACCAAAACTGAGGTGCATATCATGCACTAACAGGACTTTGTTATTGGCTTGGTTGGACAACATTGTATTTAGATTTTGTGTATTGAGAATGATTTTAGTGCAAGCATTTTTCAGAATTCCAGAATGTGGATGAACAACCTCTTGATAACAAGTTTGAAAAGAGAGAGAGAGACATTGCGAAATTCCTTCCAATATAAGGTGGTATATACGGTCCCCTGGCAACTCACATTGAGTTCTTAAGAAGATCCTACGAGCCAACATGTCTAATTGGCAAAAACAATTGGAAGGAAAAAAAATGAGAAAAAGGTGAAATCTTGCTATAGCCGTAACAATCAGTCTTAAGGGCTGCGCAATCGAGGAAATGCATACAAGACTACGCTCGAGGTACAGTTTCTATGTACAGAAGACGTTCAATATCGTGTAACACCCGAGAGTAAAAATCTACATTTTAAGAAGAAGAAGTCATCGTCAATCAAAAGGGTCAATTCGAGGGTCGTGTTCGCTTGCCATAGCCATTCCCGTACACAGACAAGTGGGGCACATCACCTGCAGAGAGAGAACAAATCAAGATGTTTTGATATCCGGTGAAGCTATAGCACTAACATTCAACATGTTACACGACAAGCACACTTAAAATAGCATGTTGACGAAGTACCAAAATTGACAGGAGCAAAATAGCCAAGTAATATCTTTTCTCTAGACTAAATAACTCACCACATTGTAAAAGGCTTAGCCACATTCAACAAGAAAGTATTATCCAAAGAGAGTAGGTTCTTGACCCCAGATAAATGTAGCAGCCCACATGCAAGGGTCAAAAGATGGTATTGTCCAAAAAGACGATGTTTTGACCCCAAAGAAATGTAGCAATCCACATAAAAGGAACAAAGGGAAATGTTCTAAATTTCATGAAACCTCAAATTTTGGTGTATTTCAAGGACAGGAAAGAAGGGGGAGAAAATGGGGGGGGGGGGGGAGGAGGGAGGTCTTCATATAAGTAGAGATACACCATGGGAGCAGGCATATATGGACCTAACAAGTGTCATAATATAAGAATACAATTTAATTAAACGACTGCAACTTAGGCAAGGATCCATCGGAACATCAAAATTCCAAAAGCAAAAATAAAAAAGGATGGAGGGAGGGAGGGAGAGAATGTCTGAAGTTCACTATGTGAAAGAAACACTTGATTTTACAAAGAAGAATGCCAAATCATTGCAAACTAAGATGGTGGTGGTACTTACCAAAAGAAAATTAAGGTAGATATCAGATTACGTTAATGATTGCCTTTGAACCAAGTACAAACCATTTAAGGTTGTAAATTCAACACATTTCGAGTACAACTTAATTAATCCAGGCAGACAGGGGTCAACGGCAGCAAGAATATCCAGGAACATTTGGAACATTTTGTTTCTGAGCAGAAGAGCCAAGTACAAACCATTTAAGGTCGTAAATTCAACACATTTCGAGCACAACTTAATTAATCCAGGCAGATCCTAAACTTCTTATTGACTTATCATGTTCATCAGTCCATTCAATCCATCTAAATACAGTAGCATACAGGAAGGAGATGAACAAGTAAACACTAGACGTGAATCATACCTTTCCAGCACCAGAACAATTTGGGCATCTTTCTGTTTTAGGTGGAGAAAGAGGCTGATCCCCGCCATTGAGTGTCGAAACTGGTTCAATAAGGACGAGGGCTCCAGTGCTTGAACAGCGAGCACAAGCAAGATATCCTGCATTAAATTCAATAAACAAATATTAATACACCAACCACGTTCGAGGCCAAGCATCCACCATATATTTGAGCAATTTATTTAAAGAACAGTTATCCAAATACTGTAGAAAAAAGACTATAGATATAAGCAGAAGTGCTCAAGAGAGTAGATTTCTGGGGGTAAGAATACCAAGGAATGTAGACTGAACCAAATGTGGATACAGAAGGCCAGCAAAATGCCTAGTGTAAAATTGTTTTCCTCAAGCAAAGCATTTAGGTGCATTTATTGGAGGAAAAGGATGTAACAAAGCTCTTATAAAGGTGATGCATGGATTGCAAAACCAATACAACTAACCTTAAAAGCTGGATCAATCTAAGAAACTATAATAGATTATCTGCTCCAACTATAATGAAGTTGTTCCAGCACATCAGCGAAGATCAAGATGAAAGACAAAAAAGATTGTCTCAGGGTGGAAAACCTCAGAAGAAGTGCCCACCTGTGCCAAGGCAGTACTTGCACCTCTTGTCCTCCTGCTGTTTTACATTGTTTATTTCAACTACCATCAAGGCAGAAATGACTCCAACTGCTCCTCCCGAGAATGAGGCCACAATTGGATCAACCTGACTATAATTCTCAAAAACTATATAGAATCACTACCATGAAAGAAATAGAAAACTTCACAGCGACATTATCAGGCACAAACCAATATAGAGATTGAACCACTGCTGCATTGGCATACCTCAATTGCATAGGCAGATGCATGCTACGAATAAAATCAGCATATGATGTACCTCCTAATCCCAACTTTAGCTCCAACTGAATAAAACATAGGATAATCATGTTTAGAGCCTGTAGCAGCTGTAAAGGAAGGAAAACTGGATATATCTTACCAATTCTTTGACTAACTATGCAACTTTTATACACGTTGATAATTAAGTATGTAACTTATACACATTGAAAAAACCAGCGAAATCTGGCCGATTTACTAAATTTTTAGCTCATCTTTGTGCTTGTCATCAAAAAGACGTCCCAATCTATTTGTTCAAATTTCCTCTCTGAGAGTAATGGAACAGCAGCAAAGAACTTACAGTCGGGGCTAAAAGTCCACCAAAAATCATGATTCCAGCAATAAGAGAGAAACATGAAGCGTAGTAAAGCCTTAAATTAGAGGAGTTCTGCATACAACATATACAGCCATGTGTTAGGGTCAATACATGAAGAATTGTATAAGTTATACAAGTAACCTAATTCTGAAATATAGTTGTGATTCTGGACAAGAAAAAACAAAATTACAATTCCATTGGTCCGTTTAGCAACCTGGTGAATCTTGAATTGCTTATTACAAGAGGAAACACTAGTATGTGACAGAAGAAATCTAACCAGAGGAGGCAAAAATGGAATGAACGATGGAAAATTAGGAAGTTTCAGTTTCTTGTTCTTCCTTTAGAATTCCAAGCTCAGCACTTTTTATTCTCTGCTGTATCCTCAGGCGGCGAACCTACAATATTTTGACAACAGCGCCAAGGATGAAACGTGATGATATCATAGAAGGGGCAAATGAAGGTGGAAAGATCCACTAGAATCTGTTAACGTGGAAAACAAACCAATTCGTATTAAGACCTGGAATTGAGGCTAAACAAGTGAAGCATGCGAATTATTAACCCCAAGAGCATTTACTGTTCGTCGATAAGCCCTAAATACAGCAGAAATAAATTACTCTAAACGAACTACTCGCACTTGCCAGAATTATTAAGCAGAAGGTATAGAATAAGTGAGCAAAATTTAACCGACCTCTTCCATTTGCAGAAAGATTTTATCCGGCGGACTTCGCAATATTATCCTGAATTTCCTGCAGCTCCATTTTGGCAAAGTCCTGAACTGTCTCCGGACCTTCAATAATACAAAACCTATATCCAAAATAGGTTGGGAAAATGATATGAATAAGATCTTTGACACCATGAAATTAATAGATACTTGCGTAAGCGAAACCTACCCGGCGGCTTTTGTATCAGATGCTGAGGATTCAGAATCGATAGAAGGCGCGAATGAAGAGGCATCGGAGTCGGAGGCCGTGCACCGCCATTTAAGATTCGGTTTTAGCTTTCCAGCAGAATATCTACGGAAAGCATAAACGGCGAAGTAGTAGTAACAGAGTAAGGAAGGCACGGCGTCCTCGAATTCGATGCCGCCAATATGCGACCCGTACAAAGCATCTCTCTCTCTCTCTCTCTCTCTCTCTCTCTCAAGCTGGTTGATTGCCGCCCCCTCTCTTCCGCCTGCCTCCTCCTTGTTTGAGAAACACACGCTACACCCACACAGTAGAACAACAGAGGGGAAAAACAATTGGTGGGGGTTTAGATACAAGATAGAGACAAGACAGAGTGCGATTATAATTTGTGAGAAGTGGAAGTGGAGGCGAAGGGAAAACTTTTGGTGGGAAAATTTATGTGGGACTGCAACGTGGCATCAGGGCATTGGGTAGCTATTCAAGTTTTAATTATTACGATGCAACATACGAGTAGTAGATGTTTCACATTATTTGTTTTATGTCTGAGACATATTGGGGAAATTAAAAACAGAGAAATGTTTTTGCTCTAAAAATAGGAAAATGGTGCAATCGATTATTGAGTGGACGTAGGGTTCCAACTTCCAAGGTGGAGTGGCTCCTTCCAATTGTCCAAAATGCAGTTATTGTGATTGCTTCCTTCAACTCTATCCGACGGCATAATTCTTTGTCGTGTGAAAAACAGACGATGGAAGATCAATCATCGACCTTCCTCCATGAATTGATTGGGTGCTTGCTTGCTTGCTTCTACTATACATACCGGAGTAAGCAAAGCAAGAACAATTTCGGAGGTGAAAAATATAAAGTAAGGAACTTATATATAACGAGCTTTTCATAATTTGCATAGAAAAGGTCAGTGAAGAGACCATTCCGCTGCTCTTTCGTCCCTGTACATGCTATGTTGTATGTACTCCTCACTTCATTGCATCTCTCTCTCTTTGTTTCTTTTGATTTTCTTCATCACACCTTCATTTCTTGGCTCACCAGGAGTTTGTCGATAAATCACTAAGCTTTAGTTTAAGTGGTCACAAAAAATAACTAAATCCTTCTTTGGATTGTAGGTCAGTGGTTGGAATCTTTCCTACAGTAAAAAAATTCAAAGAAGAGTCAGAGATTCCTTTTGTTTAATCAGGATTTTAATAGCTATTAGTCCCTTATACACAATTCTCCTTTTAGACTTTCCTTTTACGTAGATTAGAATAAATTAGATTATAAAAATATTATCGTTAACATAAAAAAACAAACAATGGAGTTGAGCTAATCTATGGGCTTCTAAGCTTGTTTGACTATGGTCCTAATCTTGGGCTTTTTATGAAAGTTCTACTAGGTCCATTGGGTTGAGGTCTACCCCATTTTTTGTTTGATATTAGAGAAGAGATTATTCGAAATAGCATCATTTACAAAATTACTTTTATGATTCGATGTATGAAAGATAAAAAATAATTAAAAAACAAAAAGTTGATTGAATTGTAAATAATTTTTATCCAACACACTCGTTAATTTGTTCAGTAGAGTTTTTGAATTTATATTTACTTTAATGGATTTTTTCTTCCTAACATCATATGCCTCTCTTTTAGACACTATAACTATATAAGATGTAAAGCTATGTTCATAGTAAAAGTGTATTGGGAATGTAAATTCTTCTTTTTAAAAATAATTGAATTATGGTACATCATAAAAGAAAACAGAAGTGATTAACAGATGGGCCAGTTTTTATTTGCCCGAATAACGAAATTAAAGGGTTGAAAATAACTTTTAACAACTCAAAGGGCCTATTAGACATTTACCAAAATTACGCGGGAGTCAATTGAAATTAACCTAAACTGCAAACATTAGGAAATCCACAAATTGTCAATAAGTTGAAGGGGGAATGTGGAAATAAGCTCTCCTGACTGTAGCAAACCCTAGCCAAATCTGCCTATAAATATGCCAGCCAGAGCGTAGCACACATACTGTTCCAACGCCGCTGCGACTACCTTTGGTTTCCTTTCGCTAGCTTAAAACTGCAGATTAGGGCTTTCTCTTTCATCATCCCTGCCTCCAATTTACTGTTTTTCTCAATTAGAGCTTTCGGTTTCATCACCCCTGCCTCCAAATTACAGTTTTTCTCTGGTTATATTGGTGTTTTGGTTTTGATTTCATTTGTTTTTCTATCTACTACGAGTTTTCGATTCAATGATATCAGCAATATAAGAGTAATTTTTCGATTGCATGATATCAACAGTAACAAAGAGTAGATCGCTGTGACGACTCACAAATATTCAGCTCAACAGACCGGAAAGCGGGTTTCTTTATATTTCTATGGAGATTCTTCGCGTGTCGATAACCCCGCTGAACCGAGCGATCTCTACGCTTTTTTTTTTTTGTAACAACTCTAGCGATGACTTTTTTATGTTCTATTCTTTTTCTAAATTTTAGTTTGGGAAATGAAAGGATGCGATGAGGATAGCAAAGCTCCCTCTTCTGATTAAAAGTTGAGGACACTGCTGGCAGAATCGAACCAATCACTAAACATTGCCATCACTGAGTAATCCTTTTTCTCCCCAAATTTTTATTCTTTTAAAAAAAAATTTCCGGAGAGTCTTTGTAAAAAGTATTTCCTCCTATTTATTTTGGTGTACTTCATATTGTGATGTTAATATTTTGATGAGATGAGGATGAAAGCAGTAATTTAACATTCCAACACTTGGACTGAGAAATCAGTATTTCAAGTGATGTAACTCAACTTTATGCTGCTGAATCACATTTATCGATCGAGTTCATTTTGTATCTTTTTTTTTTGTTTTTGCTTTTTTTCAAAAAAATCATTTCAATCTGCGTAGGAATACATTTTTTTTCTCTTAAGCTTTCTTGATTTGCTAAAAATCTTTTACATTTGATATCCTTTTCATTGTTTGTGATGGTCCTTGCTATTGCTATAGCTAGTGTCGGCAGGTTTTTGCTCTTTTAACATTTTGTATGTTCGGTTATATTGTGGGAAGATCATCAAAGGACGATATACAAGTAAATCTTAGGACACCATTGGACACAACCCTTTGTTGGTTGTGGATGAGAAAACCATTTTTCTGATGATGATCGGAATAATTCAAGTTTGAGATTATATTTGGGATTGTCTCCAATGACTTCCTGGCAGGATTGTAGCTTAAAATACTATCAATTTATTATCATCTTCATTTTTTGCTCCAAAAGTTTCGAACAAGTGATTGTGAAAAATTTGACCTGCGAAAAGGCAGGAGGTCAAAGATAGGCGTAAGTGATAACCAAGAAATTGTTGGCGTATTCTTGACCTCTCTCAGTCTGGGCTCAGCGGTAACTTGCGGACAATGATATGAATTGTGGACTGCAAATTGCAGTCTCAGTTTAGTTGTCCGCGAATTTTTTGTTTTTATTTTTATTTTTTTTATACTTTTTTAGTTACTTTCTACTTTGCATACATTACACACTGAAAAAAGTGTTACAATAATTCTTCAAAATTCTTGGAAGATTGGCTAAACAAGTGATGTCAATTGTCTTATTTTAACGATAAATCTTATACCCTGTATGATGAAATTTCTGAACCCTTTGTTTTTTTCCTAAAGAGAACCAATGCCTTAAGGAAATTCGTGATGGCAGCGAATTGATGATCCTTCTATCACGAACGACAAACGCAAATCTGTCGGCCTTCCGCCCCTGCTTGTCCCTCACTTCCTCCCTCCTCCGGTTCTTTTTGCTCCAAGCATAACTTTCTGTCCCTGGTGGAGGGTGGAAACTGGAAAATGAGCCACAAATCTTCTGAGTCTGCCTGCACTTAAGAACTCAATTCTTTTAAGCGATTCACATCTTGTTCAGACCTCAGAAATGGTAGCGCCTTGTCCTAGTTGGAACTGGAGTGAGTAAATTCGGTTCATACCGAATTCATAATCGATTTCAAATTCAATTCGGTAATTTGAAATCGAGTATTTGGTAATTTGGTATAAATTCGGTACATACCGAATTCACCGAATTCTAATATGGCATGAAATAGGTAATGAGATTATGAATTTGGTAATAATCGATTTTGCATTCAAATTCGGTAATTGAAATCGAGTACCGCATTATCGCATTCGAATTATCAAATTGGTATATAAAATTATATAATATATAGATAAATGCTATTTAGTATTAGTATATACTACTAATACTTTATTACATTATATAGGTAAATGCTATTAATAATAATTAGTATATGGTATTATCATCATATCATGTATTTAATAATAATAATAATATATAATGTATAATATATTATTTTAGTATTTGTTAATTGTTATGTGACTATAATAATACATAACATGATAACAATATAAGATAACTATAATATTTATTATTTTATACATGAGTAACATGACTAGAATTAGATAATAATTAATACATATATGTATAATACTAAATATTAAACAATAAACATAATTAGTAATTAAAATTTAGATATTTGTAATTTGATACATCATTCATATTTGAAATTTTGAAATATTGAATATTTGAATGCGTAATCTGTAACTTGCAAGTATTAGTGTACTCTACATATTTTAACATAAAAATTCATATTATCTATTCACTTATCTTAATTCTTAACCGCTTAAGTATAGATAAGACAACTAAGCAGTTAGCAGTGTAAGTGAATGCATATGAATTGCAAATCAATGTATTAGTGTATTGACTTTCACAATAACATATGTAAGTAAAATAAGTTTTATTTTGATTTGAAATAAATTATAAGTTTGTAACTAATATAACTTATCACTAATCATTGTAATTTGTAAGTTTGTAACTAATATTACTTATTATTAATCATTGTAAATTATAAATTCATAAATTATCACCAATCATTGTACAATCTAAGGTTTATTCTAGTTTAAATTAATCACTTTTATGTGTTCCTTAAATCATAGACTAAGGATTCTAGGTATATAGTGATCAAATAAATGTCATTAAACCACAAATGATTAGAACATAAGTAAATGTGTTCAATTATGAATAATTTGAGGATCAAATTAGTAATATTTTTAAAATCATTGAGGAGCATAATGAATGTATTATAATTTAGGAGCCCCAATTTGTAAATTAAAAATTACACAATCACTTCGGGTGAATTTGGGAAAAGTCGGATTTCAGCTAATAGATGAATTTGGGAAAAGTTTTGAAGTTTTTTTTTTAAATAATAAATGAATTCGGTTTAACCGAATTCATTACCGTTTCGAATTTGAAATCGGTTGCGGTATGAATTCGGTTATGTCCAATTCGGAATTGAAACGGTTTAGATTTCTAGAGATAAAATAATCTAATTCACCGAATTTGCACCGAATGCATACCCCCTAGTTGGAAGAGTTTTAAAAAAGAACTTTTCCAAATAATCTTATGTTCAAACACAATATGTGATTGGTTAGATTTCAGAAACAGAAACAGGGTTTTATCCTAATTGGAAAAAAATAGGTATATCTAAACTGTTAAAATGATCCTGTAATGCAAAAACTCTTGTAATGGGATCCAGGAAATGGATGAAAACGAACGCAACAAATGGGATCAATATAGTGGGATTATTTTGGGTTTGCGTGTCACCATTTAGCATGTACAAATGTGCTGTTATCTTTCTGTGCCAATCAAAGTTCTGTCAAAATCCAAACAGCTACCTAGGGATGGCAATGGGGCGGGTGACCCGGCGGGTACCCGCCCCGGGGAGTCTATTGAGGCGAGGGATGGGGCGGGGGCGAGGGGAAATTTTTGCCCCCCGTTTAAAAAACGGGGCGGGGGACGGGGGTATGTTCCCCCGCCCCAACTCCCGCCCCGCCACCCGCCACCCGTTTAAAATAAAAAAAAAATATATATATATATAATTATACATATAATGATATTATCAATTATACTACTAATTATACATATTTATTAATAAAAAATATAATTATTTATACTAAATTTATTAATACATTTATATTAAATTCTTAACTACACTTAATACAATAACATTTTTTTCCAAAAAAACACAATAACAATTTAGTGATTGTATTTGTATCAAAAGTGAAAACTTGATTATTTTAGTTATACCTTTTTATCATATTAGATTGTATTCAATAACTTTTGTTTAATTATTTTTATGAGTTTCAATTGTAAATTTACAATGAATATTAATTTGATGATATGTTGATATTTTAATACTTGATTATTTGTTCAAATTTAATTATAATAAATTATATAATAAATTTTTTTTAATCCCGCAAGGACACTCACGGGGAAAGCGGGGCGGGGCGAGGGAAGCCGGAGGCGGGGGGGATTAAAATGCAACGGGGCGGGGGTTGGGGGAGGGGTCCCCCGCCCCATTGCCATCCCTACAGCTACCAATCCATTTTCAATATATAACTTCTTAATTCAGCCGACTTTTCTCATAGTGCGATAGAAAGTGACGTGCATAATAGGT
The DNA here is from genome assembly GCA_023065735.1 of Coffea humblotiana. Lineage (NCBI taxonomy): Eukaryota > Viridiplantae > Streptophyta > Magnoliopsida > Gentianales > Rubiaceae > Coffea > Coffea humblotiana. The sequence continues at coordinate 3,553,407 of CM041209.1, read as the reverse complement.
TCAGCTGTTCCGTGTGTTTTTCTTGCGGTGCCACGTGTACACGGTGTTATAGAGTTGGACGGTTAAAAGTTGCAAGCCCCATCAGCCCCACTACAGTTCGAAGGTTTCCTCACCTGTTACCCTTGTGTGAGAAATTAATGTGCCTCTTCGAACAGTAAATGACCAAGATGCCCCTCTAAAGGGTGCGCCCTTTCTATTCTTCTTCGGGTTCTGAATGAGTGACGGGGTGCTGTAGTCTGCGCTGAGGATAGACTGACTGCTAAATGGAGATGAGAACAAATAAATTTGCATTCTTACGGTTTGGTTTTTACGCTAAAACGAGGCTGCTCATATGCAAAGAGACTGGATGAAATTGTATTCTTTTGAAGAGATACTAGACGCAGAAGAAGAATTCACAGTTAACTTTACTGTTGGCCTGCAATGGTAATTTGAAAATAGAGATATTTCTCTCGGATGTTTGATGATTATACGGTGAAATTTCTGTTTTAAAATCTAAAAATGCATGACTCTATATAGTTAAGTTGGCAGACTCGGACGAAACAAAGTGAGGTGCAGAGAATTCAAACTTTCTGGCAGAAGAGTATCGGAACGTCGACAAGTGCGCCAGGGGCTGGCTCTAGGGTCTCGGCTAAGTTTGGGAGTTTAGGATAGAAAAGAGAAGAAGAGAAAACTTAAGTCACGAGAGAAGAGAAGAGAAGGGATTGTCATGTTATTTGAGAGTTTTGAGAATTAGTGGAATGATTTTGAATATAAAAGTTATTAAATATTTGTTCAAAACATTTTTAAAAATAAAATAGGTATTTTAAAAAACTTTTATAAGTTTCCTCCAACTTTCTCTCCATTTAAAAAAAAAAAAATTTACTTACTATTTATCCTTTTGAATCCTTCCATTTCTCTTCTTTTCTTTCATGATAAAACTAACAAATGATCGAAATGTTCACTTTCTCCTCTTTCCCTTTCTTTTCTCTCCAAATCCTTCGCTCCCAAACGAACCCTAGCATCACGATCACGGGAGCGGTTGAAGGTTCATGTCAATTGTCTACACCAAAAATCCCAACACAAAATACCCCCACTGGCTGGCTTTAGCATTCACGGGAGTGTTAGAAGGTAGATGTCAGTTGTCAACACCAAAAAAATCCAACACGGATACCCCCACTCTAGTCCTCCTAATGCACTATAAAAGGCCGCAATCAACTGCATGACACCCAAAATTAGCTAAAAAGTCAGCTATCTTTCCACACTTTGTAGCAAGAAACCCGATTTTACTTGTCACGCACCAAAAAAATGAAATCGATCGTTTTCCAATTTGCTCTGGTTCTTATCTTCTCCATCTCATGCCACTCTTTGGGCGTTTAGTACAGGTGGTAAAGCAGGAGACGAGAAGCCAGACCCTGCCGAAGTCGTCGCTAGTAGTCCTAGCAGCAGTGGCGGTCCAGGCTCAGCGGAGAGTCCATCAGGAGCAATAGGCTCAGGTCATGGCTCAAACTGGGACTACAACTGGGGATGGGTTCCAGCCCTGGAGCTGGATGGGGTTATGGCTCGGGTTCAGGGCGTTCGCCCAATGGGTTTGGCAGGGGTTCTGGCTTTGGTTGGGGTTCAGGCAGCGGTTCAGGATCTGGATACGGCTATGGTTTCGGTGGAGGCGGTACCGTTGGAGGTGGAGGTGGATATGGTTATGGCGCTGGAGGTGGTGCGGTGGTCATGCAACAGGTAGCGACAGCTCAGGGGCTTCTGAGGTTCGATCGCCATCTACTTCTAGGCAAAAAAACACCCATGTGTAAAGAAATCGTTCTGGGGTCTGCGTCTACAAATTTCTCCAGGACCATAATGGTTCAATTGTGGTGTGTATGTAATGCATCCACGGTGTGAGAACTGTATTCACGTGCAACGGTCGGCCTGCATCCTTTGTGCTCAAGTGACTGTCTTAATAGTGTGAACTATCGGGTGTTAAAGATTATCTACATATTTGTGTGAATTCTTCCCTCTCTGTTTTCGATGTGTATGTTGACACCTACGGTGGATGTGGTATGTGTTTTAAAATTGTGTATTAGTGTACTTCTTTGGACACCCAGAGCCCTATTTTGTGTCAGCCTTCCAAGTCCCTTGGTAAAAACAAAGAGAGAGAGAGAGATGCAGTTTTGGTCTCTAATATTTAGGGCACCAATGCTCCTAATCTTTAAAGTTTGGAAAAAAAGTAAATGTAGTTACAAATGTTTCCATCTCTAAGTATATTTAATCATATAGACTAATTTTTATCAATTACTATTGGAACCTGATTGTGAAGAGCGTTTGGATTGGAGATTATTTGAAATAATTACTGTAGCACTTTTTGTGCTATGGTGCACGTGAGTTAAAAAAAATGATTAAAAGATAAAAATGTGTATTAGAAATTATATTTATAATACAAGGAAATAATTTTTGGCCAGATTATGATAATCCAAACACCCTTACGTACTTGCAACAAAATTTGTAGTAAAAGACGACTAATTACTTGCATGCCAATTACGTGAGCAATTAGACTTTAGTCGAGAAATACAAAATTTTAGTTGGGAAAAAAAAATTTAGGTTGAAGACTAATTATTCACGTTACCAACATATGAGTAATTAGTTTGTTCTATTATAAACTATAGCTACCAAATTTTTTTATTGAATTTTTAATTTTTTTTTTAAAATTAGTTGTTGGCACATTACTAGATTCATGTAGTGATTGGTAAAAACCAGTCATTATGATTAAATGTGCATAAAAATCGAAACATTTAGGATTGTATTTGCTTTCATCCAAACTTTAGGAACTAAAAACTCTTAAACTCCGAACATTTGGGATCAAAAACCTTTTACAATTTTACCTTGTTTATTACCAAGAATATCTAAATGTTGGCACAAATTGCACTACTAGCCCTAGACACCAACATTAGGCTAGCCAATTACACTTTACATGTCGGGTACAGTCAATTTGAAGGTTGACTACTTCATGAAATTCTACTGGCACAATCTCCCTTGGCAGCTAGCCATGATATGCTATCTTTCACTCAGGTTAATAGCACATTGCAGCTTATGTTCCTCGTAACGAATAGGTCCACAGGAAGTTGTTAATTATCTGTAGCCACACGCATCAGATTGAGATACAATTTTTCTAGTTTGAGTTTGACGCCAACTTCTCTACAGAATGCAAATGATCTTTCTACTTTTTTCGCTCAAGATCATTTTCTCCTTTATTTAATTTATATGCTGTTAATGGATCCTACACTGCAAATTCAGAAAAATACTGCTGTAACTTGTACTCCGACTGATTAACTTGGTCTGTTCCATTTTCTTTATCTCTTATATATTTACGCACAAATATATCAAGCATGCCAATGAAATCAAATCTATTATCGGTAGAAGGAGCAGCTGATTGAAGTGAGTGTATGTACATTGAGAAAACAAAATTATAAATCCCCGAGAGCCAATAAGATAGCACAAAAACTGCAGAGTATCAACACAGGATTAATTCACAACCTAGAACTAAAATGACAAGTGTCTTTCCAGTAGAAAAGAAAACACTAGAGATTCGAGAATTTTCATCTCTGATGCCTTGGAAATTCGATTTCTGGTCGTCCGGTGGTGGGTAGATCCACAATATTTTGTTTCTCGAATTATTGATCAAACGGTTAACTGTTGTTGTCGGTGAGCAGAATCGTCTCCACTGACGCAACGATGGAGACTTGGCGGCGTCGAATTGTTGGGCGTTGAAGGTTGTAGTCGGGATGGAGCAGGACAGGGACAGGCAAGCCAACTCTGTCTTTGGATAAAAGAGGCGTAGGTGTGGAATGTCGTGGGTGTCACGTTTAACTGGAAGCCCAGCCAAACAAGAAGTCCATCTCCAGGAGGTTTCATCTCCATTGGCGCTAATTCCTCCCACTTTTGCATAGAAAGCATTGTTGTAAAATCTGCAACCAGAAAAAAAAAAAAAAAAAAGAGTTTCAAGACAACAAGAATACGGTGAGTTAATTAGCAGTAGACTAGTTAGTGTATATTTCGGTTTTTTTTTTTTGTATCAGCCCGAGCTATAAAGTGTTACTTAGAGCAAATTTTTGAATTGTTAATTTAAGGTTCACAGCAATGCTCCAAACCGGAACTTTGTTAAGTCCGGGATGCGAAGGGTGTGGAGAGGGACGAAAGATTAAAAAGAAAAAATTAGCATAAAGGACAGCGACATTAGAGGGGTTCCCTTGTCTCACCTAATGAGCTGGCTATATTAACGTCCAGTCCCAAAATAAAGGATGGTAATGAATTGTTACGGGTGGTCCAAGTGTTGAAAGCGTTAAAGCTTTTTAATTGTGATTTTATAGAAATCACCGGAAACGTTTGGAATTGAGGAGGACATCCAAATCTGAGGTGGCTTCCGTTTGCCTACGGTGGAAATCGGTGCTTTGTCATCAGCATTTTCCTTCGCAATTATTATGGGTAATCGAGACAAATTTGGCCGGCGGGACGCAGCGTCCGCTGCTCCATTACCCATTAATTAGTCTGAGGCACCCTAGTTAAGTTCGCTAAACAATAATGATTACAGTTCCAAGTAAAATTACATCGGTTCAAAGTCTCATACTTAATTATATTTAAGCAAGCATACATTCAATATTTCGTCTACAGTATCATTTTTCTTCTTTCAGACACAAACAAAAAACAATTTTGGTAATGCAAAAAAGGAAAAGACTTAAATAAAGAGTGAGTGCGAAGAAATTCTGAAACTTTTTTTTTTTTTAAAAAAAAATTGCATTATAAACGCAAAAAGTGTCAAACACGCTCGTGATTATTAGGCAACCATGAATTCACAAGGAATCATTCATCGACGAGGGAGGAAGGTTGGGTGGCGTGCTGCCGAACCAAATTAACCCGACAGGGAAGAAAATATCAAGATCGATTGAATATTTGAATGTCGGGAAGAGAATTTTGAGTATGTAAAAGAGGAATTAATGAAGAAGAGGGAGCTTACATGTCATCCATGAACTTGGCGGAGACCAATACGCTGGTAATAAGCAAGCGATGCACGCTCAAGGAGCTGATGGGAAGGAGCGGCTGCTTCTGCGAAAAGCGATCGAGATAAATGTAAGCTACGATCAAGCACGAAGGGCTGCAATTGGCATACTTGAAGATCCTCTCCAGGTAGCTTTCAATTGAAATGGTTGGTCTAGTTAGGCCGTGAAACGCTGAAATTCTCTGGGGACCAAATCTTGCATTCACATCATTTGCCTCCGCCACTCTCTCAAGAACGCCGGAGACCAGACCTATGACTTTAGGCATCACCCCCGGATTCTCAAGTTCCGCCATTGATGTTGCAGGCTTCCACTACCTAGCTAGTAAGAGGCTTAAATCTTAGCGACCGGTTGGCCGGTTAAACTCTTTTCCCTTTTCTTTTTGCTGATTGTAAACTTATTTGGTAATGCTGGTGATATATATATATATATATATATATATATATATATATATATATATATGCTGGATCTACCTTCTATCTTCTATCATCTATAAATGTGGGGGAATTTGGCATATACCTCCACGCGGAGGTTGGGGTGTGCATGAGCTGGTTCATTGACCAGCCGGGTTACACTCTTTTAACTCTTTTCTATCTGGATTCTGGATTTTGTTTCATGAAGAAAAAAAAACTTGTAAAACTTGATATTGAACTCCTTATAAAAGAAAAATGATATTTAACTGCACTTATAATAAGATTTGTACAAGTTATTGCGGATTGGGGGGGGGGGGGGGGTAAGGTTTTAGAAAAATTAATCCGGACGTAAATTACTAGCGCAGTTTTAGAAAAATGTCGTCCGCCGCATAATTAAATTTGCTAACACACCTTAGTCGTGAAAGCATGATGACAAAATTTGGTTGTCCATAATCATACTCCAATCAGAGTATGGTTAAAGCTTGAATCAGGACTTGTCTTCTAAAAGAAGAAAAGAGGTCAGTCAATCGTCTAGAACAAATTTAAGCAATGATATTTTGCGTGGAAATGACCATCACAATGATATTTATGTCCTACTTCTGTTCGTGTTCGTGTTCGTGTGGTGCACTTCTTAAGTTTGTAAACAACAAACTAACAATGTGCAGGAAACACTGCTGATTCCACCAGCAAATTTTAGCCATTTTCAATCAAGATTTGAAGTTGTTTAAATCGAAAACAAACTTCCCAAACTCTAAGGGTCACCATACCCTCCCCGATGTTGCAATTAGGATGACAATTAACGCACTATTCTATAGGGCACAAAGGAAAACTAAGAATAGGGATCATGAGATGTCAAATTAATTACTCAAAGGTAAGACGCGTCATCGTAGGAGCAAGACGATGATGACGACGAAAATCGTCTCTGTTTGTTGATGTGTGTGTACACACACATCCCTCAAGTATAATAAAAAGAGAGTGGTGGTCACTGTAGCATCTCTCTTTTGGACAATTGGCTTGCTACTTATTTGACACTTGGCTGGATTTTTTTTAATGAGGGCACCAATGGAACAAAGGCAAACAAGAACCAACGGAAGCAGCAAAAATACATTCCATTGCCCATTAGATTGTAATAGAACCAATGGGACCCATTTCATTTCAACCACTTCAGACAACCGGCCCATTTCATTTCAAGCACTTCAGACAAACAAGGAACCAGCATCCCTTCTTTTCTTCTTCTTCGGGTGAAAGTACCGGCAAGTACTTTTCCCTTCCTATAGCAGAGATGGCTCATTCACATGCTTATTGTACTTGGAAGCATGGAAGGCCTGAAATTCCTCAGAGATTAGGTTTCTTTTTTTTTCCCCAAAATCCAGGGATTTTTCCCCACAAAAGTGGCCAGCCGTTTGATTTCTTTCATTTGTACTGGAATTGGTTTTGCAGCCATCCAATTTTCCCATGAACACAGTAATTCTAAATCATATTTTCAGGGATTTGATGTGATAGACATTAAGTGAGTAGTAATTTAGGTTTTTAGGTTTTAAAAAGGAAAAGAAATGGAAGTGCCCATATAAAGGGTGTATTTCTTTCTCTGAAGACCTTGCGTTTGGAAGGGAGCTTCTTCTGCCTCAAGCTTTGGTAAGGGTCCTTTTTATTTGTAATACTTCAAACGATTTTTTTGCTCCTGTAATTCGATCTGTAATTCAATATAATACTTCACTTAATTAGGTTTGTTCTTCTTTTCTTTTTCCTATTTAATTTGCATTGCTTGCATTCTTTTTTGTTCCTTTTGCAGTTGTGTTTGGGTTAGCTGTTCAATTAGCTTTTTCATTTTTCATTTTCGGCTAATTTAGAAGCTTAGATATCTTGGTTATCAGTTCCGTTAGATAAAGTTCACTTCTTGCCATTGATATCAACCTCTTGACTGTATTTAAGACATTGGAATTGATACTTTTATTTTTTTCTGAAAAAAGGATGTTGCATTTTCAATATTTGTTGACAAATTTCCGTTCCCTCTCAAGAAATTTTTGTAAATCAAATTTTGTTAGCTTATGGTGCAAAAAACTACATATATCATGAATAAAAAATACTACTGCAGAAACTACAGTCACTTAAGATTATGATCCATGAAGAACCTGTATACTTAATTATTTTCCATTGCACTTTTTCTTTGGCCTCTCCTTAAAAAACAGATTTATCAGTCTGCTTATTTAACTAAACATCCATATAGAAGCCATGTATTATAGCAACTTAGGAAACACCTGCAACTTCAGCCATATACAGGGATATAGGAGACCATGGCCACGTTGACTTCCTATCAACAATAAAGACTAAAATTGTCACTAAGAATATGTTAATGGTTCATAAATTCCCTGAACTCAGAGTCTCTAAATCTGCAAACTATCACTTCTACCACAGCTAGACATGTCTCCATAATCTTATAGGATCAAGTTTTTTTTTTTTTCTGGTTTTCACCATTATATAACAATATTAGTAAACAGCTTATCTAGACAATGTTTTAGGCTCAGATCATTTGACTATGTTTTCACTAGCAGTTAAACTTAACAAAATAGTAAACGGATCAATAATGAGAGTTATAAGACCATTATTTATTAATTTGGTTGATTTTCTTCTCAGAAATTTAGATCCCACTGAAGGCCTTTGTAATGGGACAAGATTAATATGCAGGAATTTGAGCCGAAATGTTATTCATGCTCAAATAGTTGTAGGTGATTTTGCTGGAAAAGATGTTTCATCCATAGAATTCCGTTAGAACCTCCCACTGATGAGCAATACCCTGTCCCATATAAGAGAACTCAGTTTCCAATCCGTTTGTGCTTTGCAATGACAATTAACAAAGCTCAAGGACAAACATTAGATTTTGTAGGTATTTATTTAAGAGAACCTGTGTTCTCTCATGGCCAGCTTTATGTGGCATTATCACGTGCAAGAATAGCTTCACAAGTCAAGTTACTCATTAAGCCTCCATTTTTGATCAATCTAGAATAAATCAGACAAGGTTTTAGAAAATTAATCCGGACGTAAATTACTAGCGCAGTTTTAGAAAAATGTCGTCCGCCGCATAATTAAATTTGCTAACACACCTTAGGTCGTGAAAGCATGATGACAAAATTTGGTTGTCCATAATCCATACTCCAATCAGAGTATGGTTAAAGCTTGAATCAGGACTTGTCTTCTAAAAGAAGAAAAGAGGTCAGTCAATCGTCTAGAACAAATTTAAGCAATGATATTTTGCGTGGAAATGACCATCACAATGATATTTATGTCCTACTTTCTGTTCGTGTTCGTGTTCGTGTGGTGCACTTCTTAAGTTTGTAAACAACAAACTAACAATGTGCAGGAAACACTGCTGATTCCACCAGCAAATTTTAGCCATTTTCAATCAAGATTTGAAGTTGTTTAAATCGAAAACAAACTTCCCAAACTCTAAGGGTCACCATACCCTCCCCGATGTTGCAATTAGGATGACAATTAACGCACTATTCTATAGGGCACAAAGGAAAACTAAGAATAGGGATCATGAGATGTCAAATTAATTACTCAAAGGTAAGACGCGTCATCGTAGGAGCAAGACGATGATGACGACGAAAATCGTCTCTGTTTGTTGATGTGTGTGTACACACACATCCCTCAAGTATAATAAAAGAGAGTGGTGGTCACTGTAGCATCTCTCTTTTGGACAATTGGCTTGCTACTTATTTGACACTTGGCTGGATTTTTTTTAATGAGGGCACCAATGGAACAAAGGCAAACAAGAACCAACGGAAGCAGCAAAAATACATTCCATTGCCCATTAGATTGTAATAGAACCAATGGGACCCATTTCATTTCAACCACTTCAGACAACCGGCCCATTTCATTTCAAGCACTTCAGACAAACAAGGAACCAGCATCCCTTCTTTTCTTCTTCTTCGGGTGAAAGTACCGGCAAGTACTTTTCCCTTCCTATAGCAGAGATGGCTCATTCACATGCTTATTGTACTTGGAAGCATGGAAGGCCTGAAATTCCTCAGAGATTAGGTTTCTTTTTTTTTCCCCAAAATCCAGGGATTTTTCCCCACAAAAGTGGCCAGCCGTTTGATTTCTTTCATTTGTACTGGAATTGGTTTTGCAGCCATCCAATTTTCCCATGAACACAGTAATTCTAAATCATATTTTCAGGGATTTGATGTGATAGACATTAAGTGAGTAGTAATTTAGGTTTTTAGGTTTTAAAAAGGAAAAGAAATGGAAGTGCCCATATAAAGGGTGTATTTCTTTCTCTGAAGACCTTGCGTTTGGAAGGGAGCTTCTTCTGCCTCAAGCTTTGGTAAGGGTCCTTTTTATTTGTAATACTTCAAACGATTTTTTTTGCTCCTGTAATTCGATCTGTAATTCAATATAATACTTCACTTAATTAGGTTTGTTCTTCTTTTCTTTTTCCTATTTAATTTGCATTGCTTGCATTCTTTTTTGTTCCTTTTGCAGTTGTGTTTGGGTTAGCTGTTCAATTAGCTTTTTCATTTTTCATTTTCGGCTAATTTAGAAGCTTAGATATCTTGGTTATCAGTTCCGTTAGATAAAGTTCACTTCTTGCCATTGATATCAACCTCTTGACTGTATTTAAGACATTGGAATTGATACTTTTATTTTTTTCTGAAAAAAAGGATGTTGCATTTTCAATATTTGTTGACAAATTTCCGTTCCCTCTCAAGAAATTTTTTGTAAATCAAATTTTGTTAGCTTATGGTGCAAAAACTACATATATCATGAATAAAAAATACTACTGCAGAAACTACAGTCACTTAAGATTATGATCCATGAAGAACCTGTATACTTAATTATTTTCCATTGCACTTTTTCTTTGGCCTCTCCTTAAAAAACAGATTTATCAGTCTGCTTATTTAACTAAACATCCATATAGAAGCCATGTATTATAGCAACTTAGGAAACACCTGCAACTTCAGCCATATACAGGGATATAGGAGACCATGGCCACGTTGACTTCCTATCAACAATAAAGACTAAAATTGTCACTAAGAATATGTTAATGGTTCATAAATTCCCTGAACTCAGAGTCTCTAAATCTGCAAACTATCACTTCTACCACAGCTAGACATGTCTCCATAATCTTATAGGATCAAGTTTTTTTTTTTTTCTGGTTTTCACCATTATATAACAATATTAGTAAACAGCTTATCTAGACAATGTTTTAGGCTCAGATCATTTGACTATGTTTTCACTAGCAGTTAAACTTAACAAAATAGTAAACGGATCAATAATGAGAGTTATAAGACCATTATTTATTAATTTGGTTGATTTTCTTCTCAGAAATTTAGATCCCACTGAAGGCCTTTGTAATGGGACAAGATTAATATGCAGGAATTTGAGCCGAAATGTTATTCATGCTCAAATAGTTGTAGGTGATTTTGCTGGAAAAGATGTTTTCATCCATAGAATTCCGTTAGAACCTCCCACTGATGAGCAATACCCTGTCCCATATAAGAGAACTCAGTTTCCAATCCGTTTGTGCTTTGCAATGACAATTAACAAAGCTCAAGGACAAACATTAGATTTTGTAGGTATTTATTTAAGAGAACCTGTGTTCTCTCATGGCCAGCTTTATGTGGCATTATCACGTGCAAGAATAGCTTCACAAGTCAAGTTACTCATTAAGCCTCCATTTTTTGATCAATCTAGAATAAATCAGACAAAAAATATTGTATATAGAGAAGTTCTTGAAGCTTCTCAATTAGCTGTCAAGTAAATGAACATTCTTCTGCTGTTTTTTCAATTTTTAATTAATCCTATCATAATTGTAGTCTATATTTAGAATTAAATTCATCTGTTTGTACCGTTTATAGATAGGCATGGCAAGACGCTACCTTCCAGTGAATGAGGTCGTTGAGGGAGTAAAAGGATGGACAGTACTGGCTCAGGTTGTTGAGAGAGGACATGTTCAGTTGAGTCGAGGAACAAGGCCTGTGAACTACCGCCGCTTCCTCCTTACAGATTCTGAGGTAACCAAAAAAATAAAGATATTCCTTCAATTTTTGCATATATCTTTGACTATTTTACAAATTTACAGCTATTCTTCTTATGATGCAACAGGGAACAAAGGTTTCAGCAGTCATCTATGGCAATGATATCCGTTTTTTTGCTGGCATGTTGATGCCATTTAGGAGATACTATATCTCCAGTGCAGCTCTTCGGAAAGCAGAATCAAGGTATAAGGTCAGTGACTACCCATATTCTTGGGTAATCCATAACAGAACATTGGTTGAGGAGTATGTTGAGCAGGTTCCGCCGGTTATTCCGTGTCACTTTGAGCTCACAGCATTTGAAAACTTATTCAAATTTGCTGACACAGAAAATTTGCAAAGTAAGTTCATGCTTTATCTTAGATAATCCCAATGTATTTCTCATGTTATCTTCAGCTTATCCTTAGATTGAAATATTTTTTTGAATAATAGATATCCAGGGTATTGTCGTGCATGGCTTTTCCTTCAAGGGAACAGGGTCTTGATTCAACGACTAGAGACTTCGTTGTTATTAATCAAGAGTAAGGCAACTGGAACAAAAGAATAGACTTTCAATTTACTAAATAAACTTATTACATTCTTTAATTTTTTTCATATTTATTGCTTTGTTAGAAAAAGGCCAATGCTCCTTACTCTGTGGAACGAATTTGAAGCAAATGAAGGAGCACAGCTAGCAAACACTATCGCAAACAACAATATCATCATAGCTATGAGAGTCAAAGTAACTACTTTTAACTGTAAGTTACAGCTCCCATTGCTCAAGAAATTATTACTGCTTTGCCTGCCACACTTCAACTTTAATGAGCTAATTATATACTATTTTCTTAGATCTATCTCTAACAACAAGGCTCGCAAGTTGTCTGCTGGTGAATCCACCAACTCCTCAAGCTACTGTATTAAGGCAATGGTGAGCATATCATGTTTTATAATTATACATAAAAGCTGAAAAATATAACATGTCATATTTATGTTCACAGGTATGATCAGAATCGACAGGAAATTGCACAACTAATTGAAGAGGCCAGTTACAAAGACTCAACCAAATTGCTGCTTCCGCCCAAAAATGATGATATCATTAGTGTTGAGAACGCTGTGAGCATGCTGAAAAATGTAAATACCATTATTTCAGCAACTGACTTATACTATTTTCTTACTTTTTACATTAGTGAAAAATGAATTACTTAACTATGCATTTAATACAATATAAACTATAAGTCAAGACTGCCTGGATACGAGGAAATACTTCTTTGGCAGCTGAGCAGCGATCTTTAGGGTATGCTGCATGTAGTAACTGTCAAAAGGCTGTAGATGCTAATTTGGAATGGATCATCAGATGTCCATCTTGCAGAGAAGAAAGTGCCGTTGAAGCCAGGTAAAGAAGGCATGCAATTTTACAATAGTGCTCTTAACAATAATTTTGTTTTATTTCATTGATTAACCATTATTCGCTGCTATCATATACTAGATGCCGTATTGGAATTATCGTTGATGATGGAACAAGTTCAATGTATGCAGTAGTTTTTGGTCCAGATGCTGAAAAACTCATACCATTCACAGCAGTACAACTAAGTAAAGCTGATGAACACGTAAGATGCTGAAAAACTCATACCATTAACATGCAATATCTCTATTTTCTTTTGTCTATGGTTGCATTGATTGGCCTGCAAATCTGGTAATGTCCCTCTGGTTATTTTGCTATTCTTTCCCAGGACAAGACTCAATCGTAGTCAAAAAACAAAATTCCTAACTGGAACTAGCTAAAAGTTTCTTTTAGGCAGCATTAAGATTGCAACAATCTTTTAATTATCTGGTATAACTGAATTCTTAAGTTGCATGTTGAATTTTAGCTAGGAAAAATGAGTTTTAGTTGAGGAAAATTCTGTTTAATAACTGATTAGCTGTTGGAAAGAAAAAAAAATAGTAGGAACCGACAGAGAAAGCTGAAGTTGCAGCTTGTTATCAATGTTTCTTTGGAAAATAATGTTAGTAAATGCATGCAATATGTTTATCTCAAGTGTTATAAGATGTTTGGCTGAAAACTTGTGAAAGGTTGGAAATTTGGGCTGGAATGTTAAAGGAAAGTCGCTGGAACTTCCCAGCTCATGTCACCTTCAATCTATGTTACTATTAAACTTTCTTCTGAAATTGCATCATGTTTACATTTTCTGGCAGTCTATAAAATTTCTGAAAATACAGGGTATTGAGCTTGTTTTTTTGTTTATTTGCAAAATATAGGGTGTTGAGGTTTTTTCTGAAATTACATCTGCAATTGATAACCGTGAAGTCCTATGCTTTGTCCGTCATTTTGACTCGGATTATCAAAGGTAGAAAGATGATAAGTATAGCATCGTCAAAATATACACTGCTGAAGAATTGGCTGAAATCAACCCGGCAATCACGCGCACAGTTGTCTCTAATCCTGTGGAAGAGCCTGCTCCAACTGCTCCAACCATAACTGAGAAGCCGACCAGCACCATTGAACAGGTTGACTTAACTGCTCGCTCCACTTTCACTGACCAACTTGCCACTGAAGAGCAATTCTTCAGCCCAACAACAAAAATGATCCTAGAATCAATTGGGCGCAAGTCTGATAATGCAGATAAGCCAGCCTCTTCAAACATTGCTGCAAAAAGAAGCTTAACTTTTGAAACTCCAATTCCCAGAACTAATGTACCTTCTGCTGAGAAGACAACCATTGAAGCTGTTCCCTCAATTGCTGGAAAAAATGGTCCTGAAGACAACAAGCCTGCATCTTCAAAATCTGCTCATATGAGCCCTCTCAAGAAGCCACGTGGATCTGCAAAATGAAGCAGTCACAGAGCTTCCTGTGCTCTTTTGTTCATCCTTTTGTTGTTCATCATGGATGCTACTAAACTTTTAGCATGCTATCTTTTGCCATCATATTATAATCCATTAACATTCTCGCTATGACTAGAAGTTAATGAATCCTAATATATGATATTATGTAACTATTAGCATGCATCATGTATCTCTACTTGGGACTTAATTGTACTGGAAGGTGTGTAATTGCTACTGAAATTGTTGACAGCTATCTATGAATGATAATTATGATATTATGTACCTATTTTGCAACTAGAATTGTTATATATGATTTTCCAATGATCAGTATTTTTAGGAGGGCCAAGGCTGTGCCTTGCACAGCTTGGTTCCTCTAGTATATGTATACATACACACGCATTTGGTAAAAAAATGGACGCTTAGCTCGTGCGCTCACCGTTTTCGCCATTGGATTTGCTTCAACCGCATGCCTACTTGTAGTGGTAATATCTTTTGGGAGTTAGCTAGGCAGCCCATAGTTTTGAATATCGTTTGCAATCCGTTGATAGCTAGCTGCTGGTGTCGAGTGTCAACCACATAAAAGCATATTTGAGAAATTATTTCCCAGAGTTGGAATTGAATTGGAATTGGAATTGAATTAGATTGAATTGTCGAGTGTCGGCCGGATTTGAATTGGAACTGAAAATTTTGAACTCAAACCCGTATATCTAATGGGTCCTAGGTCGGTCCAGGTCTACATAGAAAGAAAAGGTCTAAAGTTAAACATTCCAAAATTAAATCCAATCTCCAAACTTAAACAAATCAAATAACAAAGTTAAATTACAAATAACTTGCAATAGACAATCCAAAACTAACCACAAATCATCTACAAAATCATTACTAAATTGTTAATGTGGTAAAATAATTCATTTAGAAATATTTATATTTTATAATTATTAATATATTATTCGGATCTAGATCGGAATCCTATTTTTCGTATCCAATCCTTTTTTTAGAGTAAACGAGTTCGGATCCGGGTATCGAAATTATTTTTCAATCCAAATCTGAAAAAATTTATTTGATCCGGATTGGGTCTGGATCCAAATCCGACCCATTTGACGCCCCTAGTTGGATCTAACCACAAAAAAAAAAAAAAAAACTCATCAAAGTAAAACTTCCTTCAGCTTAGTACATATCAAAGCAGCCGTCGCCAATTGCCTTGACATACATACATTCGCATGCAATTTCGCATTCGTCACTATTAGAGTTGTCAAAATGGGTGACTCAAACGGATTTGAATGGATTATAATTAGATAATGAGTATAATTGGGTTAATATATTTAATAAATGGATATGGGTATACTCAATTACTTATTTATAAGTCATTTAAAATTTTGCTTATTTTTTTATGTTTTCATATGTTGTTTAACAAGAAATAACGGTATTTTATTGTTATTAGATTGGTAAAAAATTTAAATTTATTTGCTTAATACTTACTAAAAATTGAGTTTAAATATATAATTATTTTTAAATTGATATAAATAGGTGAGTCGAGTCCGTAATCCACCAATTAAATGGATTCAATTGAATACCCGTTTAGACCCATTCAAAATTGGATATATTTATTTGTTGGTTTTTTTTTTTTGAAAATTTCCTCTTAAAACAATTTCCAAATATTTTTTTATGATCGTATTTTTCTTGTCACAAAAACGCTCAAAAATTGCAATTTCAAGTGGGCTCTAAATATTCATATAAATTTCAGTCTATTTAGTATAACTTACTAGGTTGATGAAATGCACAGCACGCCACAGGAATATTTGCCTACAAGCAAACTCGTTCAGTGTTTACCACTCCAATCCTTTGTCCTGGATCCGTGATTGCGTGAATAGAAAAGCAGCAACACAATAAGCAAAGACCAAATTTAGTTTTTTTTTTTTTTTGGTAGATAATAACGTGATTAAACGGAGATGGCCGCCGTTGCAACCTCCGCTTACGGCAGTTGTATTCCCGCCAAAAATAACCAACCAGATTTCATCCCCGCCGCCATTGTACATCTCCACAAACCCAGCCCACGCAAACCCAAGCCATCTCCAGCACCTCTACGCTCTCTGCAACCACTCCTGCCACCGCTTCCCTAACCTCGACTCCGACGGCCGCGTAGAGCTTATAGACGTCGGCAAACTCCGGACTGCTCTGTCCAATAGCTCCGTTGTCGTCTCGGTCTTCACGAAACCCGAATTAGCTAATGATTTATCGTCCACTGCTGAAGTCGGGACAAGATCGATGGGCATTGGTGGGAATTGGATTCAGCGAGTGATGCCGGTGACTCCAGATAACGGGAAGCTTGTGGGGTTTGGACGCGCTGTTTCTGATTTAGGGCTAACTGCTTCCATCTATGATGTCATGGTCGGAACACTTTTCCTTCTGCAAAAGTTAAATTTTTAGTAATTTTTTTTTTGTATCGGCCTCCGACCCCCGGCCCCACACTAATGTAGTTGTTTTTCAGTGCATTTCAGGTGATCCCTTCTCTCCAGGGTAGGGGAATTGGGCGGAGGATAGTACAAAGAATTATACGGTTGTAATGGGACTAGATATTTTTAAGATTCTAGGGTTCTAGGCA
This sequence comes from Coffea humblotiana, assembly GCA_023065735.1. Lineage (NCBI taxonomy): Eukaryota > Viridiplantae > Streptophyta > Magnoliopsida > Gentianales > Rubiaceae > Coffea > Coffea humblotiana. Next base: position 3,536,543 of record CM041209.1, on the reverse strand, counting down.
TTGCTTGGAATTTGGGAATCATTAAGGAAAATCTTTTGCTTATATTGTTTTGAAGGAGACGAAAGTTCAATTAACAAGTATACGCGAGGAACTGTTCAGCTTTTACCGATTGGTAATATTGAGTTAATCAGCCAAGTGTACTCACGGATTAGTTTAATTTTCTACTGTTATTCATTTTTGGCATGTTGTAATTGTGGTGTAGCATCGAGGAACCATTCTACCTAGTATTACCTGCAGGTTTTTCTCTATTCATTTACCATTTTGTGGGGGGAATGTTTCGGGTTGCTGACTGCAGAGCTAAGCATAATGGGAAAAACATTTGCTACATAATGTGCTAGTTGTTCAAAACCTTTGGTAGTCAAGCTCTGAAAGATGTCTAAGCACTCCAATTTTTCTTGCAGAATGCTTACTGGCAAAGGGGTGTACGATATATCCACCCTTTGCTCTGACAAAGAGGGGTAAAGTTTTAAGTTTCAGTAATGATTGATTGCTTTATTGTTTACTCTTATGCCTTCCTATAAATTAAGTACCAACTGTTGTTTTGCAACCACCAATCCTATTCATCAATGTCTCATAGACTTCTCAGGGGGTGCTTGGTTCATGCTTTGGAATTGGTATTGGAGATGGAATGATATACAAAAAATTAGTATGGGTTTGAACCCCTGGTATCATTCCACGGATTAGTGCTTGGTATAAATATAGTTGGAATGGTATCAAAATTAATTTTTTATTTTTAATTATTGTTCTTGGATTGATAATCACGCCCACCATCAAATCGCTACCAATCCAAATCTTTTTTGTTTTTTGTTCAACAATTATCAACAAAAACTCATGACTAATCAATGAAAGATTTGAACGATTTGAGGAGAACGATTGCAATGAGGAGGACGATTTGATGGCAAGGGAGGAGAAGAAAGGGTCTACTAGGGTGAGGGGGGAGTGACCGGCGGTGGGAGAAGAAGAGAGATTTTGTCAGATGCTATGGAAAAGGGCAAAAATCGGTGACCTCCAACTAGTCTTGGTCCCACCCACTAAGGCTGGACTTGAAGACATCGATGGGTCCTTTGCCAAGCTTGTAGAGGTGGACCTCGACCTCGGGCACCTTTGTTCTAACCGAACGGATCTTACGGGGAGAATTCGGATAATAACGGTGATGACTCGTCGGCGTTTGCTGGTGCGGCTTCCTCTTCGATTTCTCCCATTTGAATCTATTTTTCTGCCGGCAAGCCCATGTGGGTGTTGTCAAATGCTGATAAAGAGGGAAAAATAAGAAAAAAGGGGGAGTTGCCAGATGCCATGGGGGAGAGAGAGGTGTTGAAGGCGGAGAGGAAGGGGAGGTTCGATGGTGGAAGTTTGGGAGAGGGAGAAAGAAAGTATTTTAACAAAATATTTTGTCTTTTATTTATTTACTGTTGGAAATGAGTCGAGGGTTTTGAGTGATTCCTTCCAATTTAGTCAGGAATCATAAATGGGACATGATTCCAATATTTTAATTGCCATTCCAGTATACCAACTACCAAGCACTAAGTATTGGAATCGTCGTCATTCCACATGACAAACCCCTCAAACCAAGCGGCCCCTCAAAGCTTTTATCAATGTAGGTAATGATCTTATTTCCTGCAATTTTTCCGAAAAGGATGTCTTTTGAAGCTAACATGGCCCTTGTATTCATCCTCAGGCTATTTTTTAAAGCATGTGGATTTGGAGAAGATATTCTTGGTTCCACTGCAATGATGTATACTGGGACATCTAGCTGTCCTGATGCACATCAGATTGCTATATATGCTGGCAGAAAGCTAATTTTAAGCCCCCCATCAAAACAATAGTAGAGTTTGTAATCTCTCTTTCCATGACCGTGCAGATGCAGAATGCTCTGTTCTTCAGATAATTGGATTGCAATCTACGTAGAACTTCTATTGACTGGCCTCAAAGTTGAAGGGTTCCATAGGCACTCTATTCCATTTACTGATTTACCGCACGGCACTTTTCAGGCAGTAAGTTAATGGAGTAGGACTTTGTGCTCGTTGTGAGGACTGGGTTAAAGTGTTTCCCTTCTTTAGACCAGCTGAGAGGGATGTGTTGCATAGCCAAACAATTTCATATACTATTCTAATAGGCTTTTAAGTTGTTCAGTTAGCAAGCTTTTTTTCTTTTGATAAATTGCAGCATGAGTGGGCCATCCATCTATTTTTCTGCCACTTTATGCTGTACAAACTTTCGACTTTTGTTCTGATTCCTCTCCTCTTGGTATGGATTTACGAGTCATTTGCTCGACAAAAAGGTGACGGAGATTTAGAAAGTCGTGATGGATAAGGAATTCTCTTGGCTTTTGGGTAACATTAGTCTGGAATGGTACAAAGTTGTTAACTTTCTCTTTTCCTTATCAACTTTACAAGGGAAGAACTTTTCAGAAAACAACTTCTCTTGCCATTCTGTCTTCGTTTCACGATTGGATCTTGGCTGTGATGGGAAAACTATGGGTTGAGGACTGCCTGATTTCTGCTAGGGGGCTCCGGCGAACATCTTCACTGTGGAAGCTCCAGTGGTTTGCCGTTGGGTGGATTGATACTAACAACAAATACTGCACCAGGATAGATGCTTCGGGAAATGCTAATCCATTTTGGAAAACCAAATTCTGAACAGTGGTTGATCCTTCTGAACCCAATTTCCAAGATATGGCCCTCCATGTCGAGGTCTATAGTAGAGAACCCGTCTTTCTTAGAGAAAGGCTCTTGGGAACGACAACGGTGATTCTTAAGGAATTTCTGGAGAAGTACTTCAAGAATTCTGAGGTTTCCAAACCGGTGGAAGAAGTAGGAAGTTTTCAGCTGAGAAAGAAGAATACAAACAAACCTCGAGGATTTGTCGTTATCTCAATCCGAATATCAGAAGAAAGGAAGAGTCTAGCTCATACCGAGGTACAAATACGGACACCCTCATCATGACTTTCTTTTTTTTTTTTCTCATAAGAGCCAACCTCATCAGTCTCTTTGTTCGGATTCCTGCATTTTGCAATTTTCCTTCTTGCGCATGGGCTATGTCTATTATTGAACAGCAATAATGCTTTCCACACAATTTAAGGGTTTCGACGGTAGGATTCTTAGGATTAACGACTTTCGATGTATGTCCTGGTGAAATTTGTGAAATTTTGGTTTCTCAGGTGATGAGGAAGGATTTAAGCTCATGGATAACAGCATGGAAATTAACTTGGATATTGAGCACGGACCTCTGCATTCACAATTTCCTGCACCCTCACCGCTGCGGCCAGGAAGTCAGCCGCAGACAAGCAGCCAGTATGCCCATCCACTTCCATTTCCTCGGAATTATTCCAATATACCAACTGGTCCAAGCTATGCACCAGCCGGTGGAACAAGCTATCAACCACCAAGAGCTCCACCCCCACCCCCTCCACCCTCAAATGTCGGCTATATACCTACCTTTCTACCGAGGACAGATGATTTGCAGCCTAGTTACGTAAACGTGCCATCATCTGGACCAGCACCTGGACGCAGTAGGGGACCTGGAATTGGGGTGGGACTAGGTGCTGGAGCATTAGCTGCTGGAGCCGTGATCTTTGGGGATGATTTTATGTCAGGTTTTGATTTTCCACGCAGTTTACAAGATGCTAGCCTGACAATATCATCAACTGATCCTCCTTCCTGAAAAGTGTAGAACATAATCTGCTGTTGTATGGCGAGGGACATTATTATTGTTTTAAATCATTTCAGTGTTCAACAATTGCTGCACCTGCACCCCGTAACAAACATGGGATATTTGTGATCACTGCTAAATCAAGAAGGAAGTTTGAATATTGGCAATGCATGTTCAAGCTTCTGACACCAGTGCGTCGCAATCAACATATGCTACTTTAAAAAAAAATGCTACTTATTGGCGGATACTATGAAGAGATACAAGACAAAAAGAAATATTAAATGATGTTTATCCATCTTTTTTACTTTGACAATCAATGGGGAGAAATTCTTTCTGGAGTTTAATTATCTCTCCACATTTATTTAGAGGGTTCAATCCTCGCCACAATTGTCAATTGGTTTAAGAAGATCCAGGGTTAAGTCACTACTTGCAAACGCTGCTCCTGCGAAGCACCAAAAGTTCTCTGTAGAAATTTCTCAACAACCAATACAAACTCTTCAGCCGTTTCTTCAGGAGGCAAGTGGCCGCAATTCTTGATCACCTCAAGACGAGATCCTGGAATGAATTGTGAAAGCCTTCTAGAGTTCCAAGAGGGAGCAAGTCGATCACTATCACCAGTGACAATTAGGACTGTAATTTACATTTGCAATGTCAGCATATCCAGGCTTTCGGTTATACTGGATGATAAATTTGATTTTTTTTTTGTTTTTGCAGACATTTAATGTCCAATTCAAGAAATTGTGAAAAAGTTATAGTCACCCAATAGAAGAGATGAATGCTACACCAACAGGACACAAAACATGGAGGCAATAAACCTTTAGGACAAAATATAGGCTCAAGATGAAAATGTGTGAGCATTCGGAGGGCTAATGATGATTAACACTCTAACATAAGCACAAAAAATAGATAATCAGATTTCAGTATTTAGTCAATCCCTTGGCATTAAATCCAACATTTAGGATCCACCAAACATTTTCTTGATTATATTTTCTGTTAAGTCTTCTAAGTTGATCAATGGTAGGAAAGGATTTTATCTTTCATGGAATTGTTTTGATTGGCCACACAATATTTAGGTAAATTTTGTAACCTGGACATGAGATTTCGCTCAATCTTTTGGAAAGCTGTGGCTTTGATTGAGAAGAAGAATCTGCAAGCATTGCTGCTGTAAATTCCGCAAGGGCCTTGTCCCAGCCTTTCACCTTCTGTGACTGCAATGGTAAAGTGGTTAGTTACAAAAATATACATAAATGGAGAAATTCTTTATGATTTGAGGTTTTTCTGATTGGAAAGCAACTTAGCATAATCCATCCAGAGTTAGGGGAATCTGGAAAAGAAAGCTTTTTAAGAATCACCTTTGTATAACCTTGCAAGACATGATCAGTAAGTTGATTTGAATCATACCACGCATGTCGAAAAAGAGCCTTGCCAAATCTGTCAACTATCATTCTTACCTAAAAGCACGAGCGAGATAGCCGCATGCAACAAAGAAATAAACGTCAGATCTGTGCATTAAAACAAACAAGACGCAGCAGATTAACAAAAATTTCCCTTATCTAATGAAATTCCTCGGTCATCCCAAAAATTGTAAATAAAGGCTATTATTTATGGTTTGGTGTCTCAGATAGTCATTATCTTTCTCCATCAATAATAGTGTTTCAAAATCCTCTATGAATTTTAACTTATCAACATAATCTGTAAAATTCTCAAACCAAAAGTTGAAAGATAAATGATATTATAATTTAGTTACCAAAGTGCCTTAAGTATTGGAAACCATGAAAATAAATTTAAGCCAAGAGAATAATGAAAATTTATCCTGAAAAGAAATTTAATACCAGCATTACACCAATGGGAGAGCGGAGGAGTGCAGATAAAGCCTTCTTGTACACATAATTTATCATATCTCCCATCCCTTTCAACATATTCATAATTGCCTGAGCAATATGTTTAGTTAACTTTGACAACATGCTGAAAATCCTGAGAATTGGATTCCGGTGACTTTCTGAATTTGAGTGCTCCTCTTGTTTCTTGTTGTTTTCACCTCTCTGATTATCTTTGGAAAAATCCCGTTTCAAAAGAGGTGCTAAAATTGGTGGAGCAACAAGAACCATTGCAGCAACTCGCTCAGGTGCCTCAAAATATGTATCAACCGCTACAAGGGAACCAGCTGAGTGCCTGGCATAAGGGGTGATTGACAGAATGAGAGGGAAAGTACCAAAATATTGATCATAGGTGTGAAAGTATTCTTCTTGAAAAAATAATTAAATTTATCTCTCAATTGACAGTATGCATTCCGAAGCAGAATACATTCAGTTTAGAGCATTGATATTGACTATTTTTCTCCTTGTTACGATTCGGGTCAACATTTGAGGAGTTTGTGCTAATTTCCAGTGGTTTACTCCATAGAATGTGCGAGAGCGGAAACAGTATAGAAACCCTTACCAGTAAAACTTAATGATGAAATATTCAGAAACCAGAAAATGGGCACAATTTGAGAAACAATCAAAAGAACAGAAGGTTGAATATATCACTTTACCCCACCAGAATTACTTTTTCAGCTGCTAAGAAGTCAATAAAGTACCGGGATGCCAGTACAGAGAACATAATCGAGTACGGATTTAGAGGCCTGGCATCTCCACTGCCAGTAGTTGAATGATTGTTTGGATTGATCCATGATGTCAACCCAAAGGCCGGTCTATCAAAGGCAAGAACTTTTGAACCAGTGACCTGCGCCAAAGGCTTCATGACTCGATGCCATGAGAATGTAGAAGCCATAAAACCATGCAACAGAATCATGGGAAAACCTAAACTTTTGGTGGTATCAGAATCTTGAGGAGTAGTAACCTCTTTTGACAAGTTTGGAGCCAATGATTCAGCTTCATATATTTTGTAGTGTATCTGTACCCCTTTAAACTTACAAAAGCAACTCTCAGGATCAGCCAAAAGTTTTGGATCTTGTAATTCATCCTGATCTATGCCTGTTATTCTCTGCTTTTTCTGCTTGGGTTTGACTCCTCCCAAGAGTTGCTCTGTGCAGAATGGTCAATAATTAGCAGGAAGCACGTCAAGATATAGATAGCATTAGGAAGAGAAAGAGGATGACAATAGTTACTTTTCTCTCTGTTACAGCTATAGCTATTCTGTTCCCCGAGAGAATAGGAAAACATATATAGGAGTAAATCTTGTTGAATTTTCCCTTAGAACACTGATAAACAATGATAAATATTCCTTCCTTTTGATTAAAAAAAAAAAGATTGCTTCTACAATAGCATATTCAAAGACAGCTCATGAAACCATTTCCTTTACAAGGATTTTCTTGAATAGGGAAATTTTAGTAATCTTTAGAGATCTAGAAAAGAATTATGAAAGGGGGTAGCAATGACATGGGATTGTCGTTGCTTCAAAAAAAGAATCAATTAAGAGAACTGAATTTACTAACTTTACGCCTCCATAGATGAAAGTGGTCCTAACACGGATGAACTGATCTCATAGAACGGCCATTTTGGGTTTTGAAGGTAAACCTAAACTGTATCATCATAAGAAACCACTCCACAGATAGGTAGTAGTAACAGCTGCGGTAAATAAGAAAAAAGGATTCTTTTGGCGACCCCTTTTGATTCTGTAAAACTTGTGTAAACTTTAACTCCTACTAAGATGATGGTTTGTGGTTGCTCCATCTTTATCAGTAAGCAAGCAAATTTAGCAGCTTCTTTTCTCTCTCGCTCTAGCAAATAGGAAGCATTGTAACATGATATACTGGTTTCTAACAATTTCACCTAACTCTTCTCTAACTTTAGAACTACACCAACCTCTCTTGACATACTGAGTTATTGAAAATGAAAATGATCTTCACTTTCTCACCATTTCACATGAAATTTTTTTTTTTTTTACTCTTAAAAGATAAAAATAAAAGAAAAAATATTGAAAAAAATTATGGAACGATTTTTATAACATCTCAAAACAATTGCCAATTGGAAAACCTTATTTTAGTGAATAATGGACCGTAAGAAAATCAATGAACATGTGCGGAGTTGGTTAATTAAGAACAATATTGATATTTGAATTCAATTTGCTCTGATGGGATAATGGACCATAAGGCTGGTTTGATTTACCAGAATATTCTGTAGGGGAAGAAGAAGAAGAAGAAGCAGAGGCAGCGGCTCTAGGGATAAATTTGGAGGAGGCATCATGTTTCAGAGCCATTTGAGATTTCCGACAAGTTTTCAGTGCTGTTGAGGAGGCAGCTGCAGCTCCCGAACAACACTAACTGGTGACGACTTCACTGATGTACTCCTTAATATACGCATTTCTAGTTGTGTGGGCCAGCGACGGAGCCAGACTTTTATCCATAGGGTTTTTCCATTTCCACGGTTTCGGATACACTCCACATTTCCTAGGATTTCTGATGACGCTCCAAAGGAGTGTGGGCACACCAACAGTGGCGGAGCCCAGTGGCGTAGCCATGCAAACCACACCAACAGCGACGGAGCCTGGTGACGTAGCCATCAACTCCACGCATCCTAGGATTTCTCATACACTCCACGCATCCTAGGATTTCTCATGCACTACACGCATCCTAGGATCTCTGGGGATGATTTTATGTCAGGTTCGTTCCACGCAGTTTACAAGACGCTAGCCTGACAATATCATCAACTGATCCTCCTTTCTGAATAAGTGTGGAACATAATCTGCTGTTGTATGGCGAGGGACATTATTATTGTTTCAAATCCTAGGATTTGGTGGCGTTGAGGGTTGTAGGCGGGATAGAGGAGGACAGGCAAGCCAACTGTGTCTTTGGATAAAAGAGGACTAGGTGTAGAATGTCGTGGGTGTCACGTTTAACTGGAAGCTCAGCCCAAACACCAAGTCCATCTCCAGGAGGTTCATCTCCATTGCGCTAATTCCTCCCACTTTTGCATAGAAAGCATTATTGTCGTAAAATCTGCAACCAGAAAAAAAATTTTTCAAGACAACAAGGATCCGGTGTGTTAATTAGCAGTACTATTAATTAGTGTATATTTTGGTTTTTTCTTTAATTAGCCCGAGCTGTAAAGTGTTACTTAGAGTAAATTTTTCCGCACTTGAGTGAATTGTTAATTTAAGGTTCATAGCAACACTCCAACCGGAACTTTGTTAGTACTAACACGCAAAGTATTGTGTCATTCCCTTAAGACTTAAGCTACGCGTGCCTTGATCAATTAAAATTGTTATTAAAGACTAAACCGGCGCAAGTTTAGAATGTGGAATGTTAAGTAGTTTGCATAGATACCGTTGATCTTAATCTTGTACACTGTCAGTTTACAAATTCTTACAATAATTCATATACAACTGGAGATATGCTTATGCATTAAACGTTCAAGTACGCTAATGAAAAAAGTTACCATGATAGCGTAAGTGCAATATATTTTAATTATTTTAATGTATCGGAATACTCCATCCGTCCCACTTTGATAGTCCTGTTTTTCTTTTTCGTCTGTCCCAAATTGTAGTCCACTTTCCAATTGAAAAATATAATTGTATTTAATTTTTCTAAAATACCTTTATTCAATGTAAGTTGTTGTTACTATAAATCTAACTCATTTAATGAGAGTTAATTCTTTTTTTACCGTCAATTCAAGTTCCCATAAAGTTGTACTCTAATTAATGTGAGGGTATTTTAGGAAAATAACTACCTAAATTGATTGTTCCAACAAAGTTAACTACTTTTTTTTAAACTGTGTGAAAAAAAAATCAGGACTATCAAAGTGGGACGGTGAGAGTATCATTTTTCAAAAAAAAAATATGTCAAGAAAATTTAATGAATTCAAAAAAAATCCCCAAATTATGTTTATTCCCATTTACGTCGGGGGTGTGAAGGGCGTAGGGAAGTGGTGAAAGATTAAAAAGAAAAAAAATTCGAATAAAGAACAGTGACATTGGAGGAGTCTACGAGTCCCATCCTAATTATCCTAACGAGCTGGCAATATTAAGGTTCCGTCCCAAAATAAAGGATGGTAATGAATTGTTAGTAGTAACAAATTTCAAGAAATACGGCGTGGTGGTGGTCCAAGTATTGAAAGCGTTAAAGCTTTTTAATTGTGAATTTATAGAAATCACCGGAAATGTTTGGAATCGATGAGGACATCCAATCTGGGTGGGCCAATTTCTTAGATTATAGCCCAAAAAAGAAAAATCCGCCAAGTGTTGCTCAGATAGATAACATGTTCTCATACTATACCTGCCATGCTGATTAAACACGACAGGTAACCCACAATTTTTTTTTATTTTAAAAGCCCCGTGCTAACAAAGCAGCACGGTAGCGTCAAGTGTTTTTTTTTTTTTTTTGTTTTAAAGATAAAGGCTAAGCACGGCATGCAATCTTCCCACTTGCTAAAGCTTTTGCAAAGGTTTCCCAATTGCTAAATTGGAAAGAATGGGCAGCATGCATTGGGAATCTAGGAGCTGGGAATCTGTGAAAAAAAATCAGGCTAGGCCATTCCCAAAATATTTTTCAACTAATTAGATTCCCAAAAAACAAACAAATTCTAATTTTCTTGTCATGTCGTGGAAGAGTTTAACTTATTGCTTGAATATTTCAAATTTTACATGAAACGTTATCAATACTTATTCTTTTTTATTTTGCAAAATAGTTTGAATATTTATATATTATCCATCAACATATTTCTCATATCCTTAGTAGCAAAATTTAAGTACGTAATTTCTCAAAAGATGTTATCATTTCTTATTAAGTGAGCCAACATGCGTTGATTTCTAATACTTATCCAATGGCTTAGTCCTTATTTGGATTGTTAATTTTTGTGGAAAAATTTTACATTTTTCGTGATTAATTCTTTTACATACGTTTTTAATTATTTTTTTATTTCGCATATATTACATCTTAAAAAAAGTGTTATAGTAATTATTTCTCAAACTTTTCTTTATAAAAAAATCTAAATAAATATTTGCTAAATGTTATAGGTAAAATGGAAAGAAAAATACTTACTTGCAAAAAAAAAAAAAATTTTACCCCAAAAAATAGGGTATAGCTAAAAATTTGCTAAAATGGTTCAAGTAAAATGAAAAAGAAATACTTGTAGTATAATGGGAGGTACTACCAGCATTAGCCTAAAAGAGAGAAAGAGCTGACATGGATGGGGAGGAAGGCATGTGTTTCCTATCCTATCCTATACCTCCAAAACAAGGACAAGCTCAGCAAACAACCGTGCTGCCCTTTTTTGTTTTTTTCCGTTTGACTGACGCTGTCAACACGGCAGCGTCAAAGTTTTTTAAAAAATTATGCTGCGGTGCTTTGTAAACCCAGCAAGCATAGTTTAGAGAAACCAACTTGTCAGAGCAACAATTGGTGGACTTTTTTTTGCAACTATCTAAGAAATTAGCCATCTGGGTGGCTTCCGTTTGCCTCCGTGGAAATCTGTGCTTTGTCGTCAGCATTCTCTGTCGCAATTATGGGCAATCGAGACAAATTTGGCCGCAATTCAACTCAACAGCGGAACGCAGCGTCCGTTACTCCATGCCCATGCGGTTGCTTCTAGTGTGGCAGAAGTGGGCAGAACCACTGCAATTACAACAACTGTGCCGGGGACCATTGTGCAAAGCTTACGAGTCCACATAGGCTTAGGCAACCGATAGGCAATCATAGGTGAATTATGTAGCAGAGGAATGTGGGACTTTCTAAAGGACTAAATTGCATTTATGTCTGTACATTAGATTGGGTTGATAAATTAATCATCATCTAGGTAAATGCTCAATTAGGAGAACATAAAGAACCGAGAGACAATAAGACATAAATGCCGAATTGCTTTTCTCAAAACATGAATCTGATGCCATCATTTTCTAATTTTAATTATAATTGTGAAAAATTCCTTCAATTTCTCCTATGATGGCCAACTTTATTGCTGAACCAAGTAACTAAAACTAATTATTTCCTAAAAGTTCATTATTCACTCTCACTATTATTAGCTAATGATAATGAATTTTTGTTGAACCCATGAAATGTTTGGTAGTAACTAAAAAAATATAGGTATACCTTTTACATTTTTTCCCTTTTTCCTACTTTTTCTTCTAAATTTTCTTCACTCTTTCAATTTGTTCAAGTATTTTTTTAAGTTAATATAATAATAGTGTACATGATATTTATAAGCGTATGCAAGTAATTAAAAGGGTTATTATCACTTTACTCCCCCTTAAACTATATCACTACTATCAGTTTACCCCCTAACATGATCTTTTAGTCACTTAACCCCCATAAATAATTCAACTCAACATGTCAATAAATCTAAAACAAAAATACTCTTTTATTCTATAGCATTACTACATTGTTATTGTCACTTTATTTCTTTAAATTATAGTGATACAATCGCTTTAATTCCTAATATTATTTTCTAAGTATTTTACCTCATTTTTAATCTAACTAGTATAGTAAAAAAATTTTAAATGTATTTACCTTTTTTATATATAATTAAAAATAAAAAGTTGTAATGGTTATTATTTATTTTTTTCACTTTAAAAGATCCCAAAACATAAAACTAAAAGGGTTTTTTTCATATTTATTTTTCTGACTTATTAATCCTACGAAAAGAAGAAAACAGAAAATTAGATTTTGGAAAGAAAGAAAATAAAGAAGATTCTAATATTATTGTATTACTTTAAAGTTGTCGGTATTAGGATTGGAATTGAGTGATAAACAGAAAAGTAAAATAATTTTAAAATGACAAAAATATTTAATTCTTTCTTATTTTTACTTTTTGAAAAATCTCTCTCTCTCTCTCCCCCCTCCTAATCTTTATATATACTTTTCAATATTAATATGATTACCAAGGAAAAAGAAATTAATATTTGCCACTCTAAATTTTTTATTATTCAAAGAGGAGAGTATTTTATTCTAAAATTTATGATTATTTTATCTACAATCTCAATTCTAGTTTCTTGAAGCATTATGTTAATTAAATTTATGATTACTCATCTACAAATTTAATATTAATTTAAAAGTCACCATATTACATATAAGATTACGTATCTAATTTCTAAATCTAAATTAAAATCTACTAGGTCAATTATGTTACGATTCTGGTTTCTTGAAGTACTGTGTTAATAATGTTTCTAATAAATCATCTATAATTTTGATTCTAATTAAAAAGTTACTAACTATTCAACATATAAAGTTAGAGAGATCGCAGTTAGTGTAAACTTTTTTATGTCATTTTTCAAAATTTCTATTTTATCCTTAAAGAAAAACTAATTTTTGCTCTGACTACTTAATCACGTTTTGCCAATATAACTACTGTAACTACTCTAAACAATGTTTGTGCTTTAAATAATGTGTTAGATCTCACCTCTTTACTTTATCATCAAGTACATTTGTTTGGATATGTATATTAATTTGAACACAAGATTGTAATTGACATTTGTCTAGATATCGTTGCTTGCTCATTTCAATAGATTTGCTATCATTAGATAATCCATATCACAACAAAATCTTTTAATTTAGCACTTACTTTTAAGAGTAAATTTTGATTTTTACTATAATTGGTTATCCTTATCATTAGATAAAGTTAATATTTAAAAATTTTCAAATTTTGACACTATTTTACTAGTTAAATTTGTGATTTATAGTCTGTCATGTCCAGTACAACTAGTTGCGGAGTTAGAATTTAAGTTGGTAACTATCTAGTTATTTCAATAGTTCAAACGTTCAATCTCTGAAACTTTTGTATTATGTGATTTATGTTTATGATTATTTTATCTATAATCTCAATTCTAGTTTCTTGGTGTACTATGCTAATTATATTTATAATTACTCATCTACAAATTTGATATCGATTTGAAAGTCACCATATTGCGTATAAAATTACTTATCTAATTTTTAAATTTAAATTAAAATCTACCATGTCAATTATATTACAATTCTGGTTTTTTTGTAATACTATGTTAATCATGTTTCTAATTATTCATCTATAATTTTGATTCCAGTTAAAAAGCTACTATCTATGCAATATAAAAGTTAGAGGGATCGCAATTATTGTAAGTTTTTTAATGTCATTTTCTAAACTTTCAATTCTATCCTTAGGAAAAACTTTTAATTTTTGCTCTAATTACTTAATCACGTTTTGCCAATAAAACTACCCTAAATATTGTAATTACCAAAATTACTATAATCTTATAAACTAAGATTCTTAATAAATTTATAATAAATGTATTTTTGTAAAAAATAAAATTTATATAAAATTAATTTCTTTTAATTATTTATGCATATAATTACTCACCTACGTAAAAACTAATAATTAAATTTAAATAGTCATAACTTTTTTGTCAAGTAAGCATTTATAGTTTAAGATTGGAGTGCACATGGCTTCATTTCCATATATCTCCAAGGATTATTGCATTTGACCAATTGGCCTGGGGAGCTACTCCCCAATGGATGCCAAGTTTTAGGTGCAAACAAGTGCCCATAAGTTGTTGAGAGACTTGCATTTTATTTCTCCCGAGAAATACAATAGGACCCATAATCAACCCCTTCTACCGGTATCCAGTAGTTCATTTAATAGCTGCATCCTGCCCGGCCCCACAATGATGTCTTGGCCAAATTTGCTTCGCTCTTCCTACCATGCACAGATGAATCAGCTTTTCGCCATAGATGAAATCCATACCCATGCATCAACATTCACTTATTTACTAGTGTTAATACCCGTGCTACGCACGGTGCTGACATTATTGAAAAAATGAAAATAAAAGGGTGAATTAAAAAAAAGTTAAAAAATTGTACCAACACAATTAAAATATAATGTCTGTCTAACAATAGTTTGAAATATGATAGAATGTGTATATTATTCAAAAATTACATTTTTTAGAAGATAGATTCTGAAAAAATAATAGAAATTTATATTAAAAAATGAATGATATATGAATAAAAATGAATGTAATTAAATGGTGTTAAAATGAAATACTTACAAATATTATGCATTCGATTTGATTATTTTGCATGAAGGTGTGAACACTCTTCACACTAATCAACTTTTAGTACAAAAGCAAAAATTGGTGATTTAATTAATTCTGTTGAATTTTGTGAAATGTGTACTATAAATGAAAATGCACAATCTTTGCATGAATTGATTCATTGGTTGACCAACCTCTCACCATTGTTTTGAGAATTAAGTATGTATGAAATTCAAAATTAGTGTATTTTTTTACATAGTTTATAAATAGCATTATAAAAATAAACATATATCAAGAAATTTTACCTTCATTTGTAATTCTTTGAGATTAGAAGCATCGCAACCAAATATGAATCGTACATGTCTGTCCTGTAGATTAAGATGCATGTTACCACTGAAATTTTTGATTTGTATGTTAACATTGTACCTGTTTGACAAATAAAATGTTATATACAATACAGAAAAATTTGTTGAAATTAATTACCTAATAACAGTGTCAACCACGTCATTACAATGCATACACACTGTTTTTAAAAAAATGATTTTCATATAGTTGTCCACAATTTTTGCATAGTTCATATAACATGTTTTTTATGTTAATGTTCTCAATGTAAGTAAGTATTCGAAAATATTTAATCTAGTAAAAATGAAAGAAAATATAGGCTATGATTATAATTTAAAAAATTTGTGCAGTAATTAATTAAATAGAGTAAGTTTACTGTATGCATGACTGTATATTCGGATATCTATATTCTTTTTTGAATTTCTATCAATAATGCTTGTGATGTTGTAAAATTGCTTGACCTCAACCACATAATTAACTTTCGAGCACATGTATCATTTTCAAATCTACAATTTTTTGAAATGCATGTTGATAAGAGTATGAAATAACATTAAAAATTTAATGTACTGTTACTAATGGAACTCACCAACTGCGCAGATATCGTGCAAAATCTAAATTATGATTGATATACAATTTGCTAGTTTCAATTGTACAAAGTGATGGTCCTGCATAGTATGATTATAATCGCTAAAAATTATTCAAATTATATAGAGTATAAGTAAAAGCATTTGATTTATCTCTGAAATTTCGTACGCAAATACCACATGCTAGCAAAATATTTTTTTTGTAACAGACTGATATTATAGGATTTGTAGTATATTCAATAACTTGATACTCAAATCACCGATGAAACAAAATTTGCTTAAATAAGTTTTACAATGTCCTAACTCCTTACAAAAAAAAAGGCGTTAAATAGCCCTAATTGGCATCGCAAGTTACGGCAACGTGCCAGTGGCATCTAGGTCTAATTTTTTTTTTGTCAAATCTAGTCCTAATTGGTTCTGCTGTTTCTTGATAATGTTGTATGTTTCTGAATTAAAATTGTATAAAATAACATATGAATGAATATTTGTCTTTAATTAAGGAGTAAAAAAGATTTAAAATATAAATAATACTATAAACCGTTTATGAAGTAGATTATGGGAAAGTTTTAAATTTTAAATTTGACTGGTGATAGGGTTGGTTATAACCCACTATTTTTATGTATTAAATAAATACAAAAAATCAAGACAAAAATCTATAATCCACTACTTGTTCGGTTCTTGGGATTTTTTTTAGGATTAAATATAGTAAACCCCTTAACTTTACATTTAGCTGCACTTTAACTCCCTCAACTTTACATTTAGTTGCACATAAAGCTGTTAAGCCAAACGAGTAGCTCGAAAACTCGTTAAAGCTCGACTCGATAAGGAACGAGCTCGGCTCGTTAATTTCAATTAACGAGTCGAGCTCGAGCTTGAAAAATACTCGTTTAGTTATCGAGGCCAAGTAAACTCGAATTACTTTCTTTATCGAGTAGCTCGATTAAACTCGACAAAGAAGGGCAATTTTGTCATTTTAGCAGTCAAAGGGCAGGAATTTGGACTAGGGTTCGACATTGCATTTGCAATTTTGCATCGTTCATTCTTCAATTCCGCCTCTCCCTCTCCGCCCCACAGCCACCACCTTCCTTTCCGCCGCACTCCACGGCCAAAACCCCACAGCCACCACTTTCCTCTCTAGTCGCACTCATCGCCAGCACCCCACAGCCTCCATCTTCCTCTCCGCCACACTCCACAGGCAGCAACCTCCCTCACCCCCGCAACCCACAGACGCACCCCACTTTCCTCTCCGCCACACTCCATAGCCAGCAAGGCAGCCGCCGCAGCCTCTCCACCGCAGCCTTTCCACCTCAGCCCACAGTTGTAACTCGCAGCCCACGGCAACCTTTGCCTTTCCACCGCAGCCCACAGCCGCACCCTCTGCCTCTCCACCGCAGCCCACAGTCGTAACCCACAGGCCACAGCCAGCACCTCTATTTTCTTCCAGTTACAATCGGTCCACCGCCAAAGCCAAAACCAGTCCAATTTGACTGGTTTCTCTAATCCATCGTGCTTTTTGGTAAGTGTTGTCTCTGCTATCCCCAAAATCAGTCCAATTTGTCTTTATGTAAATTCCTAAAATAAAAAACCTCTTAGTTCAAATGCCTAATGAGCACCCATGAGCCAAACCATTTTATTAATTAGCATTAGGGAAAACATTATACAAATAGAAAACAAATGACAAATTAAAGGAAATTCAACCAGCTAGGATTCTTATTTGTACACGATTGACTTAATCAGAAAAGAACATTATACATATAAACCTTTAACTCATTGATCTCAAACATCAAATCTTCCTAAAGGTAAGTCTAATTTTTTATGTTCTGCACGATGCCTTTTATTAATAAAAAATATTTATTTGTTAGTTACTATTTATTGACTTTTTTTTACTCTACTAATTGCATAGTTGCATTTGACAAGATCTACGAGGAACATGGCTTGAAGGGCATTTTTAGATGCTTATCGTTGTCAACAATTAATGCGTTGAAGCAAGTATTTGTTGGTTTAGCCCAGCTTCTGGTTTGGTCATTGGTGTTGTTTAGTTAAGTTTACCAGCAGCTAGTGACTGCTTAATGAAAGAAATATGCTTTAAGGAAACCCGCCTCAGAGCACCATCTTATAACCCCACCTCCATTTCTCATTCTTCTGCCATATATACACATATATTATATGTCTATGCAGCTGCGTAGGAGTACTTGTTTTCTTCTACAGGAAAGCTTTTATGTGATCAGAGTTGCTAAAATTGTTTGTTATTCGTTGCATAAATGGTACTTCAGGTTTTATTGCTAATTTGGATTCATGCATTTGTACAAATGGTGAAAAGCAAGCTGAAAATAGTTATTAAATATCATATGGAACTTGACTGCATATGTTCCTGCATATGTTCCTTATGGACTTGACTCAAGTATATTTTTCCTTTTAAATAATAGGTATGTACAGTCCTCCATTTCATTCACACCAAAGATCGTTAACAAGTCCTATTATAGAGGTTGGAAATGAAGCTGTAGAACAAGAACTTGAGGTGGAGTCTAATGCGGATGAGATGAGCGAAGAAGAGCTGGACTTAGATAACTTAGAGCAGCCGAATGAAGGAGCAAAGACAGGGGAAAAAGGCCTTGTTGAAGGAGCAAATCCGTTTGAAAAAAAGCAATGAAAAAAGAAGTCAACCATATGGGAGGATATGACAGTAGTAAAACAGCCGGATGGTACATTGAAAGTGCAGTGCAATCACTGCAAAGAACTATTTGCGAAAAATCCTTCTGGAGCTATTTCTCAACATAAGCGTCAACTCAAAAATTGCCTACAAAAGAGGCTGACTGTTGGGCAAGAAAATTGAAAAAGGCAGCAAGTGTTATCCTTTACCGAAGGACCCTCGGATGGTATAACTTTTATAGCTAATTTCTCCTATAATTATGCTAAAGTACGAGAGTTAGCAGCTCATATGGTTCTTGTGCATGAGTATCCTTTCTCTATGTTGGACCATGTTGTTTTTAACAAGTTCATGAAAGCTACATCTCCATTTTATAAAAAGATTAACCGGCAAACAGTAAAGGAAGATTGTGTGACTGCTTACATGCTTGAAAAGAGAAGGCTGAGAAATATATTAAAAGGTGCCAATAGGGTTAGTATAACCACAGATTTATGGAAATCTGGTCAAAAAATTCAATACATGGTTGTGACAGGGCCTTTTGTTGATAGTGATTGGGTGTTGTAAAAATGGGTTCTAAATTTTTGTAATGTCCCACCTCCTCACACTGGGGTAATTATTGCCGATACTTTAAGTAAGTATTTTCTTGAGTGGGGGATTGAGAATAAGGTTTCTACTATCACTGTGGACAATGCTTCTTATAATGATGTATGCATTAGGAGACTTAAAGAGGATTTCTCTCTAAGAAAAAGGTTGAGCATTGGAGGAAAAATTTTTCATGTTAGGTGTTGTGCCCATATACTTAATGTGCTTGTTCAAGATGGGCTTAATCAAATTGTTGATGTGATTGATGTTGTTCGAGAGGGGATTAAATATTTGAAAATTTCAGAGTTTTGTCTCAATGAATTTGCCAAAATAAAAAAACAGCTTCAATTACCTTCTAAAAAGCTCATTTTGGACTGCCCAACTAAGTGGAATAGCACTTATTTGATGTTGGTTTCAGCTCTAGAGTTTAGGGATGTATTTCCCAGGTATGGGGACATTAATCTTGGGTTTCACTATGTCCCAAGTGAGTACGAGTGGATGATAGTTGAAGAAGTATGTAAATTTTTGGGTATTTTTTATGAGATCGCCAATATTATTTCTGGATCCGATTATCCAACAGCTAATCTTTTTCTTGTAGAGTTGTATAGGATTAAAGAGCTATTAAATGAAAAAGCTCTCGATTTTTCTGATCATATTAGGTTTATGGCTGATAGTATGGCACAAAAATTTGACAAATATTGGGATGAAAGTAATGTCTTGATGTCTTTGGGTGCTATTCTTGATCCGAGGTACAAAATGATCCTCGTTAATCACACTTTCCCAGTTATTTATGGAGAAGATGCAGCCCCTAGGTACATTGATGAGATTAGATGCATTCTTTATGACCTCTATAATGAATATGTGGATGCTCACATCTCATCTCATAGTGAGGAACCACAAAGGGAAGTTGGAAAACGAAAACATGCAGAAATTTCAAGTAAATCTACCCAAGGGGCTGCTAAAAAGATTGGAGTTAATGTTCTAAATGGGAAAGAAAAATTTCGGATGATTGTTAGTGAAATTGACAAGGCTCCTCCTGAAAAATCAGATTTAGATGTCTATTTGGAAGATGGCAGGTATGTTTGTGATGCAAATGCAAATCTTGATGTCTTGAGTTGGTGAAAAGGGGAAAGGTGGAGGTTTCCTATATTGTCAAGATTGGCAAGTGATGTACTCGCTATTCCAGTTACAACCGTGGCGTTCGAATCTACTTTCAGTGGTGGTGGTAGAATAATCGATGATAGGCGTGCTTCTATGTCTGTTGAAACGGTACAAATGCTACTTTGTGGGAATGATTGGATTCGCAATCTTCATGGGTTAAAAACAAGTCTCGTGTAAGTAAAATATATTTTCGACTAGTTTATTTTGGCAGCTCATTTTATTTTGCTAGGAGTTGTAACTTTCTTGTTTTCATTTTGTAGGAACCATTCGATGTTCTCGAATCATCTAGAATTGAAGAAATTGATCTTCCGGATATTAGAAGGCTGTTTCGTGGAATATGTGAAGCTGTTTCTTATGATTTGTAAAGTTCGACTTGTGAAGCTGTACTTTTTCTTGTGATTTCTGAAGTTGGACAATTTTTTAGTCATGTAGCAGTGTTTACATAGTTATTTGGCTGTAGTTTGTGCGTTTATTTGGCTGGGCAAAACCTGTTATGGTATATTGGCTCTTATGGATGTTGTCTCCTATGAAATTAGGCTGTAGTTTGTGTATTTGTTGACTTTATTCCTAGAGTTTGTGTTGTATGGATGTTATGGTCTTATATGTTATCTTGGATGAAATGTGGTTAGAGTGTGTGTATTCTTGAATGTGAATGGCATTGGTTGCCAATCATAGTAATTTTTGTTGATTTTGGATAGCTTAAATCTGAACAAATTTTTGGATCTATGAAATGGAACTATGCTGGAGTAGGACTTCGTAATAACTGATTGCTAGACAAAAATTTCGAAATCGAGCCTCGAGCTCGGACAGATATTTCGAGCTCTAGCTCGAGCTCGAGCTCGTCCGAGCCTGGCTCGTTTGTGATAAACGAGCCGAACTCGAGTTCGAGTTCGAGTCACTTTTCCATTTTTCGAGTCGAGCTCGAGTGCATATCATGGCTCGTTAGCGCGATCGAGCGAGCTCGAGCCTGGCTCGAATTCGTCACGAGTCGAACTCGGCATTCAGATACTCGACTCGATTAACAGCACTAGTTGCACATTTGTAATTTTTTTTTAAACGTGATTGTAATTTGCAAAACTCATTTGTAGGGGTAGTTATAGGGTTAGCGTGGTGACAAATATTTGTTAATTATAAAAATATAACATTGTATTAAAATAGCATACGAATTAGCATTTGTCTTTAATTAAAAAGTAAAAAGAATTTAAAGTATAAATAACAAACTATAAACGGTTTATGAAGTAGATAGTGGGAATGTTTTAAATTTTAAATTTGATTAGTGATAGAGTTGGTTATAATCCACTACTTTTTATGTATTAAAATAATACAAAAATCTAGAAAAAAGAATAAGAAATTTGGAAGTCATTGAGAAGGTCTCTACTAAAAATCTCTTCTGTAATACATATAGATATAGATATAGATTATTGGGATATAAGGGATAATATCAGAAACCTCCTCTGAGGTTTTTGATAATTGTAGAGACCTTCTCTTAAGTTTATTAAATTACACTTATCTCCCTTACTTTTACTGTTTGTATAATTATATAATAATATAGACTCGAAAGGTTATATTTTTTCTCAAAAATTCTAAACTACCCTTTTTGTTCAAAAAATAAAACAAAAATTATTTTACCAATTACTTTCTTCCATATTGCAACCAAATCCACTATACTAACAAACTAGCTTAACAAATAGTTTAATTCCAAATTCTAAATCTAAGTAATTTCATTATTATAGTCATAAAATTGCTTCTTCCAGAGCAAGCATTCAATTATGAAGATTCGTTCTATTTTTCAAAAATATTCTTACAATATGGTTCCATGGAATAGTCAAACTCACAATCAACTGCTCTTATGTTTGCATAATTTTCAACACAGGATGCTATGATTTGGTTCCATATAAATGGTTTAACTCCTACTACATAAGTCATATTATGGTCTTGAAGAAAATTCTTAGGAGGGATTTAGCCATGAATCAAGTTTAAGAGAAAGAAAAGACATCATTATGGTTATAGAGATTTTCAAGAAATTCATTTTGTCAAAAATCAAAATTCTATTTACAACTAATCACACTTAAAACCTCAAATTCAATGCCCACACCTTTTCAAAACAAAATAATCTAACTTACCATTAAATCTCCAAACATATTAATGTTTTAAATACAGAGAAGAAACTCTATATTCATCGCCAAAATCACAGCCAACAATTGTCAAGCATAAAAAGAAATATAAATGTACTTATTAACATTTTAAAATATTTTTTGGATGGATGATAGACAAATTAGTAAATTTATCAATTTCAGTCCATTTTTCTCTTTTGGCCAATGATTGCATTATTTGTTCCATTATTATTGTGTGCCTCTTTATCTCCTTTTATTTTGACCATAAAATCGAATTTTGTTTTTAACCATCAAATCTAATTTCTCAATTAAACTTGTGATTTGACAATTCCAAATAGAAGAAATGAGAAATAGGAATATATAGTAGAGTTTAAGGGATCACTGGTGATGTGATTGGTTACAATTATAGGCAATAGTTGGTGGCAATTTGAAAGGAAATTATAGGAGGAAGGGACTGATAGATGAGAACGAAGTGATAGTAAGTTTGAGAGAATCATCGTTTAGCTATAACTTATAAACAGGATAGTGGGAGTAGTTAAGTTTTTTTTTTTTTTAAATCTCATTTCATTATACTGTGAATTGTTTATTAAGTGAAGGTCATTATAGTCATTTTATTATGACAAGGGAAGTCAGTATAATTTGTAAAACCTGAAGGGAGTCAAGTGAAATTGTCATAAATCTCAAGGAAGATTTGTGAAATTATCCCTTTCCAAATATTTTTATGATCTTACACATCACATCTCAAAAGCTGTTTCAGTGTCTTTTTTCTTGTCACAAAAAAGCTCAAAAATTGCAATTTCAAGTGGGCTCTAAATATTTATATATAGAAGTTGACTTTGACCCCCCCCCCCCCCAAAAAGTGGGCTCTAAACATTCATATAAATTATAGTCTATTTAGTATATAAGTAAATCTCATGTACATTGTATACACTATCATGATTAGATGCATGACACATATACAAAATTTGGATTTTAAATTTAAATTGAGATTATATGTAATGCATCTAATGATAAAAACGTATACACTATCAGTGTATAAAATATTAATTCTTAGTAGATATAACTCGTATATAGGTTGATGAAATGCGTAGCACGCCACAGGAATATTTGCCTACAAGCAAACTCGTTCAGTGTTCACCAGTCACCACTCCAATCCTTTGTCCTGGATCCGTGATTGCGTGAATAGAAAAGCAACAGCACAATAAGCAAAGACCAAATTTAGTTTTTCAATTTTTTTGGTAGATAAAATATAAAGAAAAGGTTGGAAAAATAACGTATTAACATAGGAAAGATTATTGAATACATATTTTCCAATATCCATCAACATTTTATACACAAAAACAACTCCTTTGGCCATTTTGGCACCTTCACATGTGATTCTCCTCCATGTGGACATTCTTCAACATCAGTAGTAGCCAGCCAAACCCATGCTCTATCTACCTGTAACACAGACAAACTCACCAAAGAAATAGAACAGATTGAAACTAAATTTAGTCCAATCACCCCGAAATTAAACAGAGAGAGCGGAACACAGATTTGTACGGATAAATCTCATTCACAAGTCATAACCAATGAAATAAATGGTATTGCAGATTCCACCACACGACTATTAACATTATAGCAAAGGAGATCAGCAGCAGTATCTCGAAATGCAGTCCGCGTCAATAGCAGGCCCCCCATTTTTTTTTCTCAGTTGGATGCAATGGAGGGGCACGGCCTCTTACTCGGAATTAGTCTTGGGGCAGCTACCTCAGTTACATCTGCACCTGGTAGCCCCTTAAGTTTTTCTGGTGGGCGATCTATTGATCCCTGGTTCCATTGGCTTGGGGCTGCCTCTTTTGCTAACCAATCAGCACATTTGTTGCCTTTTCTCCATACATGTTTAAAGCTGCATGATCACTCCTTTCTTTTCAGCATTCTGATTTGTTGCACTATGTTATGATATGGTGATGTTTCCTCCGCTACCTCAATCAAGCCCATCCCTGCTTTGGAGTCTGATTCAATAATCACTTTCCTGTATCCTTTCTCCCAGGCTAGCTGTAGGCCTCTGAGGATTGCCCATAACTCTGATAGAATATTGCTAGCGGTCCCTAGCCCCACTGAGAAGCCTCCTAGCCAATGACCCGCCTCATCTCTGATAATTCCTCCTAGCGGGGCAGGGCCGGGGGGGAATTAGTAGGCAGCGGGGCATCCTACACAGAATCCTCTGGAGGTGGCCACCATTTGATGTAGCATTCCTGCCTGGGCATCTTTCCAATTCCATTTGCGAGTACTTGCTTTGTTTGCTCTGCCAATTGCAATAGTACAGTATGAGAAATTTTTAATAGTTGATCTTCCCAGTGCTGTGGCTTTACCAGACTTCTCCAAACAGGCTTTATCCAATCACAATCCCTTATAGCATGCATGGTGGTTTCTGTGCACTTCTGGCGGATTGGGCAGATGTCTTCTTGTACTAGCTCTCTCCTTTCTTCTCGCTTTGAGTCATCAATTTATCATGCCTGAGCATCCAAAGAAAGAACTGCCATCTATCCGGTCCTTTTAGCCTCCAGATTTTCTCCCAACCTGTATTCTTCTGCTGTAATTCCTCTGCTTCCCCAGTGAGTTCATACCAGGCCTCCTTAATCCATCAGTCCAACGATGTTTGGACACGTGTCAAGTCCGTGCATGTTTGTGTAAGCTACCATACAATAGAAAGAGAAGAATGCCAGATTCTGAAAGTGATAAAGGCGCCCCACGCCCTGGGGCTTCCCCACCTAGGTGGACGCAACCCCGCCTAATGCCTTCCCTTTTATAAAACCCTAGTTACAATACCTACATACCCCTTAAATTTCGTTCGATAATATAACTGCCCCATCGCAACCAATTGCTTACAAAACTTACGTTTGAATATATATCCCTCAATTTTTTGAAAAGTTTCTTCAGTTGGAGAAAGATGGCAGTCCTTCCCCTTCATCTTCAAGCGCAAATTTCTGTAGTCTGATTCCGATTGAGTCTGAAAAGAAAATACACCACCAAAAATATTTTGGGAAACGAGATATGTATGTTTACCAAATTTATAAATACTTGTTTTCACGTTACTATCACAGGAAAAAATCCATATCCAGAAGCTACATACGTTAAAAAAAAAAAATTCCTCGAACAAGATATTGATAGTGCCAAGATCAAAGATCAATTACCAAACTGAAACACAACCTACCTATTAACAAACATACCATAATGTAGACTTTTTTTCTTTTAAAAAGTAGTAATTTATGTATCCTCTTGGCATGGTTGAACATTTCAGCCATAGCATCTTATGGAATCATTGCAACCCTTAGCAGCAGACTGCCCAAAACCAAATCTACCCCCTTTTTCAAGGTATTGTTGGTGATACTCCTCGGCTCTGTAAAATTTCTTGGCAGGCAAAATTTCAGTAACAATCTTCCTGTTCAAAAGCTTCTGATGTTGGTCTAGGGATTCAAGTGCAGCCTTCTCTTGTTCAGGTGTATAAAAGTAAATTCCCGATCTGTATTGAGTTCCAACATCATTCCCCTGCACATTGCAACTCAAACTGTTAAAAAAGTAATACAATATTGATATCATGAACCTGATAGCAGAAGGCCAAAGCTCCCAAGACAACAATGCGCTCCACTAAACAAAAGTAAAATAGAGAGAAAAAAATGTTGCCAATTTCATTAAATAAATAGCCTATTATGAGGGTGTTACTTATGGTTTCAACATTAAAGGTACTAACTATAAAATTAGTCTGGATCTCTACACACTAAATTTTAAAGCTGGAATACTCTGAGGGACCCTTCAGATGCTACATAAAAGCTATTTACTTTACCAAAACTTATTGGGAAAACATTATCTATCTTTCAAAAAAATTACTTCCTGACATGAAGTTCTAGGTTGTGACAAAAATTCTGCCACAACTTCTTCAGACTTCTCTCACAAATTCTGGCACAACTTCTACAGACTTCTCTAACTTTTTTTCTAACAATCCGAATAGCACATGAGAAATCGTGTCATGTCTAATCTTGAATCAAAATATAGAAAGGGGCTCCATCCTTGTCCTGCCTCAGTTTCCCCAGCACCGCCTCCCCATAGTCCACAACACCCTAATAAACAGTCATATGATCTTCTCACCTCCCCCCCCCCCAACCACCCCAAAAAATAATAATAATAATAATCATCATCATGAGCATGTGATCTAATAATTGGCAAGCAAATATGGAGAAATACAATGGTGCTGCCTATCTGAATGAGTACAGCACAATGAATCAAGGAACAGCACTCATGCACGACATCAGCGGCAAACATGCAGCTTTTTCATGTAAAACCTGTAAAATAAAACTGGATTAATCTGGATACCAAACTCCATCGGGTAACTTCTAACTTCTCAGTTCCTGACACCACCAAAAAACCCCCCCTTTCTGAGGAAAACAAAGTATCATATGCAGGCTTCAAAACCAGAGATTTAGCATATAAACATTCACCTCAAAATTACAGGCTCCAGAAGCCAAAAATCTAAAAACAACCGAAGCAAAGAGGTTCAAAAGTCAAAACAACCAAACTACATTGAAGATGTCAGTTTGTCGAAGTCTTCCAGTTAGTACAGTAGTTGTCCCAGAAAAAAGGGAAAAAAAATTGACATCAGAGGTCCATAATACACTATAATTAACAGCCTGATGTAAAACTAAGCATCAAATCTTTGACTTGTCTTAATTTCAGCTCAAATAAATGTAAAAAGGAATTGAAAATCATCCTTAAAAATCTAAGGAAAACACCATGCTACTTCAACAGAAATTATCCGTTATCAACAACTTGGAATACTCAAAAAAGTTGGAAGTCATTAGCAATTCCAACCGAAATTCATCAAAATCAACCATCAAAATAACCAAAAGAAGCAAAATAAAATTCCGAAGAAAAGCTTACCTGGCGATTGAGAGTGGTGGGGTCATGGCGAGCCCAGAAAACATCGAGCAAAGTATCAAAGCTGCACTCTTTGGGGTCATACTGCACTCTCACGACTTCGGAATGATTAGTAGTCCCGAGCAGACGTCCTCGTAGCTGGGATTGTGAAGATATCCCTGTGAATACCCGACCTCTGTTTTTGTGACACCTGGCACTCTCTGGAACGCTAACTCCACACCCCAGAAGCAACCCGCTCCGAATTGAGCGAACTGCTGACCGGGAGCGGGGATATCATCATCTGGGCCTTGGGCAATCGAGGAGTCCATGGAGGATTCGGCCGGGGTACGCGTCCCGAAACCCAGCTTGTTGAGCCAACTCATTCTCGGAGATGAAAAGAGAGAATTGGGACGGTTGCTGTCGGAGGCGGTGGTGGTACAGGGGAATTTAAAGGAGGGTTTCAGGAAGGAGAAAGAGGGTTTTGAGAGGGAACGGAGGAGGAGGAAAGGAGGGGAGGCTTTGGTGGAAATGGCGTTAGTGCTGGTGGCGGTGGTGGTGGTCTTGATGAGGAACATTGTGATTGCTACTGCTACTACTACTCCGGGATATAAAAACTAGTAATTTTGGGGGCATTTGTTTGGTGCGCAAAGGTAAAGATGGAATTTGGCTTTTGATGAGGTGCCAGCATGCGAATTACGTGAAGATTCCTTCAAAAAAAAAATTACGTGAAGATTTATCTAGTACTAGTATATTATCAAGGACTGATCCTTTCTTTTCTTTTCTTTTATTAGTTTGTTTCTGTGTTTGGAATTCTTTTCTTTTATTACGTTCATACTTTTTTATCTTATTTTTCTTTAGATAGTATTATTTTTGGCTGTTGGTCCGATTTTTTATTTGATTTTGGCGAGCAACTTTGATAAAATGCGAAAGTGCGGTGGACTATTCTCAAACAACAAAAACGTCGGATACGTATTACTGGCATTTACTGCTACGCGTGAAGATAGAATATACACGTGGGCTTGCAATGTTCACTTGCAAGAAACGTCAATTTATTGCAGCAGAATTAACTGAATTCTTTTTGTTTTTTTGCTGGCAGAGATTTGTTTGGAATCAAGTTTTTTGTCGAGTTTATCTGTTACAAGTTTTTTAAAAACTTTATGTACAATAATTTCAAAAAAAATTTTAAAGTTTTTAAACTATAAATTTCAACATATTAAAAAATCTACACATTTCAAAAAATTTTTAAAAAACTTCTACGATAAGTTATTGCTGTAAAATTTTAGATAAATTTCCAACAAATCTCACCTTCTAGTAAATGCTCGTAGAACCGCAATAGTACTTAACCCCCCGCTTCAATGTTCTGGTGGAAGTTCAGAGCCTCTGCTTCAATTTGTCGAAGTCCTCAAACTTTCTGTTTCTCATACAGAAGGATTTTCTCTTCTATGGTGGAAGAATCCAGAACGCCAGCAGCCTCTCACCATTTTGGACACCGGGGATTGTTGGACCAGATTCCGTCTGGTGAATGGGAATTTTAAGGCACCTTCATATAAATAATCAAGAACTTTTTGGATTGAAGTCGGCGAACTTGATCTGCTTATCCTGGCCACTGTGACAAACCCATAAATATAGGTGGCAAAGAAATTCATTTAACGAAATTTACTCATTATGAATAGTTGGATATAGGTATCCTAAGTTTTTGTGATATAGTTATGACTGAGTTATCCAATTATATTCATTTAATAAATGAGTATAATTGGATAACCCATCAAATTCAATTAATCCATTTAGAATTGTTTTCCCCAAACCTCCTCTTTTCACTCACCCATTGAGAAGAAATTTGAGATCCACATTTGATTATCGAACTCATTGTTAGAGATTTTCATGCATTAATACTGCTGAAACCATATATATAGTGGAATGTTTTTTTTTTTAGCCTTAATAAATTTTTGATGCATTTTTTACGCAGATATATATTACTTAATTTTTTTTCAAATTTTTGATTTTGTCATGATGTTGACTACTTTTGTTTTATTTAATATTATTATTTATTAATTTTATCTTATCATTTTATTTTTTTCTCATAGTTTGTTAAATTTTCCCATTTTTTTAACATTACCAATTTATGACAAAATTTAGTCTCTTTTCCAAAATTTAGCCTCTTTTCCTACCTTACCAAAACAAAATTTTGAATTCACACAAAAAAAATTATAGGGATTCAAAATTTTTAAATTAAATTTTTATGTTAACTTTCATAGTACATAGTTCAAATTTTTATATTCTTATTATTCAATTATTAAATAGTATATAATTTTGCAACATAGAACACAGATGGAAAAAAAATTGATAATTGGAGTTATTGAACATTATAAGTAAATATTTAAAACTAATGATGGGTGCAAAGAGAGAGATAAATTGATAAATAATTGGAGTAAATGAATTATAAATAAATAATTGGATCATCAAACTCATTTTTTGACTTACTCATTTATATCCATCTAATTAGATTGATATAAATGAATTGACTCGCTTGTACCAACTATCCATTTCAACCCGTCCAAATCACCCATTTTCGCACCTCTATCTATAAAGATCCCTAAGGAGTTCGTTGTGCAAACTGGGAGTTCACATATTTCGGAATCTTGGGATGCTTTTAATTCGTCTGGAGTCCAGAGTAGACAATTCATGTTGCTAGACTCAATCGCCCCCGGAATCTGAAGAAATTGACTATCAAATCTTCGCTTTCCCCTGGACTTGTATTATTTCAGCTATTGGATGACTATTGGATGACTAGCTAGAAAACTTGGCAGTTCTGAAATTACTTACTGGAGCCCTTCAGGGGCAAAGTGGGGACACGAGGGAAGGGGAGTTCCTTGGACTTGAGTACTTACTGCTCATGCTCATGACAAACATGATTATCATTGCTGAAATGCCTACATTGCCGATGATTGAAGTGCAATCCCGTCGGTGAACAAAGAGTCGGTTAAATATACTGAGCGGGGATTAAAATCATTATGAGTACCAACTACCAAGATTCATCTTTGAGATCGTCATCTGATCTGATGACGATGAAGTGCTGCTGTATTGTTCCACTTCGATCAATGGCTGCGGCCAGGACAGGAAGCATCGTCAAGGCTTGGGCACCTTAAGAACGGGAGGAGGATGAAGTTCAATGCAGATATGGGTTCTTGCCCAGCTTGGAATTTGAAGTCTCGTAAGACCAAGTTATCATATTGCCGTTATATAATATTAATAATAAAATCCAGCATTCCAACCCAAGCCAAATTGAAAAATCAACTGCTAAACGAATATGAGGCAAACAGAACAACTCTCACATTTTGAGTCCCTGCGCTACTCGATTGGGACTTTGTCTCTCTTTGAGAAAACATAGCATCGTAGTAACAACCAGCAAATTAGAAGATTGTGCACAAACTCAGACCGACAGAACATGCTGACCGGAAATAAGAAAAGACAAATATCTGCATCACTAGATTTGTTTTGCGTTACACAATTCACCCTTTAAAACTAACACAATACCTACACCACCTCCGAGATGCAATAATCACGTCTTAAGTTAGAAACAGGAAGGAGGAGCTGATCAGATGCGAGTCAGCCTAGGCTCAAGCCTGAAGATCCACTGATTAATGCGGAAAAGAGGGCTTATCAAGAGCAAAAGGAATAGATCTTCAATTACACAACTAGCATATCACAAACTTCATCTACTCGAAGAATCACCCAAATCAACGCTATTTATAGGTTTAAATATCTAATGAACTTATCAAGGCAAAAGACAACAGACCAAGCAACTTCAAAACACATGGCTTTCCTTCTGTTCCAGGGGGTGATATGGCCGACACTCAAATGGGTTTGATCTTGAAGTGGAGTGAGATAAGAGAAAACACGAAACACTTCAAATCCTGCGATTACATGACAGAACAAACAGATATTCTCAGAGAACCGAGAGTCAAAAAGCACTATTCACGCTCAATTCTATCAAAAGACCTAGCAGTTTGAACAGCGAAAGAGAGTAACAGCACAACACGGACAGATATGTACTTCAGAAACTTCAAATCCGTAAGTGTCAAACAATGGGAGTACCTATTGACATCAAGAAAGAGAGTGAACAGTGAAGCCAAAACGAATGTGATCCTTAAAACTTAATGCTAATACCCTTGATTAAATATTTGACAGTCTAACCAAGTTGCCCTTCCAAACTGTTGATGTAGATAACCCAAGTTCTAACTAATGCTACTCTATACTAAGCCCAAAAACACAAATTACTAGCACGCAATTTTCATAAAAACATCTTCAACTTTCTATGCACAATATGTACGCCTAAAACCGAAAATTCGATACTGAACCAAGTGGACACTTGCAATATAAACTATACGACCCACTATAGATATAGTGTCATATGATGACAAATTCTAGCCATCCCTTCAAATTTGAACATCAGCAAGACCATAACCTTGAAACCCCAGCCCAAAGAAGCGAGAAAATGAAAAATATGGAATAAAAAGTAAGGGGGAAAAAGATACAAATGCATCTCATCAAAGTTTCTGCCTTGGTTTAGACATGCACAACTATATTAATGTTATCCTGTTTCTTTTTCTTCAGATCCTCAAAGATAAGCCCAGATACCCATTCTATTTTCACCAAATTAATATTTAAAAAAAAACACTGTGCAAATGCAAGGTTATTTAAATGCATCAATGGCCTGTGAAAAAACTAAAAACAGAATCTTCTTCAAAAGGAACAGTTGAAGAACAATTTAACAAAGTAACAAGTGTGCTGCAAAGAATATAGTTCTCATGGTGCAATAGCAGAAAATTCTTACAACGAAGCATTGCTACAACAAATGGGAATAGACTCCAGAAAAATAAATCTTTCCTACTTCAATCATTTCCAAAAACAGCTGCCCATGAAAGAGCAGCAGGATCCTCCCATTCCCTACTATTCTACTAATCTTCTGCAGGAATACTCCCATGTGGCCTATGCATTCTATTCATATATAGAATACATGCCAAATGCACCTTAAACAAACACAACGCCATAAAGCTAAACCAATAAAGTGCTAAGAAAGCTCCTCTATAGCAATCCAAGAACTAAGCGTGCTTACAGTTACAAACCTGCACCACAGGTTTGAGAGAGAGAGATAAAAGGCAGAAAGGGGCCACTAACGACCAACCATTAAGAATCATGCACAGTGAAATATGAGTGCCAGCTCCCTTTCAAGTAGGGAAATGATTCAACAAATAGACAAGCTCAAGAGATCTAAGAAAGAATCAGACAACTTTAGGATTTCCTTACTTTCCAAAGTTTTTTAACTGTATCCATTAAACTTCTATTTTATTGTGCCAACCATCTGTTTAAACGCATTGCTCATGACCTTAAAACACTATCTTCCAATTCCTTACTCTTGCAGAAGAAGGACGACTATAAAATTCAAGGAAATTGAACAAGGAACAAAAGTAAACTGCATAGCGTGTCATGAACATACATTAAGGGGTCAAAGCAGTAGACACATTACCTGAACAAGATAATAGAAGATTCGAAGACCTTCAGGATCTTTACTGGTATTGACATCCACGAGAGAACCAATCTTAGCAGTAGTAAAAGATATGTGCTCGTTCCCCATTACAATCTCCAGCTCTTGCCTTCCAACGCGATCTGGTTCTGGCCAATTGTTGTCATCTTCCTTCATTATCTAACAAACCAACAAGAACTATTTGAGTAAGTCTAACAATCTCCAGCACATCTCACACCAAACTCCTCACTTGGGGAAATTCCCTTTCATGATAAGAGGGCTAGGGTTTTTCCCCAGAAAACCCAAATTAATATTTTAAGAAGAAACTAAATTCACCAGTCAAGAAATTAAAAAAAAATAAAAAGCAACATCTATGGGTTATTAATCCAAATCAAAGATACAATGTAATTGTTGGATGCAACCACAACACATCTAAAGAACTAAGCCCCAAAAAAAATTAAAGGACGGAATAAGAAGGTAAAAAGGTCGGACCTCGCTTTCAACGACGATGCGACGGCATTCTTTTAGAACGGCAGGGGTGACGAAGACCTCTTTACGGATCATGGTGTCGTTCTTATAGTTGGAATTATTAGCATACCGGAGCTTGCCGTCGGGCCTAAACTCGAACTCCAAGAACTCATGCCCAAATTTACCCTTGTGGCCGACATAGTACCTCAAGTAAAATTCCCCTGCATTTTCGTCCCCTGTCTCCGCCATGACTCTCTTCCTCCACCTCCTCTTCTTCGTTCCTGGCCTTAGATGCTTTTTCTCGATTCTTTTTAATTCTCAGCCCCTGCCCTTCTCAGAAAAGCGGCGTACAGAACCGCAAGACTTCACTTTTAGGCTTGGGCCGTGGGCCTTCTATACATGTTCCAAGTGTTGGTGTTTATGTGCTTTCTCGAATCTTCACTGTGCTTAGTCCCCGCCAATTGTACGCATACTCTAAGGGTGGCATGGAGCAAGAAATTTCTCGGATAATTTTTGGAAGAAAAAAAAGTTATAGTAATTTTTTATGTGACGTGATGTATGTGAAATAAAAAAAATGTCTTGATACAGTCAAATAAAATTTAGCAAATATTTCACTATAAATTATGTCACGTTCGACCAGTCGATAAAACTATATATTGTGACTGTATATCAAAAATTATAGCAAATAATTAACAACTGCATGAATTGGAACAAAATTCCATCGTACTTGTCCCAAGTCTTTAGTTACTACCCAGAGAATTGAACTTGGCCTTATTGCACTCTTTAATAAGAGCATTATAAGTTCCAAACCAAATACATGGAAATCTATCATCAATGCATTCGAACCG
Source organism: Coffea humblotiana (assembly GCA_023065735.1). NCBI lineage: Eukaryota > Viridiplantae > Streptophyta > Magnoliopsida > Gentianales > Rubiaceae > Coffea > Coffea humblotiana. The sequence continues at coordinate 3,502,800 of CM041209.1, read as the reverse complement.
TATAACGCTTTCATTGTATGAAAACATGTTTCTATTATTGTATTGTACGGCAATTGCATGTAAGTTGTATAATCTGCGGTTCAGCAATTACATATAAATCTAGTGTTTGTACGTAATTTCAGGTCGAGCTTAGAGTGGGTTGGACGTGTTGTAGCCCAATTCAATGCACCATGAAATTTGGCTCAATTATGCCCAAAGTTAGCTCCGCTCACCTGCACATGATGACACTTTAAACGCAAACCTTTAATTGACTCTGTCCTATTGGCAATCCAAGACTCCAAGTTGAACTAATCTTGCTAGATGTTTCAAATATCCAGTACTATACGGTAAGGGCTTCTGTTGTCGTTTGGTAAGGAAAAAAAAAGTATATAAAAATTGCGTGGCTTTGATATCTAAGCGGCAAAAAATGCATTTTCGTCTTCTTGTAATATGAATTACATACCTAACAATTAGACTGGTTAAATGGATTTTGGACAGGTTGATATTGGATTTTCACGCAAATGGATTATACCTAATCCGTCCAATTTTAGATTAGATTGATTTTGACTTGGGTCATATAGGATTATCTCAAACCTATGATTCAACATATTAATTAATACATTATGATACATAAACTCTCTCTTATATATTTACACACACAAAAATTTATTCACATACATAAATATCTTTTCACACACACTCACTTTTTTAAGTTTCTTGGAAACACATCATAAATAGAATAATATTTTATATTACTTGTATTGCGAATTTAGATAATAAGTTGTACATTTAAATAGATTAGCTAAAAAGATTTGTTTACATGTACTTTTTCATACTACTAATTGATTGAAACTTATTTTTGTCATAACTTATTTAACACTTTTACTATTCATATCTGCTTATTGTAAGTTGTAATATTTTATGTATTTAAATTATTGAATGCTATATTATATTATGCTTCAAAATGTAATTAAGAGACATATAATTTGTTGTATTATAATATTGATGATGAATTATTAACAATGAAATAGAATAAGTTAGAGAGAAAGGAAAAGAATGCAATTAGAACAAATTTAAAACTCTATTCTAAATACACAAAATATTAACAAACAGAAGCAAGTAGAAATCGGAGAACAACGACAAAAAAAAATGAAGGAAAGCAACATACTCTTAAAAGCATAATAAATGATTATAGACTAGCTATCAAGACACACACAATGTATATGCAACTTGTCAAGAAATATTTTTAATTGAAAGAATCACAAAAATAGTGTAAATAAGTATAACTATTTTATGTAATATGTAATAAAAGTGTATTATAGAGAAATATATACAATTGAAAGTACAAAAATATCGTTAGCAAAGGAGAATATGAAAATTGAAGAGAGGTAATTTTGGATGAATAGGTTTTGTATGTCAGTTGATAATAGAGATGACGATTAATGAATAATAGAGATGATGGTTAATGAATAATAAAGATGAGAAACAAACAAAGTCAACACCAAGTTAACACCTACACAGACTTTATTATTGTAGAGATGTTGAGCAAGTTTAACTACTTTTGTAAAAGTAAAATAAGCATGAGTTTTTACTTCACGTTTCCTTTTCTTTTAAATAAAAATTAAAAAAATTGATTAAAAACATATATATGAGAATTTTGAATATAAATTGGTCAATGAATTGTTAACACATGTCCAAATGCAAGTGGTTGGGCATATCTGTATTGAATCTTATATTTATTATTTTGAATTATTTTTAAATAGGCTGAGTATTGAGTGTCCAAATAAAAAATTCAACATGTCTAATGAATAAGTTGGATTGTTCTTATCTAATCTAACAAAACCTATAACCCAACTGAACTAACCCATTCTTTAAAATTAATGGACGAGTTGGGTGAATTGTTAGGTTTTGAAAATTTTTGCCAACTCTAATGTATTAGTAAGAGGTGGTAATTTCTGACATGACACACCAATATGACTTGAACACAAAATTAACAGGTTTTAACATGGTATGAGTTTTAGTGAATCATTATTGGATTAGCCGATTAATAATACGAATGTAAGCAAGTTGGGCTGGGTCAATGTGCAAGTTGACATGCTAACTTGATAAAGTGTTTGCTTTATGATAATAATTAAATACTACAATGGCCATTTTGAGTGCTTAGTAAAAAACTAACAACAATCAAATTTGACTTGAAATTTTCAATTAGAAGTTTTAAAAATTCACAAGTTTATATCTTATCACATATGGAACTATATGACTGCGTTTCTAAAAGGTTCATTGGACGGCATTTTCTTGAGAGTTTTTGGAGAAAAATTATTTTACTACTTTTTAGAATATGATGTATGTAAGATAAAAGATGATTAAAAAATATGTAGAAGGGAGATTCACAGAAATTGGAGAAAATTTTCCAAAAAAAATAGCAATCTAGACAAAGTCAAATTTGTAACTTACATTATGCTTGAAAAGTTTCATTACCTACTATATTTTTTTGAGTGTTTTAAAAATTTTAAAATTTGTGTTGACTATGTATTTTTAAAAAAATTACTGTGTATTTTAACAATAGTAACATCAAATTGATTGTGTGATCAAATGGATTAAAATAAGTGATTAAAATGCTAGATTGTTTCCAGCATAAGTCAATAGATTGATTTAACAAAACAATGCATCATATCAAAACTACTTTAGTCACGTAAAATGTCGGATTATGTGGATTGGGCTGAATCAACCCATTAACAAATATATTATGACACGACATAACACGAAAGTCTAATAAATTGAGTTAGAGTTAAGATTTTTTGACACAAACACAATACGATGATACGATGAGTATACGATCTATTCTTATCCCTAACATCAATTTTGTATTGTATACTACTCTTTCCTTTCTTTGGTGGGGTGTCCTACCCACTCTTTATTATATGGAAAAACGCAATAAGCACAAGTAGGGATTGTTTCCATCCAAATCACAGCGTGCTATCAAGTTGGTCTACAACTCTGTATGCATGGTATTCAAATTTAAGCTCAATTGAATGAATCGCAGCTGGAATTCAATAAGTCCCTCCCCAATTTTCTTCCCTTTGTCTATTTTCCTTTGTCTTTACGTTTCAAATTGGTTAGAGTGAGCTTGCAAATCTCCAACCCCAAAAAAAAAAAAAAAAAAGAAGTTAGGTTGAAATCTTGAATTGCCACCTAGCTTTCCGGAGGTGATCTAAAGAGCTAACAAGTGTCTCCAGATTCCTAGCTTCCTGTTAAAACTTAATGCGTATATCCCATAATGACGACCAAATAAATTTGTGGTCTTGTAAGAATCTAAACTAAAATAGACAAGCTTTGATCCTCGAGGGCTTCCGCTTTTTCGAGAATCAAGATGAAAAATGAACGAATTTTGATCGAATCATCGGATCAACCTCGTCCAATCGGATCCCGCGAAACTTCGTCCAATCGGTTACCATACATCAATACAGTAGTGGCCTGTGTCTGGAGGAAGAAGGAGATGTTTGTCCGTTAGTAGGGGAAGTTTTTTTTTTGCCGAACTGTAATTGATCGGACCGACATGAAATTTTCCGGTACGGTTAGTACGAGAACCTGGACCTGATTCCGCAAAGCCGGGGGCCTCAAAAGCCGTTCGATCGACCCCTATCATCTATCATCACTTGTCACCCAGCATGCTGTAGACGGCTATACGCAAACTTCTACGCGGACGCGCGCACTCAATTAGTGCAACCACAGACAGAGACTGCCAAATGGCCCACAATCATGCATGTAAAACCTTGTAGGCATTTATTGGACCTTTTTGGCATTTAGTGATGCGCCCGCAGAAACCTTATACTGGGCCAAGCTAACGTTCAACGAGTGTGTTTGGACAGCCAAATAATGACTAAAAATTATTTATTTATATCACAGATATAATTTTTAATATATTTTTTATTTTATTAATTATTTTTTATTTTATATATATCACATCACAAAACATACTGCAGTAATTATTCTAAATAATCTCCCATCCAAACACACTTGTTATTTTTTTATATGCACATAACCCACGAGGCCACGACACAATGTGCTTTTGGAATTTGACCTTTTTGAAAATTTTTACGTTTTTCGTATTTTTAATTATTTTTGTTTTGTATATATTAAATTGTTACAATATTTTTTTTTACAAAATTTCAAAAAATAACAATTCAAATGGAACTAAAGTTAAATGATCTTTTTGGCATAGAAATGTCCAAACCCGGCAAGCCGCTTGATTCTTGTTTCGGGTTTTGTTTACATAAATCAAAAAACAGTATTTAGCACAACGTTTTTAATGGTCCTTATTCGTAGTACTGGATTTGCAGTTGTATCCATGTTGCAGCGGCACATATTCAACTTGTCATTCACTTTATTTCAATTCATAGATACCCATACAAGTTGTGGGCTGATCAGCATCTTCCATTTCTCTGATTTATCTGACAACTTTGAGAGCCTGCATGAAAAGCAAGTTTGTGACATTGATGGAGGCGAAACATGAAGAATCCAGCTCTTTTCCAATGGGCGAAACCCCGCAGGAGAAAGGGGGTTTCGACCATGTTCCTCAATGTTACAAAGTTGCACCCCTGAGCAGGCCTAGTTTACATCCAGAAATTGCAAACATCCCTGTGGTCGATTTGAATGGTTTGAATAACTGCACAAGGCGATCTGCGGTCATCAAAGATATTTCGAGTGCCTGTGGAAACAATGGTTTCTTTCAAGTAAGTACATTTTCATGTAAAAGTACATTTTCGTCTGTCACCAATTAATCTAATAGACCCGTTTAATTTTATCCCTTAAGCTTTGTTCCACTTCTTTCCACCATGTTGTACTACCTCTTTCTTGACCAGGACGCAAAATCTTAGCACTAATTAGCTATATTTTGAAACGCAAATCACCTAAAATAGCTTTGCACTTGAATATTAAGGCTCTGTTCTCAACTACTTTTAAGCATGCAATTTTTTTTTAATTTAAAGGGATCAATAGTAGTTTCAAACTTATCTTTTAAGTGATGGGCGAAGCGTTTTATTAATTAGACTGTGATTCGTCGTCAAGTGTTAAAAGTTGATTTTAGAGAATTTAAATTACAAAGAGCCAGAATAAATGCTTTTGATTTTCGGCCTTTCTAAGTTCAACAAATCCAAAACCATGATATGGAAAACGATAAAATAATCGATATGCATTCATGTCCAACAGCCATTAATTTTTTAAAAAAATTATTGTTTTGGAATTTTGAAGATCGTCAACCATGGGATATCTCAATCAGTTTTGGATGGAGCGCTTTCAGCCGCCTTCAGCTTTTTCAACCTGCCGTCGATGGAGAAGGTGAAATTCATGTCTAACGACGTTCGCAAGCCTGTTAGATACGGCACGAGCATAAAGGACGGAGCTGATAAGGTTCAATTTTGGAGGACATATCTCAAACACTACGCAAATCCTCTAGACGACTGGCTGTCAATATGGCCCGATACTCCTCATGACTACAGGTACTGCAGCTCTGCACTTAAAATTATTGTACCATGATTGAATTTTAGGGCCTGATTGAATTGTATTTTCTGTCATTTTTCATAGAAAAAATACTGTAGCGATTTGATATATGTGAAGAAAAAAGGTAATAGGGAAATGTGATTACGGAAAACGACGTAATTTTTTGGCGAAAAATGGCAATCCAAACAAGGCCTTAGTTTCTTTTCCAAATTCCAGCCATTGCAATTGGCTATTAGCTGACCCATGACTGCCAGTAAGGGCAGGACCAGGGGCGAGCTACCGTTCCTGAAGGTTATGTGTATTTTATATACGGCGTAACTCTATTTGTATATGGTGTAATTTACTTTCAACAATATGTGATTCTAGAACAAAATTTTGTAGATTCCACATATGTTGTTAAAAACGACGTACGAGATGAGATCTGGACTGTACAATTTTTTTGATCAAATTTTGGCCATGAACTGTCAAGAACGGTTGCTTCCTCTTGGCTAAATCTTTTTGGCTGAATTTGGACCGTACAAATTTTTGAGCCAAATCTTGCAACCGTTCCTGCCCCCTCTTCCAATAAGTACTATAGTTTTCTAAGTTATTTAATTGGGAAAGGTCGCGTTTCATCATTGTTCATGCATCACCTTGCTAGAGTATTACTCAACTAGTATTTTATAATAATAATAATAATAACAAATTTTTAGTCATAAATGATACCGTAAATTAATTAATTAGTTACAATTAGTGCATGGGCGGATCTACGGTGGTGGAGCTGGGGCATGGGCTCCATTACCCCTCTTAAATTTTCATAGTACGTATAAAATTTTAATATAATCTCAAGTATGTCTTTTGGAGTTTTGTGTATCCACTTGTTTATATGCTTGTTATATCTAACGTAGAAAAAGTTTTTTCAGTTATAAATATAATGAAGAATCGGTTACGAAATAGAATGGGAGACACTTGGATGAATGATTGTTTAGTTATTGACATTGAGAAAAATATATTTTGTGAATTTCAAAATGAGAAAGTTATAAATCATTATCAAAATATGAAAACTCGTCTTAAGTAATTGTAAATAGTTTAGTTTGTTTTTTGAAATAAAACTATTATTACATTAATAATTTTGAGTTTGTCTATTTATGTTTTTTATGGAATATATGCATTATTTATTTTTTGCTTAAAAAATTAGAAAAAAAAAGTAGATAAAAAATTTTAGAATTACTTTTGTTTCCACTGAGATTTTTTTTTGCTCCGCCGCTGAATTAGCGAGAGTTATGATATGTCGACCGTTTGTCGGTTAACATTCATGGATGCTAATTGCTTAGCCTTCTGACTGACAGGGAAAAGATGAGCGAATATGCCAGGGAAGCAAAAAAATTAGGAGTATCCATCATGGGGGCAATCACCGAAGGGCTAGGACTTGGCCCGGATTATATAAGCAGGAAAATGGAGGAAGGAATGCAGGTGATTGTGGTGAATTGTTACCCAGCATTACCAATACCAAGCCCCCGGCAGGGTCTTGCACTGGGATTGCCCCCCCATTCTGACTACTCTTGCTTAACCATTGTCCTCCACAGCTCGTCTGGCCTAGAAACTCTGGACTCCCGCGACGGGAAATGGACCGCCGTCCGATGTATTCATGGTGCCTTGCAGGTTAACGTCGGCGATCATCTTGAGGTGCTTAGCAATGGCTTGTACAAAAGTGTGGTTCACAGGGTCACACTTAGCAGCGACACCACCAGAATCTCCATCGCTAGTCTTCATAGTTTGGGCATGGATGAGAAGATGGAGACTGCAAAAGAGCTTATTGATGAACAGCATCCGAGGGGTTACAGGGACAGTAGCTTTAAAGACTTTCTCGATTTCCTTGCTCAAAATGACATTGCAGATGGGAAGAGCTTCATCGATGCTCTCAGGATTACAAATCAATAATCCAGGAGGAGTAGAAGCCCTGTCAATTTCCTGGCCCCGAGGACCGTCTTTTGGGCTCTGAAAACAAAAGCCTTTTGTGATGTCTCAAAATGTACGGCTGAATCTCCTCCATGCTTCAGTCATAGCGGTCTGTGCCTTTGGTGAATAGATAGGCTTGCTGGCTTTTCACTAGGCTGGAGAGAGAGACTAGACTGCTGTCGGACTATGAAAGCAACGAGTACGGATTACTTGTTGCTGTCCACACGAATCAGCTAGAAGGCAGCAATAATTAAGTAATCTTGAGATCTGTGGCTCAATTTCCCCATTTTCCTTTGAACTCAAAAAGGACTGGATTGTTATTTATGTCACCTAGTTTTGGAAATGAGGCGTACAAATTGAATTCTATTCAGTTGAAATCATTAATATAATTCTTACAGCTTATATGTGTAAATTTAAATTTATCAACTCATATAATTAATTGATGTAAAATTTACCATTACATCAAAACCATTAGGGTTTGAACAAAAAAAAAACTCAACTCTTAAAGCCTCGAATCCTCTACTTTTGTGTTGTTCTCGTTGTTTGCCCATCTCAAGGTCCCCGTTATAAAGGCTTGGAGATTATTTCAGCTTGTTTATCCCAAAAAAAGTACTTAATCATGGGTAGCATTTTGTTGCAGATTCCAAAACCACCATTTATTTTAGCATATAGTCTAATAGATAGAAACTATATAATTAAAAAATAACAAGAGCGTAAATAACAAAAATGGGAGCATAAATGGTTTGTTTCGATAGAGTATTATTTGAAATATTATTTGGAATAATTACTGTAACACTTTTTGTAATGTGATGTGTGTGAAATAAAAAGGTGGTTGGAAATATAAAAGATAGGTTAGGAAATGTGTTTATGATCTAAGCGAAATATTATTTTGAAAAACCTGCTATCCAAACAAGTTTAACATTTTCTTGGAATAATTAGTAACAAATGAAGTTATCAAAATGGTTAGTGAATCCCATGATATCTGAAAAGTCGGACAACTTTGGATTTGGTCCAAAAGAAAGTAAAAGCTGAATCCCCCAATTTGCTTATTGTTACACAAAATTGCTAAAATTCAGAAGATTTGGCAATATAAGCAAGAATATATGGTCATAAATATGTAGTACCACATAACAGATTCTCCCAAATCCCAAGCCGCTTGCATATATTTCGGCAACTAATCGCTTTCCCTCTCAGTTCTGTTCTTCTTCCACTGCCTTTGTTTTTTTACTGTTTCCAAATTCCAATCGTCTCTTTGCTCTGAATCCAAATAAACAAACAAAACATGTATAGATCAGCAAGCACTAACCGAGTCACCGATGATCACTTCAACTACCTTTCGCCGGCTGCGTCATCGAAGGTTTCCACAGCCCTGAGAGCGCTGTCGCTGGAAACTAATGAGTTGCCCGTCTATGAACCACTCTCCGAGGCCTCTAAGAAAGAGAGAAGCCGTGCCAAGTTTGCAGAAAATGCGGTTCATATCATTCCTCTAGTTCTGCTCCTTTGTGCATTCATTCTCTGGGTTTTCTCCAATCCAGGTAGTTTCCTCTGTCTTTCTTTACATGGATGCTAAAAGACAATTACAAAGATAACATGTATTTTTGGTTAGCAAGAAACAACAGCATGTACTTCTGATTAACTTCTGTAATATTAGTTTTAAAAAATAATATTCACCCAGAATTTCACATTCCCAATATCTACATTCTAGGTTTCTTTTTTTTTTAAAGTAATTTACAAGCCAAAGTTAAAAAATAATAGTTTGGTATATTTATAGTAGTTTATTTTTTTCGTAACGTCACATCTAGTATAGTATACTTATATTCTAACCTACTCTAAGGATGATCCAATTGAATCGAGATAACGGATGGGGACTGAACTACTATCGGATCATACATGTGCGTACTATATGGGTGCACCACGCATTCGTATGAATTTAAAAGAAGTCATCTATAGTGCCGCATTGATTGGAGATAAAGTATCACATTGATTGAACCCTTGACCTTCCATCCTACGGCACATGCGATGGTCAACTCCTTTAGAAAAAAGTTGGTTAATTTACAGTAGTTTATTTGAAGTTCGTATAATTGAATTGTAGATTAGAACTCACTCAATCGCATCCTGTCTTAAAAGATTCTCCATATCAAAAAGTTGTGTGATAGAGGAAATTAACAGATTTTTAGTTAGAGAAGGATTGGCCAACTTTTGCTAAGAAGCTAACGGTTGGGGCATCATTCCACTGATTGTAGTATTGGCTATAAATCAGGAACCAAATATTGGTTTACAAACAACAAATTCGTTTGTTTTGGTTTACTAAACTAAATTTCTGATTGCAAATGCACTGACTGAACCATTGTGTGCAAGGCAGATATTACCCTGCAAACGAAAGGTAATTCTGGTGCGGCAAAAATCGAAGGATTGACAATCGAAGGCGACGTAGATAGCGACGGTACTCAAACGGCAAATTTACCCGTAGAGTTGGGAGATCTGGATTCAACAAAACAAGAAGATGGCCTTCGCAAAGCTTCTATTTTCGGGAAGGCATCACCATGACGACGACGCTCTTCAGCCTTTTTCAAATACTAATTTCTTTGCCTACCATTTCTCAGTAAATTTTCTTGAAAAAAACGCCATCCCAAATTTTCGGTTTGATCCATCTTGTTTTTCCGAGATATTTATATTCATTGATCAGGATCTAAGAAAAGTTATTTAAATGTTTGTGGTTCTTTAGTTGGCTTTTTTTAGGACTTTCATTGGGCCCTGCCTTTTGCCAATTCATACTTACATCTTGCCCAGGTATATTTTTTGTAGGTTACGCCTACGTTTTCAAGTCCAAAAGAATGCACAAAAATACCCAAGGAAATATCACTGGAGTTACAACTCCTATACATACATATATATATATATATATATATATATATATATATATATATATATATAAATATATGACGATTCACTACCTAAATCTCTCTAGTTTGCCGGTTGGGTCGTATTACCATGTGAGTGCTAATTACTGAGCTAAATTTGTATAACTACACACAAATTCGATTAAATCAGACTAGAGTGATTAAAATCTATTAAATTCTCTTAAATTCTATTATATTAAGTGGGTTTATTAAATGTCATTAAATAAGACTAGAGTGATTTTCATTTGAATCAAATTCTATGAAGAGAATAGCAATTAAATATCCATTGGCTCAAAGTGACAGGTCAAAGAAATTTAAGTACGGATGCAAAATAATAATAATAATAATTAATAAAAGTTTAATGTACGAACTATCAAAATACCTTTATTATGGGTTGCAAAGGTGGCATTAACTTACTTTTAGCGATTTATTTTTTGGTTAAGAATATACGAAATGAGATTTAAGATTATGCACCACTCTAAAAGGTTGATGATGAAGTTCCACCTAATGTGAATGAAGTCATAGACAAAAGATAAATATCTATTGATCTTATGGACAAACGATAGCACGGTTAATTGGCCAATAAGTGTGTTTGGATTGCCAATTATTCCATTTTATTTACACCTTATTTACATACACTGATTTGCTTGTATCATCAACATATTTTTGAATCACTTTTTTATCTCGTACACATCATATTAAAAAACTGTTACAGTACTTTTTGACAAAATTATTTCAAATAATTTACGATCCAAGCACACTATTTGTTGATTTATTTCTCCATCATTGTTGATTTATTTTCCATAGTATTTGGTGGGATTCCAGGACCTGTGATTGAAGAGGAAAATTTTGGACCTGTACTTCTTACAAAATTGCAAATATTCCATATGGAAAGCCAAAAAGGAAAAAAATATGAAGCAAAAGAAAGTAAGCCACCTCGGCAATTGCACCTCATATGCATCCCGGAAATTGTCAGGTGATGCGATAGAATTAGTGACATGATAGCATGGAGTATTTTTATCTGACGGTCATCTACTAAGCGGTTGTTAATACACGTAGCTTACACATAATACACCATGTTATTTGTATTTATTACTGTCTTCTATCTTTAAATATATTATAAAATAAAAATTTTCCAACCAATGTAACACTCATTAAGACATCTAAATATTACTATTAGACACTCATTAAAAGATATAAATATAGTTATGTACATTTATTGCACATTTGAATTATAATACTTTTTTGAAAAAACAAACATCCGAATTCCTCTTAATCACACTTTTTCAAAAAAACCAAACATCTTAATTCCTTTTATTAATCAATGCTTAATGATCACCCATTAATCAAACTGTTTTAAAATTAGTTTTACATCTACCTGAAATCCTTTCCAATGGATTTCCATTCACCAAACCCAAACCAAATCCAAACGATTTACAATACTTCATCTGTCCCAATTATTTGGTTCTTTTAGGAATTCAATTTTTTAAAAATAATAGTTTAATTGTGATATTTATATATATTTTTTAATTTATTCTTATAAATTTAAAATTTGAATTTGAATGGTAATTTGTATATGATTAGATGGAGGTGCTATATTAGAAAAAAAAGATTAAAAGATGTTTTAATTTTTTAATAGGAAAAATGTTTTGAAATATTTTAAAATAAAAAATAGGACATTTTCGATACGATGGATAAGAAATTTTTAATCAACTTTTTACTTGGATAAGAAATACCCAATGCCCTGTTAGAATGACGTTTCCAACATCGAATCCCTTTATTAATGATTTATAATTCCAAAAAATATTATTGAATATGCAAATCAGAAACAAAATGAGGGGATGCAAGTACTGCGAATGGGTGGTCCTTATAAGTTTAAAGAACCCCAGAAGGAGACGCCTTTCGAAGCTAACATAAGAGAGAACTTCCCTGTCGGTGCATATAAATATCCGACAAGTAATCATCCCCTGCGATCCCATTCTCCTGAAAATCCATCGTTCCCGAGCTCTGCGGTTCATTCGGTCGGTCAGCTACTCCAGCCACGAAGCCCAAAGTTCCGGCTCCAAAAGTTTGGATCGACAGGCGCAATCCGCTTTTAAATCATGAATCCTGAATAGTGAGTCACCCGATCTTGTCTCTCTGCTTCTACACTCTTTGAGTAATTTATAGGGTTTGCATATTTCATTTTTTCTTGGCTTGATTCATTATTATTGTGGTTTTGAATTTTATTGAGTCTGCATTTTTCGTGCCAGATTTAGCTTTGTTTACAATCATTGCACTTCAAGTTTTGAAAATCATCTCGTGTTTCAGATCCTTGATGGAATGATCTTTCTCAGCTATACATTTTTTCAATTGCTTCGTTCATGTCAACAGTTTTCCTACTACAACTACTGCACTAGTTGTGGCAGATGCAAGGCTTTGATGCCTTGCATTAAAAATATCCATAAATCCGAATGCCGTGACTTTCCTAAACCCGACTAACCTCCCTTCTTGGAATTGAGCTGATTGGAGGTGTTTCTTGTTTCTTTTTCATGTTTTTCATGATAAAAATTGCGAATTCTTAGACAAGGTCTCCCGATGATTTTGGGATTATCCGCTGGCCAAAACCTATTTTAGTTTAGTTTGTCTGTTTGGAGTGTGGACTCTGGGAGTCGTTGTCAGTAGGTCCAAATTTAATTTTTCGTTTAAGCTTTTTCTCGGTAATTTGCCAAAAAAAAAGTTTTTTACCTATCAATTAGCATTCTTCTAGCTTTCTTGATATCTTTTGGATTATGTTGAATAAGTGTGGGATTCATGTTTGGAATGTTCTGTTCATTTTTGTTGCATTACCACCTGTTTTCATTGGCTTTGTTTATACTTAAGATTTTTGAGGAGTAGAGCAGTCTCCTTTTGAACTAGTACTTGAAATTCTATGATCTGAAGACGAAAAATTGGTACTCATTCCGCACTAATTTCTGTTGCAGTGACTACCTGTTCAAGCTTCTGTTAATTGGAGATTCAGGTGTTGGCAAATCTTGTCTTCTTCTGAGATTTGCGGTTAGCTTCTTGCTTCTCATATTCTTTGTTGTATCCATTCTATCCTCCTTGTGCCCTTCATTTGGCAAGGCAGTTTCTTGGTTAATTCTGGAAAAGTATGTGCTCCTTGACCAAGAACTATCAACTGCTAACTGTTGAAAACAAATTGTGTCAATCTTAGTTAATAGGAGCTAATTGACATTAATAAAAATGAATTATGGATTTCTTTTCTTGCTAAATTGGCTTTGTATCACTATATTGGTTGACTTTCCTACTGGTGTGTTTGATAACTCCTCCCTGTTTGAACATTTAATTGAAGAATGACTTCTCGCTAGACATTGATATGCGATAAGAAGTATTGAATGTATTGCTCACTTTTTAAACCTGCACAGCTGAATTATTTTAGGGCTTTTTATAAGTTAATCTTCTATGCCTTTAACATTGAATGAACCTGTCAATATACAAACATTCATTTGCTTGGCTTTCTTTATGTGTGCAGGACGATTCGTACTTGGATAGCTACATCAGCACAATTGGTGTTGATTTTGTAAGATTGCATAATTCATGCAGTGGTAAACACTTCTCTTACCTTGTGACACTGCTCTAATTGCTGCTTTCTTTACACTGTTGGCAGAAAATACGAACTGTGGAGCAAGAAGGGAAGACCATTAAACTTCAAATTGTAAGACAATCTGTTATCTACCCTTTATGTATATGAGTTTATCTGTGCTGCAGAAAGCTTTTTAGCATTACATCTTGTCCATACTTTTCTTCTTCGTGCTTCCACTTTTCAGCTGCCATTAAGCTGCCTAGTCCTTCTCTAGCAGTGCAATTGACCTAATATCATGTGGTTGGGTGTTTTATCTCGAAAATGTTAATTTTCATTTCTCATATATGATGGCACTTACATCGCACACTTTGGGTTTTTCTGTATCTTGGAATGATAAAAAACGTATTTCAGAAGATAACTTGCAATATTCTTCTTTTATCAGTCTTTGAATAAATGTTTGAATGCATTCACATATTTTTTTAAATCTTTGTCTGGTGCATGCAGTGGGATACAGCTGGACAAGAGCGTTTTAGAACAATAACTAGTAGCTACTACCGTGGGGCACATGGCATCATAGTGCGTAATTTTAGATTCTTTCTTATAATTCAGTTGGTTGAGTTTGCCTTTGAGTTTATGTTTTTTAACTAACTTGTTACCCGATGTATTGGCAACTATGTAGATAGTTTATGATATAACTGATCAAGAGAGCTTTAATAATGTCAAGCAATGGTTAAACGAAATAGATCGTTATGCAAGTGAAAATGTAAACAAGCTACTGGTTGGAAACAAGTCTGACCTGGCTGATAACAGAGCTGTGTCTTATGATACAGCCAAGGTAGAAATCTTCTTCCCTCTCTCTCTCTCTCTGTTTTTTTTTTTGGTGCATGCTCGTTGAGGGACCTGTATTCTTGCTGTTCCGAAAAGGCTTTTGCGGATGAAATTGGCATTCCTTTTATGGAGACCAGTGCAAAGAATGCCAGTAATGTCGAGCAAGCTTTCATGGTTATGGCAGCTGACATCAAGAATAGGTAATTTCTTTTCTTGTACTCCGTTTTTGTTTGTATACTGTCTATTTACTCGTGTAATGGATAGATTGTAACAGCACAAGTTAAAACTACAGTGGGTGAACTCTAAACAATTTAATGTGCTGATTTATGACAATTATTTTTGAATAGTATTACCCTACAAGTAATGTTACAAGTGAATTTAAGTAATTGTCATTGTTCAAAAGTCTTTTACTCACATGAGTACAGTCAACTAAATTACGCCTTCTTCTTCTTATTACAGTTTCCTCTTCTTCTTCTTGTTAATATTTTACCACTATGTTGGATTATCGGCCTTCCTGCCCTTGTCTTCCTTTCTACTGTCTATTAACATGGTCTGTTAGGAAGTTCAAATTTGCATCTACCCATTGAATTCTTGGATATTGTTTTGTGGGTGTTCCGAAGTGTTGGTTTCTAATATTTTTTTATCTTTATTATATCTGTTGCATTCACCTTAATCCAGATATGCTTAAATCTTTTCCTGGATGTTTTTCTTTTCTTCCTGCAGGATGGCGAGTCAACCTTCTGCAAACACTGCAAGGCCTCCAACAGTTCAGATAAAGGGCCAACCGGTAAACCAAAAGAGTGGATGCTGTTCTTAGTGAGCAACGCGGTTCTTGAACAATATCTCAGTCATATCCTGCTAAGGAGGCTTGTCACCTGCGATGCCAATTGTTGGTCCCTGTCGTAGTTCTTTTATATGTAAGCTACTCAAGTTCTATTCTTTCAAATGGATTGGATTTTGTAGTGTCCAACTTAACCATTGGATTGGATTTGTTGGATTGATAACAAATTTTTTGCTGTTCCACTGTTATTTGCCTCGAGATGCGTCCACACATAGCAGTGTTACTTTATCTTCGATCTATTCCTGGCTGCTTTACCAAGCAGTTCCATCGTGGGGCTAAGTTTGGATCAAATATTGGAGAAGTTTTTTGTACTTCATGTTAACTGAGCCAATAATGAAGTAAATTGGCATGTAATGGTTGGTGAAGTGGCTAAATGGTTAACTACTTGGCAACTTTGTAATATGTAAACACCCTCTACGTCTTTGGCCGTCAATTCATGTTTAGTTCACACGTCCACATGGTGATGCGTCAAGCCTACAACAAATATACAATCTTTAGGGATAATTTCACAAACTTCCCCTAAGGTTTCTAATAATTGCAAAGAGCTCCTCTCAGGTTTTAAAAATTATATATACCTCTCTTATTTTACTCTTTGTATAACAATATTGGTGCAACAAGCTAAATTTTCTCTCAAAAATTATAAATTGTCCTTTTCCACAAAACTAAGAAAGAAAAACATGGTATATTCAATCATTTTCTTCTACATTTTACACAAATTGACAAATCTAATCTCTGGCAATCATTCAACCGTAAGTTCCAAATCTAAGTAACTATCCAAAAGATCTCAAATTGCATGTACAATATCGATACTTGCCATGCGAAAAATAAAAATACAAATACAAAAAATACACACACACACACACGTCATTGATAACCAATTTTATACCCCAAAAATAAGTTTTAATACCCAAATACCTTTTCAATATAAGCTCATTTAATCTAAAACCACCATTACAACTCTCTTATGACCTTAAAAATATTAATATCTCAAAAGTAAAGAATAAATTCTACATCTATAATAAAAAGTCATCATAAAAATTTCTCATCCAATGAAAGAAATTCTTGTGCAATTACTGACATTTTACAAAAAATTTTCTTGACAATAAGCAAAATATGACAAATTTCATATTTTTGGTTCTTCTCTATTATTTCTCTATTATTAATTTCATTATTTATTTCTCTATTACTGTGAACATCTTTATTTCCTTCTAGTTTGACATATAATCTACGCCTTCTGTCAATTTTATAATTGCAATTTGCTAATATCCATAAAATTGAAGATAATAAAAAAGGTTATAGTAGTATATTAACTAGAAAAAAAAAGACCAAAAATGGATGAGATGGAAAAATAGAATTTTTTTTGGGTTTTGTAAATCTATTGCTTTAAATTGAGAATTATCTACCAAGTGAAGGGCATTTTAGATACTTTACTATGCCAGGAAGGTAAATGTAATTTCTTAAACCTACGGGGAACCAAGTGAAATTTTTTGAAACCTCAAGGGAGGTTTCTGAAATTATCCCTAATCTTTACGAGCTTTATAGGTACAGCATCACATAAAGCTGTGTCAGGTCAATGTGTAATTGTGTAGTACGTTCTTGATTGATTCTAGGGGTGAGCAAACAGTATAAATTCAGTAATTCGGTTCGTTGAATTCGGAAAATTCGGTTATTTGATTTATAGAAATCTAAACCACTTTCAATTTCGAATTGGCTATAACCGAATTTATTTCGCAACCGATTTCGAATTCGAATATGGTAATGAATTCGGTCTAACCGAATTCAAAAATAAAAGAAAAAACTGATGAGATAATCCTGTTATGGTCCTGAAGGAAGTGACTGTGTAATTTTTAATTTACAAATTAGAACTCCTAAATTATAATACATTCATTATGCTCCTCAATGATTTAAAAATTATTACTGATTTGATTCCTAAATTTATTCATAATTTAACACATTACTTATGTTCTAATTATTTTGTGGTTTAATTGGCATTTATTTGATCACTTATACCTAGAATCCTTAGTCTATGATTTAAGGAACACATAAAAAGTGATTAATTTAAACTAGAATAAATCTTAGACTGTACAATGATTAGTGATAAGTTATATTAGTTACAAACTTACAAATTACAATGATTAGTGATAAGTTATATTAGTTACAAACTTATAATTTATTACAAATCAAAATAAAACTTATTTACTTACATTGTGAAAGTCAATACGCTAATATATTGATTTGCAATTCATATGCATTTACTTACACTGTTTAGTTGTCTTGTCTATACTTAAAGCCTTAAAATTAGTGAATAAAGAATATGAATTTTTATGTTAAATATGTAATGTAAATTTAGATTATACTAATACTTGCAATTTACAGGTTACGCATTTAAATATTCAATAATTCAAATATGAATGATGTATCAAATTACCAATATCTAAATTCTAATTACTAATTATGTTTATTGTTTAATATTTAGTATTATACATATATGTATTAATTATTATCTAATTCTAGTCATGCTACTCATGTATAAAATAATAAGTATTATAGTTATGTCATATTGTTATGTATTACTATATATTTGTATTATTATAGTCATATAACAATTAACAAATACTAAAATATATTGTACATTATTATATATTATTATTATTATTATAAGTACATGATAATACCATGTACTAACTATTATTAATAGCATTTACCTATATAATATAATAATATATTAGTAGTATATACTAATACTAAATAGCATTTATCTATATATTATATAATTTTATAAACTAATTTGGTATTCGAATCCGGTAATGCGGTACCCTGTTTAATTTTATCGAATTTGAATGCGAAATCGGTTATTACCAAATTCATAATCTTATTACCTATTTCATACCATATTAGAATTCGGTACGTACCGAATTTGTACCAAGTTATCAAATACCCGATTTCAAATTACCAAATTGAATTTGAATTCGGTTATGAATTTGGTATGTAACGAATTTGCTCACCCCTAATTGATTCACATACCCGAACGCCTTTTTCCTTCCCCTGTTTCCGTGGACCTTGAACCTTTTTTCTTTTTTCTTTTTTTTGGTTGGATTGCGGCAGCTAAAACATTCATCAAGACAATATTCTTTGGTTCTTGCCAACCAAGTACCAGAGGAAAGTTTTTAAGAATCTCAACTCAACATTCTAGCATACAAACTCATTTAATCTTCAAACTCAACTTGTGTCAGAGCTTTGTTGCATTACTGACTTCTTTTTACTGTGTTGAGGAAATATGCAAAGGTTACTGACGATCTAATGATGTGAAGCAAAGTTTATCAACGCAGAGATCAAGCCAAGAAAATGAGCTGTGATGTTCTCCGTGAAACAAAAACACTATGGAAATTTCAGCAGCAAAAGTAAAAGCTCAATTTACGAGGCAATAAGACTAATCATTACATTCCATTCTCTTTATCACCAGCGAATTCCTATTTTGTCCTGCTGTCAAATTATAATGTAAGAGCCTGAACACCGAGATCAAGTCCATCCTTGATAGCTGCTTCATTTGCAGGGCCTGTTAAGGGTGGAATATATGATGGAAACCGCGAAAATGCAGCGCTGGGTGCTTGAACTACAGCAGGGCCACAAGTATATTTTGCAGCTGTAGTTGGAGAAGAGGCAAACTTTTGATTGGAGAAGTTCCAGATGGGGAGAAATGAGACATTTGGCGGCGGCGTGCAAGCTGGAAGCCCCTGCCCATGATCGCGAACACCAAACTGCATAAAAAATAATGAATCAAACCAAGAAAACTGAAATATTGTAGCTAATCAGAAGGTCATCCAAATTACCGCTCTTAATTGTAAAACGTACGTGGCTTCACACTCATAAATCTCTCGAAAAATTTGGTGACTTTTAAGGAAACATGCATGGTAGAGTTACAAAACCTGCTATCCTTCGACATAAATTCATTAAAATTGATAGCAACAAAACCTTTCTGATCACCATGTATCGTGGACGGTGCAAGTCAGAAACAGCATGACTTGTAGCCCTGGGTGAAAGTGGGGGTCGTTCACTGGTTTTAACCTGCGCTGCGGTGGTTGCCTGGAAAACGATGAAAAGAAAATGCATTTAAGTACTATGAAGTAATTGTATGTTTGTCTATTAAAAGTCCATTCCACAGAGGTGGATCGTCTGTAATCTGCTAGTATTTACTTGTTAGGCTGATCTCAAACACTTACAACTTGGCGGTGGTATCATATCACTACAAAATGGAGGGAAGTGTATACTTCTATATCGACATTTCCTGACCAACTCAATTACCTGTGGTGAAATAGGAGCATTATGGGAGTTTGAAGCAGAGGGCAGTTTAGAAGTTGAAGCCTGCGAACACGCACGTGCAAATCAAAGCTATCAAGTGCTATCAATTGTGTGTATAATAATAGTAACGTATCCCCACCTCAAAAGACCAAAAAAAAAAAAAAAGAGGAGGGAAAGATGAAAATTCTGGCACAGGATGAAGTCCCACCATTTCGTCGAGAGGTATGTCGAACACGCTTGATCGGCGTTTCTTCCTTTCGGCTGCTGTCATCAATCTAAGAAAGTACTTCTGTGCATGGCTAGCCACTTGAGTTGGAGTCCTGCTGTGGACAAAGTTTTTCGAGATTCCCTTCCAGTCGCCTTTCCCAAGCTTTTCCAATCCAAGTAGGAAAGATCGGTGTTCTTCCTCGGACCAAGGTTTTCCTGATGGACAAATTGAATGAGTTTTAATCATCCAGAAATTTGGACAAATTAACTTTTGCTCCTTCAAGATAGAAGACTCTGTAGTCTGTACTAATTAATTTGTCTAACAGCCAACAAGACCACTTATCTGTTCCTTATTTTCCCAATTCAAGTGCAACATCGAGTACCATCAAATCCTTCATCTCACCGTCATGCATGGGAGCCATGATTTTTCAATAATGTGGTTTACTACATCTCCTAACTGAGTAGATTACACTAACATGAAAAGAATATATACATCTGGGAAACGATATTCTCCAATAAGCAAACCAAATTCATCATCCACCATTCTACCTCGGATGTTGCCAAGAAAACCAAGTGAAAACTGATGTACATGAATTTTCTTGAACACTAGAAAATTTTTTTTTGTAAGTGGAGTATTTTTGTGTGGAAGTTTTAACATTGGAAAGACAAGCAAAGGATACCAATCAAAAGTGATAAAATATAAACAACACTTAAACTGGAAGCAACAGGAGATTGTTAACTTTCTCAACTCAAACCTGGCCAAGAATAAAGAGGCGGGCGGGAGAAATAGGTTCTAGCTTTCTGTTATTGGACAGAAATAGATTAAATACACGATGGTTCAAGATAAAGTCAAAAGCTTAATAGAGAATAGATCATCAAATCGTTTAAAACAGAAAATAAGCCGCGATGGTGATCCGTATTGCACAAGATCCTGTCAGGAAATTTGATCATTCGAATACAGATCAAGATTGTAAAACGCATAGTAGTATTCTTGATGTATATATCTGGAGATAACAAACCTTCCTTCTTTCGTGGGCAGTTTTGGCTCCAGATGACTCATGAATGAGGCCATCAGAGACATAACCATCAGCATCATCGGGCACGTTGCATTCACCATTGCATGCCTCTAAATTTCCCATGCTTTTGCTCTTTCTAATCGATTCATCTTGCCGGTTTGCATAATCATCTTCCACCACATTGATTTTTACTCCAAATAATTTGATCCCTTTGCCATTGCATGTTCTGGAGTAGTTTCCATTGTGCCCACAATGGGAACATTTCCTCAACGACGCTTTAACCATTCCCCCGACCCTCCTTTTCTCTCTACAATTGTATGATGGCTTTATTTATATTACCACAAAAACTGTGCTGATAAGTGATCGGAGACGAAGAAGATGTCCCATAGAACCAGGTTTCTTTTTGGTTGGGTTCAAGACTATCAGATTCCTAGCTAAATGCTAACACGAGACTAGGCAAAAATAAACCAGTCCATTTCGGTTCTTCAGGGACGAAGTACTCCGGTCTTAAATTTATAATAGGGCAAATAACACTTTTACCCCCTTATGGTATAGCTAATTTTTACATAACTCCCCTCTAGTTTGGATTAAATTGTCAAAGTAACCAAAATGATCATCCGTAACGGAACCTATGAAAATAGCAAAATTACCCTTATTTAAAAACTAAAATGGTTTAAATGACCAAAATATATAAACATAATATGCATGATACTTTAACCTCGAATGATTTTATATTTTACCATATAACCCCTTTATGGTTTAGTGCTTTATCATATAACCGCCTTATGATTTTTAAATATATATATATATAACCCTCGTGGTTAATAAATAATTTTTAACTTTACATGAGGGTATTTTTGATATTTTAGTTAACTCCGTTATGGATTACAAATTCCGTTATTTTGACACTTTAATCCAAATTATGAGGGGGTTATATATAACTTTTGAAATTATAGGGGTTTATGTAATAAAATATTAAATGACAGGGGGATAAAGTATAGTTTGCCCTTTATAATAACTGTTACCAAAAAGGTTAATCTTAAATTTGTGATGATGGTAATAATAATAATAATTATTATTATAACAATAACAACAACAACGAGAGACACATTTATAAATCCAAGTTTCAATTCTACTGGTACAAGTTGGTTTTTAGTGGTACAAACTATTAATGATACGGTAACAAATCCATAAGATTACTGTTTTCCCCTAAACCAAAGTGTGTATATTTTCACATCAGGATCTATTAGGTTTTTTTTACAACAATCTACACTACTTCTATATTATATTATCAAGGACAGCGTAGCCAATTGAACGGCAACGGATCCTCCATTCCACACCCTGTACCACACCCTATCCCACTTCTTCTAATCTTGCCAAGTGTCCCTTTATAAACCAAATCCTGAAACAACCCAACTCGGACCATATTTAATTAGTTAACCGATTGATCGGGTAGAAAAACTTAATCTCCATACCCGGTTATCAATTAAAATACAAATCCAATCACAAAATTACATATTAAACAAGGGAAACAAAAAACCACGAAACCCTGAGTCGTCATCTCCACCATACCCTTCGAAACAAAAGAATCAGATATCTCTCCTTCGAAATTGCATCTTCCAGGTGAAACTCATCATCTCATCTGCGTGTTTCGGGAAGGGCAATTGAATGACGCTCACCACCTTTTCATTGAGAAATCCAAATTCATGATGATTCTCTGCTTCTTCATTGAATAATAATTACCCATATTTTATCCAGTAAATCGTTGAGAAAATAAAAAGGATCCATGAAATTAAGAACCTACTTGGACGCAACAGGGTAGAGATTAACACTTTCAGCATCTGGGAAATACCAATGCATAAGAAAATCGCCACTCCAAAACCGATTCTGCTAAACGAAAGCTAGTCTTCAACTGCCCTTCCCGAAACACGCTGATGAGTTTCACCCGGAAGATGCAATTTCGAAGGAGAGATATCTGATTCTTTTGTTTCGAAGGGTATGGTGGAGATGACGATCAGGGTTTCGTGGTTTTTTGTTTCCCTTGTTTAATCTGTAATTTTGTGATTGGGTTTGTATTTTAATTGATAACTGGGTATGGAGATTAAGTTTTTCTGCTCGATCAATCGGTTAACTAATTAAATATGGTCCGAGTTGGGTTGTTTCAGGATTTAGTTTATAAAGGGACACTTGGCAAGATTAGCAGGAGTGGAATAGGGCGTGGTACAGGGTGTGGTATAGAGGATCCGTTGCGCAATTGGACTCGTATTAGAGTTGGAAGAACCTCTGGACCAAACAAATACACTACTGCAGTCTCTTTTATTAAGATGCACGGCACACTAGAACACTAATCTCGGCATTATCGTTACTCGTCTCTAGATCATTTCCATTTTCAGTTGACATACTATCAAAATGAAAGCATTTAGCTTGTATATAACATACATCAATTTTAATTTTCTAGAAAATTCAGTGTTAACCTCACTGAGCAATTAATTAACTAATAATCATTACAATTTTCTAAAATACAACTAATTAAAAATTTGCAAATTAAATTTTGGATTTTTAACACATATTTAATGAGAAAGCCCTTGGTATATTGATTGCTGAAAGTGGAAAATATGTCCAAAACTTTTTCAAGTTCTCTATTACATTTATATTGTGATTTATTAAAACGCTCCCATACTTATCTGATTCCCTTATGGATAAATGGTTATCATGAAGTTTGAGCAATCGCTTTTTCGGCGCTAAAGAGTTTTCATTTTTTTTTCTTTTGGTGTTGTGTTTCTTGCTCAAACATGTTATTGAGCGTTGAATATGAAATTATTGTGAGCATCAAGAGTAATTAGTTCGAACTTCAGGTGGTGATTTATGGTCCTGTCCTCTACTTAAATGTACAAATATATAGTAAACGTACACTAGCAAAAATTAACTAGTAATTGGACTTTCAAGTTGTTCAGATGACCAATAAGTTACTTCTCCAACCTAAAATAAGCCATGAACTTTTAGGTTTAAGTATATTCATCAAAATATTACTTTTTTATTTATGTAAAAGTGGAATCAGCGAACACGATAGTTAAATTAGACTTATCTAACTCCACATATCATTTGAGAAAAATATTACCAATAAATTACTTCTCCAGCCTAAAATAAGCCATGAACTTTTAGGTTTAAATATATTCATCAAAATATTACTTTTTTTTAATGTAAAAGTGGATTCAACGAACGTGATAGTTGAGATTCGACTTATCTAACTCCACGTATCAATGAGGAAAATATTTTCAAAACTTTTGTTTGCGTGACATGTCACCTCCGGCAATTAAATGCGTGAAATCTTGGAATATTTTGTAATTAATGAATTTGTGTTGATAATAATTGCTCGACCTCCGGCAATTAAATGCGTGAAATCTTGGAATATTTCGTAATTAATGAATTTGTGTTGATAATAATTGCTCGATTTGAATTTTAATTACTCGATTACTCACGAAAACAAGCAACAGAAAGGAATGTATGAAAGTATGAAATGAAAGTAGTTGAGTATCAATCTATTTAATAAATTTTATGACCTTAACTATTATTATCTACCTATTTCTTAGTTGTACTATAAGCTATTATATTTACCATTAATTTGTTAAAGATTGTTGCTGTTTATGCCCAAATTAAAACATCTTTCGGTCATTAAAGCACTTCCTAATTTGAATCCTCATTTCTTTCCCCAGTTTGATTGCAAAAAAATGCTTAAAGTTTTTCACTAAATGGTTTGTGCATACCATAGTTAAAGATTATTTAAAGCTTAAGATTTATGAATGCACATTGGTGTTACATGTACCAACTATTCATTTAAAGTTCAAGATGTATGTAAAGTATTCCGAAAATATTCGAGAACGTTTATTGATTTGGTATGTCGTTTACTGCAAATAGATTGCGTCCTAGCAATTTTGAAAAGAAAAGTAGTTAGTCAGTGTATTTAAGTATTTCTTGATTCTCCCAATTTAACATCGTTGAATTTGGAATATCAAAAAAAAAAAAAATCGTTGAATTTGGAGTACGAAAGCAAATGTTGGGGGAGGTTATTGATATTTAAAAACCTACAGGGGAGGCAATTGATATTTTATTTTGTTTCTTTTCTCAATTTGTGCGCACTTTTATTTCATTTAAAAGCTCTTCATTTGACGTGGCCTCCTAAGAATGAGACAGAATGACACTAACACCACCAGTTTGTCCGAGGGGCCGCTAGCCGCTTGTTAGCCGGTAGCCGGTATGCCCATCACCCCTAAGGAAACATCCGGTTCAAATCGAAACGCCGTCGCTTTGAAAACCCGTCAGCTCCTACTTAAACCCGTTCAACTCTTACTGCTCTGTGTCTCTCTCCAACCGCTCTTAGCATCAAAGTTCCTGATTTGGGGACTGTGAGAATTAGGGCTCCCATTATTTTAAGGTAATTATTTATCTCCGTTGTTTGTTTTTTCTGTTTGTTGAATGGGTTTGGCATGATATCTGCGGCTTTTTAATTGATTTCATGCATTTTTATTTCTTTACGTGTTAGAATTCCTAATCCCTAATCATACATGGTTGGATTCCAGCTCCGGTTTAATAGCATATTTTCTCTTTGTCATTTAAATTAGAATTTTGGAGCAATTCTGTCTTCTAGAACCAAACTTGGCTTTGCGGTATTTTTTGTACATTGGTGTTATTTGGCTTGATTAAACAGTGGTTATTGGAGTTCTTGACTGATTAAATTGCACAGTTGAGTCTGTTATTCAATATGGCACTGGTATACAAACTAGAATGACGATGAAGTATCATGATTGTGATTTCCTATTTTTAACCGTGTCTTTGTTGTTTCCTTGTTTTGATGTTTGTTTAGGTATATCTGTTATATGGTATGTATGTGTGTGTGTGCATGTTTTTATGTATCTGCATACCATTTCTCTTTTTCCGTTTTTTTTTCTTTGTTTAACTTGATATTGCGATTGTATATTTGCTACTTGCCTTCTCTCTGCATTGACGACGATAAACACTCGTTCGTTGCCTTTATCTATTGGGTGATTTTGTTTTAGTTCATAAATATCCTTGCTTTTTTGTCCTGCCTTTTACCTTCCAATTTTGGTACAAATGGTATTGTTGTTGTGTTTTTGAGATTAGCGGAAATATTTGATTGCTTCTTAGTAATCTCCTTATCTTTGGCAGTAGACGAAGGGTTTTGACTTGGGTCACTTGTCACAGGTTTAAAGTTTCTTAACTTATTATGTCAAGGTTTTGAGGAGCTATGCATATTTATCCTGATTTTGCCTAACAAGGATGCCAGGCATACCTTTAGTGGCTCGTGAAACCATGTAAGCTGTCATTGTTTGGAGCTACCTCTCTTCATGTAATTGTCATTTTTTTGGGTAGTGATGCAAGTAGTTGCTTGTATTTTGAGGATGTATACTGACAGGGGTCTTTACTCTCTCTCTCTCTTACACACACACACACGCACTCACGCAGGTGCACACTCACACTCACCCCTTCTCCCTCATGTTATATATTTGTACTGAGCAACTGGATTTGTTTTTCTCATTAGTGGCTTTTTGTATTACTAGTTTTTCTGGTGCTAGGTATTGGCACCTAAGTTGTGGATTAGTTTCTTTCTTTTCTGTGGTCCTTTTGCCCACACAATAATTATTAAATAACCAGGCACTTTAACTATGGTCACTAGAGCAAGGATAGACACATCATTATATTCTAATTCGTGGAACAGGAATTCTCTTTGCAATTGCAGTTGTTCTAGAGGGCCAGATCAGATGTGTCGCCAAGATTCTCGTCTGAATTTGTCTGCTGAGGAGGAAATTGCAGCTGAAGAAAGCCTTTCAATTTATTGCAAACCTGTAGAACTATACAACATCCTTCAGCGGCGTGCAATTATAGATGTAATTCACTTCACTAATGAGTTTTTTGACCTTGCTTCTAGTAATCAAAATGCATTGTTTGTTGAAATTTGAAGGGTATTGTTTCATATATGAAACAGGTATGACATATTGAATGTGTGTAATATCAAAGTTGTGTTTGAAGACGTGATAATTCGAATACCATTAAGTTCTGTCCTTTTGATGTAAATATGGTTCAAATTACCATCAAGAACATTCACATTGATGAAGATAGATTAGTTGGACTGTGTTTTTAGCATCCAAGTAGTTGTATTCTTCTTTTGGTCAAAGTTCTAGTGCATCAATTTTAGGTTTAACTTTGTGAATTTTTTGCATGATTTACTAGGCTGAGTGATCTGTTATTGAGACTCTAAGCCACTTGAACATGGTAGTCAAGTGTATTGTAGCAAGGTTTTCCTAATAGTTATATGTTCTCCAAACAGCTTAAGCTTAGTATGTTGAGAAGCTAAGCTATAGTGATACCTTCTTGGCTTGTTTAAGCTGTAATGATGATTTTATGCCCTTTGCATTTGTCTTAATACGTCTGAGAT
The DNA here is from genome assembly GCA_023065735.1 of Coffea humblotiana. Classification (NCBI taxonomy): domain Eukaryota; kingdom Viridiplantae; phylum Streptophyta; class Magnoliopsida; order Gentianales; family Rubiaceae; genus Coffea; species Coffea humblotiana. The sequence continues at coordinate 3,475,277 of CM041209.1, read as the reverse complement.
CTTCTGGTAGAGGAAATGGCAACATTGTGATATCATCTTCATCCTCAAGGTAAATAATAGGACCAAAAGAAAGGGAAAGATGAGCTCTAGTATAAGTATCTGCAGTCTCTCCAACTCCACAAATGGAACTCTCAGAGGCATTCTTGAGATATCTAGACTCAAGAAACTAATTACACTAACTATAAATATGATGTTTGGTGTTGTTAATTTCGCTACAAGTGCTTGTTGTTGTCTTACACAGTGGGACCCATAAGGTTAACAACAGGTTTTCTACCTTCCAACTTAAAATTGAAGTTAACATGTGAAGAACATATTTACCTGAGCACAAATGGGTCTGATAATGTGACTGGATAACATCCACACAGATGTTGGAGAAAGCTGATGAAGTTACTGACTACATCTAATTTAGTTTGCACTAGAGAATCAGGAAGTTTAAGTATACTGTCGTGTTTCCATGAGAAAATGTATGAACTATTGATTGAAAATCTCATGCTAGTTTTGTAGATCGAGTTGCCAAGCGATTTATCGAAGTTTAGGAGGTTTTGGTTTCAATCGTTTCTGATTTAGGGAGAGATGGAGTTTACAAGTGTAGTATATTTGAAAATATCTAAGAGCTTGTATATTTTTGTGATGTAGTTAGAGATGGACTGTCAAGAGAGAGAATAAGGACAATATTTTGACTTTATGCTTCTGGTTTCTCCTTTAAACTTAATTGATTGTAGACTGATGGTACTCTGAGCTGCTCTGCCAGATTCTAACCTGTATATCGGTCTTTATGCAGCCTTCATTTCTTCAGAGATGCTTACGATACAAAATACAAGCAAAGCATAAAAGAAGGTAGCTTCACTTGAAACTAACAATTGTTTTCTCTTTTTCCATTTTACATAGTATATATTCTTTTATTTTTTACATTATTTGAAGTCCAAACTTAAAATCCGATGTAAGATCTTCTCAGCCTTGCTGCCTAATATATCTGTGAATTATGCTAGCTGTTTTTATATTTTTGGATTTTTAACTTTTGAGATGTCCCTTGAAGGGGATTAGATTGGCTGTAGCTGTGTAGGGAGAACCTTTCCTATTTTCCTTCAGTTTTGGGTTGCCTTCTGTCTACAAGATTGCAACTCTTTTCCTTATCACTTTTTTATGTAATTGTGTTTTTCTCAAAGTAGCTCTTGGCAGTAATTTTAACAGACTTCAGTTGCAGGTCTGCTGTAAAAGCTTTGGATTCTCTCTCTCTTTCTTTTTTTCAATAAATGTTGGATTAAAGCCAACCGGTTAAAACATTTGGCTTGGCTGGTTTTACTGATAGAATTTGGGCAGTTTCGTGTGGGCATACTAATTAGGCTTGTCTTTCATTAGTAATTAGTTTCCAGCCAAATTTTAAATAGTTTAAAGTAGATGAAGATGTAAAGTTCTTAATATCTTCAAATGCAGTGAGAATTTAAGAAAAGGTAGGTCTTCAGGTTGTTGAATATTTGTTTCTCTGGGTTTAATGATATTGAAAATGCAAGGCTGAGCAAGAGGCTTAGGATTTTCACTTCACATGGAGCTTATTCAAAGCTGTTTGAGGACATATATTCATTTGGAAATGTGTAACGTATCTACAAGGTTTCTTATTTCATGTTGCAATTTTTGGTGTGTTTGAGTAATAAAAATGGTGCTATCATCTGTTCTGCCTGTTAATGCATTTTCAGTGGCTTATGACTAAACTATTTTGAATCACCAGGATACAAATGACTGTCTCGCTGCCAGCTACTGTAAATGATGGTTTTCAAATTCAAAGCCTGTTTCCTTTGTGCATAATGTTAGCAAAACCTGCTTCTAGTGCTGAATTCACTGAGGTAGAAGTATATTCAGTTTATCCTATAAGTTCAAGCTTATCGTTTTCTTCCAAGATTCATAATTTGGTTTAGTCTGATGTCCCACAGGGTTGTGCTTCTTATAATTTCAATCGGTCCTGCATACTGACCTCTTTTCATGGAGATGAAGGAGTAAATCATGCTCAAGCAAATTTTATTCTCCCTGAGATCAATAAGCTATCGACAGAGATAAAATCTGGCTCTCTTGCTATCTTGTTCATCAGCCGTGGTATGCCATTGTGCGTGTTTCTTGATCATATATTTGGATATTGAAATCTTAACTGTGCTATTTCTACTACTTATGCCATTCTTTTCAGTGGAGTTCACTAGAGATCGTGTGGATGTTTCCTCATTTTCATGTAAGCCGGGATGCTTTTTCATTCTTAGTGTTCTTTGAATAGAGGTCCCTTAAGATGCCTTTGCATGCAAAATGTTAAGGTGCTACGCAGCCTGGACAAATAAGTTGGATTATTGGGAGAAAAGCAATAAAATGGATGCTATCTTTTTTACATTTTGATTAACTGTATTTAGTTGCATTTTAATGAAAACTTTTTCTTTATGAGAACTTTTTCTTTCATTATACCTAATCTAATTTCATAGGGAAGCAATTGCTAAAGTAATTTAATGCATTCACAGTTACTAAAGCAAGTCTGATTCTAACATTTGACAGATAAGGAATCTAGATTGAAAAATGGTCAATAAGCTAAAAATACATGATAATCTAGTTTTGAAAGTCAAATAACTGATTGACTTGGTGAATTCAAATTGTTTGTTTATAGTTGTGTAGTAAAATGGTGTAATCATCAGAATGGTTATATCAAGCATGTGGGGTAATGTATGTTAAATCCTGAACTTTTTCAATTTTCTTAAGCTTATTATTGATTGTGTACATCACAAGCAACAAGCTATAGTTTCATAGTTCTACATCTACCATTTAAATGACAGAAGCGGTGTGCATTTGGACAACCTTGAAGTTTCTCCTAGTATTGGCTTAAGACTGTATTTTCTCAAAATCTTAGATGATTAAACCTATATGATAGTCAAATCACCCTAGGTACAATAAATTCAAGTGTTTCTCCACTGCTGCAGTTCTGCTTTGTTTAAATTAGATGACTCTGAACTGTAGGGAAACTGCTAATCTTGTCTTTTATCTTCTGCTTCAGCTTTTTAATTTGTGTGTGTCTTGGTAATAGCAAATGCTGGAGGGCACTGCTTGTTGGGCAAGATACCAATGGAGTTAATTCACTTGTCCTGGGAGAAGTCTCCAAACTTGAGTTTAGGCGAGAGAGCTGAGATGCTATCTACTGTTGACATGCACCCTTGTTTTATGACGGTATGTCAGAACGTATAGCTACTGTTAGTCAAGTATCAATTTTTGTAAGAACATTGGAGCTGTCCATCACTATAAATGAATTGATAGATATATCTGATGTTACTCATTATAGTAATCCTTAATGCCCAAGTTTAGTTTACGTTTTTAAAAGATATGAAAACAGATTCATCAGAAAATTGTGATTCTGTCTAGCAGGAGTGGTTACTTTTTTATCTATAGTTTGAAAATTTCCACATATTGGTGCCCCTAGTTTGAAAATTTCCACGTTTTGGTGTCCCTATCATATGTGGATGGGTGTTGACTTTGTAGAATCAATATTTATTCTTTGAAAATTTCCACGTTTTGGTGTCTCTTTCATATGTGGACGAATGTTGACTTTATAGAACCAATATTTGTTCTTTTATGTACTCCTTTCAACCTGGGAACATAATTTCATCCAATATGCTCAGTGATTTTTGTACTCTGTTTACCCTAAGTTTACCAAAAACGTGGAAACATATATTTGCTTTGGCTACTGCTTCATTGAGTAGTTGTCTCTACAGGTTCCCCTTTGCTGCCTCCAAGGTGAGAAAATGTTTGATCCTTTGGTAAGCATTACATAAAGAAATAGTCTAGTGCTGCCAACAATTGTTTTTCCGCCCCAGCCATTCTGTATTATAGGTTATTACACATGATGTTTCTTTCCCCAAATTGCTGTCAAAACAAACTTGCACTTATGTTGCTTCCCTTAAATTTGTTTAGACGGGAGTAAAATACCTTTTTGTTTTCCCTAAATCATGTTCTATTCTTTCAATCAATGGCTGGGAATGAATTAAAGTGTAATTTTTTTAATGTTGCAGTTCAGTGACGTATTGATAGTCTAATGTCTTTAGCTATGAACAGAGGGATGATTTCATTCTCTTAGCTTATGTGTAGGTCTAGTGGTGCATTTTATTTTTCTGCTTATAGTTTTTTGGTGAATTTTGTGGTTCCTTGAACAGTCAAGCTGTTTGGAAGAAGATAGATGTGTTTCATTTCAGACAGCCCATTCTTCTGGAACTCTGGTACTCCGAATTCTCTAATGTGGCTGTATTATGGTCTTATCAGCTTTGAGTTCAATTATCATTTTGTTATGATTTTTACTGCTTTGGCCATTAAAGGCTTCATCGCAGCAATTGCAAGTCATAGTTACTGCAGAAGAAGTTGGAGCGAAGGATAGATCTCCTTATGATTCTTACTCCTATAATGATATCCCCTCCTCGTCATTGCCGCATATTGTAAGGTGAAGTCCCATCTTTCTGCACTCATGAGTTCACGTGTGCATTCGCTGAATTCTCACTTCACTCGCACTCTATGTAGGTTAGTTCTTTGCAGTGTTTCTGGTGCCAGAGAGCTACTATATGCATACTAGTTCTTATTCGTTTAACGAGCATATCTTACACTGCAAGCATTTTGGCGTTAAACTTCCATTCTAAACCAATCCAAACCAATGATAATCCACATTGTCTCAAGACAATTGAACCCTGTTCAAATTTGCTCTAATGCCTAAATCAGCAATTGTTCAAGTGGAAAATAGTTTTTTTTTATGACTTTTATGTTTGCTTAGATAAAAACTAGTCTACCTTTTAGGATAAGTGACTTTTAGATAAATATGGTTTGTTTATCCTTCCTTTTCTTTTGCTGCATTATGAAAACAGAAAATATCTTCTTTGGATGTTTATTTCATGAGTTCATTTTTATGTTATCAAGCTTCATGTCAGGATGTCTGCACTTTTAGGTTTGCCTGCTATTCTAGATTTCACTTATTTGATTTGGCACCAGTGCAGAGCCCTCTCTTTTGTTGGTTCAGTCTTTGTTGAACTGAAGATATTTACTGTAAATGATGTTTGACTTATTACCGATCTGTCTCTTGTGAATACAACCTGCAAATTATTAACTCTGACTATCACATATAGGTTGAGGACTGGAAATGTAGTTTTCAACTACAGGTACTATAACAATAAGTTGCAAAGGACTGAAGGTAATATTAATCTCTTTTCAATGCAATAGGGACGAATCCTTTCAGTAGTGCTATCAACTTGGATTAATTGAGATGGTGATTTTTTTTTTCAAATTCTAAAGTCTGATTTTTTTTTTTTTGGGGCATAAAGTCTGATGTTTGATAGAACTTAAAAATTTTGACATGAGCCTAGATCCTAAAGTATGCTAGGTCCAAATTGCATGAAGTATTAATGAGTATCTTTCAGATTAAATATATATGGTAGCTACTGAAAGAAATTGTGTGTTAATCTTTGTTTACATCTAATATCATACAGATAGACTTAATTTAACTGGATCTTTGTGGATTAGATCTATGTAGATTTAGACTCTGTCTTATCTTCGAGTCTTACAGATGTGGTTGGGCTTGATTTGGTATGCTAATTGGCAAAACCTAGACTGCAATTAACATGTATGCTAGGATTTCATTCAAAGCTCACTATCTGAAGTTTTACTTTATTTTGTATTGTTCGTACTGTCCAAATTCTTCACATAATCTACTGCTATGGTGTCTTGGACTAATGAAGTTGACTTTATTCTGGATGCCATTAACCTTTCAAGTTTGAAGTTGAAAACCATGTTGTGTATCACAGGAAAGTGCATCAACAAGAACACTCACAAAGAACATTGGAGTTAAACAGTGCTCAAAATGATTCTTCCTCTGTTGCATCTCTTATAATGCTATGGTTTATTTCCCTATTTTTTAGTTTGGTTCGGGAAGTCATATTTTAGTTGGTGTTTTTAACTGTTAGGAGAAATTGACAAAAAGTCGTTTAAAAGTCTTCTGTAAAAGTAATACGATGTCTACTAATTATGGTTTCTGATCAAACACATTTTATATTGTCTGGAAAACCAGGTGATTAACTTGATGAAATATCATTCATCCCTACTGGTACAAGGTGATAATTTACATTTTATAGGTGATAAACTTATTAGCTGCTCTGAATTTGCAGTTACTGAAGACTTCTCGTGTCCTTTTTGCTTGGTCAAATGTGCTAGCTTTAAGGTGATTGTGGTTTTGAGATTTTTCTTTTTTCTTTTTTTTTTGTTGTTTTTAAGTGATACATGCAATTGATTATTTGTATCTCAAAACTTGCGTATGAGTATTGTGATCTTTTAGGGCTTGAGGTATCATTTATCCACATCGCACGATCTCTTCAACTTTGAATTCTGGGTTGGTAAACTTCAGCTTTCTTCTTGAGGCTGACATTTCTTTCTTGAACTATGGAAGCTGATCTTCTATTATCATATAGGTGACTGAAGAATATCAAGCTGTAAATGTGTCAGTGAAGACAGACATTTGGAGATCCGAGGTGAGGAGACTGATTCATACGGGAAAATTAAATTGGAGATATTTGTGATGTTGGTTATTGAGTTGAACATATATGAAAAGTTCATGGTGTAGAGTTACTGTCATACGCCAGTGATTTTACAATAAAAAAATATTGAATTCCTGCATAGAGAAAAAGTATCTCCTAGCATATCATCATATGTCTAGGCATGGATACATATTTTAAATTCTAATTTGACATGTAAGACATGGTACTTCTTCCTAATTGTTTAATCACATAGACGCCTCTTAAAATTCTTGGCAATTCATCAAGTCCAAGTGGTTTTTTGGGTTCTGTAATTGACTGGAGAGGGAATTGCAAAATATCATCATATATATATATGCATAAATACATTTATTAGATTCTTATTTGACATGTAAGACATAGTACATCTTCTAATTGTTTAATCAACACAGACGCCTCATAAAATGAACATGAGAACTAAGGAAAAATCTTAGATGTATGAACAAATCTAATGTTGTGTCAGTAGTAATTTTGGCAAGTATTATGTAATTCTTACTGCTAGTGAGTTACTCTGATTGCATTAGAGTGCATTTATTGAATTAAGTTATACCTGATTCTTGAATGGTGACATGCAATTGTAATTGGTTAAAGGGATTTAAATTGCCCTCATCAATTGATTGATTAATAGCATATTGAAGCCCTAGAAGTAGACAGACGTAAACAGATGTAGATGTTCACCCAGCCTAACCATTCTAGGATCAGTCTGCGAACTGATGGATATTTTTTTAACAAGAAAGTATGAATAGTGCCCATGACATGCTTTTATGTTTGTTACATGAAGAAAATTGGTTACATTTCAAGTGAGATATATATACTTGTGAAACACATTTTTTGCCTTGTTTAGATACGTCTGCATCATAGGTTTTTCACTTGTGATCTAAGGGTACTTTTTTGTCCTTTGCTGGTTGAAAATTTGTTTTCCAACGTTTTGTTTTAAAAAAAGGGTGGGTCATTCTCAAGTATGTAATGCATATTTTGCACCATGTGACTAGATTGTTGCAGATGGTGTTGATCCCAAGCAGCAAACGTTTTTCTTTTGGTATGTACTCTTCTAAGCTTCAGTTTTGGTATTCTTTGCACGTCATATATTGTCAGTTTGGTGAAATCTTATAAAATTTAGTGACAAGGACCAGTATAATGTATATGCAGTTCAAAGCCATTGAGACGCCGAAAAAGAAAGAGCCTAGTTCAAAATGCGAAGCATGTACATCCGCTTGTCTTGGATTCAAGCTTACCTGCATCTTTTGACGAACTTCTTGATAAGACTGATGGTATGAGTTGTCATATATAAGTTTATCTTATGTTCATTTGCATACTTCCTTTTGTAAAATTAGATGAGACTTTCACTTTGGGTGATCCATCAACTTAACCTTCATATATCCCAAAGTGAAATTTCTTAGTCTGGTCCAACGTGTCATTGCCTTTCAAAGCATGCAATCAATGGGACTTTTGCTGGTGCTGAGACATACTTCTTGATAATCTTTAGAGCATTTGAAAGGTCAAATCATGGGCCATAATTTTGTCAGTACTTGGAAGTAATGTTATAGTTCTTTCCTCTCCTAGAGAATTGGAGGATGAGATGTTCATTACAGATGGGTAAATTAGTGGAACATTTAAGTTGGGGTTTAGGGACTATATATTAACTGATGCAGATGTCATGGCTAATGACATGAATGGCATTGGCTTTCTATAGCTATTTATAACTACCTTCCCAGTTGTGGGGTAAAATTTTCTCCTGTCCGTGTATGGTATTAGTAGTATGACCTTTTCAGTTTTAGTTCTTGACAAGAATAGTTTTATGAAATGCACTTCTGAAGACGGACTACGAAATCTGGATAGTGCTTAAAATGCCAAGAAATATTGTTCTCTCTGTGTAAGATGTGATAGCAAGCCCTTGGAAGTGAAGCTTATCTGTTTTCACTTGAACTACGAAACCTGGATAGTGCTTAAAATGCCAAGAAATATTGTTCTTCCCCTCCTCTAGTTGACTGCTTCAGTTTTCTAGTAGAAATGTTCCTGCATTATCATGCTGCATTTGTACGTAAACACTTACAAGTTCAAGTCATTTGGGGACAAGGTGTCTTCTAAGAGTTATGTAGTGGTTTCTTCTCATTGGAATTTCTCCTGATCATATGATGAGGAATTGGAAGCGTACATCTTCATGTCATCTTGTCAATCTACTTAAAGTTGCATAAAATAGTTTGAAATCAGGGGTCTTTTGTTGTTGTTTTCTCACTTAATAAATTGTTTGTAACTACTAGAAGGTGTTGCAGAATTTGTAGAACATGATGCATCTAGTCCAAATATCCCAGGGTTATCCTCAGCTGGAAATTCATATGCAGATCCTGAATGTCTTCCTTCAGTGCCTGGAAGTAACATTGCACCTCCAACTGTGCTGCAATTTGCAAAAACAAGGAAGTTATCAGTTGAACGCTCGGATCCCAGGAAGTATGCTAACAAAGTGATTATAATGAGCAAGTTTTACACATCTAATTGCATTAGTTTGGTGTTCCAAGCTTCTGGATAAATCTATTCGAATTTTGTCATGGACAACAGTCTGTATTAGGTGTTTGATTTTGCTGGAAGGTTATTTGCTTGTGTTGATCTACATTAAATTGGCACCCTTTTACTTTGAGATATCTGTACTATGGGTTCATATCGCTGGAGATTCTAAGTTGTGTTTATAGCTGTCATCATGAAATTTCTGATCTTTTTTATTGATGAGAAGCATCCTTATCTTCCAAAGTAAAGCCAGCAGACTCTCTCTCTCTCTCTCTCTCCTACCCCCCCTCCCCCCTTGATAACAGAACTAGGTTTTGTCCTCCTGAGGCTACTTGTGTGATTTGCTGGTATTGGTTTATGTCTGATGTGTCTCTTTCTTTGTCTTGTTGGTTTGCCTCCCAGCCGTTTGCTGTTGCAGAAGAGGCAGTTCTTTCATTCACACAGAGCTCAGGTGACTGATTCTTTTTGTTATTTTAAATGAATGATATTGCTAATTTATGAATCCTTTTTCTGCTCATTTTATCTGTCTCTTGGCTAATAGTGAAATGGTAGCTATTAATCCCTTGATGAAGTTCTAATTGGGTATAAATTTGGAATGCTTACTGATATTTTTGGTTCCCTATCGCTCTCACTGGGCCAGACAATCCTTTGTCTTCTTGGTTAAGGCCCAAAGATTTGAATTTGAACTAATAGAGTGTGAGGCAGATTCTGGTTTTATGCATTGCACAAAAACCTGGTGTTTGAGACCTTGGTGTCAATATGGTTTCAAACTTGAAGACTGCTATCTTGCTTGGTGGTATCCCAATAGTTGCTTCAGGGTCTAGATTGCTGGACATGTTATGATGCTCCACAACATATTTTGGGATTGGATGTCATCATTTTTGTAGCAAACTATAGTAGGCAGCTGCTTCATATTTAATGCCATGAAATATCTGAAATTTGATTTCCCTTTATTCAGCCAATGGCATTGGAGCAAGTCTTATCTGATCGGGACAGTGAGGATGAAGTTGATGATGATGTAGCAGATTTGGAAGATCGAAGGGTATGTCTAGTCATTATACTACTATTAAGCTTATACCGCATCTATTAAGCATGCTCACTATATTACCAAGTGACACTGAGTTTGTTGATGCTGGAGCCTCGGGTTTTGTGTCTGATGTTATTAAAGCTTCCTTGAATTTCAGCAAACTTGTTCTTTTGTTGTTGGTGAACTCATGCTGCAATGCTTAATTTTAATTCATTGCAGATGCTAGATGACTTTGTGGATGTTACGAAAGATGAAAAGCAAATGATGCATCTCTGGAACTCTTTTGTTCGAAAACAAAGGTGATTGTTGTTCTTGCTCTCAACGTGTCTTTATCGTTGATTTTATGTTATGCTAGAAGCAATATCTTTTTGCTTTTTTTTTTTGTGAATATTGAAATAGTAAAATTACGTACTGATTCGATAATTCGTTGAATGTTTTTGAAGTCCGATGTGGTCCAGACATATAGTATCATTTATAGTTCCTTTGTCTCGATTGTTATTCTTAATCTTGGATGTTTGTTGAGTGCATATGAGCTCGGCAGAAAGCGTCACCGGAGTTTGTAATAGTTCATACTGTGTCGTGGGCAGAGCCTATGTTTTGCATTGCAACATTTTATTGCTTTACTGGTTGAAACTTTTATCAGTACAAGGACATTTTATTTTGGATTGTGATTGTCCTTGATTTAAAGTGATTCATGTGTCATTACCATAGGGTGCTGGCAGATGGTCATGTTCCCTGGGCTTGTGAGGCGTTTTCAAGGTTGCATGCGCAGGATCTTGTCCAGGCACCTGCATTGCTTTGGTAGGGTCTCTTTGTTCACTTGTGTGTTTCTCTTTTTCGTAAATTTTGGAATCATGCTTTGCATGACTGTCTTCTATTCTGCCAATCTCCCATTCTTTTGTTAGTTAATAAAATACATTTTTTTCCAGTTTTTCCTGAAAGCCATGCGCTGGGTAGAAACATGCATGCTAGGATATTACTATATAATTTGTATGTATGGATTGGTGTATACGGAAAACGGATTAAGGAATCCCTTTAGCTTTCTACTTGCTATTTTCAGTAATATATTTGTAAGGAAACGTCCATAACTGATTTGTGGCTGGACAATTTAAAATAATGAGGGTGCGTGCTCATCTGTATTTTAGTGATCGTGCACTCTCAAAAGGCTTGCTGATAAATGTTCCAAGCATGAAGAGGGAGGGAGACGAGGATACTACTAATAAAAAATCATGCCACATGCATATATAACAATCAGATTATATCTGGTTTTCGTTCACATCAAATGTGCCTATGCCACTAGTTTTTAATCACTGTAAAAGATGTTCTATAAATTTGCCTACTTTGAGGAAAGGCTTCTACTCTGATTGTTCACTTAACACATGATTATATTTTCCTTCACAAGTTTTTAATTCTCTCTAATGCTGCTTGCAGGTGTTGGAGACTGTTCATGATAAAGTTATGGAACCATGGTCTGCTTGATGCGCGTACTATGAACAATTGTAATATAATTCTTGAACAATGCCAAAACAAAGACAATGACCCTATGACAAGCAGTAAAGGTGGTGATTAGTTTTTCATCACTGGGCGTGATGAGTTGTTCTCTACTGGAAGATCCATGGAATGATGTGAGCTGGTTCGAGGGGTGAAAGCGATTGTTGCCCATTGCAAGCGTCCATGGATGTAGATCTTGCCAACGTAACATATACATTCATCTGGCTCTCTATACATCCCCCTTTTCTCTACAACTTTTTCTTCTTTTGGCAACTTTAGGAGGCTTCATTACTTTTTCCTGAAATCAGCAGTGTAGAACAGTTTTGGACCCAAGTTTATTGAACTGATTCATGTGTCAATTCTTCAAGTGAAGAGGACAAGCTTTTCTTTTTCAATTTGTTATACAGTTTTAAATCATTATTGTGTGTGTCCTCCTTTTTCCCCTCGTGTAATTTGCTCTTGGCAGTTCTGCTGCCGTGATTTCAGAGAGTTTGAGCAGTCTCTCCGGTTGTGTCAAAGCCCACCAATAGTTAGATGCTTACAAGAAGAATACCACATTTGTTTCTTTTTTTTTTAAATAGCAGAATTCAGTTTAAATTACGTAATTTGTCGAAAATAGGAGTAGAAAGGTGACAATTGAGTGCTGAGACTAATTTTTTTATTATGTGAAATTTTCCTTTATTTACTTTATCCTCCAATTTACTTATTACATTATAAACTTTCATATTAAATGGGTCAACCCATGGTTGATCTGATTTGGACCTTGTTTACTTGGCAAGTTATTCGGGTTTGACTTAATTTTGATCTGAACATGTGAAGAGTAAATCCATCTCGATTAATTTCATATCAAGTTCGAGTCGTGTTTTTGAGTCATAGCGAAAATTGTCACTGTTACTCCTACTCTCTTGTAAAACTTGAAGTCTTTCATTGGATAAAAAGAAAAAATTTAAGGCTTGCAATTTCCTATTGGACAAAATAAATAAATATATATTCATATCTATATCTAAAGTTTTTTAATCTCTAAAATTGTAGTAGTATTTCTTTTTGGCTAGATTCAAACAGAACCTGTCATTAGTAAATCATTTTAGAAAGTAGCCTTTTCTTTCTTATGTTGTTCTTGCTCACAAACATCCGGATTTAAACGGGTAGAATTAAGCAGAGTCGTTATGCTCCCTTTGTTTGATTTGCTCATTCTCTTGCTCCTTCTAGCAAAAATGGTATTAATGGTTCAAAAAAGAATTGCCTAAAAAAATAAACTGTCGTAACATATGAAGTATGGGTGCATGATGAAACCACAGCACTAAGCTCTAGATCATGTCGAATAAATAGTTCACGCATATTAGCTGTGGAGCGTGGAGGCAGGATTCTAAATGTCTGAAGTATCGGGTCGGGACAGACATCGGATTGGAACCACAAGAAACTCGGGCCCCCACATCAAAATAGTAAAATGCCATAGATCAATACTTGAATAGAGTTTGAGCACTTACGTTCAATTTAGAATATCCATTTTGGACTTGTGAGATTAGAGCTCAAATAGTTGGATTATAGTTGGACTTAACTACTGAGACTCTGACATACAAGCCATCTTTAGGATTCGATACGTAAATCAATACATAAGTAGAGTCTAAGCATTCAAATTTTACTTGGGATATTCATTTTGGACTAACAATGAAATGCTCTTATGTGGAGGTTGAGCGGTCAAATCCAACCTAGAATACCATTTTGAGTTAGTGAGAACGAACCGAATAAATTGAACGTGAATGCTCCACTTAAGCACTCAAATCCAAGTTGGAATACCCATTTTGAGTTAGTGAGAACGGAATTCAATCAGTTGGACTTGAATGCTGAGACACTGGTCACGTCATAGACTTACGGGCCTAGGGCATGATATAATTCATTATCCAAGTTATTTATAACTGCTCAGGTGGCATAATAAGGAGAAGTATGAAGTGTTAGAATTTTAAATAGTGAAAGTTAAATCAAAAGGGTATCAAATATAGAGAGACAATAGTCAATAGCATGTTGGCATGAAAATTGGTTGAAATTTTAGATGTATTTAAAATTTGAAAAATCGTTCAAAACATCTCTTGCATTTTGCTAAATGAATTTTTTTATTCTTTACTTTTAAAATGTTAATTGTATGTCATTTACAAATTCAAATTAGCAATATTTGGTCCTAACATAAGTTTCTCGATCACTTTTTAATTTGAAATCACTATGTTATCTACGTACAATCATTTTTTATGTATAAAAAAGGTCAGATTCCACTTTTTTTGTGACAAAAATGAATATAGATTGTGTCAAATCTTCTTTTCCTAAGAAAAAAATGAATATAGTTCATGTAAGATCCAACTTTTTTTAGAGAGAAAAATGAATGTAGATCAACTCATTTGTTTAATTACAAATAAAATCTAACTTTTGTTCTCATAAGAAAATGATTATGTGTGGCTTATGTGATGCATTCAAGGTTAAAAGTAATCAAAAACCTAGGTTGAGATCAAATTTATCAACTTGATTTTGTAAAGGATGTAGAGTTGCCATTTTAAAAGTAAAGAATGGAAAATTTTATTTAGCAAAATGTGAGAGATATTTTGAACGATTTTTCCATTTTAAAATGTATGGATACACGCAATATAATAAATCACATATAAAATGAAAGTGAAGAAAAGTGATTTCTATCCGTTTTATTTGAAATTGGAGTTTTGTTTTAAACGAGAAAGGGAAAAAAAAGAAAAAAAACTAAGTGTTAATTAATTGGAAAAGATAATAACAGATGAAAAAATTTTACCACCCTTTTGGGTACCATACCCATAATTATAATCTATTTGATTTTCTCCATTTCTTACCATGCACATATGAATGCATGATATGTGTGTTCATTATATGAAGGGACATGATATTTTATTAAATATGATTCTTTTCTCAAGACTTCCGCCCATGTTTGCACGTAAACTATAACTTTGCCTTTATTTCCCTTCTCAAAATTCATCCCAAACAATAAAAGTCAAATTCCTCCGATTCCTTTTCTTTCCTTTCCCTCCCATTCCGTGAATCCAAACGGTGCCTAAGTTAAGCCAACATAATCTCTCACGGCGCGGTTGAGGCGGCAGCCCTTCAGCCCATGGCGGCGGTGGCCGCCACGACGTCGACAGCTCTAGGAAAAAGCTTGGCCAGGCTCCACAGCCGCCGGCCCAGCTAGCTGCATCAATATCCGTCCTAATACTTCATTGTCTAACAGTTTTTAAAATCTCCCTCCAACGCTGCTTTACTCCTAAACTTTTTCTACAAAATTCCAAATGCTAACAAAACTAAAACCACCCTTTTCCCCACGTCACATGATTCATAATTCCTTCAGTTTCACCACCTCTACTAGTACGATTATTCAGCATAACGATCAATATCAGTATCCGAACCCCGTATCCCCTACTCAACAATATGCGTCTCTCCTCCAATCTCTAATTGCTCGACGGGCTATCGAGCCTGCAAAGCAACTCCACGCCCGTCTCCACCTAATGGGCCTGGCTTACAACGTTAATCTGGCTACAAAACTAGTCAATTTGTACAGTGTTTGCGACAATTTGTCAAATGCCCATAATTTGTTCGATAGAATTCCTCAGGGAAATCTTTTCCTATGGAACGTTTTGATCCGCGGCTACGCTTGGAATGGCCCTTATGAAGTTGCCATTTCGTTGTATTATAAGTTGCAGAATCATGGGCTCGAACCCGATAACTTTACATTCCCCTTTGTGCTTAAAGCATGCTCTGCCCTCACCGATATTAGAGTGGGGATGGATGTTCACGAGCACGCAGTGAAAACGGGGTGGGAAAGGGATGTTTTTGTGGGTGCTGCTCTTATTGATATGTATGCAAAGTGTGGTTCTGTTGATAGATCGCGACAAGTGTTTGATAAGATTTTGAATAGGGATGTTGTGCTTTGGAATTCTATGCTGGCTGCTTACTCGCAAAATGGGCAACCGGAGAAGTGTTTGTTGTTAAGTGGTGAAATGGCTTTTGCCGGTGTAAGGCCTACAGTTGCTACTTTAGTGACTGCTATATCCGCTTCTGCTGATGTTGCGGCTCTGCCTAAAGGGCGGGAGCTTCATGGGTATGGTTGGAGACAGGGTTTCGAATCACAAGATAAGGTGAAGACTGCTCTTGTGGATATGTATGCTAAATGTGGTTCAGTGGAAGTTGCAAGGGATTTGTTTGAACGACTTGTGGATAAGAGGGTTGTATCTTGGAACGCCATGATTACAGGCTACGCTATGCATGGTCATGCTAATGAGACACTTGATTTGTTTAACAGGATGGTTAGAGAAGCTCAGCCGGATCATATTACTTTTGTTGGGGTTCTATCAGCTTGCAACCATGGAGGAATGTTGGATCAGGGAAGAAGATTTTTTGATTTGATGACTAGAGATTATCAAATAGAACCTACTGTTCAACATTATACATGCATGGTTGATCTCCTTGGACATTGTAATCGGTTGAATGATGCATATTGTCTTATATTGCAGATGAAAGTGCAGCCAGATTCTGGTGTATGGGGTTCTTTGCTTAACTCGTGCAAGATACATAAAAATTTGGAGTTGGCAGAGCTGGCAATAGAGAGGCTAATCGAGCTTGAGCCTGATGACGCTGGCAACTACGTGATATTGTCAAACATGTATGCACAAGCCGGGAGGTGGGAAGGAGTTGCAAGGTTGAGAAAATTGATGACAGATAGAGGTTTGAAGAAAAGCGTGGCTTGCAGTTGGCTTGAGGTGAAGAATAAAGTCCATGCATTTCTATCTGGAGATACATCTCATCCTTTGTCTGATGACATATATGCAGAGCTAGAGAGAATTGGAGGCTTGATGGCACAGGCTGGTTATGTTCCAAATATTTCACCCGTTTTCCATGATGTTGATGATGATGAAAAGAGAAAAATGATTTTTAGCCATAGCGAAAGGTTAGCAATTGCATTTGGACTCATTAGTACGTCACCTGGAACTAGGCTCTTAATATCCAAGAATCTTAGGGTGTGTGAGGACTGCCATGTTGCAATAAAGTTTATCTCAAAGATTACCCAGAGGGAGATCACCATTAGAGATGTCAATCGGTATCACCATTTCAAAGATGGTGTATGCTCTTGTGGTGATTTTTGGTAAATGGTAAATGCAGTCTGAACTCTGAAGCCGGGATGGTCGGTGTGAGTTCAGAAGACGAGTCACTTCATGGGAAATTCACAGATGCTCGAATCTTTGTTCGAGTGGAATTGGAGCCTCAAAGGAATGAGTTGGTCATAACCATACAGAAGGATGCCGGTAGTGTTTCTCTCGGCAAGAAATGATTTCAGAAGAAGAAGAAAATTGCCGCAAAGTGATCGCTGTCCATGGCATATCATCAACGGCAGTAATCAGAAATCACCACTTGTTGATGAGATGCCATGAGCACGATCAGCTTGCAATAATTTGTCGGAAGTTGAAACTCTCGTCTCAGGAAAGTC
The DNA here is from genome assembly GCA_023065735.1 of Coffea humblotiana. Lineage (NCBI taxonomy): Eukaryota > Viridiplantae > Streptophyta > Magnoliopsida > Gentianales > Rubiaceae > Coffea > Coffea humblotiana. The sequence goes on along the minus strand of CM041209.1, from coordinate 3,458,206 downwards.
TGTCCGGTCCGGAGATGATATAGCATTTAACCAGTCGCCGTTTTCCCAAATGGCAACCAATTACAACCAACTTAAACGCAAGACCCCGTATGGGCCGCCGGGGGGTTGCTAGTGGTGGTGTGTGTGTGTCTGTGTGTGTGGAGGGAGGGAGTGTGAGTGCTTGTTTACGTCAGCCCTCGTGGACCGTTCCATTTCTAAGTCCAGGTATCCACTATCCTATGTTCGTAGTGGATCAAGTTGGACGTGGCACTCAATTAGGCTAATACTGTCTATATTTTAGGACCAGTTGCTGGCTCGAAGTCCGAGGGCGATCCAAAGCCCTACACTACTCCTCCTCCTCCGGCTCCATCATATTAGTACGTGTGAAAAAAAAATCCTCCGGTCTTAGTACTAGTAAAACGGAGCAAATGGCCGCATCTAAAGGATCTTCAATCCCGAGCTCCGGCAACTCACATGATCATCAAGATGATGATGCTTCTATCAGAGTAAATGAGCTGCCCAGATCTCGTTTCTGGGATGCCATGGATATTTGTCAATGGGAAGGCAGCTGGTTCGAGCCTGGTCTGGTGAAGCCCGCCGTGACTTTCCGGACAACCTTCCAAGCTCACCACGACGACGTTCTCCTTGCTTCACCACCCAAAACAGGTACCACCTGGCTCAAGGCCCTTTGTCTTTGCATCATGCAAAGTCCCATTTCCATCGCTACCTCTGATATTGGAGTCAATGCTGAAGCTGCTGCTGCTGATGATGATGATATTTTGGCCAAAGACAATCCCCATTTCCACATACAAACTATTGAGAGTATGATTTATGCTACAAAACCCCATCCTGACCTTTACTCCACCCCTTCTCCCAGACTTTTTCACACTCATTTGCCTTACAAAGTCCTGCCAGATTCAACCAAGAATAGTCCCGGCTGCAAAATCGTGTACATCACCAGAAACCCGAAAGACACCCTAATTTCGCTATGGCATTTTTTCAACTCCATTTTCAGGCCAAATGGTCTAGAACCTTATCCTTTAGATAGAGCGGTGGACTGCTTTTGTAGTGGTGTGCATCAATATGGACCCTTTTTCGATCATGTTCTGGAGTACTGGCTGGAGAGCCAAAAGAGGCCCACCAAGATTTTGTTTCTCAAGTATGAAGAGCTGAAAAGAGAGCCCAAGGCAGAGGTGAAGAAGCTGGCTTCGTTTCTTGGAAGGCCCTTCGCTAGCGAAGAGGAGGTGGAGAAAGTGGTGTGGAGGTGTAGCTTGGAGAGGCTGAGGAACTTGGAGGTGAACAAGAATGGTTCCATCTTGTACGGAGTGCCTAACAGTTCCTACTTCAGACGGGGTGCGGTGGGAGATTGGAAGAATTACTTGACCCCAGAGCTGGAAGAGCAAATCAACCGGACTGCTCGCTCCAAATTTGAGGGCTCTGGTCTCTGTCTTGAGGATGCTTGAAGCTGTGTACTACTACTACTACTACTTTGCTTATACTCCTATATCTTTCTCTTTGTTTTTTAAGATTTCTTTGTTTTTTCAGGATGCTTGGTGAGAATTTCATTTCCTCACGACTGTTGCACCACTCGGAATTTTTCCTTTTTTCGTTTTTGTTTTCCTTTGCAGTAGTACTATTACTTGTGTTATTTTTATTTCAAAATCGATGGTATCTTATGGACTTGAGTGGACTGGCATATGGTCCGGTGTGACCTGTATAAATGTTTATCTTATTAATTCTTTAGTCCACACTCTATAGCACATATTCCGTCTCGATTGATATTTTAAGAAGTTTCTGTAAAAAAATTTCTGTAAAAAAATATACTATAGTGATTATATATTTATAAAAATAAAAATATACTATAGCAATTATATATTTATAAAAATATAAAAAATTTTCTGTGAAAAATCACAATCCATACAAGACTAATTTTTTTTTAAAAAAAAAAAAAAGAGGAGAGAGTGGGGACGATGCAGCGGCTATTATGCTTAGACGGTTCTTGACAAAGATCATCACCGTATTGGTTGCGCCAAAAACATCAATAAAGCAAGGTGAATTAGGGTTCAGAAGTAGCAACAGAACCCAATTACTGAAATCTTCTGCCCCTTCCTCTAATAATAACTGGTGTCTAATTTTTCAACTCAAATTGGTATTCAATTTAATGCCGATTGGTGATGATGTGCAAGAATTTCAGCCCAGGGTTAAAATTGCCTGGACGAGAAATAGACAAAGACAAATGGAGTTGCAACAATCAAGCTGAATTCTTCAGTGTTCAATCATCCTGACGTCTAATACTTAGTAGGATTTGGTAGCACAACAATCGAATACACTATTAGCTGCTCTATAGTTCCATGTCATTAGCGACGTGTGATTGATTCTTAAGACGGTCTGGTGTAATTGTTTGTCGTTTTACGTACGTTCCTTCTTCTATAGTTCTATCTATACATCACCTTTTCTCAGCCTGGTGGCCATTGGAACTCCACTTTAATTCGTCATTCTACTTTCTTCTACATATACCGTAAGTGACTTTGGAAAAATTACATACCCACAGCAACGAAATACCCGTTTAACAGCATATGAAAAAATGTCCTTCTATTTCAAAATGGGCCTGAGCCCAGAAAGCCTCCCAGAATTCACCCACACCGACAAGAACAGCCTTTTCCAGATGATGCGTCTTAATCCAAACCTCTTCCTCGAGGCCCAATACTCGCACAAGCGGCAGAATGCACAATGCTTTAAGGATTTCAATCCAAAGAAGGCGCAAATTTCATTTCTATAATTATATATATATATATATATATAAAAAAAAACCAAACATTTGAATGTGATTAAAACTTAAACAGACCGTAATTTGGTCAGGACATTAGGGGGGCTGGCCACCGACACCCACCGTAAGTTGTAATTAATGGACGGTTTAAGCAACGATGATAAATAATGAACGCATGGCCTGTAGGGACATTTTTTGAAATATATATATATAAAAAGAGATGGAAACTCATCCCAGAAATTACAAATTCGAAGAAATTAACGGAAGACAATGCATGAACACCACAACTTACACGATCGACCATCTATGATCTCCTGACTTAGCATAAAACTAGCCAGCTACATGACAATTCCACCTATCCACACCACAGGAATTGCAGCTGATCATTGGCTTAAATTATCAAATCTAGTGCTGCTGGGAACCGGCAGGTATGTTCTGCTGCCCATACTGCTCAGCCCTCTCCCTCATCTCCCTAGCCTTAAGAGCCAGCTTTTGCCTTGCCTGGTCCAGCTGGTCCGCTCCCGGCGGGTTCTTCCCCGTCACGTACCTGTAAATCCAGGACAGCACGCTCAACGCTGCCACCCAACACCCTCCCGAAGCCAGGAACCCGGTGACCAGCAGACACACCGTTATCCCCGCGGGGACCAGCACCGGGCTGAAAATCACCAGCAAAGGCGTGGCCAGAGCTAGTGCAATCACAGTCCCTGCTAGGATCAGGCCCGAAAGAACCAGGAGCGACCCACCAGCCGTCACCGCGGTGGCCGCCTTGACCACCTGGTGGGATAGCGGCTGCTGCTGACTAATGTCCGCCATTGAAGAGGAAGAGGAGGAGGATTCCTAAGGCGAAGGGACAAGCGGATGGTGGGAAGTTTTTGTTGTGTGCTGGAGGTGAGAAAGGAGAGGGGATGGTGGGGGCTAATATAGAAAGAAGGGGACGATCGAGGAGGTGGTGGGGATACGTGTTGAGCGGGGAGCTGGCACGTGTTGGAGAGCTTGACATGCAGGGGGTTGCATGCAGGAAAGATGGCGTTGTTTAAAGACGCGGCATTTTTTGGTTGTATCTGCAGCTGCGTTCGGTGTTCTGAAAGAAGCCAGAACGGACGGACGGCCAAGAAACGGAGGAAGCCCGAGCCGAGGGCATTCTACTTTCTAGGCTTAGGCGATTCGGTGTGGTTGAGTGCATGGGTTTCTTCTGGAGCGTCAAACTCGCGAGTGCGTGTCCTTTGGACTGTTGTAGAACGGAATGAAACCCACCCCTTAAGGCCCCCTTTCGAGGCCTACTAGCTTTCCCAAAACAGATCAACGAACCTCTTGTTACAGTCTACAAGGAGGCCCAGTCAAAGGTCAAATAGACTTTGGCCCAACATTAAATGGCACGGCACTTCAATTAATACTCCCGTCTCCAGTCTTGTGCAACTGTTTTATGTTCCTGAGACCCAACTCAATTAGTATTGGTTTTGACTCTCGAACGCCCTCCTTTTCCCTCTGTTCTAGACTTCAAAACCCACAAATTGGAAAAAAAGGGTCTTGTATGATTATGATGTTCTCTGTTTTCAAAAACAAAAGATTCAATCCACAAAGTCGCATGAACTATAAATCGTTGACAAAGTCATTTAAGAAGAGCTAAATTAATGCAGTGCAAGATTCATAACTCGCTTGACAAGCAAACTTAGCTAGTCAAATGCTTTTTAAGCAACTTGATCCGCTAAATTAATGTGGTTGAGTATTTGCTGCTTTTGTCTGCTGTCCTTTTTTTGGGAAGGTAACAATGTCAAAGCTTTTGATAATTGCATCTGTTTAATTTAAATGACAGTGGAAAATTTTACTCAAGTTGGAGTCGGATTCACATTTGTCTCTATCTTGGCTCCAACTTTTGCTAACCAAATCATTAAGGTCATCTGGCAACAACAAATGCTCGAGAAAAAATCCATCGACAAGTGTGAAAATTTTCTCCAACTACCTTAGTTGGATAGATTAGTCATTTTCCGCCAATTAAACGACTAGAGCACAAATAACAGCCATCTTCTCCGTTGATGGTTGCCTCAGTCTTCGGATGAATTGGAAGGCAGTCGAAAACTTGGAAATATAGGTTAGCTAGCTAATCCCATTCGGACATGCTAGAAGAGAATGTAGTGTTACAAGTGGAAGGGGACGAGGAACTGGTTAGATACTTTGGAAGGAGAGGGGTGTAAATAAGAGATCTCGAGTTCTAATTCTTCCACTTACATTAAAAAAATACATATGCTAGTACGAAAATTACTTTGTGGCTAGAAGACTAAACCTACTGACTACTTTTGTGCACTCTTTTTTTTTATTTTTTTATTTTTTCCATTTTCAGCAAAGAGACTTTGGGAGTTTTGAAGTGCAAAAGCATTAACTGACCAATACTAGTATTTTATAATAAGAGAATAAAGAGAAGGTCAATATCTTGGTAGCTGCGACAATCGAATAGATAAATTAAAGTTATTTTGCTAGAAAATAAAGCATGTAATGATTTTCTTTTGTTCAGCGAGTGTGAAAGCTGATCGTGCAAGGATATTCCTCTCAGTTAACTTCATTCAAATTGAATAATTCCTTCTTAGCCAATGAATTAGAAGAGGTGGACTTGACCATGTATTAAGAATTTCAGAATTTGTTGATTAATCCTTCTCTTTTTAATTTCATACTTTGGATGGAAAATTTTGAGTTAGCATACCACATTAGTCTTTTAATTTACATAAATTGCAATTAACCTTTCTTTTAAGAAGAGTCGAGCGGATAGGGAAATTTGTGCTCAAGACCTCTAATACGTGAGATCTTAACCTGATTGTTAGACCAATGTTTCATCGGCAAATTGCAACTAACCTATTTTGAATGGCACACTCTAAATACTCGTCAAAACTGAGTGAGAAAGACAAAATTAGAAGTTGATAATTCTTATTTTCTAATGAAGATGAGCTGAATAATGCAATGCAACGACCGATGAAGGATGCTTACAAAACGCTTCTACCCATACTGCTTTATTACGTTCTTTGAAAGTTTATAACTTTTGACTCTCTAATAAACTTAATTGTATAAAGAATACGCGACAAATTGAGATCTAGTTACAACTATAGGGACTAGGTTGAAATTTTTTAGAAGACTTTAAGACCGTTCAAACAAATTTTCAAAGGAAAAGAAAAAGTAAATCTTTTCTACACGTGAGCGTAAAATCACGTGTAGAAAAGATTTACACTATTGACTCACCATTTTGTGCCAAATCAACAAGAACCGTCATAACCTGTTGTAGCCTTTTCACAAGCTTTACCCATTATTAAAAATCAAACACTTTTAACATTGGAAGAGAATACCCCTCGGTCAATGACCAATGGAAACGAAAGTCTTACCAACTCAATTTCAGCCCATCATCTCATAACCGACAGGGATGAAAATCCTTCCCACCTTGAATCAAACTGTCCACTGGCTGAACTTGTTTATTAGCGCAACCTTCAAATTCTTTTGACTCTTCTCACATGAAATTTCGAAGTCACAACCAATGTTTTTAAATTCAGAGCGAAGAGTGAATCGAACGAGCTTCTAATTCGTAGTTCAATCGGATCAATTTCAATTCAAAGATTTAATTATTTGTTTTATTATTTTAGTATTAAAATTTTGAATAAACAGAGATACTTATTTTAGAAAATAAAAGAATTAGTGAAAATCAATTGAACCTTCCGATTGTTATCAATTCATCGGATTTTTGACCGAATTTGATTGATTCAATTGAATTTTTGAGTTAATCATTGAATCGGACTCAAACCATAATTGGTTCACGGTTCGACCGATAGTCAGTTCGATTTTCAAAAAATTGGTCCTAACAACCATATATTAGGGAAATGCCTAACGCCAACCAAAAGAAATGTATCAGAATAAATTGAAGAAGAGCGAAACAAGCGCTTGACAGCATTGAAGGAACTACTTTGTTAGTACTTATACTAAAACATGCCTGTATTTCATTGCTGGAGTTTGCTGCAATTCTGTACCATATTATCAAGAAATATGGAAGAAAAAGAGTGTAAGTTTCTCGCGTGGTTGAAGAACATTGCTTGATGGCCATGAGAGATTAATTGATATAAATCTCACTAAGGGATTGTATCGATATAAAATCTCTGTAAGTTATTTAACGGGTTGAAGGATATTTTAGTTGATAGATAATTATATCTTTTTGATAATTTTACGGTGATTAAAGCTTGCAATAGGTTACTAAGTTTTATTGATGATGTGGCATAAAATGGTCAACGGTCAATGTAGAGCGAATTTATATTGACTGTGTCAAAAATATTTATTCAAAAAGAATTATAAATAGATAAATGTATAGAATTGATTTTTTATATACTGACAATATATAAACTATTAAATTTGAATACATGATCAATAATCTAAGTTTAAATTTAAAATGTAAATTTTACATGTGTTATGCATCAAATAGTAATAACATATACATTATTATGATATATAATATTGAATTTTTGTATATTGTACTTTCGTACTTTTTTCTACTCCTCCGGAAGGACAAGAGTACAAGCACAGAAATTTTGGTTGCAAACAGAGAGAAAAGCTACCATATCACTAACAGTCCTCATATTCGTGACAGGTGGGACTTGAAGTTATAACGCCTTTCACGGTTACGTCTACGGTGGAAAGTTCACTTTTCTGCACCATAGTAGGCAGAAGCAATGCAAGGAGGCCAACTGTGCTATGTGGGGACGCCATCTGCTACCCACAGTGGGCAGAAGCAATGCAAGGAGGCCAACTGTGTTCTGTGGGGACACGCACAAAGATGGACAGAGAAATAATGTACCGGGCAGTCGGGCACTGGAGAAAGTCGGTTGCGCTTGGCTGAAATAATGCAATACATTTTAAAATTACAATAAAAGCCCTCTTAAAAATATGTTCATCATTTAATGCCCATTACTTAGAAAATATTTTGTGAACACTCCAATCGAGATGCGGGTCCCAATGAAAAGTGAAGAGCGAAAAAGTGAATGTCAAAGAAACGTGAAAAACAAAGGTACGGAAAGGTAGAAAAATTATTGTAACGAAAAATAGGTGAAATTTTTAAAATTATTTAGTGAATTTTGTACATGTCAAAACAAATATTATGGTAGTTTTTAATTTTTAATTTAGTTTGATATTTGAAATAATTGAAGCGTAAATATAAAATGAAGAGTTGGAATATCAAACAGGATTAAAATAAAGTAAGATGTGCAATTTTGGTCCCCCATGGTTTGGTCTATGAGTTAAACTGGTCTTTGATATTTTGACCAAAATAAATATGTTCCAAATTTTTTATTTTAGGCAAATTTAGGACAACTAATAGAAAACTACAATATCTAATGGTCAAAATCAAGTTAGAATTAGTCAAAAGTTTGACTTTATATTTTTTAGTCCCTAATACTTGAAAATTTAATCAATATGGTCCCTTATGTTTTAAATAATTATATTTCAAATGAAATAAAATGTAAATTTGATTAAATGCATAAAAAATGTGTTCTAAATCTCATTAAAATCCTTAAAAGTAATCCACATTATCAAAACAGATCATTTAACCTAAAGAGCATCTTTTCATTAAATTAATTACAAATAAATGATAACACATAAATCATGTATAAAAGAAAATTTAGTGAAAAAAAGAAAATTTTAATTTGAGTATATAGTAAATTTAATTGTAAACAGTATAACACAAATCGCTGTATGACTTGTGGATATGAGTTTCAATCGATTATGGTTAGGCATTGCGATTACAATAACAAATAAAGACAATTACCAATATAAAGAACTCACATGAATTTTTAAAAAATTTCTTGGTATTTCTTCTTGTCTTTCCTTTATATTAAATCAAATATTTCAATAATACAATTTAATGTATTTATATTTATGTTCATCTTAAATTGATAAATTTATTGAATAATTTAAATAATTATAAAATTTTATTTCAATTGAAACGTAATTGACAACTAGTTGAAATGGCAAAAAAAGAAAAAGAAAATATTATTCAATCAACTCAATGACATATAGTTGTTTATATTATAATAGAATATTTAATTAACTATTTTAATTTATCAAATATAAGTATTGGGCATTAGGTGATGAACAAATTTTTAAAAGGACTTTTATTGTAATTTTAAACTATATTACATTTTTTATCCACGCACAACCGACTTTCTCCGGTGGTGCCCAGATGGCGTCCCCACATAGCACAGTTGGCATCCTTGCATTAGTTCTGCCTACTATGGGCAGAAAAGTGAACTTTCCACCGTAGACGTAACCGGCCTTTCACCGACTGAAATCTTCTGGTTTTCGAATTACTGTAATTTATATCTTCAATTTGACGCAATCATATGATGGCGGAGAGTCGGTCTTTGCTGATTGTCCACATTTTCAATGATTATTTACGTGATGAGTCAGGAACAAGTTAGTCAAAGTACCTCATTACCAATCAAGTTAGTCAGAAGACGAATGAATACGGAATCATATATAAATTATAATACAGATTGACAATTTTCCTCAGACCCATGTGATTTCGGAATGCAAAAGCTTGACTTTGGAATTTAAAATAAGGAAAAGTCACACCTTAAATGTTTACTATTGAATATTGAATCACCATATATGACTAATATAAGTTGACTCGATTAATAAGGACAGATCACTTCTTCATAAAATGTCGTATGTTTGAATCCATCTGCTAATACGAAGGTTGTGTTGGTAGACGATTTGTAAGAATCTCTATAAATAACCTATAGTTTCGAAAAAATGCTCTAATCTGTGGTGGTAACCGGAGGTGAACTCATCCAAACATTTCCGTACAAAAAAAAAATCACTACATATGCAATGTACTAGTAAGGTTCAATTTTATCTTTACTTTTTTTGAAAGAGTTCAATGTCCAACATCCTGATATCACCCGTAGGGAAATTCACATTCCGTTTGTATTAAACATAAACTAACAAGTTAGAAAACTTACATTTCCAAAATGGAATGAATTTTGTTTGGAAAATGTGTCAATTGTAAAATCAATTTTTTATACCTATTTATTTTTTATAAACAACAATAATTTCATTCAAAATAAGGAACCAAAGCAGAAACTAAAATTAACAAATATGCAAAAAATTCACAAGAAATCAAGTAGATGTGGTTAAGTTAAAGGTCAAGAGCCCAATCAAAACTTTAGAATAAATGTAATTGTAATATATACTTATGAGTTAATATTTTATATATGTATGTATGTGTGTATGTATATTAACAGTGTACACAATATCATGATTTGATGATACATATGCACAATTTGGATTACAAATTTAAATTAGTTATTATGTATTTAGCATTGATAGTGTATACACTGTTAATCTATAAAAATTTGATCCTATACTTTTATCAATTATGTGCCAGAAAGGCCTTAGTCAAGTTATTGTAGAAAATAGAGTTTCAAAGTTAAACCCCATTAAATGTGAGTTATAGTGATATAGTCTACCTATATATCTTAGGTTGCATTTGATAAAATTGAAATTTAAAAATTAAAATCTTAAATTTGAATCCATTAACTTATTGAATTGTTAAATACTAAATCTAATACATTTGAATGTATATCACATTAAGTGAATAGTTTATCATTTATTTTTTGAGCAAGTTTAGCCTAGAAAATTTAACATCACTTAATTAATTCAGATGTTCAATTTTTTGTTATTAAACGTGTGTCAAACATCTTTTTTTTTTTGATAGAACAAAAGTCAATATTATTAATAAACCAATTAGAAATCGCTAGCACAATTTGTTTGACAAAGAACGCTACACTAATGACAGAAAATATATAAAACATGTTACAGATATATTTTATTTGAAAAATTATTAGATTTAATAGTTATAAAATATAAATGATTACACTCCGGATCATAACACATAATATCCAACCAATTGCACATACTGCTCCATAAATTTTTGTGCATGTCTATTCCTTCAAATTCACTATCCAAATAGTTCAAGTTCAAAATTGATATTGAAAACTGACGAGAAGATTTAAGAAATTTCAAATTTAACATATATATTCGAAAAACTCTTTAAAGAAAAAATAATAAAAATTAAATAAAATTTCCACTAAAATAGTCTAAGAGAGAGGAAAAAACTCTCATTAGTAAAACACTCAGAGAGACAAAACTCTCACTAGAATGCCCTAGTGGGACTTTATTAAACATAAAAGAAAAAAAACATACGAAAAGAAAATGAGACCTTGACTTTATAAACCTTGGCCTTATTGGCATCTTACTAATTGTGGATTAGATTGTAATATTGCTAAAATGTTATGTTGTAAACTATTGATATTGATCATATCATTATGAATTGATTATAAGAGCAAATATTATTTATACAAACGGTATATATACTATTATCCTTGGATCCATAATGTATGTATAAAAGTTGAATTTAAAATTCAAAATTTACATGATTATTATGCATCTAACGTTGATAGTGTCTACAATATCAGTATAAGAAAGACTAATTCTAATTGAGTAAATTTTACATATACTGATAGTGTCTACACTATCATCATTTGATTTATGACATATGTGCAAAAGTTGAAATTAAAATTAAAATTTTATATAGTTGTCATTCATCAAATGCTAACAGTGTCTACTTATATATTGATTAACCCTGAAAGTTTATGCACTAAATTAGAAAGTATACTTAAATATTAGTTAATTCTTCATGACTCTCCTTCTACTAAGACAAAAAGATTTACTGTTAAAAGTTAAACCCTGCGGAGTAATTAGCTATGCGCTTAGAGATTGTAACTACATCACTATTTTCCTTGTTCTTGTCTAACCATCACGTCTACGATATTTCAAAGTGATTGGAATACCCTGTTACAAAATTGGACATTGATATAACATTTCATTGTTTCTATATTGGTTGAACTGTTTTAAATTCTATCCCGCTTAAAGATTTTTTTATTTTTTTCAAAATAAGGGACAAATAAGACTAAAGAAGCGTGAAGGAAGCTGGAGCGGAATTTAAACAGGATCTCTAACTTTTAGAATTTTAACCTTAACCATTATATCAATATCTCCTTGAGATGACTCTTTAATAAGCATGATTGTCATCACACTGATCAACAATTTTAGCAACAAATTTACTGAATGTTCATTTTGTTAGAGCCTACAAGACAGCGTAGCCTTTCATTCCTATGCCAATTGAACCAAATGTCTATGTTTTGTTCTTTCATTTTGTTCGTTGCAGGCAATGTTTTAAAAACCGGACCGTTAATTGAACCGGTGAAATGAAAGGGTCGAGATTCAATCGGTAGGACCGGTTCAACCCCGGTTCAATGAATTCTTTAAAAAATAATTTATATAAATATATATATGCACAAAATAAGACATGTAATGGACTAATTTAATACTTTATATGATGAAAAGTTTACTATTTTTTAATAACTTGGATTTTTAAAAATAAATTTTTTAAATTATAAGTTAAAACAAATAAATTTCATCTCACTTTCAATTATATTTAAATCCAACCCAAAAATATCACAATATTTTGAAATTATACAAAATTCACGTCTATGAAAATTTAGATATTGTGAACTTAAATTTTAATTTACGTTTTGGGATTTAAAAATTGCAATTTAAAAAAGGAAGTTTGGAGTTCGAAGGAAGTCAAGAGAATTGAAAATAAAAATGTAAACTTGATAAGAAACAAAAAATGAGATAAAAGTGAGTAGTTGTGGCATTAAATAATTTGGGTTAAAGAAAAATAATTCTTTTTTAACTTTTTTCAATTTAATGGACAAAAACAAAATTGAAAGATGGAAGAAAACATCAATAAATTAAAAATAAAGAGGTTTGATTAAAAAGGGAGTGACAAAAGAAAAGAGGATAGAGAGAGAGAGAGAGAGAGTTAAAAATTAAAAAGAAAGAGCCATGAGAGCATAAAATTTTGTAAAAAAAATTGAAAAAAGAAATATGAGTGTTTGTTTTATATAAATAAGTTATCAAAAAAACTAATAAGATGTGATGGTGCAATGGTTAATACATTGGTCTTCTTTTACAAAGGTCTTGGGTTCGAATATTGATAGCTGCATTTTGCAAAAACTAAAAAAAAAAGGAAAAGTTGAAAACCGAAAAACCACCGGTTCAATTCGGTTCGACGGTTTTTACTGTCCGACCGATTTTCTGCCAAAGTCAACTATGGCATAGAATCGGACCGGTATCATGGCCGGTTTACGGTTCAACCGGTCGAACCGGCCGGTCCGATCCGGTTTTCAAACATTGGTTGTAGGTTATGGGTGTACATACCAGGTCGCGGTTTTCCTGCGCTACACGTGTGCGTGTGTGTGTGTGTCAACTCACAAAAAGCAGACGAGAATATGGCCGCCTTTGCACATGATTCTAGACCACGTCATATTTGCTTTGAGACGGTACGCTTCAAGTGTGAGGAGACAAAACAGTAAAACTCTGCAATCATAGGAATTAGGATAGAATGTGCGATTATGATTGTTGATGAGTCAGTAAAAAGTTCAGCAGCATATTACAAGGCTACAGCCAATGCCACCGACATACCATGCAGAGTTGATTCATATCACCTGCAACTATCTTCATGTTCTTTTGGAATTGGGAAAAAAAAAGGGTTTAAAAGTTAATGGGCTCTGGCTGGCACTGCTGCACCAAGAGCCCGGTACGAACACAACGTATTACGGACTGGCATCGGAATTGGCCCAAAAGAAAAACTGGATTTGGACAGCCCTTTTTTCTTTTTCTTTTTTTGGGGGTGGGTTCAAAACAGTTAGTTAAATTACGACATTGCAAGTGAATAGTAGTGTTATGTAATTGTGTATTAACAATAATCTCTCAAGAGGAGAGGTGGCATATTGGAGGAATGGAAATACCTCGTTACATTTCAGTGTTTCACCAATGCTCGAGCTTCAATTGTTTACACGGCCCCTTGGAATTTAAAAGGGCCAAACAAAAACTCAAAAAAGAATGGGAGAATCACACCAATCGTCCCTCACATATTGCAAATGTGAAAATTTAATCCCTCAGAACGAAAATGATCAGTTTTAGTACCTAACAAATAAAAAATGATCAATTTTAGTCCCTTTGCACTTTTCCAAGCAATTTTTTGCCAGAATGTGTCATGCACACATCACGTGCGCAATTTTTAAAGGGTAAAAATGGGAGACCACTTTAATGTTGATAAAAAAAATGTGAGGGACCATTACTCTTCAACCTCCTCCAACTCTTCGAAACCCTAAATCTAAGCTTTATCACTAATGGTAGAAGTATGAAAAATTTGCTCGGTTAGTAGTTTGAAAGGAAGGAAAAAATGCTTGTATAGTTTTGATCCTCCCACGTCTTCTGGTGTTAATTAATTAGAGTTAAATAGAGGGCTTTCCTCTTCATACGTGGAAAGGAATAATTTGGAGGAAAAGAATTGCAACATCTAAGATATAAACAAGAATCCAGAAACCAAGATGCAGAACATCAAGCAAGAATCTTAGACTCCAACCTTTTTTCTTTCAAAAAAACGGATAAAACAAAGATAGGAGACCCCAATTAACTCTTGCCGCTAGCATCCTCCTATAGCTTATCCAATATCCAACAATAGCTTCTGAAGATCTCCCAAAGGCCACCAAATATTCAACATCATAAAAAAAAAAAAAACTTTCTCAATGTCTCTATAATTTTGTATGCTTTTAACTCTTTCCCCACCTTTGGCAGAACATCCACCATTTCTATTATTATACATTATTGGACAAGGTGAAAATCTATCCACGAAGAGCAACTAAATTTTGAAATATAAAATAACCAATGAAAAGTAGTACTTCTCACGTGAAGTCTTCAGCATAAATTGTACCAATGAAAGTGTCTGAATCCCCCCAATTTCAGATCTGAAGATAAGAATCATCCTTGACATAAGACGAAATAGCAGAAAAAAATTAATTAAAAGAGTTAAAAGGAAAATCAAGATCTGGAGAGGGATGTTTCTTGGATTCACTTCATCTCACTTTAATCTCCTATCCTTTTATTCTCCTTGGGTTCAAACTCATTTTTTCTTCCCTCGACCTTCTCTTCATTCCTTCCTGGATCTGAATGGTCCATAGACAAATACAATTATTGCTTGAAAGTTTTTTGATCGTGCATTTGATTTCTTTAGTCAAACTCCTTTTATTTTCATTTAATCAAGAGTCCAAGTTGATCTGTACTTTTGAAGACTTTTTGAATATTATTATATGCAAAGTGTGACGTGGCTATTTTCTGTTTAAGGGATCTACAATCTAGGTGATGGACCAAGTTCAGCAAGTATTTGCCTACATTTTTTGGTCAATATTGAAGTGATTTGCTTTTTTTGACCATTTAAAAGTTAGGCACGTGATGTGTGAGTGTGACACATTCCGGCCAAAAAGAGCTCGAAAAAGTGCAAAAGAACTAAAATGGATCCTTTTTTATTTGCTAAGGACCAAAATTGATTATTTTCGTTCTAAAAGACTAAATTTTCACATTTATAATATTTGCAACATGTGAGGGACGACTAATCCAATTCTCCCGAAAAGAAAATATTCACACATAACAAGCAAGCCCTAACTACTCATTGCGTTTTGTTCTTCTTCTTCTTCTTCTTTTTTTTTTAACTTTCCACGAAGCACAACTCAAATTCAGCTTACCAGTAGCTGCTCGCCAACTGGCACATGCGTCATTTGACAATTTACTCGATTCACATTCGATTGGCTCTCAACTTCAGGCTCGGCTGAAAGTTCAGCCGCAACAACTTTCCTCCTCCGCTTGGGCGATGGCGAGGGGGAGCCGCTTTCCGAAGCCGATGAAACAGATGACGGAGATGACGCAGCCTGCTCAGGCGACCTTCTCTTAGCGGTCACCCTAACCGGTTCCGGCTCGTTCAAGCCAACTCTGTGAGGGAAATTCAATAGAGCCCTTGAACCCCTCATCCTATAAGCCGCCCTGTCGTAAGCCAAAGCCGCTTCCTCAGCCGTCTCATAAGTACCAAGCCAGACCCTGGCGCCATTCTTAGCCGGGTCCCTAATCTCAGCGGCGAACTTTCCCCACGGCCGTTGCCTCACGCCCCTGAAATGCCTACCTTTCGGTTGCGCCACTCCGGCAGTCGCAGGAGGCGGAGCCGAACAGTGATCAGCAGCAGGTGAAGTGGTAGCCGCCGGCTCCGTTGCATCACTCGGCTCAGCTTTAACTCTAACGTCAACACTGACGTCACTAGAAGCTGTCAAATTAAACGGCCTCCATCCAACGTTAACGGCGTCCCGTAAAAGCCAGTAAATTACCATGTCTTCCGAGTCGTCGACCTTAAGAGGCAAGTCGCCCCAGGTTTCGGTTAAGCAGGGCACAAGGCTAGTGAAGCTGGGGCTCCGACGATAAGCCGGAAATTCACCGGAACTATTCGCCGGTGGGAGTTCAGCGGAAATGGGATGGTACATGGTACTCCAATAAATTATGGGTTCTTACTATTTCCAATAATCCAAACAAATACTAAATGAAGTAGTTTTTGCACGAGCTCTTTATTATTATTTCACAAAGTGGGTTTTGTTATACTAGCGCGGTAATGGAACAAAGTGAAGAAGAGAGGAGTGAGGAGAAAAGGAAAATTTGAACTTCTGGGATGAAAGGGAGGAGAAGGGGTTTTATAGTGGGGGAGAGAGAAACAGATGCATGAACCTTGTGGGAATTGATTTTTGTGGATTAGCACAAGGAGATATGTTTTGTCTTTTTGTGTATTCCTTATTTTATTTTATTTTATTTTTTAAAAAAGTTTTCCTTGAGTTTTTTAGCAATATACTAAGGTTCGTTGAAACTTCATTATAGCGCAAGTGGGCAAGTTGATGGCAGTGTTTTGCATCACGTGGATGATAAGGAATCCACACTAAAGTGACGTCAGGTGTCGACGCTAGCATGAGTCACCAACACTTAAGCAGCACTATGCTAACTAGTCCTCACTGCACACCCAATGTTTGTGCAATCAAAAAATTGTACATAATATTTATATTTATATATTTTAAATAAAATTTTTATTACTAAAGCAAATTTTAATCTTTTAAATATTATTTATAAAATAATTTTATATTAATAGTTATAATGTTTATAGGAATAGTTATGTTGAAAACATATATTTAAATAGTTAAAAATAAAAATAATCATGATAGTTATAAGTAGTTAATCTCAATGTTAATCCCAACTGCCTCCCTAAGACTTTATATATGATATATATAAATGTTAACTCCAATGTTAATCCCAAATTCCTTTCTCCGGCTTTATATATAGTATAGATATGCTATGGACGGAAAATCATTACAAATAATCAACAGATATAAGTTTTTTTTTTATGCCGCTTGCATATGAAATAATGAATTTTCATTTCTTACTTCTGTCATACATGAAATGATGAATTTTTGTCCCAAAATACACATTTTTAGCCCCTCATCTTCTTTCTACTCACGTTTTTGTTGGAAAAAAAAAATCACGTACGTCTGGGAAAAACATCCCTCACATTTCTTTATTCCTCATCCTATTTTCCTAGCCAAGAATGTAGCAACAATCGTGGTTACCTTTAGCCATGCTGGCAGTGTCTCCATAGGCCATCACCACTTCAGGCCACTAAATTTCACGAACTTTGAACTTCCTACTCATATTCGACCAGCCAATTTTTTTCTATTTTTTCACCCACATTTGTTCATTTTTTGCAAAGAATAATATCGAGATCGGGTTCTACATGAGTGAGGAGTTAAATTTTTGTGACCAAATGTGGTAGGCAATAGACGGTGATACCATTAGCACAACTGTCGGAGGTAAGCAGGGCTGCTGCTACATTATTGGCTACAAACATAGGAGACACATTTTTTTCCTTTTACTTACGATATTTCAATTTTTCTCATAAAAATCGTGAGACTGAACTGCACATGATTTTTTTTTCTGACAAGAATATAAATAGATATGAGTCGAGTGACTAAAAATATAAGTACTTTTTTTTCACTTGTAAGAGATGAAAACTCATCATTTCACATCAAAGGAACGCAGTTGTTGTATTCCCTTTAAATGCCTTCCATTCAATATTTAAAACTTTAAGTAATTCCATTTTAAACAATTTCAGAATTTGTTGATTAATCCTTCTCTTTTTAATTTCATACTTTGGATGGAAAATTTTGAGTTAGCATACCACATTAGTCTTTTAATTTACATAGATTGCAATTAACCTTTCTTTTAAGAAGAGTCGAGCAGACAGGGAAATTTGTGCTCAAGACCTCTGATACGTGAGATCTTAACCTGATTATTAGACCAATGTTTCATCGGCAAATTGCAATTAACCTATTTTGAATGGCACACTCTAAATACTCGTCAAAGCTTAATGAGAAAGACAAAATTAGAAGTTGATAATTCTTATTTTCTAATGAAGATGAGCTGAATAATGCAATGCAACAACCGATGAAGGATGCTTACAAAACGCTTCTACCCATACCGCTTTATTACGTTCTTTGAAAGTTTATAATTTTGACTCTCTAGTAAACTTTAATTGTATAAAGAATACACAACAAATTGAGATCTGGTTACAACTATAGGGACTAGATTGAAATTTTTTAGAAGACTTTATGACCGTTCAAGCAAATTTTCAAAGGAAAAGAAAAAGTAAATCTTTTCTACACGTGAGCGTAAAATCACGTGTAGGAAAAGATTTACAATATGACTCACCATTTTCTGCCAAATCAACAATAAACCTCATAACCTGTTGTACAGCCTTTTCACATGTTTTACCCATTATTAAAGATCAAACACTTTAACATTGGAAGAGAATACCCCTCGGTCAATGACCAATAGAAACGAGTGTCTTACCGCCTCATTTCAGCCCATCATCTCATAACCGACAGGGATGAAAATCCTTCCGACCTTGAATCAAATTGTCCACTGGCTGAACTTGTTTATTAGCGCAACCTTCAAATTCTTTTGACTCTTCTCACATGAAATTTCAAAGTCACAACCAATGTTTTTAAATTCACACCGAAGAGTGAACCGAACAAGCTTCTGATTCGTGGTTCAATCGGATCAATTTCAGTTCAAAGATTTAATTTAATTAATTTATTTTAGTATTAAAATTTTGAATAAATTGAGATATTTATTGTAGAAAATAAAAGAATTAGTGAAAATCAGTTGAACTTTCCGTTTTTTATTGGTTCATCAAATTTTTGACCGAATCTGGTTGATTTAATTAAATCTTTGAGTTAATCATTGAATTGGGCTCAAAGCATAATTAGTTCATGGTTCGACCGGTGGTCAGTTCGATTTTCAAAAAATTGGTCCTAACAACTATACATTAGGGAAATGCCTAACGCCAACCAAAAGAAATATATCAGAATGTAATTCTGTACCATATTATCAAGAAATATGGAAGAAAAAGATTGCAAGTTTCTGGCGTGGTTGAAGAACGTTGCTTGATGGCCATGAGAGATTAATTGATATAAATCTCACTGAGGGATTGTATCGATATAAAACTCTGTAATTTGTTTAACGGGTTGAAGGAAATTTTAGTTGATAGATAATTATATCCTTTGATAATTTTAAGGTGATTAAAGCTTGCAATAGGTTACTAAGTCTTATTGATGATGTGGCATAAAATGGTGAACGGGTCAATGTAGAGCGGGTTTATATTGATTGTGACAAAAATATTTACTTAAAAAGAATTATAAATAGATATATGTATAGAATTGATTTTCTATATACTGACAGTGTATAAACTATTAAATTTGAATATATGATCAATAATCTAAATTTAAATTTAAAATATAAATTTTACACATGTTATGCATAAATAGTAATAGCAAATACATTATTATGATATATAATATTGAATTTTTGTATATTGTACTTTCGTACTTTTTTCTACTCCTCCGGAAGGACAAGAGTACAAGCACAGAAATTGTGGTTGCAAACAGAGAGAAAAGCTACCATATCACCAACAGTCCTCATATTTGTGACAGGTGGGACTTGAAGTTATAACGCCTTTCACCGACTGAAATCTTCTGGTTTTCGAAGTACTGTAATTTATATCTTCAATTTGACGGAATCATATGATGGCGGAGAGTCGGTCACGTGATGAGTTAACAACAAGTTAGTCAAATTACCTCATTACCAATCAGGGGGAAGAAGACGAATGAGCACGGAATCATGTATAAATTATAATACAGATTGACAATTTTCCTCAGACCTATGTGATTTCGGAATGCAAAAGCTTGACTTTGGAATTTAAAATAAGGAAAAGCCACAGCTTAAATGTTTACTACTGAATATTGAATCACCATATATGGCTAATATAAGTTGGCTCAATTAACAAAGACGGATCATTTCTCCATAAAATATCGTATGTTTGAATCCATTTGTTAATACGAAGGTTGTGTTGTAGGCGATTTGTAAGAATCTCTGTAAACGATCTATAGTTTCGCAAAAAATGCTCTAATTTGTGGTGGTACTCGGAGGTGAACTCATCCAAATATTTTCGTACAAAAAAAATCACTACATATGCAATGTACTAGTAAGGTTCAATTTTATCTTTACTTTTTTTTGAAAGAGTTCAAGGTCCAAAATCGTGATATCGGCCGCAAGGAAATTCACATTCCGTTTGTATTAAACATAAACTAACAAGTTAGAAAACTTACATTTCCAAAATGGAATGAATTTTGTTTGAAAAATATGGCAATTGTAAAATCAATTTTTTATACCTATTTATTTAATAAACAACAATAATTTCATTCAAAATTAGGAACCCAAAGCACAAACTAAAATTAGCAAATATGCAAAAAAATTCATAAGAAATCGGGTAGATGTGGTTAAGTTAAAGGTCAAGAGCTCAACCAAAACTTTAGAATAAATGTAATCGTAATATATACTTATGAGTTAATATTTTATATGTGTATGTATATTAACAGTGTATACATTATCACGATTTGATTCAGGATATATATGTACAATTTGGATTACAAATTTAAATTAGTCATTATGTATTTAGCAGTGATAGTGTATACACTGTTAATATATAAAAAATTGATCCTATACTTTTATCAATTATATGCCAGAAAGGGCTTAGTCAAGTTATTGTAAAAAATAGAGCTTCAAAGTTAAATCCCATTCAATGTGAGTTATAGTTAGGGCTGCAGACGAGCCGAGTCGAGTCGAGTTTTGGCCTTATCGAGTCGAGCCTTGACTTAATTTCATCGAACTCGAACTCGAGCTCGAGCTCGATGAGCTGGTAATTTTGAAGCTCGAGCTCGAGCTCGATGAGCTGGTAATTTTGAAGCTCGAGCTCGAGTTCGAGCTCGAAAAAATAAAAATAATTATTTTATTTTTTTTAAAAATAAATAAAATAATATTTTTTATTAATAAATAATAAAATATTAAGGATATTTATGTAATTTTACTATTAAAATAAAAATAAAAAAAAATATATATATATATATACTCGAGCTCGCGAGCCGGCTCGTGAGCTAACGAGCTTAATATTTTGAGCTCGAGTTCGAGCTCGACTTTGACTCGACCAGCTCGAGCTCGACTCGAGCTCGAAAGCGGCTCGATTCGTTTGCACCCCTAGTTATAGTGACATAGTCTACCTATATATCTTAGGTTGCATTTGATAAAATTAAAATTTGAAAACTAAAATCTTAAATTTGAATCCATTAATTTATTGAATTGTTAAATACTAAATATGATACATTTGAATGTATATCACATTAAGTGAATAGTTTATCATTTATTTTTTGAACAAGTTTAGCCTAAAAAATTTAATATCACTTAATTAATTCAAATGTTCAATTTTTTGTTATTAAACATGTATCAAACATCTTTTTTTTTGACAGAACAAAAATCAATATTATTAATAAACCAATTAGAAATCGTTAGCACAATTTGTTTGACAAAGAACGCTACACTAATGATAGAAAATATATAGAACATGTTACAGATATATTTTATTTGAAAAATTATTAGATTTAATAGTTATAAAATATAAATGATATGTCTGTTCCCTCAAATTCACTATCCAAATAGTTCAAGTTCAAAATTGATATTAAAAACTGACAAGAAGATTTAAGAAATTTCAGATCTAACATATATATTCGAAAAACTCTTTAAGGAAAAAATAATAAAAATTAAATAAAATTCCCACTAAATAACTCCAAGAGAGAGAGAGAAAAAACTCTCATTAGTAAAACACTTGGAGAGACAAAACTCTTACTAGAATGCCTTGTTGAGACTTTATTAAACATAAAAGGAAAAAAAAACATACGAAAAGA
Source organism: Coffea humblotiana (assembly GCA_023065735.1). Lineage (NCBI taxonomy): Eukaryota > Viridiplantae > Streptophyta > Magnoliopsida > Gentianales > Rubiaceae > Coffea > Coffea humblotiana. Next base: position 3,436,156 of record CM041209.1, on the reverse strand, counting down.
AAATGAGACCTTGACTTTATAAACCTTGGCCTTATTGGCATCTTACTAATTGTGGATTAGATTGTAATATTGCTAAAATGTTATGTTGTAAACTATTGATATTGATCATATCATTATGAATTGATTATAAGAGCAAATATTATTTATGCAAACGGTATATATACTATATCCTTGGATTCATAATATATGCGTAAAAGTTGAATTTGAAATTCAAATTTTATATAATTGTCATGCATCCAACGTTGATAGTGTCTACAATATCAGTATAAGAAACACTAATCCTAATTGAGCAAATTTTACATATATTGATAGCGTCTACACTATCATCATTTGATTTATAACATATGTGTAAAAGTTGAATTTAAAATTTAAATTTTATATAGTTGTCATTTATTAAATGCTGACAGTGTATACTTATATACTGGTTGACCTTGAAAGTGTATGCACTAAATTAGAAGGTATACTTAAATATTAGTTAGTTCTTCGTGACTCTCCACCTACTAAGACAAAAAGATTTACTATTAAAAGTTAAACCCTGCAGAGTAATTAGCTATACGCTTAGAGATTTGTAACTACATCACTGTTTTCCTTGTTCTTGTCTAACCATCACGTCTCCGATATTTCAAAGTGATTGGAATACCTTGTTTCAAAATTGGATATTGATATAACATTTCATTGTTTCTATTTTGGTTGAACTGTTTTAAATTCTATCCGGCTTAAAGTTTTTTTTTTTTAAATAAGGGAAATATAAGATTAAAGAAGCATAGAGGGACTGGAGCGGAATTGAATCAGATCTCTAACTTTTAGAATTTTAACCTTAACCATTATATCAAATATCTCCTTGAGATGACTCTTTAATAGGCATGATTGTCATCACACTGATCAACAATTTTAGCAACAAATTTACTGAATGCTCATTTTGTTATAGCCTACAAGACAGCGTAGCCTTTCATTCCTCGAGGCCAATTGATCCAAATGCCTGTGTTTTGTCCTTTCCTTCTGTTCGTTGTAGGTTAGGGTGTACATATCAGGTGGTCGTTTTCCTGCGCTACACGTGTGGGTGTGTGTCAACTGACAAAAAGCAGACGAGAATATGGCTGCCTTTTGCATATAATTCTATACCACCCTGTCATATTTGCTTCAAAAGTAGGAGGAGACAGACAGTAAAACTCTGCAATCATAGGAATTAGGATAAAGAATGTGCGATTATCAGTCTTGATGAGTCAGTAAAAAGTTCAGGAGGATAGAAAGTTCACGCTATTCCAAGGCTACAGCCAAAGCCACCGACATACCATGCAGAGTTGATTCATATCACCTGAAACTATCTTCATGTTCTTTTGGAATTGGAAAAAAAAAAAAAAAAAGGTTTTAAAAGGTAACGGGCTCTGACTGGCACTGCTGCAGCAAGAGCCCCGTACGAACACAACATATTATGGACTGGCAACGGAATTGGTCCAAAAGAAAAACTAGATTTGGACAGTCCTTTTTTTTCTCTTTTTCTTTTTTTGGGGTGGGTTCAAAACAGTTAGTTAAATTACTCGTTTCGGTGAAGCAAAATACGATATTGCAAGTGAATAGTAGTGTTATGTAATTGTGTATTAACAATAATCTCTCAAGAGGAGAGGTGGCATATTGGAGGAATGGAAATACCTCGTTACATTTCCCCAATGCTTGAGCTTCAATTGTTTACACGGCCCCTTGGAATTTAAAAGGGCCAAACAAAAACTCAAAAAAGAAAACGGGGAAAGTTTTATTATTCACACATAACCAAGCAAGCCCTAACTACTCATTGCGGTTTTGTTATTCTTCTTCCCTTTTTTTTCAAAAAATAAATAAATAAATTTCCACGAAGTACAACTCAAATTCAGCTTACCAGTAGCTGCTCGTCAACTGGCACATGCGTCATTTGACAATTTACTAGATACACATTCGATTGGCTCTCAACTTGGGGCTCGGGCTCGGGCTCGGCTGGGCTTGGGCGATGGCGAGGGGGAGCCGCTTTCCGAAGCCGATGAAACAGATGACGATGATGACGCAGCCTGCTGAGGCGACCTTCTCTTAGCTGTCACCCTAACCGGTTCCGGCTCGTTCAAGCCAACTCTGTGAGGGAAATTCAATATAGCCTTTGAACCCCTCATCCTATAAGCCGCCATGTCGTAAGCCAAAGCCGCTTCCTCAGCCGTCTCATAAGTACCAAGCCAGGCCCTGGCTCCATTCTTGGCCGGGTCCCTAATCTCAGCCGCGAACTTTCCCCACGGCCGGTGCCTCACGCCCCTGAAATGCCTACCTTTCGGTCGCGCCGCTCTGGCAGTCGCAGGAGGCGGAGCCGAACAGTGATCAGCAGCAGGCGAAGTGGTAGCCGCCGGCTCCGTCGCATCACTCGGCTCAGTTTTTAACTCTAACGCCACTAGAAGCTGTCAAATTAGACGGCCTCCATCCAACGTTAACGGCTTCCCGTAAAAGCCAGTAAATTACCATGTCTTCCGAGTCGTCGGCCTTAAGAGGCAAGTCGCCCCAGGCTTCGGTTAAGCAGGGCACAAGGCTAGTGAAGCTGGGGGTCCGACGACAAGGCGGTAATTCACCGGAACCATAGGCCGGTGGGAGTTCAGCGGAAATGGGATGGTACATAGTACTCCAATGAATTATGGGTTCTTACTATTTCCAAACAAATACTAAATGAATTATGGGTTCTTACTATTTCCAAACAAATACTAAATGAAGTAGTTTTTGCACGAGCTCTTTATTTCACAAAGTGGGTTCTACAGTGTAAGGAGTACAATTCTCCCCGTCCGCAGGACTCAGGAAGTGAGGAGAGCAGAAAATTTTGAACGTCTGGGAAGGAAGGGGTGGCTGGGGTTTTATAGGTGGAGGAGAGAGTAACAGACGCGTGGCAATTGAATTTTGTGGATTATATATGAAATATCACTTATCGTTTCGGAAAAAAAAAATGGATTAGCACAAGGAGATATATTTTTAACCAGAGTTTGAACCTGCTGACACGATTATCCGAACCTGGACTTGTCCTGTCTCAGTTGTTGCATTCCCTTTAAATGCCTTCCATTCAATATTTAAGAAAGTTTTAAACAATTTCAGAATTTGTTGATTAATCCTTCTCTTTTTAATTTCATACTTTGGATGGAAAATCAAGAGGACGTCAGTTTTTGTGATTCTTTATTTTATTTTATTTTTAAAAAAAAGTTTTCTTTGAGTTTTTTTAGCAATAAATATACTAAAGGGTTAATTACATTTACTTCCCTTGAGGTTTAGCCAAACTACCTAATAGTCCTTGTAGTTTGGATAAATAACATATACCTCCCTTGGCAATAACTCTGTTAGCATCCTACTATTTGCGATGGTCAAATGGCTAAATCATCCTCCATACAAATGTTTTTTAAAAAAAAATTTAAAAAAAAGAAAAATGCAAAACAAAAAAAAAACATACATAAAATACAATCTTGTGCAGCGGAGAAATTTAATAAAAATAAGAAATCAAAAAAATCATCAGATAAAGGTAAATAAAGAAAGAAACAGTTGGACCTCATCTATAATCTCTATCCTCTCCATTCTCAATTGCTATCTCTTTTTCTACTTCCGTAAATCTAAAATTTTCCTACTTCCACCTTTATCTGTATGCATCTTTTCCATTTGAAAGCTCATTATCTATTGGATTTGCGGCAAATTTGAGATCTGATGGCTAAAAAACTTGTTCATGCTCATACTCCAGGTTGTATTGCTTATGATATTTGTGGTTGACTTCCTCTATTTATTTTAATAGTTGGGTAGATCTAAAATGGGAGTATGTTCTCGATAAGCATTGTGTATTTATCAGATTGATGACCTTTAGACGGAAAGCTCATAGGACTGTGGTAGCCTTTGTTTTACCATTTTTTATTCTATCTTGTAGTTTGAAAAGCTTTCTTTTGTCTTAGAAAACAAAAGGATGAATAATATAGAAACAAACTAGAAAGAAAGAAAGGAAACCGAGTTACATGCTAGCAGACTAGTTCTTGGGTGTCATTTCATCGGTTTTGGTAGTGGTTGGCGGTGTTTCGGATGGCGCCGTCCCATTGCTGCAAGTTATTTCTATGACATTAAAGTTTTGGTTATTTTTTTTGACAAATAAAATGAAGACGAGGAAGACAAAATAAAAAGAAAGACAAGAAAGAGGGATTTGTAACTTTAAATGATGGGTAATTTGGGACATTCACTTAATATGTTTTGCTGGGATAATCAAAATAAGCAGTCAAACGTCTGTTAACTAACGGGAAGGGGGTGTTTGTTATAGAATTTTGACTTTAAAGGCTCATTTTGTTATTTGTTCAAATCATGAGGAGCAATTTGTAGTTTGGCCAAACCTCAGGAGAGGTAGATGTAATTAACCCTATACTAAAAGGTTCCGTTGAAACGTCATCATAGCGCAAGTGGGCATGTTGGTGGCAGTAATGTTTTGTTTTGCATCACGTGGATTGATAAGGAATCACCCGCAGGTTACGGAACTAAAATGATTTAGTGATTTACTTCATTCTTTAAATCTTTCGTCCGTGCTCCGTACCATAGTTTATTCGCAAATGCAAGATAAAGAAGATTAATTATTGTGCGATATTTTGACATCCCTGATTAGCAGATTATAATGTGGGTAAGCCCTTTTGTCATTATCGATAAAGCAGGTGGTTTCAAATGGTCATGTCCCAATTAATCCAGCATTTTTAATCGGCACCCATAGGAGGTATGAAGCTGCTGTTATAGTTGAATATGTGCTTCATACTCCGGAGCACAATACATTTTTTATTCTTGTTCGTGCCAACCAAGATACTACTTAGGAACAACTAATTTTCACTTACCAGATGAATGGCAAACCTTTTCATGTCCTAAAAGTATCCCATTCATCATGATTCTTAACCTTTTTACCTTGCCTTTGTTTCTGTTTTATTCCCAAATTCTTCATCCACGGCACCTGAGTAGTTAGGTTGTTTTTGGATCATAACTTAGTGACACAAAAAACATCCATTTCTGGAGAAACCACTTAGTCATGTTTGATTTCTAATGCAAATAAAGTAGTAGAAAATTTTAAGCAGTGTATATATATAGAAGCAAGTCGAAGTTCGTTCTTCACATCTTTTATCCTCAACTACATGAGAAGATTATTTAATATTAAACTATATATAGGTGTAAGAATAAGTTTAAAGTTACATCTTTTTTTTTTAAAAAGTACAAAGTTTATATGTGAAGGATTACTTATATGATTTTTTGGTATATGCATTTGGTCCGTCGTAAATTTCAATTTAAATTTTGACATTGTATCGAAGTTGTTGTTCTATGCATGTACTGCATTAAATCTTAAAATCCATTTGAATAGCCCTTTTTGGAAGTTTCTGAGAGTTTTTATAGAACAATAACATTTTAGATGTGTGTAAAGTAGAATTAATAGTGAATGAAAAAAATATGTGGAGTGAATATTTCTAAAAGAGCCACAATAAATTTGCTCCACAAAAACTGGCAATCCAAGCGATGCTTATTGAATCTAATTTTGTTTTCTTTGTTAACAAGGAAGTCTCGAGGCACTATTCGAGAATGCTTACTAGATAGCCCTCGTCCCGTGCAATAGCTCCCCAACCCCAACCATAAGAAGGATAAGAAGCACTAGACAAGTATTGTACGACGAGAAAATGTTCCAAGAGAGATTCGAACCTGAGTTGACAGGAAGATATGGACATCTAATTTATTGATCCATTTCTAACAACTAGTAACTAATAAGTATGGCATTTACACCATAAATCTAGTGTGATTACAACCTAGTGGTCCTAACTTCTCTTATCTTGAATTTTCAAGGAGATTATTTGAAATATTATTTAAAATAATTATTGTAACACTTTTGATGATATGATGTATATGAGATAAGACATAATTAAAAAGGTAAAACGTTGTATTTGCAATGCAAGTAAAATAATTTAGAATAATTTTAGTAATCCAAACACACCGTGCAAGTTTTTTTCTTACCAAATTATTCGATGCTTTGAAGCGCACAGCGGTCTCGCACTTTCTCTTGTGATTTTGTTTTTCTTTTTCTTATTAAATTTGCGGCGGAGAGGATATTAATATTTTTGTTTTCCCTTTCTTTGGTGCCTTTATGCTTTCCAGGTAAAAGGTCTGATGAATGGAAGCCCACACTAAGGGAGTTCAACTTGCACCGGCAAAAATCCCAAGGATCTTCAACTATTTCAAAGACCGACATAAAAAGAATCGTTTATTGCCAGCCAAACGAGTTTTACACGTCAGTTAATCAAGACATTTATGGGCTAATTAGCGACTTGGTTGCGAATAAAATATGTCCTCCCTTCCTGCGTCACACATTATGCAACTAAAATGATTTAGTGACTTACTTCATTCTTTAAATCTTTTTTTCCGTGCTCCATAGTTTATTCGTAAATGCAAGATAAAGAAGATTAATTATTGTGCGGTATTTTGACATCCCTGATTAGCAGATTATAATATGGGTAAGCCCTTTTGTCATTATCGATAAAGCAGGTGATTTCAAATGGTCATGTCCCAATTAATCCAGCATTTTTAATCGGCATGTATCCTCTTTAATCTATTCTAAAAGTAAAAAATAAATGTAAAAGTATGAAGTGGGCAGGGAGCATCCTTCATGCACCTTGGACAGTAATTGGCGTTATCTTTCAGGTATAGATAAATTAATAATTTAAGATTCCAAGAACGTGCAGTTTTGCAAGAGCCATCCTTGATGTTTATCCACAAAATGGTGATCTGTAACTGCAAAGCACCTTGCAAACGGTGGATCAAGCCACATCCACCATCTAGTGCTTCAAGTCACATCCACCATCCAGTGCTTCATCTGCCGTTTTACTCTCAATGACGACAAAAGTGCTGCCCATAATGAAAAACGGTAGTGGAAGTGAGCAATTTCTCAAGCAACGTTGTCGTTGGCAGTGGTATAACTTAAAGCTGAAAAAAAAAAAAAAAAAATTTACCTGGGGCAGAGCATATTCTCTCATTTTTTCTTTCCCACAATTTTGATTCAGGGATTTGTGCGAAGTTTTCCTCAAGCGGCATATTACGCGCTACCTGAGCGAAGCGTAGAATGAAGCGATTAACGATCACGTCATGTAGGTCATTCATATTAACGAGTTTACTTTGATCTCACTCATTGTTCATTTCCCGTTCATTCTCAAAAACTACGCCATTACCATTAATTGCGTTTAAAGGGTCTTGAAATAACATATTATTATTGGTGTTTTTCCTCCTTATTTTGAAGTTATCCGCTCGGAATAAGTTGAGCTTAAAACACTTAGGTCGTGTTTGGATTGCAATTTTTTCAAATTTTTATAAAAAAAATATATTGTAACGATTTGATTGATATATATGTGAGATAAAAAAGATAATTGAAAAATATTTTCACAGAAAACTTTCCGTATAGATTTTTTGGTGAAAAATCCCTTTCCAAAAGGTTGCTTTTCACATCTGATTTTAGCTTGCATAAATTAAGCTGAGAGAACCTAAAAAGTGTAAGTGTGTCTGCACGCGTGCGCGTATATATATATATATACACACACACATATTTATGAGTCTTCGTTTAGCTTTTAAGAATGACCTGTTTTGTAGATGACACATGTGACTCTGTTTGGATTAGTTATTTTTGGAGATGTTTTTCAAAAAATTTACTGTAACTGTGTATATGAAAAACTTTTACTGTAAATGTTTTTTAAATTATTTTTAGAGGTATTTTAAAATATATTTTTGAGTATTTTTATAATTTACAATTTTTTTGGAATATATTTTTTTTAAATTTTACAAGACCCACCACTATCCCCTTCCTTTTCCTCCCCTTCTCTCCTTTCTCTTCCTCTCCTCCTCCCTCTTTTTTCTCCCCTCTCCCCTCCTTCCCCCCAACTCGAAACCCCTCTCCTGCTCGCGAGTGGTGGCTGCGACTTTAGCCACCACTCTAACCACGACCGTCTTGATTGCGGCTTCTGGTCGCAATCAGATTTGATCGTGATTAGGAAGGTTGCGGTCAGTCGAGAGGAAGGAAATTGGGTGGCGGGGAAAGGGAAAGAAGAAAGAAGAAAGGAGAAGGAGAGAGAGGAGGAGGCAGAGAAGAGAGGGAGGAAAGATGGGCGGAGAGAGAGAGGAAAGAGGAGAGAGGGTCGTGGATGTTGGGGTGGTGGCGGTAAGGTAGTGGCCGTGGTGGTGAAGAGTGATAGGTAGTTATGTATTTTTTTGTATATTTGGGGTTGTTTTTGATATATTGTATGGATATGATGTTTCTGAAGTTATTTTTGTTTGTGTATTACTGTAGCGTTGTAGGTGAAAAAATTGTTTTTCAAAAAAATCTGAATCCAAACAGAGCCACAGGCGTTGATTGAAGTTGGAGATTTGCAAGGATTAAGGCATATACCTTGGTGCTTTTGAATGTTCGTTGCAATAGAGTCAGGTTATAGCTTTCGATTACTTACTGGCTAGCAAATGTCGTTTGCACGAAAATTCTTCGAATATGGAATTTAACAAGTGAAGGATGTTGAAGTTAGTATGTGCTACATATATATATATATATATATATATATATATATTGTCAAAATAATTATTACTGGTGCTACTAGTTCCCGGTTAAATTGGTAGTTGTGACTTATGAGTGTGTTATGACTAGTTGCTTTCCTGCCGGTTTTACGCTACCACGAAGGAAAAGGCGTTTCATGCACCTTGGATACTGGATCCTGTGCCTTCATGGAAGAGGAACTTAGAAGTGGAATGTGCAATAATAATAGGCTGAAAAGAACACCACCAAAGACTCTTGAATTTTGCGCCCTTAGCCCGTGACTTCGATGATACAAGACCAGGAAAGATTAACAAATTCCATGGAAAAAACAAAGCAGAATGGATATCCCCTCCTGTCCTGTCCCATCCCACATCCTGCTTTATTATATCAGTCTTAAAAAAAGTTAAAACCAACTCTATTCATCGGAAGATCATTCAATTCCACAATCCAATTTCCATGGCCACGAGCAGCGCAGCGCCCAGCAGATTTTGTCGTTTACAGAATCTTAATCCGACGACTGTGGACTTCCTGACGGAAATCATTTATTTACTTTCGGTATCTTTTAAGTTGAAATGAAGTCGGTATATTTTTTTTTTCTGAGTAAAAAGTACTCGATCCAAATGGAGCCTGGTCAAAGCACGTTCATTTTACAGATGAGAAAAAAAGTACTAATATATTTGAAGCCTAAACTTATAAAAACTCAAGCCGAGACTGAGACCGAAGAAGTCTGTAGCTAGCCCGGGTCCTTTCAACGACCCGAAGGACCAGGTTCAAAGCACCTTCGTGTGGGTATTTGTTAAAATATCCACCTGCTTCTTGTTGATTTCGTCGCTAAAGCAACAGTAATCATTAGGTAAAAAGTCTTTGAAAATTCTGCAGGTACACTTAACTGCAATACATATATATATAAGACGATTTTCCAGGATTGCACATGCGCAATTTATATTTAACAAAAGTATAATGCTCTAATTTCATCATCATCAGCTGGAGATTCAAAAGACTGCAATTTAAGAACAAAGAAATGGTAGCATATTCAACAGTCAACCTTTGAAAACAGACGTTGAATTTCCTGCTTCAAATGGTCGCAAGTTATGACCGAATTTGAGTCCACGGCAAGGCTAGCGGTTTCCAATTCCTCTCAGAGCTGAGAGTACTGCTATGATTTGAGCCCTCGTGCGCCCCACCGCAATGTTTGAGTCTCCAGTCAGCGGAGCCGCTAACGGACATAATGATGCCAGTAGTATTTCCTAGTGGGTCTCTCCTGTTTATGCTTTTTGGGTCATTTTGTCTAAAACAAATTGCGCAGCAACAAAATCAGCTTAGCCCCACTTGGATTTTACCGACTTAACATAACATTTGATTATAGACCAAAGTTGCAGTCTTTTACTTCATGTTTTCCTTCTAATCTTCAACTGTCAGGTAATTTCGAATCCTGAACCTTCCGTATCTTCAACTGCCAGGTATAAAAATCATTTGATTCCTTGAATTGATCCAATGATTCGAATATTCTATTTCTACTGCTATTCATACGACGATTAAATTAATTTTTAATTATAGTCTCGTAGAATTCACTGCATATATTTGGTTTGTTGTAATATGATCTATTTGATGAAGCACTACATCGGAATTTTGAAGTCGGGCTCATGAATCTCGACTTCAGTTCCAAACTTAATCATGTAGTATTATGTGTGAGACTTCAAAATCTACTTATCTTGGATTGAAGTCTCAGTGGGAGTAATTTGTCTTACTACAAGTGATTTTAGTACCACAACATATTAGCAGTATTTGTTTTTTTTAATTCTTCGTATTAGTAAATTAAGTGTTTGTGATTGAGGCTCGGTAGACCCTAAGAAAGTAAATCAAAGAGGTGTTGTTTAAAAAGTCGTTGCTAATTGCTATGCCACCGTTCCAAGTATCCGTAATTTTCAGCTAAAGAAGTCCCTATTCGCCTCTTTTTAACTGAGAGTTTGGAGAATTAAAGTTGACATTCCAGTAAAATATTCACTCAAGGAAAAAGAAGAAGAAGAAGAAGAAAAATTAGGCGTTTCAAATCATCCCTCTCAACCAATAATAATAAATAAATAAAGCGTACCTACTCTAAATGGGCCTTGTTTGGATTGCATTTTCTTGAATTTTTTGTACAAGAGTTACTGTAGCGATTTGATGTATGTGAGGAAAAAAGATAATAGGGAAATGTGATCACGAAAAACGACGTAATTTTTCGATGGAAAATGGCTGTCCAAACAGAGTCATCCATTACAATTTACATTATACTACTATTTCAAAGAACCGTATTAACCATAAGTCCATCCGCGTCGGTGGAATTGGTTTGATAGCTTATCTAAGTTTACAACGAGGGATGATTCTAATATCTTATCTCTCTTAATGGTTAAACTGTTTCACTTCGCGTCCCTCTAATCTTCGTGATTGCTCTTAAAAGCTGAATCAAGTAGAGGATGACAAGGCTCAAGCATTATCATCAAATTAAGTCCTGGAGAAATTAAAAAGAAAAAATTTGAAAGCGACGGTACATGGAATAGAAAAGTTCCATTTTCTATTTTCCTCCACGGAAAGAGAAAATGCGAGAGTTTCAACCTGTGATTTCCTTTTTGACATCATTAGTTTGAAGAATTGAAGCAAAGGGGAAAAAAAAAAATTTCCTTTTGCTTGCCTCCAAGACATTTAAAAGGGGAGTTGCCGTGACTGAATTGATTTGCCATAGACAGATAAATATGAGACGAGATTAGCTTTAAATTCTGCTCTCAATTATTAAAATGAGAGGACTTTAGGAAAGTTGATGTTGATCAATGGAAATAAGACAGAAAGAGTTGCACTTTAGTTACTGTTATAGAATCTTTTTTGCGTCATGATTTGGTACTTCGAATAGATTTTCTACTTTACTGCCGCATCAAGCCATGACATTAATCCCGGTATCCACTCGTGTACACACACATACAATTCTCAGTCGATCCATTGGTATGGGACTTGCTTTAAATGCCCTTGCTCCCAAAAGCTAACCTGTAAAAAACAAAAAAACTCATAAATTTACTCCAACTTTGAGTCTTTCACAATATTTTAATTTTTTTATTCTATTCAATTCGTATGAAAGAGATAGATGGAGAAAGAGACTCGGGGAGTTAGTCTTTGTTTCATATTTGGCCAATGAAGAAAAATATGGAATTCAAACTAATGCTATGGTGTATATTTCCAACAGGGATGGGGTAGGGGTGGTTGGCTTGTTTCCAATTCCGTCCCCTTCTTGTAATACACTGTCACATCACAGGGGGAGAATAAAAATTTTTTTTTTTTAATAAAAACATCTCGATAGACTCGTATATATCTCCGAAAATTGTGTTCTGTTTGGCTATCTTGTTATTGTTCAATCAAGGTCGTAATTAAGCCCCCTCCATTAAGCTTCGACGATATCCTCTCTCTCTCTCTCTTTTTTTTTTTTTTTTTTTTTCCCGTTTGCTAAAGAAACAAAAGGGGTTTGAGTTTTCAATCGTAAAGTAGAGGTCGAGGTCCATTCGTAACCCGCAGAAGAGTAAAAGTACAAATCGGACAAGTAAACCCACTTCCGATTGGATTGTGTGGTTATTACCAGCCGCATTTTAGGCCCCATGCAAGGATCGACCTATTCACTCACTCGGTCCACCACAATTCTGTCAACATTGGGTCCTCGCTTGGAAGTTTGACAAAATGGTTAACCCTTTATCTTTCTTTCGCCGTACAAAAATATCTCATTATTGTATTTTCTGTACTCATAAAAAAAGATTAAGGCTGCAACATAATTCCATAAATTCCAACAACGTTGTAAAATGCAAACCACTACTCTGGGGGCAAAACAGTAACTTCTATCTTGGGGTTATTCAACCGATTTAGATTTAGTTTGTTGCTACGATATGATCTTTTCCTCTTCATACATATTTTTGTATGTGTCAAAATTGTTTCTGCGGCTGCTGCTGGGTATCTTTCTTTTTGTGCCAATAGTGTGTTCAAAACTAACGTCATTCGTTTCCCATTTTGGAATTGGAGAAATTTTTTTTTTTTTAATAAAAACAATCTCGATAGACTCGTATATATCTCCGAAAATTGTGTTCTGTTTGGCTATCTTGTTATTGTTCAATCAAGGTCGTAATTAAGCCCCCTCCATTAAGCTTCGACGATATCCTCTCTCTCTCTCTCTCTCTTTTTTTTTTTTTCTTCCCGTTTGCTAAAGAAAAAAAGGGATTTGAGTTTTCAATCGTAAAGTAGAGGTCGAGGTCCATTCGTAACCCGCAGAAGAGTAAAAGTACAAATCGGACAAGTAAACCCACTTCCGATTGGATTGTGTGGCATTACCAGCCGCATTTAGGCCCCATGCAAGGATCGACCTAATCACTCACTCGGCTCCCTACCGACGTCCACCACAATTCTGTCAAACAATGGGTCCTCGCTTGGAAGTTTGACAAAATGTCATTCTTTCGCCGTACAAAAATATCTCATTATTGTATTTTCTGTACTCATAAAAAAGATTAAGGCCCTTGCTTGGATTGCTGTTTTTCGCTGAAAAATTACGTCGTTTCCGTGATCATATTTCTCTATTATTTTTTTTCCTCACATACATCAAATTGCTATAGTAATTTTTCCATGAAAAATGACGGAGAATGCAATCCAAACGGGACCTAAGGCTGCAACATAATTCCATAAATTCCAACAACGTTGTAAAATGCAAACCACTACTCTGGGGTCATTCTCCTGTATATATCTATATATATATATTTTGGCAAAACGGTAACTTCTATCTTGGGGTTATTCAACCGATTTAGTTTGTTGCTACGACATGATCTTTTCCTCTTCATACATATTTTTGTATGTGTCAAAATTGTTTCTGCGGCTGCTGCTGGGTATCTTTCTTTTTGTGCCAATAGTGTGTTTCAAAACTGACGTCATTCGTTTCCCATTTTGGAATTGGACTTGGAGAGTTGAGGCTTGATCAAAATATTGTGCTAAGTAACGACAATACTTGATGTCGGCTAAATCTGCCATCAAGCAGTTTTGTTGGAAGATTATGTTGATTTTTCTATTTTCTTTCTTTCCTTCCTTTTTTCCTGTCCAAGAGTTGATTAGTATCAAAACACTGTCGGGACTTATAATTCTGGACTAAAAGATGATTAGCTCTAAGGCTATGGCGCCCAAGTGTTATGATTGGGAAAAATGTTAAAGGGGGATTCTGGTTGTGGTTCTGGTTCATTCCCCGCTAAAAAAGTTTGCGCAACTTGCAAATTCAGAGAGAGAGACAGGAGCCATCACAATTCAAAATGAAGGCAAAGGGGAAATGTGCCTAGCGCCAAGTTGATAACTTTGAAAGCGACCGTCAATTTTGTATTAGCGCATCGCTACTTGCCGTCGTGACTCGTGAGCTGGAGCGGTGCAGTATTTTGTATTAGCTGGAGAGTTAAAAGAGTTAGCGTCCAAAGTGCAATTAAAGCCGGTTTAGTTACGCAACGGCTTAACGATTGTGATGCTCTTGTGTCTTTTGCGTTTTTCTTTATTTATGGCAGTATAAAGAAGGAAAATTTGTCAAAGTGGTCCTTCACATTTCAAAAGATTTTTAAAAAAAAATCTTTTTTGGCCCCTCACATATAAAATGATGTAAAATAGCCTCTCACATCTAATAACTGTATTAATTTAGTCCCAAAGCCTATTTCCGACCAAATTTCTTGCTAAAAGAAAATGGGGAGAGGTTCGATTGGAGGAACGGATGGGGAGGAGGAAGAAAAAGAAAAAGAAAAATGTTGCAGGTTAGTGGAAGAATGGAAAGGAGGAGTGAGGGAGGAACGGGGTTGTCGGGTGGATGTGACGGGGAGGAGGAGGAGAGTGGCGGGCTAGCTAGTGCGGGGAAGGGGGACTTCTTTTTCTAAGAGGTTTTAATGTTGTTCCAAAATTTTTTCCCGTGAAAGTACAGGCATGTGACTTGTGTATGCGCTTTTTGACGAGAAATTTAGTCAGAAATAGGATCAAATTGGTACATTTATTATAATATTATTATATGTGAGAGATTATTTTACACACTATTTTACATGTGAGGGATCTTTTTTTTTTTTTTTTTTTTGGGGGAGAAAATGTGAGGCACCATTTTGATCCTGAAGTATCTGTGATTGACCAGCTACAGGGAGCAAGCCATGGCTACTTTCATTTCATGCATAATTACCCCACTCACCAACCGGCGTATGTGCCACAATTTGACATCAACTTTACCAAAGTTTCGAATCGATTACCAACAAACATAGGCTCTATCGACCAGACTCACCCCCCTAATGCTTCTAAACAATATAAATTATTATTGCTTAATCCCTAAACATTTTCTTGAAAAAGTGCCAAAAAAAAGAGGCACAGAAGGAAGGAGGAGAGAAGACTATTCCGCCAGTGGGATGGTACAATGGTGCGGTTGAGCTCTGAACTGTCCCCACAACAGTTGTA
Organism: Coffea humblotiana; assembly: GCA_023065735.1. Lineage (NCBI taxonomy): Eukaryota > Viridiplantae > Streptophyta > Magnoliopsida > Gentianales > Rubiaceae > Coffea > Coffea humblotiana. Next base: position 3,421,143 of record CM041209.1, on the reverse strand, counting down.
GACTGGAAATACAGACATCAGAACGTTGAAGTCTAGCACTACCATTTTCTTAGTATTTTTTTTTTGTTTTGTTTGGGTCCACGTGCTTTCATGTCTTGAAGACTTGGAAGTGGTGAGGTAAAATTAGATTTGTTTCGGTTCTCCTGCCCCATCAGTATCAGAGCAGTAAGAAGAGAAGTCGTGGGGGGTTTTATTTCCAGTCCAGGAGCGGCAGCAGACAAGATAGTCGCTCTCTCTTAAGCTTCCAATTCCAATTCCATTTTCTTTTACCGGATAGAAAGTTAGGATTCCAATTCCATGTTTGACGTCCAAACTGCATCTTCCGGGCAACTTGAAAAAACAGTTCAAATCTGAAGCGCATTTTGTCATCATTTTGTTTTTCCAGAATACAAAAAAAAAAAAAACATTAGAAAGAAAAAAGAAAGGGAAAAAAAGAAGAGAATTTATCCATTTCTTTAAATAAGTTTAACTTAAATGAGAACAATTGGAGGTGGCCTGGTTCAATACTTCAATGACCCACTCAGAGCATGTATGTATTCCCATGCCATGCCATGCAACAATAAAATGTAAGCAACACTAGTTTTCTTTTTCTTTGTTTGGAAGGAGAAAAGTCAAAATGAGGTATCGTCTTCGTCTGTTTCCACCACGTTTCCATTTTTTCTAACTTGCTTGACTTGGAAGAATAAAATAATGGTCGCACGTAATGGAAGTAACCGGGAAACCGGAACATCCATCCTGCCCACAAATTAAAAAAAGACGCCAAACACCACAACTTGACCCAAAAGGCAAAAGACCAATGAGAGCGGACCATCCATCCATGATCCAGTTGATCATCCCGTCCCCTGCCCCTCAAATCTCATCATCATCATCATCATCCTCCTCTATCAATCCTCACCCACAATTATTAATTACTACTATTTGCTTTCAAAATTTAGGAAAACGACATAAAATCAGACGTAGTATATCATTTCTTTGTACGCACGCAGCTTCATTCCGCTTTTCCATGATTATCCTTTCAATTTTTTTTCCTATTAGTAAATTAAAAAAATGATTTCTCTAATATTCGCGAAAGCCAACAAGAAAGAGGGAAGTATCCTGGCTCCAGCCAAGAAGCCTCATAGGAAGACTCCTCCCTCCCCTTACGGAAGGCCTTAACTTCCACTAATGCTCCAAACTCAGGAGACCCTTTATAAGCACCCCAACCTCACTCCCTCTCTTCCACTCAAAGGCTTGAATCCAAAAATAAACAAAAAAGAGTCCAACCGATAATCCCCTCTCCTTCCTCCTCTTCCCAGAACAACTTTGACATCTTATCCTCCAGGATGGCCTCCCAAACCCAAATTACTGAAACTTCTGCCTTGGAGCTGATTAAGCAGCATCTTCTTGATGATTTCGCCTTCATGGAAAACTATTGTGTTTCAGACGATCGCTTGAGCCAATTTTCACACCTCCCCACTTCTCAGTCTAACAATTCCTCCGATTCTGATACTTCAAGCTTTGTAACCTCCAACGCTTCTTTCAGCTTTGCAACCTCCAGTTCCAGTTCCTGTTCTAGCTCCAATATTAATTACATGGAATTGGAAACGAAGCCGAACGGCGCGTTAACTACTCCAAACCACCCAAGACAAACCGCCACCAGCTTCAGCGAGCGAAAGCCGCTTTTGAATATTGCAATTCCTCCTCCCGTTAAGAAATTGTTGGACTTTAACAAAATGAATACCTCTAATACTACTACCACCACCACCACCTACGAGGAGCCTAAGGCTAAAGCGGTTGAGCAGAAGAAAGTCCAGGAAGGTTCCGGTGAGAAAAAGCATTATAGGGGAGTCAGGCAGCGGCCCTGGGGAAAATTTGCGGCTGAGATTCGTGACCCCAATCGTAAAGGGTCTCGGGTTTGGCTGGGAACTTTTGATACTGCGGTGGAGGCCGCCAAAGCTTATGATAAGGCGGCCTTCCGTCTCAGAGGGAGCAAAGCTATCCTCAATTTCCCACACGAGGTGGGGAATAATACTTTGCCGGAAAGTGAGCTGGCGACGACTTCTGGTCGGAAAAGGGCCAGGGAGCCGGATGTTGTGAGTGAGGACATTGTGAAAAAAGAGGTGAAGAGGGAGGAGGTGTCGCCGGCGTTCGTCCGGAAAGGTGAGGAGCGTGGTTTGCCCACGGATCCGTTAACGCCGTCCAGTTGGACCTCTGTTTGGGACTGCGGAGATGTGAAGGGTATCTTTGAGATTCCGCCTTTATCGCCGCTATCTCCACACCCAAGTTTGGGCTATTCCCAGCTCATGGTTATCTAATCACCCAAATCAAAATTATTTTACGGGCTCACCGAATTAATAATATAATACAAAAAAAATAAAATTTTGAAAAAAAGGAGGAAATTCCTGAAGGGAAAAAAAAAGATTGAGAAAGGGAAGTTATTCAATCTTTTTTGGATGATGGGCCAAAAGTAATAGAGGAATCCAAGGACTTTGAAACCCAAGACTGCCTCAAATGACTGGATCAAGAAACAAAGCGATCCTTCCAAGTTTAAGGATGAGTTGTTAAATGCGAGTTAGTAGATTATCAAGATGCACCTGACAGTCATAAAGTCTGAGGTGATTAGGGGTGGGAAAGATATATGTATGTATATATTTCAGCTGTTGTCTTGCATCTAGATTGATTTTCCTTTGCAGCTTCTTTAATTGGTTCAAGGATGTAAATATAGAAAAAGTAGTGTGGCATTTGTTATTGGTTCATTCGTTTAGAATATGAATTTGAGCTATAATTCTGATGAAAACATTTTCTGAGTTTATCTTGTTACTTTCCATCCTAAAAATGTAGTAGTAGTTATTTTTACTTGAGACGGCAAAATTTCCCAGTATCTTTTGCATTTAGACGCTTTCCAATCAACTGCCTCGTTAATGAAATCGAAAGACATGATCATCAATGCCATGTCCATGGGTTTTTTTTTGGTCAATTACAGGAATCGGTGGCAACGACACTACTACTATTTTAACACCTGAGCAAAATTGGACGCATATAATATAACAGTCTTAAGGTGTGAAGCATGGAAAACAATTATTAAAAAGACAAAAGGGTACAAAGGCAGAGTTAGAGCTGCCAATTCTTCCAAGCCCATGAATGAATTGTTGTCATGTCATATGGGTAAACAATCAAATTGGTTGCAGCGGACCATACATGTGCAGGGCCTCTAAGAATATTCGTAGTATTGGCGTCCAAGGAAAGAAGATGTAGAATCTTCGTAGTATTTGCGTCAAAGGAAAGAAAATGTTTTAGTACTACTTTTTTTTTTTTTCTTTTACACTTAGAAGTTCGGCTTCAATCATCATCACGAAGCACGGCAGGTCTCCAGGATCATAGCCTGAGATTCGAACACCAATGCTATGCTTTTAAAGTCGGATCGGAGAGTGAATCGGAAAACCTTCATGTTTACGATTCAATCGGTTCGATTCCGGTTCAAATATTTAATAATTTTTTATTCATTTTAGTATTAAAAATTTTGAATAAAACTAAATTATTTATTTTAAAAAATAAAAACTGATTGAACCTCTCTGTTTTTATCTGTTTTGATTGGTTCAACCGGTTCTTGACCAGTTCTTGACTGTTTCAATTAATTCTTTGGATTTTTAATCGAACCAGACCGGAGTCATGATGAGTTTGCGGTTCAACCGATCGAGCCGGTCCGATTTTCAAAACATTGTCGAACACGCAATTTTTTTTTTTTTTTTTTTAAAAAATGATCCATGCTTATCAATTGAACCAATTTATGTTAGTATTAGTACTACTTGACTTGACTATTCGCGAATTACATTTAATGAAATCGCGTTCGGAATTCTTTTCTTTCGTGAGAGTGGAATTATTGCTTAACCACGAAAAAGAAAAGGCCAAAAAACAAAACCAGCAATTCAGCACTTTTGAAGTTAAGTTGATTAATGCAATCAATGATGTATTGTCATGAACAAACGTTTCAAAACGCTTACCTACAATTTCTGAATTTTCACCGGTTTGACTTCCCCGATGCAACATATCAACGGTGGCATAGTAAAAAAGAAAAAAAAAACATGTAAGAAATACGCATCTATCGTTGTCGGAGCATATAGATCTTACAGAATTTTCTACAAGTGAGGGATGAACGGATGTGGCAGTTGAGAGGTGAATCCACGCGACCCCAACGCAACGCACACAGCTATCGCTTCGCTTACAGATTCCCAAGTCCCAATTCAGTAATTATTCATCCCCAAGTTGCACCCAAGTTCCTTGATTTCAAGTCATGCCCGTGACCTTCGCAACTTGCAATTTGGACATGGGAGGATAACAACGATATTAATTTCTCGCAACTTGGACAACAACATTTAGTTTTGGAAGGAAAACGACATTATTGATTGAGTTTTTCAACTGCAAAACTTCCGCACCATTGCATTATTACTCATTTACTTCTTCATGTCTGAATTAAGCAAATCTTCCGATCTAACAGTTTTTTTATCTACACCGCACTAATGACAGAAAATACGTCAAACAAACGTATCACAGATTTGAAGGATGCACACATCCATCACATTTGTGAAAATAAAAAATATTAAATTTTCAACATATTCTAGACAATCTCTTTGAACCCAAAGACTGTCTATGCATTTCTTCTTCCAAAAATTTCAGATCCGACAAACAGATTTTGAAAAGAATGGGATCTAACAAAGAAAAAGGAATAAAATAAAATAAAAAAACTCTCGCAAGAAACTTTAGAAAAGAAGAAACTCTAATTAGGAAAACTCTAGAAAAGAAGGAATCTCTCGCTATAAAATCTTAGCAGTCTGCTAGAAATTTTAAAAGAAACTTTATTACTTACAAACACAAAAAGAGAAATCATTTGGGGAAAGAGAAAAAGAAGTGGAACGAAGGTTTTTTTTTTCTCAATTGGTTTTTTGGATCAGCAGTTTAGTTTAGCGGTGAACAAAACTATCTCTCACCTCTTAGTAAGTTTTATTATTATAAGCCTAAAATCTATTCTAAGTCCAATACCGCAAGATAGCTCAAACCAATATTGATACTAATAATAGTTTAATTTAAAATTACTAAAATTCTAATATGCTTGATTTAATTCTTCCAACATTACCTCTCTCACATCAAGTTTTTCACTGTAATCAATTCCAATCCCATCTCGAATAATAACTTTTATTAAAAACTCTGTTTGCAGGACAGCTGATGTGTAATTAGTACCCATCATCACCTTCATGAGTTGAGGAGGGATGCGGCTTGTAATTTGCATACAATTTTGCTGCTAATCCTCCTCAATCAAAAAATTTATCCAAATAACCCAATCACAATTACAGCCACCATTTTTATTATTTTTTTTTTGGCACACAAATCTTCCACACAATTTTCAAAAATCATGAATTTACACCTCTCTTTTTGCCAACTACAGAAAAATACAGTTTCACATGAATTTATCCACCCCACTAATACCATCAATAATATCATTTACATCTTTATTAAAATCCATACTTTCACCAACTCAAAATAATTACGCACCTTAACAAATAATTTCCTTCCCACTTGGATTTCTTGACTTCCTTGTACCACTTGGATTGAATTCTACCGTGGAAACAACCACAATCAACAGTTTGTACCATCCAACAATCAATGCCAACACAACTATCGAATAGGATAGGATAGGGTCACTCTTTTTAAACCTCCGTTCAATTAAGACCACTTTTTCCTAGTTATCAATAAATGAATGAGTACCCCAAACCCAACCTCTATCTTGGTCCAATTTTCTAATATTCGAATGCTCCACCACAATCTCTATCAGAAATTTTGTGCTCTCCTTGTCACAATGACGACAAATACCCCAAGATTAAATTCTTGAGTTTAAGTTTCCAATACTACCATTTATTAGTACAAAAAATCATGCAGCGGAAACTTTTTCTCTGAACATTTAGCCTGCCGTGTTTCATTCTTGGACTCTTCCTTCATTGTGTGATACTAATTAAAGTTCCACGACTTGGTTAAAAGTTCAGAGAAGAAGTTTTTGCCGCGTGACTTTTGTGTTAACAAATCCAGGAAGCCATCGTGTACTAAATAAACTGATGTTTGAACCACCACGTAAATTTGAACCTTTTTTTTTTTTTTTGAGGGATTTTAATAGGTGCTATTTCAGCAAGAGGACCAACCTGTGATTTGAGTTCAAGAACAAGTATTAGTATTTGTAAATTGGCTCCGGACAACTGTGAAAGCAATTGCATGACACAGAATTAGAAAGATACTCTACTAGTATTCTGCTCATGCAAGTGTAGTATGATTTTTATTTTTCTTTTGGGGGTTCAAGAATTTCAATGCGGTGGGTCATTGAAAGATGGTAACGTCGGCCTCTCATTATGCGCAATGCAATTCAGTGCGCCAAGACGACAGTATACAGCAACTTGGGAATTGGAAGGCCTATTACGCAGTTGGTTGTTTCAGGCCTTCAATAGAATTGCAGAACAGGGCACAAGTCGACTTTTCCATCGGTACATCTGTGCAGCTCATCTGAAGAAGACCTCTTGCGCATGGTTGGGAATTGGGATGGGATCCCTGCTGTTTTTGGGGCCCCAGAACCAGAAGCATTTACATTGCCAGACCAAAACCGGTGCATTCGAACCCGGAAAACTCCGTTGCTTTTGATAAAGCCAGACAACTCTGAAAAGACTCCCGTCGCATAATTTTCTTGTAGCCAATAAATATAGCCCCCCCCAATAAATGACTTCAAAACTAGCTGGGTAGATGCCCGGCAGGTGTTGGGAAACAGTAAATGTTGTATGAGAATCCGAATCTCATATTCTTACTTTTGCGGATTACAAATTGCATGGCCAGGTGTGTGTAGTAGTAAATGGTTTACTATGAAGGTTAAACTTCCTCAGCAAAGCCAGGTATAATGAACAAATACCAACAGTTCCGATTGATTCTCATGTACTACTCCACTCCAGTATATATGATTGTGATATTGTACAATGCACAATGCATTTGTGTGGCTTTCAGGTTCTATCCTATCCTCTATCCGACTGGCTGGCTCCCCGCTACAGGAAGGAAGGTGGGGGGGATCTGACAAAAGGTGCAACAAATAAACGGCATATCTTTATCTGGGTATTGATCTGTCATACTCATACTGTTGGATTGGATATGGACAGGCAGAGCAAAGCCCAGATTCCAGTGAAACACCACCGAAAGGCGCGGGCAGACGGAATACCATTACCATTACCATATTTGGAGAAGGAGAATGAGATAACGCCGTTGACCATGAGATCTCTGTCAATATGCGATGCAAGAACCACGCTAGCTCGCACGCACACACTATCCAGGACTCCCAATTTCTTTTTTCTCAGCAACAAAAGTCAATCACCACATGTGGCTCCCCTTTCTCCTCCTGTTCAAATAAACAAGTCTTGTTAGCATTCTCCTGATTTTTATTTGTAATTTGGTTTAGTCAAGCAGAAGATGTCATGGGAACCTGGAAGATTCTTTTGACAAACGATTGCTTTTACTATGATGTTCAGCACTGGACAATTTATAGCCTGGATAGAAGTCATGTTTGGGAATTACCGAAACACAGTGGAATGTTCTAATCATGTATTTAATGAATGTAACTCCCGGGGAAATACTTTCGAGCGGCAAGCACTTGATGTTTACCGGAGAGTAATGGGCTCGGGTTTTAATTTATTTGTTACCTGTTAATACGAAGAGTGTACGGTGAAGTACAAATCCAACAATTTTGGGGTAGCACATATTGGACCAACTTTACCGCTACCATTTTGTAATTGAAGGACCTGGCTGTTTATCACCAAAGCTAGCGCATATTGGATTGGAAACAGGGTAAGAGGGGAGGGGCGAATGCATTATGTTCCCAACAACTCCTCTTTTGTTTTTTTTCTTTTCTCAACCGAGGCCTGTTTTTTCCTCCAATCAGACAGGTGAAGTCTTTTCTATTTTGTTTGCCCACCGACCAATTTTCAACATTGTTTATCTGGCCTTAGAATGGTATGTACTATATTTTCATCATCCTTGAGGTCACTGGCTGGGCTTCTTACCCAAATTTGAATTAACTGCACCAAAAATGACCAAATGTAAATCCTAAAAAAAAAAGCCTAGCCTTTCGCAACGCTTTTAGCTAGAAATGGAAACCCAAGCATAACATAACATGTGATTTAGGACGAAACTAATGCTGGTATAAGAATTTGGAAGCTGTCGAAGTACTAATTGGAATGGAATTGCCTCGTGAGTGGGAATGTAAATCTGAAGGAAAAACGGTAGGAGGTTACAAAAATGACATGTTTGTCTTTGACCAAAATGAACTCTGGACTGGAGGAATCAATTCTGCAGTGCTCATTTTTCAAAGATATTTTGAGAGGAAAACAACGGATGAAATGAACGTAAAAGACGACATAATAGTGCAGTGTACAAAATTTTCTCCTGCGGAACAAAATAATAATTGCGTAAATTATGAGAATTGAGACATCCAAACAAAGGGAACTGGGAAAAAGCCACCAGGTTCATACTTCATAGGCGCCGTCGGGCCCGCACCAAATCCAAATGCCTCCCCACTTGACAAGAAGAAGAGATTAGGAGAAGGGACTCATCTCCCCGGCGCCAGCGGAGATTTTAAAGTGCCTCTGTTGGTTTGATGCAACTAGTGTGGGTAACTCACTCGCAAGTCGCAAGTCGCAAGTCGCAAGTCGCAAGTTGCATTCCTCCTCCTCTTCTACAAAGATCTCTGCAAGTAGCAGTAGTGGCCCAATCCCATCACCGGTTTTGCTAATAGCAACATCCCACCATCAATTTCAGCTTTAGCATCTCCTTCCTTCGCCCAATTTATTATACACTCCTACTACTAATCTTAATCGCGGGAGCTGTTGTTGCGGTTACTTGTTTGGTGGCAGCGCCATCCCACCACCGACTTTTGACCGTTGTAATAAAATTGTTTCTATCCTTTTCTTTTGACCATTGTAATATAATATTTTTTATTGTAATATTTACAATTACCTGATCTAAAATCAAAATTGCAAATATAAAATAATCTATAAATGTAATTTTTAAAAAAAAAAAAAAAATCTTTGTGCACGAATAAAAGACATTATGGAATTATTATTAACGAGCACGAGAGAGAGAGAGAGAGAGAGTGTCGATATAATTCTCACTTTATTTATTGTTTTTTTATTCTACAACAAAGGCACGCGTAGCAAATCAATAGCTGGAAATAGCTAATTTCAGGAAGACCCAAATCAATTAGTTCACACATCACATCGTTTGTTGAGTACTTAGGGATACTGCAGGCAAAGAAGCAATTGACAAGGTTAATATTAATCACGTCTCTCCAAAAAAAAAAAAAAAAAAAAGTTAACCTCGAGAAGCTGTTTTGAAGGAAAGTTGTGTGTGAAATTAGAACATTTCACAATACAATACCGTGCAGTAACCACACTGGTGAATGTCTCCCAGCAATCCCGACCCCACAAATTGATCCATGCTAAATTGGGTGTCAAAAGTCCTAGCCCCCCACCACACAGATTACAAACATTGCGTGCCCGTTTGCTATATAAACCATCACCAGCTACTCTTCTTTTGCTCCCATCCATATTTGCCCAAACACTGCTCTGCCTATTACTATTATCATACTGCTACGAACCACCACTGGCAAGATTGCAGCAGTTGTGAAAAAAACACAGGCGAACAGCTCCAAAACTCCGAAAGGTGGGTGTGTGAGTGGGTGGATGACCACTTATCCGTATCAGCGAGTGTGGTGTGGTGGTGATGTCGGCGGACGAGTCAACAACTTTGGAGCTCATAAGACAGCATCTGCTGGGAGACTTCACTTCTAATGATACGGAATCTTTTCTTAACAACCTTACAATCAGCTCCCGAAAGCCCGACCCAACAACTTCCGAGTCGGATTCCAGCTCTTTCATTTCAGACCCCCCAAAACAGCCCGACACCCCCGTTTCTCGTTACCTCAAACTCGAGCCCGATTTCTTCGAATTCGAAACGAAACCCACCATCCTCATCGACTCCATCTCCCCCAAAAGCCCCGTTTCGGGCAGTCCGTACTCAGAAAATCCCTTCAGGCCCGCTGCGGGCTCGGGGAAGTCCGACCCGTTTGGAAATGGGTCCGGCGGAGTTCGAGACGGCAGGCATTACAGAGGGGTAAGGAGGAGGCCCTGGGGAAAGTATGCCGCGGAGATCCGAGACCCGGTCCGCAAGGGATCCCGGGTCTGGTTGGGGACGTTTGACACCGCCATGGACGCTGCAAAAGCCTACGACTCTGCAGCGTTCAAGATGAGAGGCAGAAAGGCCATCCTCAACTTCCCTTTGGAAGCCGGAAGGTCTTCCCCGCCGGTAAACTCTCGCCGGAAAAGTAGAAGAGAGTCTAGTGTGGTGGTGGATCATGGACATCAAGTTTCTGAAACTTGATGGATTCGCCGTTTGCGGAGTGGCATTTGTAAAGCATTTTCACGTTTTAATCTGTCAATGTCAAAAAAATAAAAAAATCTTTCGCAAAACTATTGCGCTAAATATTCAAGTGCAAGTGGCACTTGTTCGTAAAATCACGCTATTATTTTTATCTCATGCCTGTTCAATCATCATGCGGTGGCAGATAGATTAGTCTCCGAGAAAAAAGAGAGAATTTAATAAGGGAAAATGACCTGTTTCATCCTCACGTTCCACAAAAATATTCTTTTCGTCCCTCACTTTTAAAATGAAGCAATTTCGTCCCTGACATTTAAAAATTAAAGCTATTACATCCTTGAACTCAATTTTCAATCTGAATCAAACCACCTATCAACCTGATTACAAATTTTGGAGGTATAATTGGTAGATCACTTGATTAACTCAACTTGAATATAACTCAACTTGAATTCCTACATTGTCATTGTATACACTGATGGTTTTATGTACCTACTATATCATTTCAATTTAAATTTAAACACCAAATTTTGTATTTATGATATACATCTAGACTCACAAGCGAATATACTAACAGTGCATGAAAAGATTTACCCAAAAGAAAAACCCTACTATTCCAAGACAAATAATGGCATTTATGTTATAATATTTATTTTTTTGGTTTGATAAATGTCATGTGAATATGATGAAATTGACTGAGTGACCTATCAATTCTATCTCCGAAATTTATTATTGGGTTATTGGATGGTTTGATTCAGATTGAAAATTAGGTTCAGGGATGTAATAGCTTTAATTTTTAAATGTGAGGGATGAAATTGCTTCATTTTAAAAGTGAGGGATGAAAAGAATATTTTTGTGAAATGTGAGGGATGAAACAGGCCATTTTCTCATTTAATAATTGTACGGTGGTAAATACAAATTTACACAAAATTCATGTTGACTTTTGTTAAATAGAGCAAGAGTCGTAAGAATGTCCTGTCAATGTGAGAATTCCATCATTTAATCATCTGCCCCTTTCCTTAATCGAACGTCTATTTCTTCTATCCGTAACAAATTTAATGGACATGAGCTGCCGGGTCAAATCCAATCAAATTAAAGACGAGAGAGAAGAATGAAAGATGGTGCGGGCTTTTAAGTTTTAACCCCAAAAAAAAAGGAAAAAATTGAGGGAGAAGCAAAAATGATGCAAGCTAAAGACTATAAGGATAAGTCTCGTTGTTATGTTGTCTTATGTAGTTTTCAACTCACAGTGCGTAGAAATTAATCTCAACAATGTATTTGATTTACGTGTTACACCCTTCTCATCTTGACAATGAAATAAAGTCAGAACGAAAACCTATTCTATTTAGCATTATTTTCTTCATTCAATTAAAGCAATCTTGCTGCAACGATCGTCTACTTTTTGTCTCTTTCAAGCGAATTGTGATATTAGTACCAACGAAATTATAACACCTCAATTATTTCTTTGTAATAGATCACATACCTCAGTTATTATATGAAAATGAATTAGCTGTACATACTACGACGTTTTGAACGTTCGCAAATGCTTTGGACGTAATTCAAGAGAAATAAGGCTAAACAAAATCGATTATAATTTTTTGTTATGCCAAGTCGGGTTGATTTCAGAGCTGCAGCAGTTTGAATTTTGGAGGTTTTCCAGAAGAAAAAAACACAAGATTAAGCAACTTTCCTACTTGTACGTGACATCATGCAGCAACTTTTCCAACTTGTACAAGACTAACGCTGCTTTATTAAAATCCTCTTTTGCAACTAATATGTGAGCCGTAGACGGATTGAGATGGAACCTGATACTTCTCATTAACGTTTTCTCATTCATCTCACGACAGGATTCAGTTCTCACTTTTCTTTTCTTTTTTTTGTTTTAATGCACATGAAATATGTCATGAGTTACGATGAGAGAATTTTGAAAAAAAAATGACATGCAGGGTAAGGCACGCGCCTGTAATAAATTAACCGACAAAGGCAGATACAGAGTGCTCCCTGTACCTGTTTTTAATTTCATTGCAAGGAATGGAACCTCATTTCTCATTCAACGAATTAACGGATCAGATACACAAATCGAGAAAAAGCTGATATACAAGTCAAGCATAATACGCCACAAAACACATACCTGCCTTTCATGCTCAGTCTTCAACTTCCATTACTACGAAGCTTTAGTCAGATGTCGTTCTTACCTCATAAACAACACAGATAGTAATAACAAACCAAAAAATCAGTTTCTAAGTCGAACATATTTACAAGTCTTAATAGATAGTAGTAGTACCTGAACTGGAACGTTTTAATGGGGTAATGCAACTTGACCCCATTGGAAGTTGACGCTTGTTTGGCCTCGTAGATCACAGATAAGAAGCAGTGACACGGGAAGTTAAATGATGTGAACACCAAACCGCTTACGACAAAAAGAACCTATTGATCTACTTGCACAAGCAAGGGGACCTCTAGGACCAGCTGAAAAGCTCTTATATGCTATGGCCATATCCAGATTGCCATAGCACGCATCATTTATGAATGACAACTAGCGATAGATATCATTCTGTGCTTAATATTTTCTGTCGTCATCAAAGTTTGACAAGAATTCCGATGAGACCTGACTCTCGTCGGTTTCTCTCTTGGATAAACCACGGCTGCTGACATGGTACAATAACAGTGAGCCTCTGCAGTCATCCTGGCAAATCTAACAAGCAAGCCAAAACTGGGACTTGCCTGTCTAAACGTTCGAACATGAATAAGCATGTTGAGTAGATCTCATAGAAGAACTGCTCATAATGAGAGTAAAAAAATATTGCTAAGCTTTATCAGCCAATTCAAAATAATAGGTACAATAAGTGTCTGGGATAAATGCAAATGGAAATTCTCATCCGACCAATGAGAGCAAGATTAACGTTGTCAGCATACACAGCCCTGCTCAAATTGCAAAGAATAACTCTTTCCAAATATACAAGAGTCCGTGGACCTAAGACGCTTGCTGTGCTTAACACTTCTCTTAAATCTTAACGCAGGCCCTGACAGAAGACTGACAGTCTAGACAGAAGTAATCCTCATGTCATCAATTACCTCCATAGTTTCTTTATCAACTCGTTCTCGCACAATTTCACACTTTTGCAGGAAGCTAGGTTGATTAGTGGATGCAAGAAGTCGGGCCCACATCCTGTCCGTCAACCTGACAGTGTTTGTTTTCTCTGTCACCCGCTGTGCACCCAATAGAAGATAGTAAGTAATAGAAATGAAATTCTGTTATAAGTTTGTTTTGCAATTATTTCATTCCCATATATAAATTCAACATATTGGACCTCATTAAATGAACTGCTTGTTCGAGATTCAACAAAGTAGAACTACACAAGCATGCTTATGAATATAGATTGCTTTGAAACTTAACGTAAACAATCCAGAAAAGCGCTTACATTAATTGGAATGTAAGCATGTCTGCTGTTTACTGGTCCAACAGTGAAACCTGTATATCCAGCCATGGTTCCATGAACAGCACTTTGAGCGAGGAGTGTGCAGTAGATATTATCATAGGCATTGCTTGGAATAGCCCGAATCATATAGGTAGGATCTGCAGACAAAGGTTACACAAAACGAGTACTCAAATGATAGTGCTATTGATATGCTTCCAAAAGAGGAGTTGGGACTTGCTGTGAAAATCACTTTGGTTGACAAAGAAATAATGCAGGACTGGATATGTGATAAAACACTCAGCGCTATCTCTTTATTTGGAAAATGGCATGTTTATTGTTTTTGGATAACATCCTCAACGATGTTAATTAAATCACCCACTACAAATGAGTAAATGCTTTAACATCAAAATAATAACTGGCCCAGATTCTGATATCTTCTCAGGAAGTCACTAGGCTGAGTAGGCTTTGTGACAAAAGAATGATAAAGGAAAAACTTGGTAGTTCTGCTGATTTTAATTTCTGGAAACTTGATATGATTATTTCTGGTAATTTATTACTGTTAATTGACTCATTACCAGTAAGTTTTTGAGGATAGAAGAAATAGAAGAAACAATCATGTTTCCTACATTTTGCAGTAGCAGTTGTTACTCAAATGAAGAAGTCAGCGCCTAGTATCCACAAATGTTACTGAAGAACTGCAGAGGCAGTTGCTAGTAATGATTAGGTACAAGGTCAAATCACAAAATAAAAACAAGAAATTGTCTCAAACAGAAGCTATTACAACAAATTCAAGATAAAAGTGTAGGGATTTGAAAGTACCAATATATTTCAGGTTTATTTCCACTTTCCGGATGTTTGTAAAATGATCCTGTTACATAAGAAATTACTAGAACCGTCAAGAAATGCAAGACAGTTGCCAATAACAAGGTCACACAGAAAAGATACTAAACAAACATTCCCCCATGAAACAGATGGCATTGCAAGAAACAAGCAAAGGAGGTGCACCTCAAATAGATGATTACATTAGAAAAAACAATATGCTTTCTGGAAATAATTCTAAGAACTTCAAGTAATTTACTTTTCTGGTAAGAAAATCTCTCAAGTGGCAATAGATGTATTCAAGATTTAAAATAAAATTTTAGTGCACAAGAAAATATATTGAAATTTAAAAAAAAACACACTTTTACACTGAAGAGAAATGCTTGAACAAAAAACCGCGCACATATCAGACAGTGACAAAGCTTTGGTTCAAGACAGAAACACTTGATAAGAATGGAAGTCCATAGCCTGCCAAGATTGAAAAGCCTCATGCCTGTCAAAGGACAGACTTCTTAATATCAGGACAGGGAAGAAGGGAAAAAGAAACATTCTCAGTACCTTTACTTGTTGTGTCAACCAAAGACCAACATCCAAAAGTAGCCGATTTCCAGATGCATCTGTCCCATTAACAGCCTGCGCACTCTGTGAAACATATTCTTGTCCTGCACCCTCTGCCAACACAATCAGCACATGTCCATTTTCTTTAAGACGCTGTTCAACATATTCCAATAGCCCACCCTGGCCTTCCAAATAGAATGGGGACTCTGGAATCAAACAACAGTCCTGTCACAATCAACATTCCACTTGAAATGTCATTGGGCTTGTCATCTAAAATCAAACAAGACATATAACTACTTCACAACAGGACAATTGAGACCAACTCCTTTTAAGTCTACACTAACTATAAATTCACATAAGTAAATTGTTTGTCATAATAAGGAGAAAAATCCATTACATTTTATAATTTTACATTATTTCTGGATAATCAAATTTGCTGTACCAAGTGTACATGACTTCTTTTTCATGATTTATTTTTAAGAAAGTGAAAGGTTGATTAAGATAAATATTAGCTTTTTCCACGAGGAAGTTATTGCATGACAAACACAGTCAGAGTTGCAGTACATGGTGGTGAGAAAATTGTCTAACACGTAGGAGGAAACTAATCAAATTGCTGCAAACAGAGGGATCCAAATGTCTAAGGTACAAAGTTTGTTACAACTCCAATTCTTTAGTGTTGCCGTCAGATGACAACTTAGGCCCACTCCAAAAGGTTATAGCAAAAGTTTCCAAATTGGAATGATAATTGTATCAAAAACACTATGATTAGTTTAAAGTAAGTGCAAATTGAAATGGTTAAACATGAACTGATCACCACTCTAAGTCTTACCACATCTCTGCTTGCCAAAGTTGCAAACATAGCAATGAACCCTGCAAAGTGCAAGCAAGTATACTTTGAGCTGAACTTCTAAGTTCAGACACCAAAAAAAAAGAAAAAAAAGAAACTAAACAGTCTGCTTACCACTATATCTACCCATGAGCTTTACTATTCCAACTCCATTTGCCACACACTCAGCCTCCACGTGTGCAGCATTGATGGCCCTTTGAGCCTCCTCAACGGCAGTATCAAAGCCAAAAGATTTGTCTATCACCTAAATCAGTATAGAAATGTCATCCCTTGAAGTTTACTACAACACCAAAATGACAAGTCCTTTCAAATTCAGATGCAAACTGAAGTAGTCCTTTCACAAGATCTGAATTCGAACTGAATATTGACATAAGAACAATAAACAACAGGGATTTTTACAAGAATAAAGAAACCTTTCAACAAGCCAATATTGGCCAACAAAACTGATTGAAAAGCTTACAACCAAGATGTGGACTAAGTTATCACACTTTCACTTAGGCAAATTAAAATGCATGTTCTCAGCTCAAATTAATCAGAGCTACTATGATTAGCAACTGATAACAAAAATGAATATACTAAAAACATTGTATGCTATGTCCAATTTTTTCTAGGGAAACCAATCAGTTTACCTGCCAGCCAACTAGTACCTGGGTCAACCAAAAATGATTTTGTAAGAGGTCCTGATCAGCAGCTCAAAATTTTTATTCCTTAGAATACTTGCACAAGTTATTAAAAATCTAAAAAATGAAATGCCAAAAACAGATTCCACAAGTTCTTCCCACAAATTTCATATGAAACAAAATACTTAACTCCTAAATCATCAAAATCAATCAAATTTTAAATGAAAAACAGTTTACTTATAAAAACTAAGTGGGAAAAATCACATAAACAAGATAAGCTGGTCAATCATTTCACCAATTTTAATAGGATTTGATTGATTATCATTGCACCACCAACGTGTGTTCTGATGCCTAAATGTGCAGCATGCAAAAATATCCTTCACCAAAAATGCTTGCCACAACACAATTCCTCTATTAAAAAATCTGCATCATTAACATGCTTCTTGCTACCTTAACAAACCCACATTCTATATCTTCGATTGTAAGTAGCTGACTATTCAAGCCACTACCTACAACAGAAAATATTAAATTCAACTGCCACCGTCAGTACAATAGGTGGAGTAGAAGGATTAGGACTTTAATGTCTTGAAAATACAGTGTGAAGCTCAAGTGTCCTATCTCTTGAAAGAACAACTATTATAATGTAGTCCAAAAACTAACTTTACATAAAGAACTTAATATAGCTTCAATTGACATCTTATAATGATCTCACAAAATTTAAACTTTCCTCAAGGATGGGAATTCCATCATTCATCGATTCAGACCCCTTTTCCTACTAATCTTCCACAGTGATTGAAATCGAGTAATTTTAGCATTGATGCAAAAGATTTGCCCCAATCTCAAGTACCACATAAACATATAATGCCAGATGAGTCTAGTAAATGTCAATGTCAACCCTGTAGCCAAAAAGAACAACTGCACACCTACCTAAGAAACAGAACATCAAAATGAAGTTTGAAGGACTGAAAAGCATCAAAAGGCCATAGCGTCAAAAGTTGGATTACAGCACTCACAGCAATATCATTATCTATTGTTTTGGGGATTCCAACTACTGCCACCTGCAGCCCTCGTTTTTCAACTTCCTTGACAAAACAAGCAAGTCAGCATCAAGCCAACGAGACTAAAACAGAAAAGATGGATGTTTGCAAGCAAGTTTGGCATAAGGACCTTGGAAATTGCAGCTGCTCCTTTATGAGTGCCATCCCCTCCGATTATGTACACCTGCAACTCAGGGAGAGATCATAGTGACAAAAACTATGGTTAAAGAGTTAACTATTATCTAAAGGTAAAACATTCACCTGATTTATTTCACGATCTTGAATGTTATCAACTATCTTCTTGGTATCATGACCTCCCCTTGAAGTTTGGAGAAAGGTACCACCACGTTTATGGATGTCATTGACAAGTTTTGGTGTCAACTTAATAGTGTTCTGAGAGTAAAATCCCCTATACCCTCCCTGTACACTTCAACAGAATTAGGCTGTGTAAACAGATAGAATTTTCACTTCTATATGAAAGAGGCTGGCTAATAGAGATATTAATATAATTCCTAGCGAGGATTGCATCTTTTTTTGGTACATCTACACAGCTCAGCATTCTTGCAAAAGGAGAAAATGCAAATTACTGATTGCATGTTAAGGGATAGAGAACGAAGGGGGCTTTGCTTCCTGAAACTTACCTGGATACCAAGTACGTCATCAACACCATACATATTGTTCAAACCACATACTATCTCACGGATCACTGTATTGATTCCTGGACATAAACCCCCACATGTCACAATACAAGCACGCACTTGCTCCGGCTTGAAGTAAACCTGAAATGAAAAGATAGTTAAGACCACATCTATCAAAAGATCACTCTTGTGAAAGGTAATCAACAGGAAGCAACAAACACGTACCTTTTCTCGAGGACCTGCACGTCGAAAATGTATGCCTCTAGGACTGCCCTTCTGAACAACAATCTGAAGGCAAAACGAGGTAACTGCTAAATCTAAATAGTTGATTGGAAAAAAAAGTCTGCTAAAAATTTGACTTACTTGCTGAGCAACCACATCCTCTGGGCTGACAAATGTATTCCTGAAAGGACAAAATTGGTGTGCATCAACATGACAAAACTTTTCACTTTAGATGTGATAAATAGAAAGAAAATATTTGAGAATGTTAAACTTACTTGACAATAGCATAAGCTTGGCTATATTTCAGTGGATTGGGATACGACTGCAAAAAAATTAAAAAAAAAATTCAAGAATCAAGTCAATTCATGGTGAACTAGTTCGTTTCTGAAAACAACCCAGTCTTTCAAATTGAAAGATCATTACTAGGAGATTGTATACATTTCCCGCAAGAAATACGGCTCAAAAGGCATAGTTTACAAATTACACATTTATAAATAAAATAATAAAACAAGCAGTTGAAAGGTCTTGAAAAGGATTCTAGATCTCTCTTTTCACTTTTTGGTTACAATGCATTTATCTGGTAACCGGAATATGAATTTAGTGCGGAACTTTGAAGTTAATGATAATTACAGACCGAACAATAATAAAAAGAAAGTCAAAACAGAATTTAAGTTCGTTTCGGAAATTCAAGTGATTAATCCTCCGCCACCTTAGACCACCCGTAAAAGAGCTAGACAGAGCTTTTTGTCAAGTCATGCTCTTGCTAAACAAGTAACAGTCATGATCGTCCCCTACTTTGCTAAATTAACTTCACAAGAAAACACTACTCAGTATAAAACAGTAATTTAGAGAAGTATTGCGGTAATCAATTCAAAGCATATGATTGGGAGAATTACCGGTAAATCAGGGAGGAAGCTGGTGAGGTGAGGAACGTCTTCGAGGACAAAACCGTGATCGTCATTGTCATTCGTGATCTCACTGGAACTCTGACTTTTGACTATTACAGGGCGTGGTTGCCGTAAAATCGAGGATTTATTGAATTTGAGAAGAACTCTAGAGGAAAAATTAGAAGCCGCAGCGGAAAATAATCCGAGATTTTGGCGCGGAGGAGAAGTTGAATTTGTGGAGAGAGAGAAGGATGCAGGAGTAGTCGAATGAAGAGAGGAAGAAAGAGAGAGCTCCATCGGCGAGAAAGTGTTGGGGCCAGTAGAGCTCCTGGTCCTCGGATGGGGGCCTGGAACCGGCAGCAGGCAGTTCTTCCGCTCGTTGGTCGAGAACGGGAGAGTTTTTTTTTTTTTTTTTTTTAATAGTAAACAACGGTTTTGAAGGACTGACTTGCTTTGCGGGAGTTTATCAGTTGAATTGCTCTTGGATACGTGTTGAGATACGATGGCGTTATTAGGAGCAGAGAGGCCGGAGATGTGGACTGCTTTTTCCTCGAGCAAACGTGCTTGGGAGCTAGGACAGAAAGAAAAGAAGGGGAAAGAAGAGAGAGTTAATTCCAATTGTTTGCTAGTTTTTTTAATCTTTTTTTTTTTTTTTAGAAAGACAGAAAAGAAAGGAAATGAGAGGATATGGAAGGCTGCAAATTGTGCAGTGGCCAAAACTTTTTGGGCGTAGAGACGAAAGGAAACCTGCAGAAGCTTGTTAAATATTTTTTAAAAAGCCTGTGTTGTTTTGAACAAATATTTAATGATCTGCACATCCAAAAATCATTCGGCGTATTCTTGTAACTCCCAAACAAATCCCTTCTATTTTCTTCCTCTCTCATAATTTAAATTTTCCCTTCTTTTCTTTTCTGTCCTAAACTCCCAACCTAGCCGACCTCTCGCCATTCCCCCTCATCAACCACCATTCTTATATCCTCATCTCGGAATTGTACCAGACACTTTGTAGAGTTCTTAAACTAGGACTACCAAATTGCAGCATATCAATCTTACTCTTCTTTACCACTTTTAAATAAAATAAAAGTAAGGAGCAAAAATTAGCTTTTGGACAAAGAAAATTCGTGAAATACACAAGAATTTTCAATTTCTTGCTTGCAAGTACAATCAATGAGACTTCTATGCATGAAATGAATTTCTTCATCCTTCCACAGTGTGAAATGTAACAAAATTTTCGTGTTAAAAATCAGCTTTTCTCTTCTAGTTCTTTTTCCTCTCATTTTTTTTAAGATCGATTTTCTCTACTCAGGCCACGTTATCCGTTGCCCAGAGGTTCACCATCATGGAGTACGTTCTTGGGTGAAAGGCTAGGCTTTTGTGCATAGCTGCCACTTACAAGAGCAGAAATTTAGCAGCAACTTGTGTTTGGCTTCAATCTTTTCTATGCCTGTTGTAATCCCCGAAGCACACTAATTCCAGTCACAATATACTGCATGGCATAAACTATGAGTTCGAGTCACAATATACTTTGGACCTTTAAAGGATCGTGAAGGAAGCACGGGGTGATGATATCGATACATTTAAACTTCGCATCTTAAAATGTTCCTGTAAGACCAGCACAGACAAGGGGATGTTTTTGCACGATCCTTGGTACTGATGGCAACATTCTCATTTCTTTAACAGTGTCCGCACTGTGAGTACATTATACTGCACTGTAAATGAATAAATTTTCTAAAGCACAGCTCTCTTAGCTGTCAGCCTGTCACCACTAGCAGGCGTAATCATGTGATTTAGATTTCGATACCTAGGAGCTCCTTTCAGCCAGCAACCGAGGCAATGATATATAGCTCAACGAACATTCATCGAGCAAGGATCCCAATGCATGCAACTGAATATGCTTTTTCAAGGAGAACAATAAATCTCCGGCTTCTATTTCAACTCTACAACATAACCGAGAATTCTCAGCTTTGATCCATTCACAGAAACTTAACTGGCTTCTATAAAAGAAAATGATCGATCATATGCTGTATAACGTCTGCGCCTTCTGTATGCATGTAGTGGTATTTCACCTGCAAGACATTCAGTCACAAGCATCCAATTAGCGGATACATATTGTTAGGTAACAACAGTACTTTAAGGGCCAAGGCAACGGAAAAAAGCTGGTAAGCAAAAGAAAGGAAGAAATGATGGGTGAATACTGCAACAATTTAAAGGGCTCCAATTCAATTGAGCACAAATTTAAAATGCTCTAATATGTTGAATAAGAAAAGGTCAATAAGTTGTTCTCTGGATGGTAAGACAATGGTTCTTTCTTTTTTTCTGGTACAAAAGACGTAAAAAAGGTGGTCATGGTTAACTTTAGGCTGCCTCTGCTACAAAGATATCCCTCCAAGCACATATGCCAGCAATGACAGTACCAGCTAATAACACAGCCCCTTTGATTTGTAGGAAATTCTAAAATTAGGCTTAAATTTTCAGGAACACAATAAACATTCCCTTGCAGTAAGTTAATACTGCTTCACCAGCAGTCAGCATCAAGCCAAAAAAAAAAACTTGAGACATTTGGGAGTCAAAAATGTCCATGCACACAAGTAATGCAAGAAATGATATAATAAAGTATCTTGAAGAAGAGGAAGGAAGAAATAATATGTTCAAAAGAGAGAAATCAAGATTATTAAGTAAAAATTCTGAGCAATGTCAAGGAAGAGCTGGATGCCGGAGCAAAAGCAACTTTGGCTCCACAACACTGCAATGCAAGAACAGACGTGGGAACTTGCCCAACAGAATCAAACAAATAGTTCACATCCAAGTGGCAACATCAGAGTATGCCTTAAAGCCACCAACAACTGTCTTTTTTCAGTCTCTGCCTTTTCCCTTTTGCTTTTTTTTTTTTTGGGGGGGGGGGAGAAGAGAGAGACCTGAATAACACTATGAGCAGCAAATCTCATCCTGCTGCTATGGAAGCTGACATCCACTTTCTCCCATGACACACGAGATAGCCCTGTCACCATTTCCCCTGCATCAACACCAAATAGAAAACAGCTCACCATAACAGACTGCAAGTTACTAAAGAGATTTTAAGAAACGCTTCACGGTATCCTCATGAAGTAAAAAGTGCAAAAGGTAACTTGAATTTGGTATTTTCAAATGAGTTGATCACTAAAGCTGTTGCCACATGCCAATCTGTCAGCATTTTTGTTCTGAGTACTTCCTTTTATCGGAAAATAGTATTCCAATAAATCAAACACAAGTTCTTTTAGATGGTTGAGAAAAATTTCCTCCTTTTAAAGATGAAGGGTGTTATGGATAATTAAGTCCCTCTAGTGGTCTGAAGTAAGGCAAACATAAAAGAACTTTGCACACTATACATGAGGTAGTTCCCACAATGATTCTGTAGTTATTATCTACTTTAATTCATTGATAGAGCAAAGAAGAAAAATAAAAGCATCGCACTCTACAAAATTAAGAAGTTACGCACGCAAAGTATTTGTTACATGAAGAGCAACACAACTCAGAAACATCAAGAATATGAATATAATACAGAAACTAAAACCCCAAAATATGCTCGGATCGTTTCCTTCATTAGCAAATTCATTGCGAGGTTAGTATTGACCGGTGCTGTCAATCACCAAACAGATAGTATGAAGTATGAACAGAAAGAGTTGACTATAAGCACAATAATACCAGGATATCCAATAAACAAGCAGAACTATGAGGTCCTTGGGGTTAGCCAAACATCAAGCATATATATTTAAAAAAATCAAAAATAAAACATTTGCCACAATCATGCTGATCACAAACCTTCTATCTCATCCAAACCATCATCTTCCACCAAAACTGAGTCACACTGCTCACCATCACAGGCCTTGCAGCGTTCTTCATACACAATGTGAGGATATTTTTCGTTGATTGAATCCTCCCACTACAAGCCATAAGATACTCAGATAATCATACGGTGATGAAAAGAAAGCAAATATGATCATAATGCCATTACACAAGCAAAAGAGACTACCTTTGGTAGTTCATTATGACGCCTAATCGATGATGTCCTCCAGCCGACAATATCTATGCAACAGTTTGTGAAGGAATAAAATCAAGGTGAGCAAAAACTAGAAGAGAAAATCAACAATCTGATAGGATACGGTCATAGCCAACATTAGAATATGCCACTCGGCGTTTGAATGCTTGCAAGGCAGACCTGAAAATATTAACATGCAGCTCATTACCAAGTTGCACATACAACAAAAACATACATGTCTGTCCATAAGCTAGGGATATGAGCTGGTTGTATGTTATATGGTAAGATACTGGAAAACATACATGAATTGGCAGTCACCGTCATCTTCCACCAGACGTTTTAGTAATGGAGGTTTGCCATCCACATGATCTGTAAGGAAAAGGTGACGGCCTGTTCTCCTAAAAATCCAGTGAATAAATAAGCCAGCAGCTTTCTCAAAGGCAGGCACGCCAAAGAGAAATGGCACCTGAAACCAGAGCAGTTGGAGAAACAGAACAATCCGCATCAAAAATGGCATATTCTTTTTTATATCAGCTTTGGCATACCAGTTGAGGTGATAAGAATACATGGAAACTGAAACCAAGAAGATCAAATAACATAACATAAGCAAAGGCTCTGCTCTAAACATCAATATCCATCCTTTGGCCAGAATGACATATGATCACTTACCAAATCCAAATATTGTGCCATTTTCGACTAAAAGGCAGCAAATAACATAAGATTCTTTCCAATGTAAACTAAACAAGTACCACAAAGACATGAATTAACAATAAACCTGAAAGAACACAGATTTTCTGCGGCTAGCAAGATGTAAGTGAATGAGTACCATCTCATTTTCACTCTAACCTATGGACCTTTTTACAGAATACAAGAGGTATCAGACAACTAGGCAATTCATTAGGCGTAACAAAATCTAGCCAGGTCTCAATTCTTCTTCTTCTTTCTTGCATTTTTTTTTGGTTTTTTTTGGGGGGGGGGGGGGGTTTGGCGGGGGCTGTGGGGGGTTTACTTGAGGAACCAACAAAATCATAGGTTGCCAGGTTACAAAGTCATGTAACCAATGGAGAGAGTAGGCAAAATATTGGATCGCAACCAACCAAAAGGCCTGAAGGTATAAAAAACCTAGAGAACTATGGAGATAAAGATTAGTCAATGTGACCACCAGAAAGGAGATATGCTTAAACAAGAAGTACCAATCAATAAACTCACTCAAATGACACCTATATCCTTTATCCAACCTATGGTGGGTGGTCATGTATAATCACTTTTTCCTCATTTTTCTCTTTCTCAAGCCAGGTCCATGACTTAGCCAGAAGATAACTAAATAGAATCTCTTAGAATTTGACAGAAATGCCAAGCTCTGAGGAGTTCTAAAAGAACCTTAAAAAAATATATACAAAAACACACTGGCATCAAGCTGAAAAATGAAACCTGTCATCAAGCTAAAAACACCATGATAGAGGAAAGTCCCTAGATTATCCAAATTGTCAAATGAAGGTAATTTCTGCAGTCAACAATATTCACTTAGCTATATTATGTGTATTTTCCAGCCTTGATTATTCCCTGTGAGTCAAATCTGTAAATGAGCAGCATAAGAGGGAAATCTATGCTAATAACCAAAAATAGCTATAGAAACTTACCAGTCAAGAGTTGGGAGTAGAACAAATACCTGTTTATTACCCCTTGAACCAAGATGAGGAGTCGCAAAAGTGATGAAATTTATTGGTTCAAGACCAGCTATTGTAGCCTTTGACTCTTCTGCATTGGAATTAGATGACGAGTATTCTGGATTTCCCTTGCTTGGAGGTCTATACAATCTACCAATGGCATATCTCGCCACTAAACCACCCACAGAATGCGCAACAAAAGAAATTTTTCGCATATCTGGCTTTCGCTTAATCACATCCAGAACCTACATATTTTATCTATGTCAATAACCAAAGTTTTGTAGAAGACACAAGCGTATCTTTTCACAAATTATAATTTAATGATGTATACAAGGAGAAGAGAGCCAAACCTCTTCACTTAATCTCTCACCCATCACATCCACACCATCCAATGTCAGGGCAGCCATATTCTTTTCACTACCTGCTTTGTAAATTATATCAGGTTATAAAAGAATGATGCTCCAAATACAAACCCAGACAAACACACAGAGGTAAACTTCCAATAGCAGGTGTAGACAGTACATATGACAACATAAACTAGTTGCCAACAAAGTCTGATAAAGAATATTGCATCCCACACCACTCAGAACTGAAAATATGACTACATTTAGTAGGCTACTTACAGTGAACAAAAACTTTATCAGGAAGCATCCTGACAAATTGCTCAGCTGCAAACTTCCAATCAGAAGCACTGCAACAAAAGACAACATCCCGAAAATAAACCATCAGTCGCAAGATTTTTCACTAGAGTGGGAATAGAAATTCAATTCCCAGTGAGATCCTTTCACTTCATTTACTGAAACAGTAGTCAAAAGCTAAACCAGAGGAATGCTCTGGTTAGTCAATAACCATTTCAGTTGTCTACACCAAATATTCATATAGGTGAAATACGGTTCCAAGACATACTTTGCATGCGGAATACAAGTAGACATGTACGCAGAGCTTCTTCCCTTTTTTTTTTCTTTTGAAGGTAAAATTCTCTCATCACTTTCTTCTCACCATATCTGATCACTGCATCCACTAACAAGCAGCAGGATTTTATGATAGCAGTCAGTCAATTTTTGCTCCTTCAGTTCAATGCACATTTCATCTTTTTCTAACAGAAAAAGCAAGCGGACTTCAAGCTATAACCAACTGCAGACATCGTTCTGCCCTTGAGGCCCCCCCCCCCCACCCCCCAAACACAAAACAAAAAAAAATAGAAAAAAAGAGATAATAGAAAAGCACATATGTCCTATAACTGTAGTATGCATAACCTACTCTCATCACAAAGAAGTGATACTGGGGATCAGAAAGTTAATCATGATTGGAAAATTTCAATTCAGAAGATTGCTGCTAAGCAAACAACTATGCAGCAATGAACATTTTACCAAATAAATTCTTGACGCCCCACCTCCATCAAATTTCAAGCTACGGTAAGATTCATTTACTTGACAGGAAACTAAAATTCACAGCAATATGTATAAAAAAAAAAAGGGAAGAAGAAGAAAAGCATCATTATTACCTTCCAAGAATTCCGTGGACCATTATAACAAGATGATCAGCGGAAGAAGCATCGGATCCTTTGCAGCTATAAACATCTTCGCCTCCGTTGGCCGTCGGCGTTGAGCAAACGCCGGTGTTCTCCACTCTTCCGTTTTCGATTTTGTCCATTTCTTACAAATCAAAATTAATAGTTATTTCGTTAATTCCACTCAGTCAAGGTGACTGACTACACATTTGACGTTTATTAACCAAACCTAATTTTGTAAATTTCAATCAATTCATCAGTTAGTAAACTGATATTGAAAGAAAAAGCAAACGGAGCATTCAATTTGTGTTGTATTCCTTGCTTTTTTCTTTTGAAAGCTTCCACCGGAAAACGATCGTGTTAGAGAGCGCAGAGCGTCGAGATTTCTCTCTCTCTCTCTCTCTTATATCCTTTCAATTTGGTTAGGGGTAATTTCGCAGTGGGCTTGAGCTTGCCTGAGAGTGGAAGGAGGAGAAAGACCTTCTTAGAGATATGACGTGGCGGCAAATCTACGACATCCCTTTCCCGGTGGTACTATTTGAGCTCCGGTGTAGTTACTAAGGCTAAGTTACCCCACCCCTATTTAAAGCTTTTACAGTTGGTTGTTGATACAGTGACGAACGAATTGCCTACTTACAAGGTACAGTATGCTTGTGCTTGAGGCTGCAAACGAGCCGAGTCGAGTCGAGCTTTGGCCTTATCGAGTCGAGCCTTGATTTAATTTCATCGAACTCGAACTCGAGCTCGAGCTCGACGAGCTGGCAATTTTGAAGCTCGAGCTCGAAAAAATAAAAAATAATTATTTTATTTTTTAAAAAAATAAATAAAATAATATTTTTTATTAATAAATAATAAAATATTAAGGATATTTATGTAATTTTACTATTAAAATAAAAATAAAAATAAAAAATATATATATACTCGAGCTCGCGAGCCGGCTCGCGAGCTTAATATTTTGAGCTCGAGTTCGAGCTCGAGTTTGACTCGACCAGCTCGAGCTCGACTCGAGCTTGAATCGAGCCGCTCGCGAGCGGCTCGATTCGTTTGCACCCCTAGCTTGAAAGCAGGTGACGCCTCCATATTCTAAAACCGACCTTTTTTTAAAAAAAAAATTTTTCTGTCCTTTTCTTTTGGGACATTTATATGATTTGGAATATAAAATATTTTCAGAAATGAAAAGGGGAAAAACATTCTGAGTTAGTTAACTTTTATGTTTGAAGTTGAAAATTCTAAATTTAAATAAAAACAATAATTTAATATGATCACTGAGTTTTAGTTCAGTAGCCACCAAAAAAAGATTAAATCTTTTTTTGAACTATAAATCATGGATTTGAACATCATTTTTAATGAAAAAAATTCAAAAAATATGCCAGAACACTAACTTCTTATACAATTTCTTTAAACTTCCTCGTCCTGTTGAATAGTATAATTTAGGTTATACAAATGTCCCCTTTCTGTAGAATAGTTGCAGCCAAAAAGAATAATATGACCTTGGGATGAAAATGAAAAGGTTGTTACTACACCTTTGGAGGATTAGTGGTAATTACTACAAGCACGTTATCCAATTAATGGCGCTGTTTAATGTAAGCGAAGCTTAACTGCTTCTCCTTAAATGGCACTCACTAATTTCTGTACTCGCTTTCTCTTTTCTCTTTTCTTATTCATAACATTTTTTGTTCTTTCATTCTCTTACATTTTGGATGAAAGTACTTTGTTATAGATTTCTAGAAATGACGTAATAAAAATTCATTAAACATGCATATAGCGCCAAACGTCCAAAGTAAATTAAGCAAAGATTGATGTAATTTTTTTTCCAATGAAGATAACAATTCGTTATTGTATTTAATTGAATCGATAATTTGAAGAGTTATACTAAGTAATAGTAGTATAATCTTTTGTAACTTTACAAAGTAATACTTCAAATTTACAATACGAAAGAGCGTCAATGCCAATCTTTATGAGAGAAGTAAAAGAGAATTTGCACTTTATTCAATCTCTATTGAAGCCTATATATCCAAAAATTATATATATATGGTACAACATATTTCATGAGTCATGACAGTTACTAGATAAATCGCACAAATTACATGAAAAAAAAAGAAAAAAGCTTTTAGGTTTCTCAAAAATTGAAAAAATCCCTCTTTATGTGTATTAGACGTGGAGAAAAATTAAAGCAAGGAGTGAAATGCCACATGGCAGAGTTTGGTGTTGTGGTTAGAGTATGTGGCGGTGGTTGCATGGGATTAAGATCCATGACTTTCAGTGATTGGTCGGTATTAGTAGCTGTTTGTTTTACGTTTTGTGTAAGAGCGTGCTCATAATCCAGCCGCGTAACCGCGTTACTTCTCTCCGTTACTTTTCTCAATTTGGGTCCATGATGAGGAGGTCTCTAAATTCCTTTCGTCAATCGTCACAGCTCTCGGTTTTGTGAACCTGAAAGTTTGTAAGTAGTCCGTCATTAACCATCTATCACGAGTCTAAACTCGGCGGCGTCTTGGTTCTTTCCACTTTAACGATGGATTGCAATGTAATGTAGATTGTATTGCACCACGTGAAAATTGTTGCGTTGCCGGTGTGGGGTTACAGGATTGGCCCTTTGAAAATCATCTCTGAGTCTGGGCATAATCCTGCAGCCATCGATCAATCCTGAAATGTTGCTGTGTTTGAAAAAACATGAAAAAGGGGGTGAGTTACCTTTTACACGGTATAATTTGGGGTTTTATCATATTATGCCTTATAATTTAAAAATTTATATATAACCCTTTAATGATTTGGGTTAAAGTGTCACCGTTAGTTTTTTTATTAAAACTAACTGTCAATAGTAAAGAGTCAAAATCAAACTAATAAATTGATAAATTTATCCATTCATTACTTTTTTTTTCCTTCAAATATAAAAAAAATTGAAATAAAAATATAGATAAATGAGAATTAGCAAATACCATCAACGATTGGGGTTCAAAAGCCTATAATGATAGTAGTAGTAAAAAAAGATTTGGTATTTATTTATTTTATATTTCATTTCCATCTTTTTTGCTTCTTATTTATTCATATTTTATTTCCATTCCATCTCTTTTGTATTTGGAGATAATTGAGGTCTTTGTTTGGATTGTAGTTTTATATAAAAAAAATTTTATGCTTTATGTAAACATATTTTTCGAACAATTTTTTATTTTACATACATTAAATCACTATAGTATATATTTTTTATAAATACTCTAAAACATAACAATCCAAATCGACCCTAAGATTTTGTAGGCTAAAGTATAGGGTTTCAAAAACATCTCTTTTCTACCCTAAATCATAAGAGGTTGTATGAGTAAAACTATAGGGGATAAAAGATAACTTATATATATATATATATATTAAAAAAAAAAGGCTATACCGATAGGAAAATTGCTTAGAGATCAGGCTACATCATAGCATATACTATTTACTTTGTTTGGATAGGGTATTATTTGAAATATTATTTGAAATAATTACTGTAGCACTTTTTGTGATGTAATGTATGTGAGATAAAAAGATGATTGGTAATATAAAAAGGTAAATTGAAAAATGTGTTTATAATATAAGCGAAATATTATTTGAGATAATAGTGCTGTCCAAACACTACCACAAAAATTTTGCAATGGAGAAAGTCAAGCAGACACATAATATTAAAATATGCTTAGTTTCTTCAAAGTCTTATCGGGGTGGATCGCCATTCTTGTTATGATGCTTCAGTTGACAAAAAGGAATTAACCGAATACAGCACTCTAAAGTCTTGAACAGGAAGGTCAATAAAGTCATCCGTCAAAATCAAAGATCAAGCCGATTGAGGCAATGGATCCTCGTCTCTGGCACAAAATTGCTGCCATCTCCGGTATGGCAGCGCTTGGGTTGGGAACCTACGGTTTTCATGTCTTCAAGCCCAAAAATCCTGCTTACAAAGAGGTTTGGTATACAGCATCCCTATACCATTTGGTTCATACAGCAGCCCTTCTGGCTGCTCCTACGACCACTCGCCCTAACATTTTTGGGGCACTTTTGACGACTGGAATTCTGGCTTTCTCTGGGACGTGTTATGCCGTTGCCTACCTTGAAGACAGAAAGTATGCTACCTTGGCTCCTTTTGGTGGATTCGCATTTATTGGTGCCTGGGCAAGCTTGCTGTTTTAGGAGCCTTTTATCTTCCCCGTTGCTGCAATAGGATCTATCACTTCATGTGGTTTTTCGGAACGTATCTCCTTAATAACCTCCACATGCTCATGATCTGAAGACTTCGAGTTCAAATCGTTCGTCTTCCTTCTTTCACATGTTGTCTGAATACATTTGACTTTGCTATCCAGAATATTGGCAAAAACTGAGGATAGTTCAATTCTTTTATTTTTTTTACCAGTGATTATTTTTTTCAAAGGGGCATGAGCTTCGCTGCGAAACTTTTAACAGCATTAGGACTCGTTCCGATTTAGCTAGAAGTACCTTTTCACTTAATTGAGGAAAAATATAGCCGGAAGTTACTACCATCATCATCTTGTAGGAAGCTGTTTTTCTCAAGCAATGTGTACGTTATTTGGCCAATAGGGATCGCAGTAAAATGCTAGTCTCGATCAGCTATTAGGGCCTGTGTTTGGAAGGTGAGTTTTTTGGGTGTTTGTATAAAATTTTATTATAGATCACTGCAGAAGTTGTAGAAAATTTTTTGTAAAAGTTGTAGAAAAACTTTTGTAGGATGAAAATATTTTTTTTTCCTTTTTCTTTCTCTCTTTCTCTTTTTTCTTTTCCTTCTCCCTTCCCCCTTCTTCTCCCTCTCCTATTCCCTCTCCCGTAAGTACCTCTGCAACCACATACAAACCTTTTTTTTTTTTTTTTGCTTTCCTCCCCTCCCTCCCCCGCCACCCCTTTCCTCCCCTCTCCCCCGCCACTTTCCTCTCCCCACCATCCCTTTCCTCCCCCCTCTGCCTGCCACCCCTCCCACTCCCTCCCCCTCCCCCCGCCAGCCCCTCTGCCCCTTCCCTGTTTTCCTTCCTGCTTCTCACCATGCCTGATTTCTTTTTTTTTTTTTTTCACATTTTCCCTCTCCCTCTCCTCCCCCTCCTCTCCTTTCTCTTGCCAGCATATGAAGCAGCGAAATGAATTTTTTTTTTGGGCAATTTTCCTTCTCCCCCTCTCCTCCCCTTCCCCCGCCACCCTCCCCCTCCCCCGGTATAATCTGGTCTCGCGGCCAGAGGGGAAGAGGAAGGGTGGTGGGGGAGACGCAGAGAGAAAAAAAAAAAAGACAGAGGGGAGGATGGCAGGGGAAGAAGAGGGGGAGAGGGAAAAGGAAAAAAAAAAAAGAAACCGGCATCGAAAGAGATGATCGGTGCCGGAATCGGCGACAGAGGTGATGGCCGGTGACGGAGGTGGTTATGGGGGAGGAGGAAGAAGAAAAGGGGAAGGGAATTTTTTTTTTTTTTTTGTGTTTTGGATATTTTAAATGTGTAGGTTAAAAACTTTGATAAATTTTTGGGATTCCTGTAACAAAAGTTGTTAAAAAACTAGTATCATACAAACTTGCTAAAAAACTAGACTTCCAAACAGGCTCTTAGTCTACTTGCCACCCTAATTTGATCACAACGGTAAATGCCACTGGTATTCAGCCTTCACATCCTCATCCTACAAAAGATCCAACCTTTTTAGTCTCAGTTGTAATGCTGGATTTACCATTGATTCTCAACTAAAAAGGCACACATTTCTGGGCGGTTAATAATACAGACAAGAACAGATCTTTACAATAATATATCAAGCAGCACCACCGAATCCATAGAATGACACTACCCAGTTGGCAATCCAAACGTCATCAATCATCTGAACTATAATCACTGGACTCTTGTAAGATGGGCACAGCAGCACAGCAGAAAAATTCCTTGTCCTTGAGAAGGAGACAGCTTCCATCAAAATTCCATTTCAGGTCAGTTACAGAGAAATCGGTTAGAGGAACATTTATACAATAGGCACCGGAAGGTGTCCACATGTACAAGTGGGAGCTGCCTGTGCATATAATCAATCGTGTGCATATTGGATCCCAGGCAGCTGCTCGAACAGGCTCTTTTTGGATTAAGATGGCAGCAAGCTCAAGACGCTGTACATCCCATATCCAGAGGACAGTGGGCATGCTGTCATTGCGAGTACAGATGTATAGGCTGTCACTGCTCCATGATACGAGACCTATAAATTTGTTTTGGCATGTAAAGAAAGCTTAGGAAGAAGTAGGTGTTTACCAAAGTAACAGAATGAGTTTTCAGAAAACATGCATAGGCAGTTAATGATAACCCGATCAAAACAACTGAAAAGTTATCATTCCAGAAAGCTTTTTGTAATCATTCACAATTCAGAAGTACCATTCCAAATTAGAAAAACAAACCAAACAAACAGCAATCATATCTCAAAGAATAGCTAAGGGTTCCAATCCATTGCCTCACCACCATTAATAGATTTTCAAGTTCCCTTGTATCGAGATATAAGAAATAGAGAAAACAGGGTTCTCTCCTCCTAAATAAGCAGGTTATTTCAACTTCTTTGTGGTAATTCAATGGAAAGTAAAAGCAACAACACATCCCATTGCTTATAATCCAAGTGTCTAAAATCCACAGAAAGGGATACGATTTTCAAGTCACATTAATATTTGGGGATGAGAAATTAGTCTATTACACATCCATGATAGGATTCAGATTCTAGCTTACCGATTCCTTGCTTGGGATTTGGTTTATCTGCTGGAGGTTTCTGGCAAGGTAGATTGATTGGCAGTTCCATCACATCATACCTAACTTCAATTCGTGTTTCAGGAGCATCATCTGAAAAGCGGAAAACAATAAAAGACAACATCAGACTACAGAAAACCAATGGTACAACAAAATCCCAAAAGTAGCTTTCGCTAACAACTATCCCACCAGAAGCAAACTCTCAACTAGAGCAAAATCCAATCATTCTTCCAAACATGTAAGGGTGAGAAAAGCATCCAACGAACAACAAACAAAATTTGAAGTCCCTACGGGCTTTAGTTCCTTCTTTGTTGCAAGTTAGTATGAGTTGACAGTCAATCCATCAAGAACAAAACAGTGAAGATAGAACACAGCAATATGCTGTAATTTCAAAGAATATAGTAGTTAAGCAGATTTACTTGATTCTAAAGAAGTAGATGGGATTTCACCCATCAAAAACAAGATTAATTCTTACCACCACTTTGAGGCACAAGATCATCACTTAATGTTAATTCCGACATATCAAGTTGCAAGGGCTCGTCCACCTCCTACGATACAAGAAAGACAAAAGAATTAGATCCAAGTAACATAATGATCATTTTGAGCACAACACCCACAACAACCAATTAAGCAGCTTACCTTGAAAACAGCGGCAGAACAAGGTGCACGTACAGTCGATAGGTGTGTAAATTCTGCAAATACTTTCCATGTCAAGTGGTTCAAAACCCTCAGCATCTGATCATAACTTCCTACTGCTAGAAACTGGCTACAGGGGGACCATGCAACACTTTTGACACCTAGTCCACTTTCATATGCTTGATATTTGGAAAGACAACGCCCGTCTGGGGAATATATCAAAATCTAGATGACGCAAAGGAAATATAAACATCATCCAGCTACAAATGATTTCTTAAATTAAAAGTTAAACATAAGATGTGGCAAATGAAAAATCGTCTGATGCAAAGTCCAATTGTAGCTACTACTCACAAACCATTATACAAGCATCTAAATAGAAGACTAAAGAATTTGGAACTACTTTTCTTTGCAAAACATAAATATCCCACAAATTTGAATAAAGGAAACAATACGGAAGGAAGACCGCAAGAGTATGTGATCAACTAACTTCACTAACAAATATTAGCAAATTTTAATAGGTTTTGCATTATTCACTGGGGATGGTCCTTCATCCATGTGCACAAGAAAGAACATTACTAATATAAGCTTCAGAATTAACAAGCCCCAGTTCATTATAAGATGAAGGACCAGGAACTATCAACAAAAGCACTAAATCCATCGTAAGATGTTGGGGAGTCAATCTCCCACATTCCCTCTGTTAGACAACATTTCCTATATTCTGAACTTGCAGAGACAAAAAACATGAAACTTTCCCATAAGAGAAATCATACAAGTGTAAAGATCATATAACATGAAAGCTATAATTGTAGAAGTGTAATCTCTCCAGGAAGTCAAGTAAGAATACGAAAAATATGATGTTGATGGCACAATATTATACAGTAGAATACCTTGTACTCCAAAGAAGAATCCCATATCACTATTGCGCTGTCGTCAGGTGACCACTGAATATCTGCCAAATCCAACGTGTCAACAGCAAAGACACTAATTATCTCCCACGTATGGCAAGAAAGCAGATTGACATAATCTTTGCAATCACGCCTCGTACAAACTGCAGCAAATTTTCCGTCTTTGGTGAACGAGACCCCCTTAGAGCCATGCTTTGGCCACTGGACATGTATGCATGCCGTGTTCAAGAGTGACCACACAGTCAACCTGAGCTGAAATTCAGACGTTGTAAGTATGTGGCGACTGTCTGGACTCCATCTTGCATAAGTAATACCAGCAGGCCCCTCGTCTATTTTACACGTCCAGTCAGGTTGCGTCAACGACCACGCCTGTATCATTGGTCTCTTGTAGAGACCACAAAGTATGTACTCAGAATCCAGAGCCCATTCAATGTATGTAATCTTATCCAAGCATGAATACAGCTGCACCACCTGCACCAATTACAACTCAAAACGAATAAACTTGAGTTGAATGCCAGAGCAAATTATAAACCAGTCTATTCATTTTAGCTAAATACATACTGTATTTAGCTATATTTCACCTAGGAGCATAGGCAATCCCAGTCGAGCCAAGTACCACATTTTCAAGCCTAATTCACAACAATGCATTAACAGTCAAGTTAAAATGAGCTTGAGTAGCTCGATTTATTGTCGATCAAGCAGTCAAATTTATAAAAAGGCGACAAAATTTACAATAAATAGAGAGAACTTGCCAGACTGTCAAACAGTGCTACATCACTACTAAGTCAAATGAAAATCCCACATAAACGAGCGCTAACAAATGAAGCTTGACAATCCATTACGTTTAATTTCAAACGCTCGAACAAAAAATGGGAAAAAAAGGACGAAGATTAAGTAAAATTTTGCTCTTTATAAGGGAGACAGAAAAAAGACCTTGAGTGTGAGGACATCGCGAATCACGAGACGGTAATCGACTGCGACAGCAATAAACCGAGCATTGGGCGAGAAAGAACAAGGCCCGCTCTGCTTGTAAGGGTCCGTAAGCTCCATTCGAAGGTAAGATGATTTAAATTTGGGATTTTCAGCTTCCAAGTATGAAAGCTACCCAACTTAGACAAGTACCCGCATTGTGGAAAGAGGTCTAGGGCAAGCAGTTAAAGCTGATATGCGAGTAGGCGAGCGGATCTGCAACTTCTTGAGGATTCGTTTGGGTCTACAGTTGAAAACTGGTGCATTTCTATGGGGAGTGAAAATAGAATGAAACTGGAAACGGGAAATGGTATGGAATGAGCGGTGTTTTCAAATATTGAAATTTACGCCACGCAAATAAATTTTGGGACAATTTCAGAAAACTTCCTTGAGGTTTCGGATAATTTCACTAACTTCCCCTAATATTTGTAAAATCACATTAACCTCCCTTAAGTTATGATTTTGTAACAAAATCAGTTCAAATCATAAAAAGTACCATTAAAGAAGTATTTTGAAAAGAGAAATAAATGTTTTATCTCACAAATGCCCTTTTCCCGCTTGTGTATAAATTGTATTGTAAATAAATGAAAAATATATTAATAAAAGTAAGGGAATGTAAGTGCAAATAGTAAATAACAAAAAATAAGTAATGATTGATTTTCTCTACAAAATTAGATGAACGCTAGTGAATCAGATTACAACGGCTATTTTTTAGATCTTTACTATCTTGCATATAAAAAGGAAACATGAAGCATTAAAATAGATCTCACTTTCACTTAGAATATCAAAATTTGAGGTGGAAAAATAGTGATTTTGTATGAATTTTGCAACGTGAAAGTGAAATATAAGTATATAAACTATAACACTATCAAGTTATAGGAAGAAATCATAAAATTCACCCACACTCTTTAACATTAAGAACAAATATTGCAAATGTAATTGCAAAACAACTGTATAGATTTTTGGGAGTACAAAAAAATTTGTACAAAATACTATTTGATGTATCAATATCTAAGAGTAAACAAATAGTTGGTACATCAATTGGCAACATTTTATAATTACAAGTTATTATTCATCTTAAAAAAATTTCCCAACAACTATTTTCGTTAATTGGTTACTAACAGTTAATTAGTGCCCTAATTACTTAATTGCCACATGTCAATTTTTGATAAAATATAATATCTTATGGTGTACAAGTAATTTTTCTCTAATAAGACACTATAGGGGAGGTTAGTGTTATTTTATAAATCTCAAGTGAGGCAAGTGAAATTATTAGAAATCTCATAGGAGGTTTCTAAAATTATCCCATAAAATTTTGCCCTATAAATCGCTTTCAAACAGTTTTAGAGGGCAACGGGGTAAATTCAAGCATTCTAAACATACTACTGTAGTTTGTCTAATACTGTACAATAAAAATATGGATATAGTAATAAATTTATATATTAACTATCCTTTAAAAAAAGTATGCCAATAATTCGAAACAAATAAAATGGTTAGAATATTATATTTGTTTATTAAGATGCACATTAACTATAGACATAGCAATAAATATATATATTAATTATTAACTATCCTTTAAACAAAAAAAAAAAGAAGTAAAGTATGCCTATAGTTTGAAACAAATGTAAAAGGGTAAGCGAACCTATGTTTATAGACGGGGGCTGTATGATCAATAATTTGATTCTCATCTGTTTTCCAATTTTAAAAATTACCCCGGCTGTTCAGTGGCGCTTTCCCGCATCCCAAACCGAACAGCCGCTTAACTGGAAAAACCCTAAACCCTTGCGCCATCTTTCAAGGGCGGTTGGTCCGCATAAACCTTTGACGTCCACCGTTCTCCACCCTGCGGCAACACCTCTTTCGAATCTTTTCTTCAGTTCCCCGAAATATTATTGAAGGAACCTATAGATATTTCAAGTACTGAACAAGAATGGCGACTTCAATAGCTTCGCAGTTACAGGCACTCAAGTCAGTGGTAAAAGTCGACACTGAGCCGCCCAAGAAACCCTTTACTCGACCTTCTATTCTATTTAATCCCAAAGATGCTGCGGACATCGACATGGACACCATTTTTAGCCTTGCTCTCTCCGGTACAACAAATTAATGTCTTTATCAATTCTCAATATTCGCTTTTGAATTATTTGCACTTCTAGAGTTTATGTGTTTTTCATCGCCTTTTCAGGTTTGGAGATTCTAATTAGTAAAGAAGAGAGGTTTCGGAACTACAAGAGTACATTATTCGGTCACAAGAGTAGGGAGTTGGATAGGGAGCTAATGGGTATTGACAAAAATAATCAAATTAATAATGACATTTCTTCATATTTGAGGTTATTGTCTGACCATTTTGAATTAGTCGCTGCTCGAAGGACACTTGAGTACTTGATACGTAGATACAAGTAAGAGTTACTACTGTTATTTCCTGCTGGCCTTGTCATTATCTACGGTCTCCTGACGTTGTTTTCACTTTTGATTTTTTGCTCAAATATAGGATTCATATCTACAACGCAGAAGAACTGATTTTATGCACTTTGCCGTACCATGACACCCATGAGTTTGTTCGAATTTTGCACTTAATTGATACAGGGTGAGGAGCTCTACTTTGATCTCTTTAAATATGTGAATGCGTGCTGTGAAGTGCAACACAATTAGGTGCTTGCCATTCTGCTGCAAGTTCTGTTGTTAAAAAGGTTAAAATGGAGCAAGAGCAGCACGTTGGGTGAACCATCTATGTGTGTGTATGTGTGTATACGTATGTGCTTGTGTTGTATGTGGCAAAAATCTCAAAAAAATAAATTTTGATATTTAGAACTCCCAAATTCTGTTTGATGCAGAAATGGTAGATGGAACTTTCTGGATGGTGTCAAAGCATCAGGTGCACCACCACCTAGGAAGGTTATTGTGCAACAGTGCATGCGGGATCTGGGCGTTTTGGATGCCATTTCTGAATATGTAAGTAGCTATTTCTGTGTGTGGTGTTAAATTTTTTTGGAACTCCTGTTATAATTGTGTGAACTTTGTAAATTCTACAGGCAAGGCCAAAGAAGATTCAACCAAAGATTGCTGCTGATTTTTGTACCGCAATTATGATGGAGGTTCTGGGCTCATCGCCAGCTGTTAACAGTGATGCTCTGAGGATAATTCTTCAATATGTTCTTTCTAGACTTGAATCCAGTCCCAAAGAGAAACTGCAACAGAAGGTCTCTCTCTCTCTCTCTCTCTCTCTCTGGGTGTGGGTGCGTGAGGATTGGCATGTTGTGTGAGTGTGGATGTACAAGTGTGGGATCAGATGCATTGCGGAACTTGATGATATCATTTGCATTTTTCTCACGTTCTCGTGTCTTCATGTGACTTGGTCCAAATTCATGCCAGTTAAATTTGCATATTTTGTTGTTTGTTGTTATGCAACCTGTATTAAGAGTTGATAGAACATATAACGCTCTATGTGTAAGTACATGCACGTATGTTTGACCATATATGCATTAATTACGTCCTTTTTCTACTGATTGTGATCTCCTTGTTGCTAGGCAGGGGCACTGATGATTGTTGGTTTGCTAGCCCAAAAAGTGGCATTAGCTCGTGAACCTCGTAGAGCGTTGATTCGCTTGGTCGTTGTTGTTGCTCAAGACTGTGCAAAACAGGCAAATGATTTGCAATGGGTTCGTATGTCATTGATGGCGTTGATTAATATCATTCAGGTACAATTAAACTCTTAGTCAGGCATGCTAACAAAATGAGACTATCCTGATTGGTTTGTGGGTTAAGCTTTCTGAATATGTCTTTTTCTTCAATTTGATATTCCTTTAGTATTGTTGTTCTTCCTTAAGCTCCTGGTGCAAGATTAGACACAGAAAAGCATGGAAGTTAATGCAACAAGTATTCATTGCATATAATCTGGTGATGTCATTTTGCTTTAATTTGTTTGTGATGTTATGGGGATTGTTGTTAATGTGTTGTTGGCATTATTTTAAACACTTAGATGGTGGCTAAAGAACTCTATTATGTGAAATTGGAGGTATTTGTTTGATTGGTTCTGTTTACCATCTGTCAATTTCTGTCCTCACTTCCTCTTGAAATTATTAGTTGCAAAGTCTGAAGGAGATTCCCAGGAACAGTGTTGATATCCTTGTAAAAATCAGGTATTTCTCAAATACCTTTAGACTTTGGTGTATGCAGAAATACATAAAAGTAATAGATACTGTTTTCTTGGTGTGAATATCTGTTTATATCTTTCTACTGCTTAATGTATCAAGTTTTTGCCTTTGAATTTGAAGATGTATTTCAGAGGTTCTTGGTGGACTGACTGAGGAGTTCAATATTGACAAGTTCCTGACTGTGTTCCTGGACTCCCTTCTTCAGTACAGTTCTGAGTACAGGTTGGGAATTTCATGGCTTTCCAAATGTATTATGTATGTACTTCAACAAAAGTACTGTTTCCTGAATACCAAGTCTCGTACCTGCAGTTTTGCTGACCAGAACTACCATTGCACTTTGATTTCATTATTGGAGTCCATTCCTTTGAAATTCCATGTTGATCATGTGGTCTCCAAACTGCTGGAAGTATGCTCAACTATATCCAAAAAGATGGATCAGTCAAACGCTTCGGAATCAGGTTATCCTCTTTGAACATCAGAGCATTCTTTCTGCTTTTTTTGTGTCAAGATTTGTATTCAGGGTTTTTCTTTTCTTGAATTCTCTTTTTTTTTTCCTTGTTGTTTATTAAGCTTTATTCTGTCTCACTGTGCAATTTGCATTTTGTAGTGGGAAGCCAACCTAAGGAAATTCTAGTTTCTCTATATAAAAAATATCCCATGGAGCTACGCCAAGCTATTCACAAGATTCTTCAGGTTTATTCGGTCTTAATTCTCTAGTTTTATTTCTATTTCAACATTAAAAAAATGCAGACAGTCACATGCTAAGGCACACACACTTGTCTACTGGTGCAAATTCATGTGTACATATTTCAATTGAACCTCTCTTTCTTCTGGAGCTATCTTGTATTGAACAAATATTCCTATTTGGTGTTGATTTTTCTGTTCCATCTAGGATACTGAAGTGCAATCTGGAAAAGATGGATCAAAACATGAAATCCTTTCCAGGATTTTAGATGGAGATGGTGATTTCTCATTAGAATTTCCTGATTCAAAAACTTGGTTTGCGCTCGAACATCCAAAGGTATCTTTTCTTCGATTCAGTAAAGATGATTCAATCTTGTCCACAGCTTAGCAAATCACGCTCTCACCAGATGAAATTGATGTTTGTTTATTTCTTAGTAATTTAATTATATAGATCGATGTTATCTATTATGTCCTGGATATTCTTGACACCCAGGTTGCAGTTTTCTTGACTTATATTTTTATTGACAGGCTGAGGTACGCCGTTCTGCACTGTTGGGGTTGGATGCAGGTGGAATTCTGAGATATAAGGCTGTTAATTCGAAGGTGATATATTAATTTTTCCACATAATTGTGTAGCTCAATAGAATTTAAATTTTTTGTATGTAGATTTTGAAATCTCCCTTGTGGGATATTAATGTTTCATTGTCTCTGTTGTTTAAGTTTTATTTTGGTGTTTGAAGCTTTACGTGTCTAGTGGATTCAAGATCCAATCTTCATTTTTGCACCCACCTCCTTTTCGCTGCTTAACACTAGCTTTATTGGCTGTTCAGATGTTCGACATTGTTCAAGATGCAGTACTGCGTCGACTTCAAGATGATGATCTGGCTGTTATTCAAGCAGCTTTAAATGTGCAGAGTCTAGATCACATGATAAGTCCTTCAATTCTTCTTGGCACCATCCAGAGTGTGCTTAGTAGATGCGTTAAAATTTTGTTGATGGGTGAGTGTACGTTGCTTTAATGCGTCCCTTGAAACAATTGCATCTGGTGCATGTTCTACATTCTGTTGTTTAGTAGATGCATTAAAATTTGGTTGATGGGTGAGTGCACTTTGCTTTAACATGGCCCTCGAAACAATTGCATGTGGTGCATGTTCTACATTCTGCACTGTTGAGTGGGTGATATAGGGGATAGCACAG
This sequence comes from Coffea humblotiana, assembly GCA_023065735.1. NCBI lineage: Eukaryota > Viridiplantae > Streptophyta > Magnoliopsida > Gentianales > Rubiaceae > Coffea > Coffea humblotiana. Next base: position 3,379,221 of record CM041209.1, on the reverse strand, counting down.
CTGATTGCATAATGAATGACATAACCTAGAAGGAACAGACAGTGCAGGTTCTACATTTTTTACTTCACTGAATTTTCTTCAAGCTTGACAATTTTAATGTGCTAAATACATATCAAACGGGTACACTCATTTTATGGTTTCTATGCATGTAAGGACTCATAATTGTGTTAACGGTGACTAATCGCATAAAATAATCTGTGGCCATTTCTTTGAAGTTGGAGCTTTTAACCATCAAGTGATAGTTGGATCTGGCAAAATTTAGGGTTCAATTTCTATTTGAATATACCCATTACAAATGTGCAAAGTAGTTCTAATGATCTGAATATGCTCACAGTTTTTAAGAAAATTTGGATATACTTGTCATGAGTTGGTAGTGTTATTAAGTAGCATTGTATAAGTAGCTCTTTTCTTAAACAGTATTTTCCGTTGAAGATATCTTTTATGCATTGCTTTTACGTTCCTGTTAAATAATGCAGGTGCATCTAATGAAGCATCTATAGCCAGTGAAGTTGCTGTGTCATGCTTGCAGCTAGCAATCACAAGTTTTAAAGATCAAGATGAATACATGAAACCTTTAGCAACAATGATTTTTCCTCTAGTTCTTATCCTACCAAAGGTTCCTTTACAGATCAGAATGAATTGTTTTTGAATTTGCATAATTTTTCTTCTTTTGTTGATTTCTATTCTCTCTTTGGTGCCTACCTAGACACAAAGAGTGAATTTGAAAGCTTTGGAACTAGCCAAGGGATTGAAGTGGCCTTTCTATAGGAATCTAATCGGTCTTTCCTCGTCAAAGGAGGTAATTTTCCCTCAAAGCCATAGCCTTGTTGCTATCTTTATTGGCCTATTGCTCTAAATTGGTCTTTCTTAACCTGGAATGTACCACGAAAAATCTTTCAGTGCAAGATATGTCCATCCACTGGATGAAAGAATTTTCCTTTCCTCTCTTTATGAGTATAATTATATTCGTTTTATTTGGAAAAGAATGGAAGTATGCTTAATTGATGTCCTTTATAATCTATCGAGTCTGAAGAAGGGTCTTGGCTGAAGTTTTTGTGGTTATAATACATATTGGAGGGAACCTGTTGCTTTCTTTTAGTGAGTGGAAGCAAATCTAGCTTTTTGGAAATTGTGATGATAACAAGGTTAGGTACTGTTGGAGGTGGTTGTCCATGCATATAATCCTTCTTCGGTTGTAGACTGGAAACATGGTTATAAATGTAGCTTTAATGGTAGTTGTATTGCCCTTCATCTATACCATTTTTTTTTTCAGAGATTTTTTTTAGACAGGTGCACCGTCTAATTAGAAATTAATACCTGACTATATGTCTTTGATTTAAAGCTGGACATCAAGGCAAAGTGAAATCCCGTTCCTTGCTTTGAAGCTGTACTTGAATTACATTATTATCATGGAAAACACAGTAAAGTTAAGTACTGTTGGCTGATTTTTTTACCTTGTTTGAGCAGACATTGTCCTATGCAATTCTCGTATATAGATAGTTGGTATTGGATCAAGATATCAGATATCAAGTAAAGTGGGTCATTAAAGATCTTTCTAGATATCGTCCCAAGAGTTTATGAATTACTGAGCAGTCAGATCTCAATTTGATGCAGAAATTTGGACTTGAGCGTATATCTTCAGTAAATTTGGATAATATCGGCAAGTTAGCAGAAAATTTTCGGATGCACCATGAAGAGTTGATACCTTGGCTTTTGGAATGCTCCAGTAGATTCCAGCTATCAAAAACATTGCTCTTTTTAATCCTTTTGCAATCATTTATGGTTCCAAAACTAGGTAACTTGCTGTATCTTACTTTTTTCCTCACTGTTAACCTATAGACTGCCTGTATTGTTGGCTTCAGAAAGCTATACCTAGATGTTCTCAGATTGTGTAACAGTTCTTTCATGAGCATGTAGGAGAAATTAACAATGGTGACTGCTAATCGTTTTTGTATACTAGAAACCTATTTATTGATATTTCAACTCCTAGGCTCACTTATAACATGCAACATTTATCAGAATGTTCTCTACTTTGTTACAACTTGTGAGTGCATTGTGACTGATGTCTGTTGACCTTTTTTCTTCTAGGGAAAGGGGGGGGGGTTCATGATGTTTGTGCTAGTGGATGCTACCAATGTTATCCATTGGCCAATTGTTTGTTGATTTATTTTGGCGGTCTATTTCGAGACAGTATGAAGGCTAAATTTGGAAAAGTAAAAGGTAGAATGAAATTAGGTTGGACGTGGAGAGCTAATTTTGCTTAGACTTTATGTTAATGTTCTACAGAGGTCCTCCTTGACTCCCCAGGTAGACATCGCCATCTTTCATCTTGAACTCTTCTTTATCATGATGTGATTGTTTTCACCAATGATATCTTTATACTAAAGAAAAGCAATGAGCTTAAGCTTATCTATAATGATTGCTAAAAGGCTGAAAATATTATTAATTGGAGGTTGAACATCTGGCCTAGTCTTCTTTTTCCTCTCTGGATGTGATGCTATTTGTGTTGAACTTAGTAGGATGTTGGCTTTCCATTTTTATTCTCCTCTGTGTTGGGTGGCTGTATGTTTATTACTTCATCGTGTTTTTGGCATTTGTAACAGTATCCACAAGTCAAATTTATCAAGTTATTCTATTGATGTGTTCCAAACAGCCACTTTCCAGTCTAGAGCAAGTTCTCTCAACCTTTTTGTGTTGACTTTTTCATGAAATTCCAGATCTTTCCGTTGTCCATTATATCCCTCAATCTATAGTCGAGGCAGTTCTGAATCTATATCTTTTTGTTTGTTAATCTAGTATAGCCTTAATAAAAAATACATCTTCATTAGAACCTTTTATTGCCAAAAGTCATGACCTAGTTTTTTGTCCTTGTATATTGTTATTGTTTAAGTTCAGTCAAACACTTTTTTTTTCAAGGATTGGAGTCAAACACCATTAGTGTGGACAATTGTGCTGTGTTTTTCCTGTTGGGTGACGTTTAAAGTTTTGCCTTCTGTAGTGCTTAGTGTTTATGCAAACTTTAGTCTCTAAATCTATTTGCTTCTATGCTAAACTTACACCCGCCTTTCCTATCCGTTTTCTCGTTTGCCAGATTTTGTTCAGTTTTCTGCATTATATGATGCCTTGTTTCCAATCCTTCAACGTGAGTGGGAAATGTTGGAATCAACCGGGAATGTTGCTTTTGCAGAAGCGGTACGAGACTTTAAGATTGTTTTGATTATGTTTTGTTATCAAAATTTTATGGCATTTTTTTTTGCGCTATATACTACGTGCATGGCTGATTTTGATAACTTGTTTTGCAGTCCAATTTAAGAATGCTAGACGGGGATTGCAGAATGTTTGTCGAGCGTCTATTTGACAGCAGCATCAATGAGTTGGCTTCTGAGATCCTAGTTTGTTTATTTTGGAGATTGGTGGAGGCATTTGTTACTGCAGCACCTGATGCTGTTAGTTTTGTTGCTGATCCTTTTGACTTGTGAGTACATTTGACTTTTTAAAGTAAATTTTCCTATTGAGTGTGGTCCTCTTTTGTTTTTGCAGGATAAAAATGCAATATGGTTATGCAAGCTTAAGAACCTTTATGTATTCTTTGCATCTCAGTCAAGTCAACTTTTCAAGAAGCACCTTACTCACCTTGTCACCAAGTGCAAATCCTCGTTGTCTGAGTTTCTGCCAAAGTTGTTCACTGAAGAAGGTTTCTGCTAGGCAATCCTTTTATTCTTGCTGTCATGATTGTTTGTCTTATCCTGTCAAATTTATATCTTTCATTACATGCACAGATTAGATTATTATGCATTTGCCTTTGGAAAGAATGCAGCTTATTCCTAGAGTGAAAATTCTGAGTCTGATCTCTGTAGCACTTAATGATCTCTGTTGGTGATAGTTTTTTTGAAGTATAATGTTCTGAAACTATAATGTACAGATATAGAAATATTATAATGCCTTTTGTAATCTGATATGCAATCCAAATGTTAGTAAGATTAGAGCCTCGGAAATGCTTTGCCTGCATAGTATGCCATATCAGCTATGATCAATTGTTGAAAACTTCTTTATGGTTACCCATTCACTTCTTTTTCCTGTTGAGCAATTGATTATGTTGCCAGTTATTAAACTAGAAAATTTGAGTAGTTTAGCAATTCTTTGAGTTCAATCTGTTTTTTATCATATATGCTTTCCTTGGTTGTTCTTTTGTCACTTCCAGCCCCTTCTTTTTCAACCATTTTGCCAATTAATGGGGTTGTATTGAATTACAATTCACTCTTTTAATTTTTTAATCACAGGAGGACAGGGAAATTGTTTATTATTAGTAGGACTGCTTGGAATGATCATTAATTGCATTTTTCTCAATGTTTGGTCATATGTTTAAAATAATTATATCACTCTAAACTGCTAGGATTATATTTAGCAGAGAAGTATAGAAGCTAGCATACCTCCTAGGCTATAAATCTTGCAAACACTAATCTCAGTCCAATCCTGAAAGAAGTTTTGAAAGCAAGAAGAATTATGCTTCTTATGATTATTTGCATGAGTTTTGCTTTTTGTTTAGGTTTATAGATATATTAGTTGCGAACCTGATAACAAATATTGTAAAATATGTTATACATCAACAATTTTTGGCACATGTAGCTTATGAAAACTTTAGCATGCATAATTCTGGCAGATATTACTAGATATATTACACATTAAACTTTGAGTACACGTTGCTTGTAAAAGATTGGAATTGTAATCATTATATGCATAAATCACATACAAAAAATTGATTGTGTTTTTGATGGTTAACCTTTGGTATTATGAAGAGCTGAAGCTTAAGGTCTTTGTTATTATTGGCATTGTGGACAGACGCTAGGAAGCTTATTTTTAGAAACAAATTGGAGTTGATATATAGAAGTAAAAGACTTGCTCTGTGAGTTAGAAGTGGTAAATTAGCTTTTTAGTGTGTTGTTTGATATGCTTTACCTATTCTATTTGTTAAAAAAGTTTTTCTTGTAGCTTTTGAATCATAATTTCTTGTCTTTTGGACATTTTGGGTGGTTTGAAAATTTGCAGGGGTTTCTTCACGAGTCCAAGTTGAGAGTCTTCATTCCTTCGTGCATCTTTCTTCTCAGTCAGATGAGAATTTAGGAATTCAAGTGCTTGCTGAATTTCCTTCTGTTCTTGTCCCTCTGGCTAGTAATGATCAGGTTAGCACATTTTTTTACAGCCATTGTAATCTTGACAGGAATATCGAGCACAATGTAAAAAGTAGTACAAGGACTGTCATATCTACTGTCCATATGCTTGTGTCCTCAACGTTTAGGATGTCAATTCATCTGGCTGAGTAAAGAACTTGTTTTTCCTTGATCAATTCCAAGAATTGGAATTTTGCAGTGCATCCCTTTGAAAGTCGTCGTCTAAGTAAAGTTATCAGAGTAGCTTTTGCTTTCCATATGATGAATATTCTTCTATCTCTAGGATGTAAGGATGGCTGCCATTAGCTGCATTGAAGGATTATTTACAGTGTGGTCACGTGTTAACCCCTCTGGATGTAAAAATGGTATGACACTTTGCAATACAGACTCCTTGGTGTGTTGCATTTGCGTGTTCTCTCTTTCTTCAAGTGGGATTTGTCTAATATAGAAAGTTATCAGGAAGCAGTGCTGTTTGGGTTTACTTTCTTGGGGAGTTCTTCAGCCTGGTGGTTCAGCAGAAGAAGCTAATATTATCAGACCAGAATGTTCTTCCATCTATTTTCAAGTCTTTGTTCAGCTCCTCTACTGATAACCTTTTAGTGCAACCGAATATTGGAAAGAGGTAATTGTTAGTTCTCTTATTTGCCCATCAACATTTTTGTTATTGAATGCTACTGGATCACCTTCATTGGAATTATCCTGGCACCCAGGCATTCCCTGAACTTGGTGAAACAATTTTCTGATTTCACCATACTGGAGAATCGAACTGTTTATGTTGCTTCTTGTTGATTTTGCTGGCATCTTCCTTAAAAAGTTGATACAGCATTTACTCTGGACTTTCAAAAAGCAGCTCAAACTTATTATCATTATTAGAATTTTTTTAATGGGTTTCGTTAATAAATTTGTCAATTTACTTAACGGTCCCTTTTTTGATTGTCATTTCCAGGTTTGATGCGTCGACAAAGGATGACTTCTTGGTTTTCTTGTTAGGCTCGGCATTAGGGATTCCTGCCTTTGCAAAGGTTGGATGATTGAAATGAGTTTAATCCTGCTTTCATGTTGTAGAACAATTTGAGGATTTCACTTGAACACTTACGGGTTTTGTCGCCTATGGCAGCTGAAAGTTCTTTCTTTGCTCAAAGGTTTGGGAAGTAAAGTTACAGAAATTACTGGTGTGAAATCATTGCTTCATGATCTTCTGGAAAGGCGGTACCAATATCACGTTTTGCACAATAAGTTAAGTCAGAAATTGTCAAAAACTGATGTTGACATCCTGTGCCTTCTGCTGGAGGTAAATTTCTGATATATGCCTTCTTGCAATATTTCCTATTTATTCTTTAGGATGTTATCATAAGTATTTTGTTGTCTTTGTTTTAGATTTGTACAATGCCTACATCGCCAGTTGATAGAAATCAATTTGACGATCTTTTGCTAGTTAAGGCATTGGAGGTGAGTTACTGATATGGTAAGCTCTGCTGTTTGTTTGCCTAATAATTGAAGTAATTTACTTATGACTATGCGATTTGTTTCCAGATAAATGGAAGTGTATCTGAAGACCCAGCTGTGGTGGAGCCTTGCTTAACACTTTTGAAGAATCTTAATAGTTCTTTGTATGGAGGTTTAAAGGCTGAAACTCAGGTTCAAATCATCTGCCCTCAGGCCACTAGCTTATTATTATTTATTTTTTAACTGAATAATTAGTATAGCATTTTTCCATAGTTGTTGTATACGTTCCATAAATATGTGTTAAGTGGAAAGAACAAATAGCTGATGCTTTAGTCTGAGATTATAGTGCTTTAGTTGGCATTTTCCTACTTTAGATGTGTTGTTACTTTGTGCAAAATATGCGGTTGTTAATTTGTTGTTTGTTGTACTGGTACATGTAGCTGTTTGTTTTGGATCGTTTGTGTCTGCATCAATTGTTGTAAATGGAGTTCAATATCTTGTGTTTTTTTATGTGCTTTGTGGATTAACATTAGCTTAGTTCACTGGTCAATTTTTATTCTCTTTAAATGCTGGTGGCTTAGTAATTTCTTATCCTTCATTGTCATTTTGGAAAACTCCAGTTTGAAATAATAAGAGATAACAAAAAATTAAGAAGAATGTCAAGAGACAATGTCAAGGTAGAAAATAGTGTGTGGTAAAATTCTATACCAATAAAAGTAATTGACTATTAAAGTCCATAAAGTGCCTTGATTGATTAATTACATAAAAGACTTTACATGTTTAAGTTTTTGAGCTATTAGTTATTATAATGAATGATGTTCACCAAAATGACGAGCAATATGCTTGTACACTTACTTCTCAAGAGTAAGAAAATTGTCACCTTTCTTCTGCTTAACATTTATTCAGAACTAGAGTTTAACCTTTGACAACAGTCGACTATTTTGTTTTGTGAATATCTGGACTTTTTTTTCATGGAGTTGAGGAACATGAGAAATACCTACTGAATTTGGATCAACTAAGTTGTTTGTTGCTTTCTTGTTTTGGAGATAATACATTGCTGTCATGAAGTTTAATTTTGGTTCATTTTTGGCAGGAAATTCTCTTCAGATCTCTTGTTATTCTGTTCCGGAGTGGGAATGCTGATGTGCAGAACTCCTCTACAGAGGCCTTGCTACGGATAAATGTGTGTTCCCGTTTATCTGAAATGTTTCTTCATTCTGCTTTTATTTTATGTCGTCTTTCTGTTGTTTGTCCTGCTGTTGAAATATTTATTTGTTTTGTGGATATTTGGTGGTAAATCTGCGTTGAAAATATTTTGATTTCATATTATAGACCTGGTTGTTTCTGGCAGAGATGGAATAAGTGTTGGATTAAATAGGTGAACTTAGATGGTTCAATAAATGGTTTCGTTGCTCATAATATGACGAGTTTCTTGGACTAGTAATCTTTTAGGTATCATGAAGGATTTAGGAGTTGAGATTTACTTCGATCAACAATTTATGGGAAATGTTTTTGTCTTGTCATTCTTGTCACATATTCATCTTGTAAGTCAACAGTTTCTGCCTTCCCTGTTCTTTGCCATTTCGGAACTTGTTAGCTGAATGACTTTTAAGGATTTGTCTACAGGTACTTTCTGTACCACGATTCACTTATTGCAAATTGGTTTATGCAGATTAGCAATTTGGTTGTGAGCAAGATGCTTGATTTCGCAGTGGGTTGTATAAGTAGTTCTAGTGGTTCTGCTGTTGCGAAGAAGAAAAAGAAACCAGTTACTCATCAGGACTCTTATATGTTAGTTGATTTGTTTCAGCAAGGAGAGATTGCAATCTCTTTCCTTGGCTCTCTGCTTGACATATTGATGTTAAAAAAGAACATGGAAAACAGGTTTGTCTAATGGAATATGAATGGCTCTACCTTATTTGCTTCCAGCTGTTGTTGATAAAGTGCTCTGATTATTCCTTTCTACTTATTGTCAAACTAATTCACTTATGCTCACATTAGTTTCCTGTTTATATGTAGATCTTCTCTTCTGGGTTCATTGTTTAAACTTCTTCATCTGATTTTTATGAGTAATGAGGGGGCGCTTGGGACAGTGGATGAAGCCAGCAAACATATCGAGGCATCATCTGGAGTCTCTCAGACTGTTTCCAGCAGCCGAGTTTACATTAAACAGGCATTGCTATTAATCTTGGAAGACATTGCTTCATCAACCGTAAAGGATTCTCCAGAACAGGTTTTTCTCTTCCACTGGGATTCAATATTGTTCAGTATCATGCAGTTGCACTTAGTTTCGACATAGTGAGTCATGTTTATGTTCAATTCCAGGATGACATTTCTCATGTGTTCGACTTGGAACTGCTGGTTAAATGTGCTAGTTTGGCAAGTGACACAGCCACACGCAACCATGTGCTCTCATTGTTCTCCACTGTTGCAAAGATCATACCAGATAAACTTTTGGACCACATTCTGGACATACTGAATGTCACTGGTGAATATGCTGTGAGCCAGGTTTGTCATTCTAGTTACAATTGTACACTTTTAGCTCCCTATGGTTTCAAAACCTATAATTTAACCCCTATGGTTTGCAATTAAAGTGAAACTGTTAGTATTTTTGTTAGATTTAATGGTCAAATTAGAATTGTCAAGATATTTCATTGAAGTTAAGATGAAATTATCAAATTGTCCTTTGAGATTAGGTAAAGATAAAAATATCAATAAGTTGGGGACGAGATCAAAATTATATTTTCTTTCATCATCTTCCCAATTGTACAATCCCTAATCTGAACACCGCAACCCAAACATGCAGAAAACCAGAACCAAAACAGATCAAACAAATTTCTTGATTTGTACGAATACAAGTATATGTGGGGACCTGCACTGTTTCACTTAAGGCTCACAAGCTGTGAATTGAATTCAAAATTTTCTTCAAACCTTTTGGTTATGTGAATAAACTTGAAGTCCACTTACTTCATCTTTGGTGTGAAATTGAAAGTACAGACTCTGGGACATTGTTACAATTCTGACTTTGAGCAGCAGCGTTAGTGATAAATTCATATCTATGCCAAAAAAAAAGTGGGGAGGAGAAGGAAAGAAATAAGACTTTTAAGGTGGAGAAATGGGCAGAGGAGAAGGGTAGTGTGGAAAGTGGCAGTGGGTTTGGGGTGCTGGTGAGCCAGGGTGTGGGGTGGTATTGGAGGAGGAGAAAGAGAGTGAGAAAGGGCGGAGGAGGGCGGTGCGAGAGAGATTATTGAGGATGGAGGAGGTGGTGGATAAGGAGGAAGAGAGGGAGAAGACTCTTTTTCCCCCTTAATATATTATTAATCCTAATAATCAAATGACCAATGCAACCTTTTGTCTGCTAAATTTAACAAGAAGACTAACGGTTTCACTTTAATCCCAAACCCTAGGTGTTAAATTTTAGGTTTCCAAACCATAATGAGTTAATATTTACAATGGCTTAGCCACAAGGGTGCTTTTTGTATTCAACTTTTTTTTGGGGTTCCTTCTTAGTTGTATGCCTGTTTTCGTGCTGCATTACAACTATTGTGCCTACAGGATTGTGTTGCTTGTGTTTGAAGCATTATATGTTGGCTGTACATTTGTTTACTTCTCAACGCTCAAATCCAAGTTTGTGTTTTCTAATAGCGTGTCTGAACTTAATAAAATCTCTCCTACAGTGGGATTCTTATTCACAACGTGTATTTGAAGACCTCATATCTGCAGTTGTCCCATTTTGGTTGTCAAGGACTGCTGACATGGAGAAGTTGCTTCAGGTAATCTAATTATTGGATCTTCTATGGTATGTGTGTATTCTGCAGTCGTACTAACTGTTTGCATAGACTTGATTTTGCTTGCTTGTATTCTAATGTGGCTAGAATTTTTCTCCTTCAGATCTTTGTTGATGTACTGCCCCAAGTTTCCCAGCATCAGAGGCTCTCAATCATTGTATGCCTCTTGAGGTATAAGAAAGGAACTACTTTCGGTGCTGGTCTATAGTTTGAGCTTCTGTTTACAATCTTCTTTTACAGGAATCTGGGAGAGAGAAGAAGCTTTGGTTCGTTATTGTTCCTCCTGTTTCATTCCTTAGTCTCAAACGAGAGTCTATTCACCTTTTTTGATGGAGAGCCTTCTATAGATGCCTTGATATCTGTAATCAATACAAAATGGGAGTATTCATTTGCCAGGCAATTATCTGCACAATATTCATGCATGACATGGCTTTCTTCACTCGTATTGCTGCTCCAGAGAATAGGAATCAGTCCTTGGAATGAACAACATTATATGCTGTTGGTAGTTGCAATGCAGTTTGTGTTAGAGAAACTGCAAGATCCTGAGATTTCTTTCCTGCTTGATTCAAGAGAAGATATAGATTCAATTCAGGTTTGTTTATGTTCTGTTTGATATTTTGTTCGATGAAGGATTAGGATTATTGTAGTTTATGATGAAAAGCTCAAACATAAGGAACGTGATTGGGCTTTAGATTGTCCATCCTTTGGGCTAATTTGGAACATATTTTCCCTTGTCTTAGTAGCTTCTAGTACTTTCACTTATTAAATGCTATTGTATTATTTTATGATGTTTTGATTTCATAAATTTTACATTTGGTTTGAAGCTTTTTCTGATGTAGAGAATTCAGCTGTTTCTTGCTATTGTTTGGGGGGGGGGGGTGGGGGGGTTTGGGTTTTATTGGTGAGTTGTATCAGTCATTGCCATTGGTTGAGAGGCTTACAGAGGTGCACTTGACAATAATACATTATACATCCAGTTTTTAAACCTTTTATGATCCTTGTATAGGTTTTCTTGGTCGAATTCAATGAAGATACTGAATCAATAGACTTGATTGGTTCTTACACAAGGATGTTTGAGTGATGCAAATTTCGATCAACATTTTCTTTGTTGAAGGGCCAGTCATCGGGCTTTTTTATCTTGGAACTATATCCTTCAGTTAATACTACAATGAACATCAAGTCTTCATATGTATTACGTAATCTGTAGTGATGGAATTTGATCTTCAGTACCATGTCTGGAATTGAGGGACTTGTCACATTGGTGCTCCTGTTTTGCCATATGGAGTCTTTTTTTTTTTTTTTGTTTAGTATATAATCCTCTTCTGTTCCTCTTGTTTTTGATCAATTTTCAAGCATTGTATCAAGACAGTCTTATGGAGCAATTAACCATGTGCTGTAACTTTGACCTGAATGTTGTATCTTTGCTCTGCAGACAACACTAGGAGCTCTTATGGAGCAAGTTGTTTATCTTCTACATTGGGTTAATGCACGAAAAAAGCGAATAGGTGTTTCTCTGGCTACAAAAAATGGACTAAAGGACCACTGTCGTGTTGTTTTGAAGACTATTGCAGAGGGCCTGGTACCGTTGTCATACTTCAAAGTGATCATTCAATTGCTGAGACATGATGACAAAAATGTGAGAAAGAAGGTAAGAGGAGTCTCTGTGTTGTCTGGTAATGGTGGTTTTTTCTGTATCTGTTACAGAAATTTCATTCTCTCTTGAATTATGTCAACCCTGCCTTCTCAGTTTGTATAGTTGATTTATGCTTCACTACTTAATTGGTTTACATTAACACGAAGGATCATGTGATATTTATGGTAGACAATCAGCCCTTTGATTTTGATGATGGTGATTTTGTTAGATTGTTTACCGAATGTTTAAGCTACGTGGTGCAAGTAGTCATATGCAGAGTCTTGTTTCCTCTTTTTTTTCCAATCTGCATGCCTGTGTTTCTATGGATTCCTTTTTGCTTGCTCTCTAATTCACATATATTAATATGTTCTCTTTTGGAAACAGGCTCTTGGGCTTCTATCTGAAAAGGTAAAAGAAAGTGGCACCATCAACAAACTTCAGGAAAGACGGCAATCTAAGAGAAGCCTTAGAAACTCATGGCTTCACTTTGATGAGAGTGCACAGATATCCTTTGATGAATTGTGTTTGGAAATATTGAAGTTAGTTGATGGTTCAGATGATAACTCGGGTGGTGCTTCATTGAAACTCACTGCTGTTTCAACATTGGAAGTATTGGCCTACAGATTCCCCTCGGATAATCCAATTTTTGGCATGTGTCTCAAATCTGTCAGTAAAAACATCTGTTCAAACAATTCTGCTGTTTCTTCTGGTTGCCTTCGTGCAACCAGTGCTTTCATTCATGTACTTGGTCCGAGGGCCCTGTCTGAGCTCCCTGGTATCATGGCATGCATGTTCAGCAGATCACGAGATATTTCTGTGTCTGTTGCAGAAGAATCCAAAAGTCATGATGTCAGTTCTTCTACTGCATCGAGAACTATGACGGACTCTGTTTTCTTGTCTGTCGTCATTACCCTAGAGGCTGTTGTCGATAAACTTGGTGGTTTCTTAAACCCATATCTTGGTGATATTCTGGAACTTCTTGTGTTGCATCCTTGGTATGCTTTTGCAGGAGATGTCAAATTAAATTTGAAAGCTGATGTGGTTCGGAAGCTTGTAACTGATAAAATTCCTGTAAGTTTTTCCATCATAATCTTTTGCACCTCCTATATTATGGAGCAATTCTGAACCTGTTCTTGGCCATATTTCCTTGAGCAGGTTCGACTTCTACTTCCTCCTTTGCTGAGGATATATACTGATGCTGTAAAGTGTGGAGGATCAAGTGTGTCTGCTGTATTTGAAATGCTTCAGAATATGGTGACTGCAATGGATAGATCTACTATCAGCGCTTATCATGTGCAAATTTTTGATCTTGGTCTGCTGGCTCTTGATCTTCGTTGTCAGCGTCCTGATTCGATCAAAGATATTCATGTTGTGGAGGAAAAAGTGATTAGTTCTATGGTCTCTCTGACTATGAAACTTACAGAAACAATGTTCAAGCCACTTTTTGTAAAGAGTATTGAGTGGTCAGGATCATACACGGAAGAAAGGGAGGGAAGAAAAACTATTCAGCGTGCTATATCGTTCTATGATTTGGTGAATAAACTTGCTGAAAGCCACAGGTAAATCCATTTGCTCATACTTGCAACATGAACGTTTTCTTAGATTTCCATTAAATTTTGTATTAATAGGTGTTACATAAGCCAGTAAATTATTTTCCAGAATTACAAGCTGAAGTTACTTGGCAATGCATGCTAAGGTCAAGCTCAGTCATAGGATACACCATAAGTTGCTTTTTAGTACTTTACCAGTAGTTGACCAGGATTTCGGTTTATGATCTCTGAAATGGAATGCTTTTTTCTTGCTTCTATTTAAGTTGTTTCCATATTTGATTACGACAGCAGGTTGAAGATGTTAGGGAAAAGATTACAAGATTGTCACATTTGTTTCATGGGCTTCCAGCAGTCTAGTGATCTTTAATTTGTTGCACAAAACAATTAAATCGTTTTATAGGGAATATTCTGATATATAAATAGAGATAATTTCAAAAACCTCCCTTGAGGTTTTTTCTAATCACACCTAACACCCCTCAAGTTTCTAAAATCACACTTAACACCCTTAGAATGACAACCTATGTAACATGTCAGCCCTTTTATGTAAAATAATATTAAAAAATATATTTAGTAGAGGGACTATAGTATTCTTCCAATTTTGCCCTTTTGTAAGTTGATTTTTTAATTTTGGAAGATGAAAATAAAAACAAATAGGACTGCAATATTTACATAGAAATTGAGGGGGTGGGAGTACTACAACTGCTGAATTGTATAATTTTTGTAGATTCATATGACCGTTATAAGATCTATGCCAAAGTTTTGGATAGAATGCAAATAAAATTTTTTGAATACTATTTGTTAACCAATTTTTCCAAAATTTTGTTTTTGGTAATTGAACACCTTTATAGGTATATTTAATATTATGCATTATTCATGATTTCAACTGCATCCTAGCCTTTTTCTTCTCCAACTGAATGATTTTAACCTATTTTTCCCTCACCTCTTATTGATTAAACTGGGTAACGAGATAAAATCGTAGTTAAAAAAAGATAGATTTTTTACGTTTAGATTGTCTAAGTACCTCAAAACCTATCTTCGATTGCATATGCAAAAAAAAAACAAAAAAAAAACAATGCCCAAAATGTGCCGAAATTTTATGGCATTTTGTTATTACTTTTAAATAATCGAGCATAAATGTTTTTTCTTTTTCTTGCATTTTCCTGCATAAGAAATATGAAAAGGGCAGAAAAAGAATCAACTTGTGTTTATTTTCATCTTCTAGTTTTCAAAAATCAACTTGCAAAAGGGCAAACGTAGAAGAATATTATAGTCTCTCTCCTAAATATGTTTTTTAATACTATTTTTATTACAAAAGTTGTCATTCTAAGGGTTCTAAGTGTGATTTCAGAAACTTTAGGTGTGATTAGGAAAAACCTCAAGGGAGGTTTCTGAAATTATCCCATATAAATATACATATACATGTGTGTTTGCGTGTCTGCATAGAATTTTAACTGATAAACTTGTATTTTTTGGCTGCTTTCACGTCTATTGCTTCTAAATGTTGTTTTCTGGCCTCTTCTTGTTTTAGATGGGTTGTAAGTCAAGCCCCCTTCTACAAATATTGTCATGCATTTTGGGTCACACATTTGGTGTTCTTCCGGGTTTATTTGCAATACTATGAGGTCCAAAATCATGGTTAATATTCAAAATGCCCTCTCCGACTGTTGGGGTGTCTCATATTTGCTGTCACATCATTTTTGGGGGAGCCTTAGTTTTGGAAATCTTTATTGTAGAGCTAGATAATCTTCTGAAAGGCTAGTCTAAAGAGTTCAAGGACTGGTATATTCTTTTATGTAGAGCTATGTTGCCGGTGGTGGAATAAATTTTCCTATCTCATCCTTTTTGGGATGACCAACCAGAAGGGACTAAAGTAGAATATTACCAATTTCCTGACTGAATGTTCTTATTGATTCGCTGTACCTAGGTATTCAAGCAAAACTTGAGAACTTGTGTTTTGCACACGAGTTTTTCTTTGATCCAATGTTTAAGGAATTGTAAATTTTCTCCTTCAGTACAATTATCTTTTATTTCTAGCTCTATTGTTTGTTTTATCTTGAGATGATCTTGGTTGTTGATTGTGAAATTTTTCCATCAGATCATTGTTTGTTCCTTACTTCAAGTACTTGCTCGATGGTTGTGTGCATCATCTCAGTGAAGATACGCAAGTTACTTTAACTAGAAAGAAGAAGAAGGTGAAGCTTCAGGTGGCAGTGGATGAGAAAAAAGACTCAGGCGATGAATTATCAGTTGGACTGTGGCACCTACGGGCATTGATTTTATCATCGCTGCATAAATGTTTTCTTTATGATACTGGGAACCTTAAGTTTCTTGATACATCAAACTTTCAGGCAATCAGATCCTCCTCATTTTTTTATCCGTTCCTTCTTTTACTTTAATTAGTTCCCTTGGAGAGTAGCAGGCATTATGTACAACTACAGACAGTTTAATTTCCTCGGTGTTTGTAATCTCAGCAGCGTCTTTATCTACAGTATAATGTCTGGCTTGTTGCTGCTCTCATTAGTTTACTTTTTTGGTTTCTTTAGGGCCTCCTGAAACCAATTGTCTCGCAGCTTCTCAAAGATCCACCGTCTTCTCTAGAACAGCATCCTGATGTACCATCCATAAAGGAAGTCGATGATTCATTGGTCGCTTGTGTTGGCCAGATGGCTGTTACTGCCGGCTCTGACCTTCTCTGGAAGCCCCTGAACCATGAGGTGATGACAAGCATTTAATTGTTCAGTTACTGCATAGTCATCTTTATTAAAAACTTGCCACTATATATATATATATATATGGTGGCAGGTTTTTAATGTAAAAATGGAAATGTCTTAGTACATTGCTTAATCTTCCTAGTAATGTGCTCGCGCTTGTCTTTACATTTTGAAAAATCTATGCAGGTGCTGATGCATACTCGAAGTGAAAAGGTACGGTCCCGCATGTTGGGTCTGAGAATTGTCAAATATCTGGTAGAGAATCTAAAAGAAGAATATCTGGTATTTCTGCCGGAAACCATTCCATTCCTTGGCGAGGTGCTTGAGGATGTTGAATTACCTGTAAAAACTCTAGCGCAAGAGATACTTAAAGAGATGGAATTCATGAGTGGTGAAAGTCTTCGACAATACCTCTAATGTTGTGCACTTAAACAAGTGCCTTTGGAAATGTCTTCACCGAGCGAATTGAAAACCAAAATTTTGGCGATGTACCTCAGATTTTTGAAGCTATAGGCTTGATAATTTCTTGTACATATAGATGACAATTGTGTAGGAATTTGTGCAGGCTATATAGCTGCTTTTCCAGTTTTCTCAGGGTAGCACTTTTTGTGGGGTTAGTTTTGTTTTCCTCTTTTACCTGTACGAATACGCAAATTTGCTGGAGGACCACGGTTCTTGGACTTGGTAACGTGAATATTAGCGAACTTTGTCTTCACGAACGTTGGCATCGGTTCCTTCCGGTGTGCGTCTGACATGTACTCCAAAGCAGATCCGTGAAATAGAATTACTCGTAAAATAGTCACGCTTAATTTATGATAATGGTAAAAATGCTGCCTGAATATATGTTAAAAGGAAATATCCGTAGCTGTTGATTCATCTTGTCTGGCATTGCCTGAATATATGTTAATCCTATCACCCAGTTTGTCAAGATTTCATCTAGGGCTGTAAACGAACCGAGCCGCTGGCGAGCGGCTCGAGTCAAGCTCGACTCGAACTCGATCAATATCGAGTTCGAGTCGAGCTCGAGCTGGCTCGAGTTGAAATCGAGCTCGAACTATTAAACTCAAGATATTAAGCTCGCCGGCTCGCGAGCTCGAGTATATATATATATATATATATATATATATTTTATTTTTTTATTTTAAGTATATATATATTTTATTTTTTTAATTTTAAGTATACATATATATATTTTTTATTTTACTAGTAAAATTACATATATATCCTTAATATTTTATTATTTATTAAGAAAAATATTATATTATTTATTTTTTAAAAAATAAATTTTTTATTTTTTATTTTTTTCGAGCTCGAGCTCGAGCTTGAAATTGTTGGCTCGTCGAACTCGAGCTCGAGTTCGAGTTCACTAAAATTAAGTCAAGGCTCGGCTCGATTAGGCCAAAACTCGACTCGACTCGACTCGTTTACAGTCCTAATTTCATCACTGCTATAATTTCGTGTCTGTTTCTAAGCTTTCCATGGATAGATTAGCATTTTGAAACGAGTGCAATTCTCAACTTCGAACATACTGGATTCAAGTCTTGTTATGTGTTAGTCTTTTGTTGTTCTATGTGCACTTTGATTTCTGACAGTTAGATAATGATAAAAGACCTAAAAATGTCTACTACTACTAGGATTCTCCTAGTCACAGAACTGAATTTTCATTGATACCGTGGATGATCAGTGTATCGAGGGGCTAATCCTTGCACTCTTGAATTGTATCCAAATTTTTACTTTGGTTCGTGATGCAAAATTTGAACGCTTTATTCTATAAAATCTCAAATCCATTCTGACTTTTATTAGTCTAATCGTTCATTGAATATACAGAAGTAATGGAATGATTGCCGCATTCTGTTAATAGCATATTTTTTCATAATAAGGTAACAAGAGTAGCGTATATTCTGGGTGGTATATTACAATGCATTGTGTTAAATTGTTAGCGATCAGGTTTGCAAGTTTTCTTCAAAAAATTTTGAAATATTTTCTTGACAAAATTTTCAATTACTACGTTTTTTTTTCACGCCTATCATATTGTCAGAGTATACACTTTTCTATCAAAAAACACCCGCAAACTACAACGGAAATGGACTCAGTTCTTCGAGGATCAAAGTGTGAGAATTGAGGTATTTGATATGCAAAATAAATTAAAGTGAACTGAGACCGTGGGATCAGCTCCTTTTGATTGAAATGATGCCCGGACATCCCTTCGATTAAACTACCTAAGCACCAACGTTTTGGATTAAAGGGTTTATCAGTTTAGCTTAGGGTTTTTAGGAGGAGGACCCCAAACAAAATAGAAATAAATTATCAAAAAAAAATAGAAATAAAAATAGAAATAAAAATGATCATGCTTTCCGTAACTTGGTCCTCGGTCTTCATCTCTCCTCCTAGGTTTGCAGCTCATTGCTAGTGTAACCCAGTGGAGTATGTGTTCTATTGGTTTCCTTTTTGTTTGAATATAGTCTATGAAATCTTAGTACTCCTGCGTACGGAATAGATTACGACAAAAAATGCTGGGGAGATTGTGGAGAGCAGCAGCTAACAATTATTCCAGGGCTGTTCCAGGGAGGAATAACTTCGTCCATGCTGCCCATTTCTATCCGTCTTCACGTATTCATTACTCGGATGTTGCGGCCGCCGTAGATTCCGCCGTGCCTGATCCTACCGTGAAAAGCGTCACCGCTAAAACGGATGTAAGTGTACATCACATCACTCTGTTTTCATCAGTAGAAGTTGATTGTCTTTGTAATCTGTGTATGTACTCGAAATATTTTTCCTTTCCTCTTTAGTTAATAAATTCCAATTTTTTTTTTCTGTTTCTTTTGTGCTTCTGTAAATTTTCTGTCCAAAGAGTAAATTACTTTGTTTTAGTC
Organism: Coffea humblotiana; assembly: GCA_023065735.1. Taxonomy (NCBI): domain Eukaryota; kingdom Viridiplantae; phylum Streptophyta; class Magnoliopsida; order Gentianales; family Rubiaceae; genus Coffea; species Coffea humblotiana. Next base: position 3,360,052 of record CM041209.1, on the reverse strand, counting down.
TAGGTCATTCTTGCTGTTGGAATCTCATAAGCCTTTGAAAAGTGGAATTGGTGAATTTACAGGCTATGTTCGGGTTTTTTGAACTGATTGTATGAATGAAAATTATTTTGTTCGTTCAAGCAGGTGAATTTGAACAAGATGTTCTGGTCAAAACCTTGTTCTTTGGCACTGCCTGCTGATTCACCGCTGAGAATTGAAGAGCCACATTATGAAGGAATCAAGCGTTTTATCCTTAAACTGATGCTTTTCTATAGCAAACAGAGCAAGTCTATTCGTGGGGCAAATGTAATTTACCTCCGAATTACTTCTCAAGTTGACAAACCGGCAGTCTATAATGGTTAGTCTTTTATGAATTACTATCTGTTGCAATCTGCTATTCAAGATCACCTGATGAATTTGTATTTACTTGTCCTTTTGATATTTAACAATACCAGGTAGTTTACATATGATTAAGCACTCAAATGTTCATCATATTTTTTTGATGTGAAGCAGTATTTAGCCTGGAGAAGACCTTTAAAACAACATTTGCCTTGCTTGTGCTCCATATGTGGCTTGTATTACGCCGCTTAAGAGAAGAAGGAAAAGAAGGAGGAGACTTGGGGCAGTACTTGTATGAGAGATACAATCATGATGTGGAATTGAGAGTTGATAAGGAAGGGGTTGGTGACCTCTCGCCAAATACTTGTTTAGAGCTTGGAATCTTGCTGTTCAATTTTTCCTGGCATTTGATTCAGTTTTAATGTTACATGCTTCCCCAGCAACATCATGGTAGTGCTAATCATGTTGAAGTTTCCCCAGAAGTGTGATGAAAGTGATTGAGGTTTGACAGTCAGTTTCTTGGTTTTTAGAAAGGTTTGGTGACTTGCTCTGATATCACTTCACAATATGGGTGGGGGATGTGGTTTAGGAAGCAAATATTTTGGACTCATGAACCCAACTGTCAGACAGGTATAAAATGAACACAATAGGGAAAGGTAGTAAAATGAAATCTAGAGTTGCACGTACTTGGAGTCACTGGTACGAAGGAAAGAAGGATAATGAAGAAAAGCAACAGTTTGGTGCTTGTTCTTATTTACTTGTTGTCAGTCTAGGCTCTGTGTAAAGCTGCAAGGAGGAATAATCCTAACCTGTTTACCTGCATAAGGCATCAGCTCAAATCAGTTCTTTTCTTTTCTATATATGGACCCTGATGTTCCTGATTTTGTTTGGTCGTGCGGTAACTCTGATACTCCTGTTTTCACTTCCATTTATGATTTTCTTAGTTACACAAATTTTGGTTGTGGTATTTATTGGAGATGGCCTCGACAATTTTTGGACATGTTTTGAGTGGTCAGCATATCTGCAATGGCCTGTACTTTTTGCTTTTTGTTTGTTCAACGATTATCTTTGTTCATGTCCTTTTTTCTGTGAAACTGCAGGTCAAATTACTGTTGGGCAAATGGATGAAGAATTTGGAGAAGATATTTTATGGGAACATTGTTGCATATGACACTGCCATGCTTCCTGAAGCTAAGAAGGATGAGTTGCAAAATGTGATCTGGAGGTACGGTGTTTAAACTTTTAGGATGGATGTTTGGCCACAACAATATATTTTTCTACCATCAAATGCAATTGTAAGAGCTTGTCGTTAAGTGCTTCAGATCCTAATCATTTTGCACATGGTCATTTGATGTGATGACAGCATACTTATCTTGGTATTGAACTGTGGTAGTTTCATTTGATCAGCAGAGCTGATAGACATTTTCTTGTCTTAATGGATTTCTTACTTTAGGTGTTATTTACTGTTGCATATATAATGGCATCCTTACTCTCAGAAGTAAATTTGAAGCTTCCCTTGAATATTATATCAAGGAACTGTTGTATAATTTTCTTAGCAGCAAGACAATAACAAGTCTATTCTGTTTGATGAATTTCATCGTTTTTATTCCTTAGGAATGTTTTTCAATCTGATGATGGCGATTCGTCTAAAGTACCTACTGATGCTGCCTTAGTACCTCTTCAGGTGAGTATCTGCCTACTTTTGCCAGAAAAGTTTCATCAATTCAGTTTCAAGAATTTTAATGGCCTTTTCCTTTGCTGCCTGATAAGAAACACCTAGGGCAGTGTTGGGTGCTCAGAACTTGTAATGATTTTTTGCAATCCTGGACTTAGTCTTAATTTCATGAAGTTGTAATGGCATCTATGCTAGAGCATTGGCTTGTTTTACCCACTTTTGCCTCCATGGCTTGTTTTACTCAGTAGCGCACCATGGCAGCTAGAGTTTTCTGCTTTTTCAATGGTGAATGCTTGGTGCGTCAGGACAACATATATCAAATTCAAAAGTCAGTTTAGCATACTAAATTTTTGTTGTTTTCTTCCTGTTACTTGCAGGCAATGTCAAGGTATGTTCGTCGAGAATCAGGTTGCCTATCACTAACAGGTACTTGATCTGTCTGCTTCGCAATATGCTTTTCCACTAGCACTATGGTGTTATGCCATGTAAGAACGTTCATATTGCACCCTCGTGAACCTTCCCTGAAATTAAGGAAACAAGAATTCATTGAAACCATTGGGCAGAGTGTTCATCCAATTTGGATTTGAAAAAAAGAGAACTGGAACCAGTTGCATACTTCGTAAAAAAGTAAAAGAAAGCTAAAACTTCGATGAAGTTCAAGGGATGTTATCTAGTTTTACAAATGAACTGAAGGGAGCACGATGATATGTTCTTGGATATATAGTTTAATACTGATTTAGATACTTGGGGAGTCTCGTTACTGTTCATCAAGCCTGGAGACAGTTTTGATAGAATTGTTTATTTTCATTTTAAACTTTAGTAACCGTGAAGTTACCAAGATAAATATGAAGAAGTCGGAGAGAAAGTCTTCCTTGCTTTAAGATATGGGAAAAAAAAAAAACACTGGTCTCACAGAATCCTGCCTGTTCATTTTTTGTTAGAGCTGTAATCAATGAGAATGGAAATCAATTTATTGGTAAGAAAGGTTTATACACGTTTACCCTTAATGCTTGAACTTTTAACTATACTTCTCCCATAGGTTGTTGATTACTATTTGTTGTGACAGCTTTTGACTAATGATGGTTTTGAATGGGCAGATAAAGAAGCTCTGTTTTCAGGCAACTTCATGTTCACTTCATTGAGAAGCTCGAAGAGTTGATGTCCAAAAAAAGAAGGAAAAAAAAAAAACATCGGATGCGAACTTTGGGAATTCAGACAGCCATGCCAGAATCCATAGCTTGCGCTTTAGATTGAAGTCTTACGTGAGAGAAATGCTTTGGAAATTGCCAGTTTCTTATTGAATCCTCGATACCGAAGCTCCATTGGGCTCGTAACCAAACAAAGGGTTGGTTGTGTACAATTTGTTCGTGCATTGAATGATTACCAATTATTTTTCGGCTAAGTGACGATGAGGAATTTTTGTTTCTTTCATATTTATAACGAATAATAACACATGAATCTACGTGCTATATATCACCAAATAATACCAGTAATAAATTATTTTTATTAAGCGATGCAGTTAAACACGATTTTGTTTGGTTCAATACGCTTTCGCGGCTTGTCAATGTCTTTAACCTTCAAAAGCTACAACGCCAACATCTACTGCCCCATATTAAATGGGCAGCCCCGTGTTAATTATTAACATCTACAAGCCCTCCTAATTATCACCTTGACTGGAACCTTCTGCAAAGCAGCCATTGCCAGTACACTGCCCTCTTCATTTCTAGCAGCCCTCCTAAGCCTGCTCTCTCATTTACCCATGCCGCATCCTCATGAGTATGTCCCTGTTATGTTTAGCCACATGATAATGTTGACGAATATCATAATAGTTTACTATAACAAATACTACATTTTCTTTGTTTTCTCTGGTTATTTGGTAATTGCGATAATGTAACTACAATTTGTTTGGCAAATCATAATCACAATTACGTTAATCTCTGTGGGCAATCCGTGGACATGGAGCATGCGACTGTTGCCAACTAGTTCTTTCTGAAGTGCGAACCCATCTAAAAGTATCAAAGTCGGGAATGCTGTCGCTCGGGAAACTGAAAGCCCCAAGAATTGGAGAAGTCTTCAGCCACCAAATTTGGAGGTAAGACTCTCTTCCCGCATAATTGCTGCCAACGAGAAGCCAGTAAAATCCCTCATCCGCTTCGAAGCTAATATTGGCTTTCTGTGACAAGAAGCCCAGAGTCTTGTCACCGTAAAAATCACGGCTTTAGCCAAGCAATCTCCGGCCTGCTTTTGCACGGCTCTTCTTTCCTTAGCATTGCTTTGGCCTCGATGAACTTGATGCCAAGAAAGCGTTGACTTTGAGTGTGACTTCCCCATTCAAATCTCCCACTTTCGCCAAAGATAAGTGGGGAATAAAAGCTCTTCAATCTTGCAATGGTTTACTACTATGTCGTAGTTTTCGAGCTCGAAATCCTGGTGATTGCAATTACTACCACCAAGGACTTCATTACTATCCCTCTTGTCTCTCCCTAGAGTTCCCATGACAGATGAGGTACGAATCGATCACTTTACGCTGTCAATTTAGCTTTTGATCCAAGAAAGTCGCCGCATTACAAGCTTATCTGCATATGCTTCTCTAAATTCATTTCCTGAGTTGATATGTAGTTTACTTGACCCCTGTAAGTTTGCATTACCACAAATTCCTTATAATGGATGTTTTTCGAAAGACCGATGATGATGAAGTCATTCCTTGTGTTAAGCATACCCGGCAAAGCCATACGGTTTAAATTTGGAGACGCCAGTTGCAGGAAGATATGTGATCTTGCTCCTCACTGCAACTTTGGATGGTTTGATTGTTTCCAATTCATGGAGTCTCTCTACCCTCTCTGAGTCTCTGACAGTGCAACTGGTTCAAAGTCCCCTTATTTCTGAGAAAATCTCAGATCGTTATTTGGGAAAATCTTTTCATTTGTTCCGGCAAAAATTGTTCTAAGCACATCTTTAGTTTCTGTAGTTCCGTTTATTCCATTCACCTTTTTTGGAGTTCTCAAAAGTGAATAATGAAATCGAAAACGCTGTCATACTTCGGGTTTGTTTGGACAGTGAATTAATCCCAAATAATATTTTGCTTGTATCATAAACACAATTCTGAACCCATCTTTTTATATTTCCAACCATTTTTTTATCTTACATACATCACATCACAAAAAGTGGTACAGTAATTATTCCAAATAATATTTCAAATAATACTCTATCCAAACAAACCCGAACAGAAGCCTCCACAGTTTCACTTAGCACCTACCCTTTAACTTTAAAGAAAATATCATTTGCCTCCTCACCTTTTAACTTTTTATGGCATTGTCGATCCATTTCAAAATATATTATTTAAAAACTCATTTTTGGATAGAGAAGAGTTTTCATTTGAAAAGTGCTCTTTGTTGTCCTATTTTTATTTCAGAATTGAAATCATTAATAAAGGGTTTAAAATAAAGACAAACCGAGAAAATGTGTAATTTTGATGGAAATAATATAACAATAGGTACTTTAACGTACAAAAAAAATTAGTTTTAAGAATGTGTTCAATGGTTCTCAAGCCAAAAAAGATTATTCCTTTATTGTGAAGTATTTTCAATCAATTTGAGGAGTTTTTTCAAAATTTTATAATTTTTGAAAATTTTCTAAATTCATTGTTTAGATTGAGGACTTGGAAACCCAAGGAAAAAATGTGTGTGTTTACAAACTCATTTGAGTTTTAACACCTTGTAACACCTAATTAAAAATTTATATCTGTCAAGTTTTTAAACATTAAGGGATTAACTAGATTTGTTATGAATTTAAAATGGTTCACAAGAAAAAAGCAATATTGAAATGAAAACATATTCTATATCCTCTATCCACTAATGAGTTTTTGGATTGGGTTGACAATAATGTTATAAAGAGTTATTTTTTGAAGTTCTGAAGTGTGAGGTGACATTATTATATACAGAGCAGGTTTTAAATTTATCTCAAAAAAAAATCATAAAGCATTATATACAGACTAAGCAATCTTGGCCGACCAAATTACTTAGGCTGATTATAAAATTAGAAAAGGTAATTACCTGTTTCCGCCTTCCTGCAACCTGCTAAACCCAATAGTAAGGCAAATTTGGTAGTCTTTTAGCCCATTGACAGGCAAAGGTTGCAGACTTGCAGTTTGAGTCCAATATTGTGGGGCTTCTATCTTAGCCTTTTAAGTAATTCTTTACACTTTTGTTTGTGATTTATCGCTGTACCAGGCAAGTTTCAACAACAGAAAAATGCTCATAACTTTTACCTAACCAAAAGCTTCTCTAGCAATCCCCACTTTGCCAGCTGACTTTAAGATTTGGTAATCAACTCAGCGCACACATAACAAGAAACAAAACCAAACTTAAAAATATGATCAATAAACAAATTAAGTACAAGCCCCTCGGGTGGGCTCGGCTGGTGCCAGACTTGACTCATTATGTCCTAGTACCGTGTGGTCATGGTTCGATTCCTTCTATCGTCTTGTATATCTTGGGGGCGGGTGCATAGGCACAGAGAAATAAGGAATACTGCCTATGATGACAAAAAAAAAAAATTAAGTACAATAAAACAAACGTAAGTTGCACAACCAGCTTGCAAAGCAATCTTTACGCAGGAACACAGTATATAAGTACAGGACTTAACGAACAAATTTGAGCACAGCAACTCCGTCCCCGATCCCAAAACCCACCAATGGAGATCAGTAGTGTCAAGATCTCCGGAGCAGCCGAGCAGGTAACATCTGCTCAGATAGTTGCTTCGATTGATGAGCTATTGGAAGACATCCTCTTACGCCTTCCAATAAGATCACTCATCCGTTTCAAGTTTGTCTCCAAACGCTGGCTCTCTGTCATATCCAACCCACAATTTGCTGTCCTCCACCAGGACCGCAATCCCGCTCTCAAGCCAGCACAAGCTGCTGGCCTATTCCTGCCCTGCACAAGCTTTCGCAGCAACCCAACCAAATTCGAGTACATCAACTTTGAAGTCCATAACCTGACTTCCCCACCATTTTCAGTACTAAAATTTGCCAGTGATCCATCTGCAGGCTCCATAAAGATTCTACAGTCTTGCAATGGCCTATTGCTTTGTTCCAGTTACCGAGCTCAGCGCCCCCGACAGAACTATCATGTTTTCAATCCCACCACAAAGCAGTTAACCACAATCCCAAAGCCGGCATATAGGAGGACCATATATGGAGTAAGCTTGGCTTTTGACCCTACCAAGTCGTCCGCCTACAAAGTTGTCTGCGTTCGGGCCTCTGAGCTGGTTTCAGGGTCTTATCAGATCCACATATACTCATCTGACACTGCAGGCCCCTGGAGAGTTTCAGGGGAGCCTTTCGCTGCTAAACATGATTTTAAGAATGGGATCTACTGGAACGGAGCAGTGCATTGGCTCGGGCATTGGGGTCGTGATAATTCCTTATACTTCAATGTTGATGAGGAAAGGCTTGGAGAAGTGGGACCAACTCCTAATAATGCAGAACAGGAAGCTGAAATGACTTATTTCGGAGAATCTTGCGACCATTTGAACCTTATTCAGATGTTATGGTCGTCCAGACGGTGAGTTCTATGTGTATGAAATGAGGAGGGACTGCTCAGGATGGGATATCAAGTACATGGTTGATCTTTCAGCGGTTACTAGTGCATTTCCAGGAATGATCAGGACTGAATTGGACTCGTACGATGGTGGTTACTATGTACTCTCAGTCTTGTCTATCATTCGGGGTGAAAAAGAAGAGGAAGCTTTTTTAGTTTTGCAGATTCCCGGTAAGGCCATTCGTTACAATCTGGTCACCAAAACCTTCCAGAAGCTCTGTGATTTTGAGGGTGCTGAGGATGAGGGCTATTTAAGATTTGAGGGCGTGAATGCTTATCAGTACATTGAATCACTTTGTTGTGTTTGATATAAATAAATAGCCACAATTTCCTGAGCTTGTTATGGTGTGTTTTTGGCTCATTTCTTGATCTATTTGGTGTGTCACACAATTGAGAAACTTGTAAATTTCTCATCTTCCTTCTTTGTTTCGACACAGTCAATATATTGCATTTCATTTAATTGTTTCGATAGTATCAGAATATTTACTTCTACAGGGTACCCCCTATTATCAATCAACCTCCTCTTTGATGTCCCAAGGAAAAGGGCAAAAAAATTAGGTACCGTTTGAATTGCAATTTTTTAATAAAAGTTTTTGTGAAATAATTATTTTTTAAGAATGTAAGGTGTGGGAAATTAAAAAAAAAAACTGACCGAAAAATGCGAATTTTTTTATTAGAAAACCACAATTCAAATAGTAAAATTGTGAAATTCTAGAGAAATTCACTTAATAAATAAGGATCAATTGCCTTTTTATCACACTTGTCCTGCATCCAACAGGGTAGCTCATTAAGGAGCCACCGAATTGGAATTTCCAGTACTATTTTCTTAAACTGCAGTTTCTTGACACTTTTTTTTTTTTAGTGGGTCATGTGACCTTGAGGCTTAACGGACAGAATAAGGACACTTTTTTTTTTTTCTTTGGGGTGTTTTATATGACCTAGGAGACAGCTGTGACACAAGGACCAGAACAAGGGAAGACAGTTCTGATTGGCTAAGACACGTCAAATTCTTCCAATCGGGCAACAAACGACTGGATAACTCGCTTTTCACCGACAGGGGGACCCACCTTTGTCTACAGGTACACGTATCCTTGCCGTCGGTTCAGTATTCGTCGCCGCCCTCCAATTGCCCAGATTACTAATTCAAACAATTTCTGCTGCTACTAATCAGTAATCACCGACCATTCCACCAATCAGCACCTTTATTACCCTTCTTCTTCTCCGGATAACCCACACTCAGAAAAAAAGGAGGTTTTAGTGAGCACTACTTATGTTACTGTAACTGTAAAGTTAGGAAGCAAATATGCAAGTTTCCCCCCAGTCCGAATCAAGAAAAGCATAAGCCCATTACCTGCCCGTCCTTTGGGAATAATATCTTTAGGAAGAAATTACTCGTATAAGATTCAAACCTCACCTCCCTCTTCCCTAATATTCCTATCTTCGTGCATCCCCTTACTTGTATTGTGTATTATACACCCAAATAGACAACCAAGTTCGGAAAGAGTACTACTGTTTACTTGGTTGTTGGAGGAGTTCTCTTTGACTTTGGGGAAAAAAAATGACTTCTCTCTTCGTAATGTGCTTTTTCTTGATGCTTTTTTCCTCCTGTACTTTGGCGCATGACAACTATAATTCTCATATATTTCCAAGGCCATTGGTCATTGAATATCCGGAAGGGAATGAATTTCAATTAAGGGAATCGCTGGAAGAACTTAGATTGCAGTGTACAAGTTGGAGGTTTGCTGTTGAGGCTAATAACTTGAGTCCGTGGAAGACCATCCCTCCAGAATGCGCTGCTTATGTTGAAGACTATATGACCGGCAGGGCTTATAGTTACGATCTTCAAAGGGTTTCAAGAGCGGCTGGAGCCTTTGCCAAAAGTGTCGAATTGGCGGAAGATGGAAAAGACGTTTGGATTTTTGATGTGGATGAGACTCTGCTTTCCAATCTCCCCTATTATGCTCAGCATGGTTATGGGTACGGTTCCATCGTTCCTTTCTTTCTTTTTTTTTTTTTTTTGGCTCGTTACTTCTATTTTAGTCCTTTTATTGACTAATTGGATCAGAATTGACTTTTGGAAGTTTCATTAGTTTGTTGACGACTACATCTCATTTTGCAATTTCTTACTTTAACATTTCAGGTTGGAAATTTTTAATCATACAATGTTTGATAAATGGGTAGAAGAGGGACTTGCACCAGCCATACATTCCGGTTTGGAGCTTTATCGAGATGTTACAAGCTTGGGATTCAAGGTTTTCTTCTTGACGGGACGAAGTGAACGGCATGGGAATATTACTGCTGATAATCTGATTAAAGCTGGATTCCAGCATTGGGACAAGCTCATACTGAGGTGAGTTTGTTCAACTTTCTAGGATCTACTTGCACGATTTGATGCATTATTTTCTTTAGCTGCAAATCTGTGGAGATGCATAATGGGGATTCTTCAACTGACGACCTACCTTGATGGATTTGGATGAACCATTAGGCATAGCTTTCTCTACGTGCTTAATTACTGTAATCAAATTTCCTTCCTGTTTCCTATATTTCAGATAAAATACGGCCTTTGCACATTTTTTCCCCTTGAGTAATCAATGATGGTTGTAGGAGGTTTTTTTTTTTGGTCATAGTGTCTGTAATTAAACTCAATAGCTAAATTGGAGGATTGCTGTTAACTTAGCAATTTTTCTTCTTTGTTTTGTTTTAACATCTGATACTTGAGTAGGTTCTGAGGAGTTGCTAAAGGTGCATTTGATGCTTCCATAGTGATAGTTATGTTTTGTTGATATCACAATCAATAGCACATTGTGACATTCTGATTCCACATCACTATGAGATATGTGGACATGATGATACTCAATAAATTCTGTCCAGTAAAATATAATGAAAAGATGATAGAATAATAAAGCCTCGCAAAAAATGAGGATAAGTTGCTTTCAATAGAAAGAACAATTAGCACAGGACTATTTTAGACCCTTAACGTCTCTAAACCCAAAAATTGCTAAAGGATGAAAATCTTTACTAATTGCCTAGGAGTGTTCTAGGACATGCTGGTTATGGTGTACCATACAGTCTTGTACAATTTCATGCATTGGACTGTATTGGTGAATCCATTAGTACTGATATCTGGTGTTAATTATGTATAAACATAGCAGTTGAACAAGATATTAAAGGAAAACAGCTGCTCTAATATATCTATATATGGGCAAATATACTCTGTGCAGTCCTTACACATCTGTTATTGCTGATACCTGCACACTTTGTGTCATGTGCTGGATGTGTGGTTGAGCTATAAGGGCAGAGACGTGACTGTTTATGAAAGCTGGGCAGTGGTTTCTGCTTTGTGTGCATTGCCGGCAGGAGCATAGCCACGTGGATATCATACTTCTTGTTAGACCTACTAATCAAGATGCCTTGACTCAGACAGGGAGCATTGCCCTGTTTTTTTTTGTACCCATTAAACTGTCAGGTAGCAGATGGAATGGTATCTGAATGAGTTAGAGTCCATGGTTTAGTGCCTTAGGCAAAATTTTGGCCAGTTACCAATCTTCTTTTGGGTGATACCATGGGACTATTCTTCCAAGCTAATGCAGAGAGCACACTGAACTGTGAATATCATAAGCCCGAGTCGGTTGCATGTGGTAGACTGTTAAGAAGGCTAGGCCACGTCATGCCTTTGACTTGGAGCTCAAGATTAGGCTATTCAATGAGTAAGCTGTTTGGGCTGAATGGCACTGCAAGCAAGAATGATGGTTTTAAGGTGGTTGGAGGGTAGATATTGCATAGGCTGTGTATGAGGGTGAACAAAGGCCATATATGAGGCGTCACTTATGAAGTGCAAATTTACTCACTTTGGGAATGTCATGAACAGGAAAAAAAGTTCCTGGAGACTGCATGAAATTTTGTAGGTGGTGACAGAGATGGGAAGCAGAAATTGGGACTTGTGTTGGGATTGAGGTAGCTTTGAAGGTGTTCCATTTTTTTATACTTGGGTGTTAGACTCTTAGATGTCTTCTTCCGAGGTTATGTGCTGCCTTATTTTTTCCCCTGTAATTTAGTATCTTCTTGAACATCATGTTGCTTTATTTATGATATTTATGAATCAAGCATGAGCCCCATACTTTGTGAATATCGAAAGATGAGGTTGGACTGTGAGGTTGAACCCCACCTCTCCAATTGTGAGGTTGAACTCCATACTTTGTGAATATCAAGCATGATCTTGCAAGCCCCTAACCTTTTCTAGAACAGCCTGCACCGACTGCATACTCTTGCACTTTTTCTAGCCCTTTGGCTAGAACGACTCTATTGTTCATGCAGGTAACCAAGTCTCTAAATGTGGTATAAATTAGGCATATTGAGAAGAATCCATGGTCATGAGCTTATTGTGTCAGTATGTGATTGGTAGTAAGCTTACTGCAATCTCAGTGCTGAAAGAAGAGAGCTTAGGTCTTGCTTGCACCAAAATACCAAAGACCACAGAACCTTTTGCGTTAATATCAGGGGTTTTCTTTTCTTTTTTTTTCTTTCTATAGACATACTCCCTGAGAAACTGATTTGAATAGGACAGTCTTCATTTACTCTTTTTTCTTTCTATAATGATAATGCATATCTACCTTTACACCTAATTATGGTACTATTCCCATGCCAAGCATACAATTCAAATTCAATATTTTTGGGAAAGAACACGCATGTCGAGATTTCTTGGTATATTTATTTTCTAATTATAAGACAAAAACGATACATAATGCTTTCGACTGGCTGGTCTTTTGGTTAATTCTTTTTCCATAAGACATTTTCTTTTCATTCTGTCTCAACATAACTCAAGATCGTGTGTGGTCTTGTTCTTTGTTTTGGAGTCAAATTGATACCATGCCTTTGTCCAACACGTTCATGCTAGAGTTAAATTCATGTTTTGTACTTTGCCTTTTCAGGTGAGATGTTGCATTGAGTTTGCATGTCTTAACACTTTGCACTTGGGAACCCTCATAAATGATGATGATTAGAAGCTTTAATTGTTGGACTGATAGAAGGTTGACTGTTAACATGAACTTCCTCTTTCATGTTTTTTCATTGGTGACTTTACAACTGGTTGCTCGGCGTAAAGTCGGGGTCCGACATAACCATCTTTAATCTTCTGCATTTTCTTTGCATCTTTGTGTAAGATTAGAGGTTCAGCACAAAGTCAAGTTCTTTAAATACATAAAGAAAAGCACAAAAGAAGTTGCTTCGAATAGTTACAGGGGTCTTATTTTCTTTCCTGAACTGAGCGATCGTATTGTATTGTCCTTTATGAAATACCATAAGTAATCAACTTTTTTTGTTTCATTTATATTCCTGTTCCTCCAAAAAAATATGAGACAGAGGGGAAGAAATTCAGAAAAAGTAAATCATGTAGGTCCTTGATTTTTTGCTAATCCCAATATATACATGGTAAGTTGAGTTGCTTTACTGATTCAAGTGCCTTTGACTAATCTTTTTTGTTACCTCCAAATTCTAAAGATCCCCGGCGGACCATCAGAAGCAGGCAACCATGTACAAGTCAGAAAAGAGGGATGAGATGATAAAAGAAGGCTATAGAATTGTGGGCAACTCCGGAGACCAGTGGAGCGATTTACTAGGTTCCTCTGCAGCTGATCGATCGTTCAAACTCCCAAATCCAATGTACTATATTCCTTAACTTCTACATATTTTTCATGAGTACCATCTACATTGTGACAAGACAGGGTAATCATTGTTGTAATCCCTTTTTTAAGGCATTAATAGTAAGGCATAATAATGATTCACCGACCGTGAAAAAATTCTCTCAGCTTCCTGAGAATTCTCTCAGCTTCCATCACCCCTTTATTCTTGGTAAATTGCTATCAAGCACATTTATCATGTCTTGAAAGTTCGTCCTTTAAACGGGGGGCCCCCCATTTTCTTCCCACGGCGAATTTGTCCCTATTGTTTGTTTGGTTACAAATGCACGTTTTGGGCAAGCAGAAACCAGTAGCAGATGGAGCCTCTCTGCTTAATAGGCGAGGCCTCGAATTAACATGGCCCATAATTCCTCTATCTAGCCGGATATAGCACTGCCCTTCAAGCGCGTGTTCTGATTTACAATAGTTTCATTTTGGGTAGCGTGTACTGTTCTAAATTTTGTATTCATGTTTCGTTTAACCAAGTAGAATGAAGAATTCAATATGCAAAGGAGGGACGGATTGAATGGTACAGCGAAAGGGAATGTAATGAAATGTCTCGTGTCGGAAACTTCTCACTTATTCTTAAAGAAGAAGAATAAGCTGTATTTTTATCAGAAAGGAAATAGTTGTACTTTGCAACCCTCCGCCGAAACTGATTTGGCACTACGCAGTTGTTGTGAAAGGTACGTTGCCCAAATAAACGATTATGACATTGCAAATTATTAGGTCACTGATGTAAGAAACGAACCAATTCACGAGTCAGAAAAACATATTATCGTGTCTTTGTTTAGATTGTACGGATCGGAAAACATATTCGGTTTAATTGGATGTTTATTATTGCATCGGCCATGCATAAGGAGTGGGGATTAGCTAGAATGGAATTTATCAGTTCCCGGATAGAGGAATGGAATGTCCTTCTCTTCATCCATTTGGCTACCAACTCTTCCCTACTTCTTTTCTCCGTTATCATTAGAAAAAATTCTTCAAAATAGTAAAGATATCTAATTGACTTCGTAAGCTCAAACCTCTTCTAGCGTATTAGAAGGGTTCTTTTGAGCGGTATTCATCCATTCAGCATCAATTACCGGCGCTCAAATCACATGTTCAAATTTCCATACGAATGTACACATTAGCAATTATTATTTTTCTATATATTTATACACTTTTTCTAATTAATATTATTTTTTTTAAAAAAAATTAACATATGAACTAACATATTTTAACGGGTGTCCTCCGTTAAAAAAAACCCTATTTAGGAATATATGGAAAAGCAAATTCGAGTATTATGCTAGCACTTAATTAATAATTACAAATTACGCACATGAATAAGTTGATGGGCCCGGTATGTCTTGAGTTTTTGGCATGAAATCATCCTCACGAGGTGGGGCCTTCCCATTTGACCGCGCTTGAAAAATGATGAAGATATCAAGCCACAGGTTTAGTTAGGTGCCGGGTCACCAGCAACTAATCAATATTGCACATAATTAAGGCACGAACCCACCACCTAAGTTGCTTGAAAAAAAAAAGTGCTTTTTTTTCTTTAACCACCAGCATAGTAAAGCATTTGAAACAGAAGGTCAAAAGGATAAAAACCCAGTCCGGGAAAAGGTAATTGAGCCATGCAAGATGGCAATTTTGTTAATTCGAAGAGGTGGGCTTTCTTTCTTTAATGCTCATGGCTTCGTGCCCCTTTCTTCTTTTAAAGAGATTAGGCAACAGAGACAACACATCATCATTTGATCCGATTCCGAGGTGGACGAAGGCAAAGGGAACTGGATCCAGGACCATATTATACCTGGACCATTTCGATTACGCAGATATAGGCATTAATTGTTCTTTCTTAATAAAAGGTCAAAAAAAATTAATGCAAAACTCATTCATAGAAGTGATGTTTGGAACGGCCAATTTTACGCCTTGAGGACCAATCTTCTTAAATGGACCATTTTTTTTTTCAAAAGAATTGTGTGCTTTCTTGTCGCTTTCCAACATGGGCCAAAACCTGCGTAGAAGAACGAGTCATAATTACCGAATAACGCACTAACTCGTCGATGTAAGTAGGGGAGGGTTGGATTGAACACTAAGGCGGAAGTAATTATAAGTAAAAAATGTTGAATTTAATATTTTACATTTTTATAAAAAGAAAAATAAAACATCAATGTAAGTTTGGGTGATCATAGTTTAGATTTGAACCGAAACCAGATCTTATACAACTTGTTGAATCAGCGTCGAACCCAGATTTTGGAAATTGGAACCGGAACCATAATCGTGATTAAACGTTCACGTTCATTCATCAAAATTTTGAACTAGAATAGGATCGGTGATTTATAATTGGTTCAAATTGTCTTTGAAAAAATACTTGCTACCGGAACCTATTTGGCAAGTTTACAGTTCAATATCAACAAATCCAATTCTAACCTAACAATTTATTATCCCACCCCATTAGTAGGTCTAGACCCCATAAATAATCTAAATCAATAATGAGGTATTCTTTCATAAAATTTGCATCATTTTTTATTTTTCCTTTTACGTGATAATACAATAAAGTTCTTTTTTTTTCTATATTCATCGTCATATTTTTTTTAGAATCAGTTTTTTAACAACAAGTATTTTACCATAATTAAAGGAATCGGAACTGTAACCGAAAGAAATTAGAAACGTAAATGGAATAAAATCAAAATCAAAATCAAACTGGAACCAGAGCTTCAAGAACTGATTCAAATTGCACCTTTTAAAAGAATAGGAACTGTAAATTTTTAAATCAAAATCAGTGGTTTTGGTCACGTCTAAATGTAAACTAAAATAACAAAATTAGACCAACACTAACATGTTAAAACATAAGAAATTTTGTTAGTTATCGAAATTTGTGCTGTACGCCCAATCTCACCAATCCAATTTCGCATTTACCAATCTCCCACTATTTTTACTTTCGAATTTACCAGTCTCCCACTGTTTTTTATTTAATTTACTAATCTCCCATTATTAACTCTACCTACAAAACTGCGTGGTACAATTACATAGTGGGTTGTGGAACCCCATATCCAATCCCATCCCATATGAAGAAAGTACTAATAACAGCCCCCCCCCCCCCCCCCCCCCCCCCAAAAAAAATTGCTCCCTGGGCACAGAATTTTATCCTAATTTTGGTCAACCGATAATATTGAGAGTTTGATACTGCTCCCAGGGCACATGCACAACAAAAATAAAAATACATTTGTACAAGTATGAAAAACTGATCGAATATTTGTCAAGTGAACAAAGTCTAACTTCTTCACTTTAAAAAAACACCGTTGCATGATTCTATATTCTTTGGATGATTTTCTTATTTAATTAGCCTTTGAAGTTTTAAGTGTTCATTATCAATATCTTATCTCTTAATAATGTCCAAAAGCCTTGCGAAGATCGTGGAACAAGTTTTCTGCTCGTGGAACCTGTTAATCCTAGATTTATTTCATCTTGTCTGGTTAATTCTTGGATCCGCTGATTAAATGCGTCAAGGTCAGTCGGTCTGAACAAAAAGAAAAAAGGGTTAATTTGATTTTACAATTTCTTCCTTATTTACCATACAACAAAAGAATTAGCCAATTAATGCAAAAGCTAGATAATTATAACAGCGAATTCTGGTCCTAACTGTATGCAACCACCACCAATGTTTTGTATCCCAAGAAAGCCAGAATCAGCATTACACCTTTTCGATGATTGACGGGCAGGAACGTACTTTAACAACAATGGTGGCAGTACAATCTATAGTCCATGTCGATATAAATTGATAAAGATGGATTATTTTTTATATAAAAAAAATTTTGTTATTGATACGAGAGTTATATTGACGAGAAGCCTTAGGTTATGTTTGGAGTGCATTTTTTGTAATAAAATTACTGTAACGATTTGATGTATGTAAAATAAAAATAATTTAAAAATATATTCATGAAAAAAATAAAAAAAAAATTACTTTTCAAACAAGACGATCGAACCATAAATTCTCTGGAAATTTTATTATCAAAAAAATATAAAATAAAATAACCTATAGCCCACAGCCCAACTCCCTTGAGCCAGCCAACAGCAGAAACGTCGCTAGCACAATCCCAATCAGGACCGGGTAAAACCAGCACATGCTGCCCCTTTCTGATTTTTTTTTTATTTTTATTTTCTGCTGCCTGACATTTAACGCCCTCCCTGACCTGAGACTCATAGTCTTCCAATCCGTTTGTTGCAGTCTTGCAGACTGCAGTTTACCTCAGCACCTCTGTCCTAAGAAGCCCATCTATCATCAGTGGTTGCAGTTGCAGATGTTTTTCTTTTTATCCACCAGCGATCCCAAACTCTTCATGGCATTTTCCGAAATTAAGGAAGGAAATCCGTTTTTCTTTCTGTTTTCTTGTTAATAATGATTATGAACCCATGTGAGTGATCACATTTCACTTTCACTTCCAACTACCGCTTTCTAACCTTCCTACCTACAAATCTTGGATCTTTCTTCTTGTCGAGAATCGAATCCCGTAAAGTTACCATCTTTTTTCTTTTTTTTTTTTGGCTTTTCCCATATTAGAACAAACATCGCCCCTCCACAGAATTACTACTCTTTCTAACCAGAATGGAGCACAAGTATATGCTGGCATTAATCATAGGGCTGTCTTTATTAGGAGCTGCCACAATTCTTTTCCTGATGATCTACTGTTGCTGGAAGAAGACAAAACAGAATGTCCCAAAAGATTTAGAAGCCGGCTTTGAGTTTAAAGAAAGAGAGGCGGGAACGGATAGAGAAGACTTGATCAGGTTTCAGGGTGCTGAAGATCTCAGTGTATATGATATTCTTGAAGCTCCAGGTGAAGTGATAGGAAAATCTAGTTATGGGACTTTGTACAGGGCTAATTTGCTGCGTACTAACTCACTTGCTCTGCTGAGATTTCTGAGGCCTACTTGTACATTGAGGATGAAGGAAGTTGTGCCGATTGTGGAATTATTGGGATCTTTAAGGCATCCAAATTTGGTGCCCCTCTGTGCATTTTATGCAGGGTCCAGAGGAGAAAAGCTGCTGGTTCATCCGTTTTACCAGTGGGGCACCTTGGCCCAACTCATAAGAGGTTAGACTCTACCAATTGTTTTTTGATTCCCTTGACTTGTTTCTCTTAGCTTTGCTCAGTTTTTATTTGTTTCAACGGATTTCTGACGACATAAACAAAACTAGGCGCATCAGCAACTATGCAATTTGAGTAATTACGGGACAATGCTCAATTTTTCTGGAGTACGGTGTACTAGAAATTTTACACACATCCATAGAAGGAAAACAGTTAACATGGATGAATGGTTCAAATTTTACGTTACTAGGTAAAATTTGACTATGTATACTGGTTTTCTCAAGCGGAAGATTGCAGTCTTTCCCTTCTGCTTTTTCTTCTGTTTTTTTTTTTTTTTTTAATCAAAAATTGGTACAGCAGCTCGTTCTTTCTTCTTTCTGGGTCCTACTTACGTATGCAAAATGCTTTCTTGGTTAGTTATGTAGATTTGCCTCTTGCTTACTGTGTTCTTGGCTTAATTTGGTGATCTGAGAGAAACATTTTGTGTCCAGTAGATCTGTTTTCTTGCTTACTAAAACTTCTTAGAGTATCTAGTAAAATTTTGGTACTTGTTTTAAGTTCATTTTCTTTTCTATAATAGTCTTGGTGGCTGGCAAAGCAATGGGTAAGCTCCTTGTTGAGTTGTTGTCAGCTGGATTGACATAGATTTGTCTTTATTATCAGACTCAACAGCCCATCACATGTAAGACAATCATTTTAATATGCTTAGAAAAGAAAAGATAGGAAGAAACTAGACATGGATTATTCCTTCATTTGCTCCTCTATCTAACCCTCCCACGGTTCATCAATCTTTGACAGCAAAATGTGATAATGTGTCGTCTAATGCATGAGACAATGCTGAGTAAAAGGTTTTGCCTCCAGACAATTTTCATGCTTGACCATTTCCCCCTTCAAAAGTTTTGGATCTTAATTTCCTGCAGAGACTTCTTGTCTGAGAATTTCTTTTCCTTTTGTTTGGAACAAGTCCTTCGTTTGATTAAGATGGACAGTCTAAAGTTTATGGCAAATTTAGTTGTCAGAACTAACATGATGCAACAAATGATCCCCTATGTGCTGAATTCAATAATCATGTCTCTTATGCTCAGATGGAAACGGGGAAGCACACAGATGGCCAATCATATATAGGATATCCCTGGGTATTGCTAATGGTTTAAATTATCTTCACAATGATTTGGAGATGCCCATGATTCACGGAAATATAAAGTCAAAGAATATACTACTCGATCGGCATTACCAACCATATCTCTCAGATTTTGGCCTGCATCTCCTTTTGAACCCAACTGCAGGGCAGCAAATGCTTGATGCTTCTGCTGCTGAGGGATACAAAGCACCTGAGTTGATAAAAATGAAAGACGTTAACGAAGAGAGTGACGTTTACAGCTTTGGAGTCATCTTGCTGGAACTACTAACAGGAAAGGAACCAATTGATGACAACCCCACCCCTGATCAAGATTTTCACCTGCCAAATGCTATTAGGACTGCAATTCTAGATGATCAACTTACAGAATTGTACCATCCAGACATTATTCTTAACGAAAGCAGTGATCAAAGGGTAGTTACCAAAGATCGCATCCTCATACTGTTCCAACTGGCTATGGCTTGTTGTTCTCCTTCACCTTCTCTTAGACCTGATGTGAAGCAGATACTCAGCAAGCTTGAAGAAATAGGAAAATGAGAATCTTGGTTGATTTCTTCTGAAATATTGACCGTTGATGTTCATGAAAATCAGTTAGTTGGCTTAACCGAGATTTATTTGGTGATCATGGCACTAGTATTAGGACGAATTGGCTATCTTCTGCTGATGAATAGAAATCTAAGCATTCTATCCTGCACTGAGAGAATTTGTGTCCATGGATTGAGATGATGATAAGGAAAGGATTGGGAATGTTCCTTGGGAGCTCTAACGTAGATGGTAGACTAGCATTTCAGTTCACTAAATCAGCATTCCCTTTTCAGGTTTTGGGATTAAAGATGGAAAAGTTCTTGGATAAGTTCTGCCTGCAAGGTAAAATGTTTCATTCTAATGACTTGGGGGGATGAACTGAAAGTACAGTATCCGCTGACATATAGCTTATGCTAATGATGTCACAACTCTCGACCAGATCTTCTGGGAATGTACTTTGAGAAGAGCAATGCCCAGCTAAGCGGACTGGAAGAAAAGTGAAAAAGGAGAAGCGATTGAAGAAGATGGTCAACAGAATCAGCAAATTTCACGGTTGATTTTTCTCTGTGGCAAGACATTGTACACATAACAAACATATTATTGGCTATTATTTTGTTATACACGACAACGACCAAAAAAAATTTTTTTTTTTAAGAAAAAGGCTTCAGACCGTGAATTTTCATTGCAGCAATCTTCGTATACAATTTGTCAATCTCCCTTCTCCGCGATGGTTTTCCTAGATTAATTCTCAAATCCTTCACTTTGCACCCCCCCTCGTGAGTTTTAGACACAGAGCCTTCGTTCCTCTGCGGGGGGAAACACAGAAAGAAGAAAAGTAAACCATTGAAGAATTCCTAAAGGTTGACTTTAATACCTAATATTCTTGCATGAGTTGCGGTGACTTTACTCTTCTTCTAAACACTTGCACCCGCTTGTGATAATTCTCTAAGCACGCCATGGAAGTTGTGAGAACTGTATCCCTAGTGTGATTTTAGAGGCTTTCGGGTGAGTTGGGTGCGAAGGAGAACTGCCGCCGTGTACTCCCTCTCCCCCATTTTGTTAGTTCTAATTTTTCTTTCACACAATTAAGAAAAGGTAATTAATTTTGTTGAAAAAACAAATTTAGATTGCTATTTTTTTAAAATATCCTTACATTAAATAAAGTACAATTTTATATTGATTATTTATAAAAACTTGAATAGATGATTTATGAGAACTTGAATTGATGGTTAAGAAACAGTCTACTTTAAATAGGGTAGTTCATACTAATAGTAACAACCTACATTGAATAAGAGTATTTTAGAGAAATTAAAAGATAACTATATTTTTCAATTGCAAAGTGGACTACAATTTGGAACAGATAAAAAAAAAGAAAATATGACTATTAAAGTGGGACGGAGGGAATGTAGTCTATCACGCAGCCATCTAAAAATACTGCAACTGTGGAGCAGTATTTTGGTCCTCAAAATTTTGCACTTTGAAGTTGCTAAATTGTCCCAAATCACTGTTTACTATTCAAGGATGGTGAAAGATAAGCAAATAATGTGCTGGTGTCCCTTGACATAACTTCTAGAAGGGCGAAAAGCGACTTTAGTACCTCATATTGCCTTTGATTACGCAAGTAGTTTGGGGTGACTTGGGGTGTTACCCACGAAAATATGGACATTTGGTATCCAAGAAAAGTTGCATGTCAGCAAACATAACTTTCAGCTGTCACTTCTATTCACTCGTTATTGAGTGCTTCTACAATCGTCGATAGCAATTCTACTGTGATGCAATAATGTGCTTGAAGATTTACCACTTCTCTTGCTCGATTGAGTGTATGACTAATCTACGATTACAACTACTTTTGTACATAAATCAATAAATTAACCGGATTTTACGTAGCATGAATTAACATTGATGCTATGTATATTTGCATAAACATAAAAAATCATGCATCTATCTACTCTGCAACGATGCTTGTAAAAGAGCTTCTAGTACCTTGGGCAATTCTCTGTTAACTCTCCAATAAAATTCATTTTACTGTGTGGATCATATGTATTTGTATATCCTTTCAACTATTAAAATTTGTTACCAGTTGCTAACCCTTTTTTGTCCTTGTTCTACAGATCATCGTCACACACACGTGACATAATATATGGCAGATTGGGCTAATCTTACACCAGAGCTGCTGGTACAGGTAGCCCAATGAATTGCTAGCCATGACTTCATTGTCTTCTGCACGGTATGCAGGCCGTGGCAATCTGCATCGCGTACTTTTGAGGGAGAAACCACGATTGCCTCCGTGGCTGGTGCTTGCAGAGGAGGACAAGGCAGGCCTTGACGACATTTTTTACTCAGGATCATGTACTTTAAAGATGAAACCTTCCAGGCTCGTGCTTGAGGAGGGGGGAGATGGAGGCAAAGGCAGAAAGCGATGACATTTTTTACTGCTTTGATTGCAATTCATATCAATGATGACAATAGCGGGGATGGACCAAGAGCCAAAATAATAGCGCCAATTCCCTCCGGAAGGGCAGATTACATTCAAAAGTACCTGGTTGAATCATCGGGGGATCAATTACTAGTTTCTTGTACTCGTGGAGGTGAGGAAACCGAAGATGGAAAAAGCGTGGTTGTCATGATGATTTAGAAATAAACATTGATGATGATGATGAAGAAGAATATCCTTGCAAATGGACTGAGGTGAGCAGTTTGGGAGATAGGGCATTATTCCTTGGTAGAAATCCATCTTCATCTTCGCCTGCATCCAAATTTGGCGGATCCTTGAAACCCAATTGCATCCGGATTCGTTTTTGTGTGACCAGGATGGAGGGGGTCAAGACATGGGAATTTTCAACATGGAAACTGGTACAATTGAACCCTATTATCCTGGGGATTCCATCCATCCTTTTTCCCCCCACCATTCTGGTTTTTGTAATGCATGTATTGAGCTTCAGGGTTACCAAAAACATGCATTTTACAGTTTACAACCCTGTTCTTTCTTTGTCTGTGTGCGTGAAGTTTTGGGAGATAGAAGATGATTACTGTTGGGCTTGATCCACCCCATTTGTCAGGCCTAAAGATAGGGGTGATTACCGTTGGACTTGGTCCACGCCATTTGTGTGGCCCAAAGAAAGGGAGGAGAGATAAGATTAATGGGTGCTCAAATTAAGTGGACCGAGGCCTGCCATTTTATCCAGTCCAACTACAACATAAGTGGGCCAGCAGGTAAATTAGTGGTTGGAGTCGTTGCAGTGCTGCTGCTTCGGACGTGCTTTGAACTTTCTGTGAATGCGCACAAGTACATGGAAAACGTACGTGGAAAATAGAGAAGAATATCGATTTATCAATAAGAAAATTGACATTTTTTTATTCCACTCAACGTATAAATTCTGGTGCAATATAAAATTGGGAGGAGAAAATGGAAAGGGGAAGGAGAATTTTGTCATCCAGAATCATATGATAGTTTTTTGGTTGTGTTCATTTATTTAGGATACTGATACATTTTAAATCCGGGGACGCTTCTGATGATAAATATCTACCACTAACAAAGCCTATTCACAAGTGAAGAATGACTACTGAAACTGCTATTCAAATATTAGTTCAATGTCTTCCAGATTTCCATTCCATAATTGCAGAGAGAAGTGTGTAATTTGGAAGAAGGTTCTTGTGTGGCAATGGTAAGTTTGTCATCGGAGAATTACCATTTTCTTCCAGCCATTCTTCTATGGCCTTCCGATCATAAGTATAACCATCAGCAGCAACACAGGGATTTTCCATCACATCCTGCAACCAAAAAATTGTGTGTATGTGTGTGTGTGGCAGGGGAGTTATCAAATGCTCATGAACGAGAAAGGACTTAAGAATGAAAAAAAAATTGAGGTCTCGGCCGAGACACAAGGCAGTGGATGGAAGAAGAAGTACACCATACCTTGAGAATGGGGCAGACGAACATACTTGGAGTCTGCAGTCTAGCAATTGGTGGCAAATCTCGACCTTTATCAGCAGTCTCCTTCAGTTTCTCTAATGCTGGAAGAATTTGATCTTTCAGATCAGGTCTATCTTTACCACGAAGCTCCGTGCATCTCAATGCTAACACTGCCAGTTCTTTTGTCTCTTTAACTGGCCATTCCCCGGCATCTTGATCAAGTACATCCATTAAGGAATCGTTCTCAATAGCCTTTTCCATCAAATGGGCTATTCCCATTGGTGGTTTTGCAGTTAGTAACTGCAAAATAACAATTCCAAAAGCATAAACATCGGAACTCGGGGAGATCAATCCGGTTCTTTGGTACTCAGGATCGATGTAGCAAAATGTCCCAACTGGAGCCGTATCCTTGTATGCAGTAGATACAGAGGAACAATCATAATGCAGCGTTGTTGAGAGGCCAACATCACCAATTTTGCTTACAAAGTTATGATCAAGCAATATGTTTGCTGGTTTTAAATCACGATGAATGATTGCTTTTGGCTTTGAGCTATGGAGAAAGACAAGAGCTGAGGCTACTTCCCAAGCAATTCGGAACCTCTCAAACCAGGGAAGTGGAGGTGAACTATTTTTTCTCAGCAACCTCTCCTCCAGACTACCATTCTTCATGAACTCGTATACTAGGCAACCATGATCAGGGCATGCCCCTAAAAGAATTAGCAAGTGGGGATGATGAATTTGGCTCAAGATTTCAAGCTGAAAATAAAATAATAGCAATCGTTAGTACCTTGAAATGATTACCTCATCATTTACCCTAAGTAGGATATCTACGCTTTTTTAAAAGCACGCAGCAGCTTATCTTCTCTATTTTCCTTTTGAATAAATAGCTAAACGCCCAGATAGATCATTCCAATTTATCATACGAAGTTAAAAAGTAGTGGGTATATTCTCATGATCTCATACCTCTTGCTGAAATTGCTTTGTTCTGTAAGTGTCCATGGAGTGCAGAATTTTCACTGCAGCAGTAGTATGATGCAAACTGCACTTGTAGACAGTTCCATATGCCCCCATTCCTACTCTTAGGTCTTCAGAGAATGATAAAGTAGCAGACACAATTTCGTCCCAAGTAAATTTTTGGTATTGATGCACATGGCCTACCAAGGCATTCTCAAGTTTTTCTTTTTCTTTGGCCTCACGCAAGGCCTTAGCCTCTGCTACTTTCTTATGTGCGGCTTCTCTTTCAGCACATTCCTTCATATAATCAGCTTCTCTCTTGGCAGCTTCATATCTTTCTTTCTCCTTTTTGGCTAATTCTTTAGCTTCCTCCTCCTGAAGAATAATCTTCTTGAGCTTGATAGTGTCCTCCAACCGGCGTTTGTTAAGGTCATTTAGCTGCAAGGAAGTAAGAAGCAGGTTAGGGATAGATATCCCCAAAAGAAGATGGATTCCAACAGCGCAAAAGACAGATTAGAGTCACATTTATTGCCCGAAGAGAGATAAACGATCGCCAAGGAACACAATACACCTTATGTCAAAAACATCACCTAACTGCTTATTTATTCTGTTAAGCCTTGATTGATGTGATTGAATAATCTCAAAAAGCATTAGAAATTAATAATCTCAAAAAGCATTAGAAATTAATAATCTCAAAAAGCATTAGAAATTAAAGCAATAATTACCACCAACTACCTGCTAAAAGGACAAATTGTGCACATATTGTAATAAGATGTGAACTTAGACTTCCCTGCTGCCTATATTAATGACATTGTTGGCATACAGGACATCAAAGTTTACTCGGGAATACATATTACCAGGAAAGAAGAAGAGTTAACATAACACAGGACCTCAGGGTATACTAAGAAAACTGATGTCTGAAGCTATGGTCTGTCACTCTCAAGACATAGACTGTCGCAATACAATGAAACAAGCAAAGTGAATATAATGCCAATACTACACCGCTCTATTCAAAATCTCATCTGAATTGTGACCACGTCCATTTCATTAACAACCACCATGTCTATTCTTAACATCAACTTAGATTGCAGAACATAAAATCACTACTGGATTATTTGAGGGATCTATATTATGTCTAAGAAAAGTAGTGCCACACCATATTAAGCATAAAGAAACTACATGCCTCACTAATTGTTGAATAACTTATAAGAATTGGACAACAACTAAATGCCAGGGGAAACTTCACTTTTTTTCACCATAAACTTTAGCTTTGAAACATTACCTTCCTAGAAGCATCTATTGCCTCGTTTTGGGCCATTGCATAGATTCCTTGAAGATGTCTCAGTTCAATTCTCAACTTTTCTAGCTCAAAATTGATATTGATCTGCAGAAATGAGTAAAACAATTCATTACGCAATCTGTGGCATTTTCAAGACAAATAAAGATGTCAAATATGAGATGCAGAAAATTTTATTTCGCCCATAAAGTTGTCTAAATCTTATCTTTGAGATGCAGTCAATTTGTTTCAGCCATAAAGTTGTCTAAATCTTATCTTTAAATCAGTTTCCATCAATTAACTTATTAGGAAGAACTACAACGCAGAAGAATCTTAAGTTGTGTTAATTAAGTTTATAACTAATTCGCAAAGAAAAACCTTAACTATGATCAACATCATTACTTTTTGAGGCTTTGGCTTGATTTGAATCTAATAAAAGACAATCTTGATTCCAGTTTAAGAAAAACTGCTACAACTAGTTAATACATAAAGGGAAACCATCTGATATCCTGTACAAGTTCAGTTCCTCTCACAGGTCAAGTACACCACACATTTCACTTGAATTCACCTCGCTGTTCGACTTTTACCACAACTACAGAAAATGCCAACGACCTTGTAAGCAGCATTGCTTACAAGACAGAATTGAGTGTCAACCCAAATGCAATCCTCAAAGCAGAGCAGCAAAGCATTGAAAAAATCAGACAACTAGAATCCAGTACATAGTATTTGATCAGGTAACAGTTAACAAAACTCTACTTGAAAGATTCAACCAAATTATAGAAGCATAGTGTTACCTGATTTCCAGATGAAAAATCTGTTACAGTATCTGCAACTGAAGCTTGATCGTTGACCCACATGGCATCTTGTATTAAGCTTCTGAAACTAGAAGCTGCAGAGTATACATCATTAGTGTCTGAACTACTGAGACAAGAAGTTGCATCATCATCCCTATCCCCCGTCTTCAGAGACAAGCTGTTTTGATAGATGATGTCATTTGTATTCATTCTTCTATGACATAAGGCTTGATTAATAGTTGAAAGAGCTTGGAACCGCTGTAGTGGCAGTGAAGGAGGAGAAAGAAGACAGTAAGAAGCAGTCGAGCTTTGATCTGTCCATTCTGAAGAACAACAGTTAACTGCATTAGCTATTCTATTTCCTTACTTAGGTTCACCATGTCCAAAACATTCTGAAATTACTCATAATTCTAACAAATCAAGATGGTGATACAAAGCACTCAACTTAAAGAGTGTGTCTGTGTCTCTGTATGTGTGTGTGTATCACACACACAGAGAAAGATTATGTAAGAACAAATTATCAGCTAGTAGGTTGTAATGACAATTCATTTCAAATATATGGGCTTAAAAATGTAGCTTGCAGGTATTCTGCTTGTGGAGACTGGCACGAATCTGAACATGCATATAGTCTAAAACAAGTTTACCATATGCTTTTACATAGATTGACGGGAAAAGAACAAGAAAAAAGGTGATGAGTCGATCATGTGAAGCATGCAAGATATTTGAAAGCTACAATAAAGAACTTATACCTGCTTGAGAGCTGGAAATGGGGCTTGAACTATTACTGGTCAAACGACTACTATCACTGCAGTCATCTTTTATGCTTCTATTTGTCTCTGAATCAGATGGGCGCACAGATGACAACTTTCCTTTTGAAACAGCATACACAGTGCAAAAGCTTGGACTGCATTCTGAGATCTTTGAGGACAGGTTTTGTCCCCTAGAGATCAGTTAACAAGTACGTTACTGACTAGAGAGAAAGCATTGCGACTGGGAACTCAACAAAATGGTAAATTCCTGGTGCTTTGGATTTTAACCTTATGATGACATTATATGACTATTTCATTAGACTAGTTCAAGATGTAATTTCCAAGTTCTGGGCAAGTTTTCCATGTCAGTTTCGTTATCCATCCTCCTTCCTACAGTCAATTTCCATATAGAGATTATATCAAGAACCAACTAGATCGGGTCCTTCTTTTCTCAAAAAGAGTTACTTTGATTTCCTTTCATAAGTGAGACAATATCATCAAGCTGATCAACATGTATAATTACTTTTAACAGTTCCGTGGATGATAGTATTCTTCCCCAAAACTTTTTAAATAACAAAGTACTTATTAAGGACAATGGTCATAAATTGCAAAATAAAAAGTCAAAAAGAGACCAGAGCAGCACAGCGAGTTAAATTTCCCTGCCAATAGTTATGAAAATTGTGAATTAGGACAGAATTGTTTATTTTTCCCACAATAAGCCTATTTCTTGTTTATCAGACTAAAAACAAAGCAGCATTGGTACCGTGAGAACAGCCTACGAGATGAAGCACCTATTACAAGCTTGTTGATGCTACACTTAGCAACCTCCCCTGCTATTGCATTGACCACATCATCTGACTCAACTAGTACAATATCTACTTGCACCTGCATTAGACATCATGAAAAAAATTTCACTAGATGTAAAGCTTCATTTCATATTTTATCTAATAAAGAAAGTGATCAACCTTTTCTCGAGTACACATTTTTTTGTAAGGAAGAAGCTTTTCAGTCACTTGCCACTCCATCTCCTTTCTAAAAGCAGCTACTACATCATCTCGGACCTGATGAATAGGAATTAAGTTCCCCACTGGAGAAAATCAAAAGGGGGAAAACAATGTCAAAAGAGATAAATGCAGTAAATACTAATTCTTGAAGATCTAGAATAGATACCCTATATGTACCTCCTACGGGAGAAAGAAGAGCTATGGGTCTGTTTGCGTATTTAAATTCCCGGCAATGAAAGACCGGCGGCGCAAGAAAGTAGAAACCATGTGTTCAATGAAGTTGTGCAGCACAAAGCACGAACCAACATAATATACATGATATTTAGAAATTAAATTAAGCATATCTGAGGACAGAACTTTGGTCAAACTGATTAACCCAAGCGAATTTGTTCTCTCTTGAACAGGGAGGTGACCAGGATTCAAAAGAATCATGGGAGCGTTCATTTCAGGAACATGGTATTTATTCAGCATACAAAATCAATTAAATCTGAAACTGGCTAGACAACAGAAAGATATAGTTGAACTCATGAGATATAAAACAAATGAATTAATTTTCACTTTTACAAGTCAGGAACTACATATCCGTTCATTATTCAGACCACATATTTTACGAAAAATCTTCTAGAGGAATCTAAGGCTTAAAATTGGTGAGACAGCAAGACCAGAGATATTTGGCATGGCATGCCTTTCATGCTTTAAGTGCTACTCCATGGAGAAGTGCTGACTTACTAGGTGTTGGAACTGCAATTATCCTAGGGCGGACGTGTAGCAACTTGAAGGAAACCTCTCCCTCCGGAACAAATTTATCCAATGCCCACCTCACAACGTATTTGCTCTTTTTACCTCCGTTGATAGCTACTGCAACCAGCGCTGATGTTGGCGGCAGCAATGGTTTTTGGTCTTCTGCTCGAGTTATATTCTCCTCCATACTCTTCAGCACTGAATTCTGAATAACCAATAAGAAGTGCTAAATCTGCTGAGTGTGATAAATCAATTAAAGCAAAGGGCGAGCTCAATACAGCAGAGATAAACTCTTCTAAAAGCAGCACGGGCTACAATGCTTTGGACACAATTCCTCCTGACCCATGATAGCCAAAGCTTTAGATTTAGACATCTCAAATTTTCTTTTAGCACTCAGAGTCTGAAAACAGATTTTTAAGCTGGGAGATGAGTTTTTCTCAGAAGATCCTAATTTGCATGTGTTTGTACTTTCCTTTCCTGAGCTAGAAGCCATGTTCGATTAGTTTCTTGAAACAAATTATCCGAACAGCAGCAGAATTTAATTCACCAAAAAAAAAAAAACACTACACTATAATTCCATGACAAACTCAGTAGTAGTTCTACGAAGAAGACTGCCAAAGCACGCCCAAAGCAAAACAAAACAAAACACAACTCAACTCAACTTAGTTCCCAACTTGCAGCAAACAAATTTTCGAAAGAACAGCTGAGAAGGAACAGACATGAAAAGGCATACCAGTTCTTCTTCACAACTGCAGCAAATTCACCAGTCTTCATAATTCTCTAGTAGAACCTCTATGCCAAACTCTGAAACCATTGACCCGCCAAAACCAGAAGAGTGATGGGAACTTGGGAATGAGAAGCAGAAGAAGAAAAACCAAACGTTAAATGCTGATGCTGGTTTTGCCAACAACCATCCCATACCCCATCTCGATTCCCTTTGAAACTAACGTGAAACACTTGACAACCCCACAATTCGAAACGACGCCAACTTGCTCTGTTCTTGTACTATTTTTCTTTTATTAAATAGTGTGCGCGTAAGCTAACTGAAGTGGGTTCCACAGTTTGATTTACCGACTTTGATTAGATTCATTTGTTTTATTTTCTTTTTGTTATTGAAAATTAGTTTTGTAATTTTGAAAGCCTGTTCCCGTAAAGTAGTTAATCATGAGGGATAATTTCATAAACATCCCCTGAGATTTGCTTTAATATGACTTAGTGCCCCTATCGTTTTTAAAATCTCTCTTACCTCCCCTATCATATTGACTCTATCATGGATAATAAATTGATGATATTACCCTTCTAGAAATATTTAATTGATTAACTAAAATTTGCACCCAAAAAAAAATAGTTTGAAAAGTAAAAAAAAAATCAGGACAACAATTAGTAAAATTACCATTTATAATTGTGATTTTTTTTTATCCTCTTGCTCTAAAAGGTAGAGAAAATTCTCACGCTACTATTATCTAACATATTCAGAAGCACATTAAATGGACATTAGAAACAAATATAACTTATTTGGATCTCTTTCACTTTTGAAATCCTGAGTCATTTTCTTGTTGTAATTAATAATATTATTGATTATTTACATTAAATGATATTGGTGAATTATGAGAATGCCTTTTAATAGTAGAACTTGTTATGATTTGTTACAATATTTTCTACTAATTTCCTCTTCAAATTGTTTATTTTGCCATTAAACTTGTGTTTCTAATTTTATTGTCTTATTGTGCTTATAAACCTAGAGTTAAAATATTACGATCAAGAGAAGGTAAGAGAGATTTTTTTAAACCACGAGGGTACTAAGTGATATTAAGACAAACTTCAGGTGAGGTTTGTGAAATTATCCCTAATCATAATTATCTTAGGTCAAAAGAGAAAAGTTGATCCTAGTATACTTATTGGGTCCCTATTTTGTTTCCTTAAAGTCCATCATAACCACCATGAATCTTTGTACCATGATTTTCCGAGATTATACTAATGATGATTATCTTTCCACATGAATGATCTTAATACTAAATTTTCAATCTAAAATAACGCTGCTGTCTCTTAATTAACGAACCCCCTTTTCTGGAGGGCATCATATAAATATTAATGTTGTCATCAACAAAAGAAGCATAAACATAAATAAAAGTAATGAAAAATATTATTTGCATTTTATATTTTATTATTCACACTCCCACAATTTATTTTATCATATAATCTAATAAATAAAAAATATATGATTAGACTGATAATGAAAATGTGATTAACAAAAGTAGGAGCATAAATAACATTTTTCAAAGCAGCATCAGCCGCAGATAAATCTGATTTTAGAAATTTCTCTATATCATGATATGACTCATTTCAAGGATGCCTCAGTAAGGTTCCAAAAATTTATTGTCGGACTCTTATCAGATCTCTTGTACACTATCATTCATTTATTGCTTGACTTGTCGTGTTCCCACTAAGGAGACTTTGCAAAATGCGAACTTTTAGCGACGACTTTTGTTACTTAAGCCATTTACTTGCGCTGACATAATTTTTGCATTTGTGAAAAATCGCTTCCAAGTTTCTTTTTTTTGGGGGGGTTGCCTAAGTAATTGCCAGTGGATCAGTCCGTAACCGTTTTTGCTTGGGGATCATTGTGTGGCTCATATATGTCCGTAACTTTGAGGAATCTTACGGACTGTCATCTAGGTTATATATATATTCCTCTGCTTGTAAGATAAGTTTTTTTTTTTTTGAAAAATACTTGAAAGATAGTTGGGGTATAATAATGTGAAAAGAACAACTTAAGATATAAGGTACGCAATTTCAATTCAGACGAGATCTCCTGTTCATTATAGTATCATCTGTCCATTTTCAGTCCTAATCAAGTATCAAAAGCCTGCAATAGCATACAGTAGCAGTAATTTCGTTTTCAAGGCTCTTTAAATTAAACGTGCACCTACAAACACCGTGAAGCAGTGCCCCTTGAAGTAATTCATCATCAAACATGAAACGTCAAATTCAGTTTCTTGGTGATCAAAGCAGCTCAGCTAAGCGCCAGGAAAAGAAAAAGGAAAAGACAAAGAAGAAGCTCAGCTTGCTCAAAAATCCCACGATGTTCCTGTCTCTGTCTACCTCCATTAAACTGTACCCGACGCAATGCCTTGGCAAATACTCCAGCCTGAGGTTAAAGAGATGGTTATTGGCATTTTCAACTTAAAAACAAAGAAGTAATAATAAATAAATTGGATTAGTGGATTGCTAGCGGAAGCGGGGCAGGGAAGGTTGTCAACCCTGAACAGTATAATATTTTTTGAATATTTTATAATTTTACGTAAACTTCTTATATATTCTTGCAATAGAGGTATGATATTTTGTCATTGTTCATGTGAATTTCACACATAATAATTATATAATTTTATAAATAATTCACATAAAATTATATCTTATTAAAAAAATATTATACCATTCAAAGCGATTATCAGTGACAACCGTCAGTGGCCAGTGCTAGCTCGTGACTCCTCCTTTGAAGTTAGATTTTTTTTTTTCAACAAACGACTTTGAAGTAAGATGAGGCTGATAGAAATGGGCCCCCTGCCTAACATGCAGAACAACTGGTCAACCGTCAAAAGCGAGTTTATTAAGATTGAATGGGGAGACTTTCTTTTTCAAGGGCCTCTGAATTTAATTAGGTTTTTTTGTTTCTTTCGAGCTTTCAACATGGTTGGTTTCAACTGAGTCATTTCAGGCTGCGGATCAGCCTAATTTGGTCTTCAGCAGGGCCCTTCTCGTAAAGTTCAATTTAAGGGACCAAGACTTGGTCGCCTAGATTATGCGTCCATTTCTTGATCTTTGTTCTTTTTCTTATTCTTCCTCCTACTGCCGCGTATCGTGCAGATAATAATGCTCCTCTTCAATTTTAACCTGAAAAAAAAAAACCTTTGGCACTCCCTTTTCAACCTTTTCAGAACAACACAACAATTAGCCTACATTTTGCATTATATGGATGTGAAAATGTCACATTTAGAGCTCTAACAATTCTGTTATAAGGAGAATGACATGATAAAATAAAAAATACAAGGAAGTCTTGTTTATGGTGATTCTTCCCCGTGACTAAAACAGCTGCAAGATTGTCCGCCAGAATCGATTAGGCCCAAAAATAATAAGCTACCAATCCCCAAGATCAGCTGCAGCAACTGTCTCTCTCGCAGGCACGGCAAAACATGCTGCTCTTAATATCCTTTGATTACCATATATGGGGTTATCTGGCACCTAACCGGTGACTTCTGCCACGAAATGCCACTCCGTCGGCTGTACTACCAGTGGGCTGCGCTGGGCCGTTTGGTCCCTCCTGTGCTGAGGAAGTGCTGCTGCTGCCTGGTGGCCGTGCTGAGCCGCGACTGGGCCCTCCTAGCCTGTAGCTCCTGCCGCGAAACGCAACTCCGGCATCAGGGTCTTGCCTGACTGGAGCATTGATTTGGTATCCCTCACCCCAAAATGCAACTAGCTTGTGACTTGAAGCATAGTTAAAGAAACATTGCAGATAGTAATATGTATAGAGTTGTTTTAAGAAAACAGGAGTGAAAAAAAGAATGATGATTATAAAAAGGATACACCCAGAGAGGAGTCTTGAAGTAGTTTTTCCAGTAGACAGGGGATAAAGCACCGTGCAGAAGTAATAAATATGGCCCGCAGCTATTCCCTGAATGCCAGGCATCCACGGATTTCCAAGGATGGTGTCTATGCCCAGCATCACCCACGGAAGATAGAATCCCTGCAACCCCCCACCCCCCAAAATAAAAAAGAAAAAATCCCCAAAAGACAGAACAAAATAGTAGCAACTAATGACCAATTACAGGGGAGAACTAATATTGGAGAGAGATGAGTAGTTTGCAGGAGTGGCGAGGAGCGCACCTTAATTTCCACAAGTCCTTGTATGTTGACCCGGGCATTTGGGTTTTCCCTGCTCCAGACGTAGACAATCATGAAAACCATGGCTGGTCCCTTAAACGGAGACCACAGCAATGGAATCGCTGCCATCACCTATTAATCGCTCGTTACAAAATGAATCATATCATCATTTCCTCATCAAACAAAAAGCTGATTCTAATTGTGAGTCTTTTTGAGGAAAGGCAATCAGTGCTGCCACAAAAAACTTACCAGCAGTGAGATTGCTCCAAATACGAACATCCACACGTAGTCTGCAGTCCTCTTGTCAAAAGCCCCCCTCTCCAATGAAACTCCGTAGTATAGTCTAATTCAGATTATTCATTGTCAGCAAATTCTTGAGGCCCAGAAAATGCGATAATTCCCTCGACCAAACAGCCGCGAAAATGGGCTAATTCTAGTTTTGCTGAGGTTGTAATTAGAGAGTCTTTAGTACTGGTTACTCATTTCTGCTTACATTGTAAGGATACGAAATCCAAACGGCAAGGAAAATCCTCCAAGGAAAAAGAAGTTTGTGATAAGCCTCCACACCTGAGCTCAAGGAAACAGAGATATTTACGAAGTACCGCATTAATGAAGGAGAAAAGAAGGATCAGATTGTTACATTTCTGAAAGACTAGGCCAGGGTTGTCCGAGCAAATGATATGTTACCTGGAACCTTTTGAAAACATCTGAATAATAAAGTGCTATGTTGGAGACTTTGTAGAGTTCCATATGAAAAGCGACTGTGGTCA
Organism: Coffea humblotiana; assembly: GCA_023065735.1. NCBI lineage: Eukaryota > Viridiplantae > Streptophyta > Magnoliopsida > Gentianales > Rubiaceae > Coffea > Coffea humblotiana. Next base: position 3,324,964 of record CM041209.1, on the reverse strand, counting down.
TTAGACAGACCACGGTATAGGTCTTGGCCACCGGCGGCAAAGATCGGTAGTACCTTGAAAGGCGCACATTTTTGCAGAATATATTCAGATGATGTTCATTGTTGTCAGTTGATAACGTCCCAAAAATGAAAACTACTATGAAAAAGGGTGGTTCATTGAGTCGACAACAAACACAACTTAGAAGATTTCAAGCACGTAAAATCCCAAGATAGAAACACAAAAAGTAACCATATATATATATATATATATATGCTGCTATTAGGCAAGTAGCGAAGATGCCAAGACATGATGTAGATGCTGCAGACAATCTTCTGGGATTTTTGCTCAAGCTATATTCCTGGACAACTTACAGAAAATCAGGCCGATCACCAATCTAAAACTTTGGGCAACTTGCTTGAAAAAAACAACAAAATATAACTCTTTCAATGGCTGGTCAAAAGATCAAAGTAAAAGCCAAGAAAATAACACCTATATAGTTAGCATGCTGATCATCTATGGAGCTAGAGCATTGCAGGAAGGGAACGCAAAAGAATGGAAGGGAAGTAGGGTGCGCTTACTGCAATGGCGAAGACATGTTGTTGTTAGCGGCAGAAATGAAGTGGCTTCGTTGGATGCTAAGAATGTTGAGGCAAATGGTTGTCATACACAACACAAGTTGATGATAATGCCATTGGAAATGCCGAGGAAATTCAAAGTCGTCCCAAGCCTAGACAGCGGTCTACATGGGCAAAGACGGATTCACCATTGGAAAGAAAACAAAATTAAAATAAGGACGAAATGGAGACAATCAGCATTGCTGGTCGCTACCAATTACCAAAGCTTTTGGAACTAGGCACCCGACATTGTCCCTTTATTTAAATTTTTTTTTCCGTAGCAGGAGTGAGATGATATTTAAGAAGCGAGGAGAAGTGAGTAGGAAAATTCGTATCCGAAACCTCTAATTTTTAAGTAACTCAATTTGGCTATCAGATCAGAACCTCCTTGATCAATCTACACTGCACCCTTAAGACAATGCAAAGTTGAAAATCTCGATATATGAAACTTCGTGTCCTTGTGAGCATAACTCATCGTTCTTTGGTCGTATGTATATAATAAACAAATCAAATGTTTGTCGTATCTCATTCCTATACTTCAATGTCTCGTCAAACTTGCATCAGAAGTCCGGTCAAAATGTAACATAAACAAGTTCTCGTAATACTTTAGAAGCTACCCTGAAATGAAATGAGGGGCTGCCATGAAATGAGACAAACCTGCTATGACAACTGTAACTGGTAGAGAACTTTGTATCGAGGTACCAAAACTACAACATCATTCCCAACCCCCCCACTTCGTGCGCAGGTGACATAGAAAAAGGACCAAGTGCGGTAACAATTGGCTTACAAGTGCAATGATTTCATAAATTATGAGTAGAAGCTTCACAAAACGGGGGAACAAAATTAGAACCCTTGAGGAAGCTATGCTACAAAATTTTACAACATGCGATTAATACATTGTAACTCATTACAAGTAAATACACTACATAATGGCTCATTTATGTGCCATTTGACTAGACTTCAGGGCCAGTAGCAAATAAACTGACAAGGCCTCGATATACTTGAGCAGAAAGTTGATGCCCTTGTAAAATCTCACCATCTACATTCCATACGCTCTCCTTCCCGAAAGAAGTGAACATGAAAGCAGTGGTCTGCAAATCAGAGGTGAAAAGGTCAGCACTGGAGTGTGGTTTCTGTACCAGGAAAACATGAATACACAAGTTGAAGAAAAACCGTACTTTATGGTGCTCAACAAACCGAAAATCTAGGGGATTACCACCCTTCATTGCAAGCTGGGTCAGGTGACTGCAAATATCCCAAGTAAATGCGAGGATTAGTTTGCTCTGTTCTCTGTTATAACGTATAAGCATGCCCATTTTCTGAATTCAACTTCCAATAAAGAGGAGGGTGCAGATGGTTACCGCAAGTAAAGTGCACGTGGGCAGTCTTTGACCAATATAAGATGCAGGAAACCATCTGAAAGGTGTGCATCAGCAACCAGACCATCAGGTGCTCTTTCATTTCGGCAGGAAATCACAGCAGCACCTACACTCAGAAAACGCCCTTTGGACATTTTCCATTTTGATTCTCCTTTGTATGGTCCTATGCTGGCAGATTTTGCTGATGATTGTATTGGCTTTTCATTACAAATGCTGCAATTCGCACGACAAGTCCCTTTTGTGGATGGATCAGATAGGCCCATCAGTGCTTTCATCTTACCAGACCAAGGACCTCTTTCAGGACGAACACTGGCTTTTTCTGATTCCACTTGTACATATGTCACTTCTGCCTCATAGGACCTGAAAGGGTAGCATTAAGAGAAAATTTTGTCAAATTGATTTTTATGATGTATTGTATTAGTTTAAGCTTCATCAGCACAACGTAAAATCTCTTAATAGATGAAAGGGCTTATATTTGGAAATTCTGGATGAAAGGGCTAGATGAGGATAACATAATGCCATTCAAGGCCTCAATATTTGGTTGACAGAGATTCAGAAAGAGGGCATATAAAATATGTTTTCGTGTGTGTGTGTGTGTCAGAGAGAGAGAGAGCCCAATATCTTATCATCAAAATGCCAGATTCAATTCAATAACCAAACATACATAGGCATCTACTTGGGGAAGGCAGCCTACTAAGACATACCTGTGTTGAAGAAACACCTTTGTACCAGCATAATCGTACCGCTTTGGACCCATCCAACGGTATTTCTCGCTCTCCATAATTACATCGCCATAAAAACCATATCTATGCAAAATCAATATAACCAAGAACAAATTAAAGTACATCAAAGGGGTGCATGAATGTGCAAGAAAAGCTTTTAATAGAAAACCAAAAGCAGAAATGGAAGAAAATAAATCCCATCCAACAGGATAGACATGTATGACAAATGAAGCAAGTCCCAATGCTAAATCCCTAGTACAAGGAAGCTGAGAATCAGGTATTTAAGCAAGGTAAAGAAAAATTTACCCAGCAAAATTGGCTGCATAGCGTACATAAGGTTCATCCTTTGATGTAGATGTTGTTTTCCATCTCACCACTTGAGCTACATCAAGGCATAACCTTTTACCAAGGACAATTTGCAATGCAGACATCAAAGGATCTCGACCCCCAGTTGTACTGCAAAAAATCAGAGATAAAGCATTTTTTTTAAATTTGACCAACTCAGGCATAAATGATACATAATTCAGTCCTCTGATCATGTGTTCTTCAAATTCAATGCCAAGTCAGTGTTGGAGAACATAAAATCCTGAATGGTAACCAATTTTAAGAGTGAAATACGGCATAATAAAGCACAGCAGCCATGCATTAAATTTACAGCCAAAGATTAATACTCTAGTGAATCACTACTCTGATTTCACAGAAAGGGCCTGTTCTTGTTTGGTTCACAAAAATTATTTTACCCTGTAGTTAGTGAGAAAAATGATTTTTATAAAAACTGTTTCAACTTGAAAGAGTATTGTTGTCATAAAGATTTTAAAATGCCTGTTCTCAAAAGCATCTTAATCACATCTTCCAAAATAAGCCTCTGCTTTTAGCTTAATTTTTTATCCATCTTTTATATTCTAAGAGAAAAAGTCAAAAGCAAGTGAAAGCACCCAAAGCAAACTTTTAGCTTAAAAAGCTACCATCCATTGACGAGCAAATGAGAACAAGCCCAAACGTATTGCAGTTGTAAGTATGCTGATTTGATTAAGATGACAAGATCTTTCGATCTTGCTGACACGCTTTAGTCATGGTTAGAGAAGATAATATCAAAGTATACCTTATGAAAAAGACACCAGAATAGTACAGGAATTTATGCCAAAAATCTTCATTGCTGTAAAAATTGGAGTTGGATAATGTAAAAGGAGGCAAGTTTGTAGTTTCTGTTCCTGATCGGAGGTTGGAGGAGGGCTGATATACTGAATGCTGAAAAGCATCACAGAAATTTGGTGCAGTCTATAAATAAACAGGTTCAGGTTGTGAGTTGATACCTAAAAACAGAAGACCATTTTCTATTTTTCTCTACACATTTTTCCGCTAGCTTCTGATATTTGTTTCTCCCCCTTATATGCAATATGCAAGTAGTAAATCAGTATTTTCAATAATTAAAAAAAAAAAGGAAAAACAAATTAAGCCAGGTGTTCACTAACAAAAAGAAAGAAAAAAAATCGAGGTGCTAACTAATATCCTCAGATAAACCATGGAGGAATGAAAGTCATCATCAAGATTCTCATTCATTTACTTGAAAAACTAATACTGGGTTGGTTAATGCAGTTGAAATGAACAATTTTCCATCTACATCTAACATCTAATAGGACTTCAAGATTATGTCAGTCAGAGAAAATCTTAAGTTCATTAACAGATGAATGAGTTCTACACAAATTAATAATCTAACATTGTAACTGTCAAAGCAAGCCATTCAAAATCATTTATGGAACTAAACTTGGGAAAACTGAAGTTCATAACTATGCCAAACCCTACATCCGAAGGACCAGAAATCTTAATGACAAAGCTGATGACTTCTCTGAGTTTTCACAATCTATACGAGGAGAGAGTAGCAAAGAGTAGCCATGGAAGTCTTGTAATAAGCATAGGATGATTTCAAGACATCGTCACACATAAATGAAATCAATTTCATGCGATTAACAAAACAAGGTAATAAGAGTGAAGAAGATAACAGAACATTAGTAAATACCAAATCACAGTGGCATCAGTGGATCCTGCTGGAATAATTCCAAGTCTGAACTGCTCGTGCGGAAAAGAAAACTTGCTATCATGCTCTGCTTAAAGCAACGCAGACGCAATAGTCAAAAAGCATTACTAGCATAGCCTCCTGTGTGGAAAAAGTAGTATTCAAAATTCACATTTAATCAACTTGTTTAGGAATTTAACTAACCTGTGTAGCATATATCAGCTTCAGATCCTGCAACTCCAGATATATTTATGATAAGAAACCTTGACAATTATAATTTTAGACATGAAGAAGACTTGTGAGGATTTGCTAATTATCAACGTACGGAGATTTGAGACTTGGGTTCTATTATGTCCTATGTTCATCAGAAGAGGAGAATCATCTTCACAAGGATCGGAAGGTTCCTCTAAGTTTCCAACTGCCTCATGAACTGACAATTCGCAACCATTGTCAACATAAATTTTAAAATCCATGGACCGTGAGGGACATGGAACTTCATGCCTAGAAAGAAGAAGTCCGTTGAGGATCTCATTAAATAACCCATCACCACCCTGCAAATGCCCAACCAGAAAGACAAAGAATCTTATGTTATATCTGGTTATTAGGTAATTCCAAGGCCTAAGGCCTACTTAAGGAATCTATTCTCACTGAACTGAAACTTGACAGCAAAATCTCAAAATTAAATACCCAAATCATGGAATACTTGAACCATCGTTTAAAAACTTTAGCAAGAGGTAACTTAAAATCTATAGAATTAAACTAGCTTGACAATTTCAATATCTTTTCCTAAATAAAGGTTATCTTTTGCGGAAGTTCAAGAGTGCATGAAAAGGAGAAAGTAAAAGTACTTACAACAGCTACAACACCATCATATGAATTCAGCTCCCTGTTTGTAATCGAGGCTAGTACATCAAAAGCATGTCCAGCTCTCTCTGTCATAATGACCTGATGATATTTCAAACACAAATAGAAATAATCCAGAATCACAACAGTGGACAACAAAGCTGAGGTAACCGAACAGCTGCTTTCCACGTTATTCATTACCTGATTGAATTGAAGATCTGCCAATAAATGCATATAAAGCTACACTTTATCTTACATACAAAATAAAGTCTGTTGATTACATTTACAGTCATGCCCTCATCTTCATATTTCACCTAATTCATGAAACTTGGCATTTCAAAAAATTGCACAATGGCAAAGACAAGACGAGGATTTTATGTGATAATTCCAGAGATTACACCTCATAAGTAATAGCAAGCTATCTAGGTAAGGTGTTTTGCTAGTCACCAATAGTCTGACTCTACCATCTTTTAAGCACTTCAAGAGCTATTGATATTTGGTCAAGACTATTATAGAGAATCCTTGTGGTTTAGGGAAGCAATTTAAAGATGTAGTAGTCAGTGTGGGCTGTAAAGTGTCTCTCACATAAATGACTTCCAATTAGAATGTTAAAACATTATGTCCATATACATGAGACGTCACACCATTAGTTCATTCAATTTGTTGGCAAAGAAAAGGGATGAATGCACAAAATCTGGAAAAAGAATATGCAACTATGTAACCACTGCTTAACTTCTCCTGATGATTATTATTTCCGAACCTTCACTGAATATCAAAAGCAGCTAAGAGTTCACCTTTGTCTTCACATTAGCTTGAGAGAATATGGGAGCCACAGCATCCCAGGTTCTACATCCATTTCCTTTCCCACTTCTGGGATGAACAAAAACCTGGTTAATCACAAATCATTTCTTGGAATAAATATTGCTCATCTCCATCTTCCCTGAAAGAAATCAATTTGAAGAACCAAAAGGTACTTCACTTGTTACACATACCAGAAGGTTCTTAGGTCTGTCTGCTTTCATGTCTAGAGAAGCATTGATCCGGTTAACCCACATGCGACATGTCTGGGAATCTGAATGACCAAAAGTATAAATAGACGGAGCCCAGATAGATGGGTAGGTTTTAGATTTCTTAACACCATACACTTTAAATCGGTACATCTGCACAAGCAAACAGAGTAACGTATCCAACGGTCCATTTGCATAACTGAGACTATATTAGGGCCTATAGCAAAAATTATAACCTCAGTTGGACGACCCGAAAGACACCCTCCAGCAGCATTTGTAAGAGCAGACTCATGTACAATACCATAATCAATGAACTCAACAGCGTATACGTCAGAAATTTTTAGTGCAGAATCAGAGCTTGAAAAGAGACCGCAACAGGATCTACCCTGTTTACACCAGAAAAGGCAAATTTAAGAACATTCTTCTTATACGTCTACAAGGCATAGGCTGATGTCTTCTATATGGATGCTCAGAGTTTTTCAAAGACACGACATTCAACAGATAAGCTTTCAGCTATCAGAACAAAGACGTCTTTACTAGGGAAACAATGAAAAAAGTATGACACAACAATTCCACCCATGCAACCCAGGTTTACCAACAACAAGCTAATATAAGAGCTTAAAAGGGAGAGTTCTGTTGAGATTTTTGCTGGTAAAGCAATCGTACAATGATTTCAGCCATGTATAAATCTGAGTTACCGGCAATAAACTAAGACAACACACTCAGCTAACAATATAGCACATGTATATGGCATTTTACATTGTTGCAGTTTCAGCCATGTGAAAGAAATTGACATTACAGCACAATATAGCTATCTGTTCATTCTTAATCGTAAATGCAAGAATCAATTCTTTAAATCTCACTCATCAAAATACTTGCTCCAAAACGCGAGTAAATCATACCCCGTTCCTTTGTTGGCCCTGTGTCCTTAAAGTAAATAATAAAAGTCCAGATACGTAATAGTGTAAGTTTCAAAAGTGCTTTTATCAGATTACAAGCTACTCTTGTTGCCAACACTGCAGGGTTACCAGCAGTGGAAAAAGCATGCTATAATGAGCTAAAAATGAGAGTCAGCCATTGAACATATCTGCTTTTAGATTATCTTACCGATCATCATACGAAATTCCAAGCATTAATCCGTTTTGGAGCTCTTTTTCCTTGCCTATCAGCTAATTCTCAAATTAAATTAAAACCCACGTTGTGTTCAAAGTTACGTGCAATTTACTTCTTGACACTGTGCTTCCCCGTGCAGAAAAAAGAATATTAAACTCATCAAATAAAGAACTCCAGAAATTCACACCCAACCACAGCTGAAAACGACAGTCAAAGCACCAAATCATCGACTATTGGTTCACGATATAATCAGGAAAACTAATTTGAACAACCAGCATCAGATCACCACAAGGAAAAGGGTTTTAAAAAAATAAAAGGGGGGGGGGGGGGTGGGATATGCCCCCTCTACATAATTTTATCGATACTTAACAAACTTGAAAATTGTGCCCTTAAGAAATTTACAGTTTGAAAAAGATCGTAGCTTTCAGATAAACCACCAACGCACATTGAGAAAATCTATAAACAAAATTAAATGAAAAAAAAAAAAAAAAACAGGAACAAGGGGCTGTGAAGAAAGCTTACATGATCTAGGGGATCAACAGATTGCCAATATAACTGATCAGAAGAAGGATTGAGGGTCAAAACAACCTCCCCGACGCTATCCAGGAACAAACTTGAGCTGAAGACTCTGGAATTTGCACTCTCCATAGGATTATTCTCTCCCACTACTAAACAATTTTCGTTTCTTTCCATGGTAGTGAAATTTGGATTTGCTCTCAGATAAATGACAATTATTAAATAAAAATGAAAACTGAAACAAACAACGGAAAAATCAGTGATGCAGTACGAGGTTAAGGTGATGACGCAGAAAAAGAAAAGTACAACGTAGTAAGATTGAGAATCCCTTGGTTTTCGGTGGTCAATATTGTCAACCAAGAATTTTTGCTAGTATTAAGTGAGTAGAATAATGGATGATGGGAAGAAGAGGAGGGGCATGCAGAAAATAGCACCCCAAATAAAAAGAAAAGTAGGGAAATGAAAGTTAACCAACAATAGCTACGGGGAATGAAGGTGCGAACATTGATGGGATTGACGTCCACGCTTTCCAGTGGAAAGCTTAAAGTCGTTGCATATTTCTTTCAGCACCAGCATAAGTCACGCCTTCTGGAAGTATGATTTTAAAAGTCATTTTCCTTTTGAGGGTGATTTTCAAGAAAAAAAAATCATACATTTCCTCCATATTAGTTTCATGGTAAGTTTGGCAGACGCCATGGTCAAAGAGCAGCCCCTCCCTCCTTCCCCAACCTTCTTTAAGCTTAAAGTCGTTGAATGTTTGTTTCCGACATTGATGGGAGTAGGGTCCACGCTTTCCAGTGGAAAGCTTAAAGTCGTAGAATGCTGTTTTTGCAGCACCACCGTAAATCACGCCTTCTGGAAGTACGATTTTAAGCGTCATTTTCCTTTGAGTTTGAGGGAGATACCTTCCCCGGAGTTGCGTTATTCTCTGCCGCCGTGCACGGTCAGAAAGCATTTCCTCTCTATTATGATAAAAATTGCTAGCTTACACGACATTAAACGACGAAAGGTTGCACTTTTGGGGTAAAAAATTGACAAAAGGCTGAAGAATAAATCAATAGATTTCCTCCATATTAGTTATCGTGGTCAAGAAGCAATCCCTCACTCCCTTCTTCCACCAGCTTGTGTTACATCATGTAATCAAGACTTTTCAAGTGGAAGGATAAAACACTCACTAACAAAATGCAATTGATGCTGCAAATTCACAGTGGGAAAGAAAACTAAAAATTAAGGAGAGCCCCTTCAATCATTCATTCATCTCCCTTCATTAATTGGGCTGAAGACGAATTCCAATAATGTTTCTCATTTGACATTAATGATTCAAGCAACCGGATAATCTAGTATGAATCCGGGGGGGGGGGGATTATCCTTCCTTTTGCATCCGGATCTATTCTTCAAACAACTAAGAAACCCTTGTATCCCTGCAAGGGGCAAGCTGAATGATGAGCATCGGTGACAGCCATTAAAATCTCAGGGAAGAACGGTAAACACCTCCACATCGTCCATTCCTGGGTTTCTTACGGAATATTGAAAAGTCCAACTATGGCATGCACCAGCATGGGCACCATCCTTGTTCACTGCAAAAACAGCTCCAGTGAAGTCAGGATACTTGTTTGCGATTCGTGATATTGCATCTTTGGCAGCAAGCTCTGGTTGCATTCCTCGCCTCATACTCTCTACAACTTGATAACTGAAATCCACAAAAACCACAGGTGATATATCTAAGAATCTTAAACAGAGTAACTATTACAGAGAAGCGCAGTGAATTCTTTATCATTATCCAGATTTTGGGATGCATTAGCGGTTAGCTGTCAAATTACAAGGACCAGCAATAAGCTAGAATTTTTTTTTTTTTGTGGTTTTTTTGGGGGGGGGGGGGGGGCAATTGCTTCACCAGCAAAAAAGATGCGCGGGCGTGAAAGGAAGCTAAACTGATGTATCCATCACATGTAACAGGATGCATCTGTGTCTATTACATTGAGCTTTCATCCTATTTGATATGAGAATGACCATAAGCTTTCTATACCAAAGATCATTTCACTTTGCCACAGTTTTTCCATGCATTCAGCCCAGAATATATACCACAATAAATTCCTAACCATCAATATGACGCCATCATGGAGAAAGTTGATCTCAGAAAGCTATATTCAAGTAAATTTATTCCAGAAAGCTACCATGGAAGAAATCGCATCATAATATCACCATCCCCAGTTGCACCGCATGCTCCAACTTCAGCATCAGCGTATGCCGAAGATCCAGCAATGGGTCCGTCGCCAACCCTAGCTCAAGCAAACAGAATAGCACAGAAAATTAGTGCTAAAGGTTTGCATGGGAAAAAGCATATTATCAACAGGTAGATCAAATGTGTCATCCAAGGTAAGTTAACCTTTTAAGAAAAGAATGCAGTCTAAAGAGTAATTACAAGTGATTATAGCTCTAAACACTTTTGAACATAAAAACTTAAAAAAGGTTCCATCATCTATCTTGTGAACATTAAATGCATTAAGCAGGTTGGCATATAAATCCAAGGTCATTACTCTATGCAAAGAAATAATGTCACCCTAGAAACAAGTAAACCATTGGTTAAGTGGCTACAGGATTTTAGCCTAGTTAATACTGATCGGTTTGACAGAAAGGTTGCTGCCAATCAATCTACAATCTCAATCAAACAGGACTTGTTGGTAATTCATTCTCAGGGAAAAAAAAAAGAACAAAAAGAAAAAGAGAAGGAAAAGTAGCTTTATACAACTAACTGACTAAATACAACCATTTCTTTTTTTTTTCGGTCCTCCCCCACCCCCTACTTTCTGATAAGAAAATCAAACGTAGGTTTGTAATACGTTTTGCTCTCTGACACATCAACTAAAAGTTTTAGAAGGAAATAAGATCAATTTTGTTATAATCTGTTACAGCATATAAGCTAAGTGAATCACCTGCCAGGAATCTTAAATGTGGCCCCATTAGTTGATGTACCAGCAGCAATGTGTCCCATCTGAATAATAACATCCACTATAATCTATTTTCTGGTAAGATTCTTGATCAGAATGGGGAGGTACAGTAACCAAGAACTTACAGTATCAATGACAGCCATAGCTATTGTATCATGGTTGTGACGATCTATGAACGGCCTGGACTCGTTTAGACCGTCCAAGTTGGCCATTGAGCATGTTATCTTACCCAAGGCCAAGGCATTCTCTGGATGGTAAGGACCACAGCTGTCAGCAGGAGAAACATCTTTTCTAAAATTTGGCTGGCAGTTACTCTCTTTCCATTTAGCCCACTTTTCTAAGGACTCTGTAGAGCTTAGGTTTGTTGGCCCTGGAAGACCCATTGAAATGGCAAATATTGAGGCTTGCTCTCCGACAAGCATGGTGTGCTGAGTGTATTGCATCACCAATCGTGCAGCTTTGATGCCATCCCGTACATACCTCATGGCAGCAACAGCTCCAACCTCCATTGTCACCTAGGCATGTCTTAGTAAAATCCAAAGTAATGGTCATTTTTTCTTAATGACAAAAAGCATATTAGCAATGTCAAAACAGTCCTATAAATTGTTTGACAAAACCAGAGCATACTGGTAATGTCAAACTAATTTTGCAATTTTTTAGCAATATGGAAACAGTTGAAGTGGTTATTACCCCATTCATGAGCATTGCATCTATTGTAGTTTCCCCATTCTCATCTGGGCTTCCACCAGGTCCAACTGTCCACGTGAATAACCATCACAAGGGGAAAAAAAATCCATACAAATTTTGGCTAGCATCCTAAAAATGTTTCTTGATATTTGTGATCGACAGAAATTATTTTTATATTAACAAAACCTTCTAAATGTCTGATCAAAATTAAACATTTGAACAAGCCAAAGAGATAAAATTAAAGGAACTTTAATCAGTCTCCCTATTCTGGTGAGCTACATGCTCATATTAAAGAAAGAAAGAGAAAATTATGTCAGAAGCATCTGGAGAAGATCATGAGCAGTCATGCATTTACAAAGTACAGATGTAGGTAAAATCCAGAAGCTTTCTCGAATTTCCAATCAATCAGCTGAAATGGGGGACTAAAAGATGCAACCATATATGGCATTGTAGAAGATGAGATGATAGGAATAAATTGCAAAGTTTGCAGAACATAACCGTATGAACCAGCCGAATTCAAAAATTGGTGTTTTGCCTAGTATAACAAACGAATAATGAATCTCTAAGTTCCAGAGTTCCAACCTGTACCATCACATCTTAGCTCCTCGCAAGCAGAACAACCTTCCACCACAGCATCAACTGCAGAAGCGCCATTGTGGACAGCCCTCCAGGCAGCTCTAACAGCTTCCTTGAAGGGCCAGGTGCTGACCACTAATGGATACTTCCCAGAGGTCTTAGCAGCAGCCCCGTTCCCCAATGCCTGTTTTCATGAAATACAAGTACTAGGTGACGTCAGTGAAAATCCAAAAAACAATAACTACTAACAACTGAATTGCTACACTAAAAGCACAGCACATTAACAACAATCTGTTAGGAATTTTAATATTATTAACTACAAAATTTGTGTTCCCAGCTAAGTCGCCACGACTGTACTGCAAGATAAGTACAGAGAGAATCCCAGAAAGACGGAACCACAATCTTTAATCGAAATTCAACAAATCAAGGAGACGAAAATTTGCAGAGATAGTCTGACCCAGAAAATATCGAAACGGAAAGACTCGGATGATGATCATAACTAGGACACGAATTGTCTGCCCCTGTTCCCATAAATTATGAACTTAAATATAAACAAATAAATAAAATAAGCGCAATAATGCATGAAAAAAGAATAAAAAGACGGACAAAAATGTGCACAGAATTACGGATGACTTCTTACTTACCGAAGAGAAGAGTATAGTAGCAGCAATGAGAAGGCTTGAGAAGAGGGTCGACATCGTACAAACTATCGACGGAGTTCCTGTTGGTCCGTCTGGCGAGATTGCTTCAGCCTCAAAATGTCTTAAAGTATTTTTTTTTAAAGAAAATAGCTTATAATTATAATCTTAGCAAAATTTTCACTTGCTTCCTCTTACTCAAAATTCGAGATAAATCATGTAAATTCGATTGATAGAAATAAACCTCAAAATTCTCTTTTAGTTTTTTATTCTTTTTTTTCTATTTTTGTTTCCTTTTATTCTCCTAAAAAATGTTTGGATTACCTGTTTTTGTTTTTTAGAGTGTTTTTGAAAAATTTTACTGTAAAAAAGTTTTTAGAGTTTTTTTGGAATATTTTTAGAAAATATTTTGGAATATTCAAGAATAGAAGAGTTTTTAGAATATATTTTGAAATATTTTTTAAATATTAAAAAAAATTAGACTACTTTTAGAGTACTTTTTAAAAATTTTTATAATATTTGCAAAACTAATTTTTGAAAAACTGATGAATCCAAACAGAAGCGCTATTTTTGGCATCTAACTTTATCATTCATGAAATTTTACCCTTACTAATATAACAAATTTTCATAAAATACTAAAAATAACATAACTTTGGATCCAAAAAGTTAAATTTAGTACACGCTTAATTTTTCAGTGCCAAAAGGTTAAAACTATCAGAGAAATAAGTATATACGAATATGACTATCTTTTCATAATTTAGAAAGGGTAATTCATGTGTTTTGTGACCATGACGGCAATTTGCTATTGAAGTAACATCACAAGGGTGCATTTTGAGATTAAGCCAAAAAAATAAGCACTAAAGTTAAATTCTTGCATCTTTATTTGCCTCCTTAGTACCTGTAAATTTTGCCCCATTTTTGTTTGGCATTAACATCCGTTTTTGGCGTCGCAAGTCCGAACTATAATGTTACGCGGAGTTTCTACCAGCAGCAAATTAACTCAAATTAGCTTTGGGCTAACGTCATTTATCATCCAAACACAGAAACCCACCACGATCGCGACTTGTATAGCCAAGCATGCAAATACAGTACACACAGCGATCAAAGAAACTCCATTGAAGAGATGCAAATTAGCATTAAAACATGGGTTCGTATAATGGACGCTAAGATATACCTCAAGTGTTAAATTTGTGGAAATGTTAGATTAATTAGAAAAAATAAATAAATTAAAGAGAGAGTAATAATGGTCAGTATATATATATAGACACATGACAGATTATAGGTGAGATTTAAGTGTGTTAATAAATATTCAATGGACGCCTTAAAACATATGAATATGGGGTTTGGATTCGGAAATGGAGCTGCAATCACTCGAATGATGCCACAGACCAAATTTGACAATCATGGTGAAACATTCTGCAAATAGATCAATCGAACCAAAATAATGTGTAACTTTGCAGTGATCATTGCATGCTTAGGATTTTCTGGACAGGTGTTGAGGAAAACTTGTCCACGTTTTCCTTTCTTTCTTTCCCATTTTTTTGCTGCATTTTCCGTTTCTGTCGCTTTCCAGTTTCTACCAGCAGAATTACCGCTTGTCTTCACGTCTAGATATAATTACCGCTTTCACCCAGAAGTCCTAATGTTGCTGCTCTTTGTTGACTCTCTCCTGATCAAACACCATTACCTTGGCCAACCAAATACTTGCAAAGCAATCATGCAAAATTTCCATAAATATAATCATAAAAGCAACATGCTATACAATCTTCAAGAAAATTCTGTAATGCTATTTAAAAACCTAGCAGGTTAAAGTCTAATTGAATAAATGCATTCACAACCGACATCTTCCCAGTCACCAGACAGTTTCATTTGCATCTGTGAAAATTGCATTGTGTTGCTCAATTAAGCATTGGATAACCTCGATAGCTCCATAATCTACTGGCAACCCGTCATCCAAGGGAATGGGAGATGATGCATCTGCATCTTCGCCTTCTTCTGCATGGTTAAGAACAAACAGAATAGTATAATAATCACCAGTAAATATCGATTTCAAGTTCTATAATACTTCAAGTTTATAACTAAAGTATGAAACTTGAAATTTTTGGCTTTGTGGTATGTATTTTTATCAGCTCAAAAACCTGTAAAAGCTTCTCATGATAAGCCTGTTCTTCTTGCATCGTTTATTCAGAATCTAATTCTGGAAATGGCAATGTAATTTTAGCTCATTGATGTAATGTAACTGATTTATCCTAACTTCATTTTGCTATTTCTTCCCTGCCTTCAGTGAAAATGAGCATACATGTTTGAGCTCATGTATTCTCCAGTTTAAAAATCAGACAAGGAAGACAGATAAAGAACCAAATTACCTGCCAGCATGTCCCATGTACTATCATAATCTTGGGCAGGAATCCTGTCAGTTTTAGAGTGAGATTTCAATGAGTGATTCCAGAACTGTTTATAATGCTCTGGTCTCTGCCCTTGCTGCCACATAAGGATAGGGGCCATTTCCATGGCAATGCTTCGAGCATCCATCTACCAGAAATGAATATATGGAGCTGTGAGCATGGTTACCTAGTGCTAATTCACCAGCAATATTATATGCAAGAATTCAAATTCTGCAGATAACTAAAGACAAATAAAATCCAAAAGAATTCAAACCAATAAATTACATGATACTTCTATATATATGGATATCACATTTACTGGTAAAGCAAAACATATTATTCAAATTACAGCTAGAGACTCATGCTGTTTCTTTTTCAAAAACTCACCAACATTAACCAATCAAAGAAGCTGAAGATCTTAAAGATGTCTGCATTTGGAAGATATCATTCATCAAAAATCATAAGGTATTCCGTCCAACTATAAACTACATGATACTTCTATATATATGGATATCACATTTACTGGTAAAGCAAAACATATTATTCAAATTACAGCTAGAGACTCATGCTGTTTCTTTTTCAAAAACTCACCAACATTAACCAATCAAAGAAGCTGAAGATCTTAAAGATGTCTGCATTTGGAAGATATCATTCATCAAAAATCATAAGGTATTCCGTCCAACTATAAACTACATGATACTTCTATATATATGGATATCACATTTACTGGTAAAGCAAAACATATTATTCAAATTACAGCTAGAGACTCATGCTGTTTCTTTTTCAAAAACTCACCAACATTAACCAATCAAAGAAGCTGAAGATCTTAAAGATGTCTGCATTTGGAAGATATCATTCATCAAAAATCATAAGGTATTCCGTCCAACTATAAACTACATGATACTTCTATATATATGGATATCACATTTACTGGTAAAGCAAAACATATTATTCAAATTACAGCTAGAGACTCATGCTGTTTCTTTTTCAAAAACTCACCAACATTAACCAATCAAAGAAGCTGAAGATCTTAAAGATGTCTGCATTTGGAAGATATCATTCATCAAAAATCATAAGGTATTCCGTCCAACTATAAACTACATGATACTTCTATATATATGGATATCACATTTACTGGTAAAGCAAAACATATTATTCAAATTACAGCTAGAGACTCATGCTGTTTCTTTTTCAAAAACTCACCAACATTAACCAATCAAAGAAGCTGCAGATCTTAAAGATGTCTGCATTTGGAAGATATCATTCATAAAAAATCATAAGGTATTCCGTCCAACTATAAACAGGCATATTGGAACATTAAAACTTTCTTGTGGCCATTCTTGCAAACTTTCAGCAAAAATAACTCAATTTGCTATAGTAGATAGTGCAAGAGAGAGAGAGAGAGAGAGAGATCAGATTGCCTTGTTAAGTAGAGACTTCTGGCTAACACGGAGAAGTACTGCAGTAATCAATTCGAGTGTCATGTAATTAACCGTTGGAAGCCTCTTCAGTATATTTCTCATGCTATGGATGCTGGAGCGAGCACTTCTGATTTCATTATACAGCTCAAAGGTGGTCAAAGGCTCAGGCAGGCTTGCAAGGTAACACTTCATGAGAGATGCAACATCAATAGCATTCACACCTTCTGGCAGTGAAGCATTCAAATCTACAGCTCAAAGATAAGAAAGAATGGATATAAGAAGGTTGATTGATGAAGAACCACACAAGGTTGACACAAGGTTGAACACTCCAATACCTTGATTGTATAATGAAACTAAGTGCTGAATAACCTTTCTGTCTCCTTCAGACTTGAACAGCTCTTGTGAGCTCATTCCTTGACCAAATGAAGGTTCATATTATTTTAGAAACTAAAAGATTACAATTACGGTAACAACAGCATATAAATGTTTTCCACATGTAGGCTATTTACCTGATAATACAAGATAATCGGCACATTTGACCAGGATATAAGGAATGGGCCTTGTAGAATGTTGCCGCTGAACAGTTACTTCAATTGGAACTCCAAACACTGTTGGTAATAAATAGATAAGGACCATTTGAATTTTAGCTAGAACACACCAGAATATTTTGCAACCGGACGATGTGCATTACAACTATTGACCAGGTAGAAGTTCAAAGTTTATATTATATTACATCACGCATTTCTGATTTGGCAAGTTAGAAGTAAGCACTAATTAGCATCCCCAAGTATAGGTTTCATATTAATTCTGTAAAACTCATAGCTGAGCACAAAAGCAGGAAAAAGCTAATGATATGACCAGAAAGGTTCACAAGCCAACTACAAAAGCTCGAGTCAAATTAAACCCTGAGCAACAATGGCACAATCTCACCATATTTACCTCATGCATGATTACCTCATCAGGCCAAGAAGAGGACTCATTATGCATTCATTTAACACAATTTTTTTTAAGCCAAAGAAAGGAACTCAGTAAATAAGTAATTAATGGTCAAAATGCTAGAAGCTTACCATCAGTACTTGCAACACCCTGCAAATGAATAAGAAAAAATTAATATTTATGAAAATATGCGTTAAAAGGTAGGCAAATAGAACTCACACAGGACCAGAAAATAATCCTGACAAGCATCAAAAGTACCTTCTGCCAACGTTCAAGGTCAGTAAGTAAAGTCTTGCTCTTTTGTGCAGTCTTCTTTGCCACCTGAACCATAGTTGTTCTTGCCAATAAGTCAACTATTGCAGCCATCAGAACTGCTTATTACTACAGGGACTACATGATAATCTACACTTTTCAGTTTCACATATTCATGCATCTCTAAAATAGTATGCATATCCACCAAAAGAAGGTTTTCCTAATCCTTATTCCCATTCAGGTCATAAAGATGGTCACAGAAGCAACATGTTTTCAAGAAAAAACGTTTACAGAAGGATGAATAATTTATATGCGCATTATACCATGCAATACGTCTTGCCTGCAGTTCTGTCAAGAATGTCAATACAATGTCACACAAATGAACTTGATCATTATGGCTGATGATTTCACATGCATTTGCAGACTGTTAACATCTGTGCCAATAGAAGTTCACATTTGATCTTTCATTTTCCCTTTCTATTTCATTTTTTTGCAACATAGTGAAAGGGTAAGAAATTTGCTCAGGAAGTAGAAAGATTTAAGGAATGTTAAACAAAATGCTACTAGACCATAAATGATGTCTCCAAGTTGCACAAGGATGATTGCACTAATAACACCATATATCAACCCCAACTAAGACTGAGATTAACTCTCCTAACAGGAAAACATCAAAGTTTTTGCTTAATCAGTTTCACTAGCATATTTATAGCTTCGTTGTTCAAATTAGTAATGGAAGTTTAAAATGCCACATATGATGAATAATCCAAGATCTTTCTCTTTTGACACACAGACAAATTTTTCAAGGGACACCGTTTAATTAAGTTGCGCAACACTAGTGTAGGAGCTTCCATTAATGCTGTAGGTCACATATTCCATTATCCAACAATCATGTAGGGATCTCTATTAATATTAAGTGACCATCAGATTCAAATCAGCAACATGAACAAACAGATATTATAATGTTATCGTCCCAAATCAAGAACCTGCAATAATCAGCAAAAGCGAATTCAAAAAAGTACCTTGCTTTACTGGATTTTTAGCAGTTTCATTGCATGTCATATGGGAATATGTATATCTCTGCATATGTAGTGGGCTAACATACTTTTGGCGTATCTAGTACACGTCTGTACTTGTTATTAATTAATAACTACATATGCTTACTGATTTCTGTATACTGAATTGTTTGGAAGGCATTACCTCTTCAGCCTTAGTCTTTCCAACTGTAACCTTATCTTTTGTTTCTGAGAATCCCTTCCTCAAGAACATGCTGGTGGTTGCAGCTGCAGTGATAAGACGCTCTTGCATGGCATGTCTCGTTGATGGCTGCTGAAGAAGCGACCACCGACTTTTAACCATTGATCCAACTTTTCCCACCGCATCAGCAACATTACCTTTAGCATCCTTGGCAACCTCCTCTACAAATGTCCCTGCAGTATGGCCGGCTTCTTTAAGCTTCACACCTGCATTAAAGATTTGATCAGTCCACAATACCAAAGAAAACGAAAAAGAACTAAATTAATGCAATATATATATATCACATAAAGGTTTGAAAAGAAGATCACTTGAGGATTGAAGGAAATCACTAGCTTTCTCTTGCCACTGAGGCGAGACGGCAGACGGCATTAGGTTGTCACCAGATAATAAGTCAATCCCTGTTCGAAAAACGGATGAAATAAGCATGTTACACAAAAGAACAGGTAAATAGAACTGATATCAAATTTAGTAGAAATATACAGTGACTACAGTCTCACACCCAATAGAGTAGTAATCCAACTAAATTTCAAGCTACCAGCAAGAAGTCATCGTAAAAAAATTCTTAAAACAGAATTTGATGCTTTATTAGGCACTGATCAAGAATATCAAATTCAAGACGAAAATTCCTTCTCTTTTGGTATCGTTGATCTTCCTGGGAATCAAGAAAGTGAAAAGTAAAAGAAAACATAAGAAAGAAACAAAAGTTGTTTTAAAAATTAAGAATTTCCCGCTGATGATCAATCACATCTAAGAGGAATTTATCAAGGCGATAGCCATTAAAGAACATGCCATTTTCAACTCGATAGATTTACTCATTTCTTGACACCAAAAAAAATAAAAAAGTCGAAATCCAACTGCACCTGAAAAATAGCTTAAACTATAGTGTATGCAACGAAGTTCTTCTTGGCGAAAATAAAAATCAAGCATCAAAAACTGAAAATCCTGATTTTAAGGAAATTAAGGGATAGGGTTTTGGTTTTTACCTAGTTCTTGTGAGGCGTTGAAGGAAGAAATTAAAGAGCAGAAGAAACTGGGGAAGGAAGAAATTAAAGAAAAATGGGAATGGGTAATTAAAGAGCGGAAGCAAGAAAGGGATAGTCATTTAATTTTACAAAGACTTGGGTCTGATTATGAGAATCTTGGTACTGGTCAATCCCACTGGGAAGCTCCAATGAGATGCCCACACGTGGATTTTTCCTCCTGAAAATTAGAAAAATAGTCGAGGAGTTGAGCCGCAGTTCCGGACACTTCCGAGCTTCAACGGATATCAGATGATAACCGTTATGCGCCCTTGCCGCTGTTTAAATACAGAGCATATCCAGTTTCACATCCTGCTAATGCTTGAGGCTGCCTTTTTTTTTTTTTTTTTAAATTTCTTTTTGTTCTTCTTCTCCTTAGCCTTATCAAGTTTTAAAGATTTTAGAAGCTCTGGGGCACTTTGGATGTTCAATTTGGGCACAAATTGTCACAGGCGAAATTTGTCCCGATCACTTCGAAAACTATACATACGCACATTGTAATAAAACCATGAGGATTGATCCTAATTTTTCATCTGACCATAAGGGAATTTCCATATTAGTATCAAATTTTGCCGTTCATATTTAGAATAAAGTACTTAATCAATTCAGCATTTAAACCTAATAAAATTCAGATCTTAACATGAAGACGCATTTGATAATAAAAATAGAATATTTGAATCTGAATTAATTAAGTGGTACTGAATTATTTGGGCAAAATTTGTTCATAAAAATAAGTGGTAAGTTATTTACTTATGTATCACTTTATACACTCAAACGTATTACTAGATTTAATACTTGACAATTGAATAACTTAACAAATTCACATTTCAGTTTTTAGACTTTAGTTTTATCAAATGCACCTAAATATTGACAGCCAAATGAAGCAAAGCCATTGAAGGCGCATTTCTTTTGCAGGTTAGAATTCTCTTATGGTTCTACAGTTGAGACTGTTGACATGGTTTTTTATTAGAGTATCGTCACGCCTTCAGTTGGTGAACTTTTAAGGCGTTGTTCTTGGCAGCATGGTAACTGTGACTGACTGACTGACTTCTGTAATTTTCATTCTTTCAAGAATCACGTCAGATGCAAACACATAAAATCATAAGAATCTCTGCTGTATTAGCAGGACTTTCGGGAAGATACATTTATAAAATTTCATGCCGGCGCTGCATCAGAAAATGTTCCCAGCTAGCAAGGGCTAAAGTTGCGTTCTAGAGGCAGCGGGCGCGAAAATATAACGTGGGGTAGTATAAGTAAAGCTTGGTGGCTGACAAATTATGCCTCATCAGTCTTATTCTCGTCATATTCCTGATCATTGCCAACTATTTTCTTCCAGTACCAATGCTCTCTCCAAATCTCATCCATCTTCTCAATTGGCACATTCTTGGTCTCAGGCAGTAAAAGGCATACAAATACAGTCATAATAGCAACCCATCCCCCAAAGAAGACGAAAATCCAAGATTTGAAGTGGCAAAGCATCGCCAAGAATGTCTGAGCAACCAAGAAAGTGAAGAGAAATCCCACTGCAACAGTAATACTTTGTGCAGCAGACCTTATCTCCAGAGGAAATATTTCACTCGTCACCAACCATCCTAAAGGTCCCCATGACAAGGCGAAACCAGCAACATAAATGCAGATTAAGATCAAAACTAGAACCCCATAGGCTTTGCTCATTCCACCATGATCCCCTAACTTAACTGCCATTATTGCTCCAATCATCATTTGTGAAACAAACATCTGAACTCCTCCTGTCTTCAATACAGTTCTTCGCCCGAGTTTGTCTACTATCAGTAGTGATATGAAGGTCCAGCTTGTGCCAACAAGTCCAATAACCACCGCTGACATGAGTGATGCGCTTTCTCCTAAACCAATTGTTCGGCAAAGTACGGGTGCATAGAAGGAGATAACATTGATTCCCGTCACCTGCTGGAAGAAGGGGAGCGCGATTGACATGACTAATTGAGGCCTGTATTTTCTTTGTGCAAGATTCTTGAATGGGTGTTTGACTGTCTTTGAAATTTCACTTGCTCTGATAAGATCAGCTAGTTCTGCATTGACATCAGTCGTGCCTCGAACCCGCTGCAGCATCTTCATGGCCTTTTCATGATCATTTCCGTGCTGAATGAGACTATTGGGTGTTTCTGGAAGGAAAAGTGCCCCCAGAGTTAAAATTGTTGCTGGTGCGGCAGCCATTGCTAGGGAGATACGCCATCCCCAACCATCTTTAATCTTCTCCGTGCCATAATTGATAAGGTTAGCTACTAAAACACCAATACCAACACAAAATTGGAAGCCAATGTTAAAAGCTCCTCTAGATTTGGGTGGTGCCATTTCTGAGAGGTATAAAGGGACAGACTGCACAGGAAGAGAAACTCATAAATTAGGTGATTTTGAGTGTTGAACTCTGGTTTCAGTTCAATGCAAAAACAATCCACTAAGCTACAAATTTCATTTCCGTTCCACCCTTTATCAAGATTACACTCATGAGAAGAAATTAGAGATTCATTGTAATACATTAATTTGTGGAAAGGAGAAATTTACTCTTACCTGATTGGCAAAACCAACTCCCACCCCAAGCAAAACACGGCCAAATATTAGCATGTAGATGTTATAAGCTGCGCCTCCAAGTGCAGCACCAGTTAGAAATGCGGCCCCACCAATCAGGATTGATGGCTTGCGGCCGAAAGTTCTAGTGACTGGTGAAGCAAAGAAAGAAGCAACAAGCCCTGCAACGTAGAGTGAAGAGGTGAAGGAGGTGAGAAGTTGGCTGTCAAATTTGCAGTAGTTGCTTATCTTGGAGTCTTGTTTCATTTTAGTGTACACTTCTGGGAAGAATTTCCTCAAAAATGGTTCCATCGATGTAACTCCACCTACATAGTCAGCATAGATCAGTAAAGTTCTTCAAGCGTTCTTGTCACTAGATTTGGTGGTGATGTTTATTTAACTTATATAAAACTCAGACATAAATAACTAGGACTAAAATCTATACTACGTGCAACATCAATCGGTTCTTGATAAGTAATTTTATCTTAAGAGGAGTAAGGAAAGAACCTGATATTCCTGTATCATAGCCAAAGATAATTCCACCAGTCGCCGCAACCATGGAGGAAAGCACCACAAACCATGTAATCCTCCCATTATACGGCTGACTTTTACCTGTAACCACCAGCCCTCCCGCCATGGCTTTCCTGCAAACTTTCACAGTAGAAGAGTTAAGACTGAAGAGCACGGCGACTTACGACAGCTGACTAGTTAGTGGAGGTATGCCGAGTTTTCCATGCGGATGGAAGCTGGAACGCCTCCGTTTCCCGGGGTTGCCGAAAAGCCTACTTAAGAGGAAGCTCCCGGGCAAGGAATGTTCACGGGAAGAAGTCTGTACCTTTTTTCGTAGTCCCCAGGTAAGATGGCTTTAGCTGGACGGGAAGACATAGCAGCATGCGGGGTTTTATGAAAGAGGTAGAGGGAAAGAGCTGGCTTACTCGGTCGACCCTCTCTTTCGCAACTTGACTGGAATTTGGAACAGTCCAACTTGACTGCTGGATGTCACCATCCATCTGTCTGGGGATGTACACATATGGTGTAGAAGTCTCACACTTCTTTGGACTCTTGGAAGCATATGAGATTGAATTTCAGACTGCCAAACAACCTATTGCTATCACAGAGTTAAGAAGTGATTCCTCTCATCATAATCACATCTCGCCGTATTCATCCGTTCATCGTCACAGTGGCTTCTTACCTTGATCATCCTTTGAGAAGGAACTCTGATGGAGGTGGTAGACTTAACTGTAACCTCTCATCGATTCATAAACTAAATACTCTTCAGGGGGACCAATTTATCTTGACATTAGCTCCTTCATACGATTGGCATCATTACCGAAGCACCTTTACTCGGTAGAATGGTTCTCATTGATTGCAATGGCTTTTAAGTCCTATTCTTTAGCCATATCACGATGATTATCAACATATTATCTGGAAATTTTCCAGGATCCAGCAGATAATTCTTGCTATTTCGGTTTTATCTTTTATGTGGGAATACAGCACTACCTTTCTGCTGTTGCTTCCTCATCAACGCAAGCAGAGGAGAGAGCAAAATTTTGTCTGTGCAGCTTCCACAAGTGAAGTCTAGCACCTGGCCACAATGAAACATTCATACTTATCTATCGTCCAAACATTGATCGTCTACCATATATTGCCAAGAATGTATTTCTGTAAAATCTAATGGTGACGTGTGAGAATCCAAGATTGTGGCAAATTAAAAAAGCGCGAGAGATTCAGTAGTTTTTTTTTTTCTTTCTAAAGTTAATTTCACAGAGCAATGACACGCGGTCTAATGACAAATTGCATAATTTACTGGTTCTTCATTATTGAACAAATGATCCACAAAGAGAGTACCTGGCTTATTTCTGCCAGATTTCATATCTGAACCTACGTTTTCTTTTTCTACCTTTTACTGCTAATGCAACTTTGTTTTGATTTTGAAAACTTTTGATATAGTGCACAAATGGTAAATTAACCAGCAGTCAAGTTGTCTCAGCCTTATTCCCGTTATAATCTTCATCATTGAGCACAAATCTTTTCCAAAACCAATGCTCCCTCCAGATCTTTTCCATCCTTTCAATTGGAACATTCTTCGTTTCAGGTAGTAACAGGTAAACAAATGCGGTCATCACTGTTACCCAACCCCCAAAAAAGAAGAAGATTCCAGCTTTCAAGTGGCACAGCATAGCTAGGAAAGTCTGCGCACCAAGGAAAATGAACACAAAATCCACAGCAACTCTGATGCCTTGAGCAGCAGATCTTATCTCCAGGGGAAATATTTCACTTGGAATTAACCACCCCAACGGACCCCATGACAATCCAAAACCTGCAACATACATGCAGACCAGGATCAAAACCAAGTAAGCATATGTAGTGCTCAGTTGGCCATGATCCCCTAGCTTTGCAGCCATGATTCCCCCTATTATCAACTGACAAACCAACATGACAGCTCCCCCTACAAAAAATAGAACCTTTCGACCAACTTTGTCCACTATCAACGATGTCAAAATTACAGCGCTGCTACCTACAACCCCAACTACTATTGCAGACAGGAGGGATGCACTTTCACCTCGACCTATAGTCCTGAAGAGGACTGGAGCATAGAAGGTGATTGTATTGATTCCTGTTAATTGCTGGAAGAACGGTATTGCCATTGACATGACAAGTTGAGGCCTATATCGTCTTTTTCTGATGTCCTTAAATGGATGCTTTATTGCTTTTGCAATGTCACTTGCTTGGATAAGATCATCTAGTTCAATTTGAACATCGTCGACACACGGATTTGTTGCAGCACCCTCTTAGCCTTTTCATAATTTTTGCCATGCTGAATTATACTGTTGGGAGTATCGGGAAGGAAGAGAGCCCCAAGAGTGAGAACTGAGGCTGGTGCTGCAGCCATTGCTAAGGAGATTCGCCATCCCCAACCACCTCTGATTTTTGCAGCACCGTAGTTAATTAAGTTAGCTATCAAAATACCAAATCCAACACAGAAATTGAAGCCAGAGGTAAAAGCTCCTCTCTTTTGGGTGGTGCCATTTCAGCTAGGTACAAGGGGACTGACTGCAAAAAAGAACAGAAAAGGTTCGTACGATTAATAATGACAAAAATTATTAAGCCCATAAAATGTTTAGATGCACAAGTTCACTACTTGGCACTGAGAACGGAAAATCTTGAAGTAACAGGTTTAGATGAGTACTGAAAATCTTGAAGTAACAGGTTTAGATGAGTAATTCCAGCCAGTAAATGAGATGGCAGCCGGTAATTCAGTATCCCCGGCTATTTATCCTTTAGACACCACATGCTAGTAGAGTAATACCTGGTTTGCAAAGCCAATCCCAACTCCGAGGAAAATTCGACCAAATATTAGCATGACCACGTTGTATGCTGCACCACCAATGGCAGAACCAATGATAAATGCAGCTCCACCTAGGAGAATGGATGACTTGCGCCCGAAGGCCCTTGTAACTTGTGAAGCAAAGAATGAAGCAACAAGGGCAGCTATGTAGAGGGAAGAGGTGAAAAAGGTCAGTAACTGACTATCAAACTTGCAGTAGTTGCTCGTTGTTTTGTCTTCTTTCATCTTTTTGAACACCTCAGGGAAGAATTTCTTCAAAAAGTGATCCATAGAGGTTACTCCACCTTCACTTCAATCAAAATCAGTTAATACGCCTACAGATTGTAGATTGCCAAGAGTAATCACGCCAAAGATTAGTTGCAGTCATCCACTTACTTCTCAAGCTTCCAGATATTCAACTACTCGGAATAGAAGTTAATTGAGAACGAGTAAATCAAGAAAATTCACTTGTGCCATAGAAAACATCTAATGCAAAAAAAAAAACTGAACTGCTGCATTAAATACTAAAAAGTTCACAAATTTAATACTCTTAATGACCTGAAATGTTGATGGCTATAAGAATTAAAAATGATGGATTCTGCAATTGCAGCAGTAGGCCAATTCTGTCACCTAAGTGTCTCAAGTAAGCAAAGAGTACAAGCAGCAAACAAGCCGGATAGCATGATACTTGGTTGATAAAACTGTTTCGTTTTCTTCTTATGGATTGACAGTATCTGATACAATTCCACCATTTTCACCGTTACGCAATTCAGAGATATTCCAGAAAAGGGATATTCCCTTTCCTTCTGATTTGAGCACTTCAAACCTTCTATATCCGTTTGTTCTAACAATACTAACACACAAGTTTGATGCAATTCGCCTTGATGAATTATTTTCCTGATACTCGAGTTTCAAGCAAACGAATCATGGCCGAAAGACCAAACGAAAAGCCATACGAATTGATACAATTAAGGGAATGCGAAAATGCGAATCACTGATGGATGTTTATCCAGGATTTTGGTGAAAAGACAGATATATTTTAGCCAACAACAAATTAAACCTGAAATTCCAAGATCATAGCCAAAGATTAGTGCTCCAGTTGCAGCCACAGCACATGATAACACCACGAACCACGTGATCCTGGCATTATAGTGCCCGCCTTCACTTCTTGTTGCCATCCCAGGTGCCATTCCTGCACAAAAGCTCCCGGAATACTAATTGAAAGTTCAAAGGGAAGACTGGATATTGCTGATAAACTGGATATCGCTTATCTGCAAGAATTCCATGATCCAAAAGCCCACAAAGTAAATATGCTACTCGTGCTCTTAATTACTTTGTCAGTATTCTTTGCAAGAATAATCTTTATTACTACTAATACTAGTATATATAAAAGTTCCAACGAGTGAGGTGAATGTGTGATGTGTATTATGTGGAACGTCACAGTCTTGCAACCATGGTTCAAAGTCAGCACTTCAGTATTAGTCTTTCTTGGGACCAAACCCCTACATTGACAGCTCCCGTAATCCTCGCCCGCCAGTCAACGCAGGAGCTGTGCAATACTGCAATGCTGCATAAAGGGGAATTTTCATTTTCGACCACCAGGAACTTGCATTTGTAAATCAGGGTGAAAAACAAAAAGAATCAGTAGTATTTGTTGACAATAATACTGTCAAATCAAAATTTTGGTACTTTCGAAACAAGGAAATAATCTTTGCAAAATTTTTGTACTTTTCGGGTTTCTGAAGAAAGGGGTGTCTGGAAAAAGGAAACAAGGAAAACGGATACAAACTTCTTTTTTTTTTTTTTTTTCTCTCTGTGAATCAATAAGATATAAAGAATTTTATGGTAGTTTTGCTATTTTTTTTTCAACAGGAAACTTTTGTGTTTCAAGTTTTATTTTAGCACGAAATGGAATGTGAAAGCCTGCAGAATTGGTTTTATTTGTTGGTTTCTTTATCTTCATTTAACCACCATATCCATCACAAGTGATCTCAAATGAAAAAAATTTTAAGGCAATAAATAGGTACCACCACCACCACTTGGGTGGACTTAACCTACAATTGATTTATTATGCTGATAGCAATTCATTTACTAAAGATGGTGGGTATGGAGATGGAGGCTGGTCATTATGGGACCTTGTGCCGTCTAGTTTCTGCTGGATTCATGATGACCAACATCAAAATCAGTCAGAATCTTCGATGTCAAATTTCTTTCGAACAATCAATGACATATCATATTTTAATGACAAGCGGCATGATGTATCCTGGACCCCAGAAGTTGTTAGCAGTTGGGAGTGTTGCGCAACGGATCTTCTGTTCCAAAAAATTAAAATGCATAAAAAATGAAATTTTTATTATATTTTTATTATATTTTTTAATTTTCTATTATATATTATTTTTGGTGGTACAGAATGTAGGACAGAAGATCCGTTGCGTGTTGTTGGAACAGATAACTCTAGAATTCAAGAGAACAAGCATTTCTTCTCGGCTTCTTCTGTCAAGACGGGCGAATCTCTTCTTGCACCTGCAGAAATTTTTGAAGCATGATTTTATAAACAGTAATTTAATCAGCATGTCAAGCTGCCTCAGCCTTAGTTCCCAATGAGTCCTCATCATCATCAAGCACAAATCTCCTCCAAAACCAATGCTCCCTCCCAGATCCTGTCCATCCGTTCGAGTGGAACGTTCTTCGTCTCAGGCAATAATAGGTACACAAATGCGGTCATCAGTGCCACCCACCCCCCAAAAAAGAAGAAGATTCCGGCCTTGAAGTGGCACAGCATGGCTAGGAAAGCCTGAGCAACAAGGAAAAGTAGCAGAAAATCCACAGCAACTCGGATACTTAGTGCAGCAGACCTTATCTCCAGGGGAAAGATTTCACTGGGAACTAACCATCCCAATGGACCCCATGACAAACCAAAACCAGCAACATATGTGCACACCAGGATCAAGACCAAGATACCATAAGAATTGCTCAATCGCCCATGATCCCCTAGCTTTATTGCCATAATTCCTCCTATTAAGAACTGGCACACCAGCATTACAGCTCCCCCTACCATAAAAAGAACTCTTCGACCAACTTTGTCCGCTATAAACAATGTAAAAAATATTGTAGTGCTGACTACAGCTCCAGTCACTACTGCAGACATAAGTGATGCACTTTCACCCAGACCTATGGTTCTGAATAGTATTGGAGCATAGAAGGTTATAACGTTGATTCCTGTTATTTGCTGAAAAAAGGGTATTGCTATCGACATGACTAGTTGAGGCCTATATTTTCTTTTGATGATGTGCTTAAATGGGTGCTTAGTTATCTTTGAAACGTTACTTGCTCGGATAAGATCGTCTAGCTCAATTTGGACATCATCAACACCTCGAACTTGTTGCAACGCCCTCTTGGCCTTTTCATGGTTCTTGTCATGCTCAATCAGACTGTTGGGCGTTTCAGGAAGGAAAAGAGCACCCAGGATAAGAAATGAGGCTGGTGCCCCAGCCAGGGCTAAAGAGATTCGCCATCCCCAACCACCTTTGACTTTTTCAAGCACCATAAATTGACAAGGTTAGCTAGTAAAAGACCAATTGCTATGCAGAGATCAAAGCCAATACCAAAAGCTCCTCTAGATTTTGGTGGTGCCATTTCTGATAGATACATGGGGACTGACTGCAAAAAAGAAAAAGTCGATTCATAAAGTTAGCGACCGACCAAAGACGAACTCAAATTTTACTAAGGCACAAGTAAAATGCTGTCGGCATCCTAGCTTTATCTGCAATACTAGTAATTTTCTGAACTTCAATTGAAAGCGTGTTTTGTCTCATGCAGCCAATTATGTTGCTTTCTGGCAGAACTCACGCTAGCTCTATCTTCTTTCCAACTGAGCTTTAGTGAGTTTTCTGGACAATTGCAGCAATTATAATGCATTTCCATCTAAATATTAACTGATGTGGGTGCCCAAATCAATGCCATCTAAATTTTCTTGCTGTTCATTTGCTGTACCAATTGTAGAGAAACAAAAATGAATTTTGCTGAAATCTGCTCCATGTTCCTTATCTCTAAATTTGGCAACTAAATGTCATGAACCTCAGCAAAAACAACAGCTTATGATGGTTTATACATGGATAATGACAATGTAAATTTGGTATACGCCATCACAGAACTAGTCGTCATCATGTACATGTGTGTGTGTACGTGGGTGCTGTGCATGAAAGAGAGAGAGCCACCTGGTTTGCAAAGCCAATCCCAACTCCAAGTAAAAGTCGAGCAAGTATCAGCATGAATACATTATATGCTGCACCGCCTATTGCAAGAACCAGCTAGAAACGAGGCCCCAGCAAGGAGGAATGGATGACTTGCGTCCAAAGGCTCTAGTTACTGGTGAGGCACAAAGTGAAGCAACAAGACCGGCAATGTAGAGTGAAAGAGGTGAAAGATGTCAGTAATTGACTATCAAATTTGCAGTAATTGCTGGTCATGCTATCTTCTTTCACCTTCTTGTACACATCCGGGAAGAACTTCTTCAAAAAGTGATCCATAGAAGTTACTCCACCTTCACATTTACTCTAGTACAGTTACTAGTGTATTTTATACAGCATCGCATTTGTTGATAACAAGATAAAATCATGTTAAGTAATCTTTGTTGAAGTCATCAACTTGTCAAAATATCAATGTACTTAACAACTCGCAATCATAATAGCAGAAAGAGTTGAAGTCAATCTATCAGAAGAAGACGCACTAGAACTTATTTGGTAGACGAATCCCGGTACAGAAAAGACCAAGTAGAATTGGACCATCTTCAACACTTTAATTTTGTCAATTCAGCAAAAAAATGAAAATCAAGCACCATATAAATGGAACGGCTCTGAAATTGCAACTTCTTTGGCCAATTCTTAAACAGAAGCATCTAATTCACTTAAGACCATACCAAACGAGACTGGAATAAATAAACAAATCAGCAACATAATATGATGCAGGATGAACACTGTTTGATTTTAGTCCAACGAACCATCTTTGATCCGACAGAACAGTATCCATATTCACTTTGATCCTCTTTATGATAACGTGGAAGGACATTTTCTTTCCTTTAATCTTGCATATTCAAACTTCCCAGTCTGTCTAATAGTCCAGCTTCAATTGAATAAGGGACAAGACCAAATGAAACCCATGTAATATCCAGACATTTGGTAGGTAGTAATGCAGGGGAAAATTTACCTGAAGTCCCAATGTCATATCCAAAGATGAGTCCTCCAGTTGAAGCAATGGCACAAGAAAACACCAAAAGCCATGTTATCCTAGCATTATACAATTGGCCCTCTTCACTTGTTATCGCTATCCCAGCTGCCATTTCTTCTCCTCAAAGCTGGGAAAATAGTGTAAGTCTAAAGGTAAGAATAGAGATGAGTGTGTGTATGTATAGCTACAATCCGGTAAGGTGAAGGCGTGGTCTGGATTTTGGAACGTCGCTCTTGTCTTGTTGTACAAATCAAAAATCCATTTTTAAGTGCGAATAATGATGCATTTAGATGCTCCCAGCTACATCAAACATTTAGATGCTCCCAGCTACATCAAACATTTAGATGCTCCCAGCTACATCAAACATTTAGATGCAGCTGCAGATACAAGCTAACAGTGGCCTGAAATCGTGGAATGAACGCAATATGGAATATAAAGTCCCATTCTTGCTTCGGCTTCGGCTTCGGCTTCGGCTTTGGTCCCTCAAAAGTCAAAAGTTACTAGTAATGCCACCTCGGTTCCCCACCTACCGGTGACCCTGGCGGCGGGGGCCTTTACTTCTTTCTTTGAATTTTGTAGACGTCCTGTTCTAGTAGAATGTCAAATTTCCACCCACGGACACTTTTGTTTATGCTAATCGATGTGCTAGACTGGAAGTATTCTAGTTAAATGGGAAAGTAGTCTTTCCCTACCATTTTTGCACTTGAGATAGCAATTTTTTATGCTATTTCCATCCTTCAATCCCTCCAAAGCTACTAAATAATTACTCCGAATTACTTTCATTTAGAATGGGCGGTTAATCTATAATACATTCATCCCCAAAAATCCAAAAAAAAATATATAGGAGAAAAAACAGCTTTAGCATTATTTTTTTAAGGATTTATTTTGCTGACACTATATATATATACTAGTGAATTTGAATACACGAGAGTTTCGAATTTGCACTTTAAACTTTACATATATATGACATACATCTACTTTAACTTGTGCATACACTATCAACTTATTAGTATAATATATACTAGTAAGTCTTTGTTATGCTACGCACAGCCAGTGCCCATCTTAAAGTGTTTAAGAGTAGGTAATTTTCAAAAAATATCCCTAAGTTAAGTGTCATTTTTAAATCTATACGTATTGTGTGTGTATTATTAAAATGGAAAGAAATTAGATATTGGATATAAGTATACTATTAATTTATACGTCCAATCAAATTGCTAAATGAGTACTGTGAAGAATTCTTATACTTCTTCTTGCTATTTAAAAATTTTTTGCTTTATTTTATAAGTAATTGAAGTGGATATCATAGATAAAATTTAGTAGAAATTTAATTAAATTTAGATTTGTTGATTAATTGTTTGTTTCTAATTTGTATGCTATAATTTTGCCTTTTCATTTTCAAAATGTGGAGGCTGTGGAACATGGAATTTTTGGGGTTTTTGAAACTCTAATTATGTTTTAATCAAATTGTGCAGTCTTGAGATTTTAGAGTTGGCAGAGGAATGGAATGTAATTTGATAGTGAATTGCAATATATATAAAATGAGTCTAGTTAATTGTGTACATTAACAAATTATTATTATTTTTTTGTTTTTCAAGATTTTTTCAGGTTAATAACTTTTGTAATGTTTGTTTATCTAGTAATTGGAAAGTACATGATGTATTTTTATGTATACTATGATCGGATAAATGTAAGCAAAGAAATTGAAAAACAATGCGATTAACCCATGATATCTAAACTAACCCAGTACTTTGTGTTTCAATCTAATGGTTATGAAACAATGAAGTACAAGTCATAATTCATCACATGGTTGAGATTGTTGTCAACGACAACCCAACATTAAGGGAAAAAACAACTATCTAATCTGATTCGGTAATTGGGAAAAAGTAGAGAAGTTGAAAAGGATTGCATTATTGACTCATAGGAAAATAAGAGGGAAATAAGGAGAACCAGACATAAAAGCAACGGTTGACTGCTTTTAAAATTGAGCAAAAGAAATGTAAGCTTTATTGCATAATCTAATGATCCAATGACAAGGCAAAAAGGCAAAAAAAAAAAAAAATCTAACGCCTAGCACTTAAATAACCAAAAAAAAAACAGCTGAATGAAATAGAATAAATTTGTCATTCAGACATTAATGCATTCATTTGCTCAACAAAAATTTTTTTTTCAAAATAAAAGACAAATGTTCACATATCAATAAATTAAAATAAAATTGATTCGAAAGTGTATATTCTATTAGGTGGCTATTTTAGTTTTGGCATTTATAACAAATTGGAACCATTTTCTTCTCTTTTTTTTATCATTTTTCCCACTTTGAAGATATCTTTTTTTTTCCTTTGAGTTTCAAAAATAGCCAAGGTTTGATTAAGAAAGTTTAAATTTTTTTAGCATGTAGATTAAAATAATAAAATTCTTGGTATGAAATTTGGATATTTCTTTTAATTTTTGAAAATGTGACAATTTTTCTATCATTTTTTGACGGCTTCTAAAATAGCAAAAGTTATATTAACAACGTAGCAAAAAAAATAAAAAATATAACTTTTCAAAAAGACGAATAGAATTCTATGATTCTTAATAAATTCAAGTTAATCTGTCAAATATAACTTTAAATGATATTTCAAATCGTAATAAATATAAATTCAAATAATGATAATGATAATAATATTATAATTGAATTACATCTGTCCAAGACCTACAGCTTGAAATCAATTAAATATTTCTTTTTGTTTTTTGAGAATACGATGATTTGAAAAATACTCTCTCAAATTGACATCATAATAAATATAAATTGAAATAAAGATAATAATAATAATAATTTGTAATTGAATTACATCTATCAAAGGCTTACAAACTGAAAAGTCCAATAAAAATAATTGGACCTCATTCTTGAATGCCAACGCCAGACCAAATTTGGTCGTTGTGCAATGCAGTCCAATCTATCTACCATTGCCTACGAAAAGAAAAGGAAAGAATGAAAGCTCAAAAATTCACCAAGTGTGCCATGTGTCAGTGAGACAGCATGCTACAGTAACTGGAAACATTTGCTTATCTTATAGTAATAGTAAGTAAGATAAGGGATAATTTCAGAAACCTCAGGTTTCGTGAAATATCACTAAGTTCCCCCACGTTTTCAAAATCTCTCTTACCACCTCTCAAGTGATCGTGGTGTCACGTGTCACTATCAAAATAGATGAATTATCAACAATAACCTCATTTCTTCTAGCAATTATTTAGCAGATGAAAAGAAAAAATAAAAATAAAAATAAAAAGAGAAAGAAATCATGTAATAGCCTAAAGCCCGGGAAACAATTGATCCACTTACAAAAAAAAAATGTTTTGTTATTGGTCCACTTACAAAAAAAAATGTTTTGATTTCTAGTTCAATTTTTTCCTTTAACATTGGACTTTATAATTTGACTTGAATTTGGGGCCAATACATAATAGTTTTGACTTTTCATGTGCACTTAGTATAAACCATTATTGATATTGTGCAAGCGTCTTGATAATTTTTTAATATAACCAAATATTTTTTTTAAAAAAAATTACCCAAGGCCACCTTTGCTTTTAGTTTCATACTTACCTTAGTTCACTAGTTATTTCTTAATCTATTATCCTTAGTTGGGGTAAAGAAATCAGCACCATGTCTTTTGACATCCAACACTAATAGCAAGTTTAGAAACGAAAATAGGATCCTTATTATTACCCTTTCGATATCTTTTTTAATATGTTTTGTTTTATATTATTTTTCTTTCAATTTTCTTCCTTACACTGATATAATCAGAACATGTGGCTATGATAATGTTCTTTGGAATATCGAATTTTTTTTTATGCATACGTCCAATAATAATACCCTTATAACAAGGGTGAGTTGGAAGGAAACTAACTTTGTATATATTGAAAAAAACTGGGGTGGTTTTGAATGGTTGTTCTTGGGAGTTTTTGTAAAAAAAAAAAGTTAAATATATATTTTTCTATTTACATTGCTGATTACAAAGTTTTAAAGTTCCAAGAAGGTGTACAAATAACATAGCACAAACAAATAAATAAGAGTAAAATGTCATACTTTTTGATAGCTAGTTATTTTCTTGTACCAATTTCCTCTCAATCTGCCCATTTTCTAAAGCTATTTCTGCCTTTTAATATTGCTGCTAGGAAGCTAAAACTAACAGTTGCCTTCCTAACGGTCATTCACCTTTCTCACTGCAGTCCAATTTTCATGCATTTCACACTTTGACCCCCTCACTTTCTACGTAGATTTTTTTGGGTCAGCTTAAGGGTATTAAGGGAACTAAAACACTCTCTCTCCTCCAAAATGCATTTTCTATTAATACTTTTGGTTAGAGGGGCTGACATTGTTAACAAAATGTCAATTCAAAGGGTAGTAAGAGAGATTTTGAAAACGTGGGGGAGCTTAGTGATATTTTATGAAACCTCAAGGGAGGTTTCTGAAATGATCCCTATATATAATATTACCTCACGTTTGCTATGAAGGTATACTTTGTTAGAGGGTTGTACTTTATTTATTTTTTTTCACTTTGCTAGGAGTTATTTGAAATTAAGAGAACAAAAAAGGAATAAAGTATACTATTTATGAAAAATAAATGGCAAGTACAATCTAAAATGAAATAGAGAGTGAAATAAAAAAAAAAAAAGGGGACAGAATATCCGCTGTGCTTTTATCTTATAGATCACTTAAATGGGAAATCCCTTTTCTTTGGGAATGCTTATTTTAACTTTTTCCTAGTGTATCATTCCTTATAAAAAAAAAAAACAAAAATCTAGAGAAAGCCTTACCACTTCATTGCAAAACGTCCAAAATAATTTGTCACTTCCATGACATTTAAACCTAAAAAAGGCAGCATGGGGCGTTTTATATCCGAGAATTTCTGGTCATCCCATCACCAACTTTGCCTCAATAGTGAATTTTCGACCTCATTTGCTCCCTTTTGATGGTCTTTGATTACCATTCTCCTCCAAAACCAGTGGCTCCTCCAGACCCCTATCCATCTGCTCTAGCGGCAAGCCTTTAGTCTCCGGCAGAAGCGCATACACAAATAACGTCATCACAGCCACCCATCCTCCAAAAAAGAAGAAGATCCCAGCTTTGAAATGGCAGAGCATAGCTAAAAAAGTTTGAGCAATCACAAAAGTGAAGAGAAAGCTCACTGCAACAGTTACGCTCTGGCCTGCAGATCGTATCTCTAGTGGGAATATCTCACTCGGCACCAACCATCCCAACGGCCCCCAAGACAAACCATAAGCTGCAACATATAGGCAGATCATTAACAGAAGTACAAACGCATATCCCCTGTTTATTTCACCATAATCCCCTGGCTTAATCGCCATTATCGTTCCAATTACAATTTGGGACAAGAACATTAGAATCCCACCAACAGCAAACATAACCCTTCGACCAAGTTTGTCGACTACCAATACTGATACCATGGTGGTGAGCATACCGACAACTCCGGTCACTACTGCCGACAGCAGCGATGAACTCTCTTTCAGACCAATTATTCGGAAGAGAATTGGAGCATAGAAGGCTATCACATTGATCCCGTTACTTGTTGAAAGAATGGAATTGCAATTGACATGACAAGTTGAGGCCTGTATTCTCGTTGCATGATTTTCTTGAACGGATGTTTGATGGATCTTGAAAAATCACTGGCTTTAACGAGATCATCAAGCTCCGCTTCAACATCATCGGCTCCTCGTAATTTCTGCAGGAGTTGCTTGGCCTTCTCATAGTCATCACTGCGCTGAATTATGCTGTTTGGTGTTTCTGGCAAGAATACTTCACCAAGAGTCATGATCAAGGCTGGGATAGCTGCCATGCCTAATGAGACCCTCCATCCCCATCCACCTTTAATTTTTTCAGTTCCAAAGTTAATGAGGTTCGCGACTAAGATCCCAAGACTGACACTCAGCTGGAAGCCGTTACTGAATGCTCCTCTGTATTTCGGGGGAGCAATTTCTGACAGATACAAGGGAATTGACTGCAACCAAGAAACCACAGGATGGAGGTATAGATTGAATGGCCACAACAAGGTTAAATGCAATGCATTGCAAAAAACCGGTGAAGTATCACATTAACTAGCAGCTTACCTGATTTGCAAAACGACGCCAACTCCAAGCAAAACGCGACCAAGTACTAGAATATAGACATTAAAGGCTGCAGCTCCTAAGACTGCGCCAATAAAAAATGAGGCACCACCAACAAGGATTGATGGCTTGCGTCCGAAGTTCCTGGTGAATGATGAAGCAAAGAAGGAAGCAACTAGGCCAGCAACATAGAGTGAGGAGGTGAATGCGGTCAAAAGTTGGCTGTCAAATCTGCAATAGTTGCTGACCTCAGTGGTTTCCTCCATTTTGGCGTACACGTCAGGGAAGAATTTCTTCAAGAAGGACTCCATGGAGGTCACTCCACCTTCCCATACATAAAACAGTACTCATAAATTCATACCATACGATCAAGGCCCTACAAGGACCATCAACACTCGTGGGCAATTACAACTCCCAGTGATAATTAAGTTTAGAATTTAGGGTGATCATGCTTCTAACTACTTGATTTCAGTTTTATGTTATTGCTTAATGTTCTGTGGCAATGGATGTATTTTCGAAAACTCGGCAAAAATCAAACAATTTGATTGCCTTTAGCTGAAACAGGGACAGTTTTCCCCGTAAAAAAAGGAAATTTTTTTTTTTCAATTATGCTCTGTAGTCCTTGTCGAGGTCAGGATTGTTCTATCAAAACATGCAAGGCATTTTTCCGTCTTGGCCTCACAAATTTGACCTATGTAAGACACCACGGGGGTGAGAGAGGTCTCTTTAGGAGCACGTAGGGGCAAAGGGGAATTAACTATTTAATAATCACTAACGTAAGTAAGGATAACAGGGAATAAAATTGATGATTCCCAGAAAAGGATGATACTAAAAACATGCAAAGACTTCAATTCTCGAAACATTAATAGAGGAAGAAGCACCAGTAATCAAGGAGTTAGAAGAGTAAACCTGAAACTCCAGTATCGTAACCAAAGATAGCGCCTCCCAGAGCAGCCATGACGCAAGAACAGAGCACAAACCACGTTATTCTTCCATTATAGTAGGAATAACCATGGGCACCTTCACCGCTGACGAACCCCGCCCCTCCAGCCATAGCTGCTTAATCGATGGAATGATACAAGCGGGCACGCAAATGAAAAGAAGAAAGTTTCAAAGTTGGAAAAGTTTAAAGATTTAAGAAAGGGCGGTGGAATGGAAGTCCAACTTCCATGTGTACGTGGATGTATACCATTCACGGTGTGAGCCATTAGAGTGACTTTTGTAGCTCTGCATTTTCTTGCAATGTTAGTTATAGGATTTAAGACCAGACGTGAAACGGGGTGGCCAAGTTTGATTCATAATCCCTTTCTTCTCTTTGTCATGAAACGTGATTCAGGAGCCTTCATCTATTTGCCGCTCTTCTCTCTCTTTTCTTTTTTCTTTATTTGACTTGGAACGGAGCAGTCTGATCCATGAGGATTGAGGTCCAAAAGATTATTGGTTATCACTTAAGGCATATTATATTTTGCTTTTCTGATAATTATGAGCTCTAAAATAATAAAAAA
The DNA here is from genome assembly GCA_023065735.1 of Coffea humblotiana. NCBI lineage: Eukaryota > Viridiplantae > Streptophyta > Magnoliopsida > Gentianales > Rubiaceae > Coffea > Coffea humblotiana. The sequence goes on along the minus strand of CM041209.1, from coordinate 3,285,957 downwards.
AACTTTTATTTCGATGAAAATCCCAAAGGCCAAGTACATAATAATTGATGATGGGATGAACAATGATGGCCGATGGGATGCTAAGATCAGCAGCTAACAAGGATTGGACTCAATCACGATTGATAATAATGGCTCTGTTCGGACAGTAGATTATTTGAAATGTTTTTTTTTCCTATAATAATGCTGTATTACTTTTTCTATATTAAATAAAAATATATTTATGATGCAAGTATATATATATTTTTTGATAAAATAATAACTACATGTTGAAGATTCAATTGCCGTCTCACCAACTTTCCGCGCCAAATTGAAAAACCAACTGATGATTAGTTAGCCATTCACAAAATGGCCCAATGCCGATGTGTTTCCCAGAATCTGCCCAGTCTTTTTTTTATTTTTCAACAATCAGGCGGGACCAACCTATCCCTTATAGCCCAATCTTGCTTACATCTAAAACTCCAATCGAAAACTGATTTTGGGCCAAATCCAGTGACACTGGAGAGTTAAAAAAAAAAAGAAGAGAGGAAAAGACAAAGGATGACACTTTCCGTTCATGCTGTTAGGAAGTAATACTAATAGGAGGGAAACGTTTAGTAATATGTGTATTTTGTTTATGGATTAATCTTTCCTACACTGACAGTGTATATACTCTCAACGTTTGATGAATGATAACTATACAAATTTTGAATTTAAATTTAACTTTTGCACACATATCATGAATCAAATAGTGATAATGTATACAGTGCCAGTGTATATAAGATTTACTCTTTATTTGTTTACCCTCAAATTTAATAAAAATATTGATGTTCACCGTAATGAATAAATGTGATAATTTAATTCCTTTTAATGTTAATAGTACATTTTCCTTTTATTTCTATCAACTTTTGAAAGAAAAGTCATCACTTTTCCCTTTTTTTTGGTTCCAGAAGAAAACAAGATTCGTATTCTCATGCAGAGTAAGATCTAAAGGATGAACCATCAAAGGAAAAAGGTGAAGGGAAAGATTCGGAGGGTAGGATTTCCCTCTCGCAAAAGATTTTTGAAGCATATCTAAAAGATGCGAGTTTGGTTACATGAAGCCAAAAAAACATTACATCGAATTAATCTTTTTTTTCTTATTTATGACAGTCGACATTACACCCCATCATAATCAATCCAAGCATCCGAATTAAATATCTGGCAGCGTATCAACTGCATGTGCAATTATATTAGCGCTGACGAGTGTATGAAATGAAACTCGGTCGTGGCCGTTGGATCATAGAGTTGAAGATGACAATCCCAACAGTATTAACGACCATAACCACCATCACGCCAGATTTATTGGGAATTTTTGTTCTCCGTAAGCGACAGAAAAAAGAAAAAAGGCCCCATCTCTGCCGACAAAGCTGATCTCCATTTTATTGATCGAGTCATTGACACGAGCTTAAGTGCTTGATTTAAGCAATAAAATTCCATGCCATCCCAAAATTCCCAGTATTATGCTTTGGCTCAAGAAAAATGATGACCAATTCGATATGAAATCTGCATATATACACTGATAATTGCAACTATATATAGATCTATTAGTAGCACTCAGTCAAAAGCACATGGAGACTGTCTCAAGAGAACATGTTCTATAACAAAATAGTTGAGCATTCATTCATTAATTGTATAAGTACTAGTATTTGAGGAGCGTGTTTTTTTTTTTCGGTAAACGACAATTATAGTATATTCTAATTTATCTACACACTAGGTGAAGAGGGTGAACCTAAGGAGGTTCAGGGGTAATCCGAAGAGAACTGAATTATCACGGGATCAAACGAGTGCACTACGCACCCGTCTGAATTTTTTGAAAACAAATCCACATTTAATGTGACAATTGGTGGGATGCAAGGTTTAAAACCCTCGAAGGTTCGAGGAGTGTACTTGGACGCGGAGATCCAACATAAATATGGCATCTTGCATTAAGTGCTTACCTTGAAACTTGCGATTCAGGACTTGAAAAAAAAAAAAAATTAGTACTAGCTATGAAACTTTGCTTTTTGGACTCGAAGCGAGACCGTGAGATTCTGATGTATTCGAGCTTTTGTACGGTAGCTTTTGAGTTTGAAATCATACCAATGAAATTATTAGTGGAAAGAGCCAGTATTAAGTAGAGTCTTAATTTTGATAGGCAACAGGCACATGCGAAAGACTATAAGTACCACTGACTTCTTATATCTATAATTGAAAATCACAAGCTAATCACCAGCTAGTCTATATATAGGACGTTATTATAAGGGCATTAGCGTTAAGAAAAGTTGAGCTAATTATTAAGTACGTACATAGATTAATTTGTTGTTTTAGAGCACTTAAAAAAAAGAGAGATTTTGAGTACGTACGTACAGAATGGAAGAAATGAGGAGTAAGCCGAATTACTTTTCCCTGTTCATCTCATGTGTAACTACTTGGTACATGTTGTTTCTCCAACCTATGCTACTGCTTCAAACCAAAGAATTTCACCTTATCCACCATAGCTGCCCATTGGTCATCGGCAGGAGCAACATGGTACGGGCAGCCCCAACGGTGCCGGAAGCGATGGTAACCAGCTTTATTACTAGTATTAATCACTTCAATTGATTGGAACTATATATATACATAATATGTAGATAGTATTGAGAAACAATCACCGAATAAGTAATGGAATTGCATGCAGGAGGCGCCTGTGGGTATGGAAACCTGGTTGTCGCAGGCACCATTTTTCTTCGTTAGTAACTGGGATTGGCCCATCTCTCTACAACGCAGGCAAGAATGTGGAGCCTGTTACCAGGTGCCTCTACTCTTTATTATCTCATCATATATTAACCAAACTACCAACGGGCTTTGCATGGAATGTTATGATCATGCATGCAACTTCAACACCAAATTATACCAGTACGCTAATTCTCCGGTTTACAGCTTGTGAATATATTCAGTAGCTCCTACTTTAGTTATTGGGAATGATTGAAGGGCCTTTTTTTTTTTTTTTTTTGTATACCAATTTGAAGTTTGGAGTACTCTATATCACTTTTGTTGAATTATTACTTTGTTGAATTATTCTGCAACCCACGTGGATGGAAGTTTATTCTCATTACAAGTTGAATATAAATGTTTCGGCTGATTGATTGTTACGTTTCTATATTTAGCTGTCAAACAAATCCAGTCAACTAAATTTACCCCATATCCGTCCATGAATAAATGGTTAATAAATAAATTAACTCACTTATACCCATTATTCATTTTATCCAACCCAAACCCGCCCTAATACTCATTTTAACACCTCTGCATATCCATGACTTCCTTCTTAGTTATTAGTTTTGACTTCTTGATCTCCTTGTCCTTAGCTCACGGGGGATTCAAATTCCCGGTATTTATGATAATCAACTGAAGTTTACTTACATAAGCATGCATGGAGTGCACTAATACAACGCAGGAAAATACGTAAGAATCCAAATTGTTTTCTAAATTGGCCCACCATTCCATCTTTTGTCTTGATCGAATACTTTTACAGCCACTACCTTAGGTTTCATTAGTTTATAATGGTGTAACCCGTTGACTAACCCAACTACACATTAATATACACGTAGGTAGTAATATTTAATTTTCTGGACAACATAAAAAGAAAAATAAAACTACTTCTTCATTTTTTTTTTGTTTTAATAAATAAGAAAAGTAAAACTAATTATTTTTGCTCAAGTCATTCTTACATACTATGGCTAGCTAGTGTTACTTGAAAGAAAAAAAATGATCGTGTAGGTGAAATGTACAAAGCATCCGGCATGCTCCGGCCAGCCAGTCAGAGTTGTTATAACAGATTTTTGTCCCGGATATCCATGCACTTCCGGACCTGCTCATTTCGACCTCAGCGGAACTGCTTTTGGTGCCATGGCCGTTCCCGGGAAAGAACAAAAACTTCGCGATGCCGGAGTTTTGGAAATCAGCTATGCACGGTCAGTTGGTTTAATTAATTTGGATTAAGGTATATTGGGCGCTCAAATCCTTACTTAGCCTTAATCACCATGAAATAGTACCTACCATATATAATAATAGTACTATAACATAACACTTAGAAGTTAGCAGCCTTGTTGGTCGTCTAACATGATTTTCTCCTTCTTCAGTGTTTCTTGCGAGTATCCGGGGACGAACGTTGCATTCCGCGTTGATCCGGGGTCCAATCCTCAGTATTTTGCCGTGGTTATCGAGTTTGAAGATGGAGATGGCGATCTTGCGGGCGTGGCACTGAAGCAATCATCCGGACGTGACGAATGGTGGGAAATGAAACAGTCGTGGGGGGCTGTTTGGAAGCTTGACGCTGGCTCTGTGTTACGACCCCCGTTCTCAATTAGATTGAGGTCACAATATTCAGGGCAGATCCTGGTGGCCAAAAATGTGATTCCAGCAGGGTGGAAGCCTGGTGCAACTTACAGGTCTTTGGTCAAGTACCTCTGATCCATCCTGCACCAAGCCACCAACCATCCGGTTTCACCGGTTATAGTAGTTCGAATCCGGAACCTTGAGCTGCAGCAAGCTGCAATTTGGAGCTCACGAGATTCCAGTACTGCGTAAATTTAGAATTGAAATGCAATGTCTACTTATTACATATAATTAAGTATTCAATATTAGATGTTACCTAAGCCAATATTACCATATACATCAGATGTTGCTTGGAGCAAGTACTCATACTTCATAATGAGTATTGTAAGACAAGCAAGCACGTCAATGGTCTTCCGCCAACATTCATGCTAGTACTTGGCATTTCCCAAACCTATCATCTATATTGTTTCAATCATGGTTCAAAGGCACGGTCACGGTCACGGTCGTGGCTAGGACGATTCCATATCAGTCTCGACATATTAGTCATGATCTCAGTGAGACACAAATTTTTAAAGCATTTAATATTCTAAAAAATGTAAAAATAATAAATAAAAACAATAAAAAATTAGCAAAAATAATAAAAATTCGAGTTGACTTGGGAACACTCGGGGTGATTCGGCCATTTCTATCCGTCTTAGAAACGTCTCGGTTTAGTTCTCGGCAATTCATTATCTCGGAGTGATCTCGTCTCGGTATCGGAACGGAAAACCCCGTTCCGATGACGACTCGGTCTTGGTCTCGGCCGAATCTTTGAACCATCTCAATATGTTTCTTCTTCTGCACCCCTCCCCCCTCCTCCCAAAAAAAATCCCAAAATCTGTTTACTAATTGGTACCATTAATGCATGCATTAAAAAAAAAACCTTTATGTATCATTTTCATTTATCTATCTGCGTTCAAATTGTACTAAGAGAAGGCTTGACAAGGTAACCCAAATCCAAGGCCTAACTGCAGCCATATGGGCGAACCTGACCCAACAGATTTAAGAGAAGGCTAAATTTACAGTGGTGGATGCACAAATTGTATTCACTGACCAAAAAAAAGAATGAACAGAATGCAAAAACATTTCCTCATCGAAATGAACATCGGTTTAAAAATCTTAGTAATAAAACTTTAATTTGTGTAGGTGTTGTTGAAGCTCTTAATTTGGTACGCCTGGAATCGTGCCTGGTTTCTTCCCGAGCCCAGAAGAACTGTTTGGCTGCAAAATCCCGACATTTGTGTGATGGGTCTGATGGTTCTACCTGGGTCCAAGCTCAACGTCTAAAACGCCCGGGTTGACTTCAAGTAAATCCTGTGAACCTGTATCTTCCAAGCCTTCGGTTCGAGCTTTCTCCGCTGCCAAACATTCTGTCAACTCTGCTAAAACGTGAGCCATGTTTGGTCTTCTGTAAGAAGTGGGAGAGGCACATGCCATTGCTATTTCTAAAGCTTTCCATGCAGAGTTAATCTCGTACATCCCTTCAATTTGGGATCAACAATACTTCCGATATCCCCCGTTGCTAGCAAAAAATTAGCCCACTGCAATATGTGGCGCTTGTCCTCAGTCCCTATGATTACTCGCCTGCCTGTTATCAGCTCTAGGATGACTATTCCCAAGCTATAAATGTCACTTTTCTCATGCAACCTCTGTGTTTCATAGTACCTGAGGTCAAAAGAACGAAGAGTAAATGATACAGTTGAAATAAACTATATTTTCAGCTCTTTGGCTTGATGCAAAATAGCAAAAACCTGAATAACAGTTGGGGGTTGGAAGGCATTACTCACTCGGGATCAACGTATCCAGGGGTCCCGACAACTCTAGTGGACACAAAGGAGCCGTCATCAATGGTAAAGACTCTAGATAGTCCAAAATCAGCCAGCTTGGCCTCAAATTTTTCGTTTAATAAGATGTTGGTAGATTTTATGTCTCTGTGAATGATTGGGGGCTTGCAACCATTATGCAAATAGTCCAGTCCTGCAAGCCATATTTTCCATGCAATGAGTATCCAGGAACTTCTTTTAAACAGAGAATAATGTGCGAGTATGGAACTCAGAAGAAGGTATATATGCAGCAGAACCAAAGAACTGTGAAATTCTAATCTGACCTTGTGCTGCATCCAATGCAATTTGAAGTCTCTCAGCCCAGCTCAAGACATTATTGTCATCCTTAACTGCATAAACAGAATGGATTTTTACCATTCAACTGGTTAGTTGTTAGCAGATGATCACGAGCAACGAAGAAACAAAACAATCCCAGACATGAATTATGCCATTTAGAAGTTGAGCAGCTAATACTATAACGAATAAGGATAAGAAACATTAGTTCGCATGTACCTGAAAGAAGCTCTCTCAGGTTTCCATTGGCCATGTACTCGTAGACAAGCGCCATATGAGTGTCTTCATAGCAATACCCAACCAAACATGTCAAATTACGGTGATGAACCCTCGTCAGAAGCTCAGCCTGTGGTTGGTAAATATCTTAATTTAGGTCAAATGCTCAACAACGTGAAATATATTATGCATTTGCAAATCTACATAACTGTTTATTAATTTGTGAATTAGTGTGGGTTTCTGAGGTTCCTCTCCAATTTCTCTGGTTAGAAAAGCAATTACTAGTTACAACTGACGACCGGAGTTGTATTGACAGGAATTTGAAGTTGGAATCCGTGATGATATGGGAATCGTAAGCAATCCAGTTTACCTCTGTCTGAAATTCGTTGTACCCTTGGGCAGATGACTGGGAAAGCAACTTTACAGCAACTTGTTGACCATTAGCAAGACCATGGTAGACTGCACCAAAGCCTCCTTTTCCAAGAACCCTCTGGAAATTGTTTGTGATCTTCAAGAGATCAGAGTACGTAAATTGTATGTTTTTTGTCTCCAAGAACCCATCTTTTCTGTTGGATATGCCACCCAATTTTCGACCTGGTGGAAACAGCATTTCACGTATTAGTGAAGGCATTTTTGTTGTCAAATCACGAACTTAATGATTATGTTATTCAATCAAAGTGCAGACAACTTCTTCAATGAGCAGACGGTGCGATACCTGGGTGTTTTCCCCTTCTCAATCTCCAGAGAACAATTAAGACAGCCAAGAAGGTCAAGGATACGGAAAGTGAGACAACGAGTGGTACTACAAACTTCTTTGATTTCTTCTCTTTACACCGGCCCGATTGACAAGAATTTGAGGTTCCAACAGTATAGCCGTCAGCTCTACCAAAACATGGTAAAGAGAAAAGCAGTAAGCAACTCTTCAACCCAACAATAAATAGGAGCTTTCAAACTGTAAAAAGGTTTTTTGGAAATCGACATTTCTATAGCAATCCACACGATGGACATGATCTGAAGTATATTTCCAGTACATGAGTATAGAAAAAAAAATCAGATCGTAATCATTAAGATAGTGGCAGTCATGATATAAAGACAAACCTTAATTCCAGCCCATTCTTGGCCTTGTCAAGGAGTTTTTGCGGAAGTGGTCCTGAGAACTGGTTTCTTGACAAATTCCTAAAATAGGCGAACCAAATAGGATCATTTACTAAATCGCATGCAATGATTTGGATAGTACAACATTTTTTGGTCACTTACAGGACTTTCAAGCTTGGAAGATCAGCCAGAAAATCGGGCACCTGTCCTTTCAAACTATTATTTGACAAATCCCTGAAGTGTTTAATTCATTTGCCAGTTAGATTGTTACTCAAACTTGGGTTAAAGCTGTCATCAGTTCACATGTTAACTGACATTGTTTGTACCAATCACGTAATAAAATTTAGATATCAGGACATTTACATAATACAACTACTCACAGGTTCTCAAGAGAACTGAGATTGGATAAAAAGGGGGAGATATTGCCCGTCAATCCACTGGAGGACAAATTCCTGAACGCAAATTGAACAAATTTAACAGTCAGACAAACTGGTGAATTCCTATCTTTTTATAGTAGATGAATATATTTTGATCGGAAGCAGACACATACAGGGATTTGATCCTGGGAGGATCACTCTTGTTGTTGGTGTTGATAAGGCAGTCAAGACCTTGCCACACATATGCTGCGGGAAGACAAGGGTCTCCTTGCCAATTTCTGTTATTCATTCCATATGTTGACTTGATATTCAGGATAGACCATACTGCAATTTCAGAACAAGAACTTGAGCGGTATGTTGTTGGTAATCAAAGTGAAAAAATGCAGTTTCTTTAGTAATCAAAGTGGTATGTTGTTGACAAATGCAGTCATATTACGGTCAGTACGTAAATCCCAAAAAAAGGGCGAGTGAATTTGATTGTTTTCATGCTGAATCTTTCAAAGTAAAATAAAATCTTGTTTCCATAATGGTAGCACCTAGGAGCTAGAAGTAGGTGATTTGAGCCAATAAATTAACCGGATGAAATGAGGTAGTCAACTTATCCTTGCGTCAACATGCAAATTCATGCCCGTTTTGCATGCTACCACTAGGCGCTAACCATTTTTAATTTAGAAAATATTTAAGACTCAGTCAATATGGTCAACGTCAATCTACACAGTTTAATATAATTTTTGAAATGGTCCACAACTTTCTTTTTCCCTCTTTCGGTGATTTAATTTTGTTATTCATGTAGATTTAATTGATTTTTTGAGGAACTAAACTTCTCATTTCTGAACCTAGTCATACTTCTTTTTTATTTTATTTTTAATTAATCGACAATATCACCGATCTAAACCACTAGAGTATGAGGTTTAAACTTCCAACTTATCGAAATTTTAAGTCTCTTTTATGGCCAACTAATTTAAGACAATTAATTTCTAAACCTAGACATACAACACAGTGAAAAATACGGCAAACTAAAGGACCAACGCACGTACCGTCGATTTCATTTGTTTGTGATTGCAAGAAACGCTTAACAGAATAAACCTCCAAAGCATTGATGAGAGGTGGAAGAGTGGAATTCTCAGTTCTCACTAGCGAATAATCGAAACTTGCTTTTGTACCCCCTCCCGTGGCATAAATGGTCTCTAACACAAGATACTTGGGAACTAAAATTCCATCGTACCAGTGTTCATCCTTTAGATTGACGTAGAATGCTCTGGTTTCGTTGCTCTGTAGGTTTACGACTTCAGCAAAATGCAAGTAGACATAAAACTGTACTGTCGGATCAGGAGGCCTCCAAAAAAATTTCAAGGCATCACTTGCATTTTGCGGTGTTACGGCTGTCTGCATCGCTACCACCGGTGGCTGGTATTTATTGTCGACGGCGACGGGGAGTGAAGTGTTTAATTCAGCCCAGTTGAATGGCGTGGGATAGGGCCGCCAGAGCCTATCAAATATGTCATCCGGATACCTAAGGTAAAATTTTATATGAAATTAGTCCGGCCACCAAGAAGTATCCAAATGAATGAAAAACGAATTGGTTAAAACTATTCATTCTTTCTTCAAATCATCTCCCTAGCTCCCAGTTGAATCAAGAAAAAATATATGTATATATTCATATTCATTCCTGCTTTATCACCTGATTATTTTCCTGGTGTCTGCTGGAGCCAAATTGAAACGGATAAAAGATGCTAGTGATTCACCAGTATTATCGGTGGGATAAGTCTCAGGGTCCAAGGGCCGAAGCTCAAGCGCGGAAATGAAAGGTGTTCCGGCCCCGGTATTTAACAGGCAAACATGAGTATAATTTGATGAAGGGACGTGGATGATCTCCTTAGTCACTGCGATGGTTGTGCTGTTGATTTCCACTGTATCCCACATCTCAACTCCCAGATAAAGATCGAATGTTGGTGTCTGATTCTTGGAATCATAGTTTCCGTACAAAAAAGTAGCTCTAATCAAATACTTCTTCCCTTTGCCCTGAGCTACGCTAAGGCTGTAACAGTTCCTAGGGCCTCGAGGAAAGCTTCGGACAGTCCAGAGTTGGCGATCAAGAGAGTCAGAAATGTAACGTCGTGCTATATTAGAATTTTCGCCGCTGTCCGTGAAGTTTGCATCGGTGCTGTATGGAATGCCGGTTTTGTCGTCGCTGTAGTTGGATGCTTCGCGCAACCCACAATCTATGCTAATGAAATCTGCACGGAGAGAATAGACAAATTTTAAGGACTCGAAATCGGATGAAAGTAGACAGAAATAAGGCGTTCATACCTGTAAGATTTTGTGCATGACTAGCAACAACTGCAATAGCAAAGATGCAGAGGAAACAAGCTTTGAACTCGAGGGGCGTCATTTTTGCTGTCAAGACGCTTGTTTGGTGAGAATTGAGATCCCATTTGGGTTTTGATCATCCTATATTTTATACAGTTAATTTGAAATTGCAAGAAGATGTCAAAATACCGCGTTAACGTTTTATAACGAACTACGGTCAGATAGATGGCTTGAGGGAGTCTCTGTTCATATGTTCTTGACTTTCCAGAAACGTACCAGATTCAGTCTAAATGTGAGGTTGGTGGGCCGCTTAAATGGAATACATAGCATAGCTTTGACTAATCCTACAAGTGTTTTCAATTTTATTTCCTTTGGTTTATTAAATTTTAGGACCAATTAATTAATTGACATGCACACTACTACTTTTTGTTTTCCCAGTAGAACCAAAAAAAATTATTCATTTTGCCATTTTGGAAACCACCAGTAAGGCCGCAACAGATTGCCTCTATTTGGTCCGTCGCATATTTGCATTAATAAAAGGGATAATATCAGAAACCTCCCTTGAGGTTTCTCTTAATATTTACTTGGCACTCCTGAGTTTTAGAAATATCACTTACCTCTCCCCCAGTAATTGTAAAAAGACTATGTTAACCCCCACTTAACACATAATTCACAACATATCAAATAAATGAAACTCAAAAATTAAAAAAAAAATGGAAGTCACTTTCTTCTTTTTTCCTTTTCTCCATCATTCTCTCTTACTCATATTTTTTGGATGAATATGCAATATTTTATTATAAATTATAATAAATTAAATTTTATTTATTAATTATTTTTTGTGATTGTGATAAAGTGGGGTATGATTTATTTGCTTATTTTGAATTGATTTTTATAATGATTGATATGGTTTAATGATTTGAGCAAGGGTTGAGAAGATGGTGGAAAAAATGTAAATTCATAAGAAATCGATTTTGAGCATATATAATTAAATTGATGCAAGTGTATTTCTTTTCAAATATCATTTTTATTTTTCAAATTTATATTTTTATGAGATATAGCATTGTGATGTGGTAGTACTATAAGAGATTACTTTTGAAGTGATGGTTTTTTTGAAGTGAACAAAGTGGTTTAAGAACATTTTTATTTAGTAAGTGAAGGATAGTTTAGGGTTTTTAAAAATTTTGTTACACAAATAACTAAAGTAAGAGAGGTAAGTGATGATATTAAGAGAAACCTCAGGGGAGGTTTCTGATATTATCCCTTAAAAAAAAACACAGAGTAATTAGTTGGGGCATTAGCATTTTTCTTCCACAGCACATGGGACTAACTAGTAAGTTGGAAATCCTTCGTCACCCTCCTTGTCACGACCATCTTCTTCTTCTTCGAAGAAATCCTTCATTGCTACGTTTACCCCTCTTTACAGTTCCACAGCTGCAAGCCTGGTCGAGTCTGAGCAGTAGCAGTTACACTTCTACTAGTATTAGCTTTCATAACAGTAACAGTAGTAGTAGTATCAAAGGCGGCAGCGGAATAAAAGCTTTCTCGGAATCAGCAAGTTCAACAATGGTCAAGGCTATCAGGGTTCACGAACTTGGCGGCCCAGAGGTATCTGACAATTATACAATCAAAGTAAACAAACCAACGCGGACACAAATACCCATCTTCCATCCCCCTATAAACATATGATTCTCCGGTAGCATCTCGTAGAATCCGTTCTGCTCAAGTAAAAAAAAAAAAAGTACTACCGCTTAAATTGCAAATTTTACTGCTTTTTAATTGAAATATGTGTCTTCGGGATCCGGAATGTTGTTAGCTATCTTAGAACTCTCTGCAGATAAGGGCCGCCTGTAATGAATTTGTTTCATTAGATTGAAAATCCTTCTTTTTCTTTTTGCATATGCATATGTCGCTCCTACTATACAGGGTTATTTTCTTATTCATTTTTCAGAAGTTGATTGGATGATCATAATGCTGTAAAACATAAGGTTTTTTTTCCCTTTTTCTTGTTGATTAAATAAAGATGTTCGAAATTGTTTCTTTGATTGTGTGACTTGATCTACAGATTGTCTTCATTTGTTTGCGCCTATTATTTAATGTTCCAAAACGGATGAAGGTTCTTTCATTTCTCTTTTAACCAGTCATTTTGGACAGAACAATTCCTGGGACTCAAATCAGCGTTGACTGTGGTTGATTTATGGATTTTATCAGGTTTCTAAGCACTGTATCATAGGGCATTTCATTACGCAGCCAGCATAAATTTTGTGAAGTATTCTGTATGAATGTATTGGACTTGTTTACTTAGCTTTAATGAAGTACCATTCCATTGTTAATTTTGTTAGGTGCTATTGGCCTCTCCTACCCCAAAAGCTAGCTCAAGGGATGCGGCTTTTCCCTCACACTTATTACCAAGCACCCCGCCCCTTCCATAGCCAATGTGAGATAAACCTAACAAATTTTCTGTATGCCGTGTTGCACTTGAATTGTGATTCCACTTCAACTGATTGCTTGAATAGCACTTGGATATACTTCTGGATCATCTGTGCCATAGCCCAGATGGCCTGATTTATTTCTAGTTTGAGTTAAAATGAATGAGTTTCATCCCTGATATATATATATATATATATATTTGATATTATAGGTTCTGAAATGGGAAGATGTGGAAGTTGGGGAGCCGAAGGAAGGGGAGATCAAAGTGAAAAACAAGGCTGTTGGACTAAACTTCATTGACATATACTTCAGGAAAGGAGTATACAAGGCAGCCTCACTGCCTTTTACTCCAGGTTTGTTTGGATTCTCCAAGTCACTGCTACTTCTGTATTTCTAGTAACTCCATTGTCCTATATTGCTTCTTAGTCAAATACTAAGATATAGCCATGGCCTATTTGGGCTGATATCCCATGTTACAATTCTTTCTCTACCTTACGTATTTAGGAAATGTCATTTTTAGTGTCTTATTTGTTGGATTTTATGATAACTTTGTCTTTGGATACCTAGGAAGGATTTTGAGAAGATGCAAACCTTTAAAAGTTAAAAATTTTGACCAGGGTGTCGTCCAGGTCAATATCAATTTATGAAATTCTATATGACAATTTAGTTTTCAAGTCTCTTAGGATTTTGGAAGGGATTGTTTGTTACTCAATTCTGAATAGCATAACAAAAAGGTCTGTTTTTGTTATTTAGTTAGCCAAAATTTTCTTCCTAGATATTACGAAAAAACTTTTATAACAGCATTTTCTGCCTTTTTCTTTACTTCTTGACAAAATACCTTGAGAAAAGTCAAAATAATTTCAATGGAAACAAGACTTAAGAGTACTTAGCCATTATCCATAATCTTTTTAATACTAGGGGCTCATGCTTGTTATTTGCTTTTACTTGTCAGCATGGTTAGACGCCATCTGTTCTTGTTTTGTTGCATCAACTAGTATTATAAAACATCAAAGCAGAATTGAGAAAGGCTTGTTGATTGAATACAATATCCATAGTTACGCCTTTCTTTCTAATAAATTTTGGACTTCAACCTAATCAGCTCGTTACATGCTGTAAAGTGGCCATGAGTGATTTGCTTCTTCTGTAAATTGGCAGTCAACTACCTCCTAAGTACCAGTATTTTACGGTGGTATAAAATATCCTTTACATATTATAAATTTGCTAGCTTCTTTCCTGTCAATATTTTTTGTCAGAATATATGGAGACTTAAATGTGACACCAAAGTACAGGAATGGAAGCTGCTGGTGTGGTTATAGCTGTGGGGCCTGGGCTAACTGGCAGAGAAGTTGGAGACCTAGTTGCCTATGCTGGTAATCCAATGGGTGCATATGCAGAAGAACAAATACTTCCTGCGGACAAAGTAGTACCAGTTCCTACTTCAATTGACCCTATTATTGCGGCTTCTATCATGCTTAAAGGAATGACAACTCAAGTCTTAGTCCGTCGCTGTTTCAAAGTATGTTGCCCTGAACTTGCACAGATTATCCTATATGCAGGTTGTTCCTTCCTGCTTTGCATGTACATGAGAGTATTGATATCACTTCATGGACATTCTACAATTTTTTTTGTCTTTTATTACAGCATTCAAGCATGAAAAGCTGCCAAATAATTATCCTTGTCTACATCAAGGGATATCATTCAAGAAATGGCCGTTTTTTTCCTTGAATAATTGCTGACATGTAGAGTATTAATTGCAGGTTGAGCCTGGACACACGGTTCTTGTTCATGCAGCTGCAGGAGGTGTTGGGTCACTGTTGTGCCAGTGGGCAAATGCCCTTGGTGCAACTGTCATTGGAGCTGTTTCTACCAAAGAGAAGGCAGCTCAAGCAAAGGATGATGGATGTCAACATGTCATAATCTACAAGGATGAGGATTTTGTCACTCGTGTTAATGAGATAACATCAGGCAAAGGAGTTGAAGTAGTCTATGATTCTGTTGGCAAAGACACCTTTGAGGTAATTGTATCCAATGATGAGCAAATCTAGGCAATGTTCTAAAAGTACCTAAAGTACAACGAAGCAAAATTATAACTATGCTATGTAGACCCGATCTGTTAAGTTACTGCTATCTAAAGTATGGTATTGAGCAAGTATCAATCAGGAGATGACCAAGACACCTATATTTCCCTACATCTGTCCCCCCTCCCCCCAAGTCTCCAATCCCCAACGAAGAAACTGACTCATACCAGGCTGTTCAACGAAGATCTCATATTTCTGAGCACTATTTCTGAGGCTGGTTCACAAATATTAACCATACTTGAGAACATCTTTTTCTATGTTGAATAATCTGAAACTAATGAAATTACACTTCAATTCATTATCAATAATGTTCCTGACGGTGAACTGTTGTTTTGATCTGCTGGTTTTTGTAATCCAAGGTCTAACTTGAAATTTATTTGGTGCTGTCTTTTGATTGCAATATTTTCTGCATCAGGGGTCGCTAGCATGCTTGAAACCCCGTGGGTACATGGTTAATTTTGGGCAGTCGTCTGGTATGCCAGACCCGGTACCTTTGTCTGCTCTTGCAGCAAAGTCTCTATTCTTGACTAGGCCTTCAATGATGCAATACACTTCAACTCGGGACGAACTATTGGAAACTGCAGGAGAAGTATTTGCTAATGTAGCATCAGGTGTGCTGCGGGTTCGAGTAAATCATACTTATCCCTTATCCCAGGCTGCTCAGGCGCATTCCGATCTTGAGAGTCGGAAAACGTCTGGCTCTGTTGTTCTCATACCAGACGCTGTCGATCTGTGAGAGCATGGTAATGTTTTCATTGATGTGTAAAACTCAGTTGTTGATTCAAGGACTCTTTAACGCATTTGTATTGAGAAACATCCATGCAGCAATAAAATGGATTAGACCTATTAATGTTTGGGTTGACATGCTTAACTGAAATTGAATTTGTCAAAATGGTTCTCTAATTTTATGCCCCCACGTAATAAGTGGGCAGGTGCCACACCTTCCACGAAGGGATAAAATATTTCGTGGAAGCGTGCAATTTGGAGGTGTTTAAAGTTGACAACTCTGGACGTCTCTTCGGATTGTTTTCCCTTTGCCGGTGAAGGCGCTTGATAGTGAAAAACTTTTAGAAGCCTCTTCTTACATTTTGTTAGATGAATTTTTCCGCCCATCGCTCTTAAAATTAATTTTAAAAGTCACGTGATGTTCAATTATTAGTGTGATTTGATAATCTAGTCCACATGAGATTTTGTTACTTGGTAATTTGTATAAAGACCATATATTTGGTCCGTTGGTGTAATAGAGATAAAACAATCAGATTGTTAATCAGAAAATGCGCGTCGTCTGTTCCAACCTCTCTTTTGTTTCTGGCTTCGGGGGCTATTTTGTTCTTTTCTTGTAGGAGACGTCTGTCCGTCTTTTTGTTATCATAAAATTAAAAGCTTTGTGAATTCATAGGAGAATTGTTTGATTAAATATTATTTTGAGAGTCTACGTCTTAATATCACGATCTTTACAAATTTAAGTCAATCACAATCTTTACAAATTTAAATCATCAAAAATTTAATTTTAACATAAGTTTTCAATCTTTTTTTATTTTGAAATAATAACGTGATTTATACGTGATATTTTTTAGGAATAAAAAGATTAGATATCATTTGTTTGATTCATATTCATTTTCGCTTTTTAAAAAGTAAAATTTAACTCAAATTATATTCATTTTTTCTTGAAAAAGAGATTTGTTCTGATTCATTTTTTTGTCTCTAAACAAGTGAGATCCAAGCCACTTGGTACTTAAACAATAATCACATGTGAGTCACGTAATAATTTTAGATTAAAAAAAAATAGTCGAAGTTTAGATTGGAATCAAATTTTGCTGACTTATAAGGAATATAAAATTAATATTTTTAAAGTAAATGACGAAAAAATTCATTTTAAAAATGTGGGGGAGTTTTTAAACAATTTTTCAAATTTTTATTGAGTTATATATATCGTGAAAATCTTTAGTTTTGACACCTAAAAATCTGAGTTCAAGTTCTTCGGTGTACTAAATAATAATGCGGAAAATGGAAGACTCGTTTATGATGTCTTCGAGTTCACGCCAAAATGCTAAAAAAAAAAATTTCGCTCGAAAAAGTTCATCACCAAAACAGCCCCTTGATGGGATCACAGATATTTAACAGGAAATAGGGATTTTTTTTTTTTTTTTTTTTGGAGTAGCGTGATTCAATTCCTATACTAAAAAGCAAAAATCAAACATGTCACAATAATCTTTTTTGGAAAAGCCAATGATGAGGGAAATGAGCAACAGTAAAATTTGAGAATTGACATCCGATGCAGAGCAGGAACTTTTACCATGACGTTTCATGAGATCTCCGCTAGAGTTGGGAATCTAACTTTGCATAATCCCAATTCCATAAGCAGACAAAACAATGAAGGCATGCCCTCTAATTTGAGTCCCTCTTCCCCGTTCCACTACTGCAAGGCCCGGGCAAAGTCCGAGAAGCAGCAGCAGTAGGAGATAGCAGTTATTCCGAGGTGCAGCAGCAGCAGGAGATTGCAGTTGTTCAACCGCAGCAATAGCTATGGTGCAAGCCATCAGGGTTCACGACCTTGGCGGCCCAGAGGTATCAGTGAACGCCTAATTGTGATCCATAGTGAAGTTATCTTGCTTATCAATTTGCGGAACTGAGATTTATTTGTTAGAGACAATTATGGAACCCTATGCAAAATTCCGAGACTTGTTAGGCCTTTGGTTTTGGGTTCATTAGATTTAAAGTTTATATTTTCGCTAAGCAATACTAGTAGTTCCTTTATTTTACGAGTTTAAAGCGTGACCATGGTACCATAGGCTCCTTTCCCTTTCACCCTGAGGTGAGCAATTAAGAACAGAGGAATAGAATTTTAGTATGTTGCACATGCATGAATGAAGTACACTTTCAGGTGAGATTTTGCCTTGTGCAGTCTTGCACTTGGGCACAATTTGGTTTCCACTTGCCCGATTCCTTAAGTTCGTTTTGCATACAGTTCTGCATCACGTTTCTAGCAGCCAATAGCCTGTTTTATGGCTAATTTGAGCTGATTGTTCATCTCTATATTGTAGGTCCTGAAATGGGAAGATGTCGAAGTAGGGGAGCCAAAGGAAGGAGAGATCAGAGTGAAAAATAAGGCTATTGGACTTAACTTCGTTGATATTTATTTCAGAAAAGGGATTTATGATGCCCCCTCATTGCCCTTTATTCCTGGTTCGTTTGGCTCTCTGACCTACCATAAACTCTGTTCTTTAGCTGCTCCATTGTTCTGACTGCTGGTTAATGAATTATAAGATTGCTATTTGGGTACATATCCTGTCATCCTGTGCCACAATCCTAACTGTAAGCTGAGCTATTCTTGAAGAATGTCATCTTTTGCTCTTGATCGATTCTAGGAAAGCTTTGTCTTGTCATTTAGGAATAAATTTGAAAATATGCGAAGTTTTTGCATTAGTAAAATACCTTGGCAAAGTTGGAAAGGCCTTAAAGAGAGAGAGAGAGAGAAAAAAAAAAAGACTTAGGAGCAATTATTCATGCTTCATGCATAATGTTTGTAATACAAAGGTTCTGCTTGTTTTTGGCTGTCACTTACTGGCATGATGAACAGAAAAAATCACTATGGTTCAGTAGATCAATATTAGCTGACATCAATGGCATGCGAACCAAAATCCATTTGTGTAATGACCTCTTACCGTTCAACAGAATATGAACTTCAAACTACTCAGCTTATTAAACTATGGTAAAGTGGCCACAGTTGAGTTGCCCCTTCTATAAATCAGGGTGGACTACCTCATAAGTTCCATTAGGCCATTGGCGTACGTAATCCTTTACATGTTATAAACTTGCTTCTTGTTATATTTGAATTTTTGTCAACAAGCATTTGCAAATCCTCGTCTACCCACTGTTGGAATCCATCCAGAGAAAAAGCTGAAATTCTAAGTACAGGAGTGGAAGCTGTTGGTGTGGTGACAGCTGTGGGGCCTGGGACGGCTGGTAGAGAGGTTGGAGACCTTGTCGCCCATGCTGGTCGAACAATGGGTGCATATGCAGAAGAACAAATAGTTCCTGTTGACAAAGCTGTACTGCTTCCTCCTTCTATTGATCCCATAGTTGCAGCATCTTGCATGGTTAAAGGAATGACATCCCAATTCTTGCTGCATCGCTGTTTCAAAGTAGGTGGACCTAAGCTTAACTTGGAAAAGCCTATATGGTTCCTCCCTACATTGGATGTATATAAGTATTTGTCATGGGAATTCAAACCATATATTTGCTGTTACTGTTTATAAGAAATTGTTCATTCAAGCATTAAACCTAACCACATGATTAAGCATGTGTACCACTTGTGTCATCTCTGCTATAAAGATCTTTCACGTTGAGTAGGATTTGGTGTCAGTCTCATGCACAAATTATCTTTGAAGTACTTTTAACCCTGATAGAGTAATATGAACACTTTTGTCAGTGACATACATTTGCCGTGCGTGAAGGAGAAGAAACTACTTGACATTTTTCCTTTTGCCTTCTTGGCCAACAACTGACACTTTTCGGAGTCTGAATCTAGTAACTTGAGAAAGCTGCTTTTTCTTTACATACGTGTTTGCCTTTGTATGCGTCTCTATCAACTCTGTCTTCATTTCAAAACAAAAACTTGATTAATTTATCAAATACCTCAAACTAAGAGGGTTTAAAACTCAGGGTCATATTAGGATAGTCTGCATCTACAAAATGCATTTCCTTGTCTCCAGCTTTGGCCTTCTAAGATGGGAAAAATATTCTACTTTTATTGTCTTTGAATAATTGCTTGTAGAATTTTACAGGTTGAACCTGGACACAATGTTCTTATTCACGCAGCAGCTGGTGGAGTTGGGTCTCTGTTGTGCCAGTGGGCAAATTCTCTTGGTGCAACTGTTATTGGAACTGTTTCAACTCAACAGAAGGCTGCTCAAGCAAAGGAGGATGGATGCCACCATGTTATAATCTACAAGGAGGAGGATTTTGTCAGTCGTGTACATGAGATAACATCAGGCAAAGGAGTTGAAGTTGTCTATGATTCTGTTGGGAAGGACACCTTTGAGGTAACTTTATTTTCGGATCATGATCACTATATGAAACAATTGCTGAATGAAAATGGAGAGAAAAATAATACCAGGACTGCACCCTGCAGATATCAGCCATTAATTTCACTTGCTACCATCTAATATTTGACGCTATATTTTGCCCTCACCCTCAACCTAATTAAATTAACTTAATTTTGGGCTTGTCCAACCAAGTCTTAATGCTTCAAAATGTTATTTGTGAGACTGGTGTGGAAATGGCAATGTATTTAATAGTTGAGTAATCTGAATCTAATGAAGTGACGTATTAATTCAACAATCATTTAATTGATGTGATCAATTGGTTTATGAAAGCGAAGGTCACACTTGAAACTTCTTTGTTGCTGGTGTCTGAGTGTTAAGTTTCTGTTGGTCAGGGATCACTAGCATGCTTGAAGGCTCGAGGGTACATGATCAGTTTTGGGCAGTCGTCGGGGATACCAGATCTGGTTCCTTTGTCTGCTCTAGCAGCAAAGTCTCTATTCTTGACAAGGCCGTCGCTGAGGCACTACAACTTGACTCGTGAGGAGCTGCTGGAAACTGCTGGAGAAGTATTTGCGAAAGTGGCATCAGGTGAACTTAGGGTCCGTGTAAATCATACTTATCCTTTATCCCAGGCTGCTGAAGCTCACTATGATCTCGAGAACCGTAAAACATCTGGCTCTGTTGTTCTTATACCAGACGCCGTTGATCAGTGATAGCGTGGTAATGGTATCTTCAAGTGATACGTCGAGCTCACTATTCATTCCGCTTCTCTGTAATGTATTATTTTTAGTGAGGGAACTTTTAGGCTGCATCCTGCATGTGAGGAGATGAATGGTTTGAATTTATGGGCTGGGATGCGATGTATTTAGGCCTGTAACATTTAGTCGTCACTAATAATGCTACAGAAATAGTGCCGGTGACGAGGGTTTGTGTGCGAGATAGGCTTTTTGATGTAACGCCGTTATTTTGGGTTGGGGCAACAGCGATCTGCTTTATGGTGAATGGTGAGTAATGGGTCGACAAGAATAAGTGGACTCTCAAAACACAAGCTCGCAAAAAGTCTATGCACTGAGCTTGGGTCAGTGGCCATCAAAGAGGGCCTTTGGTGGGGGATGAAATCTCACATGCAGCGAAAAAAGTCTAAAGATGGTGCTAAAACACCCCTTTGATCTAGTAAGATTTGTGTTTCTGTTAATTCCTTATACAAGCCTCGTTAAACTCTCCTTCTCCTATAATTTAGGATAGAATAGTTTATGCAATATTGATTAGCGAATGACAGTATAGTGATTTTTTTCATACTAGCAATTATAGATTTATGTTATATGTGTATGATTTGAATTTTAAATTTAAATTCATATTATGCGACATAATTTAAACTTGTTAGTTTGTAAAAAAAATCGTGCATTTATAGGGTATAAAAAAGTTACTCAAAATTAGCATGCCATTTTCTATTAATTAAGTGGTAATAAGTTCTGAACTTTTTAAGTGCACGAAGCCAAGAAATTTAAGGGCCAAGCACAGATTTTTAAAGTACAAGAATAGCAGCATCCTTGAGGATCAACAAGTAGACGTGAAGTCTACGACCGGACAATAAAATCAGTAGTAGCCAGTCTTGTGGGTCTAGCCTTCTTTGCCTATTGGATACTGGGTCCTAAGATCCAACTCACATTGGGCCTAGTGCCCAGGTATGTGTTTGTGTATGGGGGGCTGTGGTCATAAAGGGGAAATTAGCAATTTCCAATAGCCGAAGTAAACAGTGTACAAGTTATAGTTTTGTATATAAAATGCTACTTCTTCCATTGGAGATTAAAATGATTGTTTGAGTAAAATAAAAAAAAAGTACTAATAATTTGCAAAATCACCTTGATTTGAAGAAGCCGTTTCACAAAGGGTATTATAGACAAATTTGGCCTTCAAATTGTGACACGTGACATTGTCACGTCATTTTGACGAGGGATGTTAGTATAACTTTTAAAATTAGAGAAATGTTAGGTGAAACTGTCAGAAATCTCAAGAGAAATTCCTGAAATTATCCAATTTTATGATCTAAGATTAAAGCATGACCACCTTCTACAAATTTTATCAAAAAAAAAAAAGCTAATCCATTCATGTCTGCGAAATTCTATTGAGATCATAAATAATTTAGAACCTAGATATGAAATACCCGCTCCAAAGTCCAAACCTATATGGCTAGCCAAAATATTGTAACTCTTACTATGATATATAATTGTGCACATTAGTAAAGTTAAAGTGTATTTGCAGGACACGTGTGCTCAACATCAAAATCGAGTGAATTGATTCCTCGTGCATATTTGACATTAGAAACATTTTAGCCCTTAAGATTATACAATATGAGCCATATCCGTAATATGCACTGCATCGTCATCGATTCAAACTTTTATGCAGAAGGTGGACAAATTTTGGTTAATCAAGTAAAGAAATGAAAAAAAAAAAAAGGAGAGAAAGAAAGAAAGAAAAGAGGAAAGACGCCAATTTGAAATTGCATGCATGGTGATGCCGTGATGGTGGGAGTGGAGAGATGTTTGGGTGGTGATAAATGTGATGAAGGGTAAAATTGGGAACAAAAGTAGGGTGGCGGGGACCAAAACAGAGAGAGATATTCCCAGAATCGCAGCGGCAATGACACGTGAGATTGCTACAGCCTACAGCACGTATGGCAATGCAAACGAAAATGGTGGTGCCGATGCATTGCATGCTTATATACATATATATATATATATATATATATATTTTGCTTATTAGCATCATTTCCGTCTCTCTCTCTCTCTAAAATATCACCATCACTTTCTGGAGAAACTACAGTATATGTAGAAGATCCAAGGAGCCCTTTTTTCTCTTCAATCATTTATATATATATATATATCCTGCTACAGTTCACGAGATTGATTAACCTGCAGGCTTGATTATTTTCCTCGAAAGGTACCACTTTTTTCCATTTCCTGAGTATATCCACGGCTGAGGGTGGGTTTTGGTTTCTGAAGCATTTTTCTTCTCTGTCTGATGAAGGGAAAAAGAAAAAAAACACTTCCGAGTACTTAGCTCTAGCTCCGTGGGTTTCAGCAAAACCAAAAAGTCATGATCAAGTCCGTCTTTCCAAACTAGGGTTTCGTCGCAAGTACAGTAGCTGATTTCAAATGCCTTTTGATTCTTTGGAGCATTTAACTTTTTTTTTTCTGTGGTTATTCTTACACTTACCTGTTTCCTCCTCCTTCGTATATAGTTTTTCTGGTCTTACTATATTCCTTCTGCTTTCAGCTTCGTTCATTTTAATTTTCGTTTCCTTTTTTTTTTCTCAATTTTTGACTTCCCAGTTAAAGACTCCCAAAGTTTATATCGAATGAAACATTTATTTTAGCTACTCCAAAATTTAGATATGTGTATCTGGTTCTGCAAGTTTACGACCGTGTGTGATCCTTTCTTATCCGTTTGTGGGCAACTATGAAGAGAGAGTTGGATATTGGAGCTTGCTGAGACTGCTATTCTCTGGGTTGATTTCTACATTTTTTGGTCTCTCAACCGCAATATTAACTGCATTACTATCCAGAGAGAAGTATTCATTTTTTGTCAGACATCTCTCCGCTTTTTTAGAAACCCTAGTTCCAGTCCTACTTTTTCTGCTGTCTTTTCGCTGAAATTTAATTCTCGTATCTTTGTCCCTTTGTGCTTTTTAGCTCGTCCCCATTTAAGCTCCGTCCAATTTCGTTTTTGTTTTCGTTAAATTTTGATGCTGAAATTTAAAAAAAAAAAAACCAATTTTCAGTTTTTATCCATTTATGCAGATTAAAGATGTTTATGGAAACCTATCGACGAAGGCGATTCAGAAAATCCAAAGAACCCATTTTTATGGTAAGCTAGCTGTTAGTTAATTCTCACTGACTGATTTCATTCATCCTCTCCCTGCATGTGTATTAGATTTACAAATACTACTACTTCCTCTCTCTCTCTCGCTCTCTCTCTCAACCAATAAACCTCTCACGCAGAGTTTCACATTTGCTTTCTGTTGCTGACCATGTTCTCTTTTCGACTTTCTTGTTTCACAAGCAGACGCGCTTTAGCCAAGTTGGTGAGGTTAAAATAGAGTAGAATTCGCTACCCACGCGCCTTAAAAAAGGTGTCCTTTTTTTTTTTTTTGTAATTATGAGGCTACAAAAAGCAGCTCTCAGCTCGGAGGGCGTGTGTGTGCATGCGTTGGTTGGTTAATCAATCAGAAACACGCACACACACAACGAAAATCAAATCTTTGTTGAAATGATTGTGACCTATTCCCCCCTCCCCCCCCGAAAAATAAATGTCTCTCCAAAAAAAAGGGTAAAGGACAGCATGATCGTCATCGTAGCAGTAGCAGTATAGCAACTAGTTATTTCTGACAGTAGTGATAAAAATTGTTAAACAGTATATGCTGTAACCAGCTGGGGTGTATATTCTTGCTGTCTCTATAAACCCAGAGAGACCTTCAGTGCGTCTGTGTGTGTGTGTGTTTTGTGATCAAATTGTCTCCACATATGGTATATACAGCCAACCTCACACAGTCAGACTGAGGAAGAGACTAAAGAGAGAGTGAAAGTGTGCGTTGTGCGTGTTCTGAGTCTGAAGATTGGTTTAGCTTTTTCAGGAAATGGATGAGTGTTCAAAACTGCAAGATCATCAGTCAGTCAATAACGGCGTACACTCTTCGACTCCACTTCCCATCTCCGTCCGCTGCCCATTCCAGCTCAAGGGTACTGCTCGATCAATACTATTTTGTGCAGACATACATGTCCTCATCGTTCACAATGCATGCTTTTTTTCCTTTTGGTTCTTCCCGAGCCTGCAGTATCAGCTTTAATATATTTCTGCTTTGGATTCATTTATGTTGGTTAGGTTGAAAAGCACTGACTAGAATCCAAAAAAGAAAAAAGAAATGTTTTCTGATAACATGTTGTTTTGGTACCCAGCAAATGATGTGGATCAGGAAGTTCAATCTGCAGATTTCCTATTCAACAACATGGAAGTGGAAGTTGGATCTGTTTACGAGATTGACCATCTTCACTTACCTCCTCGAACTCCTGTTCAACTCAGGTCCATCAGAGTTGCCATGGTTAGCATACTTCCTCAGACTGCTTATCTATATAGATAATTTCCAATACAAAAATCGGATACATGGATTATTGTTGAATTTTTTTTAAAAAAATTTCTTTTCCCATTCTCAGGTCAGTGAGAAGACAGAGCTGAATGTAGCAGTGAGATTTCCGAGCATGGAGTCGCTTCAAACCTATTTTAGCAACAGCATCAGAGAGATGTATCCAGCCTTAGATGAGAAGTTTGTGATGGGAACAGCGCTTGCTGCCAAAGTGCTCCTTCGGCAGATCCCTTCTCAGGAGTTTGCCGAGAATAAGCATTTGGAGGGATTCTGGTTGGTGAATGCTGCTGCAGTCAATGTTTCTGAAGAGGACAATAGTTACAGGAATGGCAACTGTTTGACGGAGCTCAAGGGCATGGGAATGGTTCGGTGGGGAACCCGACGACAGGTCAAGTTTCTAGAAAGGCACAAAGAAAACATAAGTGGCAATCTTCGGTCTCCTTCGAGTTTTAAAACAGGTGGTAAAAAGGCAGTTGAAGTCATTAGAAAACCAGCAGAAGCTAAAGATGAAGATGATAATGATGTTAATAATGATGATGATGATGACGACGATCGTGATGATGACGATGATAACAAAGAAGATGACGAGGAGGATGAACAAGAGGAAAGGGAAGAAGATGATGAAAGGGAAGACGACACAGAGGTGGTTGATGTTGCAAACGAAGAAACTGACGCAGAAGAGGAGACCCAAGAGATGAATAGAAATCTCAAGAGAAAGAGGTACAAGCTGAGAAATGGTACTACCAGACAGAAGGCGAAGAAAGTTGAACGTGAGAAGAAGAAGAAGCTTAAGAAGACTCACGCCAGGAGGGGCAGAAACAAATGCGGGGAACTCTTAGTGATGGAAAACCCCAAAGATAGATGGTCTGCTGAGAGGTAAGAACATAAAAAATGTTTAGGCCGTGTTTCTTGTATTCGTTGATATTAAAACAATAACGATCAGCATTTAATGGACTTTTAGGTTTTTTTTTGCCTTAATTTAATTTTCCATGCGTCTATGTATGAAGGTACCAACTTGCAACAAAGAACCTTTTGGCGGTTATGAAAGCCAAGGGGGCCACAGCTGGTAACCCAATTCTCAGGCCCGACCTGAGGGCCGAGGCAAGGAAGAAGATTGGGGACACTGGACTGTTAGATCATCTCCTCAAGCACATGGCCGGTAAGCTTGCACCAGGTGGAGAAGAACGGTTCAGGAGGCGGCATAATGCAGATGGTGCCATGGAGTACTGGTTAGAAAGTGCTGATCTTGTCAAAATAAGGAAGGATGCTGGTGTGAATGATCCCTATTGGATCCCACCACCTGGATGGAAGCCTGGTGACTGCCCCACTCAGGACCCTATCTGCGCTAAGGAGTTGAGGCTCTTGAAAGAAGAGATTTCCCATCTTAAAAGGTAAAATAGATACCACATACTACGTACTAATTAATTTGCACAAACTGATAGCTAGTTACTGTTGCATGTCTTAATTTTGTTGGTTTTTAATGTTTAACCTTTTCTTTGGTGGACATTGCTGTATTACCAGAAATGCACTGGAGATGGTGCCCAGAAAGCAGCTGGAGGAAGAAGTTGGAAAGCTAAGAAGGTCAAGTCTAAACTTTCTTATAATTGTCACATCCTTCACCGGAATAGCAAATTAATGGCTATAATGAACTTCTCTTTGAGTGCTTCTCTTTTAATGTTTATGGTCTGCTTGCTTGATCAGAGAGATTGACAAGCTTGTCTGCAACAAGAAGCAAGGGGTAAACCAAGCTATTGGATTTTCGTCAAATCAGTGCGACATCAGTGAAAAGTTCGATCAGCTTGCTAATTCATTGGTCTCTTCAAAGTCTCATCTTACCGAACTACCCGTTTCACTGGTATATGAGTACTTATAAAAAGCATATTAGTGTCTCATTCAAGTACTTAAAGTTGAAGAAACCTTTTCTTGACCATATTACTTTGATTTTTTGGTGCAGGAGAAGTACAAGGATCAATTAATTGTCATTCAAGATTTTGCAAGAGGAATAGAGGTAGCAATCTGATGCTTCAAGTAATCTGATTTAAGCCTCTGTGGCTTAGATGTCAATTTACATTCTCACTCAATTAAACGAGTTCTAATTGCATGCAGTACTATTTAGTGTCTAGTTCTTAATTAGTTGAATAACTCGTTGTAACTTGCTAATATTCATAGATGACATAAATATCTTGGTTGCATATGATGCCGTTGTTGAGTATGATACTGATACATACTCGATTGGATACATGGAATTCAGGAAGAAATAAAGAAGCTCATGCCGGAAGCTAAAGGAGAAGCACGGTCCAACACCGAATTAATTGTGTCAAAGGAGTCTGGTACTGCTGGAAAAGAGATTGTGGAATTGGAGAAAGGGGCGAAGGAGCAAGAAGTACAAGTTGTAGTAAATGTTGGGGAGCTGGAGGGTTCAGCGAAAGCAGAAAATGCAGCGGCAGCGGAAGCAGCAACGGCAGAGAAAAAAGCAGCAAAGATCGAAAGGCTGAAGAGTGGGTTCAGGATCTGCAAGCCCCAGGGGACGTTCCTTTGGCCAAACATGGCCCGCAACATCTGTAACAACACCGCCACCGGTAGCACTACTAGCCACAATATGGTGTCCCCTCGGGTTGTGGTCCAGGTTGAGGATCTTTTAGTGGTCCCAACTCCACCTTCAGTCTCTTCCTCCACTGCCTTGGCTCCCCATTTGCTCCCTTACTACCCTACCACCAACACTAACAACCACCACCAACCAACTTCTCCGGTGAAGCCTCTAGCCGAGAGACGTGCTGTTAAAGTCACGGTCTCCACATTGTCTAATGACCATTGCGATCACAGTGACTCCTCCACTATGACAACCACCACCACTGCAAACAAGAAAACAACTCCTATCAACCTAAATGATGTTCCTTATAATTCTGTCGAAGTATTATCTGGCCTCCCTTCATCTTTACCACGTCCCGCTGCAACTTCTACTTTGATGCCTCAGGTACTAAAGTTTCCACCTTTCTCTTTTCTTCTTTTTCTTTTTGAGTCCATCCATGCCATGAAACTTATGCCCTGGTTTATCCGTTAAAATGCTTAGTGATGGTATTTTGCAATTGTATCCTGCAGTTGCTACCCGATGAAGGTAAAAGGGAGACAAGTAGACCTTGGGAAGTGATGACTGGTGGGGTTGGCTGTGGTAATAATGCAGCAAGAGAAACAACGGGACATCTCCAGAAGCAGCCAACCAAGTGCTGCTCTTCATCAGCTTCATGCTTGTCCCCTGAGAAGGCAATGGGGAATTGGCTAGCTCTGGCAACTGCTAACTCTGCCTCTGACCAGTCCAGCCAGGGTTGAGCTGAATTGGGTGATTAGAAGTTTAAACTGATTTTCATTTTATATTTGTTTCTGAATTGAGCAGGAAGCTAGTATTGCTCTTTAGGGCCCAAGTGCTTGAGGGCAGTAGGATGTTTTCCAAGGTCCTAGAGTTTAGGATTTCAGTTTCAGTAGTGAATGAAACTGTGAAAATTTGATCCCTCTCCTGGGGGAACGTAACATTGCATGTTGGAGCAACAAGGGTTGGCTGGTGATTTATTAGTACTTATTTCACCAAGTCTCTCAATGTGTAGCTTCTTTTGTCCATTTTTAACTTGTTCTCGTCCTGGTACTTGCAATAAGGATACACTGCATCTACTCCAACTGAAGATATTGAATCTCCCTTATCCACTTCAGCTGACATAGTGGAAGAAAATGGATGGAGGAGGATTGGTGGATCATTTCAGACTATTTTACCAAAATCTAGATGGTTATATCTAGGGAATAAAAAAACTTAAAGCTGCAAATCTTATCAGTAAAAAGATGTCTTAAGCAATTATATAAAGGAACAAATAGGATCACAGTTTGGATGAATAATTTTTACAATTGAATCGTATCTCCTCAAAATTGATGCATTCAGACAATGCAGTTACGAGCTTTCTCAAATCATCCCGCGTGTGCACAGCACTCAGAGCTATCCTTAACCTAGAAAAGGCAATTTTGATATGATCAGAAAGCCTAAAGTAAACAAGAAAAATTTGCAGAACAAACCAAATTATTGTCAAGTTACTGCATCTAAGACACTTAAAGGTACAACCAACAAGAATGGTTTTGCAACTTCACCATATAGTGAGCGCAGGAGGAACCATTCCAAAATGGATGACAAAAATAATGCATTGACGCAGGATACAACAGTGAATTGTGTGGTTTGGACAACAGCATATAAATGGCAAAGAAGTTAGGATCAGCAAAAAGATTCCAGCGTGCGACAAACCTGCATGAGTTTGAAGGCACTGTTGGGGGCCTTATAGCGGTTACATGAAAACCAGATTTCAGAAGATGCCTATTCATCATGATTCACATGGTTAGGAGCAATGATGACACAGAAACTTTTAAAGAGAGGGAGGGATGGGGGAAAGAGGGGAATTACCGGCTAGCTTCCAAGGCCTTCACTTCACTCCCTACAATAAGGGAAATAATGGGACTAGTAATGGGAATTCTTGTCATGGCACGGAATTCTAGTACCCGATTCCAAATGGCCTTTCTACGCCATGTCTCCTGTTTTGCTACATTAACAGCAGCTGCAAAGGGAATAAGTTAAATTCAATAAAGAATCTAAGAAAAGAAAGATTAAAGCCCCAATTTACAAAATCGCTATCCTTTCTTAGTTACAATATGTAGTCATCTCTTCAGTTAAAAGCTTTCACGTTAAATTCATGAACTTAGTCATGCGAAGTTGAGACATCGACTGCATTTAGAAATCAATTCGACTATGGCCCCGCAATGTCTTTTTACACTATTGATAGCTCATTAATTTATAGAAGTTCATGGCACATAAAGTGGCACCTGGTATCCCCATCAATATGCAAAAGTGCTTGAATTGAAATCCTACAATGTGAGGGACTGGATAGACTAACCCACTCCAATTCTATAAACTAAAGCTTACCGTGTGCTGCTGCAGCAATTGGTACCGGAGTAGAAGTTGAAAATATGAAAGAGCGACCCCTCGACTGTATCAGTTGCTTCCATTTCTTGCTGTTAATTTAGCATCAAATGGAAAATGTTGATATATTATTAAACATTAATTGCACCACTAGTGTAAACAATCACTGATAAATTCATCTCTGTATGTTTGATTTTTAATTCTCACTGGAAGGCAATCTATCCAAGATCCAGACACAACATACTTATTACAAACCTTTAAATGAAAAAAAAAAATTCCTTATCATTTATCAGTTTCTGAACAAACAAAAAACTAAATGAAAATGAACAAAAGCGAACGGTTAGCTGAGATTTTAACAAATCTAAGAAACTGATGCAATTAACAGTAAAAGATATTTAAGCATAACAACTTGCACCACTAGAACAGGATAGAGCAAAACAGAACTCCTAAACAGAATTTAACTTTGAAAAACCATTAGGGACCGCTTAACTTGGAAAAAAGAGTGTGTGGAATTCTCATTTCTTCTTACCCCCTTCCTTCCAAACAAAAGCCCACTACCTTCAAACAGGCAATTAGCAAAATTACCTGCAGGCTATAAATCCACCATGGCAACCAGAAGCCTTACTTAAAGTGCCTATGCAAATGTCAACATCATTTTCACACTTGAACTTCTCTGCAGCACCACCACCAGTTTTGCCACAAACCAATGTTGCATGAGCCTAGACAAATTATGCAACAAGCACTTTTCTGGATTAGTTACTTTTTACTGATGAAAAATTAAAAGATATGCTAAACCTCAGGCAAAATATAATCAAAGTGATTCCTAGATATGAAGTTCATCTTTCATCCGGTAAATACTCCATATGGACTTCATCACTAAAATGATAAGTCAAGAGACTTAGGGGAAACTGACGTGTTCACATACGGCCATCACAACCTTACTAATTACATATCATGCAATCAACTTTTAAATTTTGAATTGCATATCAACTTACAAGACACTTACATCATCAATTGCCAACAAAAAACCATGCTTCCTGCGTAGCTTCACAAGCTCAACTATTGGTGCAAAGTCTCCATCCATACTGAACAAGCTAGCAAAGAAAACAGGCAACTGAGAGATAGGATTGAAGCGTAACCACAAGGTGATTGGAGGCCCCTTTATCACCAGGAATAGCTCCATCTCTACTTCTAAAACATTAGTTACTCTGTTACTAAATTAGTAACCAGTCGTTGGTACAATAACCAAGAGAATGATGGAGTTTCAAAGGAAAAGGATAAAACAGATAAGCAGATAGTATGGCAATCATCACAGAAGATGAACTACGAGTCCACACTGAGAGAACTAAGCAGCATGAGACCAGCTTAAATTTTTTTTAGAGGATAATATGATGAGCATTAGACAATTTTGCAACTGAATCAAACTATTTAAAGCCTCTCATTGTTCGATCTCTCTGACATAGATATATGAAGTTTCAACTCCGGCCCACAATCCCAATCACAGCAAAAACATTCTTTTTGCACATATTTCCAGGATAATGTTTCTGATTCGCCAAACAGCTGAAGTAACCACAACCATGTGGTATGACTAACCTATCAGTAACAACAACTTTCTTCTTCATCGTGCAACTTGACCTGTTATATACAAATATATTGTTGTGAGATGCACAAATATGGTAAAATAATACAGAAATGACAGAAAAAGAATTGACAAAGTGCATCACAGAAACTTACAATAACGAATTAAGGTGGACCATGTCACAGTGTCGGTAGACAATGTTGACTAAACTCCCTTGTTTCTCAGCAAGGCGGATACCATCGATAATTGATGCATGGTTGAGTGCATCAGAAAAAATGGCAACTCTTTCATCCCTTTTAGGTTTTCCCCCTTCAGCTAACAGCAAACCAACACTTCCAACTGCTGTGATAAGTGCCATGTTGGCTGCAAAGCCTGTGGGACAAAGAAGGCAATCCTAATATGTGACATTAGAGCAAGAATTCATCAGTCTAAATCCAGCAGCATCAACCCTTCATTATGATCAAAAGCATAGCAGGTAAAGTTTGACCATCTATTGACCACAGTACATGAAATAGGAAGTTACATCCCATTTGTTTATACGTGATATACATTGCCTTCTAAAGAAATGAAATCTATAATGAATATATTGCTGCAATAGACATGGGAGGCAAGAACCAATTCATTGGGTTTAAGCTTCATTGCAACCATGACCTAGTTGAATCACGCCTAACTAAAAATTTTATCAAATGGATGGTCATAACCACTTTTCTTATCACTTGATTGTTTAGAGTTTTGAAATAAAAATATTATCAATAAAACCTTTTGAAAAATCTGCATTTACTGGGTACTGAATGAAAATTTTGAAACTACCTCTTTCTTCTTTAAGTCTGCCAATGCCGACTCCAGCAACCTGTGGTAATTTGTGTAACCACAAATTAATGCAGAACCTCTGGGTCCCATCCCATGCAACTGAGCTGCCTAATTTGTCAGGGGAAACCACAACACAACACTCCATTTGATATCAGGAGAATCCATAACTCAACAACATATTGATTAAAAAAAAATCACCTTTACAGCGGCCTTGATAACAGTTGGGTGGGAACTCAAGCCCAGGTAATCATTCCCAGAGAAAACTAATAACTTCTTGAACTTTCCACCACATGGCCCTGCTCCATCATCATCCTCACCGTTTCCAATTACAGTGTCATCCCCTGTTTTATCAATTCAATAAAACATAAAATACCAAAACAATGCACATGCAATTCGTGACAAGTTTTCTACTTGCTTTTCTTTTCTTCATCCTTCAAAAATAGAATCACAGCAAGAAACATGCATAAAAGAAAGAGCTTCTTCTCAAACAAAATTAATCACTCCACAAGTTTTCAGTAGGTAAATCGGATGGAGGGAAGCAAATGTAGTACCGGAACTGGGAATGTCTTGCAGCCATTTTTGGAATGTGGTTTCTGAAATTTGAACTTCCACGGAGGCTCTATCCCATTGCCGCAATCCATCGTAAAACTCTAGCTCATCTGATTCCGTTTGGTTGGATTCGGGGCGAATAAGGTGGATGGGTCTCAGAGATCGCATAACCTTTAAAGACTCGAGCTTTAAGAGAGCCTCTTCCACCCAGTAATCCCAGCACCACGCAGCCATCTCCACTTTCTCCGCTGCCGTATGTGTGGGAATTTCGGGCGGAGGCTACAATGTAGACAAACCCACCGGGAAACAGCACTGCAGTGCCCCTCTATATAGCAAATCATAACTATATATAAAGCGCCAATGCCCTTTGTGGGCAGGTTTAATTGTAAATATGGGATTTGTGTGAAGGGTAAAAACTTTGTCCGATTTCTTTGTTAATTTTGCTTATTAGAGGGGTGATTTGGGAACTTGGCTTTTTTGAATTCCCTGATACATGATTTGAAGCGGTGGCTTTTTTTGAAGCGGTTAGTCAACATTAATTTTACCCTGGAAAGCGGTGGCTTTTTTTTAAGCAGTTAGTGGACATTTTAATTTTTTCCTCGGAAAAACATTTGGCCAGGTGTCCTTTACTCGTTTTGCATTGCAAGAGATTCCGTGGTCTTTAAAGGGCGTTCTCGATTTCTGCTCCATTAATTGAGGGTCTTTTGGTCAACAGACAGAAATTTGCTTTGATATTCCCATTTCATTCTTGATGTCATGGGCTGAGAATGCCACCTGTTTTTTCCCACTTTTCAGATACAGTAAGAGATGGCAGCAGCTGCCTAATTCTCACCGATTACATTCTTTGCATTCTCCGTCGAGCGCCCACCCCTTGCTTTCACCATCTCCTGTACTCTGTCCTTCTATCCTCTTAATGAGCTTATCCTTTGAGAAATTTCCTTCTTCTCTTTCACCCTCCTAATCCAACTTAAATTCTATATCCAAACCGCCTCCCATGGAATCTGTTATAGCAAAATTCATAATGCCGGCTATGATGTTATTTTTGTAGTGGTTTATGAATTCGGCGTGGAGGTTATGGACCCATTCCATGGCAGGGCAACTCGGATGGCAGATCTAGGATGGGAACGAATTTAATAGTTCCCCTCACTTGCACGCAACTGGGTTGCAGCCATGGTACTATTCCTCTCTCTTGGCATTGAATACTGAGCCTTTTCACGCATGATTTTGCTAAGTTCCCAACTTTACTTTGGTATGTTGATAAAGTTTAAAAATCAAAGGCGGTATAGGATATTGGGTATCAGAATTGATTTCTAAATGTTGGGCCTTGACATCACAGAACAGGTATTGCTTATTCTTGCAATTTTCTACATTAGATTATTTGAGATAGCCCTTCCCAATGATGCGCTTGGGTTATATATCCACAAAAATACTATTTGCCGAAAGTTTAGCATATGATCAACTTCTTTCTTTGGGTTGGTAGTAATGGATGCTGTTATTGGTTTTTGTCCAACAACTAGAAATCAGTATTCGTGATTTTTAGGGAAGGTGTGGTGTAATTGTAGGATTTTTTCATTATTAAATTCGCTTTGTTTTTTAATATAAATAATGGGAGAGCTGTGCTTCCAAGATTCATGCATGAGTAGAACAATTAGTTAAAGGGTCATATGATTTCATTAGAGTCGGCTGCTATACTTCTGAATCAATTTCCCATCTATGAAAACTAAGTGAACTTATACCAGTCAAGTTCAGTACCAACATGAGCTCAGTCGCAGCTTTATAATTGTTTTGAATTACAGCAATTTCGGATTTATTAGGCACATTTTGGCTTTTCTGTTGTCATAATGTTGCTGGAGTTTTTGAAGTTAGTTGATCATTGAACTTCAACAATGATAAGCTATCACTTAGGATAGCTCTGCATTCTCTTTTCCTCTTCTGTTTCTTATGGTATTAAGAGTTGAAAAAGCATAGACATTGTGTAAGTTGAGAGCTTTCATATCTGAATAAAAACAAAAGTAGAAAAAACATGGCCTTTGCATTGAGGAAAGCATCTGTGCTAGCAAGATTGGAAAGTACATAGCAATATCCATCTGCTGTTGTATATTTTATGACTGCCCAGCTTTATAATGATATACACTCTGTATTGTTGAAGAAATATGATATATTCAGCTCAAGCTATTGCAAATTTGGAAAAAAAATCATTGAACCAACTAGGTTTGCATATTATTTCTAGCTTTTAGCTTAGTAGTTAGCTTAGAAGAGAAAAGATGATGAACTTTTGATATTGTTTGGATTTAAGAAAGAAGCCAAAGGATTTAGGACATTAGAGATGATTCAATGCTCTACAACCACTGTTTCAAATACAAACTGGGCCTTTTTTGAGTACTTTTATAACTGCACAGCAGGTTTCCTCTTACTTGCTTATCCAGGTTGTATGGACAGATTTTCTATGGTTTTTCTCAAAAAATTTTTGAGAAATTCAGAAAAGAATGTTATTGAAATAGAGGAATTTTACATCAATTTGTTGGAAGTTTTGTTACTTCCTCATTTTCTGTGGTGGATTCTAATTAGTAGCTAAAAGATGATGTGTTGAATTGGAATTTAATATAGTCATGATTAGAGGATAAGAAACTTTCAAATGTAATTTCCTGGTCAAAAGAAAAATTTTGGCGATTTGCAGTGTGAGATTCAAGCTCTTGATTGACTTTGTGCAGCTATTGCAAATATGATATATTGAAGGGACTAAACACGTTGCAGGCCTTCCCTACTCACATTGCAGAGAAAAGATCATACTTGTAGACAAGGAGAATGATCCTTTATCTTGCTGTAAAACATGCTTCAATTGTTTAGATTTTTGGAAATGCAATGATAGTTTCTTGCTTTCACAGTGTTCCTTGCTTATGCATGAGCGAAAATTATCTTTAGCTCAAAGAGAAAGCATACAATAGAAAGGATTTTGAACTGCGTTTGAACCTTTTTATGCATATACAGGCCTGTATCAACTATCTCTCACGGGAACTGCGAATTTCAAACTGCGTTTGAACATTTTCTGCATACGCAAGTGAGTATCAACCATCTCTCCCGGGAATTGGGGATTTGGTAATCACACTTTATGCTTAAATTCTCCTTTGTGCTTTCTTGTTAGTTCTGCCTTCTTTTAATGTTTAGATAAGAGTAAATATTCACTGTTTCTTTCCTGTTGATAGTTGGAATTGGTTACAATATGAGGTTCAGACAAAATTTTAATCCTATCCTCTTCGGAAGATTGGGAGCTCAAAAAACAGAGGAAGCTTGCTAAGAAGGGGAGAAGAGTAGAGGAAGGAGGAAACTGCGGTGGGGACTATTGCACACATATATGCAAAGTATGAAACGAAAAAGAATCAAGGCAAAGGAAATGGAAAAGTAGATTAAAATTTCCTTTATAAATACTTCACCGGCAATTGAGTTGACAAATGTACCTATCTTGATTTTCATTATGTAAAGATGACTTTTTTTTTTGGTGGAAATTTTATGGAGTTGTATGGTAAAATTTTTGTCCAATCAGCTCTAGAAAACAAAATTTTGTGGATCTTCAAATGCAACAAATAACTAAGTTAACCTTATCCTGGGCACAGCCACACGATGCGTGGCGCCCAAAACTAGTAGTGTATTAAACCGCGAAGGCCGTTTATTTATTTATTTATTGATTTTTAATCAAATAGATTCTGGTAAAATCAGTAGTAATTGTTAAAGTTGCAAAAATATAGGGATAATTTCAGAAACCTCCCCTGAGGTTTTTGCACCTATCTCTCTTAATTTGATAGTTTTAGTAACAAACCTTAAAATTATATTAATTTGGTTAAATTTTTAAATGAATATCAAAAAACACCCTTATGCAGTAAATTTTAATTTACTTCCCTATACAATTATAAGATTATCTAGTATAATTATACGGAAAAGGTATCAAATTTTTCATAGCCATACCTACTGTTTGATAAACAACTATAATAATTATTTTATCACTATAATATGATACTTTTGATAATATTTTATTATGAATTTAAATTCATAAGATAGAAAAGAAATGTTGAAATAATTCATTTAAAGTTTATGAAATTTTTGAATAGTGGGATTGTCATAATTTAGTTGTGCTATTGGGCCATTTCTTTTGATTTATTATTAATTTTAATACCAAAAATAGAAAACAAAGATCAGCAAAAATATTGAATTACATATAAAGTTAACTAG
Organism: Coffea humblotiana; assembly: GCA_023065735.1. Classification (NCBI taxonomy): domain Eukaryota; kingdom Viridiplantae; phylum Streptophyta; class Magnoliopsida; order Gentianales; family Rubiaceae; genus Coffea; species Coffea humblotiana. Next base: position 3,248,689 of record CM041209.1, on the reverse strand, counting down.
TCAAAAAAAAATCATTAGTTAGACATTTAGTAACAATAGAAATTAAAAGTAATAGTGATGGTTCTACAGTTTTATTGGCGAAAATTAAAAAGAAAGGAATAAGAAGGAAAAATAAAACTCAAGGGAGGTTTCTGAAATTATCCCAAATATATATATAAAACTTCCTCAAATTATAACTTTATATGAGGAAAAATCGATAATTTAGTTCTTTAACTTTTTTACTTAAGCTAACCTTCCCTGAACTTTTTTTAATTTAATTTAGTCCTTAAACTTTAATACTATAGGTAATTTGGTCCCACTGTGGCAGCACCACTAGTAAAAGTTTCTCCAACCAAAAAATCACTAGTCAACCAAGGGTAATACAGGAATTACAAGCGAGATCATACTTAGATTATCTTTGACTATTAATTAGGGGAGAAAAACCGAAATTGTCTACTAAAGTGGGGAGGAAAAAGAAATTGGCAACAAATTCTCAATTATCACCATCTTCTACTCAACTCAATCACCAACCTTTCAGTTGATAAAACTTCCCCTCGAAATCCTCTTCAGGTTCATAAAAATTCTCTAGCATTTTGCAGTATCATCTCACATTTTAGATCTCCAAAACTCTAAATTATCATCTAAACTCAAGGAGCTTTTTATGTGGACAACTCAAGTGTTGAAATTTGAGAAAAATAAATGGGAGACACCAAAACTAAGTGGTAAAGAATGCTACAGTGGCGGCAAAGGCAATTCTTGTCTACTTGAAACTCTCTAAGATTTAAATGTTTGATTGTTGTGTATTTATTTAGTGGTTTTGTGACAAAATATGATTAAAAAAAAAGTAGATTGATCTTCTGCTGTTACTTCTCTTTCTTCTTTTTTTTTTCTGGAGACAACAACTGTTGTATAACATATCTATCCTACACTAGAGGGGAGGGAGAGCCTCAAGAGGCTGTGTTTGGAACTAGCAGGTACACAGACCTTACTAGATCAAGAGAGTGTTTTGGCACAATTCTTGAATTTTTTTGGCTGCAGGTGGAAATTTCTGCTGTTACTTCTCTCAATGAGCATGCTATTAACTGTGAAAGACCGAAATTTTCGGTTGGATTGCATATAACTGGGCTGAGTTACGTACCACAATAATTAGAGAAAAAAAATTTTTAACCTTCCAGCAGATTTTGTTTGGTTTCTTTCCTGGTAAATACATTGTCCTTGAGTAGATACGTAGTTAGCACAGAATTACGTCAACTGATTGTAACCATAGAAAAATTAGGTAACAACTCAATTCTGATCTTTCTTCTTCTTCCTTCTCTACCACAGGTATACTGATACCAAATGAAAGCCCCCTCGAAAAGTTGAAAATAGAAATGCTAAGGCAAGACAAAAAAAATAGCGCATTCTGCAGCCACCAGCACATTGGGCTGCAAACCAATCTCCTGGGGTTAGAGCCGCAGACACAGCTGCGTAACACTTGCCATTCATTGTGTACATGATAGGACCCCACACAGGCTACCCACTATATAAATTAAATAAATATTGACATTTAACTTAGCCATGAATGTTGATCAGGTCGCCCGTCTACAATTTGACAAACCATAAATTAAGTCAAAGTGCGTTTGTACAAATTTACACCATTAATTTCAGCCTCAAGCGTATAGGCTGATACCATCAAATGACGAAGTTTGAAAGGAACCTTATTGAGTGGGGATATGTACAAGCACGGCGCAGGCTGGAAGCACATGAAAGTTGATTTCTTGAGCTTTACACGATATACTTGCAGCATCCACCTGTTAGGAAAACCGTGCACAAGAGAAACACCGAAAATATCACTGCCATAGAAATGAATGCACAATTGAAAAAGGATGCCATAAATGACACTGTTTAATCATAAGAAACGCTAAATTACTTGATGACATGAAACTCCTTCCACAGGTAGCGAGAGTATAAAGACTAGAAAGGCTCGTAAGACTGGCATTAAACCTTTAACATGTCAATAACAACTAAGAGTAGACACTTACCTTTAGACTAGCTGCTGGAGCTACCAAGATCAAAGTCCATTGTATAATCATACTCAATAGTTGGAATCACTGAGGCTATGAATTTTAAGAACAAGAATAGGTACCTGTGAGACCAGCTAGTAGAGATCAGCACCTTAGTAAAAGAACATCAATAATCTTAAGACAGCTGCGAAACATTTTTATAATGTACAGAGCCATAATTGGCAATTCTAAGTTGGACTTTAATTTACAAGAGAGAGAAGTGAACACTAAAATAAAGAACGATTGCACAGCCCAAATTGAAGGTACTACTCGAAGTAATCAGCCATCATAAATATGTACATGGGGAGAATACGTGAATACATACTCGTCACAAGCCCCACCCCGTGGCTGCAGGAGATAAACCAAAAAATAAGTGTGCATTGTCCGGTTAATCAACCTAGCCACTTCATACTTAACTTTTTACAGTACACGAACACATATCAACATATCATTCTTAAAGTCTTTATGTCTCAAATTCTTTGTATCATCCTTAATCACATTTTTCCTCTTCAATCAGTAGAGCCTTTTTTAGATTCTAGGGTCTCTTTCTTAGTTCAAAATCCCTCTTACCAACTGGAATCAAAGAATTAGCAAAACCTGTCACGAACTCCTTGTGAACAAACAGGAAAATTCATATGAAATTCACCTTCACCTCTGAATCAATTTCCCCTTATACAATTTCACATATTCTCCATAGAATGTTGCAAAAGAATGTTTCAGAAAATCTAGCAGACAATGTTAAAAATTTGGAGTTCAAGCTTCAATAGATTCTAATAAATTAATTGGTTTCAAAGTTTTAATTGGCCAAGAAAAGGGGGGAAAAAAGAGAGAAAAGGTTTCCAAGTTTTAAGCATGAACCTCCTTTACACAAGCCCAACTTGAAATGAGTTCCAAGTACTAATCCTCAATGAATCTGACAAATCTAATACTACGCTGAAATTGTTTTGGTTTTTTCCCTTTTTGATAACCATTAACAGCCAAATCTTCTTGCCCACAAGTTAGAAGAATAATCATATTACTTGTCCACTTCTGGTTCACCACCACGTGACATTAAGAACATCAATGAGATTCTTCATCACAGCTCCATGGCGGCATGGATGAATGGATGCATGTTTTCCAGACAAGTGTGGATGATCCTCAACAGTTACCTGATTTCATGTATTGGCCAACAGTATAAGTGAAGTACATCAAATAAAAAAAAAAAGTCATGATAAACGATTAGTGGTAAACGCCAATACTCTGGGACAAAGATTATGCAGAATTCAATTTCGAATCATAAATATAAAGTTTAACAACTTCATTTAACGCAACAGACCCAAATATTCAGATATAGCAATTGTACACTCAAATTCTAACATCCTTTTCGATCAAAATCCCAATTTGGAAACATTATTCCAGCCAGAGCCGCCTCAACCAAAATATTTTCAAAGTGTCAAAATTCTCAAGCATAATCAAGTACCAGGAACTAAGCCAAATTTCCCATTTATCTTTTCCAGTCCAAAGACTAAATGGAATTTAACTTGCTTATAGTAATATTATATATGTCGCTGAAGTATAACAATAATGTCTCACCGTTTTGTGTGCATGGTCTTGACTAACATCTTCAAGAACACGCTTGGATTCTAGAAGCATCCTTGACTGCCACACAAGAACCAATATATGAGATAGTCAACTGCAAGTAAGAAAAGATCTACAAATCCATAAAAAAGATTCAGCTCAACTGTATGATAATGTTTCAGCCAATTAACAATAAAGAAAAGTTGAGTACCTAGATGTTTCAGCCCCAACTTCAATCGGGCTCAAGTATGGTTCTCCAAAACAAAACTTGATTCAACTCTACTAATATAAGTTGAGAATATCAACTTGACACTACTTATGGTAAGGTCAAGCGTAAACATGAAGTTTCGCCTCTAATCTACTGTAAATCTTGGACTCAAGTATGTACAGCTCTGACAAAACTGCCAAAATTGTCAACCAATTACATTAACATGTATAATTCTCGATAATGTAATCCTAAGTGATTTAGCAGCCCTGATGGGTGATATGTCTCATTCAGATTGATAGACCAAATCTAAAGGTTAAAATTATCTCAAGAAGCTGAAACTATAACCCTCCTATGAGCCATATTGGAGTATTATCCAAGAGAAAAAGTAGCATATTCCCAAAAACGCATTTCGTTTATGATGCATCTTACATTTTGATAATCCAACATTACAGGCCAATCAAATACACAAGACCCACCTCATCATAGCCAGTCAGCCATACGCGAGGAGTTTGATAATATTTGTCATACCTACAAAGGACAGTCCGACGATCAATATATATGTATGTATGTATGTGTGTTCTATATATATATATACACAACACAGAAAGATCCACCATACTTGTGCAAAACGTAAAGACAACTTACGTTATGCTAACATCATATGTTCGGGTTCTCAGAATATTGTCATCATTCAGGTTCATGCGCCACAAGGTATGGAGTCTCAAGTGTTGCCTGAATAAATCATGTAATTTGACAAGTAAATAATAATCCAATCAAGCTGCCCGAAAATAAACAATTTCTTGACGTCAGAGATCAAAGAATTGAAAGAATATTGACAGCCATTTTAGTCTATTGCCAAATTGTAATTGGTTTATACAAGCACGTGAAGCGGCAGGTTAAAGAACATGAAAGATACACAAGGTTCTCTATGATAAGGACATATAAACAATTGCAGCAAAGAAGACTGTAAAAACATACAAAAGGACGAAATGGAGCTTCTTATTTGCACATTTTATCTGCATGATGGCCAAAAAAGTTCAATTTTCTTTCCCAGGAAGGAAACAGATTAGTTCATACAAAAAGAAGGCTCCAGGGTGCGGATGCAACGAGCACACCATAAGAAGTCACCAAATTCACATCAGAGGCTCTATATTCTCCTATCAATCAAGGTTTTAATACTTTTGTCGATTGGATTGACCGAGGTGGTTAAATAACAAAGAAAGTTCTATCTCTGATTGTTAAGTTACAGTACTCAAAATCCCACAGAAGGATGCAAAACATTTATAAAGTTAAAAGCGTAGACAAGTCAATTGCTTGCTTATAAAGTCAAAAAAAAAAAAAAAAATTAGAAACTTGACATGTAGAGGCCAAGACACCACTTGCTCTGAAGTGCAAAACCAAGTTTTAAAGGAAACTATCATCACATGTTGAATTAAAAAAAAAAATTAACAGAGTCATGTACATGTTGGATATATGAAAAGAAAAAGTTAATATGTCTAAGTGGTGCCAGTCTATATTTCATAGTAGTCTATATACATATGTGCTTGGTTAAAACAACAAATATTACTTATATCCATTGGGTTTTATCAAATTTTACAACCATCAAATAATAAATCATCCCCTACAAAATAAATCGGCATCAATGTGGATTCATAAACAGGACATGTGCAAGTAATACATTGCAAAAAGCAGTTGAAATTTGCAGGAAAAAGAGCCAAACAAGTTCCAACATATGTATTACACCATATATCATCCATCACTTCCCCAATCCAAGAAAAATGAAAAAAAGTAATTTTACACCAAAAAAGGAATATGTAGGCACTAATATAGAAATGTCCTTGTGAGAAGCTTACAGGATCTGTCTCAATAAGATTGTCAACATCCTCTAACTCATCCATTTCTGGAATATTGTCCTCATCCTCACCTCCAAAGTATGATTGGAAATGACTGGATGGTATTCTTCTTGCTGATTTCTAGTGTGTCCATCGAAGGCAAATTTTCGTTGTCATCACTTTTGCTTTCTGTGGGAGGGAAAAAAAAATATATATATATATATATATATAAGTCAAAAGCTATAAGTGGCCTTCATAGGTCATACACGAGTTTAACTAGGAAAAAAAAATAACCTCTAGGTTTCCCGTGTGTGGCCAGCCAACCATCGTTGTCCTCATTATCAAGTAAAACTTCACCCCCAGCAGCCTCGTATTCTTCCTCTACTGATGCGGCTCTCCGAAGACAAGGCACTGTATACATAGCAAAAGTTTTTAACCAAGCAAATGACATGAATAAAAAGTCAAGCAAAAAATAATACGAGCAGTTTCAAAGTAAAACATATGCCGAATAAATAGAACAGCTTGAGCAAGGCTTCCTTACAGTCGACAGAAAATGCATGCTCTGTGCAAAAAGCATGACATTTCAACAGTCAAATGCCAAAAACCTTGTTATTAGAACATAGATAGCGAACCGTTACATATTACTCGATTTGTGTCCCTAGAGCTAGTAAAATCCTCAAATTGGCATTTAAGACGAAGTGAAATGCAGTGGACTGTGGCCAATTTAATTTTGCAAGGTATAATATGCCCAAAAAATTAAAATGCATAATTATGTGAAGCTCAAATATATTATTCTGGAAGGACAAAACCCATACAGTTGGATCATTGTACAGATTCAACCTTGATTTAGGAACCACAAATTACAGGCTTTTCATTGACCTATAAAATAAGTCTTTTCAGGGTGAGTGAGGAAAATTTACATTTTAAAAGAATGTTCAAATCCACCATAATTCATCACATGAAAAAAAAAAGAATTATTTCAACAATTGGTTATGGGGGACTGTTGGTACAGACTTTTCATGCATTTTAACTCATTCACTCACTGGTAATTGTGCTTATTTATGCTCTTCAAATTTGGTTTTTAAAGGTTCGTGATGGATCCTTATAGACATCTGAATTTCCTTTCGCACGAGCAAGTTAGATTGACAGACGTAATCTATAAGTAAAACTGTGAGGTAGCCAAACTTTCAATGGACAAATATGTATTGTAGCCTAGGGTTTCATGTACCAAAGTACTCCATTACTTTCAGCACTCACAATTCCACAATCATTCTAAAGAAATTTAACAAAACATTCAGAGTTAATAAAAGTTGAATGTGGTTAAAAGTCACAATCACACACGAGGTATTAAAAATGCCACCCACATCAATTCGATCAATCAAAAAGGAAAAAAAAAAAAAAGGGAAGCTATGAACAAAAACAATAAAATAAAATAAAATAGCAAGTAAAGAAAACAGGCACCAAAAATATAACCCGTACCATTCCTTGTTATCAAGAATTGCTTGTCGGCAGGTAAATATGGCTTCCTCTTGTTTGGCTCACCTGATTCCCTACCAATGAAGTAGCACTTAGAAGTAGTGAAATGCAAAATATACTGCATAGACTTAATAAACATGCACACACTCCCTACACATAATTTTCTACCAACAATCTTCATAGCGATTAAGTGCCCTATTAGAAAGAGGAATCAATTGAGGAGAACTGCTGCTCAATCCACATCGTAAGTTTAAGGAAGAAGATAATTATGGTTGATTACACACAGCGACTTCCAGGGAAAGATATACTCTCAAGATCGCACAAAAGATCTATCAAAAAAGGAAAAAAAATCGCAACATCAAAACCGTCTGTTTATTGCTCACGTGCGCAAACAACCCCTTAATTATATTTCACTAAGGCCTAAGAAAGTTTTAGCTACATCAAAATTTCCATACACAACTAGAGCTGATTTAAAATAGAGCTCTACCAACCATAAGTGTGAGTAAATGAATTTAGAACCTCGCCTGAGCTTAAAGACAGGAATGGTACAGATTTTTTGATATTCAAGAGCCTATGCTATTACTACTTAGCTGCCACAAGTACAAAACCATAATACCAAAATCAAGTATAACTACCAACTCGAATATCTGCTGTATCAATGCCAATTCAAAGCTAGGCTACAGTTTTATAAAGTATTCGTCGGCAATTTGGGAATTGAATTAGTACTATGTGCGGATATAATGAGCGAAATATTTGTAGTATACCACGACCAAGTAGGGCACTTGGATACGAGGTTGTCGCCGGCGATGATGAACTCGTTGACGCTGAGGACGCCTTTCTCCTTGAAGGCGGAAACCGTTCGATGGCTTGTGATACTCTCAACCGCACCCTTGAATGCTTCGTGAATCTTCTGCTTGAGTACCATATTTTTTTCCCTAATCGGCTATTCCCCAACCCAATTACAATTCAACAGGCGATTGCTGTGGTGGGATTCCAGAAACCCCTAGGTTGAGGAGTGATTCTTCTTGGATTTGGGATGAATTCCGGCGAGTTGAAAAGGACCCGTTGAAACTCGAAAAGAAGCTTTGGTTATTTAGCTGGGTTTTCACGTTTCCTTTTGTTTTTTTATTACTAGTATTTGCTATCGTTTACTCATAAGAAACCACGCTTTCAGGAGTTAAAAGGACAGGCTGAGGAAGGTATCGAGAATTGGTACATTGCCAAGAAATCGCGCACACTCTTTGCTATAAATAGCCATCCCTAATAGGGACAGGGGAGTCAAAACGCAGAAGGCTTTATTTCATGCTGGCCCATTAAAAGTGGTCTAAAGTCTAAACCCTTAACTCATCCCGTAAAAGTAACCTAAGCATGACAGAGAAATTTTGTGACGGTCCGAATCAACTGCTTGGCAAAGCTGCAGCCAATTTTTTGACTAATAAAAATAGTTTAACTAAGATTGTGAAATCTACTAATTGCACATTAATTACAATTCAAATAAGATCATGGCGTCCTTATTGTCTAGTTGACATTAATGAGTGTGTTTGGATAGAAGATTATTTGTCCAAATATATTTGCTTACATCATCATTATAATTTTCAATACATCTTTTTATCTCACATACATCACATCACAAAAAGTGTTAAAGTAAAAATATTTTAAATATTTTACAATCCAAACACATTATTTCATCTAGTTGATTCAGATTATGATAAAATTTTCCAAAGACGATAGTCTCAATTGTCTGCTCTCGAAACTTATAACATGTATGTGAGGTAAAAAAAATTTTATCTAAATATTTATTGATGAAAAAATCTGGATTGCTAGATCTTTTCTACTTGATATATAGTTCTACTTAATATTTACTGGATAAAATGTGAATATATAGTTCTAGATTTATGGTCATTATAAAAATTTAAATTATCTAAAAAAATTTATAAAAAAAGAATATCTACCAAGTTTTTGATATGTGATATATTATTTGATATATAATATCATACTATAGTGAAAGTATGTAAATAAATTTTTTAAAAAATTAATAAATAATTGAATATTTAGTATACATTAATTTTTTAAAATTAATATGAATGAACATGTAGGATCGTTGTTAATTTTCATATTTATATAAATTCATAATAAATAAGAAAAGAGACTGTGCTCAGGCAGGGCGAAATTCTAGTTTGGGAGGAAAAAGGTCGTCAGTCTCGTCTTGATTCTTGGGTGAGTGGCAATACTAAAGCTCGATGGAGGAAAATGCAAAATTAATTTATACAGGCAGTGTTGGGTCCTTATAGGTTACGTACAACAAACAACGACGAGGGAATCGGTGATGCATTGAACCGATCAAAACCCATGAATACAGTAATAGTAGTGCTGAACCAGAACCGTTTATATACCTCTGTAGAGTGGAGCTGATTGTGGCTCAAGCAGCAGTATTTTTATTTTCTATGTCACGCTCAAATAACAGATCTTGCAACGAGGGAGGAAGAAGATGACGAGTCGCCGCCACTTCTCATCATCAATGCTGCTAATACTCGCCACCGTCGTCTTAGCTTCTGCTGTTGCTGCCCATCCATCTGTAAACCTCTCTTAACATCTACTACTACATTCCCTCGTTGTTAGTCGTATATACTACTGGGCATTGCATTAATCACTCGGATCAATCTCAGACGTACTTGCAATATTGCCTTTATGCATGTAATAATATATCAATCTGCTTTCTAGTCCAACAGCTGCTCTAGGCGATCTTAGTTTGAACTCTCTTTGTTGGAAGGAAAATTGTTTTTATGCTTGAATTCGAAGATGCGATCCAAATTCACTGACTCGAACCTAATAGTATATTGCTGTATACCACAAATTTTCAACAAGCTTTATCTCTCTGTAGTTACTGACTGAATCGGCAGTAATCTGCAGCTGATCTTCTACAGATGAGTAGTAGTTGGTTAGACATTTATCTTAGATCGTGCTTGCTGGTGCTAATTTTTTCATGGCGTTCAACATTCTTTTTGCGTTGTAGCGTGCAAAGTAGGAAGACCAGTGATTTTTTCTTTTCCTTCTTTTTCTTGGTATCTTCATACTTTATCTGATCAAATCAAACTCTACCAGCAAAATCATTAGATGCAAAGCAACCAGAATCATTTCAAAATCCATGCATGGCTTCCGCTGATTATGGGTTTGTCAGAATTGCTTTTGACCAGACAAATTTGCCAAAAAATATAGAGAACTTTTGTTACATGATCATAAAAAATGGACAGACTTGGGCGATTTTTTATTTTTTTGCCTTATCTGCAATGTTGAATGCTGCTTTTTTGTTGCAGGATGAATGCGTCTACACTCTCTACGTACAAACTGGAAGCATCGTAAAGGCGGGAACTGACTCCAGAATTAGCGTCACTCTCGGCGACTCCGCAGGAAAATCAGTTTGGATCCCAAATCTCAGGGATTGGGATCTAATGGGCCCACAACATGACTACTTTGAGAGGCTGGATATATTTACTGGACGAGGCCCATGCATAGGTTCCCGCGTTTGCAGGCTCAACTTGACCGGTTCTGGAGCCCACCATGCTTGGTACTGCGACTACATTGAAGTCGCATCCAGTGGCCCACACAAAGCCTGTAGTCAGTCCATATTCTATGTTGAGCAGTGGTTGGCCACTGATGCTCATGGTTGCAAGAGGATGGAGACCCAATTTAGAGAAAGGCATCATGGGCCTTTTGCGCTGCGCAAGGCATCTGCTTCTGAGTAGACTATTATGATTGGGACTTGGCTGTCTGCCGGTTTATACTTTTTTCTCTCTGATGTTCTTTTTGCAGTTTGTTTTATCAATTATGCTGCGCTAATATGCTTTTGCACATTGGATGGACTTATGTAGCAGAAAGCTTGCAACACCCTCTTCAGCAATAAAAGTCGAAGAGGCAGCCCTTAAATGGAAATGGCTCTTTTGTGAGAGAAATATCAACAATTTTGTGATATATGCTGTAATGTCTTAAATGCACCAATCATGATGGACGAGGGAAGAGAAAGATGGTGCTTTGAAATTTTTTATGGCTTGCTTATGTATTTGCATGTACTACACTCGATCTAATCAACTTGTTTTAGATAAAACTGGCCACCAAAAGGGATTTCAAATCCTTCTGTGGGCTGTAGATTGAATATTCAAATATAGGCCTTGTTTGGCACTTGAGTTTTTTGCCAAGTTTGTCTGCTACAAGTTTTTAAAAAACTTTAGTTACAGTAACTTCAAAAAAAATTTCAAAATTTTAAATTATACACTTTAAAATATTCAAAAAAATTTTAAAAAACTTCCACGTTATGTTACAGTAAAATTTTAGATAAACACCCAAAAAACTCACTTACCAAACAGGGCCATAGCATCCTGCAGTTAAGAATATGTGAGAAGCATATTAAAACATTTTTTTGATCTAAATGAGTCTATTAGCTTTTTAGAGACACTTTAGCTATAGTTTTCATTGAAAACAATAATTTATGAATTACAATTGCAAGTATTAACACGCTTTATTAGCGCATAAGGTAGTTAAGATGGATACAAGTGAAGACAACGAAATAATTGTGATTTAGATGGATACTGGTTTGTTTGGATAGAGTATTATTTGAAATATTATTTGGAATAATTACTGTAGCATTTTTTGTGATGTGATGTATGTGAGATAAAAATGTGGTTGAAAATATAAAAATATGAGTTGGAAAATGTGTTTATGATGCAAGCGAAATATTATTTGGTATACATCATTTGCACCCAACATGCTCTCAAAATGGTCTTTGGAGTGTGATTTAGAGGAGAAAACGAAATAATTCTTGTTATTTCAGCAGAGAAAAGTGAAGACATGATATCATAATATCACTTTGTAAGCTTAACAAATAGACTGTACAGAGTTTGTTTGGATAAGAGTTTATTTGGATGATTTGTTTGAGATAATTATTGTAGCACTTTTTATGATGTGATGTATGTGAGATAAAAAGGTGGTTTAGAAGATAAGAAAGTGATTGAAATTTGTGAAGTAAAATTTTTTATTTGAAATCAAACGAATCCAAACAAACCCCACGCGTTGCACAAACAATTTCCTTTAGTAACAACTCGTACATTGCAGCTTGCAGTCGCAGGTCCCGCGCACTAAATTTCAAAACATCGTTCAACTAAAGAATAAAAAATAAGATTTGTTTTCTCCGTGTGTGAAATCTTACAGCCTGAATACAATAATGTAAGCTGATTAAACCGGTGGAGTTTAGTGAGGTGATTCATGTGATTGAGATAGGCTGAATTTGACCCTTAACGAATAGTTTCGACTTGAATTGAGTTTGATTTTGATGAATTTGAGCTCGAATTCGAATAATAATTTAAATTTATTCAATTCGAATTTATAAGTATTCTTTTTTTTTTGGTTAACACAGGGGTGTCCGGACCTTCGACCTGACTAATCCCCTGCGTTTGTGCATCCCGCCCCTCAAGGATACACAAGACGGCAGAAGGAGTCGAACCGGACCACACGATGCCAGGACCTAACTAGGCAACCCCAGCACCAGTCGAGCCAATCCCGAGAGGCGAATTTGTAAGTATTCAGTCCATCAAAACTCAATTAGGCGCAGCGTGCTCTTCTCAAATTAGGGGGACCTCACCTGCCTAAGACGCAAGAATCTTATTCCTGAATTTTAGGCCCATGATACCCAACAGGCTGAAACACAGGCCCATACGAAACCCATACAGGCCACAAAACCATGAATCAGCAGCAGCGAGAATGTGTGAACCGCCTTATCTGAACCAGGATATCCTAATCCAACCCTAGATGGCTAGATCGATCTGAGGACGTTTACGGCCAGACCAAGGATTATAAAACCCAACGCTCCCATAAATACATCCCCACCTTCCCTCTTCTTCTCCAATCGATTTTTACTCATCTCTTCCCTTTCTGCAAATCCAGTCGCAATTAATTTCCCCAACTCCACATTTTTCATCCATCGTCTAATGGACGCGCTTCAATCCAGCTACTCGGAAAATCCTCAATCTCAATCTACTGCTTCTTTTTCAGAAAACCCTCCTGCTCCTCCTTCGCAATACTCCTACGATCAGTACTCTTCCCAAACCCTAGATTCATCTTACTACCAAAATTACTCCAATTCTTCTTATTCCTACTCCCAATCTCAAGATCAGGATCAATCCCAACAAAATTATGAGTCTTACAACCACAAGCTTCAAGAAACCTTAACTAAGTTCGAGCAGAATAGCGGACTCGAGAATTCCGTTGCGGGTGAGCCGATAAAGGAGAAGGTTTTAACCGGAGAGAACAGTGAAAGTACTCCGAAACTCGAGGTCCTGAGACCGTTGCTTTCTGAGAATGGTTTGACCAACACGCATAGCGGCACCGACAAGGACCAGTCGGGAGGTGAAGAGGAGACCACCAGCAGGCGAAGGCGCAGGAGCAGGTGGGATCCTCCTCCGAGCGAGGCCAGCAGCGATGGAAGTGGGGCTGGGACCGGAGGAGGCGATGGGACGGGACAGGGACTGGCGGGAGGAAGAGGAAATCTAGGTGGGCGGATGATCAGCCGCAGCCGGTGATTCAGTTGCCGGATTTCATGAAGGAGCTTACTGGAGGTATTGAATTTGACCCTGAAATTCAAGCTCTTAATAGCAGATTGATTGAGATTACTCGAAAGTTGCAATCTGGTTTGCCCCTAGATGAGAGGCCTGAAGGTGCACGCTCACCTTCGCCTGAACCTATTTACGATAATATGGGCATCAGGATTAATACTAGGGAATATCGTGCACGGGAGAAGTTGAATAGGGAGAGGCAGGAGATTATATCCCAAATACTCAAGAAAAATCCCGCTTTTAAGCCACCTGCTGATTACAGGCCTCCTAAGCTTCAGAAGAAGCTTTACATCCCGATGAAAGAGTTCCCTGGTTATAATTTTATTGGTTTGATTATTGGGCCTAGAGGTAATACTCAGAAGAGGATGGAAAGAGAGACAGGCGCAAAGATTGTTATTCGAGGTAAAGGCTCTGTGAAGGAAGGTAGGTTACAGCAGAAAAGGGACTTGAAGCCTGATCCCTCAGAGAATGAAGATTTACATGTTTTGGTGGAAGCTGAAACTCAGGAGTCACTTGATGCAGCCGCTGCCATGGTGGAGAAGCTCTTGCAGCCTGTTGATGAAGTGCTTAATGAGCATAAGAGGCAACAGCTCAGGGAGCTTGCTGCTTTGAATGGGACTATTAGAGACGAGGAGTATTGTAGGTTATGTGGTGAACCAGGCCATAGGCAGTATGCATGTCCGTCTAAAACTTCAACATTTAAAAGTGATGTTCTGTGTAAGATTTGTGGCGATGGTGGGCACCCGACTATTGACTGTCCAGTGAAGAATACCACAGGCAAGAAGATGGATGACGAATATCAGAACTTCCTGGCTGAGTTGGGTGGGACTGGTCCTGAATCTTCAACCAAACAAAGTTCTGCAGCTCTTGCTCTTCCTGGTATTCCTGGAAGCAATCCTCCTTGGGCCAGCAACGGCAGCAATAATAGTGGTGTGAGTAGCACCACACCTGGCTTAGGGCAAACCTGATCAAGCCCAAGGAATACGATGAGACCAATCTCTACATTGGATACTTGCCCCCCACTCTGGACGATGATGGTTTAATCAGCCTATTCTCTCCTTTTGGTGAAATTGTTATGGCTAAGGTTATCAAGGACCGCGTCACTAGTCTGAGTAAAGGCTATGGTTTTGTTAAGTATGCTGATGTTCAACAGGCTAATAATGCTATTGCTAGCATGAATGGTCATCGTCTGGATGGTAGGACAATAGCTGTCAGAGTGGCTGGTAAACCGCCTCAACCCACTGTGCCTCCAGGCCCTCCTGCCCCTGCGATGCCTACATACCCTGCTCCTCCCCAACCAACCGGTGCTTATCCTTCCCAGCAGTATGCTGCAGGTGGTCCTCTTGGGACCCCACCACCTGGAAGCTACACAGGAGCTCCAGTTCCATGGGGACCTCCTCCTCCTCCTCCTCCTTATGCCTCTTACCCTCCTCCTCCTCCCGGGTCAGCCATGTATACTGGGCAACCTGTCCCTCCATATGGAGTACAGTATCCTCCTCCAATGCAGACAGCAACTTCAGCTGTTCCATCAACAACTGTGTCTTCGGCTGAAACACAACAGACGTATGCTTCAGCTGTTGATACACAGCAAAGTTACCCACCTGGAGTCCAATCTCAGAGCACAACTCCTGTTCAATCTGTTCCCACGTATGCCTATGGTAACTCTGTTGCTGCTATTCCACCAAATGGCCAGTATTCAACACCGTCATACAGCTATCAAGGTTACTACAATATGGCACAACCACCACCACCACCACCACCACCACCTCCTCCTCCTACTCTGGACCAGTCACAGAGTGTGACTAATGTTCCCTGGGCCTCCAATCCGCCTGTGCCTCCACCTGTGTCATCTGCAGAGAAGACCTATGGTGCAGACTCAGAGTATGAGAAGTTCATGGCTGAGATGAAATGAGGATGTGATTCTTGTTCTATGGCGTTCAAAGGGAAGGTAAGCTCTCCTAATTCCCTTGTTGACTCCTTTATTCTACCAAACATAGGAGACATGTTGGTTGATTTGAGACTGTCTCTTTTTGTCATTTGCATTTGATGAATTCAGAACTGTTTAGGATAAGGTGGAGTGTTGCCTTGAACATTTGTCACGTGTTTCTGTCCATTGGCGACTAATGGCTTTCTGGAGTAATCTTGTGCAGAGGGAGACATGTTTCAAAAGTCTATATTGGGAGAGTTTCTGCGGGCGGGGGGGCGGGGGGGGCCTGACTTGTCCTAGTTGTTCTAGTGTTACTTGAACTGCAACAGAAATTATACCGGTCCAGCCTTTTTCCCTTTCACCCGTTCTTGGGGAAAGGGGGTTCTGGAACTGTGGACTGCCTTTGACTTCTGCACTATCAGCACCCATTGGACCTAGATTTTTAACCATCATTGATTTTGTAGCAAGAGATGTTTATCGCTTAGTACTTGGAAGCTACCTATATTGTACCTGAAATAAAATACCATTAGTTCTCGTTTAGGTTGGGATCTTATTGCAAGGGAATTCCCATGATGACTGCTGAGTTGTGTGGGCAAAGTTCTTACCTCATAGGAAATGTCTGACAAGTGGAAAAGCTAAAGCTGTGGTGCAACCCTATGTGTTATGCTATACGCATTTTCAATATTTTGGAAGTTACTGTTTGAGTATCTATCTCTACTTGAACATGTAAAACTATTCAGTGCTGGGTTGAAACCATATGCTTCCTTGACCATGAATTACATGTCTCATTGGTCTAACCATGCAGTGATGAGCGTATTCCAATGGATACTTATCAGGGTTGACTTCTCTCATTTGCCGAAATTCATCCTCCCTCTTAATACTCGAAAAATGTCACTAATGCATAACTTAATCATCTGTTTGCTTCATGTTTCTTATTTTTAACTGGTTTTTCCATCCATCTTAACGCTTCTTCATTGTTTACATTGCAATATTTTCAGGCTGGTTTGTTGGAGCACTTGTGGAACCTGATTTTTACCCTGTTGCCATGACTTACTTGTTGGAAGTTTGGGACTCACATCTTTAACCTTGCAGTGCTCTTATGACATTTGCAGAGCTTTGGGACAAAGTTCAGTTCATGAGGAAGAATTGGAGTATCAAATATAAAAGCTCTATCTCTACTGATTACTGTTTTGTAGGCCTGTCTGTGGTGATTGGACGGTTGCCGCTGCTTTCAGAAGTTTTATAATTTTTTATCTGTCTTGATTTCCTTCATGATTGATTACTGACATACTTTGTTGGTCTAATTGTCGTGATTTGTTCTGTCATTTGCTTTTGGTTTGTGTTTTCTAACTTGGTCCCTTCTTTTTATCTATGTGCCCACTTTTTTTGTGCTTATTCAATACTTTTTGGCTCCTCTGCTTTCGAAGCAGCGTGTTGCTTGCATCTACGCTTCCTGTCAAGAAGATGACCTCCTCTTGGTATATGAAGTTCCAGGGTATGTTAAACTTGAAAATACGTCTCAGACCTTTTTTATGTCTAATTTTTTACTTACATACATTTGCGTTCTGATATCTTCTCCACTTCATGTGCAGCAGGTTTAGAATGCTTTAAATGTAACTTTTCTTTCTTTGTTCACCCTCTTATTTTCTTCTCTGGTAGCTCAGAAGGGGGAATTGGTGGAACAAGGGATCTCAGTTACTGCAAAAATGAGATAATTGTTGGTTGTTATTTGTGGGTTACATAGAGTGAGAGGAAGTCCATTGTTTTTGAGGTGGCGATCTAGGTTGAAGTTAAGGGAGTATTGAAAAAGATTGACCAATCCTCTGACAAAGTACCTGGATGTATGCTGGTACTTGTATATCTGAAGCCTTTAACATGGAGGGGTTTCAAACGTATACGAGTAGATTTAATTTTATACTTTCTTGGGTTATGCATCTACACAAGATTTTAGAATGTTTCCGTGACAAAAGCTTTCTACTTTGGACTAAACATTTTTCTTAGTGCGCTTCGCTAGGGTTGGGATTTAAGTATGAATTGTCAAACCATAATTTTCAATGTTTTCAATTGTCTATTGATTAGGGCTTGATTTTGGGTAGAGAAGTGGATTAGATGAACTGCCCTGCTTTTTTGTTCTTAAGCACAATAGCTTAGAATTGTTAATATTCTTGGGCCACATTTTGCTGATTCCAATTGTTTGTCCACTCAGTCATATTTACTACTTCAAAACTTAAAATGATAGGTCAATTAACCAGAGAGTTTCTTTCACCTTTTCTGTGACTGCTTTTACGGTGAAGTGATCTCATTTTGTGCCTGTCTTGTTTAAGTATTTGTAAGGGCGTGTTCTAAACCCCGTCTGGATATGTTTTTGCTTCCTTTTAATTTGTCAAGCAAGCTTAAGCTCGAGTATGTAAAGGCTAAGAAATGATACGTGTAGTGTAGGATAAATCGAGCCTCGTGAAGCCCTATGGAAACTTAGCTTTGTAATACGTGCAATATTCAGTTAAGTGCATGCATATGAATCAATTATTAGTCCATATGTTTGTTGAAGCGTGTTCCACGCATTGCATTATCAATTTATTCATTGAACTTCTATCAATATCTTAGAAGAGTGCTTGGAAATTATGTTTGAAAGATTATTTTAAACGCAGACATTGGTCTTTAATTGATATTCAGATGGTCAATCTTCCACCTGAATCCGTTGTCATGGAACATAATTCAGGTCCATGGTCCGTTTGGGGTTAGCAAATCTTTTAATAAAAGCATTTATTAAGTGTCTAAGTGCTTTTAAATGCATTGTTTGGATATGTAGTTTAATAAGCATTTATTATATTGGATAATGTGTAATTTAAAATTTTTAAATATATTTCTCTCTTTTAGTTTGTAATAATTGGATAAAATAATTAAATTTAATTTTTATTTTTTTAAAAACATAAAAGTTATTTTAAAAGTATCAATTTGGATCTTTTGCTAAAAAGTGCTTTTGATATCATAATTTCACTTTTAATTTTAGAGGATAATGTTCGCTAAATGTTTCAAACTACTTTTAGCATCCACGTGTTTTTTTTAGTAGAAGTATCATAATACCAAATTGGGGCTTGACTAGAAGTTCCCAATATACCATTACCAATTGTAAACAAATGTTGTGCTCAAAAAACAAAAAAAGTGCAAATTGCAAGATCTTACAAAAAATTAGTAAACGGTCATATTAATGGTTTTTAAGATTACAATCCCACTTATATAATGATAAATAATGCAACTCATGCGTAAACTGTATAATGGTATATTTAATTAAGAAAAAAAATTGTTATTTAAAATATAGGGGTGATATTGAATTTAATAAAAGCTTTGGGGTTATAATATAATGTATTGGAAATGTATGGATTTAACTAAAAATTTTGTTCTTTCGTCTTCTAAATCCAAACGAGATTATTAGACAAAATAGTTGAAGTATGGGATACGGATCATTTACTCAGAATGGGGTATTATCGTGAGATCTCATGATTCGAATAGTGATACTAATAACTATGGTTATGCGTATTGTAGATCATTGGGCCTGTTGGAATCGAGTTTTTTGACCAAGTTTTTTAGCTACTAGTTTTTTAATAACTTTAGCTACAGAAACTCAAAAAAATGTAACAAATTTTTTAACCTACGCACTTCAAAATATCTAATACATAAAAAACTTCCTCTTTTCTTCTTCTTTCTCCTCCACCCTGATCCACCACACCTTCATCGCCGGCCACCACCTCTGCCGCCGCTTCCGGCGCTGGCCACCTATTCCGGTGCCAGCGTTCCTTTTTTTTTTCCTTCCTTTCTCCCTCTCCCTCTCCCCTCCCTGGCCACCCTCCCCCTTCCCCTAACTGCGATCTGGTCAGATCGTGCGCTGCGATTGGGGATGAATGCTGGAGAATTTTCCAAGTTCGGGAAATTCCTTTGCCAGAGGGCCTCTTTCTGTTTGTGCGCCAAGCCGGTCAATGTATAGAGCTGGCTAAGGGAGTCTTTACTCTAATTCTTAAACTCAAAATGTAACTTACGACAAGATTGGCCGCAATTTGAGCGGTACCATCCATCCTACCCTATCACTGATAGGCGGCCGTCAGTCCTACAAGCCGCCCGAAAAGGAGGTCACGCGACCAAATTGGGCAAAGGGGGAGAGGGAGATGGAGAAAAAACTTCCGCTGCTGGTTCTCTGGCTTCGAGAGGGAGAGGGGGAGTGTGAAGGGGAGTAGAGGGGGAGAGGGGAGCAGAGAGGGAGAAGAGGGGAAGAGAAAAGAAAATTTGGGCGTGCAGGCTGCTGGTTCTTCAACGAGACAGAGGTGGCGGGGGAGGGAAGAGGGAGGAGGAAGGAAGAAGAAGAAGAAGAAGAAGAGAGGAAAGAAAGAAAAAGGAAAGACAGAAAGAGAAAAAGAAAGAAAAGAAAAAAAATTTTGGGGAGACCATGGCTGCTGGGGAGGCAAAGGTGACGGGGAAGAGGGAGAGGGAAGGAAGAAGAAGAAGAAGAAGAAGAAGAAGAAAGGAAAGAAAGAAAAAGGAAAGAAAGAAAAAAAAAGGAAAAAAAAGTTTTTCATCTTAAAAAATTTTTCCAAAAAACTTCTACAATGCACTACAGTAAAGTTTTAGACAAATTTTCAAAAAACTCAAGTTCCAAACGGGGCCATTATTTTAGCGGGGTGAGTGCTACATTCTCCCAAAAGACAAGTAAACCAGACAAAAAGAGGGGAAAAAGGACACAAGTTACAATGCAATGAGAAAAGTTTTTGGTACAAAATATTCGGGGCATTGGCAGTTTTAGCTCTTAAAGTTTAGATAAAAATAAATTTTGAAGCACATTCACGTCAATAGTAAGTGTCAACAATTAAATTTTGTAAAAAATTAGAAAAAAGGAAAAAGTATTAATGGCCATAATTTATAACTAAAGTGCACTACTGTGCATATGAGTAATTAGTACCTTTAATTACAAATTATGTGTTATAAACTTTTTTTTTCCATTTTTTCTAATATTTTTCAAAATTTAACCTCCAGCATGTGCTACTTTTGTGTTCAAATTCAAGTAACAATTTGTCAAAAACTAGTCAATTGAATTAAATGTACTTGGAAGTGAAACATTTAGAACTAGGGTTCCATTTGAGAAGTAAGTTCTTTTGGTGTTTGTCTAAAATTTTACTGTAATTTAGTGTAACAGTTGTAGACAAAATTTTTGAAGTGTATAAATTTTTGTATATTTTAAAATGTATAGTTTAAAAATTTTGAGAAGTTTTTTGAGATTATTGTAGTTAAAGTTGTTAAAAAACTTGTAGCAGATAAATTTGGCAAAAACTTGCTTACCAAACAAGGCCTATATTTGTTTTTGTTCAAACTTTGAAGATTAAATTGTTGATGTCCCAAATATTTGGTACCAAAATTATAATATTCTCTAACGCGATCAAAGGAAATTGCAAGGACACGACATTTTTATAACCCTATACTTCTAAGTTCTAACGAATATATAGAACCTTGAAAGACCGAATCCAATACTCCTAGCGGAAGTACATCAACTGTTGTTGTATGAATACTTGAAAGAGTGAGGAAACAGTGAGTTTGTTTGGATTGAGATTATTTCAGATAAAATAATTTGTTTCACAAATTTCAATCACCTTTTTATTTTACATACATCACATCACAAAAAGTGCTACAGTAATTATCTCAATAAATCATCCAAATAAACCCAGTGTGTGACGAAGTTTACAGTTATGTATATATTACTTTGGAATTGGGACAACTCTCGTTTTTTTTAATCCTACACGAGATTGAGGGAAGTTGAGAAGAAATTTGAAATTTTGTCAAATCTCTATCGATCGTTTGCATTAATTAAGAGGTATTCAAATTTTGTAATTATCAATTATTTGAATATATTTACATACTAAAATAATAGATGAATTCTAAATTCAAATGCTTCCTAAATTATCTACAGAACATGGAGTGATTTATGAGATTTTAAATATTTCATTAAATCCCTCAAACCCAAATGCAACCTTTGCAGTAATTTACTAGTAATTCCTTCCACGCTTTATGGGAGTAATAACTAGCTAGGGAAACAGCGAAAGTTAATCAAAAAAAAAAACTTCGATGGTCGCACGAGGGCCAAAATTTTAAAAGTATACTCCTAAACAGTTGTACGAGGCTGAAATCTAATTTAGATTGTATGACAAATATTCTTAAGTCTCTTGTAGAGTTTTTCATTTTAGTCCAAAACACCTGAGAATTTTGCAAAGAAGTAATTACTAAAAATGGAAAGTGCAGACATAAGATCTCTAGATTGAACTTTCAATTGCGCCACTGTTTTTCGGCCTTTTTTTTATTTTAGTTTTTTCGCGTGTGCGGTTGTAGTTATTTTTATTAAATTTGCCATCCCCCAACAAATTTCACGTTGGCTTGGCGGTTCAGACTTCTCGTTGAGACGTCCATCCAGGGTTCGATTCAGCTCATGGTTTTCCCCCTTTTCTTTTCCGGTCATATCGTCTTCTTCATCTTTCTCCGATCTTAAGCCTATCGCTTTGATTTTTTCGGTAGAATTCCGATAATCTGTCGCTCCGATCTGTCTAATCATAGCCCTTTCTCCTGATTACGAGCTCTAATTTATTGGAATTGCACCAGAAGCTACATGGAACCGAATTTATCCCCTTCTACTCCTAGAAGGGTCTGCCACCACTTTCTCTTGTTTCTTTCCCTTCTGTTTTCAATTGTGATTTCCCCTTCATTCGCGTCCTGGTTTGCTCCTTATTTGCAATTTAATCTCAATTTGTCATGTATTTTTCACAGGTCAAATTTGCTCCTAAAGGTCCTCCACCAAGGAGGAAGTCCCACACCTCTTCAACCCAAAACGTATTTCCCGTATTTATCCTGTTACCACTTAAAATTTTCTTTAACACCTTTTTTTTTAAAAAAATTTTCCAATTAATTGTCTTTTTTCTTGGCTTGAAACTCTTAATACTTGTGAATTGGCAGTGAAGTAGCTGGTGGTGGTGATCATGGCGGAGATGACGAGATTAATGAATCTCTCCTTCGCAAAGTCAACGTAAGTAATACTCGCGCCTTCATTCTCTATTTATATCAGATTTATGTATAGTGACTCTTGATTATTCTTTTTTAGTAACGGTCCTTAAGATATACTTCAGTTAGATTTTTAGAAATAAAATATTAATTAAGTAAAATGTATAAATGTAAGAGGATTAATTAGAAAAAATATATAAATGTAAAAGAAAGTCGTAATAAATGTTAGTATGTATGTATATATATATATATATATGATAGGTTAGGTGGAATGTAAGTGTGTTAACAAGGTCTATAGAGCATCCGTTAGAACAATCTTTTTAGTAAACACCAAGTTAAGCCAGGCACTGATTTTTAGAAATAAATATTAATTAAGTAAAATGTATAAATGTAAGAGGATTAATTGGGAAAAATATATAAATGCAAAAGAAAGTCGTAATAATTGTTTATATATATATATATATATATATATGATAGGTTGGGTGGAATGTAAGTGTGTTATAAGTGTCCATAGAGCATCCGTTAGAACAATCTTTTTGGTAAAAACCAAGTTAGCCAGGGGACTGATGCGTTTAATGTTATGCTGGACAATATTGCTAATTATAGCTGTGACTTATAGACCGTTACAACGTCAGGATGAACTAACATATCCTTTAGTATCATTTTTTCCCCCTCTAACGCAAACTTTTGCTGGTATCTAGGAGTTATTGTCATTAAGGACTATAATTGTTACCGTGCCGCATAAAATGAGGTTTGTTTTCCTAGATTGATGTCTGTTGATATTGGTAAATCTTTAATGAGAAAGTTTTACACTAGTTCCAAAATTGGTACAGAATTATACTACTTGCTTTTGTATGGGTTTGTTTTTTGACCTTGTGATATTGACACGTTTTAACTGAAGCAAAGGAACTCGAATTGGGGAAAAGAAATATATAGGACTGAATAATTGAAAAATTGAAGATGAACTTACAGAAATCAATCAAGACGAGATTGTCTGCAATTAAACGGACATTGGAGGTCCTCTTTTACCAAATGCATCATTATCGTGGCTTAAAATTTGCATGCTGCTGTTTAGATTTTTGCAATCCAAGGACAGGCCTTAATCTTGAAGAGCTAAGAGGGAACTTACATTTACTACCTCACATAACTTTGGCTTGTTAATTAATAATTACTTGATCACTTACTTCAGTTCCTTAATGACATCAGAAACACATCATTCGCAGATTTTTATGCATTAGGGCTAAGGTTTTGTAAGAAAAGTGAATCTGAATTTCCCTTGATGGTCTGCTTTTTTTTTTTCCTTTTTTTTTTTTAATAAACTCATATTTAGAATGCAGAAGGGGCTTTAGTAGCTTCTATTGTAGAAATGAAACATTGTATAAGTTTTTTACTCTAGTTATTTGTGGTTTAGTTTTCTGTGTTTTTGGGGAAGTGCAATGCCCTTCATTGTTTATACATGTTACTCATCTCAACTTCGTGTACAGGAGCATCTGACGAGAAGATGGCCTCAAGCTGAGAAAAAATGTAATCTCATTCACTTACCCCTTTTTATATTTTTGGGGGGGGGGGGGTGTGTGTGCTAGGAATTCAGTCATCACTTGATGATTGTATTACAACTTCACTTTAACACCAAACTTGTAATTGATCAATTCAAATAAGACCAATCCGGTGATCCAGAGTGGATCGGTTAAACAGCACGCTATAAGCGACAAAATTTTTAACACTGCCTGCAAAATTATTGGATATATTGAACAATGTTTAAAGTAAATATCATAGTTCTTTGAGATCGTTTACATCCATATTTTAGCTGAATAGAGTTGTACTACTCAGTGGGTTTTGTACAGGCACATATAGTTATGGCTGCATCATAAGTTGTTGTTAGTTCTTTATATTGAGTGGTCAGTTGGTTATGAACTCATGTGCCAGTTATAAACTTTCAGCTTCTGTTCAAGTTGCATTTAGCCATGGAGTTGCATCATCAACTTCTTTAAGGACATATGGCTCAGCTAAGGAAGGTTCCGGTGACAGAAGTAATGGCACGGGATTGAGAGATTCTGCTGCAGATACTACGGGGGACATCCATTCTTTGCCTTCAACTAGTAAAATTGATTGGATGGTTGAAGTTCAGAAGATGCCACTGTTACTTCATTCAAGCAGAAGAAGAGAGAATATAAAGAACCTTGGGTGATAAATGTTGTTTGTTTTTTCTTTCATGCCTAAGACAAACTGAGTCTTTGCGAGCACAAATAAAAGGACTCACTAATTACTTTTTTGTTATTCTGTATTAGGATTACAACCACAGCTACTATCCTGTTGCTCTTCCCATAAGAAGACCTTACTCTGGAGACCCAGGTATAGATCAAATCACTCTTAGTGCTCACAGGATGAGTGCTGACATGTTGTCCCTCCTTACTGATCTTGAAGTCCCTTCAAGTCCTTGCATGGCTATTGCTTTTTCATGAATGCTTGCATTAACTTAAAGGAAATCAAGACAACAGAAATTCTCTTTCCAATGTTTGAACATCATACTTGGAGATTTGTTGGTTGTTGCACACAGTAAACTTGATGCTGCTTAAAGCAGATAGGGTGTTTAGATTGATCTTTTTATTCTTTTTTTTTCCATCAGAATTTAATGCAGAAACTTTTTTGCTTTGGAGTACAGGTTTTTCTAGCAACACTGCATTACATGAGAGGGGATAAAGTAGAGCTTTAAGTAACAGAGATAGTTTTCTCCATGATGATTGTTAACGAGTGTTGAGTATCAATGACATCAAAAGTTTACTAACTAATGTTTTTGTCACACTATATGTGAGCCTAATTACTTACTGGATACATTAGTTGGTGGAGTATTCAAGGAAGTATTCTGTTGAATGTCATGGGAAAAGATGCGGAAGTGGGACATTACAAAATTAGGTAAAGAAAGGGTTGCTATGAAACACTTTAAGCTACAGAATTTTTTTTTTTTTAAATACCAAACCCATAGCTTCAGCTTAATATACGGTGGAGATATCAAGTATAAATGCAGGGAGATGCTGTGGTAGAGATAAGTAAGCATACTGAGGACATATTTGCAGTTTTGCACTAAAACAATTAATCACATGATTTCTCCTGGTATCTAAAAGTCAGAAAACTAGTTTAATCGGGTGATCATAAGTGATTAACTTTTTTTTTATTTTTTTTTGCTTTTGGTCACCTTGAATTTGCTAGTCTTTTGTTTCTTTGGGGTGTTAACCGTTTTTTGTCTGTTAATGGTATGCTTTTTGAGCTTTTAGAGGTTCTTGATCGGGAAGAATTTGGGGAGGCTAAAGCAGCTTCGGAGTATGATGAAAGTGCCATACATTCTGCATCAGATCTTGGTCTGCTGGTAGCTTATATTTGTGTTAGTGTGTCTGTTTTCATATTTTTGAACATTTATTAGATTGATCTTAGAGTTTCTTTTTGCTAATGAATTTGCTATTGATGTACAGGAAGAAGGTGATGGAGAGAAGATGCTTTTTCTTCAGTTTCCTGCTAACCTCCCCTTTGTTAAACGGGAATCTGGGCCAGGTTCTACTGGTACATCTGAACATGCTTCAGCCAGCATGAATCATAAACACAGAGCTGGGCAGCACTAGACCAGGTGGAAGTGTTGCTCCAACCACAGCAAAAGGGAAGGAATTCCTGGTAGCTTTCAATGGTTTCAGGTGATGCAAAGGGGAAAGAGATGGTTAACAGCTCCGTGTCTTCCGTTGGCACAAATAAGAATGTATGCAGTTTGGAGGAGTTCCACCCGGATTCATGGGGAAAATATTGGTCTTTAAGAGCGGTGCAGTTAAGTTTGAAGCTCGGAGATATGCTGTACGATGTGAAGTTATGTCTTAGCTTTTTCCTGGTGATTTAACCAATAATTTCCTTTTTGGATATATTGTTCTGCTTCCAACGTAATTATGGGGTGCTTATGAGTGAAACTATATGATATTCCTTTTCTCAACAAAGTACTGATAAGGGCCGGCTCAATGGTAAGGTTGAGTCAGGGATTTGGTGCATTCATATGATATCTGGGCTTGACAAGTAAGACAATGTGCACAGGTCTTTCCTAGAGCTTGCTCTGATAATACTCTGTTTTGCACAATACCCTATAATTCTTCATTTTTTCCTTTTTTTTGGTAAATTTAGGACAAGCAGTTTCAGTGTGTTTGTTTGCCATTATCAGTTATTGCTTGAACAGACATTATGTAGCTATTATGAGCTTCTCTTATAAGCATGAAACGACTTGCAGGTTTCTCCTGGTTCCAATTGTACGTTTGCTCAGGATATTGTGGCAATCAACACATCAGACGAACACTGCTGCAATCTGGGAGAAGTCAGTAAGCGGGCTGTCGTTACTCGCAGATATTGGATCATCTACTGACGCCGGTGATTTATCTGACTTGAGAATTTTGCTGATAAATAGGCTTTTATCGGTGATGTAAATGAGTAAGTGTACTTTCAGTCTTGCACAATAGCTTAGTTGTACAAAATCTTCTAGGCAGTTGAGGAACTTCTTTTAGGAACCTGCTTTTTCTTTATTACCAGTAGAAATTAATAATGTTACCGGATGAATGCAAACTTCTATTGAACTTATTTAGGTTCGGTTATATTTCTTTTCATCTTCCTATTTTTCAAATCCATATTGATTTTCTATGTTATCATACACTTCGTAAAATTTTGTCCCATCGACCAGTATCATTTCGTCCAGACCATTTTGCTCCCTGATTTTTTTTTCCCTAGTACAATTATGGGAGTCTAATCTTCTTGAGCTGTAGAAAATTAACGAACAGAATAAAGCAGATGCATGAATGTTATTTTCTCTTACAAAACCACTTAAAATTCAATGTACAACAGACAACGTTTCCTACACAGCAGGAAATGCCACCAGTTAGGTCGACAAATTAGTATTGTGGATCATGCCTTGCTTGATCGAGCCACGACCACGATTAGCATAACCACGACCGAGAGCAGAAACGATGCTCTCAGCTTTTCATCAAAAGGATCTGCCTTTTTATCAGCTGTCCTGTCTCCTCCTCCTCCTCCTCCGGTGCGGAATAGTTCATTTACTAGCTTCGTAATCTTGTCAATAACCTCCATGACTGTCGCTTTGGTGTTGACAATTACCCAACTTAGAAAGTCTCTTGCTGGATCAGAAGCATCAGAACCATCATCTGTTTTCTCAGCAGGATTTTTATCTGCTTCATTTATCAGAACAACATTAATGGGCAACAAAGAAACTATGAATGGCAACAATTGCAAGCATTAATACCACAACTATAATGAGGAAATAACGTCCTGTTTTCTGAACTTGCTACAACCTTGACTGAGAGACCCTCTGAGCTCCTGAACTACCTCATTATTCAACACAGCATTCCAAACAGCTTTATCAGAAGACAGTGATACCACCATTCTCTATCAATTAAGCAGCGAAAGCTTCTATTTAGAAAATATAACATGAAAGCTAATCTTAGTTAAGACAATAAACCAACAAAAGACTAAACAAAACAAGACACAGAACTACAACAAAAATGGTTGATGAACATGTTCATGCTACTATTTACCCTGGGATGCGAGGAATTTGATATCACGAGATGTTAAAAACTCATTTAAGTTGGTCCATTTCCAAATTCTTTCTTAATAATCACAAAAACTTCACATGATCCTGATGCCGATCATTCTTAACCATCAACTCCTAAAAAACTCTTTTAACGCCAAAGCTTAAACAATAACAGTCTAATAGTCATGACATGCAAAATAAACCTGAACTGAAGGTTCGTTCCTGAGCAACTGCAAAGCATCATGAACTCGCCCATGAGCCTGCACCATGCTCTGGCTGCAGAGTTGCAATGAGGGTTCCATCCAATCCAACTGCCTGCAAATGGAGAAGATCTTTGCAGGGAACCGGTGAGGCTAGATACTTGACCACCTAATTCAGCATCCAAATTGTATGCAGGTATGTCGTCGATCAAATGTTTAGCTGAGGCTGGATCTAGTACCCTGAGAATTGCAAAATTTCAAGAAATGGCAATATTATGACTGTGAAACAATGAAATGTGAGTTGATGCCAAGACTTAACTGCTAATGTAAACGTAAGCTTCATAAGAATTAAATAAAAATTAATGGTTGTATATCGTTAGATTAAAGATGTCTGAGTAATTCAGAAACTATATGTGACGCACATTTTCAAGAAAGAAGCGGTCATTAATCAAACGAGGAGGCAAAAGAAATCCCAATACTCAAGAAGAACTAATTTTTGTATATAACTTGCTGTTGTCTACATTTATAGTCTCTCAGGGTTCAAGGCTTGTAAGTTGTAAACCACCACGAATTTTGGTTCTTATGGTACTCTTGTAATGGCATAATTATCAACAGTAAAGCAACAGCATAAATATGTCAAATTAGCATAGCTGGGAGTTGCAAATGATTATGGGATTTTTTTTAATGGTTAGAGAAACTTGTTTGACTCATCTATCCAATCCCAGGGAATTGATACAGTAAGCCGAATATTTGACTCCCGACGTCGTCATCAAAGTCAACATCAGCATCCCAAAAATAATCCAACAAAAAAATATCGATGGGTATAATATGATATGATATTAGGAAAATAACCATATTAATTAGATGTCAGACAAATCTCCATAATTAAGCAAGCAATGTATTCCTTATACTCCATCCTTGAATAGAGATACCCCGTACGAAACATCATCCTTGGAAAGTTAATCATAGCTAAGTGATAATTCATTTCCAAAATTTTAAGAAATTATATGAAAAAAAGAAAAAGAAAAATGGAATTCAAGGAAACTTACTCCTGGAGAGCAAAAACTGCATGATGGACCTCATCCTTGGATGGAACAGTCCAAAAACGAAGTCTTCATGACAGTCATCGATACACTCCCAATCAGAATCATCCGTAAAAGTAGGTGATGAACAAGAAGAAGGCCAGGCGGGTGGTGCAGCGGCTGATATTGTTGTTGGCAGGAGATTGTTGCATGGAGAAAATATAGCAGATGAAGCTGTTGAAGAAGAAGAAAGCGTGATGGGCTGGTTCTTGTTATTGTTACAAGTAGTTTGTCTCGTTCTACCAAGAGTAGTAGTAGTAGCGGTGTTGGTAGTGGAGGGGTGAGTATGAGAGAAAGGTTCATGGGCTGCGCCGCCCCCACCGCCAACAGTTCGGGCTCTCACAGCCCTTTGAACACTTCTTAGCATCTGCACGCTCCCACCACCGCTGCCTCCTCCGCCCATGCCTCTGCTGCCACCCCAAATGACCTCATGTGCTTCTTTTCTCTCTGTCAATGGTGGACTGGTTTTTTTTTCTTTTTAGTTCTTTTTTTGAGGTTGATTTGTTCGAGGAGAAGGGATAACTACTTTTTATGGATAGAATAGAATGGAATAGAGTTCTGTCTCTCGAGGAAGTTGTAGGTTTGTAGCGTAGTGTGATTTTTTCTCTTTTTTTCTATATATTTTTTCAAACTGATCCCTCTACATATTACAAGTAGTTACGGTAAATAGCAAATTCTAGTGTTTTCTGTAATATTTAGCCTGGAATAAGATTAATTAAACAATTTAATAGATGGGGATAACGATGAAATCATATTAATTTATTTCCTCTAATATCACTTTTTAATTTTTTGTTGGATTTAGATATTATGAGATAATAAGTCTCGAGAGAGGTTTATGTAATTTTCAAAACCTAAAGGGAGGTTAATGAAATAGTTAAAAACCTCATGGGAGGTTTCTAAAATTATCCTACTAGGTATCTACGCAAACATCTTGTGCCGTAAGGAAATCGGATGTGATTATTTCAATGATCTGCTAATTAGTACATCCATTCATTTGGAAAGTCGATCTTAGATTGATTTCCTGCTATAAAATTCCTTTATTTTGTTTGGAGGCCGAGAAATTAACTAAAAGTAAGCATTTGTTTCAATTCTTCAGAAAATAAATAAGTTGTTCGAGCCAATATATTTATATTTCTTCATTTCATTATCCATATATGAACGAGGATCGAGGATTCAACTCTTATATCTCTTATATTTATACAATGATGTCCTTGTCAATTCGATTGAGGTGGCTTAACAAATTACTCAAACAACGGAACAAACTATGTTTCCTATTTCTTATTATTTAGAAGTTTTTAAGCATTAGTAAAATTTTAGTAATTTAGTTGTTTTGGGCATGGAGTGATTATTTGGTGATTCCTTGTTGTGTAAATTCTAATTTTGAATAATCAATTTTTATGATGTTCTATCTAATCACGTTTCATATTCAGATTTTACAAAATCTAAAACAATGCCACGTATCTAAAGATTTTCTTAACGGATGCTCAAAGGGCATTGTTAATAGTACATTTTATTTACGTCTAATTTATTATTTATTTAAAGTTCTTTCGCAGATCGGTACATCTAATGAGTCCTCTGTGGCTTGATTTCCTTGTCAACCTTTTTTATGTGAATGGACGGACAAAGAGGAGGGAAGCCTGTAAAAACAAAATTTTGAATCCCGGATAGAAAAATCTTTCTCGAAAACCACGAAGCAAGGCCTAAAAATCCCCATTTTTCATCCGGAGGACCTATTGTAGAAACGCATGAACATTAGTTTCATTTCCTTTCTTTCTTTTTCTTTTTCTTTTTCCTTGTAATTTGTAACATAAACAAAACCAGTGTATTAAATAGATACATTGATCCTTCCAAAAAAAAAGGATACATTGACGGAGATGGATGGATAGACATGACGTATCAATTTGGTTTCCCTAACGTTCCCTTCATACTCCGACGTCCCGTTTCTGCTAAACCGCTGAAGCGCTGAACAACACCAAAGTAGTAGTAAACTGGCGTCATAACCCTTGTTGCCACTTGTCTTCCCCATGTACGTCACCTTCCATTTCTTCATCAATTATTCCATGTAGCTTGAATTCGAAGAAAGTGAAGGGAAAAAGTGCAAATTACGAAATCTTTTTTATTTTTTTGGGGGTCAGGTGTGACAAATTAGAGTGTTGGAGATTCCACCGTCCTCTTTTAGTATCATGCATTCAATTTAAATTCACCAATAGTAGATTTGTATTTTAGACCCTAAGATGATGACAATTTTAATGATTTAAAATATAGATCAATATCATCATTGAGATACAAATTGAGGGAATAGTTTCGGAGTCAACATTGATTTTTCTACTGCTTATATCCTTGGTCGGAGGGGCGGGGAGGGGGGTTGCTAACAAAATCATGTATGTTAGCCGGCAATGCAATACTACCGATCAACAAAAGTCCACTAAGCAACGTGGCAGGCCACTCCTCTCTCTGGCATCTACTAAATAACTCAATAACTCACCGCCATTAATGCCTTCTTTAGTGTTGGGCCTCTCGCGTGTATTGAGTTAAAAAAGGGGTTAAGAGCATAAATTCTCCTTCAACTTTATCTTAGTTACACTTTATGCTGCTCAACTCAATAAATAGGCACTCTATTCACTTGTTTCATATTTTAGTATAAAAGTGTCCATTCTATTAATTGTTTATTTTATTTCTTTATCATTTGTTGCCCTTTTTCTACTTGCCCATTTTTTTTTATATTTTTTAAAAGTTTTATCCTTCTCTCATGTGATTAACTATTTTTTTCCTCTTTACTACTACTATCTATACATAAATTTTAATATTTTTACGCTTATTCTTTATTTAATTCTAGCTTTTTTACGATTTGTTATTGAAAGTAATAATGATCATAAAGTATGTATCATAATAAAGTATATGCTATCTATGTGCATAGGCTATTTCATATATTACTTAAAATAATATGGCCAGAGTTTAAAATAAACTAATTTTTAATAATAATAGTAACAAATTTAGATCATAATAACATAGTGGTTAATAAACTATGCATAAAAATAATATTAAAACAAAATAGAAAAGAGAATGAATAAATAAAAGAAAGTAGTGAAAAAGAAAAGGCCAAGAGAATGCATAAATAAAAAAGAAACAAAATAAAATAGCAAGAGCACATTTGTCTTAAAATATTAAATAAGGGGATAAAGTTTTTATTTAATTATTTTTTTTTTGCTAACAACAATAACATTCCTGTAATCTTAATATTCAGTCCTTATAAAAAAAAATCCAAGACAAACGTGTTGTCCCTGTTTCTTGGACAGGTCGCATCCCAAATCCCACTTAAGGGCAGGGGCAATCAGCAGTCACAATCCCTCGTTTTGTACATAGTTCTTAAATGGGCCAATGGGCCTCTATTGCATGCAAAAATAAGGAAAAAAAAAATAGGGCTGTTACAAATTCAAGGACCCCAATGTTGACATAACAAACACTAAGGCCCAAAGAATGTAAGATCCTCGGACTAAGCGGAACCACCGTTACTGTTTTCTGCTATCAGCTTCTATCAGATCCCAGTATCCCGCCCTTTCCACCGCCGTTCTCCTTCTATAGAAGTTTTTAGTTATAGATGCTACTTCTAGACTTACAGAAGCTAGAAATCAGTAATGTCGGAATCTTCAACTTCTCTGGAGCAGTCTCAGCCCTCCGGAGAAGCTGACCGTACCCCTAATTTGCCTCGAACTTTCAAGTACCTATTGGGTAACGTTTTTTTCGCTTCGTCGTTTTATTGATTTGCGCATGATTTTTTTCTTTTATTTTTGAATTTCAAGTAAGTTGGTTTGATTGGTAAGCAATTGCTTTTGTATTTTGTAGCCACGCAGTTTATATCAAGGGGAATACCATTTATATTCAATTCATGGATCGTCCGCCACCTTACCGAAGAAGACTATGCAGTATACTCTTCTAATCAAACCTTTGGTCGTTTTTTATTCAAATTTTTATTTTGCATCACTATAGGGTCAATGGAGCCTGTTATTGTTTGATGGTCGCACTTCCTCAGTTGATTAAATGCGGATTATCAACAAAGCACCTCATAAATACTTGCTATGATTGGGGACTTTCCCCCATCAGAAAGTGTTTTAGTTGCCCTATAGAAATACAAAGGTAGGCTGATGGCGGTTGCTCTAAAGTTACTTGTTTAAGGGAGTGAGGGATGGAGGAATGCAGAGAAGGAGGAGGGATTGGTGTACGACCAGCATCTTAATATTGGGAAGCAATGCCTATTTTAGACGGTGTAAATTAATAATGCACTTTTCCAGCTAATTGTGATATAACTGATGTTTGTGTCATTGTTCCAATTTAATGTTGTTTTTGTTGTGTTAAGGTATGGCATTATGTTGAGACGAATGGGGATAATTATAATTCAGAAGGGTTAACTTTCTCTTCTTTGATTTCATGAAGCAGGAGATTTTTTGAATGTAATAAGGCTGGGCTGAAATTGAGCAGAATGGTTGAATCAGGATGTTGATTACTGACTCTAAGTAGTTAGAAAAAGGACCTGGCATTTTTTTTTGGAATTATTCACCCCCTTTTTTTTATCAGAATACTATGTGATTGTCCTTTTTAATTTCAGGTTGAGGCCTGCCATAATGTTTCTTTGCTACCATTTTGAAATCTTCTTTCTCTGATCTAGCGAAGAGTAAAGAATTCAAAGCTCGATATTTTTATTGAACTTTCCATAGTAGTTGCACAAGTTGAATGTTGCACTTGAAGTAAATCTTTGGAAAAGTGAGATTAACATAAGTTTTCTTGGGGGTAGAACTTGTTAGAATCTGTTTGTTTTAATACATCACAAGTCAATGTCTGTAGCTTTATGATTTTTGTTATTTGACCTACCTTTTGTGGATTTTCTCATACATTCTATAATCGAGTTATCATTTATTATCTTTCCATTGAGTAATGCCTAACATTTGTTGTTTAAAAACATTATGCAGCTGTATGCTGTACAATTCCATCTGTTTGTCACCTGCATATTGTTCCTTAGTCGGGAGGGCTTTCGGCGAGCATGCTTGAGAGCTGACTTTAGATGGTATACCAAAATATTGGCTATTGAATTATTATTTTGGTGATAACTTCTGGCCAGTGGATGGTTAAGTTTTGCAATGAAAGTGATACGCGTTGAGTTTTAAGCAAGCTCTAAACTATTCGGGTTTTTTTTTGGTCATTTTCAAGTTTCCGTTTTAATTTTTCTCTGTTCATGAATGGTGAGTAAATGGTGAAGTTTAAATATTTTGAAGTAAAATGCATGATGACTTCTTATTGGAATTCATAAAAATTTGATGAAGTTAGTTAAGTCCCATGAATGTCTGAAAAATTGTTGTGGCAATTTGGTTTTATTTGATTAGAATTCTCTATTTACATATCTTTACACATCCACAAATTAGTTTACCTACCCTGGTTTAGTGTAGGGTATCCTGATTTAACTTGGCGTGAATATATAGAAAAAGTGAGGAACATGAGGTTATGTAAATTAACCTTAGAGAGAAAATGGAATCATTGCTGACGGTTACCTTTTCTATAAAGCCTTCTAATCAAAGTGATCTCAACGTAATCTTAGCATCAACTACTTAAGATATTTAGGAAAGTCAATTTTGTTTTCAATGTAGCATTGCCTTTGTAAAAGATGAACTGCTCAACATTTGCCTGTAAACTTGTTTTAGCTATTTTTACTTTGGGTGATTATGTTACACAATGGGTTCTTCCTGGTGCTACTTTATGAAAATGTAACACTTGCTAGTGTAGTTTATCGGTTTAATTATTATTTTTGGGTTTAATTACAATTAATCCCCTTAAGTATACCCCGTATCTTACTTTACCTCCTAACCTTTAATTTTTTATTACTTAATCCCCTATAGGACAAATTACCTTTCCATTATTTTGACTTTCATTTATCTTTTTTTCTCGCCTCCCTTCCCCCTCCTTTACTTTTTTTCTCTTTCTTCTCTCTTCTATCATTCTTAATAGAAAACTTCATCTCATCAGAAAACTTTATCTGGAAATTGTAATTGGTTTTAAGGGTGAACTTTGAAAGGCATCAAAAGGTAATTTCGATCTTTTTGTATGATGCCATGTGTTGCAAATTCCAATTAATGATAATTAATCATGTCACAAATTTATCTTGTAATGTTTTCCTGAGAATAAAATAAGAACTGGGATGGGAAAGGGGGGAAAGGCAAAAGAATTGAAAGGGCAAAAAATGGTATTTGGGGAAACGGTTTGAATATTTTGTGATCGCATGAAGAGAAGGTAGATCTCTGCAATTCCTCTTTTTTAGTTTCAATCACTGAAATGAAGTTTCTTGTGGGAAAAAGGAAGAACAAACGAAAGAAGTAAGGGACAAAGAAAATAGAGGGAAAAAGGGGAAAGAAAAAAAATACAAAAAGGAGAAAAAAAAATTAGAATAATGGAGGGGTAATTTGTCCAATAGGGGATAAAGTGAGACAAAAAAAAAAGGTTAGGGATAAAGTAAGAAATGGGGTATACCTTAAGGGGATTAATTGTGATTAACCCTTTTTTTAGACCTGAAAGGTTGAATCCTGATTATGTCTTCTTTGTAGTGATGACACTTCAATGGGAGAAAATTCAGCACGACTTCTAAAAGTAGCTTGGATGACCTTCCCCCTAGGAATACTTTTTACACTTGCAGGATGTGCACTAGTTCTCTGGTGGCAGGGGTTAGGTTATCAGAGTCCATATGCACAAGCAATCTTGATTAATGGTAAGATGAAATCATTTTATGAACTTCCAAAATCAATTTTCTATCGTGCCTGAGTAATTATCTATTGCTTCCTTGCTCTCAGCTTTTCGTCAAGTGTGACATAATTAATTCTGAAGGTTTGCATAAGTTTTGGGGTTTTATTATACAAAAGAAGCATGCACCATGGAGAACTACTTTTTCTAAACATACTGAGAGAAGTTTCCTTGACATGTCCTGGCCTAGAAAACTAAGACATGATTATTGACTCTTCATGTCACTCTAGTTTGATACTGCATGTTGATGACCTTAACTAGTCCATCCAATGCAATATATGTTCCATGCAATATTGCAGGTTTTGCGTGCGTATTGGAGATATTGGCTGAGCCCTTTATATCTTAATCTCAAAATTTGCTTCTACTCAAACTGCGCCTAGTAATTGAAACTGTAGCTACATTTATGCGGTGTCTGACAACATATGCTCTCATTGTGAAGCAACTGACACGGTACAACAGTTCAATCTTTTGTTCATTTATAGTTGGTGGTAATAAGATATTGATATTAGGAAATCTGTTTAGCCTTTGTTGGCATTTTTTTTCTTTTTCCATTTAATTTAACTCTATGGAGTTTGAGAACAGTTGGATGTTGAACAAGGTCCATATGTTGTCAATTGTTATTTAGACATGGATTACGGCTAAAAAAATTGAAATAATATTGGTTGTATAGCCTGTTCCCCATTTCTTTCTAATTGTATGTTTCTACTTGTATGGTGTATTGTGGTTTTTCTCAAAGTTATTGTATCCATCTTTTGCTTCAAAGTTTGTCAAAATAACAAACCTAAGGAAGTTCAGCTATGCCACTTGGGTCAAAATTGTAATTTCTGAAGTGGGAATCAGCTTTTGAATGGCATAAGAGTTGGAAACATAGGAAGCAAAGTTTTTGGTATGCTTATGTCAACCTTCTTCTTGTTTAATCTTCAGGAGAAAGCTATTGTATTTGCCTTGTCACAAACTGCATATGGAGCTTCTATGTTAGCTGGTTATTGGGGCTACTTTCTTCTTTATCGTATGTATAAAGTATCTGATCTTTTTCCATTCAGGTTCGTATTTCTATTTTTGCTTGAATTTCTTTAAAAAAAAAAGTAGAAAATAGGGAAAAACTCTAGTCTTTCCAAGCCAGGAGATGTTATACTGATGTTTGTGGCAAAATTAAGGAAGTTCCTACGCTTGTCCTTGCTGTTTCATGATGCCCATCTGGGTGATACACAAATTCTGCATGCAGAGTTCAGGCCATTTAAAGTGACGGCCAGAATATCCCTTGTTATTAAATCCAATTTGAATAATCAATAATTACTTTTATGTTATGATTGCAGTCGATGTCGGAATTTATGTTGAGTAGCTATGCAAATATTGTGGGGCCACTAAGTGTTTGTAAATGTTATCACAGATACATTAAACAATTAGGATAGTTAGTTGGCGTCTTATATTTCAATTGCTGAGGATATCCGTTATCTTTTAACTTCTAAAGTAGCCTTTGGAGTGGTGGTTGGGATGTTAATATCAAGATATCAAGCATGCACAATGAGAAAGGGAGCTGTTGGTTGTTACAAAAGTTTTGTTTTACGTGTTGTTGTCTATAATGATTTTTGTCTTAAGAAATTTAACATCTTTGTAAGATAACATAAATTATTCCTGGCCTAGTTTTTTAAAATAAAATTATCTTTGATAGAGATGAGTATGGTCACGATTTTCTTTTATTAACTTTTGCTTCTTGGATATGCCACTAGTTGTACTGAAGATTATAAATACTTCTACAGTGTAGGAAACATGATGAACTACGACAAGCAACTCACAGCCATGTGTAGGTTGTTCACTCTTCAGTCGGTTAGGAAGTTGATTCTTCAAGAAGGAGAAAAGATGGTCCTTGTATGGTTTGACACACCATATAATCAGGCTGTATATGGACTTGTTGACAGATTAGGTAAACTGATCGCTCTATTTTGTTTTCCAAGACTTAATTTCATGGTTCCCTGAAAATGGATGATTAGTAGTTTGACTTGATTGTTGATCTGGACCCTGAACACATATTTCACAAGCATGATTTTAAAGCAAATCTGGCTTGACTTTCAGGCAGTTTAGTAGTGAGGCTGGTGTTTCTACCTTTTGAAGAGAGTTCGTATGCTACCTTTGCAAGGTCTGCATCAGGTTTATTTCGCCATCATCTTCACTCTCAGATCATATTTTAAGCAATGAATTGGTTTTTCAATCTTTAGTATTGCCCTATTTTTTGGGGTTCTCTTATATCTCAATTCTTCAGTCACTTGTTCACTCTTTATTTTGTGGGACGTTCATGCTCATGATAATATTATATTGTTTGGCAGGAGAATATACTCAGAAGAAGAGGAAGTTGGCAAGTTGTTTAACAGATGCTTTGAAACTGGTTTTGCTTATAGGTAGCCTTTTATAGAGTTTTTGAGAACCTTGCTAATCATACTTTTTACCAGTTGTTTGCCTTCTTCTGTTTTGATTAATTTGTTTGATCAAGTGTGGTTTATAAAGTTGCTATTATAGCTGTAGTGGAGGATTAATCAAGTGGATGAAAAAGCTAAGTTTAATTAACTGGCTTGGTTTTTTCCTAACATATTATCGAACAATAGATAGCCTATCAAATTGAGTTTAAGAAGCCAATGAATACAAAACTTTTTATTGACTTCGATTGATCTTTGTTAAAAAACAACCCTCTGTTACAAAGGGGTTTAGGCCCTTGTGGGAGACGAGGTTGCAATTCAGGTTACTTGTATTTGATTTTTATAAATAGAAAAGAGTTATTAGTAGCCTTGAAGCTGTAGGTCTTACCAGGCTACCTCTATATGTCCTGTTAGTCGTGTGTGGCCATTAGCCCCAATCTACATTTTCTTTCTCCCTTGTGAAAGAATTTGATTATGCTATTCTCTTAGCCTGCTCTCTTGTTTTTGCATATTCTGTAGGACTCCTGGTTATGGCGTTTGGACCAAGCTATTCTTACTCTCTTATTAGAATATTGTATGGTCGGAAATGGAGTGATGGGGAAGCTTCAACAGCCCTTAGATACTACATGCTTTATGTGGTCACTTTGGCTATGAATGGTTAGTGATGTAATAATGCAACTACCTAATCAATTGTGGGCAACTTCTCCATACAGTAGTGTGTGAGTAAAAAATTGAGTTGCTACCCTTTTCTTTCACAGGAACATCTGAAGCATTTTTGCATGCAGTTGCAACAGAGAATTCACTCAGGCGCTGGAACGATTCCCTGCTTTTTTTCTCATTGATTTACCTAGTGCTAAATGTCTGTCTGATACGATCAATTGGTGCAGTTGGGCTAATTATTGCAAATTCCTTGAGTATCCTTTTGTTATCTTTTGGCAGTACCTGGCGTTTTAGCTGATTCTATATTAGCATGCATATCGGTCTCTTACCTTGACTTTTCATGCATTTCTATTTTGTATGGTCTAATTGCAAATTTTTTTCTAATCCCAAACAAACTTTGGAAGCAGCTTTTCCTGAGAAACCTTTTTGATGTAAATCACCATGGATGTGCAGGCCTGAGGTTTAATTAAATGCTGCTGTCCACATTTATTTTTGAAGAAGATTATGTTTCTTCTATTCTATGCCATACAGCTGCTGCTTTAGTCCTGACACTATGTAATTCTATGCCTTTAGCACTTTATGTTCCCGTATGATGAAATACACGAAAAAAAATTAACTACTACTTAGATATGATTTTCAGGATTATTTACTCAGCAATATTCATCAAAAATTATTTCCAGGTATATCTTTCATCAGATCAAGATCTTTTGCATCTGGGATTTGGTATGTTAAATGTAGGATTTAATCTTGTTCTAAAGGCATGCAGTAACTTTTTCTCAGGGTTCTTTGTCATTTTCCTTTTGGAGCTGCTTGCCTTCAGGGTGGTCTCTTTTGGTACTTTCGTGTGTTGTTACTCTGATATCAGAGACTTTTTTTTTGGACCGGGATAACTTCTGGACGACGTTTTGTGTCCATTTCTCTATTGGCTTTACTTGTCTGATTATAGCAGCAATTGTCATGTAAGTATTCACTTCTACTGTGTTTAGACTGATATAGAACGTTGTTACAGCCTCTACCCAAAGTTATACGTCTTTATTGACTTAAAATGTTCTCTTGCTTCTGCTTTGTTTCATAATATACCTCTTAT
Source organism: Coffea humblotiana (assembly GCA_023065735.1). NCBI lineage: Eukaryota > Viridiplantae > Streptophyta > Magnoliopsida > Gentianales > Rubiaceae > Coffea > Coffea humblotiana. The sequence continues at coordinate 3,208,251 of CM041209.1, read as the reverse complement.
TTCAATGAATAGCTATCGCGGTGAGAGGCCTTTTATCAACAAAATTGTACGTTTTCGTGAGCATGCTGATTGAATCCAATTACCTTCGAAGTTTTTTGAAGGTAATATTAGCTTTTCTATTGCTCTCGGTCTTTCTTGTCTCTGTTTTTTTGAATTTATCTATGTTTTTTTCTTGATACGTGCATTGTAATTTGTAACTATACTAGATTAATGCACATGTATAAACATGCGGTGCTTCTTGACAGTTCAGTCACAAGCAATGAAGGTTATGAGTCAGGTCACGGGACAATATCAAAGTAACCATATGTTTTTGTTTTTTCACAAGGTATATAGAAATAGTGCTTTGCTATTTCGACACATCAACTCCATCACTACTGACATTTGCCGCTTTTGGGAAAAAAAAAAAAAACTCCATGACTACTGCTTGCTTGTGTTTCAACTGCAAGTGTTTCTTGCTTTCTTTCTGGCCTTGAAATCTCTTTAGTGCTATGGAGATCGCTGGACATGTAGATTACAGCCCCGTGGAATGTGGACTTGTATGCTTCTAGGTTCACTACTTTCACTGTTGAGTAGGTCTGAAATTATTATCAGATCTAGGGACTCTTTGCTTATGTTTCATCATTTTGTTTTGTCAGATATGTAAAAGTACGTATAGAAGTACATGGTTGTCAACTACGTGATTCAATACCACCTTTTTTGCAACTTTTCGGTGTACAGATTATTCATTTGCTTTGCAGATTTCTTCAAGCATGTAATGGATATGTATGAAGACTAAAAAAGCTAGCCACTATCACCGTTTTTGTCCCTGTATCACAACTAGCAAAAAGTAGATACTCGTGAATCTCCGTTTGCTTCCACTTTGAGTTTTTTACCCTGGGACTCTTATGGAGTGAAAAATATCCTGCTGTTTTACGAAACTAGCATGAGCCTAGAGTGCAGCGTATTTTGTCGCAGAAGTTCCGCTGTCTTGGCGAGTAGAGACGAGCAAATATGTCATAGGTATTAGAAGCACATTTGCTGCTAGTTTGAGGATGCTATCGATGCATGGTGTTAGTTCGATTCCTCTATGATTAGCTAACCAAAAATGTTCAACCGGATTGTGCAATTTATCAGCAATAACAATTTATATGTATATTGTTTATTTTCTGTATTTGTTAGAGGGAATACCCTTGAGGCCGATTTTGACTCTAATGGTGTCAAAATGTCAATCTTTGACCAATGCCCGCCATGATGTTTAGTGAGGAAAAAAATATTAGCGTGTACAGAGAAGCAAAGCAACTATGAATAAAGCACAATATTCAGCCCAGCGTGGACAGAGAAGCGGGAGTTTGATGATCATTTGTACCCTCACATAGAAGAAGAGGCGTATGATATGGGCTGTCCTCCAACGGCACCGGCACCAACAGGATGCTGTATCATCTCATTCTCACCTATCCCGTAAGTAATTATTACTTAATAGCATGGGTAGGTGAAAAAGCAAAGAAAGTGGGATGTGAAATTGATGATTATGTGGTAGACCTGTGAGTAATGGTAGCATTTAGACAAGCATCCAACTTCAAAAAGGGAAGTGGACGAAGTTAGAAAAAAACTTAAAATCTTCCAAAACAACATCATGATAGGTTTTGAGTTTTTGGCTTAAAAGGTTGGATCCCTCGATGAAATTTGTCCGATTGCCAACGGAAATTGGTGCTCTTTTTTCACCTCTTGTCAGTGACCAAAAAAACGCGTTGTTTTTTGCTTTGCTTGCATCACTCTCTGTAATCTTTTTTTTCTTTTGTGACTATTTTCGGTTAACCAAATACTACTATGCTAAAGGATTCTACGCAATCTTTGGAGATTAGTCTGGTTAAAAGATTGGAATACGTCCGAGTGAGAAAAAAAAATACTACTATGCTGATAATAACAATTTCCACATCATATAAAATGATGAAATTAACGCTCCAAACTAACAATTGGTTAAACAAAACCAACGATGAAGGAGTAGTGTATACAAGGAAGCACAATAAGCTATACAATTGGCGTTCTTTCTGGTACAGAAAAAATTGTCTTAGCAATAAAGGGTTCTTTTCGTGACCGAAAGTAGAGCGTAGTGGCCACGGACGGAGTAGGCGGCCAAGCTATTCCGGCTAGGGAATTGTGTAATACTTTCAGGGAAATGCGCTGCAGATTGTGCATTGAAACGTAGAGCTTTTTGCATTTATCATATACCATTAAAACGAATTGCTCTGGTAAGGCTCCTCGAAAGTGAAAACATCTATAGCACATAGGCAGCCAGATTCAAACGAGCAGGCAAATAAAGGCTTGTTTGTAACTGTAGAGTGAGGTCCTCTAATGATAAAGAATTTTCAAGGTAGAAAGAATGCATGCTTGGGTTTCTGTTAACAGATGAAGCAATTCTTGAGCAAACTACCCCACTGTCACTAAACCAATATAAAAGCGGGGTAGGTTTTGGGTTTCTTTTTTTTTTTTTTGGAGAAAAAAAAACCGCTTTGAACTGAAGAGATGAATAGGTCAAAAAGATATAGTAGTAGTAGTAGATGATAGGCATTTGAGTTGATGAGTTCATTCTTGATGGCAGATAAAAAGGAAAAGAAAGATTTAAGTATGCTATACATTATGATGAAAATGGACTTCAAGATAGGGTCAAGAGTTATCACTTTAGCTTTAACTTGGCATCTAATTCAAGCAAAATTCCTAATACCCATATGTCCGGTTCGTTTCTGTTGCTTTTCTTTAACCTGCTTTAGAAGGTCTAAATCATTTGGTTGTCTATTTATCATATCTCCACCTATACTTGGAAAAATAAGTGGAGCTAAGATTTGCACTCCTATGCCTTCTCTGCTAAAGCATCTTTATTTAACGACAACAAAATGATAGAACATGACATGTAATGATAATGAGCGGGACCCTTTTTTTCCTCTTTTTTTTTTCTTTTTTTGTGGGGGAATTCTATTTTGGTGGCAGTGTACCTCCCATTTCCTCACCGGATAAGAGGATAATCGGATGGTATTTCGTAATCAAATCATAATGGATCAATAAACCATCCTATTAACTCTCACATCACCATTAAAGTGGAACTTAGTTTCCACTAATTCATTATGAGATGGCATAAAATGGGTCTGAGCAAGAGACTTGTGGACTCACTCTTTTTTAGTCCGGGCCAAGAAACGTTCACGTAAAAGTTAGCATCTCACATCTTCAGGAAAGAAAACTCCTCAATTGGAACCCGACTATCATGAAGAGCATGCACTAAACTATCCATCTCATCATCATCATCCCTTGACAAAAATAATTGTGAATAATACACGATCTTGGTCTGTTTTTACACTACTCTTTTCTTTTTTTTCTTTAACTCTTGTCAGTTTTCAGGAATTTATGTAACTGGGACTTGCTTCCTACAGCACCTTAATACTGTAGGAAGTAGGAACACAGTCACATCCTCGTCGTGGAATGTATAGGAAGTGTTTTGTTGACTTAAGAATCAAGTCTCACATGCCAAAACACTCACCTTCTTCAAAGCCCAATGATATTGTCCACCACTAACTGTAAAAAAAAAAAAAAAAATTTGTAACAACATGATGATGGAGGATGAATAAGAAGGTCTTTTCATGGATATATATATACATTTTTGGAGATGGGTTTGGGGCAAGCGACTGTGAAGTCAAACACGAGCGATCCCTGGTTGTGGTGGTGCCCTTGCGGTGGTGTGGAGTCTCTGCGAACTGTGGAGGTCAGCTAAGTCATAGGCTTTTACTATGGTTGTGGGGGTCGCCCATACGCCACTATAGGCCCGCCCGACTCGGTTTTGCGAAAATCTAGAAGAAGCTGCAACTTTTTTGTTCCCTACTACTAGTATTTCTTTTTCAGAAGGGTTAATTCCACTTTGTATCCTCTAACTATATTCAAGTACCTACTTAAGCTTCATAGCAAGATACCTACTTAAGCTTCATAGCAAGATATTTTAGTCCTTAAAAGTATAAAATTTGCCCCATTTTAGTTCTTGAAGTATAAAGTCTGCTCCACGAAATATAAAATCTGTTTCACTTTAGTCCCTAAAAAATAAATAAGAATAAAATCAATCTTACTTTCATTAATAATTTTATTTAAGTGAGATAAATTTTATATTTTAAGGACTAAAACATCCTTGCCTTGAAGGCCTTGGTCTAATCATAAGAGTGAAAGATATCTTGGATTCTAATCCCCCGAAGTACCCACTCCGTTATTTACTCAGCTTATCAGCCATTAATGTTTCTTCACCGTCACTACCTCATCAAAAGGGTCTATCCTTCTTACGTTTTTCCTGCTATATATATATATGGTGCACATTTCTTGGATAGCGAAAAAATATGAACACGATTTGTAATTCGTTTGATCTTGCATGGTGTTAAGCAAACACTTTGGTGGTGGTGGTGGTGGTCGGAGGAATAAATAAATACCTTTTGGTTTTTGGTGGCTTAAAGATTTGGTGCAATAAATGCAGCAGCCCCGCCATTCGCCAACAACAAAAAAAAAATGAAAAGGGAAAAGCATAAAGTAGCTAAATACTTCTACTATTTCAGATCCTCCGATTCTTCTTCGCATGCTAATGCTAAGCTTCCGCAGTGGGCAGCTCCACACTGATTTGCATGCCGTTTCACAAGTTTCCAGCCCCATTAATTTTGCGCCTCCGCCACCACACGAGGTCCCTGTCCCCACCGCCCCGCCCTCGCCGTCGCCCTCGCTTCCTTACTTTATTCATCAGTATCAGTTTATCCTTTTTTCCCCCTCTTAGCAATTTGATGCATGCAAAGGAAAAAAATAACAGGGAACTGTGATCACGAAAAATGATGCAATTTTCTGACAGAAAACAGCAATCCAAACAGGGCAAATTGATAATTGGCCTATCTCTCACATTGGACCCATGCACAGTGGATTCCTGAACCAAAATACCTCCGAAATTCCCTGCAGTGGAGCGTACAAGTACTGCATATGATGGTCTGGTGCAACACCTGAATTGTGTACTTGATTAGGATAATTGGTCGTTGTTGCAAGTGCAACACAGCAGTACTTGTTAATTAATACTACTACTAGTACTACTTCTCCTTTTGTTCTTTGCTTTGATTATTGAAGTTTAAAGGGATAAGGTAGAGCTGCTGGGGGGTTTAAATAAGTAGTAATAAATAGGGCCATATAGTAGTAGTAATTTTCTTAATTAGAGTGGATTTTTGTTTCGGCAGTAGAATGTAGTAATGACTAATGAGCAGTCCACCATTTACTTGGAACTGTCAGGCATCAAGGAAATGGACAAAATGCATCACCACAGCCGCAGCTCCTGTGGACGAGGACGACCCTTCCCAGGTTTGCTTGGAGAGTACTATGGGTTCACTTGACTTCATCATCCCACTTGCCATTTGCTGTCTAATATGTCATTTTCCATTTGGGTACTTTGAGTCCTTTCCTACTCTCACGACAACTGATTAACACATCCTGTCTTTGGATTCCCCTCGTCCTCTCCGCATCCAAATAGTAGTAATCTTTTCCTTTCTCAATAATAGAAGCACACCGATATTCATATTTCATGTACGAATGAAACCAATATCCAGTACTGGACATAGACGCGTTAACAAATGACACAAGTACTGCTATACATTTGAGTTTAGGATGCGTGTGATAAAATTAAAATTTGAAGTCTAAAATTGTTGAGTTATTGAACTGTTAAGTATTAAATCAAATGTATTTGAGTGTGTATTACATTTAGTGATAAGTGAATAGTTTATCATTTAGTTTTGAAATGAGCAAGTTTTGTCTAAGAAATTCAGTGGCACTTAATTAATTCGTGCGTTTAATTTTTTGTTATTAAACGCGTCTGAATATATTAAGATCAAAATCAATTAAATTCAAATACTTAATTGAATTATCAAACAGGATCTTAAACAGACCTGCGGGCTTTCCAATTCAGTTCTATCCTGTTAATATAATTCTCACAACATTTAATGTACATTCAGAATTGCACTAACTAGAAAGAACAAGACAAAATTAAACTAGAAGAGCCCTTTTTCCACTCAAAACAAGGGGTTATTTTCGCGTACCGTGTGGACCAGTGTGCTGCTTTGGTTCCAGCTCGACTGCGCGAGTAATTAATTACGACCAATGATGAACAAAGAAATGAACAATTGATTTTCCGTGTACTCTCTCCCAATTCAAAATTTAAACTCAGCCATCAATTAAAATAAGATGGGCAAAGGTTTTTCCCTTGGGATTGACTACTCCAATGTAAGTGGATCTTTTGCATTCAAGAAAAAAGTAATAATATAAAAGTAAAATTACGTGGCTTGCAGGTAATTGAAAAAAGATACAAGTATTCGGTGTGATGCTTTGAGAAAATAAGAAAATAATTTGAGTATGTTCAACGCAATAATAGAGCATTGCTAGAAAAAATCATAACAAAGCCTATACGACCTATAACTTGGAAAGTGGCAAGAGAGAGAGAGAGAGAGAGAGAAAAAGGTGACAGAATAATTCACAGCATGCCTATAATTTGAAAAATGTAGTGAGAGAGCAAATAAGGAAAATGGGGAAAAAATCTTTAAAGATAAAAAAAATAAAATAAGATTGTGATACATATGCCGTAAAAGATGATAGTAAATCTCATAATATTATTATTGTATTTGCAATGAAGGACGAATGCTTTCTATTTCTCGTGAAAGAAGTTTACAGTCCATAATTTATAAATACTGCAAATGTCCCTAACTTTAAAATTTCAAAATTCTTAGCTCTTGTTTGGATTATGATTTATTGGAAGTTTTTTTTATCAAAATATTAAAAAAATCTTAAATTTATAAATACTACAAATGTTTCTAACTTTAAATTTTTTTATTTATTTTTAATCATATTTTATTTCATATAAATCACAAATTAAAAAAAATACTACAGCTTAAAACTCTTAAATTTTGCAATACAAGATTTAAGAGCGGGTGGGGTGCGGTGGGCACGCTGAACATCATCATCATGCAACAGCGGGTCACGCGAGCGAAGCGTGATGGGCCACGTGTGACTCATACTTGATGACAAATCAGACAATGAGGTGTTGGATTAGAGTGAAGGGTATTAAGGGGACAAAATACTGTTGGACCCCATCTTATGGATGATCAAGATTGGCCCACCCTCTTCCCCTGGGCTCTACCGCCCCTGTTATGTTATCTCTATAGCCGTTAATTACCGGATCCGGTTCTTCAGTGGTTACAAATGGAGTCGGACCCTCCAATGAGCAGTTCAATATCGGGTTAATGTAATCCAATTCAATTTGATCGTTCATTTCAAAATCAGTCAGCCACTCCGCTGGATGGTGCGCCTCTTGCTAACCGCAGGAGATTCGCATCCTTAATTAGCAGCCTCCGGACGCCTTGCTATCTTTTTTCTAACCTATTATCCCAAGTGTTTCTCCTCTTATTCTAATCTATTTTAAAGAGGTGATTCAATTGAATTAAAGAAAATTGATGGAGATTAAATCAATATTGGACTACACGGATACATTATGCATTTATATGAATTTAAGAGATGCTACGTTAATGACAACATAATAAGAAGCAAGGTTTTCACCGTATAAAAACACGTGATGACCAATTACTCTAGTAACAGTTGGTTTTGACTCCTGTTCCTCTCTCTTTGTTTTGGGGCGGGAGCGTTGCTCGCAATCACAAGACGCATTTGCATTTACTCACGTAGTTATTACGGGCATTATTTATTCTCGTTCGACAGACGAAAAGAAGGCCACTCTCCTTTCGGCCAGTTTTGATGGTAGGCTTCTCTTAAATGGCTTTACTTTCTTGTCTGAGAAGATGGAAGAATCGATTAAACGCACATTCTTTATTATAGAGTCAATAGACAGCGGAGTGCATAGTTGAGTTTCGGCCTGACGATTTATGGGGGATCCGCATGCTTTTCGTTCAATCGCTGCAGTAAGTCCCTAGCCACGAAGTTTTCGCATTTGGAGGGTTCGGAGATTAAAGGGGTGACTAGATAGTAATAAACGTCACTGAGACGATTGTTTAATTTGCTAAAACTTGTACAATGGAGTTCTCCTCTGATTTCACCTGCAATGATGTTGTAGGGAGCGTTGTAATTTAACTACAATGAAGATGTTCAAGTAACTATGATTCAAACTAAGGACGCGTTTGAAAAAATTGACGATGAATATTGAAATTTGGAATCTGAAGTATGAATTCATTAATTTATTGAATTGTTAAATATTAAATCAAATATATTTGAGTGTATATCACATTCAGTGATAAATGAATAACTTACCACTTATTTTTAGAAACAAGTTTTGTTTAAAAAATTCAATGTTACTTAAATTAATTCATATGTTCAAATTTTTATTATCAAACGCATCTAAACATGTTAAGATTTGAATCCATGAAATTTAAGTGTTGAATTATATTATCAAACAATACCTAACTGTCCCATTACTTCAAGCTGCAATTTTGTGAAGTTTTTGTAAAAAGATGTATTATTGTTGAAATTATTAAACTAAGCTTGATTGATAATCTAACATATGTGTCAACGTCAAAGTGTTTTTGTTAGCTGCCAAATTAATTAGGTTGGTAAAAGTTGTTTTAGTTTCCATGAGAATCAAGTTAGCGTCATTGTCAAATTAGTACTAGGATGGCGTTAGTTAATTACCATATATCTGAGTCGATTAAAGTCCAAGTTTCTAGAACTGCAAATTAACTTGGTAACTTACCTTTCTTTTATCGGTTTAACTTTAAGCATAAGTCTTGAGTCCAAATCTAAATTTGTTTAGATTCTTCACTCCGCTAATTAGTCTATAAATATTCCTAGTGATGACAGATTATTTCCCGATGAGAGAGCTTGATAACCTATCTGGGAAATTCAAGTTGTCGAGTTATTTGTGTTGTGAGTTAAAGAGTAAAAGTTACGACTTGGTATTATTCCTATCAAGTTTTAAAATAATAAAATTATTGGGTATTTATTTTTCTTCTATTCCTACACATTTTGATATGTGTTAAAAATAGACTCCATTGTATGTTTTTGTGTGTGTGTGTGTGTTTTTTTTGTGCCAATAAGTGCTATAAGAGTTTTGGACTTCAATCCTATGGCTTGTGCGCAAAATTAGGACACAAAAATAGAAAATTTATTGTTAAAAATTAGAACATAAATTGGTCATAATTGAGTGAATTTTTTTATTAAATGAAATATGGATCCATATTATCTATATTGTACGGTTTTCATCTTTGGTGGTAAAAATGAATGAATTTGAGACTTGGAGTATATTGAAGGAGAATTTTTTTTTAGAGTTATTGGAGTTTGGGATATTGACCAAATAGGGTTCATGGAACTTGCAAAAGGCGCAGAATCATCGAGCAGTGCAATTAAAGAGTTGGAAAGGAATGGAGAGGCACTTCATTATCTTGATTTTAAAGTCCAGTTGCATGTATTTAAAAAATTCACATATACAAAGATGGCAAGGGAGACTTAATAATTTTAAAGTCCTGTTTACATTTTTTTTATTGCCATTGTATTGGGAATTCTTTTCTTCATGGTTTGTTAAAAAAAAAATTTCGCAACTTTGTTTTACTGTGATTTGTGAATACGCAGGACTTCATTGGGTTGGTTTGCTCATGAACCCGAATGGTTTGATGTGAATAACAGCACCTACTCAGTGAATTCTAATCGGGTTGCATTTCAAGATGAAGAAATTGTGATTCAATAAGAAATTTCATAAGAAAGCAAAATTATTAGTTGAATTAATGACGTGATTCAAGATCGTGATGAGGTAAAATTCTTGATTTTATGAGAATTGATGAGTTATTTGAATAAGAAAATCAAATAGTTGAATTGGTTGAGAACAATTGTGGAGCGAACAATCTAATTGAATAATTTGATACTACTTTAATGGATGAGATTGTTCAAGTGGACAAATTAAAGCAAAATTTTGTTGATGGTGAAAAATTTAGTGATGGTGACTATGATTTTGTGGTTTTGAAAGATTTTATTGGTGATATAGATGAATTAATTTTGAAGTGTTCAATCAAGAATAAATGAATATGTTCGAATTTCTCAATAAAAAATGATCAAGCCAAGACATGATTCAAGAAGTATAAGTTTGATCCACTACTAAATGTGAAGATGAAATTAAAAAAATTAATCGCAAGGTAGTGTTTCATATCATTTATATAGCGACTGAGTTTTCTATATGGAGATTCAAACTCGTTATGACATTGGAGAAGATAATATTGAAGAGTTTGATTTAAGAAAGACAATATTAAAAAAATAAAACAAAACTTGATTGATAATCTAACATATGCATCAAAGTCAAAAGTGTTTTTGTTAGTTGCCAAATTAATTAGGTTGTTAAAAGTTATTTTAGTTTTCATAGGAATCAAGTTAGCGTCGTTGTCAAATTAGTACTAGCATGATAGTATTAGTTAGTTACCATACATCTTAGTCGTTAAAGTCCAAGTGTCCAGTCCTGCAAATTAATTTGGCAAGTCACCTTTCTTTCGTCGGTTGAAGCATAAGTCTCGAGTCCAAATCCGAATTTGTTCAGGCTTTTTACTCGGCTAATTAGTCTATAAACGCTACTTCTTGAAGAGAAAGCTCAAGAGACTGCTTGAGCTAGAAATTTGTTTGGATTGCATTTTCTAGAATGTTTTTGTAGAAAAATTACTGTAGCGATTTGATGTACGTGAGAAAAAAGATAATAGAAAAATGTGATCACGAAAAACGATGCAATTTTCCGGCAAAAAATGGCTGTCCAAACGGAGCCAAGTTGTCGAGTTATCTAAGAGATACTTGTGTTGTGAGCTAGAGAGTAAAAGCTACGGCATGATATTATTATTATTAAATTTTGAGCTAACAAAATTATTGAGTGTTTATTGATACATATTTTGATATGTATTAAAATAGCTTCCTCTTTGCAATTTTTTTGGGTGCCAATAATTATAATGATATTATGTATGTTGAGATAAAAAAATACTACTACTAACGAGATATGCCAGAAGAATTCTTCTGTAAAAATTCACAATCCAAATGTCTCGCAAAATCACTTTTTTAGGTGCCCTAATTGCCAAGACGAGAATTTTGACTTAGATTGTTTCAATCATAACTTGTAAACTTCTCTGCCTTGTAAAAAAGTGAAAGTGAAAGTTAAAATTCTTAATTTTACGCCCACATGGGTGATTACGTTTCGATAGCACCTAATTATTCCAATTACCATTCTTAGGATATCAAAATCCCTTTTCGTCTTTCTAAAGTTTAGTATGATAAACTCACGGCCAGTAACTAGTTCTGCGATTTACGGAGTGAATATAGATTACAAAAGAAACCGGCGGGCTTGAATTGACATTGAAGCTGATCAACTCCTTGTCAGACTAATGATAGTTCAATTAACAGAAGTGCGCAAGTAATCAGATGATGCCCATTCTTTTTTTGAAAGTAAGGTTTTCGTTTAGGTTGACATATATTGGGAAGATTAATGCTCTTTTTTTAAAAAAATAAAAAATAAAAAATCTCTGTGCAATGGCCCCAAGAACTGATGAGAAAAAGTAAACCGAAATATTAATTACTATTATTGTCTGCATGACGCCATGCAAAATGATACAGCTCTGCCTCTGTTACTGTAATTCAAACCCTGGTCTGGTCTGGTCTGGTGTGGGAACTGGGAAGAGTGCCATTTCGGCTGTGGGGATGGGATCCCGATCATCATGGGAATGGAGAAAGGGGGCTACTGTCAAATTACTTTGTGGTAGGCACTAACAATAAATTCATCCAAGAAAGGCTCGTACTCATAGGGAAGAAGACTAGACCTATGCACTTTGCATCCTTTACCAATGCAATAAGCTTAATTCTATTAATTTAAGCTTTATTTTATCTCCCCACTTTTCTTTCTTGCTAATGTTTGAATCATTTAATTACTAGTTGGCCTTCATTTGTTTTGTTCTTCGCTGACATAGAAACAGATATTGCCCACTTTGCATAAGTCCAGACGAAAGCTTTTCTGTTGTTGATTCTTTCGGAGCTAGGAAGGACGGAACCTTTGGTACATATTCATCTTTTATTATTTTTATGCTAATTTTATAGTACTCCAATTAACTTTTGTTTCTCATTGCTGATTGGCGTCTGATCACGAACCGCTTTGCTTTTAATTTGATCTTTTTATATGTTTGTTCGTCTACGGCTTTTGGCGGCTGCGTGACAATTCATAGTAGTGTGGGTGATACATGCAAAACTGGAGGACTTCTCAAGCAAGTTTCTAATCCTACTCGAGGGAGTTGCCCCGCGGGGGTAATGCTTTGAATACTCCTAAACAAATAAAAAGAAAAAAAATGCCTTCATTTGGCAAAATTGCACAAGGTTATTTGAAAAATTTACCTACAATACTCCCAAAAAATTTCTCAAAATTTTAACTTACACACTTCAAAATATTCAAAACACACAAAAAATTTCCTTTCATCATTTCTTCTTCCACCTCAACCCACCACCACCTCTGCCGTCGGCCACCTTTTTATTGGCTCTTCTTTTTCCCTCTCCTCCCTTTTCTGCCACCCTTCCCTTCCCCTTTGCCCGATCTGGTCTCGCGACTAGATTGCAGTCAGGGGGAGGGGGACGGTGGTGGCGGTGGAGGGGGAAGGGAGAAGAAGAAGAAGAAGAAGAAGAGAGGAAAGAAAAGAAAAAAGAAAGAAAGAAAAAAATTTTCATTTTAAAAATTTTTTCTACAATTTTTACGATAAATTATAGTAAAATTTTAAATAAACACAAAAAAAAATTCATTTGCCAAACGCATTAATTTAACAAAAAAATACAGGGGGCAGTTAGCACTTACTATCTTTGTCATTTATTCATGTGAGAAGCATAGTAGTATTTGATTTCTAAAATTTTTTTAGTAACTTCCATTTTGCAATGAAAACTACGAGAACAGCATTCCACCCGTCCCGATGCGAAAATTACAAATCCTCAAAATGTGCAACGAACGATTATTTAAAGCCTCTAAAGCTTGAGGGAAATTGAGATTGATTGTCTCTAAAGCTTGTTCTTTTTTCTAGGATAAAACTTTGGAGACATTAATGATACAAAGGAAATGGTCATCATTCAAGAGCTATAGAAGTCAAAACTGACAATGAAGCGACAAGAATTTAATACTTTGCAGCCATAATTGTAACACTACTGCTATCATGTCATATGTTCTCGTATTCGCCAGCAAAGTGCTTCAGCGTTATTGAATCATCTGGCCGGGAAAAAAGGTTATTGAATCATCTGGCCGCTTTGCAGTCGTTAAATGCTCAAGAGCTTAAGCCCTCAGTATAGTTATTAGTAGTACGCAAAAAGATTTACTCCTTCGAGAAGAAACGAAGTAAATACAGAACTGTGGTAGGTGTTCTTGTGCATCTCCATTATATCGTCCCCTAGAAAGATTTTCCTCCTTCATGCATGCCTGTTGCTGTTGCCTATAAATCCCTCGGGTCTTCAATTGCTGCCGGCTGTTTACTTTCACCAACAATCACCCACCTTTATTTGTTGTACTCTTCGCGAGAGAATCCAAATCTGATGAGGGAAGGGAAATTGAATCAAACACTGACGAATTAATATCCTTAATTACTAATTGTTTGAGTTGACTTTCGTTTATACGTTTGTCCATTAAAGTCTTATTGCACATTATTATGTAAGTATAATCTTACCATTATTACTTTTTCCTTGTTGGACGGCATTGTCAGAGTTGTTATGCCAGTTCCAGCCGGTACAGCGGCGGTATTTTCTCGGTATCTCTTCCTAATTGCCGGTTTCAAGTAATGCAATTGTCGTAGCGTAGAAATTAAGATGATTCACTTGGTCAATCATGGGCAAGATATTTGCAAGGCACCTGGCAAATTAGTATAATCACACTTCTCTAGTCCAATGATTCTGATGAAAAGAAGGATGGGCTGATTTGCGTAATTCTGTTTGATGGGGGGTGGACCTCCACGACCTACTGTCACATGAAGCACTCTCTATCTCTAACAGAAAAAAAAAAAAAGAAGGAAAACCCGAAAAGAAAAAGAGAATAAGTAAGCAAGCAATTGATCAAAGCGTAACAGTTTTGGTATAATTGGAGGGAAATTGAGATCACTTTCTCGGATCCTGCGACGGAACATTGCCCTCACTGTCTAAATATATCATCAACATTCTGCTGGCCAAAGATAAAGGAAACAAGGAATGATGAAAAGCAGAAATAAAAGAAAAGCGGAAAGAAATCCAAGAAAACCAAAAGTAACCTGGGAGTCTTATATAGCAGACAAAGTTGAGAGAGAGAGAGAGCGCAAAAGAAGCAACAGAACAACAAGAAAATCAGTCCTTAAACTCACAAAATACTTAACTAAGAGGAGGAAGGAGCTAGAGTAGTGTCGTAAACTGACATGTAGTAGAATTTTGTAGAGAAACTGTTTTGAGGATGGGAGCTACAAACAGAACTTTTAGTACCAAAAGTTCTTGTAGAAGGAGAGGAAGAAGAAGAAACAACAGTTGCGGTAGCAGTAGCAATAGTAGTTTCTTCCTTTCTTCTCTCTCTTCATACCAAACAAAACCCACTGAAGAAACTAATCATCGTCATCATGAAACACCACCCTCTGCTCCCTGCACTCCAAAAAAGCTACTCTACCCATCAAAGCCTTTCGACCCTTAAATTTACCCTATCTCTTAGCAAAGCCAACCTCTCATCAACCTCTATCACCGCCACTGCTCCTTCAATCCCACAACCATGAACCAACACCATTCTCTCTTCCTCAGACCGAAGTTTTTAGCACTACTGATATTCGTTGTTCTTTTTCAAATTTCTCCAGCCATTTCTGCCGTCAGCCCAGCTCTTCCTTTGCAACTCATTTCCCTTCTTTCTCTCAAGTCTTCTCTTAAAGACCCTCTCAACAACTTCCAGGACTGGGACCCCGCACCAACCTTCTCCAAACCTGAATTTCCAGTATGGTGTACGTGGTCGGGTATCAAATGTGACAAGAAAACCAATCAAGTTACTACCCTTGATCTCTCCAGGCGCAACCTCTCAGGCATCATTCCGGCCGATATCACATACATTTCCCACCTGCATCATTTGAATTTGAGCGGAAACGCATTTGACGGCACTCTACCTCTGTCCATATTTGAGTTCCCTTTTCTTAGAACGCTTGACATTAGTCACAACTTCTTCAATGCAACATTCCCACCTGGCATATCCAGGCTCAGGTCCCTCACCCACCTGAATGCCTACAGCAACAGCTTCATCGGCCCTTTGCCAAATGAAACCATTCATCTCAGGTATCTTGAGTACCTCAACCTTGGGGGAAGCTACTTCGAAGGCCCGATACCCGCGAGTTATGGAAGTATTCCTAGGCTGAAGTTTATGCATTTAGCTGGAAATAATCTGACCGGTCCAATTCCAAATGAATTAGGTTTCTTGAATCAGCTGGAGCATATGGAGGTGGGATACAATGGCTACAGCGGTGGGCTTCCTTCTCATCTGGGCAACTTAGCGAATTTAGTATATCTTGACATCTCGACAGCTAATCTTTCAGGTGAGATTCCAGCTGAGCTAGGTAACCTGACAAAAATAGAAACAGTGCTGCTCTTCAGGAACCATTTTACGGGCGCCATACCAGAAAGTTTGGCTCAGTTGACATCACTGAAGATACTTGATTTGTCAGATAATGACCTCACAGGCACGATCCCGGTCTCGTTTTCAGGATTAAAAGAGATTACCGAGTTGCAGTTGATGGGTAACAACTTAACAGGTGAAATCCCCCAAGGAATTGGTGAGCTTCCTGGCCTTGAAATCTTGGGTTTATGGAACAACTCACTCACCGGAATTCTACCTCAGAAGTTAGGCTCAAATGCAAAGCTACAAAAGCTAGACGTCTCTTCAAATTCGCTCTCGGGTCCCATCCCGCCAAGTCTTTGCCTAAGCAACAGTCTCGTGAAGCTCATCCTCTTCTCCAACCAATTCGTGGGCGAGCTTCCTTCAAGTCTAGCAAACTGCACAGCCTTGAATCGTGTTCGGCTTCAAAACAACCAACTCAACGGCTCAATACCGTCAGGTTTCGGTTTCCTGCCAAACTTTACATTCATGGACATCAGCAGGAATAACTTCACAGGGCCGATTCCCAAAGATTTAGGGAATGCCGTCAAGTTAGAGTACTTGAATATATCGGAAAATTCGTTTGATTCTGAGTTGCCGAATAATATCTGGAGCGCTCCAGCCTTACAGATATTGTCAGCTAGCTTTGCAGACGTCATTGGTATAATTCCGGATTTCAAAGGCTGTCGAAGCTTGTACAAGATTGAGCTAGAAGGAAACAATCTGACTGGAAGCATCCCGTGGGATATCGATCACTGTGAAAAGCTCATACATTTGAATTTGCGTAAAAATTCGTTAACAGGGATTATTCCTTGGGAAATATCAACACTTCCCTCCATTACGGACGTGGATTTGTCCCACAATTTTCTTACTGGAGCAATTCCGTCGAATTTCGGCAACTGCAGTACTCTGGAGAACTTCAACGTTTCTTACAACCAGCTCACTGGTCCTGTACCCTCCTCGGGCTCCGTCTTCACTAGCCTGCATCCGTCGTCCTTCACTGGCAATGAAGGGCTTTGCGGTGGGGTCATCAAAAAGCCTTGCCGGACCGATGGACTCGCGGATGGAGCAGTTGAGGTCAGGCAGCAACCCAAGAAGACAGCCGGTGCAATAGTTTGGATCATGGCCGCTGCTTTTGGGATGGGATTGTTCGTTCTAATCGCGGCCAGTAGGTGTTTTCATGCCAATTACAGAAGGAGATTCGCCGGAGACAGGGAAGTCGGGCCGTGGAAACTAACTGCATTCCAGAGATTGAACTTCACAGCTGAGGATGTGTTGGAGTGCTTGACCATGACGGACAAGATCTTAGGAATGGGGTCCACGGGGACGGTGTACAAGGCGGAAATGCCAGGTGGCGAGATCATAGCGGTGAAGAAGCTATGGGGGAAGCACAAGGAGACGATCAGGAAGAGGAGAGGAGTTTTGGCGGAGGTTGATGTGTTGGGGAACGTGAGGCACCGGAACATCGTGAGATTGCTGGGATGTTGCAGCAACAACGAATGTACCATGCTGTTGTACGAGTACATGCCCAATGGGAGCTTGGATGATTTGTTGCATGGCAAAAATAAGGATCAAAATTTGGTGGCAGACTGGCTCACCAGGTACAAGATTGCTTTGGGCGTGGCTCAAGGGATTTCTTATCTGCATCATGACTGTGATCCGGTGATCGTCCACCGCGACTTGAAGCCCAGTAACATACTTTTGGATAGCGAGATGGAGGCTCGGGTGGCCGATTTTGGAGTGGCTAAGTTGATCCAGAGTGATGAATCAATGTCCGTGATCGCTGGATCTTACGGTTACATTGCTCCAGGTACGTTCTTGTCATCTATTGCTTTGATTTGCTGCTGCGAAAGTTGTGATTTTGGGGTTTAATTTCATTGCCAAACGTGATGTTATAAAGTCAATTTCCAATCTTTTACCACGAGGTGCAGCTCTAATAGTTGTTTTTATTCCTTTTTGTTCGCATAAAGTATGTTGGTTCAATCAAGATCCAGTAGTAGTTGAAAGGAAGTAACTAAAATAAATGTTCCTTAAACTAAGAATTGGGAGTCTGCTTCATTCGCTGCCAGTAGGGAATATCCGTAGTTGTGTCGTCATGTCGGTTTTGTACCTTCTGTTGGGTGACGAGGGATGCCTTTTGCCCTTTCCTCTTGCGTGCCCGTGGTCGTGGTAGTGCCATGTCTTACGCACATTATTATGTGGTGCAAGTCAATTTAGTGGATTAGTGGTCATGTTAAGCTTCGTTATGGATTTTTGTCAGATGCTACCTGCCCTTTTCGTGGTGTATAAAAAATTCGTGTAAGTGGACTAGGAAAAAAATGCTTCTTTTGAAAATTACCCATTCAAAATATAATCAAACCACTGTGCACGTATATTGATGAAATACATGTAATCAAATTCAATAGTTAGCTGATTACCAATGAGCTTCAGACCCAAAACTACCCGGATAGGATGGTCTACTTAGGTGGGGTGGTGTAATAGTTGGTCGCCATGGAACTGAAATTGCCGAGCTTTACCCGTACAATCAAATCAGAGGAGGCAGGGGGCATTATGTAGTGCACTGTACTCTCTGCTCCAATGCCCCGATCTTTATCTTTTCGGATGTTACTCGCCGTGATTTACTGCTCTTCCCCATAGCGCACTATTAGGCGTGAAGACCCCTTTTGCTTTTAGTTTTCACTTTTCTCTCGTCAATTGGTCCCACCTCTTATTTTTGTCAAGTTTGCTTCATGATGTCTGATAAACATGCTTAAATGCTAGTACATGCCTTGACAAGCATCCAAAGTCAAATGCTTTGGGCGGTTGAGGCCAAAATCCTACCATGTTTTTCCAGCTCGTTCCTTTTCAAATTTTCAGTGTTTGTCTCCTTTTTTTTTTTTTGGCGTTGAATCTCTCTGAAGTTGGTGCGATTTGTTTTTGCAGAATATGCTTACACGCTGCAAGTCGATGAGAAGAGTGATATTTATAGCTACGGCGTGGTGTTATTGGAAATCTTGACCGGGAAAAGATCTGTGGATGCAGAATTTGGGGATGGGAATAGTATAGTAGATTGGGTGAGGTCTAAGATTAAGAGTAAAAATGGTTTTCTTGATATTTTGGACAAAAATGCTGGTGCGTCGTGTGCCTCCGTGAGGGAGGAAATGATGCTAGTGCTGAGGATTGCATTGATCTGCACCAGTCGAAATCCGGCTGACCGTCCGACTATGAGGGATGTAGTATCAATGCTGCAAGAGGCCAAGCCGAAGAGGAAACTGCCCGGAGGCGGCGTAACTGGAGGCGGCGAAGAAAATGGCACCGCTTGCGATGCTATTCCTTTGGCACAAAAGCCGCCACCTATAATTGAATGTTAAATAGGATTGGGATTTTTTTTTGGGGTTTTTTTCTTCACTTTTCTAATTTTGATTGTGGGGATTGGTATAGGAAAGTCAATTTTTTTTCCCTCTTATTTCCACTTCCAAGTGTTCTGATTCTATCGCTTGCCGTGACTCGCACATTAAGCTTGTTAAATGGTTCTTAATATATGCGTGCAAATTTCATAAGCATCGAGCCCTTGATGAGGGATGGATTGAGTTTTTGTTGAATCGCTATTGCTGATAAATTCAGGCACCGGAGAGGCTAGAACTTCAGTTGAAGAAACAAATGAAAGCACCAATGAAGCAGCTTAAGCATCATCACCTCTCTCCGCCGGAAACATATGGGCGTATTGAAGTTCAAATTTAGACGGTGTAATATATATCTATCTCGTTAGTTTAGTGTATACATTAACAATGTAAAAATGAATAATCAATAATAATAATAATAATAATGTTTCTCGTATCACTCCAAATGTTAAATATGCATGATAATTGAGAGTCGAAAGAAAACGTTGATAAATTTCACCATGCAACGTCCGCGCGTGCAATACACCAAAGTGTAGTACAAGATCTAAGGGCTTTTACGCTAAGGGGTCAGAATTGCTGAATTGAATCTTCTTGACTCTTCATCAAGCTGTATGGAATGCAACCTTAAACTTGTCTCTTGTGCCTGCAAATTGAAGGTTTCAACTTTCAATTAGATCTGAAGCTTTTCGAGTTTAACTAATCAGATTGTGCATGGGAAATGTATTTACTATACAATGCACGAAATAGACAGAATAGTTTCTTAGAAAACCCATTGATTGCTGAGGTTGGGTTATGGGCCTAGTTTTGGTTTATTTGAAGCCACTATTGGGCCTAAAGTCGAAATGCCCACTTTGAAGGCAAGGCCTGTAACTTTTGCACAGCCGCTGAATTATATGACTGCTCATACAGAGACAGGCACGTCTTAAAAGCTAGACCCGGAATAGAAAAGATTTTTTTAAAAAAAAAGAAGAGAAAATCCTGGTAGAAACTCACCGCCAATGATGCAACCGTGGCCAAACTCTTTTCGAGCATAATAGCGCAATCCTCCTCTTCGTTCACTATGACTGAAAGCTCAGTTAACATGTAACATAGTCGCTCAACCTGCGCCAACAGAATCCTTAAACCGAACAAACAATGCAGAACTTACAGAAGTCGGTTTTTATGATATGTAAACTGAATTGATTCATGCGATAATCCTTTGGTGTTTTAATTATACCTGTGCTTGAATGTTTGTGATCTTTGCTCCTATGTTTTCTATAACTCTCGTCGCCATGATCATCCAATCAAGCAATGACGTTACATCCGCCTGTGCAAGCAAAGAATTGAAGATTGATTAGGAATTAGAATCTCATCCTACGAGTGGAGATTAGGTGAAAAAAATATGAGGATCACAAATTCACAACTAACCATGAAGAGATTAAATCAAATGCGTACCTTTGCACCTTGGTCCAAAGGGAGACAGCGTGATATTGCGGACAATTTCGTCGCCAATCTTTCCACAGCTTCACGGTTCTTGCTCTCCAGTCTCGCCCATTCTTTTAGCAAACAGAATTCTGAACGGAGTATATGATATAATTTGATCTGCTGGTTGAGCTTTTGCAGCGGAATTCTTTTTCCAGCTATGACGTTTTTCATCATAGACCCTTTTAGCCAGAAGTTGAAAAGCTTCTTCTGTGCAGCTCCCTTCACCGCAGTCGTTGAAACCTGAGCTCTTGCATTGACAAACCTCCACTGCAATAGTGCATTGTGTATAATGCGAAACCGATGATGTTCTTCTTCTTGTAGGCGGGACGCTTTCTTGATCTTCTTGCCCAAGTACTTCAAGACCCCACTTGCTACACCACTGCTACCCTTATCGCTGAAAGAGTCCCTCTTCGATTTTGATACGAAATCAAGTGGCCGAGGTACCGGTGACGGGGGATGCAATGATCGACCCGGTGATAAAGCCCAAGCAGAAGGAGAAGTACCAGCGGACCTCGATCGTCTAGGCACGTCCATCTTACTTTGACTGCGTAGTAGAAGCTTGTTAGCATCATCTCTACTCTCTGGAGGTAATTTCTTTCGATCGATTCTTGACGGCGGAGTACTCTCCTCGACTCTACGAGACCTTGATTTTGAGGGATTCAGCAATGCGGGCCGAGATTTCGGTGCTTGCATATGTGCATCCACGGGAGCTGGTCTGCTTTTGCTTTGTAGCAAGGGAGGCGAACGAGTAAGATTAGTGAATGGATGATGCTTCTTATGGCAAGTGTTGCCATTGCTGCTGTTCTCCATTGATGGATGCGTTTGCTAATGCGGTTTTTGGACCGAGCAATGTGGAATGCCATGCGTATATATGTGAAGTTCTTGAACGTAACTGTTTGTTTGTCCAAGCTAGCAACCATGGCCTTTGGGTGGAAACCACGTTTGAGTGGCAAGGACTAAAGAATGAGAAACGAGTCGGTGTTCAATGCTTCCACGAATTTTGACATTGGCACCGAATAGGTTGGGAGGTAGTCGTTTGGTTGTTCTTTCGAGTTTTATACTCGCATAATTTTTCATTGGTGGGAAGCCTCTTTCTTTTTTTTTTTTTGAGAGACGCTGGTGGGAAGCCTGAAAACGTAGCCGTCTTCAAAATTGAAACTTGTCAATTTCCTGATAAAAAAAAAAAACATATCACCTGATTTGCTAAAAAAAAAAAGAAGAAAGTTTTACTTACGTCGTAAATACAATTTCCAATCACATTTGTTAATCTTCTGGTTACAAAAAAAAAAATCCATATCACTTGATTTGCAAAAAAAAGAAAAAATTCAAAATTTATTCTGCTTACATCGTAAATATAATTTTTAATCACTTTTTTATTTTATGTACATCATTTTATAAAAAAATATACAATAATCATTTCAAATAAATATTTTAAATAACCTCCGGTCCAAACACGCTCTGTAACTTTCAACTAATATATATTACATCATAAAAAATATTACAGTAATTATTTCAAATATCCTCCTGTTACTATTAAGAGACTTTCAACTAATACTGCCATAAATGGATCAAACCCCGTGCTATTTTAACCATGTCTTCGCTTATATACTGACCGGGCAAACTATGCAGTCGAGTGCGGTGATGGTGCTGTAAATCAGTAAAATCTGAGGGACACATTTTAACCACTCCTACCCTTCACTGGAGCACTTGATCACATCCGTCTTCCCGCCAAATTTTCCCACGCCCTGCCCAGGTCCCGTCCGTACACCATTCCGTGGAGGGATAGACAGGCAGCGGAGATACCCCCACTACTGGCGCAAGCACTACTACTTCCCCCGTATCAGCCTTCCGCTATTCCGTGAAAAAGAAAAGCACTTCCTTAGTTTTTTCTTTAGGAGGAAGGAACCTCGATCCCCGGTCTGATGGCGACATCTAGGGTTTATACAGACCCAATTCTAAGGCCTCGGCGTCTTCAGGCAGGCATCATCTCCAGAATTCGACTAAGAGATTTTATGTGCCACTCTAATCTCGAAATCGAACTGGGAGATTGGGTCAATTTCATCACTGGTCAGAACGGAAGTGAGTTTTCTCTCTATTTCTTTATACTATCTCTCTCACAAAGACACACTCTAATTCTTTAGTAAGTTTCTCCGGTAAACTGTGTGGGTTCCAACTTCGTGGAATCTTCATGCGTCTTGTTTCGTGGGCTACAAATTTTTGTCGTTTTGAATGGTTATAGGTGGGAAGAGTGCGATACTGACGGCTTTGTGCATTGCATTTGGATGCCGAGCTAAATCCACACAAAGGGCTACTACGATGAAGGATTTTATAAAGACAGGATGCAGGTTTTCAATTTTATCTCTTGTTCTGATGCGTCTCCTTTTGAAATATTTGCATTACTGTTGCAGTGTGAGTTCAATTATTGTCTTGTAAAGATGAATACAGTGACTGATATTTAGGATGGAAAGTATTTCTTAAGCAGGCATGCCACGCCACGTCTTCCCCAACTAACCATAATGAAATACTACACGAGTTGTTGCACGTGTTTTATCTGGTATTTGGGTATTGCATGACAATACTATGCCCCTGAATTTTACAGCCTTGAATTTTCTTTTGAAGCAAGGATGGTAGGCATGAGCGGTTGCTACATATTACGAGAGGCTTTGATTTTTCTTTTGGTAGTGGGGACAGGGTCATGCTGTGGGCTGCAGGCTGTTCAACCACTGTAAACAATGGTCATTTGCAGGAGGGAAAAAATAATATAGTTGTTTAGTGCTGATGAAGCGTATTATGTATTCAATGTCATGTTATTTAAGCTGCAAGTTTTGTTTTCAAAGATTTTTCTTCTATCTGGCGATTCATCCAATGTACTTTATTTGGTGGTTGTTTGATAATTACTCACACAGGTAACTTTTTTGTTCAAAGTTAGCTAATTCGTACAAGCATACTATGGTTCTAACTGATTTTCATCATGGTCATATTTCGTTATAGGTCTGATGGGTGTATGTAGGGACCATTACAACCGAATTTTCAAATATGTTTTCCCTAATTGAACTTAATAAACTTTATTGGCCTTGTTTCCATCTGCAGCTCTGCATCTATATGGGTGGAAATAAAAAATCAGGGAGAAGATGCTTTCAAGCCAGAAACATATGGTGACATGATCATTCTTGAGAGAAAGATTTTGCAGTCAACTTCTACCACCATTTTAAAGAGCTATGAAGGTGTTTATAGAATGCTTTTGGAATTTAATTTTCTTTTCAATAACTATGAATTACGACATTCTCGAACTTTTTATTTTCTCAATGTTTATGTGAACTTTATGGCTGGAATTGAAGAGGTTAGGCCTCAGTTAGACAACAAAGAAAACAGCTGTAATCTGAAAAAGGAAGTAACTATGTGCATTTAGTTTGCTCGAAGGAGCAACGGAGATGATCTCAAGTTTAGCATCATTCTGTTATATGCATCCCCATGAAACATTTTTGTACAGAAGGCCATCATTAGATCGAGATGCTGGTAGTTTTGGTAAATAAAAGGTAATTGGTAATTTGATCTTTTCAAGCAACATAAAGGACTTAGTTGACTGTAAACCTGATTAATCTAATTTCGAAATTCATTGCACGCAAAGACTAATTGTGGCATGAAATTTAACGAGTGAGTGAGAGTGTGTCTCTCTGTGTGGAGAAGTTTCTAGATAGTCTTATTTCTTAAGGTAAAAAGGGGAAGAGTTTCAAGATTTATGATAGTGAACTAAGCTGTTTTATCTGAATTAGGTTGATTGATATCTTCATCATTGTTTTCATCTATCATCCTTAGTTCACTAGGTTATACCACACCACTAAAATTTGAACTTGAATGCTTAAAGGCTATGGATGGAATTCGGCATCCGGACATTTTAGTTGCTGTGCTTTACTATTTTGAGCTAATTATTAGTTGGATTGCTGGGATTACTTGTATTTGAACTTTATTATCAAGAAAACTTGGTTTTTGATTTGTGTATGCTACAGTCAGATATTAGCTTTGAGATAGGAAGGTAAGAATCCAAATAGTGGTAAGTAGTTGTAAGCTGTCATCTTCCCTATTCATTGTTAAAACAAGGATCTGATAAAAATATGAAACATATATGCTCCATGATAACGAATTGACACTTGGGATGGAACTTTTAGACACCAGGCAGAACATCGCGGAAAAGTAGCTTTTGACATGGTTAGTTTAAAAGTTTATGTGTTGGTTATTACTTCTCAGAATGCTTGAGTTGATAAATACTGTGTCATCTTTCTTTTCATTAGTTCTCATGTTTTTATAAGAATTATCCAGACAAATTTTTGATGCCAAGAAAAGTATAAATGTTTTCATCTTAACCATTCAAATAGTAAAGTCTACAAAACTGGATTCTAGACTTCCCTTATGTCATTGATAAATTTTCCTATGGCCAGAAAAGATCTGATATTTATTCTTTTTTCTTATCAATGAATTTGTTTACATGATCCTGGTGTACTTTTTGTGACAATGTGAGAAAACGGGTACTTCACCAACACCCTTAACTCCATTTTTCTTTTACACTTGCAATAAGTATTTTTTTGGTTGTACTTTCCTTTGAGAGTCATGGATATGTTCAAAGAAGTAAGATGGTATTTTAGCAGTTTCAGTGATCACCTGGTTACTTCGCATGCGAAGTTGTCCTGCTTGGTGCCTATGCTTCTTGTTCTTTTTCAAATCCACTTTCCTTTCTGTGGGGTTATGAAGTAAATACTCTGACTGCATTTTTTGGAATGGATACTTCATGTTAGGTTCAGTTTTTACTAAATGTTTGAAAGTCTAGTTTCATATGACATGATGATTCATATACATTTCAAAAGTGCTACTTGAGATGCACTAGAAAATGCAGCACCTTGTCTTCAGGTAAGAAATAATTTCTGTTTTCTTTTGTCCTTGTCTTTCTGCCCGTAAAATATGTATAAATGAGGCAGATAAATGTCAGTGCTTAATGATTTGTCAGATCTTTTGAAAATTACTCTTGTTTCTACTTCCTTATGGCATATGTGACAGGCAAGACAGTGGCTAGTAAAAGAGAGGAACTTGTTGAGCTTGTGGAGCATTTCAATGTGAGTATTTTGAAGAACGTACTCTTCTAGGTTATTTTGATTGTTGTTATGCAAGTGTAAGTAGCTTGATATTGTTAAAGAAACAGAAATAACATCTCTCATCTTCTTTGTCTCTTCCTTTTATTTTTTCCCTCTCCTTCTAACATTATTACATTTATCTCATTATTTTGGTTCTGCTTTAGATCTTTGATGAAGTGAAAGCTGTAGTCTGACAAACTTAAATTTTGCAGTCCTGGAATGTCAGCTTCTTGTACCTGTTCTGTCAAACTGGAAATTTGATATTTACTTTCATTTGCAGATTGATGTTGAGAATCCATGTGTTATAATGAGTCAAGACAAAAGTAGAGAATTTTTACATTCCGGAAATAACAAAGATAAGTTTAAGGTATGAAGTTTCAAGTTTTTAAACATTTCATCTTTTTCCTGTTACTTAAAATTCAGCAATTCTTTTGCTGTGAATTACATCTAGAGGCTAAGATGCAATCAAGCAAGGTCTGTACAAATCGCACTGCTTGTCAAATGCCTTTACAACTGATCACCAAAGTGTTTCATTGCTTTTTTTTTTTTTTACTATCGATTACCGGTTGGATATTGATGCACATAAATTTTTTCGTAGTTTTTTTACAAGGCAACACTTCTTCAGCGACTGGGTGATTTGTTAAATAATGTTGAAAACCAGTTGAACAATGCTACTGTGTACGTTGTTGAAATGGAAAAGTCATTAAGCCCATTACAGAGGGAGCTTGATGAGTTGGAGACCAAGATTAAAAGCATGGAAGAAGTGGAAGAAATTTCCAAAGAGGTACAGCTTTTGAAGAAGAAACTGGCTTGGTCATGGGTATATGATGTTGACAGACAACTAAAAGAGCAAGCTATATTAATTGAAAAGCTGAAAGATAGAGTACCCATTTGTCAAGCAAAGATAGATCATCAGAAGGTAGGTAAACTCAATAATGCGTCTTCTTGGTGAGATGGATGGTATGCTTTGATCTGCTTGGTATTGTATTCATCACTATTTGGTATTTGATGTTTGTTAGTTATGACTCCCTGAAGATTTTTTACTCAAGAAATAAGGAGAAAAAAGAATTAATGTTAGGGTTGGGATAATTTTTCTTAAGTCAACATTCTCAATGTTTTTTGCTGTCAATTGGTGTTTTTGTTTGTAAATGGGTAAAATTGAGAAAATTGGAGAGGATAATTAATTGTAGTTTTAGAGTTACAAAACTTTTGGATGTAACATGGCTGAATGATGATTGCGACCTATTCTACTTGCTGTTGTGAGATTTCTGGCGGAAGTATTTGCGG
The DNA here is from genome assembly GCA_023065735.1 of Coffea humblotiana. Taxonomy (NCBI): domain Eukaryota; kingdom Viridiplantae; phylum Streptophyta; class Magnoliopsida; order Gentianales; family Rubiaceae; genus Coffea; species Coffea humblotiana. The sequence goes on along the minus strand of CM041209.1, from coordinate 3,181,402 downwards.
AAGTTAATTGGCAATTGACAGGTGTGCATTGAGATGATAGATCTCAATCTCTAAATTTGAGCTTCGGTTTCAAGTGTTTACTTCCAAATATCTAATGTGGAACTGTTCATTTGGTAACAATGAAAACCTTACAAGCGAACTTTATGGAACTTAAGTCCTTTGGGCTGTTGACATCATCCCATCTGACACCTTCACGCTAGCTATGAATGTAGCATTTCCAATTTTTCTCCAGTTCATTCATAGCGTTTGACAAGCACTGCAATTTCCGGGGCAGCCCATTATTCTCCATTTCTCATGTACCATCCAGCTCCTTTGGATGTGATTTAGCGCTCAACTGATAACCTAACTAAGTTGTTGGAACGATTTTAGACCTTGCCTTGAAGAATGTAGCTGCCAAAGTTTCTGTAGCTCTTATTCTCCTCAGCCAAATTAAGTTTAAGATGAAGAGGGCCGACCTTAAATACTTTAATCACCACAGTTTTCGTAATTCTCCTTCTTTAACATCCCATTTATGCAAAATTTAACATGTCATAGCTTAAGGGAATCTTATTTTCTTTTCTCTCTCTACACATCTACCTTAATGTTTCTCAAGCTTCCAAAATTAGAACAACAAAAAAAGAGGAAAGGACTTCTATGGTGCTTAGCTGCTTGGAATGGTTTTTTCCTGTATAGTTTTCATCCTACCTATTAGAGTATTGTTGGAATGGCCTTTTCTTTAATCCCTTTAGATTTCAAAACGTGCCTTTTTTATGTGTGGATAAGTCTCAATCTCCATTTTTTAATTTCGTTTTGTTCTGTTGACAATTTAGTTGATTGATAACTCTGCTGTTTTATTTTTCTACAGCACAAGATGGATAAGTTGAATGATCAGATAATCGAGAAGAGAGCTCAGATTGGGCATATTATGGAAAGGACATCAGAAGTACGTAGAATGAAGGATGATTTGCAGCACACTATTCACCTGGTACTGAATTGCTTGTGTCCTCACTTTGTAATTTTTATGAAGGCTACTAAGCGAGTTCATTGACTGCACAAGTAACAACTTATAGCCTGCGCCCATTGTTTCATTGGACATATGTTGCTATGCTACTTTTAAGATTTCATAAGCAAAAAGTCGCCAGGACATCCATGCAAAGCTTTGTTTAGACCAAAGTTTCTTTTATAGGAATCCTTTTCATTGTTTTTCTCTTCTCAATTATGTCCAAAACTCTTTTCTGAAGAATTGTTCTTTCATGAATGTGGAATGGTTATGGATTCATTGCCTAAAGTTGCTTTATCTGGAATTTTTGATGACTTGCATGCTTGCCATTGCTATTATAGGCCATGAACCAGAGAAGCTTGAGCTGGACGGCAATTGTAAACGCAAAAACCAGCCACATTGAGAAATTGGGTTGAACAGGTCAAGTTGCATTGAGCGACAAATTCATGAAATGCAGGAGCAGCCTACTAAAAGATACTCAGGTTTTGCGGTTTTATTTCTGTTCCATTATTTCTGGTCTGATGATATGTGGGATTCCCTTTTCTTTTTTTTTTTTTGGTATCATAACCAGACAATACAGAGTTTTTGGATGGTAGGTAGCTGAGGCTTGACAAAACAGACTTTCCTGGAATCCAAAGCATCAAGACAAGCCAGGACCTAAATGACATGCCATATGTCTGTACTAAGATGTGCTAGCAATCTACTCAATGTCTTGTATCTCTCCTTTGATGTGATAGCTATCCGCTCAGCACCTTGTTTGTTGTTGTCAATGTTAGTCCTAAATGCATGTGAGCTACAGGTGGTGTTTCATACATTGCATGGGATATCAGCCAGTGAAGGAATAAATAATAACCTGTTGAAGTTTTTATTGCTTTAACTCGGTATAATAATGTGATATAAGAGCTATCTTTTGTGTTTTACAATAACTCAAAGTTAAAGTACTTGATGGCAATGTGGAGTATATTTGGTTCAAGAGTGGTTTTCTTGTCTTCATTGAACTTGGTATCTGCTGAAGATGTGATGCATATTTTAGTGAACAAACTTTGATGTTCAAAATTCTGTAACTGGCTTAACTGGTTAGATATTTATTTGCTCTCCTTTGAAACGGAGGGTGTAATAATTGGCAAATGCAATATCTTTTCTGTGATCCTCTTGTGCACGCATTCCCAATCTGTTATACAACAAAATCAGGTTAAGTTACATGGAACTCCGTTATCTAAGGTGGGGAATTTTTCATATTAGTAAAAAAATTGCGAGAGTGAGATTATTTGTAAGAATGACAATATCAGTAAAAGTAACTTTATGCTTTTTTTTTGTTGCTTTGCTCTAGGCTGAAGAGTTTGAAATGAAGCAAAGACTTGAAGGAGATTCAAGGTGAAATTAGTGAGTTGAAGTTGAAGCTGCAAAGGGTTATCTTACATTTTTATTGCATTAGGTTGTTATTACATGCTTGTGAACTTGTCTGTGGATACATAGTTTAACAGTTAGATATTTTCTTTTTGATGTTACTGAAATGGTACTATTTCAGTTTGAAGGATGATGAGGAGTCCTTATCAGTCACTGTAACCAAGCTGAAGGATGAGATAAAAAATATCGCTTCTCAGGTTTGGATTTGTTAACCACCTAAGTCGTTGAATTTCTTAACAGCTGTAAGACCTTTTTCTGCAGCACTGAAACATGTTGAATAAGGGAACTTTTTCTAGTGTTACCTATTTGTCTGGTCTTGCATAAAACTGAAACACCTTGAATGTTGCCTGTTACTTTTTCCTTATGACCTGTTGGGAACTTCATATTTGTTTGCAGACAATTGATACCATGGTTGTCATGGAATAGTCATGTGACATATCTTTCTTGAAAGCAGACTAAATCATGATTTTAGTTGCTACTTGTGACAATAATTGATTGCCAATTTTTGCATCTTTTTTTACTTTGATAATATGTAAAATATTCCATCAAAATCTTGTGCTGCAATCACTAATGATGATTGTAACAGTTGAGCTGACTGAGTATTGTCCTTTATCTGGGTGTTTGCTTCTGTAGTTAGATGTATGGATGAGTTGTCTCATTACTTTATTGTCCATTTTTAGATTGAAGATCATGAAAAGAAGCATCAGGTATATGTTCTCAAATTCGTGGCCTTCAACAGAATCAGAAGAATAAGGTAAACGATAACATATTTTTTACGTTGCTTCTCCTTGTCTAGTGTGTCAACCTAATTGCAACTTCTTTATTGGTGCTATTTATGTTGGACTAAAAGAGTTGAACAGCCAATTGGTCTCAAAGCATCTGCTGCTGGGCATCCACTGTAATGTCATGCTTTATTTTCCTTGCAGGTTTCAGCTTTTGGAGGAGAGAGGGTGATCGCTCTTTTGCAAGTGATTGAGAGGCATCGCCATAAATTCCGAATGCCAACCCATTGGTCCCAATTGGTTCCCATGTGGTAAAGTATTACGAAATGATATAGATATATATATGTATATGTATATGTATCAGATGATTCTGCTTTGCTCTTTTCTTACTTATTTTCCTTTGATTGTGCTGCTGCTGTTCTGATTGCTGAGTTTTTATTTTGTGTTTTATTGTTGAAAATTCCCCACCCACAACTTCTGTTTTTAGGTTTTCCATTTTTTTATTTATTATGCAGTGCAACATTAACTATTTTATTTTGTTATTTTCTTTTTACAAGTGCCATTTCTATGCTGCTCTCTTGTGATATTTATTTCGCTTCCTCTCCAGTTATTTGATCAATTGCTTCTGATCACTCATTTTAATATTTTCGCCTCAGAAAGTTGGAAAAATAAGCATACATCCTTCCCCATGTACTGTTCCAGCCTCTTAATTCGTTTTAGATAGTAACCAATTGTCTTTGGCTTATTTTATTTGTTCCTTCCACGTTGTTGATATACAATTATGACATGTTCATTATGATTTGATAGCCTTGGTATATGAATCTAGAAATCATTAGCGTGTTTATTCACTTTTATATATGGTTTAAAAACTTCAGACATTATTTCCTTTCTTATTTTCATCTAGTAATGTGGTTTGCAGACCTTGGATAATGGTAACATGTGGGGCATTGCTATTGAGAATGCTGTTGGAGGGTTGCTTAATGCTTCATTGTAACAGATCACAAAAGATTCTCTTTCAGTTGAGAGCATGCGCTAAGCAAGCAAACTACAGCCATCTTAGGATCATCATATATGACTTTTCAAGACCAAGGTTATGAACAGATTGGATGCTTTACTTTAAAATCCAGATATTGCATTTACCTCCATCAAGTGACTTATTAGAGGAATACTCTCTTTTTGTGCAGGTTGAATATCCCAAAGTCACATGCTTCCACAAACCAAACATCCAACTGCAATTTCTGTTTTACATTCTGACAACCCTGTCTGTGGTCAACTGTATTGGATTGATCTGGTAATTTTCTGATGATAATTTCTTGTAATTCCATATCTCAATAAGCTTGTCATTCTGTCTTTTTGTACTGCCTGGTATATTGACCTGGCGTTCCATACTAAAAGCATGCCATTTTTCCTTGTGCTTTTAGTTATCTTGTATGTTTTCATTGAGGACATTTGGTCATGTGCTTGTTCCTTAATGAAGATTGTGTAATTTCAAGTTCTTTAATCTCAGCAACTGGGTTTTAGATTAAATATGACCTTGTTGTGACCCTTTGAAAAATGCTGAAAGTTATTTGGTGTTTTTAACATCTTGTAAGGATATTGTGTTTTGCAGGGCAATGCTGAGAGGCAAGTGCTTGTTAAGGACTTACAATGATGGAAAAGCAGTTGCTTTGATCAAAGGGTTCCAAACTTTGAAGGAGCGTGTACACGTCTGATGGATTCAAAATGTATAAAATTAAAAATGACCTTCCATTTTAGCAACATTTGTGCGTTACACTATTGTGTCTTTCTGTTCCTAAGTGTCTTATTGTTCCCCTGTAGAAGAGTATCTATCACTTTTACGGAAGATTATCATCATAAAGAGTAATTACGAGTAATACCTGCTTGCAGCTTCAGTTTCTTTGAATGGGATGCATACAAGAAAATTGCTTTTCGAAGCATTTGCTTATCTGTTAATTAAACATCCTTGCAAGTGCCAATAAGCTAGGTTTTCCTGGATATTTAAAGCTATACCTACTGTATTAAGTGCTTAATCTTGCATGTGGGTTTTCCTTGATTTTGATTTTCCAGTAAAATCCTTTTCTACCATGTACATTGATGTTGGCAGTTATTTTAAATGATACAGCAATACTAGATTCTGTTGCTTACCCCAATCCTCATTTCCTCTTTATGGTGGCTCTGTATGTAAATGAGTTTGTCTGTAGCTTGTCAAGGACAGCGTTTTGAAATTTGGACTGTACCAGGCATGAATCGGCCGTGGCACTGGTCTTCTAGGATTAAACCTCGGAAATTGTCTTTCTTCAAAGGCTGAGATTGAATTTGTGGTTTGACTAAATGTCTAGGGAGAATATTGGAGGTTCATCTTGCTATTAACAGAGTCACAGCTGGTTTTTTCATCAATATGCTCCTTTTTATTTATTGTTCATGTCAATGTTTTGGATGGGTAACTTCAAAACTACCATTAGAACTAACAAGCAGGCACTCCAGATTTAAGACGCACAAGTAATTACTTATTCACTACAATTTTCTTTTGAACCTCACAAGTTTTAACAGTTTAGTCATATCTCCTACTTTTAAAATGGCCCACGTATATCTGTGCACTGAAAATTAGTCACTCTATTAGTGGTGAGGATCATGTTGAAGCAATAATATGTGACCAAACAGGAATTAGGTTTCATGGAGAACCAAAGAGGAATGTCTTTACCAATTTGCAGCATCGACAAAACCTTTTTCTGATTTTAGTTTATTGCAAATTAGACCACTAAAAGCTTATTCTGTGTGGCATGAAACTTCTTTGGATTGAGCCCTGCTTCGATTGCTATTGTCTAATGATCTCAGGACATATATGCAATTATGTAAGAGGTATATTTGACAAAGCGGGTTTTCTGTGAATGATATTCTTGATCGTAATTATTGTTTGCATCTAAATACATATCTTGTATTCTTTATTGGGTCTATTTTCTTTATCTAATGCAAGACTATGAATGTTTCTTGAGATTGTATCTGCAGGTTCTCCCGTGGTCCAGCCCAGACAATTCTTCCCCCAAATAGGAAATTGAGAGCTGTCCGCCTTTGTGGTTCATATGAAAATCAAATAAAGGAGCTTGAACGAGATGCCTTATATAACGAACAAGAGGCTAAAGAAGGACGTGCTATGAAAAGAAATAGGGAGGAAGAACTGCACTCTCTTCAAGGCAACTTGGGAAGTGCAAAGGTGATAGTTTTCTTGTTTATGTTTAACTTGGTTATCATTTTAAATGATTCAGCTCTTTGCACATGTTTTGCTTTTCTTCTGGCTGACCTGTCGCATTTCTTGCCCTCTTCACTTGTTTACAGGTCCTGAACTGAGTATTATTTTAACACTGCTGGTTTTTTCTAAGCAAACTGATTTTCTTAAAATTGCTGATCATGCATGCATCATTTGAGGTGTTTGATAGATTATGAGATGTATCTTTTGTAGTTTTTACTTGCAATTGGCACTTTTTAAGCATATGTCTTTAGAACTTGTGGGACAGGTCACAATTGGGTTACCAACTAGTCTGCCTGGTTAACGAAGGGTTTAATAACAAATGCTCAATCATCATCATCATAACTGTTTGTATTATCAATGCTGAATCAGACTTATGAATGGTCCCTCTGATTCTGTAGAATCGATGAATAGAAGTACTTGTATGGATAACTGTTTGTCAATTTCTGATCTGGAAAATACTGTTGACCAACAAATATTGGGAGTACAAGTGGCGCTGCATAAACTTTATTATTCTAGTCTCTTTTTTACTCTAATGTGGCTTGTGTTCTAGTTGAAACACACTTTGAAAGGCAGCCTCTATGGCAAAGCCAGGTTAGGGCCGCGCCATTAGAGAATTAATGGCCAGGTGCATTCATAATTGTCTTTGGTTTTTCCTCTCTGAAACTCTTTATGGAACTTGGAACATCATATCTGAGACCTCAGAGATTTCCTTGTTCACTTTCAAGGGTCTTTTTCATGGTTCTTACATGACATCAAATAGAAGTGGCTGAATGTAGTCTTCTGTGGGTATCATTTCTAATGGATACAATTATTTACTCTTATTTTTTTGTTTTTCAATGTTTATCAGAGGAAATGTGATCAAGTGGAGCGATATTTGAGGTCTAAGGAACTCAAACTGCAAGATTTGATGAAATCATATGCAGCAGATGCTAGTCCTGCCAGTACATGTACCGCTGATGAGCTTCATCATGAGATTTCTGTCTGTGCTATAGCCATTTGACCATTATGTCTTTTCTTGCTTTTTGAAAATTTATATGTAGAGTCAAGAGTTGTCCTTCATTCTTCTAAAATATCTCTATGTTGGATGCACTCTCCCTCTACCCAATATGCAGAAAGTTCAAGAGGACATACAAGAACAGGACGCTATGCTTCAAAAGGTTCAGTTGAGATTGAAAGAATCAGAAGATAAAGCTTCCAGTCTAAAGGCCTCATTTGAAAAATTATGTGGTATAACGAATTTTGTGTATGGGTCTAGCACTTCTTTCAGGACTTCAGGACTATATATATTTATTGCATGCTTTGACATTGTAATTTGAACGCAGAATCGGCAAAAGTGGATATTGATGCGTTGGAAAAAGCAGAGGATGAGCTACTGAAGATTGAAAAAGATAGGAATGAAGCAGAAGCGGTATATCCTCTGTTTCTATATGCTTTGAATTTGCCATAGTAGCAGTAGTCTGAGATCCTCTATGTCCAACTCATATTCAGAAGAAGAAACACTTTGAGGAAGTGATGACTGCAAAAGTTATTGTTGAACTAGAAGCAGCAAAAGGACAGTGCTCTGAATTTGAGCACAACCGTAAGGTAACCCTCCTCTGAAAGTTTAAATTCGTATCTTGGTTATATTGATACTGAGATCTTGAGTTAATCCTGAATTATGTTCTTGAAAACTGGGAATAAAGGTACACGTTTGTTATTTTCATGGTTTGAGGTATCTCTCTGACTTCAGGTTACTCCAAATCGATCCACTATAAAATTTTGCCATCCCCCAAATGGCAGTGAACTCAGCTGACCTTTGAGAATATTGGCCATCTTTTGAAACCTTCCCTGCTTGAGCAGAGAACTGCTGAAAGTAGACTCTTATTTGGATGAGATTGAGAACTAAAATTCTTCTTTATGTACATGGTACATGTCTGGATACGTGTTGCTATGTTTGTGTGCTTCAAACTTTCTCTCTCTCTCTCTGAATAAGCTGCGATACTTAAATTATCTCGAGAGTTCTTCTCTTCTTCTGCTGTCCTCTTTGCTGCTCCTAGTTTTCTTCTCAGCATCTTGCTCTAAACATCAAAAGCTACAGTTTTGGCCGTGTATCTCATCAGCTTGTTTGCCAGTGCCTACTGTAGCCTATTTGCAAAGATGCTACACAGCATATTGAAGTCAAAGGTTCAACGTATTCTGGAATTGATATGTAATTTTTTATTAGCATGGTCCTCCTTGTTTAGGTCATGTTGCTTTATCTCTCGGTCTGGAGTGGCTGTGCTCCTTTATAACCTGTCCCTGCTTGTATTGCTGTGGACTATATGCTTGCGTGCATTATAATTTTGGTTTATTTTCTCGTTCTTCATCTTCATTGCTTTCCTCCAGCGAAATTTGAGGAAATTCAGCTTCCTTCTTGTTTTTTTTTGGGAGGAGGTTGAGGGTGTGGAATGAATCCATTACATGCGGCAAAATTCAAATTCCTATTCTGAACTTCATGGAAATATTGCAGGAGAGTTGCAAAAAGGCTTCAATTATATGTCCAGAGAGCGAGATTGAAGCATTAGGTGGCTGCCGTCATATGAACCCTGAGGAGCTAAGTGCTCAATTAAATAGGCTAAATCAAAGACTCCAGCGTGAGAGCCAGAGGCAAGTCTTTTGACTTATTTCAGTTGAAATAAGCTGACATATAAGTTTTTTGAGTAGTTGCCCACATGCAGATTTCAAGAGTCCATTGAAGACCTTAGAATGTTGTACGAAAGAAAACATCGTAGAATCCGGAGGAAGGAGCAAATTTTTAAAACACTTCAAGATAAACTGAAGGTGAGATAACTGTGAAAGTTCTTTTCTCTTAAATTTACTCATGAATTTCAATGCAAACAGATATGCAGTCACGTCCAATGTTCTGCATATTTCTTTGTTTTTTGCTAGTTGATAACTAAGTTTTGGGTTTCAACTTCATTGCTTCCTGCTAGATTAGCATTCTCCTGATATGGAAGACTAAACATTGTTGACTTACTAAATTTGGTGGGAAGTTGAATCATGAATGGTTTTTGATGTCATTTCCAAGGTTCTTAGCCTTATTTTATTTTCTTTGGTGCTTGAATCCATTGTAAGTATTAGTATATAAGACTTAATACCCACTACTTTCCTAATTTAAAATTTTGATAATCGCTTATATTGTTAATGTGTTTGTCCTTTTGCAAATGGTAATAATTTTCTTTTTACTTGTGGGCCCATGGTCATGTAGATGTTGATTTGCTGTTCCTTTGATTTTGATTTGATTTTTCTTGGGTTTTTTGGATTTGATTTGGTTTTGTTGTTTCTTCCAGTTTTGGACCTTCCTGGTATGGAAGACTAACTTTGTTGATTTACTAAATTTGGGTGGAAGTTGAATCCTTGTGGCTTTTGATGTCATTTCCTTGGTTCCCCATATATGCATTTCTTTTATTTTCTCCAGTACTTGAATCCATTGTATATATTTATTTAGAAGACTTAATGCCCATTACTATCCTGATTTTAAATTCTGATAATGGTTTATATGGTTAGTGTCTGTGTCCATTTGCAATTGTTTACAATTTTCTCTTTGTTTGGGGCCATGGTCATGTAGATGTTTTGCTGTCCATTTCAATTTGATTTGGCTTCTTTTGGGGTTTGAACATTTGTTCAGAAAGTTAGTGTGCTTCTTATCCTTCTATGTAGTTATTTAGTAACTCTCTGGTTTTTTGGTTCCATTGATGTTTGATTTCTGGAATCCTGCCTTGTTCCAGACATGCAGAAGGGCCCTAGAGATGCGGCAAAGCAAGTTCCAGAGGAATGCCACTCTTGCAAAGCGCGAGCTGACGTGGAAGTATGGCTTTGGTTTAATAGTTTTAGAAGTTTCTCTTTCAAGTTTAATCTCTTAGTTTGTCTGTTTCATGCAACTTGTTGATTGATTGTTTTGGCAATAGATTTAATGCACACTTGGGGAAGAAAGGGATTAGTGGCAAGGTTATAGTTAGTTATGAGCAAGAGACCCTCTCTGTGGAGGTAAGCATGTTTACACAAGTTGTTAGGACCTCTCTCTCTCTCTCTCTCATCTATTGGTTGAGAGTCCAGTTGAGTTTGGTATGTAAGATATCTTTGCTTGAAATAGCTGCAGGTCTCCAACTTACTATTTTTTCTTCTTGATCTTCAATTTTTCATAATCGTTCCTAAGTGAAGACACCTACCATTTTCTTCTTGATCTTTAATCTTCGTCTTCCTTTGTCCTCAGGTAACAATGCCCCAAGATGCATCAAATAAGAGTGTTTGTGACACTAGAGGCCTCTCAGGTATCTTTCTGACTGATAGATAATTGACTTCTTTGCAAACTAGGGAAATTTATATTTATTTCCCTCTAATTTTTTTCGTTGGGTTGTAGTTAGGTGTCACAGTGTATGAGTGGACTCAATCCAGAGTCCATGTCGCTTAAACATGCATGATTGGACTTTGACCCAAGACTTCAGCCTAGATTGAATGTAGGCATAGTCTAGACCATATTAGGGACTTGAATTTTTTCAAGGTTCTCTTGGCAAGGATTGCTTCTCTGCTTTTTACATGTATAATGTTGTTGTTGTTAGTCTTAATAGAAAAATAAGGGTACTTGTCACAGAACATTCGGCTAAGCAATTAAATGGGACACTTTGCTCAGTTACATGGCAGGAGATATTTTGGCTAGCATATCAATAGTCTATAGTGATTTAGAGTAAGATAGCATGAGAGTACTAAGCAAACCAATTTTGTTGCAAGAACTGCTCTTGCCTTGAGTTGAAGAGCTAAAAAAGTAAAGCTAGTAAAATTGAGTGTAGCCCTCAACAAGGAAGGGAAGCTGTAGGAAACATTTCCAACAGGTTCAATAGCGCCTGAAATAAATTTCTATTTGCATCATTGTACCCTCCTTGACCCATTCTTACATGTTTTACGGGTACTTTAAACGGAAATATCAAAAAATGGAAACAGAACTAAATTGATGATACTGCTTGCTTAGGCATCAAATCATTGCTCAATTTGCAAGACTGGTCTTAGAATATATGTTTGCCTTATATGATCACAACACAAGAGAGGCTACAGAGAGACCTCTGGCTCTGTACATTGCTATGAAATCTTGTTGCAAGAGTTTATATGTTTCATGGCTGAGGATCGGAGAACTGCCTCTTTTTCAGATATTATTTGGACACAAGTTTTTAAACAAATTATTGAGCCTATGATAGAGAGATAAATTTCACACACTTGAGGATCATAACAAACCATTTTGTTCTAAAGTAAGGGTCACAAAGTCAAATCTTAGGGTGAAATGTGCTTGATGAATAAGAGTTGGTGCAGTTTGATGTATAGTTGTGTCGACTTAGTGCCATCTTAATAATCCATAATCCAATCCGTTTTGAACATCAAATCTTAGGGTGAAATGTACAGTACTAGTACTTTGGTGTGTTTGGATTGCCAAATTATTTCAAATAATATTTCGCTTGCATCACAAACACATTTCCCAATTCACCTTTTTATATTCCCAACTACTTTTTATCTCACATACATTATATCACAAAAAGTGCTGTAGTAATTATTCCAAATAATACTCTATCCAAACACTTGTTTTCAGAATATCCCAAATCAAAACCTCTGACAAAAATAGTGGGCAGGAGCTAGGTATGAATTGTCATTTGCATACAGACCTCATTACGAATTTTTTTCCCTTGTGTTAATCTTTGTACTTAGCATGTTAGTCATTTCAAAGATTTGTTTTTTCCTTTCCATTTTCTTTGTCAATATGTTCAGTTTCTTTTCTGTTAAATTAGGTGGAGAACGGTCTTTTTCGACATTATGCTTTGCCCTTGCTCTACATGAGATGACAGAAGCTCCTTTTCGAGCAATGGATGAATTTGATATATTTATGGTGAGTTTTTTTTTAAAAAAAAAACATTTTTACACCATATTTTGGTGTTATTCTTTTGTGTCAATTTGCTGTTGCTACTGTATTGAACTTAGCTTAAAACTGTCAGTAGATTAAAGTAAAACATTACGTTGAGTTGTCGAAGTTACTTGAATGGTGATGTTGACTGATTTTATCAATCATTACCCCTGATGCAAATTCATGTTTTATCAGCCTCTTATTATTGAGCTCTTATTGGTAGACAATAGAAGGCTTAAGACTACCACCAAGCATTGCGATTCAGTTCTATATATCCATATAATATGTGAGCCTGGACTGCAGTGTTTTGCTAGAAGGGGATCTGGAAATAAGCATGGTACAGAACTATAGTCTGCAAACATGGAGTGAAAATTGAGACCAGGATATTCATCTCTTAACTTGATAACCACCACAGGCTCTCTCATCGATAAGTTAATATACTAGACTGGTTTTCTGCTCACATAAATGTTAAGTATCAATGTGAATTTTGTAGCCTATTTGAAGTTATTAGTTGGATTAGGAAATTGTTTGCTATATTGTGTTGATTCCAAATTGAATGTCTTGTTCTTGGATTACACCAAAAATGACTTGCTTTAAATAGATGATTGTTACGGTTAAATATCATTGCTTTTTATAAACCAAGAAAGATAGCAGCTGGACATCTTTTTTCTCCTTAGATTTAATTAACAACGGATGGCATCTTCTTTTGGAAATCCTAGCCTTTTTAATCCCTTCTGTGCTAAACTATTTTGTACTATCAACCGCTTATTTTAATACTTTTCTTTAATAAATTATGAAATAATTTTCAAAATGGATTGGATTATGGATTATTTACAAAAAGAAATAGAGAGGTAGAGCCCAAAGATATGTAAACGTAGGTTTCCCACTTTGTCTATTAATACAGTTTACTTGAAGTTTGAGCTCTTCTTCATCATCTGTGATCTTAGCTAGAAATTAGTTTCATACAGCAAGTTTTATGTATGCCAACATTCAAATTTGCGAGACAAGTGACTTTGGGTGATTTTGCATTCTCTAGTGGCATGATTAATCAAATATAAGGATATGTGAATATCACTTATTACTCGAGTTTGTTGAGACTGGTGTCTGATGAATTATTAATATCTTCAATTGGGTTTCAGCTTTCTTCATCTTCTATTGTTCTTGAAGGAAATTGAGTGGTTGGATATGGAATTTTGGCATGTTTGACAAATGGAATTGAACAGCTAAATCAAATACAAAATTCTTTGTTAAGGGGTGCTGAAGTCATGTAAGTAGTTGCAATTAGGAATTTGACTACTGGCTTCCACAGAATGGAGACAGTTGCATGGTGCATATTTGACTGCTGATGGAGACAGTTGACTTGTTTCTTTCTGGAAATTGGTTTAAAAAATCTTTTCCAGCCCCCTTTGGTGCGCATAACAAAACAGCTAAGCAAATCAACTGCATTTTTGAATCTGCAGTTCTTTCTAGATCATGCCATATTTTTATGGTATTTTAGTTGATCACCTACATCTTATGTGGCCTCGTGAAGCCTGCGTATGTTAGGTATCCTCTTGTGTTTGTTTGCATTTTGTATGTGTTCTTAACAAACACGTGATATGGTATATGTACTCTCCACAGGATGCAGTTAGCAGAAAAATCAGCCTTGATACTCTAGTGGATTTTGCATTGGCACAAGGATCCCAATGGATATTTATCACCCCGCATGATATAAGGTAATTATTGACCATCAAAAATTAGTCTCATGATTGAACATGATTTTTCACCATTGAGTTACACAATTAGGGTGTCCTGGGATTGTGGTCATATTGCATTTTCTTCTAATAACTTTTTGCTAAAAGAAACTGCATTAAAAAAGTATACAAGGAACCTTCAAAGATTTCTACCAAGTGGTGATTTCTCCAAGAACAAAAGAGAGAATAATCCTCAGTATTTTCCTTCCCAAAAATCTTCAAAAGCCCTTTCTTTCATTCCAGGTTGTCCACACTAATGCATAACAATGCACAAAAATTGATCAGATTCTGATTTTCCCTTGGCTTTCTTCATTTCGCATAATCTTTTCCTGTCATTTTAGTATGACTGAATTTCACCTCTGTGTGTTTACCAAATTCCATAGTAAGCTGTCCCCTTGCTGTGGAGGGATACACATGAAGTGTTCTCTGGTGTCTTTTTGCTATATAAAGCACTGAATTATGAGAGTTCTTTGCCAACTAGCCAATCTTCTATCATGAGAATTGCATCGCTGGTTACAAATTGAATGGATAAGCACACCATTTTAAGCGCAGCTTAATGGATTTTAATGAGAAGTCTACTGTTTTCATATCTTAGATTTTTTTAATTCCCTGAATAGGAATACTGCTGTGGTATGGAATGTGAATTGCTCACTCTAAACTTTTTCCTTAATTGGTTGGTTAATTTCTTTATGTCTATGGAATGTTTCGTTTTCTCCTTATCATGTCATTGAGACCGAAAATCCCTTTGCTTCTTCTCTAAACAGAAGATCCTTTAATTTTATGAGATAAGAAGCAGGATCGTAGGGAAGACTTTAAGAGTGGTTTTATGGCCCTTAGAAAGCTATTCCTTCTCCATCCTCATAGGGCGGTTCTTGCACCCTATAATTTTTAAGTTAGTTGGAAATTTTATGCTGGTGTATGAGAATTTCGGATAGTTTTGTACAAGTTATTTGGTTGTTAACCTCTGAATGTTATCTGCTACTTTCTAATAAAAAGCCACTAATTAAAATTTAAGTCTTTATGTGAATTGGAGCTAAATTGCCTAATGTGCAATGAGCTATACTGAAGTTGGATTTGCTAGAATGTTTCCCAAAAAATCAACATTGTGCCTTAATTGATCCTTGTTCGGAAGGCTTAAATAGCAGTCTCATCAATATATTTTTTGGACTCCTTAAAGTATCAATTTCTGGATATAGTAGTCAACAGGAGAAGTGGCTTGTCTCGAGTCAATGTTTTAATTGATCCTTGTTCGGAAGACTTAAATAGCAGTCTCATCAATATATTTTTTGGACTTCTTAAAGTATCAATTTCTGGATATAGTAGTCAACAGGAGAAGTGGCTTGTCTCGAGTCACTGTGTGCTTGAATTCAATATCTGTTGATGTCGTGTGGCACTCTGGCTCATGTCAAGATGTTCTCGAGGCGTGTATTGATATTTAGGCATTTTTGGTTCTCAAGAAAATTTTCTAGCTATCAGGATTGCATAAAATTTATGTATAAAGTTGCTTAAACAGGCTGTTCTAGACATGCTGTATTTAGTTGGCAGAATTCTTATCGTTGCTTGTTTTTCATTTGATTGGCATTCTTGAATTGAGGGTTGAGTGAAGCATGTACACATATTTCTCAGTTCCATGCCAAAACAGCATATCTAACGTCTGATGTTTTTTTGATTCAGCATGGTGAAACAGGATCAGAGGATTAAGAAGCAACAAATGGCTGCTCCTCGAGCATGATAATTGGTTCATCATTCAGTCGGTGCCCTTTATTACAGCGTTTATATGGTTCATCATTCTTGAATTGAGGGAGACATCGACTTGTCAAACTGAAAAGTATTCAAGAGATCGACTAGTCAAATTGACTGTAAATTTTTGAAGACTTCTTGTATGCGATGCCAGCATGCTCATGCGCCCTCGCTCACTCTCTCTGTTTGTGTATTTATGTACGTTTAAACTTCATTAAGTTTTATTATTCAAGTTGATGATGAATTAGCTGATCCTTAGCTCTCTCTCTCTCTAGGTGTATGTATGCTTAATTTTTTTTTTTTAAAAAAAAGACATGATATTTGCACTCCGATATTAGCTTCAGACGCTCCAACCTCATGATTTTATGAATTAAAGGGCATCTATGCCCTTTGATCTTCTCCTTTCCTCAAGAAAAACAAATCCACTTTTCTCCTGCACCTCAAAACTAGCAATCGATCACCTCTCCTCTTGACTCTCAAGTGCTCTTCCTTATACGATACACTGACTGCGTCGAATTTCTCCTCTTGAATTATACTTAGCCCCATCAACAGACCACTTCACAATCATCTTCATTTCCAAAATCTACCCTGTTAGTGCTCTATTTTATGATCTAAAGGCAAGGAGAATGAATTTTGCTAGGATTTATTGGGCTTTGATTGATAGGGCTGTTTTGTGGTGGCTCAGGAGAGGTCCGGAGGGAAGCACGGAAGCTTTGCAACAAAAGTTGATTGGTCGAATGGTAACGATGGTAGTGGACTAGTGGCATGTGGAACGGGCATTTCAAGACTCGGGATCTTTGCAAGAAGTTTTCGAATAACAAGAAGATGAAATTTTTGTTACGGTGGAAAGGGAAGAGAACATGCAAGGTCGTGAACGGCTGGTTGACCTTTTTTTTTTTTTTGTGTGTGTAATAAAGATGCATTGACAGCAAATAAATAAGTTTACAGAGTACGGCTGGTCGACCATAGTCGGGGTTGGAGTAGTTTGTCTAATAGGATTGAAGTCCAGGAGTTCAACTTGGACGGATGAAGAGCGGGACAATATAGTCCACTCAAATTGTTTCAAAAAGCCATCAAAGTGCTAGAGTATGTGAGTTCATGATGAAATAGATACTCTCTAGTTTTGTGTTCTCTTTATTTTTTCCTTTCTATTCAAGTAGGAAAGAAAATATGTAAAGTTTGTTTGGGAGTTTAAGAAAGAAAAAGATCCCAGGATAAGTTAACTTGATCTTGTTTGTGAGTTTTTTTGAGACAGTAGCCCAGTTCAGACCAATCTCATTATACGATGTAAGCTACAAAATCATAGTAAATACACTAAGGGCTATACTAGTGGATCTGATTGAACCGAACCAGTGTCGCTTTTATTCCTAGAAAGCAGGCAGCAGACAATGTGGTTATCACTATGAGGAGTTTAAGAGGGAAAAAAAGGCACAATGGCTGTGAAAGTTGATCTGCAAGAAGCGTATGACAAAATCAGGTGGAGCTTTTGAGGGAAACATTAGAGTTACCTGGGATGCCTAAACAACTCATTGAGCTCATCATGCATGAATTGTGTAGAGACTAGCCCACTATAGTTACTATGGAATGGAGACGAAACAGCAGCAGTCAAACTTTCAAGTGGACTGAGATAAGGGGAAGTCCCCCCCCTATCTGTTTATGATGTGCACATATGATTTAAAGAGCTGTTCAGAACAAAGTGTGGAAACCAGTAAAAGTTTCAAGCGTTGGGCCTGCAGTAGCATACTTATTCTTTGCTGATGATTTGGTTCTCTTCTCCGAAGCAAGCTCAGAATAGGCAAAGGTGATAAAGAGAGGTGCTAAGGGAATATTATGAAGTATCAGGCCAGCAAGTGCGTGCTCAAAAATCCAAGCTATACTGCTTACTAAACGTAAGTGGGACAGTGGTGGAAAAGACAAGGCAAAAAATAGGAGTGGAATCCATAAATAACCTGGGAAAGTACTTGAAATGCCTTTACTCCGTGATAAGAGTCACTAAGCAAACTTACAGTGAAATAATTGATAAAGTGCACAGAAGATTGGCTGGTTGGAAAAGGAAATGTCTTTTCATACGCAGGCAGGGTAGCTCTCATCAAGTTAGTGATCTCAGCAATAACAAGCTACGCCATTCAAACATCACTGCTACCAAATTCGGTAGTTGAGGAGATTGAGAGATGTGCAAGAAGGTTCCTATGTGAAGAGGAAGAAGGCTGCAGAAAATTGCATCAGTTGAGCTGGGACTCAGTAACATACACCGAGAGTAAAGAGGGACTGGGAATATGACGACTAGAGGTGGCCAATAGAGCATTCTCTGCAGAGTTAGGATGGCGAATGGTGAAACATAATACAGCACTATGGGCCCAAGTCTTGAGAAGCAAATACCAAAGGAACAAAGGCACCAACATGGGAAATTTAAAAGGGAGAAAATCTCATGTATGGAAGAGCATTATAGAGGGGAGAAAAGTGCTCAAGAGAAGGCTCAAATGGAGAGTGAGAAATGGGGAGGAAACCAAATTCTGGACAGATGATTGGGTGGTTAAAACCATTGAAGGAATGCTGTACCAATAAAGTACCAGAAAAGAAATTGCACAAAAGGGTAGGTGAATACTGGAGCACAACAAGAGGATGGATGTTTCAGGAACTAGAAAAATAGCTCAATACCGAAAGCCTAAGGCAACTGAGAAGTATCCAACTAGTGCAAAGTGCAGAGAACACAGATAAAAGTTATTTGGAGAGAAGAGGGTAATGGAGTATTCTCTATCAGTTCAGCCTATAACATGCTACTAGAAGAGGAATTAGACAATGAGGAGGATAAAGGATGGAAGGAGGTATGAAAGCAAAATGGCCCAGGAAGATGGCGGTTTCATCTCTGGATTGTTCGAAAACAAGGACTGGAAGACACTAAATGTCAAATTTGTGGGAAGAAAGCTGAAACAACAATGCTTGTGTTGAGAGACTGCGAGTGGATAAACAAAATCTAGTATCAACTAGTTCATCCGGGTAAGTGGGTAGAATTTAAAAGCATGAGTCTGGTAGACTAGATTGATAGAAATCTGAAAGATGGAAGAAGGGAAAGAATGGATAATTATGAGTGGCAGTTATTGTTCCAATTGATGACCTACCACGCTTGGACGGCAAGGAACCAATTTTACAGCACAGGGGAAAGCATCCAAATGGAAAAAATAAAATAAAATACAGGCACTCCTCTTGCAAGTGGATGACCTGCAGCAAGCAGGTAAAAGGATACAGACAGGAAACTGAAGAGAAACCATTCACATTGCATGGGAGAGAGCCCCAGAGGAATGGATAAAGGTCAATGTAGATGGGGCATGCAAAAAAAAATCCAGTGGTTGGTGGAGCTGGGGGATAAATTAGAGATCATCATGGAGTTTCGCTAGGAGGGTTTCTTGCCAATCTAGGAACAACTACCAATGTTGGAGCAGAGCTGTGGGCAATACAATTTGGATTGAAACTAGCATGGGACGTGGACTTCAGAAAAGTGATTCTTGAGATAGATTCTAAAATAATGCTAGAACTATTAGAGAAGATGCCACCTGAATCCCCACACTACAATCAGATGATCCAAATAAGGAGATTCTGGAAGCAGCAGTGGGAATGCAAGCTTCAGCACCAATGGAGAGAGGGAAACCATTGTGCTGATCACCTAGCAAATTTGAGTATAAACTCGGAGCTGGGAGGGAAGTTCCTGGTTAATCCTCCAATCTTACTTAATAAGGACTTGACTCTTATCTTATAATATTCGAGTTTGAAACTTGCTACCAACTAAAGTGCCATTGATACGTGATTTTTAAAAATTATTGTCAGTATTAAATTTCCGTATTTGTGTGGGAGCTAGAAGAGTAACGTATGCATGCTTTTAAACTCAGTCTCATGAACTAACGTTTTTTTTTTTTTTCCTTTTATTTAGTGAAGGATGTAAAGGACGGATTGTGTAAGGGCAAAAAAGGGAAGGAAAACAAGAAATATAGGATACAAGTGAAACTTAAAAAGCATCCAGAATATCCTTTTCTTTTAACAAAAGAATACCACTTAATTGATATGAAATATTAATTGGCATTGTTAGTGGCGTACTGCCACATCCATTCAACTGTTTATTGTGTTCTTGCTCATCGATCTAGGAATCAATTTACCAAAGCAAACCTTCCCACTAAAATCATTTTTCTTGTGTGACTTATGATTATAGTTATCTTAAATGGGATGATGATGATGTCAAAGCTCTTTAACATGGTTGATTTTTTTTTTCTTTTAAGTTTGGGAGTTTTAACGAAAACTTTTCCCTTTTCTTTTTGGTGGAGAAATTGGGGATAATTTTATATGGTATGTAAAACACTACGAACTTTGAAAGCTTAGTGCTTATTAAAGTTTATTTATCATGGCATAAAACAATCAAAGTTAGCACAATCTAATAAACTTATATTGATTAAGATTAATACAGCAGAAACAACAGGAGAGATGGTAACCACCAAAGCCTGGGGTGGTTAAGATTAACTGTGATGCAACCAGCTCAAATCAATCGGTAAGAACAGAAAAGGGAATCATAGCAAGGAACTAGACTAGAAAGCTGATGAAAGCAAAAGGGATAATGGAACGCAAGAATGGAGCAGTGATTGAGGAAGAAGCTCTGGCAGTAAGAGATGCGCTTGTGCATGGCCAAAGCTGCAGGATGGACTAAGATAAGTCCAACTAGACTGCAAATCCGTGGTCGACCAAATCAATGCAAGCCATGTTCAGGACCTTAGCATTGCAACAGTCCTAGAGGATATTGAGGAGATGAAGGAAGATTTTGAGTAGTGCAACTTCTTCTTTGTGTATAGAGCAGGGAATATGTGTAGTTATACACTAACTCAAAATACAATCAAGTTAGTACATGACATAAAATGGGATAATAAGTTTCCAGTATGACTGATGAATATTATTAGGAAAGATACGAGGGGCAGTTGCCATTTTTTGTAACTAATACTTGTACTATCAAGTATTAATAGTATATAAAAGTACTACTTCCGTTTGTTGAAAAAAAAACTTATATTGATTACCGAGTTCATTAGGAAAATCTGAATCCCTAATCTGTCAATATCACCAGCAAAACCATTGCTGCATTCCTTTTAAGCAAACAAGTCATTTCGATGCAACATGGACTGCAATCCATGATTCGTTTCCATCAATGCTTGTTTAGGATCTTTGTAGTTCAGTCTAACTAAACTGATTTTGCACCGATTGTGGACATATTTTTGGTAAAACGTTAAAGGTTAGTTTTTGGTAAACAAGTGAACAATCGTTGGAATAATTTACAACGGACATACTGGAATTCTTTTAACGAAAAATGTAATTGGTGTGCCAAATTGCCAATAAGTCTCTTTTTCATTACGCAGTACAGAATGCACATTATTGCATGACAATAGTAGTACTAGGGCAACACCGTTCCAATTATTTGGTCTTATTTCGAGAATCCAACATTTTAAAAATAGTGGGTGTGTGTGGAATGAGAAGATTTGAAATAAAATAATTTGTTTCACAAATTTCAATCACTTTTTTATTTTTCTAATTACTTTTTTATCTCACATACATCATATTATAAAAAGTGTTACAGTAATTATCTCAAATAAATCATCCAAATAAACTCTTATCCAAACAAACTCAATGTGTTTGATTGTGATATTTATGTTTGTCTTTTCAAGTTTATCCCCGACAAATTTAAAATTTAAATTTAAATAATAACATGCATATGATTGGAGGGAGGGGTATATAGAAAAGCGAGACAAAAAATTATTTTGACTTTTTCAACGGAATAAATATTTTAAAATAAAAACTAAAAAGTAGAACATTTTCAATGAAACAGAGGAGTAATAGTTAGACAAAAAAAAACCTTTATGACAAAGAAAAGAAAAATATTTAAAAAGGTAAATAAACGTTTTCTGTACTGGGCCTGCTGGCCTTTCGTTGCACTTTCTTTTGCCGTTTCCATTTCCCGATGGGGCTAGCTTTCTAACATCTAATCTAAATCTAAAGGACTGCCCAGTTCAAATTCTTGAATTGCCGCAACAGATATTTTGATTATAAATTTCTTGCCTTTGACCCCACTCCTAGAAGACCGTTAGCTACAGCAACAAAAGCCAGACAAAGAAATTAAGGACGCAAGAGAAAATGAAACTACGAAAAATGGATCAGATGCTGAAATTCAGCTTGTTTCTGCTTCCACCAAATAGAGAGAGAGAGAAAGAAGAAAAACAACTCTGAATAAGAAGATTTTGAATAGGCAGAACAGAAGTGATGCAGTGAGCTGAGAAACCACATTGAGCCCTTTCAATTTGACGCTGAAAGCAGCCGCAGTAGCAGACAGAGTGAGCTGAAACGATGTCTTGTTCTCCTGAGAAACCAAATGGTAACTCTCCATTGAAGCTGTGGATCAAGAACAAGAAAGTTCTCAACAATGTCTTATTTACCATGCGCCTCCAATCTCTTACCAAAACAGCCCCAAACCCCTTCTCTAATGACCCCGCGACCACACAAGACCGAAGGCTTCACTTTCCCTGAACTTGTCTCTGATAAAACCTCACTCCTTCCTGATGAAATACTTCTCCAAATCCTCTCAAAGCTTCCTGATTCACAGAGGAATTCCAATTCCCTCGTATCCAAAAGGTGGCTGAATCTTCAAGGCCGACTTGTAAAGTCTGTAAAGCTTCTTGATTGGAACTTTCTTGTATCGAGTCGCTTATTTGTCAGATTCCCAAATCTTGTTCATGTTGATTTAGTTGAAGGGTCTCTAACGTCGCCCCGAAATTCGGGTATTTTATGCACTCACAAGGTTGCATCTTTTTATGTCGACACTGATACTGACCCCAAAGGCTCTCTTGCTTGTGAAAGATTTATGCTACATGTCGATGAAATTGACCTGGGCTTGAGGAATTTAGCTAATGGATGTCCAAATTTGAGGAGGCTTGTGGTGCTGAATGCTAGTGAGATGGGGCTGTTGAGTGTGGCTGAGGAGTGTCCTACCCTCCAAGAATTGGAGTTGCATAGGTGTAATGATCAGGTTCTTCGCGGGATTGCAGCATTTCAGAATTTACAGATATTGAGATTGATTGCAGATATCGATGGTTTTTATAGCTCAGTGGTTTCAGATGTGGGGTTGACTATTTTGGCTCAAGGTTGTAAGAGGTTGGTCAAGCTGGAGTTGAAAGGATGCCAGGGGAGCTATGACGGGATTCGAGCTATTGGACAGTGTTGTCAAATGCTTGAAGAGTTGACTTTTTGTGATCATAAGATGGAGGATGGATGGTTAGCAGCTCTTTCTTATTGTGAGAATTTAAAGACTTTAAGGTTTTTATCTTGTAAGACTATTGATCTGAATCCAGGGCCTCATGAACATCTGGGATCTTGTCCAACACTTGAAAGATTGCACTTCGAGAAATGTCAGTTGCGGGATAGGCAGAGTGTCAGGGCATTGTTTGTTGTCTGTCAAGGAGTGAAGGATATTATCTTCAAAAACTGTTGGGGCTTGAACAATGATATTTTCAGCATTACAACTGATCTGAGGTAGCATTCTTCTCCCCGTTTATCTTACCGTTCCCTCCCTGTTGAAGTAGTTTTTTTTTTTTTTTGAGTCCCTCCCTGTTGAAGTTGTGAGGCCGTTGAATTTAGTTGCGGGTTCCAGCATTCCTCTTTCTCCATACTGCATTGCAACATTCTTGACTTAGAATTTTAATATGCACGACTAGTCTAGTTAGTCCAGTGTACATGTAAATATAATAGTCAGTTGTCTTAAAGACATTTTTGACTTGAAGTTTTAGAAGACTAATGATAGTGCCGTTGATTTGGCCTTTATACCAATTTAGAAAACGAGAAGATACCAGAATAGTAACCTGGTTTCAATCATTTTCATCATACGCATATCAAAAAAGATATTTTGCTTCAAGAATCTGTTAGTTTGTGAAGAAGAATCATGTTATCAGACGTTCAATTCACGGGATCTTGTTTGCAGGAGTGTGAAGTTGCTGTCTTTGGAAGGTTGTCCGGTGCTAACAACAGCTGGTCTAGAGTTGGTGGTTATTTCCTGGATGGAGATTCAGAGTCTTAGAGTAATATCGTGTAACAAAATAAAGGATACTGAGATATCTCCTGTGCTTTCGTATTTGTTTTCTACTTTGAAAGATCTGCAGTGGAGACCAGATACAAAATCTCTTCTTTCAGCTAATCTTGTAGGGAGTGGAATGGGAAAAAGGGTGCCAAATTTTTGAAGAGGACGTGTGACTGGAAGGCACTCCCTGGTGCTTAGCGTTAATGACATTAGACAACTTGGGCTCCTGTCATCTTGTTGTACTAACGAAATTTCTCATCCATTTGTATGTTTATCATTGCTTTCTTATGCAGAAGACGTGACGGGTTGTTGTAAACATGTAAAGACTATTTCTTCTCTCTGTACCGGGAAGCTTATTCCCTTTTTGTACAATGTTGTTGAAAGCCACCATTATGCAGCCGCTTCAACTCAGCAAGCAATCGCAACAGGTATAGAAGTGCTTGTACCTTCTTAGTATGAACTTTTTCGTTGTTTTGTATTTTATAACTTATTCCCCTCTGTATAATGTTATCCAATTTCAATACTACCATTATGCAGACGGTTCAGCTTAACAGTCCCAACAAGTGTGGGGCTGCTTGTCCCTTCTTACTTAGTACTGCATAAACTTTTTCCTTGTTTTGTAGACTGCGACTTGTATGAATTGCTAGTAAGTTGGATTTACTAGTGCATAAAGAGCACTATTGCAGTTTAGATCCTCCGCTTGAATTGATTGGCTTTACTGTCTGCGGTTTTCTTAGCAGGTACACTAGTCTGTGAATCCTCCAAATCGGTATGAATTGCTGTCTCTACTTTCTGTTTAGATCCTCTACATGAATGATTGGCTTTACTTGAAAGAATTGCTGTCTCCACCTGTTTTCAAATAGCGGTATATTCCTGATTGTAAAATTCTCCACCACTGCAAGTGCAAGCACCTTGAGGTCTATTTATCGCAGCTGTGATGTAGGACACATTGTGGATAGCGTGATAATTAATATGGCTAAAAGGGTTATGCAGGCAGAATGCATCTTAAAGACTAATCTGCAAGTGTCTCAAGGAACGCTCAGCATATGCTAATCCAGATTAAAATGTTAACCATGATGACCATGCCAAGATCCTCTCTAATTTTTTTTTCCTCCTTAAAATGAAAATTCGATGTTTAGAGCATAAACTGGCATCTCAAGTCCATACAGTTATGAGGTGGGTCGTACTCGAGCATGTCATTTTGGAGTGACTGCAAATTATGAAAATGAATCTAATCGTATGTTCTTGCCGTCTTTGCTTTTCATTGACATGCAAGAGAAGAGTGAATTTCAGGAAAAAAAAAAAAAAGGCTTCTGCGGGTGGTCCGACTAGTTCTTCGTAGTCTGATAATTACCAACAGGTCCGTAATCGATTTCTGCTTGCTATCTTGTTATGCGTCCTTCGACTTCGAGTAAGGTTTTATACCGTATTAGGAGATTAATTTGACCGAAAGATTGGGATACACTTAAGTGCAAAAAAAAAAAAAAAGGGATTTGGGGGGGGGGGGAGGCGGACTATGTCATAACGGAAAATGAACGATTTCCTTTAGACAACGTCATTATACTTCGAATGTTCTGTCCTTTAGACGCCCAGGGCTTGTCTGTCCGGACGGAGGTAGTCAGGAACCCCAACCCTTTTTCTACCTAACATTAAAAAAAAAAAAAGTTTCCCTATGTAGAACTATGTTGTACAGAGCATAATGCAGATTGTACACGGATCCGGGCCAAATCAATGCAATGCCACCGACCTCTTAATTACTTGGCCATGCAGGCACGAATGGCTTTGCATGTTATTTTATGAAGTTTTTGTTAAAAAAAATTATACTATAACGATTTGAAATAGGTAAAATAAAAAGATTATTGATAAATGTATTAATAAAAAATGTAAAATTTTTTTGAAGAAAATTTACCATCCAACAAGGCAGTATTAAAAAGGCAAAGAGACAAAAGATAAAAACAAAAACAAAAGAAGAGAAAAAACAGACAATTAGGATTTTGTTTCAAAAACGAGAAAAAGAAGGGGAAAAAGGGGAGGGAATAGGACTAAAACCGTAAAACGCCCCCGAAATTCTTTTCGACAACAAAAGAAGGAAAGAAAGATCAGATCCTAGAATACATGGATTTCTGTAGTTCCTGTGCCCGAAGGAGGGATCATCTTTAGGCTTTTTCTCCAGACACTTCGTAGTGTAAAATAGTAGTGTAATAGCATTGCATCATTATGACCATGCTTCAGTTTCTTGAGAGGAAGTGAAGTTGATAAAAAACGCATATATAATCTCAGCGGGAGAAGATTGAAGGAGATGAAGAAGGGTAAAAGTGTGGGAGTAGTAGGCGGCCCGAGTGACGGATACGAACGAGATGACTATCCAGACTACGATGATGATGACGATGATGAGCTGAGTGTGATGAGACCAAGAAGGTCTTCCACTGATGCTAGGCCTTTAGTCCGAACCCCCAGTCGCGGCGGCTCTTCCAAATACGATTTTGTTAAGGTCCTCTTTTAATACTGGTACCCTTTTGCTTGGATTGTTAATCCACTGATATGATCAAGAAACAGGGGCCCTTGAAATTAAAGTAAATTAAAGAAACAGGGGCCCTTTTATTCATTCGAGAAAACCAACAAAAAAAAAAAAGGATATTCCCTCTTTCTAAAAATGGTGTTTCTTTGTCTTTTTTATTATTATTGCAGGTGAAGGTTTGGTTGGGTGATAATGCCGATCACTATTACGTTCTCTCCAGATTCTTGCTTAGCAGAATGCTCACTGTCACAAAGGTCCACACTTCTCCACTTCTCCTTTCTTGTGAAAATTTTCATTCTTTTGCTTTTATATCTTTTGGGGATTTTGGTTTTTCGTCAATCATCGTCTGATGTTATAAGGCAACAATGCCTGAGAGAATGTTGACAGACTTCTTTGGGAAAGATTGGTGCTTTGAAGTTTATCGGTTTTTCTTGACAACCTTAGTGTGGATCATATCATGAAGAAAACTTTTTTCTTTCCCTTTATTTTCCCTTTTCGGGTTAGACTGGTGCTCTTATGTTATGTTGTGTAATTACGTTGTAGATTGACTACTACCCTTAATTTGTTGAAGTCTTTTTTCTGGCTTTTGCAGATGAACTTTTTGTTTATTCTTATGTTTCTCAAATTCTTACTTATGAGTTTAACCTAAGTGGAGTTAAATTCAGATTGAATAAAATTAATAGAAGTTTTATACTGATGGCTCTATGGCTTTGCTTGCAGATTCCCAATCATGTGGCAATCAAAATTGCTCTTGAGCTTAAAAAGCTTCTCATAGACAATAGCCTTTTGGATGTGTATGTTTTTATCTCTTTCTCATTTTCCATTTTTGCTTCTGTTATTTCTCTGCCATCTCAAGACCATTTCATCCAAGTTTTTGTTCTTCAGCTCCCAATCGGACCTGGAAGCAAATTTGTTCAAGGTATATTCTCTCTTTTTTCCTGTTTGCATGTGTGCGTGTGTGCGTATTGTAATTGTACCATGGTTACAGTCCACTCAAGGATGATAGTATTGTGTTTACTTTTTCATTGTTTGGACATGCTTGGTCCAGGCATATCTTTTTAAGAACGAGAATGCTTGACTATCCTAGACTGGACTTTAAGAAGACTTAAATGCACTATGCTTTTGTCATTCCTTGACCCCTTGGATCAACTTCTCTGTCTGTATAATGTAAAGTTAGATGTGTACTTGAAACACTTCTGAAGATCAACCATTCATGGGAGCTTGTCTTTATTTGTTCCATCTCTCTTGCTTCACTTATGATATTTTGAGGCTTTTCTCTGCTAAAACATGAAACTTATTTTGAACTCTATTTACAGCTTATGAAGCGACGTGGTTATGGAGCAGAGTATATTAACCGCTATAAGATGATGACGAGGTTGGTGCTCTTTCTTCCGTTCCTCTATTTAGTTATTCTTCCTTTTCTTTGTTTCTGTAATATAGAAATCAGTTATCGAATGTTTTGGGAGGATCTAGTTTTTTCTAATAGTTTTCTTAAGGCGAATGTAAAATCCTTTTCATTGTTCAGCACTATATAGCACATCTTGGTGTATATATTTATTTTCGACTTTTTAACATCACTGAATAGTGACTCCTCATTGTATATGACAAGATGCTATTGCAGAGAGTCAAACTGTGCTCACTCGAATAGAAAAGTTGCTACACTCTTGTTATTAAGACTCAAAACAATTTCATTTCAACTTGAAACTAGATGATTTATTTTCAACAAAATAAAATATCTTACCTAGTTTTGAAACACTGCGGTCATCTCTCTCTCTCTCTCCCGCTCTCTCTCCCCTCTCTCTCTCTCTCACGCTCTCTCTCCCTCTCCCTCTCCCACACACACATGCAAGCAAAATTTTCATTTGGGGGTTAGTATTTCAAATAATATTACCTTACTCACTGAAATTTGTGAGGGAGAAAGAGCTGAAGTGCATCAAATTTTTCTCATTTATTTCTTGTCTTCGTCACAGAAACAATGAGAGTAAGTAGAGAGAAAAGACTTCACCTATGAAGGTCAAATAAAAAGTTAAAATTGTATGACTGAGGAATTGTTACTAATGCTGTTTCACTTTTTGGCCTCTCTGACTTGTTAGATTTCATCATCAGAGGGTTCCTCTTGTTATTCTTGTATGTGGGTACGGCATCTGTTGGGAAGTCTACTATTGCTACTCAACTTGCACAAAGACTAAACCTGCCAAATGTGTTACAGGTAATCAAACATTTTCCATCAGCGAACTAGTAACTTTTGTTTCAGATTTATGCTCATTCCTTTATTTTCTGATGTTTCAGACCGACATGGTTTATGAGTTACTACGCACGTCTACAGAGTATGTTACCTTCTTGAACCTTGATTTTGTTAAATATCTGACGTTCAGATTAATTTAGTTCGCAATAGATGATTCACATTGTTAAACAACCTGTTGCATGTTGGTTTTCCCTTATCTGTAACAGCATTTACAATTGTCAGTAGATTTGATTTGAGTTCAAGAATGCATGTAATTCAGTGAGCAACATGTGAAAGTTTTTTCAGAATTTCTACATAGTTTTTTGAAAATTATGGAGCAGCTTGGGCCATGATTAAATCTGAGATAACTAGGCATATGGCTGTTGTTTTTTCACTGCTGTTGAAGCATTCTGTTGAGGAGCTATTTTAGCACCATGCGTAATTGCTATGATCTGAATACTAGATAACCTTCAGCATTTTGGATCTTTTGTCTGATTACAAAATGCATTAACCTAAACTTGTCTTTTTAGCTCAGATTCCTTACTTTACAAAGAGATGCATGCCCTATTTCTCACTGAGTGACTATTTTTTTAGCATTCCATCTCCTTAACTTTGCCACTCTATGAGATCTAATTGGTTGTGGTTCCTCTAAATGTCATTGAATTACTTGTGCAAATTTGACATTGTCTCAGTGCACCATTGGCATCTTCCCATGTTTGGGCACGAGATTTCAGCTCCTCCGAGGAACTTATAACTGAGTTTTGTAGAGAGTGCAGAGTAGTTCAGAAAGGTAACTCAACAAGTACCTGCATAATTTACTATTTTAAAATAAAATGACCCATTTGATCTTATCAGCGTTGCCATGTAGGTTTGGCTGGTGACTTGAGGAAAGCAATGAAAGATGGTAAACCAATTATTATTGAGGTAATTGTTCCATGCTGAAACTAAATTATGTCTTTTATGCTTTAACATTGCCAGTTCCTATGTGTTTCCTTGGGATTTTTTTAGATTTACCCTCTTTTTAGGTTATTCGGAAACAAAGTTCTATTATACACTTTGATGTTCAATGTGAAAATCAGCAAGTGTATGACGTATTAATGGATGCGCATGATCTAAATCTATTACAAGACAGAATGAATTGCTTAAGACAGATGAATGTAGGCATCTTAGCTGAGCTGAGATGCTTGTTTGGCCTTTCAGAAATCCTTTTGGCTTCAGAATTTGGCATGGAAGAGAAGTTGAAGGATCTTATGGCCGCCAATTTGAGAAGGAATTTTTTCCAAGGTTTAGGTGGGACCTGGGAGTAATCAACCCTAAGCTATTACAAGAAGGATGGAACTGCATTTCCTTTTACCCCCTTTATCAGCACAGCAGTTTTCATCACTAAATCAAGTTGTAGCAATTAAAAAAGTACAAGTTTCACTTCAACCTCAACTTCATGAGGCAATTGGTGTAATTCATTGAACTAGGATTTTGAATTGGTGATTTGGCAGAACTATTGGAGAAAATTTTGATTGAGGAAATAGCATGCTGCAGCGATGGGTGAAAAAGAGTAGAAAACTTGTTTTGGTTAATTAGCATCATGTTGTACAGTAATGCTGGCTGTGTCATTTTCTTGTAATAAGTTAGGAGAACAGCATGAAAAGTGGTTGGCTAAGTTTTGATATGCTGTCGATTAATCTGTTGAGAAAATCATTAAATGTTTGGTTTATATCTTCTTGCACGTGGTTTAGCTAACATTCAATGCTTGTAAAAACGCAGGGAATGCATTTGGATCCTAGCATATACCTCATGGATGATGACAATAAGTTGTTAAATCAGATGCCAACAAAAGATGAAGAGTCAAAGCCTTCGAAGGGAGACTGCAAAGATGGAATAAAAACTGTCAAGCAATTCTACAGTATCACAAGACAGTCAGGAAGAAAATAAGTACTCCTGTCCTGGGAATGTAAACCTTGGGGAAGAAACGCCTGCTGATCAGCTGATTAAAGTTTCAGGACTTATCAAAGCTTTGGGATATTCTTGGAATTAATCCTGAGAAGAAAGGTTATTCTTTGTTGCTGTTTGGAAAGTATTTATCACTTTATTTCCCCCATAGAATTTGAGCATCTCCTTTTCTCTTTATGCAGTTGAGACCATTAAGGATCCGGCAGATGATAGAAAAGAAAAATCTGGTCCACGGCCAATTATCATTCCAATAGTCCTAAAGATGGCTGACTTTGATCACAAGGTGTGGAAATTTCCTTCTTATTTTTGCATGTTCCAAGATGATAAATTAATTTATTGAAGGAAAAGATTTAATTGTCCTAAAACTTGGATTTTTGGAGTAATAAAACATGTTGGACAAGCTTCCTTTATTCTTCACCTGTTGTACTGTTTTGCAATATCTTCTATTTGTTTAAAAAAGTATGTACTGAAAATATTTCAAGTTCTTGAGAGGTGTGATTGTGTTATAGTAATTTTTTCCCTCTCTAGTACTACTGTATCAAGTACTGACGAAGGTTTTTTTCCTTTTTACTAGGCCTTACTGGAGGAGTGGATATGCACTCGGACAAGTAATGGGAAATGCCAAATTCAGGTTTCAAATTCGTACCAACCCTTCTCAGCTAAGAAGAGTTATTTTATACATATGCTATATTATTAACTCTCTAGATTTCCTTCTGTTGACCTGGATTTCCTTTTGACCATGCCAGTCTACAGTGACTTTTTTTTTTCTTTTTTTGGGGCGACTGACTTTCATTTTATACCTAATCCAGGATAAAGATAAGCTGATTAGCAACTTGAAAACAATTCAGGACTATCTATGTTCATTCAAGTCATTGGTGAGCTCATTCCCTTTCTGTAATTTGCTTATGTATTCACAAAAAAGATAAGCTGATTAGCAACTTGAAAACAATTCAGGACTATCTATGTTCATTCAAGTCAACTTGAAAAGTACTTAAAAAGAATGTGCACGTTTGTTGATTTCTACTAGTTTCTCGATGTCTTGTAATCCAACTATGATAATATTCATATTTTTCTCATCTCTGTCCACCCTTCTCCCTCCTCATTATCAGGGTTTGACAGTTGTCAACATATCAGCAACAACATTTCCGCAAACACTTGATTGGCTGCACAATTATCTCTTCAGGTTCATAGTTTAATCAATAATACCAATCTTTGTTTGTTGCATGTTTTAAGCAGATAATACGTGTTGTTTCATTCACTGGTTAATTTCAATAGCTTTTGAAGCTGTATTGGTGGGTTCTGTTGGATGATACTAGAGCTATATCAAAGACCAAAAGGTCATTGGCTTTTTAAGTACTTTTCAGAAGCTGGAGGATAGAATCTTATGCCGCCATGATTTTCCATCCCTCTTTTAAATTCAAGCCAGAAACCGAACTTTACTGCATATTTGTAGTGAAAATCTGTTTAGCTTCAAATTGTTGCTTCTTTGGATGGTTGTCTGGGAGTGCGACAGTGGCCAAGTGGGCATCATTATCCCTTGATTTTTTTTGCATCCCCTCCGAAACCTTATTGCTCTTTGAAGAACACGAGTATTATTTTTCTGGTGGATCCACTGCATCTCTTCCATTGTTGTTGAGCATTTTCCGTTGCTTTAGGCTATACTGTTAACTTTTGGAAGTTCTCTTATTGCTTGACCGACTATTCATCTTGTACAATCCTAAATGTGGTGGAAACATCCGACGGAGTTATAGTGAAAAAATCGTACAAACAGTATCCATAGTGATCATTTTGCTTGTGATTAATTTATTCTGAATATATTCCTTTCCTTTTCTGCTTTGAACAGTGCATTGAGCAAGGCATATCTACGAGTAGCAGTGGCGAGGCTTCTGGAAATTAAACTGTAAGTTCGAGCATGACCAAATAACAAATGGTATGCTTTGATATCTCTAAGATTTTTTTTTTTTACATTGTTTATTGGACAAGTTACACACACACACACAGAGGCTTGTGAACTTTGATGATAATTGATGGCAATTTTTTCTGACCGTGGTTGAGTGGAGGCAGTCTTATTTTGAATGGGCTCTGTTAAGGCAATTTCTGCAACTTTGCATTCATTTATTTCCGGCACGTGAACTGAATTTATCTAAGACAAAGTTTTTTAAATTTCCATTCATGACAAGTTCATAATTTCATCGGACATTTAAGGAAAAGTGTGGTCTTTGTGTTATCAGGGACTTTTATGCACAAATGCTGGTCAAGACTGAACCCGTGAACAAAGCTGCTCAAAAGCATGGAGATCTATCTGCCGAGAGATACTGAGGATTCGAATGGATAAATTGAAAAATTCTTCTGTTTAATTTGTAAATCATGGGAAGTATTTGTACGCTGCCCCAAAAATTTAGCTGTAATTAAAGATTTGTAATAGAATTGATCATCCAAACTCCATATTTGACCATTGATCCATGTCCGTAACAATAGTTCTCTCCAACTTTTCTTGGCTTGTTTTTCTCTCCTAAGCTTATTGCCGTCGAAACAATGACTTCGTGAATCACTTTTTGCTGCTTAATTTAGCGAATGGATGTAGCTTTCCAAACTTGAAACGCTTGGTCCTCTTCTTTCTTAATTTTTGGTGAATTATATCACAATTCCCAGGAAGTACATTCTTGGGGGTGGATTCTAGTCAATTTGATCTCTTATTCACCCAGAATCGGATCCATGTTTTCCCTTTGTGGGAACAACTTGCTTTTATAAATTATGTAGTCGTGCTTCGAAAGGTATTAGGAATTTCTCAAGGGTTTCACGGAATATCCGATCAGATGACGGGTAAGAGAGAAACAAAATCCTCAAATCTCATCATCCCACAGATCTTGAATGGTCCTATAGGGGCTGGTTGTTTCATTGGTGAAAAAATCCCCCCTCATCATCTTCCATTCTTCCATCTTCTGAATTTTGAGAATATCAGAGTCGTCCAATGCCAGATGAAGGGGCTCCTATGTTCTCCTTCATTCTTCTCTGATTGAAGCTCTTCACGATTACACTAGATCCTTTTGACATCCCCCATGCTAGAGCAACCTGTCAAATACAAGCGGACAATAACCCTTTTAATTTTGCATCATCATTCTCCAAAGTCAACTTGAGAAAGAAAAAAAATCCCGGAAATCTAGCGCTCGCTTAAAGAAGGGCCAAGGGTCACCTGAGCTGGTGTTGCTTTGTGTTTTAGGGCAACAGATTTTAGGATGGGATGATCCACCACGGCCGTTGATCCCCAGCAATTTCCAGGTGCCCCAAGAGGGGAATATGCACTGACATGGATGTTGTGTTTCCTGCAAACCTCCCTTAGCTTTCTTTGCCTCCACATCGGATGGCATCTCCACCTGTTCTCCCGATAACAAAAACTCAATAATGCATTAGATATTCGATTGTCGATTCTTTGGGGTTATAAAAGAACTTGCATTCTTCAGTTCCTGTTTTCATATCCCCATGCATGCACAAAAATTGTAGAAGCCCAACACAAGTGGCAGAAGCAAATACCTGATTGACAGCAGGAGGCACAGTGGCAAAATCCAAAAGTTGCTGAACCTTCCTGCTGGAGAAATTGCTGACCCCTATACACCTGCACAAACCCATTGCTAGGCATTTCTCCATTCCCAACCAAGTGCTCTCCAGGTCTAGTATATCGAAATCCTCTTCGCCGGGAACTGGATTAAGAACTCCAGGCTTCAACTTCACCGGCCAATGGACCAAGTATAGGTCCACATATTCCAACCCGAGCTTCCTGAATTAATGCAGATTCAAAGTGGCGTTAGTACCACTCGCAAAATTGGAGCAATTCTATGCTAGTCTGGCCTTTTTCGTAGTCCTGGCTAGTCCAGTTTAGTTGCAACCATGAAATAACGCGATGCTGTGGCAGATTTGCATAATTGCATGCGTCAGTTGTCGTATAATCACATACAGCCGAAGCCAGCTTCAACTATAAGTATATTGTAGGAGTAACCCACAAAATCCCGGTCTTTTGATGTGAAGACTAGTATGGATTTCTGACAAACTTAGCACTTATGAGTGCTCGTTGTGCATGGCCGCCATGCATGAGTTGATTGAGAATAGAAGGAAATGAGTCCATGAATAACAGTTACTTACTGGAGAGTTTCCTCAAGTGCAGAGACGGGATCATGGTGATCACTGCTCCATAGTTTAGATGTAACAAAGACGTCTTCTCTCTGAATCATCCCATCAGAAATTGCACTCCTCAATGCATTTCCTAAAGCAGGCTCCGAGCCATATATCTTAGCAGTATCAAAGTGCCTGTACCCCATCTGCGCACCAGTAGAAGAGCACGTTTCAGTCATCAAAAAAACACGAGATATCAATCAAGTACTAATTCTTTCAGTAACTTCTACATCCAATACATGAAATCAAGGTTAGTTTTAATGATAGTGCAGGATTGCACAATAAATAAATCTGCATCAGAGATAATCAAATTTTGAACCTGAAGTGCCATTCGGACCGCTTGTTGAGTAGTCTCTGAATCATTTTCAGAGGAATAAGTGCCCAAACCAACCACCGGCATCCATACGCCGTTGTTCAATCTCACCTGCCTCATGTAAATGTTTCTCATTTTTCTTTTTGCTTTGCTCTCTCAGTTTGTTTTCTCCTCTCCACTGATCACTTCCACTACTAGTACAATGCATGAAATTGCTTTGACTTCCCAGAGGTTTATATAGGCGGCTGTCATGCATAAAAGTCAAACCTTGATGACGTAGTATTTCTTTATACAATTAAGACACCGAAGCAAGTAGCATTTGTAAAAATTAGACTTGTAATCTTACAAAGATATGATAATTAATGACCTGAGGGAGTGCATGGTAAAACTGTATCAATTACTACGGATCTATATCAAGGTGGAGGCTGGAAAGATCCATTACAATAATGTAATCCAACTCTCAATTCTAATTTAACTGATAGAACATTAGACAAGCAACAATAAATTAAGTTTTATGTTCACTTTTCAACCTTCCATATTTGTTTGGATTGCATTTTCTAAATTTTTTGCAGAAAAATTACTGTAACTATTTGATATATGTGAGATAAAAAGGTGATTAAAAAATGTGTTCACGGAAAATATAACAGAAAAATTGCAATCCAAACGCATACAGTCGAACATGTGTAAATCAAGTTAACAAGCCATTTTCAAGAAATGAACACCACCTAGCGATATGCATCATTTATGGAGCTCGGAACTATGAAGTAGTCATGAGATGGTCGAATTTTCATTTTTACCACGTATAGAATAATTTAGACTGTAGGCATCAATGGCCGACTAATTGCCTACCACCACCTCCCACCAGATTTTTCACCAGTTGTTGCCAGGCCCATCATATGCGGAGGAGGAAACCCACTGCAGGCATGATGACCGGGTGGCCTTGCTTCAACAAAATTCTTCTTTAATTACTAATGCTCTAAGTTAGAATCCTCATTATTTTATTAAGCATTGTCAACGGCTCAAGTCTAAGTGTCCAAACTACCCAATAAGTTTGTGTTATGTAATTACGTTGCAGAACTGGAGGGTGGGTGCTGTGGCGACACACAGAAACCTAATAAAGTCAAATAGTTGACTTCGAGCTCGAGGGAAAATCAGGGGAAAACCGTCATTGTCAGAGAAACACCAATTAGTATGGACCACACTGATCGATCATCAAAGTCAATGCTACGTGCTCAAGTTCTAAAAGACAATCAAAACCTTGGAAAAGAAATTGCAAAATCAATTCTGATACCAACTGAGGCCTTCTTCTTCTTCTTTTTTTGTTTCCCCTTTTCGGCTTAATTGGTTAAACATTTTTGTAACTGCATGTTAAATTTGCGAAGGAAACTGGACATTATGTCGCAATTTGGGGCAACTCATGAATAGAACATAGACCATGATGGTCATGAATATGCGAACTTGTAAGAAGAGACATATTGGTGCTTTAACTAATATTCCTTAAAATTTCGAAACCTGAATAGTATATACGTTCAACAGAAAGCCGGTAACAGACACCATAATCGGTTGACAAACGAAAGTCCTAGTTGACTTTGCTCTAAAGTCAAAGAAATCGTTAGGAAGTCCCCATCTGTATTATCCAAGCATTGTACAGGGTCTCCTCTCCTCCCGCATCATCAGCCATCACGGATTCAGATGTTTTCAACTCATTCCCAAGTAGATACGTTAATGAATGTTGTCAGATCAGCTAAAACAAGTCAACGCTTAAATTATTAGCACTATCTAGTCCAGTAGCATCTTTTTCCCCCAAGAAGGCAAGGGCGAAATATTCACACAAAAAAAAAAGTAAAATTGGCTAAATTAGTTAAAGCCACTCTCCCCAAAGCAATAATTCAAGGCTATGATGTGGTAAAAAACAAAAAATAAATGAAAATGTTGATCCTCTATAGACACGTGTCAGGGACAAGAAACTCTGTTCGAACTCTACCTAAAGCCCGAACTAAGCGGAGGTAGTTGTTATAGTTGAGAACGGTCAAGTCTTTGGAATAAGACCAGAATCAGATTTAAAAAGGATCATATCTGTAGTAATCTAGTAGAACTCATAAATGGGATAACTACTAGGAGTGAACGGATAATTTTGAACTCCTTCATGGCTATTCAGGGGAGACTTTATAAATAGTGGGCGAACGGATCAAAAAGAGGTATTAAAAAAGAATACAATACATTTATTCTCCACTATTCTATTGTTCTCAGACTGACTTGAGCATCGGAATCACAACAAGGAGATAGTCTCACTGTCCGGCTCATTGCAAGTCTTAAGCGTCGGAGTCACAACGGAAAGATAATCCCGCTGTCCGACTCATTGCAAATCAATTCGATTACTCCTATTCGGATCGTGCTCTCGACAGATTCTCCAGCATCCCTTTGTCTTTTTAACCAAGTAAATTAGACAAAAGTACCCCAATTCTTATTGATTTAGTCGCCATTTCATTCGAAGTTATATTACCACCTCATGCTAAATGGGAATTAATATGTTTCAAGCCCATTATGTATGGAAAAACTATTACCACTCGAGCTTGTACTGGTCAAAAGTTTGAACAAGAAAGTTATTTGCAATATTCAGGTCATTCCAATACATCTCATCTTAAAACATGAAAACGAGACAGTCAATATCCCTGCATATAGGAGGAGATCCAGATTGTAAACTACGAAATTTTGAGTTGGCTCTAATTCTGGGATATATCCGGGCGTGTTCGTGTGTGTGAGATTGAATATGGTGAATCTTCCAAATGGGAAATTAGAAAAGCAGCAAGCAAATAAAAAGAGCAAGTGGTGTGGAGCAGTCGTGGTGAAGAGACAGGGATTTGATTTTGGGCGGCGTTGAGGCGATAATGCGTTTAACTTCTGGGACTGGGAGGGATTCAAACGATCTTGTCATGTGATTTCAAGATTTTCGCACGTTCTTTGCAATCCTTTTATATTTTCACCACATCCCCACACCACCCCAACCGCCTTCTTCATTGATCTTTCCTCCGCATTTTCCTGTACAACTACTTATTTAAAGTTTTACGCTAATACAGCTGTTCTTCCGTCTTCATGATCTCCGAGCTGTTAAATCTTAATTCTCACATTCATGTCATTATTGACCTTCGGGTAGCCAAAAATATATATATATATATATATATATATATATATATATATATATATATATATATATATATATATATATTTTTTTTTTTTTTTTTTTTTTTTTTTTTTTTTTTTGCTTTTTCGTCAAACGTCCAGTTGGACCCAGCAAACACTGGAATCCTGGCATTAAAGAAAGAGTTACTGTCCATGTGACTACAGGGAACTCGATAAGATAAGATAAATCCTACGACCCTAACTTACAGTAAAGATATCTCAATACTGTTAGAGAAAATAGATGTACATAACCTGCCATCGGATCAACAAAGCTATCCCCAAACTATAACCT
This sequence comes from Coffea humblotiana, assembly GCA_023065735.1. Taxonomy (NCBI): domain Eukaryota; kingdom Viridiplantae; phylum Streptophyta; class Magnoliopsida; order Gentianales; family Rubiaceae; genus Coffea; species Coffea humblotiana. Next base: position 3,142,939 of record CM041209.1, on the reverse strand, counting down.
GCCATGATCAGAAAGTAAAAAATTTAACGAACTAATGAGGTCGGAATACCATAACATATAGTAGGAAATTGATAACTACATCTTGATACGCATGACAATGACTGGTTTAGCCAAATACATTCTGCTGAACCATAATTAACTATCGTGTATACATTGCATCAGTTCTCGATGATATTGTAGGTGGAGAATTAAGAATGATATTGACATATTCCATTTCGATCCGAAGGGCTTGCATTTTGGGTAAACTAGACTATTTACATGAACTAACATGATTAATCTCAAAAATACCATTTTGGTCTTAATTCCTCTTCCTTCTCTGTCAATTCCCTGAATTCATACCATCCTGCTCCAGCTTTGCCTACCGGAATTGCAGAACGAACAAAAATCTCAACTGGTTTAGGCACGTGGACTGCCAAAACTAACTGCTCACCAATTTTCTCTAAGACTTTGTCAGCTGTACTGAGTGACTTATTAAATGGTTCAACTGATATCCACCCCAGCCCTGATATAGCCACATCACAGGCAGGCCTGCAAACAGAGGGGGAATGGGAGATGCAGAGGACGAGACCCAAGGCATCAGGTTGGTCCAGATTTATGGAAGGACGTTCTAAAAAGATTTATCACATTATTTCAGCATAATAATCCCTACCGGTTAACATCTTCATGTTCTATTTGCAATTCGCGTCTTGTTTCAAGTCCCATCCAGTCATTTGCCTTCTGTTTTCTGGATGGAGGTATCAGCAAACCTCCAACCTCTTTCTGTAATGAGAGAACGAGAGCCATCATATAAAGAAGGAAATTTACACATAAATCAGAATTCAATGCCAATTCCACAGCCACAGTGGGCAAAAGATGATTTTGTCATGCTACCTCTACAAGTACGGAGAGAGAGCACATAGACGAGTTTGACAAGACAGAAAAAGAAAGGACAAGTCATGAATCTATGTACATCTCATTTTAAACTTGAAAATTATTTACCTATTATCAAGAATGAAAGAAGACAACATTTTACTGAACAAATCTCATTGAAAATTATTCAGCTCTTGTTCATGGAAGACCATGTATGCAAGGAATATGTTCTCATGCAAATGAAACCATGTATCACACCATATTATGAGAGACTTGTGAAACAGGAAATTCAATTACCCTATACAATTCATCAGCTTCTTCAGTAGCAACAATATGAAGCTTCAGTGCTTTGGGTCCATAAAATGTCAAACATGTTTCAGGCAGAACCTGAAAAGGAGAAGATGATGACAATTTTAACTGCAAGCCACCGCAGCAGGCCAATTAAAGCACAAACATGAGATGAGCGATGGAAGACCTTAATAACATCAATCCTCACAAGTCCTCCCCAAAATATTGAGAAACCATTCAAACCATTTGATCCAACTGGGTTAGAGATCGACTTGAGTTACAGCATATGTGGAATTAGAAAAGGCAAATAAGTTAGCATATGTGAAATATGTTGGGAGTGATATCTCAAAGAAGATGGTAGAAAGAGAACTTACAGGGAGAGTCCGACCTCTAAGTTGACTTTGGGGAGCAAGAGAAGGAAGATCTTCTGCATGAACAACAGCAGCTTGCCTGTGGTGAAGATGGACACCAGGTGTGTCATACAATTTCTGGAATATGGAGGAAGATACTTTAGTAATCTGGGAAGAGTGAATCAAGCATAAAAAGATCACAATTTGTTCTTGTTGACTTGGAGACTATGAAGATAGACCTCTGAGACGAATGCTTCCAAACCTATCCTTACCCTTTTTAGAACCCCTCCCCCCCCACCCACCCCCCCACCCTAAAGAAAAAAAACCGGGAAAAAATACACCCAAAAAAAAAAGAAGGAAAAGGAGAACAAGTCAGCAACAAAATTAGGGTTTTTGTATATATTAACTATAGTAGCTCAGTTCTCCATATATGTAGATTTGGAGTGGACATATTGATTACTCAATCTACATGAGGTAGCAATACACCACAACAAAGAGTATGTAGGATACAAGAAAAATAAGATGGGAAGGACAGATTTTGATATCCTCAAAGGAGATGTCCTTACCCCTCCACCTAGGAAAGCATCAATCTGAATGGGACCCAAAGTGGTCCCAGGGACAGCAGATTGAATTGGTTTATATTTTCTCGCAGCTGCAGCAACTGGGTCCTTATATGACAGCATTCCTGTATTTGTAGCAACATTAAGCATCGAATGTCACAAAAAGCAAGAGAAATATAAAGCAAAAGGGAATATGCTTCAAAAAACAAGTTGAAGACGGTAGGGATGAAACATTAGTAAGAAGTTTGGAAACTTCTTTCACATCAGCAATGAAGCAAAGCAGCATATAATAGCAAATTAAATTTTTATTGTCCTACTTACTCCCTTTCACAGACTTTCTCTATGAAAATGGAAAAGGTTCAACCCCCAATTAGAAGAATATCAGTGCAAAATTCTTTCTCACTCAGGCATATATGACAGAGATGTAAAACACAAAAGTGATATGCATAAGATATAAAGGAGGACTCAAACCTGTTTTGGTGAACATAGTGTGCAAAAGAAAATCTAACAACTAATCCATGCAATAGTAACCATAACTTACTTAATAGAGCATTGATGAATGCAGATTTTCCAACATTGGCTGAACCCTGCAAGATCAGCAGACAGACTTGATTTCCAATTTGTGATCCTAACACTTACAGTGAGCAGTATAAAACCATAATCAGCATCTAAGAATTTTTTTTTAAAATCAAGCTAATCGTTGTGGAAGCTATAGCCTCTACATCTTATTAAATCATCACAAAAAGAAAAAAAAAAAAAAAGATACTGCTTTGGTACATGATAGAAAAGGAAAAAACATGTAATAACTTGTTCCTTGGTGCATGATTTTGAAGAAATATAGCTCATTTTGCCGATTCAAATGATTGACGGAAAACTTTCTTTCAGCATGGTTAAGAATCTTAATAAGAGTTTATATAGAGTTCAGTAGCAGGTATGGTATACCTAAGCTGGAGTTTATGAGGGGTACCATTCCCAGAGAAAAGACAGCTTTTCTTCTTTTTTTTTCTTTTTTACCCCCCATAAGGGAACATGATCTCTGACAACTGAGGCATGGAATGTATGCATTCCTACTAGCACAAAGCATGTTGTGGAACAAAGATTGCCAAAATTGCAGTCCCTCTCTTCATCACTTATTAATGAAGATTAGACAGTCAGGTTGCTGATACATGGTTAGGAAACAAAGGTCATCAAAGGTGATATTTAATGGGGGATATATGAGTACTCAGACCTTTCAACTTTCAGATGCCATGTTATACATCACAGTCACCTCAATGTGACTTTTTAATCGTCTTATTATGAAACAATATCCAGTGCACTATCTGTGAAAGTGTAAACAACAGTAAAATACAGATCACCATTGCAGTGAATGAACCAACATTTCGATCCATAGACACAAAAGTATCCTAGAATAATAACTTGAACATCAATTCCACCAATAAAATTTCTACTTGCACCCTAGAGACTATAAAAACCACCAAAGAGCAAAAACTGAAAGTTAACCATTAATCAATCTTCAGTATACAGCAAAATTTCCAACTCATAGGACTTACTAACCAGAATATACACATCCCGTCCCTGCAAGTAACAATTAAATGCAAAAATATTAGTGAAATAGGCAAAGAAAGCAGCTTAATAAAGGAAGTAAGAATAAAAATTTGACATTTCGGAAACAGCTATTCTAATTCCATAGTTGGCACTGGGTGAATCCTGGAGTCAGATAGCCTTTGTCAAAATCAACAAAAAACCATAGGAAAAATGTAAGCAAACCAAAATAAAGCACCTTATAGGAGATGCAACTAACCTTTTTCTCCTTCTGAATTTCTGAGACCACTCCAGCAATTCCAACCAAAGACTTTGAACTTGTTAAATGAACACTCAGAACACTGAAAGACACCAATAACCCCTTCAATTAAATGTCTTCAGCACTTATCAACAGCATAAATCAATCAAAAATATATTTGATAAAGCAGGGGAAAGGACAGTTAGATCTTTCAAATTACTGATTACATGATATCCTCAATCTATTTTTCACCAAATTCAAATTGGTTATGCGTAAACTGTAGGTGTAATAGGTCCATATGTACTTACAAAAATGACATGCTAAATTTGATTTACATGTGACAGCTGGATTACATTGAAAAGAACACCAGTAAGCTATCCACTTATTGCTATTTTTCAGTTGAAATTGATCATTGGTGTCAGATAAATCTTGAAGAAAGTACTAATCATCAGAATTTGCAGATCCTGTAAAAAGCATGTCTAGAAACTTGATAGCTTACTTAAGTTTCTTCTTCATTGTGGCCTCCACAACCCAATCACCAACACAATTGAGATCTGTGCCTTTTGGAAGAAGATCAACCTTGACCAAAACAGAAAAGTCTAAAAAGTTTATCCAACTAGATTACTAACGAAAAACAATATCAGCAGTAGCAGCAATTGCATGGACTAAGAATTTCAAAGTACCTTAGTCACCACTAATATTATCGGATTTGCACCAGTAAGATCTCTGACACGTGCTACAAAACTGCCATTGAAATCTGCTATATCAACCTACAAATGATAGAGCTAATAATTCAGAGAACAAGACATGAAAGGGAACAAAAGTGGCAGCTAAAGAAAGGGATAAATTCTTCCAATTGCCAATCATCAGTGTGATGAGTTACTAGCTCTTTTCCAATTTTAAAGGTATTTTTTTTGGGTCAAATTTTGTTTCTATTGATGATGAAGTGCTACAAAACCATCAAGTTTGGGTCCATTGTTAGAGCCATTATCGTGATAAAGAAAAAGTTCATCAGGTGAGACCTTTCATTTTCCTCAACTCCGACATACAGGTTACATCATATTCCACAAGCTTTATTGAGAAAAAACAAATTTAGAAGCAATGCTAGCCATATCCGTTTATAAAAGAACTGAGAGAACACGATTGAACCATCCATGCTTCTCATGGATAAAATTTTCTCATGAAAAAAAAAAGTTTCTCATGATTCAGCCTGTTGTGTTGTGCCTAATCCTTAAGCTCATTACAGATACCCAGTGGTAAAAAGTTGAAATGGCTATTCTTTACACCCAAAAATCACGATGAAGGTTAATTAAAGTAAGTAATCTTCATAACACTTTCTCAATGGATGCTTACCAACTTAATAATCAAAGCTTTCTCATTCCGCAAGTGAGAGAGCTTTTCCCGAAGCTCCTCAGCTGAGATAAACTGTTCCCCTCCAGAATAACCTCCATTGCCACCAACAGCGGTAATCATGTGGCCATGGGACAAAAGGCGGCACCTCCCACAAAGAACAGTTCTTAGTTGACGATGCTTCTTCTTCTGCAATCACACAGGAGTTCCAGTATTATTTTGCCCACCTAATCCCAATCTGGAAATACTCACTTTTCCCTTGCATTTTATTGTCTCACGTATAATCCTGAATATGGTAGTATTCAACTGCAATTTCATCGAATTCTACTAAAAATATGTTAGTCCTAAATAATACTACTAGATGTCAAATTTTTCCAGACGATGAATCAGTTCATATAAAAGGGAATGATTAAAAATTAATTGAATTATACCAACTCGTAAGTATCCGGGTCAACATAACCCGGAGCATCCGTTTCTGAGGTCTGCAGAGGAGCTCCGCAGCCATAGCAGCTGGGGAGCACCGAAGAAACCTTGGAAACCTTATCTTTATCCTTTTTCTTCTTCTTCTTCTTTTTGGTTTCAGGGAGAAGCATGGTGGAAGAAGACAGAGACTGGTGGCGCTCAAGAAATCTCTCTCCTCGGGTGGGCGCAGCCGCTCCGGAACCATGGGGCTCCGGTTCCGGTTCCGTATCCGGGTAATTGTGCATTTGAGAGCTTGAGGGATTTGGTTCTTGGCGGCGAGTTTGGAATTGGGACTCCATTCCGAATTTGCAGATAGTAACGAAAAATGTGGGCTTGGGAGGCGGGAATTTTAAAAGGCTAGGATTGGGGTTTACGACCAAGTGGTGACGGAAAGGGAATAATGATGTAGAAAGAGGTGAGGAGGAAGAGGAGATTGGCAGCGGTTTAGGCGCCATCTGCAGTTGTTACCGTTGTCAAATTGCCAGGGAGAAAGTATAAATATATGAAAGAAATAAAGATACAATGAAGTATGAATATTTGCACACGTGGGTCCTCAATGCTACCTTTTGACGGCAACTCAGTGTGACTTTCATTTCTATATTTACGGCAAATGTTATATTTATTGACAAATTTCTAACTTTGTGATGAATTTTTAAAAAATTCTACAACAGGCTGATTTTGGTGTGGAATTTCAATGAGGGGTCTTTGCATTCAGGAAATGTGAGGTTACTGAAGCTCTGTGGAAAAAAATTGTTTTAGTATTGCAAACACGAGCTCAAAAAAATTTGCTAAATGCATAAAAATCAGGCTTTTGCATTGCGAGAGATCATACCTTTTATGCTGTCTTGAAGTTAAACAGCACAGTCACGAGCTTTTCAGAGTTGAGAAGGAAAAAGAAAATGTGCAACGTCAATGGGTCCTTTTTACATATGGTTGGGAATGACTGCTAAGGTAGTAAAAGTAACAGGAGGGGGCAAATTCATCTGGCAGAAATGGCGGAAATCTGGGGGAAGCTCAGAAATGGCGGATGCCGACCGACGAGAAAGAGAGAGTGTGAGGGATTTCGTCTTGCTCCTCTTGAAAGCTTGGAAACGGGAGGGCGGACTCTGGCAAAGCAAAAGAAAAGAGAGAGTGAGCGGCTCCGCAGATTTGCAGATTCTCCCTCCAATTTGCAGATTTGCAAAGAAGAAAGAGTGAGCAAAAAAGGAGATGTCCAAATTCTCCCTCCAATTCGTACCTCCTTACTCCACAGATTTGAATGCCGAAGAATGGATGTAATTTGGGTTCAATGGCCTCTGTTTTTCTTTTGACTGAAAGATGAAAGACCTCGCATTTCTCAAATGCGAGGTACACTTTTTAAAAAAAAAAAATTATGCTGGCTCACATTTGCCGAATGCGAACCTACTTAGTTCGCATTCAACAATTGCGAACTGCCTCATTTTAGAAACAACTCCACGAATAGCTTCTATTGTAGAAACTCTTTTTTTTCATAATAATTCAAGAATTGGCTCTATATTTATTTAAATTATCACGTGCTATTTATTTGAGTGTCTTTTACGCTTATAAGTAAGACTGACATTGAATTTTTGTCATCAAATAGTAACACGGAGGATACAGCTGTATGTTGTGTGTGTTTATATATATAATTTTTTTATTTTGGTTGGGGTGTGACGGTTTGTCCTCGATTGGATTGGTAATGTGAAAATTGAGATTGAAGTCCATAAATTAGACCAATCCTTATGAGCGAGTCAATTCATTTCTGCTTGCCTTTACCATCGGATAAAACGAACAATGTTGATGATTATTCGAATTATCGTCCCCGCAACAGCAACTGGCTAATAGGTTCGTCCACTTCGTAATTTCTTAGATACCAGTATATTCTGCTATTCTCAGAAGCATAATATGTACTATATCCTTCTCGTGATACAGAGCAATTTAGAGAAAATAATCTCCCATAATGCTTGAATACAGGACATATATGTATCCATGACAAATTTCTACAAAAGAAAAGCCACTACAGTCCTAGTTATCAACCTTCCAAGTAGAACACAAATGTACGAGTAATTTAGTAGCATGTGGTTAAACTCCACCCTCAGCAATTCCCCTCGCGTCAGGGCTCCGACCAGGAAAGACGACATTATCATACAACAGCCCGGCAATGGCTGCACCAATTAAGGGTCCAACCCAATAGACTGCCTGGTTCTTGAAGCTCCCTCCAACAAGAGCGGATCCAAAGGAGTATGCAGGGTTCATTGATCCGCCAGTGAAGGGCCCTGACGCCAAAATATTAGCACCTGCAATCAGCCCGATCATCAGAGGTCCAATGACCCCTGAGGGTCCCCGCTTTGCGTCGGCAGCAGCGTAAACAGTGTAAACTAAGGTGAAAGTCATCACGCCTTCGACCAGGGATGCACCAAAGCCAGTCATTTGCGGTGCAATTGCATGAGTTGGAACATGCTGCAAAATGTCCCCACGGGAAAACGCGAATTTCAATGCCGCATGAGATAAACAAACCCCCCCCCCCCCCAAAAAAAAGACGGGGCTCAAATTGGACTAGGAAGGTTTCAGAAAGCCAATTTTAACGCTTATTACTATTGTAATCATATGTTTCCTACGGAATTTGGCCTACCGTTGAAGCCGAAAGCATTGTGTTTGTTACCCTTTTGCGCAGCAGAAAATCCAAGATGATCTTAGCGCTTTTTGATAGCAAAAAGGTTTCAGTTAAGTAGAGCGATTAGAAAACTTAAATAAAAGCAAGACACTTGAGAGACGGATTGTCAATGACATGAACCTGTCCAACAGTAGCAGTTCTCAGGAGAAGGCAGGCCATGACGGAGCCCAGCATTTGGGAGATCCAGTAGAGTATGGACATGGGAATGCTGATATGGCCTCCAACAGCCATGCCGAATGTGACAGCCGGATTCACGTGGCCTCCTGATATATTGGCTGCTAAAAAAACACCCGCAGATAAGGCAAATGCATTGGCAACTGAAACTGCCACCAGACTTGATGATTCAGATGCTGCATCTGGCATCATTCTTCCTGTTCCCCAACATGTACACCACTTCAAAATTCAAAAAACTTCGGCACTAACTCATAAAATTTTATAAATTCGGTTACAGGTTAGACAGTTTATCATGAATCTGCAATTGTCTCTGAAAACTATAATTTTTATTCCAAGATCACTCAATTTTAACTCGTAACTGTCAAACGGTTTAAAATAAACTTCATGCAAATTTTTTAAAAAAATCATGATGAATGAAAGCACATACGAGATGACATGGCAGCGCCAACAGCAGCGAAGACATAGAGGAATGTGGAGATAAACTCTGCAAGATATGATCGAAGGGCATTGGGCGTGACAGAATGCCCCAAACGGGAAGTCAAAGCCATTTTGATCCGATGTTCTGAAGAAGATGATGGCACGAACACTCTGATTTCTCTACCGATAGTTAAGAAGATGAAGGCTTCACTGATAAATGTAATGTGAGACGGAAACTTATAGATAAACGTTGGTGGGAGTTGCCAAGTGAGGAGGGAAGAGACGCAACGACTTGTGAATGGAAGAGAAGTTGGATTCAAAATTTAACCGCCACCACGCGTGGCAATCTTCTTGGCTTTATCTTTTCACTTCGGGTTAGTTGCTCACCCTGTTTTAAGGTGTGGTCAAGATACAAATAATTGGTTGCTGAGGTTCGTGCAAATGACGAAATAGCTCCTCATCACAGGAGCCGCGGTTCAAAAAGATTTATAGGAACTTTTTGTTTTTTGTTGCAATGGGACATCTAATCTAGCCTAACTTACTCCTATTCCTATACAGGGACAGCCTACTTTAGGGTGTGGGCCAACTGAGTCGGGAGAACCTCACGAGGACTAAACCACCATCAAACCAGATGGATGTACCACACACCCGTATGAATTTAGAACAATTATCACATAGAAACACATTGATGAGAAGTAAGATTTGAACCTTTGACCTCCCACGCCACAATTAATGTGGTGGCCAACTCTTATAAAAAAGATTTATAGGAACTTGAATACCAGATAAAACAAGAAAACCAATAGAGTAGTAGCAATCTTTTCCCAAAAAAAAAGTAGCAAATCTTTCGAATGATCGAGATGGTGAGTTTCAATCTATTGGCTCTAATTTTTTTGCTTCTAAACCAAGTTATAGGTTGTTGTCTGTTCTCTTTTGTGCACTTAATAAAGAACCTTTATTTGTACTCTGATGCAGCTCTTGGGGCTACAATTGCTGCATGCATGGCTCCGAACGATTGCTTAACACGACTCGTAGGACGTACATCACTTTCAAAAGTGAACATAATTGGTTTGCCTAGTTTTCAGTTTTGGCTTGCCGTTGGATTGGAACTTGGAGGTGACAAATTTGCCATCTCGTAACGACCCATATTATCCATGGGCGAAAAGACAGGAAGAACAAGGGTCTAGATTCAAGGATGAAAATGATTCAAGGGTCAATATTTGTCTGAAACCTCCTCCAATCACTAGAACAGGCATAAGCCTCGTCAAAACTACTTGGTTTACTTTGTACAGATTATTTGTGCATAAGTCTCACATTGTGATCTGCTTGATCATGTAATATGCTTTGCATGAATGCAGGAAATATCCATGCTGTAATTGATGCTGGTTCTGAATTTAAACGGAGGAGGGAGCTGCGTTCTTTGTCGTTGTTAGTCTTGGACAACACGGAAGCGTACCAGTGCAGAGACACCACTTATGGAATTACTAGGATGGATGGCAAGTAGCTTTAGGAGATGGAAAAGAAGAAGGTTGATCTGAAAACACTCTTAGTATAAAAAGGAATGAAATAGGTTTTATGAGTGGAAAACTTAGTGTATCTAAATAAAAGTTAACAAAAAATAAAAATGTTAACAACCAAGGAAAATTTTTGACTAGAAAAGACTTTAATGCATAAATATAAATCATGGAAAATAAAATACTTAATAGTACAAAATGGAGGACAAAATCTATAAGAGAAAAAAATTAGTATTTAAATGAAAATTTAAAAATCTAAAAACATATAATATGAAAAGAATATAAAACAAATTTGAAGGACTCATATATTGACGCAAGAAATATACTTTGAGGAATTGATGGTATGAAAAGGGTACAATTCTCCAACACTTTTACTATTCAAAAATTATTTATTCTTAAGAAAATAGGAATGTCACAAAAGGTTTGATTTTGAAAGTTACACACCGCGTTAGTAGTCAATAATATTTAAAAGGAATTTTCTAATAATTGCTCAGTAAGCACACATTATCACACTTAATTTTATCACGTAATTATTTTACTACTATCATACTTAAATTACACCTAACTTATTACGTGAAGTGATTATAACAATTCTTATCGAACACACAGAATAAGAATCAAGAAAATATACACAATCACAATGATTGAACTCCATGCATTTAGACACTTTTTCCAAATTAACTATATAGCTCTGTTTGGATTGGGCATTTTTTCAAAAATAAGTTTTTCAAATACAATATTACGATAATACAAAGTAACTCAAAAAACATCTCATCCATACAATATATCAAATATTTCAAAAAAAAATTATATACACTGCTACAGTAAATTTTTTAAAAACACCCGAAAAAGGGCTAATCCAAACACACATTATACTATTCCAAAATATTAATAACCAAACCATGTATAAAATCTCAAAGGATGCAAATAACTTTAAAAGCGGCGGAGTAACCAATATCAACAAGGCACGTGATATGCTAATAAATTCCTTACTTTTATACGTGCGAAGTGCATATTGTCTGCACGGGGCGTAGCGCAGGTAAGTCCCCCTCCGTGGAGAAAATTCTGTAATTAATGCGCGACTCGGTTGGCTGCTGCTTGGGGTAGAAAATTCAAAACCTATCAGACTGCTCTACTCCCAAAATCCAATGGCGTTTTCAACAGTAGTTAATATATTTTGTCATTTGTTTGAGAAAAAAATAATAATAATATATTTTGTCATCTGGTCAATGTGCCTCTGGATACCGGAGTTTTTTTTGTGGAATATGCAAAACCTATAAGACTGCTCTAGCCCCAAAATCCAATCGCGTTTCAAGTTTCAACACTATATATTTTGTCATTTGGTCATGTGCCTCTGGATGCCGGAGTTGACTTCAGCGACACAGCGCCCTGCTCCCACTTCTCTGAATACTTGGCCGGCGATCTCCGCCCAATCTCTGAATCCTTTGATCAATTTCTGGCGAAAAGGTAAAACCCTTTGTTCTCTTCCTTGTCATAAGTTTTTCCTCCAATGATATTGGTGATATATTCTGCAGAATTGACTTTCTGTTGTTTAAATTCTTATGTCTCTGCTTATCAAAATAAAAAACGAAAAGAAAATTTTCTCGTGCTTCTGAGCTTCGATGGAATGGTATTTATGTCTTATATTGACTGTTCTTATTGAAGGTCCTGATACTTTAACGGCCTGTTCAATTCTTGCTGTCCTCTTATATCTAGCTAAACCCGTGGGTATAAAATCAGATTCAATCCTTTTCCCCCCTAATTATTCGGCTTCGTTTTGGATGCTGCTGTGGAAAAGCTGTAATTTGTATTTATCAGTATAATCTGGTTGAGAAGTGCTGATAAAGATGCAAAGTATGCTCTTTGAGTTACAATTCACTTTTCCGTACTCTATTTGATTGGTGTATTTACTTTTTAGGGAAGAAGATTCAGATGTCCAATGATGTGGAAAATCCGAAAGATGGCCATGCCACAAAAGCAGGGTACGGTTTGAATGTTCCTCCCTCATCACCAGCCCTTGAAACCACCCAATCAACCTGGTACGGTAGCTTGATTCGGCAAGCCTCTGTATATGGCGTAGCTGCTGGGTACTGTATTTCAGCATCATTGTTATCTATAATCAACAAATGGGCTGTCATGAAATTCCCTTATCCGGGAGCTCTAACCGCATTGCAGTACTTCACCAGTGCTGCTGGAGTGCTACTTTGTGGTTGGCTTAAGGTTATAGAGCATGATAAACTTGAACTTTTAACTATGTGGCGCTTCTTACCTGCTGCTATCATATTCTATCTATCCCTTTTCACGAATAGTGAGCTCCTCCTGCACGCCAATGTTGATACCTTCATTGTTTTCCGGTCAGCAGTTCCTATTTTCGTTGCAATAGGAGAAACTCTCTGCTTGAATCAGCCGTGGCCTTCACTGAAGACATGGGGATCACTTGTAACGATATTTGCTGGTAGTGTGCTTTATGTAATGACTGATTATCAGTTCACTGTTACGGCTTATGCCTGGGCTTTGGCCTACCTTGTCAGCATGTCTATTGATTTTGTTTACATTAAGCACGTGGTTATGACCATTGGTTTGAATACTTGGGGACTTGTGCTCTACAACAATCTTGAGGCTCTGCTATTGTTTCCAGTGGAGCTATTTATAATGGGGGAGTTGAAGAAGATGAAGCATGATATTTCTGATCAATCAGATTGGTCCTCTTTTCAGGTGGTCTTGCCAGTGGGCCTGTCATGTTTGTTTGGTTTAGCCATCTCTTTTTTCGGGTTTTCTTGCCGTAGAGCAATCTCTGCAACAGGGTTCACTGTTCTTGGCATTGTAAACAAGCTTTTAACAGTTGTAATAAATTTAGTCATCTGGGACAAGCATTCAACAATTATTGGAACAGTTGGGCTTTTGATTTGCATGGTGGGTGGGGTTATGTACCAGCAGTCTACGAGCAACAAGGCTAATGCTGTTAAAGAATCCAAGGCACAAGAAAGAGAAGAGGAACAGCAAAAGCTGCTTGAAATGCAGAGCAATGTGGAACAAATATCAGACTCGGGAGAACGAGAGTCATGACTTGCTTGGTTAGTAAATATTAGGCAATTACGTTGCGTGTTGAGTTCTTTGTTGGTGCTTCATTGAGGAACAGCTATTTCTCATTCCACTGGTTGGGCACTAATAACTGTTGGGGCAGAGCATTTATTGAAGAAATCTCAGCTAGAGAGGATTAAATATCTGAGCTTGATCTTGTCTAAGCTATCTCTCTCTTTCTGAACACTCCTTTGTATTGTTGATGGGGATGAATGTTTCCCTGAAATGTTTGTCTTAATATTTGGCTGCTAATTGTGGAATTTTATTCTGAGTTGGTAGGTCTCCGTTCTGCTAAAGAAACGAAAATCCTATGTTCTGCTGCTGAGTCTCTCTGTTCAAACCAAGCGATAGAAATGAATTCAGCAGTTCATATTGCTGGGATCATGTTTTTGTTCTATAGCAGATCTGCTGTGTTCTTGTTATGCTTTTAGGACTTGCAATGCCCTGAGTGTTTTTACTCGAAGAGTCCAAGGTCAAATGCAGCATTCAGTTTGTAATCGTAGCTGAGGCACGCAATTTTCATTGTCCGTTATGTTGTCAAGTTCTTGTTACTGTATGTAATTCTTAGTTTGATTCGTCTCTAAAACGGTTCATGACTCGAATGGGGTAGTTAAACAGTTTCGGGAGTAGTTGTATAACCTTTTCTCTTTCGTTTGGTTAGTGTGCTTTATTGATTTTGGTGGGGGGAGTGAAGAAGGGGAGTTTTGATGACATTACTCTTCATAGATGCATGTGTTGGTTCTGAAACAAGCGTAATTTCGTAAGGTTATTCCTACTGACTTCTTGTTCTGGGATTGTTATTTTCTCATAAAACTTTTATTTACTATGTGTCCAGAAATTGGCCAACCGTGACAGAACGCTGGAAATTGGTGCCTGAACTTACCCATATCGTACTTGACCAACCGTGAGATTTCCCACAAAGCTTAAAGAACATACGCAATTTTCCCGGGTCAAAACGCTAGTAGTATGGAGACGATTTATTATCTCGTGTAATCTTCTGTGGACCCCGCACTCCGTTTCTTGGATGAACCCGGTACCCGCCCACCCGCACCAATAACGAAATGAAAAGTTAGGATATTAACAAAGATGCATCGCCAACAAATTTTGAAAGGTATTTACCTATAAGAAAATTGTAGATTAATGTCAATGAATGATGAACAAAAATCAATAATATCTTCCTGCTCACTTATGCATAACAAAGCCTCTTAAAACTATCCAAGTATCACAGCGGCATTCATGTCAAAGTTTATTATTATGCTACTGTAAAGCTTGCATCTCCAAATTAGTGTGCTCCTTGCTCTTTTCGGAGGAAGGTGCAGAATCCCGATCATCAGGAGCAGCACTCATTTCTTGGACGGGAGGAGGATTTACTACGGTCATCGGCATCGCAGCATCATCTGAGAGGCGTCCTTTCATCTCCCTGTGCTCCTGGCACAAGGCACACCAGTGCATGCAGCAGTGGACCATACAGGGGTCACATGGTGAGTTCTGCAGGAACAAATAGATGCACAAACATTTTTTTAGCACAACTTGACAAATGCCATGATTCATCACTCAATGAAAAATATCTTGTTTGACAATAGGAAGAGCTGGATCTGTCTAACACAGGAGGAGCAACCAAAATTGATACTACACGTTGATTGACAACAGCAACATGGTTCTAGCAGAAAACAATTTTGCTTAGCCATGGCAGGAATTCATGAATTAAGCTTCCAAATATTTGACCCAAAATGAAGGTACATGAAATACAAATCTGTTGTGTTGAGCAGAATTAAATGGGAATAGCAAGAGTGATAAAGAAACTGAAATCTGACGTTTATATCTCACTATGTAAGTACAGAAAACATGGATTACCTTAAGATGATATTTTTTCTGTAGTGACTGCCGTGCAAGACCGGTATATATTCCACACATCCACCAACTAAATAACAAACCTTCACAAATAAGGAATGATGTCCTTAGATCTATACCATAAAAAGCCGCTGTGGCTGCTGCAAGTGCAATGCCACCCTCAACAAATATAGCATGACAAACACAAGGCGTTGTCCAGGGAGTATCATCTCTCAGTTTCTCTATATTAAGTCCAAACAAGACACATGGGCACAAAAGCCCTGTCCAGCCTGTAGAGGCACCAAAAAAGAAATAGAAATTATAGATGAGGACGTACAGTTCAAAAGTTCTTACGAACAATGAGGCAAGCAGTAAAGTTCTAAAACAAGACACCACTGAGATAATGTAGGGCAGGGGGCAATAGCGACGAAAGTGCAAACATTGGAAACAAAAGGCTGAGATAATGTAGGGCAGGGGGCAATAGCGACGAAAGGGCAAACATTGGAAACAAAAGGTATCCCATAGCAATTCGATGCTGTTAGATCTAAGAATAGCAAATAATAATATAATTCAGAATCCTGCAACTCCGACATCGCAAGATATCTTTTGAAGTAAAATACGCATGGAAATGAAATTTATACACATGACACAACTGAACATACCAATGACTAACACAGACCCCTTTATGTCTCAGAACAAAGCTTCGTTCAGAAAAAAACTGAGAGACACCAATCTTTGGAGAGGAAAGGAAGTATGACATGTGGGAAACAATATAACGACATAACATTGATACGGGAGAAAAAAATCCATTCATACAAATTTCTAAAATTTCTGCAAGCTTACATGTGCACGAGTGTTGCAAGGAACTTGATCAAATTTAACCTAGTTCAACATGAGCATCTAAAATCACAAGACGAGTGACAAGTTCGACTAAATGGCATTGCCATCACCTAAAAAAGATAGAGTAAATGTAGTTATGGCTGCTGAACAGTCAAAAATGAGACTTTTGAGTGCCAAATTAAACAAGAAGTTTTGCCCCTAAACCAATCGGAACTTCATCGGGTTAAACTCACAGCTTTCAGTGTCTTCAGTACAGCCAAATATCCCAGTTGTCCATGGCTCATCAGCAGGAGGCTCAAAGCTTTCGGGTAAAGGTTGCCCACACTCATTGCACTTGCGAACACCCAACTGCACATTGAATTATGGCATAAGCACCGATATGTGGCCAGCCATTGAATCATAAGAAGATGAAGATTCTTAAATCCGCTTAACAAATGTATGCAATACCTAAGCTCATTTCAATTCCTTCAACCCAAAGTGCTTCATTTGGTTTCCATTAGACTAATTTTCTAAGGACAGTTGCACAACAGATAAAATACAAGACTAACAGCCAACTCAATAGAACGAAAAGTGGGGCGCAAGGAGAAAGGGAAAGGGAAGTGGATCTGAGTGAGTGACTTGCATTTGATTGGTAATGGAAATGGAAGGAGGACTAAAGAAATTTAATCTAACAAGCTGACTTGTTCCTCTTGCTTCACATTTTCTTTTTTCCTTCCAGTTCCGTTTTGACAAGTTAAAGAAGGAAAATGCTACACAAGGTTGAGGCAATTTGCCAAAATAAACAATGGAATACTGCACAAAATGGGAAGATTAAAGGAAATGGAACTGAGGAATAAAAAATGATAAAATAAAGCTAATTTTTTTTAATACTTCTCTTGTTTCTCTTAGCCTTTACCAGAGCAAAATTGGAAAATAAGGACCGCTCTATTTCTCGATAGAGGGCGAGATTATTTGCTGCCCTTTACACCTGGTTTCCTTGATTTGTGAGTGAAAATGTAAAACAACTACTAAATGGAGTAGAGTCGATGTGATTGGTGATTGGCAATTCGATTACACTTCAGTCAGATGCTCCACAAGAAACAACTTATGGCAAGATTTCAGGGGAGCCAAAAATTATGAAAGGTAGGGGAATGATTGATAGTTAGTCTGAAGCACATTGTCAAAATCCAAACATGATTCTAATCTTATACGTGCGGTGAATCTGCATATTGATCCCTACATCAACTTATCTTTAAGTTAGTATTCATTTTCACACGACCATAACATTGACTAATAGATGACCCTCCCAAATTTTCTCAATTTAATTGCCCAATTTCCAAAACGAAATATTTGAGTTAAAATTTAAAAAAAAAAAAAGTTAAAAGATGGAGAATTTTAAACCTGAGGGACTTCAATCGGTTGATTGAGCTCGCCTGGCTTAATGTCCTCAGAAGGGGCCGCTTGCTCTTTAGTCAACTTGACATACCTCGACGGATTTCCACCACCTTCCGCCATCGCTTCTCAGTTCTGACCCCACTAAAATCAATCTCACAAATTAAACAAAAAGAAACAAAGAAATCCGAAGGAAAAACAATTGAACAAGAGAAACATGAAAAGGGTATGAGCAACTGGTAGAAAAATTCCATACCTTTCTGGAAATTTCGTCACGGGTGATCGCTCAGAAGTGAAGTGGTGGTGGTTAATAGTAGTATTAAGTTAATGGTTGGCTCAGTAACCGTTAAGTAAAGTATTAATACAAAAGGGCCAAATTCAGCGGCGAAGAAGAAGACTGAATCTAGAGGACGCAGCCCAGAAATGTTTAATAGTAAACGCGTGTTTGCAATGAATTGAAACTTGAAAGACTACTACTACTTAAATTTTAATTTAAAAAAAAAAGAATAGAGAGAGAGAGAGAGAGAGAGAGAGAGGAGCCCCCTCACTCCTCGTCTAATTGAGGATATGGATTTCGGTTTATGGTTTATGACGTCATTTCTTGTACGAGTTTGGGGAAGCTTCCTCTTGTCGCTGCCAGATGTTAATTGCATCGTAATTCTCTATTTTGCTACTCGGTCCTCACGCAACCATTTATTTTTCTAATTGTTCTCATTTTTACAGAATTTATTTATCTTCACCACTTTTTCTTATAGTGAAGCGTTCTTGGCCCAAATTACAGGCTCGTAGAACTGCCAAAAAAGATGATTAATCCCATGTCTAGATCCCCCCCCCCAGCACACAAAAAATACACATCTCTATCGAAATGATTTTTTAATTCATACTACCCCAAAAAAAAAGGAAAAGAAAAGACAATATACATTATACAAACTCAATCTTCTTGTGTATAACAACAGGACAAACTCATACAGAGTAAATAAAACACCATAAAAGCAGCATCAAAGATTGAAGACTTCTTCAATTAACTTTTCAACTGGAAATGATTCTAGCTAGGTGACACGGTATGTTCGCAGTCAGTACGGAAGTAGTCGATCATGACTCAGGAGGGCCAATTTCTATACCAACCAGCCCAGGCAGAGACCAAACCGCTGATACCCAGTGAAACGGCATGGTTGCAAAATGGATTGGGCTCAATATCTGCCAAGGCAATGACAAGGTCTGCAACGTTTGCTGCCACCGCCATCAATCTCATCACTCTATCCACTTTGATCTTCTTAATACTACTACTACTAGTGCTCTCTTTTGCATCCTTCGAACCTTCCTCCTTCACCGCTCGTAATTTTCTCTCTGCCCTGATCCCTTCTGTAATCAGTATGAAATCGGACACTATGAAGAATATGTAACCAAATGACTCGCCAAACGCAGATATGAAGCTCATCTTCCTTGCCAGTTTCCCATCCAATACGCCAATTCTTGCCAACCAGAGAAAATGGTCGAAGAAGAAATAGACCATTTCCCCACCATTGGCAAGGACGCCTAGGACCTTGAGCGTCGGGGTTGAGCCTGGATTTCTTCTAAGAGCATTGAAGCCGGTGAGAAAACGGCCGCTGCGGAAAGCTTTCCGGCTTAAGCCAGAGGCGACTTCCCATTGCTTGGCCCTCTGGGCTATCTCAGGGCGGGTGGCCTCAACGTGCCAGTGAACCAGCTTGGAAACATACTGAAAGGTCTTGACGAGCTTGTCAATGCCATCTCTTTTGGCTAGAAAAATCACCAGCTTGTCCACTCTGTCATTCATGGCTACTCAGGCGTGAGAGAATTGAAACAGAGTATAAACAATTGCTGCTGGTTGGGAGAGCTATCGCGCCATTGACGGCTGGCAAAGGAGTTAGTTAATCGATTAAAAAATGAAGGGCAGCCACAAAATATTGTCCTCGGATAATATTAATAACAGGGAAGAATGTATAGATGGTCGGACTTGGACCATATATTTTCTTCATTTCTGTTGCTATTTTATTATTATCCCATACAAAGGCCCTTTCTTGGCCTCTAAATACCAGGTGATGACAAAATAAGCATGGACTTGCATGTAAAACCAGAAATTTAAAAAAAAGAATACGAAATAGACAAAAAAAAATTTACTAGAAGTTCTTCTAATCTTTAATCGCCCGAAATTGTGGTACGTAGGGAAAAGGGGAAACATTTTTTTTAGCTTCTCATTCTCACAATCCTTAAGGGGAAAAGTACAACTTGAATGTTCTCTAGTATCAAACTTTGAATAGTAATCATGCTTTAGATTGCAAATGGAAAGTACACAACAATAACAATAACACCAATTAATGCAAATGTTACTTTTATATGGTTATAGGGAGAACTTCTCAAAATGTTCAAATCTTATCAGCTTCACATGTAGGAAATCACATATATGTAGAGCCAAGTATAAAATTTTCAAAATTGGTATATTAAAAATGGAAATGAAAACAAAAAATTGATGGATAGGTGTATGCAATTTAACTTTAAACGAATATTTTCTTGACACAATAGATAAAATTTTCAACAATTCAATATGTAATGCCAAACTCATCAATTACAATTTGAATTTCATATATTAATCAACTTAGTAGTAAGGTCAAGAGTATTAAAAGAGGAGTAGAAGTTCAAAATTTTCATTAAGCAAAAACTAGATAGAGGGATGCATTGAATTTTTTTTCAAAATTTAGGGGAGGTAAAAGAAAGACTGAATGAAAAATTTCAAAATCTCTAAGGACTAACTCATAAATCCCAAACCTTGGGGCAACCCGTCCCCACCCCCTACGCTCGCGGCCCTTATGGGCTCCACCTTGTATCACATTTTCATTTTATATTTTAAATTTAAAATTTGAACACTTACACCTAAAACTTTTAAATTTGAACACTTTATATTCTAAACTCCCAAATTTGTCACATTTAAATCCAATCAATGACAATTTTAACAAAATTAATGGTGCAGATGACCAACAAATCAATGATACTGCATCGAAAGTGGTCAAAATGTGCCAAGATATCATAGCAAAAATAAAATAATACATTATCATTAATTTTCATCATTTTTATTTCATTAATTTTGTTATCAATATCAGTAATTAAAACCATATAAATCAACGATAATGTGCTAAAAATAGTTAAAAAAAAACTAAAACATCACAGTGAGAACAAAATAGTACATTGTCATTAATTTTGAATGCCTTTTATCTCGTTAATTTTATAAACGCAATCATTGATTGGATTTAAATGGATAAATTTGACAGTTTAAGGTGTAAAGTATCCAAAATTAAGAGTTTAGAATGCAAGTTGTCTAAAATTAAAATTTAAGGTGTGAATTAAAAAAGTGATATAAATTTAAGGATGAAAATGGAATTAGCCTTATCAAATTAAGGTTGAATACTCCTCCGATTTTGGTGATTGAGCTTGTGTAACAATTAAAAAAAAAATCTAATTTTGCACATTCCGACTGTCTGCTAGTATACATGTAAGAGGGTAAAATCCCTTTTTGCTGAGGAGTCCTTTTACTCCTTCACTATATGATTAGAATCCCTAACAATAAAAGCCTGAGACATCATAATAAAACCCTAATAATAAAAATAATTCTCATCACTTTTCGCTCCTCGGCAAAAGTCTAATCTAAAAATTAGATTAGATTGAAAGGGGGCTTCACATTCCAGTTTATTATCCAGGCGGCCTAGATTAATCTTGTTTTCTTTTAGTTTTTTTCCAATCTCAATCATGGACGCCCAAAGAGCTTTGCTTGATGAACTCATGGGTGCAGGTTTATCTCCTTCCTTAATCTCTTTTAATGTTTGCTAGTGATGTTTTACCGAAATCTATAACTCAATGTTTTCATTAATTCAGATTTCTAGTGTAATTTTCGTCTCTCTGTCTTCTTCTCTAGTTTATTTCAGTGGATTTTAGCACTACTATATATTATTAGAAACCCTTAGCAGCCGGTTCCTGGTTCAATTGAAATTTGTGGGTACAATGAATAAGCTTGGGCAAAACACTTATAATATGGTTTTTCCTATTGGCCGATCCTAATCCTAAAGCTTGTTTTTATGGGGATGTAGCGAAATACAGCGTTTTAACTGTAGTGCCTCTATATTGGGAATTGGGATGTTGTTAATTGGACACTTTAGCTGAGTAATTGTAGAATGCATTTGAATCTGTACCGCACCGGTTTCTCTCTTTCTTTTCTTTTTTTTTTAAAACTGACACGACTGCTGATTTTAATTTTTTGTTGCTTCTGTAGCTCGTAATTTGACTGACGAAGAGAGGAAGGGGTACAAGGAAATTACATGGGACAGTAAGGAAGTCTGCAGCTTCTATATGGTTCGCTTTTGCCCCCACGATTTGTTTGTCAACACAAGAAGTGATCTAGGTGCTTATACTATATCTGTCTGCCTCTTGATTTCTTGTTTTCTGCTTTAGATTGATAAGCCAGTGCATTAGAATTCGTTCTTAAGATGCAATGAAGGAACATATTCAGAAAAGGGAAATCTAATAATTTAGGACCATTAGCTATCATGTGGATATGGGGATACTTGCTGTGTTTTATGTAGTCAATGGATGGAATGCTTGAGCGCCCATAACTTTTGCTGATAGTTATTCATGTTGTGTTTGTATCAGGACCATGCCCTAAAATTCATGATCAAAAGTTGAAGGAAAGGTAATGTATGAGTATTCTTCAGAGCAAGTTTATCTCTCATATCAGTTCATTGCACAGAGGTTCTCTGTAAGCTTTGATTTTGCAAAAGTATAGAACTTTATTTTGTTGCTGTTTTTCAGGATGCCATCCTTGTATTTTAATGGTTCTGTTGATTGTTTTTTATGTTGCTAACATGGTGTAAATACCCTCCATACTAATATATTTTGATTTATTTGTAAAAGAACCAGATAACTGGGAACTTAACATGTTTTAAACTCTCAAGAAATTATGCTTTGATTGCTTGAGATTTGGAGGAGTCAATCAGTTCATATTAGGGCACTGTGACTTGTTTTATGAGATCTTTCTTTGACAATCTTATGCTTAATGAATAAATTATGACTAGCGTTTTTACCTTTTGGCTTCAAATTGGCATGTAATAAAGGGATTACAGTGGAGAGATATTCACTTGAGCATGTCCATTTTCGTCAAACACATATGGAAATTTTCTTAGGCAGTCGGCCAACCTATAAGTGGAGTTATAACTTGTGGTTTCCAACTATAAATACATCCCTAAAACATTTAAGATGTGTTGATACTATTAGAAGTTTGAACGTTTGATTGATCTTCTTGGATTCCCTTCTTGCCAATAATCACATTCACTTGTTAGCTGGCCTCCCTCTTCTTTTTCTTTCATCTACACTTTCCCTATATTTTGTATAATTGGTGATCCTATGCTACTTACTTGCACAATCAGAGGCTGGATGCAAGAATTAGATGCATGTACTTTTCTGCCCTTATTTTTCATGAACCCTGAAGAAGAAAATACTTGTGGGCTTAGTGCACTGTCTGCCAATATTTTCCTTTAATGGTAGTGATGAGAGTTTGTTATAATTTCTCTTTTAGCTTTGAGAAGTCTCCTAGGCACGACGCATATGTTCCAAAGTTTGAGGCTGAGCTGGCTCATTTCTGTGAGAAATTGGTAAGGGGTGATATACATTTAAATTCTGCTTACCCTTTCTATCCACTTCTTGATGTGTAAATCCATATTTTGTTTCAGGTTATGGACTTAGATAGACGAGTTAGGCGTGGTCGAGAACGTCTTGCTCAAGAGATTGACGTTCCCCCTCCTCCTCCTATCCCAGCAGAAAAGTCCGAGCAATTAGCTGTTTTGGAGGAAAAAATAAAGAACCTACTGGAACAAGTGGAGTCTCTTGGTGAAGCTGGAAAGGTTGACGAAGCCGAAGCGCTCATGAGGAAGGTGTGGTTTAGGAACCTGATTTAACGAATTTGTAAAGTTTCACTTGAAAGCTATGGAAACTTATGCCAGATTTGTGTCACTTAACAGGTGGAAGTGCTCAATGCTGAGAAGACAGCTTTAACACAGCAACCTCAACAAGATAAAGTCTTGATGATGGCACAGGAGAAAAAGATGGCTCTGTGTGAGATATGTGGTTCTTTTCTAGTTGCAAATGATGCTGCTGAGAGAACTCAGTCGCATGTCACTGGAAAACAGCATATGGGATATGGTATGGTCCGAGATTATCTTGCAGAGTACAAGGTGATTCCCCACCATATTTTACATTTTAGGAAAATGCTTCGAAGGAGATTTGACGTATAAAGCTCATCTGTTTTCTGATTAACAGGAAGCTAAGGAGAAGAAAGAGAGGAAGAAAGAATAGCCCGGGAAAAGAAGCAGATGAAAGGAGGAAGCAAAGGGAGAAAGAGTATGAAAGCAGACATAAAAGAAGTGAGTCATGCTGAGAGGGACAGGTATCGTGATCGAGATCACAATCGGGGAACGAGATCGATACAGGGAGCGAGATGGTGACTGTGAAAGATCTCGAGAGGGGAATAGCAGAGAAACTCGAGACGGGGGTAGAGGATCAGATTGGAAGTACAGCAGTTCCCGGAATGGAAGAGATAGAAGCAGGGAAAGATACCGCCAGCGTGACAGAAGCCGGTCAGCGTTCTCCTGTTAGATATGGTAACCGGAGATCATCCAGGAGTCCAGTCCGTCAATATTGAGGACATTGGATGGGTGTTTGAATTTTAAATGAGAGAGGTAGTTTTTCCACCACTCACCAGTTTTCATGAATGTATACTTTTGGCGTCAAAGTTCTTATGGTCATCATGGGTGAAACTCTTCTTTGTTCTTACAGCTTTATTGAGACTGTATCATCTCCCTATCATCATATATATTAGAGAGAAAACGGTTGAGGTAGGTATGACTTCGTTGTTGTAACTATTCAATGATCTATCTAGACTTTGGTTGATCTAATTGATTTATCAATCATCTGTGATATGCTAACCAGAGTCCTGGTTCCTTCTTTTTTGGGATCCACTCTGGGAATCTTTTCTCAAGTAGTTATAGAACAGATACTCTATATGTGCATGGATATACTGCTGCTGAAGGAGTTAACAGTTTGAATCAACTGTGAGGTAACAAGTAAATTTTGATTTTCTTAACGTAAAATGACTTCCTAACTATCAATAGTTTGGGCTTTGTGTTTTCTTGTCTGGCTCAGATGACCGATTGCAGATTCTTGTACTCCACTTACATTAGCTGCCAATGAGCTAATGAATAGGGATCTCCTTAGGTTTTCTCTGATAATTTATCTGACGATTTTTGAAAAAAAGGTAAACTCATTCTTCCTTGATTAAGTGCCTTAATGTCTGTTCACTCAACGAGTTGAACTCTGCAGGCACTATGAAGATGAAAAGGCAGCTAACCAGACAACGTAAAAGAAGAGAAGTTTAAAAGCAATCTGGTTATGGATAAGAACACATAATTTAGTCAAAGATATAAGAGCAAGTTGCGGAATGACCCTTAATAGTCAATGGTAATCTTGATCTCGTCCTTCATATTAGCTTTTGAATTTGTCCACGGAAATTTGCTTGGGCGTTTTGGCTGTTTCAAACCAACTTAGCAACCATTTCTTGTTCAAATAAACCTGTCGCACACAAGACAAGGTCCAAGATATTTCTTTTTTGGCTTGGCAGAACCATTCATTGGATGTTTGGAAATGGATATATTGGTTCTTTGCATATTCAGACATGTTATGTTAACTTCCACCTGCCTTAGTCTGTGCACTGGGATGGGAGTCTTCTCCCCTATGAAGAATCTAGCACTGAAGATTCTCTCGCTTGGAGGTCTTATTGCAGAAGTTCAATCTTAAGTTTGCAAAGGGGGTGTCGTAAATTGAAATATAGCGGATTCAATTTGCAAACTGTGAACATCTTTCCATGTATTTGTGCAAGGTGCAGTTTTTCAGGTTTTGATTCTGATGGGCTGGCTGCATCTGAAATGCAACTGTTATTGGAGTACCAAAATTTTGAGGTAGATTTTTTTTTTCTCTGAAGTTGGTTAAAAATTGTGAAACAAGTGGAGAGCCCTCTTTTGGTGATCATTCGAATCCTAAAAGAACCATATGTTGGCACACAGGCGTCTTCTTTTGCGAGTCAAATCGTCAATTTTACTATACCAACTGGAGGGATTTTGAAGATCAATTACTTGGGTTGGTGATGGAAGCTTGAAGGTGATTGAACGCTATAGCTAATGCAGATTAGATAGGTTTTCAGTTTTGTTCTTTTTTCCTTCGCAAATAGAGTCCTACATTGCTAGACCTTTTTTCTATTGCTCTAGATGGTTTAGCCCCGTGTTTTTTAGGAAAAACATCGCCTATATTGATTGAACTTCAAATGTAAGAAGGCTGCATCTTACATGGCCTCCTGGAAAAAAAATCTGATCAATTAAGTTGTCCAAGGACAACATGTCAACTTAACTGGAATTTGATTTCAAAGGTCCACTCATCCGAGTTAATTTGCGGGGAACACAAGCTCTGCATATTGTACAGTAAGACTTGAAAGTAAGAACCATATGCTGCCAGAGCACATAATCCTCCCCTTCTGTATAAAATGCCCGGAGGCAGTGTTTAGTTCCCAAATCCTGCAAACCCTAATTGAGGTTGAGTTTCCCTGAATCTCTCCAGATCCTGCAACCCTCGTTGAAAGTAATAACCATATGCTGCCAAAATACATATATAACCCCCCCCCCCCCCCCCTTTCTCTCTTTTTCTGGCTAAAATGTCCCAAGGCAAGGTTTAGTTCCCAAATCTTGCAACCCTCATTTGAGGTTGGGTATCTCTGAATATCTCCAGAATGGTCCAAGAAAGGGTAACTTGTAAGAAAACATCTGGTATATCACCTTAAAAACTACAATATTAATCCAAGCTCAGTCGCCGCATCTTGCATACAAGGTTCGCAGTAGGAAGATCTAGTTGATTCCCTGAGTCCGACGATCTGACAAGATCCTTAAGCTGCTCTCTTGGGGTTGATAGGCAAGTCTGAAAAGTAGCAAGTACTGGAGGAATTGGCATTGATAGAGCAGAAAGCACATTACTCAAGTACTCAATATCAGCAGCCAGCTGTTGTGCTCCACGATCAGTTACATACTGAATACCACGCAGTTGTTCCATGTAAAGAGCAGAAGCACCCTCTGCAACCTTTTATGATAAACAAAAGAAAGAATAACTAAACCATAGCCATGAGCAATAACCTTTTGCAGGTTTGAAAAGAAAACTGAAGCAAATTATTCATCCCACATTGGAGAAACTGTTAAGTTCTCCAATTGGAGTAACTAAAAGAAGAACAGCAACTCAATCAAAAGAACATGCTGTTAAGTTCTCAATATGTAAGGACTTCCAATTATTTTGTCTAATATGTGTAATCACAAGAGTTTCAGCCTTCTGCGGCACCAACACTTGTTTATTTACAAACCAGCCGAGCCCCACAAGCAAACCCGCCCCACTTTGCTGCAAGCATGTTAGATGGCTAGACCAGCATTTCTTTGAAGTATATTATTGTGACAGTAAACTGTAATATTTTGTAGTTACCTTGAACATCCATTCAGTTGCGAAAAACTGAGCCTCATCTGCATTAGTATCACTGCTGGAAATGCCCTCGGCAAGCGGTTCTAATTGCTGGGGTAAGGTGAGAAGATATTCACCAACATTGGTTACATAAGACTGAGGATATGAACTAAAACTTGGGAGGGGGAAAGCACTAGGTTCATCCACTGAAGACCACACTGGCAGACGAGACAGATCATTAAACTGTTGCCGTACTTTTGATATAAGAACATCATAAACAAGCTCATTGACAGCATCTGCAAATGCTGTAACTCGTTGGGATGCAAGCGGAAGTGCATGAAACCGAGGATCTTTAGACTGCATGAAACATCAAATGTTGGTTATGACTAAAAGATCAGATCATGCATTTTCCTAGGCTATATCAGTATTCAAGGAGAAAATTTTCAGATAAACAATCAATAGGCACAATTAAATCAGAAATACAAGTAGTGGGTTAAGATTGACAACAATAATTTGAACTTTTTTCTCAATGTTATCATTCAGAACAATTCACTGGACATATGCTAAGAGTGATATTAGTATTGAAGTTCACTGAAACCACTTATCTACTATATGCTCCAATTCCCCATCTATCACGACATCACATCATATATTTTGTCCAGTCCTGAATCCTGCTTGTTAAAGTTTAAAAAAGATATAGATTTTCCATGATCTTCAAACAAACATTTATAAGTTGTTTTTACCTTTTACACTTTCTCCTAACTTTTTCCCAAACAACATTTACATTTATCCTCTTTCAAGTACCTGCTCCAATAGGTTGAAAAGCTTCCTAGCCTTCTCAGGGACATCAACAAGCCTCAAAGCTGCAATATCCAAAGCTGCTCTACCAATAGTAGATGGTTCCCCACTTCTGTCCTCATTGACCACTTGGGAATGGTTTTTATCAAGACTAGAGCCAAAAACTGAAAGAGAGAGATTTGTGTTTAATCGAGCAAGAGTGGCTCTTAAAGAAGCCTCAAAGACCGATGATCTGCTAGACAAACAATCTGCAACTGTGAGAATCTGCAGTGTAGCTTGGACAAAGGACCATTCTTCCTCATTGGACAAAAAGTCAGCTTTACGTGCATGAGAAGTTCCATCCTTTCTGTCAGCTCCAAGATCCTTCTTTGAAGCCAAGCCATCAATTGCATCCACTCCACACACAGCTCTCAATGATTTTAGAATTTCTTGCAGGGCAGAGATGTATTGTAACAGTATGTCATCAAGAGCAAGAATAAGCTCATCTGCCTCAGAACCTCCTGTGAAGTTGATGCATCTTTCAACAGCTGCCTCAAGAAGTATAATCACTTGTGGAATGGACTCTTCCATTCTTCGGACGGTTTCACTGAGTTCAACTCCATGGACTCCAACAAAGCGACTAAAAGTTACCTCCCCTGAGATCAAGTCCAGCAATCTCACCGGAGAGGATAACACGCTCCATTTGTCCATACCTAGCAGACAGGTCAATGAGTAGGCTGTCATCACAAAATATCAAGGCACAACAGTAAAGTGAAAACTGAGTGCAACAGCTTAGATAACCTCCCTCTCACTACTACCGCCAAAGCCATTTCCATGAGATAATGAGAAGAGAAGAAATATTGTCATGTTACATGAAATACACAGTTCTTAATCGACTTTGAGTAGATACCTCCCAACAAAAAAACCAACACATACTGCTAAAACTAAGATACCTAGCCAAGGTGTACTGCATCAAAAACCAGCAGTACAGCTCCTACAGAGAGAAGAAGAACCTATGTCCATCTGGACAACTAGCGAAGAAAAGTAAATTGTCTCTCAAGCATCATTGCATGAAATAGGAGTAAAACAGGAACACAACATGTCTACACAATATGGATTTACCTTTGTTTAAATGATTCATAAGGAAGGTAGATTGATTTCATTGTATCCAGCAAAACCTGAAGATCTGCATTTGAAAATAGGTGCTGAATGTTCCGAGCAAAGCTTCCCGTCGTATGGTGCAACTCAATCAATGCTTCCAAATGCTTAGTTTGAACTTTAACACCTTTTGGCAGATCTGTGGATAAGATATCTAAGACACCTGAAATTTTAAATATCACGCTTCAGCATCATTTTTTTTCCCTTTCGTGCTTTTCAGCATAGATACAAGTTTGCAACATTACTAGTTGGAAAATGCCAGATTAAGAATGGAAAAAAGCCGAAAGACAATCTGCTGATGAAGGTATAGCTTTCATGAGCCCTCTAGATGATTGTGCTACTAGAGACTATTATATCACTTAAAATCTACTTGATTAGATTAGTTTTTATTTTTCTGCATGAGGCTTACAAAACAGTCAGCCTTGACTACTACCTTACAACCTGGAATGGAACAGATTTCAACAAAACAGTCTCTCTGCTAACAGATATAAACCTATACCAACCTGAAAGATGACTCATTCACTGAAATAATGTTATCAAACCTAGACCAAAAAGTCAAACACAGTTGAAAGCATCTTTAAGCCAACTAGCTGATAGGAGTTAACCTAACATTTTAAGTCAAAAATCATGTTTAGTGTTTCAGTCGTTCATACTCTGGTAGGCAGTGTCACCCGAAATTGACCTTTTTCATTCATACATCTTTGCCTAGAATTTAAGACTAGTATCTTTGCCCTTCCTAAACCCCACAAGTTACATGTAGAATCTGCCTTTTATCCTAAAAGTACATGACAGCATCAAAAGGCAAAGAAAGAAATTGTCCTGGCAGGTCAAATAATCAGATCCATTGTAAGTGTTGAAATGCCCCAAATAATACCCAAATAAACAGTCTCATCAATCATTCACCAACAAGTTGCCTAAGTGGCCTTCCTATTTTTTCTAGATTTCTTTTTTCTGGGAAGGGGTCACAAAAGGCACAACATTAAGCATACAGATAATATGTGATTTCAGCTTAATCCTTGATTCAAAAATGCGCATACAGATATATGTGATTTCAGCTTAATCCTTGATTCAAAAATGCAGAGACGATGTAAAAGATTGCCTTTAGACAGTGCTTTTGTCTCAGGAACAACATCCCCAGTAGCAAGGTTGATACGAGATACAAAGCTTTGGCCAATGGCTGTCATGGTCTCAATCAGTAGCTTTGGTACCAGAGCCCTATAATCTTCTGGAAAAGCAAGGATACACCTGGAAAAGAAAGTCTAAATGTGGATATTTGAAGATTTCGAGGCCATTATAACAACAGAGAAGGAAAGTTTGATCTGATTGAATCTGGGAAGTTAAATTGCTTTTTAGGTGGAAAAAATTAATAGAGCTACAATCTATCTACTGTACTTCTAGCCTTCTATCAAAAAGATAGTTTTTCTTGAAGAACATCTCCAAACATTAGATATGGAAACAAAATGTTCAGAAAGGCAACAACACAATCTGCCCATCGTAAAGTACACATGTTTAGTTCAAAAGTGGAACCTGATGCAGCTCCTGCCTTGCTGTAGCCAGAATTTTTTGAAAAGACTGTAATTTTTAAGTCACGGAGATAAACTATCAACACCTTTAATTTTGCTAAACTTCTGAAATCTGCCCTGACGACGCGTTTCTCCAACCAGTATGTTACATTAATAGATTGCCATGAGGAAGTACATTTAGGTGATATATGGTAAAAGAACAAGGACATGAACCTTACCACTTCCACTCTTGTTCAAGATAAAGTAGCAATTCATCGTAGAAACTAGGCAACCAACTTGAGAATGAAAACCTTGTTGAACTTGATTGAGAATCGTGACCACTTGAGAACCTTTCTAACTCATTCTTCTCATTTGCAAGCTTACTAGCTTGCTGTCGCAGGTCATACTCCTCCCACAGCTTTTTTATGGATTTGAGGTGGACTTTCGTGTAGTGCATTTCTAAGGACTTGAACCTCCCAATTCTGATGAGGATACCCCGCATATCTTTCGCGACATCAATCTATAGTGAAAAAGATAAATTTCACAGTTCATTTCATCAAAGCATTGAGAAGCCAGCAAGATCATGATAAAGGAACAGAAATGGATCTGAAGAGACTCAAAAAAATAACAAGCACCTAGGAAAATTTTTTGAAAGGAGATCACCTTCTGGCTTTAAAAATTACCTTGCGATTGGTCAATGCATCTGTTAGACGGGGTTGAACCATGGAGTCTAGTCTATCTTCTAAGACTTCAAGCTGCTTTCTAACATTGGCAAATTCAGCAACCTGAAAAATTTGCAGGATTATTAAAGAATGCAGTGGAACCTTCATAGCTAGGAGCCTCACTGAATAACTACCTCACCAACAGCAGATAAGCAGTGCCTCATATTAGCCAAAGTCTCAGCTGCACGCGGAAGATCACCACTAGCAAATACATCCTCCACTGTTGAGCTTAATTGAGTTAAACCAGCAGCATCCTGCTCATAATCCACAACGATTAAACAGCAGCATTATTCAAAACTGACAGATTAAAGACTTGAAAAATAAAATTATTCAACAGAACCGCAACCTGCAATGTTTCATAAGCAGCTTCCATTCTTCGCTTGACGGTATCAACCTTGGCTAGTGTAGCGATAGACTCGGCTGATGATCCTTCCGCCTGTACACCAAATTAAATTACTAAAACACTTCCTAAAGCAGAGTCAATGGCTTCAGTAACCGCTCGAACTTTTGATCATTCGCTTGATTAATCACTCGACTTTCAATTAATTGCTTGATTAATAACTCGACATTTCAATTAGCCAATGCATTGCTATAGTTACAAATCTACTATCAAATCAGCTAATAGAAGTGGAAAACATAAAGTGATAAAATGGCCGAGTGGTGACCTTGATTAGTTTTTGGAGGATAGAAGCGACGGAGGAACGAAGGGAGAGAGCATCGTCACGGAGGCGGATGACGTCACGCGTAGCTCTGGGGAGCCGGAGGAGGGCGGCGGAGCTCTGTTCTTCGAGGGAGGCGGCGATCTCCTCAGACACCATTTGGAGCTTCATCTCCAGATCCACCAAGTGTTTGTCTAAAGGGTCCTGAGGGTGGCGTGACTGGCAGACGCCGTTTATCCATCTTTTAGGGTCGAATTTCTCGTCAGAAAATGCACTCAGATCCACCATCATCTTTGCGGATCCCGGCGTCGATAATGAGGATTGCCCTCCGGTGGCTGTATTTCCCGGTTATTGGCTTCAGTCAGTCCGTTTTGTTAAACCCAGTTAACCGAAAACTGACGATTCAAATAGGGCTAATTTTCACATTTGCTCCCTGAGGTTTAAAATAATTATACATGGCAGCATTTACTTTGCTAACACGCCGCATTAGTCGTGATAAATATATCGAGTTTTTAGATTTTAAATTTTATACTTTAATTTTATCAAACGAACTCACAAAGTATTCTACAAGGAAAATCCAGAGCCAATCTAACCCAGCCCATAATTCTGGGCTAAGCCCAGTAAAAGCCTATTGGATCATCTGGTAAACTCTCCGTATTCAGCAGTTTTTCCATCCCTACTAGGGAACCACCCAGATAACATTTCAGGTCGCCTGACAGAAAACCTTGATGATTTTTCCCCAGATCTATTGTTTCTTTTCTTTCCTTCTTTCTTGCTCCCGGAGTTCGAGCAACGACCTAATCAGCTACTAACTCAGATCATCAGATGGCTTCGTCACTAGCTCTTAAGAGGCTGGTCTCATCGAGCAGCCTTCTCAGCCGGTCTCTCAATCCCCTCCTCCGTCCGGCTGCTTCCGCTGCGTCATCAAGTGTTTTCGACGTCGTCGATCGCCGCTCCGATCGTCCTCTCCACCATCGCCGCGAATTATCCTCTTTTCCAGGTAAATTTTTTTTCTTTTTTGCGCCCCCACCAGATCTATAATCTGTCTCTTCTATGTATATAATTTGGGGAATTTTCATCCTAGCCTCTGATCTTCTCCTACTTATCGCCAATTGATATAGCGCAGCGGAAATGAAGTATCGGTCCCTTTCTATTTTTATTTAAATCGACGATTTTTCGACTGATCTTTTATTTTTAATTTTTGTCTGGGTCTTTAATGCAGGTGTGTTTGATCCATTTTGGAGGAGGAGCGTGAGCCAATTCAGTGAGTACTCTTCGGTGGCATCCGGCGTCGGTCCTGGTTCTGAAGTTAAGGAGACCGGTGATGGCCTGAATCTGCGAGTGACGGGCAAAGAGGATGATGATGTCAGCCCGAAAGTTGATACAAGAAAAAATGTCTTTCGCCCCTTATCTCCTCATCTTCCTATATACCAGCCCCAGGTGAACTCGACGATGTCAATTTTAAACAGAATCTCCGGAGTTTATCTATCCGCATTAGTCCTGTCTTTTTATCTTGCTTCTATGAAGATGGGTTCGATTTGCTTCAGCTATGGGAGTTTCTACCAATTCCTCTTTTATTCATCGAAACTCAGCCTAATATCCGCCGAGATTGCTGCCTTAGCCCTTTTCTATCACGTGTATGCTGGAGTTCGTCATTTATTGATGGATGTTTCGGGAACCGTCTTCTTCCGAAGAAAACTGCACAAATGATTGCCTTTCAGGTTTCCCTCCAGTTTTCTGTCCGGGTGCGGTCTTGTAATAAATTTTTGGGTGTTTTCTCTCGCAATTGTCAAGGTTTATCCTTCAAATGAATATTGCTTTGTCAGTAACTTTTTCGTGCTGCCTATTTTACTAAAGATGCATATTTCTCATACTGATTTACACCTCTTTTCGGTCGATGGTTATTTATCAGTAATTTATCAGTAGGATCGCTGAAGATGCATTTTGAGGAAGAAGATGGTATAAACATGTTTTTTTATTCGTCCAAAGCAATTCTATACATAACAAGTTGAAGTCAGATGATGATTTGAGGGAGCGCATCACAGATGTAAGCAATTTCTTCATCACATTTTGCAGGCCTCGCAGGTGTTGTCGTCTCTATCAAATTGATACCTGGTCCAGGCCTTTATCTTTCTCGTGTTGCATGGTACAGCATTTTGGTCTCTCATTCAAAACGAGCGGATTTTTAAACCCAAATCCTCCTTATAATCCTACGCAAACTCTCCCGACAATATTCGATCCTCCTTCGAGAATTCTTGATTTCTTCATTCCCCTGAGGTAAGTTATGCCTTTTTGCTTCATGTCACCACCAAAAAGATGAGAATAATTGCCATGGCGTAGGAAGCCCCCTCGTGTCCGACTCCATAGCTTCTTTCAAGCATTCGATTGCAGAGTTTAGTTCCTCGCCCCCGAAAAAATCAACCTTAAGCAAATTGGATCGAATTAAAATCGGCAAGTAATCCGGCTAATACCAGAACTTGGCTGTATAAGGGACCACCTTTAAACTAATTTGTGGTCAGCGCGAAACCAAAAACAAAAGGAAATCGTGTAGCAATGAGATACACCCAAAAGAGTTAGTTTTGGGATTGCAATTTCTGAATTTTTTTGTAAAATTATACTGTATAACGATTTGATACGTATGAGATAAAAAAATGAATCGAAAAGTGTGTTCACGAAAAAACATAAAGATTTTTTGGTAGAAAATCCATTTCCGTATGAGATAAAAAAGTGATCGAAAATGTGTGTTCACGAAAAAACATAAAGATTTTTTGGTAGAAAATCCATTTCCAACAAGGCTGTAACTTTTCTATTCCTTCTTTTATGGCTATCTATTTTATTTATTCGCAAAGATTTGGCGAGACCATCTAATTAACGTACTCTAAACTTGCGTAACGTCTTAAAAAGGGATAAAATCGGAGTAAATTTTAAGTGGACATATATTATCCTGCACTAAATAAGTTCAAATCTCTTTTGAGTGTTGAAGCGTGAAGAGATCAGACATTAACTAGCACGTTATGTCACCATAATTATCTGGAGTGTTTGGGATTTGAGCGCATCAACTATATGAAAGTTATCCTGTTTCTGAGGGAAACTTGAAGCATCATCAAAGGACTCGAAAAGATTAATAGATATATATATATTGCATACCACTCCTTGTCTATACAAGGCCTCGGGATTTTTACTGCATTTACACTTGTTGAAGAACGCCGCAATTTGCCGACTGTTGTGCCATGCGACAACGGGGAACTTGTCGAGTGACACCCGTTTATATACGTAGCTTTCCTCAGCAATTTGAGAAAACACCTTGCAGCTGAAAACATATATATATATATATATATATGTATTAAACATGAATTATCAATATCACAAGAAAGAAAGAAAATTGCTAAATTCTTGAATTGGAAATTTTTCTATTTGTACGTGCCTTAATTTGGCTGTAAATAGATCAGTTGCTGAAGAAGAAGCAACACGTGCAAGAACCTCAGTAACAAGCTCAGGAGGGAGGGAAATCATAGGCGAGTTCGCCAGCATTCTGTTTCCTCTGTTCCTAATTCTTTTCATTGCTTTAGAACCAACTCCTGCCATTATTCTTTTGCCTGCTCGGCTGCTGGAACTGCAGAAAACAGAGATCAAACTTCTGGTAACTGGAATTTTTACCATTGATGGGGGCGTTCGTTCACTTTATAGTAATTGTTGGCCGTGTCCTTGTCCAAGTCTGTTTTGATGGCTTTCCTAATTGTTTGATGTTTCCTTAAAGCTTTGTGTGTTGTTGATCCAGAGTCCAGATGTGTTTTGGTTTCTTTAGTCAGTTCAAAAACCAGAGTGCATAGATATTAGGAAATTGACTATAGCCCTATAAGTATGCGATACTAGCCCGCTTCTCAATTGTAGCTTAACTAGGAACTTGCAACTTAACTAGGCTATGGAGCTACGGATCGGTGAAAGAGGGGCTGAGAAGAAGATCGACAAATGAGAGTCAGGGAATGAGAGTCAACCTCAATTTTGATAGGGATAATTGCAGAAACCTCCCCTGAGATTTTAGATATTTGTACTCACCTCCCTAAGATTTCAAATATAAAATTGACCTCCCCTAGTATGAATTTGAGACCAATAACTGACATTAGATAGAGTGAATTTATTTCTATACTGTATGAGTTTAAGGTTGTTAATAAACAAATTTGGGGTAAAAAAATTAGAACAATAAAAAAGTTCAGAATAACTAATTAAACAAGATTAACAGTTATTTCTTACCTGATTAGGCACTGTAAGTACACTTACAAAATGACACCAATTGATGCCACAATATAGCGCTATTTTGTGATTGACAACACTTGAGAAAACAATCCAACTCATATATTATTTGAGCGGAAGAGACGTAGAAGTAAGAAAAATGGAGGGGAAAAGAAACTTCCGTGCAAGACTCCGTAAGAGAATAAGTTTTTGTTAGTTTTTAGTTGAACTCACTTCATTTAAGCATTCATGAAATGAAAAGAGAAAGAAAGCAAAAATCAAGGCAAATTTTAAGGACCTTTTTGTTTAAAAATTTGCAACAATTAGAAGACAATGGTAAGCAATCATTTGTTATCTCAACTTAATGTTTTTGGAAGTTGGATGTACACTTTGTATGTTTTAGAATCCCAGATTTCTGAACGTATTTCAAAGTAGAAATTGGTTTATGCATTGCTTCATCATGTCTAAATACTGCATTTGTTTTAGAATTATATATGATTTTGAGGACAAAATTTGGAACATTCTTCCATATGCCTATCAATAATTGAAGGATGTAACAAGATATTTGGCATTTGTGTATCTTGAAAAGGGCCTAAAACAAATAATAATAAAACAAATATGGAAGCAATAGGTCCTTTATATTTGGGTCAATGTAATAATAAATTTACCAAATTTACCATTTAAATATAAAGCACGTGAGGAGTTCTCGACACATTCTGGTTAAAATTGGTTGGAAAAGTCGTCAGAGGACAAAAAAATGACCACTTTTTATATGCCAGAATTAAAACCACTTATCTTCATTTTGAGAGACTAAACTTTTACATTAATGACATGTAAGGGACAATTTGTGCAAAATTTTGACTATATATATATATATTATATCAATCATTTGATTTGTTTGTCAATTTTGACTTATAGGGGTTCTAATAACTAAGGATATAAATGAGTCTAATCAATCAAAACACTCTAGTTTCATTGAATTTGCTTCACTAATAAGGTCACAATTCGACTTTGATATTGTTTGATTGTTTTTAACAAGTTTGAAATTTTATTCAAATTTGGCTTTATTTATTTATTAATCGAGACTGAACGAAATTTTTATCGAATTTGAATGTTATCAAATATTAAATATTGTTTAAATTTGACTTAGCTAATTAGTAAATCGATATTTAACGAGCTTTTACCCATAACTATTAAACTTGGCCGGATCCGATGATCAAACCGGTCAATCCGATAAACCATCCACTTGATTGGGTTGGGTTTTTAATTGTATCGTTTGAACATATAATCCGTTGACTAGTCAACAACCCCGACAGTTCAACCAGATTAAATTGAGAACCTAGCCAGTTTTGTTTTTGTGAACAAAAATTTAGTAAGTTCTTACTAAAAATTCAAACTTGGGACTTTAGACATGTATCTTTAGTATACTCACCACCATACTGCTTGTCATATATTAGTTGAGTAACTTTTTTATATAATTTATGAACGTTTTGTCAATTCTATCTTATTCTTTTTGTATTTCTCTAAAACAAATTTATTTGAAATATTTATAAAAACTTATGACCCTCAAACTCTATAATTCATAAAATGGATTTTAAAAATAACATATTACATAATTCATTTTGAAGATAAATATTATTTTTAATAATTTTTTTTTCACTTAAAATTCGTAAATAAGCTAGATAATTACATTAAACACATATAAAATTTTACACTTGAAATTTGTTGGATTAATAAATAAATTTATGATATGTTGATTCTTATATGAATTAATTATTCTATAGCGAATTAAATTCAATGAGCATTTGCTATAGCATTGTTTATTATAATTTATATCATATATTTTATATCAAAAATTATAAAACATAATATTTAAATATATTCAGCAATTCACTGATTCAACCGCTCATCCACTGATTGAACCAATGATCCGTCAACTTACCTCCTTTGTCAAGTTGCTTTTCAGACTTGATTTAATAACTATGCTTTTAGCAAGCCAATCTTAATTTGAATATTGAGTAGTTTGATTCATTTTTAACGCATTTTAAATAAACAAATTACGTGTAAAGAGCATCGAGTAGCCTGTTCAATATACGAGCCCTACTAATAACGCATTTTAAAAAGCATTGGCCATAAACAGGAAACTATGGCAAAAAAAAAAACGATTTGGATAACGGATGTTCAATAAAATTTCCCTACCTTATTTTACCTACGCACTATCAGATGGGCTCCAGAAGTATTATAGTGAGCCACTTGTCCAACCCAATACAACCCCCTCCATCTTGAGGAAGCAACGCCGTATTGGGCCAAGCCGCCAAGCCCTGCTACTTTAGTCGGCGGAAGGCGACTCTGTGTGTATGGTTCCAGGAGCCTCTAGATTCATCTAGTAAATTCTCGAACACAGTCAGCTGTCATATATTTACCACACAGTTCACCCTTCCGATAGCGTGAAGCACACTCGATAGTGGCCTAAGAAAAAACCCTCAAGAAACTCTTCTGTGAATCGCTTCCTTTTTCTGTCCCTCTTTTCGATCGACGACAAGAATCAGCTGGTCAGATGGCTGCATCCCTCGCTTTGAAAAGGCTGGGTCTCATCGACCCTTCTCAGCCGCTCTGTCAATTCCCTCCGCCCGGCTGCCTCTGCTGCGTCATCGCGTCTGTTCAACACCAACGTCGCTCGCGATTACGATGACGACGATGACGAACGCGGTCTCGACGTCGATCGCCGCTCCAATCGTCCTCTCTACAATCGCCGCGATTACTCGCCTTACTTTGGTACCAAATGAATTTCCCGCATTTTTTTTTCTGTTTCTCTCTTGGCAATACGCTTATGTGCTTTGAACCCCCGCCCTACTTTTCCTATCAGCCATTTCAACCCCTTTTTATTTTTTCCTTTTCTGTCTGGTGGCTGTGCAGGAGTTTTTGATCCATTCTCGACGAGGAGCGTGAGCCAACTTTTGGACCTGGTGAACCAATTCAGTGAGCCAACTTTTGCATCTGGAGTCCGTCGTGGGTGGGACATTAAGGAGACTGCCGAAGGGCTGAACCTGTCGTTGGACATGCCAGGGTTGGGGAAGGAGGATGTCAAAGTTTCGGTGGAGCAGAACACCCTGATCATCAAAGGCGAAGGGCAGAAGGAATCTGAGGATGCTGAACGGGGAAGGAGATTCTCGAGCAGACTCGATCTTCCTGAGAAGATCTACAAGACTGATGGGATCAAAGCTGAAATGAAAAATGGGGTCCTCAAGGTTTTCATTCCAAGAGTCAAGGAGGAGGAGAGGAGTGATGTTTTCCATGTTAATGTTGAGTGAACTCGCGTTGTCTTGAGTTTGACTCGGTAGTGATTTGTCTGTTTATAGTAGCTTAGTCTAATGGGTGGGGTGGAATAAATTTTGGGTACTAGGTTTTAAAAGGTTTTTTGAGTGCTGACTGGTTAAATGGACTGATCTTAGTATTGCTGAGTGATGCCATTCTAATGAACATGTGGGTTTTTATGCAATATAATCATTCCATTCTCCTCTCGCAATTGTTGAAAGGTTCATCTTCCTTGGCATAAGCATCGAGCTTTTCTTTTTTTTTGGGGGGCTGGTCTCTGTATTATTTTCTTTGAGCAGCAGTATGATGAAGATGCGTTTATACAAAATAGTTAGTTGCTTGATAATTCGAGTGTGGTTGGACAATGTCAATCTTATGGTTTTGATTTGATGCGGAAATCATTTTGCAACATCATTGTTGGCACCACAGTGGTAATAGTTCAACCTTTTACTTTTCTTGCGTCGCATTGACGGGCTGGTAATTGGCTGGAATAAGGGGATGTTCAACCCGGATCATTCTTATTTTAATCCTTTGCAAACCCTTGCTACAATCTTTCATTTCATCCTCGTCTTGGGAACTCCGATTTCTTCAGGCCCGTGAGAAAAGTTATGCCTTTCCGCTTCAAGTCACCCCTGGAGAAAGAACTAAGAAGAATCATTTGCCATGGCTTAGGAGGCTCGCTGGTGTCCCGATTAAATTTAAGACGGAAGAAATCTGGTAAACGCAACTCCTGCGCTGAATAGCCGGTCAAAGGAAAAAGTAACTAATTCTGATTATTGGGAAATAAAACAAACAAAGCAAGCAACGTTGCACCTCAGCTCTCAGCTCATGAAAGATAAGAAGAATTGGTCCACATTCAGGAGTAGCCTCACTCCTCATTCAACAGAAGTGTACCGTAAGAAAAGGATAAAGAACGGAGATCATCGTCCTGACGAAGATGCGATGCTGCTCTTCGCATTTCCCTATCTGTTAGCCTAATAGCTGCTGTCCCCTGTGATTCTTTGGAGTTTGGTCTATGGAATAAACATCATCTCCATTTTGGGCCGGCCTATTTTTTCATTACACTGGAGCAAGAAACAAAATTACATGGATTTCGTTTTTTCTGATCAGGGCCATGAACATTCCATTTGTTTTGCCGGCGTCCCGAGTGAATAATCGGGCCATTTTATCGTGCATTGACAGGCCTATTGAACAAATTAGATAGGCTTGGGCCTTTTCACACGGCCTGCTAGATTTCTGTCTTTTGCTTCTTGGGTTCAGGAATGGGAAATTAATCCAACCTAGCTTTCCACTTTGTGCCCATGAAAGCAATTGTTCGAGTACTATGTACTTTGCCAGGGTCTTCGAATTCTCAATTTGGCATTCAACTTGTCAAAAACATACGAATGGTAACAATAAGTTTTTTTTTTTAAAAAAAAAAAACTTAATTAGGGAACCTTAGGGCGGCAATGCGCGGTGTTTCAGTATTGGCGGGAAGTCAATTCTTGTGCCAATCTGATGAGTATGAATTTGGAATCGGAGGGTCACTTTATTTCCTGTTCCTCCATCCACTTAATTTTCTGTATTCAACGGATTTTTTGGCGCTTAGCATCATCGTGCTATTTATTATTCTGTCTTCTCAAGTAGACGTTTCTTTGTTGGGGACCATGGACCAACATGGCATATCACGGGCCTCTATTCTAAAGGTGATCTTGTACCACATATATTGAGACTGCAAACGGACTTCTGATATAGTGTAAATTTTGGTGCATGTTATACAATATATCTTTATGCACAATCAATACCATCAAAATTAAATTCTTCTTGAGCATTTCCCTCGAATTTGTATGGGAAATGGTGAATCACTATATAATGTTCACTTGTCTTTCTTTTTTTCTTTTTTTTTGGTTGAAAGGTTAGAATAATTTTATTCAGTGTAAAAGAGCTTATATATGCGAGCAATGGCTCAAAAAGCGGTACATTTAGTGCTTAATGACATTGAGGAAAAATTCCATTACTCATCCAAAAGAATGCCTATGGCATAGGAGCTAAGTCTTTTATTACTTTTCATACTTTTTTCCTTAACCGAGCAAAAAGAACACATGTGAAACAACTTCTACATGCTAGAAATGTCATCAATCAAAGTAGCTATTCAAAGAAGGATCACCTCCTTGACTGGACCAACATATTTGATGCATCACATAATTATATGTGATATGGATCATTATTCGTTAAATTTTTTTAAAAAAAAAGCAGTCTGAATTTGTTGGTGAGAGATGTTGTCAAATATTCAATTCTCCCTGCTAATTAGCTTTCTGCAGTATATATAATCCAAAAAAAAAACTCACTCAGCTTAAACAATTGCTTTTAGTACTGAAGTTTTCAGCTAAAAAAGTGTTTGAATTGTAGTTTTCTATCAATAAGTTCTTACATTGTTCGTGAATGTATATTTATTTCACATATATTAAATTATTACAATAAGTTTTTTTACAAAAAAAAAATTTAAAAATAGCAATCCAAAAATGAGAAGTTTTCGTAGGAAAGTATTATCAAAATGGAAGACGTAAATACCAGGTAAACCACATATTTCATCGATCGCCCTCTTGTTAGCATCTGGTGGCCCTCTTCGAATTTTGGCCCATTCAGATTTAGCCCATAAAAATAAAATACCGTGGCACTCAGTTTTTTTGTGACGTAGCATGAAAAGTTCGTTACTTTCGAATAAAGACTGGCCCACTGCCCATGGATGAGATTTGAGGTCGGTACGAATGTGACATCAATCGAATAGACCAGATAACGAAACTTCTCAGGCAGCTTCCAAAAAGAGAAAAATTCCCACAAGGAATGATCTAGATGACAAAATTAAAAATAGTTCACTAGATTCTTTTTTTTTTTTTTTTGTCAATCGTCATCCCTACTCCTACTTTATCCTAATCTAATTAAGGGGAGACCCAACTGGACTTATGAAGGATCGA
Organism: Coffea humblotiana; assembly: GCA_023065735.1. NCBI lineage: Eukaryota > Viridiplantae > Streptophyta > Magnoliopsida > Gentianales > Rubiaceae > Coffea > Coffea humblotiana. The sequence continues at coordinate 3,100,545 of CM041209.1, read as the reverse complement.
TGGGGACAGAACCACCACTGAACCAGACGGGTGCGTGGCTGGATTTTTTGAAGAACCACAATTGTGGTAAATTAGTGGGAGGCAAGGTTCGAACCCTTGCTTGCCTCTCACCCCATCAAAGCCTTAAAGGCTTGGTAATGGCCACCAACCTAAGGCTGATGGTTTAGTTCACTAGATTCGGAGGATTACAATTTAGATCTCACCCTTACACTCTCTCCATTTGCATCATTTAACCCATTACTTTCCACAATTCAGATGATAATAATCAATTTTTTGAAGAATCCATAAAAAAGGGGAAAACAAACTGTAAATCGGGGAAAAAACTGCCATGTGGCAACGGACTTTGTCTACATTCCATGATTAAATCTGCGAACTTTCATCAAATGCACTTGTGTATGCATTATCGCTTTCATAACGGAAGTGTCTCATCTTTCCATACCAGAAAGGGATGATTTCAAAACCTCAAGAAAGGTCTTTGAAAATTTCACTAATATCTTCCTAAGTTTTGAAAATTTATACTAACTTTCCTTGATATTTATGATTAGGTGACAAAAGTAGTTCATCTCCAAAAAAAAAAGTATGATTTAAAAAAATACTTCCAAGAGAGAGATGAAATTTTTTTTCCACAAATGCTACTTATGCATTCAGTCAACGTGTATTAGCAAAAAATAATTATCAGTGAAGGTGTGTTGCAATTATAATTTTCTAGGAAAATTTCATTAATTTCAAATAAGATTATAATTTTTAAATATTAAATTGACAATAGTAGAGATTGTTTACCTGCCTTGGGATATGTTTTTTTTTATTTTGCATAAAAAAGAACTTCCAATTTTGCCTCTCTTCTACCTTCTCTCTCAGCCGCTTCCACAAAATTACTTTGATACAAAAAAAAATCATCTATTTAGTTTCTAAACAAAGGGAAAAAACCCTCAAGAACAAACCATTTTTTTTATTTCTTTCCTTTGTGTTTCCTTTGTTCTACCCCAGCTTTTTTGATATACGATTGAAATATGGTCATGTCAACTTTTGTTAATAACAAATGGCACCATTTTGTGTTTTCCATATTATTGTTCATGTCGTAAACAGATAATTTTGTTAAATTAATTGATTTGTGCCATAATTACTTAATTCTTATGTTTTAGTTTTTAATTTTCAGATAATGTGTTGGGGTTCATCAATAAGCAAATGGTCCCTTATTCTATCAAAGGCGGTTAGTATAATTTATCAAATCTCGTGGAAGATTAGTAAAATTGTCAGAAACCTCGTGCGCGGTTTCTAAAATTATCCCGACTAGAAAACAAGTAACAATATATACTAAAACTAGTTTTGTACCCATTCGTTGAATAGGAATTGTCTAAAAATAATAAATTATTTAGTGTAGTTCATAAAAATATTTGTATAAAATACAAACTTATTATATAATCTATTATAACATTTTCTTAAATACATTGTTATTCAAAAATAGTCTTATAATGTAAATTTAAACATCTAATTCAGTGATTAATAATTCAAAAATGCAAAAAAAAAATCGACAATATGATGACATTAAAAAACTTGAAAATAGGGAAAATCAAAATTTGGTTGATCTTCTGTAAACAAAAGAATGGCCAACCCGTTACCAAAACATCAATTTTGGTACTTATATAAATGACTTAAATGTTAATGTGAAAAGAAAAAAGTCGAATGAAATATTAATAAAAGATAAGAATTCAGAATCAATCAAGTCATAGGAACACAACAACCTTCTAAATCTGTTCATGGCTAATAGAAACCAAAACGAAAATATAAGGTGTATTTGCTATTAAGTAAAAAACATAAAAAATCTAAATAGTCTGATGTATATTGCATGACGTGAACTTGATGCTTTGCCATTTATGTAATCAGTGACACCTTTTTATTCTTTAAAAACTTTCCACCAAAGTCTAAAAAAAATATTGAAAACTGCAACAAAATTTTTTTAACCCCAAAAACCTAGAAAATAAAAAAATTAATATGTTGTTTGAAGACAATTAATAAATTGTCAAAGGTAATTAAAAAATCGTGTGAAAACACATAGTTTAAAAGGCCACTTTTAAATCACTAACAAAAAAAATAATACGTGTTCTACTTGAATTGAATAGTGAATTCATATAAATTGAAATAACAAATTAATTACAAAAATATTGTCAGAAATAAAACCAAACTGTAACTTTTGAAGATTTAGAAAATTCAAATTCAATGGACCTAATTATGAAGAAGGTGTATGGAAATTACAGACCACATACAGCGAGTATAAAACAATGTCCAACTGTGGTCCTTGCATTGGAAGGAATAAAAAGGAAGTTCCAAATGCGATCCTTGCATTGAAGTAAAAAAAAAAAAAAATCCCAAAAAAATTGTGAAAAAGTGTAAACATCTGCATTACTTGATAACGTGACGAGTAATAGATCAAGAACCATATATATGAGTAAAAATGTAGAGTATTTTCGATAGCGATAATCTGATAAATATAATCTAATATTTGAATTGATATTTCGAACTTTTGAGTTGAAAATGAGAGAGAGTTAAAAACATAATTCAAAATTATTTATACTAATCCTTAGGAAATTTAGGCTTGACGATTAGAATTAAGGAAAAAAAAAGGTAAGAGAATGGAAGAGATAATTATGGAAGGATTATCTAAAATTATAAAATCAAGAGAAAAAAGAGAGATAGAATAGCGTAGGTTATTAGGGGGTTAACTCATAGAGCGCGTTGCACCTACTTGCTATGTCGATAAGCCACGTAGGAAAGAGATAAATTAAAAGGATAAGAATGAGAATATAATTTTATTATTTATATATATTAATATATATATATATATATATATATATATATATATATATTATGATGTATATAGGTAATAAGAGATTACTCTATCGAAATTTTATCCATTAATTGCAACGAGCTTCCCACGTTTGTCAAAGCATGCGAATACGGTCAAAAGTGTACTAACCTTCCCAACTAATAATAAGGATTGCTTTAAAATTATACACTTGATCTTCAAATATTTCCGATGAGATGACTTGGACCCTGTTTGGACTGCCTCAGAAAATTATATCGTTTTTCGTGATCACATTTTTTTTATTTTTTTTTCTTTCACATACATCAAATCGCTATAATAATTTTTTTACGAAAAATGTAATCCAAATGAGGGCCGTATGACGAAGTCCATTTCTTACCTTTTAAAAAAAAAAAATTTTTTTCACTTTGTCGTGTCAACCTCAGATCGATCTTTTAATTTGCCTCCACGCATTCTTACAGTTAAAAGAATGGGCCTATAATTTATTACCTTTCCTTTTCTTGGTTAAAATAAAATAATAACTGGGCTTTGATTTGACGGTGGAAGAATACATCTCTTCGATTCCGACCTGTATTCCTCGCGAAGCCAAGCATGTCATGGGGAAGCAGACAAGCAGGCAAATGCGGTGTAAGACGTTTTGGCCAAACCAATTGACAATTTGTTCAAGTGAAATTCCACGTCACTAAAACTCTCCAAAGAAGAATCCGTTTTGCGCGTCAGAAATGTGGGGTCCATCATTCCGTCGGGGAAGAATCGGCGAAGAATATGCACGACACGCAGAGAATTATGCTCTTTCTGGGTGCGAATATCCATTTTGAACCATTTCTCTCCATTATAAATTATAATTCTAAAGCAAGCCGGCGGTTGTCAATTGACAATATTGCCCCAACGTAGCGCTATGCTCCCGTCGCAATTATGGGGGCTGTCCTGATTGACTTCAACATGAATTCACATGATTGCCCTCTCTACATCGTTAAACAATTTTTAAGGGGAAAAAAAGGTTATATTATTTTCATTTGGACTTACATGGGTTCTATAATTTTAGAGAATTGTTAATTTCACTTCATTTTTTGTTAATGACATTTCTACTATCATTTTTATTATATAATTTTATTTATTAGACTACATAATGAAACAAGTAATGGGACTGCCATTAAAAAAAAAGAATAGTAAGTTTGGATTGTAAATTATTACACCTTATTTACACACACTGACTTGATTGCATCATCAATTCATTTTTCAATTATCTTTTTATCTCACATACATCATATCAAAAAAAATATTACAGTACTTTTTTTCATAAAATTATTTCAAATAATTTACAATCCAAACATTAGCATTCCCTTTTATCACTTGCGGGGGGATCGCATGTGTGGACCAAATCTCATTTGGAAGATTGTAAGGCGCTTTAAAGGAGTTTAGTCAGTTGCACAGGGACATACATCGTCTTTACATAGTTCCATTTTTAACTTATCTAAACATTAACGAATATTTTTCAACGGAATTTTAAAATTAATTACATATTTAAATTTTAAAAGAAAATATTTATAACTCATTTTAATTTGCTGAGAACAAGCGTTGTAGCTTTGAAAAATGAAACAAAGAGAATGAATGAAATATAATTTTACACATTAAAAGAATCGATGGATTACAAATTTAAATACCTTTTAAAGTCACTTGCAAAACTTTGAAGAATTCGAAAGATTTTAAATTTTTCGTTAAATTCTTAATTTGAATATAAAATCTTATGACAATTTACGCAGGATCTCAAGACTAGTCGTGGCCAGAACTTCAACCACCAAAATTTAATGCAATCACTTTACGTTAAATTCAATCCATGCGTAATGAAAAGGACACCCATTTGTAGTAATATTTTATTGGTTCAGATTTCAGAATCAGAATGCCGCATCTGTTCTGTGTTTCCCCGGTGAAGGTATCATTTTCAAGCTTGATGCGCAAATTGCAACACCAGATACGAACACGGCTCGGAAAAATGAAAACCTGAAAATTTTCCCGCTTCAACTTCGTTGGAAGAAAAAGGACATTTCTGTTTCAGGATACCAACACGATAGAATGTGAACAATTGTGTCAACAAAGTTGAAAATTAAAGAGGCGAATGAGTTTCTCTCGTTTTCCACTTTCATCGTCTGGAGGTGTAGGTTAGGTTACCTAACTTAGGTGTAACCACTGGATTCGATCTAATTGGCCTGCTGATGAAACACTTACCAATGAACACTCGCTCGGGGCACCCCATATTACAAGTGTATAATCTACTCGTCCCGAATCAAGAATTCCACCTGGCCAGCACTGAAATTGATTATATATTTTTTTAGCAACGTTATCGGTTTACTTTCTTCCTGTGGCCAACATTAATGTCATTAAGGAAGAATACGGACCCCTCCGATCCGAAGTACATGGAAAATTTGGAAAAATGAAGTCGTCAATTGCGCCATTTCTAACCATCAAGCTTGAGAGGTCAAGGTTTCGAACCTGATCTCCCACCAATTGCCATAATAAATGGCTCTTCTAAAAAATTTATATTGATACATAGTGGCATTCATATGATCCGGTGGTAATTCAGTCCCCACCGGTCCCTTGTAAATTCAATTGAATCTCCCATAGATAGATTATGATATAATAAGATATAAGATAAAGTAAGGATGACAGAATAAAAAAAAAAAACTGCGTCGTTTCTAATCGGAAACGGGAAATGCGAAAGCTAGCAAGCTCTGTATTACCCCAATAAAAAGGGGGGAAGAAAAAAAGGCTAGCAAGCATTGCGTGACTTATTTAACAATGAACTTATAAATATGAAGAAATGCCTCTAAGGTATGGATAGTCTTCTGATCCTTCTAGCATTCATTAGGCAGTCAAAGTTGGGTTTTGTTGTCTTATGCGAATTACTAGGACAAACGGAATGCAAGTCAATTGAATTTGAGGATACTTCATCACAAGAGCTCAAGAGTCAAGTTAAAATGTCCGGATTAGACTCCCAAATTCTGAAGCCACTTTTTGTCCTTTTCTCTCTCGTAAAGATGGGGTATCTTTTGCTTTTGAATTACAATTTTTTTGGATTGTAATACTGTATTTTAGCACAGATTAGAAATAAAAATATTGAATGATAAATTAAGATGTATTTTAAGTGGTTGATAAAATGATATGACTATCACCAGACGATTACGAGTCAAGACTCGCAATAAAGTGAAAGAAGCGTTAATGTAATGTTAATTTAGAAATCTGAGATTAGTAATTGCGTATCAAAGTAGTCAGATTGAGTACTCACATAGATCCGAACTAAAACTTAATTAAAGTTGTAACTAGTCCAATAAGATGATTATCTACGAGATTAGAGGTTTTTTGGGATTTTTCTCCCACAAGTGACAGGTAAAGGGGTCAGCAGAAGTCCTACGAATTTCAAGTAATCAAAGACTTATGACTAATCGCACAAGGGGCAAAGATGTCAACCGGGGCTATCGAGTTTCCCCACCTCATCAAAATCGAAAGCCCGCGACTTTGGTTAACTTTGACGCCCTTAAGGGTACAACCGGGATTCAAGAGCGGCAATTTTCTATTTTAAATTGACCTTTCCTCTTGCGTTGCAACTCGCAGCTCAGCCAGCCAGCCAGTGAAGGGTGTGTGCCTATTTGCAGATTGGTAAAGCAACTCCTTGCAGGTTACTCTTCGTCAAAATCCCCCCATAGCTAGAGACAGGAAAGAGAGTCAAACATAACAGAGAAGCAAGAGATCGATCGAGCATTTCAGCTGAGCCTGCTTAACAAGCAACGTAAGCTTCCTCATTCTTTTATTGATCCAATCGGCTTTTCTGACGTTGTATTGATGTTCTGTTTTTTAAAAGGTTAGTTAGGATGGTTATCCGCTGTTTTTGAGCTGCTGCCGAGCATATTTTGGCTTGACAAATTTCGAAAAGCAGTTATTGCAAATGGGATTTTTTCGAGAATATATTTTTGTGTTCGAGTTTTCCGACGGTTCAGATTTTGGTTAAAATACACGAAGTTATCTTGTTCTTTGGACCACGTATAACTTCGTTACGAGATTCTGTTATTTTCAGTTTGTCCGATGCATTCAGGCAAAAAAACTTACCGACTTTCTATTCAGATTGTTTTGCTTGTCTAAGCTCTGATTTCCCTTGTTGATTGTGTTCATGCGTGACTTAGTACTATTGGGTTCAGTCCTCTTGGCGACTTCGGGCACGGATGCTCCCTTATACTATCTGATTCTGTACTGCAATACATCCGGTTTTTTACTTTTTAATTTGCACTTCCATTCTCTTTTAGGTGTGCTTTTGGGTATATTTTCTTGTCAGATTCTTTTCATTGCCTTGATTTTGATGGCGAAAGGGATTACTCTGCGCTGGAGTTCTTGCAGGAGCGATTAGTTTAGCTGTTTGACAGTGTCAAGATTACTCTTCTGAGTTCTAAAAAAATTAAAGATCCTCTTGACAGTTGGAGAGGTATCGAAATCTTCCGAGCAAATAAGACAAATTAACCCGGATGCCACCTCGATTTTACAGATACCGAACCCCTGAACCTTTTCTCTTCAAAGTACCAGCATGAAACCTTTTTGCTATTGATTTTTTGGGAAAAAGTTTGATCTTTGGTGTAATGGTGTAACTTGTTTCTCTTGTTGACCTGCTCATCTTTTGCATCGAGACATGAGGGGCTTTGCTTTAATGTTCTTTTCCATACTATTTGAACTGAATTATGTTTAGCAACTCATCTGCCTCAAAAATAATCATTATCCGATCTCTTACTCTTTTGTTTTCCCCTGTTTCAGGTTTGCTTCTCGCTTAGTAAGAGAACCATTTCACCTACGCTTCACCTCATATTTTCCATTCGAAAAGCCTTTGATGGGTTCCCCTTCAGAATCCGTAGCGGAGAAAAACCAGGGAAAGCCCCGTGGAATTGTACTGATTGAGAAATTAAAGAAAACCTCAGTTTCTTTCAACACCTATCAAGCCGTTGTCCTAATTGTAACATTCTTTGCGTACGCATCATTCCATGCTACTCGGAAAACTACCAGCATTGTCAAGAGCGCACTTGATCCTGAATCAGGAGCTAAAAGCACCAAATTGTTGCTTCAGCTTGGAAAATGGTTGGGCACCATTCAATGGTCCAGATGGCACATCATTGCTTGGTGAACTTGATGTTGCCTTTCTTTTTGTTTATGCCATAGGAATGTATTTCTCTGGCCACGTGGGTGATAGAATGGATCTTAGACTATTCCTAACTGCAGGAATGGTTGGAACTGGTGTATTCACAGCCCTTTTTGGGGTTGGGTATTGGGGGAACGTCCACATCTTTTTACTACTTTCTGATAGTTCAGATGATGGCAGGATTGTTCCAATCTACTGGATGGCCATCAGTGGTGGCAGTTGTTGGGAATTGGTTTGGGAAGAAGAAGAGAGGGCTTATAATGGGCATTTGGAATGCTCACACTTCTGTGGGTAACATTACAGGGTCCTTGGTTGCTTCGGCTTTATTAAAGTCTGGATGGGATGGTCAACTGCTGTTCCTGGTCTGGGAATTGCCTTCATTGGCTTGATGGTATTCCTTTTCTTACCTGTTAGTCCGGAGTCTGTTGGGGCCAACAATGATGAAGAAGATGAAGAATGCTCTCCCAAAAAAGATGGCGAGGAAATATCAAAACCTCTTCTCAGATCAGAGAAGGAAGAGGTGGAGTCTGCAGTTGGGTTCATCGAAGCATGGAAAATTCCTGGTGTTTGCACCTTTTGCTCTTTGCCTATTCTTCGCCAAGTTGGTGGCTTATACGTTTCTGTATTGGCTTCCTTTTTATATTAACCATACAGGTACCCATCATTCTTGGATTTTTTGATTGGCTTATTTATTTTCATTCCTCAATTCAGACCGCAGACGTTAGTTGATTGCCTAGTTAGTTCCACAATTGTGCAGGTCACCTTTCAATACAAGCTGTTTGACACATTTTATTGACCTCTTTGTTTTTGGGCTGCAGCTATAGACGGAAGGTACTTGTCTGATGAAGAATCTGGAAACCTGTCAACGATGTTTGATGTTGGAGGGGTTGTTGGAGGAATTCTAGCCGGTCATATTTCCGATCATTTAAATGCTAGAGCTATAACAGCTGCGAGCTTTATGTACTGCGCTATTCCTGCTCTGTTCTTTTACAGAAGTTATGGAAACATCTCGATGACCATGAATATCATCCTCATGTTGATCACCGGCATGTTTGTCAATGGACCTTACGCTCTCATCACGACTGCTGTATCGGCTGACCTGGGAACACATAGCTCATTGAAAGGCAACGCCAGGGCTTTAGCAACTGTTACTGCAATAATAGATGGCACTGGCTCAATCGGAGCTGCCATCGGTCCGCTGCTAACAGGGTACATTTCAGCTAAGAGCTGGAATGCAGTTTTCACAATGCTCATGGCAGCTGCTCTAGTTGCGGGTTTGCTGCTTACTAGGCTTGTTGTGTCAGAGGTGGCTACCAAGATTCAAGAGTCGAGGTCCCGTCCAGAAGGGCCGCCTCCTGTTGAAGTGTGATTGTTCTTGGGGAGGTAACATATTTAATAGTGCTTGTGTATATTCTTGCTTTAGCTCTAATCCTCGGATGATGCACATGAAGAGGTGAAGAATCTTCTGGTGTCAAAAACCAAGACAGGAGAGGGTGTTTTATGTCCTCCTTCCAGGTTGAAACAACTTACTAATCGGTTCTCATAAATTTTGCAAACCAGGCGAATATGCAACAGTATCTAAATTTTGTGTGTCCTCGGAAGGTTCTCAAAAATTGTTCTGATGTCTGGGTGTGCCCTTTGAAAGAACAGATGGGTATGATGTTAGCAACTTCAGGTTGTGTATCTTGATACTTATTTTTCATGTATATAAGGCGTGGATAGAAAGCAGAAAGCCTGCAATGTATGACTGCTCAGTGTAACAACATATCAGGTTACATTCAGGCATTCGTTGATTTTGATTGAACATTTATTGTCAATGGCTCCTTATCTGGGGTTAAAAACATCTCTCCAATGACGAATGAAATCTGCATATGTTTTTAGATGGGTTATTAAAAGTTTCCTGTATCCTCAACATGGTTTCAATCGTTTTCAATTGATGCTTGTTTAGCAATTTTGTTACAGAATGAATGAGCCAATTGACTATGCTAATAGCTAATTGGTAAATGCCAATTAGTAGTCAAGAGATCTCTACTACAACTTGGAACTCGGCGTTCTTTCCTCCATTTTGGGATTTCTAATTGATTCACTCCGTCACCTTTGCAAATTACTGCGGTCATTAGTGAGTCACCCTTCTGTCTTCGGAGTTTCTTTCTCAGTTCTTCTGTAAGTGGAAGTTTCCGGTTCCAAACCACTGCTCCACTGTTTCTTTGTGTTCTTTCTTTTCCAGAGGGAGACGAGGGGAGTTGGGGGCGGGCATTACTGCTGATGGTACTTGGTCCAATTGCATCGGACAAGATAATGAACGTGTTTGGATAGGAGATTATTTGAAGTAATTTTTTGAAAAAATAGTGTAACATTTTTTGATATGATGTATGTAAAACAAAAAGATGGTTGAAAAATGTATTTGTGATGCAAATAAATAAATTTGTCAAAATAAAAAAGGAAAATTTATTCAAAATGTTCCTCATATTTTGCTAAAAGAATTTTTTCTTTTTTTATTTTTAAAATAGTAATTTTATGTTCCTTACAAAATCAACACGATAAAATTTAGTTCCAATCTAGATTTTGACCAATTTTTACACTAATTCATCACGTAATTTACACATGGTCATTTTTTTTTGGCAAAAAAGATTTGAGTTTCATTTATGGTTAAACAAATGACCTGATCCGTAATTATTTTTACCCCTAAAAAAGTAGGATCTAACTTGAATTTTATTCATTTTTCTCCTAAAAAGTGGGATCCGATCTAATTCATATTCATCTTTTGCCTCTAAAAAAAGTAAATTTTGATTTTTTTTTCCTACATAAAAGTGATTGCATGTGGATCATATGGTGATTTCAAATTAAAAAGTGATTACAAATTTGGATTGGGACAAAAATTTTGCTTACTTAAATTTGTGAGAAACATAAAATTAATATTTTAAAGATGAAAGATTAAAAAAAAAAATTCATTCGACGAACCGTACAAAACTTTTTAAACGATTTTCCCAATAATAAAATATCCAATTATTATCAAATGTACTGCTAGAACTTACATGCAGGGGTTCTGGAATCTGCACCGTGTTAAGCAGCTTCAAAGTCCTAGTGATCATAACACATGGATGGCTCCGAAGGAAAACGTTCTGAAAATAAACGAAGATGGAGCTTTCTCAGATGAAGGGGCTGGAATTGGATTAGTGTTAAGGAACCACCTAGGCCAAATTGAAGTAGCAATGTCGGAAAGAATTTCAGGAGCTTATGGCGCAGATCATGTGGAGGCCTTGGCTTTTCTCAATGCCCTGCAGTTAGCCAAAGACTTTGGAATTACATTCTTCCTAGTTCCTACTTGAAGGGGATGCACTGAACATCGTGCAGGAATCAAAAGTAGTGAACCTGATTTGTCCTTAATTGGCAATTTGATTCATGTAAATAGGTTCATGATGGCTGACTTTGATTTTGTCAAAGTGTTTCAGTTAAAAGGACTAGGAAATGTTCCTGCTCATATTTTAGCTAAGATGTGACTTTTCATATAACTTTTTATTTACGTGGTACAATTGATTCTTGTATAATTGTATTGAACGCCATGACAAGATAGGGCAGAAACGAATATTGCTATTTAATCTTGAGAAATGAGTCTTTGCAACAGATTTCAATCATGTTTTTTCCATATGGTACCTGAAAAGACATTCTCAGAGAGCGATTTTCTTTCATAAATCATTTTTTTCCGTGACAAGCATATGGCAACATATAGTTATCCTTAACAGATTAACTAAGCTAGACATGCAAGGCTCTCTCATTTCATGGTGCGTAATCTGAAGGGGAGTAAAAGATGTTACGACAGACAAGGAACCAGGAAGTATATGGAAAGACTATAAACAACTAAATCAGAATTTTCAGTAATCAAGTATCTGACCAAAACGGCAGCAATCACCTCACAAGATTTAAACACTTATTCAACAAATATTTAACTCCCCATCTTCCCACCAGAAAAAGTGAAATAATGACCAAACTATGAGATATCCTGTTCCACCACTGCACTTTCTTGTATCAGTCAAAATGAAACCAACTAATCGACCTGTCAAATTCAACACCAAGAGCCCTGATAAGACTGAAAGATAGGAAAAATTACACCCCATGAATAGCATGAACACCAAGCAAGTACAGCAGCAAGTATTTCTAAGCATGTGGCTTGCATGCAAACAAATCTAACCACTAAAACCTAAATAAGGCGATTCTATATCTATCATACAGCACAATGGGTTCCAATCAAAGTCCTGTATCCAACTTTACTGGTACAGAATGTCATTCCAGAGCCAGGTAGAATCACTTGACAAGATCACTCCTATCACCATATTATAGAGAAAGAAACTTGAACATTGATCGAGAGAGAAATGCTATACTCACTAAGGAATTAACATCAAGCATACAATTCTCCACCAAACCATCCGAAGGACAAATCCTCATCAAATACTAACTACATATACCATCATTTTAGTATCAAACTGAAGGTTTGTCATATGTTCTATTGGAGTATATCATTCAATGCCATGGAGATGGCAAAGTCACTAGGATTATAGCCAGCACAAGCCCCCCCTCCCCCCAAATAAAAAAATGTAGCTATTGTTTCACAATTTAATAGAGAATTGAGGAGATTTGTAGCATTAGCACGTTATCCTCCATTTCATATGAGATTCTCTCTACCAACACAATGTCGATCCAAAGTACACCTTCGTAAAAGAATTTTTATCTCAATTTTTGTTGTTTTTGGAAATAAAGCACCAGAAAAGGAATGGAGCACAGGTTCCCTAGTGGAACTCAAATGCGAAATGCAATTGAACACAAAGTCAACAGCATGATAGCAAATGCAGCGTTTTGGATAAAACGATATATGTACCTACAAGGATGTGCTTTAACTGCTAAATCCATAGAAAGGTCCAACTCCAACCCCTGAACTATTCTTTAAACAGTGGTGCATTCTAATGGAATAAGAATTTACAGTAGAAAGCATGATCATCATCAAACTCCATAGAAATATAAGGACTATCTAGTTCAGGTTCGCCTCCATAAATCTGTCAAGAATCCAGCAAAATTGCATAACCCTCTGACAGGTTCTTGTGCATATATTGCTGTAATTTCAAATGACGAACTCTCATCCAGTGACACCAATAAATCAGATAGAAAAAGAAATGAGGCCCCTCGCCCCAATCAGATTCATACGGTGATGACCTCCATTACGTGTGGAACAGCAATATGAAAGTGAAAATCAAACACATATAATACACGCATGCAGTATTACTAGGCCGAAACAGTCATATTAAAATTTAAAAAATAAATAAATATACAATCAAATTATTCGGATGCGAAATCACTGTAGACATCTCCGGTGACTTTAAGGACTGAATTAGAAACTGTATAGCTCATAACATAAACGAAAAAGAAAAATAAATGGTTGGCGTGAGGAAGAAACGCACCGGATCATAATTGAAGAAAAGAAAAGCAATTGAACTAAACGCCGTCGCCGGGCTTCTTGGGCTTGCGATACTTTTCTTCGACTTCTTTGGCCCGAAAGAGGAATTCGTTGGTAAGATTCCTAATATTTGGGACGTTATAGTTCTGGGCTATGTATATTCCGCAAATTGTACCCGCTATGAACGGGAAGCTGCTCCTGATTATCCCCATCAACCCGTCCTCCCAAGCCCCAACACCCCCCGCCCCTTTCTGTCTCTTTTCCAAACGCTGCAAAATTTCACATTAGGGCTTTCTATGGATTCACTATTATTATGGTCGATTTGCACAACACAACAGTCGATTGCCCACGACGGCGGCCGCAGTAGCGAGTCGACGACGAAGCACGTCAGCCACCACCGATTCTGACTACGAAGCACACTCCTTTTTCATATTTGTGGGCCGAGCACTGGTACTTCTGGATCTTTAATTTTCGGTTTTCTTGGGCCGGACTGTCCGGGTCCAAGATGTTACGTTTAGCCCGAGGTAATACGTTTCTTTTTTTTCTTTTATTTTTTAAACCACCTTTCCATTTAATTAGTGGTCATTGGCCTTGGTCCAAAAAAGTGAATTTTGGGCAAAGGTTTGATTGGAGATAGAATTTTCATGCATTATTTACTTGGGAGGCGACCAATAAAAGAAAACGCTACATCTCAGGTCAACACCTTCTATGTTTGTCGGTGTGAACAGATAGACATTTAAGGATTAAAAATTCAGGACAGATTTTAATTACCTGGGATGAGCTACAGAAAAATTCAAGTATTTTAGATTTTTGTAAGAATTTAGTTTTATGTGCGTTGTTGTTTAAAGTAAGACTGTCAATGGGGATGGGCCAACTTGAGCTCGGCTCGTTCGACTCGACAAAAAGTCCGATGAGCTTAACCATTTAGTGAACTGGTTTGAGTTTGATTCTAAAAATTATGCTCGAATTAAATATGAGCCGAGTTTGGGTCTTATTATGCTCGAACCCGATATGGAGCTGGATCAGCCCGAGCTCGGCTCGTTCAACTCGATAAAAAACCGGATGAGCTCAACCATTTTAGTGAGATGGTCTGAGTTTGATCCTAAAAATTATGCCCGAATTAAATATGAGCCAAGCTTGGGTTTTATTAGGCTCAAACCCGATATAAACCCGGCCCTTTAATTACCTATATATATAATATTTATATTTTGATATTATGTATAATTATATATCCAAATATATTATTACTAAATACTAAATATGTATATAAATTACAAAGCACAAAAATACATCTAAAGACTCTTGCACGAGCTTTCTTGAGAATCAATATTAGTAATGCATAACTAAATCTCTAACTTTTCTTATTGGTTGAGTAAATTTTTGTATTGGCATAATATTGGTTGATTTCTTTTTGGTCTACAAACACAAATCATTAAGCATATTTGGATTTAAATCACAAGATTATAAAAAAAGTTTCAACTTTTAAATATGTCTTGGCTTATGATTGCATGTTTTATTACTATTTTTCATGCATTTTGAACGAATTAAATATAAATATTGTTGAAAAATTGTTGGTTTATATACTTTTTAAGCACTATTATTTGTTCATATTTAGTTTTAATATTATATTCTTGTAAATGTTAAATTAGTTTTACAACTTAATAGTTTTAGTAATTATATTAAGAAAATTAAGGAGTAATAAGTGAGTTTGGGCTAAACCCGATTAAGACTCACAACTCGAATATTAGGTGAGTTGAGTATGAGTTTCACATTTATGAACCCGAAACTCATAGCTCGAAACCCGAAAATGTTTCAAAATTAAATAAGTTGAGTTTGAGCTTATCAAAGCTCGACTCATTAGATCTGACTGACAGACCTAGTTTAAAGAATTTATTTCAGTGTAACAATTCTTTGATACAACTAAGTTAATCATGCTTCACATCAATATGTCTTTATATGAGATTTGTTCTAAATTCATACGGGTGCATGATGCACTTGTCTAGTCACTGGCTCTCTCGAGTGGGAGCAGGAATATGTTAAGCTAAATTAAATGTGTCGTCACGCAAAAAAAAAAAAAAAAACTACTTTACAAGAGTTCCGTACGGAAATCATTTGATTCCAAATAACTCTGTGCATACAAAATTCGAAACTAGTAAATGTATACATGACGTAACTAATCATTCTTGGTGTAAAATACAAGAAAGAACAAATTCGTCACCACTGACGATGGTGACAATTAACCCAACTCATGATTAAGTTTATCAAACGCTACTCACGCACACATGAAAAGAAAAAGAAACAACAAAATGAGTAAAAAGAAAAAAAAAATGCACTGGGGGTCCCAAATGATTAAACGTGCTCTTATCTCTTTTTTTTTTAATTTTAATTTTCCCATCTATTGTTGGTTATTGTCATTGAGATCATCTTATCACGTATGGGCATGTTAAAAACAAAAAAAAGAACGAAAAATTTGTGACTGTGTCTCCAAAAAAATTGCACTGGTCTAATGGATTATACTGTCACAGCTATTTACTTGAAAGAGTTATGGAAACTATAAGTAACTCTTTTCCCTAAGTTCTGCCGCTCTATTTCTTTATCGAAATTTAAACTGTATTTTGTCCAAGCACAACATTAATTGTTTATAAGAACTTTTAAGAGTTGTATCTTGGAGATAACCAAAAATAAATTGTAGATCCGCTATTAATCGAAATTTAAAAAGTATTTATCTATAAAATTAGGAGAAGACAGGCCTTCGTGATTTGGTTGAAACCATTGGTGAAAGAATAAACGTTTTAATCATACGATGCAAGTTTTTGCACAAGGGCCTAAATTGTCCATTGCTGTACATAATCCGTCTCCTTCATATACACGTATTTCTTGCAGTATTATTGTTGTAAGTCATAATTCCTTTAATAACATATTTGCGGATTGTTTTTCCATTTTAAAAAGCTACCAAAAATATCATCCTTATCATAATAAACAGGACAAAAGGGAATAATAAAAAGGAAAAAAAATCAAAGATCATGTCAGAACAAAAAATTTGCGCAATGATTGATTACCATGTTGCCCCTAAACTTATTGTAGACTTCTGACTTCTCCCCAAAACTATCAATTGTAACACCTCTATACTTTGCAATATTCATGGCTAATTATGATGATCCAATGGTTTTCCAGAATATTGTTTTTGCAAGAAAATGCGCTAATGAACCTAAAAATACGTGTTCTTCCAAGCATTCCAATAGAACTTCTAAATTTTACTTGCAACCCCATTAGTGTTGCAAAATATAACTATATTGTAAAATCAATAGTAAATGAAAGAAGTTAATCCTATAACCTGTACAAACACATAGTTCATACTATCAAAAGTTCTTATGTCCCTTTTTTTTTCATAATCAAAAGTTCTTATGTTCTGAATGCAAGCATTGATGACAAAATAATAAAGACGAGAGTTGAAGAGAAAAGACGCGAAGAAAAGTAAAATGACAGTAGTAATATAGTAAGATAACATATATAGATAATATTGATCACTTCAATAAATAAAAATGCTTATCTCTATATAATTTCCTAGAACACTTTGAGTTGATCCGAGCCACGTATAATGAATAAATAAATAAATAAATAAATATATATATCATGAAATGATTACAATTGATAGTGTAAGAGGCAAAGTGCAAATTGACCATAGTTCATTGGGCACTTTGCAATTAACCCGAATCAGAGATTAGGCGGAAAACGAACCTTCCTTGAATATTATAAATCGCGGATTCCACACCAGGTCCTTTCAAGAAAAGGACAAAATACTGGTATATAGAATATAATAGTATGACAAAGGAGAAAATAATTCTGACAATCTCGTGCGACTAGTAGTGCACTTTTAGTCGACGATTACCAAATACTCCTACATATATGTCACGCTATAAATCTAATTAGAATTTCAAAAAAATTGGTATTTTTTAAAACCAAATAATAACAAAGAAAGAAGAAAGAAAAAGGAAAAAAAGACTTGCACTTTTTTTTTTTTTTTGGTTGGGAACCTTTTCACCTATTAATATTAACAGTACTAGTACAAGTTAGGATTTGTACTTTGTTCAATGTTTATATGATTAGACTTGGCTTTCCCGCAAAAACAGTCTCTTTACCTCTCTCTCCGTCCTTCTCTTGAGAGGTGAAGATCGCCGAAGATTTTCATCTGCATTTGCCGACGTCCTTTTATTCGTCTTTCATCTGAAGATCGGCCCAGGTTTAGGATTCACCCGCCATTTATGTACCATTTTCATGTTCTCGATTTTGTTCCGGATTATATATGATTCAGGTTATGTCTATATTTATCTGTGTCCACGCATGCCGATTGGATTCGTCAATCCGTGTTTTATTCTTGAATTTGGTTAATTAGGAACGAGACTAAGGAAATTCGTGTCAATCCTTAATTTTTCCTTGAACCCCTAGTAATATTACCTTCATTAACCCTGCTTCTAGGGTTCGCATTTTTGTTCGAGTATGTTTCTTTTTTTCCCCCTTTACCTATTGAAACTAGATACTGTAATTAGATTTGAAATTCTCTAAAAGCCAATTCATTTCATTCGCCACTTTCTCGTTGATTTTGCCTTGATATTTATTTGGATTGTCTCAAGTACTGGTTTTTTTTTTTGCGTGTACGTCTCATTTTGGAGAGTTAAATCGGATTTGACTTGTATTCTAAACTTAACTATCTTTTACCTTTGGACAATTTCAGTCATTTGGCATTAAGGGAATAGGGTCTTATCAGTAGTAAAGGACATATAATTTTCAGTGGCTTAAAAAGGATAGTAAATGGTGATGCTGATTACTGAAATGATAGCAGATTTAGTGCTGCATAGTTCCCACTGTTTCACCAAATATGTGTTGCTGGAGACTTTTTTAGGATAGAGAGTGTATAACTTGGGCGAAATAGCAAACGACACATTAATGATACCAGATGACTCTTTAATGTCCAACATAGGTTCAAGAGGTAGCAGATCATCTTCTTACAGGTGTATACTTCAAATCTAAATTTTTGTTTAGTATGTGTCTATTTCATAGTTTGGATTCTCGATCCTTTCTTAGAACGTGCCCCAAATTAGGTTTTGGCCCCTTTGTACCGGTTTTTAGATTTCTTTATTTTTCTATTCTGCATTTAATGGAGGTTCCGTTCTTGCAGTTTGGCTGTTCTCATCTTTCGGTAGATGGCACATCACTGAAGGATCATGCTAACTGCGTTCTCATGAAAATCTTGAACTTCAGCTGTGGTGTGGAGTCCTTGTGTATTTCCCATGGGTGTGAGCTACTTATCTGTCTCAGTGGTCTGCACAGTTTTGAGCTTTGTCGGACTTCGGTGTTGGACAGCAATATCCCTTGAGCAACTAAAATCCGATGGGTTGATTAGTGATAGTGTTATTAGCTCAGGGGACGGGAGCCATGCATTGGAGCTGCTTTTGAGTTCCTATGCCACAATTGCTTTGGCTGCAAATTTTGCACTTAACACATTTATCCTTCTAATTTTGTGTCTCAAGGTGATTTTTCTCTTGCACATTTTAACTTAGTTGCAACTTTCTTGAGCAAAATCCTAATTGTCTGGTGAGTTTAGGGCATGCTTGTAATTGGGATTAGGCTCTGATTGACCTTTCAGGTTGTGGGATGTTTTTTTTTCTTGATACAGCTTTATATTTGGCTGCTCTGATACATTGTTGTGGTGGTTGATTTGTGTTCTTACCTTTGTTTTTGTGCAGACTATATTCTTTTCAGAGTTGTACTCATCTGAAGCTCGAAAATTAGTTGAACGCCTTATTAATTATGTTATATACAAGGTAAGACTTTCTAGCCGTCGTAATTTCATTCTAAAATCTTTTGTCTCCTGTCTATAAATCATTATATAGTTCAATTGAGTGCTTTATTTCTAAGTCTAGTTGAACTTTATATATTTCGTGCACCTTTGATGTTAAACCCGGATGTTTATTTGATAAAATAATTGTGCTATGGTTCCTAGGAAACATTACATGATACATGACTGTGTGTTATTGGTGTTGGACAGGGAACTTTTCTTCCACTGGTTGTCCCACCAAATGTATTTCAAGCGGGCTTGTGGTCAATCTGGTTGGCTGTGCTATGCTGTTTGAAGGTATGGTAGAGTTGATCTTCAAACAGGATTTTAGCAAGGATGTAAGATTTATCTTTGGTTGTTGTCTTACCTTGTGCATTATGCCGCAGATGTTTCAAGCATTAGCTAGGGATCGTCTTGAGCGTTTGAATGCTTCTCCATCAGTGACTCTGTGGACATACTTTCGTGTATATTCTGCGTTGTTGCTGGTTTTCTCTGTCGACATCCTCTGGTATTGTGTTTGTCAACAGACTTTGTTGATATTCACCACTTAATTTCTTGTGATATTAGGGGTGAATGTGGGGACATGATACATTGCTATCATATCCGATCTTGATATCTTAGGTTTATATTTCGATAGCCACATGCATGTCCTATTGCGGGGATGTAAGATTATACCATGAATATCTATAAATTTCGTTTCATTTTAATACACGTGTGTCCTATTGTGGGATGCTAGATTATACCATGAATATCTACAGATTTTTTTTTCTTGTAGGATAAGGCTGTGTTTGGCAGTGTACACCACAATTAGTTCACCAACATCTTATTTGTTATTCTTTGAGCCTCTTAGCATTGCTTTCGAGACTTTACAGGTAGGTTTAGAATTATCATACATATATCCAATTTTTCTCAAGATCCTTCACTGGAATTATAGCATTCTTACAATCTCAAGCCTGATGGCTGTCTGGGTATTGAAAATGTCCTATGTAGGCCATTGTGGTTCATGGATTTCAATTGCTTGATGTATGGTTGCATCACTCAGCAGGAGATACTGCAAATTGCCGGATATCCAAACTCCTTGATTTGTCTGCTACAGGTGGTTTTTACTAGTAACTTTTCATGTAATTCTGTATAGTATGCTTGTCACCTAATTAAAAGTTTATGCACTTTGATTATTGATCCTTTTTTTTGGTTCCTTTCCTTTCTAAAGGAGATTTTATCTGTAACTTTTTGAGTTCTAGAGGAATGATGCTGATTCTCATTGTTCAGCATTTTCATTGAACATTTTGTGGAAGAATAGATTTTAACCAACAAAGCAGGTTGTTTTAAAGAGCTTTGAGTAGATGATTAGTTTTGGCATGTGTATGCAGTACTTCACCTCTGATGAAATGATGTGAAGATAAAGAAGTAGATGAATATTAACATGCACTTTTTTGTCTCTTATTTCTATCTTCTTCCTCACTGTGCACAATGGCACTGAACCTGTTGAGCATTGCTGTGCTATGTCTTATATATTTTTAATATTTTATTCAAGAGCCAAGGGGCTTCATGTGGTTAGCTTGGTTTCTTGGTCCATAATTTCTGATCGAAGGGTTTCTATTTTCTAACTGCAGGATCATTGTGGGAATGGAAAGGTATTCTGAATCGGAACTTGGGTTTTTTCCTGGATATGATGACATTTTTTATGGCTCTTGCACATTATTTGCATATTTGGTGGCTTCATGGCATGGCTTTTCATCTTGTTGATGCTGTCCTTTTCCTAAATATACGTGTAAATATCTCTCTCCTTTTACTGCAATGATCCAATTCTTTTAATTTGTAGATATTATTGCTGTCATCAATGTTATACTGTTGGTTGAAATCCGCCTTTTTTTATGTGTTGAACTCATTATTAGGCATTGTTAAGTGCAATTGTAAAACGCATAAAGGGTTTCGTTAAACTGAGGATGGCATTGGGCACTCTTCATGAGGCACTTCCAGATGCAACATTAGATGAGCTAAGAGCTTATGATGATGAATGTGCTATTTGTCGGGTATTTTACCGCTCCCTTCTCTCTCTTATGTGAGGGAATTTAGTTTTTCCTCTTTCTTATTTTTATAATAACTCTTCCAAGTGTCTGATTTGGGAATAGGAACCTATGGCGAAGGCTAAGAAGCTATCTTGCAATCATCTTTTCCATCTTGCATGCTTGAGATCTTGGTAAGTTCCAAATCAATTGCCTGGAGTTGTTTTCTGTGGTTAGCTGATAGTATGTTGAGTGTTATGCTGACTCTGTGCTAATGCCAGGCTAGATCAAGGCTTAAGTGAGAATTATTCATGTCCTACTTGTCGAAAGCCCCTTTTTATGGGAAGATCTGAACATGAGGCAAACTCTCATGCTTCAGAAATTTCAAGTGATGAGCAGCTTGCACGTCAAATTAGTGCTGGACTTCATAGGCCCAATCTTCCTGGTCACGGCCAGTCTACGGGAATCTTTCCTAACCAGACTCAAAATCCATTAGAAGCTGGTGACTGGAGGTCTGGTTTTTCATATTTAACATGTTTAGTATTTTTCTATCATGGTATAAGAGGGAAATGGTGAAATGAGTACTTTTGGCAGCATAGATAGAAATTAGAAACTACTAGTGGGGAAGAGTGCTGCCCAAGGGGCCTTTACAGTGAGAGCTTCAGATGATATTCCACATATGCACTATGTATAACTAGCATTGAGTTGAATTTTGTTGTTAGATAATGAGACAAATGTTTGTTCATTCCGGATCTTGCTGAGTTATAATTTACTTGCTATATTGTTTACTGCACTGACATCAATATCATGTTCACATCTAGCTGTCTACAAAGCATAAGTTAATGAGACAAATATTGGTTCATTCAGGATCTTGCTGCAATTTATAATTTACTCACTATATTGTTTACTGCACTGACATCAATATCATGTTCACATCTTGCCGTCTACAAAGCATTGCTGCTTGTGGCTTTAGGATCATTTCTTCACCTTTTAATGCTTCCTGTACTTGTCCAACAAAATGGTACTAGAATGTGAGCAGTATCTTGAATTCTTGCCCAACTTGATGCATTCATTGCATCAGTTAGTTTCTTTCCATTTCCTATCCACCTTAATTTATATTGACCAATAACACAAACTGCTGCTGATTTTTTTTCCTTTTATTTCAACATTTTCTTTATAGGGGCACTGCAATTGATTCAAGTTGGCTCAGCTTAGATGGAGCTGGTCCCTCTACTGGTGTAAGATCCGTTGGATTGGGTCGAGTTCAGATGATGATGAGGCAGCTTGCAGCTGTTGGTGAAACCTATGCACATACTGCGCTTGAGGATGCTGCCTGGAGTCTTTGGCCTATGAATCCCTCTCAAGCTGGTACTTCCCGCTCACCTGTTCCTCCTGGTCCTACAAGGTATCCAGGAAGTGCAGGTGGTTTGCATATGAGGACCCCCTCACGAGCTTCAAATGACAACATAGCAGGCATGCTTGCCATGGCTGAGACTGTCCGGGAAGTTCTGCCCCAAATTCCTGATGAAATAATTATTCAGGTATGCAAGGTGTTTCTTCTCCCTGTTCATATTCAAAATTTTTTTCCCTTCAACTGATTATGATTGGGAAGTAGGAATTTCTTTCGCTGGGATTCATATTCATTATCGTCTTCCCTCAAAATATTTAGCGGTTAGGTTTGTTTACTGGAATTACTGTGTAACATTGAACATCCAGTGGAGAAGAATGGTGCCATTGTTTTCTGAGTATAGGTCTTTTGAGTTGTCAAAAGGTGAATGAGGGGAAAAAGTGAAGCTAGGAGGTGCTGAATGAATTACCGTCTCGGACAGAGCTTTTCTAGTTTTTTGCTTGTGAGGCTCTCTTTTGAAATGTTTCTCGTGAAACCATGTGTTTCTATTTTGACATGATGCCTGTGTCCAATTCTGCAATTAGTGGTGAAATGAAGATTTTCTTAGGGTCTATCTTGGTTGGTAAATCCAAAGAGTTTCTTCTTCTTCAGAATTTCCCCTCATCATTGTTGGCTCGCCAAATTGTTTCTTCTTCTTCTTTGGTAATTTTATGAGGAAAGAGTGTTATACTTGATCCAGACGATGCATTTCCTCACTTTCTGTCGCTTGGTTTCTTTGTGGTGGTACGATGCCTCCTCTTAACCTCTCAATTATTTGGGGTACTAGTTCTTATGTCTGGATGGGCATCATACTGGGTGCCTCGATGGTTGGACATTCTAAGACCCACTTCCTTTATATGGCTTATTCATGCATGTAGGAGTCCATCTTCAAGGTCATCTAATGTGCTGCCTTAGTCATCCTCGGTCACCTGATGTTCTTTGAGTTGTTATGAAAAAACTGGCTGTACAGCATGCCTAATTTTTATGTTTCCTTACTTTGCTGCTGCTCACCTCGAGGTTTTGTGCTTTGGTGGTTTCTTAGCTGGCTGTATTTTGTTTTGGTTTTTGGTTAAAATCAAATTACCAGCATTCCTGCGCATGTTATGTGTACAAATATCTCCAGCAACGTCCTCCCTGGCTCCCTTATAGATTCCTGAAAATTAGAGAAAGGATAACATAAATTTGTTTTGCATAATTTTACCTCTTTTTGTTATAGTGCTGCATTGGTTTGAAGATGAAATTCCCTCGCCCTTTCTGCTGAAATTTTGCAGGATTTGCAGCGAACAAATTCCGCCACTGTTACTGTGAATAATCTTTTGCAAATGTGAAAGTGTCAATTGGATTTTATCCTTTATCATGGACGTTTCTGGTGGACATGAGATGGGGGCTGTATTGCTTATAGGTTTGGATTACATAATTTCCCATTTCCTAAATCTTCGGCTGCTGGCTTTCGTCACATATGTGCTGTCTTAACGTCCACAAGCTTGTCTTCCTGTACATAGATGTAGCCTATCAGTTTGCTTCTAGGAATAAATAGTAATTGGTTTGACTGTACCCGCTCAATCCGTTGGTTTGGCCTCCCGCATATGTTGTTGTAATTTTGTAATAATCTAATTTCTTTTTATGTTAACGTGCGTTTTGAAACTAAGTAGGCTTCTTGGTTTTACTATCTCGTTTTCTGTCTCTGCTGCTTGTATATCCAAAGGGGATGAAGACGCGCACATATACATTTCAGATGTTTAACATGTTGTCAGCACTGCCCCCTCGAGAGTAGTCTAAATTTGCAGCCATTTGTTAGGGAAAACCGCAAGGCTTGATTTCGTGCGAGGAATGGAGCTCATGGCCTCATTCTGGTTGTAATGTCTAGGGAAAATTGGATCCAGAAGACACACACGGGGCCCGTAGTGCTTAGATTTCGTGCAAGGAATTAGCTGACCCATTGGACCGACTAAAGCCAGTCGCCAGATTTTACTCTCCGTTCTCTGGGTTTTGGCAAATCTTCTTCTTCGACCTCTGACTCTGCTTGGACAAAACTCTCTTCACCTTTTATTACTTATTTGCTGGATTGGCAAGCCTATTTGACTTTGTAGTTTGTCTATCCATTCTCCTAGTTCTTTTTTGTCTAGTAATAAAGAGTAACAGAAACAGCACCAGTGTTTTGTCTAAAAAGGGTCCAAAGCATAGATAATATACTAAATGCAAGCACGTACTTGGATGTTATCTCTAGTTCCCTACACCATTTCAAGAGGCAGCGTTAAGTGAGGTACCGAATTCGTTTATTTCTGATTTCAATAGACTTGGCAGTCTTGCTGTATATGATTTTTCGATTGCAAAAGCCGATGAAATAATGATCTCAATTATCACCTTATATATCTAAGTTCGACTCCTATTTATAATCCTTCTTATGCTATAAGCGAGGAACAGAAAAGGCAGTATATGAATGATTCCGGTGGTGATTTTGCTGTGGTAAGGATGGACGTTGAGTGACCATAAAACAAAAAACACAGCTAGCATCGACGGATCGCATTAAAGGGTGTTAGTGAACAAGGGCCCTTGGGCCCCTTGACCCTTCCAGAATGCACTGAGCAGGAAGGGAATTTGCCGAACTTGGGTACTTCATGAGAGTACTCGAACACTGTGACACCCATTTTTGTGGAAACTAGAAAATGAAGATTGTCATACAGAATGATTGTGAACACAATTTGTTTGGTAGCATGAGGCATGTGTTACCAATTTATGGCTCAGATCGATACATCAAACTGCATCGGTCTCTCAATTAATTTGATCATTCTCTGTCTTTGCATTCGCAATTGCATAGAATCTAATCCGTGTATGTTTTATTGATTTCTATCAAATTTTCACAATTCAAAGACAATTTGTAGTTAGACCGGAGAGATGCCACACTCTTTATGGTCACTTGTGCTGTAGGGGACAATTAACATCCCAGGTAGTACGATCAATCAAAAGACCATTTCATTGGTTATATTCGTCAGGATGCAGTGGGATTTATTTATGGTGATCAAATAACTCAGGCCTCTTTTAACAATAAATTTTTCCACTATTTGTTACCTGAAAATGTGAGACCCCATCGTACCATCCTCTACGTAAAGCCGCCATACCCGGTGTTGGCCTGTTATGTCGGGGCCCCATTAGAGACTGGTGATAAATGTTCCTGCTACAACGTCCTACTTCTCACAAAGAATTCTGGACTAGACCATCACCCTGTCTATAGCCCAGAACTTTTTCTGTAGAATGCTTTCTTCTGGTTCATCGCATTCTTCCTGGCAGAAAGTAGTACACTCATTTTGCCCAAGACCAAAAACAATCTCTAAATTACATCCAACTCTTAATCTCCAGTTACTACTCTCCAATATGGCATCTCTACCCTCGTTTTTCTTCTTATCTAGGAGTACTTCATTTTCCTTTTTAATCCTTTTCTTGTTTTTTCCCATGCATGCGCGTAAATCTAATGCTCGCAGCTTCAGGGTCATCACCAATGCTGGTTCTCTCAAGGAATTTCTTGATTGCAAGGTTTGTACTCGATGTACTTCTTAGTTTCGACTGTGTTTATGGAAGTTTAACGATGCAATATATAAGTTTGGTAGCAGTAGTTATCATCATTATTATTACTGCTATTATTATTATTTTTCCCCAAGGTGAAAATTGGAGAGAAAATCGAGCTCAGGAAGGATTCTTTTGAACAAGAAGCAAATGCAAATGGACGCCAACATCCCATGCCGTCTGGTAGGATCCCAGACCACTTTGATTCAATATTCGGTTCAAAGGTGGTGAAGGAAAAAGATAAGGATCCAAGATGGAAATCAGGTGTCACTCCAACATTTAAGTCCATTTTACGATCGGTTTATGATTCTTCCGGGCACAAGATTAACCACGACAAACATCCTGGACTCTTTTACTCCGATTATTCCCAACCGCGCACTCGCCCTCCCTCTCATAATTGATCATTTACATTAGCCTTTGTTTCCTCCAAGCCCTCACAATTTACCCATATTATTGCTTTTGTTTCGAGTTTGATTTTTTCTCCCTCTTTTTTTTTTTTTTTTACGGACATTTTCAAACTCTTGCCGCCGTGCTTGAAAAGATTGGAGTAGTAGTCTAAGCAGTACAAATAAGAAATTTCACCTTGTACTTATCAATCTATTAATGTTTTGTATTTTATTGATTCGTTTTGACTAAATATTGATCTTCTTTTGAGAATTGCGGTAGTCTGCACCACTACTATCATTATTCATTATATTAATGGAGTATGTCACGCAGGAAGAAAGGTTGTTGAGTCTTCTTCTGGCATGAATTTCCTCGAGGCAACAAAAACAGAGGTACTTAAGCTGAAAAGTACTGGTCTTCAAATTTGATTCGAGGGTTTTTTATAGTGAATTTTGATTTGTAAATGTTATCATGTCTAAGATGATCATGCCAATTTAATGCACACAATTCCAATCCCAGAATTAAGACATGAAAGTACAAACCCCTTTACAAGCATATTTACATTTTGGCAAGGTTTCATGAAGATAATTATATATTCACGAGTACATGTTTTCGGGATAGAGGTGGTTTTACTGTCACTCAATGTTTCTCCACAATACAAAAAACAGGTAATTTCTAGTATGTTTTAAACAGATCCTCCCTGCCAAAATTTGGCCGAACTACTTTTTCCATCATCAAAGGATGTAACAGGAATGAGTGGATGGAGAACTTGAACAATACTCGTATCTTTAAGCTAAAAGTTGCAACAAAAAACCTGTTTTGTTCAATAAATTCAGAAAAAGCGAATCAGATGATTCTCTACACATGTATATCCATTCACGCAACAGTAACAAACTAGAAAAGTGAAACACAAAAGTAAGAGCCTACTAGTCTGAAGGAAAGTAGCACAGTAGTAGTAGTGGAAAAGCACATATGATATGTAAAATGTAGTGTTTATGCAGGCTTCAAGAGGGTCAGCAGCTGAGCAAGACATGACATTGGAGGCCAAAGGTTCCCATAATAATATCGGAGACGAGGACATCATAAAGACGGACGACTACCAGCGACAACACCGTGACTCTCCTATTCACAACAAATAATAGGAATTTCTTT
Source organism: Coffea humblotiana (assembly GCA_023065735.1). Taxonomy (NCBI): domain Eukaryota; kingdom Viridiplantae; phylum Streptophyta; class Magnoliopsida; order Gentianales; family Rubiaceae; genus Coffea; species Coffea humblotiana. The sequence continues at coordinate 3,072,779 of CM041209.1, read as the reverse complement.
GATGTTTTCTGCTACGTACTAATTTTTTGTCAGTTAAAATAAGAATGACTAGTTTCTTTCCTTGCTTCTTTTGCTTCTGTTTTGGAGTTCAGTTGGGAGAAAACAAATGTGTCACTGTATCCTGTAAAAGCATGCACATGCAATGCAAGTACTAGAGAGAGAGGCGAGAATAAGTGGTAATTACTTATATGAAGTTGCTTACTTGGCTGGTCTTAATTTGATCAATAGTCACCAACTTCATATAGCACGCAATCAAAGGTGCTTTTACCGTTGGTCCAAGTTTGCACCAAAATATTATTGTAAACTGAGAAGGCGGAAGACTTCTTCCACGTTAACCATTTAGCAAGCTAGGTTTATGTACAGACTAGACAGTAGCGTCTTTTGTCTGTCATCAATTCAAATAGAGGGTCTATCCCTGTTTTCTTTAAATTCATTCAAGGGGATTAAAGAATGAAACAGGTTTTGGAAAAATGAAAATGTTTCCACGCTAAAAAGGGAAGAAAAAAAATCATTTCGTCATAAAAGTTGTTCTGCACTCTGTATTCGGACTTTCAGGTCCCTTTTGACATAGTTTTTGGATTTTAAAGGAATCTTTTTTACAAGTTTAAGCAACCTATGTGAAATAGTTTGACATAAAAGAAACACCACATAAGATAAGAACATTCCGGTGAGGTTTCTAGTATACTTTTCATCAGAATTTTAAAGTGAGTATTCGAGTCAAAGAATTCTTCCTAGCAAGAAAAGCATTCAGTTAAAAGGGAACTTGAGAGGAATCCTGTGCAGATGAAAAAAATAAGAATACTTTCCCAAAAGGTGGAACCAAGATCACAGTACCCAGATGTCACCAACCTGATTATTATAAACAATAAAACTCAACCAATTCGGCTTTATGGGCACTAGACGCTGATGTGACTCCGGTTGCTTGAATATTAGTTTAAAACATAAGGATTACCTATAGTAGTGATCCACTAATTAAGTGGTTACGCGCCGCCCATGCAGATACAAAAACAGGAATCAATCAATCCAAGAATGTCCAGGAGGATAGGATTCCCACAAGCAACAGTGTTTGTCAATTTCCTGAAATTTGGGGTAATTAGCATGGCATACTAGATCAGACCGTCAGTTTACCTCAGAGAATTAAACTTGACATTAATTATCTGCGAGAAAGAAGATGCCCGTCAGTTCTTTTGAGTATCCTATCTAGGGGGCGTTGCAATTTACTGGTGGAATTAGTTTAATGTACTCTTCTTTTTTGTAGTTCAGAGACGTTGTTCAATCAACCAAGAAACTCACACTTGTATGTTATTTTCTTCTGGATCAGTATTAATAAACTTTTTACTAAAATAAAAATCCGAGGGCGTTCCCTCGTCCATGCATGTTGGTAGGGAAGTCGCCGCAGACAAATGCTTCGTGCCAAAATTAACAGACATCTTGTTTGCTATAAACTCCGCAGCTTTGCCATGTTAGGATCCCATCATGTTCCGGTATTAACAGTCTTCTCGGTGCCTCATTCCAATTAATCTATTACATAATCCAAAATAATGAAGATATCAAGCCATTTGAGCTATTTCTGAAAAAAAATTTATTCCGTGTAAAAGAACTTAGGAAAACAAAATTGCGGATTTTTCATTCGTTATCAAACCAGAGCAAATTGATGGATTAATAAAGTTCGCTAGATATGTAATAATTCGCAAAGACAACAGGAGGATGGACCTATAAACTTGTGACTTGCGTACTAGCGTACGTTCACTCTCGCCCCTAGAGTCTAGACTGTACCATCTATATATTCTGCAATCGTGTCTGGTTACAAAATTAGTATATTGCTTTTTAAGTAATTATCACAAGGCAAATTTTGAAACTTCAACTCAAGAAGGATTTACTGGTGATGCCTCGAACTTTTTATTTACCAAATAATTTTTGGTATGAGGTAGCCAATAGAATCCACGGTCAAAGATCTATATATTTTTGTATGAAACCTAAAAAAAAAAAAGGATTTACTGGTGATGATAATGATGTCCAGTTTCTTTGATTGTACATACCCGTGCTGAGACCATGAAAGCAGGCGAATTAGGTATTTGGGACTCGAATTGATCACCCAATTAGAAGTTTGAAGGATCCAGATTGTTAGTATCGTTTGGCAACAGCTAATTTAAGTGCATGTATAATGATCGGTAGTAAGCTAGGTGTGGAATGATCCAGACACCTCCAGAAAATTATGGCTAGCCTTGAAACAAGTGCATTGTTCATGACGCTTCGAAATGACTGGCTTTGATCTTCAAGAATGCACCAAAAAGTTCAATCTTACACACACACACAGAGAGGTATATAAAAGCACACGTTTTCATTACATGTGTTACATTAAAAGTATTGCAGAATGTGATGCACAAAAAAGTATAGCAGTTTTTCCAACCTTTGCATAATTCATACACAAAACAAGCACGACGAATACACTCACACGAAAGGTGCACAAATCACCAATTGAAGAGAACGAACTAAGAGCAGGAGACAATCTGGAGACGAAGAGTAAAAAGCCAGAAATAATTTGCGCGCATGCATGGGCTAAGGGCAGATGAAGCCGTTAGGAGGGTTTCTACCACAATTGTTGAGAACGAGACTGAGAGCAACTGGAAGGTTTAGATTGATCCCCAGTATATTTGCTCGAATGGCGGTGCAAAGGCAAAGCGCTGCCTCAAGGTCTGCTAGGCCTTGAAGCAAGCTGCAGCACGGGAGCGTAGGAGGAGCGCCGATGGAGACTCTAATCAACCCAAGTACGTTTGCACATACACCCAGTTTTAGAGCATCTCTGGGGCACCTTGCTGCCGATCCTCCTCCGCCGCCCCCTCCGCCACCCGTTCCACCGCCACCCCCGCCCCCCATTCCACCGCCACCCGTTCCACCGCCACCCCCGCCCCCCGTTCCACCGCCACCTCCGCCCCCCATTCCACCGCCGCCCCCGCCACCCATTCCACCGCCGCCCCTTCCACCGCCGCTGCCCCTGCCTGGGTTTGGGTTGCCGCAAGTGCCACAAGAATGTGAGGCGGTGAGTAGAGTGAAGAAGAGAAGGTTGATGAGGAGAAAGGTTGCGGACGAGGAGAATGTTGGTGTTTTGGATGCCATGAATTTTCTCAAAAGAATTGGATAGGATGTTTTGTGCTAAGTTAATTGGGATGATTTGGGAATGCGCTTGTAGGATAGGATATTTATACTTGAAAATTTTAGGTATTTTCAGTTTAAAAATAATGCTAACAATGACGAGAAATTATTATTGTTTTCTTGCTGGACTGAACGGGAGTTAGTGTGGAAATTGGCTAGAGTCGCAATAGGACTATAAAGTTTTGCAAGTTACTTAATTATCACAATGTTATATGAGCATTAGACTCAGATTAAATTTTTCAGTGTCGAAGATACGACCACCATAAAGCAGTGCACCAACAGTTATTATAAAAAGCGGATTTACTTTTCTCTTCAATTCAAACACCTTCTCATTCTCTTCATGAATTCAATCAATTCATAGATTCCATCGTGAAATGATGGACTTTGAAGATACACGCTAGCTATTCTGCGGAATTAGCTATCAAGGGGGACAGTATCAAACAATTTGCAAGACTGATGCAAACAAATAAGTTCCGCATTTGTTCTACTCCTAAATCAAGAAATGAAGCAGATTTATTTGCAATATCATGAATTTGTAACTTTTGCCTTCAAATACTTATTAATGTTCTTTCTTTTTTAGAATAAAAATTTGATTGAATTCGATTTCGCTCGCTGTCACGAGTCAAAAGCACGTTTCCAAAACCATAAATCGCACAACTCTCGTGATAGCGGGATTCGAATACACGACTTTTTATAACAAAGTGATCAGTTCTTACTAACTGAATCAACCTGTATTAGCACATATGAAATGTTTAGTGGAACAATAAAAGGGTCGTTTCTATCTATCTCCTTCTTAGTGTTAAAAACAGAAAGAAAAAAAAAAGTTATTTGGGGAGCCGGTTAAGATCTTGGACCTAATCTACGTCCTTCCGAAAATCAAGATCAACTATTGTGAGATCTAACTAATCAATAGTGATCAATGGCAACGTTAGGCACTGTTACTAATTGATCAAATCCTAGCTTATGCGGTACATCACATTGGCCAGTAAACCTACTACACTCAATCAATCACTCACAAGGCCAATAAGTGGGTAGTTATCGGACAGTATCTTCCATTATTTGCAATAATGTCTTCACAGTGCGACTTTGAAGGTCTAAACGCGGTTGTGAATTGAAATTTGATTGGACATCGCATTAAAACAATTCTATTGCGTACAAATCCCGTGAGGTTCCATGTCCTTTTGCCTGCAAGTTCAAAATACACGTGAATATTAGGTATAATTTACTGTTAACTTCAAGTTTATAAATTTTTTTTTTGGAAAAATGGCACTGCTTGAAATATCTACTAGAAGCTTGTTTTAGGAGTGCCAATAATATCTTTCAATTATTTAAAGCCTCAATCATTTAAGAGCCCGAGAAAAATGGCAAATAAGGTGTTGCTACACATTGACAATTTCCTTCGAGTATTAAATTTTGATGTAAATTGTAGGGTTAATAAAGCTTTGCCCCCCAATCTATAGGGTAGTAACACTTTACCACCTTGAGTTTCAAAAAAATATATTTTTTTCCCCCTCAATTGAATTATATTTGTACTCTTAATTTTGACAAATCCATGTGCATATGTTTCTTTCCAAAATATCCCTAACCTTCCTAATTTTTAAGTAATTAACTCTTAAGTTGTTGCATTTTCTTATTATATATTCATCAAAATATTCTGCTACTACATGATGTGATGTTCAACAATGGTTTATTAACTTATTACATAGATTTATATATAATTGAGCATCGATTTAAATGGGGTTAAATTCCTCGCCCTATTTCCTATCTCATATGTAATATAGTATAGCACTAATATATATGTATATATTGTAATTTAAAATAATAATATGGTGTTTTATTGTAATAAAATAATGTATCCTTTCTTGGCAATCGATTATGTTTGTTGTAAAAGTATGATTTTATTATGTTAATTTACTTGAATTTTTATTTATCACATGTCATCTATTGTTTGTAAAAAGAATCAAACGGGTTTTGATTTAGATTCTGCATAGTATCAAATGTGAAAAAAAGTGAATTCAAAAAACCAAATTAATTTTCATGATTTAACATGAATTTTTGGCTAATTCAGAAAATTGATAATTATGATTTTTATTGGTGTTATACAATATATATATATATATATATATATATTTTAAAAAAAATTAGGTCAAATAAAGAATAGTAGTGGGTCATCACAAGAGCACCCGCAAGGCAGTGGGATAGGGTAAGGATAAGGCTGAGGGAGGAAGAGTCTTTTATATTTAATTTACACCGTATTCAACATCATAGAAAGCAACGACAGAATATTATATTGAATACATAAGAAGAAAATGCAACAATCTAAAAGTTGATCATTGAGAAACTAGGAAATTTGGGGGTAATTTCAAATGAAAAATATGTACATAGGTTGTTCAAAATTAAAACTATAAATATAATTCATTCGAGGGGAAAAATAAATATTTTTAAATATCATGGTGGCAAAGTGTTACCACCCTATAGGTTTGGGGGGCAAAGTATTATTAAAACCTCGGTTCAGAGAAATTCCATACTCCTTCAATTCCATTTTGATAGTCTTGTTTTCATTTTTCATCTGTCTCGAATTATAGTTCACCTTCCAACTGAATAATATAGTTATACTTTAACTTTTTTAAAATACTCTTATTTATTATACATCGTTAGCAGTAAATATAGCCTAACTTATTTAATACATCGTTAACTTTTTAACTGATAATTGTTTTGATATATGTCTTGATTGATGTAATATACTATCATTAATAATGTACAAGTATAGTGATTAATGATGTTCCTAATATTAATGTAAAGATATTTTAGAAAAAACATTAGGTTATATTTATTTTTTCAATAAAGTTAATTAATTTTTCTTAAATTGCGTGAGAAAAAAATCAAGATTATCAAAAGCACGACGCAGTGAGTACTTGTACTTGAGAGAATTGGAAAGAAGAACGACGGTATTTTGACATTTGACCTACTTGAGAGTATTGGAAAGAACAGCAACGGTATTTTGACGTTTGACCTTTTCTGATTCCGACAGAGCTTGATTTCAACCATTAATATGCACGCCCAGCCCAATTTTTTTGGAAAAAAATGGAACGCGAATCAATCATGCATCTGTTGGGCCACTTGACATTATGCTCAGTTTGAGCCCATTTGGGATGATTGTTCTGTCAAGCCCGTAAGATTTAGATACAAAATCAGTTCAGATAATGATATTCGAGCTTTTTCTTTCCAAATGTGGATATTTAGCCGAAAAATGCCCGCATGGGCTTCGGGCCCGAAGAAACGTTCACAAGGACGCAAGATTCTGTAATCCCCAGAGTTTAACTCAACCGCCACAACTGCAAATGAAAAACCGTCACGTACATTAAAATCGAAAAAAGAAGCACCCCGCAGGGAGGGTTACTTGTTGAAAAAGTACCAGTAACTGCAAGTAATACGTCGAGGGTAACCCAAATCTAGACTAGAAGATGACGAAGCGATACAAAATACTGCGCAAGAAATTGAAAGAACTCAAGGCAGAACTCATCTACGTCTTCTCTATCCCAGAAGAGAAGAACCCATACCATCAATTGCTGTCCGAAGAGATTGAGCAACGTTTTTTTGTTCCTAAAGAAGCTTTTATCAGCCGAGATTGCATCAAATCCCTCGAAGCCTCATCACTTGCAACACATTGCCGAAAGACTCAACGAGTTGGAGACCGCGTTTCGCGAGTGGGATGATCATAGAAGAACTTCTGCTGATGTTAACAACTTTGATGATTCCGCGTCCAAATGTTCGTGCGATGAATCCTGTCGAAACGACGATGGAGAGGCTTGCGACAACAATATTAATGATGTAGTGACAGTGCCTGACTTGGATTCTAGGGGAGAGGGTTTGAGTTTTTCGGAGGGGCTTGTGGATGTAAATGTGGAAGAACAAGACTCGGAGAAGAAAATTGAGGCTGATGATGATGGAGGGGGGTATGACCACGAAGCAAGACAAAGGCTCAAGTTATTGCGGAGGGATCTTAGGTGGGATGATATTTGGTGGGGTCTTGACGGCTCTGATTATGTCGGGGTTTTGTTCAGGTTGTTTTTATTTTGCTGTCCATGAATCTTTTCTTATTCCCACTTAGTTGCTCTTAATCTTGCCAAAACTTATTTCAATCTGTTCTTTTCTATCCTCTCTGTTTTCCTTTTTTTTTCCCCCCTCGTTGAAGCAGTTGTAGTAGTATTTCAATTCCTCCCCCTGTGTTTTGCGTAATCTATATATATAATTCCAACTGGTTCATTTTATGGACATGGGCGCGCATCCTTGTGCCCTTGAAATATATTGTACATTGTAGCCTAGATGATAATCTCCGACTGTTTACGACATATGAATGCTAAAGTTTGATTCCTTGAAGACACTTCAGTGATCTAATATTCTTACAACTGATCTTTTATTTGCTGAAGATTTTAAAAGGGTTTGCTACTCTTAATTTAAAAAATAATAATGATCTCTCATTCAATGGGACACAATTACCTCAATCAGGACGATATCAGAAGCCAAAATGATCTGCCCATTTGATTTCCAGATACAAAGAATGCAAGAGAAAGATCTTGACCCCCCCCGCTAAATATGACTGAATTCTTTCACTACACTACACACAGCAAATTTGGTTGGACTCATCCCACCTATTTGTACTTCTAGATGTACATTTTCACTTTGTGGCTTTTTTACAGATTCCAACCTTCGTGGCCATAATGGTCACCCACGGTTTTTGTTCCATACTACTATTTGAATACGACTCAAAATAAAATTTTGGTCGCTAGATTAGCAAGTTGTTTTACAACTCTTCATCATGGTTTTAAACTCCAGAACTCGTGGCCTTCCTTGTCATTTCTGTGCTTGTTCTTGATGATGCTCTGTTCAGTCTGATTTAGTTTTAGTGGGTTGTTTTGATTATTGGTCATGAATGGATGAGTTCTTATGGATTATTTTGATGCATGGTGATATACATCTAGTTCTTGTTATGTCTCTGTCAAGCTAATTTTGACTGTATATGTAGATACTGCAAACTCAAAGAATATACAGCAAGAAAAACAAGGGGAAAAAGAAAAAGCAAGAAACCTCGACTATCTCTCTAACTTGATTCCCATGGCCGACCCATATTGAAAGGAGCTGTGTTGAGCATGAGAGAAATGTCCTTCACTTAACCAGTTGATTCGTGAAGAAAAATACCATACCACCACAACCACCAAATCATTCCCAATTATCGACACCTCTTTTCACCTCTCTCTCTGTCTCCTCTCCTCCATCCCATATTATGTATGTCACTACATTCACAGCCGCCACCTAAACCATCATACTCACCACCATTTCCTCTCATTTCCAATGTCCATTCCAAATTCTCCTCTCTCTTTTCTTGTTGTTTTATTACTTGATTCCTTTCTTTCTTAACATTCTATTGCAAATATTAGCAAATGCTTATTCGTTGGAGAGCAAAGGACAAAAACAAGAATTTCTTCATTGTTAAATTAAATAAGGAGAGAATGGCAAATATAAAGAATAAAATTGAAATTAATAGTGGAAAGTAAGAGGGACCGAATGATTGGTATGTTGTTGTATCTATTATTCAAAAAAATTTATTAAATATCTATAACTACATTTGTTGCCGAAAAAATGAAAAACAAAAATAAAAAATGCATATTTCTGTTTTTTATTTGCTACTGTGAACAGTGGTTTCTATGGAAACAAGATAAATTGGGTTCTAAAATATCAGAAACCTCCTATGTCAGGTCATTGGAGTTCAACTGTTACATCAATCATGATGAAATGACTTAATTACCCACAAACTTAAGAGATTTTTTGCAATTACTTCACATTATTAGTTTAATTGTTATTAATTGGTTTAACAGAAATAATGACAATTTATAAGTTTTTTTAAAAATTTCTAAGATGCCATTACAGAAGGGGGAGCCAAATATAGGTACTTTTCAATGATTAATAATTGATGCGCGAGAATAGAAGTAATGATTCAGACTTTAGTGGTTTTTGTGGAATAAGAGAAATAGAGATTTTTTTAGACATATATACGGATTTAGGAGACTTGAAGAGGAAATTAGCTCTCAAAATTTTCTTAAAATTTGGGTAATTGTGAAAATCTCAAGGTCATCCTCTAGGATTTTTCTACTATTAAAATTTGTATTATTTGATTGCAAATGTTAAGGATCTTAAGGTAATTCTTGATAGTCATGCTTAATAGTAATCCTGCAAATGAAAATAATAGTTCGGATCAAACAAAAAATGAAAAATATGACATTATGTAGTTTGTATTATGTTCTATATGATATATTTCATTTGATGATTGGTATTCAATTAAGTGTTTTTCTTTTTTATCCTAATTGTTACTTTTACTATCATAGAAAATCGGTGTTAGTTTTGTATGAAATATAGGTAAAAATTGTTGTTTGTATGCTATTAAATTGAAAAACCTTATGATTATTCAACAAATGATCTTTTTTAACATGAAATGTTGGCTGTAACAGGGGTTGCATACTTTGTTTTTCTCGCGAGCAGAGTATGCAATTGATGTGTTATAATATATGTAGCAGTGTGATATTACACGTGAAATATGTAAATGAGATTTTGAATTACTAAACTTGTTGTACAGTTAGAAAGTTGATAATTTGTTTATACTCTATAAATGAGATTTTGAATTATGCAATCTTGAAATTGAAGCCTTGCTTTTGTAAGCAAATTCATTTACACCCCCCTCATATTTGGTAAAGTTAAAATAGGTATATATTGTTCATAGTAAATTAAACTACCTAATGCAAAACTTAAGGGTAGTTACGCAATTTGTTTTTGTATTTGAATTAGGCTAATTTGTTGCTAGTTAATTAGTTTTAAGAGAGGTTTTTAGATATTTTGAAAACCTCACAGAAGGGCAGTGAGACTATCAGGGAGAGAAATCTCAGAGGGAGGTTTCTGAAATTATTCTTTTAGAAAAAGAAAATGTGCATGATTAAACTAATTTTTTTCTCTTTGTCGTTATGTCAATATTAGGATTTTTGAAGGAAAATGCAAGATATTGAGTCTATGACTCTATATGGTCACCTAAACGGTGCTTAAGGGGAGGTGCTTGCAATTGTTATAAACCTCAGGGGAGGGTTGTGTAATTATCCTGATGGAGATCAGTAGCAGCATCGCATCTTTCATTATTAAATTAGTAAACCTACAACGACTGTTTTCTTGAAGGGGAACCCGACTGCTGAAGTCAGATAGCCCACATGCTCTGCATTGATTGTCAAATCCATCAAAGTCCCAATCAGTTTGTACACATCAAAGATTCTCTCGTCTATGCACCAAATCTTGTCTGTTTCCGTAATTCAAGTGCCCCCACAGGCCCATTGTCGTTCCACCAGTCTCTAATTTTACGCGGCGGTTCTCATAAATGAACAACGTCCACAGTTCTGCGTTAGCGAAATCCCACCAAGTTCCCAACAACGTGCAATCGCTCGAATTAGCCATGGAAAAAAATATTGCATTACCTTTTTTATACGATATATACGAGATAAATATAATTAAAAATATATTAATTATATAATAAATTAATGTGTATAAATAAGATATAAATAAAGTACAAATCAAATAATATCAATTTATAAATTTTGAAAGGGAGAGTGATATTTGCATTTTTTAATTAGCATTTAACACGACATATTATTTATTGAGTAAAACTAAGTGTTGGAAACTAAAATGAAAGTGCAAATAACCATTTCATTTTAAAAATTATTAATTGCACATTCATGTGAAACTAACGAACATCCCATACTTTGTACCTTTTCAAATTCTTCGCTGTTCGATTGTATTTTAAGTTGAAGAAATGCAATTCGGTTCAATTATATAGTCTGGCATTTGCGAGTGAAATAATTATGGCATAATGTTTATAGCGACTTGAGGTTTTATTTCGTTTTAAAGGGTTATTTACGTCAGCAAATATACCATAGTAATCTATGGCCTTGTTTGGATCGTCATTTTTTGCAGGAAAATTACGTCATTTTCGTAATTACATTTGTCTATTATATTTTTTTCTCACATACATTAAATTGTTACAATAAATTTTCTAAAAAAAATGCTATCCAAACACAAATATTTCGAACTTGGCCAGAAAAAAGATGTTTTCTTTCTTTTCCAAAGAAGCCAAAGATAATTATTGTAATCTAGCTGGCATGACCCATACTCATATGGAAATCCAATTTTATCCTTGAAAACTCTCATCTCGATATCCGGCCTTCTTTTGACTTCAACGTCTATCTTTATCACTTTCCAGTTTTCACTTTTTACATGATCAGCGATGAGCTCCTCCCTTTCATCCTTTTTTCCAAACTCTTCCTTTCCTTCTCTCATCAATGGACAAAATGCCTCCCAATAGTCAGGCTAATTTGCAGAAAAGTCCTTATAATTTCAAATTATATACGCTCCAATATTTTGTAATTTGAACTAATTAAAAAAATTAAAAATTATTTTGAATTAATGTATTTGAGATACGCGCAACTATTTTGCATGTATTTGTAATGGAAAATAGTTTTTTAAAACAAATTTATAGTTGATATATTTATTATACTCTTAGAGCTTAAAAAACTCTCAAAAATAATTCAAAAATTTTCAAATATAACTCACATTATTGCTATATATAAAATAAAATAAAAATCTCAAATATAATTCACCTTATTTTTATACATATTTAAAAAATATATAAATAAAATACCATCCTCTTTTTCCTCCACTACCATTCCCACCTTTTGTCACCACCACCCTTCCTTTCATTAATATCCTCTCCCTCTCTTCTTCCTTTTTTCCTTCACTCTTCTTCTCCTCCCTTTCCCTGCCATTTCATGATATTGGGAAAAGAGGTTGTGAGGAAAGAGGAGGAACATCGAGGGAAGGGAGAGGAGGAAGGAAGAAGAGGAAGTGATAGTAAAAAGAAGAAAGAAGAAAAGGAAGGAAGTAGTGGTGGAGGGAAAGGTGATGACGAAAGATTGAAAGTGGTGGTGCCAAAAAGGTGGTAATTGTTGTAAAGGGTGATTTTTTTTGGTCATTTATTACTTATCTACTTTATTTCTATTATAGTTTAATCTAAGACGGGAGGTCTAACTGAACCTACATGGAATCGACAGGGACTGATCCACCATTATACCAAACGAGTGTACTACGCATCTATATAAATATGAAGAAATCATATATTGTGACAAATAATAAGAGTCAAAGTTTAAACTTTTGACTTTTCATCTATCAAGATTTAAAATTTTTGATGGTGACTAATAGTCCAAATCCAAATGACTGTTGATTGTGAAAGGTGATTGCCGATGAAGGAAAAAATGTGTTTTTTGGCTTATGTATATCCGAGAGTAATAGCACTAGTGTCATTTCGTCTGTTTATTTTTTACGATTTCTGTGTGTTCTGTTTGAATTAGTTACTTTTTGGGATATTTTTAAAAAATTTTTCTGTAGCAGAATTGTTAGATTATATTTTGGGATATTTTTAGAAAATATTTTAAGATATTTAAGAGTAGAAAAGTTTTAAAAATATATTTTGAGATATTTTTTAAAATTTTAAACAAATTTAAATTAATTTTTAAATTACATTTTAAAATATTTTTTAAAATATTTTATTATATTTAAAAAACTAATTTTTAAAAAACACTCCCATCCATCCAAACAGAGCTGTGGTTATTTCATTCAAATTAGTTTAGACGACTAGGGGTTAGACACTTAGACTGTATATTTTGAAATTATATGGGACTTTTGTGTAGGTTGACCCATCCACAGGTGACTACTTTGCATTTTACCCCTCGTTATTAAAACTCAATAAACTCTTTCAACTTTCTCCTCTCATCTCTCACCCGGCACGCCTTGCTTTGATTTCTACTCATCATTAAAACTCAATAAACCCTTTCAACCATCTTCTCCGCTTATCTCTCACCGTGCACACCCTGCTTTGATTTCTATAGCTCTTCGCCTCCAGGTTTTCGTACTTCCAGGAGATCCATTGCAGCTAAGGAACGAAAAAAAGGAAAAGAAAGATAGAAAGATGAGCAGTTTCCGGAGATTTGAACTCATCGACCACTCACCATTTCTTCCAGCTTTCTTTGAGAAGGAGACCTCTCTTTTCTCCACCAAAATCCCTCACTTTAGACCACCCATATTTTCCCTCATTTCCCCCCGAACACGAGCTCGACTTCACTCTCGATCTCCTAAACCCCGCCCCTAAACCTCTCCCCGCTCTTCTTGATTTTCCTTCTCCCTCTCTCTTCGATACATTCCACACCATCACCGATCTGACCCAGGTCGAGAAAACCCCTTTCTGCATCTCCACTGGCCGAGTCCATCACAGCGTCGACCCGGTCGGACTCCGAACCGAGCTCTATCTCCAGAGGCTCTGCGATCGCGTCTCTGCTCTGGAGCTAAGCTTTGACCGATTGGCTAAAGAGAAGAAGTCGAAGGTCGGGGAGAGGAAGTACACGTGGACTGCGGAGATCAAGGCTCCGGAAGAGGACGGGGTTGACCGGAAGTATAAATGGACGTCTGAGATTAAGGATGGGAAAAAGAAGGGACATCTGGAGAAGAACTACAAGTACACGGCCGAGATTAAAGGCAAGGGCGAGGATTCTCCCATCTCCCGGAAATACACCTTCACTGCATCAACTGGCGATGCAGGCGAGAGCAGCGGAAAAGAGAAAAAAGATGTAGAAAAGAAAGATAAGAAGAAGAAGGACAAGTCCGAGAAATCCACGGGTGGATGCTCCACCCGTATAGTTGAGATCCAAGAGGAACCATCCCATCATGGGGCCCTCGTCTTGAGACAGGTCCGTAAAACATAATCTGTCAAATTATTACTATTGGCAATTTTAAATAAGCCCATGTTTCGTTTCCGCGAGCTTAACTTGTTAAACATGGGGTTCACTTCCTTTACATTTTCAGTAATCACGGGTTAATTATCATTACATTGGCAATTTTTATCAAAATATTTTTTTAAAAGAAAAAAATTGATTTGTTTGAATTAGGCATTTGCGAGGAGAGTGGACAGGTCAAGGGGGAAGAGGAAGGAGTTGTCTCCAAATGATGCTGCTATAAAGATACAGCTGAGCTTCAAGGCTCATCTGATAAAGAGGTCCAAGGCATTGCGGGCCCTTCGGGAGTTGGCCATTGCAAAGACTAAGCTCAAGGAGATTAGAGCTTTGTTCAACAACTTCTCTTACCGCCGCCGCCTGGCCCGGGATACCGAGGAGCGTCAGAGGTTCTCGGAAAAGATCATCGTGCTTCTCCTTACGGTTGATGCCATTGAGGTAAAAGATGATACTTTCTGCTCTTGTGGGCTAATATGTTTACATTTATTACGAACTTATGTGCGTATGTTTATTATGTGATGTAAAGTCTGGAAAAAAGGTGTGGGGAGCTTAACAGTTTAACGCCATTTGCTATTTTGGTTTTTCCCTGTATGTCAATTATGTTTTTGGCTGCAAAATGCAATATTGTTTAAACTTAGTGATAGGTGCAACTAGTAGGGCATACCGCATGAGTTATCTGTTTTCCAGTAATATTGTCTAGCAATTTTTAATAATTGTTTTAAGCTGTATTAAGACTGAATCAACCTAAAGGGTAACAGATCACTCCCTTTAGTCAAATGAAGACTCTTAATGGAAAGATGCAAACGTCTTTAAAACAGATTTGGACGTGGAGTCCATTTTAGGTCATCTCTGATAATTACTGCACCTTTTTATGACTGGATGTTTGAATCTAATAGTTCTCCAACTCTAGCTCTATAAACATTGCTTATCGCTTCCTTCTCCAGCAACTCTGCTTGCGTGTTTGCAGAGAAGCAGTTCAAAATTTTCTCCAAGCCCTTGTTTTCTAGCATGGTGTAGTAAAATCTTGAACTCACTTCTCGAGTTTGCCTTTTTCGGTCAGCACAGAAATAACTATTAGAGTGTTGCTGCTCCCATGTCTGCGTGAGAGCAGTCTAGATTTTTTAAGTGTAGTACGATTTTGAACTTATTTCAGTCTGTCGATGCGAAAGACTCTTGAGAGATTTGCGCCACCATTTCCGCGTGCTATGACAATTGGTGTAAACCATTCTTTCAACTTTAGTGTGGCTTTCCTTGGGCTGTGCTCGTGTGAAATCTAGATACAAATTTATCTTTAGCAAATGCAAGTTCTTAGATTATGAATGCCCTGTTGATGTCAATTGTTGTCATCTTTGCTAGGGAGCTGATATGCTAGTTCGAGCTGCCAAAAAGTCTATGGTGGATGAGTTGGAGGCAATGCTTGATGTTGTGGATCCCCAACCTGCTGGAAGATCTCTGTCCCAGAAGAGGAGGACATTTGATATGCCCGATGCTGTCATCCAGAAAGAACTTGCTGCTGGTGTTGCACAGGTGGTGCAGATGCTGGATGAAGAGGCAAATGGTTCTGATACAATGTAAGCGAGCTTGCAAGTCTGATACAATTTACTTCCTTTTCTGTTCCTTGTTTTGTATACAAGGTTGTATCACTAGCGGGTACTTTCTTGTTAGTAGCAGCACTAATTATCTTTATAGGCCTCTCAGGTCGTTTGCTTTCTAGCGAAAGAGGAGGTTCCCATGCCTCGACGCAAAGAGCTACTACATGTTATCATGTGTGATCTTTGGGGTGGAAGTGTAATGCTTGGATATGCAATCATTTTATTTCTCCTAACTGGCTGCTCAGAGTCATGGACTGATTCTCATAGTCGATCCCAAGTGTGTTCTTGATTTGCCTTAATTTCTTTTTGATCGCTGACATATATTAATCCACCTACCGCGTCAGGATTTCTACGGTGCAAAAAGCTCATATATTGTTCTCAAAGAAGTCGCAATACGAGATACCTCTGTGAGAGTAAAATTAAGGGATAATTTCAGAAACCTCCTTGAAGTTTCTGACAAATGCGCGCCACCTCTTCCCAGGTTTTCGTAATTTTTCAGACCTTAGGGAGTTAGCTGCAATTGTTAGAAATCTCATGAGAGGAGGTTTCTATAATTATCCCTAAAATTAAATTAAATAATGTGGTGGATGGCTAATTGCATGATTAACAAACATGGAACAAAATCCGATGTCAGACACATTTACCAAAGGTAAGTTACACCCGAGTAAAATAAACTCCTAATTTTCGGATCTGGGCTAAAGACGCTGGATGGGACATACCCAAATGGGGAAATGGAAAATGGGAGTTACAAATGAAAGTTTGGCACTGGGCTATGCTGTAGAGATGGTAACATCCGTTTGTGCTTAAAATAAAGCTTTAATAAACTCTCATCTCCTACAAAAAGAAAAAGATCAATTATAAGTTACGGTAGGAGCTGCTGCCTATATACGCTTTCACATCATGTTCTTATGCTACTGTCTACGAGAGATTGATGCTCGTCGAGGGTTGGGGGTAGTACGAACCTCCTTCCCCTCTCTTCCGCTTACTCTAGTTTTCCCCCGTTCGTTCTGTAACAAGTAACCTATTGGAAATGCATGCAGGATTCTTACCCATACAAGAGAAAAGTATTAGGTATCAAACAAAAGTGATGGTTATTATCATTGCTCGAGCGGTTATAATTAGGGGGTGAACCAAAATATTGATCCGTCTGCAAAAATTGGATCAGTCATTTTGTGACTTGTATCCAAATTTTCTAATGCGGATATTCACATTATGTGGATCGGATCAACTGGATATTCGATTAATATCTGAATTTTAAATTTTTTTATAAAAAAAACCAAAAATTCCCAGGGATAATATGGAATTTAAATGTATTAGAGATTCAAAAATATGTTTTATTGACATGAGTTTTTAATCATAAAAAAGAGTGATTAAACAAAATTAATCTTTTTTGTTGCAACATAAAGTGATTTCCATGTTTTTTTTCTTATTTTGATTCAAACAAATAGGATTAAATATTTCACCTATGATTTTTTTAATCTACAAATTATACGACATTATGTTTAAAAACTCAAGCTTGTTTTAGAAAAGGACATAAAAATAAAAATAAGAGACGAGATAAAACTATTATAAATTAGTGGATTTAATGTATAAAAAATTCTAAAAAATTAAAAAAAAAGCCATGCGGACTAGATCGGATATCCATAGATCTCAAAAAATGATATTCTAATCCGATCTGTATTACTCCTTGACCCAGACGTGAGTCGATCCGTATATGATCCACCGGATCAGATATCTGCTAATTCGGATTCAATCTGAATTAGATCGTCGGGTTTTTCGAAGTTAAATTCCATACCTATAGTTACAATCACTATCACTTAAAAAGATACATTATATGAAAATCAACTAAATGCAAACAAAAGATTTCATCTATAGTTGGAAAATAATACATTTTTTGTTTGAATATATACTACGTAGTTTTAGAAAATCATAAAAACCCCTTAATGCAACAGTTGTGACTTATCAAGAGTTATAATGATGTGTCTAATTAGCCAAAGGGAGAGTATTTAGTGTATTTGTTTAGTGAATAAGTATACTTAGAATTAGATGAAATTGGCTGAAACTAATCATGGACTAACCAGTTTTTGAGTAGTATTACACAAGCGTAATCGACTTTCATGCAAAAGAAGGGAGCCAAGCCGCAAATCCCAAAAAATGTGTACTGGATATAAAAGTAGCAGTCACCTACCTTTTCCGTGGGCTTGTTTGGTGGTTACTGGCCTTAGGTTCGTTACCAACCAAAGAGCTCCCTAGTCAACAGTCATTCTTCAGTTTTGTACTATAGACCAACTTTGCACTGTTTCCAAAATGTCATCTTGGATCGGACTAGCAGCCCACATATGAAAGTGAAAAATAAAGAACATGTGTCGCTTGTGCGAGCGAAACACTTAGCGAAAGGGAGACTGGACTCGATTTGCATGGCCTTCCTAATAAATATTCGTAAATGACTTGTTTTTTTGTAATAGATGCACGTTTTTGTATGTAAATTAGGGCGCATGATACGCGTCAATAATCTAGTGCATTTCTATGTCTTAGTCAAGATAAATATGCTCTCCAACCTTCTCTTTGAAACTCCAGTATATGTTTGTGCACGAATATTAGCAATCATCTGTCCTGCTTCTACTTATTGATCATTTTGAACTAAAAGAAAACTTTGGAGTGGAATGTTCACATTAATACATTATATAGAATATATTCACTATTTTTAACGATCTAAGTTTTGAGAAAATTTTCATAATTGATGCCGGAAATCTGTAATAAATTTCATTATTAACCCTATCTTATATCGAAAGGCAATATTACCTAAAAAAATTCCTACATGACAAGTCTATGTATTTGTCCTTGTTTAATTACTCTCCATATGAGGGAAAAAGTGAATGCTACGGGTGAAAGACAAGGAAAAAGGGACTTTTCTACGACCCATTTTTTATCTTTTTTTTTTTTGAAGCTTTTACAACCCAAAAGTAAGCTTGATAGGGATATCGTGTAGCTTGCGACCTTTGTTTGGATTGCATTTTTCTGAATTTTTTATAATAAAAAGTACTGTAACGATTTGATATATGTAAGGTAAAAAAATGATTGACAAATGTGTTCATGAAAAAAAAATGTATGAATTTTTCTTTGGGAAATTGCTGTCCAAACAAGGACAATGTAAAAAGAATAAGTGACCGAGTCCAGAGTCCATCTTAGACATATATGATGTGGCTGCGGCTCCGACCACAGGACTTTTCTTCAAGGTTTACTTCTTCCTTTATTATTATTTTTTGTTTTATATAAAAAAGCTGCTGATGCTGCTAAGCACAACCCCTTAAAAAAATAAAAAAAGGGGTAAAACAATGGTGCTACAGTTTAACGGACAAGTGTTATTTTTTAAGACATTGATCGTGGGAAAGGAGAATAAGGGACAATTGTTATTTTTTAAGAAATCATTGATCGTGAGAAAAGAATTCAACTACAGCTGCTTAAAAGCTCTGTCTAATTTTCTCGTCTACCGAATGCTTTGAAGCGGCTCAAGAAGTTGAACCGTGGGTTCTAATTTATTAGTACTAGAAGCAGCCAGAATGGTTCGCCTGCTTGCTTGAGGGAGCCCATGAGTGTGATTTGTTTTTAACATAATTAAGCTTAAGAAAATCATGTCCCATAATGTTCGGAGAAGTTTCCTGAACCTTTTACTGTTGACCGAATCGTGTCCCAGCGTTGGAGACTAGGAAAATGCACTTCATCAGGGACCTTTCGACGCCAACAACATATGATCAAGGTTTCCACCTTCCTTGAGGATAGATTGATTACTTTGGCGTAAATTAGCCGGAGTCAACTACCGAGGAAGAGGATTACGTGCCCTCCCCCCCCCCGCGTTAAGTTAATTAGAGTTGGCGGTTGCGTGGAAATGCATGCTCCCGTATCAATCAATGTTGTGGTCTTCTTTCCAACTTCCAACGCCAAATTAATCAATGTTGTTGGGACGGGTATCTAGACCAACTATCTTTTACAAAAAAATAAAAGGACTCGTGCAAGGCACTGTGAATTTTTTATGGTAGCATGATTTCAATAATCGGTTGGTTGGAGTACCACGGCAATTGAAGACGAGAAAAATTAATGGTTTTGATTCGTTCAAAAGCCAAAAAGAAGAGAGAAGAGAGAGAGAAACATTGCAGAGTAGAAGCAGGGGCGGGCAGAGAAGCTGCTGCCGTGTAATTGTGACCCTCTCTGGCTTTAGAGTTAGGCATAGTTGACTTCTGGCTGCCCTTTATTAGGTCATCCTGTTTAATACTAAAAAAGAAAGAGAGAGAGTTGATTCCCTACTTCTGACTCCTGAGTGAGTGATCACCACGGCTTTCTGACTTGGATTCCCATGTGCTGGTAACCTCTCAATGCTCCTCAACCCTTCTTTCTCTCTGCTCTTTTTCCAAGTGAAAGGCAAGGAAATTTTGTCCAATCCAATGCCTTCAAGTTCACGTCTTTTGCCCAATTTCTCTCCGTATTCCAGCAACTTTTTGACCCTTCGAATCCAACTTGAACTCTCTGTACATGCATGTAGAAAATGTGTTTGAATTCCAATCTCTCGTTTGCATTTTATAAATTCTACTCGTAATTTTTTAATTTAAAAAAAAATAGTAACTTGGTAATTGTCCCTCCCTCAACACACATGTGTAGTACAGCTTATTGTAACTCACAAAAAAAGTAAAGGGGAAATGAGACATGCCCGGTGGAACTTCAGGAACCTACGTCCATGCAGTGGAAAGACCCCCAAAGTTTTAACTCTGTATTTGGGATTTAGAGCCAAACAAACCCCAAAACGATGCTATTTTTGCCATTTTGGTTAAAAATTCATTCTAAATTTAATCAACAGCTACAGCATTGGGAGCTCGAATGGCCTCCAGATTGATAAAAGGACAAATCTCAGACCAAATCTGTGGCCTCATCTGCCCTCCAGAGAGGGCCAAGACCGGTTCGGCATTTGTGAGCCTACTTTGACCGGACAAAATACGCGGCCGCAGCGCTGGATCCTGCCACATAGGATATAGGAGGACTCGTCGTTTCCTTAATCTGAGCCGCACGGGCGTGGCACCAAAGATCTTTAAGCCCATCTCATGCCACGTGGAATTTCTCTGACCAGTAGTACGGCTTTTTATTTATTTATGGGGACTACTCCATGAACGTGGGTCCTACTCCCACCAAAGTGTCCTTGTTACTGCAAATGGGTGTCCGTGGTTGCAGACTTCTAGGAGTGGGCCCCAATCCAGGCATGGCAAGATGGCTCCGAGGTGGGAGGGTGGCTGGCTGTTACTGCGACGGTCCCCGGTCAGTCTCTACTACTAATATCTATCTCCGTTCTTGATTCTCCTCCTCCGGCTCCTAGTCTCTAATAATCCATATCATTGTCTCCTTCGCTTTCTCTCCCGTCTCACCAGTTTCTGCAACGTCGACTGTCGAGTCTTGACCGTCACCGACGGCACCCAGCCAGCTGTCACGGGAAAACGACTTCACCACTGAGATTCGTCCGGACTTTTTCTCATCCGCCGGGACCCGCACCACAACGTGGCCACGTCAGCTTGACACAACCACAGGTGTCCTCACGCGCATGGGCCTTTCAAAAGTCTTACTGCCACGTGTCCTTTTTACTTTTGTCAAGATTTTCCTGTGCTCTTGCGGTGGGCCTTGTCTATTTTCCGGTTTGGCAGTTTTTGTTGTTAAAACAGGAATATCTCTACAGTAAGCGGGAGTTGATGATTTTGTGTAAATCTCTCCTTTTACGATTTCTTTTTTTACCCTTCAAATTACTTCACACCGCTAACCTACTTCAATTTAATTACTAACATCACCCAGTGAAATACTCCATGTTCATCACTTAAATATAATCGCTCACACATAAATAATTGTTTGATTTTTTTTGTAATATCTATTTTAATTTACTACTACTAAATTTTTTTGTATTCAATAGTTTAACGGATGCTTTTTTTATCGCTTGCACGCACATCATCGAGCGTGCGTCATTTGATATAAACATTTTGTTGTTACTTCACGTGCTTTCATATTTACCTTCCCACACGCACAAACTAATTTTAATTATGTTAACTATCCAGATACATGTCATCAACATAACTATCAATTGTCTCGGGATACTTCTAACAATGGTGACGCGCTGAATGCAGATTCATGCGACAATCGTGGAATCAAAAGGCTTGTTTATTTATTAATTTTTCTTGGAACAGTTTTTGAAAATTTCTACCGTAACCCTTAAGCTAAAGAATTTCTTCAGCAAACGCTGTGCCAAACTTGCAACTACAGCTAAAGTGGGCACTGGCCTTTTTGGTTCAGCACAGCATCCACATATCAAGTTGAATCTCTGAATTCTGGAGTTGAGACTAGCTGAAATATTTAAAATAATCCTCTAACCAAACGCACCATTATTTCTCAATCAACTAAAACAAGTTATTGTGCTCACAAGGGATACATCACGCAAATTGAATCAGTCGTACATTTAGTCATCAAAATGCGAGTCAATTACATTTACCTTCCTTAAGCGGTTGATTACTACTTGTGGGAGACGACGTTGAAGAAATTGTTGTTTCTTTTACCAAGTGTTTTTTTAAAACATGGATGATTAAGGGGGGTGAATTTCAATTATGAGATTCTTTAAGGCGCAGGAATTGCAATTTCATATGTGACAAATTTCAAAGTCTCTAGTTTAATGTTCTTGCGACTTTACATATAAAATTGGCCATAAACAAATCAATAATAAAGAATTTCAACGCAAGGGGTGAATTAACAAAGATTTATGAATCTTGAAATGGTAAGCAAAGTTTAATGTTGAAAAATAGAAAAGTCAAAAGTTCCAGAATTTGCAAACCCGCCGGTCAAAAATAGAAATAGAAACTAGTAGTCTATAACTTTGCGGAAATAACTTCTTTCCTCCCGGTTGCCGTATATTTCAACGGTCCGCGGTTGCGCGTGCCTCCACGACGCGTGGTATAAACGTTGTCAAATCGCGTTTGTGGCGTAATCGTTAGTAAGTACTCCAGAGAAGTCAAAGATTTGGTGAAGAAATAGTAAAAAAAAAAAAGGAAGAAGCAAAGAAGCCTGTTTCTGGTTTCAACTTAAAACGGAACTCCCCAAGAAGAAGATACTCAAAGAAAGAAACCTTTTTCCTCTGTTCTCTGCTCGGTTCTGTTCTCTCCCCCACAAATCGCGTCTGTCAATTAATCCTCATTTAATAGATTGGGCCCTGAATTTAAATTTTCTTTTTTTCTTTTTTGCCTTCTATGGCACGTCTCTACATTTAAGCAGCCTATAAATACTCCTCATTTCCGAGCCTCCTATTTTCTCTTCTTTCTCCTCTCTCTCTCTTTCTCTCTCCCTCTCTCTCTCTCCTCCTCCTCCTTCTGGACCTCCCTCTATTATTCATCATCTCCATCTCCAGGATACCGGTATATTCTGGGTTTGATACGTGTATAGATGCATTGACAGAATTCGTAATAAATACATTTTTGTACATCCAGAATTTTGAAATTGAATAGTCGCCGTCGTTGTTTTCTGCAATATCAGCAGTTTTTTTTGTCTGCAAAGGTAAAATGTGACGTCATCAACATCTTCTTTACCTCTGCTTTTTTTTTTCCCTCGCATTTGTATAATTTATTGTGAATTGTGATATTGTTTTTTGAGCTATTGATATTTCCTTCTCTGGTTTGTACTGCGACTTTCTATGGCGTCGAATTGCTGTCGTCGACGCTTGCTTTTCATTGGCATTTGCTGAGGTTCTGAGATCTTGTTGTTGCAGATATTTCTTTTCTTCAAGGGTCTTCTTCGCATTCGCGGATTCCTGCTAGTTCTTAATCAGGTAGGTAGCTTTCGCATTTTTGCACGTGTACCTGTATGCGCGGGTGTATACAGAGTTTCTTTTGGCTATGAAAATTGTTTCATTTGTTGATAGGAAAAAGGAATCCATTACTAACTAACTATTGACCATAATTTGGATTTTTAATATCTGGTATTGTAAGATTTTTTTTCTTTTTATCTTGGGCAATTTTTGGTGGCAATTTTTATCTGTTATCAAGAATCATAAAGGTTTTCCTTTTATTTCACCTAATGCGCCGAAGAATGAGAAGATGGAGGTCTTTGGCAAAGTATTGGATTATAAATCACGAATTTCGTTATTTTGTTTTTCATTTCCGGTGGGGAAGAGAAGGTTTAATGATTTAGCATTCAGATGAAAAGCACGGGTCTTGGCCAATATTTCTTGCGCATGTTTTTTTTTTCTTGTGTGTGCGTGTGTATTTTGTGTGTGTGCGCCCGCGCGCGTGTATACACAAGCACACACATACACATAAATAGTAGGTTTATGTTGTTGGTTCAAATTCAAATAGTTGATGGGATTCAGTTATTTCGGTTTTTCCTCCTAACAGCAAGACAGATATGATGAACATGTTTTTTTTTCCCCCTAAAAATGTCTTTCTTAGAGCTGTATATAAATAAGCTGATGTGATAGGTGGCAACAACACTTTCAGTTCAATTTTAAATCTTACTCGTTTTTTCAAGTGTCTATTGATTGTCGGCTGCATCACTCTACAATGACGTGAAAGCGACAATAATTTGTCAATGCATTCGTTAATCGATTTCATTCTTCTGAACTACAAAAAAAAAAAAAAAAATCAAGCTGAAAGAAAAATTTTAGTTGGAAAGCTGATAATTCATCCCCCGTTACTATGTAAAATGCCCTGTTTTTACTGGTTCAAGGAAGACCACAATTACGGGATCACAGGAGAACTAGCTGAAGTTTGAATTCTAGCCAGTTATCTAAACATTTGCAATACCAGTCACGTTGGACTGTGTGATAGCAACAACTGTATGGGATATCTAAATTTAATTAGCTCTTTTCTATATCACCGGTTTTTGGCATTTCTAAAATTTAATGTTCTGGGTCCAATGTTTAATGCAACCCATACTTCTTTGTTGGACCACACAAGATGTGGTTGCATATGCTCCTGTTTCCTCCTCATTCTCTAGTCTTAGAGAAAAGCTTATAGATTTGCCCATGATAGTAACATCAGGATGCTGTACCACTTTTATGACTCCAGCTCTCTATATTGATTCTCAATGATATATTCGAACAAAGAATACATGTCTGTCCTGCTCTTCAATATAAGCATGATGAATGTTTTCAACAATTTTTTTTTTCTCCACCACAACATATTTACGTGTTTAATTTATTTATTTTCCTGACTTTCTAGTATCGAGTTTGTCATTAGCACAAGGAAGCGAATATATGGTGCCATCAACTGTGTTTCTTAAGCCGTTCAACATTGTCGTATTTGTGGATTGTGACCTTGTATGGTTCAATGTGCTTCAGTTTTTCTTTCTCCACATCTTAGGTTCTCTGTTCCTAAACGTAGGTCCCTACCTAGTTCTCCATTGCTGGCCCATGATCAACAGGGACCAGGATTAGGTGATAACATTCCTTCTGCAGCAGCTGCCTGCCTTTATATGTTATATCTGAGGTTTTAAACTCCTGTGCCAGTTGGTTCATTGAATTCTATAGCTGGTAACAAGCTCTTCTGTCCGTGATCTTAGGTAGACAAAAATTCATAATGTTGATTCGTTGGTTTTCAAAAGTCAATGCTTTTTAGTTACCTCAAGCCAAAACATTTTAAGTAATCCACTTAATTCACAATTAAACCAGGTCTGTCACTTGAACAAGGTCGTAATTCAAAGAGTTTGTTACTGCAAAAAATATGCTTCGACTCTGGGGGCCTTTTTAGGTACTTTTGCCTGTAACATACTTTTTAAGGGATAATTTGAGTTCTTTGTGCTTCGTTTGAATGTTTTTGCACAGAACGTTCCATTTCATTTCTTGCCATTCAAGGTTTCTGTTATGGTTCTGTATTAATGTGTTTGGCAACAATTCTGTCAGCTGTTTCGATATCTACTATTTATTCCAATGGCCTGTGGTACCATCCTTCACTACGGAGGACTTTTTTGTGACATTTGCCAATAGAGCTTACAATATATCTTCTCCCACGTTTTTGCAGCTGTAATCTGGTTGCTGGTTGAAATTGGCTGTTGCAGAAGAAATGATGTATGAGTAAGCTTTTGATTTGGCAAGCAGTTAATATTCTAGCCTTTTGTCAGTGTACTTACACTTATTCATAATTTTCAGTCTTCAGGAGTATTCTGCTTGATGGACTATAATCCCACCAGCAGTGGAAAAAAACTCTGAAGAGGTGGTTTTTCCTTGATAAAAGGGTTGGTTGAAAGAACTTGAAGGTTTCTATAGTTGGGGAATACTGCTTGGAGTCTGCCCCAGATCCAAAAGCGTGATTTTTTAGTTTTTTCACCCCAAAGCCTTTTCCATTTTACTGATACATTTGGAAACAATGGACCTCAAATCAAGTCATACATCCCCCGTACTTGCTGATCCTGCTCTTATCAATGAGTCAATGTTGGGAATCCATTCTGGCCTCTTGCCGTATTCCCACACTGGTACAGCTTTCTCTCCAGCACTGTTCCTCACAATTCCAAGGAGGAAGCCTGGGATACTGGATGATGTTCGATCTAGTTCTTGGTTGGATGCGATGAAGTCATCATCTCCCACCCATAACAAAGTAAATAAAGATTCCAGCACTGGGCAATCATCAAATGATAGTGATAATGCTTATCGTACTTGGATGGTAATTTCTAATCCTCTTTTCGATGCAGTAATGCAACCATATTTTCCTTCAACAGCAAACTTTTGTCCTACATAGACAGGATATGCTAAAATTTGCTAGTTTTGCAGCTCAAGTATCCATCAGCAATTGCATCTTTTGAGCAATTAATTAACTGTGCAAAGCACAAAAGAGTAGCACTTTTTCTGGATTATGATGGGACTCTATCCCCAATAGTTGACAACCCTGACCATGCCGTCATGTCATGTTCGGTGAGTATTAATCATTCTTCCCATACATTGAATAATTTCTTTCAGTAATATCTGTTAGCATCCTCTCGAGATTTTTATAATACTTGATGCTTTTCTCCAGATGCGTGCTGCTGTAAGAAATGCAGCTAAGTGTTTCCCAACAGCAATAATAAGTGGGAGAAGTCGTGACAAGGTATCCAACGTCCACAAATTTTTATTATGCACGTTCTCTTGTCATTGAAATTACTTGTTATTCTTTAGATTCCAAAGATTCAACTTCTCACCAATCATCTCCTGCTGTTTTTCTTCAGGTATCTGAGTTTGTGGGACTAACTGAACTTTACTATGCTGGAAGTCACGGGATGGACATTATGGGTCCTGCTCAACCAAATTCCAAAGACCAGACAAAATGTAACATGTCCATTGACAAGCAGGTAATGGTCCTGCAAGACCGATCAATTCTTGTTGAACCATGTGACGCTATGAGCTGCAGTTTGTTCTGGGATTGATAACTTCTGATATAATGTGCAAATCTATTCTCTGGCTATTGTAGTGCAAGGATGTTAATTTGTTCCAGCCTGCTAGTGAATTCCTACCCATGATTGATGAGGTTGGTAAATTTTATATACACCCGCTTTGGTGCATAATTGGACTCTTTTCTGCAGTATGACAAAAGCATTCATTTTACGTGCAAGCAGGTCTTTAGATCTTTGGTTGAGATCACAAAAGACATTGTGGGAACAAAAGTTGAGAACAACAAATTCTGTGTATCTGTACACTATCGCAATGTCGAAGAGAAGGTATGCTGTGTGCTTTCTCAGCTTGAAACTCTTAATTTTCCGTTCTTTGGCTGATGGAAACTTTTTGTCTTGTGGAAATGTGTATAGAGTTGGACAATAATTGCAGAGTCTGTCGGAGAAATTTTGAAGCACTACCCTCGTCTGCGATTGACACACGGTCGGAAGGTATGATATCTACCAGAGTTCATGCAACTGCCTTTCCTTGGCTTGTGCTCTTCTAAAATGGCTGTCATGTTGTCTCTTTTCTAGGTTTTAGAAGTCCGTCCTGTGCTTAATTGGGACAAGGGGAAAGCCGTTGAGTTCTTACTTGAATCGCTTGGTGAGTGTGAGGTTTGCTCCTTAAAAGAACACAGTTTTGCTGCGTGCATATTTCATTCTCTTACCTGTCAGATTTTTAAAAAGCAGTAGACCTGATGCTGAGATAATTGTAGGGTTGAGCCACTGTGATAATGTGTTACCCATATACATTGGAGATGACCGTACTGATGAAGATGCCTTCAAGGTAAAGCCTGGCAATTTAAGAAACACCATTAAAATGTGACTAGTGCCTGTTGCTTGGGTATTCAGATATATGACAATCTTGCAAATGAAATTTTTGTCAGGTTTTAAGAAAGGGCAGTCGCGGTTATGGCATCTTGGTATCTTCTGTCCCAAAGGAAAGCAATGCTTCCTACTCCCTCAGGGATCCATCAGAGGTAAAAATTAGTTTATTGCTTCTTATATCTTCACACTAGGTGCCATGAGATGAGTTACTTCCTTTTCTTTTATAAGGATAGAAACTATGCTTATATGATAATTAGTAGCGTAAGAAACTCAGTGCTTCAAGGGCAGAGCTTTATTTTAAGAATTGGTTGCTTATCTGATTCTTTGATCTGTTTCAGTGTGTTTTTACCAGCTACATGAGAATGAGATCTAGTTTATCTTTGTAGGGTCATGGAGTTCCTCAAGTGCTTGGTGAGCTGGAAGAAGTCAACTGCACTTTAACTGCATTCGAGTACAAGAAGAGAATCTATCGATAATACGTATACCATTAGGAAAGATTTCAGTTTTAGATTAGTTATGTAAGAATAACCGATGGGCTTAGGAGCAGAGGTGCCTGATTCAGCTTTTTGAGGCATGGAACAGGGGTTAATTAATTGTTCCTGCTTATGGCTTTCCCTGTAAATTTCTCTTCACAGTATATCATACTGACGGTGCCTGGGATGCCCTCATTCACAAGCGTGATGATATTCATGATTTGCATTCTTTCATTACAATTCATAGTATCCGTTGTTTGGTTCTCCCTAAGGGAGAATGTAGCAACATTTGTTTGTTTGATTAATTTTGGACGGATGTCAATCATTTCTTTAATTAAATAAATGTATCTTCCGTGTATCCTGTACTGTCAATAGTGAAGAACTATGGTGCAGCAATCTTATCCAGGATTTCTTGGAATTTCATTAGCGGGTGCACAGAGGCATTCATCTGATCAGGTGCGGTTCAGTCCCCTTCGGATTCTCCATTGATCTATTGGATTCACCTTTTTTCCCTTAGTGTAGAATAGGAGTAGGTTTAGAAAAAAAAAAAAGAACTATGTATTAGCGTGACAGTTGTATTGGATTTGTCTTTTTTCTTTTTTTTTTCCGTCTCAAACTACTCTTATATTTAGGGGGAAGGGGATCCACTAGGGCTGCAAACGAGCCGAGTCGAGTCGAGCTTTGGCCTTATCGAGTCGAGCCTTGACTCGAACTCGAGCTCGAGCTCGACGAGCTGGTAATTTTGAAGCTCGAGCTCGAAAAAAATAAAAATAATTATTTTATTTTTTAAAAAATAAATAAAATAATATTTTTTATTAATAAATAATAAAATATTAAGGATATTTATGTAATTTTACTATTAAAATAAAAATAAAAATAAAAATATATATATATACTCGAGCTCGCGAGCTAACGAGCTTAATATTTTGAGCTCGGAGTTCGAGCTCGACTTTGACTCGACCAGCTCGAGCTCGACTCGAGCTTGAATCGAGCCGCTCGATTCGTTTTCACCCCTAGGATCCACTATCCCCCGATTGGGTTTTTAAAATTGGCATGTAAGAAGAAACTAAACTACCTCTAAACTAGACATTGCATAACTAGATTTTGCTTTCAAGGACTCTAAAATTGTCCAATTTCATTCTCCAACTACAATTACACGGTGCATTAAGCCCTCCTTAAATCATTGAGAAAACTCCAATAATTTGATGTATGTAAAGTAAAAAAGTGATTAAAAAATGCGTTGACAGAAAATTTAAAATTTTTTTAGAGAAAAATAGCTTTCCAAACAAAGCAGGAAGGTTCGTCGAACTCATAATATAGAAATTTATGCTGGCATAAAGAGAGTACAAAAAAGACTACTGGAGCAATTTATGCTGGCATAAAGAGAGTACGAAGGATCTACCTTAAGAGGATCCAAAAAGTGTACCTCAACTGGTACCAGAGGGGGTTAATTTAAGTGTTGTTTATGAACTTCTTGTCAACAAAAAAAAAAACGGTACCCAAAGGAAAGGTTCGTCGAACTCATTTACAATAAAGGGCTTAACTGGAAAAGGCCTGGTCCTGTCTGGATTGGGCTTTGTGCAAGCCCTTATTATATTTGAGTTTCTACGAAAACGAAAATCAAAACAAAAAAAATCTTAAAAAGGCACACCCAATTGTAACTAGTTCATACTATTTGATCATTGGGTCAATTCTGTAGTTAGGAGGGGGCTTTTCTTTTTCATCATCAAATTTAGGGTCGAATCATGTACTTAACAATTGAAAGTAGAAAGAATATAGATCCAATCTTAAATCTAACAATCGAAAATAGAAAGGATGCGGAGGAGGACGGGAGGGTAATCAAACAAAAAAAAAATTATACAAATTATATATTGCGTAAATGGGCCATGTGTTTCCCCTACTGCTGATTAGTAGATATTAGTAACATACAGATTATAGCGTTTTGCTGTAAATATGTTGGTACTGAAATGGAGAAACCCGTGGTTTTCGAGCTAACTCAGAATATGGTTGGATGTATCACAACATGATGTTACCAATTAAACTTCTCTTGAAACTAGAACTGGCTTGAAATTCATACTCGATCCGCCCCCCACCCCCTCTCATATTTATTTTTAAGTTTTTCACTTAATGAGACTATATTTCAGTCCATTCGAGTACTGTATCAGAATGATGGTAATTTGATTTCAAGTTTTACGCGAACTACGAGCAAAGAAAGAAATTGATCATTTTTTAAATATAATATTATAGTAATATATAATAATTCAAAAAAAATTTCATTCATATATAGAAATTGGTCCATTTTTGAATTATATAATAATTCAAAAAAAATTTCATTCATACAATATATCAAATATTTCAAAAAAAATTTCATATACAACTACTACAGTAAATTTTTTCAAAAACACCCCCAAAAACAGCTAATCCAAACAGAGACGGTCTGTTTATAGAAGAAAGCTCGTACAAATTCTCCTGCAAAAATATACCGCTAGTAATCAAACAAAAGATCACATAAACATATTCACCAAAAGATGGGCGAATAAAACTTGCCAAATACCAACCTTTCCGACTGCTGGAAAAGTCCGATCTGATTAACTGTTCAAATCTAAGCCCACACATTCGGCCTGAACTACAGCCTGCAAAAGTAAAGGTCAGAGTGGCCATCACGTGCAACGCGTGATTTAAGAGGGTCGGTTGAGGCGTCTCACGCTTCAACTGGCTACATAGCTTGCACGAAATTCGACGCTAATTAATTATATATGCATATTCTCCTCATGCTCGATTTTATTATTATTATTTTTTACTATAATTTTGCTTCCATTTGAAAGCCGTCTCACTCAAAGTGGATGAGTAAAGCCAAAAACAAAGATGAACTGCAGTTATTCAGGAGGGAAATCATCCAAGTACGATCGGATTCTATGTGATTTGATTCGATTGTAACATTTCTATTACAATTTGTATATAACACTTTGACTATATTTATGTATTGAGTATATATATGCTTACATGTATGATTATATTTATGTATTGAGTATATTCTCCGTATAGAGGCTGTTGTTTTATTGCTCCATCTGCCCGCGTCCGCATTTCCCGTTTCTTAACAATGAAAATTTGGAAGTTTGAGGCTTCAATTCCACTTTCATTTCCGTCCACCAAAATGAAGAAGAAAAAAACTAAACAAAAAAACTCACGTACTCAACCAGAATAATCTGAGATGTTGACTTGGCGACGTGTCCGTCTGATTTGGTGCTAGGGCATAGGTAAGTATTAGTTTTCCGTCCGTCTGATCTTCATCTTAAAGTATGAAAATTGAGAAGTATTAGTTATTTTTGCCCTTTACAGGTGTTTGTATAGTATTAGTAAGAAAGTTTAGCAAAATTTTCGTGCATTTTGTGTCTTACAAAATTTGCAGTATATTGGAGGAAAATTATTTGCATTCATAATATTTTCTATAACTTATAATAATTATCAATTTTTTTTCTTATCAAAACAAACATACATGGGAAAATAAATTTTTTCTTTTCTTTATTTCACTTTCCTACTACGTAGTAATAAAAACGAGCATACAGGAGGATTTTTTGGTAGAAGGGAATTTTTGTTTTTGAACGAGCATGCAAAGGCACCTCCCACTTTCAGCAAAAATTCGGAGGTTACCTATCAAATATATTTTCAAACTCAAATAACTAGCTTAAAAACAACTAATTAGGCTTTGTTTGTATTCTCCAATTGGCCACCGACCCAAAAACTGATGGTTGGACAATCTAAGCTTCCTGGTGCCTAAAATGTGAAACACTGAACCGTGATCATAAAGTAACAAATTCTTGGAAATGAAAACAAGAGCTTTACATCTGAAGTGAGCCGCAATATATATATATACACACACATAATAGCATGACAAATAGTTAAATTGGTCAATATGGCAAATCGTTGTAATTTGGCATAAGAAAGTATTTAGCAAAACATTAAAAAATTAAAAAAAGTGAGAAACATATGTATGACGTGTTGACACGTAGATAATCTATCTTGTAGAGACTGGGGGCCGTCAATAATGTCATTCTTTAATGTCCAGAAGTCGAATCAGGCCGTAAGATTGGTACACGAATACGATTCACAATTAAAAGTGCAATATAATATAATGCCAACTCATTGCCTAATTCTGATTTGTCCGTCGTCAAACAGAGATATGATCACCAAATAAAACCGGCAAAACTTTTTAACGTGTTGCAATCACAAAATTGGGGAAGGGTGGGATGGAATATAATATATATATATATATATATAAAATTTTGAGTTCGAATTCTTTCACTTATATTTAAAAAAAAAAATATTACAGAATCGATATGGTTCAATATTCATATACTTTTTGGTTTTTCTTTTAAAAAGAGTAATTTAATATTCCTTGATAAGTGTTTATTAATATATATTGTTTTGACTTTTTCCTCACTTTCTACTCTTTTTTTTTTTTTTTGGCCAAGACATTTTCTACTCTTGACGCCGCCTTTTTTCCCCCTCAGAAATGCTTCACCTTTCCATTTGCATCTTGGACCGCTTGAAGTTTTGCCTTTGAAACACAAAGGAAATCGAACCAATCTTCATTTGCATCTAGTTCTGGGACCGAATTGCTTGGGAACAACAAATGGAGTTTCCTAAATGCAAATAAAAAGGACCTTAGCAAGATTATTTTTCCATATACGTATATTCCTTCAAAAAAAAAAATTTCAGCTTTGGCAAGCATTGTTTTTATTCTTTTATTTTTTTGTCTGCATTTTCTTTTTTACGTTTTTAATCGTAATAACTGGCAGTTTAGTAGCATCCGTAAGGCAAATAAAGAATAAAATGTTTACTTAAAACTTTATTAAACAGTAAAACTAGTGAAGAAGTTGAACCCGGCCCGTAACCCCTCTCCACCAATAAAGTGCTCTGGAAAAAATCCATGTTGGACCGCACATCATGCAAGAAAACTCAAATGCAGACACATTGCCAACTGCTGAGCAAGCCCCACAGGGCCCACCCCCTGTCCTGGAGAGCCCGAATTCCACCTTTAAAAAAAAAAAAATTTTTTTTTCCCCCATTCGAAAGCCCGAATGCCACTGCTATATATATATATATATTGTTGGTAGTACGACTAGCTAATAGAGTAGAAGTTTACCATATAGCGTCTTTGAAATATTTGAGCTAGCATTCGGCCTAGCCTTCCCTTCTCCGTCCACCGTCATCTACCAAAATGGCCGCCAATCGTTCTCTTACTCTGCCATATGATCCTGAACTTGCCGTCTCCGATGCTCCTTTGCTAGAGCAATCCGATCAAGCAGAGGTTTCTCGGTCCTCGGGTCAAAGTAGACAACGGCCCGTTAAGGCTCTGGCCGGCATTTTCCTGTCCTCATTGTTTCTGCTTACCTTAATCTTGACCCTTTTCCAGGGACAAGAAGAACCTCGCGATCAAGCTCAAATGATCAATGCCAATTCAAACAAGTCATCCCCTTCCTCATCTGTCTCCCCTCATTCTCTCATTCCAGCTTCCAGAGGGGTTCCTCAAGGAGTCTCCGAGAAGACTTTCCGGGGAGTCTCTGATGCGAATGATATCTATCCTTGGACCAATGCTATGCTATCTTGGCAAAGAACTTCCTACCATTTCCAGCCGGAGAAGAACTGGATGAACGGTGAGTCATAATCCAACTTGCAGGTTCCAAAAGTCAACCCGTCTCTTTTCTCTGAAAATTCCTTACCATTGTAGAATTTTAAGGTATGTGATGCATTTATGCATACTAATCCGAGCTTCTTTCTTTTGTTTTTTTCACTGTTGGTGGTTTGATGACAACTTTGTGGGGAAATTTCGTCTACTCTAGATCCTAATGGTACGTTGCTCAATCACTTTTATTTGCTTCTGATACTGCAAATTGGCAAGCATATACTTTTCATCCTCTAATTATCTAAGTTCAGATTAGAGTTGTAGCTCATGAACGACGATGATACCTACATCATTCCTATAATTTTGGAGCCCATGGGTGTTTTCTCGTTTTAATGTCCTAGGCATTGTAGACTTGTAGCTGACCATGGGATTCCCGCCGTGCAAGTATAGGTTTCTGTGTGGGGATTTCGTCTGTGTAGGAGAATCGTAAAAATTCAACTTCTTCTTGATGGTTGGCGTATTATTGCTAGTAGAGTACTTTATTCGGAAGATTCAAATGAATGTGTGGTGGTAAAAGTGCCCAGCATCCTCTATTGCCTGGGTATAGTCTTTTATGCAATTATATAGTAGTGGTTGATTGATTTTACTCGTACTCGAGGATTAGTTAATTCTTTTTTTTTTTTTTTTGGGTTTTGGAAGAGAGTTGTGGACCAATCAAGGAGGGTTCTTTCTCCAAATACTCATTTCCATTTGGGTCATCACGCCACATGTGCATTTGTCCATCTGGCTTTTTTGTAGATTGTGGAACGTGGAAAGCCACATTTCTACTATTATAGTAGTAGTACCTAATAATTTATATACCCAAGTCGAAGTACATAAAATGCCTTTCAAGGCAGTCGAACTGATCTCACTAAGTGTTAGTACACTCGAGATCCAGTGTTCGAGTTTTGTAATCAAAACGGGGAATAACTCAATAATCCGAATAAGGGTTGAGGTCTGAAGTGGAATCAGGTCCTTTTGTTTGTGAAAAAAGTCGAAGTACATAAAATGGATAGAACTGATAGGAAAATTGTTAAGGGCCACAAGTTCTTTTCACTCTCTCTCTCTCTCTGTCAAGTTATAATTGAAATAAAGGGCTCAAAATAGAATTGTCCGTTCCTCGACTCCATCCTTGGCTGAATAATACTCTGTGAATTTGGATTTTTTTCCGTTTCTGTTTCTTTCTTCTGGATTGTGAAATCGAAATTGGAAGCTAACATATATGCATTAATATGTAAGTGCCCACTCCAATTATTGCAACGAAGCTATTCGGATAACAACTAGGAAGATGGGAGAGAGTCGTGTTCAATTTTGCAAAATCAATTGTGACGAGTCTGCGCACGTCTTTTCGTTAATTTTGGGTCTGAAATTTTCAAAATCACCAGAATTTCTACGTGGCATTTGATAGACCCCAAAGTTATGGGATGCGGGCAAGAATGCAAAACTACACATAATTTTCAATTTCTTGCACGCACATCCCACAAGAGGCTGAAATTTCCATGGATGAATTGTTGCTTTCTTGAATATTATGCAAATACTGTAGATTAATACTAGTATTTATTTCTTGGTGGAGAAATCAGCATGAAGCTTTGAATTCGTCCAACTGTCCCGGATGACAGCCATGACGGGTAGTTGCCAACTTGCCTTCTCAACACTACTCTTACTGTATAATTTCTGCTTCAAAAACCACAAGATCGAAGAATATCTTAATATGAACCAACTACTTCTAGATTAGTTGGCTATCAAGTGAGTCTTAAAACTTTATTTAGATGTAAGTCAAGAGATTAAATTCTTTTGTCTATATTTAATCTAGAATTCCTTGGAATTTCTCCAACGCACCTGTTTAGACCGACGATGGTTAAGTCCCTCCGAATTTTTTTCTGACCTCTTTACGTTCTCTCCTCCTAGTTTGTAATATAATAAGAGTAGGTTTAAAATAGAATTTAACGTATTTGGCAAAAAAAAAAAAAGGAAGAGTATCGTAATGAGACCTGACCATCCCTGTAATAAATCGAGGCGGCTTTCCTCACAGCCCTTAATCACAATTCTGTTCGTACTTGATAAAGTGCATGTGGTTTCAACTTGTTTTAGAACGATGACAATCATGAGAGTCTTGAAGGACAGTGCATGTTTTGATTAAAACAAAAAATGCTATGCTGGTACAGGTCCTCTGTTCCACATGGGTTGGTACCACCTTTTCTACCAATACAATCCGGATTCAGCTATTTGGGGAAACATCACATGGGGACATGCGGTTTCAAGGGACCTAATTCACTGGCTGTATCTGCCCTTCGCCATGGTCCCCGATAGGCCGTTCGATGCCAACGGTGTATGGACCGGTTCAGCCACCATTCTTCCTGGTGGTAAAATCGTGATCCTGTACACGGGGGACACTGATGATTTGGTGCAGGTGCAAAACCTTGCGTACCCCGCCAACCTATCTGATCCTCTCCTCCTTGACTGGATCAAGTACCCGGGTAACCCGGTCATGATCCCCCCACCTGGCATTGGCAAAAAGGACTTTAGGGACCCCACCACCGCCTGGCTGGCCCCCGATGGGACCAAGTGGTTGGTTACTCTCGGGTCCAAGATCAATAAAACGGGTATTGCCATGGTTTATGAAACCAGCGACTTCAAAGGCTACCGGCTCTTGGATGGGGTTTTACACGCGGTTCCCCACACGGGCATGTGGGAGTGCGTGGATTTCTACCCGGTTTCCACCGCGGGGGATAATGGGCTGGATACATCCGCTAATGGGCCTGGCACTAAGCACGTCCTGAAGGCAAGTTTAGACGAAAATAAGCACGATTACTACGCACTGGGCACCTATGATCCGAATAACAATAAGTGGACCCCTGACGATCCGGAACTGGATGTGGGTATCGGGTTGCGTCTGGACTATGGCAAGTATTACGCGTCAAAGACATTTTACGACCAGAACAAGAAGAGGAGGATTTTGTGGGGTTGGATTGGAGAAACTGATAGCGAAGCTGCTGACCTCATGAAAGGATGGGCATCGGTTCAGGTATCATCATTATTATTAGTATTATTGTTTTCCTCATTCATAAGTGCATAATGCATTGCCTTGACTTGATTACAAGTTCTATATTCTATTCATTTGGTGTGTGAGAAACACGTCAAGATGGCCTCTCTAATTGTGAAGTGATGTGGTACTATATTCTACGTGTCTTTTTTTTGTTCCTTTTGAGCAGAAACAACTCTAATGTCTACTCCACGAAACATATGCTAATTACCATGTAGCCCACACAGAATTTAGTTAAAGAAAGAATGATTACCAAGCATGGATGGATTGCCCAGATGGCACTCAAATCTTGCCATTAAACACTTGTACCTTTTTAACTTGTTATTGATTTTAACAATTATATAAATTTTGAATTTAAAATTTAATTTTTGTACACATATCATAAATTCAACAATAATAATATATACACTGCCAGTATATATAAGATTTACTCCTACGAAAGGCGCGATTCGTCCGTGCCATGCGTCGGACCGTGTGGTTCCCAGGCCTAATAGTAATAACTGGCTTGATGTGTTGCACAGACAATTCCAAGAACTGTGGTTTTTGACAAGAAGACTGGAAC
Source organism: Coffea humblotiana (assembly GCA_023065735.1). Taxonomy (NCBI): domain Eukaryota; kingdom Viridiplantae; phylum Streptophyta; class Magnoliopsida; order Gentianales; family Rubiaceae; genus Coffea; species Coffea humblotiana. The sequence goes on along the minus strand of CM041209.1, from coordinate 3,035,186 downwards.
AAATATACTTCAATGGCCAGTTTGAAGAAGCGGAGAGCTTGAGATTTAATGCTACTGAATTTGACACCGTCAAGCTGGAACCAGGATCCATCGCGCCCCTAAATATTGGCTCAGCAACGCAGGTCTGTTCTTCAATCATCACTGTTTCTTTTTCTTTCTAGATGAATTTCTCGGTGTTGGATCGGATAAGCATATTATTGTTGCTGATGAAGAGAGTAAGTCATGATTGACACGAGACTGTCTTTGTCGGAATATTATTGCAGTTAGACATCATTGCTTCATTTGAAGTGGATAGGGAGGCATTGGAGGCGACAGTAGAAGCTGACGTGGGGTACAACTGCACCACAAGTGGTGGCGCTGCCAGCAGGGGAAAGTTGGGACCCTTCGGTCTTCTAGTTCTTGCTGATGGTTCACTATCTGAGCTAACCCCCGTCTACTTCTATATCTCCAAAAGCACTGATGGTAGTGCTGAGACTCACTTCTGCTCTGACGAATCGAGGTTTGCTTCTTTTCTCCCCTGCCAATGTCGTGGTGTTATATATACACCTGTAATCAATTACTATTTCTAATGCAGGTCTTCAAAGGCACCTGATGTTGGGAAACTAGTTTACGGGAGCACGGTTCCCGTTCTTGAAGGTGAAAAATTGTCGGCGCGGTTACTGGTATGTGAGAATTCAATGATGGATGAAACTCTTTCAACTTTTACTGATTAACTTTGATCTATCGTACCAGTTCTGTAATAAAGATTCACTTGCCCATTTCTGTGTTCAATCCTTATACTAATGATTGATCTGGTTGCGGAACAATACGTGACAATTGATCAGGTTGATCACTCCATAGTAGAAAGCTTTGCTCAAGGCGGAAGAAGAGTGATTACTTCAAGAGTTTATCCGACCAAGGCAATCTATGGAGCAGCGCGACTCTTCTTTTTCAACAATGCCACAGGGGTGAGTGTCACCGCATCAGCAAAGATATGGCACATGCAATCAGCAGGACAATCGAACCTTCCCAGATTTGTGAATGCCATCCAAATCTCTGGAAATACAATTGCTTGTTCACTCGGGTGGTTCCCAAGATTCGGAAGGAAGGAAGGAAGAAGGCCAAGTTCAGAAACCCTTTGTAGCATAGTGATTAAAGAGTTCTTGTACCAAAGCAAAAAAGAGGGCGACTTGCTACCATGAAGCATCTCAGGGTCTGGGATATGTCTGAGTTTATAGCAAATTATTCAGTCACTGCTTATTAGTATCTATCTACGTGATGCAGCACTGATATTTTTACTCAGCTCACATATTTTTACTTCAGGAATTAAAGCCAATAATCTTAGTTTTATAAGAATTGTTCTGCAAGTTCAAACACGCATACACTAGAGGTGAATATCTATTATGATGTGAAACCTAAAGGATATTACTCCAATCCCAGAATTCAGAGAAATTTCAATGTTGGACCTATATAAAGACCTGAATTAGACCAATCACACAATTTTGTGCCAATACCTGTTTTGGAGTTGTTGGGCTCATCTATCGCTTTTGGGCCTAATTATTACTAGTTTATGTCTCCTGCTTTTTTTTTTGGTTGGTACGCAAAAACGATGTAAGTTGCAGCCATAACCTCTACATTATAATCTGGCATCGGCCTCCAATTGACCCCCCCTCAAAAAAGCCCTTATAGTCATATTTTTTAACAGGCTATAAATAGAATTGGGCTTACAAGGAATAGAATAAATACTTAAAAGAGGATTCTAATTCTAAACCTATTTTTGGTTTCCTTCGAGATAGATATGCGTAATAGAAGTTCCTTGGAGTCTGTCCATGTTGGAATGGTGCAATCAGATAAATCGTAAAACAGTAGAGAAATCATATTATTATGAGGTGGATTGGGCTAGGTTAAGCCCATCTCTTAAGACCCAAAGTTTGGCTATATAGCTAGCCCAGCCAACGTGCCTACAAAAGGCCCCAACCCTATGACCTAAGTGAGTACCGATGCCTAATGCAACTTTTGGTGTCGCTTGCGGTGTAATCCCCTGGCCCTTCTTTAGATAGAAGAAGACGAATTCTTTTCCAGACAACAAATTTTTCGGCACCTGCGAACAAAAGACTCCTTTTCTGGATCAATAAGGATAATTTGCTGGCTTTTGTTTTGTATTCATTTTTTACTTTTCTTCTTTTTTTTGTTCTTTACAAGAAAAGGGGGAAAAAGGGACAACCTTTTAGCAGCGGAATTATATTTATTTATCACACAAGGGGTATCCATCCTCTGATACGGTATTACTTTGGCGCTGGGGGGATGTGGCCGCCACTCCCCAACCAGAAGATCTAAGAACAGGCAGAAAACGTGAATCAGAATGTTAAAAGACCAGTTGTCACGCAGTTGAAGAAAACTTGAATCAAAATGGAATCAGCAAAAAACAAATCATTTTTAAAATTTGGCCTTGCAGCAGCATTGAAGCTGGCTCCAACTCATCACCATGGCTCGTTGAAATGAGGAAAATTTTGTTGTCGGTGACGGCTAATTTTGACTATGATGTGGGATGAGTAATGACGTTGTATTATAAAAGCTAGTATAATAACTAACATTATTGACGTCACCATCAACCCACGAGCTTTTTCATTTGTTTAGTCTTGAACTTGATTGAAAATTGAAGTATAGTGCTGCTTAGGCTTCCCTTGCTGATTTTTCTGATGTCGTTTAGCTTCATTTTTTTTGTTTTTTCTTCCAGAACCCGTTGACAAACGTTTAACCGGAACATTCTGAGAAAATACAAAAAGTTATTCTTCCCTTCCCCGACTTCTTCGCACAAGAAACTTAACAAATTGATACTCTCGTCATTTCATCCACAACCACATGGGCGAAGACTCGGACCTATTCGCTTATGCTATGTTTATTCCGAGTAATATGAGAGTTGGGACGGAAAAACAAAACGCATCCCAAAAGCAGTGAGAGGTCATGTGTCATGACAGATCAATGCCCCGCAGTTAACGATGAGATCAAAGTTGCATGTATGTTTATCATGCATGAACGTTTACTGCCAAACCTTAGAAGAGTTATCGTCAAGACAAGAAGAAGAAGATGATGATGATGATAAAATACTACTCCTACTACTAAAGAATTTTAAAGGAAACCAAAGAAAGAAGCCCGCAAGAATATAATTCCACCAATCATGAGCATAATGCATTGATTCTCATGGAAGAAGATCCCAAATTCCACGTATACAATGGGCAGACATAATTCCGCACTTCCAAGAATCATCTTTAGCCCTTTTTTAATTTCGCTTCAGTATACTCTTATTAAGAATCATCTTCTACTCGTGTCGTATAAATTAAGGGTCATTTCCATGGTAATTCTACATGTACTTTCCCGGTGTCATAAGGCAGACACATTTGGATAATTTATCGGCTAAAATTTATCAAAATCTTTCCTTAATCGTGTAAATTTATAGCCGGGGAATAAATGCAACTGAATAAAAACATGCTTACACTGGACAATTTTGCAAGCTGCTTATTCAACTACTACTTCTAAAAGCACACCCGATGTGTGTGTGCAATTCAGATGCTTTTTTGCGAATTAATTTTATATACAATTTTCTTATTAAAGCAAACTGTGGTATTTGAAACTTTTTTTTTTTTTGTATCAATTGAGGATTTTAGGAGTTACAGTGTTTAGAGAGTTAAGAGGCAGTCATTTTGTCAAGATATGTTTAGATTAATTATGGTTAAAAGAGAAAGTTAATTTAGTAATTTCTGTTTTTGTAGTAAAACAATAAGTAATTTTAGTGAGGGTATAATTCAAATTATATAAAATAACAAAAAATATTTACCCCAAATCTCCTTTTATATATAGTATAGGTAGATATTTGTAAACTAAGCGGTTTCAATTTCAAAGCCCAAGAGAAATAAAAGTAAAAAAGAAAGCGCCAGATGGCGGGCCAGAGAAAATTAGGAGTGGATATGGGCGCTTGGATAGGGAAGTGGGGACCAGGTATGACTGACTGGGATCCGAGTTGGCGCATGTGAAGGCGTTGCAGAAAATCTGAACGTTGGAGACTGGAGAGCAGCAGAAGAAAGGCCGCATCCGCCGTTGCGATACTTTCTCCACTCTCTCTCTCGACCGTGCACAATTCTTCTATTCTACTAGTATTTGGTTTTGTCGGCCCCACTTTCCACCCATTCCAAAGCAATTGTTACCGGCATTAGCCTGTTTTCGCCACATCCAAAATCCGTCGTCTTTGAATAACAAACGGAAACTAAAACTAACTAAAAAAACGGATACTGAAAAGGAAAGGATGACTGGACCCACTTGGACAGCTCGTTTGGTCACGAAAGCTCCTCAGCGACCGTTGTCCATCTCCCCCACCAGAGATTGAGTCCCAGGGTTCACGTGCTCAAGGGGAAGGGGCCTATCCTTTCAGACCGAGGGATTAGTCGGGTCCGGTTTATCTAATAATCCGAATACCCCCTCCGTCCGAAAAAAAAAAGAAAAAGAAAAGGACAGATAATAACTCTCCCGAGTTTTGCAGATTTGCCCCATACTCTTAATCATCTTCCGGTCTACAGTCTTTCTTGGTTTTGTTTTTAATTCTACATATAGATAGAGAAAGGAAAAAAAATAAATCATTAACTCAATTGGACCCTAATTTTCTTAGATATCAACGTTATCTAAGAATCCATAATCGTCCACTTTATGTGTGATCATAAGATAAGGAATGGAAGCGAAGCAACTAAAATAAGCATTACTGTTAAATACACGCATCCTAAATGTGCTAAATTTGAAATTTGCATATTAATAAATCAAATATGAAATGGATTTACTGCTATACTTTTTGGTAAAAAAGGATAATTTTTTTTTGGTTAAAGTATTGTAAGTCAAGGAGTAAGTGATAATTTTAAAGTATTAATAGTTGATCCACTCTACTTTTTTGGGTTATTATCACTTTACCTCCTTAATGTTCGGTGTCACTATCAATTTCCCCCTTAACATTATCTTTTAGTCACTTTACCCTCAAGATTGACGGTCAAACTTAACGGAACTTGTTAATTAAAGTAAAAAGACAAGTTTAGCCCTTAAAATTATTATTATTTTACCCCCATAAACTAAAGTCTCAATATCAATTTACTCCATAGAGTTATTTTTAAGCAATTTATCCCACCATTAAATCAGCTTAGCAAGTTAAAAAACTTTAGAAGAAAGTACCCTCCTCTTTGTATAATAAAAATAATAAAAAATTTAGAATGACTCTTCTCCTCTTTAATATTAAGAAAAAAAGTCAAAATATTAATTTATTTCTTCTTAACAATCTTATTAATATTTAAAAAATAGAAAGATAGGAAGGGAGAGGGAGAGAGGGAGACAGAGAGATAGAGAGAGAGAACTCAATTCTTTTTTTAAGAAAATACAAATAAGAAAGAATTAAATACTTTTATTATTTTAAAATTATTTCACTTTACTATTTACCACTAAATTTCAATTCTAATTCCCACAACCTTAAATTAATACGATAATGTTTGACTTTTTTTTTCTTTGCAAAATATTTTTTTGTCTCTTTCTTTCCTATCTCTTTTTCTTTTCATAGTATTAATAAGTGTGAAAAAAGAAATTTGAGAAAACCCTTTTATTTTTATATTTTTGGATCTCTTAAAGTGAAAAAAAGAAGAATAATCATTCTATATTTTTATTTTTAATTATATATAAGGGTAAATATATTTTAAAATTTTTGACCATAGTAGTTAGATTAACGATGAAGTAAAATGCCAAGAAAATAATGTTAGGAATTAAATCAATTATATCACTATAATTTAAAGGAATAAAGTAGTAATAACAGTGTAGTAATGCTATAGAATAAAAGGATATTTTTGTCCAAAATTTCTTAACATGTTGAGCTGAATTACTTATGGGGTGAAGTGACTAAAAGATAACGTTTGGGGGTAAATTGATAGTAGTGATATAGTTTAAGGGGGTAAAGTGATAATAACCCTACTTTTTGAATGTACTTATTTAGTACCTTTATGGCACCAAAAATAGGCAAGAACTAACAACTTTAACAGTGTCTAAATCAATTGTAAATAGCGTTGAACTCAAAAATATTCGTTCCATAGGTTGATTTCTAAGTTGATTCTGACTTTTGTTGAGGTCCATAATTTCCTTAATCTATATCAAATGACAACATCATTTTACTTAACATTATCTAATGTTTCTGATAGTCCAATAGGTTAAGCACAAGAAATTATATGAGTGAAATTTTTGTCCTCTCTTTTTTCCAAACATCAATAATTGTGGCCCACTTCACATGGCTTCATGCTCATATTGTATCTGTTTTCTTGTAAATAACTTTTTTATATACTGTTAGTGTATAATAATTTTTTACACTAGCAGGTTCAAATTATATCATATAATATGAATTCAAATTTGAAATTTAAATTATGCACATGTGACATATATTTAAAGCTATTAATATAAAAAATATCACAACATTATCAGCATATAAAAAATTAATCATTTTCTTATTATTATAACATTTGAACTTTAATTGCATCATGGTACATAAAAACCTTCGTTTGGATTGACCATTTTTTCAAAAATAAGTTTTTTCAAATACAATACTATAGTAATATACAATAACTCAAAAAACATCTCATCCATACAATATATTAAATATTTCATATACACTGCTACAGTAAAATTTTTTAAAAACATCCAGAAAAACAGCTAATCCAAACGGAGCTTTTGCTAGATATTTTATTCAATCCTTTTACAATGAAAACAACAATGTTAGGTTAAAAGAGAAGGGAGGAAAGAAATATGTATCCGACATCATCTACACCTCGTTCTCTGAACCTAAAAATACATTTGATATCAAAACCAAGTTTTTGATTAATTTACTACTCTATGTGAAAGTAGAATAAAAAATGCATAAAAATCAGAAATCTAATACAGATTTGTTAATAATGAAAAATACAACGCATATGATTCATAGGTACATCAATTGAGGAAAAAACAAAACGAGAGAAGGTAATTTGCCTAGTTGGTCAGTCACATTAAGCTATTAAAAAGTTGTACACTATTAGTCTTGCTGGAAATAAGCTTACATATTTTTACTCACTCCAATTTGCTTTTTAAGTCTCCTCTGCTGGAAAAAATAAATAATAGAGACCAATTTTTAAAGAGAGGGGAAAAAAGGCAAATGAAATGCATCGTCCAACTGGTCAAGCCAGTCACCAGTGGGAAGAACGCACATCACGCCACACATTTCTAGAGGAGAACCGAGCGCGTTTAGGGCAAAACGAAAAGTTTATTATTTTCTTAAAATAAAAAAAAAGAGAAAAAAAATTTTCATTCTTACTAAGAAAGAACAAGTTGTCTAAACACACTACCATTGCACTTCGTCACACTCCACTCTCTCTCCCTCCCTCCCTCCCTCCCTGCTAGAAGAAGAAAGAGGAGTGCCTAACCGCCGCTTTCACACCTCTTCCTCCATTTTTCTTTGCTTTATTCACGGTTTGTCATGTAACGGACCAAGTGAGAAGCTTTTGGATTACTTGGATATTTCTCGACTGTAGAAAGATCATCTTTCTGAGCAGAAGTTGTTCGGAGGAAATTTGAATTTCTAATGGCCGTACTGGGGACAACAGCGGCTTTCTTGTTGATTCACATTGCTATTCTCTTTAGTCCCTCATTTGCTGCTGATCCTTTTGCTTTCTTTGACTTCGAGGTCTCTTACACCACTGCTTCTCCACTTGGGGTTCCCCAGCAGGTCTATTCAACTTTTCTTGTTTCGGTTTTGTTCTTTCTCAAGTCTTTTCTTTCATCTTTGTGGATTGGTTGATTGTTTCCATTTGATTTTTCATTTGTCTTTTTGCCTTTCTGTTTCTCGTGAATTGAATGTTCTGTTTTGACCCCTACGAACTTCATATTTTTTTCTTCGTCTTTTTATTGTTCGACTGGAGAACCTTAGCGACAGTGAATTCTTGATTTCTGCTTTGATGATTTATTTTGTCCGATAATATTCTTAATTTCGTGTTCTGGGATTTAAGGGCATTTTCATCCGATGTTGGTCCTGAAAGATTTTGTGCAAAAATTGGGATACTGAAAGATTCTAATATTATCCAAGAAAAGTGCATCTTTTATGTTGTTTATGCATGTATAGTTTTTCGTTTTCTCGCATTATATCGCCGAACGTGGCAAAAAGTTGGATTGATGCCAAAAAGGTTTGTTAGGGACCACATTTCAAGTTTCCATTCCTTTGCTCCTTTGATGCTTTTCTCTGTAATTTTTCCTACATTATGTCATTACTAAATGGTACTGTAGCATGTTTCAATCGAGGTTGTTGCTTTAGTGTCTTTTTTGTGTTACTGTCTCTTCAAGTAGTTCACTGAGAATTACAAATGTGTTTAACCATTTTATGGGGCTTGGTCACTCTATTAAAGCTGAGTTCACATCTCCTTGCAGGTTATAGCTGTCAACAACAAATTTCCTGGTCCTGTTATTAATGTTACAACCAATTACAATGTTGTGCTGAATGTTAGGAACAAATTAGATGAAGATCTTCTTATTACATGGTAGGGTTGACTGAAGAAGTATGATTCGGATCTCAATAAATCTTGAAGTTTTACTTTTGCTCTGCTTCTAATAATTTGGTTTCGTTTTCTAATAGGCCTGGGATCCAGATGCGCCGTTCCTCTTGGCAAGATGGTGTTTTAGGTACCAATTGCCCAATTCCTTCTAACTGGAACTGGACTTACCAGTTTCAGGTGAAGGATCAGATTGGTAGCTTCTTCTACTACCCATCTCTCAACCTGCAGAGAGCAGCTGGTGGTTTTGGTCCTTTTATTGTGACTAACCGCGATATAATTCCAATTCCTTTTGCAATGCCTGATGGAGACATTGTCCTCATGATTGGTGATTGGTATACTCAGAATCATACGGCAAGTGTCTGTTGGCTTTTAAGTTTTTCTCTGCAAACTGAAGAATATTATGTTGTTTAACGTGCAGCTTTGGTCTTTCTTTGATGTTAATTAGGCTTTACGAGAGGCCCTTGATAATGGGAAACAACTAGGAATGCCGGATGGAGTTATTATAAATGGCAAGGGACCATATAGATACAACAACACGCTTGTTCCAGATGGCATTGATTATGAGACCATTAATGTTGATCCAGGTGATTTTTCAAAGAATTTGAATATTTGCCATAGCATTTTGGCTGAAAACCACGTCTTCATGTGCTGTCCTTATGTTCATCTCTCCCAATGGAGATGCAAAAAGAAATGCCTATGAAAGGGAAGGTTTATTCATTTCATGATTATTTCCCTCTAAGGCGACAAACTATGATTGCCTATTAAATGCCATATTGGAACTTAATTGACCTTGAACTCAGACAAAACCCATACCTGATGAAATTGATTTTCATTACACTTCCCAAGAACCACAAAATCTTTCAAATGATGTCATCTATGCTATATTACAGACAGTTATTGCTGTTACGGGGCTTAATATCTCTAACAATGACGGATAATAGCCCACCATTCTTGATGCTATTTGATAACGCTATAGTTTTTTCTAATTATGGTGGCTGTTAATAACAAACTCCAGGTAAAACCTATCGAGTTCGGGTGCACAATGTTGGAGTCTCAACTTGTTTGAACTTCCGTATTCAGAGTCATAATTTGCTTCTAGCTGAGACAGAGGGATATTATACATCGCAGCAAAATTATACTAGCATGGACATCCATGTTGGGCAGTCTTTCTCGTTTTTGGTAACCATGGATCAGAATGCAAGCAGTGATTACTACATTGTTGCCAGTGCTAGGTTTGTAAATCAAACTGTTTGGCAACGAGTCACTGGAGTTGCAATTTTGCATTATTCCAATTCCAAAGGCAAGGCATCTGGTCCTCTTCCAGACCCACCAAATGATGTCTATGACAGCTCATATGCATTGAATCAGGCAATGTCCATCAGGTACTTAAATCCTAATTCAATTAACTTTTAGTGATTGAACATGGTTTGAAGTGCAATGCTATGTAGCTAATTTTCTTTGGTCCATCCCTGGTTTGTTCTCACAATTTGGATGAATTGATAGCTGAATAGTCCATTCTGTTTCACTTAACAAGGTAATCTTTTTATCATCTTCTGGTTATCCAGGCAAAATGTGACTGCAAGTGGAGCTCGTCCTAACCCGCAGGGTTCTTTTCATTATGGTCAAATCAACGTAACTGATACGTACATATTAAGAAGTGTGCCACCAGTGACAATTGATGGAAAACTTCGAGCTACCTACAATGGAATTTCATTTGTTAAACCTGAGACTCCATTTAGGCTTGCTGATGCATTCAATGTGAAGGGTGCCTACAAGCTTGATTTCCCAAGCCAGCCACTAGACAGACCACCCAAAATGGACAGATCAATCATTAATGCAACGTACAAGGGATTCATAGAAATAATATTGCAGAACAATGACACTGTTGCACAGAGCTTTCACCTGGATGGTTATTCCTTCTTTGTAGTCGGGTATAATTTGACTTATTTGTATTTGGTTATGATTTTCATCTCGTGCTTAAATGCCATTAGAAAAACTGCAAGTGAAAATTATTGCACTACAGGATGGGTTCTGGAAATTGGACAGAAAACAGCAGGGGATCATATAATCGGTGGGATGCAATATCTCGTTCCACAGTACAGGTCTGTTGGACGTTTTTTTCTTTTCCTTAGTTTGCTCTCATCTAAGGAGGAACCTACATGACCATAATTATTCTTTAGGGGTTTAATTCTATTAGATTAATCTGCCCTGGTTTATTTTCCAAGGAGAGACCTTCTAATTACGGTAGTTTGTATAATCTCCTCTTGCACTCTTGTTCCTGGTTAGGTTTTTGCTGGAGGATGGACAGCAGTCCTAGCTTCTCTTGATAATGTGGGTATTTGGAACCTCCGATCAGAAAATTTAGACAGATGGTATCTTGGCCAAGAAACTTACATGAGAATTGTCAATCCTGAAGATGCTGGTAACAAGACAGAATTGCCCGTTCCTGACAATGTTCTTTACTGTGGTGCCCTCGCCAAATTTCAGAAGTGTGAAACTCTTTCAAACTCTGTCTCTGTCTCTGTCTCTCTCTCTCATGGCTCTCTACCTCTCACGCTAACCCTTTTCTGTGCAAATGTTTGTAGGCCCCAGAAAACATCTTCGGCTACTACGATCCATGGAGGCTCAAAGGCGTATCTGACGCTGCTAGTGGTGTTCTTTGCTATGATTTACATTTTATGTTAGTTTTTTTGGTTTGGTTTGGTTTGTGTAGTAGTACCGCTGGAGGATTTGATTGATTGGCTGGTGAGGGGGTGAACTGGTGGGATTCTCGGAGACTAGATATCTTGATTCCTTTTTTCTTGTATTTCACATTTCGGCATAGCATTTTTCTGGGAAAGTAATCCAGTTGTGCAGATTCTTCATAGGACATTGTTTTCAATGACGACTGACTGACTATAGGTGATTTTTGTTACAGAGTCTGACTTGCATGTCACATGAATATTGAGAATTTATGAACTTTCTTGCATCAAAACCATAATTTCTTGGGCTTATTCTACAAAAAGAGGCGAATCCGGGTTTCGAGTCGGGGTTGAAAAAGTGCATATGTATAATCTATGTTGGTTGAAACTCGAAACTCTTTTAAGCTGGAGCATTGAGGTGGGTAGGTACCCGAGGCGAAGTGGCTTGTTTCTATTTGAAGGATCAAATTACAGTGGATTTGTTCGGTTGCATCAAATTTCTGTTGTTTCAGGCAGTCGCTAATGATTTTAATCGCTTTTATTGACGCACAAACACAAAAAGTTTATCATATCAAATTCCCAAAATTTGTATGTGGATCACATTATCTTCTTTGTAAGTATTTGGAGGAATTTTTTCACCTTGAATAATGTAAACTCTAATATAATTAGACCACTCTTAAAGCTTGAACGATAAAAGATTATGCGTTTAAATATTTCTTTTGGATAAAAAAAGCTTGAAAAATATTATACTAAGCGACATATGATTTAAGAAGATATAAATAAACAAAAAAATAGTCCACCTCCTTAAGTTTACAAATTTCGGTATTTGTGTTGGGGATGCTGTGATTTTCAATGCTTTTTGTGAGTGGGCTCGAAAAACTCCTATTTGTGTGTTACAGTAAAATTTTGGAATTCACATCTTTTCCTTTGCGGCTCTCATTTGGGTGATTCAATTTGGGCTATTTAATTTTTGATAATCGGATCTACCCAAATTTTGGCCTTTCTTTGTAGCTTTTGTTTGGTTTTCAAACACCTCATGGACCAAAAACATTATGGTTCACTATTCGGACTGGTTAAGCTGCATCTTAAGGATCCACAAAAACCCAATACGGAGGCCCATCAGAGACCAAGAGTCCATCAGACTTTACAGCAAACTGTGGGCCTCTTTGTTGGGTTTTTTTTTGGGGTCCAAAGCTCCTGTGTCGTTTCACTTGGCTTTTCCTTTTTCCCGAGAGAGGTATAACATTTTTTTCTTCCCCACAGCCCTTTGGTATTCAAAATCCAATAAAAGTGGTTCAAATTATTTTTCTGGGTGACGCGCAAAGATTTGTACACCAATCTGAGAGCAGGATTGCAAAAAGTTTTGGTTAAAAGTATATCTCATGCTTGTGGAAGTATGAATGAAGATGGGCTATTCATAGAATGCACCATCAGGTTGTGGTAATCATTGAATGGTAACTGGAAAAAAAAAATTGAGTGCTTTAACTTTAATTGTCCAAAAGAAGACAAAAAAAATATAAGTGCCAACAATTACGCTTCCTTGGAGGTTGAACCTCAATGTTGGGAGGATAAATTATAAGAAGGAACAATGAAGCAATGTGATTGGTTGCAGAATAGTCAAGTGAGGGACAAGGAGGAGTAATTAGAGAATGCGCTGTCTGCTGTGTCGCCCGCTCGTGGTGTTGTGGAGTTCTCAATTCTCATGCGGACGTCTTCTTGTTGCTTGAAGTATCTTCCCATGAATCGTGCAAAATGGTCAGAACGGTTGCAGAGTTTTCACCCTAAAATCCCGATTTTAATCTACAATTCTAAATTGACGACAACGTTCTTTTCTGGTGGTTACACAGAGATGACATTCTTCAACTCTCTGCAAGCAAATTTTCTTTCTTTAGGATTTCCCTTTTCCTCCAATTTTGGTCATTGCTGCTTTCTCTCTATTTTTCCTTTGGGTGGGTTGGGGGGGCGCAAGGACGAAATAATTAGCATTATTAACTAACATGATAGCAGTCACATGCTGTTTTGTGCAGGCGTTAATGATGTTTATTTCCTCTGGACAGTGGGCACAACATTCTTGCTTCCAAAGCCTTAATTATGTATCCATTCATCCGTAGATTCATGGTCCTTCCTGTTGCTGCGTCTGCCTTTGATATACGCTTAATGTCGTCAACTCGTCCTGCCTTTCAGTCCCCACCCACAGCACATGTAGTCTTTTGACTCTTTTTTCCCGGCAGATATGCATTGGCTTCCAGTAAATACACTGTTCTTGCTTTTCCCTCTTAGGATACCATCCTATAAATCAACGCTGAATCACTGTTCATCCAATGATCCTTTGGAAGATTCAGTCAATCAGTTGGGTACCCCCAAACCAATGAGTATGTTTCTTGTCAAACTTTCCACTTATTCAAGCAAAATTCAAGAACTCCTACATGACAACATTATATATAACAATTAAAGCTCTTGCACACGACTATATGGCTAAATTTTTCCAATATAAATAGCACCCCCGTTTCCATTCATCAGTACAGCAAACTCAATCCGTCCTCGTACTGAACTTAGAAAGTACGAGTGTTTTAACTGTCTACAGTGTGGCATTTTTTTTTGTTTTTGTTTTTGGTCCGCTTTCAAGCCCACCTCCACGATACCAAAATGCTTTCACGTTCAGCCGCCAATGAGCATTAGGTATTGCCTTTTCATTGAAGTAATTTTACGAAATTCTGCAACGTTTTTCTTGTTCAGCAACGCAAGGTACATACTGACAAAGCTAATTAGTTAGCTGTGTTGGTTGTAAGTAAGGGAATATTTCAGCCTTTCAGCTTACTTGCGGCGAATGTTTTTGCTCCCATTTTCTATGTTATATTCATGATTTATGAATGGTACGTTCGCTAGCCTTGTATCTTTTGTGACTCCTAAGTTCTGTTTTACAAGACTGGCTAGTCATTAGGCTTGCATCTTTTCTTCATATTATATCTACATAATGAACTTAGTATTAGTGTCACGATCTTTCCTTCGTACATGCAAGCACTAGCAGGCTAGAGAAACAATCATGTCGACAATGCATAAAAAAAATTACAGTTCATTACATATTTGATTGTGAAGAATATGATAAGGGAGCGATATAAAGAGCTTGATTATGTGAATGATTTGGTTTAAAGGTTGATTTTTTTTTTTTGGCAATCTTGTAATATGTTTTCCAATTTACTTGTAAAATACTACAACATAAAGGACATTTGAAACCGTTTTAGATTTGTAGGAGGCAATTTGAGGGAAGGGAGCAAATTTGAAAAATTTAGGGGTCAAGTGTGAAGAAACATTCAGAGAATTGGAAGTTTTCTTCATAATTTGGTCAACTTTTCAAGAGTTAGAGAGGAATGTTGCCCTCAGCTTATTGTGCCTCTGCCGCTTCATATGCAAGCAAAAGGTGACAATAGGTCTTTCTCTTTGACTATCATAGGTACGCAGCATATTTGATGCAAATGCATTTATCCTTGTTTGTAAAACATTGGCATATATATAGGTAAGCATTAGCTGATTGTAGCTCCAAAATAAAGATCGAAAAGAAAGCTTATCCTCCCGGGTACATGACTAGCAGTAGTAGTTATTATTGGATTTTAGCTTCCGAGTAAAGAAGAAGAAGAAAGTCTTTTCAGTTAAGCTTTGACTCCACTGTGTAACAACAGTGAACGGGAATAATCGCCACGAGTCCAGCCTTCAAAGCAACGTTGTTATGCCGATGGACCATAACAAAAGGAAAGAGATTCTTTGTGGGCATATGCTCAATCTCCAAGTAATCCTTTACGTAACCTGTTTTCTTTATCATCCAAAGCCTAGGTTAATCTTGCTTGATAATAGCAAGAACAATTTTCCACTCCACTCTTCAATTTTAATGTCGCTGACTAATTGAAAATTTGGAGAAACCAGGTTTCGAACAAAGGGTCATTATTTAAGTAGTATTGGTGCAGCCTTGCAACTGGGGTCTTGTTCACCTTTGCGCAAAAGATATGTGGCATTAACTCAATCATTATGTATTCCAAGTGCAAACATGAAATTAGTTAAGGATATTTGCACATGTAATAACAGAAAATTTTGTTACAGCTAAACAAAATGCATAAATAATAGAAGATCGAATACTAAATAGGAATCGATATTATTATGCTAGTTCTGTTCACTAGAGACACTCAATTAAACACAATAAACCACAGCTCGACTACATAAACTGCGACTGTGGTTATTAGACATGCTTAGAAGCCTGGAACATAACATCACGGTGATGCTGCAAATTCCAACTCATGCAGCAATGGCCTGCTCCACAGTTCACCTATAATTCCCTTTAATTTCTTGCTAAAGACAGTTTTTTTGACTAATTAGATATAATTTTTAGACGCCTAGGAGGTGGTATTCACAGGCTGTGTAGTTAAGGTTATACAACATTAGTTTTATTATTTACAACAAAACTGAAAACTGACCTCCCTGCTTCACCAACACTATACGTGCTTCCTGTGTCCAGTATATGGGGTATTTACTATGGCTTTAATTTAGAGGTTTCACTTCCATAACTCAATCTGACAACTAGAGGATGATGTTGAGGCCATTTCTGGTGCCATTTCTTGCTTCTCCAAATGTCTGAGCATCAAATTGGAGTCATCAGAAGTGGGAAAGGCGTTTGTAGCGTTGGAACAATCATTTTCCTTGGAAACTTCTTCCTGACTCAGTTGGGAAGCCACGAATTTATCAAGTACTCTCCAATCTGTCACTTGATCCATTGCCTGTTCATTATTCAAGTCATTGCTGTAAACTAAGTGCAGACCCTGGTCTTGAGATTGATTCATATGCTCATGTGTTAGTGCTGAAGACTGCAAAGCGCTTGCATGGGTCATGTTTGACACCGTATGTAGGCAGAGAATTGCAGGCCATGCTGGCTGGTGCTGGAAGCAAACTTTGGGCTCTCAAGAAGAGGGAGCTGCAGAAAGTGATCTGGTGGAATTTGATAGTGCAAATTTGTCTCCTTCTTGCAAGAATAAGGATACTGGTAAGTCAAATTTGATTGAGAGTGCTGCTTTGGCGAGTCCATTTCGGCCATGAACGAAAGTTGGTCGTCGTACCAAATTGGTGATTCATGCTCACTAACTTTTCTCATGGTGGCTATCCTTTTCTTGAATACTCTGCATACAACCCAGCCTTCTTCCTGATTAAAGGTCAAGACCATGTACTGTCAGGTAATGCATCATTAAGTGGAATTCATATACCAAAAGAACCAAAAGTTACTTACTGATTCAATATTCTCAGATAATGATGGGGAAAAAACCCAAAGAAAAAACAAAAAAAGGGTTTCATCCTTCTCGAGATATATTTAGCTGGCATGTGTAAAGTTTTTTGTTTAAAAAAATTTTTCAGACTTATCTTATTTACTTTGAGGTAGTACAAATCAGATATTCGGTGCACCTTTTACTTATTAAGGCAAGGCGCACAAACGAATTCATTCACCAGGGAACAGTGTACGCAGACTCAGACTGTCATGACTCGAATTACAAGGAATCATTTATGAGCTAATACGTTATCCTTCATTCCAGAGAGATAATTAATAGTAGTATTTTCTGTTATCTTGAAGAAAAGAAAAAAAATTGTCATGTAAGTTTGTTTCAAATATTTGCAGTGCTCGAATTAATGACTTTGTGGCGAATGAGATTACTTGCCTGAGGAGTTCCATTCTCGTCTGTTTCAAGCCGGTACTCATGCATAATCCAGTCTGACTTTTGACCATTTGGAGCACGCCCTTTATAAAAGACTAAGGTCTTCCTCATGCCAATTAAGTCGTGCTTAGAGTAGATGGCCTTATCTCGTCCCGTTGCTTTCCAAAATCCAGCCGCTGTAGCTCTGTTTGTGCGTGTTCCAGTTGGGTATTTCTTGTCTTTATGACTGAAAAAATACCACTCGCTTTGCTCTTCCGTTCCTATTCTGCAGAGCTCTAACAAAATATATTGGGATGAAATTAAAAGAAGTTAGGTTAGTAGTGCTGAATTGCATCCTGACCAGCATGCAGCTTCAAAGAAGGAACTAGTTACTGATGCAGTTCTTATGGTTTTATCGATGATACCTTGAAGATCCCAAGGCTCAATTTTGTAAAGATCCACATCTTTAATGACGTCTAGGTCAATTCGTCGACAGTTTATCTTCTTCCTTAGATAATAATCAACCAGCTCTTCGTCAGTGGGGTGGAAGCGAAAGCCAGGGGGAACGTGTGTGAACGTGTTCATCGTCTTCGACTTGATACCCTAGAACCTGCAATTTGTGAAACATGGTCAGCATTTTCGTCTGCTCAAATTAATCGTAGACAATGGAAAGCATGATTCCTCCCTTAAATAGTTATTCGTGATCAGTCAATAAAAATAAAGCAAAACATGTGTCAAAAAATTTTGTCATGCAGGTGCCAAGCATTGAAGGGTTTTTCATGCATTATTTTGTAACTGTTGCTGGCATCAATAACCCAAACTGTTCACTCGAAGACGTTAAAGATCCAACCTAATCATTTGTTAGCTCGTTTACTCTTCTGTACGTAGTTGTGATCCATTCACCCTTATTGAATTATAGTACAATCTTTTGACTTGGATAGAGAGATTCATTCTAGCTCTATAAATTGTTATCTACTAGTACAATTAATAATCACACCCCAAATCTAATAATACTTGCCAAGATTTTCTTTTGTCATTACGCTACATGGAGACAAAAGTAAAGCCATCAACAATGGTAACATGTTCAGCTTATTTGCTCCTGTTAACTTTAAATATTAATAGGAAAAAGGCAAGCAAAACCTTTCATTAGAGCAAATCTGTCTAACTCAATAAGCAGTAAAACCATGAGTGAATGTGTCATGGTGACCCAGCCAAGTTTTTGCGATTTCATTTCAAATTTCTTGAATTTCTTATTTTTAAAACATTATTTTGCTTCCGGAATTGGTAGATGTGTTCATGGATGGGATGAATTTCTTTATCTTCCAAACTCCTTGCAGCAAAGTTACAGGCACAGGGGCATATAGGATCAGAATTTCTTTCACAGCAACTTTGATATCAAAATATAAGTAGAAAACAATAACCTACTAATTCTACTTGACTAATTCCAAAACAAGTGGCTTATATTGACTTAAGGTTTATTAAGACTTAATTCCATTACTTATTCAACAATATATTTTAAAAGTATTCCAAGTTACATTTCACAGGAACAACTTACTAATGCACTACCCGCAATCTCAAAAATAGTATCAATTCAAAGCTTTACTGAACAGACAGATGATTCTTATAATGAAGGTTTGCCGTCCAACCAATTATCTTGATTATTGTGATCCCAGATGCTATTTACAGCTTAAAGCTCTTGATATTGCATACATGACATGACATGAACAATTTTAATATTGATCAAGATAAAATTAATATCTATGCTTAGGTCAGATATGTAACCTAGTTTGATGAATAAGTTTTATACACATAAGACACTTTGTGGAAAAAAATTATACAAAGTTATTAATCATCATTATTAGTTGAACTTTATAAGAATGATGGATCAACTTTAAATGAGAATTAGAATTTACCACATAAATGGTACCCTAGACGTCCACAAGTGCGTGTGCATAAACTTGAAAGTTTGAAACTTGTTTCAATAGCATTGGACAAAGTATATTTCCTTTCATTTCTTAGTTCTTTTCCATGAATGATCTAGAAACAGCTTTAAAATTGACTGCCATATGCATGTTTCAGAAATATAGGTGCTATCAGAAGCTAATTTTTTAACAGATGTTGAAATAAAAACAATTGCATGCTCAAAAGAAAACCTTTAAATTTTTGACCCAAATAAAATCAAAGTCTGAGCAAATAGCGAGAATTAGTTCAACACACTCCAATAGTTAGTGCAAATATTAAAAACGTTATGTACAAATATTGCCTTTTAATTTTTCTTTTTCTTTACTCCATAGAAAGTGATAAGTATAATTTCAAGAAGGTACTTCTAGTGCATGTGGCTTGCGTCAGTTCTCAAGGAAAGAGATTTGGATGGCCATTCAACTACAAAGCTTAGCAAGTTACAGTTTGAAGAAAGAAAACTGAAATGATTAAAATGAAAAAGTATAAATGAAAAAGACGAAATTAAAAAAAAAAGGAGAAGAGTTGCTTTTTGAATATTGAGATAGTATTCTTAAGACTAATATGGTAGACCGTGGAAGTTTATAAATATGTCTAGTTAATGACTTTGAATGTGTAACTTGAGATCTAATTAGTCAAAAGATCAGCTTATTTGGGACAGATCCTTTAGATTGAACAAATGTTCATAATATTTGTGCTGCAATGAAGCAAATAATCTCTTCTCCTCTTATCTTCTGTTCCGTATTTTTCACTAATTCATGTATTAATGCTGTGAAGATTAAGTTGTTAATAGCTAGTCCTGTCTTCTTTAAAGTTTATGAGAGAAATTGAATGCTTGCTTGCAGTGATAATGATCAGAAGTGTTGGAGCATGCATGTCATCATGAAAGTTTCAACTTGAACAATGGCAATTCAATTAGGATCTCCTATGTACCAACCCATGCCAAACAGGAGGCCAAATATATATATATATCATACAAGACTGTAATCGTGATTGTCGTTTGACATCGTCAATCATGATGAATTTCTGATGGCTTTATCCTGGTCATCAGAACAAATGCAATAGTTGGTCATCATGAATGTCATTATTTCACTTGTTATATCAAACAAATCGGATAAAAAATGCTGGTTATTACATGAAATTACTTACTTTGATTTCAAAAAGAAAAAAACAAAGAAAAAGAAAGCAGATTTCAAAAACAAATGAAGACGTAGGCACAACCCTAGCATGCATCATATACCTTCTAGCAAATTGGAATCCAAATGAGGCCTAGAAGATCAAGTTTTCAGAATTTTTACTCTTTGGAAATCTTTGTTGTTACAAGAAGTGGATCATGTTTATCTTTTATATTTGTGAAAATTAACTCTTTCTGCTAGTACTCGGGGAAATAGATCATCCTCGAGCACAAGCTTCTCATGTAGACCACATTGTGTCAAGATTTGAACTCTACGCATGTCTACTATCCAAGGACAGGCGGCATATAAGATAGAGAATTGAACGTCAACTCTGTTAGCAGATATCAAGAAACAAAGATCAAACCTTAAACCCTCTCTAGCTATCAGTAGATCTGGATCGAAGCCAAATCTAGATCTCCAGGCAAGCAAGAAGCTCGATCTTTCTTTCTTCAAAGGCTGATCAATGAGGATTTGATGTCTTGAAATTGGAGTAGTGGGTTTTTGCAAGATTCTTCCAATAGAAATGATAGGTTCCTTGAAAACCTGCTGGAGGAACCAAAACCTTCCGCTATTAGACAACCAAACGACAAGATAAGGACAAAACAAAGCAGAAATAGAAAGAACAAGTTTCGTAGTACTTCTCCTCGGGACTTGAGCAACTTTGCAGTTATATATAAAGTCCCACAAAACGACGACGGCACCCCCGAAAGGTTGCCGAATTGTCGGCGTTGTGGCTTGTCGGATCAAATCCCGAGAAGTATTATATGTCAAGACTCAGCAGGAGGACTGGAAGAATGAAGAACGAACAAAATTATATATAAAGACAACAGGAGGAGTGAGAGAGAGGCAGAAAAAGAGAAAACCCCTAATGATTAAAGGTAATGTAAGTATTTGATAATGCTTTCATTTTCTTCTCTCACTTTCACAGTGAGCTGAATTGTTGGGAAAGGTTTTAGGCGCGAAAAAAGGTGGCGCAAAAATGGCACAGAGAGAGAGCGGAGAGAGAGAGCGGAGAGAGAGAGCAAGCGCAGCGTGTGGGGAATTGCCACCTCCGCCACCCGCAACTGATAACGACCTCCCTCGGCCCTCAAGACTCAAAATCAAGAATGTTGCCTTTCTAATTTGGTCAGCTTTCAATGCATCTTTCTAGGATTAATCTTTTCTTAGAATGGAGATGGTAAACCGGGGTAACGGCATTGACACCCCTCTAGCTAACCTCGTACAAACTATTTTGTGACAATTAATCTCGTAGCTATTGATTTGCAAGTTGGTGAAGTTCATGAACTTCATAATACAATTAATCTCTCTGAACTCTTGAAATTTGAACCCAAAAGTTAATATACGATATTTGCTGAGATGTACTGTAAGTTTAGGGTTTTCGATGCATTTACACAAACTTGGTATAAGGCGTTTGCTTTTGCTTTTATTTTTTTTTATTTTAAATTTTCTCTTTCTCCTCCTTTTAAGTTTTCGAAGTCAGAATCATTTCTATTTTCAAAAATAGCGAAGGCGTTCTTCCTAAAAAACAAGATTTTGATTAGAAGCTTCAAAAATATAAGCACAGTGTCTAACTCTCTAACACTTCGAGCTAGTTAGCAATAGACAGACAACGGGATTGTATAGTGTCCTGGTGACTTAATGAAACAGACTCCGCAAAAAAAAAGTGAAAAATCTCCATCTGGAAGGGGTGAACGTGTCCCTGAACGGTCCCAGAAATGTCCCTTTTCCCTACCATTTTAGCGGGTTCACTGCTGATCATGAGCTCGGGACCAGGACACAGGGACTCCAGTTCTCTCGGTTTTTTTTTATTTTATTTTAACTCCATGAATTAGTGTAAACTAAGTGGGTAGTTGATGATGGTAATTAATTTTTGTCTTATCTAAATTAATTCAAGTGGTAGTTTGTTAAGTGTCTTAATAATTGCGACCATGATGATCCATTTTGAGTTGTTACGCGCATTATTAATTTCCAACAAGATGTCTAGCGGTTTTCTTCACGGTTAACCCCAAACGAAGGATTGACGAAAAAGCTGACGAAATTTCCATGTAAACTTTACAACGGAACTCACTAAACACGAGCCAAGGCCCTTAACAGTGGCAAAATTGATTGAGTAAGCTCGATGTACATTTATGACATGAGGCAAACCCTAATGAGTAAAAGTTACAACCGTCTCTTTTGCAAGTTTCAGCATAAGACCAGAATTTTCATGTAAACTAGTAAAGCTCATTGCTCTCTCCTTAGACGTAGAACGGCAATTGTGAAATACGAATAATAAATTGTTCGTCGTTTCGCGAATTCACCCTTTACTCTTATACATGACAATACAACAGGAATGATATTTGAACTTCGAATCTCTAAATCTGTCCTTTAAATAATGAGTAAGTAAAGGCACAATGTCTAAATGCATCAATATAATTAATTAGTATATGTGAATTTAAACCTCCAGGAATATTATTGAAACTTTTTGTGCAAATCATGCAAAACTGCCGAAATGGTTGAGGCCCAAGCGTAAGCAGTTCTTGCTCGTGAGGATTACACTTCCTAGCCACCACCACCGACCGTCATCATTATAAATCTATAAAACAGGAGAAAAAAAATAAAAAAACGAATAGCTACCCTTTATAATGATATATCTAACTAATACTATCATGATGTAAAAATTAATTTCAGCTTTAAGCTGATGAACGGGGGCTTAAGTCCGTTCCAACGGTCCCAGTTTCACCTCTCTTTTGCGGTGAAAAATCATAGCCTTGGGAGTTGGAGGGCCAATCTAGCAGATCGAATCCGCACGGGTGGCTAATGGTTGGTTGGCCCGCAAATTTTTCTGCAAAATACTTAACCCTTTGCATTGTGTGACCCACAAGCCGGCCCATCCACATCACAGTTCAGAGAGAATGGGACGTGCATATGCCTGTTTAGACCACTGGCTGGCTGGCTGGCTGGCTGAGTCGATAGAAACGGAGCCGAAACAAACACCGCTACTCCGCCTGTACGGATTTGGAGATGGAGATGCAGTAGGGGTATTTCAGTATTTCTGCACGGAAACTACTCATTCTGGTGGAAGGACTGAGGTGGGTCCCAATTAGTGGGACATAATGATGCTAACCAGAGTGTTCCTCTTAAGTCTCTACTTGGCGGCTCTGCGGTCTGGCGTGGCCTAGCCACCATAATTGCCGCTCACCAATTTGGTGTACTGACTCATATTCAATTCCCTTTCCCGTTTCGCGGTCCTACCCCGTTTATGGGATAATCAGGTCCAAATTTCACGTGCTAATTAGGTGTGCTTTGTTCTTTTTTTTTTGCCCTTTTCCCCTCTCTATTTTTACTTTTTCGAGTACCACTAGTTATTTTTTAAGTTTACATTTGTGGCCGTGGATAAGTGTGTTCCATTAGCTAGGAATTGAGAATTCTGTTTAAAATTTTTTTAATTTATTTTTCCTCACAAGACTAACATCTGGTCACCGTGTAAACTTTAATTTGATAAATTGGATATCGATAATTGGTTTTTTGCTAAATGACCAGTAATTCAATAATATTTGATTTTTTAAAAAAGTAATAAAACATTTTGAATTTTGCTCTCATCATCGTATCAAACAAAAAAAAAGTTGAAAAGAATAAGTTTATAGCAACATTAGTTGTAACTTGTAACACTATTTATGATTAGATTAGTACATGATTTAATACATTAGTGGGCATGGAATGGCAAGCGAAGGAATGTAATGCAGACATTATTCACTCCTACTTCAGCACAAGTGAGGTCCCAATGGAAAATCCCTCCTTTTTTTTTTGTTTGCCCCGTTGCCCCGTTGCCCCGTCAAAGTCAATTCTTCTTCTTCAACGTTTTTTTTTTGGGGTATATTTCGTTTCGATTCCATTGTTTTTTCTGGGATAATTTCATTTTGCTATATGTTTCTCCTCACCTACATGGCATTCCTCCAGTTTGGAACTTAGTAGTCTATTTAGGATGAACAAAAATAAAAATAACCCGGTATCTCTTTTTCAATTTGATTGTTAGGAGAAAAAGAAAAGATATAGTAAGAAATTTACAATTGGAACACCAATCAAGGCGTGGACAACCTGATTTAATTCAAATGTTTAAACTTTAAAACCATGTCATTCTGTAAATATATAGAGAAATGGGAGTTAAATCTAAATAAGACCAAGTATGCCTTGGAAATTTGGCCAACATTTATGAGATGCGATTCTGAACATGAATTATTTAACCAAAGAGATGTTAATAGGCCCCAATGAAAAACAATTTGGAGATTCCTAAAAGGGAAAAACGAAAAGGATTTAGAGGTTAAATACTTTGAAAATGTTGCGCAAAATGAATACTACATCAAAAAAAAGAATATGTACTTTAAAAATTTATTTAGCAAAACAATGAGTTTGTTTTGATAGTGGATTACTTATAAAAGTTTATTTATTTATATTATCAATATATTTTTTAACTATTTTTTTTTTTGGAACATAGAATAGAAAAATATAAATATCTATCTGATGTGCAAAACTCTAGAGACTAGACCTTTTGTTTTCTCTTTTTAATCATAATTAGTACAGGGAAATTCCTCTTAGGCCTTGCCCGTAGATCGTAAGTTTGGTCCAAGCATTCGAATATAGCCTCGGCGTATTATGGAAGCGATGGGCCTTTTAAAACCTATGAAAAGGTAAGAAATGCCCAAAAAACAAACTTTTGATGTGGGGTGGAGATTTCGTATGGTAGGCCCAGACTTTGATATCATGACGACATCTTACATCATTGCTTCCATCTTAAACATTCGGGTGGCCGTTAGAGAACTCCGTTACTGGGCCACGTGTCGTGGCTTTGATGGCTGAACCTTGCAGCAACCAATGGCGTTGCGGCGTCTTGAATGCTTTCTTCGGCCCACCGACGATATGATTAGCAGCGGATGGCGTCCCCACACCCACTTTCCCTGTATAAGGCAGAGAGTAGAAGACGTCCCTGCTTAAGCATCCACTTATACCATTTACCGAATGACAAAGGATCCGTTTGGTAAGCACTAAGCACGATTTGCAATATATAGATATAGATTAAATCTTATATATATTGATGGTGTATATACCGTAGCGATTGGATATATGATATATATACAAAATTTGAGTTTTAAATTCAAATTCGCATTATGGGTCATGCATTTAATGGTGAAAGTGTATATATACACTGTTAGTGTATAGAAAATTAATTCATATATGAATTTTTTAAGAGTAAATATTGTATCCGCTGTTAGCGTATACACTATCACGATTGGATAAATGACACATGTGTCATATATCTAACGGTAATGGTATAATAATGTAACAAGATTAATCCTTTTCTGAACGGATCCTATGGGCACTCATTAATACAGCTACATTCCACCAAACTTATCATGTATATACACACTAATAATTACTGTCTTCTCTTTATTTATACACTTTTTTAATCTCCTTGTATTATATACTTTCTTAATTAATATCATTTTAAAAATCTAATACCTGAAATACATTTTAACGAGTACTTTTAGGGTACCTGTTACAATCCGTGTGTGTGTATGCATATATCTATGTATATATTTTGCATCATAAACATTATTTGTTTTACATATACTATTACACTACAAAAAAAAAACTATAATGTCATTTCAAATAACTTTCTAAATAATCCCCCTATCCAAAGTTGTAATCGAGTTAACAAAATACAAAATGTCATCCAATAAAATTATATTAGGGTTTTCTAACATATGAGTATTCATTAAAACATTTAAATCACATTCAACCTACCATGCAAATAGATACATTAACATTATTACTTTTCTTTACATTATACATTTTTTCTAATTAATTATATATTTTCAAAAAAATTTAACACTTGAACTATATATCTTAACAATGTTCCATACAGACCCTTGAATTTATACGTGTAATGTACAGTCCACTGTTTAGTTATTTGAGCTGACCACAATAGCAAGAAAAGTTTAATAATTAATTCAAGGCAAACAAATACTTGTTCACGTATTCTACATTACAACCACATTCGATTTACAATCGCATGCACCTTTTTTCAAACACAATACTGGCAACCTATTGAATGCTCTAATTAGCCAACCTTTGCTCCATGACTGCATTATATGTACAGTGTCGCCCATGGACTTAGCTTCCATAGGGTAGTTTTTTTTTTTTTCAACTCCAATATATTCTTTTCTTGCATGAGTAAATCCGAAACCTTAACACATTGAACGAGTAATGAATGGCATCTTATACAGTACTCCTAATGAAAAAATGCGGCTGTGTTGAATATACAATGCTCCTAATTAATGTCTCGCTTATGAAAGACGAATCATTTGTTTCGTTATTTTAGCAGGATAAAGTGAGAACACCTACTGCTCGGAAAAATTGTGGAGTAATATATGACAAGAAGAAGTCCATAAGTATCCACTGGTACATTATACCAGCAATGAATACATGCAACGCCTATGCCAGGATATGAGTACATGTAGGGCACGACGTGTATAGATATTTAGACACTCATCATTTTGTAGAACACCCTGAATGAGAAGATTGCTTACCATCCTCATGTTATACATCATTCAACAGACGGAAATACGGGGAAAAAAAAGGTCCTAGAGATTTCCTGGTCCAGCAAAATTATTGCGTATCAGCTATACTTTAAATTCTTCTTTTTCTTTTTTTTTAATTGTCATTTATTGCACGGACGGCATTAAAAGTGGAAAAAAATTTCTCTTAGTCCACGATTTGTGTCTGTTTTCGCCATCCCAGGAGAAAAGGGCCGGCAACCAATATAGACAGCAGATCTGCACAAATAATTAAATCTTCTTTCAGACACACGTTTAAGTTGAAAACTCTGCAAATTGAGTTTGTTTTTGCAACCCCAGAAACTAAGAAAAGCGGGTCAAAGAGTATGCATGACAGGACCCGCTCAACTAATTAAACCTTTTCGTAGACACGCTTTAAATTGAAAATTCCGTGTCTAAAATGAAAATGCCACTGTCAAGAATGGCGTTTTGCGGTTGAGAAGGTCCTGCACATAAACTGGTTGTAGGACAAAGCTTGAAACGTTCTTAATTACTTAGCTTTCATTCGCATGATTTAGGGATTGTAGTTTTTGGCAGAAAATTTTTCACATTTTTCGGAACGCATTTTTCAATTGTTTTTTTACATTATATGCATCAAATTGTTACAGTATATTTTTCTACAGAATTTTTTTATAGTGTGTATAATCACTAACAAGCTTTTTATTTTAATTTTTGTAACCGATGAAGGGTGAAATTTAAGAAGTGGTGAGAAGGAACGAAGGAATTGAACCCTTATATAATCCAAAACTTTTCCTGATTAATGCCATTTTGTGTCCTTAAAGATTGAGTCTGATAATTAGGTTTTAGCCTTAGTTTCTTCCAAATTTCATGTGCAATTTCACCTCAATTGGCACTGGATCCACAAAACAGTAAGAAATTTCCACGGAACGGACATGCTGTTCAATCCTTGACCTGGTTGGAAATCCCATCACGAACTTTGTGGAGAACAAAGTGTCAAAAAACGTTTTATATATGGTCCCATTTGTCTGATTATATTTTTACTAAGGTATGCCTCAACTGCATTGTTGATCTATTTTACCGCAACATTGGTATTTTTTTTTATAACAAAACATATTTCATTAACGGATTGTCCAAAATCGTTCAGCATGATCGATATACATCGTTGCCCTAATGACGGGTAAACATGCACTAAAATTATAGATCTATGATTTAACAAATATAAAAGACCTGATAAATTAAGAACATATCTAAAAAGTATATCAATTTTAAAATCATCAACATTGGTGTTAATACAGTATAAACTGTAAAAGAATAGGTAATATAATCAGTGGTGGGGTTAGAACCTTTGTTCAGGGAATCCAATAATTTTAGGTTAATGTTAAAGGTGTGGTTTTATAAGTATTTTATACAACTAAGTATATATTGTAAGTTTAATAGGCATAAATTAATTTATTCAATATTACAAAAATAAAATTATAAAATTATCTATAATTTTCTATTTATTATGTGCAGTAGTTATCATGTTATCTAATAGTGAAAAAAAATTTATAGAATTGTTTAAATTGGGCATACATGCAAATACTATATACACAGCCAAATTGTCAACTAAATGTGTTTTCGCTTCTAGTTCGTATGGCTGGACATATAAGTAAAGTTCAATTTGAAGTAAATAAAACTTTATTGGAAAGAAAATAAGAAAAGCATCATGTTTTATTTCAAACTTTCATAGAAGAAATGGTAAGAGAAATTGTAAAAGATTTCAACACTTTTGGGAGCGCAATTATGGATCGATATAAATGGAATATTTGAAAAATTCAAGGAACAAGAGTGGGACAATAACAAAATGGGTAAGTGTTTCACAAGTTATTTTATATTTTTGAGTTGGCCATCAAGAGAGTTTTAAAATTCTACTTGAATGTAGATCAAGAGATCAAATCTCCTTACCTACATTCTAAAAATTCAAATTTTATGGAAATGTTGTCAACGGGCACCCGTTTGGACCGGTGGTGGTTCATTCACAAGATAGACATTTCACAATTGAGTACTTTGGCCACTTAGAAAGAGTATACAATAAATACAGAATAGTAAAAGTTAAAAATGGAGCCATAAGATTGATGAATGTAAATGATAATAAAAATTGAGACGCATTTGAAGGCTAAATAGTTGGACAGCAGAAAAAAGGGAAAAAAATAAAAAGAAGTACACAAATTAATTTGCATATGGCGTAGCATGTGCGTGTAATATCAATTGCAATTGTCACTTTTCTAGAAAAGGAAGCGCTCACCTAAAACATATCATGTCTATGTAATAGGAGATATTATGATTGCATTTTGGTTTGTAAGTCCTCTTCAAAATTATGGTTAATATAATATGAATGAGAAATGAGAACAAATAAAGGCTGAATGGTGGAAATTGGAATGATTGGGATCATATTCATTAGCTATTATGTTAAAAGTTTACTTTGTCAACTCAAGCAAAATCAAATCGCACAGCAGTTGCCCGGACTTGAAAACGCCAGCAAAACAAACATGAAGAAGAAGAAGAAGAAGAAGACGAAAGAGCATGGCGCATTATTAGCACGCTGGCAACGCTACACCAAAATAAGCAAAAGATTAAGATGGCTCTCTTTCGGGCCGAAAGCAGACAAACGATTGGTTTGTCAACCTTCCCATTGCCGACCGTATGAAATCCGCCCATACACCGAATCATGTAGCTGGAGAACAGCATATACTTGGATGGGCCGCATCACGGGCTTTGGGGCTTTTGATGGGCCATCCCTAGCATCGGCCTAATGACTTAGGTGGTTTCTTTTCGTGGAAGGTCAAAGGGAGGGCTATGTTAGCCCGTTAAGAAGTACTAACTAATTCGACCGTCCGTAATGGAGATTATTCATCAAAGACTGATTTTGTATTAGTGCATGGATTGGGATTTGTGCACAGTGCATTGTCATTTTGTTTTATGGACACCTTGGACAGGTAAGTCAAACTTCCTTGTAAAAGTTTGGAAAAAGAAATCCTGATAATCTGTCTTGATTATTATTTTGGGTTTCTTTCTTTTTGCATTTTGGTCCCTCATAATTTGATAAACTGACACAAATTAAATGGCGAAGGAGAAATCATTTCGGAAAAAAAAAAGAATTAGACAATATTCTTGTGTTAATTTGTCATAGTGACATGACATTTAAGTACAAGATCAATCAATTAACAAATCTGAAAAAAAATCATTCATAGGCCCGCAATGAATGGGACGCCAGTGGAAGGCAACCATGCCCGGCCAGCTATGAGGTTTGCAACGGTGAAACGTGAAGCTACATTTGCGCTTGTGATGACATGGTAACCCCGCCACTTGACTCTGGATCTCGTGGAAGCACCCGGTCCAAAATTGTTGTATTCCCCGTAGTACACCGTATTTTGACCAAAATTAGTGTTTACCCAAGGTAACCAACCGGCTGGATTTATTAAGCCATCCATGTAAGTCTTGAGAAAAACTGTACGTGAATACAGCTGCCACGGCCGTCCCAAATATGTATTGAATGATCCGACCGCCGGCCTGAGGTCTCGAGCAGCCACAATTCGTGAGTTATGGATTGATATTCCTGTGTTTTGGAAAGGGTCGGCTCGGCCTTGAGCTGTTATGACGTTGACTTGGCCCCAGAGGGGCTTCCGAACGTAGATGATGCAGTTCTGGAAAACCACGGCTGCGTTTCCAAATATGAAGTCTATGGTGCCGTAGATGTAGCAGTTCTTGTAGAATTGACGCTGAGCGTGCACGAAAAGAGTGTCCTGGTATCCTTCGAATCCGCATGCATAGAACACTGAAAGATCCGACGCAGATCGAAGCGCCACTGCTTGACCCCGCTGTGGCCCGGCGGTGTTGCGGAATGTGATTCCCCGGGCCATGAATCCAATTCCATCCACCCCTGATCAAAGTTTCACGCAACGCAGGGTTAATTAAATTTAACGCTTCAATCTACTGCTCTATATATATGTATGTACTGTGTACATATGTTACATAGCAGCAGTAATTAATTATCTATTTTTGCATGCATGACCTAAGAAGAAGTGCTAGCTAGTAAGGAACTGCTTCGACAACTGTGGCTGCAATCAAATTATCACTGCTAGAGTTTATGAAAAATGTCAACTCCTTTCCTTAATGTCTGTGCCAACCAGCAATCTTCGAGGCTCAAACATGTTTTTCTGCTTTTTTTTAAAATTATTATTAATCATCATAAAAGAGAGGGAAGATTCTCTTCAAATCTATCTAGTAGTGTCCGCAACCAGCTTAAGTTTCGCCACGTGAAAGAGTAGTAGTACAGGGAAGAAGATGGCCTGTCATTCTAGCATTGTCTAGCATTGACTTTGAGCATCGTACGATGCACTACTTGTTGACAGATTTATCCACTTTAAAAGAAAAAAGGAAAAAAAAAAAACAGCGCCCAGGTCTGCCAAATTCTTTACATGCCGCATCTATTGTACTACTAAAACGAAGGATGCATCTTTATGGACCCTATTAATCGAAGTTTAAAACCGAGATATTATTACTAATCAATTGTAATTCTACTGTCAAGCCCCTTCAAATTAAGAACTTATATATGGACCCTATGATCAGTTGCAATCAATACTCTTTAATCTTACTCTTAATAACACATTCTTAACCCATCCAGAAAAATGATGATGATGAAACTAGCTAGAGAAGCCAAAAGTCTTGCTATATATAAAAAAAAAAAAAAAATTCAACGGAAGCAATGTGCCAAGGTTGGGAATTTGAAAAAAGAAAATAAAAGGGTAAAAAGCCAACGATTTTACTAGGCATGCATGGGTATGAACGTGTGAGCCGTCATGTCCGGCAATTCGGGCATACTTACCAATAGTTGCGCTGCTGTAGGTTGTGTAACCCCCGGCGACGCTGCGGCTGCCTGTGATAATTGTGTATCTCAACCCATCACCAATCAACGTCACTTTATTCATGGTGCTGCTTATCGCAATATTCTCTCTGTAAACACCTCTTTTCACATATATCACAACCCTCGCATTTCCCACCCTCCTTGATGCCGCATAATTTATAGCTGCCTGAATTGATCGAAAATGACCCGATCCATCCATTGCAACAACAGCATTCGCTGTCCTGGACAAAGTTACTGACGACTGTAACAGCTTTCTTTCGCCAGTGGTGACCCAACTCGGAAATCCATCTTTGTAATCTTGATGCTCCATCAACACCCCGTTCACAGCTAAACAATTGCTAATCAAATGCGACATGTTACTGGTAAGAATAGGGGAAATGAGTTCCGTGACATTCAAATCGAGGGACCCTGATCGACAGATTTCCAAGTTGGTGAGGGCCGTGCTGAGCCAAGTTTGTGCATCAAAATCAGAAGTCTGGTTGGCCAGGAAGCCCTCGATGGTGCGTTTCAATTGGAGAACCGTATTGGAAAGAAGTTTGTTACAATCCCTCCAAACGGCCTTCTTTCTTTTGCTGCGGCACTCTCTCCGAAGATTCTTTGCATGCTTTCTTGCACTATGGACTTGCTCCAAGGCTACAAGCACCGTCATCGTTCTGAATTGGTCTCTGCCTATGGGCTTGATGTCTGAATAGGGAGGACGGCACATGAAGTACTTGCAAGTCTCAGGATGAGGGGTGCTGCTGCACCACCAATCGATATCACCATTACTTTCTTCTTGGCCACTCGGTTGTGAATTACAGAGGAAGGGACCCAAAGATAAGCAGCATAAGAGGAATATAACAAACTTAGTCGTCATCACTACTACATAGGTCGTCTTCAGTTACGGTGGGTTTTTAGCGTTTGATTTGAGATGGGCTTCGAGGTTTTTACGGTTATTAAATGTCGAGGTTTTGCCGGGGTTTTCTTTCCCCCCTTTTTTCTTAATACTAGAAGGGAGAAAGAGGAGGTTTGGGATGAAAATGGGAATGAAAGATGTGATGGAGGAGTTTAACTTAATTAGAAGATGTGAATGGAAGATATGAAAAGTGTCAAAAGTTGATATTGAACCGCCTTCTTGACATTTGTTTAAAATGGCCAGATCCTTGTTTTATGGATCGCTGCAAACACACACAAACGTGGAGAGAGGAACAGAGAGACGACTCCTTAATTAGTCCTTTCCTGTTTTATGCTGTAATTTACATATTGCGAAGAGTGTAGCATGAAACAACCTCGGTGTTCACTGAAAACGAATAATCATTTGTGCAATACTAAGACTCGCATGAAAAAGCTATTCAAATAGTATCATTGCTTAACATTTTCTGCGGCTGGAGATTGTGTGAACTGAGACGCAGATATCTAAATATATCTACTAATTAGCATGTTCCTTGGCGGAATAACATGAAGCATTGCTGGCGGCTGTGACGTGCATCCTCATTGTCTTCATCAAGCTACCTTGGGAAGGAAGAAATTAAGAAATTAAGCAATTTGTGGAGTCTTTTCTGATCGTCTTGATGGCTTTAGTTGGCCCGTTTGCATTTTCTAGTGTACCTTGAGGCTCAAGTAGCTAGCGCATTGCATGGAATAATGTAAGAATCAAGCAAAATAGTACTACTGCCCATATTCCATCTTTCGTGATACCAGATGTCCAAATAGCCATCTGTTAGGGGATACCGCCATGTGCTTATCTATTACTTAAAGTACAAAAGTTCTCCTAAGCCGCATTTAAATGGTTCTACGGTCCGGTTTATCCTCTAATCTACCGCGAAAAATCTTCCTTAAGTGCAATTTACACTTACTGATATTATATATTTGCCAGTAATTCATTTGTAAGGCTTAGGTATATCATTCTAACTATTATGTGCAGGGACCATTAAAATTATTTGTAAGTTGTGACGCGTATATCCTCCGAATTTGCTACGCAAAATACTTCACTGTTTCTAGCGTTTTAGCTATCTATATATTCTGCAGGGATCCGGGTCGCCATTTCTTTAAGTGAGATAGTCTTGAGTTCTCAGTGAGTTCAGGTCCATTGGGATGAAAAATATGGGCGTTAAAATTTAATTTCTCGGCCCAAATAACATGACCCATTTGAACAGCCCAATTCAATTGTGAAGGCACCCCAAAAAAATTGGTACGAATCCGAATTTTTTGGAGTCCAAGATTGATGGACTGTAAATTCCAGATGGTCAATTCGATTGGGACCAATCTTTTGTTTCTCTTTTGAAATTTTGGTGACAAAATTGAGTGCCTTTACGCACGCTCATCTGCTAACAAAATTGAGCTAGTATTGTTCTTCCTCAAACTGAGGTGTTCAATAATGTCTCCAATGTAGTTGTTACTTGTTTCCATGACCCATACTAATGATTGACATATCTTTTTTATTATTAGTACTTGTGTATTTTGTAATTGAAATTTAGTTTTATTCTTTTACTGTACTTGTCAAAGTGCTTCTTTATTTCTTCAATTGACACCAATAGCTGCTGCACTAAGGTAATGTGCCGGTCAAGCATATATATATATATATGTATACGGGCATGGATCCTAGGATCATCTTCTTCTCGCTTCAATATAAGGCCAAGAAACTTTTAAAGGAGTATTAACACTACACTCGGTACTTCTTTTTGTAACTGAAAGAATGATTGGTTTATTTTCTTTAGAGTCTCCTCCATTTTTTTTTTTTAAATCTATGTTTGGAAAAATAATGTAGCAGAGCTCGTAGCTGGAAGAACTCATGGCATGCATGCCACAATAGATATGATTTTATAGTTGTCTTCTTTGTGCTGTTAAATTGGTTGATGAAATTTGTGGAATACATTAATTGGACATTGCAATGTCCCCGAAACTTCATCTAGATTGAAAGCATAGTAGCCTGTGGTTTCTCTCCTTTGTGTTAAAGACATAAGTGCGTTTGTTGCTGAAGATATCATAGCAGTCATCCTTTTTGGAGTGGGGAGATTGAGGCGTAACTTCAGCTCTGGTTTCTATTTTGCAACACTCCATGTGAGTAAAGTGCATATATTTCTTTCTGGGTTCTTTTTCATTGCTCCTGACATTAATGGGGGACCTTGCTTTAAAGACACGGACTTAGATATTTTGGCACAGTTATCATTTGTTGAAAGTGTCTTACTCAGTCCGTGTCTGTTTGGTTATCCCTCTCCGAAACAACAAAAAAAAAAAAGTTTTGACAAACTTATTATGCATCTTCACAGTTTCTGGAAAGTGTCCCAACTTAGCTTTATTTACTCTTCGACCTCCGCTTCCTGTTAGCGAAAATTAGACGGCTAGGCTCATCCCTCTTCTTCGTCAGCTTTTCTATTTGTATTCCTTGTAATTGGAGAAGAAAATTTATTGGGATTGAATCGGCTTTGAGACCAAAATTTGGTTTGAATCAACGATAAAACCAGTATACTGGGATCCCAAGATTGAGGACAAATATTTCATGGAGAATTGCTCTAATGTCACTCTTTTTAGATGGTCAACGCTGTTGGAACCACCAAGAAATCCATAGGCAAGGGCAGAGCTGACTTTCTTGGTATATATCCCACGGCGAAATTAATGGATTACTTTTTAAATTTCTCAGAATCATACAATTTTGTAGTTTATATCCACAGCACACGCTTCTTTGTTATGTGTTTATTTTTTTTTTTTTTAAAAAAACTATTTCCTTCCGTCCTTTATGAAAAATTGGGACTTTGTATGCATTTTTTTGAAGATTACAGACTTTTATGAATCATGGAATCAGACCAAACGCTGGGTCTTATTCAATGTTCGAGAGAAATGAAGATAATTTATGTTGCATTTGCCTTTGTTAAGGAATCTGGCTCAAATCTAAGACTAAAGTCTCACGTGAGAAAAAACCACAATATGTGGTAGAAATTTGTTAATGAGGCTCCATAGGGGGTTGGGGAATGGGGCTAAAGATTTCATCCGCTATGGAAGGGCCTTTCCAACCTTGCATAAGATGGTGGTGGATGAGTAAAGACGGTGACCAATCAACGGACAAGAGGCCGAACGATTATTACAAAAATCGTTCGGGACGGTTTTATGCAAGATGCACACGACGTAACTCTGTCTGCATGCGACGTAACTCACTTTCAACAATATATAATTATAGAATAAAATTTTATAAACCCTACACATAATGTTAAAAACGAGATATAAAATGAAATTTGGATCTTACAATTTTTTTTTTTTACCAAATCTTGGCTGTGAACAGCCAGGAATGGTTGCTTCCTGCAATAGCTCCTACACCTCTTCCCCAATGATAAAACGAAATCCATTGTCAGGACACCAAAGAGAGAGACAGAGAATAACATTAATGAGTATAATGTACACTAATTGGTTTACTCAAAAGGGAAATATTGAACTTGCTGGTGATGTTGAAAACAACTTCACGTAAATTTTTACAAAGAGAAACCATATGCAACTTTGGTCTTTAAAAAAAAAAAGAAAGAAAAAAAAAAACAATATTAATCTTGCAACCCTCATAGTGAGCTAAAGCCATATTAACATGCTACACAACGACTTAAGAAGCAATGCTTAATTTTGGCGTGTAAGTATACCCTCAGTGAATTCTCGTAGGAGCGCTTAAGAACCCATGGAGCTTCGCTAACATAATCAAGGACACTGGGGAGAGACCGAAAATTGAGATCCACTAGCAATCCAGTTATGGATTCTCTAAAATATGTCCTGTCTTCTATGTTAATATACTTATTTTTGTTTTCATTTTCATTGTTCCTTTTGGAGGGAACTTTTCTTTTTAAATCCTTATAAAGATGTCAAAAAGGCAAGTCTAAAAACATCCTTTGTCTCTTACTCTATGTAATTTACAACCATCAAATTAAGTGTGAACAAAAGGATCATCTGAACTTAACAGGCGTTTACAATGTCCGCGATACTATCCATATAGATGTTGATCATACATACACAATTTACCAAATCACAAACTAAATGACAGTGATTTTCAAGTCCTGAATCCAGGCATCATATTCATATTCTTACCTATCCTGCTTATTGCTACCAATTAATTAGTGCTAATTAAAAAGTAGCAACAGCCAACATTGTACACTTCGTTACGTACTGATTGCCGATTGCCGGCCATGCCTGATCATCATCTAGCTACCCGTGGAGGGTAGCATAGCTATTTATCAGAGCCAAGGCGTTACTAGTCACGTGTGCAACATTCACTATTTGATCCCTCACAGCGATTTTGGTGTTGCCATTCATGGCTTTTCCGGCAAAACCCTCCATGCACGTATCGTCATCTGTCAAAGCAGCGCTAACCCACGTTTGTATATCATTCATGGTGAGGGCAAAGCTTGAGCCCCTGAGCTGTGGCATCTCATCCAATGAGTTTTTCAGCTCATACACCGACTCACGTAATTCCTCCACACAGTCACGCATTGCCCCGCCTTGTCGGGGTGTCATGCCATGACTTCGGGACAGCTTTGCCATCATGGAAGAGGTTGATTTGGCGGTGTCAAGGCTCACGGAGAGAGCCGCGTGAGCTAGAAGTTTAGGGTCGGATTGAATGATAGTTGCCTGATTTGAGAGAGTGGCGTAGCAGAGTTTAGGGTAGGTAGTTGTGCTGCAAGATGTTCTGATGAATTCGGTGTTAGTAGCTCCAGAAAAAGCTCTGGCTGCTGTGGCTGTGGTAGAGAAGTGAGTCAGGCTGAGGCAAATGAGAAGAATTGTGGCCAAATGAGTAGAACAAGAGCCTTCCATCTCTCTGTTTGTTCTTTTATCTGTAAATACGTATTGAGCTTTCGTGCTTTTTTCCTACTATGGAGAAGCTTGCTTTGGTGGTGAAACAAGAAACTCAGGGCCATCAATTTATAGAAAAACCATCAAGGACTAGAGGAGAACGAGCAATTATTGCCATGTTGTCTGAAAAGGACAGGAATTCTTAGGGCTGGATTCAATTGATATCACGGGTCCCAAACGTGTTCGTCTCCTAGTGGAGCAGTGGACATATGTACTGGTAGCTGGTCACAGTACTACTCGTGATTTAATTTGATTAAAATGCTAATGCATTTAGTTTGTGGTGATCTTGCAATTATTCCCCGAAGTGCCTCTTGTGGGCAATTCATCATTTTTTATTTCTTTAATTTCAAACAGAAACTTGACGTGTAGCATTAAAAAATGTTGCAGTTATTTGTATTTTTAATATATTTTTCATAAATTTTAAATATTTTAAGAGTAAAATATAAAAAGTCATGGGGCTTGCACCCCAAGTCTCGAGACTTGCTCCTTGCCTCACACTATACGCAAAACGTTCCGTCCAATGCTTTGGCCTATTAAACCATTGTGTGGAATAAGAGTTTGTGACTGATTTTCAAACACTTCTGCAACTCTAATAAACTCATTAGCATCTTCATTCCACACCTATTATGGTACAGATACATAGATCAGATTTCTTCATAGTTTAATCAAGCTTGAATCACTTGAATCCTATGAAATTTGTTGGATTCTGGGAAGTGACAATAGGACCTGCCCTCAACCTATTTTGAATTTTTTATTTGATATTTTATGCCGCCCGCCACCCCCCCCCCCCAAACTTCAAAAGAAAAATGAAAATCTTAAAAAAGGAGATATCGTTCTCTAACTTGATAACAAATGCCCAATTTTATATATTTTTTAATTTCAGTGACTGGGGAGTTGCTTGAAATACCAACATTTACAGGCATGGGGTTTAGTCAAGTGTTACTAGAAGCTTGTCTCTTTATCCCTATTAAAAGGGGGAAAAAAAGTGGCATGTCTAGACCACTTCATCTTTTTTTTTATTTATTATCATCATCTACTCTTATTCTAATCTATATCAAGGGGATGATCCAACAGAGTCCTGAAAAACTGACAGGAACTAAACAATCATTGGATCATACGGGTGCAAGAGACAACCATATGAATTTAAAAAAGCTACATTAAGAGAAGTTGCCTATCTAGAACTTGTTGCGGGTAATTCGCGTCTCAAGTTACTTTGCACCGCCAAGAGGACTAAATTCAAATCTAGTAACCCTAAATTCACACATTTGATACACTTATGACTTGTATGATTAATATTACACCTTATTTTTTTTAAACGATTAATATTACACCCGAAACAAATTGTTAAACCCCTTCCCTTGCACCAAACACTACTGCAATATATAGCTACCCATTACCATTATTATTGTGCAAGAAACAATGCGATATGTAACCCCTTCCCTTGCACCAAACAAGTAATGCGATATACAACTATAACTGCTCATTACCATTATTATTGTGCAAGAAAATTCCCATGATGCCATCATCATGGGTATGACGACGGTCATATGTCAGTACTTGTTGGACCAGTTCGGTTAACTCTGTACTGTACGAGACATTTGTGGCCGGAGGAATAACGAAAATATCTGGGGAGCTGTTACATCAGGCCGTCGGCGGCCGACGCCTACAGAGATCAATAATTTTCAGGGTCCAACAACACACAATAAACACAATTTTCTCAAAAAATGGGAAAAAAAACAAAAGGAATCAATCAAAATTACTAAGTACTACAAAATACTACTATTAGTAGCAATAGCTATAAGTAGTAGTGAAAATGTCAAAATGAGTCAATGGGCAGTAGTTAGCGCCCGACTGGAGATAAAGAAACATGAGTCAAGTGGCGGCTGGAAAAAAATAAAATAAAAATGTTCTCCGACGGGGCACCAGTTATAAATGTTTGGTCAAGAAAGAGTAGGGCAAAGGCGCAGGTTGTGGTTAGCTTAATTGGGTTGGATACATGTACCGGGTATAAAGGCTCCGAGATGTCTGGGGGCTACGTATGATTATGATTGCAAGTCTCTAAGGTGCACCCTGTTTGGCCCGTGGGTGTGATCGACGCTGGGGTAGTGTCATTTCCTGTCTTCCTGCCTTCATTTTCGTCAGGTGGCCTGCGGCAAGCACCAACCTGTCACTCGGTCCCTCGTGACTGCTTGTCTCTGCCGTGTCCAAACTCTCTGTGGATAAAATCTTACATATTTTTTTAAAAAAATTCAA
The DNA here is from genome assembly GCA_023065735.1 of Coffea humblotiana. Taxonomy (NCBI): domain Eukaryota; kingdom Viridiplantae; phylum Streptophyta; class Magnoliopsida; order Gentianales; family Rubiaceae; genus Coffea; species Coffea humblotiana. The sequence goes on along the minus strand of CM041209.1, from coordinate 2,995,629 downwards.
TGTAGATGAGAGTTTTCGAACTTTGAAAAAAATCCTATATTTGTTAAGCATCAAACAAAATGAATCCCCCAACATACTCGAATCTTAGTTATATATTTAGTAAGAAATTGCACACTAGCCGCAAATTTGTCCAACAGCTTGTGTGTGTGTTGTAGTCGATGGATGCTAGTTGGATGAATGAAAGGGGTAGTACATGAGGAGGATAAGGATAACATGTGCATTTCTTCTTTGGAATCTAAATAACATCTTTCTTTATTCTTTTTTTGGGATCATGCTAAAGTTTTCTCTAGCATAGCACTATTATAATTGGTTCTGTAGTAGGGAAAAGAAATATGAATGGACTTATTCAATAGTTGAAAGAAAATAATAACCTTGAGTCATACTCCACGGAATGCTCAAGAGGGAATGCAGTCAGGAGAGTTCGACCCTTGATGAATGCTGAAGAGGTTCGATCTCTTGACCTACGCCACCTCCAGCGGTCACTGATTAAAGTTGAAAGTTGTTTGCCAACAGAAACGTCACAAAAACTTCCAATTTGAATAGTTCCAAAAACGTTCACGTGCGCCATGGACTAGATAAATTAATACTAGGGATAATTGCAGAAACCTCCCCTGACTTTTCTGACACTTGCACTGACCTCCCCTCTAG